>CM018087.1:5224317-7707650 GCA_008658365.1 Alca torda | reverse complement strand
AATGGTGCAGTGGGTGAAATTTCCACGTCTGTGGATGTTGTCCTCTGCCCTTGGATATGAATGAGAGGCCCAGTGTGGACCAGCGGAGAGCCAGCCTGGGTGATGCATTCACATCCTCGGAGCTCAGCCCCTCCTCAAAGCCAGCCAAACAGCATATGTACTCGCGTCCTTCTTGCTTTTATAAGTCTTCTCAATCTTTTGTAATCCATATTTCTCTTTTCTTCAGGGGACCCAAATTACTTTGTTCCACTCTTGCAAATCGAACAGTGTTGCATTAACTTTTCTTCCCATCAGTTCTCTCTTCCTGGGTGAGCATCTGCAGAGCTTTAGCATTTTTGGATGTCTGCGCTGGCATATTTTGTCATGGGTTATCCACAAGGCTTACAATCCTGTAGCCATTTGTATTGTTCTGGCGGCACAATTCTTAAAAAAGTTTCTATTACGCTTTGGTTCCTATTTATGGTATTCAGTGGTATTTGGAATCGTTTTCCCATTATTTCACATTTCTTCTCTGCTCCTGCAGTTGAGCAGGATGTCAGGATTATTTTTACTTTTTTTCCCCTGCTCTGTATCGGTTTCTCTCCTTGCTTTGACTCCTGTGAGGCTGTAATGTTTTCAGTTGGTTTTTCTATTCATGTATAGGTTTGGCAGAAAAATCACAGTGAGAGCTCAAGCGTGTGGCCAGGCGGCTGTGAGGGGGCGTGGGAGAACACTTCATGTGCTGTTTTCTTTCAGGGTTATTTCCTCCAGCTTGTTTGGGCTCAGTTATACACCTTTCACAACTGCAGGACCTCAAGCCAGCAATTCATCTCCCTGACTTTAGAAACTTAATGGTCCAGCAGCTAGACTGGTGTATGACCCCTTGCTTTTCCCTGGATGAGTTATGTTCCACGTGCTGCATGGAGGGAGTTGAGAGCAGTACTTGGAATATTTTTGGATGGTTCCTGATACTTGAGTCAGTTCCAGTCTCAGTTTTTGGTGGTGAGCAGCACTGATAAGTTTATAATCTCCACTGTTCCTCAAGAGACATGAAGGCACATGCACACTTTGCAAAGACAACTTAATATTTTTTTAATGCTTTCGCCAACCACAGAGTCCATGCTGTGCATGCAAGAGTTGCTGGCATGGCATTTGCATGCATTGGTGCTGCGCTAAAGATCTGCTGCCCTGGAGAGTTGCAACACTTGATCTGCAAAAGTGCTTTCAAACCAGCTTTGGATGAACCGGGTGAATCCAAATGCATCCATCCTGCATGGCTGCATTTTGGGACACCAGCTGGGTCAGTCACTCTTCAGTCTTGATTGAATCAACTGCAAATAGCTTTGGATTCAGCCACTTGCAAAGAGGAGTCGGGGACACAGACTGACATGACCTTGATGTCCCGGCTGGAGTGGCAGAAGTTCTCTCACTGTACTGGGAGCAAGCGTCCCTTAAAGAGGGGACAACACAGGCAGGTGGGAGCAGTAACCTCTGCAGACATGGACCAGGAGTGGGAGCTCTTGCTCAGCTTGCTGACCTTTGCGTTGAAGCAAGTAACAGATGCTCTGATGGTGGGTCAGTGATGATGATGTCCAGTAGCGCCTGTGCTGAAGCGCTGGATGGGGAGATGGATCAAAGAAGGGGATGGATCACAACAGGTTTTACAGGAGCGGTGACACATTGCTTTTCCTCCTCATAGCCCAGCTCTTCCCTCGCCTGTGTTTTTTCAGCTGCCTGTTCTTCGCTGGCAGTTTCTGAAGCTCTCCTGCTCCTGAGCAGAGCCTGCTTCCTCAGCTGCCCTCCTGGCTCTGGTTTCCAGGGGATCACCTGTGCCATAGGAGATTACATAGGGCTCTCGCATCAAAATATACCAACCAAACGTTCAGGTACTGTGGACTTCAGCAACAAAAAAAATCCTGTTTTCTCCTTGATCCTGAGGAGTAACCCTGCTAAGCAGGACGAAGCAGTCAGTAGTGAAATTTTGGGAAGGCGGGTAGCAGTGTGGATCCCTTTTGTTCCTATTTGTGCCATCTACATAGGACTACGGTTGGGAAATGTCCTGACTGTGTGGAAGAAAACCCCAGTAGAAATTCTGAACCCTGTGCAATTGTTCAGAAAAGCTAAGACTGAAATGAGCTGCTTTGTTAGCTTTTATCATTGATTTTAAACTGGTGATTTTTAGCTAGATTGTATCTGTCATTTCAGCTGTAGGGGAGGCAGCTATGCATGGGAATGGGTGCCTGTGCTGGGGTTACTCCTCACCAGCCTGGACGGGCCACTCCTGAGGTTTTGAGCAGCATCTCTGCCTTTATTCTGTCATTTTAAGTGTTATTGGGTTAGTGAAGAAAGATTTCTTCTTTTTCTAGCTTGTCTCCAAAAAAAGGAGGCCCCTTTAAATTGTTTCGTGCTTTAATTGCACAGAAACAGCAAAGGTGCATATAGTAAATGCTTCCTTGCTGACACGTTAGCAGCAGGTCCCCGGCATCTCACCCCCTTGGCTTCTGCATAGCTGAGTTGTTTTGTTTTAATTTCAACCTAAGTGGCACACGAAGTAGCTCCTGCCACAGCTCTTTGGGTGAAAAATGTCTTGGAAGCGACCCGGGGGGCAGATCCTGGGCTCTCTATTGCTGCAGAGACATCCAGCGGCCCCCTTGCAGCTTGCAGCTGCTATCTTCTTCCTCTGCTGTGATGAATTTGGCCAAACTTGCTGCTTGGCCGGGTTTACCGGTGAGCAAGGAGAGGTCTCCAGGAAAGGTCTCCTGGAAGCACACAGCACAACTGGAGAGCATATGTTTGAGGCAGGCTAGAGGGACTGAAAGTAGTTTCCCAAGGTGAAGTGGGATAATCCCATGCTATATGTTTGGAGGCGATCATCTGGGGAGTTAGATTAATTGTTGCTGGATATGTGGTCATCATTCATTGATGCAGCTGAAGATGGGGGGAGATGATAGGGTCTGTGATCTCATTTTGTACATTTTTAAGGATTTTCTAGGGAACACCCAGTCAACTGATTGGGAGGCTTTTTATTGTAGAGCTGTTAGGGTAGATCCATGGGTCTAAAGGGGGCTGAGACCCCGAAAATGTGCAGTTACAGATAATTGCATTAAGAATCCTTGTGCTTAAAAAAAAAAAAAAAAAAAAACAAAAAAAACAAAAAAAAAACAAAAAAACAAACAAACAAAAAAAAAAAAACAACAAACACCTTCACACATGTCCACAGCAACTATTTTTTTACTTTGTCTGAAACAAGACTGTGTAGAAGTATCAAAGTTGCCATTTTCCATTAATGGCAAGATGTGTTTGATGATGTATTTGAGAGGATGTTCCAGCACTGATGGATATTTGCCCGGCTTGTTTGGAAGGCCTTCATGCCACCTGCTTGTCGCTGTGCACCTCACGTATTCAATAATCAGTGCTTCCATCCAACATCGTTTGTCTCATTGACTGGGTAACATACTGAGACATTTCCAAATCTCAGTGTCTAGGAGACCCTGCGTTTTCCATGGCACCCAAAACAAACCTCGGAGGTCAGATGGTTACTTTTGGGTTGTGCAAGTTGGATTGGAATTTTTATTTAGGTTTGGGTTGTTTTGGCCATAGGTGCCCCAGTTATTTGTAGGTGTGGGGTACAGTGGAAACACATGTGAGGGTTAAAAGTTCTTGGTCATAGGAGACTAAATCATCTGTCTTAGTGCCATCATTTCATCTTGTATAGACCAGTCTTGTTGCAATACATCCTGCCCCAGTCCTCCCCTCAATGGGGCCGTTTCGCTGCCTCCTCACTGCAGCAGTGGGTGGTAGGTCAGCAATGCTCTTCTTCCTCTCTCCTGCCCAGTGGACCCAGGTGGTGTGCCACTGATGCTTTCAGTGAGCTTTCAGTTATAGGTCTCAAAGGAGTTTTGCTGAAACAGTAGATGCTGCACCCCAGTGTCAGAGAGGAAGAATTCATCTCTGCTCTTCCAGCATCACTTTTCACTGCCACCATCACCTGGGGTGCATGGCGCCAAGGTTGGATGGGCTAAAGAGTAGGGACAGACTCCTGCGTGCACCCTGGCTCTCAGGGATTCTACAGGGCCCTTTCCTGGGGACCGTAGCTGTGCCAGATTGGTGATACGATGATGCAAAAGGTGCTCTTACTGAGTTTTAAAAGACGCTAATCATCGCTACATGGAGTGGAGAGGTTGCATCTCGCACAGCTGGAGGCATCTAGCAGACCCATCTCTGTGTGATTATTTTCACCGTCATGGTGGCACATGAGAAAGACTAAGAAGTAGTTTGGGAAGGAAATAAAAGTGTGGAAGAACAAAGAATAAAAATTGGACCTCTGAGTCTAAAAAGTCCAAACCCACATGTGGGTGGTATTAGATACTTGATGCTTTTACTGTTGTAATAAAGATGTATGTGCTTCACATCTTAGGAGAGACTTGTTGAGCTGCTGCTTTTTTGGGAGAGGGGCTGTCATAAAAAGAGTTCAGCTCCGGGCCAAATCAGTGTTTACCTCTGGAGGTGCATTCCTCATCACTGATGGGAAGAGGGCAGGAGGAATCTAGGAGGATGAAGCTGCTTTTTCACAGTGTGGTAACTATCTCTTAAGGTTTTCCTCCAAAGCAAAAGGTTTTGTTGATGGCACAGCTACAGCTACTACATAATTTTGTCTTAGTCTAATTCTACATGATGGAGTTGACCAGCTAGGTGTAATGGTTCCATCTTTAAATTATTTTTAGTAAGGCAAAGCAAGGGGAAGTGAGTTCTCAAAAAGGAGATGATGCTCAGAGCCGTACTTAGACGTGTACAAAACATTGTATAAATCACTGTTCCTGTACCTCAGGGCCTTTTATTGTATCTTGCTCAGTAAACCATATCTTGCTCTTAAACCATGAAGACAGAAATAAAATTAAATAGGAGAACTTACTGTTGGTTTTCTTTATACTTTAGAGGTACTTGGGCGCCTTACGGTAAGTGCTGGAGATTATGCTTAGATATACAGGAAAGTCATGTACTAAGGAGAATTGAACCTGGCTTTTCTGTAGTCCTGCATAGTATCTCCCATCACACCAGCGTGCCTGGCTCAGCTGTGATCGCCAGCACTACATTTCCAAATCCCTTTGGAAATAAATCATAAAACAATCTTTCTTCCATGAAAATTGAGTTTTAGGAAGTGACCTTAAGCTGCCTAAAGTCAGTGGAAAGGGTCTTGTTGCCTTTAATTAGATCCCTCGTGCTGGTTTCTGTTGGCTTTTCAATCATCTAATGCTGACTGTGACCCAAAAGAGAGTACTGGGCAACAGACTGAGATGCTGTAGTGACCCACCAGTTCTGAAAAGTGTTCAATAGCAAACACACATCCAATCATTTTGTGTGTGTTGTGGAAATCTCTACTGCAATTCTGTAATGTCCTTGTAACAGCTATAGCGATCCCTTATATAGAAGCAGGAAATATTTAAGGTGATCTCAGCTTATCATTGTGTAATGTTATTTTTAATGAAAAGTATTGGGTTTTCTGCAATGGGAAAGTACATAGGATAAATGTCCTGATTCGTTGGATATTCTGGTTGAGTAGTACCACCGTGGCACCAGTACTGGTTTGAAAGAGGCTATGCAGATGAAATGTGTTGTATGAAAATTTTGCTTTCTCACCAGAAACATACCATCTCTAGTGCGTTTTTCCTCTGTGTGCAAGAAAAAAACCAGCCTATAGTACTGCCAGCCCATAGTCTTGTCAAATGTCATCTGTCTTCAATGTTTTGTCTACTCATTCTCCTAGAAAAAGGGGAAAAAAATAATTGGATGCTAGAACTGCATTCTGTAATGGTGGTGGTAATCTTCCTATCACTACCCCTGAAGTAACTGAAGTTTAAAAAAAAAAAAAAACAAAACACCACAGAACAGAATTTAGTTAATTTTCTTTGGAAACAGCAAAAATGTTAGGTCCTGTGACTGACATATAGTGCTCCTGGGTTGCTGGGCCTTTCACACTAGGGTTACTTTAATTCCACCCTGTGTGAATGAAGAGAAAGATTGCAATGCGATTCTCCTTCACTTCCCTGTTTGTGTTTTACTGTGCTACGTGTGAAATCTCTTCCCAGGGACTCACTAGTGGTATTTCTCCTTTTGAGACCAAGTAAGGAGTAAATGCTCCCTAGGAGTATCGTGTTGCTGTTGAGAGCTATTCTGTTGGAAATCGCTTGTTGCTTTAATACATCAAAAATGTGTATTGAATCAGCAGAAATGCAGCTTGCAAGCAAAAGAAAAGAGGCGGCTAATTTTGCTGATAAAAAAGGTAAGACAAGCCTCAGCGGGGCAAAGTCTGTCCTGTAATAGAACAAATGACCTGATGATATGAATTATAGTGTATTAATTCAAACCTGGCCCTCCCTGCTGGGAAAAACTAGGTATATGAGCTTCTGCGGTTTTTCTCTCGGCTCTCTGTAGCTGTCAAATTGCAGTATTCTTGTTTGCTCTTTGAAAAGTGAATGCTTAAAATGCGCTTTCTGCTGATGCAAATGGCAGTTCCACTGTCCAACTGGGTAACTGGGCTGGTTTAATTTGTTGGAGGTATTTTTAGTGCAGCTTGAGTAAAATGCTGTAAAACCGTGGTGCACTTTCTCTGTGTTTCCTTGTGCGTTATTGATTTTATAGCACTGCACTCATTCTTTTCCCTTTCACCGAGATTACTGCTGCATTCACCCAGCTGGCCGGAACAGCGTGTTTCCAATAGCATGCTGAAATGTGGTAATAAACACAGAAATTTTGCATCACGGAGACAAACAATTCATAGGAGAGAAAATGCTTAATTTCATGGCTGTTACTATCAACAGGCGGAGGGGAGCGTGTTCTGCCTATGGGTTCAAAGGAGCAGAGCATTACCACTCACTTTGACTTTTCTTTTTCCCCTTCTGCCACCGCAAGGTGTTACTCTCGAGTGTTTGTAATTCTCATCCTGCTTGCTGTAATCTTGGCCTTTTCATTTAGCAAGTCAGTGGACTAATTTTCAATATAACTGTGCTGTTCACCAGCTATGCTGGTTCGAATAATTTGAAGGAGAAAGATAGCCTATGTGATACATAATAAGTATTTATTTATTTTTTTTAAATCTTTTTTTATTCCTCCCCTCCCTTAGGCCATTGTTGCACTTCAAAGGCAAAAGTTATCTCTTTTTGGCTCAAAAATGCCTTTTGGCAGTTGAAAAAAAAAAACAAAAACCAAAAAACCAAACCCAACAGCTTGATGGAAGTGAAGGAATAGTTGGTAGTGAAGGAAGAGTTGGTGGTATGCAAACTATTACAGGAGCTTGAGCCCTACAAGTTGATGGGTCCTGACGCTATCCACCCAAGGGTGTTAAGAGAGCTGGCTGGCGTCATTGCAAGGCCATCTCCATAATCTTTGAGAAGTCATGAAGAGCAGGGGACGTTCCAGAAGACCGGAAGAAGTATAATGTCACCCCCATCTACAAGAAGGGCTTAAAGAAGGATTCAGGAAACTGTAGGCCCATCATTATCCCACTCTACAAAAAAGATATGGATGGGCTGGAGAGGGTCCAGAGAAGGGACCAAGATGATCCAAGGACGGGGAAGCCTGCAATGTGAGGAAAGGCTGAGAGAATCGGGTTTGTTCAGCCTTGAGAAAAGAAGGCTCAGGGGAGACCTTATCACCACGTTCCAGTATTAAAAGGGTGGCTTCAAAGAAGATGGAGACTCCCTTTTTACAAGGAGTCGCATGGAAAAGACAAGGGCTAATGGGTGCAAGTTACTCCAGGGGACACAGGAGGAAATTTTTTCACAATGAGAACAATCAGCCATTGGAATAATCTCCCCAGGGAAGTGGTGAATTCCCCAACATTGGACACTTCAAAGATTCAGCTGGACAGAGTGCTGGGCCATCTTGTCTAGACTGGGCTTTTGCTGAGAAAGGTTGGACCAGATGATCCTTGAGGTTCCTTCTGACCTGGTATTAAGTGATTCTGCGATTCTGTGAAAGCCATCTTTGCTGGCAGAGGTGGAGGAAGGTAGCTAAGGAAGAGGGATATCACAGTCAGGGGCTCCCAGGTGCCAATTGCCAGTCATCCTCATGCAGGGCAAATTCAGAAGACATTGCTGCTTTCTTCTTTTGGGCAAAAAATAATCAAATGGAAATCAAACAGGCCTATTTCTTATAGGAAATAAGTGTAATTAATAGCAGTAAGGTAGATCCTTGGGTTCTACCTGGGCTAGATTGTATTATACGGAAAGCCAGAGTGATTTTTCTTTGTAGTTTAGGGTTTTCTTATGGTTGCACAAAGCTCATTGCTTTAATCTCTTGAGCTTTGTGAGATTTTAACCTGATTTCGTGTGTGGACAGCATAGAAGGAAACTTTTAGATGTATCTGCAGCTTGAAGAAGATGAAAGATTGGTTATCTCAGTGCAATAAAGATGAAAACAAATACACCTGTGGTACTAGAAGAATTAACATACATTTGTGGTAAAACACTGGAGATCCTCCATTCCCCATTCAGTGGTTGGTTTTCAGCTGTGGAAGCAAAATGTGTTCTGTCAAGGATGCAGCCTTGTACATGACCATCACAAATAAGAGGTGAGGGGATGACGAGTGAATTAGTGAAGTGCTGAAAGAGCTGGTAAAAGAAAAAGCAAAATACAGGCATGCCTCAAAAAAAAAAAAAATTGCTTAAGGTTTCCAATGTCAATCTTCTGTTCTAAGAATTGACCTCCCCTTTTTTTAGCTCAGAAGAAACTTGGGGTACAAAGTACAGCATCTGAGGGTGTCTGTATTCTTCTCCTGACCCGCACATAAGATGTTCATCTTAAACCTGCTGCATTTAATTTGGGGGTGGTGTAGACACTTTTGATCTGCCTTAGAGATTTTTCTCACTAGCATTTTGCAGATTGGAGCTTGTAAATTGCCTCTCAAATCTCGATAATTAATGGTGGTGGGTGGTGAACATGAACTGCAAATGGTTTGAGGTTTTCTTATTCTTTTTATTTTTGGCTTCTAAAAATCTGTATGCCCCCAAAATGCTCAGGAAGACAAAAGGGAAAATTATATTTGTGGAAAAGTGGGGGAGGAGGCAGAACGGATGCTTTATTCTGCTGCCGTTCGAAGTACTGCGTTTCACATACTCAAAACCCTCTGCAGGCATCCCAGTGAATGAGGACCAGCACCTTGCTTCTGAGTGATACCCAGACCTCCTCACTGTGGGCTTCGGTACTCAGGCAAGAGAGGATTCCCCAAGGTGGGGGCTGGAGAGCGTCACAGTGTCGTGTAGCTCAGATTTCGTCTCGTGTAAAATTAATGCTGCTTTTCTCTCTCATTTTTTTGTGGGTTTTTTTTTTTTTTTAATTCTCTGCTAATTCTGGGTTGTGTTAGTTATCCGTGTTGCAGTGCTGTCAATCTCACTGCACTATGTTTACAGTAGTCCAAGAAATGTGCCTGGAAATGTGTGTTGGACTTACCTTGGAGGTCATTTTGGAGAAGCTTTCTCAGCCTGATTTATCGGCACCAGGAGAAATTGCCTCCATATTCCAAGTATTAGTTGTGTAGATTTTTTCAGATACTGCTGTGATTACTGTTCTTTAATGTAAAAGGTAAAACTTCCAGTTCTTGTATTGCCATTTGTTGCCTTTAATCACGGCATGTCTTTGAACATGACCATATGTTTAGTAAGGTTGGTGTGTGCTACCAATACTGTGGGAGAGATTTGACTGTGGATATTTTTTCCCTTCCTTCCCCAAAGCTTTATCCTTCTGCATTCATGTTGTGCATCTCGTTGCTCCCGGTTGCTTCTGCAGCTCACTGGTCCTGGGTGACAGGGCTATCACCATCTTGGGTGCTAATCTACGATTAAGTATTTTGCGATTTGTTTTGCTGCATGTTGGTTATGTATAAGGCTTCACAAAAAATCCTCTCCCAAAACCCAACACACTGCTACATTACAAAATACGTTTGTTTTTTATCGCTAAGCATCTGTTTCCCTTTTGTAAATGGTCCCTGCTGAGAGACAGAAAAAGAAAGAGGAAGAATAGTTGAGTATGGCAACAGCATAATTCATTCGCCAGGTGCTTCTGTGAGCGCAGTTCGGCTGTTCTGTGACAGAGATGCTGGGTTTGCGGTGTGCATACAGCCTGTGTGCTGTCCCACCTATGCACCTCCTCCTCTTCTCTGGGCTTATATCCTGTGTCCTGTGCTCTGTGCCACACAGCTGGCCACATCCTTTTCCCTGGCATAATAGAACTAGTTATATTTTAAATCAGAAATCAAAGTTACTGTGTTCAGACTCTGCTTACCTTCGGGCTCCTGCTTTTATCTGAAATCTGAAAAAGGGACTCTGTGGTGAAAAACTTGATTGTTTGTACTCCCTTCTTTGTTTAAGCTGGTCTATTAAAAGCTATTGTCTTAAAGCAAATTTGCATCCTTTAAGAAAATTAGTCCACATTTAATTTCCAGTCCAGTTAGCAGTTCCCCTTCCCAGTCTGCTGTTTCTCCTCAATTTCCCACACCTTTGTGTGTCTTGACCTACCTCCTGAGCAAGCACAGCCTGCCGGATGCTTGAAATCCTTACGGGGTCGTCATTTCCCACCCCAACAGTGAGACAAAGACCTGTTACCTGAATGCCAGCTGTCACGCTCTTTGGACTCACATGAAGATGAATTGTCAGCTTCGACCTTCACTGCATTGCAAAAACTTAAGAACAACTAATATAGTTTACAAAAAATGAGTGTATGGGTATTTACAACGCATGGCAGTGTAATTAGGATGGCCTGCTTTGGGCACTGACTGCTTGGATGTGCACGGAGGAATCTGGAGAGCAATTTGTTTCTCAGCAGGGCTATAGCTTTGTCTATACATCTGACAAGCAGACGGATTGAAACGGTTTGAAGAATAGCCTTGATGATTGCTTGAGGACGCAGAAAGCTTCCCTCGCTTAATACTGACTTTTGCTACAAAACCTAGGTTTTCTTAAAAAGAGAAAATGAATTTATGTAACCATACAGGGTTAAAAAAATAGCTCAAGGGGGATCTTCTCACTCCCTGCCACTAACAGCGTGAATGCCTGGTTTAAATTCCTGCATTTTCAGATGGGTAGCTGGCTGTGGCTAAGGAAGTAGATGGGGTAATTGGAAATTTATGCTCAAGTGTGTGTATATAGGAGGAAGGAAAAAAGGAGAAATTATGTTGGGGAACATACTGAATATAAAGAAAAATGCACGTACAGGTGTGAGTGGGAGGATTGGTGCTTAGAACAGACATTGAGCATATATACGTTGTGCACTTTGAGCAGAATGTGCTCATTTAGTGGAGAAAAGCATTTCTCTGTGCAGAGCAAGATGGAAGGTGGAAGCTGGTCTGTGAGTGGATGTGAGAGGTGGAGCTGCATCCAGAGTCCTTCCCCTTGCATGGTAAAAGCTGCCCGTCAGGGGACCTGTGGCTGCACTGCCAGAAGCAGAATCACTCTTGGCCCGGCTGGCCGCATCCTTGTTTCTGTGACTTCGCGGATGAGCAGGGAAATCCCTCCGAGGGCGGCTGCAGAGCCCCATAATGGTGTCCTGATGTGTCACGGTGCTGCCTGGGCAGGGGCAGATGTGCTGTTCGTCCTGAGCACACAGGGAAATAAAACAACAAAGACTTTCTTTGGGGTTATACATTTCTGATGGGATGAATGCTGCTATATCCTAGGTAAGAGCGCCCATCTACTGTTACAGATAAAGTTCTTGTAGTCAGCATGGAATAAGATGAGCTACGTCCTTTTAAGTAAATACCCAGAAGTAATGAGTTAAAAAATTGTGTGTATGGCCTTCTGCTATAGCTGAACTAAACAACTCAGCAAAAAGGGGTGGTTCTCATTTTCCTCTAGGTCTTTCTCCTCTTCCCAAAGGTTTGGCTGGTGGAAAGGCAAGCCAGGTCATCTCATCCAACTTTGAAGTTGTTTTTGTTTGAGTGTGGAACCATGTGGTCATTAAACAGTTCGTGATTTTAATTATTTTTTAAAAAATATAAAATACTGCAGCTATAAATTAGCTTTTTCTTCCCCCTTTTGTTTTATGTGACATCTGAATTGTTCAGGGAGTGTTATTCCATCTTAAAATGGGGATAGTTGCCTTTTTGAGCAGTGGAGGTTTTATGGATCCAGTAGAGTAATGATCATGTAGAAAAAATATAATACAGCTGGATATAGGCTTTCACATCTATTAACATAAGATCTTTAATTGATTACGGGGGGTATTTTGTCTGAACAGTTGCAATTAGCAGCTCTTAATGACTAAAATGCTTTGTAAGAAATCTGACTTGATGGGTAGATTGGAAAAAGGAACAGGAGGAGTAGATACTGCTGGATTCTTATCTTCTTTCCAAAAAAAACCTGTGTTCTGTGGGAACAGTTGGGTGGGTGGGAAACATATCTGTGTGAGTGCTGCTTTCTTCAAGCCACGGATTTAAGAATAGGGCTGGAGGAGCCTTTGAGTTCCTGTCCCAGGGCAGGATTGGTCTACCTGTATCATGATCTACCTATATCAGATGTTTATTGAATATGGTTTTAACAGCCTAAGGTGATGGAGACAGCCTGTGCTCTTGTACTTCACAAACCCTATTATTTATCTTCTTGAAGGCCTACATTTAGACGTTACCTTTTGTCAATATTTTTCTCTCTCTTTTGCCATCTTTAGGTGAAAGTGTCTTGACATCCAGGCGGGAAGGTGGATTATTTTTCAAACAATGAGCGTGCGTCTCTAGACATGATTTGTGGTTCGGTCCAGCTGGAGCTGTCTGAATGAAGCTATGGGCTGTGCCTCCGCCAAGCATGTTTCTACTGTTCAAAACGAAGAGGAAACTCAGAAGGGGAAAAACTATCAGAACGGAGATGTGTTTGGTGGTAAGTGTTGCAGGATTTCATCTTTCTCCAACATCATGGAAAGTACATTTGGAAGCCTTAACCTTTCACAAAATATAAAGGAAAACGCATGTTAAAATAAATCATGATGATAGTGCAGTTGGCCCCTCCAAGGAGCAGTACCATGACAGCTGAAACAGAGGTCAGGGTGCATTTCCTTAGTGGAAAATTAACGTTCTAAGTACTGCATTGTCTTTTAACTCTGTGCATCCTCGGATAGTTCAAAGACAACGAATTGCACAACCCCCTCATATTTATATGTGTGTCTCTGTTATATATTTGTCATTAGGTACCAACATAGTGGACTCATTTCCTAAAAATCAAAATCTATTTAGTAAGAAAAATAATTCCTCAATAAAACATTAGTTCTGAAATCCTATAGCAATCAGGGTTTGAAGGTACGATGAAACTAGGAATAACCTGTGAGGGATTCAGTGGTACTGGGAAGCTCTGAATGTGGGAGGAGAAATTCTGTTTCACTGTATGGGAAGACTGGCCTATGATTCAGATCTTGACAGAGACACGTGTGTGTCAGGAAAGGTTGAGTGAGATAAGATTCACAGTCAGCTTCATGATTATGTCCTGCCCCCCCCTCCCCGACTCTGTTAGTATACACTAAGTGTTTTTTAGATAATGAGCTAAATTGTAATTCAGTTTTTAAAATGTTAGGAAATATCTGGAAGACTTTTCAGCAATGAAATTTCTGGATCTGCCCAGGTATCTATCTGAAAGTTAAGTCAGCTGTGAATAAGCTAACTTGGTACTGTTGTTCTTAAAATAGGTGCACTGCTACCGAGTATGCCAAACTTCTCTTCTCTGGTGGTTTTCATAGCAGTTGTTTGTGTAGTAGTGGGAATGACACATCTAGCAGAAAAAATATCTCCATTTACTTCAAAAGCAATGATATTTCCCTATTTCTGCCTTGCTGAGGACTAGCTTGCTTTCACAGAGGGTCCCAAAGTAAGAATACCTAGAGGCGTAATCTGAAGAGAAAGCAGTCGTTCAGCAAACTTCAGGAGTAGATGAGGGAGGGTTTTCCTGTGTGTGTTCCTTCCCTAACCCGAGAGATGCTGGGTTTGGAATTGCGGGTTCAGCCTATTTAAAACAGGCTTTAAGTGATTTCATGAACAAAAAGCTCTATTAGTTTCTCAAAGGAATTTGAGTTTATATTTTAGCTGGTATTTAGTGAGGGCACAATTTTTGGCAATATGTGTGCCTCAGCAGTTTCTTGTTTGGTTTTTTTTTTAAACTGTGTGCTGTGGGCCAAAGATCGTAACTTTAATGACAAGATGCCTAAAGTAACTTCTGCAGGCAGAGGATCAAGAAGACCAAAGGGATTTTAAAGGGCTCCCACTTTATAGAGCTGGACTGTTGTCAACTGTATCATTTAGCTATTCTGGGATCCATTTGGGGGCTGTTAATCCTATCAATGTCAGGAATACTACTGGTTGTTACTCATTTTCTGGCACATACTTTAGGTATGCAGTTTGTTCTTGCTAAAGATCCAGTTCCACAACTGATCCTTTTTTACCAAAGAGTTGGAGTCTGTGACTTGACTTGTTGAATGGTAGCCAAAATGAGCACAGAAGCCACATTTTTCCCTTGCTGCTGAGGGACAGTCTCTAGATCAGGAACTGCATGTATGAGAAGGATGAGCTGGAGTGTACCTGGCTTAACTGCTGTCCTTTTGGGACCTGTAAATGATCAACAGGATGCTTAGATGCCTAGAAGCAGGAAGCCACGTGCTTAGTGCCTTGCATAGTTCCTGAATGCAATTTTTTAATGTAAAACAGGGAGGCAAAAAAAATTACACCTTAGCATCGTATTTATTGTCCTTAGTAATCTCCTGGACTTGCCAAATGCCTAGAGCTCTTTCATAGGAGCCTGAATACTATTCCTGCTCCTCCTTCTTCCATATTGGAAACTGTAGTGGCAATTGCATTGTTTGTTGCGAGTTAGATCTGAGAGCTCAGAGTATTCTGCCCACTTCCATTTTCTATTAAACCTTTGTGTTGTTAGTCCCAAATTAATTCCATGTAACACATTCTGCAGAGTTATTCCTTAAGTCATGAAGGAGGAAGTCAGTGCTGTATCAGAGGGTGTCATCATCGGCTCCCTGCAAGGAGAGGGTGTAGTCACGCTAGATTTGAACAGAGGATCTCAGCTGAGATGATAAATCTTAGCAGAATAAGTTCCCAGAAACAGAGGAGGATCCACAGAGTCAACACAGGTTAAAGAGCACTGCAGCACTCCTATCATGCGTTTGCCTGTCCAGTTCCAGGTGCCAAGAGCTGCTGACTGTTTCCTTCCTTATTTCTGGGAAGGGACAGAAGTGTCTCATGCAGCCAGTGGCCAAGAGCGGAGTATCTCTGCAGCCTGTAGGGACCAAAAATGAACTGCAGAATGACTAGGCAGAGCAAGATCAAGGTGAGTGGCAGGGAAATTGGATCGTTTGTGAGGAGCAAGAAGGTAATGGAAAGGGCATTAGAGGCAGTCTATAAGAGAAGTACTACTTCTTTCCTTGGTGGGGTTGGTTGAAGCCAAGTCCGTTGACTATTTCAGAGATCATAGCTTCTTTTTTTTTTCGTTTTTCTTTTAAAAGTCACTGCGGGTTAAGATTGTACTCCAGTGCCTTATTTCCTCCCCAGCTTTTAACCTTTTCTTCAATTGAACAGACACATTGAGCCAGGTGTTCACTGTAAATTTGAAACTCCAGTGTTTAAGACTGAAAAACCCACCATAAAACCCATGAATTCTGTAAGAACAAATTCTGGTTAACTAAAAACAAAACATAAAAATTTCCATCTTATCCCAAACTGTAGAAGGCATGCTGCCTTTTGCTGTAATATATATTTAAATAATTGAGTTAGTAGGCCTATCAAAGGAGATGTTCTAGAGAAGATTGAATATAATACGATTATTATGTCTTGTTGGTCTCTAATGACTTTAAAATCCCTCTAATAAGGATAGTAATAATAAATTTTCATTTATTAATCATTCCACTTCAAAGCTGATTTCCAGGGCAATACATAAGAACTATAATAATGTAAATACCAGTGAAGAACAAAATGCCATGATAGAGCCTTGAGCGTTGTTGATTTCAGCGTATGTTTTAATAACGTAGCATCTCTTGTATGCTAATTTCATTTGTGCCTTCTTAAAAAATCATGGCATGTTCATTTGGGGAGGAGGTTATTGATGTAACTTCTTGTGTAAGAAAATAACTGGTAATGTGATTTGTTGTGGGGAAAAAAAACCACTTTTAAAATCTGTTTATTAATCTGAGAGGCTAATCCAGATGTTTATATGGAGCTCTTGAGTGCTTTGCAAAAGTGAGAGTAAACATGGCAGGTAAGAATCTGCTGGCAAATTGGGTATATCCGTGCTGCAATTGCCGGATGGGATTTTTGTTATTCACTGCAGCTCCAATTGCTAAACCAGTCTAAATAAAGCTGAGTGCAAAGTACAATAGTTTGTAAATCAATTTGTCTCAGAGCAGCTGGGAGAACGCTAGAAAAGGAAATCTTTAGCATCGAGGTATCGTAATGAGATTGGAAACCTGATTCATGCACACAGTATCTGATTGCTCCACAAGCTGTAGGGTAGTCATCTTCACCACTTCGCTGGCTTGTATTACAGACCCACCTTTGTTTTAGAGATGGACAGCATGGAGAGGATGTGTGAGGGACCTGATGTCACATCACTTGCAGACGTGCCTGCCCTTATCTCTGCTCTGCTCTTCTGCACTTGTTTTTTTTCAACAGTTTTCTCCTGTGTTCATACTTTTCCCCAAATCTTTTGAAGTTACCATAGTTCAAAATGCAAGCAGGAAAGTTAGAGTATTTAATTACGGCGAGTATTGACCTGTCCTGCGTGGTGGCAGTCAGTCTGCGGTGTTGGGAAAGCAACAACCAGTCTCACAGGGAGGACTCCTTTTTCTCACCTAATCGAAGAGTTCAGCTCAGCCACCCAAAACAAATATACCACTCTGTAGTGCCTGTAGCTGAACTGGAAGGAGGTAGCTTTACTTGGCTTCTTGTCCACCAATACTGCCATTTGAAACCCAAAACCTCTAGCAACTCGTCATGTGTTTTCTCATGTTGGTGTTTTCTTTCTTCTTAGGCATTTTATGGGTTTGTCTCACTTCTGGTAATCCCTGCCTTCTGACAGTCAGCTGTCTCCTTCCTTGTGTCTGCTGTGTCTCATCCATGTGGGTATCTCAGTCCGCTGCCCAAGACAGCAGAGCGCTGGCTTATTTTGATCTATGCCGTGTGCATTTGAAGTGAGTGCCAAAAGATGCTAAAATAATTGAAACTTTTAAAACATGCCCAATCTATAGATGAAGAGAACAGCAGGGGAATTTGGGGCTGTGACTTACCTTTCCTAAATATGCATCATCATCTCCAAAAATACTGTGCCCAAACCTTTGTAGAGATAAGTTTTGAATGCTCTTTCCTCAATAGGCAGGCCTAGAACTATCATCTTATTCAAAACTTCAGTCTTGGGTTGTTGCTCAGGTCACTTCAAAATACCTATGGGCCTGGCAGGACTGTTCAGATGTCCTTAATTAATATGAAATAACTTCCTAAACCTGCCTTGTTCCCATGCACAAAAATGTGCAGATCATCTTCTGGCCATTTGAAGTTCTGAAATTGGGAAGTTCTCAGGTAAAATTCAAAGTGGGAAAAATACATTAGAAGCCTTTTCAGTAAATAACACCTTCCTGTTACCTCTACCTTTCCCTCAACTGTCAGAAAAAAACCACTAAAACTTAGGACAAGAAAATTCTTCTGAAAGACAGCATGGTCACCCTCACTGAACAGAAACTCTCTGGAAAGCTGTAGCATAAGGAATAGAACTTCTGTCATGTTGACAATGAGCGCGTGCCGTGATCAGAAGGCCTTGCTGCACTAGGCTTCCCACGGACACACAGCTCACTTTGCCTGGCAGCGTTTAATTTATTGACCCTGTCATCAGCTGGTTAGCACTCAAACAGTAATTGCTTCAGCTCATTTGGCTGTCCTGACATGCTTCTGCAATGTCAGATCTTACTCATTTTAGGGACAGTAGTGATTATGTATAAGGGGAGCAGCACCATGCAGTGTCCTAATACCATACTGGGTATTTTGAGACAACAGCTTTTTTTAAAGACATTTTCAAACATGAACAAACAGCTCTGGTATGACCGCAGGCAACTCATTCCATGCAGTGCTTAATCTGAACTCCATGGAAGTGAGTGACACATAGGCACCCACTCTCTGAAAACCTGGTCTCAGGGCTGCAAAGTTTTAAATATAACAGTGAGTTTCAAAGAAGGATTTTTTCTTTGCTTAAACTCAAATTCCAGCTGAGCTCCTGACAGGGTAGCTTTCACGTTCTTTGTGATTTCAGCAGCTCATGCTATAAAGTAGATCTTGCTTCAGTGCTTGAAAGCTAAAGAAAAGCAGGTGAGTACATTGCAACATAGGGCTGAAGTGCATGAGCATCTTCCAGAATTATACTGGACTCTGTTTTCCCTCACTTTTTTTTTTTATTCAGTTGAAATGATTTTTTTTTTTAGTTCAACAACATCTTTGTTTTTATGCGCTCTGTTCTAACACAATTTGGTGATAGCCTGCTTCTTATCGAAGTAAACACGGGTCAGTCCAAAACATACGTTTCAGGAAGTAAGAGAAAAGAATAGATCAAAAAACCACTTTGCGTTATGTTCATGTGGGAAGTGTAATAAAATTGCATTTGTTATCTAGGTTTATGATGTATCTGTATAACTCTGAAAACACCCTTGGTAAGTCAATAATTTACTATTTTATTCCCATAAAGGAGCAACAGGGTTTTTAAAAAAAAAAAACAAAAACAAAAACAAACAAAAAAAAAAAAAAACAAAAAAAAAACCAAAAAAAAACACAAACAAAAATAAAAAAAAAAAAACCAAACCCTCTAGGTTTTGCCTAGTCATGTATTTGTGATCAGTGTGTGCAAAGGAAGTGTTTTCCACGTGAATTAAAACTCTGTATTTTCCCCTTTTGTGAACAGAAGTGGCTCATCTTTAAAGCTCTCTTGGAAAAGGTACTGCTTTTTCAGTATAAGCAAGAAACTGTTCTGGGCTCTGGGTTTGCCCAGAGATCAATACCAGAACAAGCTCTTCATACCGCTCCAGCAAGTAAATATATAGACAGATGTATAAAGAATATAAAAAGAGCCTTTTGTAGAAGGTGTAACAGCCCAGCATCTCTCCTGTATTCATCACTACTGTATACATTATGATGAATAACTTCTATTTTGATAGCCCTTTGGACTCTATCAGGACTGGGCATGACTGAGCTAGCAATTGTCTGAACGTGGATAAAACATGTCATACTTCCCTGTTGCTATCTTCATATCTCATGCAGCAGTTGCCACCTCTTTCATACCATTGACCTTAAAGCTACAGAAGCTTTTTGTTCATTTTAAGTCAAAGTACAGAGAAAGGAGAAGAAAATGCTGACCCTCGGAAGCTGGTCCCATCCACCACCGGTGAGCAAGCCCGTGCTAGGGAGCAGATTGACTGAGCAGATGCACAGAAACAAATGGCTTGTTCTTACGTGCTGGAGGAGTGTTCTTAGTCATTGGCAGGGTGAGGTTTTGTATTGCTGTGCCCTCAGCCGCGTTGCAGTGCTGCTTTGGGGAGGCACTGCATTTATATCAATCCAGCGCCTGATTTACCAGATAAAGCCTTCCTGTCCTTAGTCATGACTTCTTCTGGCAGGAAGCAAAAAATGAGCAATAAAGAAAAATGGTGCATATTTAGAGTTTTGTCTGCTGTTATTTCAGTTCTTTCCTTTGGAAAAAAATCAGAAAGACCCTAAATGAGATTACTTTCCCAAACGTATAGCAGATCTCTGCCATATAAATGTTGTTGATCTTTTCCTACCTGTAAGCAGAGAACAATTGACTAAATTTAACAAAACAAGTTCTTATTTTTGTTGCTGATTTTTGAGATTATTGTGTCAGATGACCGAGTTGATGTAGTAGTGTATGGCCCTTAGCTTAAAAAAATAATCCCTGCAGTATAGACCATGTTTGCTAGCTAACCAGAAGATGCTAAGTATCCTTCCTCTTTGCAGCCCTTTAACCTTAGTATATGGTTTGACATCAAACATTTAACTTAAGCGTTTAACTTAGCTTTGGAATGGTTGAAAATGTGTGTGGATAATTTTGCAATAGGAAAACTAAAAAAAGAGGGGGTGACTCCTACTTTATTTTTTGTGAAAACATAATTTTGTAAATTTTTGTCTTGCACAGGAGTGATTTTGAAACTGCTTGACACCTGAAGAAGAGTTGGACTTAAAGCAGCATGTCCATAAATTAACTAGATAGCCTTCAGACTCTATAGTTACCTTCTCCTGGCAGTTAATCGTCTTGCAATGTTTACAACCCCTTGTCGTGGTGTTTGATGAGGGAATTATTCTGCAATGTCATTCTACTTAGTGTAAGTGCACCTTCTCTGGTACAGCCACTGGTGCAGTCTGGGTTTCAGTCTGCAGTTTCTGGTGTCTGCTGGGTTTGGTGCGATACGCACACCAGCAGGCTCAGCACCGTCAGTGGGGATTTCGAGTATAAAGAGAGAAGTGAACCAAGGTGGAGAAGCTGTTGTTATCCCCATTTTGGAGGGAGAAATTAATCAGGTCATAGCTTCTGAGTTTACTGTAAGCTTTCGCCTTTCACAGTCTGCACGTGGGTGTTGCAGCACCCAAAGGAGAGGTACCGGAGGATGGGGGGCTCTGGGGGCACCCCCGAGTCTCTGCAAGCAGTTGATACACGGAGAGAGTTAATGCAGTTTTATTCTTGGGAATGACCCTTTCCACAAGCTGTTTAGCTCCGTGAAGAGTATAGTCAAAGTTGAATACAACTGAAGTGCATGGGGTATGCATTTCAAAATTGCATTAGTGTACTATAAATAGGGGCATCCATCCACCTTGGGTATTTGCTAGAAAGAAGCCAGGATGTGTTTTCTGGCAGCCTTGGTGCTGGAAGAAATCCATTTATTTTATGGTACAGACAAGCTTATTTTTTCACTTCATCTTTTAAAGACAGAATCCTTGGCATTCATTGCCCACCTGTAGGTGCAAACAAAGGAAAAATAATGCTAAAAATGCCACGTACTTTCAGTTACTGCAGTGTTCCTTTTGTCATCTTCCAAGTGTTGTATTACTTGGCCACAAAGTTTAAAAAAAACAAAACAAAACAAAGCCAAAACCAACAAAAACCCCAAAGACTGAAACTTGTCCAGGAAAACCTCCGTCTGAGGGATAATTCCCCAGGTAAACCTTGTGAAGCTGCACGAGTGCGTATTCATTTCAGCAACACAAGGCTGTAATTTGATAGTAGGAATATTTACTGGTAGAAATGCCTATTAAATACAAGGAAAAGATACCTGCCCAGTAAGTATTTGTGTACCCTTGCATACACAGCCAAAGATGCCATTACAGGTTAGCTGCTGGGAAACTTTGGTTTCTAAAAAGCTGCCAAAGCTTCATTGCCCTGTGTGCTCAGGCTGCAGCGAAACATCTGTTTGCTAACATAGAAGGCATTTTTCCTTTAGGTACTTCTCCAAAATACTCAGACATTGTGAGTATTTTAAATAAATCCTGTAACTCAGTGGTCACATGTTGTCCTGGTCCCAGGCCAAAGAGTTACAGTGTTCTGTCTTCAGCTTGCACCAAAAAAATTGGAAAAAATAATTGGAAAAAAAAATTGGGAAAAAATGGAAAATTTGGAAGAGTTAAGATTGCTGCTTCATGGGCTTATAAAAAACAAAGCCTGGATTCTGCTGGGTGGGTGTAATCATGCCCTGCCACGCGCCTTTTCTTCTTATCTGTATGAGGGGGTGTTCTGGCAAAAAGCATCAGGTTTAGGGTGCTCTTAAATTATATATTTTCGTTCCGCTCTTGTAGCGGGAGTGCTGCAAGGGGCTGTTCACGCGACAGAGGTGCAAAGCATTTCATGTTCTGCAACACTGGGAAACGGCATGAAGTCACCTTTGTTTCAGGATTTAGGCTTTCAGAAATGGTCTTGGTCTATTCAAAGGGGAAAAAGGGGGCATGGGTGTACTTCATGGAAGTCTCCTAAATAGTATTAATGATTGTATGCATTAAAATTACATACATTTTACCCCCTGTATTTTGTCATCAAGTATATATTAAATTTCTAACTGTAGGAACTGGGTGCATCTTGAGATCTTTTTGGGCAGAAAGTGCGCATCTAATGTAAGTGCTCTAAGCACAAATTTCTTATTTTGATTTTTTTAAGCTATTGTTAAAAACTGCCTTTTCTCACCTATTGGTATTTTGCTTTCTTTGAAGAAGTGTTGCCCAAAGGGGAGGAGATGTGGAAAACCACTAGTTTTTTTTTAAATTTCTTTTTCTTTTCTTTTCCACCTAGTCATCTTTACACTTCCAGTGGACCCTAAATATGCGTGTTCATGTATTATTTGCACAGAGTGGCTTCCATGCGGTTCTAAGACAGCAGGGACAGAATGGGGACGAGTGCTTCTAGTTGCATGGAGAGGTTATGTTCGGGATGACAGTAGGAACAAGGGAGGAGGTTGTTAATGGTATGAGACAGCATGTCAGAGCACCAACTATATGCTGCAGAGGATTGGGAGTTAATTTGTGGCTTGGCATACAAATGACAAATGGCTTGGTGAGATGGAGATGTCAAACCAGGGGTTTAGGGCCAGGCATCCCCTCACTGCCAGGTGTCGTGCCAATTCCAGGAATTCCGTAGGGTGTTCCCATCCTCACCATTGATGGCTTGAACGATACGCCTCTGTAGGAGCCATGTGGGTGGTAAGTGTTTGCTCTCGGGGCTTTAGATAAAGCTTTTGCAACATGGATGCTGCTGGGGGAACAAATTAACTCTGAACATGGTAACCAGAGTAAAATGGTAGTCTTTCCAATAGGTTAATATTATAGCTCTTTGGTTGGCCTGCAAATAAAGTAATGTAATTAACTTTTGTATCTATTGCATCTGGAAACATGTGCTGTATTTTATAAATTAAGTTTTCATTAGTCGCCCCTCCCCTCTTGGTTTACAGAAATACTAGCAATGAGGAGATATTTGTGCTCACCATGAATCTCCAGTATGTTACTGTTCCTGGATAATTATTCTGTCCCGTTCATAATGCAATTAATAAAAATGAAATAGCTGTTGATGTACAAGTATTCTTTGAGGTGTATGAGCAGTGAAAATTTGATAGACTAATATTAATGGAAGAAAGCTACTATGCCAGAAAGGATGTGAAAATCCATTTCAAGTCATATGTTGCGGGGCAACAATCTCGTTTAATAGTTGACTGATTGAGAATGGCATTACTTCTTAAGTAAAGAGGAGTCGGGTTTTTTGTTGACAAGGATACTGAAGACACCTCGTCATGTATTTGCAATAATAGGAAATGTGTAATTTTGGGGGTGTGGAGTGGTAATGACCCCTTTTTCCAGGGAACACTAGAGCAATTGGTCAATACGTTAGTGGGGCTGTAAGGAGCAGCACCTCCATTGTTGTTCAAGGGATGCTCACAATAATGGTAGATTTTTATTTATTTCTTTTTGGTCATTATTTTTTTTTCTGGAATCTGAATAGTTCCTGACAGATTCTGTGCTAAAATGGTGGATCTTTTGCAATGGAGCACGTAAATAGGTGCAATCTGGGGGAGAGTCAGCAGAGACTGGGAGTTAATGATGTTGAAAAATCTGAAAATAATTAAATATTAGTGCTTGGCGGTGGGTTTTTTCCTTTCTAAGGGAGAATTTTAAAAAAGGAGCAGTAAAATGGAGTTGAAGTAGCCTTTCCGACCTGGCTGTAGTGTGCTATCTAGAGTGGCTCAAGGGACAACTTTTGGGTTGGTATCAAGGTAGCTTCCAGGATGCAGCGTGGAGAAGCGAGAGGATGCCACCTGCCTCTCCTCCACAGCTGAGGAGGTCCTACTGCCACTGCCTGCAAGCTTGCTAGGTTTTTGCCACTTCGTTGGATTGTAGGAGAAGTTCTAGCCCTTCTTGTGTTGCAGTTAGTTACATTTGCAGGTTTGCTCCCCAGCTGTTCCTCTTCTCTTTTGTCTCTATCTCCCACAACAAAAAGGTCTATGGCCGTGAAGCCAATTTTTCAAGCTTGACTTTTGCAGTTCCTGAGTGGCACAGAGTGTTTTCTTCAGGGCAGTCTCACACAATTTTGTTTAAAAATAAATTTGTGGTGTTTAAATGTAGCAAGTGATTGGAAATGCTGAACTTCCAACTCCTTGGAGCTGCTGCAGGGTCGTTGCAGGGTGGGTCCTGAGCTGCTCCCCTGGTGTGGGGATGCTGGGACAGGATGGAGCTACCTCCATCCCCAAACCTACCTGGTGGTTTCATATGAACAGCAGTATTTTCAAGGCACAGACCCTTTGTTTTCCTCCTGTCTGTTCCTTTAATTAATCTCTCTGCTGCTTGTTTCCTCCCCTGCTTTCATTTCTCAATTTGATCTCTTTAGTGGGCTAGATAATTGCATTTACTGAGTATCCTTCCTGCCGAGCACTGTGGCTGTAATCTCCTCCACCTGAGAAATGGTTTCCTTTGAACAACCTGGTGTCTGGCTCAAAGTTACTTGTTAATTAAATGCAAAAAAAAAAAAAACCCACAAAAAAAAGGAAAAAGAAAAAAGTGTGTATGTGTGTGTATAAATATATACACACACATATACACATGTATGAGTTGTATAGTTTTGGCGAGCAAAAATATGGGTAGGTGCAAGACAGTTTTGAGTGCACACCACCAGCACTACAGCACTATTTTTTTGGCTTCTTAATTACAGACAAGTGCACAAAAGTTTTTTTTTATTTTATGATCATGTGGTAGTTTTTGCAGTGCCATCTTATATATGGAGTTTCCTCAGATCTTAAATACAAATGGGAGTTTAAAATATCTGGAGACTGTGTAATTGAAGACAGTACCAGGCAGAAATAGTGTCTTTAGCAATAACTGGATTTTGGGATATTGAGGTTGTATTTTTAAGAGGCTTTCTGAGGTAATGCAGTGAGGTTGTGGTACATTTACCCATGCTTGAGCCAGCTGCTAGCAGCAGGTATCTGACCAGAGGCATTTGTTGGTGGAGTTGGCCAGAGGGTCCCTGATCTTCTTGTCAGGGAGCCATGATGGAGCAGAGCAGCAGCAGAGTGTTGCTTTCCTTCACGGGTTCCAGGGAGGTTTCACATTTCTGATCCTCCCTGTACCACTGCACGCACATGCACAAGCCCCCTTCTCCCCAAGAATTGTTTTTCAAGTCATTTTGAGTACTCGCTGTCTTCTGCTTGTTCATGCATTTTTCCATACTTACTTTCCTGTAAAGAATTAACCTCAAGGAGCACGGAGGAAGTCTGAGCTAGAGCAGGAAAAGCTTTAGGTCACACCCTGACCGGTGAACTGTCCTCTCCCCTTAGTCTGTAGACCTGGGGGTGGAAGACCTGCATGCAAGGAAGCCAGTTGTGCAAACTGTGGTGAGTTGTCTTCAGCCCCTGGCCCCATGATGTTAATAATGAGATTGCATATGAAGCAGAAATCTTCATGGAAACGTCACTTCCCACAAAACAACTCTATTGGTTGCACACCAATATGTATGTATTCTTTTTCCCCGCCAAAGTACTCCTCTGACCTACTGAACACAATGGTAGACCTAGCAGGTACGCTGCAGTGGGCCTCTGCCCCTGGTGCAAGGTTAGTTAACATGATCCTTTATACATAATGTTACAGAAAATTATACGTACAACTATAGTTTTCACAGTACTTAGACTGTGTGGTAGTCCAAATGTAGAGTAGCCTTAGGAACTTTTTGGCCAAGAAGACACCAAGTGGTAGAAGAAAACAAGTAATGACTTCTTTGATTCAGCTACTCGTGTCCTATAAGTTGTGTGCTGAATTCAAAAATAAAACCTATAGAAACAAGGGAGCTAAATGATGCTTCATCGTCATCTGCCACTATATTAGATCAGGGGAAAAAAATCAGAAAATCCAAGATACATAAGCTAAGGCATGTGACAAGCAGTCATCGCAGGCGTTGGGACGGCGCCTTGTCCCTCAGGCAGAAGTCAGGCTGGACCTTTTGTGTGAGAGGACAGAGATACCCAAAGGATCAAGAGCTGCAAGCGGTTTGCAGCACTGGAAACACCTGACAGCATTTATGAATGATGGGTTAATATGGCAATATGAAATTTTATGAAATGTGCTTCTGCAGCAACAAAGATCAAGATGACATCCATTAAAGTTAGTAGAGCTGTGCTCCTGTCAAACCTGTCGGTCTCTGAGGAGCGCTGTTGAAAGCTGTCATGGTTTGGGCCTGGAAAGGGGTAGCTTGGTATTGCAGAAGAGAATTTGCTAAAATTTTCCAGTTTAGTTTCAAGTAGGTATCGCCCTTGAGGGAGTTAATGTTTCATAAAGCACTGGGTATGACCTGGGGCTGTAGTAGGAACCGCTCAACCGCTTAGAAAAGAGCTACCCTTACCTTGCTTAGCTTTAGGGCAACTGTCCTTCCAACACTGCAGAAGTCCTCCACATGGAGTCTGGGGTTTGTTATATTGAATGTCTCGGTCTCCCTTTTTCCCCCAAAACCCCAACCCTAACAGTCACATCCGCCTTGTGTAGAAGCAGTAGTTAGCTCCAGATGCGCGGCAATCTGTGTAGTAC
Source organism: Alca torda (assembly GCA_008658365.1). NCBI lineage: Eukaryota > Metazoa > Chordata > Aves > Charadriiformes > Alcidae > Alca > Alca torda. The sequence goes on along the minus strand of CM018087.1, from coordinate 7,681,105 downwards.
ATTCAGATTTTTAAACAGTTTTTCTGTTGTATGATTTCTATTTTGTTGGCAGAATTGCTGTGGTGTTTGTGCACCTACACTCAGCTTAATATCTGGTGGTGTCCACTGCCTCGGCTTCCAGCAGGGGCTGTATTTTAGATTGGGTTAAGGTACAGACAACTTCATTTGGCAAATCTGAATGAGCATTTTCAGATAGTCCCTGGAAAAAAATAGGTTGGCTAATTTCCTGAGATTTTTTCTATTTAGTTCATGTTAGTAAAAATAATGTGATCACTAGATCGAGAATTGCCTGGGAGCTGGTAACTCTGAGGGTTGACAACAGAGGAAGACGACAGGCTCCTCACCTAGTGCTGGTTGATCTCCAATGAAATTTCACTCTCAGCCCACATCCACATGGATCAGAAATCCACCCTCGCAGCTGTGAATCTCAGCAATTAAATCAGAACCGAATTAACCTTGTAGAATGAAAACAACCACGTAGATGCTGCTTTCTTAGAGTCCTTGAAGCTGGAGCTAAGAAGATAACTTAGATATCCTCCATTACCTGGTAGTTATTTCGAGAAACATTGATGTATAGGATTTTTGCAACTTCTTTCTCTAACTGTTGACGTTTTTTTGGATCTTTGTCATAGCTTCTGCTGGTATCCAGGCAATTGATACCCACATATAGTAACACAGATGGAATAGTCTGAAGAGCTCATCTCATCCTTCTTGTGCTCCAGAACAGGACGGACTTCAACCTGTGGCACTCAAGACTGATGACTTTTTTTTAAAGACTTCTGATGATGGAAACTACAAACACCCAAGCAGTCTAATTCTACTCCTTGACTGTCCTTGGAGTTAATGATTTTTATTTTTTTTTCTGATGTCTAGCCTGGCTGTTTCTAGAGTTAAGCCCACCGCTGCTCATGTCCTACCAGTGTAGATGTGGAGCTCAGAGTACTGTAGATGATATTTGTATTTAGCATCTAAGTGGCTCACCTGCTGTTATATGGTTCAGTTAAGTAGCATCAAAATCTCTTATGATTTTTAACAATATTTTTAGAGAGAGCAATTCAGTCCTTTATCTAAATATAGCTTTTAGCTTTCAAATCTTTGAGAGGGGAGAGTGCGTGAATCTTTGATCCTGGCATTTCTTGTGATCACAGCACTAGGAGTAGTTTCTGCACCTGGCAGGAAAAAGTATGGTACCGAGAAATCTGTTAGACACAAAGCTTCCATTTTACAGAATAGACGTGTTTTATTACAGATGAAGGATAATCTTGGCATGTCCTTCGATACAAAGGCAAGAGATACTGAAGAACAATCTGAAGCACAGGGAAATGAGGGTGTGGTTAGAAACTTTTCTTCTTGGTGGTGTGAGTGAAATACACTTACCTCCTGTTGATACTTGATACATCACTAAAAATAGAGAAGAGAGACTCACTCATTGTCCCTGGTGACAGTAGAGCCAAATCTGTTCGTCCTTAGTGTCTGAAATGGGAATGCAATGTAAATCAGCCGCTTTTTTTTTTTAAGACTTAATGTTTAACAAAGACTTCTCCAAAAGTCACACTGAGTCCAGATATATTTGCGGAGTTATGCTTTTTGTGGTGTTTGTTCCTTTTTAACTGAGGCAGAAGTAGCATCATTACCGATGTCGCTGTGGTAATGGCCCTTACAGCGATGTCTGGAAGCACTGAAGAAATTTTTCTCATAGGGACAACCACAGTTGTTCCCCCCCCCCCAATTGTTTCAATATTATAAGTTGATATGCTCATTTATCACTGAAATCGTTATTAATGAGTGCTGTTTCTCTTTGTCACATTGCCCTGGTAACCAGGTGACATGTTTGAGTAGAATTATCTGTTTCCAGATGGAGATCTTCATTCATAAGATTTGTCTACTGAGAATTTTTACAACATATTCAACTTAAAAATTCTTCCTCCTGTGCCCTTCCAAAGAGTTTCATGCTAGAGACGTTACCGCTTTCTGGTTTATATCCTGTGATGGATTTTGTGGTGGGTGTTACGCTCGACAATATTTCTGTCTTTTATTTGTTGTTCATTTCTGTTGCTTTTCTTTCAGTTCAATTGGGCTGCTTTTCTTCAACTCTGTATTTGGTGTGCAATCCTGTAAACCCTTCCTCACTCATTTGGGTCATTGGAAATCTTCTCTTTTATACAATATATCACACAACGAAAGACAGTGCTTGATTTTTACTTTTACCCATGAAAGAAGCATGAAGATATATTTCTCTTTGTATATGATATACCACGCTGTAAGTGATAACATCCTCAGATTTTGATTGTATTCACTACTCGATTTTTGGTTTTGCATGTGAAAGAGGCATAAAGATCTTTCACTTTCCTTCAGTTTTGATGTAAAACTGTATTTAGGAAAAAGAGAAAAGATATTACTCTTTAGCAAGACAAAGCAAGGTAAATATGCATAGAACTTTGTATAATTGCCTTTATCCTGAGCTTAGAGTTTTAGAGGTCTTGTTGACTGGCAGACTTGATTGAGATCAAGTAGGACCTAATTAACATTTCAGGATTTCTCTGGGTTTGTTTCTAATCACTCAGACCAAAATATCTCAAAATGCTCTGTTTACTTCAGTAGAAATCAAAAGGGTCAATTTATCATCCTTTACTTCTTGAATTCCAGCTTCACTCTTACCTTATCAAGCAAAACCTGGTTAGCAGTTTTTGCAAATACCTGAAGGTGTTACCTTTGGGGAAGGCATCAAAGGCCATTCCTCCAAACAGTCTTTAATCTAATTTTCATATTCATTTAAAGCCATTAATGACCATGCACCTCGTGACACACTTCAAGGTATGTCTGTTGCTTAACATCCATTCTTTGCATTTGCAGTGCTTTCATCCTGCAATAACTTTAGAACAAGAACAATCTCATAAATAGCTCAGAATTCATGGTTTCTGAACACCTCATCTTATATATATTCAGCTATAGAAGATAACATTTAGCTTCACCTAGTCAAAAAAGTCTATATGTAGTTGTGTCCTCCCAGTAATAACAAGAAATAGCGCAAGACTTGTCTTCTCTAAATACTTATTTGAATTTAATTGCTATATTTAGTATATTTGAAATAATGAATGTTGTCTTGTCTGTGAAGAGCAAGGTGTTGTGCATCAGACTCATTTCTTCTCTGCTGCACCAACTAGCAGTGTCCTCCCTAGAGAAGCTGTTCGCTGCCACCTTCTCCTTTGCACCCTTTGGTTGCCCTTTTGGTTGACTGCTTGTTTCAGTCAAGAGTCTTGGCTGGGAACGTGCTAAATATTGACTTGGTCCCATTACTTCCAGGAATGGTTCTGCATTTCTCATGTCAGGTCTCTACTTGAACAGGCTTGTGACGGGCCCATAAAAATGAAGAGATTTTACAGCTTATCTTGATCCAGGGGCAAAAAAATGGGAGTTCAACATTAATGTGAAGGGTGAAATTTGAGTACCGTAAATGGAGAGGGAGACCTGTGAGCAAAATTCAGTGTTTCTCCTCAGATATCAGGAAGGTTGTAGGTGTAAATATCAACATTTCAGCTATGATTCAGGTAGTTACTCGTATTTAAGCAGCCTAGTTCAATGCTTACTGAAATTAGTTAGAGGTGGGGTTTTTCCTCAGCGCATTGGCTAGTTCAGAAAGTGGATGTTTCCAGGTATGCCTTGTTGTACCTGGGAAGCTCTAGGGCTTTTAGTCAGCTGGATAGTCCTCCTTTTTCTTTCTGTGGCAGTGTAATTACTTAGGCTGTCGTCCCCCCCCGCCTTTGAAAGTGGAATCATATTCTATTTATACTTGCCTCCAGCAAGTGACTACTCCATATGAGCTAATGTTGACAATGTATTGTATTTGTGCTCCCTATTTTAAGGAAAATATTTTGCCTGTGATAGGAATTATGAGAGCGTATGAGTAATAATATTGCTTCAAACTTAACATTGCTGATCAGTTCCTTCTCTCTGTATCTGATACAACAGTTGTTTGTGGCTCAGTCCTTTCTTTTGCTCCCGTTAACCAAATTAGGTTGAATCCTTGCTTTCCACAGGCCAGTGCTATATTTGCCTGTATTTGTCTGATACTGGTACGTGCTTCCGCTTGCACAAAACACGTGGTTTGATGGAGTTCCTAGCTGCTTGGCACTACTGTCTGTTAATCTTTTATTTAGGTACTAAAGCTGGAGTGTTGGCCAGGCAGCCTACTTCTTCCTTAATGTGCTTCATTCCCAAGAGGTAGTCTCTTGCCTTTCAAGCAGATCCTCACTTTAGATTGTGTCAAATATACATTGCTTTTTGAGATACAAGTTGAGATTTCTCATGCTCAAACACATATCACATAACTTCTGGTCAGCCCTGAAGTGGTCAGGCAGTGGGACTAGATGATAGTTGTAGGTCCCTTCCAACTGAAATACTCTGTTCTGTTCACCCTGTAAAGGCAGCACAAATTTGTTAGTAATGCTGCCATAATTACAAGGAGTGTTGTCATGATGGTGATTGATGAATATTGGGAAGCCAGGTACCAGCAAGTCCTCAGCTGAACAGCGATGCCTGGCAGCACAATCAGTTAGAGAAGAAATACAGAATTAAGTTTCCAACAAAAACCTTCCTTTCCTGTCTTGCATCATCCTATCAAACATTCATGTATAAATCTGATTATACTGCTAATCAATCTCTTGGTGCCCTGGTCTACTTGCTGCAAGAGACGATGTCTGCCAAGGAAGCATCCCATACACTCAGTCCGCACGGGATGTTCTGCTGCACGAGGCTGTGCCCAGTGTCCGATCACAATTAATCTCTTGGATAAGCAGGAGACACGTTTCAGAGGTTATTTTTGCCACTGAACATCAGGACCTCCATACCTTATTTGTTTTTTACAAGGCTGGGTTGAACATGCCTCTCTTCTAGTTAATGTGGACCAGCTGCGGGTCGTGCAAGCCTCCTTTGTGCTATTTTCTCTTTCTCATCTGGTTTCCTATTCAAATCCGTACATACCACTGTGAGAGTTTTATGCTTTTCTGCATGTCGGTTTTATTGCTAATCACAACAGAGATTGAAGGAGTGAGGAAAATGTAAGTTAGATAATGCAGTCAATCAAGTACTTCTAATTCTTAAGCTTTATTGTGTTCAGCCTTTTGGTTTTATGAATTGTCACCTTCAGACTACATAAATCCATTAAAAAGGGAAAAAAATTGTAGAGAACTTGTTTATATTTACCAATCTAATAACATTGTCTTAAATTCTTCCATATGTTTTGAGACTCTGCATCTGAGATGCTGCTATTTAATAATTCAGTTTTATTTAGCTCTACAATAAAAAACCACATATATATGACTAGTCTGAATGCAAAACCATGTTGTTTTTTTTTAAAAAAAGAATGTTTTTCAAAGGTAGGGTTATTTAACTACACACTCCGTGGTTAACAGTTTCCTGAAAACAAGCTTCCTTCTAAATAATTTTGGTTATTTTTTATTAACAATGCAAGTAACCCAGAATATCCATTGTGTGTTTGTGTTTCCCTTAGCAAGTGTGATAAATTGCTTGAAAACCCAAAGAAAAAGAATGACGTTTGAGCAGTTTCTTTTAATTTGCCCAGGTTTTGCCTTTTATTTCCCAGTGTCCCATTTAATTTTGTATTAACATTTTCAACTTCCATGGGGGAAAGTTTCTTTCCTGCATTATGTGTCCTGGCTGGAGGAGCGTGGGTGCCAACCTCTGGGTGTTTTTCCAATAGACTCATGTGCTGTAAAGCTGACCAGAGCAAAAAGCTGGAATAGGGGCTGGGAAAAGGCAGTGTTGATAGTGCAAACACTGTGCTTCTGGGCTACAAAGAATCACCAAATCCCTTCTTTTCCTACCAAAGCGGGGGAAAAAAAAAAAAAGCTTTATTCAAATTTTGGTGAGGCTGTTTACTGTGGGATGGTACATTTACATTAGATAATATTTCAATACTGGCGCAGGAGCTGGGAATTTATTATTTGATGAGCTGAAACACCTAGCTGATAAATGTTAAGGGCAAACAAGGAATCTTACTTTTCAAATTACTTATTTTCATGCTGGGTTTCTATCTGGGTAATGTTCCTTTGCAGGAAAAATGGTGGTGGGCGGGGAATGGGGAGAGGAAGGTAGTCAGCAAGGGGCCTTTGCTCCAGAAATCATTATATGACTGTGCATTGTGTACTTTTGCTTTAGCTCAGTTAAAACAATGCAGTAAAAAGATAATTTAAAAAAAATACAGTGGTTTTGGTGTGGGGTTCTTTTTTCAGCTTTTAACTTAAATTTTAAATAGCCTCCATCAGCATTGCTTTTCAAAACAGGTTTTCTCAATGCAAGGAACATCCATAAGCAGATTCCTCTGTGTAGTAACTACTGTACCTCGCTTGTTTGCCCACTGATAATAAATATCCAGGGAGCATGCAGGAGGAAAGAACTTGTTTGTATTAAACATATTGTACGGAAAACCAGGGAGTTTGGGGAGAGTGCACACCAAGCATCCCGTATTCGTGGTGCCATGGCTATGCTAGACCTGAGAGCTACTGTACAATTTCTGGGAGCCAGAACTTCAAATTCTTACTGAAGCTTCAGACAGGAAAATCTTCCTTGGTATCAGTCACACTTAAGCTTTGAAACTATATACATGTAATTTTAGTTGCTTTGCCTAATTAGGGTCTCTTCTAGTCAGCTGTTTTGGTTTTAGTTTGTTTTTTTTCCCAGCTGCTGAACTACACTGGTTCAAATTTTTTTTCCTTTTTTTTTTTTTTTGTTTTCCCTTGGTGCTCAGATGAGTATAGGATCAAACCAGTGAAGAGGTCAAATACATGAAAAATGGGGGAGAAGATGATCAGAAAATAGCAGCCAGGAACCAAGAAAACTTGGTAAGGATTGAACTTATCGCTTATCTAATGAAATAATGTGGCTCTGCTTTTGTAATGAAATATGCAACGTGCAGCACATGCAAACTACAACTTACACATGGCAAGAGGATTTTCTTGAAAATGTCATAACTCCCTGCAAAGCTTGCATAGAAGGTGCAAAATATCACTTTTTCCTGCTTGTCTTTCTGAATTAGGCTCTACTTGATCTTGGAGTGAGTGCTTCCACAATTATACTCGCTCACCTCCTTTGCAGATCCAAGTATATGCGCTTTGAAATGTATGTGTCTATATTGCAAACAAGTTGGTAGTAAAACAGTGGTGCACTGCCATTAAGGAAATGACCTACTTATGTAGATATTATTTGCTCTGTGCTTCCTGGTTTTACATATTTTAAAGGTCACAGGGAAGGCAGTTTGGAATAGAAAAAACAATATATTCATAACATTGCAGTCACAAGAATCATTTTTTGTGTTTTTTTTCCCCTGATTTGAGCACCTTGCTGGCTTGTAGTTCCACTTAGGGGAAGGAAATTACAGGTAAACTCTTAGTACTACTCGAAATACAAGGATACTGTTGAAGCGGCTTAAAAATCACAGTTGAATCACTTCTGGCATTTCTGAGAAGTTGTTTCTTCTCTTCTAAAGCTGAAGGAAGGTAGATGTTGTAATTGCTGACGGGGGCTTTGCCTGGTTTAAATTTTTGAAGGCATCCCACAATTACAATAGTTGGGTGCAAAATTTCACGACAAAATTTCACGACAAAATTTCACTCATTCATTGCAGCTTTTCTTCACGTAGGATCGGTTGGGTTTTTTTCCCCTCCATCAGTAAGACCAAAGAGGGGGAACATCATCAGCAGCAGATTTCAGTGGAACCATAACCTTTATCGCCAGCTGAGGATTTGCCTTTTGCCATCATTGGGCAGCTGGACAAAAATCCACTGCTTGGGAATTTGTCCTTGATGAAGATGTAAGTGAGCTCCAGGCAACCTGGATACTGTATTTCCCTCTCCTAGACACCCATGTTTGCATTACACAACTACATGTGAATTCCTGTAGCAAATAGCAGAGTTTATTTTGCTGTTCTAACCTCGTTGCTCGAGGAGCGGTTTGAGCAGCATGCACGCAATTGCTGCTTTGGTCTCCACATTGGGTATTTGCCGCCCCCAGTTTTGCATTGCTGATGCTGCAGCGGATGGCGCAACTTCAGCTTGCAGCAGGAATTTTGGGGCTTTTTTTAGCGCTTCAGAAACATTGCTGACAATCTCACCTTTTCTGGCAGCATTCGCAGTGCATTCAGCATCATCACCGGTGTAAACACATTTGGTTTGAACTGGAAGAAGTGTGACTGCAAGAATTTTTCGCTCATTTTAGAGAACCCAGTGCTTTGTTGGTAACAGAGAAAAAGGAAAAATGAGACAATCCTCAGATTTGTGGGGGTTTTTTTTTGACAAAAAAATGCAAAAGGTTAAATTTTAAACTAGCCTTCAGCTGTATTTAAATCAGATTATTTGCAGAAGGCAACATGCCACTTGAATGACAACGAGGAAGAGTTCAGGAAAGCTTAGGGCTGCTGAGGCAACACAGTCGCTGCAGTTGTATTCAAAACTGGATAGAGAGATTTTGTACTTTCGTTAGTGCCGGCTTTCTTGTAAACCTAAGTGTTAGCCTGATTAAACTTAGGAAGAGACATTTCTATAGCACGGTGCTGCTTATTTTATTATCGATGGGTCATGTTTGATGGGAGCAGGGGGCTTGTTGGAAAATATAACTTACTATGGAGTTGGAGGGCTGGTACAGCTCTCTTCTCTGTCCTATCTATTGGGAGAGAGAGGAAAAAAAACAAACAAACCAATAACGCAAGGAAGTCTTCAGTCAGACCGGATGTATACTTTAAAACAAAAATCATCCTCCACACCAAAAAGGCTTTATTTTCCTTTTCCTCATCTTACTATAAGGAGATTACTTGTCTGTAATGTATGCAGCTTTTTAATCCTGAGAATTATCAAGTCCTCATCACTCCTAGACTTTTTTTAAAGGGGTTTCACTGTTCAACTTCTCCTTAGTAAACATGTTTTAGTTCAGGCTTAGAAGATGGGTTAAGCTACCCATCAGTCAGGCTTTAGTTTTCTTAATGTGAGAAAAAGTTGGCAAGCACTTACAGAATCCCGTCTTCTCATCAGCCATTTCCAGGCAACAGAATTTTAGAAACAAGAAAAGGCGGTGGGAGAGACCAACCCGCCCTTTACTCTCCTCTGTCGTTTCTTAATCCCACGTTTCTTTATGTCACAGGGCTGCTAATTCTCATCTCCTTCAGAAATGCAGCCCAGATGAGATGTATAACCTGGAATGTCATTAGAGTTGGTTCCCTGGGAATGCTGTGGCCGTGGATTGTTTTACCCTCTGATACTTGTGCCTGAATTATGTATTCAGATGCATGGAATTTTTTCAGTCGCCATTATCTCACTGTACTTTTTTAAGGTATTTTGAAGTCTTGCTGAAAAAAAAAACAAACTCTGCCTCAAGTGAAAATAAAACCGGTTTCCTTATAACTTAGGCTCTTTGATGTGGTGCCATCTCTGCCTTTGGTGTTGCAGTATTTCTGAGTTGGGGGAAAAAAAAAAAGGTCATGTAAGTAGATAAAGAGAATAGGAGGACATGGCAGACAGCAGGCAAATTGTCGTTTTGTACCAGGGGCCCTGTGATCAGGGTTCCAGGCTTCTGTCAAGCAGAGAGCTAGCCCATAGGCTGGGACAGGCGGGTGGCCCTGGGAGAGGTGAGGCTGTGTCAGGGAATCACCGTCTTCCCAGCTTCACAACCTGAAGCTTAAGCAGGGCTCAAACTTGAGCAGGCTGACATGGTAAAGCAGAAATACTCCTCTAAGATGTATTGACAATGGAATGGCTGTGCTGGGACTGCATGCTAGCTGAAACAGAAGATGCTCCATGTGAAGGCATCTTCTGGCAGAATCAAAGGGGTGGGGGGGAACAACACACAAAGAAAATAAGAAAAGATAAAAAAGCCAAGCATCTTTCAGGCTCCGCCACAGTCAGTTACTGTTTTCCTGCAGTATCCATCGGCCTGGTTTATTTCTTCACCCAGGTTGTTTCTCCAGTTCTCCACTTGCCACTGGGATCTCTCTGGTCCTGGTTTCATTCCTGGTACCTCGCCTCCCAGGATCTTCCTGAGCATCCTGCCTGGGCACCTCCAGCCTCAAAATGAAGCCAGACGTATTGCACTTGGTGGGGGAAAATCTTGAGCTGATAGTAAACGCATTCCTTGTAGTCTGCAGATGGGAATGGGATGCAGCAGGATCTAGGTGCAGGAGTGGTGGGATTACACTGCATTTGTACTGTTTTCAAGACTCTACACTTTTTAATCATGAGTGTGGCCTATACATAGATAAAAACATGGAAAATTGTGCTAATTTTTCAAATGAGGAAGATAGGCTGGCACTGCCCAGAGTGGGGCTGGGCTCCGGCAGGGTTGTTGGCTCAGGCACAGTCAAGATGGTGCTGTCTCCACACACAGCTTGGTGCCAACACACCAAGGGAGGTGATGAAACCCTGTGTGTTAAAACTAAACCCCAACTGCCCGTGGATCAACAGCAGCTGGGGCAGAGGTGAGCTCTCCTGCATCTCCCCATCTTCTGGAGGGACAGATGGACCATGGGTTGTTTAAGGGGTTTTATAATAAGGGTTCTCCAAAACTAAGAGAGTTTTACCAACTTTGAGTTACCACTCAGCAGATCTGGATGGGGTTTTTTTGACCCTAATAATATTTAGGAGTAATCACACATATCACATACCTGTTTTCTTACTTTAAAAAGCTAAAATGATAAAAATGAGGAAGTAGGAGTATTTTTAAAAGCTAAATCAACCTGCTATAAGTAGGTGTGACTGAAATAAACATCACAGTTTACGATTCCTGAAGACGTATTGATTTTTTTTGTTTGGAAAGGTCTCACTGTTTAGCTCTGCAACACCATGTTAAGCATACAGAGTACAGTCATAACAGCTTATTTAACATTCATAATAGGATGAATTTAATTGTCCTCGTTTCCATACTCTCGCAGCACTAATGGCTTTCCATTGTAAAATTTTATTGCCAGAAAAGGTAAGTGAGGAGGTGTGGTGTATTTGTGCAGCTTAGTGTTGTTTTGGGCAAACTTGATGAGCTGTATTAGTTTCCTCTTACATGGTTTGTAATAGTACCGGTACCTCTGAAAGTATCAAATACCTAAAGCTACATTTTAGTGTGTTAGATAGTTAACTCAATATTTATTGCAGTTTGGTTTTTGGATGTTTTTGTAACTTTTCCTAACAGAAGTCTTTTTCTGGTCTGCATTGGCACAAAAGGGCACTTATTGGGCTGTTTATACCTTGTTACGAAAGCCCTCAAAACAACTGGGCATAATCCTCACTTTCATCCTGACGCTCTGTAGTGAAACAGCACATTAGAGCTAGAGATAAATTCCTGCTGGAGCAGGAAGAAAATTGCCTCTCTCTGTTGCTCTTGCTATCTCTCACTCCACCTTTAATAACACGAACAATGTTTTGTGGTTTGGTGGTTTTTTTTTCCAATAAGTATAAATTTCCACTCCACTTACCTGCAAATGTGATTTTTGTCAGCCTTGTGTGTGCTGTTATTTCCTAACCGTGTCTTGAGCTTCTCAGCCCAGCTGCTGTTCTCCATTTATCATTCAGCTCCGTAATACTTAGTATTGCAAAACCTCAGTATCCGTAGTTCTGTATTCAACACCAGTTACCATTTTCTGCAGTGATATGTTAAAAGTAGACAGCAGTATCTGATAGATGAAGTGTATGAAATTAAAAGCCTGGCAGAAAATGAGGAATGAAACAACTGTAATAACTATATAATATGTAATCTGTGAAAGGGAAGATACTGTGTAGAATATAAATATTTAAATAGGTATGCAAAATACGTATTATAGATCCATCAATCATAAACATTTTGTGATGTGTAATGCAAATACTGGCATGTGTCTGAATTCCAGATCGATTTCGGAAAATATCTTTTTAATTCTGTTGCCAAGTTGCCCAATCTAAGTGCTAAAAGAAATAAGCTAGCCACCCCTCACTGGGGTTAAATTGCGGGGGGGTTGTGGTGTTTTCCTTTCTACATATGCGAAATACCACCAGTGTAAATCTTAAGCATGGCAATACAATTGATTTGGCACTTTAAAGTGTTTGAAGCCACTGCTGCTTACTATTGCTAGGTAAGCTTTGAAATGCTGTTTCTTAAATGTGTACCTATATATTTATTACAGCACTGTTGTAGTACATTGGTGAAGAGCTTTGTAAAATTAAAATGAGTGTCTTATTAGTATATACTACAGTACTAATATTTCAGGCTGTCGTTTCCTAATTATTTATTTTCAACCATTTTGCAACAATAGCGTGTTTTGAAACACACAATTTCAGGATAGAACTTGCTTGTGCTCTGCTTATTAGGGGGGAAAAACCATGAATGCCCAAGACCAACAGCCCTCAGACCCTTAGAAAGGAGAGGTTTCTTGGGTTTGTCTACTCTGAAGAGTTTTGGTGTTAAATCCTGTGCTGACCCCCTCATTTGCTTTCGGTGCTGTATGCGGCATCATCCAGGAGACCCTGTCCCACTGCTGCACCGTGTCATCTCCCGATACGAGCGTGGGTGGGAAAATTGCATCATGTTGGTTCATTATCCACGGTCAAGGATGGATACCTAGATATCTTTATATATATAAAGGAGAGGCTATTAATTTCTCTGCCTCTTGCCACCCTATTTTCCCTTCTCCTATTTTCACATATAAAGCCTCAGCTCAACAAAATGCTTGAAGATGCTCTTGTGTTGGAATCCAGGCGGGGAGAAAAAGCAAAGAAACACACTGATAAATACAGCTTGGATCATTTGGGGGGAAGGAGGGAAAAGTGAGGCGCCCCTTTTTCTTTGGTTCCTGTGGCATGAGAATAATAAAAGGACAAGTGAGTGTCGCCAGCTGTGCACAGAGACTCATAACGTGCAGGGATGGCTGCGCCCTGCTCCCACTGCATCTCCTGTAGTCCTGAGAGCTGGAAAAGAGAGCAGAGATGTTGAGGGCTACAGAGCAAGGCTACTCCCCCACACGTTTTCCCCACAAGGAGAGGTATCCGCTTTGCCTAGATGCTGCCTCAGCCAAACCCTGGGCCCCTGGGGAGCTCTGTGCAAACAGGTCCCACAGGCTCCTCGCAGGTCAGCGCAGAGATGCTCCTCTCTCGAGTTCAAAACAATAAACCACAGAACAAAACGCAGCAACAGAATAAAGTAAATGAAAGCTAGGGATTAAAATTTAAAAGTAACTAAATGCAGGAGTGTGATGAGTGTTTAATATTAATCTCTGTTCTGCCGGAGGTGGCAGGGTGCTCATTGGGATGGAGGAGGCAGCATCCCTGGGCAGGCTGGTGCCCGGAGCCTCCCTGCACTGGGCAGAGCCACGCTTAGCAGCGCCGCCACAGACCGCCCCAAGCGAACGACATGCCCCCCTCCCTGAAGAGTTTTGCTTCTTTCTTCTATTAGATGGTACCTAAGAAATTCCCTTGGGAGTAGTAGTTTTTATTGGATGTATTTTCCTCCAGTCTTCATCAGTAGGGTCTGGATCGGTACATTTTATGCCGTACTTCCTCCCAGGTTCCCTTTCCCAAGGAAATTAAAATTATAAAATCATCCTTTGGGTTTTTTGGTGGTTTTGTATTGTGTTTTTTTTCTTTTCCCCAAAGTCTGATATCCTAAATGAATTCTGCCCTATCGCTGTCACTACTAAGTAATTACAACATTTCAATTCCATAAGCCGTCCCCTCCAGTGTGTTTTTGGAAGAAATGCATTGAAGCTGAAATAGAAGTGCACGGAAAGGATATTTTTACTAGAGCCAGTTATTTTAAACGCCATGCAATTAGCTTATTCCATATTGCCCATTTCATTTCAAACTTGCAGTGATATTCTTCAAAGAATGGTTTCTCATAATGAATTTATGACAGTTTTAGCTCATTCCACTTACGGGTCACTGCATATTATATAGACATCAAGTAAATGATTGCCCTGAGTATTAATATTCTTTTTCTTCTGGATTCCATTAAAAATGGGTTTTGTGGAAGAAGTATTAATTTTTCCTCTAGTATTTAATTTTTTAAAATCTAGAAAATAAGCGGATACTATTAACAAATTTTTTTAGCAAGTCAGAAAATAACATAATAAGTAATTGTGTCCAGGTGTATTTCTTCAGACCAGACCTTGTGTCTGTGTTCACCCTCTGTTGAGTTAAATCTTCATAGTACTCTATTGAGAGGTAGAATTGTACCATTTATCAGGCTCTTGATGGATGTGATTTTAAAGTGGAAAGCTTAAAAAAAAATGTAATGATATTTCTTTCTAAGTGTATTAGAATAACAGTCTCCAAAAGCAACATGTAATTGCAGTATTGCTAATGTTTGCTAGGGAAAAAAAAAATAGTAGTGAAGGTCTGTCTAATGCCCGAGAGCCTTGGGCAGGCATCAGGAGCAAGTGGAAAGGGTTCTGGCAAAACCTGCAGAGATGTTCCCCTCACTTGTGGAAGCAGCTCATTTTCTACATGGGTTGTGTTTTTTCCATGCCTGTATCAGTTTAATGGGTGGGTTTCTGCTCAGGGCTTTTTTTTTTCCCCCCCTCTCTGGGAGGTGGATGCTGTTGAGAAGGAGGAGGGACATGGAGCTGTTGGTGAAACAGAAGTCAGCAGGGATGGCAAGGTTGCTTGTTGGGAGTGAACAATGCTGCTGGTTTTGAAATCCTCCTCTGCAAAGCATAAATCATCGCTGCCCATTGACTGAAAGGTGTCAGACTTCTCCAGACAACATCAGCCAGGGTTTTATAAATGCCAGCATCTGAAGCCCCAGCTGGATGTTGCTGCCGTGAGCTCTGGCAGTGGGAGGCAAATGGGCACGGTGACATTTCCCTATAGACCCAAGTGTCCCACCAGTAACCTTGAGCGTGTGGGTATTCCTCAAATCCTCTCATTATCATCATCCTTGAAGTTATCAAGGCCACGGGCATTGCGACAGGCAGGTTTCAGTGCTGCTCTCCAGGAGGAGGTACAGAAACGGCCCATTCCCTATAACAGTTTATTGTGCACTTTGCAGTAAACCAGCCTGCGCTGCAGTGCTGCCAACATCACCCATGTGAAAATGAGTCAGCTGACCAAAATATATAGATTATATATAAAACTTGTTATTTAAAAGCATTACACATAAAGCTCTGGAAGCTTTTGATTTAAGTGTTTCTTCCATGATTGTGAGGACTGGGAACCTGGTCCTCCAAGCCCTTTTTATTAATTTTTTTTAGAGCTAAGATTCTTTTTTATTCTTTTTATTATTTTTTATTATCTCAAAACTTGAGAAACTGAAGCTTTAAGGAAGATGAGCAATACAATTTTGAAAGCTGTCAGCAGTAGAAACTCTCTGCATCCTCTGTTTTGGTACTTGCTTTTCAGCGATTGCCTAGTAGTTGTTAATTATTAATTCTGGTGTTTTGGAACAGAGGAGAAGACAAGATACAGGCAAAAATGAACACGCAGAAATGCCTAAAATCATCAAAAGTCTGTGGGAGAATAAAGCTGGCAAATGCAGGCAGCTGTGCTGACTGCTAGCCCCAGAGCCCCGGGGTAGGAGTACTGGTGAGCTGCGGCCTCCTCTCCTCCTGCCTCCTTTTCACAGCAGCGACGTAGAAGTTCATCCTTCCATCTGTTCACATTTAATTATAGACAATATTATATGGGTTTGCTCAAGCTTTCATTTCAGGCATGGGACTCCTTTAATTGAGGCAGTTGTGAAGAAAACGTAGGGCCCAGGATTTAGATATCTGGTGAGATGCTACTTTCAGACTATTTAAGTACAGAGAGGTAATGAGCAAATTTATCCAAAGATATTTCATTAGATATTTAACCGTGTAGCCTTAATGATCTCGCAGTTTTAGTTTGAATATGATATTGCACCTGGAAAAAAGTTTCAAGGTGCTGAGAGATGGGATGTTCCGTTTTAGACCCCAAACCAATACTGAATTTATTAATTTTGATTTACTGAAGCCGAGGTGGTGCCCTTGGAGGGGTGGGACGGTCAGGGTTGGTTTCAGGCAAATCCTTCTTATAGTCAGTGCATTTTTGCTGTGACTTGTTTATGCTGTGCCTATTTGTTTTTTTCAGTGGAAAAAGTGTTTTCTTTCTTGAACTTCACTAACTAATGTCTTTAAAGACCAGTTAAAAGAGGTGAACTTGAAGTTGGTCAAATGAACTGTTGTCTGCTGTATGTGAAAGATCTCCAGCACCCGCTTCTTGGGATTTAATGCTCTGCAGTGGCTGGGTCCTGTGACAGATGCTTCCTTCTCTCTCTTTTTTCCTCCTTTTACCTTTATCCTGTGTTTCTTTGACCAACGCTTTGATTCCATGGTCTGTTTATATAGAAAGGGATCTTTAAAGTGGTTTCAAGTAGCTGGGAACTCAGCTCGCTCCCGCTGAATTACAATGGCTTCAGGGATCAAATTTAAAGGTGAGGACTGACCATTATGAAAGGATGGGATTTGTTCATGTTTTTAGGGAAGACATTGCTTCTGTTGGCTTCTGAGGTTGGTGACAGCTGGTTTGAACTCACACATGGTGAAACAGATGACACTTGACAGCTCTCTAGGGAAGTGGTTGAGGCACCGTCCCTGGAGGGATATAAAAGATGGGTAGACATAGTGCTTAGAGATTTAGTTTAGTGATGGTTTTTGTCGGTGTTAGGTATGGTTGGACTTGATGATCTGAAAGGTCCCTTCCAACCTGGGCAGTTCTGTGATTCTATAAAGTAGAGCTTAACATTCGTACTAGATGTCTCTCTCAGGTGGAATTTAATGTATCTTCTTGAGTGACAGGTAAGAAAGGTGGCATCTTCTGTGGCCAGCAGAGCTGCTCGGGTGAGTACAGTCCAAAGCCCCAAAGAAGAATCTGCGTTAACGGCTGCTGAAAGCAAACGGAGTTAAATGACCATCCTGGGAAGAGGTCGGAGGGGTAAAGGAGGAAAGGAAAAACGTGAAAGCTGGGCAGAAAAGGGAGAAATGAGCAGAAACACTGCAAGGAGAGGTGAGGGCTGTCTGCAACCCTGAACTTCTCAGCTTGCTGTAGTTGAGGAGAGGCATCCTTCCCCTAAGTGGTGGGGCACTCTATGGGCTACCTTAATGAGGCACACACCTCATTACTGATGCATAGGAAGACACCCAGGTTTCCTTCAACAAAGGTAACGCACCACCAGCCAACCTTTTACTCAGCGTTAAGCCCACATCGTGGTAGCTGAGGGCACTCCTCAGCTCTGAACCCAATTTTGGGAGGGCCTTTCTGGTGTAGATGAGAGCTTACTCTTGGGGTTTCTTTCCGGGTGTTTTGTGAGGGGTCTGGTGATTTTTATGTGGTATCTCTCAGTTTAATCCCACAGGGATTGCTGTGGTCACACACAGCGTTGTCCTGTAGGAGATGGGTCAGATCCTGTATCTCACACTGTACCTATGGATGGTCTTACTGGCCAGACTGGTGGGGAGCCTTTCAACCGGCAGGTCTGCACTTCTGGCATTAACAGCACGTGAAAGCAGCACATTGCATAATCTAGATTTGTCGTTATTTGAAAAACAAAGGGCGTGAACTTATTTTTTCAAATGAACATTTTCAGTTTTGAATTGGCCACTTTTCTGTTAAAAACCCCATTGCTCCTGTGTTACAGGATTGGAAAACCAGAAGCTCCCAATCCATTTTGCACCATTATTGTTTTGAAATGCTTGCATTTTTTTCCTGTTTCACTTAAGCTTTGCAATTCTTTTACACTGTCCAGTCCATATGAGACTTTCTTCACCACCTAAATTATTTTTAGTGTGTTTTTTCCCCCCTCTTCTTGGTTATTTAGTAAGAAAAGTCAAAAAAACCCCCCAACTTTTAGAAGCAACGTACAGTAGAAGATCCCAGAGCAAGGAGTACTTGCAGGAATAAAAACTGCAGCAGGAGAGCACTAATTATTTAACTAATTTTCAAAAGAGAATATCTGTTGTACTGAATGAGCATGAAATCTTATTTTCCTGTTTCAGAAGTCACTGCTTGTGTTAGGTTTTCCACCTGTTAGGCAATTGTATGCTCACATGGTTATTGGGCAGGAATGCTTTTACCACTGCAGCAGTTGTTTGGAGCTTTCTTGCTTGATATTTTAATTGTGCTTCATTACAATCTGTGAATGAAGATGGTAAATATTTAAAATTTGCTGTAGAGAAATTATGGTATTTGCATGAAACTATTTGAAACTGAGGTGACATTTTTAAGTGGATTTTTTTTTGAATTTTTTTTAAACTACTTTTAGGAAAATTAGGGGTCTCTGCAGGGGCTGGGCTACCCAGGCATTTTATCAGCTTAGTCTTGCTGGGACAGTGCTGCAGTGAAGGCCACACACATGGGCAGGAGACATCCTGATTTAATGATATCTGTCTTCTCTAGAGAAAGTGAAAGACAACTGGAGGTGGGTGTTGGGGAAGTCATTACCTGTATTAATGGGCTTGTTGAGCTCTTTAGCCTTAATTACTTTGTGCTTAGGGTAACAGGCTTGGCAAATCCAGGTCTCCCCGAGACCTGGAGTGAACTTAAAAGGTGCTCCCCCATTTGCTGTCCTGCTGCTGCACGTTTCAGGACCATTGGGAAGGTGACAACAATCCTTAGCCTACGTTGGTCCACCTGCCAAGGGGGTTTGCTGATGTTGGGGTGGCTGCTGCGGAGGTCTCCAGGGCGGTGTGAAGCCATGGGGTGATCGCGGGGAGGAGGTGAGTGAACCAAGAGGAGGGGATTTATTCCTGGTGGTGGATGAAAGCGGTGTCGTGTAACCTGCGCACGTGGATAGGGGAGACCGACGACGTTCCTGGTGGTCTTGAGATATTGTTGGTGCCCTATACAAACCTCCTTGAAAAAAGAAACTAGAAGCGTGATAGACTTCTGAAGGGGAAGGGGAGGGATTTAAATGTAATGTTTTCAGGATACTGAAATATGTTTGGATATTAAGTGAAATTGGAGGATATTTTTTTCTAAACGATAAGCATTTTCAATTCTTTATTTATTTATATAAGATGCCTGGAGCATCAGTTAGGCACTTGCCAAATAAAGTCAGCATAAACAGTTTTTAATCTTACAAAGTTGAAGGTGACACCTTACACTCCCATTTTAAATAGAGGGCTGGAGACCGAAGCTGGGACTGTGTGAACATTCAGGGTCTGCATCAGCTCTGCGGCAGTGAACTCCCTCTCCAGAAAGCGGTGGGGCTCTGCTGATGCTTTTGGCGTCACTGCCAGCTCCGGCTAGTCCATGTGAAATTCCCTATATCAGATATCTGCCTCCGGCTGAACTACGAATGCTTCAGCTACTTCTAAGGATAAAACAAGGAGTGTATCTCTCCATCTGTACTATGTGTGCTTAAACCTGGTCTCGAAGGGGCTCAGCTTGATTTTTTATTTATTTCCTTTTTCACTACAATTTCACTTTTCAGGTTCAGTTGCTCCCCTTCGCTTTTGCGGATAGCCGAGACCAGCTGCTCTGCAGGCAGCTGAGGGACTCCAGTCCGTGTTTGGAATAGATTTCTGTATTTCAACTGGTGGAAAGAGGAGGAGAAAATTGGATTGGGAGAAGGGGAATCAATATAAGTTTATAACCCTCAAGGGTTCAGGGTTTCTTTTACAGTAAAAAGAAAAAAAAAGTCAGGGAGGGGAAAAAAACTGCAAAAATAAATTTATGTTCATAAAAGCTGGGCAGATAATTCAGGCTCTTGTGCATTCAGAGGACGATGCAGTTTGGAATTACATGTAGGTACATTATAAAATCAATCTCCTGTATACATGAATATTTTTAATGTGAAGCACTAGTTTACACAGATAGCAAAGTAATACTGAACTAAGCCACTATGCAGCTTACTGAACAGTCTCATATTTGTTTTCCCTGGGAAGAAAACCTTTTTTTTTTTTAGCTTTAAATTGTTCACTCCTTGCTCCCGCAAGAAAAACTCTCCGAGTTCAAATGCAGCTCTCCGGTGCTCCGCTTTCATCTCCCACACTCGATCTGCGCAAACCGCACTGGCTGGATGCTTCTGCTTGCCTCTTTATCTAATGTGTAATCTTTCTGTGGGACAGCATCAAAGACAGGCAGTTTAAATAAAATAAACAAGTTGCTGGATAGTCCATGCATGGGAACACAAAACCAATGCTTCTTAATAAAGTACTAATATTATATTGGGGTGTGTGTATATATATATATGTAAATGTAGTTTGTATTAGAGCAGCACCTGAAGGCACTAGCTGGGAATCAGAAGTGGCCTGTGGATGCAGCAAAAAGGGGCTCGTATATTACCAATTCTTCCCATAAATTTCATCCAAAGCAGCACTTTTATTACAAAATCCATGTATTTCCAGGGGAGCAACCTGGGATTAAGTTTCCAAACCCCAAGGGATACAATGAAAGGCAAATGCTGGACAGGGTAACGGGATGGTACACAGCAGAGCGTGATGTACTGTTGTCCTCTTCCCCCAATGTTTGGATGTCGGACTCCACAGTGTGAGGGGCTGATTTGGCTGAAAGTGGAAGGGAGCATGCCATCAAGCAGCCCTTTTCATTTTTCTTCTTTTCTTTAGCCATTCAGAGAAATGAAGCTGCTGTGAGAGAGAAAGGAGGGACAGGTTCAACTGTCAGGTGTGGTGGAAACCAGGGGATGCTTTCAGGGCTGGTAACGTCGTAGTTCTGCTGGTGAAACGCTGCAGGTTTGCCAGGTCGCCCTCTCATTTTAGACTTGGAGAGCATGTAGGGAACCATTGCCTTAGCAAGCAAACCTAAGCTAAACATAGGAAATCCTCAGCCTTTTCAGGTGACGACTGGTGGGACTCTGAAATAACTGGCTTCAAGTTGCTTCATAGTCTCTGAGAGTAAGTCAAGGTCAAACGTACTTTATTTTTTATAAGGGCTTGGCTGGATGCACAAGTTTAGCAGCCTGTATATTTGTGGGATTTGTTGCTTCTGGAGATCTCCCGGCTCTCTAAGTCACCCCGCCCTGCCCAGCTTTTCCAAAGATTAACATCCGTATGGGAACGCTGTCTCTGGAGCAATGTTTACACTCATTTCCTTCCTAGGGAAAACATTCAGCAGCGAAACAGGGCTTCAGCAGCGCCGTGGAAGCGGTGACGGCAGATGCGAGGAGACGGTGGTGTGTCTTTCCAGAGTACAGCTTGTTCTTAGCGAGTTGTGTATTGAATTTTCTGCATCCTTTTTTTAAAAAAAAAAAAAAAAGAAAAAAACTAACAACAAAAAAGCATCAGTCTTTTACTAAGCTAAAGGCATTGCTCAGCCTTGCAGCAAAGCCAGCCGGGGCTGGCCACTGGCCAAGCCTTTGCTAGCCGCAGCCTGCACACCATGTAACTACTCTAAGAATAGCCCCGGTGCTCTTTTTTAAAAGCCCTAAAAAAAAAAAAAAAAAAAGCTTTTAGCAAAGCATTGTCTTCATCCCTGTTGTAAAGAGGTGGAGTTTGGAGGGAATTCCCCCCCCCATGAGAGTGCCCGTTGTTTTGCCTCTGCCTGCAATGAGCTATCGCTAATGCTGAGAAATATTTTCAGACTTCATGCGGTGAGTCAGGGCTTAGCCATAAATTGGTCATGGGATAGAAAGGATACAGATTGTCTGTTACCCGGTGTCTAGTTTCAGCGATTTCAGAAACATGAGCAATTTCTCAACTGATGTTAATTAGACTCATAACTCTTTCTGAGATGATCTAAGGCAAGGATTAATTATAAAAGTTTCTCGGTGTTAGAACATGTTTCTTTAGTTAAAATTTGGCATGCTTTCATTTTACGATTAGCATGAAAGAATTTTCTTCTGCTTAAAATCCCTAAATACACCATTCTATCTTGCTATGTAAATAACCATATTTATGAGTTTATCTAAACAAATCTAACTCTTAAATCGAAAGAACACATAAAAGGCCTAAGCGCTGCCAGCCAATTCAAGGGCTCATCGAGTGGACTTGCATACTCCTCGTGGGCTTGATTGTGTTTTGGAAGCTGTTCTTCTGGCTGGACTTGATTTTTCACTTAAATAAAAACTCACCATGGATTATTTTCCTATCTTCATTTAAAAAATAAGTGACTTAATGAAGTGCCCTTATACACTTCTCCTTTGGTCTCCATACCCAGGGGCTTTTTCAGGGCAGCTCTGTGGCATCTTACTGGAGATGGGGGTCCAGTGGTCCCATGTTAAACCACCCCGTGGTTTGTTGTGGCAGGCTCTCACCTCTGAGCCCGTAGCCTGAGCTTTGAGGTGTCTGCTTACTAAATCTGAATATTTTTGATGCCATGCCACCACCTTCCCGGGTGCCTCTGTACAAGAGGTAGGAGGCTCTGGATGTGGAATGACAGCCAGTGGATGATGATGTGGATGACAGTCCATCTTCACCAGAGGTGCTGCCAAGGTCAAAATAACCACCTCCCTGTATCACAACTACCTCCATGAGGAAGAAAAGACAGGTTATAGTTGTAGGTGACTCCCTTCTGAGGAGAGCAAAGGGTCCGATATGCCGGCCAGACCCTTCTCTTAGGGAAGTCTGCTGCCTGCCTAGGGGCGGAGTTCAGGACATCACAAGAAACTTCCGAGCCTGGTACGGCCCTCAGACTATTACCCACTGCTGCTCTTCTGTGTGCATGGCAATGAAACCATAACGCACAGTCCAAGGGCAATCAAAAGAGACTTCAGGTCTTTGGGACAGCTGATAAGGGAATCTGGATTTGGTTCCATTTCCTTAGAGGACAGAAGGAAGTGGAGCTTGTTTCAATAAAATTGGATGAGCATGAAAACAGGCAGTTCACATCAAGACTTCTAAAAGTTGAACCTAAGTAAAAATCGTCAAATGGGTATATGGAGGACTCGGTTTGACTTGATGGTATACGTTCACAAAAGACTAGATGCGATGTCATGTCTTCTCTCCATCTTCTCTGTTTTCTGTTCTGCTTAGTTTCCTGGGGGTAAGTTTTAGCAGATTCTCACAGCATAATATGAGAGCGTTCCCAGTTAAGAATCCCTGCACCAGTTTGGAAAATTTGGCCAAGTTTTCATTTTGTTCACTTTTTTACTTTGTAAAGCTCTTCTCTTACTGTTCAGTCACATAGCCAAATAATGATGTCATTTTTATTTTGCATCATACTTCTGTGAGTGCTTTAAAACAGAAGAGATTAAAATCTAGCTCCTGTGACTGCTGTGTTTGAAGGTTTTTTGCTAGAAAAGTGTTGCATTAGCCTGTCCGTGAGTGCAGGTGATGTCATAGAAAATTGTTGGGGATTTTTGCTTGTAACAAATTTAGACTTAGATTCTTATCATATGTTAATTTTTTAATAATCTGACACTACAGATCTCCCTAGTTTTATGGCCTATACTTATGACTCCTGCATTATGTATTCTGATGATTACTATGCGAATGTAAGTTATTGAATTGATTTTATGACAGTGGCATAGACCATAAAGCTGAGTTCACTTAAGGAAATAAAAGCAATGCAAACACAAAGCACTAAAATAATAACAAAGTCTTTTGTGTCATGTTGGGTGGCAAACCGCAGAGGGATTTGTAATTCGGCTTTCTGCTGAAACCCTTTTGGGAAGCGATGCTGCAGCATCACTCACGCCATCTTCCAGTCCTCAGTGCCCCCAAACTTGGCCCAGTGCCAGCGAGACAGAACGTATTGGGTCCGTTTTGCATTTACAAATGGTGACAGATTAATTTGGAAAGACAGATTACAAACGTGGCCACAGTCCGAGTCCTGTAAAAGTAATGTATGGTTGGTGCAGAATGATAAAAATTCGTATCAAGGGAACAGCTTAATTAACTATTCTTGATTAAAGTAGTACAGTATGTGAATTTAATAGCTTGTCTTCAAAAGCAGAATGTGAAATCGCTTATTACTTTGGTGTATCTTGCTGGCAAATTGTGAGCTGCCAGAGGTTCTTCGTGATTAATTGAGTTTAGAGGAACTTAACACTGGGGTGGGAGATACCAAATCATTATTCTGCTCTTGCTTCAAGCTTATTGCCTCATGTGAATAAAGAAGTTGCCCAAGAATAAAGCCATGGGAGTGGACTAGGAGCAGGATCAATAGCTGTCAGGAAAGGGAAGGCGTATGAGGATTGCAAAGCGAGGACTTCAATTGAGTACCACCGTCAGAGTGTTGGGCAGTGCAGTAGTTAACACCACTGCCATTCAGACTTCCACAGTAATGGCTGATGTGTACGTCATCATGGTTGTTGGGGTCGTGGGTATGGAGAACAGTTTACTTCACAGCAGCTTTAGTTTTTAAAGTTTATTGTGCCTCACTTCTGTCATGTTTTAGGCTGAGGATCTCTAGGTCATGCAGTGGTTTCTCACTGGTTGTGTCTTGTGGAGCTCCAGTCGTTCTTGTGGTCCTCAGAGACCTTCTCAGTGCATGTAGCTGAACCAGGTCCCATATTCTGCAGCCTGTTACACCATTTACATACATAATTTTTGTCTATATCCAGTTGATAATTCCTGCCTAAATGTAATGGCCAGCACTTGCGCCCTGTTTGAATAATCTCTCTTTTTCAGTCCATCTCTCCAAGTTGTCAGGATAAATTTGAATCCTGCAAAGTACAGTGTTCCCTGGCTTGATGCAATCTGGGGTTTTGGAAAGCAGTTGTAGTCTCCGATTCATTATTACTCATCGTCCCAGTCCCTAACGAAAATCCAGCTCCAGGACAGATACCAACAAAATCTTACTTGATACGTTCCTCCATTTTAACAAGTAAACTGTAAGTACTGTTAGTTTGCAACATTTTTTCCATGTAAAGGTTTTCCCTAAAAACACTAATACTACTGAATGGATATTTGCTTTAAAGGACAAGTTTAGATATTTAAGCATAATTGAATTGAAGCATAGGTTGAACTGAAGCCCAAGGGTGAATTTTGGGAGCAAGTTTTATTGCTGCAGAATGAAGAGCATTGAATGCCTTCGTTATACAATGCTTCAGTATTAGTCAAAGCTCAGATTCAGTCAGTCTGGTCAATTAGCACAGACAGGTCAGTAGTGAACTTTATATGATTTAAAAATGAGCTTGAAAAAGGGTCTCCTCATCTTCTTTAAAGTAATACAAAAATCCCACTTTACATTTCTTTCAGAATCAGTACCTCCAATATATTTACACTTGAACTCATCTGAAGAACCTTCCTGATTCCAATCAAAAACAGTTTTCACTGTAAATAGGTAAATATTCTATTTGAATGGGTGAGCATTGCTGCTTCTTGAAAGTAAGGTGGGTGAAAAACATGGATCTTACGGCAGCTATCCTGGGTTTGAGACTGGGCACCTGCACACCTGCAACTGATCCAAGATGAAGAGTTAGAGTTTATTGCAAATTTTTTCCTAGTTTCTTAAGTTTGCACATGGGATCTTACCTTGACTAGAACTAGTGAAAGTCTGAGCCCTCACTAAAACAGCAAAGAGGTATGGTTTCTTTGAGAGAAACTTATTCTTGCTGGTACCTTCTGCTGGGAGCGGGGCTTACTGCAACAGGTAAGCCTCCTGGAATGAATAGGACCAGCTGTGGCTGAGGGTATTGTACCCTACAGTAAGTAAATAGAAAGCCCAAACTTCTTAAGGGCATGTCTGTGTTAACACATTTTTCTTGGAGAGATATGTATTGGAGAAGCTGCCTCTGCAGTTACGCCTAATTATAAGACACCATTGTTTTGTATTTTATGAGTGCTTTGAAAAAATCAGCAAAATCCATTAATACTGTGGTCGGTGAACTCATCTGAAATTGCCTGACGACACTGTTATTTATACACAGTGGAAAAATCGATAAATTTAATCCAAGGTAAAACTGTCTGGCACTCTGAAGGAGAAGGCTGCTTCAGTTGCTGAGGACTGGAAATCATTGCCTCATGCTAATTGAATATCATCCAGCAGTTGTGTGGCTGAATCTTCCAGACTGATTTGACTCACGGGGACTGAGTATCTAAATGAAGTGTATTTGTCATGCTGCAGTCCTACAGATTAAGAGCACTTGGATTCATTTGATCTGGTGCATTCCAACAATATTAAACAAGTCCATTTTTCATTGTCCTTTGCACCTTGTATTTTCCTGGCTGTGGAAGTCTAGCATCTTACTTTTTTGAAACTGAGCTGTGATACGACAAATATTTCTGGCCAGTATTTCTAGCTCTGGCAGGGCTTGAAGAATTCTTGGCTGGCTTTTACAGTAGGCTGAGAGCTTACACCAAATATAACAAGAGGCAGAGTACAGCGCATAGAATTAAATCATGTTACTTGTTATTATGTTATTTTTCTTGTCTTGAAATTATTCACTATATTCTGAGTTTTGTGATAAATAGCCATTCTAAAATGTTATAGTCAATACTTAGATGTTAAATGATTTTAAACAAAACATCTGAAAGATCCTTTTGTCTTTCAGCAAGATAATTATGCTGTGAAATGTTCTTTCATAATTCATTTGGGAAGTCTAGTTTATTGAACATTTGGGAGGTAGGATTTATCTGTGGTTTCTCCTGTGGAACCTTCTTTGCAGCCATGACAATGGACACTATAATCACAGAAAGACACAAGTTGCATAGTTTGAAGTCTTTGCAAAGGTACCTCATGGGTAGGAGAAAAGGCAAGGTGAATGCTATCATGTGAATGCAAAGCCATGAATCCACTATAGTAGAGACATCTTTGTTCCTGCTTACTGTAGCATTCGTATGTAAGTAAATAAAGTCTGACAAGGGAAGAGTAGGAACAGAGGACAGCTAATGGTGCACAGCTTTCCAAAGAGGCGAGCTTTGAGGTGGAAACCAAGAGAGGGGGAAAGTTTTCTCCCTGGTGCTTTGGCACTCGGCGGGCTGCACAGCCATTTGAATCAATTGGTGCTAATGGGCCTTGCAAAAAAGACTTGAAGTTTTATTTTCAGACAGATCATTGAGTTAACAGGACTCCTGTCAGGGCCAGACAAGTCCTAGTCCTGGCAGAGGGAGCATATCAAAAGTGCATGGCTGGGACCTCAGTCAAATGACCTCTGCCAGTTTTAGTGGCAGACCTCAGACAAATGGCCATAAATTGACTGTGAAACTGCATTCTTAATGAGAGAGGGACCTACCAAGAGGTAAATAAATACCTTTCAGATATTCTCTGAACGTATATTGGGTTATTAATGTTGACCAGAGTTTCTGATCAGCCCAGGAGAGCATGTGCTGAATATCCATGAAGGTGGCTGTGCAGCTCCCCTGGGTCCCTTGGGGGATCTGGGACACCAGAAGCTGCCCTCCCAGCAAGCTTGCAACAGCATGGCTAATATTAATTGAAAGTGATTTTAAGCTCCAGGAATTTGGGCCTTAAACTTAACTCTGAATTTTGAGGATTAGGAGGAGACCACTTACCTAATCATCGAAGTGTTTGTCTTTCCCACATAAGCCTTGGTAACATTCCGAGTGTTCTCTGTGCCTGCTGGCCAGTTAACGAGTTGCTTAATGTGCCATTTCAGAAGTGAGCAGGCAGGGCAGATAGCTGGTCCGAGGTTGGTGTACTCACAGGTGGCTCACTTGGCACTGTATGAGCAGCAGGGAAGTACGTGGGTGAGCTGGAGAAGAGGGACCATGGGCGCAGGAGCTCACAGGTCTGATGCAGGTACCTGTAAGCGGTGCACGGCAAGGCCATTGCATTTGCCGAGGCAAAGGACCAAGCCCCATACACAGTAGCAGAAAGGCTTTAATGGTCCTAGAGCATTAATAGGATGGTGCAGCATTACTACCTGCTTATTTATAGCTTCAAGTTTAGGGCGATGCGTGACTGCCTGTGTTCTGTTTGGAAGAAACGAGTAGAGGAGTCGTGGCTGTAAAGAGCGTATTTCCATCTGCTCATTACACTCCGTTGATCGCTGCTGGTTTAAGAGAGGTTTAAACATCATAAAATTATAGAATCATAGAATAGTTCGGGTTGGAAGGGACCTTTAGAGGTCAGCTAGTCCAATTCCCTCCTGCAATGACCTGGGACATCTTCAACTAGACCAGGTAGCTCAGAGCCGCATCCAACCTGACCTTGAATGTTTCCAGGGATGGGGCATCTACCACCTCTCTGGACAACCTGGGCCAGTGTCTCACCACCCTCACTGTGAAAAATTTCTTCCTTCTATCTAGTCTGAATCTACCATCTTTTAGTTTAAAACCATTATCCCTTGTCCTGTCACAACAGGCCTTGCTAAAACATTTGTCTCTGTGTTTCTTACAAGCCCCTGTTACTGAAAGGCCTCAATGAGATCTCCCTGGAACCGTCTCCAGGCCACACAACTCCAACTCTCTCAGCCTGTCCTCATAGGAGAGGTGTTCCATGTTTTCCGCATCTGCTGTTTGCCCTTCCTTTCTCCAGTAGAGGTTATTTTGTCAATTCTACCTATATGTGACACAGGCTTCTTGATTTGACTTCTGTGCTGTTCCAGTGGTTGCTTGCCCTTCTTCTCCATCAGGTTTCTTTCCCTGCATGCCTTACACAGCTGTTTTAAACATACACAGCAGTATTGCAAAGAGTCCTTCCAGCATAAAGTCTTTCATTGTCATCATGGTGTTTAATAGTTGCAAAATTAGTCTTCAGCACGTGTGGTCTGCTGGAAGAGTTGTGCAGACCGTGATTCAGGAGAGCAGCATTATGGGGATGTGCACCATTGACCTAAGGGGTATTTAGGCCTCTGTGAGATGAAGTGGGCCCTTAAGTGCTTTGCAGATCCAGGAGCAAATTGTGCCCTGGCTGAAGTTTACATCAGGAAAACTGTTAACAATGAATTTAAGCACATCATGTCCCATCCTGTAGCCTCAGTGATGTGGGAGGCTGTGCTTTCCATGAAAAGTCAGGGAATGAGAGCAGTTCTGCGTTTCACTGGCAGTGAAAAAAGTGATCCTGACATGTGGTTCATGCCTCAATTTGTTTCAAGACTGCTTTTACAATCCTTCATGTTGAGAAGTTTTGGGTAAACATTGTCAGATTTGTCTGCTAAGTACCAAGCAGTCTTTCCAGTTGTCTTTGTAAAAGTTACACAATCTATTTGTTGGTGTTCCTGGTGGAGTTGGTAAGCCTGCTTGAAGGTCAAGCATGCTCCTTGCTAGGTCTTGGTGTTCTGGGTCTTGCTAGGTCTTTAGTCTGTTTTTCCAACATGTAGGCTAGAGACAGGCCAAGGAAGGAACAGATACCATGGGTTGTTCAAAAGTTGAAAGTTTTGACAGAACAAAAGCCCTAACGTGGTCTTTGGTTGAACGTAGGTATAGGATCTGCAGAGAGCCCTGATCGCCATGTGTCTGCTGCTCTTCCTTTTGCTAGAGAGATGAACAAGTGAGAAACATGCATCACAGCTTTCTGATTTTTATTTCAGAATAGGTTTTATTTGTTAATGTTCTCAGTAGCAATCAGGGAAGATCCTTGGCCTGTTGCAGCTGCTGTGCTTTTATATGGCTCATACTGTTATAAAAAGACAGAGGGATTATGGGGCTTTGGTGACTTTAGTAAAGTCTATTTTTGCTGTTAGGATCATTGATGTGGTATATGGTTTGAATTAAAGTTCTCATTATCACATTAAGATTAAACAAGGAGTTAATTAAATGTAGGGAAGTAATTGAATGCTAATACTGCAACACTGCAGTGAAAAATGAGGCAGTATTTCCATACTAACCTCCGGTTTTCTCCTCATCATAAGTACCATGCCATGAACGTGCACCAGAGTATGCTTCTGACTCAGGCAGAAAGCTTTTGTGGTTGGTGATGCTTCATCTCTTGGTAGTTATGTGCTGGTCTGCCGTCTTCTGAACATTCCTACGATGGGACAACCCTATTGAATTTCAGAGGTGCTTTTCTTATCTTTGCACTCACCTGACTTGAAAAGAAAATAGAGCATGTGTTAAAACTTGGCATCTGCAAATGGCTGGAAATTATTTTGCACACTTGAAAGCTGGTTTTGATTAGAAATAGCAAAATTGAAATGATTTAAGAATGCCTGTTTTGCTTGTTGCATGTGGTTTTTGTTAATTTTAGGAAAACCTGTTGGACTGTGAGTCATGTAACATGCGGATAATTTACTTTCTGATAATTCTCTTAGCACCAAATAATTATTTTATTAAATAATCGAAGATCTGAGGCAGGAAGAGAGATCGTCCCCGCCAGCTTTTTGGCTTGAGAGAGATTTTGAGTGCAGTACCACAAATTTGATGTGCCCATTAGAGAAGGTGAGCTCAGCTTATTTCTCCTTCAGCATTTATTTGCCTCAGGTTTTTTGAAGTGTGAATGCACAGGGTACAGATGTCCCCTGTATATGTGGTAATAAGACTTGAAGATATTTCAGTGGCCAACCGTGATTTACAGTAACAAAATGAGTACGTTCAGAGAGATTTGAAATGGAGCTGCCTCTGGTTTTGGAGGAGCTGGGTGCTCTCATCCCCAAAAATGTGATCTAACCTGCTTTTCAAAATAAATGTACTTTCCATTTTTTTAGGGAAATCTCAACAGTAAAAATACTTGATAGAGCCCCATGCAGCCTGCGTCTGTTTGCTTGCCAGCCTCAGATAGGGCTGCTGCAGGCAGAGAGACGCCATCTACAAGTACAGTAGGTTAATCTCGCTGGTTTGAGGTACCACTTTAAAAACAGGAGCTTCTTTTGCTCTTAAATATGGCAATTCACGTGATACATCCTGACTTCAGCGAGGCTTTAAATACTGTGACTGAAATTGGAAGCATGCTCTGTAGGAAAGATGTAGGCAGATGGGAAAGAGCCCAGAGGGGAGTGACAAGAATAGGAGGTTTAGCAAACGTAAGCTGTAATGGAAGATGGAAGGAATTGATTTGTTTAGCCTAAAAATACAGAAGGAAATGCAAGTCACCCACTATATAAAAGGTTACTTTAAAAGGCATGACAATCAGTTTTTCTCCGTGACCACTGAGAGATGCAAGAAGACATCAGGCAAGAATTTAAACCAGGTAGTAGGATAAATGTTTGATCTTTTAGGGAAGTGACAAAATGAAAGACAGGCTGTTGAGAAAACCTGCAGGGTGGGAGTTTGGAGAACAGGTTGGACAGAAATCTGTTGAAGTGGTTTGGATACATGCCCTCAGGTGATGCGATTAGGTGATATTTTGAAATATCTTCCTTTAGTGGCTGTTGATACCACGTGAGGCTTTCTGAGGCTAATCTTGTAGGGTTTCACGGTGCTATTTCACATTCTGATCAAGGAGCCATTGAAATTTTGTGGGTGAGTGAAGGATCCATCCCTGGCCGGGCTTCATCTTCCACAGCATAGGAGACCTCCTCTCCTGCTGCCAGTCCCTTCCAGGGGAGCACACGCCGTACCCCGATGGTGGCCTGTCTCGTGGCTGTGCTACTGCCAGGGCTGACATTTGCCTGGAGGTTTCCTGCTTTCTGGTAAAGGAAGGCAGAGCTCATTTTGAGTCTTTTCCAGCTCTTCTCCACCTCTGAGGGGTGGTTTGGGGAAGAGGTGGTGCAGAAGGTGACATGACGGCTGCATTAAAATCAGAGTGGACAGTAAAAGGCTTATCAGGCACACAGTCATTTTGGGACTCTTAAATATGGACATTTTAAATGTCAGACAGCAGTATGTCCAGCCCGTGACTGGATTTTAAGCTAGTTCTCCACTCAGTATTGGCTTGAATATCTCCCTCTAATCTGCAGCATCTTGAGCATCCATAGCTATTTTTATACATCCTTGATGGAATATATTTACTTATTGGTGCCTCTTTTTGCCATCACTGAGGAGACATGCTTATTTCTCTGCCCTTTTTCAAAGGAAACTTAGAGGAGATAAACACTTAACAACCTACCTTGCATTAGTGATTTAAACGGCTTATGAAATTTTTAAACCATTTATGATTATCTTTCATCCTGATGCATATCATATCTATTCTCAGTATTTCTCTCAAACAAATTAGTTTGAAGAATCCAAACAAAATCCATTCTTGTATTATCTGAGGACTGGAAACTCAGTAAATGAGCAGACTGCTATATTCTTTGTGAAACAATAGTTATTTTTTTCTAGTATTCAAAAGTAACAGCTAACCAAAGCAATGAAAAGACAGTATGAAATACATAAATCAGATTTAAGGTTCCTCCTGCAACCGTAATACTTCTCATGTGTGTTATAGTACTTATGTCATATTTAATAATATTCAAACTATTATATTCTTTAAAAAGTACATTTTACCCACGCTTGCTGAAATTTG
Source organism: Alca torda (assembly GCA_008658365.1). Classification (NCBI taxonomy): domain Eukaryota; kingdom Metazoa; phylum Chordata; class Aves; order Charadriiformes; family Alcidae; genus Alca; species Alca torda. The sequence continues at coordinate 7,648,946 of CM018087.1, read as the reverse complement.
CCATGTAGCAAGAACTATAACTTCATTCTCTCGGGTCTTAAATCTTACGCCTTCTGCAAATTTGAGAATTAATGCAAATAGAACAGACGTTGGGAGAAGCAGAATACAGACATTGAAAATATCTTCCAGCAGTGGCATTTACATAATTGCAATCTACCAAAAATCTAAAAATTTGAGCCTTGGACAGTTCTGGGAGAATGAGGGCTGATTGTAAGTAATTCTTGCTGGTTTGGAGCATGCATTAGTAAGTTTTTTCCCTTATCAGCCGTGCAGCTCCGCAAGCGGGAAGCGCAGTTAGCCAGGGGTGTCCCTCTGCACGAGCACACCGTGTGCGGCCTGTGATGTTCCCCATGCTCAGAAGTGTGCCCCATGATGGCAGCCTGTGGGGACTGGAGACATACTGTGGGAATAATGGGTGTGAGAATGCCTGCCTGTTAGTGGGACACAAGGAGATAGTTGTATTTACGCCGTTGCTTTGTATGTGAGGCTCATCCCTATAGGCTGTTAATGCCCCAAACCTTCCCATTGCAAATATATTTGTATTGATGAATAGCGCCACTCTCAGTTTTCTCTCATCTCACTTTTCAGGATTCTCTCCTTCAAAACTTCTTGCTACCATTTTATTCTGTTTATATTTGGCTTAGCTATGTCTTTTCATTTGCACCATATTTTCTAATTACTTCAGTTTTTCCTCTTCTCTTAATTGTAAACAACAAACTCAGAAGGACTTTTTCTTTCACATTTGTTGTTCCATCCTTTGTAAATCTCAGGTTCAAACAAGAGGGAAAAAGTATCTTGTGTGTATCCTGCAAAATCCCCTGTTACGGCTGGGTTATTGGGACACTCTCATTGTCTTGACACCTAGGAGGACCTCAGTGCACTTTATGGAACTGCTTGGTTGTAGTAAGAAATGTGTAATAGACATAGACTACTCAAACCTGCAATTTGCAGGTAAAAGCCAGTGACCAGTGTAACTGCAGACTCTACGAGAGGAGACACCATCAACGTGGTTGTTTTGCAGACGGAGGGAACCAGGTGTTATTTTTATCACCCACTCCAAGTGGCTGTTTGATGGTCACCATCTTTTTAATGGGCCCAGTCTAAAATGTAACCCAGATTTTAGTATGAAGGCAGTGACGTAGCGCCCGTGCACATGGGGACATTCAGATCTGTGTTGGTCATCAGTCTTGCTTGGCTTTGATGGTGCAGGAAGATCTCAGGAGGCTTTGCTTGCATGTGCCTGATGTGGAGGCATCTCTTGGGGAACTGATTTTCCAAAGGACAGGTGTAGAGCACGTTCCACAAACCAGCTGAAAAAGTTCAGTTTTACCTTTAGAAAACCACCATTCCAAAAATCACTACACTTGCTGAAATTTTAAGACCAGCTATTTAAAAAGCCACAAAACAGGGCACATCTCATTCTTTAGGTATGTTCTCTTGTATATGTCTGAAGGGCATAAAGCTCTTCAAAACCATCCCGAGAAAAAGCTCCACAGAAACTGTAGTGGCAAATAACCTGCTCACCGTTCCAGCAAAGTGCCTTCTTGAGGCAAAAACTAATGGATACATGCCGTGCTGCACACGGGCTGCGTAATGCTCCACGTTACTCTTCAGTCTGTCTCCACCCTTTATTCCTGGCTATAAATGTTTTACAGACTTCCTGCAATGCTGTTGTTTCATGCTTAGTGCCAGCTCTTTCCATGTTATTACACTTGGTGGAAAATGGCCTTCAGGAGACACGCATGAAAAACTTGAGAGCATGAGTAACATTATACATTTACTATAAATAACTATATTTCGGTAAAAGCCTGGTGGAGAGTGAGTAATTGATGACACAGGCTTTATTAAGCAGAAAGTTAATTTTTGAGCCAGGTTTTGTTATCCAGGGTGCTGTACAATCCAGGAGAGCAACATACCTGCAAAAGATAAAGATTTGTTGTGCTTTTTGTTGCCAAGTGCCCTAAAACCTCTGACATTTCCTTAAGAATCAGTCTAGTCCTGTAAGTTATCAGTAATGCAGTTTTTAACTTCTACCCATCTATTTTTTATTTGCCAGTAAAACTTTCAACCACTCTGATGTACCAAAGCCGTTAAAGATCTGGTATATTAATGAGAGTTGGGGAGAAGTTCTCCTTTCTGCCCACGGCATTTTATTTGCAGTATTTCTGGATATCTTTCAATGTAAGCAAGTATTCTTCATGCCCTCAAGCAATCCCACGTCACCTTGATTTTTGGTGTATATGACTGTGAGGGACAGTTTTCAGCCTCTTGCAGAGTTGTTTTTACAGAGGATGTTCCTCGACTTCATTTTGCAAATTACTTCCTGCTGGAAATCTTGCAGACCCTGCGTTTCACAGGGAATGGGAACGTGAGCAGGATGGGAAGCAGAGGGTTTTGTTGCTTGGATAGGTAAGACTTCTCCTGAAGGAGCAAGATAATTTCACATTTGAAATGCGACTTCGTTCAGCGTCGGTTGTTTTGGCTTTATTTATGTCTGTGATGATCGCTTTCTTATCCTGGCTGATCTTTTGGAGTACCACGGAGGCTGAAGGAACCGGAAAACACTGATGTTTAGGGCAGTATAAACCTCGTATTTCAGAATGGAGGCATTTTTCAAGGGATCCCACTTCTTGTTTTCTGTAGTGGACACCTTGAAGTTTAGCAGTCTATCTGCAACAAAGAACTTTGAGATAGAAAAAAACATTTCTCTATACAGCTTGGTGTGACAAGGTGTATAGAGAGGAGAGGATTCAAATGTCTAATCCCTGTGGAGGGGTGATAGAATGGCAGAGCTGTGAGCAAGGCGCAGTAAGAGTATCCCTAGAGGTTTTATTGGTTGTACTTATTTATCATTTATGTTCCTTGTTTGTAATTTCATCTGTTTACCTGCCTTAATATCCCATCTTCGTGCCAGCTGCTCCGATGTCTAGATTTCAGTTCATCTACAGCTTTCTTGGTATTTGGTTACTTGACAGAATTAATTGGAATTACTGTAACCAATTAGTCTAGGCTTTCTAATATTCACTGGGAGGGAGAAGGAGCTGAAAAGCTGATGGGGAAGTCAAAAAAAATTGTAGATACTAGACGTAGTAAATATTAATGCCCTTTGAAAACCCTTTAGTGGTGGGAATTTCCCCTCTTTTTTTTTTTTCCCCACTCTTTAATGACATTCTTCATCAAAGCTCGAAGACTTTGGCTGAGAGTGAACTATATTTAGATACTGCACGAGAAGTCCTGCAGCTCTTTCCAGAGGGAGCTTTTTCCTTCCTCATCCTTTTTTTTTTAATTTCTTTTTTTCCCAACTTTACACTTTTGTTGTGTCTTTTTTCAGATTTTTCAGATATTTTCAGATCCTGCAGCTTGAGTTGAGTGTAGTGGGCATGTTAGGTGTTCTTCTAATAATCCTTCCTCCCCTCCCCCTCAGTTTTTAACATCTCAAAGGCATTTAAAAAAGCAACTAGAAATTAGTAATTGCACCAGTTCATTTTTCTTTCAGCCAAATATGCAAACAGCTGATCCAAGAAAAAGAAGCAGGCCAAGTGGCAACCTGAACAGGAGGAAGCAGGTGACCTCAGATTAGATGTCCTTGGAGGGGGAGCTCAATATCGGAGAGCCAGCGGGGCAAGAACTGAAATGGGCCAAACCTACGCCCAGGGCAAGTTTGTTCCCCTGGCTCCAGCCAGTGCTGCGCACTGCGAGGAGGTGGTTTGCTTACTCCCTTGGAGGGGTAAATTAGGCTCCATTTAAACTGCTCTAGAGTTTGTAGCATGTTCTCAGTTAGTACCTGTTTTCTTTTTTCTCGGTCTCCAAATTCATCCGGTTCCTTGTAATCCATACTCTTCTGTAGCATCGTTTTGTTATTCTCACTCACACTTGCCCTGAATTTCTATGTTGGCTTCTTTGGTGGATTATCCAAGCCTGGTGAAGGATCTCCATGGTTGTATTTACTCTGTACAGGCACAACAAGCATTTCTCTTTTGTGTTTTGAAGGCCTGGTTGAAATCCACCTTGCACTCAATTGCAAGACGCTTGCTGACTTTAGGCCAGGTCTTGCTGAGCAAGATGCATAGGCGTATGCGTGCATGTATGTATGACTTATTTTGGAAAGGTAGAAGGTCCTTCTGACGACTGTGATGGTAACGTCTTTCTTTGGTGTCTTCTTACCATGAGCATCTATTTCTTTGTCTCTCTTTGCATGTGTGCCATGAAGGTTAAATTCATTACTAAGCCCTGGCTTTAGGGTCTGGTGTATATTTTGGCACAGATGTGCATCTGGAGCACTCTGTCCAGTGATTGGTGTGTGCAACCCAAGCCCACACAGGCACCCACCTCCACCATCAGATGAGTCCGTGATTTTCATCATCCCTCATGCCACGCATAGGATCCCAAGAGGAGGAGGGTGGGCTCTGCGTGTTACCACTGTCCAATGCTCACACTCCGTACCATGCCCTGCCTCATCACCAAGTGTGCCCTAGACCCCATATACGCATTATAGCAGGGATAATGTGATTCTTCTGATGAAACTGGATCCAAGAGGCATTTTCTTTGACCAGCATCTGAGATTTTTCAATGCTCCATTTGCCCCTTCGTTATAAAGTTACCCTAAATAAGGTAGTTTAGGTGGTAATTAAGGTGGTTTTGCTTCCAGGTAGCTAGAGAAAGAAGAAAGAGGCTCTCTTTCTGCCAAATAATAATTCAAAAAAATAAATGCTCATGTATAAAGCAAGGAAACTTGAGTAAAATCTCATAGGTCAGTACTTCTCCCTTGTTCACCCTGATGCATCAAAACAGTGCATGTAAAAATATCACTACCTGAGGCTGGTCCCCATTACTGAGGGAGGTAAAAAGTGCTGGGCTGGCATATTGGAATTTTACATCTCATCTTTCATGCCATTTCAAACTGATGCATTTGGTTTCCTTCTTTCAAATATGATTTTTTCAAAGAGTAGTTTATGGTATAAAAAGGAAAGTAAGTACTTCATTTTTCCCCTAAATGATTTTAATCATGAATTACATGGCTCCAGAAGGCAGTTCGAAAGGCGCTGGGGGCTCCTTTGAAGAAAAGTGTCATCTTGTTATAAATCAGGAATATTATTTTATAAATGTTTGAATAGCTGTAAACTACCAATATTGAGTGAAATGGGATCACTGTGTGTAGAGACCATTGATGGTTTCTATCAACTTAAATATATTTTAGTACCAAATCTACAGCCACAATCTTATAAATGATACCAATTTGAGGGAATGTGCCACCTTCAAGCATCGGTGGCTCCAAGATACTGTTGCAAGTTGGATACTTCAGCCTTTTCCAAATTAAACAAAAAACAGCCTTTAAACTAAGAACCCCATTTTACTTACACTAGTTTTTACTGTTTTGGGAGGGTGTCCCCATTGGGTTGTGCATTTGTTTAATGATTGTAACTTTAGCGGAAAAACAATTAAAGGTCAAAATGTGACTGTAAGTTAATGAAAATTAGCCATTAGGTCAGGTAGGAAAATTGCTGGAATCATCTTTTAATTAATTTCTTCCTGGCCAATTTAATCAATTTAAAAAAATGCATAAAATAATGTATAGTCTTTTTATAAAGTATGTTAGCAGTTAGGGAAGCAGGTCTTAAAAATCAGCCCTTCTCTAGTAAGCCGTGAGCATTGAGAGAGTTGAGAAGAAGCGCTATTAGCAGCTTACCTGAGTCCATCTGTGGCCATCTTATGAAGAAGCAAAATACTTCAAATTAAGTTCACATGTCTCTAGAAAAGGGTTTGTAAGAGGGGAAGCATCAAGGGAAATGTTGACAGATATTTAATTATAATGGCAGTAGTGGCTGTTGCTGTGTTAATAGCATCTGGCAGCAGAGTCACCGCCATCTGTTAGTGCCCTGAAATTCTGATACAGTGCATCCTTTATGGAGGAATTAACACTAATTAACAAATCTATCAAATGAAATCACCTTGATTGGATGACGGTTTTACCTTGATAATGATTAACTGCAAAATAATGGAGAGTAAAATGTCCACCATTCGCCTTTTTACTATAGACAAGCTAATGCCGCTCTCCAAGTACAGCATCCCGGAGGGTTTGCTTTTAAGCGTGTGGCGCGAGACATCATTTAGTGCATCTCCGTTAAATAATCCTTATAAGCACAGCTAGACCAAACCCAAACTTTGGCATCTTAATTTCTATTTGCAACACATTAGTACGCTAAAACCAGTTGCAGTTCTGTTGAGGTGTGGTAACTTATTTAATGTTAAATAAAGGAGCAAGTGAAGTTAGCCTGACAGAAGTGACCCTTCAGCCAAAGTCTAGCCAGCCTGGCAGAGCAATCTGACTGCGCTAAAGCATCGCGGGTTTCTTCGTAAGCTCAACGTTAGAATCCAAACTGTTAATTTCTGATGAATCAGTTTGTCTTCAAAATAATGGGGGAAAAATATTCTATTTGTATTTGGAAGAATTATCTTTTAATATCTGTTTTTATCAAAGCCAGTATTTCGGTCAGTGTAATGAAATATCACTGCTGAAAATAATAGCTATAAACAAAGCAACGAGCCAATTCAAGGCCTGGTTGGGTTTTATTTTTCTCTTAACTCCTCTTTTCTGTTCGTTCCTGCTGAGCAACAGATGGAGAAGGTGGCACACTCTGATTAAACAGAAGAATTGTAAGTAATAGGTAATTGAGGTGTGTTAATTATCGGAAGCAATAGGAGGGGAAAGAGTAAATTTTGTGATCTTGAAGTTAAGTAAACTGGAATTTTATTTCCGTCTTCCTGTGTGAGTCAGTTAATATTCTAATATTGCTGTGGGACTCTCAGAGAGAAGGCAACAGATATTTCCCTTGTGTGTTTCTGTTTGTTCCTAAGTGACAGAAGTTTCTTTAGGCTGGGGTTTGTGCTGATGCCAGCTACTGATAGAGCTGCACCAACGCCAAACCACAAGTGGAGGTGTGGAAAGCCGGGTTTGCGCTGCTGTGATTTATCACAGCTCCCGACGCAGGAGCTGTAAATCAGAGCTCCCCTTCTCTTTTAATTGAGACAGTGGATTCACAGCAGGGCTTTTGGTGGGGAAAGGTCCGTGCCTCCGGGGTTGACAGTATGCAGAGACAGAAGATAGCCCCAAATTCACCTTGTGTTGCAGTAGGTGGGCAGGAGGTGCTACACTGCAGAACGTACCTGCTGCTGGACCATCCAGATGTGCCATCCCAGATGTGTAGTGGGGATCGTTCCCTGTTTCTGCCTCTGTGTTGCGGCAAATGAACTGATGGAGCACCACCTGGTGCATGAGGTTGGGATTTAGCTGATTTCTGGTTCTGGTGTCTTCTCCATGAGACCTGTCCCTCTCTTTTTATTTTGCTGGACAGTTGTGTGAGTCGTACATCAGCTCATAGGCATTGTATGACGATGTACATGCATGTTCACCGCACACGCAACATACATGTACATAGTCATCCCCAGTTAACACTGTTAAAATGAGAAGACGCTTTGAAAGCAAGTGGTTCCATCTGCTGCTGCTTTGGCTTGACATCATGGGCAGGCAGCGACTGGTGGGATGTAACAAACATACTGAGATGTTTCTTAAGGCTTGGAAGAAAGGCTTGTTTCTCTCACTGTTATTTTCATGCAAGACACAGTTTTCTGTTTAGGAGGGTTAGAAGATATGCATTAAGCAGTGTTAAATATGCTGAGGCAGTTGATGTTTACAGCCCTTGTAGAATTGTTCATTAAAATATTAACTGCTAGACAGCCTATTTTTTTTTAAATTCAATGATTTAGTAGCCCTCTTAAAAATCATGTTGTGTGATTCAGACATTCAGAGACTAAATAAGACAAAACAAAGCTACCAGAATTACCCACAAAAGCACTAATTCTTGGGTTTACATTTCTTAAATTGCCACGGGCGTGACGTGCCTAAGAAATTCAGATGGATTTGTGGAGCGGGTGAGCTGTAAGATTTGACTCAGCTCTCTCCCGTCTGCACCAACAGCTTTCTCCAACACCCAGCACTGGGAGGATCTGGAAGGGGCCGTATCCTTCTCCAGGTTTTTGTGGGCAATAGATAAGTGTGTGCACTAAGCTTTGCTTTACAGAAACTTTTGGCATGAGGACAAGATGTTACCTTGAAGTGCTGGCTCTCAACTAAACTCATTTTCCCTCCCCATGCCTTTTTAAGGTGTTTTTAATGGCTCTGGTCCTCTGTGGAGGACATGGTTGTGTTCTTGTCTGTGAACATATCTGGGTTTGCTTCCTTGGACCCCTTGCGTCCAATTTTCTGGCTGAGCAGGTCAAGTCTGCCATTAAACGCTGGTGTGTTTAATGTATGCTTTCTCCCACGTACAATTTTCAACGTGATGCTGACGTTGCTCACCTCTGTTCTGAGCAAGCCTACAGGTCTGGAGTGACTCTGGGGCTCTGCCTTCCCAGTGCTTTGCCTTGCTTTGTTACAGGTGCCAATTAATGTTATTGTCGATAGGACTCTGAGGAGCCCAGCTGCAGCTGCACACCTCGTTTTCCATGGACCACTGGAGAGTTACTAGTCAGTGCGGTGTTTGATCACTACACGTCCAGGGCCAGATTTCACCCGGTGACCTGGAGACAATCCCCCAGGCCACCGAGTCTGTGACATTTAAAAATACCCACCCAGGGTCATTGCATCAATTGTGTTGCCTTTAATTTCATTTTTGATGAACTTTTCTCATTCGGTTGTGCAGGTAGAAGAGCCTGAAGCCAGCAGAGTGTGACACCATGATGACAAGTGCTTGTCGCGCTTTGTGTGTTTCATATATACTGATGGTCTCTCTGTTGTGTGTTTTTTGTGTGTTTCAGGAAAAAAGTGCCAGTTCAAATGTAAGACTTAAATCTAATAAAGAGATCCCAGGATTAGTACATCAACCCAGAGCAAAGTAAGTTCAATTTATTATTTTTTTTAATAGTAATAAAAATAAACACAGGATTAAGCAGTATCTGTGAGATTCCCAATTATGGCCTAGAGAAAACCAATTGGTGGTTCCAGCAGCCCTAAAACAGTACCCAATTTAAATAAAGTAGGTAAGGTCACCTGTGTCCTGGTACCAGTGACACAGCTGGGCAGCACTTGTGCCGGCATCCCTGCAGCATGCTGTCCATTGCACAGCTAAAATGCAGGATTTAAAAATGTGTGAGATGTGTCTTGCTGTGCCTTATAGGAGTACCACACTGCGTTATTTCTCAGCTTTCCATACAACTTACACACAAACAACACTGGATACACACTAGTGTTCTTAAGTACTATTAGTTAAGTTCCCAGGGAGGTTTTTGCTAGCTCTTGATTTAGGTTAGCAGCTATACTGCCTGAGATTAGGAATGGTAAACTTCATCTGTTTAAAACAGTCAATTTGTTTCTTAAAATGAGGGGTTTGTGTAGCTGAGAGTTTCTCCATCCTTGGCTCGCAGTTCTGTGCTGTGCCCTGGCTGACATCAGTCAGCGTTACATAGGCCATGAAATATTTCATTCCTGTGACAGAGCTGGTTATTGATATTAGTAACTCATTTCTTACCTACATCACTGTTATATTTAATCACTAATTGGATTGAAAATAACAGATTACATGAAGCTATATATTGGGTTCGTAACAAAGAAGTGATAAAGCTTTGCTGTTGGATTTTGAACAATAGTGGAACTGCTGTTCTTTATGCCGTGCCTTCAGGACACTTACTAACTTAAACTTGCTGCATACCAAGTGCATTGTACACAGTTTCAAGTCTAGAAACTTCAGTAATTTCCTAATGAGCTGACAGCATAATTCATCCTCCTTTCAAAAGGAAAAATCGAGTGCTTCAGATGTAATTGCAAAGAAGTTCACAGTAGGGAGGTGGAGGTAAAATCACCCTTCAGGAAAGCTGTACTTCATTATTATGGCTTGGTCCTTCCCAGCAGGGTCAGATATGTATTTAAGATGCTCTAACAGGAGGCTAATCAGCCTGGGCTAAAAAAGGGCCATTTCTTTTGATGGATCATCTCTTGTAGTGTATCCATCTATTCTGGTGTGTGGGGTCGGGGTGTCCATTCTTTCATCAAACTCTGATTTTAAAAGTCCCCACAGAAATCAGAACTGACCTTCATTCACCAAAAAGCCTAAAGGCATTGCATTGGCAGAGGTTTCTGTCACAGTACTGCAAAAATAAGGAAAATTTTCAGAGAGTTACAGAACATAACATTGGGTCGTTGGGTAGAACCTCTGCTGTTTGCCCAAGCCCTTGCTCTTTACCCAACATACCATTGGATTTCTGTTTATGAGTTGGCTACATGTGTTTGAGTTGCTAATCACAAAGTCAGCAAATACCTGTTATCATGTGCAATTTTTTTTTAAGTTTATCATCTGAAAACCTTGCTAATTCTGACTGCAATGGCAGGGGGTGTTGGCATTATGTGGAAAAGGGCTACTCAGCTAAAAGAGCAGAAATTAAGAGATAAATCATTAGACACATCTTGTAGGACCATTCCTGTAGAAGAAGCATTACTTCAAAACAAAACATGGACTATGTTCCAAGTTATAAGTTCATGTACAATGAAGGGAGCTTTAAAATGTCAGCTGTAAAATTAAGATTGAGGGCACTTCTCTTTTGTAGGAGGATTCAGAAACTGGCTCTATGATGTTGCAAAGGCAAGAATAAGTTTCTAGTGCTTCCCTAGAAAGCTGTACTGCCCTAAAGCCCCACTCTGAGACACCTGAATATGCAGGTGACAGGGTCCGCCGACCCAAAGAAGCATTTTTTTTCCTCATCTCAAGTGGAAGTGGGAACCTGAGGGACAGGCAGACAGCTGGGGACAAAAACACCCACGGCCACTGAAAGGTGAATTGTTCCCCCTCCTGAATTACCAGCTTTAGGTTTTAATGGCATTTCTGAGACCTCTTCTGAACTGAGCCTTCATTTATGTCCAGCATAAGCAAATCATTGTATACGTTCATCCCGATAGCAAGTGAAGTATGAATGCTAAGCTTTGTAGGAAAGTGTAGTGTGTTGTTGGGCACTTGGGCAAAGTATTAACTCATCACAGCAAGGAAGAGGAGCCTGGGGTGGGAATTCAGCAAGCTGAACCTGCTTTTAGTGTCGGAGAAAATCTCCAAGAGCTGTGTGTCCTTCTAACCGTTTGGCATCACTGTTAACGCTGGCACCAGTCTCCCATCCTTCCTTTTTCACACCTTTTTTTGTCCCACATTGAATTTCTGGCATGTTTCTCCAGCCCCACTGGGCCCAGGCACTCCTTCCTGCTGCGGGTCCAGAGGATGCTCCAGTTCCACCTTCCATGAGGGATATCGCTATTTCAGGAAGGAGGCTCTTACCGCCCCCTGACATAACCAAAGCAGACACATCCCAAGTACCATCTGCCATTCATGCTCCTCTTTGTCTCCTCATCCTTTCCTTTGTGTCCCACCGTCCTGGATTTTTAGTTTGCAAATCCCCCTTGGGGAAGGGCATGTTGTGCCACCATCAGCGTCTTACAGACGACAAGTAAGAGTCTTTTCCAGCCCTCTTCACTAATGTAAAATCGTATCACTAACCCCTTCGCCTCTTGAGGCTGCAGAATTAACTGAAGTGAATAGTCTGCTGGGTCCATTCAGGGAGCAGTAAGGACCACCCGGCTGGGAGGGGAAGGACCAGCCTGAGCTTGTAGACATGCCTGGGTGTTGTTGGGTCCCTCGCTGTACCAAGGAAAGGTAGCAGGCTATTCAGTTTCTGCAGCCTGCCTGGAAAAGGGAATAGTCTCCTCTGGATGCACATGGGTCCTAGGTACCATCCCAAGGGTAGCATGCATATGCAGAACCAAATGCAACAATTTTTCTGTAGGCAAAACAGAAAAAGAAAAAAATTGATTAAAAAAATTATCGTTGTAGTCATTGTATGAAGTGATTTATTTTTCACAGTGGTAAAAACTTACAGCTGGGTCCCTCAGCGACTCTGAACTGCAGTATTGGTATTTAAAATGGAAGAAATCCTGTCGGTACTGATACTCTTCCTTTGCCTTTCAGCATGCACATCTCTGAAAGCCAACAAGAATTCTTCAGAATGCTTGATGAAAAGATTGAAAAGGTAAGAAACAATACAGCAAACACACGTTTTCACTCAGGGGTTGGACACACAGGTTCCCTGGGGAGGACAACTGGACACTGTCTGTTGCAGCACTCCACATTCTCCAGTACTTGGAGGGACTCTGGTCCAAGGTACCCCTTACCACTCGTGGGTTAGATAGTTCAAGCGTAAAGATGACCAGAAAGGTAAAGAGGTTGCAGGAGGTATTGGAAAGAAACCTTTGTTTTGTGGAAATATCACCAGTCTAGGATAAAGGGCAAATTAACTCAACACAAATGTTCAGGATATACATGGACTGCTGGATAAAGGAGAAGAGCAAAGTGGGGATTTATGCCCTTAGTGATTTGATCTTTCATTTAATCTTGGTGAGAGACAACTGGAATCTTAATGCCAGTAGTATCTGGGATACCCTGCTTATTTCTTGCTGAATCTCTTCAAAATAGCTCCCAGTTCCAAAGGTTATGGGTAGAGTAGCTGTATGTAGGGATAACCCTGCCTCAGACCTACGCTGAGTAAAATAACGATGCTGGAGACGTTTTGAGGAAGAGGGTGAATAGTTCTTTGCATATCTCATTGTCTTCATAGCAGTTTTCAGGTGTTTCACAAGTCTTTTAAATGAGAATCCCAGCTTTGAGCAACCTGATCTAGTGGGAGGTGTCCCTGCCCATGGCAGGGGGGCTGAAACTAGATGATCTTTAAGATCCCTTCCAACTCTAACCCTTGTGTGATTCCATGAGATAGTAGTGAATAATTGTACCACAACATAGATGGGATTCTGAGACTTGAGGAATTAAGTGGCTTTGAATCAAGTCTAGAGCATAAGCCCAAAGCAAGATCTCAGCTTTTGCTTACACTCACCAATGTACTCTTTACACTTCATATTTTGAAGTGGGGGTTCTTATTTAATACTTGGTGTTAACTTTTTGATTTCGCAATTGGAATAAAGTAATTTGTACTCCCAAGTTGTAGTTTTGGGTTGCGGAGTAGGAGGGAAATTTATATGTGGATGACTGAATATTTGCCATTTTTGCCAGCACTCTTGGTCTTAGGAGTTGGAGTGCTCCAGTGGGTTAATCTCTTATTTGTCCTAAGCAACAAATTTGCTACCCTGCTCTTAAAAAAACCCAACAAAACAAACAGAAAAACCCATTTGGTGAAAGCAAAAAGTTAGATAAAGGGGAAGAGTAGAAGTAAGCAGGAGTTTGTAGATTCTTGAGAAGAGTATTTCTATACCACTGTTTCACAGGAGTAAGATTTTACTTAACCTCTATGCATTTAAAAGTAGAATTGCTACACATCCATAATATATCTACATCTCCTTTGAATAAATGCATTCACTCTATAAATATTTAGATGCTTTTCTGCACATGAGCACCTTCTGTAATGTCAAACACAAAATCTCCAGTGAAATGGATTTTCCAAAGATCTATTTTATCTACAGACCAGACCATCTGATGGTTGTATCTAATTATGAATTGAGGTTAGTTTTTGTTTTCGAGATTTGTTTTCAGGACAGTAATACGGCTCATTCACCAGCTGCCACACTGAGATGCAGTTGACCGTGTCTCCTCACTGTTTGGACCATGCTCTCAGATGCTTGCATGTGTTCTTCCCGGCTCTTGTACTAATTTATCTTCTAGATCAGGAGATTGGCTATTTAGAGGAAATACACAGTTTTATCTGTCAAAGAGAGAAAGACAGCTCCCGTGCATTTCAAGCTGCTGACAGTTGATGGGATTAGCAGGGGTTAATGCACAGCTGAGCATGGGATTTGCTTTCTCTGGGGACCTCCTGTTCCTGAGGAAAACAGTCTTCCTAAGAGAAGTTTTGGGGTTTTTAATTAATCTTTGCCCACAATACGTTGGTTTTCTGCCACAAGTTTATCTGCCACAAGTGCCGAAAAGATTGGAAGATACGAGGGGTTTTGTTTGATCCCTAAATAGCATTTTGAGTCCCTTCTCCAGGAAAATGAAGGACATCGGTCGAACAATTAAAAGAATTAAATCACTGAGCAGCTCACCAGTCACAGCTGAAATAGCCTGCAGAAGTGGGGGCCATTGCCTATTGTTGTTGAGGTCCCAGAACATGTTGGAATGGTCACTTGGTGACTGTGAGTAGTGCTGGATTTGTCCTTCACTGACTCCCTGGGCTGTGTCTACAGTCAGAAGCAAAACATCCCTCAACTTGTGTTGAAATCCCAAGGGGTGCTGGGTCATCTAATACAAATGAGTAACAACAGCTCTAACGTGTGTGCTGCGAATTAGAGAGGAAAATTAAATGTGCATTTTGGACTCAGGAAAACGATTAAATGGGCAGGAAGGTCAGCTAAAATAACATTTCTTCAATCGAAGTGTGAAATGGAAAGAACACTGGCTGATGTTTTAGCAACTGAAAATATGAAGTATTTATGAATCCTGGAGATCAAAAAAAAGACGTAATGAAATGGTCTGGAGATTTTGTCTAGAAGTCTCCCCGCTGTCGGTACCCAGCACGCACCGCTGGCTGCCCGTGCGGGCACAGTGCAGCTGAACTGCATTCTGCAAATGCCACCCAAAGGTAAAAACCAGAATGTCAGCCCCAGTGCATGGAGCTTCTGTCTACCAAAATTCAGTGTCAAAACACTGTGAGGCATTCAGAGGGAGACATCTGTTCGGATCTCTGCGTGAGTGGCTGTCCCTGCTCACAGAGCTAGAGCTGAACTTGCATGTATGGAACTGCCTGTGATTATGATAATGCAATTCAGAGGGTTTGTTGGAAGGAAGAAATACTGAAATGAAGGCTCGGCACTGAATGCCGAGGTAGCACTGAGAGTGTAAAAGTCAGCCCCGCACATAGGGTTAGATGTTCGTTCTGCTGGAGACAAGCCAATCATTTCAGAGGCACCAGAATTTGAGCTTAAAAAACCCCAAAACCTGATGAGAAGCTGGAGATATAAAGTTATGTAGGAGGCTGGGAGTAGCTGGGTAGAGTTAAGCAGTCAACAGCACAAGAAACAGTAGTTATATGTCATACCTAGATGTCATATATATATGACAGACCACAGAGTCCTTCTTGTGATGGTGTTTCCATGGCGTAGCAATGTGCATCCAGACAGGTAGGAACCAGGCGATTAAAAGGTTGAACAGATCTCGGTGCAACTGTGGGATGGTCCTCAGGTGGTGGGATGCTGGTGCACTGGCAGAGGGTGAGCACAGCTTCAGCACAACACCAAGGCTGGATGTGCACCGCACCAGGAGAGAAAAGGGAAAAGAAAGACCAAGTCACCTGTGAGCAGCAAGAGCCCAAGAGCTGTGGTGAAAGCTGGCTCGGAAATGCTCCCGACATCTGCCAGCACCTGCAGCCAGTCCTCTTGGGGCTTCCCACAAGTTACTGTGAGTAGAGTCATGGGCTTTACTTTTGGAGGCAAACAGGCACACGCATACAAAGAGTTTGGGAAGAAAATGGAGCAGAGACAGGCAGCTCGCCTCGTGACAGCGTTACCATCATTTTTTGAAAATTGAGCTTGCCTTAAGCCATATAAATATATTTCAGCCGAGGATGAGCAACAGGTAATAGCAGCAATTAAGCTTGAGGAGAGAGCCCCCACAGAGTAAATTAGAAAGATGTGGGTCAGAGGTGCGAGTGATTTGCTTGAGCTGAGAAATCAAGGCAGAAATATGACTTTGGAAACCCAAGAAGGAAGCGGAGAGCCATTGACACATCCATCCTAAAATGAAGGCGGCAGACACTGGATAAATCCGAGATCTTCTCTCTGATGCCTAGAAGAGGAGAAATGGGCCCCACTAGCCAAGCTGGGACGGGGAAAGTCGCTGCACTCATCACGTGTGATAAATCTGTTTTTGAAATACCATCTCTGATTAAGAAGATAGAAATGTGTGCTGGTAACAGCATCCTTGTCTGCGTGACACCTGCTGTCTTCTGCTGGCTGCAGTGAGAAACTGTCACAAAACTAGGCCGTTTGTATTGGTATTCAGGCAAATAAATTGGTTACCTGGGTTCTCGCTGATCCAGTAGTGCAAGGACTAATTTAGTCAGATACTGTATATGGACTCACAAAGAGTCAAATTCTCCAGCCTTTGGGTTTGGTTTTTTTTCTTCCTACATCTCATTTGGACCCTGATTGTGCAGGACCACATGCAAACTTCCTTACCCCCTAAAACGAAACCCCATTAATTGAATGGGACAACACAGAGCAGAGAGTTAATCCTGAGCACAGTCTTTGCAGGCTTCAGTCCATAGAATTGAGGGAGCTCTGTCCCACCAGGCTTTCAGGCTTGCATGAAAATATGAAACAAAAGCAAAATTAAAAGCTGTGACGTATAAAATGTTGAACGTGGAAAATTTACCCCACTTAGCACCTGCTAGCAAAAACGTCTTGATGATGGCTATCACAGAAAATGGCCTGAAAAATCTGCTTTATCTGAATCCTACATACAGAGCAGTAAAACGATCATCAGAAATTATCTCTTTTAAGTATATGTTATTACTGCAGGCTGTGGCACAGTGTGTAGGCAGCTGTCTTACTGTAGGAAAAAATACCAAAGCTGAGGTATAATTGAGCAGTTGACAAGCAGTTTCTAGGATTACATCTGGGGATTGTACCCCCAGAAGAGAAGCATCTCTGGCTTTATGGTTTAAAAAAAAAAACAAAAAAAACCCTCAACCAATTCAGGTAAGCTGTTCCAGAGGAAATCATCACCGGTCCCATCATCGTAAGTTGTTTCCTACATGGCTACAGTGGCATATAAAAAATAACCACAATGCAAATATGCTCGTGGAAAAAAAAAAAGAGATTAAAAAATGTCATAGCATGTGAAAATGTCTTGCTGCGAACTCTCATGCAGCCAGTGGATACTCCGAGCCCAGGGCATCGTGTTTCTGCTGTGCCAGGGCACGTCGCTTTGGGTCAAAAGATAAGTCTGTCTTGATGGCTGGTGTCAGGGTGGTTTTGCAGGGGTTTCTCCACTGATCTGCACACCTGGGTGCCGGGAGCCAGGCAGGAGACTACTGTTCTGCTGTTGGATGCCATGGGAGTGATGCCCAGTGGCAACTCGCTCCATCCCCTCGTTAGTATACTGGGCATGAAACGTGGGGGGAAGGCACAATGCAGCCTCTTGTATCGTATTTAAAGAGAGGGGGGTTGCTAACCGAAACGTATGCAAGGGCAGAATTATTAGGCTAAAACTCATTAGCAAAGTTGATTGCTCTTAATGACTCTATTGATTTTTCTCTAACAAAATAAGAAATGGAAAAAAATTAGCACAGTATACGATTATTTAGCACCGCCTCCCAGCATTTTCTTCCCGTCCTTTCTGTGAGTGCTGTAAACAAAACCAGATTGATGAAAAGCGTTCCCACCGCAGAGCCAGGCTAATGTTTCCCAGCGCCTACCGTCTCCTCTGAAAGGGGCCCCTGTGTCCTGCAAGCCCTTTCAGCAGCGGCAGAAGAAAGGGCTGCTTGGTGCAGCTCGTTTCCCTCTCCCAGCCCGCCTGGCCTCCTCTTCCTCCTCTGCTGGCCAGGGCCGCGCTGCGAGGACGCGGTGCCAAGCTGCAGCGCTGGGGCGGAAGAAGCATCTCCTGAGCTGCCTCCTCTCCCTTGGCAAGGCCGCCAGCCCCACAAAAGCCTATTGAACCGGGAAGGCTTCTGCATTCGGGCAGCGTGGGGGCTTGTTTATTGGCCTGTCACCCACAACAATGGGGGAAAGGGCTTTTCCTGTGATTTTTTTCTTTTTTTTCTTTTTTTTGCTCTAAAAGAATATCACCAGCCGTGATGCGTGCCCTGGTAGGGGCATCAGGATGCCTTTTCTAGATGCAGTGAGGGGAGAGAGCAGGGGAATGAGCCCTTCTGGTTTGGGTACAAGCAGCAGGAAAGGAGCATGAGACTTTTTTTTTTTTTTAATTACCTTAAATTCACGCTCTTGTGTTAAGGTGTTTCTGTGGGCATCCAGAAAAGTTGAAAGTAGGATTTTGAAACTGCAGGGGAGGAAGACAGGGTTTCTTGGGAATTACCTAGACTTGGATGCACATGTTCCATCTTCCTCGGTGTAGTTCATTTACACTCTCAATCATTAAAACTTAACTTAATAGCCCAAGCTATTATGGGCTATTAAAGGATGGCCCCTGTGTTCTGGTTGTTGCTCTGTTCTTATGGCTTCTCTGGAGAGGAGAGCCTGCTCCCCTGGGCAGCAGAGGACACGGTTTGGCCAGCAATCCTGCACCCTCATTTTCCAGCCATGATGCTGCTCTATTTTGGAGGGTGTTCGCCTTCTCTCCTTTCTTCTTTTCTTTCCTGACACACATCTGCTTCCAAAAAAACCCTCACCATCACTTTGGTCTGCACTTGGATACTACCGCAGCTCCTCTCCTCACGTCGTGGTGCTCATCTGCTGACTGCCGCGTCACAGGGTCGGTATTTCGGTGTGGTTTCTTCAGAAGACCTTACCAGCATTGCAAGCTGTTAGCTCACCGTTTCAAGTGAGGTCTTGCCCAGCCCCACCAGGATGATTCCCCATCTCAAGCACAGCAGGCCTCTGACTGATTGCAGCTATCATCTCCTCCAGCATCTGTCAAACATCTTCTGAAACAACCAGGGGGGCAAAAATTGACATTTTAAAGTATTTTGCTGGACTGGGGCTGTGGTGCTTAGCAGAACCGAAGCAGCCTTCCCCCTCTGCTGGCAGGGAGGTGGAGATCTCTCCTGCCTTTCTACCCGAGGAGCATGGAGGAGAACCCCCTGCGTCTTGGATTTACAAGCAGCAGGGAAGGCAGCTTTATTCTTTCTCTGATCTTCCTGAGCAACAGTGACCTTGTTATTACTGATAACATTTCAATTAGGGAATAAGCTTTAGACGAAAGCTTTTGTCAAAAGAAAAAAAAAAAGAGTTGTAACTTTTTTGGCTTCCTTGTAGCATGGTTTCTCCCCCTCATGCTCTTTTTAAGACACTAAATACCCATTGCTGAGTGAGACCTCACTTACCACACGCCCTCCTTCAAGAAGATGCTAAAGAACCTGCTTAACTTTCTGCTCATGAGCTGCTCCAGGGCTGAAATGCTGTTTCCCTTGTGCTTAAAGACTAGTATGTGCGTAACCCCGCTGAGCTGGGCCAGGACGCCGCCGAGCTGAGCCCCTCATGCTTCGTGTTGATGCTGGAATTAAAGGCTGGGCATGTGTTGGTGTGGGACTTTGCATACCAGGATAGGTGCAGGTGTCCGTGGAAAACAAGGTGTTTGCTGTCACAGCCAACCCCCCCCTCCACAAAATCAGATGCTCCTGCCAGAGCAGGGTGGTCCCGCAGGTTGTATTGCAGCCCACCACTGAGAGGGTAAACATGGCCCTTCCTTCTCCTGAAGAAAGAAAAGCAG
This sequence comes from Alca torda, assembly GCA_008658365.1. Classification (NCBI taxonomy): domain Eukaryota; kingdom Metazoa; phylum Chordata; class Aves; order Charadriiformes; family Alcidae; genus Alca; species Alca torda. Next base: position 7,629,525 of record CM018087.1, on the reverse strand, counting down.
CATCCGCTTCACCTGCTATAAAACCCGAGTGAAAGCAAAATCCCTGATTTTGCATGCAAGCTGCCAGCCCGCCGTGCCGTCGCTCTGACATTATTCTTGGCGTGTAATGAACGCGTCCCTTGCCCTGCATCGCAGCATGCTCCTGCGGAGAGGGACAGCAGAGGTGAAGACTTCAGCCAGCCACCAAGCAGCTGCAGGAGCCTTTTTTGGTTCCCCCCGGCTCCCTTGCTGTGTCCTCACCCTTCCCATCAGCTAGGAACCTAGCTCTGAAGGATTTCCCTGCACAAAATATAGCAGCCTTGGGCTGCAGTGGGGCTCCTTGTCTCACCGTTGGGTGTTACTGCAATTTGGACATTGAATGAGCTGGTTGGGTCGGGGTTGCGGGTCCATGCTGGGCTCGGTGGGTGGAAGAGCTGCCTGTCACGCTGCAGGAAGGCGTGGGAGGTGTTTCTGGCGTTTCAGGCAGTTATCACCCTCCTCCTCCTCTTGGCTGCGCCGCCGCTGCCCACGCGCAGTGGGGGAAGGACCAGGCTGGTGGGAAGCTTGGGATGGCGGCCACTCCCTGCCTACCAGTGACCAAGGGCCACAGCCTTGAAGGCCACCTCCGAGACAGCGATGTGTCTCCATAAAAATGGAAATAAAGCGTCTGGATCTCAGCGGCCCTCAGGCAGTGGCTGAGAGGTAGTATTTGCACGCTGTGGGAAGGCCTTCTTCAGCACATTGCTTTTTAAGCGGTTTCTTAGCATCCTTTTGAGGAGCAAGGCGCTTGGTTGCCACAGAGCAAACCCAGAAGCAGAAGAACGGCAGGAGGAATGGGAAGGAAAAAAATGCAAGACAGCTTTCTTCAGTGTTTTGCGTCCGTTTGAACCTTAAATAGCACTGATGGCCCCTGGTGCAGAGCGTGGTGGAGAGTGATGGGCCATGGGGCTCCCTCTTGAGCAGGAGGCCAGGGCACCAGGTAAATGAATCTCCTGGAAATGCCCTGAGCCTCAGTGATCAGTCACTACTGGTGGCTTGCACAGCTCTGAAGCATGTTGGACAAAGCCTTTGTCGCCACTGGCTTACTCTCGTGATTTTGTCCAAAAGTCCAAACCAGTGGATTTGGGCTTTGCTGCAAAGTACTTCAGCATTCCTTCTTTCCGAGTCAAATCTTTTACTTTAAAAAATGTATTTTTTTCTTTCTTTCTGGGTCAGTGAATACTGAATTGAAATTAGGGCTGATTGGTCTCTTGGGGTTTTTTTTAATGGGCTAGGAAAGCCCTTTCACTAATAGTATTGGGCCATGGAGAGCTCCTAAAGCGCTGCACATTCCTGGGTGTGGACCCTCCGGCACAGCAAGCTCTGCAGTCCCAGCATCGTCAGTGGGGCATTTTGTGTGTCAGAGACGTTTTGGAGTCTTTGTTCCCAACATGTACCCCAGTTGTGCGTCCCAAATAAACTGATCACTGCATCAAGACTCATCTCTCCCTTTTCTTTCCTCACTTTTTTCTTTCACTCTCCTCTTCCCAGGCAGGACAGTGATATGTTTTGATTTGTGGGGCAACTGGGTGCCCCTTCGGTTAAGTTTCACCCATTTAACCACTGCAGTACTGGTCTCCTCTGCTTACAGGGTGTTGTCAAGCTTTTACACTTTATTACAGGTCTGAGACTATTGCATTTTTTCCTTTCCTTCTTGTTCTTCGCCAGCGCTTTGCTCAGCCGCTGGGATTTTCTGTGCAAGCACCAGGTGATCCACCCAGCACATGGGAAATAGTCCCGAGGTTCAGATATTTGACACTACATTTGAGGCACTTGTTTTTTGCACTGTACCTCAGGTGGCTTGTGTATTGAAGAGCTCAGCTGCGGCTGTTTCTGTGTAGAGAAACGAGGACAACAGGTCCCGTCAGGTCCTCTTTACAAGAAACAGCCAGCGAGGGACAGGACATATCTTCTTCCAGACCTTCCTGACGTTAATACACAGATAGATGTTCTGCAAGTCTTGCCTTTGGGATGAGATGGAAGGTCTGTGTTTTGTGAAGCTCGGCCTGTTTTCTCCCATTGTGCAAGTGCAATTTCAATATGAATGGTATCTTTTGCTTAGGGTAAACTCTTGCTGAGGTTATCAGATGAAGTATTCTTCTTCCCAGCAGCTGACTTGCCTTGCTCATAGGATTACGTGCTTCGCTGCTTTTGCCTCGGAGATTACGTTTTCGCAATGGACCTATAGGGTTGTGTGCATCAGGGTGTATCTGTACATAAAACAGTTTTGTAAATCAGTTTATTGGATTCCCCACGGAACTCGATATAGGGGATGAAAATGATGAGATTAACAGTGGCAGAAAGAGAAGGGTCTCCTGTCCTGATTTCATGCAAATCTCCCAGAAATGGTTGGAGCAGTTGTGCAGACTCCATTCCCTATTTTTCAGGTTTCTGAACTTAAATCTCCTAAGTTTAGAGAACTGAAATATATTAATAGTACATACTCGATTTATGGTATTCCTCTCTTAAAATAGTGATTTACAAACTGTCCGGCTTTTTTCCTTGCAGGGTCGTGATTATTGTTCAGAAGAGGAGGATGTCACATAGTGCCAATTCTGCCACTCGCACCAGGAGTACTACTGTGTAAATAGATTACAACCCAGTCGAGACCTTTTGGAAGTCTTCTAGAGCGAACAGCACTACACAACAGAAGAAGATAATTTCCACATTATATGCTCCATTCAGTTACAGTGTTTCTTAATGAACAGATGAGGAATATTGCTAAGAACTTGTAAGGAACTCTTTTTGTTGCTGCTAGTTAAAACTTGTTGCAACTTCTCACTTTCTTCTGTGTCCAGATACGCAGCAAATCCTTAAAGTTAATCCAAAAGACGTTGTTGATTTTATTGAGGCTCTGGCCTGTTTTCTATCAGATGAGGTAGTGTTATACAAAGCTTCCATAAGTGAACATTCAAGCATCTAAGAAACACCCTTAAGCTGTCTGTCAGTCCGCGGTCGGGCCGGAGTGCTTATTAGTGCTGGTGATTTCAAGCTTTGGAGGTGGGGTGTTTTTGCCATGGCAGGCCTTGTTTCTCTGCTGAGAAGAAGCTGAGAAACTATTATCCATTAAAAGCATGTTATCACTGAAATACTGGAAGTGATGCAGGAGCAGGAATTTGTATCTTAAGAGGAAAAAGAGTTTCATTTAATAGGTATCTTAATCAAGGACTAAGCTTGCAGTATTGGCTTTGCTGAGCACGAATGGGAGTGTGATCACAATCATTTTGAATCTCTTTTTTTCTAAGAAAATAAACATTTTACTGTTTTTATGTATTCTTGTCTTTTACCATTCCTATAACAATGTCTTAAGAGTCTGGGGACAAGGAAGGCAAAGCCAGGCCTCCGTGTTGATGACTCTCCAGGTCTAATCTCTTGAAGCAGCGCTGTGCCAACTGGGGGTATATCTGTTGCGTGTCCTGTAGAGTTTATTTTTCCATGGTCTATGGAGAGGATATTGCCTTCTCAAAAGCAGATGTAATATTTTTAACAAATGCTGTCATAAGTAAAAAAAAAAAAAAAAAAAAAAAAAGGAAAAAAAATACACCTCTTGTATTTATTCTTTCAAATAGATTTTTACCTGTGCCAACATATCTTCTTGCTTTGACACCATTCGACGGCCAGGTTTGCATTGCATCCCATGGAGGAACTTCATCAGGACATAGATTTCCGTATTGTATTGATTTCATTGCTGATGTGTGTGACCATGAGACTGCATTAATAGCATCTTTGCTGATGTGGCCAACACTTGTGTGGGGCACTGAGCCCGAAGCCCTTTAGCGTTGTCCATTTTTCACTTGAACTTCTGAAAATCAGGTCCCTTTAAAGTGTTTCAAGTCCCTCAAAAATCACCTGTGACTTCTGAAAAATCTCTAGAATATTAGGGAATTTCTTGACTAAAGAGATTTCCTCCAATGTTCACATCCAGTTCGCTCCCTCAGTCCCCCGGTCTTCTGCCAACCTCAGCTGGAGTTGAGTGGTCGCTGTATCGCAGAACTGGGACAGCTCAAGCACTATGTAGCTTCAGTAGCTTTCCATATAGAAGCTCAGTGGCAGGGTCCTCTCTGGCAGGTTTCACCACATGCATCTTTATCCTGTTAATGGTCAAAAATTGCCAGCAAATTCTCACTGCATTTGAGCAGCTGGTTTGACCACACGACTCTTCCCAAGCATCCCAGCCTCCCTGGAGATGAGATTTCACCGCCTTCCTCCCAGCACATCGTCCTTCTTAGGGCCGTTGGCATCGCTCAGTGCTACGGAGCCATTTGATCTGTTCAGTTCTTCAAGGTGATAGTGCTGTCCTTGTGCATATGATTTTTTCTGTAATTTATGTCAGCTCTGGAGCAGGTAGCCATGCTAACGAGAGTCAAGAGCCTGCACATTTCAATTATTTAAACACTTCAGTTAATAAAGAGTCCTGGGGCTTGATCCCGCAAATACTTCTCTCACAAGTGCTTTATAAAGCTTTCACAAGTAGTACAAGAGTGATGGAATTGGGTTCGTCCTTTTGAAACATGGTGCGTTTTCTAGAGGCCGGATGTCTCATGTATAAATTTCTCCATACAAATCCCATGTTACACAGCACGGTCTGTCAGAACACCAGCCTCCTTTTGCATGGAGTTTCTTTCAGCCACCTATTAGTTTTAGTATCTTTTTTTTCTTTTTTCCTTGCCGATGACAAAGGCACCAGAGTCATGGGCGTTGGTGGAAGCTTTGTGAGCAAGGAAAAGCAATTCCCACCTTTCCTCTGCACTTAATATATTCAAGCAGGGTGGAAAAGAGGAGAATGTGAAGAGAAGGAAAACAGCTTCTATCTGATCTGCTGTGCTTAGCTGTAAATGGTTTTTTTTCAAAGTTTCTTTTAAAAGAAATACCAAGACAACTATCTGAGGGCAAGCTTCTCTTGAGGAGGCTGTCGCACCGGAGCTGCACAGTCACACTGTCACCATCGTCATTCACCTAACGAGCCAGGGGCTGTGAAGGCTGAACGTTGCTGCTCTGGGGGCAATTTGGGCGCAGTTTGATGTGGTGCTCACAGGATGTGTTTGACCTGGAGAGTGACACCTGGAAAAGAAAATCTGTTTGTAGACTGGTTATCTGACAGTTATTTTTGTCTGCATCACTAGTAACCAGGGATAGGGACACATTTTGTGTCCCTGCCCAGGGCAGGGCGTTGGAACTAGATGATCTTTAAAGTCCCCTCCAACTCTAACCATTCTGTGATTCTGTGATTTTGCCTTCATTCTAGTTTCATGAGGTTTTCCTTCAGCCACTTCCTGTCTCCGTATTGTATCTATTGCAGCATATATGCTTTGACCTAAAAAGATGATGCTTTTTTTTTTTTTTTTTAATATATAATAATTGGGAGTGTCTTAACCTATGCCCCCTCCCAACCCCTTCCACCCTCTGTACAGCATCCAGTTCCCAAGGAGGTGGGTCGGGTCATGGTAGTCAGGAGGAGCTTTGCCCTCCTACCTGAAATGTGGTTGTGTGTGTTAGACTCAGTTCTCAGTTAACTCATGGGTTTTCTAATGCTGCGCCAAGGAGGAGCTGGCTCTTCTGCGTGACGCTTGCATCTTACTCGATTTCAAAGGCTGGCATTTGGTATTCCTGAGCTTTTTCAGGGGTGAGGGAAATCCTGCTCCTGCATCCAGCACCAACCCTTGACACCAAGGCGGTGCTTTGCCTCGAAATCATCACCCTTGAACCGAGAGCAGTGTTTGACACACGGCATGGCTTGAGTCACAGGAGGCTGCACCTAAATTAGATTAAAGAAACCCAAAACCATATCGGTGCTTTTTTCTTCTCAGAAGGCTGGGGATTATTTCACATCATTCAAATGCTGACACCTGTACTTTTTTCCCTCGGGACACCTGATGGGACATTTCTGGGCCAAGTCCCTGCATGGGATACAAGGGACTGGGGTGGTTTCTCTCCAGCCCTGGGACTTTGAGGAACCGCTGAAGGACTCGAGCAAAGCTCCAGCCCATCCCATTTGGGAGCAAGGCTTCGCATGGTCGAACGAACTTGCTGAGCTACTGGAGGATTTTCCGTGTTATTCATATAGATTAGGCTCCGTAGGAACCGCTAGAGAGCATACCTTGGCAAACTTGGCTTCTCTCAAATTTTGTGGAGATTCACACTTCATCATGAAGAACTGGGCAGGGTATTAGAAGTTCTGTGGGCTTTTGCTGGTGGCTTTTAGGAAGTTGTCTTGGACTTGCTGGCAGTGTTCAGCAAATGCCCTTTCCTCTGGTTGTTCCTCCTAATCTCTGTTTGGACTTACCTTTTAAAAATACACCTGGGCTGGCTGACACAGGACCCGCTGTGGCTCCCCATGGAGGTCTCATGGTTGGAGGTGTGTGCTCTGCCTCGTGCCGTTGGGCAGCACATAGACCTTGTGGTATCGCAGGGGATGAGCAGCCTGGAAGCCCATGGACAGACAGTGAGGATGGATGTGCAAGTAGATATAGCAGAGAAACCAGCCTGCAGACCCTGGCCAAAATGCCCTTGAAGAGGATCGTCAAAGCAGCTGGTTAATTACCTGACTAATACTGCTGTTTCCTGACTCCCACGAAGCTTTCTCTGATGCTGGACTTCAGCCCCAAAACTGTGCCATCCAAAACTTCACATTAATTTCTTCCTTTGCTTTCAGTCACAGGTGGGGTTTGTTTTGGATTAAGTGTCTCTCCTAGGACCCAGAAGACCCAGCTTTGCATCCTCCCCTGCCATGAGTCCTTTGTGGCCATGGACAAGCCATGCAGGCCCCAGGTTGACTTACTGCACCTCTCCGTCCCTCTGTGCACAGCAGGAATAGCAATGTTTTCTGAATCCTGACTGCACAGGTGAAATCCTCAGCCCACGACCGCCCTCATCCCATCATCCCACGCACACTTGGGCAGGCTCTGACCTTCTCAATACCTAGAGGAGTTGTGCATGGTGCTGTCACAAGACACAGACACGAGCCACAAGACACTGCTGTCGGAGAACGGAGGCAGCAATCGACAATATTGCATTATTTTTTTGCAGCGTGCCTTTTCATGGCTGAGAGCCCTGCCCAGGAAGCACAAGTACTTTAAAAATCTGAATTATGATACGAGAGTGAATGGGTAGATGAAGCACCAGAGAGACATGTTTAAGCTCCAAAGACATTGCCGTCATCATATGAGAATTAAGAGTGAAGATAAATATTCGGTTCTCAGCTATTTCAGTTTTATCAAGTCTATAAAACAATAATTACCTGTCACTTCGATTTTGGAGTTGGCGATGACTCAACTCCGGCTCGGCTCAGCTCGACTGACACATCAGACCTTCAGGAGAGGAGGGGCTTCCAGCCGGGTAATGTCTGCATCCGACGAGGAACGAATTTAACACAAGCTTTAAACAAAAGGGGGTGATTTGCCATCACTGCTGGCATTTCTGTCCCACCAACGGCTTTGGTTAGCAGTGCTGCTTCACAGGTGACAGTCCATGGTGCCACCAGGCTTCGTGTCCAAGATGCAGGTTTTATATCCACATTTTACAACACGTCTTGCCACTTTGGCCATTTCCCCTTTGTTTTCTAAACTGAGAGCTAGCCAACTCGAGCTCTGATGGCCCATCAGGTGCCTTCACACACACTCCCCCTGCAGCAAAGGGAGAACCTCCCTCACCTCCACGTCACCTCAGCCTGCGGGGAGCAGCAGCACAGCTCGTCCCCCCATTCCTGCCACCAATGAAGAGCACCAGGCTCCACATGCCAGCATAATCACCTCTGTAAGCTTAAATTTCTAACCCTACAAAAGTTAAAGAATATTTTCCAAAGCAATCACCATCTGTAAAGCTGAGTGAATGCAATCGTGTGTTCAGCAAGACCCCCTCCAGTGGCAAGCAGGATGGAGAATTCCTGCATTTTGGGCCCTGCTCTGGGTCCTGCTACTGCTGGGAAATTCTCCTTTTCCAGCCTGAGATGTTTCTCTACTTAGTTTCATCCTGGAGATGTTTGGGGAAGAGAAGACAAGGAATGCAGGGGTGGGTTTGGAGGGGCAGGTTGTTTGCTTTATTGTTGGGGAGGAAACCTTGACGCCGAACATCCAGAAAGTTGGGTAAGCTCTGGGTGAAAATTTGTATTTCAGTTCTTGTGCCATTGTGGATGTCATGTTTGGCAAAGGGAAACAAATCCCAGCTCCAGGGAACTGCAAAATGTGAAAGTTGGTGGAATTCAAAAGAGTTCATGTCTGTCTTTGACATCCAGCTAAATGCTCTCTTTGAGCTGGAATATGGCACAATCTTCACCATCATCTCCTCCCTCTTCATTATCATCATCGTTATCATAAACATGTGCGAGACCATGAACCTGCTTCGTAAAAGCCAACTATAACACCATCCTCGTGGACATCTACTCCCTGTGCCCACAACAACATCTCGGCAGTGTTGTGAGCACCAACGGAACGTTTTCAGGAAAAATTGTCCTTCTTTTAAAGCGTTGCCCACATTATCAAAGCTGACACTATTGGAGTGCAGCAGTTTCATGTGGCAGCCAGGGGCCAGGACGGTGCAGAGGACCCCACCAATGACTTCCACCCTGATTACTGAAAAGCTGATTGAATGAAGACGCCAGCCCCGGGGCAGGGGGTGAGCTCCAGGCTCAAGTCCGTACCTTTATCCAATGGTTGCTGCCGAGCGCTGATTTATCCGCCAGCTGTCACACACAGAAGCGAGTGATTTCTTCCCTATCGGACTGACTTGCTTCCTCCCCGCCGCTCTGCCAGCCCGGATGGTTTCTGTTTAAATCAGGAGACCTGAGCTTGCATTTCAAGCTCTGCTAATTAATAGTGGTAGCTTCCCCTTAACGGCTCTATTGGCAGGAGGCGTTGCCCTGAATGGGTGTTAGCGTGGGATGCGCAGGATGGAGGGCCGGAGGTGGTACCCTGGAGCAACGAGCATCCTCCACAGCTGCAGACTTTCCTTCCCCCCTTCCAAGGCTTCAAGGTGTGAGTTGAATATAAAATTTGTTCCCTCTGTATATAATATATATTTTTTTAAAAATTAAATTTTGAGACAAAAAGTTCTTGAGTGCGATTGCTGCGAGAAACTAGAAAGCTACGTGTGGGAACTGAGTGATATTCTCGGGTTTTTGGCATTCTGCTTTTGTGTCTATTAATAATCCCCCGGAGTGAGTCATATGGAGATGCATTTATTCACTGAGTCGGAGAGAGCTGCTACCCAAAATAGCAGCTATGTAATTTTTTATGATGCTGTAATGCCAGTGCGGCGAAGATTGACATCATTTAGCAGAGATGCTCCCTGCCTGGCAATCAGATAACCCGTGTCAAGCCCTAAAATAAACGTGGAAAGCCACGTGCTCAGTTACATAAAACAGCCGTGAGAGCAGCCTGTGTCGGAAATGCCCTTTCCTGCATATCTTTTTCCTTTTTTTCCCCTTAGGCCTTTCTAAGCCTTCTTTTCTAATTTTCTTAAAGCGGAGTGTGAGGAGCATCAGGCCAGAGGGATGGGGAAGTGGAGGGGAGGATCACGCTCATCTCTAACCGTCAGCATTTACTCTATTACCACCCCGCCACCTGCAAGAAGAGGTCCACAGACAAGTCCTAAAACGTGCCAAATTCAGCACATCCAGCTCTGAATTGCTCACCATGTCTTCTCGCCCACATTGCCACTCCGCCGGCTCCATATTTCCCTCTGCAAACCTCCGAGCATCCTCCTTGGCTCCTGCCCAAAACCTGGTGGCTCCTGCCCATCCCGGTGCTGGCAGCCTGCAGCGTCACGGAGGCCAAGGGCATGAAGGCACAAAAATGGTCGGCGTTGAGCGTTTTAAAGCAGCGTGAAGCTGGTTTTCTGTGTTTCTTCTCATTCTCTGCCCTGCACTGCTGCCATCAGGGCTGTCCTGGTGTCGCAGCCAGCGGCGAGCCCGGGTGATCGCAGGGCGGTCCCACTGCTCCCCGAAAGCAGGTGCGCTACTACCCAGTACCTGCACGCGTTTTTTTTTTGAGCCATTTTGGATTAAACGCCTGTGCGGTGGGACCAGCCCTGGTGGCATGTCATCATGCTGTGCCCTCCACCAAAGGATTAATAAAGATGAATTTGCCCACGCCGGGGTTTAATAGCTTGGGTGAACTTTCCCAGGCAAACAGTGGTTTATAGAGACCATCCCAGCTGGAAACACTTATTAACATTATCTTTTTATGTAGCACATAGGAAGAAAATTGGACTCCTGCCACCAGCAGCTCCGGGCTGACGTGAATGATGGGCCTTGGGACAAGCAGCAGCTGAGGGTGAATTTTTATCAGAGCCGCTGAAGTCCTCCAGCTTCGGGTGACCCAACTAGGAAGTGGAAATGGGAAAATTGAGCAACGGCAAGTAATTAAGGATAGTTTTAGTAGGAGGTGTAAAGTACTGGTACCATCATGCCACCCTCACCCTTCCTGCATCTCTGCACTGAGTGTTCCTGGGGAGCAGAGGTATCGGGCGCGTGTTCAGATGGGAAATAATGAACTAAATATTCCTGATTTCTTGTTAGAAAAGAAATATAAATAGGGGCAGGGATGGGGGCGCCCCCTGGGCCACCTGCAATGGGAGAGTCACTCCTTGTTATTTCAAAGGGCATCTGGGTGTCGCAGCTGGCAAATTAGTGGAGTTGAACATGGAACGATAATACCAGATGCTCCAAGGACTGCAGGAGGGTGTTGCTAAGAGAGAATATTGGTTTCTCTAAGGGAGCTCTTTATATTAAAAGAAAAAAAATAAAAAAAAGATACAGTAATGCAGTTTACTGAGGGTTTGCTCCAGGGTCTCTCCAGTTACCCCAGCAGAGACGAGAGAGACAACTTTGCTGCTGCTGGTGGCTCTGCTGCCACCTCCCGAGCCCCCGTCCCCCAGCCCCCCTGCAGCAGGACGGGCAGCAGCTCGAACCCTCCTGGGCCCAGTCTGGGGCTCTGGTTTCCCTGAGGAAACTGTTGGCCCTGTCCCCTCGTTAAGGTTGCTAATAAAGACACAGAACAGTATCGGTGTGACTACCAAAGGCCTTGCTAAAAATCAAGGCAAACACAGCTCGGGGGGCAATTCAGAAATTGGTGTCAATTTAGCACAGCTTGACCAGAATATTTACATTTTATTAAATCTTTACAATCAGCAATTATAATCAAGTACACAATTATGTACACAGATTATATACATTTTAGCCCAGACTTTTACATCACAGTACATAGTTGCCCTTAGAAATATTGTATACACTTATCACCAGACAGTAAAACCCAACATTAGTGTTACAGCACCTGTTATTAGACATCTTCCATAAGAAAATATACGGCTGTAAATTGGGCTGGCTAAAAAAAAAATCTTATAAAATCTGAACATACAATATTTCATTCACAGAATGTTTTGTTTTGTTGGTTTTTTTTTTTTTCTATGTTCTGACTGATGCCTTTTGCATAAGATGTCCCGTTTTGAACCTCTCAACATACACTTACGCCTACCGCTGTGCCTTCAGGTGTGCTGGCAGCAGGAGGAGAAACAAAGCTGGGCTCATTTTGAAACTTCATTAAGATACAATAAATGTAAACAATTGAGAATATTCCTGTAAGATCAAATAAGAACTTAATTGGCTGATCTGAATTACATGGCATGGGACAAGTGCTAGCTCCAGCTGCGATTCCTGAATTCTTCGGTGTTCAATACCATACAAGTAACTGTAACACACCCGGTACAAAGGAAGAGGAGACGACTGATGAATGACATACAGGCGATACTCCACACCGAGGGAGCAGACTTCTAAAATTTTGGGAAGGCTTACTCCCCTCTCCAAAAATTAGGGTTTGGTTTTTTTTTTTTAATTAATACATTCTTCTTGCTTTTTAAGATGACAGTGACAGAAAATTGAATTCTTTTCAGAATGATATGAAAAGGTTAAACTAACACCTATTTCCTCATAAGGAAATACAAATTGAAAATAACCTGAATAAAACTGCCCCCCCCCCCCAATTTAGTCCTCTCTCCCAAAAGGTCAACCTTACCCCATTCAGTTCTGTAAACAAAGCTATGGCTCTCGTGATGGTTTCAAAGGTAAAGCAGAATAAACTGAAACAAAAAAAAAAAACCCCAAACCCAAAGCCCAACCCAAAAGGAAGGAGGCAGTTACATCTCTGAGGTAGGCCACCACCAAAACGATGCTTCAAATCCATACAGAGTTCTGGGATTGTTCGCAAATCCCTTAAAAGGAGAGCTAATGTCTGCTGCTTTATCAAGAGACGTGGAAAAGCAATTAAATAAAAATGAGCTGGTGGTGGCAAGGAAAGTTAACCTTTTAATAAAATTTTGCATCTACACCTAAATTTTCTGCAAGTAAAAAAAAGAAAACCTTTAGTTGCAATATTGACCGTCTTAACATAATGACCAGAGGGCCTCTATAGCTATAAAAATAATCCTATTTCCACCAAACGAGCTAACGGGGATAAAGTCGTAGCCCATATTGAAGAGCACGGGAACAAAAATGCTCCTTTTGTGGCACCACGCACCGGCAGATGAAACGAGTTACCAGTGAGACCCTCGGAGCTGCCCCCATGGCCCTGCTGCTGCAGCTGACCGCACTTGGCCACGCTGCTTCGAGTCCAGGCGCTGCCAGGGGAGCACAGCGTCCCCCGGGGACGCACCGGCGCTCCAAGTAACAAAGGACACTTAAAAGGCTCCCACGATCAAATTCCTTACGTGAAGAAACTCGCATAACAAAAAACATAAATAAAAAAAATCTCAACTGAAAAGCCCCGGCTGCTTCAAGCCCCCTCATTCAGTCCAAACCTCCATACGGTTATTTGTGCAAAGGAATTATAACTACATTTAAAAGCTGATTTATTTAAAAGGACACTTATTCACTATTCCACTACTGCTTCATTTCCTCCTCAAAATTACCTCCTACTCTAGTGATTTAAAGTTATCATTCAGTTTCTGGATCATAGTCTGATAGACTGTCGTGCTCTCAAAAGGTGCCTGTGCATTTGGATACTCTTGAAAGCAAGTGGCACTGAGTACACGTCTGCAGCGTCTGCCTGGCATTCGTACTGTACAGGAGTAGACAGAAATACATACAGTATGGCTGGACTAATTAACAGTTGCATATTCAGCACGCATAACTTCAGCTAAATGAAAGGTGCAGTTCAGATTGGGGCTTTTTTCTATTCCGTTGTAAAGATGAATATAAACCTTCATTTCTAGCCTGGTGCAGCATATAGGCAGTGTTCATTTACTCTTTAATATAAAACAATTCTTTGAACCACAGTTCACTAAAAGCAGTTTATATAAATCAAGTTAATTAGGTTTTGGCAGTTTCTTTGGACACAGTCAAAATGTCTCTCGGTTGTTTAAACATCCCCATTTTTATTTAAATAATGTTTTTTGTAATAGGGATAACAAACGAGGACTCACACTTACCTGTAACAAACTCCCGGTGCCCCGAGTAACACCAGTCAGCCTGGCAGCTCATGCCGCTGGACTTCCAACTACGGACCCAACAGGCCAAAACTGTTGCGCCTCACTACTGGTACTGGCCTCGCTGCCAGAAGTATCACACGGACAGGAGTTGCGTATAAAAAGAATGACAGCACAGTCAAGCTGTTAGAAATCAAATTTGTAGAAAAAGGAAGATTTTTTTTGTTATATGCTGATCTAGTTCTGTTTAGTGTCCTTGCAGAGAATATTGCCAGTTTAAATTCCTTATCTCAGGGCTGGTTTTTCAACCTGGAAGGCCAAAAGAAACAACATCTACCTTGTCCGCTTTACCTTAACCTCAAGCGTAACTTTCGCAATGCCCCGTGAAGCTGTATCTGGTAGACCCCAAACGAGCAAGGCTGCCTTAGCTTCCCTGACGGAACCTGTTTACAAAGCACATATCGCCTTTGGTTTATACAGTTTCTCCAGTTGAAAGTGGAGCAGAAGGGAAAACTCACATGTCCTCATGGTCGTTCTTCATGGTAACAGATGGAAGGAGTGATGAGCAACACTACTACGTCTCGGCATGATGTGTCAGGACGAAATCAAACCACTTCTAGCTGTGTCTTAAAGACAAGACAGCTGGAAACGTAATTTCACCCGCTGCTATCAATGAAGCCTTTCAACTCAGTAGCGATCAGTGAAACCGCACCTTCGCTCAAGCCAGAAGAGTGGCTTACCTACTGCCTTCCAGTGCCCTCACCAATAACCGTTACCCGGCACGGTAACCCCACCGCGTTCAACTTGTGCCTTCCAGAGGCCAAAGGAGCAAGATCTCTTGGAGCCTGGAAGGCAGAAGTCAGGCTGGTTCCCTGAAGGAGCCTCCTGGGTTACAGCACCATGTGGCAGAGCCAGACAAATGCTTCGATTGCACGTTCCCATTTTTAAACAGGAAAAATTAAAACAATACAAAGAGCGCGTGCTGGATTTCTGTGGTAATTTCCAGGTGAAACCTGGCTGCTCATCACAATACTGAGTATGTTTTCTAGTTCTCAGATATCAGGGCCTCACTTTTACCCAAAGAGTTCTCCACTTGTTTATTAACAAATAAGTTATTACTACAAGTCATAGCTCATCCTTTTCCATCATTTCAAATGCTTCTATATCTTCATTCCAGTCTGCTAATATGGATTCCATGGGTTGGACTTTATTATCCCAGTTAACTTTGGAATTTGACTCTGTCTCGGTCTTTTGTTCCTGAGGCTGGTGATCCCCTTGCGTACATGCTGGCTCCGGGGCACTGGCCTCATCGGTTCCAGGGATGGAGGAATCCTGATTTGAAATGGAAATGCTGTCACTGTCTGCGTCAGCAGGAGATAGGGACTCAGGGTCAGTAACATCAGAGCTTTCTCCTTCTTCAGGCTCCTCACTGACCGCACCAACATCCTGAGATGCCGAAGCAGCTTCTTCTGAACTCTGTTTATGTGAATCGTTTTCAGATGATTTCTGGTCCGTGCTCTCCATTTCCAAGTCTTTGAGAGGGGAGAGAAAAAAAAAAAAGGTTTTGAAAAAAAAACCACCTAGGAAGGCAGCATGTTGTTACGTATTTCATAAGCAAGGTCACTTCCCTTGACCTTATTCCTAGACTTCCCCTTGATATGAAAACTTAATGTTATCAAGGAACATATTTCACAGCGGAAGGTGAGGGAAGACATTTGAACAAGGGCAAACAGTATGGTGAGATTAGTTTTGGTTCCTCAAACGGGAGTAGTGGCTTCTGGGTCAGCGCTATTTGCCATCCTTCAGTCTTAAACAAATACCCACTGCCTGCACTGAACTTTCATGCTGGATTTTAAAGCATTCCCAGACCCACCAGGATCCCACTTCTAAGCAAGTGGGAGACAGAGTTTCTTAATTTTACTGAACTGGGAATTAAAGAGAGCCAAAGCCAAAACCTCCCTCGTCACATCCCCACTCAAAGCAACTCACACACATATCTCAAGTAGTAATTTAGCCTGTAACTCTACAACAGCTGCCCGATTTAACAATGCAGTTAGAGTTGGAGTTCGATGTTTATACCTAGTATACAGGACACTAATATTTCAAGACTTCTAGGGAATTTAACTGAATATGCCATGTTTAACACAGGATACTTACTGCTATCAATAATGTAGTTTGGAATCATTTTACCTTTAAAGATTGTTGCTGGGATTCCAAACGGAAGCAGGAGGAGGGGGGAAGAAGCAGATAAGCATTACAGATTCTCAAATGCAGAGCTATCTGTTTAGTATTTTGCTAGAGCAGCTGAACCATAGTTATAAACGGGAGGAATCTAAGCAGCTATGAAGGAACAACACTGTAGCTTTCGGCATATCACCTTTGCAAACATGCACAAAATAAACACTGTCATGGTTTACTAGAGATACTTGTTCTTGCATACTCTGCTTGGACAAAGCAGTGCTCCGTGGAAGGCTAGAATTTTCTACTATATGCAAACACTTTAACTGGAAATGTATTAGCTTGCAATTTTTTTGTACTACACAAGAAAAACTGCAAAACATCTGAGGTCAGCAGCCTTATTTCTCATGGTAACAACTTCTCCTTAGATAAGCAAAATAGTTGTAACAGTTGTCTCTCTCCTTTTGGGTACCAAGCGTGTCACCGGGGAGCTTGATAAGAGAGAGGCATTTACAATGTAGGGCACTGAAAACACTTATGCTATTCCTGACACCACTTCAAAGTGGATTATGACAAAAAGGGTTCAAAAGGAATCCAAAAAGGCTGTATTTTCTCATTAGTCAAAGTGACATTTAACTTATGAACAGCATTTCTGGATGTTAATGTTAACTTGGGGGGGGTGGCAGATAATGACACATCTCAGACATGAGTTATTTCCTAAGAAAGCTATTACCAGTGTCAAACAGGGCACTACAGCTACCAAATAACGCATCTGCACCTTTGGGTGGCAATAGAAATCACTACTGTACATTTCACATTGCGCTCTGGCACAGACGGAAGCCAAATTTGTATAAATACCCTCCAATCTTACCTCTGTCTTTCGCTTTATCAGAAAGGAGCACCTCCACAGCCTCATACTCCCGGATTGCATCCAGTATGATGTTTCCTTCCTTGTTGAAGAGGAAGAGCATGGGAATCGTGATATCATCTGTATTCTTTCCATCACCAGCCATTTGGAAGAGAGGAGCTGTGTCACTACTGCTTCCCTCGTTGTCGTCTAGCCAGGTGCACACAAAAGGAAAAGGAGCAAACCTCCCGTTAGATAAGCGGCCTACAACTCCGAACTTGAGCTGAGTTTTTGAGCAGCTTTCTACTGCCCAGTCAGTTAAGAGGATCTCGGGCAGAAAATAGTACGTCAGTTGTAAAAACCAAAAATCCAACTTGTGTACTTGTTTTCCTTATCATTTGTATCTCAAGTCTTCTTCAGCAGCTAGCAGACAGCGCTATTTCAACACTTAAAATAACAACTTGTCATCTGCAAAAGCAGTGACAATCACCCATCCACATTTCTTTAGCTATACTTTCTGTGCAGAACCAAACAAAAGCAAAACATTTCCTCATCTTCCAAAAATCGCAATTTCCTTGTTGGAGTACTGTCACATCAGAGAGCTCAACAGCTGCTTGTCAGCTTTCCAGTATCTTCAAATCTGTAAAATATAGGTTACATCTACACAAACTTAAGATTTCAAGGACTTAAGATTTTATTTACCAATAACAATGCCACCTATCGCTCCAGCTTTTTGAATGTTCCGTGCCTTTTCAGCAAACATACACTGGCCTCTCTGCATCAGAGCAATTTTCTCTTTCACTGCCTCAGGATTAGTGATCTCTGAGCATCCGTTATATGGCTTAATGGTTGCAACAAATCCTCTTGTCTGTTTGGAAAAACAAAAACAAACAGAAAGAGAGCATTACAGCACTAGGCTCAAACTTGCAAAGGATTCCTAAGCGTTTTCATTTCTTCAGTTAGTCTAATGCATTTCGGGTTGTCTTCTGTCAGCGCAGGCAATCTTTACCCTGAAGCTGGAGTTCTAAGAAGCCAAGAATGACCAAGTGAGAACCAAACTCTCATATTCAGCGTATTTTGTCTGTACCTGTGAACTGCTGTCTCTGGAAAAATTTCTTCTGTCAACTGCTAGTCTGGAACTCCTCTTTCGGGCTGCATCTTGCCCAATCCAAGTCATCGCATTTTCCTATTGCTTCCAATAGGGACCATTGCCTCTGGGATATTTTCTTCTTCCATCAAGATACAGCTTTTTATAAAAGCTTGTGTAAGAACAGCCTACTTAACTCTAAAAGGGCTTCTGCAAATTCATGGCTGACGCGGTAGGAAAAACTTCTTTTAGATTAACATCTCTTAAGAGATGCACTGCAGATTATATACATTTGTTTCAAGAAAACCATACTATGTATGCAGTTTAAATCCTAAATCATGACTGATGACTCGGGAGCAGAGCACGGGCCACGGACCGATAAGCCACTCATCTAAAAGACTGTCACTGCTGTCACTCTGTCATTGCTGCGCTCTGTCACGTTAACCACTGTAATTAATTGATCGCTCTCTAGCCGGCCATCCTGAAATAGTACCAGTGCTGTAAAATTGAGACAATAAGGCAAGTAACAGAAAGCTCAGAACACATGACATACACATCTTACATACCCCTGCTTTGTGTTTGGATAAATCCATCCCAAATTGTGCTGGTCCAGCAGTCAAGACCACCCTGCCAAAGAACGGGTGGGAAACAATTTGAACAGCACGAGGAGGTAGCTGTTGCTCTTTCTGTTGCTGACTGGAGAGTTCAATCATTTCCTGCATGAACCGTAAGCCATCTTCAGCATCAAGGGAACTTGCTGCCTGAGTAGTAAGGAAACAATAAACAGTTTCTTCTTAAATGTTTGAGAAACTTTGAAAAAAAAAGTAAAACTGAAGTTAGGTTTGCTTGGATCACTGCTACAAAGATTTTAAAATACAGAATGGTTGCTCACTGGCACTCATTCATCATTTCAAACGAGGAATTTAACTTTTTAGTGTCTCCACCACACTGTAGGCTAAAAATATATAACCATAGAGATCTCCTAAACAAACAGGAGTATCTCACACTGAAAACTAATACTTGCAGATAAGATGCTATTAATGCAACACTTCGACAAGAACAGTCTCCGTCTAATTTAATGGAAGATTGTTAAAAGTGTTGCTGGGGCAAAAAATTAACAAGCACCAACTTGCTAAATATAGTTGCACATTCAGCTCGTGTGCCCCCTCCCACAGTCCGGCTGTCCCTCCTAAGCCTCCAAGTGTCAAATACCATTGCTAGCAGGATTTTACTAGAAGTTTTCAGAAAAAGTACCGTCAGGTCTTACTTGCACTGCGTGCTGTACTAATTGTACTCTTCCATCTTTCAGATGAATCAAACTGACTCCCATCTTCTTCAGTATCTCCAAGTGTTCAGGATTACTGGCCATGAAATCTCTGGCTCGCAGTGGTGGTTTTGGTCCACTTCCCAAACTCTCTTCTCTGCCAAAAGATATTAGACATCAAAGCTTTAATAAACCGATTATTCTTGAAACATGACTCTTGCGTCCTACCACCAGGAGATTAGAATTCTTTGGAATAATGTTGAGTACAAACTTCACTAGAATGCAACTTCTCAGTCAAACTATCTTTTTTAAAAGTTGTCGCTATTATCAATAATTTTGTGGTGCAAAAAAGCACGCACCATGTTGATCACAAAACTACCACATGCTATCTCTCAGTTCTAAACAGTCTGCATTATTGTAAGAGTGACTAAAAACGGTCTTCCTCGTACAGCTGCTACTCAGTTTTACTCATTCAGTATAAATACCCAAGAGGCATTTAGAAGGATAAAGCTCCTCAGCTTTAACAGACCATCCTAAATTCTTCAAAAGAGGTGAAGTTATGTATGGTACCATGATTCGCTCACTACACAGAAGAGTTGCAGAACTGTTCAAGAGACTATAGAAATTAATTTTGCAAATCAAAGAGATATTTCCTGTGATACCTGGGCTACAATTCCCACTCTGAGCCTGTGGCTCATTAAGCTCCTTTTGCTTTGAAAGACGCACCAATTCCTGCTGGAAATGAACTAAGTCTTGCTGATGATACCAGAGAAAACATAACTGATTTTTCCTGTAGCTGGCTACCCATTTCAAAAGGACGCGTAACTCAAGCAGAGCAAGCTCCAGTAACACCTCATATTTCTCCTTCCATGTGTAACAGACTATTCCGCTCACCCCTACACTGACAAAAGACAAAAAAAGTTCATCTTACGCTCTGGAAATTCCTCTAGGACAGCTCTTATCCACCACGTTTTTCAAAGGCTCACGAATACTCTGAGCAAACATAGGGTCATTTGGGAAAAGAATCTGGGTGTTCGGACAGGTCCAGTCGAAGTTGCTGTCATCCAGCTCTGTGTATTCTGTAGTCTAAAATGAAAGACACAGGTCACCTATTAAAAATGCAGGTTACATTTTTATACAAAGAAAATCAACAGATAGACCTACCCTTAAGTAATCTGTGTACTCAGGACACAGAGCAGTTGAATGCACTAAGTATCCTACAAGCACACACGTTCCGGGAACGAAGAACACACCACTCTTCTGTGCCGCGCCTTGTAAAAATAAAGGGCAACCAGTGCACTACAGCCCCTTTCCAGGAATAGATAAATACAGTACCAGCTCTGATTTGTAACTTACCAAACCTGCATCCACAGTTTCTAGAATTTTTTTGCAAATTTTTTTGCCTCTACTGGCAAACGGCGCTGCTCAAGCCCACTCATGACACAGGTAGTGCCCCTGCGCTGTCACGTGCTGGCCAAGTAAAGGAGGTAGATACAATTTCACTTGACACTGCCTTTGCGCTGAGCAGACCAGCTGCAGGCCTTCGACAATTCTTGCTTCGTATCACTAAGAATGTCACATCCTTTGATACAAACAAAAGATTCTCCCCCTCAGGAGCCATACAGACTTGCCAGTCTGAATGGGCAAGGATGAATCCATATATGAATTCAAACAACCTCTATTTTCAGAAAGGATGACAGAGTTAACATTTACACAAATTGCTGTTTTGTGACACGTGAAACCAGGTGGAATGTGTACGGTGGTTTGGAGCCATATTTAGTCTGTTCTTAGTTTTGCAAATAACTGGCTGGATAACTGGCGAGTTAATTTTCTCACCTATAAAAATTAATGTATTTATCTACTTGCAAAAAAGCCTGTTTGCAACATACTAGCTAATTAAAAATCAAGTATTTAAAGGCTCCCTAAAACCCAAGACCTAAAAGGCTATTAGTTTACTGGAATAAACACTTCAAAGTACCTATGCTCTTAATGTGACAAATATTAGTTGCGTCACTCAAGAAAGAGGGTCTTGCAAGCACCACTGCGAGCATCAGCGTGGTAAGACACGACCTTTCCTGTTTATAAGAACAAATACACAGAGGATGTTGGGTTGCTACTACCAACTATGTCACAGACAGTTCGGCTTACTAACACTGTGTATATTAAAAATAATTTACACATTCCATTTATTCTTAACAATTTTTTCCCCCCATCAGATAAATTCCATAAAAGAGTAACACACACATCTTCACAGCCTTTTGGCTGTTTAACGCATTTTGTTGACACCATTTTCAGTGGATCTTTCTTACTCATATTATGCACATTAGCAGCTTTGACTTAAAGAGTTTAAGAAAAGCGCATTTGAACAATTTCCTCTATCTTCTTTACTGGCCTTTATTAACATTTGCTGTTCTCACGAGAAGTACGTGTGTCAGGCCAGCACTTCACACAGCAGCAGCTGTCTCCGTTTCCAAAACTCAAAGACAAAAGATGGTAAATGCTCAAGGAAAGAACACGCAGAGAGGGTGCAGGATCCCCACCACCAAGGAACACGAAAAAACAACCCCCCATTAAATGTATTACCAATGTCGGACATTAAGAGCAAGTAACTAAAAATTGTTCACTGTCTAACGCTCGAGTCCATAAAGCACAGGCCTTCAAGCTCAATTATAAGATTTCTCCAGGACTCACAGCTTGACACACAACATCAGCATTTCCCTCTAAAACAATTAAATATCCCAAAAGCTACAGCTGTATCTTCTCAAACTAACTTTGTAGCGGTCTCAAAAAACCTTTCAAAATTTGCCAGCTGTTTGTGTAGTAAAATAAGCAACAACAACTTTGGCATGTTGTTGCAAATGTATTAGAAAAAGTAATAGAAAATAATGACTAACATAAAAATATCGTAGTATGTTATTTTCAAATTTATACAAAGATGGGGAATGATTTTCTTTTTAAACATTGCTAGCATTCTACAGCTCTTTTCTCAAGATTCCGTGGTGCAAAATCCAGTCACGGAAACGTTATTCATCCTCATGTGACCATTAACATGATGAAATAGTTCATATTAAACAAAGTGTTTTAACTCTGGTGTGCATCTTCAAACTGTGATTTTTCCTGATTTTTCTTCCATTTCCTCTCATAAAAAAAAAAAAAAAGGAACTGCTCCAAAGCGCCACTAAAGTTGATTTAAATGTGAGCTGTTACTTACTGTATTTTTTTTAGAGACGGTTTGGTTTGTAGTGGAAAGCCAGAGTGGTAACAGATGAGCTTCTGTAGTGAAGATATAATCTTCAATGTCAAAAATCATGTCTTCCTTATCAGCAAACAGCAGGTAAAGATATTTAAACATCTCAGCCAGAAAGAAAGAGTCCATTCTGTAGGGAAAAAAAAGAAGAAAAATAAAATAAATAATAATTAAAAAAAAAAATCTACGTCCTTTAGGAAGATCCCCTCTTTTTTTCTAAAACATCAGTAAAACAAATACTCATATTGCTCCATCTCTGAAGACTTCATGACTATTATTGTTGAACTTGACTCCATTAGTATTCCTTCCACTTGGAAGAAACAATGTTTGGAGGGAAATGATTCAGCATGTTCAGTACAAAACAGCATTATAGAAAAAACAAGTGATCCTCTTCACAAACTTCTAGATTTGAAGTATATTTTGTTTGAAAGCAATTTGTCTATTGCTCTGAGACAAATGAATCGTTAATAACTAAAAATATTCTTATGTAACAAAGTATAAAACTCTTGAAATAGTTTACAGACCATGACGAATGGATAATTTAAGACTTGGTTATCAAACTGAAGGCAGACAGCTACTCAAAAGGCAATTCATTCAATTATATAAACAGGGTAACTAGGGGTTTTCTTCATATAATCTTTTTATGAAAAGAAATCATTGCAAAATCCTTTACCTGTCTTCATGACTTCCTGTACGAACATCCTTCATGGCGGCAAACCCGCACGGTACTCTTGCGTACTTGTTCAAGTTTTCAATGAGCGTTTTTCCTACTTCTAGATAGTAAGGGTCCCCAGTAGCCTGTAAAAGAAAAACAAACGTGTGAAGCCCAAACCCAAACATATAGGTGCACTCAGACTTACTGTACAATTAGCAGCTGTCATTTTCCTAATGCTAATTTATTGATTCCATACCTTTTCAGACACCAGTGAAGTCTAACCTATTGGTAGTGCTAAACAGTCACAAGAGAGACTTCTGAGATGCTACCGCGTTATCTTTTAAGGATGAGCAGATGGAAATGCCTACAGAAACGCAGGACATTCGGGCACAGCTCTTCTCTGCACGGTACAAGTGGCTTTTGCTCTTAGTCTCTAAGATCTCTTAAAGAGAGATCAGCAACATCTGACTATCTATAAAAATACAGGCCTTTGCCACTTAACAGTTTTCTTTCTAATTCTAGGCATATAAAACAAAATTCTTAGCACAATTTTTGATAACCAATACTTTCATCTCGTTCATAAACAGAACTGGCTCCAGTAAATAAGCTGGAGACAGGCTACTCATTCTATACTGAAATAAAACACCAATAAAATTCCAGGTGCTAGGTGAAGTGACCAAAAGTCAGAGGAATGAAAGTCACCTTATACAAGAAGTAAGTGCTTTCTGCAAATTCAGGCCTTAAAGGATGCTGAGCCCAGTGAACTCTGAAGTCTGTTGTGAATGCCTGAGGAAGAAGAAGAAGAGACAAAAATAAATGCAAGAATAAAAACCAAACACAGGTTTATTTTGAATCCTGCGCTAACCTTATTACACCAGCTGAAGTACACAGCCGTGGAGGACTGAAGGCTCAACATCAGTCTGGGCAGGCTACAAGAACCTCTGTGCAGCTGGTACATTTGAGGCCGAAACCTCACCCAGTGCTGGAGCCCACTTAGTGCGAGGGAGACGTACGCTTGTGTTCCTGCAGGAGCCCAGGCACCACCCAGCCTCTTGAGGAGTGTCCACCAAGTGGAGTTCTGGCAAAGGTGCCGGATGGGAACTTGTGCTCCCAGCCCCGGTGGCAGCGCACAGCCTTCGGGTGCTGCCACCAGCACCAGCGCGCGCCTCTGCTGCAATCCAGCCAAAGCCGCTGCTGGGGGGCCGCCACACACAGACCACCTCAGCTCTGACAAATACCATTTCTGCAAACTTACCCACCACCTGACACCTCCAGCGCACTGAACTGTCACTTCAGGCTGACAGACTGCAAGCAGCTGTTTCTAACGTAAGAAATACCACACGCTGGAAGTCACTTACCTAAAAATTTCCTAGTCTATGTATTCACTATTAATTGCACTGGCAAAAGCCACGTCTGTGGCAGCCTTATGTCTCCTCCATACCAGGGTTTAAACTAAATCTTTGCTAAAGGGGATGGCATATCGGCTTAAATAAATACAACTAACTGATCTTTCAAAGTTTCCTTTGTAAGTACAAAGCACTGAAAAAACCACCCGAAAAAACCCTCTTAAGGAGCCAAATCATACCAATTTAAAAGCACTCAAAAAAACCATTCCAGTGCTTAGAGAGCATTCTTTGGTCTCAATTTCCACATTAGGTGAATGTAATGTTAATTAAAATGTTCTCTAGCAGAAATAAGCTTACACCAGAGGAAAGTCAAAATTACAAATGAAGTCAGAAGCTATCCGATATATTCTGGGTCATCACAGAAGACAGACACACTTCAGCAGGTAAAAAAGCTTTTCTGTGCAGTATTAATTTGCTCAAAGACTGCACTTGCAATAACTACAGAGAAGTTTGTGTACCTGCTTTCAAGGACATTATGCAAAATCTCTGAACTTCCTCTCAGAACAATTCAGTCTTTTGTTTCCCTCCTTGGGTTAATAAAGATGTTAGTAAAGGGTTAATAAAGATGAGTGTGATCTTTAGCATTAATATTATTTCATTACTAAGCAGCTACCACTACACGTGCTTATACAAATTTTGCATACCGAAACGAGTCAAGGTCAATTTTGAAAGGCTGAAATACAAAGTCTAAGCAATAGTTAATAGCAGCAGCCTCCTATTATTGTGTTAATTACAGCATAACTGAAGGAAAAATACTTCATATCCAAAAGACAGCTGTCATACATGCAGAACTGTAAATCACACAAGAATGCTGTGGAAACGAGCCTTTGGCTTTTTAATGACACATATACCTACTATTCTTTCAAATGGATAGCTGAGACTGCTCAAATTGAGGTAAGAATCAGTCTACACAATCAAAAAATTACCACCTTACCTCTGGAAGAAAGTTATGCTTCTTTATAACCTGATACAGCATCTCATGAGTTTCAATAGCAGGTCTAATATCGCCCTTCAACACCTAAAATTCAGTAATAAAATTAACACCAGTTCACCGTGCATAGGAATAATATTCAAAAGTTAGGCACGCTCACTGTGTTCATGTAAAGCTACAGCCCAATTTCCACATTTCCAGCAGACAGACACTGTAAAAATTACCCCCTTTCAGTGCAAGTCATAGATATTCCATAAGAGTTGTTTAAAATCAGTGAGCTCATTAAGGCTAATGCCTATGTAGAAAAAAGATCTCTATCATTTACAGAGAACTGTGGTGGAAATGTGATTTAGTTTGTCTTAAAAATGCAAATGGCACACAAACTAGAAAACGTGTCACTAGACTGCTAGAAGGGCAGCCTCATTTGAGTGTTCCCACGCCTAGGAGCGAAGGGAACAAATCACAGGGACCTACTTTTCTTATTACTAAAGATGGGCAGAAACGCACCTTAGCTTGCACTGAAGTGGCAGGAAGAGTGAGTACAGAAATCCTCATTCAGTATTTTTGAAAATCAAATTACTGAGCTTGACTTGTCAATTATATATCCAGTCTGTTTAATCATTTACTTGTTAAAATCATGTGCACGTGGGTTTTAAACCTTACCTGCAACCCAGGGAAGAAAGCTAGCAAAGAATCCATCCAGGTCCTAGCATTTAGCATTGGTTTATGAATATGAACATCAAGAAGAAGAGGCGGTTGGCTAATGTATCTCATTATGGCATCGTAGTGCTGACAAACATCAGAAAAATCATGAGTTTATATTATCAATACATTTTCTAAAACAGATATAATCACCAGACTATGGCATTTTATTTCAATAGAAGAACCAGTAACTACGCTCCCAGTTATGCACAGTGGTTTCTAGTGTTACAAACTAAAAAGCAGCGCAGTAAATACTGCAAAGCTCCATAGTATTACATATGCAATACACTTTCAAGTGATACACATACACAAAAGCACATTCAGCAGCCATGTGATAAACAAGTAACCATCACGGTTAAGGCACATTGGTTATGGCTGAGTCTTTAGGCACATGCTAAACAAAGTTGAAATTGCTTTCTCTGAATGAGAGAATTCTAACGCAAACACCTCTCGGGAAGAGCAGGAGAAAGGAGGTATAAAGAAAGGAAAGGAGGTATAAAGAAAGGAAAGGAGGTATAAAGAAAGGAAAGGAGGTATAAAAAACACCCTAGCAAAGCAGCTGGACTTGATGGCTCAGAAGAACTTTAAAACCCACAAGCTCGCTTGGCAACTTGCTGACTCCCAATTCCATACTCCCTAAGACAGCAGCCTGTCTTGTTTTCCAAAGCACAGAAGGTACAATCACATGAGCCAAATCAATAGGAAACAGTTAACAGACATAAGTGAGGCAAAATATAATATTGGTGCCTGCAGGTTAGGAATATGAAATAATCATTACACTTAAAGTGTAAGCAACAGGCCTTTAGCTGCTGATTTATTACCACTTTAATATTGCCTAGGATATAAAGTCATTCTATATGATATAAAATCATTTTATGATATAAAATGTTTTTATTGGATATTGCTGTTTTCAAAAGAATGCTCTTATGAACGAATAATGATGCTGACAATGCTTAGTAATCTTATGAATTTAGTAATTTAAGTCTGTTTTTCAGCTTATATTTAAATGTATACTGGGCTTTAGGATCTGCAGTGCAATGCAGGATCCAGACTTTGATTTTCAGATCTTTTTTGCTGCTCCAGGACAGAAAGAAATTGTACCATAGCTTGTAACAAGAGGCTCTTACATTGTTTTACAGAAACATTTGCAGTATTACACTCTCCAAGGTGATCTTGAAATACAGCTTCTCCGGTACCGGAAACACGGAAAAGGGTCCTGAAGATTCAGGTTTTCATTGAATGGGGTTAAAATAGCTGCTCAGGTGACAGTTCACCCAAGCTTAGCAAAAAATCATATTAAAAAGAGCTGGCACTAGACCCATCAAAAGTCACAGAATTTGTACTGAAGATCTTTTCACAGGCTTCTCAGGCTAACAGCTGAGTGACAATGCAGTTAGTCGTAAATTTGTCTTACAGAAGTCACAAACCTGAGCAAGGTGTTAACTTACCGTGTTAAATCTTTCCAGGAAACTGTCATCTCCCAGCAAGACATAGGCTTTTAATAAATATTCATAATACGAATCTATTCCTGCTCCAACTCCACTGTCTAGAAACAGCAGAAAGCGAAAAGGCGGTTGTACTTTAAGTAGCTATATGCATATTTTCACATGGTTTCATTTTGATTTTAAGAGCTCTTTCAGTAGAAGGAAAAGCCTCCTATCACTGGCATTAAGGCACAACACAATACTGTATGTCTGCGCTAAAGGTTTTGCGGTATCAATGCACACAGTAATAAGAACAGACACGCATTGAAGCCAGTTTCACTTTTCTCATATGAAAATATTTCTACTGGATGCCGTATAGAACCGCAGTCCTATTTATATTTTTCCTATGTATTTATAGTAGAATCTTGGAAAGTTTATCCCAGGCATTCCCCTCTCAGTATTAAAGTGAATCAGAGAACACTTTCTTTGCAATGAATAAAACTAGTTTCTCTACCAAAACACCCTTTCGGAGCAAAGCCAGGCTTCGTTGCAGCAGGTTTCTCCAGCATTAAAATAACAAACTCCTCGTGCCTATCCCATTAACATTTCTAAATAGTCTACATAAATGTGTTGGGGTGGGTGTCAAGGTTTTTTTCTTGCCCAAAACCACTCATGGTCACTCACTGTGAGCCAGAATACCACGCACCTTTGCGGACCCAGTCTCCAGTGTGAATATTGATAGTAACGCCCACTAAATTGCTGCTGCGCTGCCTCTTTTCCCAAATAAAATCAAGCGCTTTCCGTGCATATTCCTGCAACAACAAAAAATGCTCAGTAAAGGAAATCATAGAGAAACACAGACACTAGGGAATGTTATTCTTTTGTCTATTGAAATTAAGATGCTATGAAGTAATAAGATGTTTCGTATCTAACAATTATAAAACTCAGTATTATATTACATACGCTTAAATAGTAGGATGTTCAGTCCGCATTTTATATAAATAGTTATTCTGTTGCTGATTAGAAAGGATGGTGCTTGTCTACACAACTATTTGCCGATAAGCTGCATGGTCTTAAGCACTTAAGTCAAGCATCCTTCTGCACAAGTTTCCTACTCTAAAACCTGTAACCTAATAAAAAAAAAAAATCAAGAAATGTAACAGCCTTAGAATCAAAATCGCTGCATCTTTTCAGACATGTCGACGTGGAGCAGCAGCCTCTGTTAACTAGTATACAAGTTATATATATTCTTTACATACAGAAAAAGTAACTTGAAGGTAGCAACCTACCCAACAGAAATGGCTCTAAATTGCCAAACACCCACATGGGAATTTAGGGGGACAAGTTTTACCAAAACACTCAAGACAGGCCCAGCTGTGCTTCCACCCGGTTCCATGAAACTCAATGAAATACTAGGCCCACGCTGAAAGATTTCAAAAAATTCTAATCTGAAGAGGTGTGCTTTTGGTTTTGGTATCACATCAAAGAAAAACTCGCAAACATTTTCATTTAGCTTCCTGCTGACAATATATGCTTAGACAGGTCTTGCACAACTTCAGTGGAACTATACAGATTTTTTTTTCCTTTTGCCTTTTTTTTTTAAATTGCATTTTAAGGAACAGGTATCTAACTCCTCTTCTTTCTAGTCCTGACCCCTGCCCCCAAAAACTATACCAGTATTATGCTTTAGCTAGACTTCAGTACATGTCTCTTGTTTACTTGTGTCTTACTGTAACTACTTTCAAACAATTTGAACAACAAATCTGAACACATGCAAACTTTTTGTGCAGAACAGCTAAGATATGCACCCATTTGACAAACTCAAAATTATTTTTCCAAAATTACAAAGTGTAGCAGAACACTAACGAATACCTAATCCCAAAAAATAAGATATCATGGAAAGCAAACCTCAAATATAGATGTTCCTGTGAATCGGCTTAAAGCTGCAAACTCAAGGATCAAGGTACCTGCACAAGCTGTACAGGTATCAGTTTCTGTTCCTGTTCGTGCTTCTGGATGTCTTACACCAAATTTTAAGTTAACCTAGATAAAAGTAGACATTATTATCTTCATTTTACTAGCTGAAAGACTTCACACTCCTGTGAAAGGTCTGTAGGGCATCTATATAATCTACGCTTTTGCCAAAGTAGCAGGGAGCATAGTAGCAGGGAGCAAGAAACCAGTAGACAGTGATTAGACAAGATTTCTGCAGCTTCTATTTATCCACAACAATACTAGAATTTTCAGAGCTGGAAATGTAAGGATTCAGAGAGCCTAAAACTGTATTTTAAAATACTAGGTAGCACGTATTATAAATGAGCAGTTTATCAGCTTTAGATTTTCTGTACGTTTAATAAATACACAAGTGATTTTAGAAACAGAGATAAAAACAAAAATTTTTCTTACAGAAGTCATTCTGAATCGCAGACACCAGAGAACTTACCCTTGGATAAGGGAGACCACTAGTGGTGTTAAAAGCAGGTAAAAGCTTGTAGCCTAGTTCCTTTGCCATCTGCAGAAGTTCACCGTTGTACCACTGCATATATTCACCTTTTTCTTTCAGCATAATCGCCACTGAATGCCCACCTAGGAGACCTCTAAACACAAGAAAAGTTACCCACATCTCAATGGGTACGTTAATCTCAACGGCAATGCGGCAATTTCTACGATTTAGATGACTATGTAAGTAACTGTGCTATGTTCACATGGCCCTAATTTTCAGAAATGCTGAGCAGACGCAACTCCAATTACAATCAAAGTGAGCTGTCAGTAGTTTGGAAGCAATTCTTATTGCTCAGGACTGAGTCCTAAACTATAGTTGAATCTCTGATTCATCAGTATAGTTATAACATGCATATAATAGCTTAAAACCTAACCTGCTCCAAACCTGCTTCGAGCAGCAAGTTGGACTACGGACCTCCAGAGGCCCCTTCCAACCTGAAATAATCTATTACCCTAAGTATTGAAATATCCTATCTGTTAAATCAAGTATTGAACAGTGTAACCTGTAAGACGGTTTCCATTACAAAAAAACACTGCTACCTCAGCATGCACAGTTTTTTTAAAATCAAAAAAGCTACGCCTGCAGCAGTTAGATGGGGGCCAACTCGATTCGGTACCACTGCAGCGATTCCTGACTAACATTTTAAAACCTTTCTTAGGGCGGGTGTTGAGCTACGCTAACTGACAGAGGCACAACTGTTTTAAATGAGGTGAAACAGCACAGAAAGGCATGCCTTAAGGACATTTAGCTAAAACCCGCATTTTTAAGAGCTTTGAAAACATTAAAGTTACTCACCCAAGGACTCTTATGTTGGTTTCAAAGACAGATACAACTATGTCGTTATCTAAATTAACATCCTTTATTACTTTTTTTACAGCCTCTTCAAACTCTTTGGTTTTATTTAACACCTGGAATACAAATGTAACCAGGTGTTTAGGTTCCAGCATAGCTAACACAGTCACCCTAAGGTGTGCAAGAACAAGTGCAATGAATTAAAAAAGAAAGCATTTAACATGCCTTAAACTGACATTCTGGTCCCACAGGGGCATACGCTGATACAGTGCGAAAAGACATGAGGATTACTGTTTTTCTCATGAGACCGATGAAAAAGAATGAGAGCCGTACACAAGGCATAAAGTCACTGAGACTAGAGCTAAACTGTTAGCCAGGGATGGATGTTTGGTCCTTCCCCGACTCCCACGCCGTGACTGCAGTGCAACAGGACTCAGTGGGCTGCAGGCAAAGACTGGCCCGCTCTCATGCCTCCCGTTTCACAGAAGCCTCCTATCCACAGACTAAGGAGCCACATCCTAAGTTCTGTGAATTCCTAGCAGCCTTCCTCCTGCCAACAGTCTTCTCCGTGTGTCTGAAGAGCAGCTTTGGCATATCCTACAGATTTTCTTTCACACTGACTCTCTTTTAGTTCAATCAATCTTTAAGAATCTTTGTGACTTAACCAATTCATCATCCTAAGTGCCTTTACATTCACAAGTGTTAATCCTGCTCTAAGCCTAGAAAACAGTAAGTGAACCACAATAATCCACTGGAGTGTCTGACAGAGACTGGGAGTTCCAGACTCCACATTTTCAAATTTGTGGTCCCGATTCAAAAGAGCCAAGGGCCATGTCCCAGCACACCACAAAAAGGGAGCGGCTGTCAGAGAAGTGGCATTACATGATCCACACACCAAATCAGTGCAGTAAGGATTTTCAAAACTTTTTAGATTTGTTTACCTGGAGATGTGAATGGCCAAAAATTCCTAATTTCCAAACTCTATTTTATAATGACAAAAATATGTCAGAGGGATTGAAATCTAACACAAATTAGTTTATTAATGATGGGAGTCTTTTAATAAGCGATGGAACATAGGTTTGGCAACATTTCGGATTGCGTTTTTTAAAAATTTATTGAAGGGCATATAAATTCATTCATGAAATGTGTACACAGAATTTAAAAACAAATAATTCAGTAAGCATTAAGAGATGCTCACCCATAAGTCAGCATGTTGTTTCAGACATAACGGGAAGCAAACTCACATATTTTTTGCTAAGTTAGAGCCCAAGAAAAGCAAGACGAGAAATCATCAATGAAACGTGAAGGAACTTTACAGTGTTCTGTTTGTAACAGAATCCAAACACCATCAATGCAGGACTTTGAAGTTCTTGCAAGCACCAGCCACTTCCAACAGGTGGTAAAGAAAGAGTAGTATTTTTTATATATAAATTAACAAAATCGAAATCTAAACCCAAGTCTGAACATCAGATGACTTCTGTTTTATCGAAGTTTATCAATAGATTAAACTTACCACAAGAGTGTCCAAGGTATCAATCAAGGTCAGTGAAAACCTATGAAACAAATTTTAAAACAGATTTACTACAAACCTGTATGTGTAGAAATTAAGTACTTTCAATAGTAACCAGTACCATTAGAAACTAAGCTCTCACAGAGCACTAGCTGCTAAAAAAATTAGTTGTACACAATATGTTTAATATCAAAACACCCTACTAAATTTCTTCCCTTTGTTAGTGACCAGATTAGGAGCTGACTGAAACAAGCTATTATTATAAAGATACCTTTGTTTACTGTAAAGCTTTCAAACCTCTTGTAAGCAAATTAAGTTTTTATTCCCATTCTCCAATCAAATCTACTAAAAAACCCAGTAAAACGGTTCAGTGTCTTTTTCTGACTTCTTTTTTTCTTTCACTCTTTTTAAAAATATTAAGAATGCTGACTTAAGTGTAATAATAAAAAGATTAAGGAAGATCAAAAAACAGTCCAACATAAGTTTCTCCTACCAGGAACTGTTACCTATTCCATATAGCTACTTAAACCCTAAAATATCCATGTAGCTTAAAACCTAAATATCCATATAGCTACTTAAAACAATTACCTACTGCAGAAAAAGCTGCAATTTGTTGCAATCAAACCCAGTGTTAAAATCAGTGGTGAAAGACTAAAGAAAATGCTGTTATTTTGTTATGAAACTTCTATGTAGGTTACAACAAAACAGAAAGCGGTACAATACAGGACAGCAAGGTTGGGCGGAAGGTACGTAGCAGCTTCTGCACTAGGAATAAGCAAACAGGCTAGCGCTCGTCAGCCTGCAAAAGCTTAAGTGTCATTATATGAAGGTTTTAAAATTGTATATGGCATGAAGAAAGTGAATGACAATCTTCTGTTCACTGTTTCTCACAGTAAGTTTCACCTGATTCCATCCAGCACTAACAAGTGGCAGGCTTAAAATAAATAACTACATATTCCGTAAAAAGAGAACACCAAGTCAGATCCATACTGTTTGAAACGGGAATATCATAAGGCTGGCCTTGTTCATATATTCTTCCCTAGGCCTGTTCTAGTGCATACCGAGCTGAGAGGACCTTTAGCCTGAAGCTGACAAAATTGCTCTTACGTTAAGGACACCGAACATAGAATAAAATTTACGGAATATGATGGTATTAAAATTGAAAACTTTGGAAACAGTTACAACTGCCCACTGAAGAACAAGCATCAAGACTTTAAGTGCGTGCCCAATGTTTGATACCCTTTAAGACAAGGACTTCAGCTTTGATTACACTGTTCTGCTTAGGGATACTAAGCAGTGATACCAATTAAAAAAAGCATCAGCAATTTGTTATTAAGTATTTGGTCTAGAAACATAAACAGCACACATACAGACAACTTTCCTTGTGAAAAAAAAATAAGTTACAAACACGTTTAGAGTAATTCAATTTTGTCTTAGATTGTTTGATTTAAGATAAAACAGTCCTTAAATCCTCATTTTGCTGGCCAAAGGATCAGTATTTTGTATTATAAGCTATCTTAAAAGGAACAAAGAATTTCCATGCCTGATATAATGTTTTATACTTTGGTAAAGGCCTCTGGCTACCACACACATGATAATCATTTGACTAATTACGTTTTCAGAGAGCTTTCTACTAAATAATAAAAAAAAGCATTTTAAATATCACTTAAGGTCAGCACAATGGATAAGAGTTTACTGTCTGTGCAGCTGGTAATTAACCCTTATAAGTCCTATTTAGTAGTCAAATTTACTAATACCATAAACAACAACTCACATTTGGAAGGCTTTCATATGAAAAATCCTTGGAGAATGATTTAAAAAAAACCAAACCTATCTTTGGATCTCACTCACTGGTCAATTCTCTTTTTCTGATTAAGGTACAATTTCACACCAGTTAACATCATGGGAAGAAATAATAAAAGTAACTATTTCTGCCTAACTTGCAAGAAGTTCACAATTAGAGCTTTCTTTCCAGTAGCTTCTCCTCCGCTCCCGTAAGAGAACCTATGAAACAAATTATGGATTTGTCTCCACTCGTAGTATCTTTTTCAACAAACGTAAGTTTCTGGATATGTCAACTGAATAAACAGTTTTATGGGCTGCAAATTGTACTTAGATTTCTAGATGTTTACATGAGATAGTAACCATTTCAAACACTAACTTTCCCAAGGCATCATCCACATCCCCTCGACTTGGTTCCTGACCCCGTACTCGTCCACGACAAGTTAAAGGCATGAGTTCATCAGCTGGATACGCATGCTCCTGTAGGGAAACAAAACAAGGGAGCGAGTTATAACCATTACAGCCACTTCTGCAAATCCTCAGAGCCCATTAAAAGGAAGCCCAATTACCCTGTACTTCAGAAAAAAATGCATGACAACCACAGAATTACAGAACCTTTGAGGTGAGGGATCTTTAGAGGTCAACTTGTCCAATGCCTCTACTCAAGCAGGGCCATGTAGACCCAGTTGCCCAGGACCACGTCCATACAACTTTTGAATATCTCCAAGGAAGGAGACTCCACAACCTCTCTGGGCAACCTGTGCCAGTGCTCAGTCACCTTCACGGTAAAAAAAGCGTTCCCTGATGTTCAGGGGTAGCCTCCCGTGTTTCAGTTTGTGCCTGTTGCCTCTGGTCCTGCCACTGAGTACCACTGAGAAGAGCCTGGCTCCATCTTCTTTACAGCCTTCCTTCAGGTATTTATCCACACTGATAAGATCTCCCTGCGCCTTCTCTTCTCTAGGCTGAACAGCCCCGGCTCTCTCAGCCTTTCCCCATAGGAAAGATGCTCCAGCCTCTTCATCATCTTTGTGGCCCTTCATTGGGCTCTGTCCGGTATGCCTGTGTCTCTCTTGTACTGGGGAGGCCAGCACTGGACACAATACTCCAGGTGTGGCCTCACCAGTGACAAATAGAGGGGAAGGATCATCTCCCTGGACCTGCTGGCAATGTTTTGCCTAATGCAGCCCAGGATACTATTAGCCACCTCTGCCGCAAGGGCACGCTGCTGGCTTGTGGTCAACTTGGTGTCCACCAGGACCCCCAGGTCCTTTTCTGCAAAGCTGCTTTACAGGTGGGTGGCTGGAAACAATTAAGCTGTGAACAGAGCAACAGGACCTCCTTCTCCTTCCCGCTCGCGCTCTAACCTCCCAGAGAAGTCTGGAACAACTAACAGCACATCTGAAAAAAAACCCCACCAGTTAACTGGAATGGTTAATTGTGTGCTTTCTGCACCAAGGTGCACATGACACTTCCTATAATGTTTCCCAGGCAGAAGTTATCATCTCAAAGATGAGTTTAAAACCTAAAACTAATGCAGGCATTATCAAGCGGCTGATGTTTCATGGAGAAATTAGTGGGAATTAGACTTGAAAGTCACCTTGGAAACATTTCCAACTGAACATAAGTGACTCAGGGGCACAATCACTGACATAAGAGAACTCACTTAGAAGGTAAAATAATAAACCAGTAAATCACTACACAAGTCATAACAAAAGATAACATTCACAAAAAGCTTACCAAGACTGAGCCTTTTAAAAAAAAAAAAAAGTTATATTTGTAAAGAGAGAGACATCACAAGATTTTTTTTGGAAAAGCAATGGTTATTTTCCATATTTCTAGAGAAAGCACTTTGCGAAGCAAGCCGTATTGTACTTCTATTTCTCGTCAGTCAGGCAGAAATAACGGGAGTGCCACCACTGCCTAAGTCAAGCACGCTGAATAACATGCCGGTTCCTATTCCCTCTCAAGTCAATGCAAGTTTTGTAGGTTTAAACTACCACCAAAACGGGATATCAAATGAAACAGATGCAAATCTGAAATTCATCAGCGTGCAATAGGATAGGTTTACTGAAAAATTTTCAGAGTGGCCACTGACATTAAGAAAGATTAATTTTAAATACATTTAATTTCATCAAACATGCATAAAACTGCCTCTCCAGTACTGCCCAGTACAAGTGATATGGGATGGAGTTTCTCTCTCTTGATTTCATCAGGAAACTGGCTGTTGTGCTGTGCTCTGCAATCGTGCTTTCAGTGGAGAACTAACGCGGCAGGATGAAAAAGTTCAATTACTGCGTGAAACTGCTAGTAAACACATTCAAAGTCTCTCCAAATATATGGTACAAAAAATAATCTATATTCAAATGTGAAATAGACAGGAAAAGAAGGAGCATTCTTCTATAAATAAACAGCTCTTACAGCAACTTCTTTTGAAACTGACGGTTTGTTTCCCTGTCTACCACCCTCCCAAGTATCTTGGTCTTCGCACGACTCTGTTCTCCTCAAGTTCAATTACAAAAGCCAGAACCTAGATCATTTTAATATGGCTCAGATGTTTCTGAATATATGTGCAAAGTATTCAGAAAAACAGACTAAAGAAGTACACAACAAAAGCAATGTCAAAACTAAGATCTCTGGCTTAAATCATGGAGAAAAAAAGGTGATAAAAATTCTGGAGAAAATGGACTTTCAGTCTTGCAAAATCAATAGGAACTAGAAGCATTTTGAAAAATAAAAGTTCAGTTATTCTCTGTCTAGAGCAGTAAAGACTACTGGCTCGAGTGATTTCCCAACTTGTAACTTCTCCCCTTTCGAGTAACCTAAAAAGGAAGGTAGCAAGAGCCATTAAATATAAAACATGGCACAAATGTTACAATAAACATATTTCTGGAAAACATTAGACAAGTGAAACTCAACAGATATTCTGGAATTTCTACACATTCTGACCAAACAGATGATCATATTGCCTAATGTCAGGACTGTAAATTCAGGCCAGGCCAGTACTTGAATAATAAAAAAAGACGCATCACTACCAGTGCTGTAAACCAGGAAATACCCACTGGCCTCAAGTGACTGCCATTTTCACATATTCTTTCTGACAGTCAAGAAGAAAAAGAATCCTGATTACTACAAATACTGTTGAAGGACTGAAAAAATCAGCAGCTTTTTACTCAAAGCTCCTGTTAATAACTGGGAAAAAAAAAAAAAAAAGGCAAGGGAGTTTCCCCCTTGCAAGCAAACATGAATTTTCAGTCTTCTAGCTACGCAAGTCTAAAACGCATATTAATAGAAACAGAAAATCAAAACTTTTCAGCTGGCTGTTTCAAAAGCAGCTGCAAAAATACTTAATTCTCTTGCTGTCAGAGTCAAGTCTGATATCCTAATCTTTTCTTCAACTTTAAACAAACAAGTCATATTTCTCTGTTTGTTTAGTGTTCCAGCATACGTGGCAAGTAAATACCCTTTTGGCTTCAAAGTTTCCAGGATAGCTGAAGTCATTCTTCTCCTTCATCCAGAATTTTTTTGCTTCAGACGTAGCAAGACACCTACCAGTTTCAAATTTATCACAACGAACAGTAGGAGCACAGATCCTTTCTACTGGCATGTAACTTTCTATCCCACTATGCCAAATATGTAACAGTTTTTACTTCAGAATGCCATGGGAAACCCAAGCCAAGTGTTTTTCATGGTCCCAAGTAACTAGTTTTAAATTATCACCAAAGAGCCCAATGTTGTTAAACTGCTGAGGTGTCAATAGCAAGAGCTAACGTTAAAAAGAAAGACTACACCCATTTTGAAGATACTCTTGCTTGCCTTTCTGTCCATTAATTCTGTAACTCTCATGTACTGTATAAACTTGTAACTCACAAGCTTTTGGTCTTGTATGACATATTAAAGCGTTAAACCATAATACAGAAACTGGGACATGTGGCAAGATACTGTTAAGAGACAGTGGTTTGTCCTGCAGGAACTGGTGCAACTTAAAATAAAAGGTTTCTGCAACAGCCACAAAGAACGTACAAAAAGATTGTTAACATAAACTCAGTAAGAATGCATCGTTTATATTTATTTATTAACATTTACAGTTTCTCCTCAGAAGTGTATTACTTATAGTATATTTGAAAGTAATTA
Organism: Alca torda; assembly: GCA_008658365.1. Classification (NCBI taxonomy): domain Eukaryota; kingdom Metazoa; phylum Chordata; class Aves; order Charadriiformes; family Alcidae; genus Alca; species Alca torda. The sequence goes on along the minus strand of CM018087.1, from coordinate 7,591,635 downwards.
TTACTCGAGGAAAGTCAGTCCACTCCAAGTAATTTTTTATCCTTAAGCATATCTAAACTAAGCTACCGTATTTCAAGGCTGATGAGAGTGCAGAAGGGCTCACATATCCTGCCCTGAAGACACCTGCACAGAACATCACAAGTCACATTAAAAGAAAGCCTAGCGAGCGTGGCTCACTGTCATATGACAGTCACACAGTTAGAAGAGGCTATGATGCGTAGATATGACACCAGATCCCCTTTTTGTTTGACTTTGTTCTACGAACACTGCTTGTTTGTAAAACAGCTACCAAACTGCATCTAACGTATCCTACCGCAGAAGAGACATTTCACATAATTTTTACTCACAAAATAAATAAGATGAAGTTGTATTCTCCAGAATCTGATGACCACAGACAGCTCTTCTTGAGCTCCCTTCTCCTAGCATTTTTAGGAGTCGGCATTTTCAAACTAAATAGTTTACCAAAGATGAAAACTGCTCATAGCTTGTCGTGAGATAAACTGGTTTGAGGAAAGCTCAGGCACAGATTAACGGAGGTACTGCTAGCAATTCCTAGCTACCGTTCTGAAATTCATAACCCTCGTGACAGTGCTCTTCCTGAAAGTAAGATTTATTAATTTCTTTTTAAAGTCTATACAAGTGCTCTTATTTATTTTAGCTTTGCTTTTGCCCCTACCTCCCTGCTATTTCTCTAGAATGTCATGTACGGTAGGTTGCTTTCTCTCCCAGGTCAGCAATAACAATTCTGAAAAAATTAAACATAGAGCTATTTTACTTACCATATAATTGCTATATGCATGATCAAACATTTCTAGCACTTGGTTTCTAAAAAAGAAAAAAAGAAAAAGCATTAGTGGTCTGCCTCACAATAGCCTTTAACACACTATGTTAGACCAGTAAGACGTATTATACTTTAATACCCGAATATCAGTAACAAGTCCTCTACTAACGTACTCAAGTAAACGAAATATAGCACAATAATTTTCCCTAATTTGGCTACTTTCGTTCACTGCAGAAAGGAAAGACCATTCCCTCACCTAACATAAAATTAAGTATTTGGGGGATCTCTTTCAACCTCCTGTGTTTCCTTTTAAATAGCTGTAGATGTCACCAACATCTAGAGATGGGATACGTTCCTTGCTCAGCAAAAAACAGCAAATAGTTATTTCTGCTTGTAATCACCAACACTAAAACCAACTGACACGGCACAAATTCCTGTCCATGATTCAGAAAAGGACCATAAGTTATGAGGTACACCTCCTCCTTGCATTAGAAGTCTTGGCAAGCAAATACTACAGAAAACCCTTGTAAATACAAGTATTTTACATGTTTGAAAAGCAGTCAAGGTGAGAAATGCTACTAGATAAAACAGTACTTCTTTTTTCGGGGGAGAGACAGCACTACTTCTAATTGTTTCTTACTATTCCACCAAGGAGCCCTGCAAGGCAAAAAAGCATGCTAATTTCTAAACTACCACCAACATAATGCACAATCTCTGCTAAGACTGAACATAGAAGAGACGAGAATGCCACAATTTTACTCTAAATATCTGATTTAGTTCAATGACTTGGATATTTAAGAAGTTGTTTTAACTCATCAAATGCACTAAGTCATCAAAAGAGCAGAGTATGATGCTTTTTTCAGGGACTTCACAGGCTACATCCAGTTTGCAGTTCTGGGATCTGTTGCAGCAGACAGAACCTCAGGGTTTGGCACACAAGTGACAGGTCCAGCTGAACTAAGCGTACAATGCTGTTCAGTGATGTAGCATACAGAAAGCTTCTTAAAACTTTTATTCCTCTACACGCAACTTACATTTCAGTGCATTTCCTGAAAGATTTTCTGCAACTGACATAATCTTGTCATTAATACACAGATTACCTGCTGTTATTCAGAAATGACCCAGCTCAGGGCCCCCAGATACAAACCTGGGCCATCAGATGATACACTGAGTGCAGGTTATGAATGCAAAAATTTTAAAACCATCACTGAATGAAGGTTAGACTCCTTAGGTAGTTACATGAAGAAAACATATAAAACATTATATCCTGCAAGTACCCTGTGAACCCAAGATAAAAGAACCCAGTAACCACAAACCTGAGAGTTAAATATCAACTTATATCTAACGGTTAATAACTGTAAGAGTCTCCATGGTGTTTCTCCAGCAGATTTTTTGCATCACTATTCTGTGGAACTGACCAGTAGATGGGAAGAGGATGATGATGCAACTGCCCCAGCAATACACTAAGATCATGATACACTCATTTACCCGTTTGTCTAAAAAATCCTACTCCATGCAGTGCAATACATTACCACCTATATTGTAATTTTTATCCTTCAACTCAAAACCATATCAAAAGAGAATCAGCTTCTTAGAAGCACATGCATGGGGGATCTAAGTATTTTACCTTACACACAGGAACTAGGCAAGAAAACACATAAACATTTACCTTTTTTACGACTCCGAAGAACTCACACGTTCCAGATGCATAGCCATAATTATACCAACTGATTACGGATTTAGATTTAGCTTTGATCACTTTTACCCATAATGACACACAACCACTGGCTGCAATCGTCAAGATTGGAGTTCCCAAGCGTATGGCAAAAGGGTTTTCCCCCCCACACAGCAGAGGCGACGAGGGGCTGCCTTGCCGCAAACAGCCGTGGCGACCTGACCCCAAATACTAGCCCGGTTCTGGCATACACGCCTCGAACGCTGATGGGAGACCGATGCCACGCACCTCGTACAGTCTCGGGGTGGGGGGCGGAAGGAGGGACAGGGGAGACGTTCCCGGAGCGCTGCCGGGCGAGGAGCGCACCCTCACCCGTCAAGCCCAACCCAAGTCCTGGGGGTAGCGCAGATCCCCCCGCCTCAGCACGGCGAGGGGACGCCGGGCGCACCGCGAAGCCACCGCGAGCGGTGGGCTCGGCGCGGGCCCCGCCGGCCTCCGCCCCGGCCCCACAGAGCTCCGGCGGCCCCCAGGACGACCCGACGCCGCCGCCGTGTCCCTCCCCACACACTCCCGGCCCGGCCCGCCGCGGCGGCGCTCACCCCAACCGGCGTTTCTCCTCCTTGCTCATGGCCCCGGCGCCCGGGGTGGCCGCTAGCACGGAGGAGGCGGAGAGCAGGCCAAGGGCCAGGAGCTTCCACGGCCTCCTCCAGCGGGGCCCCCGATCACCGCCGCCGCCGCCCCCCTGGCAGCCCGCAGCTCCGCTCATGGCCGCGGCCGCCTCCCCGCTGCCGCTAGGCCCGGCTCCGGCCCATCCCGCCCGCTGCCCGCCCCTCGCGGCGCGGCGGCCGCGGCTCCCAGCGCCGACGCGCAGGCGGAAGGGACCGGCCCTCCGCTTTCCTGTGGCGTAGCCAAGGAAACCGCCTCGCGCCGCCACTTCCGGGTCCCCCCGCACGCGCCGCCCCGCCGGGCCAATAGGAACGAGGCGGGGGCGGCGGGCGGCGGGCGGGGCGCGCGGGCCACGTGACGCCGGCGGCACGCCGGGCCAGAGGGCGACGTGGACAAAGGGAGGGGCGGGGCGGGGCGCGGCGCGCGGGCGCGGCGCCGCCGGACTACAGCTCCCGGCATGCACCGGGCGCCGCCCGCCGCCGCTCCCCGCGAGGGCGCGCCCGCGCCCGCCCGGGCCTGTAGTTCGCCCTCCCTGAGGAGAGGGGCGGTGGAACGGCGGCAGCCGGCAGCCCAGCGGCCGAGGGAGCCCCGAAGGCAGCCCTCGGCCGGAGAGAGCACCCGGAGCGCGCTGTTTTAATACAAAACCCCCACATTAAATTACCACATGCACACACACACACAGAGACGCAAAAACCCAGCTTCCCAGCGATGGAAGGGAAGAGCTGCTTTTATTTCCACGACAAGCGTTTTTACAGAGTTATAAGCATGGTACAAAGTGTTTCATATCCTGTCCTTTGAACCTGGCAAGCCCATGAAATACGCCAGGGCTCACACCCCCGGCCCGCTCCCTTCCAGGCACGGCCGCCCTCCTAACCCCCAGCCCGCCGGGCCCTGAAAAGTGATTTATCACCGTTCCCAGTTTACAAGAGAAATAATTCATTCCAGATAAGTGTAGGCAGATTCCAAGAAAGTGACAAAAATTACTGAATGGGTGGATTATTATTAATTAATTTTGATCTGTGGTCCAACGTAACCTTGCAGATTGCTGACCTCCAAGCTGCTGTCGCCTCTACCCAAGTCTAGTGAAAGAGAAGAAAAATGCTACTGTCTATTCAGACGACATCTGAATGTACAGAAAACATCCACAAAGGCAAAAAATCAGTCCCCTAGCCATGAGGAACCAATTTAAGTTGCAGAACAAGGTGATGTATGGGCTAAATCTTCCCCGTTCTTTCCCAACCTAATTGTGAAAAACGAATACACTGAGCATCTGTATTCAACAACTCAGTTCTGTAATACTACAGGAAAATACTACCCAGATCTAAGCCTGCCATACAAATAACTCAAAAATTACTATGATGGGAATGTTTATGCAAAATACTTTCTGTACAGATGTATCTAATTCATATTAGTCACAAACGGCTTTTGTAGAAGACTGCAGCCGTTTTCCCAGACTGTCTCGCTAGTCCTCTTTTGTACAAAACACTGTATTAAAAAAACATCATGTCCCTTAATTTTAGCATGGCTAAAAGAGACTGCTGCTGCTTAACTGTAGAGCACATTTTATGAATTTGAAGTCAATTTTCAGTACCAATTAGAAATAACTAATGGTTTGTAAAAAAATTGGCTGACAGTGGTTTGTGTGTTTACAAATTAGTATTTTTGCAGGAAATATAAGGAGGAAACGAGTCAAAGTACTTTTGCAAGGAAAACATCTGTGACCTTACTGTTTCAACACCACAGTATGGCTTCTGGAATAAACAGGAGTTGCATTTTTTTTACAATAGTGACGTTGCAGTTGCTCCAGTCACTCAACAACGTTCCTTACTTGTGCAGTAATATTTGCCTATTCCTCTACTGTCAATCCTCTGTTAGTATTATAGCAGATTTGGATAGCATTAAATAATAGACTTTGCACAGTTTGTGCAAGTTAAATGCCAACAAGTATTATGCTCTCAGGACTTTGTTATTTCTTCCCACGTCTTTATGGGCGTACATCCTGCAGTCCTTACTGTATTTACATTGATCTTTGCTGTCCTGTACTGCATTATATTTATTCACAAACAGTCTGAAACACCAGGCCAAATTTTTAAGGTGCCCTAACTGACCTCTAAAGTGAGGTCTTGATCTCTAAAGCCCAATTTATTAAAATACCATTTTTCATTTCCAAGCTTTTCTGTGCACAGTCTTTAAATTGTGCATTCCAATAATGCATGTAAGCAACTTTGTGCATAGATCGTGATTTGATACGGACGGTAATATGCTGGCTATGAAAACAACAGGTCTCGTTTTAATAACTGCTTTTGAAATGCGATTCTGCCCTCCAAAATCTAAGAGTGCATCAATAACACTTGGCTCCTTTTTGCTTCAGTTAACATCTGTTTTAGAAATTATATGCAATGATTATGATATTTCACAATTATTCCAATTTACGGTATAGTTTATGCCCCTAGAAAGGCCTACAGAACTGGGTAACTCTAACTTCAGTCAGTAAGAGTGGGCATGGCCGGACTCTCAATATTCTGTATTAGATAGCCGTAAGTGAATATATTTTATGGTGGGAAGTAAAACAGAAAGATGCTGCCTATTGGTTATAGTTATTGTAAACATTCGCATCTTTCCCTTCCATAAAATAAAACAAAATAAAATAGCCATAAAGTGCTCTGGAAGGCTAAATAACCCAGAAGTGCAGAGTGGGACTGAGAAACCTGCTCCCATTTTTTCCCCATTTTAAATACAGCAATAAGAGAAAAAAAAAATCAGAACACTTGCTTGTCTTTAGCATCCATCAAAACTTTAAAATAATTAAGTGATCAGTCTGCAGAGTTTGCATAGAGTGGCTTTTGAGCATCCTACTAAATTAATTATTTGGTTCTGTTTAACTACTAAAAGTCTTATTTATTTCCTTTATACTGCATGCAAACACTAAAAGCATCCTCGAATAGCAATGTATGTACCAACCAGCTAGGAATCATTCATGCATTTAAAAATAATGAGCTACACCCCTGCTAAAACACTAAGAACAGTTAAGTCGTTAAAATAACTTTATAGTTGGGGGTGAGCTGTTTTTGAAGCATTCAGTGGTCACATTTTCAGACTTTTTCTATAACCATAAAAGGCAGCAAATTTTAAGTGAAAGATGAAGTTCCCCAACAGTAACCTGGTTTTAAACAGTGAGGGCTTTAACCAAAAAGCAACCTGTCACCCATCACTCAGGAAGGGATCCGTGCTAACACTGCAAGAGCTGGTAATACCACAACAAAGCCCATTTCCTCTAGCCCCGACCCAAGTAAGTATTCAGAATTAATCAGGGATTACTGGAGTAAATAAATCCTGCAGGGCTGGGCTGAAAAGTGCTTCTTACTCTTCAGCGTTTTTCTGTGCATAATTATCTTCTCTCTTTTCTTCTGTGAAAATATCTTTCACTTCTGTGCTTTTTATTTCCGTATGTGAAGATGATTCACCTTCTGGCTCTCCTTCACCCTCAAGAGCCTCTGTATCTCCTGTGACCTGTACGGCGCTAACCTCGCCCTGCTTCGGCACCAAAGAAACCGGCTTGTCTAGCAGTCCTGTTCTCGGGTTTTCTGAATCCAAAATGGGCGCTTGTGTTGTGTCTGCATTTTCAGCAGGATTACAAGAAAAGCTCTCAGTCCCTACCTCCACTGGGATGGCATGGCTATTCCCTGCTCCTCCTTCCTCCCCATCTAATATTTTGCGTTCAGACACATTTTCAGTGTGTTCCTCTGGCTGCAATCCATCACTTTTGCAGCTTCCCACACCTGTGTACCAAACGCTTTGCTTGATCTCCACCTCTGCCTCTGCCCCCTGAGGCGCATCTGAGCTTTCCACCAGCCATTCTGCTTGTGCCATGTTACAAGCCCTCTCGGACACATTCACTAAATTCGTACCATCTGTCCCCAAACTAGATGAAGATGGCTGGTCCTCCTTGAACTCAGCGCAGTCTGCTGCATCTTTATTCATCATCATCTGGCTCACTTGAATTTCTGCCGCAGCCATTTTGCTCATCTCGTCGTTCCCTTCATCGTGTTCCTGCAGCTTTAATATCTCACCTTCACAAATCTCCTCTATGTTCTCAGGTGGAGTATCTGCTGGTATCTCAACCGTTACCATCAGCAAACTCCTTATCTCATTTACATCATCAGGGGATTTACAACTCTTTTCTTCTGACTTGTTTTCTTTTTCAAGATTATCCCCAAACCCTCCTTTCCCTGTGTTTTCACCCAGGGAAATAACCCTTGTCTCAGTACTCGCTCCTTGGTCATTGCCTTCTTTTTTACTATCCTCTTCAAACCCTGTTCCTACCGCATTTTCACTCTGAGATAATTTTTCCATAATTTCTTTTTCTACCTTGATTTTCTTTTCAGCATTCCCTAAAATCTCTGCTTCTGCTACATTATCATGTGGGGAAGTCAGCTTTATCTCAGAGACTTCTTCCTGTGCTTCGCTTTCTTTTTCAGTGGCACGGACGAACGCAGCATCCGTTGCCATTTGACTCTCAGAAGTTACCTTTTCCTCCACTGCTCCTTCCTGTACCTGAAGTTCTTTTTTAGGGCTGCCTCCAACATCTTTCACTGCAGTTTCAGTCCCAGAAGCTAGTTTTTCCTCCACGGCTTCTTGTTGTGTCTTAAGCTCTTTCTCAGTGTTCACTGCACGCTCTGCTTTCACCATGTCTTCATTCTCCAAAGCGTTTTTTTCCTCTGCAACTTCTCGTTTTGAAAGGGTAGCTGAAAGGGACTCCTGTTTTTCACCAATGTCTGTAACGACCGCTGCTTCACCTTTGCTTGCCTGATCACCAACTGTATTAACAGAAGTGACTGTATTAACAGAAGCGACTGCCTCTTTGTCTGATGACTTTCTATCATCAGCATCCTTCTCCCAAGAAATTTTTCCTGTCACAATGAGTGTTTCATCACTTTGAGTTTCAGTGTCTGACATCTCGGTTCGGGCGGAGGAAGGCTTCTTGGCGGGAGTGGTTTGTGCTGATCCTGAAGGGGTCTTCAGGTCCGTTAAGCTGGACACGCTTTCACAGGGCAAATTCAAGTTATCTTCAAAGAGGTTGTGCTTCTTCATAATGGCAGCTTCTTTTATCACTAAATAAAACAGAAAAATCAAACTGTTTTGGGAAGACTGACAGATGTACATTGAAAAAGGTACAGTGTTTTCCTGAGTTTCTAATGTTGTACATTTTGATATTAAAAAAACAGTAATTTTCATTTTCAACTTGCTTTAGGTTTACATTTCTTTTTTGGGGGTGGGGATTTTATCCATTTTGAACGATGGAACTTTAATATTGACGTAAGCATTGCTGTGATAGAAAACTACCAGAGGACCCGCAATGCGCAAAGGTAATGTTTCACTGCACGAGTATTTACACTGAAAATATGAATAAAAGTGTGCTTATTACATTAATTATTATACTGATATTTTGGAACAGGAGTGCCAAAGAGGAGCTATTAAGATTTACTGTGCAATACAGAAGCTTGTCTTTTATCCAGGGTAGAGACAGAGATAAACAAGTATTTTATATATCTATATATGCCATCAAGAATTGTTTGGTTTTCCAACACAAAAGCAGAGAGATTTGCAGGGAGGACTGCACTGGCATCACTGATGTACTGGAAACTGCATCCAGCAATACATTTCATTTGGGGAAATACATTTTTGCTGCCATTAGATATCAGCAAGTCTTTGCAAATAAGAGCATAATCTCACTCCTTGGCCCAGGGAATCAAGATTAAATGAAGCTGGCATAATTACATTTTGTTAGAAATAGGCTTGTGCCAAGCTATCACTTTGAGTTTCCGATGTTTAGTAAAGTTGCCCCATAATTCAGATTTTAGGGCTTGCTGTACATCTTTAATGAGCTGAATCCAAACACAGTAGCATTGTAACCACCAGCCTTTGGGAAAGTGGGACCTGGGTCTGAAACAACCAGGCTGGGACTCTGGGAAGCTCTGAAGCGAGAGCTCACCGGCCAACAGCCAAAATGTTATTACTGCCACCTCAAGAATGTTCTCACCTTTCAGGGTTTCTTCAAGCAGTGTCTGATACAGAATCTCTTCATACACATTCTCTACTTGGATCACGCTAGTGTAATCAGCAAAAATGAACTGCTCATATTTCTGCAGCTCCTGTGCAGACACAGAGGAAAGGAACAGACATATAGAAATGTGAGATTTTGAGAGTCCTATTTCAACAGAGCACCCTGGAGATGCCACCTAGCAGGTCTTGCAATGCTCCTTGCTGGCTCTTGAGGTGAACTGTTTGAATTATGACTAAATGAACTATATGTGTTCACAATTTATTATGCACTTATCAAACAGTATTCTTGCCCTGCAATTACATTTAAAAGCACTATAGGTCACTGCCATCTGCACTATAATAAACAATTCTGAAATAAATAGCTGGTGAGGAAATGCCTCGCTCCCTGTTTGTCCAAGGAGGCAAGTCCATGGTGAGCACAGAGAGACAGGGTTTGGTTTTGTTTTTCTAATAGGCGTGTAGTGTTTGTAGCTTACTGATTTATACGCAATTGGCTGTCTAGACAATAATTGAGTCATTATCAGTAAGCAGCTGCTTGGTTGTCTGTAAAAAGTAAACTAAGTGCCCACTTCTCTGCCCAATCTAGAAGAGGTGCCTACATACAAGCATCTGGAGGTTTTCAAGTAAAAGGTCAAGACTGGACTGGGCATGTCAGCTGTGCCACACATTTGCTTCTCGAGCTGGCTGCTCATTTCTGCAGCGGCACAAACACAAAAGGCTTGTGGGACATTAAACAGAAAGGGCTTGTGGGAAGCTGGCACCACCACTGCCTGCTCCGTCCTGTACGCCAGAGACACGATGTGGGACTCCACCCTCTCTATATGTATTCAAGGTGATGAAATGCTTGCCCCTCTGTGTAGACACCATGTCTTGAAGGCACTGCAGACCCTCTACAAGAGACTATTATTTTGGGGATAGTACAGAAGTAGTGTGACATACAGAAGAGAATGATTTTAAACATATTTTTGAAAGCTCTAAATTTTAATAATCCATACTCAAAGACTCGCAAGCATAACTTGGCAAAGCACTTGGTTTTAAACTTGTTTTTGAAACTGAAACAAGCTGGAGAGCATCAGAAAGAGCAGCACACCGTGGGTGAGAGCTTACAGCCTCCGAGACTGATGAACATCAAGGGAAACAAAAGGGCAGGGAGGCTGGAATGGCTTTGGGCAGTCATCTTTCAGCAGGTACAGTGAAAATGCAAGAGGATCTGCATGGGCTTCAGGAAGGGTACAGGCTTATTTATTTTGAGCAAAGGTGAACAGCATTCCAACTGGCCTCTGATGCAGCCACACTGATAACATCTCCATGAAACTCCGGTAGCCACATTTGCTGAGTACTAACCTAACCCGTATGATTAAGGGCAACAGAGATCGTCTCCGTATGTTTGTTTCCTGATTGTTGACGCAATTACTTCCATTTAAAATGACTGAAAGCAAATGCATGGCCTGTCTGCTCGCTGCTCCTGCTGCCCAAGCAGGCATTTGGCTTTGAAGGAGGTTGTCGGCAGAGGTTGTGTACGGTCACAAACATGCCTCAGGGTGTGGCTGAAGAGGTAAGTGCCCTCTCCCACGGACTGAATTTCAGCCTGCAGCAGGGCTGTGAACACACGGACAAGTTCATAACCTACAACTGTAGCTGTCAAGAGGAGTCCAGTTTGAGGGGACTTCAGATCTCTCAGGAAGAAATGAAACAGGGATGGGCAAAGGTCTGCAACTATCAGCATGAGAAAGCAAGCTGTAGATACAATTTCCCTGTGTCCTGAAATCTTCCCTATGCTCCACATCTACCCAATCCATGAACTGGCAAATCTAAGCACCACCTGGCCGAGCAGGCAGCCATTCTGCACGACTGCCCAAGAGAAAACATCTTTGCAGAGTTGAGGATTTACTGCCAAGGTGTTAATTCTTCCCTGCCTTTTATTATTTTCCTTTTTTTTAATCACAGAAACCTACTGGTTTGCATGTTGAAGCCAGTGTCTTCTGCATTGTGGGCAAAGTAATCTGTACCAGTGCTTCTTGAAATATCTTCTTCCGGATAGTGCTGCTGTCGTAATCATATTGCTGTCAAAACAGACAAAAAGAGAAACAAGCCCAAACGTGCTTGGGGTTATTAATCACTCATAGGAGGAACTGGTTCTTATTAACCTGTAACTGGTGACAGGTGAAACCCAAAGGATACCACATCACAGGTGCACTCAGGGGTTTGAATTCCCATGCAGGTTATTTCAGCTTTTACAAAAATTCCCTAAAATCTGGTTTTCTGGGATCTCTTTCTCTTCATTTTTTTTCTACCTAGGCAAGAAACAGTCCCTGATTGCTCTCTCCATGTATTTCAGCACCACCTCTTCAGAGAGTAACGAATTCTAGGGGCAGGCTAATTATAAAGCTAATAAAAAATGATTTACCCAGACCCACAGCATCATCTCCAGCTGATTTAATTGCAGTTAAAAGGACCGCACATGTAAATACTTTTACAAGTGTCTGCTCAGAACTAGGTTTTACCTCCAAAATGAGCAGCTTTGTTAAGTGCCACCAAATCAGAATTTCCAGCTGGATGGCAAGAGATATCTTCTTTCAAATACTGGGATAAATTCACATAAAATATATTCTTAGTTTCCAAAAAGGCAGAACCCAAGGTCTTCCTGTGCAAATGCTGCAACATTTACCTTCAGCACTCTCAGCTTGACTTTCTCAATGCTTGTTGCAACTTTCGCTGAGTCTGCCTGGCGACTTGGAGAGAACAGCTGCTCAAAAGTATAAACTGCATTTTCCATCAGCTAAAAATAATAATTAAAAAGTATGTTAAAGACCAGTAACATAAAACTCCTGCAAGTGTAAAGAAGCATGATAATGTAACCATTAATTTAAATTGTATTTTTGAGGAGGTGAAATGGAGAAAGACTAACAGGCCTAAAATCAATAAATATTTCAAGTACTTTAAATGATTGCCGAAGGGGAAGAAAAGCCTTGTTTAGTTTAGATTGCCCCCCCTAAAGAGGCTCCAGGAAAGCTGGGGTGGGACTCTGGATCAGGGAGGGGAGCCATAGGACGAGGGGGAACGATTTTAAACTGAAAAAGGGGAGATTTAGATGAGACCTCAGGAAGAAGTTCTTTGCTGTGAGGGCGGTGAGCCCCTCGCCCAGGTTGCCCAGAGAAGCTGTGGATGCCCCATCCCTGGAGGTGTTCAAGGCCAGGTTGGATGGGGCTTGGAGCAACCTGGTCTGGTGGGAGGTGTCCCTGCCCAGGGCGGGGGGTGGCACTGGGTGGGCTTTAAGGTCCCTTCCAGCCCAAACCATTCTATGATTCCACAACTCTATGAAATGTTGAAGGCCAATTTTTATAACTGACTTTGAAGATAACGTAGGATTGGACTATAGAGACTGTATAAATGGAAATGGAGATGGAGGTTTACTCAATTTATGTGTGCATCAGAAGGCTGTACAGTAAAGGCTCATGCACTGCAAGACCTTGGATACAAGAAAAAGGCAGGATCAGTGTAGAGATAAGCCCGAGGCAAATCAGGAGATGAACAACTCACTTTTTATTTCAATTTTATTTGAAGCAACTTATAAATTGGTGTAGTTCTGGTGAAGTCACTAAAGCTATTTATGCCAGTTGAGCACTGTGCTCCCAAATTTCCTAAAACTGGCCACTAGAGGATGCCAAGCTCCCAAGCCAAGGAATCCTGCTCCAGCCTACGCCCGAGTTAGACTTAAGTCACATGCTCCTTTTACATTGAGACTAGGTGCGCATAGACATGTCAGACCTTACTCGATAATAAAATAAATGTCTGTGGACACAAAGTGAAACTACTTAGTATTTTTATGAGAAAAATACCAGCCTTTTAAAGAGAGAGAAGCAATAACAGCATTTTTAGATACTAGCCTTTTAAAGAGAGTGAGGCAGTAACAGCATTTTTAGAACAATTTGTGCTTTAATTTAATTTATTTATTGTAAATTTTGATTCATGTTCTGTTCAGAAAAAAAACCCACTTGGTTTGTATGGGATATATTTTCTGTCTACTTCTTTGTCTCGACTTGGGGTCCTCACTTATTGAAAGACATTTTATTTGGCAGCATTTTTGAATGGTCCCCTCTGAAAGACCCAGACATGAAATCAGAATTTTATTTCTGGTAATTCTTTGGCTGCTGATCATGGCTGTACTTAGAAGAGCTGCTTTTAGGAAAACCCTATCCCAGCACTGTGCTACAGACTCACTTTCCATATTCAGAACTCCCACTGCACAGAACTGGACCAGCTCCATTTCACAAGATTACCGACTAGATTATTTAGTTTCTCAACTATGGATTAAAATCACAGAATTCAACACAAAGCCACAAGGCCAAATCTGCCTTGTGATCTGGCACTCAAAATAAGTCTACTGGTCAGCTCCTAATAGATTTCTGGCCAGGCATCCAGAAGCAATAAAAGCAAAACAAAATTATAGCCTACACCAATACACACTAGAGGGGAAAAAGAGATGGAGTTCATTTTTCATCTGAAGTGATGTAGTTAACTTCCACCGTTCTCATGAGAAGTGAAGCTGGTTAAGGCACCTACGTGCAGCTACATCCTGAGACATCACCTGTGTCCAAGTAATTGCCAGTTTCTAACATTAATTGCCTTACTTTACATTCATGAGAAAATAAACTATCAAGGAGGAGACATTCCATTTTTAAGACTCTTCCTGAAAAATCAACCCTTGAGAATGGAAACCAGGTACATTTTATTTGGTTACAAGCACAACTTTCGTGGGTGCCGAGACACTGGGAATTCAGAATATGAAAGTTCAAGGGAAGACATGATCCATCCAAAATTTTTGTGCCTTGCTGAAAGACTCACACACATGCAACCTCACAAATATAAATGTCAAACAGCTTCTAGCTGTGATTTTCTTAGGTCTTGTTATCTGTAATTTGATTGAGAGATATTCTGGGACTTTTGTGCAGCTTTTTATCAAGATTACTTTGAAGCACATTAGAAAGACAAACCTAACCTGCTCTCCCAGGAGGAAAAACCGGATCTTACAGTACCTCTTGCATGAAATTCTGTGTCCTCTGAATCACAAAATCAGTGTGATAAATCTTGAAGCGACTCTTGAGGTCTTGAAGGAGCTCCTGGAGGAGGTTGACTTTCAGATAGCAGGGCTCCATTTTCACAGAATTGAATGGTAGGTTCATAAGCTGATCCACATTCTGCGTTCCAGTGGAGGAAGAACAGGTTTTGAGAGAAAGCAGCCATAGGTGAATTTTTAATAGAGAATGTAACAGTGGCCCTAAAACAAATTCTGATATCTACACTCTAGTTGCACAAATACTGCAAGACTCTAAATGACAAAACCAAGTGCTAACACACTACCACCTGGGAAAGCAAATACTGCTTGTCCTTGTGCTAACGTAAAAGGCTGCAGATATATTTTTGTCTTACCTCCCTTAGCTTCATGATATCATTTGTCTTCTGGAAGTCCTGGATGATTTCATTAACTTCTTTATCAAAAAGTGCACGGACTTCAGTGAATCCAGAACTCACCGGACCCATGAGCTCCTCCAATATGGATGCGAGGAATGGCTGGATATGTTCTGTGCAGCACTTCTGGGCAGGCTCAGAAACAGTGGCTGGAGTGCCAGACAAGACAACGGTTGCATTTAGGCTACTCAGAGATACGGTGAAAAAAGTAATCTGATCTACTTTACAATGAATTAAATGCCTCTGTATTTTCCCCTGGAGTCACACCTCTGCAAAGATGATGAGTGTGATCAGACTTTATAGTTTTATGAGTGCCAATGAAACATCTTTTCCCATGCCCCACCTAACCAAAGGCTAGCATCTTGGGGGCACTATGGGAGCAGAGGAAAGGGCACCTGTCAGTGTCGATACACGCTGGGAGGTTTGCACAAAACGTGGCCACAGTGATTCTATAAGGAGTTATCCAGACTTGGTACTTTACGGTTCACTGAAAGCATCTTACTCTGTTATGTGAGAATATCAACAGAACATCCTGAGTTTTATCAAAACAGCTCCTAAATTATCAGCTATTTTATTTATTTGCTAGCTTAAGCAACATCAACTAATGTTTGCCTGCTTTTCACACTCATTTTTATATTCATAGCACATTTATAATTATTTCACATTAGTTTAAAACCACCGAAGAAGCCCTTTGGTTTAAGTATTCTTTGGTAGCCTATGAATTTGTCACATAACCAGAACCTCGTTTTGTGGAGCATTCCTAGACATCAGGTCAAAACCACTACACTTACTATTATGCTCACGTAACCTGTATCTTCATCACATAAGGCTGTCCGAGTGAAAATGAAAGCAGAATGAGCAACTCTAATCAGGATTCTCAAAACCTGTCAGCTCTCGATCCAACTTGAGAAGACCTGGTATTTTCACAGAGACAGTGGCCACAGGTATCAGTTCCCATCAAAGGCAGGAGGGGCTCAAAGCATTTGTTTTCTGAAAATTAGTGTCTCCAGTTGGATTTTTCAAAACACACGAGGATTTCAAAACAATGACATCTGGTAATTTGAGCAACACAATGGGAAACATTAAAAAAATTGCTCCACAACACAGCTGTTCCTCCACTAACCTTTGAGTTTTCCAGCTAAGAAGCTTTTGGAGTTCAGAATCTGATCCATGTCCGAGCGAATGGTTCCTTCAAGAGTTTTTGCAAAATCTCGGCATTCTTCTTTCAAGGTACTTAACCCTTCTGATACCTGCTGCTGGACTAAGCCATAAGTTTCTTCTACAATCTAAACCCAAATTAAATTAAGAAGCGTAGATTAGAATCAGCACACACAGACAACTGCTGTGAGAAACAACTACTCTGCAAATATCAGTACTTACACCAAACCAGGCCCGCTTCCTGTCATTCCTCTTTCCTTTCATTTTAGGCAGGATCATCGTCTGAAGGTTAGGCAGGAGTTCCTCCATCACCAGGTTGCTCAGGATCTATATGGTCAGAAGATTAAAATGACATATTCACACATATTCTTCATCTGAAAACCTGCATCACAGAATGATGTGCAAATGCAGGCAACCTCAAATATACAGTGGCCTGGCTATCCCAGTTTGCCAGGAGGACTGGATTTAAACTATTGGGTATGCTTCAGGGAAGCTCCACGCATTTCATCTGAAGCATTTTTCACTGAAAAACTTTGAGAGACCATGCAACAATTGACTACGAATGAACTAAGATGCCTGTTAAAATTTACTGCGTTCCATTATGAAATTGCCATGTGCAAATCAATGGAGCTAAGATGATTGATATCAACTGAGCAACTAGATCAAAAACATTTGAAAAGTTGGTTTTCTGACTGCTTCTTCCCCAAATTGACTGTGTTCTGGGACGCTTACACTCTCCCAGGGCAGGTACCATCGAGGAGAAATTGTCCTAGAGTCATCAGACAAAGGATGCTTCTAATAGGAAGGTAACTGGCCAGAAACGAAATATATGACTGTACCAATGTGGATCTCTAGGACTTTTTCGGCAGGATCATCGTCTGAAGGTTAGGCAGGAGTTCCTGCACCAACCTCACAATTAGAACAAGAAAAGAAGGGGATCCCAGGAAAAACAGGATATAGGACAGAAACAGAATCCAGAAATATGGGTAATCTGTGAATCAAAGAATTCTACTCTACCTGATTACTTTTTCAACAGTGTGTAGCATGATCCAAAAGGTTCATTAGCTCCAGCCTAATCCCGAGGCAAAAGGGATAAAATAAATAGCTGCTGGAGTTTGTGAGAAACTTTTCAAGCCATTTCTTTTCTCACTAGAAGACAACTTTACACCAAGACAACTTCTACACACCAAGTGGTCATGATGGAAAACATAGGAAAACTGAGGAAAAGGTATCATTGCCCTATTTTTGGTTATTTCTGTAAGTATATTGTCAGTCTATCATTGCTGTATTTTTCTAAATTGACACTGAGTGCTTTTCCCCCCTCAAGAACGTTTTCTCTCTGAAACAGGGTTCCGTGGTTGTAGAAGAGATGCATCACCCTCTGTGATCCCAGCATCTAACTGGCAGTTCAGTCTCGCAGATGGCTCCAATTAGGAAGAAAAGACATTGGACTGGGAATACAGATGATACCAATTTGGAGGAGTGGTCAATACACTGGCAAGCAAGGCTGCTATTCAGAGGGACCTAGATGGGTTGAAGAAATGGGCAGACAAAAACCTCATGAAGTTCAGCAAAAGCAAATGATGCACAGTCCAACATCTGGGATGGAACAATCCTGTACACCAGTATAGGCTGGCAACAACTGGCTGGAAAGCAGTTTTGCAGAAAAGGCATCCTGGTGGATGAGAAATTCAACAGCAGTCTGCAGGGTGCCCTCGCAGCAAAGGGCAATAGCAGGTCGAGGGAGGAGAACGTTCCCCTCTATTCAGCACTTGTCAGACTGGAGTGGTGTCCAGTTTGGGGCTCCCCAGTACAAGACAGATCTTGACACAATGGAGTGAGTCCAGCAGAGGCCACCACGATTACCAGGGGATGGAGCACATGACACGTGAGGAGACACGGAGGGAACTGGGTTTGCTCAGCTTTAAGAAGGTAAGGCTCAGGGGAGACCTTGTTGCTGTCTACAACTACATAGTGGAGGATGCTGGGCAGACAGCCAGGCTTTTCTTGGAAATGCAGAGGGAAAGGGAGAAGGTGATGGTTACAAGTAGCAACAAGGGAAATAGTAATCGGGTATTCAGAAATATTTTTCACCTTGGGGGCAGTCATGGGAACAAGTCATGCAATCTCCAACCTTGGATATCTTCAGAACTCAACTGCACAAAGCCCCTAAAGTGGGCTTTACTTTTTAATCGGGTATTAAGAAATATTTTTCACCTTGGGGGCAGTCATGGGAACAAGTCATGCAATCTCCAACCTTGGATATCTTCAGAACTCAACTGCACAAAGCCCCTAAAGTGGGCTTTGCTTTGAATGGGGGATTGGACCAGATAACCTCCACAGATCCCCTTTTAACTAAACACTTCTCTGCTTCTGTGCTTCTCTTGGTAGCCTACCCAGGTTTGTACAGAACAAGCATCAAAGTCTGGCTTTTTCAGCACAGAAAGAACGAGACAGTGTGAGACGGATTCCTGGTTTCATGTACCCATTTCAGAAGTTTTCTTCAGAATTACCCACTCAGGCTTTGCACTTCCTCTGCCTAGATATGAACTACAACTTCTTCCTTGCCCATCCCACTCACATGCACCAAACTGGCAATAAATACACAGAGTTACAGACACACATCTGATTTTGAGAGTCCAGGCTTTGCTCTCCATTTTTTTTTATTTATGGACACTGGATCTCTGGCCTGAGAAAGCTACAAGACCTCTCTTTCTTCTGCACTTTCCTCTTGCTGTTGGCCAACAAGGCAAACTATGCAAGCAGAGCAAAGAGCAAAGCAAAGAGTTCATCATAGGACCTGCCCTATTTCTATTTCTTTGTGATTTCAGCTCTCTGAACACATTTCTTATGTAGGGATCTATCAGTGCTGGGGATATACGCTGGATTCTTGAATTTCTCTACTTAAAGCGTCTCAATTTTGAACTAATTACCTCAGTCACGTATTTAGTTCTGTCATTTGGTTCACTCATCCTCATGATTCAGAGAAGGGAGGGACATCTTTTATTTCTGGACGTGTCCATTTTCTGTTCCTAGATCTTGCCCAGGTATGTTTGTACTGGCCCCCAGTTACAGACGCACAGCTGCCAAATTATGGTGACAGAGGCAATGCTGTTGTGCATGTGCGATACAGAACAGCACACAACCCTTTCACCAAGGCTCTTTATCTGTCCTGACTGCACAGCACATATGAGGTTGTTCACAACTCTTGAGAGCTTTGAAGTGCAGTGGACACCCTGCAAATCAGAGCAACCCTATAACAGTAACCCTATAACAGAGTAACACAGTAACCCTATAAAAAAAGCAGACAAAATGCATCTTAAGGTTCTGTACATTTCTCATTTACTCCGGGTAAAGGATTACTAGTTTGCTCAACAGTTTCAGTGAAGTCTCACAAAGTATGCAGCCCTCCTTCCTCCCCAGTGGGGCCTGAACAGAGTTTTTGCTAAGTGATGCGTATTTGAACCCAGCTCCTTTCCTTGCCCACTCAAGGAAACAGCACTCAAATTCAGCTATGCTGACTCAAATACCTGACAAAACCAATGGACTAATTCAGGTCCTAAACTAATGAGTCACTTAAAAATATCTCAGAAATAACCCAAACTGGAGCACCACAGACCAAATAATAAATGTGACAATGGCTCAAATATACTCTGAAGAATCTGAACCCTCTGGAAACATTTTTAGGAATGCTAGATTGGCTTTATATTTCTGTACTGAAAGGTGCACTGTAGGGGGTTGGGATTTTTAATCCCTTATTCAGCTGTCCTTGATTTACCAATATGTTATTCTACATTCATGCAGTACTGATCAATGGAGTTACGCTGGTTTAGCATTGGTGTGCTGCAGTGCTCTCGCTATGAGGCTGTACTCTTGCTTATAACAAGTGGTGTCAAAAATTTCCTGGTTTTAACCCTGTATTTCAGCACTTCCCTACAGAAATACCACCTACAATTGACTTTATCCTTTGTTAGTAATGAAACATTAAAAATGAAAAAGAACAAAAGCAAAACCAGGAACCTTCACAACACAAAATAAAATTAGTAATTCTTCAGCTGAATGACTGGGTACTTGCTAATATTCTATCCATGTTGCAGTACCTAGGCAGAACTGCCTGAGCTCATGTTGCAGAGATTCTGGCATTATAAATGAATGTCAGGGAATATATTTATTGGCATTCTGCAGAGATTTTTACAGCAACAAATTGTAGCTTGCTTGTTCCAAACTGTTCACTTAGCTTGGATATTTGCCTAAAATAATTATTATATTTGGTCAAAGCAGGCATGAGAACACGCTATACTTACAGAATGAATTATTACTAAGAAGATAATAGTGTAACTGGTCTGGATGTCTTCTGATTACAGTTCTCTTGAGGTATATGAGTTATGAGTAAGTAGTTGGCAAGCAACAGGAAAAATAAAACATAAAATGAAACTACCACTATAACAGCTCCATAACTTGAGGGAGGAGGGGAAAAAGAGAAAAGCCCTCACTCCCTCCACTGGAAGGATGGAACTCCTTATACTAAGGAATTTATTCTCAGATGTTAGCAGGAAAACTTCAATCCCTAACATGATGGCACTGGGAAAGACACTGGTTATAGATTCTTCTCCGGTTTCCACATTTTTCAGCGTTTCAAAGGTAGACTTCTAAAAGAATAACCTGGTTCCTTAAAACAAAACCCTGGATTGTGAACTCTCCATCAGGCTTTTTTCCATTTTCCCAAAGGGAAGCCAGATTTCATCAAGGAAAACACCCAACAGCTGGTACTAAAGTAAATATTTGCTGCTGAGTGCTCAGTGCTTTGGAAAAAAAAGTATAAATCAGGGCCCAAATAATGTGTCAATTGCGCTAAAAGACATCTGGAGCGATGCCAAAGGGAATTACTTCAGCTACCATCAGTGCCCCAAAGCTGCTCACCCAGGTGCCCAAATATGGACCCAGACCCCAAGCTTAGTGTCTCATTTCTGAAGAACTGACGTTCACAAGGTTTTAGAGTTTAAGTGTGACTGTTACTATGCAAGACTGTTTCAGAAGTCTGGCACAATAAGTAGGTCTACTAGTTTATCCGCTCAGGACTAAAAGCCTCATTCCCAAAGAATGGGGAAAAGCAAAATGAAGAGATTCTTGAAAAATTATGTTTAGCTGCTATTCTCTTCTTCGTTAAGCCTGATCTCTTACAATGGCATCCGGAGGCATTAGAGGACAAGCAATGGGAAACTTGTATTTGGTAACAAATGTAATAGCAATAGAAGAAAAAAATATCTCTTACCTGCAAAATAGCTGTCATGAAAGATAGAAAAACAGAGCACAGCGCAATGCAGCTGACAGCGAGTATCTGATGCATATAAACCGTGGGTTCTGAGTTTGGTGTGTATTGGTTTTGGTCTCACTCATTTACCAAAACGATAAACAGCAGCAAATGTGGTAGTGAGACATTAGCAAGTGCCTTGTTTCAGACACAGTGTTTATTCACCAATTGACCCCATGGCATAAAATTAAAGTAGATGTATCAGGCTTTTGTGGAAATGTGTCTATCCCTACATTCCAGCACAACACCACAAATATAGTTCACAGCACGTTTTCTTTCACTTTTTAGTAAAAAACTCAAAATGGGGTTTATTAAGAAGAAATGTCACCAACATATCAGTAAGAAGTATCTTAAAATCTTGGGTATTTCTCCCTACTAGATTTTCTTTTTGAAAATACCATTTTCTCCCAAGAGGCTTTGCAACCTTCATTATCCTCAGAGCTGCCATATCCAAAGCCAAAAATAAAATAATTCAAGAAGATATTTTTTTACCTCTTTTTCATTGCCGGTTATCATTTCCCATGTCCCATAGTGGCCTTTCTCCTGCCGGAAGAACTGAATGGCTTCTAAGAACGCCTCGACTTCATAAGTGGTTTGCTTGCGAAAATCTAAGGGGAAAAAAAAAGTAACCCATAAATAACCTTTCAAAAAATAACTGTCCTTTTTTGATGTGTTTTCCTGTTCCATGTGGATCCAGCAGTAACATTTTAAAATCATTTACTAAACCTGAATGTCTGAAGACCTTGGGCTTTCATTAAGATTTAGAAGCGTAATATTAACTACCGCATTGCACATACGAACTCTCACGAGCCATCCCATCTAAGCTGATAAGTTAAACCAACACCAGCAAGTGCTAATATGGAGCACATGATAAGTAAGAGTTCTACAGCAGCAAGCCTTGTCTGTGGTGTACTTTGAGGAGGCAGTCATTAACATATGAAAGCTCATTGCCTTTATACCTATAAGCAGTGTAAGATGGCACATGGGAAGACTTTGACAACACGTACCAGGGCCAAGAATAGGGAGGTTATACTTCTTTAATTCAAGATAAGATTAAGAATTAAGGATCATGATAGTCAGCTGATTGCAGCATGTTGTACGCCATTGATAAATTGCTGAACCTTGAGTTAATGCTCCCCAATATTCTTTCCTTTTCTTTATTAAGGAATTGATGATCAACACGATTTTTCACAGACATACAATAAAACAGACCTGGACAAAGTAAGCACCACGCTCACACCACTTAAGCACAAAAACTTCTGACAAGATCGTGCTGCTTTCCCTAAATGTTTCAGGAATGTTTAATCACAGCTCTGGAGTATCTGGTTATCGTCCACAGCTACTGCTGCTAGATGGTAGCTCTTCCCAGGAGTAATGCAGCAGCCTGGCGACACTCTTGCACAAATGAGACCACAGCACAGAAAAACCTGAGAAGTGGCTGAGGTAGTTTGCTCTTACAAACTCCGGATAACCAGTCGTGAAACAGAAATTACATCTCAGGCAACTTTTTCTATCCAAACTGCTAAAGGCTTTCAAGATAGTTGCAGCCAACAGTCGTCTTCACATGAGGGTGCCCAAAACCACAGCTAATTAAGACTGCAACAGTCACACCGCAGAACTAGTTTGTCATGGTTTGGGAAGAAGCAGTCCCTCTGCCTCAAAAAGTGGAAAAGCTCCCCAGAGCAATTAGGCTGCTTGACAAACCTGAGTAAGAACTTGGGGCTGAAAAACCAGCGCTGAAATACTTCAGGAATTTAAGCGCTGTGTCTTTGCTATGAAACAGAGCTTCAGGATTATTGTCAGGATTATTATCTTAAGGGAAAAACAAAGCCACAATGGTTTATTGTCTCCTCTTCAAGATTATCTACTTGCAGCCTTGATCAGCTGAAGTCCTGTTGTGCACACGTTAGGAAGACAGGAGGGAAAAAGACTGGTGATTCTCTCAAAGGTAAGTATGCTGCTTTGAAAGACACTGGTATGAATAAACAATGGTTATGTGAAACATCAGAGAGTAAATTCTCAAGCCTTGTCTGTCAAGCAAGACAATTCTTTCAACTTGTTCATGAAACTTCTAAGGAGAGAAGTTTTATAGGAGGCTCGCATACATGCCAAGGGCAATACAGGGATTATACAAATTATGGGAAACACAAAGGATTACCAGTGCAGTAATGCCTGAAATGTCTCCTCCATGTGCTTTACACAAAAAGGAAAGATACAGAAGCCTACAATTAATTTCATCAAGGCTTCACCCTGGCTACTGCTTGAAAACACCGCTGTATAGATTTTATCTACGTGGCAGGCAACGAGGTTTCAGATCTGCTAAGAGCCCAAACGTCAGCATTTGCCCTTTCAGAATTTCCCCTGGGCGTAATAATTACTTCAGGAAGGTACGTTATACATACTGAGGTGCAGGAAACACACTCGCAGTGCCGCTTGGTAGATACCAACCCTGTTTTGCAGGTATTTGGAAGTCCAGAAAGATCACACAATATCTTTAAGATCTCACGATGATCAAACATGAGAAAACCAGTCAGGTAAAATCCAAACCATTCCTTCAACTGGTACCTCCAGGATTTAATAGCATTTTTAATAGCAAGTCGCAACAGGATGCTAAAATATCAGTAGAAGAATTGTAAGTCAGGCTGTTCACTGCCAAGAGAACATCCTCTGATGGCAGCTTTAATGAAAGAATGGAGTGTTCCACCTGAGAAACTGCTGGAGTGTTGCGTCTGAAAGCTTTTGTCCTCCCAAAATTGAACTCTGAATATTTTGACAAGAATTGGGCCAGGCTTGGCTGGAGGAGGAGAGAACTGCAGCTCCCACAGCCCTCCGATCGTGACTCACATGTTTTCCTTCTTCACAGCTGTGCTCCCTCCTAACCAAAAGGGACAACAGACCATCCAAAGGGCTGGATCTTGGACCTGATGAGATGATTATGTGCCAGTGCTGTCAAGAGTCTCCCTTTTAAGATCATAAAGTTTTAAACTCCATGCTCAAGGAAGCATTTTCTCTCTGTTCTGACTGTCCCCAACCCCGTAGAGAAGTGGAAAGAAGGTGCTAAAAATCCAAGAGCGATTCATTCGAATAGTTCATGGGAAAAACATCAAGCTGTACCATAAAATCCCAATCACGCATTCTTTCCCATGCCAGTAAACAGGAGAAAACCACAAGTATGGCAGCCTTACTACAAAACCAGCTCAAAGCAGAAAGGAAGCTTTATCCTTCAAGGCTACTGCAATTGCTTAATTTAGGCAATTTTATTCTCACTTTCCATAGGAGGAAAAGACTGCATCAGCAATAAGGCACTGAACAAGTAGATCCATCCAGCACTGCGCTGTGCAGAAGCTGTTGGTGAGGCTCACAAGACAGAGGCACATTCATGAGATACGGCTCAAGAAAAGGGAATTGTACCCAAGCTGAAAGGAGCTGCGGTGCACATCCTCCAAGATTTTAGTAGGGAAGAGCCAGGGCTTCTGTAAATCGGATCTAGCAGTTTATGAAAAGGCTAGAGGTCTGCGGCAGGCTTGGCAGCCAGCTCCGTTATGCCATAGCAAAGCAAGGAAAACAATGAATAAGCTGTTGGGGTAGCCCTGCATGCGTGCAAGAGAGAGGATGATGCGTGGGAGATGGAAGCAGATGCTGCAGCTGCGAAGAGGGCAGGTGGTAAACCCCAGTGGTATCAGGAACGATTGTTCATCAGCAGAAAGGACAACGTGTGCTTCACTCTCCTGAAAGCCCTCGCGGGGGCTTCCCCTTAGACAATGCTGGCTGGCACCTATCATGAGTGAGGCATCTTGTCCCCGCTGTTTGTAAGAAGTGGAGCTTGTTACGGGAGCCTGGTGCAGCGGTGGTTGTAGGTCATCCTCATCCAACTCCATACAAAGCCATAAACTTTACTGAATGGCCTCCAGCAAAAGGCCAGTGAGGCTTTACAGGTACCCAGACTGATGCTATGTGCTTAATCCAGGCTGGCCTTCACTTGGAAAATTACCCAAGCAGCTTCTCCATCTGCTAATGAATATAGCATCAGCTTATTTGTGGAAAGCAAAATGGAATTATGTTTATTCTGTTTATTTTTAAAATAAGAAAACTCACCTAGAGACTCTATCTATACATATCCAAGTGTGGGAGCCTAATTTTAATAACAAATAAAATATTGCTACCCATAGATTCATTTTATAAATATGACAGAATAACTGCTGTAAAGCTCCTTTTAGAAAGATGGAAGGACATCTGGAAACACCATGACTTCATCCATCTCCCCAAATTCGCACGTCTCGCAGAGGCACAGCTGAGTTTGTCCAGTACTGCAGAAAGCTGTCTGTAGGAACGAGCTTCCTTGCAGAGTATAAACAGTTTAAATCCCTCTTAAAAAAAATAAATATATATATATCAAACCTTAGCTCGTCAAAATAATACACAGAGCACCAAGCTACTTGACACCCACTGAGTGCACTTGCACCTGATGTGGAAGCGTTAACTTAAGAGGGTCTCTTTCCTCATTTCAGCAGTATCCGATGTTTTTGCTGCTGTGGGACTCGCAGTCTCCTAAGGAGGTGCTCCAGGCTACAAGCTGTGGCTCCCTCTCTGTCACTTGGCAGAGAAAGGTTTGGTTGTACGGGTGAGTAAGGAGGAAATCTTTAGTCCCGAGTGCCTACGTGCTCTCCCATCCACGGCAGGACAGCTGCACCTTTGTTTCAGGATGGATGTGTTGCTGGCACATTGTTTAGAAGCCCCTCGGGAAAGGCTATTGGAACCATTTTTTTGACTTGCTAACACTTCTTGTGCGTGTCTAACGACAGCAGTGGAAATTAATTGCCCTGGTGAATTCAGTTTTGTCAGTAGCCATAGATCGACCAGTCTTACATCAGTCAAAACACTGAAGAACTCTGTGCAGAAACTTCTATAAATAGGCCTCGTTACCACAGAGGATGAGTGCCGGAGACCTCACTGCCTCGAGCTAAAATTGTGGATTTTCAGCAAATCCAGCTAAAATGAAATCTGTATTCGAACATTCCAGTTCAAATGTATCTGTATGTGCTGCAGACTGCTGCATTGGGTCTCTTGCTGTGCTTTGTGGCAGACAGCTCAAAACCAGCTGATGGTTAATCACTTAGATGGTGATTTTTCTTAATTACAATCAAAGGAAGATGCCTCTTTAACGTTACATTCCCTAACCTGCCGTGTTAGCTGTTAAAAAGTGAGTTTTTCAAAGTCCAGTTTAAACTGTGTGCCCCCCTGAACAATAATTGTCATTCATGAAGCTAATCAAACTCATTATTGCAGCATGGAAGAGGCTTAAACAGGAATGCCAATAGGTGTTTGAAGACAGATGGTGTATCATTTACCCCCTTAAAAAATGCAATGATGACAACTCGAGTCTTCATCTAAGTAGCAGCACAGCTCATTTCTGTACTGCTCGTGCAACCGCATGGAAAAGTCTGTGTTTGGGAAGAGCAGGGAAATGTTTCTCCAGCTCCTGGTGGGACTTTGGTCAGATGCGATAACCAGACAGCGAGAATTTTCCACCTCCCAGGACTGATGGGGTGGTTTGCTCTCCTGAGACGCCAGCAGTTCACAGTTCCTTTCTGCATCTTGGCTGATTCTGCAAACTGGGACTTGCCGATTTTTGGATGCAAGCAGCAGCATTACTGCGTTAACTGTTGCAAGAGCCAAGGAACTGCAGTCAGGATGTTTTATGATGTGTAAAAACTGAGTATGTCATTCTTCAAAACAAACTGAGTGCCCCTATTGCCATCCAGTAAATGTCCTTCTCCCATATGGGCTTTTCTTACAATAAATTTATTACTTTTATTGCTAATAATATTGAAGGGGTACGTTGACTGCAGACAAAGTGCTTTACCAAAGAAAGCTAAACGACTGAGAGTAATCTAAGCTTTTTTGGCTGACATGTCACAAAAGGCTGAGGCCCAAAGACATAGATGAACAAGTATTAAAACAGAATCCAGAAGTCTGAGCTCACGGAGCATGGGTTATAATTAAAGAAATGCTGATTCTGACATAACGCCCATTATCTGACTACCAAAATTCAGAAGTAATCCAGCCCGGCTTCATCTGTTTCCTGCAGCGCTCACATCTACAGATCTGTTCCTGAGCTGGAGAGCTGCCTGCAGTTTGGGGCAAGATTCTGCATTCAGTGAATATTATTTTTCATGGCCGTATTTATAGGAGATGCTCATGTAAAGGCCCGCAGGTAGGAAGGTAGCCTTGCCTGGCTCTTGCCTACCATCCCCAATAACTGCAACTTTGGTCAAATTTCTCTTCCCAACACAAGTCACTAACAACCTGATATACTTTTTAGTTCCCTCCTACAAGACAGCAGGGCCCCTGAATACCTCCTCAAATCTGCAAAAACCCCAGGCTGACTTTGAATAAAGAGTGGGCACGGCAGGAGGACGGTCATGGGAAGGAAATGAAGATGACCCAGGAGTCGAGTTTGGTGGCCTTCACTGATGGGGAGAAAGCTTGTCACTTACTATAATTTTTGGAATATGATAAATTAGTAGAAACTGCATTTCATTTTATGTGATCTCACAATAATATTTCCTTGCTTCATCATCTATTTGGTGGAAAGCCGGCTCAGGTGGAGGCAGTGCCAAAACGTCTGTTTTGTAGCTCTTTCTTGTCAATCACCTTATATAGCATTTTCCTGGGACAAGAGAAATATCTGTACAAATATCAATGAAGGGCTTTCCTTCTTGTGACACTACAAATAGACAGTAGGAGGTGGATAAAGCTGAAAAATATTTTGAATTTTAAGTGTTTTACCTTCAGTTTTAACAGTCTCAAAAGATAGTGCTTCCACCACTTACTATTTCCACTGGACACTGCCACCCTGAACAGAATAGATTTCATGCTAAGAAATGCAAATTACATTTTTCCTAATTTTCTTATTCTTCCAAGTCATCCCTCTCTCACCTTGGCATTCATTTCTTCCAAATATATTTAGATTGTTGTCTTTCTCTGCTTTCCATTATACATGCTCGTTAATAAAAATGAAAAAAAAAAAAATCAATACCACTTGAGTTCCCAGCTCAACATTTAAGAGCTGTTGCTTGTAAGATGTTACAGAAAGTTAGTAAGAAAGACCATGGCCATCAGCTCCAAAAAATAAGGTTCTGAAAATTTCTGTCTCCAAAAAAGAAGCAAATGGTCCCAACCCAAAGGGGATGGCAGGTAAGAAAATGAGAGTGAATCCATCCGCTTTAACCCGGGGAGAGGAGGAGAGCTGGGGAACTGGACCTCAGGAAAAGATAGCACAGGGCTTATAACAGCTACAGCACCTCTGGAAACAATCCTCTGAATAAAAGTGCACACTGTTTACTTTTACAAAATGGAGTCCTGTCATATTATTATCCAAATTGAGACTAAGTGAAGTATAATGCCCTGGGTCTGAGAAGCATCAACCCCACAGCTCTGATGTTTTCCTGAGAGCAATGTACTATCATGTTATTCATAGATCATGCGGTAGAAAGCTGCTAACCGCTAACAGAAGCTAGATGAGGTCATTTCCAAACAGGATACAACCCTGCAATAATACGCTGTATTTATAGCAAATCAAGTTTTGCAGCACAAGTTCCCTCCAAGACCATCAAATCAACATTCAGGGAGTTTAACTACTTGCTTTGCAGCACGCGATGCCTGTATCAAAGCTGCTCAGAGAAGCATGAGACAGATTAGAAGGTACCTCCCTCTGCTGGGACCAGCAGCTTCACGTTTCATAGCCTGAAACATGAGTGCACCATATAAACACACACAGAGAACCCCAGTATCGCTCATCTCCAATAATCTCCACGCATTTTCCAATTCAGCCTCTCTATTCCTGGCGCAGGTGAGAATTCTTCTGCCACGGAGCTTTGAAGCCAGAGCTCAAATACAACCTTCACACCCACAGAAATGAGCATCTTCACAGCTCCCAAGATAGTTTTGGGTGGTGGGCACAAGGCAGTGCCTCCTCCACACCACCCCATGCTTGGTAATACATAAGAAAAGGAAAACCAGCCACAGGCGTGGAGGTGACAGAGGCAGGAAGAACGTCATCGCAATTAGGATTTTTGCACATTAATCATCTTGGTGTTTCAGAATGAATGTACCTCCTACAGACTGAAAATCCTAACTGCAGTATAGGCAGGCAGGCTTACTGGCAAAGCAAAAGCCATGCTGAATGAAGGAAATGATGTTGCAGAACAAAAACATCCCAGAATGAGGAAAAATAGTCTTATCCAAAGCAACATATTCCAAATTATACAAAAAAGTCTAAATTGTGTCCTGAAATGTTTCATGGGTTTTATAGCATCCCACAAGCCTCATCAAAGATATTTATAGCAAAATGGTTTTGAATGTTATGGCAGAATTAATATTTCTATGGAATATTTCACCAGCTTTGAAAAGTCCATTTGGACTTCGGGTATCTGCCTGGTGATAGACCAACAGCTATGGCCTCAGACACTCATGTGGTGTACACATCTGATTTTATTAGCCAGAAAGTGATTTAATTAATCAAAGTGCAGCAGCTGCAGTGAG
Organism: Alca torda; assembly: GCA_008658365.1. Classification (NCBI taxonomy): domain Eukaryota; kingdom Metazoa; phylum Chordata; class Aves; order Charadriiformes; family Alcidae; genus Alca; species Alca torda. The sequence continues at coordinate 7,561,968 of CM018087.1, read as the reverse complement.
AGAAGCCAAGACACAAGTCCCAGGTTTGAGTCAGGCAGGCAATGGGCTGAGTATTCTGTCTTCATTCATACCTTTTCCCACCCCCAAATTACCCTGCAAACCTTCAGAAAGGTCTTGCTTTCATCCCAGTACAGAGGGACGTTTTTTCCTTAACATCAAAAAAAAGTGATTTCCTCCTCAGTGCTACTTTAATTAGTCCTTCATCTGAAAAGGCAACAAGAAAATCCTTCTCTTCAGCTGCCTCCTCCAGAGAAGAAAAGCCACCCTGTTTGCAACATGAAGACTAAAAAACCTTTCCAAAGTCCTATTTGGACTCGTGACAGCTGCTTTGCTCTGTATATGGAGATATGTATCTTTCAGCTTAAGTATTTCTTAACCTTTATCAGTGCTTCAGTCATTATTTGGAATTATAGTGCAAGAGTTGGTAAGCCCTATATGTACTACATATATGTAACATAGGAAAGCTAGAAATAATTATGAGAAAAACACCTGCCAGCTAAACTTAGAGTTGAAAAAGGAAACGTGGACCCAGCTAACGGCAATCTTAAAAGCCAGAGATGGAGAAAAAAAATCTGAGCCCATCCTAGTTGTTCTGATGTAGTCAAGCTGTGACAGAACACCCTGCATGAGTTTAAAAGTATATTTTGTATTTCTCTCTTGCCTAATGTATTTCTTTATTGTTCTTCTTTAATGTGTTTATTTCTCTAAATTTTTTTTGTCATTTATGGTCAAATTGGAGATGGCAGGATATGGTTTTGAAATTCACTTAGCTTCCTGTGTCGTGAGGGTGATTATCAAGATAAGGATGTGAAATCAAACCAGATGAAAGAAAATAAAATGATGAAGTGAAACTCCGTGTCTCCCAGAATCAGCTAGTTGTATTTTCCTTCTCATCATGCAGACTTCCCTCTATCCCAGCACCAAGTGGCCGGGCTTCTTCACTTTTAGCAGCAAATAGCAAGTGAAACCTCCGATAGGAAACAAGAAGACCCCCTAAAATAGCAAAAAATGAAATAAGCGTTCGGAAGAAACTTCTGTCTGATTTTTCAGGGCATATAAATATAAAGGATTAAAAACCAGAGAATGGAAAATATTAGAGGACTGTCAATATTTTGAGCATTTCCCTCATTATTGCCACTCTGGGACTGCCAGCGCTTCCCCATTGGGGTTAGAGGGCCATTTCAGCAGCAAATTTCCCCCAAAATTTGTGGTGTGCGGTTCTCACCATTTCACTATGAAAATGGGGCTGGAGAGGGAAGCAGTTAAGTCCAAGCTGTGGATGAAAGTGGAAGGATCATGGAGATAAAGGCAAACCAACGAATCGCATGCTACAGCCCACATCTAAACCGGGAGTAGAAGTTTAGGAAATTGGAGGAAAAAATGAAGCTGCTTCATCCCACACTCCACTTCAACTCAAGCACAGCTGCCATAAAAACCTGGGAAATTTATAAAGCGAAGTATTGCAGGAAATCCTACACTGGTGAAGGTCTGACCCTCACAGACGCTTAAGAACAGGCTCTCTGGAAGTAACAGTGAATGGTCAGCAGCTCCTCCCTATCAATGTAAGAAAAACTCAATTAAGGAAAAACTTAGGGAAGGAAAGTTAGAATATAATATTATGGGCAAAAAATTCTCCTTCTTGCTGCCCCTTCTGTTGGGAAGTTGATACGAAAGTGGTATTAGGATTTATATTTTTTGTCATGTGCTGTTTTCTCCTGAATTAATTATGAGTCACCAAAATTGAAACAACTATAGTAATACATACTATATAATGATGTAATGTAGGATCTTTAGCTATAAAAAAAATTCTAATGTGGTCAACAATACTAATTACTTACTAAAACCAGTAAGGCCATGTTTAGTTCACTGTAAATGCACCCCAGCTAAGATCAGATCAGAAAGGAAGAGTTCTCCAGTAACCCTTGAAACTGCACCTTTTACAACAGCTACCTTTTGTCTTGACACATTTGTCATTTGAAACATTTATTTTTCAGTTTTACTAAAACAGAGAAGGCTACATTATCGCCCTGGGGAAATACAGCAAATGTCCCAGGGCATAAGGAACAGACTAGCACAGCGAAGGTTGGCAGTTTCATTGTGCAGCCCTGTACCCAGAGAACTCTACGTTTTTCTCTCCATATGGAATTATCTTTATCAAGAGTCATCACTAGGCCGCATTACTCTGCGCCACCGTATTTTATTATTGACTCCGCTGTATCTGTTGGTTTTTTGTTCTTCTGCAAAGAACAATTTTTGGCTGACCTGTTCTACATTTAGAGCCCTCTCCTCAGTGTTACCTTTCTACATTTAACTAATTTAACTCACCCTTTCATTTATCATATTCACTGATCAAAGCCAAAAAGCTTTGGAAAAAAGCAAACATGCCTCTCATAATGTTTTATACCCTATGCCTAGGCAATAAATTCAATGAGAAATGAATCGTGGCATTTCAGAGCTGCACACAATGTTCTTTAATGCAGCCTACGGAAGTCCTTAATTACAAAGCTGTTGGTAAAGAATGAACAGTTTGAAGGGAAGGAAGCTTTTTGATGGAGGTTTTGTAAAGCAGTTTTGAGATAACAGCCAACATTAGGTAGTGGCACCTCTGTACTGAGTATGCAAATTTACAGTCATCTTTTTTTTCCTGGGAGCAAAGTTATACAGTCATTAATTTTCACAGGAGAAGGGTCACATGCTAAATGGTGAAAAGCAATTTTGAAATATATTTGACTCAAACTCAGCCAGCAAAGGGAATCAAATGCAAGTATGGCTTACATTAGAGTGGTCAAATCTGGTAGCCCAATAGCTCCACCTCTCATTACACCCTTCCCCACCTGCCCCCGCAGGGCCAGACCTATGTTCTCCCCAGCAGTAACTCTCAGACCTCCCATGTCTTTTTGGTACCTGGCTTGGACCTATGGTCCCTCCAGTACTGGTCCCAGCCCTATGGTCTCTTTGGTCACTGGCTCCCACACCTCCTCTCCCACTTGCCAGGTAGTCCAGCTTGAAGTTCGCTAGTGAGTGAAGCCTAGGTACACGCACGCCTGGTGGGACCTCATTAGGAAAGCACTCTGGTCTCACCAGATGATGGCCCCACACTTACGGGACCCTGATCTCTGTGGTCTGTTCTCCCATTGCTGGCACTGGGACTCTCCAGGTGCTGCCACCTCAAACCTGTGGGGTCCCCATGACCCTGTGGCTCCTTCTCTACTTGCTGGCACTTAGGACCCCACGCACACACTGGAGAGCACCCTCACCCTAGAAAATAGTTAGTAGTGGAGTTTAGTAAGAAGACCGGACAGACCGTGGTGATCTAGCATGGGGCTTGACTGGAGAAGCGTACTGACCAGTCTGCTGTTCGCACCCAACTGGCCCCATTTATCCCGTTCTTCCCTCTGGTATCCCACACTTGGTCCTCTCCAACCCACTTGGATCCTTCCCATCTCCCACCTTTGGTCCTTCCCCTAAACATCCCACAGTAAATCTTGCACATTCCCACAGCTTCCTGGAAAACATCCCATAATACACTTCACACAATCCTCAAACGCTGTTCCCCTCCATCCTACAATAAGTCCCGCACCAGCTGAGCACCGGAGCAGCTGGGTCGGGGTTCCCTCTGCACCCATCAGTCTCCTGGGGTTCATCACTGCTCCCTGGGCACTTGTGTTTTCATTAATTAGCCCTTAATCACATGACCTCACAGCTTAAAACTCAAAAAGCCTTTGATCTCCTCGCCAAATCCTGAGGCTTCAAGAAAGCCAACTTGCAAAGAGCAAAGCAGGAGCTGCCCAGATGAATCACTGAACTGGGATGATTTCTGTATGCAGATTAATCAGTCAATCACCTTTCAGAGTCAGGGTAATTCACAGAATCTCAGCGTATGTGTCCAGTTGAGCTAGAATGTTTTTAAAGCCATGACCAGTCAGGTCCTGATTGGCTTAGGCTCATTTTACAGGTTTTAAATATGCTTTATCTGAACTGTATTTGAGAAATTCTATCGATAATGAAGGAAATCGTTGTCCTCTCGAACTGCAAACCCTTACTAATTAGTATAAAGGAAAGACAAACACAATAGGAAAATTTGGGGGGAGGAGGAGAACCCAAATTCCATACATCTGAATCATATTTGCAAGCAGCGATCACTAAATCCAAACGCTTTTGTAATTATTCTGCTGACCTTGGGTTCTGACCAGAAAACCCAGAAACACAGGCTGGACTGGTTATTTATGACAGAGAGCCTCCAAAGAGAGGAAACAGCTGAATGCCAGGGTGGCTCCCATCACAAGACCACACACTGATTCACTCCCATTTTCTGTTCAGCAAGAGACAGTATTTAATTCTGCTTCCTGGGAGAAACGAAAAACTCCTCCAAGTTTTTGGCTAAAGCCCAGCGCGATATATTCCCTTCCAGAAGTGGCAGATTATAGAAAAGACAGAAAGACAACTTCTGATCAGACATTACATCTGTCTTTCTCCTGCCCTTGCCAAATCCACCCTGGCAGAAGTTAACTCGGCACTTTTTAGAAGAGGTGGGGCAAGTTCTGCCTTGGCCGGGGCTCCTTATCCCACTAAAATATATTCCACAATCGAACTCGAAGGATTTTTCACATTTCTTCTCTCTTTTCAATTTTTTTTAATAAAAGAGCACAGCCAATTTTTATATCACGAGCCTTATTATGCGTTCTATTCCTGCACATGCCTGTAACTTTGACAGATTGATCAGATACCTGTTTTTTGTAGGCAGAACTGTTTGCAAATAAGGATTTTAAAAGTATTAATAAAGTAACATATTTCAGTCATGTGAGAACAAATATAAATCAATATGAAGTCCCTGAAACTGGGTTACTGGGGTACTGGTCAGTCATCATTTTCCCACTCGCAGCACCTAGGTTTCTAGGAGATAGTATAACTCCAAGAAACACAGAAAACAGGGGCTCCCATTTCAGTCTGTGTGACAGAAAGGATCAGCCTTGATAAAGGCACCCCAGTGTCACTAAGCATCTTCTGTCAGATAAAAATTTGACCACAGAAAAAGCTGAGAGGGATAAATGCTGGAACAGATGCATAAATGAGCAATAGCTGAGCCATATGAAATATAATAAAACACAGACTCGCAGGCACTGAAGATGGAAAAGACCTGTTAGGTCATCTAAACCCAGTTTCTGCCAATTCAGAATTGGCCCCTAGAGTGATGTGCTGAACTTTAACAAAAAAAAGGGCTGCCAAAATCTTTGTCAAGCCTGTTACACTTGCTCCAGAAGAGAGAAATGAAAAACCCCAAACCTAACGAACAGGCTTCAAGTCATGGAAGACTGACAGTGCCAGGAAAACTTGATTGTATTCCCATCTCCTCACCAAACCCTGGTGAGGAGCAAAGGGGTGGCTTTCCAAAGTCCGGAGCACTTTCATACTGTCTGACTGCCACAGCTAAAACCAGGCGAATCAGAACCAAAAACCAGAGGCAGGCTTTGCCCCCAGGCACACTGTGGGGATTAGGGTTCCTCTGGCAGCTATATACAGAATATTGATTGAGACTTAAGCTATCTGGAGATGCCAAGTGAAGGTGTGTTCCTTCTAGATTGATGCTTCCGTAGCCTTGGAACAGTCTTTATAGTCCCCGTGACTGGGTATTTGCCTACTAGGGTGTCATAGCCCCCAGCCTCTCCACACCTATGCAGATTTGCATGGGAGCTGCTTCCTCCGGTTTGTACGAGGCTGTCAGCACGAGAAGGGCACACTGTGTCCCACCACCTTCAGCACGGCTTGGAAATGAGATGGAAAGGGGGACTGAGTGTCAGACATCACCTGGCTAGCATCGGCACCAAGAATCGTGCATGTCCTGCGAAGAAGGCACCTGCCACCAAACAAACACCACACAAATAACTAACTGCACATCCTAGGGAACTGCCTAGAAATACAGTAATGTGTGTTTTTGTCATGGGAATAGAGTCCTAAAGGACAGCAGGAATGCCTTTGGCAATGGAGACAGTGGAAAAGAGATGGCAGTTGAGAAGGATCTGGGGAGGACAGGGCGAGACAGCTGTCTGAGGGTAATGGGGTGAAGCTGACAGCTTAGTGACAGCTAAAAAAAAAACAGACTGGGAGCCACTTCTGTAAGCAAAAGGGATTGTTTACACACTGCACTCTCAATTCATTTATCTATAAGCATGGGCTTCAGGCCCAAGTAGCTGAGATGGCTGGAGAAGCTCCTAAGTGTTCACATCTCCCTCCAAGGGCAGCAGGAGCAGATGAGACTCAAAAGCAACACTAAAGGCATGGAAGAGCCTGGACACCAGTGGGAGAACTAGGTCAGCTTGATGGAAAAAGAGAAAAGTCATCTGAAAAACAGGAAAGCATTTCTTTTTCTGAAGGATCCAACTCATAAATGCTCTTCCAATTTCATGGGAGCAAGGTTGTTTTTATAATCCCAGCAATCACAAGTTGGGGTTTTTTTTTAAAGTTTTCTAGTCTAACGTACTCAGAGACTGAGATTTAAAATTTACCCTTGTGCAAACAATCATTACTTTGTCTTATACACCAATTATTTCCCTCCTGCAAAGCTTAACCATGGCTGGGGCTTGAGCTGCCATCTAAACATCCGCAAAAAACACAGGATGTTTGACCATTGCTGATATATGTATGACATTACAGAAATGTACTGCATTCCCTCTGTGTTGTATAAACCTGGTCTACTATATCTATGATGCATTTGTCAAGCTTGCAAACAGGTGAGAGTCTGCTGTGCAACATTTAGTAAAAATTTTGTATGATTTTGTATCACAACACTGGATTTAAATGAACTGACAGAGGGGAAGGCCACTTTCAAAGCAGTTCCCATGATTTCTATCCAGGCTTCCTACATGCAGCTCAAATCCCACTTAACATCGCTCCCAGCAAAGCAAGAAGAGGTGTGCTAATGCGTTCCTCAAGGTGCTGGAAGCCAAGCACCTTTCATAAGTGACGTGCATTTTTCTACAGCTTTTTTATTATAAGAGCTATTTAAATCTTCGACGGGGTGAATGACATAGAGGAAGAGGCCCTTTCTGCACTCACCGTGGTTTGAGTGTCTCACACAGTCCCCCAGCACGGCGCTGAACTGCCTCTGAGCCTCTGGCTCCGGGAAGCAATAGTAGCTGTGTCGGGCGAAGGGCTGCCACAGGTACACCGGGAACGCCTTCGGCAGCTGAACAAAGGCTTGAGCGACCTCCTTCTCACTCGACCCTACACAAAGAACACATCTCCATTTGAAATCTGCAGGTTTCTTGGGGAGTTTGACCCTTTTCCTCTGCTACGACAGAGAGAATAGACCTTTGCTTGTACAGAAGCCTGAGATATGTAAAAATCATGTCTCCTGCTTGATCCAAGCAATCAGGCATGGAGGGCAGGGGGACACAGCAGGGACAGGCAAACTCAGCAGGCACCAACCACCTCTCTATGCTATACCATAGCAACTTGATGTCCTCTTGTTTTGTATTCAAGGTGGACATAAAGTACACATTTTTGGTAATATTTTGAAGTAACTATTTCATTGGATTGTAACAGCTAGGGACAAGGTTTTCATGGGAAAAAGTAAGTTAGTGGGCAACTCGGGTCTCTTCCACACAGACGCTGTATAGGAACATATGATCTTAACGCATAGAAAAAAACTGCATTAAACCATGGAGGAACAGCAGCGGCTCCCTCACCTCCAGGGTTTCCAAACACAACTGCAAGATGACCTTATGAACTGTCACTTCAAGCCCTTGAAGATGAAGCAAAGAAAGTATTAAGTAGCTTCAGTTTCCACCTGCTCTGAGTCACTGTGCACAGGCGATGCTGTACAACACCCTTCATGGATGACCAAACCCAATTGTCTCTCAGTGCCAGGCATCAAGAGCCCAGCCACAAGTAGTTCATCTTTGAGGGTGCTCAGCATCGCACAGAAGGGGAGAAGGGCCATAAAAGACTAACTGAGCCACTCTGTGAAGGGAGAGCCATGGGAAGCTCGTGCAAGTGGCCTTCAGCTGCTCAACGTCACTCAACCTCAACTCCTGAGGAGCTGTGGTGACACACAGAGGACAACTCCAGGCCCCATGGCCCCATGCTACCCTCTGACCACCCTACACCTTGGGAAATGGGTGTAAAGGGACACCTCCCAACAGTCATAACTTTAAGGTATGAGGCAGGACTTCAAAAAAATAATCCTTGTCTACATGTTGCCCTTATCCCCTTGCTTACGTGGCATCTCATTTTTCATATCTGACTCTACAACATGAGATCCACTCCCGTAAAGCCCGGATTTTCTCCATCTTTGTGGAGTGGGGTGGGAGCAGGCAGGACCACAGCAGTTCCCGTCCCAGAAACAACAAATTCAGCAGCAGCAACCTTCCTGCCCTCTCTGTGGGACTTATTATCAACTGTGAGTCAACACAGGCAGCTGGCATCTAAAAATGGAAACAAATAAACCAGGAATATTAACAAAGCCTGGGAACAATGGTGGTGTGGTTCCTGCCCTGCTTCTGCACAGCTTCCAGCAGCTTTGTGCCGGGATGCTGGGGAAAAAAAGGGAGCCAGCATTTCTCTGAATGTTAGCTTATAGCATCTGTGTGTGTCCGCTCTGGAGCTGTGGTTTGACTTAGAAAAAGGGCTGCGTGCATTTTCTGTTGTCCCGTTTTAGAGACTAGCCTGAAAGCCTGCCCAGAAGAGGTCTGTGTAAGGAAGAGAGCCTGGGGTTTGGCAGTTCAGCTTCGAGGAGGACTTACCAACAGGATCTGGAAAATGTTTATCAGACAGCAAATTGTAATCTTCTTCTGAAGTCAGTACTTTGCCTCCTGCAGGAAGCACATGATATTTAGGGCTGGCTCCTTTCTGGTAGGCCTGGAAAATCAAGAGAGAGGGAGTCAAATAGCGATTAAGGAGAGGGAAAACATAAAGCACACAACTCATTTACAAAGCTAATGCACAGGGATATTCCCCAAAGGAAATTTTTTTTTGTCAGACTGAATTTTGGATATATTTCCTGGAAACATCAAATCTAAAATACGGTTAAATGTAAAAAACATATTTAAAGATATAGTCTCAGTGCTCACAAACCGTGATGAAGTCAGGGATAGAAGGGAGGAGAAAAGGATGGGATTTTCTGCTAAGCCCTATTTGTTTGATTTGTCAGCCAGGACTAGTTTGACTATGGGAGCTGACAAATGAAAAGCTTCACTGTAGTCAACCTGAAGCAACGCAAAAATTGCTACTTAAAACCCAACAGCAGAAGCACAGGGACGTATTACAATGACACACAGATGAGAAGCGTCTGTTATAAGGAAGGTTCAAAGCGCTGACAAAATAATTTGCTAATTCTTGCCAATATGTATGACCAATGCAAGGCACTCAGCCATCCCTGTGGAGCTTCCAGCCATCTCCACAAGGCTGGAGCCACCTCGCCAAGGACAACATTTCATCTAAGGCGGCAGCAGTGGCCAATTCACTTGATATCAGTTTCTTTGGGAGTGCAGAAGAACACAAGAGGAAGAAGCATTTACCTCTTTAGTCTCAAAGCAATCCACTGTGTAGTCGGTTTTGATAACGACGTATCTGTCCTTCCATTTCTTCAGGTCCTCAGCAAAATGCAGCAGCTCTGCTTCGTATAAGACTGTCCCAACTTCTGCTGGAGGCTACAAAGACAATTTTCTGGATTTGAAGTAACTCTGGATTACTGACCATTTTGAAGCTTTTATTTCTACGTTTCCATAAGACTGCTACGAGGGCTTTTGAGTCTTCGAATGCAATTTGGAGTCATAAACATCTCTGATTCGGGCAGATACTACATATGCAATCAAATTCTTCTAGCCTGAGGTGAGGAGGCAGCAGAGGAGCTCTGCCTTCCAAAAATACTTCCAGACTTCTAAGACAGAGATGTTCTTATTTACCTTTTGGTTGGCACGCTGAATGCAAGATGACCTGTAGTTCCTTATCTCCTATTTCCCACTAGATAACATCAACGAAAACATTTCATTTCTGCAGCAGAGTTTTATTATAAAATAGTACATTATTTCCCATTTCTTTGTAACACTTCTGCACCTGTGCTCTTGTAACTCATACACATCTTTCTGAAAGACAAGGCTCTTCTATTACCCCACCTCATTGCTTTACCCTATTCATTTCAAGAGCACTGGAAACCCTTGATTTCCAATACGGACAAAAAATTTAGATTTGTATCTGCTTAATATTGAAGGTTGGTTCTCTGCATTTTCCTCTAATAAAGACATTTTTGTCTCTTTTTGTCTCTCCTCTAATAAAGACCAGCTCTCTGTAGCTCACTTCACAGGGGGGATTATTACCATCTTCTTGATGGAACCCTGTAACCATGGCTGAAAGGGTTAATTAAGTTTCCTACATAAATTTCTGCCCAAGCATCCAACTCTACCTTGATGAAACGCATGCTTGGTACCAGAAACTTGTGTCATGGTTCTTCTCATGCTACAATGAGACAACCAAACACAACCAAAGCAAAGATGAATTTTCAAAAATAAACTTTAAACGTGCACCCAAATGCACTTTTCCACCTAAAACCTAGCTGAACCCAATCCCACATCTGCACTTGCAAATCTATTGTGTACACTTGGGTTATATATAAGAAAGCGCACACGTAAAGCTGAAAGAACACTTTTGTACGATGCTTGTACATATAGAAACATTTTAATAGCTTTAAAAATACTTTGGGCTTGATTTGTAGAAGCTTTGAGTATCTGTAGCGCCTATTAACTTTACTTGGGGGCATTCAACACTGGGAAAAACAAGAAAACCGAGTCCAGTTGGTAGCTGATACACTTCCAGCTCATGTTTTTCATATATTATGACTACTAAATGTGTGATTTAAATAGTTAATGCATTAATTATTTCATGCGGGAGAGCAGAGCTGTATGGCAGCTTCAGGATGGAAACGGGCTTACGTGCCCTCCTACCTTGGTTTTCAGGAACCGGGACTGGGAATCCCGGTGCTGCTCCAGCTCATCCTGAACGTGCTTGCAGAAAGCCACCGCATACTGGCGTCTGTAGTGCGGGCTGAAGTTTTTGATGACGGCCTCTGTTTTTCCTGAAGCAGAAATAGAGATTTAATTGTATTTAATGTCGATCAGCTCAGAAATTGTAATGCAGAACTGAAGCATTTATCACCAGCAAAATATTGCCCAGGCTCAGCAAAGGACACTTGCTGCACAACAGATCAGGAAACCCTCAGAGACGCATTCAGCTGTTGTGATAACGAAGCGCAGAGGGAATTTGTCTGGGTCTTAATGATATAAAGAAAACACTGGGTTTTGGACGTTGTTTTTCCTTCTAAGAGTGGGCAAAAGGTATCCCAAATCCATTTATCTAAGAAAAGATGCTATCGGCCTCTCCCTAGGACATACTGCCACAGAGCCCTGGGTGTTCCAGAGCTGATAAGGTTTTCAAAGAAACATATACACAAGTGATACTGCCTAGTGTTCAGCCTTATGAGCCAATTTTATCACATAATCAGATTTTAAAGCCGACTCAAAGCTCCTACACAGTATTGTTTTCTAAGCTTGGGCACTGCAGTCTTTTCTTTGTTTTAATGTAAACAGATAACTCAAGTCACACTGCAATAAACACTAATCTTGTATTGTCTTGCTAAGATCCAGATCTCATCAGTAGCAATAACAGCAATAAACACACTGACAGTCTAATTTCTGGGACTCTTAAAGCAATTTACAAGTAATTAACTCATTAACCCGACAAAAAAAAAAAGCTTTACAGACAGGGAAGTGAAGCTAAAAGTTAAAGCCATGTGCACATATGTGACTAAACAAGTCGGTGGCAATGTGAAAACCAAAACCTGAACTATGATCTAGACAGCATCCAGACTGCCCTGGATACTGGAAAAATCCCTTTCTTCCCATGACAAGGGTTTTTTTCTGAGCATACAACCAAGAAACATAATTTTACCCCTCAAGCAATTCTGATGCTTTCAAAACTTTGTTTTGTTCTTCTTGGGGAAAAAAAAAATATCAAATTTTCTGTATAAGAGCAAAAAACTGGTAGTTCCCAAACTGTGATTTCTTGAAGCCTTTATGTACATGGGCTCCCAAACCAGGACTGGCATTCCACACTCCTGAAAGGCCAAAATAAGCACCATTGACCTCCAGAGTCCTGGAAAAGCTGAACAACCCGCATCCTGTAATGATGTTCCCGAATTCACAAACTCCTCCCAGCCACACACCAGCACTGCCACCAAAAAGGATTCACTGGGAGTTTTCATGATGTTTCTGTATTTTATACAACAGGCTGCGAATCTGCAGCAGCCAGGATGAAAGCAGAGAGCTCTCGACACATCTGCTGTTTCCAGCATACAGGCATAGTCCTTCTAAAGTAACCTTGCAAAACTTCCTGGATTACTACTGATTGTACTGCCATTTCTCACTAAAAAATGAAGTTTAAATATCAGTTCAGGCACGTTCATGGCTTTTTTTCATCTTAAATAATTTTGAAGACCAAAATAAATACAGTTAAAGAAAGAGAAAAGCCTTGGAACATTACAAGAGTAAGCACATGGGATTTTACAGGACAAAATGCATGGGAGGCTCTGGTGGAGAAGGTGCTATGGTCCAAGGTTTACCACTTCTGGCTACCTTATTTCCATTTAAAAAATCCAAATCTGTGCGGCTGAGACTGCCATGGAAAAACAGCTAGTTTGCTACGGAGTTTGCAGAGATGGGCAATGGCAAAAGATTTTGTAAGGTGCTTATTTCAGGCCTAGCTCAGATTTGCTCCTTGCTTGGGACACTACCAAGCCATTAGAGGTAATTTCACCAATTCAGATAGCTGCGGTATTTAATGACACCAGGTGACATTCTGGGCTCCAACCCTCCAGTTTTAAGAGGCCAGACTTTCTGAGACCTGCTGGTTATAGGATGTGCTTGTGTAGAATAGCAGGATGCCGGTGCTGCTGAAGCAGAAAATCCCTGCCCCTCTGACAGCCTTTTAAAAATTAGCCTGCTTTGGGAAGAAGCACAAGCTTATTCTCCAAATAAGGACAAAGCTTCCCAAAAACTTTCTTTACAGCATTATGGTTTTTTTTTTCTTCTGGTCCCAGCCAGCAGTAGGATGTTGTTGGCCCCAGCCCCGGTGGAGTTTCCTCCTGAGGGTTTGCCCCTATTTTCCACCATGGCTTTTTCTTTTCCAGCTTGCAGTGGCCTCTTAATCTGTTAGAGAGGGCTGTGGGACACTGGACCTCACTCGACTGCTGCCTGCATCCTGCAGTAAAACTTTGTAGAGGAAGTGGGACAAAGAACAAAATTCTGGTGTTGGGAAAAAAAAAACCAACAATCGCAGGAAATACCTGCAATTTTGGCAAAATCTTTCAATTATGGCTAAAAGGGCTCAGAAGTGTGATTCTTCAATGTCAACATTTCTTAGATCAGCTTAAAGTGCGGTGACCAAAAAGAAAGGAACTATGCAATTCATAATATACATAAGTGAGAAATATGGTATTGACGAGACTTCTACCTGCAGAATATATTTACAATCAATCCAAACATGAATGGCAGAGCAAATGTTTCATGCTGTTTGTTCCAGTCTTTGCACTACTTGTAGCAAAGGGTCTCTGTATCAGAAATACTATTCCCTCTTAAAATTAGAAGAAAAGGTTTTTTTGAAGAGATTGTCAGGGGCACCACATGACGACCTGGCCTTGCACTGTTCAGCTCAACAGGAATTGCAACGCTACCTGCGGGTGGGAAGAGAAGCAGACAGACTCTTGATCCATTGTTCACCAATGGATCTTTTAAACTCTTTTTGTTTACAGAAGATAAAAATACACTATCTGAAAACAAACATGATGGAAACAGTCATGAGTAATAGAAACTCTTCCCATAAAATGATAACATGGGGCAACTGGAGATAAAATACTCCAGGGCAATTGAAAAATGAGTTCCCCTAATTCTTTTCCAAATTTAGTGTGGCTTGCTTAGTCAGAACTGTTTATATGGAGCAAGACCAACTTTCCCACTCGGCTGGTCTGGCAACGGCACAGCTCCAGCCTGTATAAATGTGATCTGAAACCCAGCAGCCAGATGGATGTTTATCCTGGGAGAATATGGAATTTCATCATCTCCAGCAGAAGCCTGCATCCATACCAACAGGAAAAGAGGACAGTGATGGAGGTGGAAGGATTTTTGTCAAATTAACGTGGCGAGGGTCCCTTCCTCCTTTCTTGAGGGTTTAGATCCTGCTCCAGAATAAACTTTGCTAATGCTTTATGATGCATCTCCTGATGCAAAACCACACTTGCACTTGGTCACAAAAGTTTAGCACAAGTTATGATACGTCTTTTAAGACTGAAAGTCTGATGACTCCAAGTCACCAGACCCACAGCATGTCCTCAAATACCTGACTTGTTATTTTGGGTTTCACTGCTTTAACTGAAATAAACTGACATCCAACTTTAAAAAATAAGGGCAGGCTTTGGCAAGTTCTCCCAGGAATTTCTGCTGGTGTAGCCACTGGCTTTCAGCCTGGTGGGACAGCCATGCACAGCCTGGCTAGTTCACCCCACTGCGCTCCTCTGCTCTCAACAACATCTTGCCAAATGGCCAGTACAGATGCAGGTCAGGAGAATTCAGGAAAAAAGGTCAGAAAACAATTACTTCTCAGGTGGCATACAAGAGAGGCGTCGCTCACACTTACTGGGCTTCAGCCATTTGGAAGCTAGGAAGAGAAAGAGGTAAGGACTTGCCATAAAAGGTGTTATTCCACTTAAATATTGGTGTTTGGTAGTAAGATGACCCTTCCAAGAGTAGCAAGATGACCACAACCCTTCCTCTTCATAGCACCATTGCTTGCACTGAGCAGCTTTTGAATGGGATTTTCAAAAAATACCACAATCAGTGATACAAATCTCTTTGGAGGTCTGGGGAATTTATCTTCTTAAACCATTTAAGTCTTTTGGAAAACATACTTTGTGCCCCGAGGGACATGAGCTGTAAAAAAAGTAGATGATTTGCTGTATCAAAGCAAACCCTAGACAAAATAAAACCTAAAAGAAACAATAAGCATTGTGCATGCTGAATGGCAGTACACCCCGCACTTCAAACAAGTGTGAAGTATTGAGACAGAACAGGAATGAATGACTTCGTCCTTGTATTTCTTCCACAAGGCCACAAGCAAAGCCATCAGAAGTAAATACAAAAAGACCAGCTGATCCCACATGGTGCCAGGAGTACAACCCACAACTGGGGACACACTTTTAAATGATAAACTATAAATTATACTGCGTGCCTTAATGTTATTCAGCAAATTCAGTACTGAGCTTGAAAATTACTATTATCCAGCCCGCCAGCCAGCTATCTGTGCAGATATATGATGCTATAGCCCATCAGTTTAGCAGCAAAATGAGTTCACAAAATAATTTCAGTGTTCAGCTCATGGGTCAACTTCATCCCAAGTCCAAGATAAATGCAACCTTTGATTGAGATAAATGTCTGAAATTGCAGACAATCTACGTGAGCCCTGTGAATCCGCAAAGCTGGATGCCAGTACCGGCTGCCAGGTTGGATGCTCGCAGCTGCAATTTCGTGCATAAAAGCTGTTCTTCATGAATACACCTGTTCATTTCAAACATTGTTATCACTTATTAAATGCATCTGGTTAACCAGAAAACCTGTCAAAGCAATTCTCTTTGGTATATCCTCTCTAACAGTGCCCACCAGGGCTCTGGGACATGTCATAGTGCAGTGGAAATTACCAGTGATTCCCTCTCTCCTCCAGTCTTCCTTCTTGTGCAGTACTTACGGTACCACCCAGGAACTGTTTAAACCCAAGTGCTCCCAGGCTTCATCCTACCCATACAGGAAGGCAAGATGAAATACTCTCTTTGTTGTTGACACCACAGCTCAGTTTAATCTTTATGTACAGAAACAGTATTTCCATTATTCCTGAGTCATGACTTAATATCTGTTATGAAAAAAAGGGATGACAGACACAAATCCCATGTTCTGGTTTGGGTGAATCACGTCTCCGCAGGTTTGCTTGCGCTCACTCAGCCAAACCAAGAAGCTCTCCAGTGGAGCCGCCCCTCTTCCCCATGCAGACACACTGAAAAGCGTGGTTTGCGTCTGATAAAGTACTGAAACCAATTATTTACTCTCAGCCTTGTTTTGTATTAATGGAGACTACTCTCATTAAAAATGTATAATGCTGTAACTACACTGGTGTGCACGCATGCCCCAGTTATCCATCTGCAACGTGGACACTGAATTGCACTGGTAAAATCCCAGTTAGTCACCCAAAACTCAACGCATAGGGGAGAGTAATACCCATCACACCTCAGATCATGCTCTTCCTAAATCTTAGCACATAAGCACTCCTTGGGTGCTCAGCCCAACTTCTCTACAGGATGAGTGGGAAAGCTGATGCTGCCTTGTGAAAAAAAACAGATTTCTTAGCAAGTTTGCCAGCTGAGACCCTGGATGGGGAATTTGTGCTCCACTAGAAGTGAAGCTTCTCTCTCAGTGCACGCTAAACAAACATCTTTTTAAGTTTATGAAAACTTGATCCACGGCAAAGGAGGAGCCAAAAATAACAGGCTCTGTTGCAGCCTTGCAGATCTCCCTTTCTACAATTTTACTCAAGTACGTAGTTCTTCCTCAAGTGCTCTGCTACACAAGGCTACATTTTATACTGCACAATTATCCCACAGGTTCAGTAAGTTTGTATGCCTACAATGTTCTTCTCGCGCAACTTAGAATCATAGAATCATAGAACGGTTAGAGTTGGAAGGGACCTTAAAGATCACCCAGTGCCAACCCCTGCCCTGGGCAGGGACACCTCCCACCAGACCAGGATGCTCCAAGCCCCGTCCAACCTGGCCTTGAACACCTCCAGGGATGGGGCAGCCACAGCTTCTCTGGGCAACCTGGGCCAGGGGCTCACCACCCTCACAGCAAAGAAATTTTTTCTAATATCTCATCTAAATCTCCCCTCTTTCAGTTCAAAACCATTGCCCCTCGTCCTATGGCTCCCCTCCCTGATCCAGAGTCCCTCCCCAGCTTTCCTGGAGCCCCTTTAGGGACTGGAAGCAGCTCTAAGGTCTCCCCGGAGCCTTCTCTTCTCCAGGCTGAACAGCCCCAACTCTCTCAGCCTGCCCTCACAGCAGAGGGGCTCCAGCCCTCGCAGCATCTTTGTGGCCCTCCTCTGGACCACATTCCAACAGGTCCATGTCCTTCCTGTGCTGAGGACTCCAGAGCTGGAACAGTACTCCAGGTGGGGTCTCACCAGAGCAGAGCTGAGGGGTAGAATCACCTCCCTCAACTTCATGATGCTTAACTTCCTGAGCATCTTGTATTTCAGAGGGAGTAGACAGACCTGAGTGAGACAGACCTCATACACTCTACAGAAAAGCTTGTTTTCTTGAGTAGCTTGTGATTTAACTGTGGATCCTGCTATTTTAAATTAATTCTGAGTACTGCCTCATTATTAAAAATGCAGAGTAGAACACAGACCACTAATGCTGCATAAATACAGACTGTCTCTTGTGTCACTCAGAGACTCATTCCTATAGCCAGGTTTCCTTTCCCCTGCCCTCCCAGCCTGGGATCAAGAAAATTCTTCTCGGGAAATGCAGAGACAGGACTATCATGCCTCTGATCTATGCTTAACCATCATCATCCAAAGAGCGCATCTTCCACACCAGTGCACGCGTCTGCTCTAACCTGACACTCTCTGGAGGGTACCTCAATTGCAATCACATTGCAGGCACATCCTTCCAAGAGGCACGCAATTCCCTCCGACTGCACTACATGCTGCCAGCGTATTTTATTTGAGACCCGCTGCTGTAAAGATGGAAATGCCCATGGAAACATATTTTAGCATCAATCCATGACTGCAAAGCAACAGGCTGGGGTGGCACACGTCTCATGCTCACTTGAAAAAGAGAAGTAGCCTCCATCAGGTACATCTACGCCTTCAGGACATGTCCTTCATGGACACATCCAGCTCCCTCCAGCTTCTTCGTACCTTCTCCCATATATGTCTAATTTCTCCTGCTGGGGGAAATGGATGGGACAACCTCTCTGGCCAGACATGGGTCCTACACAATTAGCTCCACCGGCATTGCAGATGGGAGAGACAGTAAACATGGGGAAACCATTAGCAGTAGGGCTGGGACAGGGAACAGGCAAAACAATGGGGCTTGCATTTTAACCTTTAACCAATGGGAAGGGCTTGCATTTTAACCTTAAAATGCCTGAATTGGAAAGGGTGAGACCAGGCACTCCAGTGTTGAACAGCAGCGGCCACCAGCCAGCAGCTCTGCAACGCTCCTGTCACCAAATCGTTATTTAGAGGAGAAATAAGATTTCATGAGTTGCCTTTGCACTTCTGTCAGATTAAAAAAATCCTAATAATCACGAATTACATAAAGGCCAAAGTTTGTGGTTAATCAAGCAGAAACAAGCCCAACACGAGCCAAGGGTTTGATTAACAATGTGTCAGATAAGCTTATTCTTAAGGCTGCTGAAATTTATCCTTTCTTGGTAATGGGGTTAGAAGCAGCAATGCTCTGTCTAGAAACAATTATTCACGGTCAAATTCAAGAAGAATAAGGTCCGACAATCCTTTATTTATAAGCTTATTTCACAGAACCAGAAGAACTAGGGAATTAATAAAATAAATGAACCCAATCTAGTTGCTGGGGGCCACAAGAAGCAAACTAAGCTCTGGACTAAGTGAATTTGGTGAAGGTTTTTTTAAGATTGGATCTCTGCTACAGCATCCCTGGAAGTTCTTTTAAGTCCAAACCACAGTGATACTTGTGCTGCAAACTTTACTAAGCAGAGAAGGGGAAAATAACAGATGTGTATGTCACACAGCAAAGGAGACAGAACTATTTATCCCTATTAGACATAGCCAACAACATAGGTCTTCATATGGACAAAGAGAGAACTCTGCGAAAACCAAGAAACAATTTTATTGTCCTTTTTCACAAAGGACAAACAAATTAAAATATATATATAATTAAGCTTCTACTTCAACTTCATATTAGAGGAAGAGGACTATGTAAAAAGCAGTTCACATCCCAATGAATTTTTTTACCTCACCTCCACTTTACATTAAGCTTGGACAACCAAAATGGGAAACTATTTCATTTGTAGTGCATTTCTAGTCATTTTCTTCAGGTTCTCGTTAATTTCATGCTATGATACTGCAAGATGGATGCAAGGACATTTGTTGACACAGCAAAACATTATTGGGGAGAGGATGGGAGGCCTCACTTTATAAAACCTAGAAGTTTGAGTGAAGCACCATTTCAAAATCTCTTTAATATATTGTATATTTTGTTGTTACAAAGCGAGGTGACACAATGGGATCACTTTCTGATGCTACACTGACTGTGTTGGCCATAAAGATGCTACACCAGGAATTGTTCAGGGCTGACACAACCTATGAGACAAAAATGTTGTTTCACAGCACTACGCCATGGGGTGCAATGTCACGATCCTGGCAGCCAGGCTGCGTGCTTGCCCTGCTAAAGCCAGAATTATTCACTATGCCTTTGAGTAACCTTTTTTCGCATACATATTACACATACTAAAAAAGTATTTCCATCGTATCATCCATCCATATGTGCATCCAGCAGCTACTTCTGTAGCTAGTCTACAGCAGCAGTGTGGACTAGTGGTTTTTAAGCTGGGAAAATGAACCAGCAGACAAATGTTTCTTAGTTCTGTCATTTCTAAAGATTTTTCTGAATATATGGTTAATCTTTCTATGCCTTAGCTAAGCCAAAGTAGACAAATTCTCCTTGCTGACAGTCTGTTCTCACATTCAGAAAAATAAGGTAATATCCTTAAACACGTCTGCTAAATCTTTAGAAATAAATGGATTTAAAAAATATTGCATTCACACTTTGCAAGAAATACTTCCAAGCATTAAAGGGTCTACATTCATGCAACTAAAATCCTCCCCTTTTACAAACAAACCCCTCTCTACTTCTCCATGGATGATAATATCTACCAGCCAGCAAAATCACACTGTTCACTGAATTTTTAATTCTGCAGAAAAGACAGGAGGAAGCATTGGCGCCTCATCCTGTAGGGAAGAAGGTTCCTTCACATGACTGCAAAAAAGTATCAATAAAGGTTAAAGTCTAGAAAAAAGCATATAACTATTACACGAATCTGTTCACCAAACCCCGTCTAAAACAGTCTATTTTTGTGTGAATATTACAGATGGGGAATGGAAACTACAGCTCTGTGATGCAGCAGATAAGCTTTACAATTCAAGTTAGTTCAGAACACCAAGAAGTGGCACCAGAGCATTAGCTACCCAGATCCGGGGTTCTTCAAAGCTCCGGAAATGTCTGGTTTGACACAAGGGGAGGAAGATGCACTGACGCTCAGCTGTAACGGAGACTCGACACTCTTGGTCTGAATGAGTCTGATTTTCTCACTCACACTTTACTCAGACTCTACTATAGTGGCTGCTACTGCCCAAAAGTCCCAGTTTGGGTTAGGACGCTGGAAGAGTTTGCTCTCTTCCAGATGTGAAATGGGTGCAAAGGAAACAGAATTGGCTGCAACGGAGCAAAGGAGGTTTTCCCTTCCCTCACAAGACCAATGTAACTGCTCCAAAAGCCCCTGCTAAATTTAGTTCAGGGACAATCCATGGGCAGAAGCAGAGAAAATGAGGCAAAGGACGTGAAAATAAAATAGAGGGGAACATGCAAACAGAAGATGGGATGTGGCCCTCTGGCTGCCTGGGGCTTCCCAACATCGGAGACCTGCCAATGGCCTCTTTCTTCCCATCCAAAGTTGAGCAAGGCCATAATTAAGATCCTAGTATTTCCGAAGCACTGTAAAAGAAGGAAACAAAGTGATCTAAACATTTTTGGTTTTTTTTTTTTTTTTTTTTTTCAAAGCTAAAAGGACCCATTAAACTTAATTAATCATTCCTTACTTGGCAGAGTTTGTACCTTTGCTTCTTTTGAATTAAAATTGGGACCTGACTAATAAAAGTATACCTTCTGCTAGCAAACTCAGAATTAATTCTGCAGATTTTATCCTGAAAAGAGTTCAAGTAAAAGCAAAACAATTCCTAACTTTCTGCAATTGCAGCATTATCAAAGATGAAGGCCTGCCTTCGCATTCACCAGGTTTGCTCTTCCTACAACCAGCCAGTGCCAGCAGTCCACATCATCAGAGACAGAATAAATACTCCTAGGTCACAAGGCCATAAGTTTAGGGTAATTTAAGGAAAAAAAGGAAAAGTAAGAACTGTGTTCAGAAAGAATTTGATGTAAATATAACAGAGGTCACATACAAAGCAAGACCTTTATCTTATCTTAAACTCCTGCGCAAATGCTGCGGTTTAAGGTCTAATTACTCTTTGTCCCAGCAAACTGTTGGAAAGTATTAATTTTCTCTTTCAAACTTCTATTCTCAGCCCTAATTCAGAGAAATGCCAGACCCCTGCTGTGTGTCCGTCTGCGACTCCCAGACAGGCGCAGCCACAGTGTCGCTGGCTGTGACAGGAAGGTGGTGGCACACAGGTCCACAGGTGCAGTCTCAAAGTCACCGTGTTCCCTCCGTGGAGCAGGGAAGCAAGCTCAGGGGGGGTTACAGTCCAGCCACTTGACAGCCCGCCAAGTGTTGTACATTATTCTTCTTCCGCCTGGACGAGTTTCAGTTCCTCAAATGCTCATGAAAGCATCACTGAGAAGACAATAGGGTTAGCACTGGTGTTTGTTTTTTCCATTTCTAAGACTTCCTGGGAAGAAGCGCCAGTCATCTATTGTCTCTCTCACTAAATGTGTGTTTGAGTCTCCTCGGCTGCCCAGCTCTTCCGCCTCAGTGTTTCAATGCTCCTTCCTTTTTTAAAAAAAAAAAAAAAAAAAAAAAAAAAAATAGTTGCCTCATTTCCTCTCCATTTATCCTTCACCTTCAGAAGGGTGACAACACAACACAACTTGAAAGGAGAAAAACAAATCAAAACCACCTTCTTCCAGCACTGTGTTTGTACAGTATGGCGACGTGAGCTTCTGGGCTTGGAAAAACAGCCAGCAGGTTATTATTAAGAAGAGGAAATTTCTTCCTGAGAATGTATTTGGCAATGGTTCGGTGAGAGCTCTCCTGACGAGCTGCAGTAACCTTCGAGGGGCAAGACCTCCACATATAGACACGCCAAAAGAACTTGCCCATACCCCACAACTTGTGGCAACAGGAACATGTTCAAGGCCTGGTTCTATGGTAGCAAGCCCTCAGTTAGTGCTTTCATCACTCTTGCCTTTGTACGATCAATTATAGAGCTCCAGTTTTGTAAGTCTCAGTTCTCCCATCATGGGTCTCTAGAAAGTTCTGCCCATCAATCCAGTCTGAGCTCCTATCAACGTGAATGCTGGTACTTCCTCTATTTTTGGAGAAGAATACAGTCCTCTCTTTTGTTTGTGTGCCCAAACCATGACAATCTCAAAACTTAAATTCTTCATTTTTCTGTGTTTTGTGAAATGGTTTATTTATGGGACTAAGAAAGGAAAAACAGCCCTAGGAATGCAACATGCAAAAGCTGGTAAGAACAAAAGAAAACAGCTTTTGTGTGACAAGAGGTTTATCTGGCAAATTTATCTGTATCAGATAACATCTTAATTTTCTGAATGTAGAAGTAATCATCAGTAATGCTACTTTAAACATATTTAGCTCCTATCTACTCAACTGCAATTTAAGCACACTGTCACAGTTCATTTCAGCGGGGTGGCAGCCAGCAGCAGTCCCATGGTTACAGACTCAGAGCCAGGGAGAGGGATGCTAAAGGCACCCCTCTGTGGCAAAAGGGCTCTCAAAATGTTTAAGTTAGTGCAGGTCTTCCTAAGACCAAGCAGACTTTGGATAATAATAATCACCTCTGATTATGTGGTGTTGCTTCAAAATTTCAAAATTATACAATGTATTTTTCTTTGTGTCTTTCCCCAAACTCCTCAGTCAAGTGATTGCAGAAGATAAAGAAGAGTCTATGAGATGGTCTAGATTTTGCTTCAGCCTCTGCAGAGCTGCTCTGCAAAAATCGGCCATGAGCCCATGAAGGCGTCCAATATCCACAAACTGCCTCTAACAGAGTAATGCTCATTTTGAACCTCATCCAAATCTGAATTCCTCCAAAGGCTGCCTGCACTTACTGACTACAACTACATTTCAAGCCATGTTTGCATTCTCCAGGGGCGGCTTTAAGTCAGCCTGTGTCTTTCTGAGAAACAAACGCAGGGGAAGCCAAAATAAATCCATTTTCAATCTTCATTTGGGCTGATGGGATTCACCAGCCTGATAAAATGCAGGATGAGCACTGAATTTCTATGAAATATCTTCCCACCTAACAGCACCCAGTGTGGCTCCAAAACACTCTCAAGAGCTCCTGAATCCACAACACTCTTCAGGAGACTTTTCTATCCCTTACCATTACTCCTAAAGCCTTCTACTGTACGGTGCAGTACAGTGAGATGCTATTCATGCTACTCAGGCAGTAGCAAAACCTCTTTGTATCCTGGGACATCATTTCTTTACTGTTTACCCGTTCAAGCACTGCTGAGCAATTATTTCACCAACAGTTTCACCATAGGTTTTGCATAAAACCAGCAGCTTCATACAAACAGGCACGCTGTCGGTTAACTAAAAAGCAGAAAAGGATGATAGAATAAGAACAGGCCAGGAAATTTGGAAAACTGTATTCACAAAAACCAACAATGTGATTCATGGATTCTTTATAATTTCCAATGCAAAACCACGGCCACTAGGAGAAACAGTGCTGAAAAAGTGTGTCTTAGGGTCTCCGCTTTACACTGAGCTTGACTAGCAAAGATGCACCAAACCTTCGAAAACAAGCTGGTCAGGTTGAACCTTCTGGCTCCAAATTTTGGGTTTAAATTGAGTCATGACTGGTTTTTTTTTGCATGTCTCAGAAATTCAGAGGTCAGGACAACAAAACACAGGCCTCGGATTTAACATACTGGTTTCCAGTTTTGCTTGCAGGCATGTCCATCTGAGCATGTGTAGGTAATGGCCCCAAAAAACTATAGTCTAGGAGATGACAGTCTTCTTACAACCTCTTTTGAATCAGTAATGAGGTCAGGTCCTTGTACTGGAATTATTTCACTTCTAGAAGTACCTCTGTCACTAAGAGGATAGTATACATGGTTGAAGATTCAAAGGCATTTTTGGAAAATGGCTTTTGCCGCCAACAGTGTGCAACTTCACATGTTTCCAGAACTGCTGCATACCAACCACCAGCACCAGGTGGGTGCTCAGCACCTCTGAAGCCAAGCTGAAAGTCTAAATGCCAACTGAAGTTCTAAAAATTACAATTTTTCCTTGGATGTATTAAAATATCTGCTTAGTGTGCTTCAGAAGAACTTTCTGTGAGGAGAAAAAAAATGAAAGCATCAGCTCTTATCTCATTCAAGAACAACGAGCACAGAGCAATGCGAAGAAAGTCAGAAGACATAATGCAGCCCTGGCTTCCAGATTGGGCAGGCACCCTAACATGCTTTTTAAACTCTTCATTTCCTAGGGTTCCTCTTATTTGCATAATACTGTGTTTTGAAATTGAAAGAAAATACAGAATTATAGTAAAGAAACACATAAGATACAGAAGTAAAACCGCTTCACTAGCCAGCAAACTTTTTTTTTAAGTTATTTAAATAAAAATAAAAGGATTTAAAATGCATTAGAACTACCTTTTTTGCAAAGCTGCTCTGGAAAACTCATTTTTTAAACATACAGTCTTCTTTGCTTGTCTACTGTATATAAATTGTGTACCTTCTGGTTAACATATTATTCAGTCCAGCATAATTACACATCAGAGAGATGCCTAATAAGCTAATCTTTAAACTCTACAGATCTAAAAAAAGATCCCAAGGCATGTTTTATGAATATAGAATGGCGTCAGCTGACAAATATATGGCACAGTCCATATTATTGTGGTTGTAACCAAGAACCACATGAAGCAATATTATGGGCTTCTTTTTGCATTATTCAAGAAGACAGGACTTCTGAAGGAAAGCAAGAGCGTGTTCTGTAAGCGTGAGAATCCCCTATGAAGATAAAAGAAAATTAGCCACACAATATGGTAAAGAAAATGCATAATATAAGCAATACTGCATTTTATCAGCAGCATGTACTTTACTAGAAGACTCCATAAAGTTTTAAAAATCAAACAGCTGCTATGAGAAGCAACAATGAATAGAAATACTCAGATTTACAACTAAAACTAACAGGGGACAGAACTGACAAAGAAATATTTTCAGTTACCATAACCATATTGTTTTAGACTTACATCAGACAAAAGCTATTTCAACAGGAAAACCTGTCTTAGCCAACAGCTGGAAAACTCATAGCCTTATTCTGGAAGGAAAGGGGACTTATTACTTTTTACAGATGTCTCCATTCCCATCATCCAAAAGAAGTTAAAACTATGAATAGAGAGATGGGCCCCATCTGAAATATGGCCTTCCCGTCCTCCCAAGGCTGCGCACGCTCACATCTCTAGCATCGATTCAGCCTGCGCTAGCGCATGTAATGATCACAGAAACTCAACCCCACCTTTTGTACAGCATCTTCACATTCAGCTTGAAATTTATTTTTGGTTCAGTCTCTCAGAAAGTCGTGTCTCCCTTCCAACAGCAGAACTCCAGACACCTCAGCTATCAGAGGGGCTGGACTTCATTTTAAAAATTGCTCTTTTGCAGACAATCACTATAAAACCCCAGCCAGTGTTCACCTACGCCGCTCAGCCCCAACACCCTGTGAGACCTGGCTGTCGGAGCACCCTCCAAGGCAAGTCTGATTTCAGTTTATACGCACGAAAATAACACCTGCCAGTGCCAAGTGTTACAGCCAGAGCACAGCAACGGTTGACCACACTTCCTGCTGCCTAGATATTTAAGGCACGCTAAGGAAAAACCATGTAGCAAGATTAATAACTAACAAACCACAAGTTCTTGCTCAAAATTACCACGTAGTATTTGATGCTCTCACCAACACATTGGTTTTGTATGTTTGTTTACGTTGGTAACTCCCTTGTTTCTCAGTGTGGTGTCAGCTTTAGACATCCCCACTCTGGTATGAGATGTACTGAGCAGCTTTGTGTTTTTCCATGCGTAAGAGAAGTTGGTGATAAACTTAGACGGGGGCCTTCCTTCTTCATTCATCTCGAACCCAACTTATTCCTCGAACAAATCCCAGTGCTGCTTCTCACCAGGCTGCTTCAGTTTACCACAACTTGGCCACAGCTCCCAAGAGAGCACATCAAGCCCCAAATGCCCAATCTCCAAAGTCTTCTACAGAAGCTTCTTTTATTGCAGATCTCATGTGTGTTTCACAGCAAATACTGCTTCAGTTTTGTTCTGGGCATTCTTCCTCCCCACCACTTCCCTTGGGTTTGGTGGAGCTGGGCCCTCCTGCTCTCAGCTATAAAAAGCTGCTAAAACTCAAGAGCAGGAGGAAGGGATTGAAGCTTTGGTAGAGAGCAGTGAACTA
This sequence comes from Alca torda, assembly GCA_008658365.1. Lineage (NCBI taxonomy): Eukaryota > Metazoa > Chordata > Aves > Charadriiformes > Alcidae > Alca > Alca torda. The sequence continues at coordinate 7,535,458 of CM018087.1, read as the reverse complement.
CATACAACACCATGGAGGCCTTTCTTCTTGCAGCTTCTGAGGAAATCCCGTAATGAGGACAATTCAACTGGCAAAGGAACTGTTATGCTAATGAAATACCCACGGTCCCTTCAGTGGCACAGCAATTACATACCATGAGACCAAGCCAGCACACTGCAGCTATTCCCTAAGGAAAGCATCCGCCATATAATTTAAATACTTATCTCAAAAGGAATGAGAGAAACAGGAGACAAACCCTAACACCAGCCCAAAAATTGTATTGTGGCCAATGTAGCAAACTGGTGAACTATCATGCATCTAGAAGCAAGGTTAAATTAGGATTCAAGTTTTCAAGTTGCCTCGATTTTGACATCCAAAGAGAGAGATGCTCAAATCCTGCATCAGTCCACGCAGACACCGATATCCTTCCCCACTTCCTCAGTCTGTTTTTGATCAGCAGGCTGATGCAAGCAGCTATTAACATCATTTTCTACTTAGCACATGATTTGCTTCTATAGTTCAAAAAGTTTTTGAACTTCCTAGAGATCAATTTCTTCTATTAAACGCATTGTGATAGCTGAATCAAGACTTTGGCATGGGCTTCAAATACCTTTCACATGTAGGTTGGGCTTAAATAAGGCTCATGGAAACTGGGAGCGATGCCTGTCCCGTCGCCTTTCACCAGTCTGCTCCAGACCTCTCTCCAAATCGTAACGTTTGATTTATACCACAAGCTGCATATATGGGCAAGAAGGCTAATGTAGCTTGCCATGCTGCTTTGGATAGAAAATTTCAGATTTTTGAGTAAACAGATGATCTATTATGCTTCATATACAAACGGATATATGTCCCTCTTCCTCAAGTGCACACTTGGATTAATTGGGTTAATTTCCCTGGATTGAATCCTCCTGTGCAGCACATATAAGTTTGATTCACGGGTCTCTGACTGTTTATCTTTTTTAAAACCAAAAGATGCTGGAACAACCTTTGGCTCTCATCTAGCAAGCCTCCTGTACAAGGGATAGGAAGCTACACCAGAAGGTGTGCACCCACCTACCACTCACTTTGGTACATTATAACACCAAGCAACGCATCAAAGATCTGATCTATGAAATGCCAACGACCAGTCTGGTGTGTATAAAACTTCCCATGAGCAATCCAGCAGCTGTGTTATTTTTGCATAGAGGTGTTTCCAAGGGTTTACAGCTTCATTTCAGTGTGTCATCCCTTCCTCCACACACAACTCATCTGCTAATTCCATCCTTTATGGGCGGTGGACATGCCTTCAACGTGCTTGCTGACATTTGCTACTTTTCTTTTGCTTTTCAGGTAATGTTTAGTTTTGGAGTAATTTTTTTAACATCACTTTGTAGGAAATAGCATAGTCTCAGTCTTACCCATTCCTTCTCCATTAAAATACAGCAGTGTAACAACCCAGTGCTCCTGAGATAATTTCATTAAATGATCATTTTGCCTTCTGTAAACGAGGGTCTTCACTGTGGGCCACAAGAGGGGTAAAGGAAACTCCAGGTGATTCCCTGTTTCCCGGCCATAGCTGGGAACTCCACTGCAAATTATCACACTTGGAAAAAATACCAGGCAAGTAACAAAACCACCACGATCACATTTTAAAAGCACATGAAAATCAAGAACTCACAGGTCCTCTGTGTCCTTAATTCAGACAGCCCCCTTTCCTATGTGCATTTCAAACACTTTTAAAGGGTGGTGGGACACTGGCCCAGGTTGCCCAGAGAAGCTGTGGATGCCCCATCCCTGGAAATGTTCAAGACCAGCAGCCTGGTCTAGTGGGAGGTGTCCCTGCCCATGGCAGGGGGTTGGAACTAGATGATCTTTAAAGGTTCCTTCTAACCCAAATGAGTCTATGATCTTTTCTCCTCCAAAAGCACCATAAAAACCACCATCAACTTAGATCAGCTGACAATCAGGATGATTTTGGGGCTGCTCGTTGCAGACACATGAAACGCACCCCTGATATCTGGATATGTCCCTCCAGTCATGCTCACAAAGCATCACTAACCTCAAACACTCCTTGGGTCAGTAGTTTCACTGCTGCTTCCTGGGCTGAGAGGAAACACCAACAGAGCACAAGCAGCAGTGGTTAAAGTTACTTTTCTTTACAATCACATCTAAAAATACTGTCTTCTAATCAACCAAGTATGGTACCTGCCCCATTTATGATGGTTTGTAGTGTGGTGAGCTGGAAATAGCAGCAACTCGATTTATATTTAAGGCAGGTAAATGCCACCCCGAAGAACCAGATCCTATCTCTGTGTCTGCTACAAAACATAAAGCTGGAAAAAATGTTATGTCAGAAGCTCCTAGGTGGCTTCTGCCTCCTTCTTTTTCTGATTTGCAGAAGTTCTGAGTGCCCACAGCCACAACCGAACACAGCGATAACCTGGCTGGAAATCTGGGGAGAGCATTAAAATGGCCAGTTCCCTGAAAAATTAAGGACTAGATTTGTCAAGCTCCAAATTAACGGCCATTAATTCCTCACATATGAAATAAATACCACCACGTATCACGGTGTCTCAGCAGGAAGATCAGCTGATTGATGTCTGCACTGCACTTTGTAGCTTGGCAGGTGTACAGGAAATCTCAGATGGGAAAAACAAACCCAAACAACAAATCTGGGTCTTCCTTCTGAATTAAGCCAATAGAAAAAACATACCAAAAAGCTGCTTTTGCATCCTGGTCTCCCTTGAGCATCAGCAGTGAATTCAGGGCTTCAGATCCATGGACCGTTTCAGCTAACGCAGTAAGCTTATATGGCAGAAAGCTGTGTTTGCTTTGTGGCATCACCTTTGTCTACAGGAATGAACAGCTGCAGGTTCCACAGCTATTTCCCGGACTGCACAGAGGGCAAACATGGCAACAATGGGGTTTGTTTCAGCAGGTAAACAGTGGCAGTGGTTAGAAACCCTTCCCACTCACCTCTGGTTTCCCTTATTCCAGCTCTAAGGCTCCCAACTCCTTCCCTCCTCTTGCAGGATATGCCTAAGCTGCTCAACAGAACATCCAAAGAGAGGAAAACATTTTCTTTAGCTTAATTCTCAAAAAAACCCACCCACCTCATCCATTTTAGCTGCAGTCTTCTCAAAAATGCAATTTGAGGCAGACGCTCAGCATGGAAACTTCAGTCTGAACAGCTGAGGACTGGCAAAACTCCATTTGCAGCTGAAAACAGTGGAAAGTGTCTGGCAGACTAAATTACAGACAATGATATTACTTTACAGAATACCCCTAAGAGCAAAAAAGCCTTTCTTTTTTTTCCTTTGCACAGACCCTGCCATTAAAACTTTGCACAGGGATTTTGAAAGCTTGCCTTTCCTCCAGTGTGACCGCTACAATATGTGGAATATCAAGTGAAAATATGCAAGGATCCTCTGTATTATGTTCAATAAATGCAGGCTGGTCTTTAGACAATGGTCATCTAAGATACTTAATGTCCCCAGTGCTGCTTCAAGAATCAGGTCTTCAGTTAGCAACATCACGAAAAAGCTCTGCGGAGAATCACAGCACAAATAGCAACTGTGTTTCACGCAGAGGAAGGAAAACATCACATGAAGCTTTAAAAATTCCTTTCTAAGGTAACAGAGAGGGGCTATGGAAGAGTGCCAGCTAAAAGGACAGGGGTGAGTGAGCTGGATGCTGAGTGGCAGGATGGTGATGGCATCTTTTTTAAATTTGAAGCAACGGCACCCATGTATCTCTGAAAAGAGTAAGGAAAAGCGCTTTGGTAGGCAGCAGGTTTCTAGATACAGCACCAGGCCAATTTTTTTAGCTGGGATCCCAAGCACACAGAACTAAAAACCAGTAGTAAATCCAGGAAGGCGTTAGTCCAGTGAATGAACCATCCCAGGCAGCGAGCAGGGATCTTTAGAAGCGGTATGCATGGACAGAGCTGGCTTTCGAGCTCCACAAGACCTGCAGCTACCTTGGACTGGGAAATATAAACCTTCATGGGAAATCACGGATATTTTTATAATATAAAGAAGCTGTAGACATTTTTTCCTAAGGTTGGTTGTGAAAGTATTTAGTGATCACGAGCACTTAAAGGTCCAGCTGGTCCCTAGCACGTATCACAGCCATTCACTCTGCCTGGCCAGGACACAACAGCACAGCGCAGCGGGAGCTGCTGCAGAGGCCAGACCCTGCTCTGGGGATGGGCACGGGCTGCTTCTCCAGTCCTGGCACTCCCTGGTCCCACACCTTCCTTACTCTGAACCTCTAGCGAAGGTGGTGCGTTTTCCTGCTTAACCAGTAAATAGCAGGGAACAAGGGTTGCCTTAGGCTGTTTGTACCAGGAATGCTCTCTGTGAGGACCAATGCATCCTCCACACAACAACTAACATCCTCCACACAATAACTAACACGCAATTCAGGTGTAGATGACCTTTTCTGCAAGTTGCCTGTTGCAATGCATGACAGCCATGGTCAAAACAGGCACTGACCTTAGAAGCACAATACGGAATGAACCTGGAAAAAACAGCAGCATTTTGGGGGAGCTACGAACTGATCGTCTTACACTGTTACCAATGACCTCCTTACAAGTCCAGCACCATTTGAAAAGGCATTGCTGCTGCTGGTGTTGTCAGCGGAGAGTCCAGGCACTGATGTGGGTGGCTTTTCTCGGCACGCCGCCTGGCCAGAAACTATAACGGAGAGGATGCACCATGTTCACTGTTTAAGCAATGACATGGAGAAAAAACAACTTGAAGATCAGCTCACATGCTCACTTTGCATAAATCTCAAAAGCAGAATTTACTCTGAAGGACAGATCATGGCTCGCTCCTGGGAAGATAAATAAGTAAATACTCGGAGAAACTAATTCACCAAAATCTTAGGTTATGCCTATCAAGTTAAGCATTAGTACAGAATCAGCACCAAACTTTTTTTATATATAAGACTAATAAAAAAAAAAGGGGGGGGGATAAAGTTTTTAGAAAACCCAAACAGGCAAACCCTTTCTTCACACAAGTTTGAGCCATTTCCACAAGTTTTAATCTTGCTTTCATGTAAGAGCGGGCCTCATTTCATCACTGCCCTTTAACTGCAAAAGCAACTAAAATGCTTCCATGCATGTTCAAAAACTCAAAGCCACTTTTAATTGTTCTTTAAGTGCGAAGAGAACAGAACATTTATTATATGCAAAAGAAAAAGCTGTGGAAAGAAATGCTGCTGTACTTTAAAAGCAGCCATGACCACATTGCTCATGGAGTATCATCCTTCCCAATCTAGACACTGGCTTTTCAGCTGCTACTGCCCAAAGGCATCAACAACAAAGCCGCTTTAATCATCTCAGAGCTTGCTTTTTCTCCCTTTAATATCAATAAAATTTCTATCAGATGCAAAGACTGGCTTATAATTTGTGGCCAAGCTGCACTAATTAAAGAACCTCCAACCTCCAAGGTTTCGGAAAGTATCAAGTACAAAAAGCACCAGACTCCACACTTAGAGTGTACCTCTCAATTACAGGGTTTTTGAGCAAATGGGAGCGTATTTCTCACTTCTTCTATTGAGAAGAAGCTCTTTCCACTGATACCTGTGCTTAATTCAATGTTGTATGCAGTTTCTTCTACACAGACAGCAGAAAAGCATGAAAAATGCCACATGCCTTCCCCTACCACCCAACGGTTGGTTTCCCTTCACTCATACTACCAGAAAAAGACCCTCTTTCCCAGAAAGAAAAGCCACCTTTCGGTTTTCAAACCCAGGCTCTGTAGCAAGCATTATGTAGCACATCATCTTCCAGGTTAGCTCTTGTGCGAGCAATACAGTTTGCTCTGGTGGAAGGGAGCTTGAGATGATCCTGCCACAAAATGGATAACTGAGATTTCTGGGCTTATGAAAACCTCAGGCCTCAGTTTCCAGAAGGTAACTGGGATGTGATCATGAACAATCCTTTTATTGACAAACTGAAGAACAAAATCTTACCTCCCACTTTGATTAGGAAAATTCTTGACCACGCCCGTTGCAAGACAACATGACTGTGAACTTCCAAAATTGCTCACAGTACTTTTGAAAGAAGTTAATAAATGGGACTACATGAGCAATGGAAACTGAATAGAGAAGGTATCTCCTGCCTTAATCTCACAAAGCTGAAATCTGGAAGTTACCAAGTACAGTAAATTCTCTTCAAGTTGGGTGGCAAATACCTTCTCCATCAATCACATCCCTGGACACCTTTTGCTTGCATTTAGTCTAAAGGTAAGAAAAAGCATCGAGCCCCCTGAATTAAAGAATATAAGAACCACAGAGAAGCTGCATCTCCTTTCCAACACAAAGAGGCACTATTTATTAAAACTATGGGATGAAAGTCTGCCGCTGGCTCCAACAGCAACAACCTATCTGAAGACTAAAACTTCCCAGAAAGCAAGTAAAGCCAAAAGGATTTTTCTTCAAAATCTCATTTCTTAAGGTCTTCAAGAACTTGGACACTTAGCAAAACGAACATAATGAAGACTAGAAATTCATATCCATATTGAAATTTTAATTTCCTACCCATTTCACTTCAATTTTTCATTACATGGGTATTTATGCCTATTTGGATTGGACTAGATAGTTCTTGCTAAGTGCTAACCTGTAATCATGAATTCTGGGTTCAATATGTGTTTGTAAAAGAAAATATTACTCTCCCTCTTCCTTAGATTTTGGGAATCGCAGAAAAATCATATCAGCTTTTACCATAAACCTCAGAACATGAAAATGAAAAGCACCCTCTACAAGCTACGAAGCAGATGCTGCTAAGTCCAGAGAGACCCCATGCTCCTGCTCCATATAGTGCTACAGCCATGCTGTAGCATGCGGAAAACGAGAGAGGATTTTGAAAACACAGGAAGACATGGCTTGTAACAGGCTGAGAGAAAAGGCAGTAAGTGCAGCCAGATTTTTTACAAAACTCTGTTATACTTGCAGTTGTACACCAAATTAAAACCAGAAAGACTTTGCAACAGTTTAAAGCAGAAAATCCAATATCCAGTCTGAATGCTTATCCAAAAAAGCCCAACTTTTCCACAAATAATTCCAAGTTATTCTTCCATCCTCTAGCATCCCTGTTCATGGCTATGTGCAAACCAGCTGGCTCCTGGCAAGAATTCTGCTCCAGAGCTGTATCAGGCACTTGGGTTATCTCCCTCCAAGCCAGTAGGACTTATCTCCGTACAACCCATAGTATTTGTTCAGACTGTTTCCTGTAAAGCTTGTGACTGATTTCCTTATCTTGTCCTTTAAGGAAAGGGTAAACCAGGCTCTTCTTCAGTCTCTAAAACTTGACAGAATAGGGGGAGTCTATCTGCTTTTTCTAAGTACGCTGCATCTTCTGGGAACTCATCTAAAGTGTTTTATCCTTGTGCAAAAGAGCCCCATCTTAATTAGTACCATACTGAAATTCACAAGCAAAACAAATGACCAGGAAGAAATTTCTTACAGACGTTAAGTAATAGCTTTCACTGACAAATGAAAAGAAGAACGGCTGGAAGGTCTGCTTGGAAAAAAGTCCTGAACAATGAGGAAACCGGCAGGGTGCATCCCTGGGTGCCACAGGGTCACAGCACCATTGCCACGTTCCATGGCTGGGCTGTCCCATCTGCCTGGGCAAGTAAAGAGACGCAAAAAAAGGAAGGGAGGGAGGGAGGGAGGGAGGGAAGGGAGGGAGGGAGAGAGGGAGGGAGGGAAGGGAGGGAGGGAAGGGAGGGAGGGAGGAAAACTACATTTAAACAAACAAATCAAAAGCAAATGACTATGAAGTCTTATCCTCTGGACAGCTTTCTGTTTACAGCAATGGTAGACTGGATATGGTGAAGCACACCGAGCACCTTTAATAAAAAAAAAAACAACCATCAGAGAAGATCAGGTTTTTGTATGCTGAACTCTTTTGAAGATGCACCTGTTGGAATTACTGGCGTTGGGTGCTTGAAATCTCTCCACACCTCTCCAAATGTAAAAAAATGTGGTCCTAACAGACCACGCATGACGTAGCAGAGCTTGGTCCTTACTACTGCTGCTGCTGAGATTGCAGAAATGGAAAATCACTAAAGACACTCAGGGCCATTTCTCCCTTCTCCCCACTGTGAGATCTGCTTCCTTGATTGTTTCTTGTCTAATATTAGAGAGCCAAGGCAAAAACTGTCTATCAGCAATCTTGAAATCTCCGGCACAATCTCCCAGGGCATACTACCAAGTTGTTTTAATAGGCACTTTCATATTTTTCCTCAGTTTCATGATTGCACCCTGAGTCCATCCATACCTCCCCACTATCCCCCTATATTGTTCCCTGTTGTCTGTGACACTCATTAAATATCATTAGACAAATCATTCAATGAACACCTCCCATCACAAGTTTAGCCCATGCCTTATCAAACAGAAAGTATGAATTTTTTTAATAAACTCTTTTCACATGACCAACTTCCAGTCTCCTAATTATTACTGCCGTTTTTTTAACTCCCATCTATTTCACTCACATACTGAATAATTCCCATGTAGTCCCACCAAATTCCTACAAAGGAGGATTATTTCCTCCACAAGTGTTTCCTTCTTTTTTAAAGGCTCAGTCCAAAACCTAGAGGAATTACTATAAAAATTTCTTTTAATTTCAGAGGGCTTTAAATAATTTTACTGCTTATAGCATGTGTATATTTAAAATATCATAATGATCTTAAATAAATGGGAAAAAATATTTTTCCATAGGTACGGTTAGAAAAACAAGTTCGTGCTACACAGAACAGAAGACACCTTTGAAACTGCTAAGGTTTCAAGACTAGTAACGCTGCAGTGCACGTGGTCTGACCTTCTGCCCCACTCCTCCTTGCTGGCACTACACGACTCTCCCCTAAACACCCTCCACCCTGGGTCCATTGTTTTCCCAGCAGACACAAGCTGTCCCCAGCGCTCGCACAACTCCCTGCTGACTCTCATTTTTCCATTATTTTACTATAACAGTTATTTCCTTCAGGTAAGAGCAAGGAAAATCGTGTCTTGACATTTTAGTCACAATTTCGTCCCACAATAACAACATATTTTCATTAATCCCTACTTGAAAAAGACAAAACATTTTGTGATGGCTTGCAAAAGGTAACTTCATGCTACATACATATATATCTATCATTTCTTCCTGCAGAGGTTTTATGAGTATAAAAATTGTTTTGCAAAACATTGCCATCCCCAAATAAGTCTTTAGGCAACTTGTGGAGTACCCGCCCCTGATTCAAACCTCACAAGGATGGTCCCTGCGCTGGCAATTTCAAACACAGCCTCACGTGTGTTGTACAGCTAACAGACTAGTGCAGACCACTTGAAAAATTACACACTGGCATCATATGTTCTCTTCTCAGGCATTATTTGCTGCAGGAAACGCACTTTACCATGTCAAGAATTATATTATCTTTCAGGTACGGCTCAAGATATTGCCCCACGTAAAAGTATACACAACCGTCAACGATTTGCAATTTGGCTGGTTCAGTACTACCACTTCTGCCTTAAGAGCACAGAAGCTGCAGTAGGTTTAGGGGGAAATGACAGCCTTTACATTCAGTAACCGAGACCCCCCACAGGATGCCTTCACCATATTCTCCAGGACTCATTTCTCCAACTGGTCTGACGAGGCTTGTGCTTATCCACCCCAGGGAACGGCACAGAGCAAAGCGTCTCCCAGGCTGTACCTAGGGGTGCCTGTTGCTGAGGGCCATGTTCTCGCTGGTTTATGCAGACACCTACGTGTATGTTTTTACATATTGGGTTTTTTTACATAATTTTACATGTCACCTAATTTTTGTCCACGTTTTTTTCTCCTCTCATCCCTCAAACAATGTGAGCAAATAGACTTCTGGAAATTAGAAACCTGTAGGCTTGTATGTATGTTGATGAAGAAACCGTACCAGTTTATTGCTGAAAAATGCATTGCCCCCCCTTTACCTCTCAGTCCCTCATTTCCATTTTTTATATTGTGCTTTCGCTTAAATGTTGTCTAAATAAACTACAAGGCTTTACAACACAGGGACACGGCTTCAGACAAATTGAATTATCATTATGGCAACAAGAAACTAAATTACGCCATCATGACAACAACCATGCAGCAATTCTGCTATACATTCAAGCCACCACGTCTAACTCTGTCCCACGCAATCCTGCGGAACCCCCGCTCGCAGGGAGCAGCCCGGCATGCTGTAGAGCTGACATCCCACCCAAGGAATCTTCTCTGCCACAGGCTGAGGTTAGCGTGGCAGGAGCTAACTCGAAGGACGCCTGTGTTGAATCACAGCAAGCTTCTGCTGAGAAGACAAGGAGAGAGGGGCATGGGGCATTGCCAAACCGTGCTAAAGGACATGCAAACGTCTAGTGCCAAAACCAGGACATACAGATTGCAGGTATAAATTTGTTTACTGAAACGCTGGTTGGGAGTGAGCACTAGATATGATCTAGACCAAACTCATTTGAAGTAATATTCAGGATTTTCTGTCTTGATTCTGCAGATACATGAGTGAGCATCCCAAAACGTGCAGTTTGGAGAATGTCACTGGCTGCAGTCTCTGAACAAGATGTGCGAGGCAGCATCCTCCAGCCTGCTGTCTCACCACCTCCAGAGCTGACCCATTCAAGCACTATGGATTGAGAGATCTACTGACAAAAAGCAGGTAACTCCCTTTTTTACTAAAGAGCCCCCTGCGTCATCTTTAGAGGAAAAAAAAATGCCAAAACTCCCAGCCTCCCAGTAAAACCAACCCAACCTTTACAAAGCCAACTAAAAAATGTGCTGCTTTTTCAATCTACAGAATCAGAGATCCAGCCCACTTCCTCTCCGAACAAGGAGAGCTCACTACAGCGCTCGCTCTGGAAATGCATCAGAGCAAGACGTGTCAGACAGATAAGCAAGGTCTGAATCTTGCAGACTCCAGCCTCAACACGAGCAGTGGGTTTAGCAAGCTGGCTGGACCACACTCTATTTCGATTTAAGATGCTCTTCCCAATTCCTTTTCCTTCTTGGAAGTACTAATTTTCGGGCAGACTCTGTACAAAGTGCCTCATTAATTTTTTTTCAAAGGAAGATTTTAGAGTGGGGGATCCCCACTTACAGCAAGAATGGCAGACTTGAGCTGGGGGATAAGCACAATGTTTTAATTCCATTTTTTACAATGATTTTGCCTTATCACTTGCCTCTGCAAGGATGTGACAGGCAAACTAGAGACGTGTCTGAAGAGCCACACAGCTCTCAGCAAGGCAAAGGCACCCACCCTTGGAACTACAGGGAAGTCTCAGATACAAACATTCCGGCCAGTTTCACACGTGCCCAAAGAGACATGGATTTCCCAACCCTCCAGCATGAGTTCCCCCTTCTAATTCTAGATGATGTCCAGGGCAAAGACCTGCACAATTACCTTTTGCACAGCTGTGAAGAAGCTCCCTGAATCTCCTATTTTTTTTTTTTTTTTTTGCAGTAATTAGACATCGGCCTTTTCAGGTGCTCACAACTGCCCTCAGTCAGGGACCAGAAAACTTGAGATGCCGAACTGTGGAAGTGCTATTTTGGTTACAGCATGGGGATAAGTGTAAAGAAAAAAAAGACATCCATGGGCATTGCACCCTTGTGGCTCTGATGGGACCTGAAACCACCCTCAACAGGGCAGTAGAAAATTACAATACTGAGGGGACACCATAGAAAAATCTCTGTATATGAGGCCTGCAGCTTTGCCGGTTGCTTTTTGGGTGAAAGCCATTTAATATTTGGACATCTTTCCCGCTATGGGAATCTCTTGAAAGATCCACTGTGATTTCAAAAGAGTCCTAACAGACGAGCGGTTCACCATTTGCACTCCCTCTACACCACAAAAAAAATCCTAAAGCAACAGAATAAAAGGACAAGCTCAGCTGTGGGCACCACCCAGGAGTCACCCTATGGTCTGAATCATCAACGCTGAGTTTGATCTCCCAGTCCACAGCAGCGAAGACTCTCGCAGGCTTCAGATGCAAAATACATAATATACTGGAATAGGGCTTCCTTTTCACATACAAACTTTTATTTCACTTGTAAATTTCCAGCCTTTGAATTTGCTTTGTAAATACTTTAGTTGCTACCTTACCAATAAGAAGCACAGGTACACTGTAAAGCACAAGACGTATTTCATCTTTTAACTACTCAAATAACAAAAATACCTCCAAAAAATACAGAATTATACTCTTCTCCTTTGTAGTTTAATAGTAATATGCATAGATTTAAAGCAATTATTTTTTTTTCTTCTCTCTCTCCTAACATTCTAATGGGATAAAAAAACATTCTTACACAAGTTTGAATACTTTACGTAAATACCCACCTAGAAGTTTTTCTACAGCCTTGCAAAAAAAAAAATAAAAATCAGGCCTTATGGTCTTGATCCGATCTACCTTGGTGAAACCTAGTGCCTTAAAAGTTTCTGCTGCCAGCGCTGGGGGACTGGGACCTTACTGTCACACGGGCAGTTTTAGGTTGGATCTCTCCACACTTCTCAAAGTTTTTACCGTCTACCCTTGGGCATGTTACAACTTACTAATGGGGAATTTTTAAAGCACTGTTGTTTAAAAACCCGTCTGCTCAAAACGGGGCAGGATCTCTCTCCACAGCAGCCCGGCCAAGTGCCCAAACCCCGCTGGCCCCAGCGGCTGCCGAGCCCTGCCCGGAGCCCGGGACCCCGCCGGGCGGGGGGGCTCAGCATTTCCCCCCCGGGGCTTTTCTGCCGCCTTTCCCCCCGAGAAAGCACAGCGGCTGATGCAAACGCCTTTCTCCCCCGGCCGGCGCTCTCAAGAAGCTGCCTCCCGTGCGGAGCCCTACCTCGGATGTAGGTGCACTTGCTCTCGTCCAGCAGGCTGGAGGATGAGCCGCCCATGCTGCCGGCGGCGCGGGGCGGCTGCCGGGGAGCGCTGCCGGGGAGCGCCGCCGCCCAGCCCAGCCCGGCCCGGCCCCGCTTCCTCCCGCAGGCGCCGCCTCTCGCCCGCCGCCGCCAGGAGGAGGTCGGGCCCCAGCGACGGGAGGGCTCCCACGGACCCTGCTCCTCCCCGGCTCGCTCCCACCCTCCAGCCGCCCTCCGGCCCGGCCCCGGGGGGGGGACCCCGGCGTTGCCCCTCCCCAGTCCCAGAGATTTGGGAGCTGAAGGTGGCAGGAGGCTCCTGCAGAAGTTGCGGAGCAGATGGAATCATAGAATTGCCCAGGTTGGAAGGGATCTTTCAGATCATCGAGTCCAGCCATCAACCTGACACTGACAAAGACCATCGCTAACCCATGTCCCTCAGCACCACGTCTGCCCAACTTTTAACTACCTCCAGGGATGGCGATTCCACCACTTCCCCGGGCAGCCTGATCCAGTGTTTGATAACCCTTTTGGTGTAGAAATTTTTCCTAATATCCAATCTAAACCTCCCCTGGCACAACTTGAGGCCGTTTCCTCTTGTCCTATTGCCTGTTCCTTGGGTGAAGAGACCGACCCCCCCTGGCTACCCCCTCCTTTCAGGGAGCCGTAGAGAGCGAGGTCTCCCCTCAGCCTCCTTTTCTCCAGGCTGAACACCCCCAGCTCCCTCAGCCGCTCCTCACAAGACTTGTGCTCCAGACCCCTCACCAGCTCCGCTGCCTTTCTCTAGACTCGCTCCAGAATCTCAATGTCTTTCACATCCATCTGCAAGCAAGCGGGGTGTGCCTATAGGCACACATGTCCCCATCTATTTCCCTTGGCCCATCAAAATGCACAGCACTGCTGTCTCCTCTTGCCCATGTGTCACTTGTTATCTCCATCTCAAAATCCACATCCCCTTGAAGACACACTTAGACCCTTTGAAGTTTCCATGGAGGCTACTTTAAAGACCACTGATTGCACATGTAGTATGTATCATGGGATTGAAGTCCATTATAGTCTCCAACATTTCCCAAGAAAGAAGAACAACCTGAAATGTCCTTCAAATAGGACATTGCCTTCTACAAGGCGTGTTGAGACACCCTGGGATTCACATGGCTCAGCTTTCAGAACCGTATCTTCCCACTCCAGTCCGCCTCTTACTGGGAGTCCTGGTCACCTATATAGAATGTTATTGATGTATGATTCTGGGATGAATGATAAACCTGCACAAGCAGGCACTAAAATGTGTGTCACTTCAGTAAATACTGTCCAGTGATAGAACCAACTTCCCAAAACACGCAAGAGCACCAGTCTGCAGATCCTTGGCACAGCAGTGTCAGATAGTATAGAACAGCTAACTGAATTCCCTTGGTTCTGATTAATAATTTCAGTGAGGCTCTATACCATATGTGACTTTCTAAGATATCTTCTTCCATTTTGCTGGTTTTATAATGCTAATTCAGTTGACCAGGATTGGGCAGCATGCCATACGTTATTGTGTTATGAGTTGCAATGAATACGGAATGTGCCGACATGCTGGAGATTCACAGTAGCTGGAAGTTATGCATTTTAGACTTAAATACTTTTCATTGAGCTTGCACACATCCATCACTTGCTGTGAAACTGCTTTAACATAGTTAAGTTTTGCTTACGCAGGTTGTGCATTAAGGACATTTAATACTTTGCCATTTGGTTGACCACAGGATGGTTAAAAATTTTTAGGTTGAATCTTGAAACTTTTTAAACCAACATTACACTTGATCAGATTTGAAATGTTGAAGATGATATGTAACATCAAGTTCAGTACTCTGCTAAACAGCCTCTTCCTTCAAGAAAGCTGATTGAAGGTAACTTCAATATCAGTTCACGGTCTCTGGGCACACGCTAGTTGCACTGAAGTGTGACGAAACAATCATTTAACTACCCTGAGGAGACCAGATTCATCCAGAGCATCACTAAAACAGCGTTTCACAAGTCTATAGATATCTCAGCTGAGAAAGTAATACTAAATCAACAGCATTTCTAGAGGTCAAGTGTGAATCAGACCCTATTATCAATTTATTTGGTTGTTAAGCCCTGCTCGAGAGCTTTGCACTTGCTCGCAGAAGGTGGGTGCTGTGGTTTGCCCTTTGAGCTGTGTGAGTAGACAACAATGAGGAAATACTTTCTACTGTCATGCATTTTAAAGGCATTAACTCAGAGAAGAATTTGGCCTGGGCTCAATGTAGCATATCTTTTATCAAATGTATTTGAGCAGCCTTGCATAATGTACAGGCACATGCAAGTCATCTCCAGGAGTCTGAGATAAACCATGGAAAATTCATGAGCCATAAACTGGATTGCTATTCTGTCTCGTCATTTAGCAGATGAAAATATGCCAAATCCCAGAAGCTTTATACCCAAGAACAGATGTCAGTGTGCAAACTGAATGGGAAACCTCCCTGTCTAATTACAGCTAGGGTAAAAACAAAATGAGAACTGAATATTATTTTTAATTATAACATTTTATACTTCGCTAATACCTGATGCCCAATATCACAAATGCTAACTAATTAAAGACCGTGACCTTCCTTTTGAGATAGAAACTCTGCCATTAAAACACAGCATTTCCCTATCTCAAGCATCTTAAAAAGATACCATGAGAAATGTGAGCAAAGCCGGGAACAGATATAAATGATCCTATTTCTGTACTGCTTAATAACAAAACCATCCTTCTCTAAGACAAGAAATTGGCCACGTGAGATTTTAGTCTGATGTAACACATTCACACCGCAGCTATCAATGATAAAGTAATACTATTAAAACAAAAATACCACCGGAGGCAAAACAAATATTTCCCCACTTTTTCTCCTATGAAATCCTGATCTTTGAGGATTTTTTTTTCCTTTACTTTCCCAAAGAGTTCCTTCTCTAACGACCTGTTTTGTGTCACATGCTAAAGGGCAACATGATGGAGCTCTTCCATCTCATAGAGAAGGTGAACTCATGAGTGAAGAGGACCAGGAGAAGCACCTCCTCCCCAGCAAAGGAATGAAGGTCTGTCTCCACTGCCTCTGTGACTTCACTGTGGCAGCCTGGCATCAGGAGAGAGGTGGTTTCTTACATCACCAGCTTCACTCATGATCTGGACCCCCAAGGAAGCCAGTGAAAGTACTGGGAGCTCTCGTACACAAAATGTACCGTGCACACTCAGTGCACTGCCTTATTTTGTTTCAGCCTCCAACTCTATTTTAGGAGGGGAGGAGAAGGAGGTTGTCTCCAGTCACGTCTGTATTATCTCCCTGCAGAGGGAACTGTACTGTAACCCTGACGTGACACAGACATAGACATGACAAGAAGATCCACTCTCAACGCAACTGGGCATACCATCGTAATACCCTTCCAGTGGTTGAAAGTCAAACACACGGTCCTTAACACAACCACAGGGCTGACCAACTGCAGACGTGTCATCAGAGGGACTGATAAAATCTTTGCCACATTGTTGGTTACTTCTCCTGCGTACCAATACTTGCCTCATTATAAATAAGAGATGCCAAGGAACTAGTTGCTTTGACATGCTGCATAATAGCACTTGACTGCACCCTTTGCTTTAGAGGGAGCCGCAGGGATCATCCCGTGTGTACTCTCCCACAGCCTTCCTTGTTGCCTCAGAAACACAGTTTGTTATCAAGCAGAATCATTTAAGTGTAGGAAATCCATTGGGAGAGAAAAGTAATTATCCGAAACTACCTTACAAGATTTCTCCAAGGGAAAGTAGCCATTTTAAGACCACTGACGATTGTAAGCAGCATAACAAGGTGCTGTTGACAAAGACATCTGCAAATGTAATAAACCCATTGCGAATAAATAATAATTATCTATTTCTAGAGAAAACTGTTAATCATTATTGTCTGAAAGCCAAAACCAGGCTGCAGAAAGTAGTACTGGGAAGACATGTCAGAAGATAAAAGCAGCCCTTTTCTCAGGACAGGCTGTTGGTTGAAACACATTCCGAGTCCCTTCCATCTAAGTAACACAGAAAAATGTTATGAGTTATTATGAGGTCTTTAAATCTAGCTGGGGAAGATACTCTAAGAGAATCACAACTGTTCTGACTGGAGAGCCAAAAATAATATTTTGATAAAATAGCCTTAAAAAAATGTTAGAGTTGGTTGTGCTTTAGCTCCTACCCTAATTTTGAGAGAAAGGCAAGAAGCACTTATAACCCCCAGACAGAAGAGTGGATTTTCATAGATTCTTAATCCCAGTATCATGGAACAGCTCAGATTGGAAATGACCTCAAAAGATCATCTGGTCCATGGGAATTTTTCAGTCAGCAGGAACTTCACCGGATTGCCACGACTTCTCAAATATGATGGATAGTGGCTTAGCAACTTCATCCACCAGTTCCCTCAGGATCTGTGGATGCATCTCACTAGATCCCATGGATTTGTGTACCCTCAGGTTCCTTAGATAGTCTCGAACTCGACCTTTTCCTACAGTGAGAGGTACATCATTCTCCCAGTCCCTGCCTTTGCCTTCTGTGACTTGGCTGGTGTGGCTAGAGCACTTGCTGGTGAAGACTGAGGCAAGAAAGTCATTGAGTACCGCAGTCTTCTCCATATCCCGGGTGAGCGAATAAATAAATAAATAACAAATAAATAGATTCTCTCAAGTACAGTTCTAGACAGTGGCTGTGGAGAAGGAAAAGCACTCTGCGCACCATGAGTACCTAAACAGAAAAATCTTCTTAAACCAGTAACCTCACAAGAACAAGAGACTTTGCCTTACCTTAACTTTGAAATAATTTATCCTCAAGTCCTGTGGTGAAGATTCCCCCTCGTCTTCTCTCCTTCTCTCCTTCCCTCCCAGGTTTCACTGCAGGAGTGCTGTAGGCCCTGACACCTGCCATGTCAGGAACCTGATGAGAACGCTGTTTTAAGCTTGTTCTTTTGACGTCAGCCTTGTGACTCGTCGAAGCTGGAGTCTGCTTTTGGAAGGGCAGAGGGGCAATGTTGTATCTAGAAGAACAGGAAAGTAATGAGATGCAGCAAACCCAATACAAATGGGAATCGATAAGAAGGAAACTGATTGTTAGGACATAGCACAGTACTAAAGGTATCTGGGAAAGGAGTAAAGACTATGAATAGGGATGCAAAATTCAGAATCTTTAAGATGTGATTCTTGCTTTTATGTCTTATAAATTAAGGAGTCCTAGATCTGAGAACCACCTCCAGCTGTTGCATGCTCCATATGCCAGTTCCAGTGGCCAAGTAACTACAGGGTTTTGTATATTTGTAAACTAAAATACATTATATATGTTGAACTTCTCTTGTTTACTAAATACACAAATCATATTTGGTAAATTCAAATACCATTTCCTTCTCTGCTTAGTCACCAGGTTATGAAATCTGTTAAATGACACAGCTAGAGGTGATCATTCCTGCTCATCTGCCATTAGAGGCTGTATTTTAATTAGGTAGGACATTCTTGTCAAAGCAGCCCTCACATACAGGCCTTCGCAAATTAATTGTTGAAGCAAGCTTCCTTGCTGTCAAACAAGATGCATTGATTTGTTCCCTGACCTTGAAATAGAGGTGGCATATAGAAACCAGTAAATAAAACCACAGTTGTCTGCACTTTCCACTGCCTAGTGCTCACACAGCTACAGAAGAGCAAACGAGAAGGCACAGCTCAATCTCTGCCTATCCAGGATAACAAATGGTCTGTTGGAGATCCAATGGATCCTTTACTGCCTCAAATGGGCAGCCACACCTGCTTGGGAAGACGAAAAGAAAAAACCCTCATAAGTGGCGGAAATGAGTGTGTAGGGTGGGATTTGCAGGGGGCAGCAGGAAAGGCTTTCAGCTTCGGTAACACAGGAAGGCTCAAGGCATCCCACTGACTTTGAACAGACTTTAGTGAGGCAAGACATCAAAAGCTAGAAATTAGACCCGACATTTTTTTCTTCTTAATTAAGTAAATTGTAGTGTGACTCTACTTAGAGGAGTAGGAAATTCTGTTTCCATTTGATTACCAAAGATGTGACCAAAACTTTCTTCCTAAGTGAGCTGATATTCATGTATATTAACTATCCTTCAAAAGCACAGCGGGCATATGCTGCAGAAGCTGAATGATCCTGCAGACATGATTAATGAAGGAGAGGACTAAATCCCTACGACATCTGGATTTGCTTCTTCTGGGCACAGATGGTTTTAGTTGTTTTTTATTCCGAATATATTCATTAAGACTAAGCACAGGGTTTAAACACAGCCTTCCTGTTCCAAGTCTCCATTTTCTGTGGAGCAGCTTCTGATCGAGAGCCTATCCAAGAAGGCATATGTAGTGGTTGAAATGGGATTTGCTAAACCGTCTTGCACACTGAATAGGCTGCAAGAGTTCAAAAGGAGATACACACAGGAAAGCTGCATAGTTCGGATGTTTTATATTTTTTTCCCTCTCTCTCAGAAGTGATTGTCTTCTCTGCACCATTTTCTTTCCAGATAATTTTATAAAAAACTTAGCACTCCTAGGTTTTTAACTTACGGTAAATGCATCCCAGAATGCTTACAAATTTTTCTGTTCATTAAGTTTAGATGCTGAGAGCATCAGCCCACCGATCTGAGCCTGGCTTTTGACATGGGAAAGCCACGCCGCAATGAGCCTTCACAAGAAAGGACACAATGTACTAATCATGGCAGTGGGTGAGGTACCCGCTCATCCTCGTCATCCTCTTGGCCTCACGTTCCTCCCCAGCTCATCTGCAGTCACACAAGAATTTGCCCAGACAAGGGAAGGACATCACCTACTCCAGGGCATCAGCACGTCCAGGGGCAGTTCCCCCCATTCCAGTACACGCTGTACACATGTTTGTTAAGGTTTGTTAATGGCACAGCATCTGGCACAGTAATGCTGATTGGTATATAAATTGCAATAAGCATCTTACAGTGAAGAAGGAAGCAAGCATCTTAGCAATTTATTACTACCACGACTTATTTGGGTGGTAATATCTGGACACAGAGTTTCTCCTTTAGGAGAGCAAATGTAATTAACTGGTATATTACCTACCTCTCCACTAATTTTCTTAGCTTACGGCATTGCTCTTCTAGTTGTTAATGTAGGTAACAAGTAAACTGCTTTTTTAGCTTGTTACCTGGCTTGGGTTCTCTCTAGCTAGCATGTTCACAGCAGTCGCTGTATCTTGTGAGACTTACATATATCTGTCTATCATAAAATGGGTTGCATTAGCTTTGCTTTATTATACATTCTTCTATGTTAACTAATGCTAAAAAAATAATTTTAAAAAAGTGAAAAGTAAACTCCTGTATTATTGTCGTCAAGGGCCTGGCCAAGCTAGCAGTGTCTGTTACATCTCTTAAAATGGTTAACGCTAATTTGTGTAACACCAAACACCCCGATTTGCTGTAGAAGCAGTGCAAAATACAGTCTCACTCTGTAGAAATTAGAAAGTATCTAATATCTCCTTTTGCTCTAAATTGTGCATTTTTAGATAATAGCGATCTACTTACAGTTGATAAAGTATCAAATCACTAGTAAGTCTGGGTTTTTTCAAAACAATTTAAATGCTTATTCGGCTTTTACAGGAAAGCATAATACTCATTAAAAAAATTGCCTGCTTTTATACACACATCCATCACTGCAAGTCCAGCAGTTTTGCTGTACTGTATTAAACATACTGGCATATTCACTGCAGTAAAGCAGCCCTCTGCAGAAAAAGAAAAGATCATTTTATGACTTTTTTTGATGAAGGTTAGCAAAAACCTGTATTCTCGTGGTTATCTATGCAGTTCAACTTTACCAGATTGGTTTTGACCACAGTTGGTTGCAATGTTTGTAAGTGAAATGCAACTATTGCTTTTCCTTCCTTTTCTATTTCATAATAAAGTTAGTATTTCCGTAGGCACTGGAATCCTCATTTGCCTGACATGAGAGAAAATAAAAACATTCTTCTGTTATCCCAACTTTGAAACACGATGATCAGGAGTATTATCATAGATCACAGAAAAATCTAGGTTGGAAGGGACTTCTGGAGACCATCTGGTCCAACCTTCTGCTGGAAGCAGGGCCTTTGAGTTAGGATGTCCAGGGCTCTGCCGAGCCAAGTCTTGAATATTTCCAGTGAGGGAAATTCTACCACTTTCCTGGCAGCTTATTCCAACATTTAATTGTTCTCACAGTGAAAATTTTTTACTCACATCCAGACAGAATTCCTCCTTGAAGCGACTTGTTTGTATTAGCCTTAATGTGTTTTCTCTTGATGTGTTCAGATACACAAATTAGTGCTTGCCAGTCTACATAACCAACAGAAGAAACAGCAGTGGCCTGGTTTTTATTTCTGATGTCAGGCTGGATATTTAGTAACTGAACTACCTGAAGGCTAGCTTTTGTCTAAGTCTTTCATTCCCCTTTGCACAGCCTGCATAAGTACTGGACAGAACTGGGTGGTCTTTAAGTGTTCCATCGAGTACCAGAGAACCAAAGAACGCAGAAGTGGGCAGGAGGTTGAAATCAAGGGCATTAATGTTCTACAACAGCCATCCACCCTATTTTAAAATGAAATTTTTCAAGGACTTTGCGTACATAGTATAATTGAGCTGTAAAGGTCCCAGCCACTGCCTGAAGGCCTGTATTCAACCCTCATTTTGTGCACATACATCACTTCTGTGGACTCAAAGCAGTATGCAAAATCAACCTTGTAGTCCTGCCAACAATTACCTGTTACTTGGCGCACTGCCCAGAATAAAATCTTGCAAATTTTTAGACTTTAGTCCCCATTTTTCTAGCATATTTCTATAGCTATTTAAACAACTGCCAAAAAAAAAAAAAAAAGAGAGAGAAAGAGACGATAAAAATGTTTAGATTATGGAATGAGCACGCATAATGGTTTGGCTACAGTTCCCTCCTCTTTCTCCAAATACTTGAAAGAATAACAAGAGGAAATACTAAAAAGAACCAGCAATCTAAACAAAGGTTGTGAGGTCAAACTCTCACTTGCTCCTCCTTCCTTCTCTTTATCGCTGCTAGCCACTTGGCTGCTGGCTCTCACCTAAAGGGATCAGTTGCATTGTTACTCCATGGACAAAAACACTAAACGACAAAAAAAAGTTTGTGGGTGCCTGGCGATATCTTGAGCTGTTGTTGCAAGTTTTGCATTGTGCAAAATGAAAATCCTCTGAAAACAAGGAAAAATATACTGAAGTTCACATGCATGAAGTACATGAAGTACCAGCCTTAACTCTGGCCACCTTCGATGACAGTTATCTCTAGAATGAGTTGCACAAATGACAACTATGTCTGCTGTGTTCAGATGTAGCTGCAAGGGATGGTGAGGGCAAGTGCTGCATTAGCTTGGCAGGACTGTCATTGCAGCTATTAGGGACGCAGCGCTGGAGGAAAGACGCAAAGACAAGTTATGAAGACTTTCACTAGTGGTGCACAGAAGTCTTCTTGCCAATGGGTTGTCATAGCAGTGAAATAGGACTGACGTTTGAGTATGTGAATTTAAAGATAGCCCAGTGAAAGTTTTGCATCAAGTGTCAACCTGTACAAATAGATGAAGGGCTGTGAAAGTCTATCAAGCGTGAAGATGTTTCCAGGAAGCACCCTACGTTTGAGGATAGGATGGGTATAAGTAGCTGCCATTCAGCACAGTTCATGTAAATGCTGGATTTGCCAGTGAAAAAGGACTGGGTAGACCCTGTCTGACAGTGCTGCAGTGTCCTCCTTCCTGAATATTTCTGCTTGTACTGCTACAGCCCAGAGAATAAATAGAGCTGAAGTTGTAACCTAGTTGCGTGTTGCCTAATTCAGTATTCTGGGAGCCCAGGCAGCCAACGCTAACTGTATCAATTTCATCTTTGTAAATGAATTTTCTAGTTTAAGAAGGAACTAGTTCACTGTAGAGACTGGTATCGCATGGCCGTAACTGAAGTACTAGGGTGACACAATAACAATAAAGGAAGCTACACAGTTCCTACTGAGTTTGCTCTCGCACATCTAATTATAGAGGCATGATAAAGATTATATTGTAACTGATCAAAGGCTGGAGTCGCTGACATGAATGGCAGGAATCAGATATTCGGTCGATGTTCATATATCCTGACTGTTGCAATGAATGCTGAATGCACTAGCTACCAAAATCATGCATGCTCAGTAGCCCACTCTAACTCTCTGAGGTTATGCAAAATATAACCTCAACCAAAACTTTAAATTAGCTGTTCTCTTCCTATTCTATTCAGATGTTAGCACACCAAAAGTTACTCCTTGCCGTCTGGCGCCCTCTCCCGCACGTTTACTTGTGTAGGCTGTTCTGGTTACAGAATCTCCCACAACATCCTCTTCCTCTTCTAAGGCCTTTCAGCACGAAAGTCCCTCCTGACCCAGCAAACCTTACCTCTCTATTTTTCAGATACCTAGGTTGTGGCCGCTCATTACACTCTGAAAGGCTTCCAGGCAACCTCAGCTTTGTTAACGAAGAGTTATCAGGCAATTATTTCTCTTTACAAAGCAAAATTATTCCTAGCATCCTCAGTTTACTGTGGTCCAGCTCTCTGCTCGTTGTCTCTAGTTCACTGACAATAATTACCCTTGTCACAAAATGCACTGAATGGGTATTGGTGTCTTTACCTCCTCAAAATAATATTTCTACCTCTTCTACCTTTCCACTCATGGAGTTCAGCTGAAGTTGAAGCAAACTGATCTGAGCCTCACTGCCTCCTCACCACCATTATACCACCCTCAGCCTTCTTGCTACTCCATCTCTGTAGTAAGGTAGCAATAGCTATGTAGCAGTGATTGCTCCTGTACTCAGTAAAGGCAAGAAAAAGCAGACAGATTTTGTGTCTCTGTTCCAAATCTAAGTGTTTTGCACAGAAGGACCACTGTATCTGCAGCAGAGGAAGTTCAGAGAGGTGTGACTCGACCTCTGCCTCCTGATGGCAGGTTTTCTGGTCACCCAGCTGGGATTATAACAATCTGAAACAGCAGCTCTGAGATAGAAAATTTACTCCACGTATGGAGCCCTCTTTCCCTAATACAAGAGAAAGTGAACCCACCTCTTTATCTAGAGATGAAAATTTATGGTCCCAACTCCCACAAAAGGCAAGGAATGGGGCACAAACCCTGAGCAGTTTAAGAACTTATGTAAGAGGAAACAATATGGGGCTATCACTTAATCACCACGTTTCTACATCCTCCTCTCACAGGCTGACTGCCAAACCACTTTCTCTTCTGTTTCCTTCTTCCCTGTTGTCTTTTTCAAAGTGTCAAGTTGTTCACACCGCTTCCTCATCTCCACTCAGTGTTCCAAGACTTCTCTTTATCATATTTTCTTAGTTATCATCAAAAAGCTGCGAGAAACTAAGAAGAGAAATTACGTCTCAGAGAACACGACAGAGAATGCTTCGACTTCTGGATAATGCTCTGCTGCAATGTTTACTGTATTTGATCTATACATTTTAGAAGGCGTTGTAGATTGGGGATGAGAAGTAGATGCCTGTTTTCAGTAAAAATTCATAGATACTGGCCATTCATTTGCTGTAAGCGCCTTTGAAAAATCTTCCTGCAGGGTGGCCTGTGTGATTATTCTTTGATCTATGGCTACACAATACTATTGCAAATCATTTCACAAGAAAGTAGATCAAAATTTGTTTTCAGCTGCTTTGTGGAAACTTAAATCCAGCTGCACCATGGAAATAAGCATGTACTCTATAGTTTCATTGTCCAAGAACTCTGTATCAGTGACTTCTTTAGACACAGATGATTTTTTTTTTTCTATAGACCTCCTGGACCAGTGCTGAGTGACAGGATGAAGCCTCCTAAAAATGAACTTGTAATTTTTGTTTGTCTGACTAACCTATGATGTGATGTGACGTTTTATCTCCTGGTGAACAAGACAGTGTGGCTCCAACTGCTCCTGCTGGAAGTAAGTTTTTAGGACCAAGACATGCTAAGCCTGGAAGTTCATGAAAGCTATTTCTAGACTTGTGTTTTAGTCTTAGTTGAGTGTTTTAGTGAGATTTAGGTTGTCCCTCCCCAGCTCTTCCTGATGCACAGCAAGCCACTAGACTTCTGCAAAATAAACCACTGAAAGTAGTGGGAAAAGGAACCCGCAAAGTTTCACGAATTGAAACCACCTACTCTGTGATTTACTTCAACATACCTGTTCCTAAAACACAGTAGGCAGTTCTGTAAAGAATACAAAAGTATGTAACAAAGCTTCCAACAATGCCTACTTTTTAATGTTAGTGAATGTTTTGGTATCTATTGACAGTTTCCCGCAAGCACTTAGCTTATTACTAGTGATGCCTGGAACTCCTTTCAAACAGTA
This sequence comes from Alca torda, assembly GCA_008658365.1. NCBI lineage: Eukaryota > Metazoa > Chordata > Aves > Charadriiformes > Alcidae > Alca > Alca torda. The sequence goes on along the minus strand of CM018087.1, from coordinate 7,510,276 downwards.
TTCTTTCAATTGTTTCCAGGGTTTGAAGTAGGCTTGTTTTAACTTTTCTTAACAAAGTATTCTCTATTGTTGCTAAATTATTACCAAAAAACCTGATTTTTGTGCCTCATGGAAAAAAAAAAAAAGTCAGCTTTCTCCCACCTGCTTCTATTAACTTCAAGGTGTTTCAGCATCTTTAGCTCTGACCTTTGAGAAAATGTAGTCTTCCAAGTGACTCATGTTCTTTTTGAAAGTAGGTATGGTTTATGCATCTTAATCATGTAGATACTACGGAATCACCACCTGAAGAGAACCACTGCATTCTATATTCTTCCTACCATCCTTTCTTTCCCCTCAATTTTTTATTTCAAAGTTGTAACTGAAACAGTTTTAAAAAAAACCAACAAACCAACAACAAACCCTGAAGTAACGAATATATGTTTTTAAGAACTTACAATCAAGATTTTGCCTTTCTGATTATCTCTGTCAAATCATACCTTCCACAATTTCTCTTCTGTGGCTTCCGAAGCTCAACTTCAAATTGTATTGTAGTTTACTTTTCCAAGTTTGAAGCCGGGCAGAAATGTAGAACTTCAGCTTTAGCTCACTCTATACATCTGACTTAGGTATGATTCAGAGGACCAAAGCCATCTCGCTAGCTTAGTCAATTCAGAGGCGTGTAAGCACAGAGAGGGCAATTCAGAATACCTAAAGTAGGTGCTTAAAGCACATTGTGTGGAAAAAAATCCCAGCTTAATGTTATGTGTACAAAAAAAGAGCTGCTTTGACCTATTAGTCACCCTTGAGCTTCTCCTGTTCTGCATTCATTGCAATGTCTCTTTTCCAGTCAGCCACACTGGCTATATAATAGAAGAGTTCTTTAGTGCTTCTAATTTTTATTGTCATTGTGTTCCCACTGTTATGTTAATTAGATTAAACCAGACTCCCACTGAGACTGTAACAATGATAAACATTGTCGTAATCTGTCAGCTCTCTCTGAAACCATTTTCTATGGCTTTGTAAATGTGCTGCCCCAACAGACCACACTGCTGTGTAACGTAAATAATCTGTTTTGATCACACTTGCTCATATATGTTGCAATAATTAATACAGAACAACAAATTCATTACAAGGAACCTGCGGCACATTATCAATCTTTCCAATCAACTAACCATGAAGATGGTAATCGAAACAGAATAATTTTAAACATGCATTAATACTCCCAATTTTAACTGCACAATGTAAATATTGTGGAGAATTATCTCCTGTCATAAGTTTAAAATGACTGTGCATTAATACTCATCAGTTTCTTTGTCTGTAAAGAATGGCTTGTTCCATTTTCCTCTCTTTGCCTTAAATAGGTTGTAGCCTTTCCACTGCTTGTTCTAAAGACAATAATAAATTCTGTCAACTTTAAACACAGACCCTCAGTTCTATGGGATTTCACTTCCAGGCAGTTAACTTCTAAATCCATATTCTGACAGATTTCACCTGAGGAAAAAAGAACAATGCAAGAGGAAGTGCTGAACTACCTTTCTTGGGTTACAGTGTGAAGATATTCAGTAACAAGGCACTCCTCATTATCAGAGCGTATTGAGAAGTAGGGTGGACTTCATAAATGCAGGTTCTTTACAAGTGACATGGAAACCATTATAACAAATAGTTATGTACTTCTCATTAGCCTTATGCCTCATTTAACTGAATCCAAAAGGTTTAAGACTTCTGCGTCCAGTGTGCATCTGTGTGTGCGTGTACAGGCATATAGATATCTGCTGTGTTCATAAACCTGCATTACATATCTCATTGCTCCTCTTACTGCAAATTTGAACCAGATGTGTGAGGCTGTAGAAAATAGGTGTAGGCTATTTTTCTCTAAACTCTGATCTTGCTGGTCATTTGGAAGGCAAAAATTTTCCAAGTAGCAGAACCACAGACTTTAAAAACAAGTAACAACATACAGCCAAGATCTCACGTTTCCATCACTTAGCCTGAAAATAATGAAAGAAGAGTGGAGGTGGAACCCCAAAAGAAAAATTATTTCTTCTTTAGAGTTCTACCCTAACACAATGCCTGCCCCCAGCACTTATCAAAGTCCACTACAGATCCCAAATTCAAAAGGCTTTTAGATGATTATCTGAGAATTGTTATTTTTGCCTTCAGGTGTGGGAGCTGGTTCATAAACCTTAAGTGACTTGCTTCGGTTCCCACAGGCAGTATCTAGTACAAGTGGAAATTGGGGTGGGCCTCCTTGGAAAGAAACACTTACTGCAAAATCCTACTGAATATGTTGGACTGAAATGTGAGTGTGTGCAATATGCACTACCACCCCCACATAAATGAGAGCTCAGATCTATGTGTCCCAAATTCAAGGGCTGTCCAGGCTATAGCAGCAGGACTGTCTTTGAGTTAAGCAGCTCTTGACATTTATGAGAAAAGAGCTGTATTATGAAGAAGTGGGCAGAATTGCTTTGGTGAGTCACATGCTCACTTGGAACAAGAACACAGCTGGCATGCACCTATTTTTTACAGTTTCTTGAGGTCACTGCTAAGTTCAAATAATGGAAAAACCAGATGAGTTAAAAGAAAACCTCTTTGAGTTATATTTGAAACACACAGGTCAGCGATAATCTTGCAAAATTTAACCAGCCTCTGAAAAGTATGGCACAATCATCTCTTTTCCACTTATGGAAATTAGCCCACGCTTGATGATATGGTCATATAGGAATCGTATGCTTTGACCAGCTACAAAACAAGGTACGTCTGTGCTATGAGAAATCCTTTAAAATAAAATATAAAAAGCAGGAAGGAGTAGTCATTCATTTGCTGTAACTGATGCTTAAGCCAGGGATGACTTAAACTGTATCCTGATTTTTTTTTTCCAGGATTTTTTTCCCCTCTCCTTCTTTGCCTACTTCTGCCCTTATCCTCCACTGTCTAGCTAAAAATATACTCTTCTTCATCACTTTTAAAATGGCCTTGTAGAGATAAACGCAACAGGCCAAGACATCCTCATATTTACTTACTTCTCGTATGCTTTGCAGTGAAAGCATAAGCCTTCAACTACTTCAGCACAAGTGCTCTTGGTTGGGCCATTCACTGGCAGGATTGTACTAATAATTGCAGAAAAATTTTTATATTTGCAGAACTTAATAATTGCAGAAAAAAAATCAATATTTGATTGCATCTGTTTCATATAGCTACAATTACAAATGTCACTAAAATTATTTGTGCCCTCCTTTAAAGAGATGTTTGTGGGTACTGTGATGACAGATTTTGTTGTATCACTGTCTGATGTGAACAATTCCACAAGAGGGCACCAGATAGTTATATCATCCAGACTGCTATTGGGAAAAAGCTGTTACTTGCACCTAATGAGAGATTAATAGCTGTACTAACCAACTACAGGTTAGGCATTCAAGATAGAAACATTCAGTGGCAAGTTCAGTGTTTCCATCTACACTCAGATTGAAGTTTGCTGCTTCTGTTTCGGGTCCCAAGGAGGGTTTGTATGCAAGTACTGCTTCTACCCACAAACATTGCCCCACTGCTAATCTTACGGCCATGCTGTCTTGTGTCACATACCTAAAATATTGCACATACCTAAAATATTGCCTAGAGCTCTAGGATGAGAACAGTGATTGTTAAATTTGTTTTCCAGGACACAGTCCAATTTTTTCATCACAAATGAGAAGTTCATCAGTGCAAGAGAGAGCTTTATTATGGGTTAGTCTCAGGCTGTAGAGTGATTCCCCCAAATGCTACCACCTTCCATGCTTCAAAGACCTTTGACATTGTCTTTGCAATGCCTATATAGTTACTTTAAAAAACCCCCAAAACTATTTCAAAACATTGTGTACAGAATTTCCCCTATGGGAAACTACACTGGATAGGTGTTAATCGCACTTGTTTCCTTACTGCAGAGGATAGGACATTACAAACATGTTTGCTGATTCACAAATTAAAACATTGTAAAAATGGTTTTATCATGTCCCTGTTTCCCTTCAAATGACCTCTGCTAGGCACCAGAGCTGAAGCATTCTGCACTCCTCTTTGCCCTGAACCTACTTGGATCCTTCTGAAAGTATGTGCAAAATCTCAACTTTTTTGAGGAAACAAGAAGGTAAAAAACTAACTAAAAATTATCTCTTTTCTCTCAGTGCACTTGTTATAATGCAAAAGGTAAATAAAGTAGTAAAAAAGGAAAAACAGATGCAGCTTGACGCCTAGCCTGTATTCTGTCCTCTTTTCTGCCCTTTTTGCAGAGAAAGGTAACTGCTGGAATAGCTTCTGTTTGACTAAAGCATTTCAAAAAGTCATTCTTTGCAAATCTAACACAGAAATGTTAAGTCTTTAAAGCAGATTTGCAATAATTCATTTGTAACTATTTTGAAACAACTGCTTAATTGAACAAGTCCCTGCATAGCACAGGAAACGTAATTAGGAAAAATGAAATTATGGCTTTTGGTTAAATTCTGAGAAGTTACCAGCAGCACAAAACACAAACTTGCTTGGAAATCCAAGTCCCAAGAAGTTCTGGCACACTCCAGAACTGGCTGGATGTATCACTAGTGACTTGCCCAAAATATCTTGGGGGAACTTCTTTATTAGAACACCAACAAACTCTAATGCTGCATGCCTTTAGCTCTTTGCTGACAACCCTGCTGCCAACCGCACGCATTTCAGATGTAGTAATATGACACACCGGAAAATAAAGTGGGCCTGAATCATCCTGTCAAAGAGTGGGAGTAGAGAAATTCCTAGCCCTGCATCACCACTACAATTCTTTTTCTTGTGGGGGACTTTTTCAGCTATTCTTATTCTGTCTACCGCTCAAATTCTCACAGTGCTGCTGCTTTCCGAGTTCCTGCTTCCTCCTCATTATCATTCTTGTAACACAAGCAGTTTGGGGTGATAACACACACTTCTCTCATTCACCTTTGGAATTTTTTCTTCCAGACTTTGCTTTTCATTCACACGTTTGCAAGGAATAAATGCACTGGCACAAACTAGCCTCGGCCCTTAGCCATGACACTAGTGGGAAACGTGTTACGGACTTTCTCCCTCAAGAAAAGAAGAAAGGATTAAGAACCTTTATTGCACGTGGTGACTAGAGAATAGAAGAAGGTCAGCGACACTTTGCCAGCCACACACATACTTTAATCTCCTTCAAAAGGGAACAAAAATGCTCCATGGGAAAGCGAAGAATCCTCCCGGGCTAGCAGTGGTAAGTCTTAGAGCAGTTATATAGAGAATGGAGTTCCTTCTCGTGTTTTTGTTTCTAGACATATTCTTAATTAGAAGACTCATTTGACTTAGCATTCAAGAGGAGCAACGTTTTATTGCTTTACTAGTTGCTTATAATGAGTTACCACTCTTTTATCTTTATTTCCCGGCCCTGGATTTCTGGGAATGGAAGGGTATCTATTAACTTATGTTTTATAGCCTGAGTTTTGAATATCCATTAGCTACACAGAACAGGTCATAATGCACAACATCCCACAAATAGAAGGAAACCATGTGTGTTACTCTCATCCCTTGAAATAAGCAGGACAAGAATAATACTCTGTTATGAGAGATCAAATCACTAGTGAATTCAAGCCAAAAAAAGTTCAGTGCACTCTGAAAGAATAACTTAGAGGACAAGAAAGTAGGAGCAGACAGCTGGCTTCACCTGCAAGAATCTACACCAGAACGGAAACTAGCGATAGTAAAGTCACACTGATGTCAGGGTCCCTGAATGGGTGTAAACACTGTCAGAAAGTTGCTACTTTGGGCAAATAAACGGCTTCTGGCTATTCAGTTCTGATTTTCTTTGGCAGCACATGCAAGAAGAAACAATTATTACTTTTGGTTTTGTTGTGGCTGAACAATATGTTTTAGATAAATGGAATTAATTCTCTTCTCTTACCGTATTAAAGGGGTAAAGAAAATGCCTAAAATAAAGTTCCCACCAAATGAAAATATTTTAATAAGCTGTCTAATTACCTGACTAAATGATTACATTGTCTCCCTGCATTTATACACCTGTTGATATACTGTCTTAAATATCAAATTAAGAATTAATACCAGCCATTAAGTGCATGCTACCCCACTCCAGAAGTCCAAATTAAGCATGTCTTTACAAACGATACCTCTAATTATCCAGCTTTGCTATTTCGGTCAAATGTCTTAATATGCCTTGAAGACATTTCACAAACTAAGGAGACATAAAATGTCTATTCAAAGTATGAATATTCTGAAAACATTGTGTATTTTCAAGCACAAGCCCAGAGGCTATAGATTTTGTAAATACTTTTTTTTCAGTCTAAGTGAGTTTGGGGTTTTGCCTTTTGAAATGTTTAAGAATATGAATTTCATATACTAACTTTTTCATCTGTACGGACATTTCTGTAATTTGGGGGCATGCTACTTTAAGCTACCTTTCCTCTTTTAAATTGACAAAATCCTTTGATCACTGCCTGAAACTCCATTTTATAAAGCAGATATATTATCTTCCAGCTACTCCTGAAGTTCTTCGCTAGTTTTGACCTGTGTTTTTACTTTTCTGATCCGATTACTTTCAGAACCTTTGAATGACTACCAGTTCTGAATTACTACTAGTTACTGATACCACTGTACTACTGTAATTCACCGGTTGTGGTTGTATAATCGTTTGGTTTGTATCTACACTGGAATGCTTCACAATCCATAGAATTACCAAAGCTATTAGACCATATTGCCAATTAAGAGTCAATATTATTTTTTTCCTATACTCTCTCATCTTTGCCTTCTTATAAGCAATCTGCAGTAGAGAACTTGGCCTCATACTGTTTCCATCAAAGCTGGTGCAATATTTTATGCCCTTGCTTGCTCAAAATCTGTTGCTATTCTGCACATTGCTTAAGAAGTGCATTGCAGCCATGAGTTTATTACGGCTGTATTAGGGTCACATACACCAACATTTTTAGGATACATTGGAGGGCGAAATAAGTCTCTGACACTTCCTAAACAAGAGCACTATGTTACCACCTGCTCCCATCTCTGCTACTCCTAGCTCATTCAGGACTTACAAACTGCTATTTTTAGCGATATCCTTTCCTCTTCGTCATCAGTGATTGTCCAAACGCTGGCTACTGGTTTTCAGTGACTCTTTAAAAGCAAGAACTTAATGGTGGGGCCTGAATACTGAAGATCCTGCAGTGCCTCATGCAAAACTTTTTTTTCCAAAGGAATAAAGCTGATAGAATCCCTAATTTGTGCATTTTGATCCTTGAGTAACATGGATTCTGCTACAATTCCCACTTATTCACATTACCTCTGTGAGTAGTTAATATGCCATGGCTTTTTGTTCTGCAAATGTTACTACAAATATGTCACATCCGTCCACCTACCTGTGTCGACAGCACCTGCCAGTTCAAGATACCATTGTCAAACAAATGTTTCTTAGTTCAGTTTTGAAGCTGCAATAAACACTAGCATCACATGCAAGTATTCAGAGGGTTTTCTCGTACTCTGAACTTCCTCTAGAAAGTGACCTGCCACAACACAATCTGTGCTGAGCAATTTTGTTTAATTTCCCTCCTTTCCCATTCATAATATTGAACATTTTTCATTAAAGATCATGCAGCTTGCTTGCCTCTGCTTTATTTTTAAAGAATCTAAATCTTAAATTGTAGCACAACCATCAATTCTGAGCTCAGTGCCCTTTCTTCCTGCCTTGTTTATGTCTGATTTGACCCTAAGGAAGGCTGCTTTGTATACACTTTGTAATCTGCACAAACAAAGGGTAAATGCCTCAGAAATGTCTCTTGCTCTCTTTGACAGGGGCAGCCAGCATGAAAAAAAGGGCTGATTGAGTATTTTACTAATGCCAGGGCAGACAAGTCTCTCAGCCAACCTGCAACACCACCAATTAACTTACCTCATCTTACCAATACACTGCCCATTTATTTTTCCCTTGCTATCATTTATTTATACACTCAGCTTTCTTTACTGTAACATACCACAGCAGAGTAACGCACCAACATGGACATTTCCTCCTACCTTCTCCCACCTTCTGTGTATTATTTACAGTTCCCTGCCTCCAGACTTTTAAAATGGGAGTACTTTATTTCCATTTTTCTTCTCTCTATATACTGGTTTCTAAAAGGCAGTGAATGGGTGACCTTCAATCACTTTAACAGCTAATAAATATTTTACCTGGAAGGAGGATGTGGAAACAGCATGTCGCAGTTGACTCGAGTATTTTTCTTTACTATTATTTTGCTGCTGCAAGGAGAAGAAATGTTTCCATTACACCAGGAACAGTGAAAATCACGCGCTGATGAAAGCTTTTTCAGCTATCATGCTGCATGGTTTTTCTACCTGCTGCAGAGAAAGCTGCAAAGAACAAAAATGCTCACAAACACAAAGGTTTGAAATACAATATTACCCATATCCCAGGCTTTATTGTCTGCACTGTGAGTGCAGAATCACAGAGTGATGGGATAACTTGGACTGGAGGTGACCTCAGGAGGTCCCTGTTCAACCTCCCTCCCTGTTCAGCTCTGGGGTCAGACCAGGTTGCTCAGGGCTTGAACCAGGTGGTGGTCTTGAAAACCTCCAAGAATAGAGATGGCACATCATCTCTGGGCAAACTGTGCTGCTGCTTGAGTGCCCTCATGGGGAATAGGTTTTCCTTGCATTCAGTCCAAATCTTTCTTGTTTCAGTTTCGTGTCACCTCTCACCTTGCTCCTTTGCAACACTGAGAAAAGCCTGGCTCTGTATTCTCAGTAACCTCATAGGAAAGGGTTGGATGGTGTAGGGTCCCCAAAGCCTTCCCTGCCCAGACTGGCCAAGCCCCACTCCTGTGGCCTCTCCTCTCAGGGCAAGTGCTCCAGCTCCAACCACCCTGGGGGCCTCCCTGACCTTGCTGCAGTTTCTCAATGCCTTTCCTGTACTAGGACCCCAACACTGGACGCGGTATCTGGATGTGATCTAACGAGTGCTGACCAGAAGCGCCTAATCTGGCCCTTGATCTCCTGGCCGTGCCCCTGTTTGTGCCACCCAGGATGCCGGCCCCAGGCCCTTTACTGCAGAGCCAGTAGCATCCCGGCTTCTACACCGAGCAGGGTACCTGGTAGGGAGTACAACTGTGCATCTGCACCACATTTTTCCCCTCAACAGGAAACCTTCTTCATGTTGATGTCTTGGCAGGCAGACAGCCTGCACTCGAAACCTATTCAGTAGCCTTTTTTTACATCCTTAGCAGTAGCAAGAACACTACATTGCAGAGAAAATCAGTGGTGCTAGTATTAAGTTGTAAATACAGGAAATATAAACCATAATCAAATAAATATTCTTATAAATACGATGAGCTGGACACCACTGGCACAACTTAACTGTGTTGAATTTCTTTTTGTCTCCCTTTCAGCAAAATGTTCTCAAAAATGTTTATAGTTTGTTAGTTTAGATGCCACTGAAGAGTTTTGCATTTTATCAGGTGCTTCCAACTCATCCTGCACTCCATCTGCCTTTGCAGATCCACCTGCCTCCCAACTGGGTGCTTTCATTTTGCAAATCTTACTTTTGCAACATTCAATGACCTAATATTCATTTAGCTTTTTTCATCTAAAAAAAAAATTTATTAACGGTACATTAACATAGAAACTACTTCACTCACTGCAGTACTGGAGACAATCAACAAGTGAACGAACTTTCACCGAAGGACACTTTCTGGTTCAGCAATAGCTTGACAGGCTACGTCTTCCTTTCCTCAGCACTGATGAACAGCTGAAACATGAGGAAAAACTCAGTCATTAATTCTGACTAGTTTCATTCTAAAGAGAGGAACTTATCAGAATGTCTTTTTCTGTTCTGTACCAGCTTTGAACTTTAACATTTAAAGAGCTCAACACAATCCACCTAAGAAAAATAATTCTTAAAAAAAACCTAATCAGGAACAAAAAAAGGACTGTTAAATCCTGTTCCCAGCTGACTCCCTCTGAGATTTAGCTGAGACATTTGATCACACTTAGAAAACAGAGATGTTATTGCCGACTACCTTATCAAGATCTTGTGAGGATTTAATTATATAGACTGCGGTGTAGGTCACAGGGAACGTGAGGGAATAAAAGCTACTACATAAAAACAGTTATTTAGAACAACCAAGACTAATGTGACGTAAGCTAAAATTTCTTAAAAATACGTGAAGTTTTGCAAAGAGGGAAAAAGTCCAAAGCAGGACTTTGTTAATATTCCAATTATGAGAATATTAACTGTAAAACTCTAGGAAAACTTAAAATACTCCATATTGAATTGCTTTAAATACTCCACGTTGAATAATCTTAAATGATGTTGCTGCATCATTAAAGACTGAAGTATTAATACAAATTTACATCACACAAGGTGATCTCTGTTCACTTTTTACTCGCACCAGATTTAATTACACTAAGCGTACTGCTTTGCTTTTGCTATAAAACAGTTAATGACAAGAGCAATAAAGGCACCACTGAAGACCCAAAGCTCATAAAAACTTTCTTAACAAACATTAAAATGCAGACACCAGAAGACAAATGCTTATTTCACGTTACGACTGCAGAGCGGACTTGAGACGCTTAAAAGTGTCTAATGTGCATTTTTGTATGTTAAATACAAGGAACACAAGGTCTTGCTTCAGTTTCCAGCCCTTCGTTGAGGGGCGTGAAGATGGCAGAACACCTTTACATTGGGCTTGATGCCTCACGGTTCTGTCCTACCTGGGGGCCTGACTTCGTCTCATGGCCTACAAAATGGCAGGCACATTCCTCCCTCCAGAAAGGTGTCTGAGAGCAAGGCCGGCCAAGAGCTGTGGAATTCAGAGGGCACATTCAGGGAGGAAAGCCCGGCAAAGGCCATCTGTAGGCCACGCGTTTGTCCCACTGTGTCCTGCGCCTGGCAGACCTGCTCTTGCCCAAAGACAATTTAATCACCTCACTCCATCAATTCACCTCGGGATGAGACACCAGCGACGCTCGGGGTCAGTCTGGGCTTCAGCGAGGACACCGCCGCCATCCCGCCGGCCTCTCTCCTCACGGAGGTACCCGCACCGCCTCACGCCGACCCGCCAGCTCCCGGGCAGGCACGGGGGCTACGGGAGGCTCAGCCCCCCCACCCCCATCCCCTCATCGGCGGCGCTGAGGGGAAAATGAGATGGCACCCCTCGCCCACCGCGGCTTTACCTCAGGGAACGCGCCCCGCCCCCGCCCCCTCCCGCCGGCGGCTGGCGCCGCTCCAGGTCCGCGGCGCCGGCTCAGGGCAGGGGGCCGCGGCTGGCTGGAGGGCTTCGCGCCGGGGCGGGCCGTTCATGGAGAGGGGCCGTGGGGCGCGAGAGCAGGGCTGTCGGGGCTGAGGTAAGGGAGGGCGGTGGCGGGGGGGCCCGCCGGGCTAGGTGCCGCATCGCCCGGAGGGAGAAGGGGAGCGCGAGCGCGGCGCTGACAGGCGGCGGGGAGCGGGGGAGCGGGGGGCCGGGCGGCCGCAGCGGAGGTGTGGGGAAGGCGGGGAAAGGAGCGAGCGGCCCCCAGCCGCCGCCGAGCGCCGTCGGGGAGGGAGGGGGAGGAGGGCGCTGGGCGGCCCGGTTTCGGCAGCCCCATCCGCGCTCCCCCTGCCCAGCCCCGGCCATGAATATGTAACTCCCCTCTATTTCCCGAGCTCCATTGCGGAGGCTCCTGCTCGCCATATTGTGCTGCTGGGGCTGCAGCTTCTCCGCCGGCGAGAGAGGGCGACGGGAGGGAGCGAGCGGCGCAGCGAGGCGCGGCGGCCTGAGGCGGGCGCCCGGCGGGCGGTGAGCGCAGGGTAGCGGGTGGGGGCCAGGCCGGCTGCGGTCGCCACCGCCGCGTCCCTCCCCCTAGTGGGGCAGGGGAGGGTGCGGAGTCGCCGGCTGCGGCGGGGGGTGCTCCGGAGGGGCGTCTGGTGCCGCTCCGGAGGGGCGTCTGGTGCCGGGCGCGGTGCCCGACCCTGGTGCGGGGTGGGCAGAGGAGGGGCTGCGCCTTCCTGATGTGATTGCCATGGCGGGGGGTGTCTCGCAATGGGCTCCTCCTAGGCTGGGGGACTGTCCGGGGAGGAGCCGCGGCCGGGCAGTCGCGGCGCAGGTGGGTGCGCTCGCCCTGAGCCTCTGTCAGGCGGCCCCCGCCGGGCCACGGCTGCTCGCCCCCCGCTTGCCGGCCCCGTATGCTGGGGGGCCGCGGGAGGTGCCCGGACCCCTTCGTCTCCCCCTGAGCCTGGTGCCTTCGGCGGTGCTGCCGGGAGCTCCGCAAGCCCCGAGCCGGCCCCGGCGGAGCGGCGTGTGGCCGCGGAGCCCTGAGATGCGGGGGCATATACATATATATACGTGTTCATGCACACGCACACTCTGGAAGCTGCAGGGAGAGGTACCTCACACAGCTCCATACCACAACCGCATACCGTAACGCCGACCCGGAGAGCGAGGCATTGCCAAATGCCTTCCCTGGGAAGGGAGAGCTGATTAACGGAGTCACGAGCCGTTATTGTTGTTGTTATAAATTGCCCCTGCTTGAAATACAATGCTCGATATGATTTATTGCTCTGCATTCTGAGTCTTTTGTTTCTTTTAAAGCCTGTGCGCATCACCGTGCTGAACAGTACTTGCAAGGCGTGATGCTGATAAACTGATACTGGGAACGACCTGACTGCTCTTGTGAAAATGTCATCGTTCCCAGCAGGGCATCAGTTGGAGAAAGACACTGCGTTGGGAGCTGTAGATGTGTCTCCTCCCTTCACACTCGTTCTCACCGCTTCTGATGCGAATTTAGCACCTGTTTCTTGCCAACTTTTATACTCTGTGGTAGCTGGCTCTTCAAAATAATTTGGCTTCCTTGAACCCACCCCATGGCATAGTGTATATGTGAAACGAACACTGCAGTGTTTTTCTTCTTTGGATTTTTGTTAAGTTATTTGCTTTTCAGACCATCTTCTGTGGAAAATAATTGGATCAAGTGCCTAATTCCATAGAGATCCAGAGGACAGCTAGTGGAGAAAGATGATTTCCAGTACGATAAATCATAGTCCAGTCTTGTTTGGAAGTGGTTATAGCTCTGTGTAATAACTATGCATTGCACGCAGGCTTTTAAGGATTAAAGGAAATTGCTTGCATTTGAAAAAACATGACTGGTGTGCCGGTGAAATTATTTTTGCTTGGGGAAAATTCTTTAATCAAATATGTCATTCATCCAGTGACAAAGATTCGATTTTTCATAGGAGTTCCCTGCAGAGGTACTCTCATTTGTATTCATCTATGTTTTCATTAAAAACTTTTGTAATGAGATAATTTGACATTTTTATACATCATGTCAAGCTCAGAGCTGGCATTCAACTTGTCAGCTAAGACAGAGGCACTTACTCTCACAGTAGCGGGTATTGATAAGTAGTGTATTTTGCATTAAAAGATACACTTGTTTGAAGGATTAGCTTTGTTGGTTGTTTGGAGATGGGAGGAATTTTCACTGGGCGGATAATAGCATGAGCTACAATAGCAAGCTTTGTGGCTAGATCTGACTCTGTATCACTTCAGTGATACTTAAATAAGTTTAGAACATCTTTAGACCTTATTGACACTGCGAATTGTTAATTGCAATGTTTAATAAATGCCTTATTATTTTCTGCATTCAGCTTCATAATAATAGTAGGACACAGATTTTGCATTGGAGGAGTTTTTTTTTTTTAATTTCTTCAGTGGCTAAAATATTAACCTTTGGCTTCAAAGCTTTGAAACACACCAGCCCTACTGCAGCTGCCAAGAAAAGCACTGCCTGGCATGTCTTAGAGTTGAAATAACATGCAATCCCAGTGAAATAAATTGCATCAGGCTCCCTTTGTCAACGACACTTTGTGTTTTAAGAGTGATACATGGTAATACATTGAGTTTAAGACTTAGTTGGGCATCTTGGGTGTTTAGAGCAGAATTCTGGCATTTTCAGGGCTGTATTGCCATGAAACAGAAATACGTCTGGCACCTACAGGAAAGCCATCAGTCTTATATGTGAAATAGATGTTGGGATATGTCAATTTCTTTGGCTTCCTTTAAATATTTCTCTTTCCTTTGCTTAATAAAAAGGACGCAGTGGTGATGGGGGGGAAGGCATGGGGAAAAGGGAGCCTGAAAAATGAGACCTAAGTCTACAACTGTTCAGTTGTATTTTTCTTAAAAGGAGCACTGGATCTACTCTTACTGAAGCACAGTTTCAAAGAATGTGTATGAAAGAAGCATCAGAGTAAAGGGATTCCTTCCATTTTATTTTTTTAAAATTTTTTTTAGTTTTTTTTTGCTTAAATATCCATTACCTATATTTTACTGAATAGATCAGCAGTTTAACAATAATGCAAACAGAGAGGAAAGAGATTGGAAAAGGGATGTTATTGAGTTTAACCTTGGTTCTGCTTGTTGATGAAAATAACTGGCCTTTGAAGCTGACCTTAAATTCTTAATTTTCTGAGGAATGAGCAGCGTTCAGTATTATGGACCTGTTTAGACTTGTTGCAGCGGAGAAATATTTTAGGAATTACCCCTGTCTGCCTTCCCCCCACTTCTGGATCGTGGAGCTCTCTTGTGAACAGCTGGGAGTTAGCAGTAGTATGCTGCTAGCTAATTAAAAACCTAATCCATTCTTTACTCTTTGCCACTCAGGGATAACATTAAACTATTTTGGATGATTACCGGGTTTAAACTGTGTAAGTATTGCTCCTGCAGTAGTTTACAAAATGTACAGTTTTATCTGAGAGAGACTCCTTAGAACACAAATTGTTGTTAGCTGTCACCCAGCTTTAGACGAAAGCTGTCTGGTTGCCAAATTAACAATTTTTTTTCTAGATATTTATTGTAGCTACTAAGTCAATCATGCATACGATGTCTTGAATCTTTCTTTTTGTCTCGCAAGTGTTGTGGGGGAGTTTATTTCCTGTTTATTAATAACCAAGCCGTCATTTGTTCTCATTAAGAAATTTATATCACTATTGGTGGTAGCTAGGTTCACTATGATAACTGGTAAGCAGGTGAGAAATTTTTGTGGCTAACATAGCTCTGGAAAAACTGAAACCTAAGCATATGTCTTGATCTGATAGTCTCAGAATTTCTCCCACAATATAAACTCATTAGAATACTACTGCTTGCTGCCATTTATATTAATAAATGTGATGGATAGTAGGTATGCTGAAGGGAAGAATAACAAAGTGTCTCACTTGATGCAATCACAGTCGCCTGGGGAGAGCAGTACACCCGATGTACAGTATATTTGGCTTGAGCTTCTATGATGTTTCTTAAAACTTGTTTAGAAGCATCTTGGATCTGATAGCCCTGTAACAAAGCAGCCAGAGCAGAAGTCCAAGGAGCTGATGAGCAGGCTTTCTTTTTTTCTGCTGGTGCAATGAAACATAACAAACCCGTGTTGGTTTCCCAGTGGAAGTGGAAGCGGATCTGTGCTGACTCCTAAAGCATTGCAGTTCAGGGTCCAGCCTGCTAATTTCAACGTGCCTTCAGTTTTACGCTGTCTCGGCAACTGGATGGTGAGTGAGCTGGTCTGCAGCGGGGGGAGCAGCAGGTACAGGCCTGAAGAGTGCTCCAACACATGAACTATGGAAGCAATATATTAGCTCTGTAGCTCCTGTTTATTAAGATCCTATTGAAGGTATCCTTCGCAGTGAACGGAGTGCAAGTTTTGATAATCTTGGTGCCTGACACCACCACAACAGTCAGGAAGGAACGTGAAAGCTTTGACTACACGTACCTCTGTCAGGAGTTTTTTATCTGGGTGAGCAGAGTGTTGTATTAAAACTGCAAAGTCCTGAAGGTGAAATTGAAGCAGTGTGTTTCATTATCACCACTGAAAGTGTTGAGCTGTTGGGTAACAAACAGCTGTGTTGTGTTTTATTTTTTTTGTTTTCCTGATGTAACTGTAGCTATGTAAGTGATTTCTACCAGCACAGTCATCAGTCAAGGACTGCATTTCTCCACGATCCCAATGTAAAAACTGAAAGTAGAAGATAAGTTTTCTAGAGAGACTTAACCTTTGCTGCTGAATTAGTAACAGCATTTGTGCAGATGGGGAAGATCATTTGGTTTGGAGAGCAAGTATGTTTGTAAGATTCCTGTTAAAATGTTCAGCAAACTAAAAGGCTAGCAACGGGGTTGCTGAAATCATCAAACTTAACCTTATTGATTAGAGTGGTCAGTTCTTGCTTTCTGCAGCTGTTATTTCAGGGAGACAGCAAGAAATTGGTTAGCCTCAAAAAATGTGTCAGAGTAAGAAATTACTGTAAAAACAAAGCACTGGTTGTGAAGCGTAATTCAGTGGCAAGGGGGTACACTGCACAATAGCAGGGCATGGGGTGTTTTCAGTCACATCCATGTAAATGTGGCCTTTTAGTGCAGACTGTGAGGTGCAGTGTGCTCTAAACATGCTACTAGACAATGAATTTTAAAAAGGGACCAAAAAAAAGTAAGTCTGATTAAAAATATCCTAAGGCAATATGTATCATTCCTGGCCTGTTTGTGTGTATTTAGTTTTTTTGACAGATTCAACTTCTCTGGAGTTTGAAGGTTTACTTTTGTTTGCTCCCACAAGTTTTCAATCCCTTATCCCTCCTACTGTGATCTCATCCAGCACTGCAATGAATTTTAGGCAGGATTTTAGGAAGGCTTTTTTGCTTTTCTCCTTCACAGTTGGTTATTAATTCTGAAGTCTAAGGTTGATTTAACTCTAAGAGCTTAAGAACTTTATTAAGAACTACAGTAGCATGCTTCGTAATATGAGAAACTTTGCATAAAATTTAACAAATAACAGAGAAAATGGCAATCCTACTCACTCCCCGGCAGAGTCCTGCTTAATATTGGTACTTCACAGGGCTAAATCATGGCTTGGTAGTGGCTGTTTTCCTCTTCATAGGAATTGTTGGCGAAGGTCTTTAGCAAATTTTAGGTCAAGTGCTTGTCTGATTTGTTGGCCCACATGAGGAGTGAAAAGGTACTGTTCCTCTAACGGGTTTGTTTTCACTCCTGGTAGGAGGTGTTACTCTTGTATCATATTTTAGTACTCGCTTTGGACAAAATATATATTGTGTGAAAAGGTAAGTACCAGGATTTTTTAGCTGTAATGATTAAAATAATTTTACTTCCTGTTGCATTAGAACAGTGGGCAATGTTTGCTTTTTCTTTTGTACCAAAACCTGAAAATTTTTCTACTTAATCCCTCCGACAGGAAAAACATCTAAGCTTTTTAGTTTAGGAATATGCTGGTTTTGGAATGTGATGGGTTTGCACTTTCAGAAGTATGACAGCTAGAGGAAGATGGGTGAATTCTGGACTACCTGGAGGCAACTAACACGATATATAGAGTGCTATCTGCAAATGTGATCATTTCATGTATTACCGTTTTTGTAGCTCAGTTGTCTGGGAGGGTATGACATGGAACTGTAAATAAAAGTTGAACGCTAAGGACTGAGGTTATTGACCTCAGTGAAAAGGCTGCTGATACCCCTATCAGGGAACACAGAACTCATTAGAATAAACTCGAATTGGAGCATCAGCTCCGTAAGAGCAATGTACATGGACATACAGTGCTTATACGCTATTATTCTTTACTGCTGTAAATGTACAGAGAAGCACCAACTTAAAATCACATACTTCTGTCATGTCCAAAAGTACATGACTCTTCTTAACACTGGGAGAAAAGAGTCTTGAGTATGATCAAAAGTTTAATTTGATACTTTTTTTTTTTTTAATTAATGCTTTTGATATCTGAAACGGGAGTATTCTCTCTCTCTCTGGTTACTTCTGTTAGGGTTAGATTGATTGGACTCTTCCCTAGGTGTACGTGTGTGTGGCAGATGGTTTGTGCGAGGTCACAGCACCAATGTTTCTGAAGGGCAGGATGAGCAGCTGGAGGGCCAGAGTGGAAATGCTGCCACACTCCCCACAGCGCTTCATTTCAGGTCCAGTAAATGGTGGACGGCAATTAACTGGAAGATACCACATCCCGAGGCACCAGGCAAAACCACTTTCTTCCTTAGGAGAATAACTACAGAGAGGAGACTGTAAAAGCCCGTGCGCTAGCAAGGTAGCGTGTTGCAGAAATGCCAGTAGTAGTATTTTTTTCTCCCTGTGTCAGATGTCGTCTGTCCGTAGCCTACTGGCTGTTCCGTAATTACAACATCAGGTGGTGGTACTTGGGTTTCAAGGAAGGACTTTTATTTTTTTTTCTAGGATGAAGAAAAATGCCTATTAAATTTATGGGGCAGGTTGTGGAAAGTGGAAGCTTGGGACTAGTTATCAGGAAATCTAAAAACTCAGAACTAGTGTGATTGAGAGGGACAGTCGTGTTGGGAAAATGTCTGTAGTGTTACCCACTGCCGAGGCTGTTAAACTGTGCCACTGCCTCAGATTTCTCTGCGTTCCTCGGTTTTATTGGCTGCTTTGGGATGGCTTTGAGTCTGTGGTCTTGAATTAATTATACAACCTTTTTTCTCTTTTTTTCCCCTCCTTGCTGGTAGCACTCTAGGGCAGAAATGAGGTTGTCTCTCTTTGCTAACTGCTCTTTATAGACTGACAAACTTTGAATTTATCAGTTTGACCGTGTGAAAATGCAGAGCTTTATAATACTTGCTTTGGGAATAAACACGGGTTCCCTCATTTTTATGTGCTTCCAGTGTTGAGTGCCATAAAGTAACTTCTCATGTAGTTGAGTGTCTTCTACATGAAAAGCTTTGTTATTGAAAGTAATGGGATAAGAGTAAAAAGTGTGACTCTTTCTAGTGTGACCTTTACAATGGATTTCAATGAGCTTCATGTTTTGAGAAATGTAGACTCAATTTTAAGTGGCAAATGAGAGAATCTGCCAAACTGCCTGAAACATTAGGTGCTTTCAAGCAGCCTGTAGAAATGCTTACTTGTAACTTCTAATACACATTCTGGTGACACAATACTATAAAGAAAAGGAGAATATGTTATTTTTTCATATAGAACAGGTTGGATTTATACTTTAAATGTAGAACTTGGCACAACCTTGAGTGTGGGGAACATCTGGCACTCATGTATGTACAAATAATTATTGTATTAGTAACTTTTTCATTATGCCAGTCGCTCATTTATCTGATGCCCAGTGGGAGTTGGATGTGCCCATCTGAAAGTAAAATTTGTGTTTCGTTTTACTGTTAGTTTTCTGGTTTTATTATATCTCAGTCATGGTGGGGCTATATTGATAGAATTGATCAAAACATTTGAGTCAACATTCAGGCCCAATACAGATCTGGAAATGGTAGGGGAACAGGGAAAAAACCTAAGGAGGCTTATTTGTTCATCTAGCAGATTAAAAGCTCCATGAGGTGGTGTAATGGGATTTTTTTTCTTTGATTTTTTTTTTTTTTTTGGCAGGGGGCTCCACGTGTTTGAATTTACGATGTTTCCACAGATTTCAACTTCATACGTACTAGAGGAGAGGAGGTGTTTGCTAGTGATATAATGGAGTATGTGGATCTCTCCAGCTTTCAGCTCGCTTTAAGGCCAGTATTTTTCCTCTCAAAAGATGAAAGTGCTTTTATTGCAGACCTTAGGGTGAGAATGAAGCACTCGGCATCTCAGATTAGAAGCCTTTAGAATAAAGCTGGTCAATTATTTATCATGACACTTGTACCGTGTCTTCTGCAGTGTGGCCTCAGGCTCGTAGGCAAGGATGAAATATAAATGAGAGCGTTAATACACTTGGTCTCCAGATTGATAGGTTTGCTGACAGTCTGGCACTCGGAGAGCTGCCGTTCCATGTTAGCAAGTGTAAGCACACAAGTTTAGGCGAGATATGACTTGTGCATGCGATGATCCCTGTGCTATGGGGCTGCTCGGATGGGTTCTTTGCTGTGATGGAGCTGTGTGATGTTGGGAGCAGGCTTTTCACTTAAGAGAGGCTGGAATTACTGGGATTTAGTTGCCTTAATCTGCCGCAGTCTGTGTGCTTCAGCAGATTTTGGGGAGGGTGTGAATGATTAGCAGCTTCACAACTTTCTCTCAGTAGTTGAAATGATAGATAATTAAATGTGTCAGCTTTAAAAGCACTGAAGAGTAGTATCCAGGGCAGACGCAGAATAATAATGTTGGGGCTCTGTTAGAACAACCGACTGGCAACAACGCATAAGAAAAATCCTTACCCCAAAGGACTTGACTTCCCGTATGCCTGGAATTACCTTAAATAATAGTGGAAATTAGAATACAAAGAAATACTTTTTCCTTTCTTTGCTACTAGTGCACTTTCCTAGTATGCTTAATACCATCATTGAATTCATATCTCTGAGTAATTTAAATAAAATCCCCATAATCCTGACGGGATGGTCTGGTTCTTGGCCAGACTGGGAGCTGACAGGCTGCAGCAGGGTTGTGGCAACTGGTCACTTAACAGAGAGGTAAGGTCCTAACTGGACATCTTTTCTGATCCACACAGAGGAACATGTCTCTTATGCCAAGTAAAGTGAATTTTAGGGCACAATATTTACATAGTAAAAATTGGAGCTGATGGTCTGTCATCTCCTAATTATTCCTTTTGATGCCTCTTCAGACCCTTATTACTTATTAGACATAATAGTGGATGTGGCCGTTTTATGTCAGGCTTTTTTTTCCCCCTTCTCCTTTTTTCATAAGGTGAGAAAACTCTGATTTCTGTGCCTGGATAAAAGTAGATAAAATAATCTTTTCTGCACTGCTTCTCTTGCTTTTCTCTCAACAATTAATTAAAGCTCATAAAGTAACCTTGTTCTCCAGAGAGGCTGACCCTTTTCATATAGAACTTGATGAACTGGAAACTGGATTATAATGTACCTGGTAGGTGCCAACAGAATCTGCATTTGGCCGCTGATTTGAAAGGTCTGGAAATACAAACCTAGGTTTTTTAAAAAAGTGATAAAAGTAATGAAGACAGCACCTCCGCTTTTTCCACCTAGTAGAAATGTCTGCAACTGTGATCTTGCCTCTTACATGGTTACATTTCATTTTTAAACATATCGCACAGTCTGGGATAAGTTTTCCTGCTTCAAGACATGGGTTTTTAGAGCAGTGGGGAGGGAGGATTGCCCTCTCTCCCCCATGTGAAAGTGTTTTCTGTTCAGCAACATCGTTTTCTTCTGTCGTTTTGCCCTGAGTTTCTTTCACATGTCTGCAGTGACCATGGGTAGTAGTTTTGCCTCACCTCATACAAAAATCCCCAAATTTTGATGGGTGTGTCATTCTGTTGAGTGCAGTTATTTTTAGCCCTGTCCATTTCCAGGAATGCCCGTCTGCCACTACTGATACAAAAAACGAGCAAAACCCTGATACTGTGCGTATTTTGTGTTTCTGAAACTTAAAAACTCCTGACTCCGCTCTCCAAAATGCCATTGCAGGTCAGGTGCGTGTCCACCGTTGCCCGGCAGGATTGCAGAGGAAAACTGCAGCTCCTGAGTGAGGTTACCCAGTGACTGCGTGTTACTTGATCTCTTGGTGTTATTTGAACTCCCGATTGGAAACCCTTAGCGCTGGATTTTCAGGAGGAAAAAGCAAGGCGCTATAGCATGCTTCCAGTGGCCGCCTTTAGCTAGTTTTCTGGGTGCGTGTAGAATTCTGCCCTTCCACTCGGTTAGCAAGCAGGCTCTACTTGACCCGTTTCCGTGTTTGTCAGTGGATGGTTTATTAATGTTTTCTGCGTCAGGTTGCATTTGCAGCTTTTGCACCACCCAGCCAAAGCTTTATGGCCTTCAGTTCTTTGTCACTTTTCTTTAACAACCTTAATTGCTTTTTGCAGCTAGTTCACAGCTGGCCGACTCCCTCGGTTCCTCTGGAGTGTACAGATCCTGGGATTATCCCTGTGTAACACAGCGGAGCCTGCCACGGGGATGCACAAGTGTTTGCCCTGTGCTTCTGCCGTGTTGGCGCAGAGACCGCGGTGTCTGTACAGACCCGGGGACGCCTCACTTGCTCGGGAGAGGGATCTGGTCCTGTTCCTGAGCATCCAACTTTTTCTCTTTTATTTCCTAGCCATGTCTCAAGCCGTGCAGACGAATGGGACGCAACCTTTGAGCAAAACATGGGAGCTCAGTTTGTACGAATTGCAACGAACGCCTCAGGTAATGGGTGCTAAAGAGCTGTCCTCTATGGCACGGCTGCTTTAATACTTTTGAGAACTTGAAACTCCATGTTTAAGATTTTCTTTTTCCTCTGTGGGTGTTAATTGCCTATTCTAATAATATAAAAAAAAAAAAAGATGTTTGATCTTTCTTTCTTTCATTCCTTTCTTTAGCAGCACGTGTGTGTGCGATGCGGTTGTGTATGTGTCTTGTTTTGTCTTTTTACTGTTTCCTCTAAAAGACTAGTAAGACATGCAATCTCCATGAGGAAGCTGAATTCCATTAAAGACCTTTTACTTTATCTCGCGCTAGGAAGCGATCACTGATGGCTTGGAAATAGTGGTGTCGCCAAGGAGCCTGCACAGCGAACTGATGTGTCCCATCTGTCTGGATATGTTAAAGAACACCATGACGACAAAAGAATGTTTGCATCGCTTCTGTGCTGACTGCATCATTACAGCCCTCAGGAGTGGGTATGTACATACTGTTACAGGGAAAAGGGATTCACTTCAGATGAAAATGTGATAAGGGAAATCCTTTAAGCCCTGGGTGTCGTTGTGGAAGGGTTGCGTGCCTCCACACTGCGAGTTTCTGAGCATGTAGCCCACCTTTCATAGCTCATTCTTCTGTGTTCAGCCATCAGCGGCAGAGCAGAGCTGGCCTATTTCCTTGTATGAAAAATCATCCCATAACTTCATTTTTTGCAAGGATTTGAAAACCCCTTTTCTCTTCTTTTTCCCATTTTTTTTTTTCTTTTAGATCCAGTAACAGCAAAACAAGACTCTACTACATTACTTACAAAAATGAGTCTCGTTTCCCTTCTTCTTCCTTTTCCTAATAATAAATTGCAAATCGTGTGGCCTTTCAGCAGTAGTCCTACTTCCAGGCTTCGCTACTGAAACAACCTGTGCTAAAGCACAAATAATTTTGCTTGTATTCTTCAATTACAAGTCTGTATTTTCCCAAAAGCAACAGAATTCTGAGGTAACCAACAGCAATTACGTCAATGATGTATCTTTTTCTGATAATGGCAGTTACCTGTATTCAGAGGTCCCGCTTCATTTGCTGTGCCTGTGGAAATTCTGATGAGTAATTAGTAAAAATACATTAGAGAGAACCAAGAAAACCGTAAGACGCCAGTGTTTCAGCTGTCGAGGCCTCTTCCTCTTACAGGAAAAAAATTGTGTGAACTTGTTAACTTTTAGTTAAATGAGAACAAAATGGTAAGGACAAAACTGGTGTAGTTTCCCCAGTAATTAGTGCTTGAACTATACAATAGGTTTCTTAATCTTTGTTTTGTCCTGGGAGTGCTAGAAAGACTATGCCTTAATATAATTTCCACTAGACATGCAGATTTTTTCTAGGTGAAAATCAAGCCAGAGGATTAAGGGAAGAAACAGTTTGTGGGGTGGAACTCTTGGACTCTTCGATCTAAATACAGTTTGCTAAAACATATTTTTTAAAAAAATGAAGCAGGGCGATATATGTTTGGGGGTTTTGTTTAAATATCTGGAACTACCTGACGTGTCAAAAGATAGAAGCCCTGTTCCAGATTTACTATAAATATTGAGTATTAGTGAGCGCTTTGACTAAGAATGGTGGCATTAGGGCAGACTTTTGTTCTTGCCAGAGTCAGTATTGTTTTCTTCCTCCTTCTTCACATCCAGCAACAAAGAGTGTCCCACCTGTCGTAAAAAGCTAGTTTCAAAGAGGTCACTGAGACCAGATCCCAATTTTGATGCTCTCATCAGTAAAATTTATCCAAGCCGAGATGAATACGAAGCTCATCAGGAGAGGGTGCTCGCCAGGATCAGCAAGCACAACAACCAGCAAGCTCTAAGTCACAGCATTGAGGAGGGATTAAAGATTCAGGCTATGAACAGGTACGTAATCCCCACACGTAACCTCAATGCTGAAAATACACCCTCTGTCCCCACTCCCCGTACAGCTTGAGATGCTTCTTCTCTCCTCTGAAGTCAGCCAAAATAATTTTTAACCTTTTGTCTACTAATAGAAACCTTTGTACCAGTCCCTGCAGGCAGATTTCAGTTTAGATTTACCAAATTAGGGCCATTGTGTCTCTGATAATTAACTGTAATACAATGAATCCTGTACCAACATATTACCGTTACATGCAAATAGCTGCACATAATGCCAGAATTTAGGTTTTGGTTGCGACTTAATTCCCAAGGCTGGAATATATGTTTATGCAGTATTGAAATTCTGGGTGTGCATTTAAACCTAAGAGAACCAACTGGGAAAGAGGCCCCAAGCTTTGTTGTAGTGAAGCACGGTGTCATTTATATTTTTCATCACGTGGATTTGTATTTAGATGAAAATAATGGTCTGAAATTGCGTGGAAAATAAAAAGAACTGTATGAAGTTAAAAATGATCTTAAAATGCGTCTCAAAGGTGTTTGAGGGATAGGAAAAATCTGTCGCCTTGTCTCTGAGTGTCTTTTTATAAGAAAGAATGAATTTAAAAAAAATTTTTTTTAAATATCTCTGAAACGTTTAGTGCTTGTGCATGCATGTGTGTAACTTCTGGCACAACAGAGAGTGGGAGGAGCTGTACAAGCGGCGTGGGCCCATACATTGGGTGAATTCCGAATGCTAATCCGCATGCATTCCTCCTGGTTTCTGGTCAGGCTACAGAGGGGCAAGAAACAGCAGATTGAGAATGGCAGCGGAGCAGAAGACAACGGTGACAGCTCGCACTGCAGCAATGCCTCGACGCACAGCAATCAGGAAGCGGGGCCCAGCAACAAGAGGACCAAAACCTCGGACGATTCTGGGCTAGAACTGGACAATAACAACACAACTGTGGCGATAGACCCCGTCATGGATGGTGCTAGTGAAATCGAATTAGTCTTCAGGCCTCACCCGACCCTCATGGAGAATGATGACAGCGCACAGACGAGGTAAATGTCTTCTAGTCCTCTTCATGTATTCTGCTGTGACTTTTCTCTTGTCTTCTACCACTCCTTGGGGCTTTTTAAAATCGATTTACTTTGGTCATACCACATCCTGTTTCCCATATGCACTCTTTGCCCCTTTCCGTTGCAGGTCAGGTAGATGGTACTGCTCACCTCTCAGCCATAGCAATCTGTTTGAAGCCTTTGATCACAAATGGAGATGGTTTTTAAGGGTTTCTAGCACCGTAGTTCACAGTAGGTACTAGGATGATGGTATATCAGCCCCTTTCTACTTATTATAAGATTCTTTGGGAAGAAACAAACCTTGCAAAAGTGTCAGCATTTTTTGGAGCAGCTTTGTGTCAGCGGGAGTTGGAGGCTGGAAGTTTTCCCTGGCATTTTTTTCACAATCCACTCCAAGTATAGACTGCAAGTTCTGGATCACAGCAATGAGCAGTCTCCTGGCGTTTCCTCAGATCTCTTCCTGGCTTTCTCTCCTGATGAGACATCTCTCTGTAGTGCCTATAAATATCTTATAGGTTTCAGCCAGCTTGTCTTCTTGGTTTGGGATTGCAGGGGAGTTCTGGGGGCTGTTCTGAAAGGCAAAGAGAAAGCTGAGCTTCTGGGAGAGGCGTCTGCAGCTTTTGTGTCAGTCTCGTGTGAAGAATTAAAGTCAGAACAGATAGTGAGACAATAGGGCAGGGTAACTTTATGAGGTGCAGTGTCATGTGTACAGCTCTTGCACCTTACACCTGTCTGTCCTGGCACTTCAGACTCCACCTCTGTGTAGATTTCAGCAGTCGTGAGTAGTTCTCGAAACCCCTCGACAGCCTGTTCTTAGGTTTGTCATTGCGAGCAGGTGACAGGGCAGTGCTGTCTTCCCTCTACAAAGAGCGGGAGGGCTTGTGGGGGGAGTGTCACAAAGATGTAAGGACACTTAGGAACAATATACTTTGGTAAGCTGTTTGCATGTAAGCAATTAATATTCTTCTTTGTGAACTATCTTCCACACGTCTTTCCACACTCGATGCTTAATATTTGGGGGTGTTCCCGATGTCTTTTTCCCATGCCTGCAACTCAAGTGTCTTTGATTATCGTTGTGGTGGTTGTTGCAGATACATCAAGACCTCAGGCAATGCCACCGTTGATCACTTGTCCAAGTACCTGGCCGTGAGATTGGCTTTGGAGGAGCTTCGGAGCAAAGGAGAATCAAACCAGATGAACCTCGACACGGCCAGCGAGAAGCAGTACACCATTTACATCGCTACGGCCAACGGGCAGTTCACTGTAAGTGGAAGTTCTGTCTAAGAGCAAAACTGAGCATCGAGACATCTTTGATAAAGATTTGATTAAAAATCCACTCAGCTGGACTCTTCCGGAGTTGGCTTAGGGATAAAATTCATAGCAACAGGTTGTTTATTTAGAAGCAGATTAGTTCCTTTGTGGCAAAATGTGCACAGCAAAAGCTTGGTTAGTAGAAAGGGAGACATATAAATTACTTGGGAAAAATCCAGTGATGCCAGCAACCACCAGCTGACTTATGTCATTATTTTACTGTTAGAATCAAAGAGGAAAAATATTACTTCATCTGAGAATCTTGTTGGAGGATCACATAGTGCTAGCACCAAGGAAGCCTCTGTTGTGAGGTGGCGTTTCTCCCCTTCTGTGTAGGCTTCTAATTCTGTGCTACGAAGCAGCCGTGTACGCTTAGCGAAGAATCCCTCCTCTCAGTTGCCGACTTCAGAATATACAGGTACAACAACAAGGCAACATCGCAGTTAGATTGAACTCTGAGCCCGGTCTTACCCGTGGGCATTTATCTGAATAAAGTCTTCTGGCTAAGAGACAGGCAGGCGCTTTGAAATAAGAATCTGTTTCAAACAGCTTTCAAATGTCACCACAGATTGTGTCTTAGACAGAAGCAGGATGCTTCTGCTTTAAATACACATTTACTACTCCCTCTCTTTAGCGAGGAAAACAGAAGTCCACTTTACTTAAAACTAATTCACATTGCAGAAGTGGTTTTGGTGCTGTTTTAGGGAGCTCAGCAGTTCAGAATAGCTGGCACTGCTGCTTTTTGATGCCGAGTGGTTCGCTAATAACTCATTCCACATTACCAGTGGCTTCTTGAAGTCAGTGGATTCCTCTGATTTAAGTAGTCTGTTTCTACAGTACCACCCAGGCAAGCCATCGGATTCTTTTCATTTCTGTTTGGGTGTTCTCTCCTAGGTATTAAATGGGTCATTCTCCTTGGAACTGGTCAGCGAGAAGTACTGGAAAGTGAACAAACCTATGGAACTGTACTACGCGCCAACAAAGGAACACAAATAAGCTGTGCTGGAAAACTGAGATGGGACTCTCTTTTTATAGCTGTGACTTCTTTAATATTACAAGAAGGCACCACCATTACCTTCATGGATGATACACATGATGCCTTCAGGCTCTCTCTGTAAACTTACTAATGTGATTAGACAGTATTCTGGGTTGTATTTAATTTAGTCTTTGGTTTGGGTTTTTGGTTTTTCCCTAGGAGACTAAATGACCTAGTCCAGTGCATTCCAGTGTTTGACATGCTTTTTTGTTTCTAACGCATGATAACTGAATGAGTGTTCCAGTTTGGAATGTCTTAATTCTGTCCAGGTAAATCTGGATTTCTAATACATTTTGACACAGTTACAGTAGCCTCTGTGAAGTATTGAGCATTGGATGGCTAAGTCAGTCTATTCAATAGTAACATATGCCAAGGAATGTGTTAAATGTTGTAATTTGCTAATGGTTATCCATATAAAAGATGGATAGAGAATTGATTTCTGACGGTATCGCAGCTAGAGCTCATCTCATTCCCTAGAAAAGATTTATTAGTCACTTTCTTGGGAACAAAGAGAGCTGTACTGAGAAAAATGACACCTTAAAACCTTGCTGTTTACTGGGTTTAATACTTCAGTGCAAGTGGATTCAAGAGAAGGGTTTGCTTTTCAATGAATTTCAGTAAAAAAAAAACCCAAACAACGCAAACCCCTCACTTTTTTTCCATGTAGCACATGCCAGTCCCGATGTGCACTGCAGCTGCCCCTCTGGCCCCTGCTGCAGTGTTACCTCATCCTCACAAGCTCAATTGAAGAAAATCTGGAAGTTTTACAGCCCTGCTCCGGTCCCTGTGTAAAACAGGTTTTTATTGTGAATGTATCAGAACCTTCTCTAAAGAACTGTCCCAAAAACTTTTTTAAAAGCAAATCCCAGAAATTCCAGCACACGGACATAATGCAACATCAAAATGCTTTGCTTTATGGAATTTGTGCTCCCCCAGCTGTGAGCTAATTTGGGTGTCAGTTTGAGCAAGGAGGACTTCAAAACCATAAGCTGCTCCAAGATTATTTTATTTTTTTTTTCCATAGCTTTAACAAATGTGGCTTAGCACTTTGGAAGATGATTTTAGTACTTGACAAAGTTTACCATTTAGTGTCTTAAATTTAGGTTCAAGTTTTAGAACTTGCCAGTAGGCTGTTATGTGAAGTCCAGTAGCTGCTGTTCATTTGCATGTCAAACTCCTCATCCCTCGCTCTGGACCTTGCCGGAGGTTAATTACCTATTAGCAGTCTGTCTCAAGGGAAGCGATGTTGCCGTGAGCTTCCCTTTGCTGTAAGACTTGCTGATGGAGCCTTCACCCCTTTGCACCTGAAGCTAGAAGCAAAACACGTTGCAGATTGGTAGGTGAGAAGTGTTAAACCGTATGGTTTGTCTTGCCCATGGCCAAGACTGGTTTTGGCACGTGGTACACAAGCATTCAGGTGCTCGGGGAGGAATCACCACCTTTCCATCGCTTCTGTCTCTCAAGCCTCGCACTTGTAAATATGTATGTCCATTCCCGCTGCTGTTTGAGCTCAGCTTTAGCCCCATGTCAAAGCTGCACAGGCTTCTTTAAGTAACTTAATTTATTTTCTCTTAACTGGAAAGACTTTTTTTTTTTTTTCTCTGTGATAGGAAACAGAAGTTTTCAGGCCCCACAGAACACCAAGGGGGCAGTTTTAAAGGAAACGTGGTACTTGTGACTCTGGTGAAATGTTGCATTGTATAGACTAGTAGTGCATGTCCACTGAATAGGATCTCGGGGGCGGGGATTATAAATGCTTTAAAATTTATGGGTGAACTTCTAGACTAGCTGCAGCATCCCTTCCCCTTGTGACAGCAAAGGTAACGGCCAGGCCCTTAAGCAAGAGAGGTGTTAGTGAGGCTGAGGGGTCTGTCTAGGAGCAATCTGTCACTTTGTCCCCAGTTCCTTAAGAAGCGTGGGAGAATGTGAAGCCTTTATTTTCATGTTGTAGTGAACTGACTGAGTATTAATATTATCTATATAATGTAGTTGTTTGATTAAACTATTGATTGCACTGTGACTCATTAGTGCTATAAACTATTTTACTTTCAAAATTACTTCACTCTTCCACCTTTTAAAGCCATATTATTTTTAAAGTACATGTGTGTGAGGTACGACTAAGCTCTAGTGTCCAAATGAAGTAACACTCAATAAAAGCCAAAATATTATCAACGATGTATTGGAAATTGCAGTGCTGCAATTAAAAGGCTGCAAAGGCCTTGGACAGTTTTTGTGCTGTTCAAATCAGGTGTTTGTCCTCTCCCGCATGCTGATCAGCTGATAACACAACACTGATTTCAGTACCTTAGTGGTTCAAGCAGTTGAGCAGTTCTGGTTTTCGGTAGACACAAGGCACTCGCAGCAGCTTGATCCAACAAGGATTTGTTGGGTACTGAAGGTCTGTCATTAGCTGTAGAGGCAGAGCACTACGCCAAGGATGCGCTCAGGCCTGGTGGTACAGCATTGCTCAGCTCTAAAAACAGACCGCTATTGAACAGAAAGAGAATCCCCACAGGCCTGAGTTACAGACGCCCCTTCTGCTGGTCATGTCCAACAGCAACACTCCTTGTCCCAGCTTGTTGCTTCTGCCCCTCTGACAGAGGGGAAGAGGGTAAATTGCATGGACAAGCCCCAATTTGATTTTCCCCACCCCTTCTTGTGCGCAGCTGCGAACACCATGGAGCAGCCCCTTTGAATTGAAAAGACGCACGATAGCTGCTGTCATTCAGGAGGAGCCCTAAAAGCCATCAAAAATATTTCCCCAACAGGCTTCAGTTGAACTTTCTTTTTAGCCTACTTCAGTGTAATTTTTTGCTCCAGTTCACCAACTCCCTGACTGATTCCTGCAGCGAGCAGAGTGTTATCTGCAAACAAAGCCTTTTAACAGGCTCTCCACTAAAAAAATAAATATTGAGCTCAGAACTGGGAAACACTGTAACTTTCCTTTCTTACTTGCATTTATCTTTCTGATTTGATCCCAAGTTATTTTTGGAAAAGAACTATGAGCACTAAATTTTGGGAAGCAACTTAAAAGTTTGTTGCTGTAGCACTGCTGAAGTGCAGTTATCTCTGTAGTGGTCTCCTCTTTTTTTAATTAGGACAGAATGAAAATAACTTGGTACGGAAGCAGTCCTGCATTTAAGATGGTAAAAGGGGCAGTAACTTAATCCTGGGCTGAGGGGAGCTGAGGCTGTCTGGCATAATCAGGAGCGTATCAGTCACGTCACTCCTGGCTGCCACTCAATGAGAGAAGCAATTAATACTCTTACTGGGGGGTTTCAGCGATGGAAAAATAAGAATAATCATATACTGCTCTTAAATAAAGCTGGCTGAACACCAAACCTGTAAGAAAAATGGAACTAGTTTAATTGCAATAGTTGTTCCCAATTCAAGTGAAACACCCGGAGGTATCCAAGCAAAGTTTTGGGGAAAGAAAGGACAAAGTCAAGTTTATTTGGCTGGAACACTGCCATATATTTAAGGAAACCAGAGCAGACTACCAACACACAGCATCTTTGCTCGTTCACAGAAGAGATCTTTAACAGCTACGATTGTATTACTGACAAATTCATAGCAAAACTTCACCTAGAACTTCAACTTGTGGTGCCGTGTCGCTGCACCTTTTTGCGGTACACAACGAAATGTAATCTCCGAACAAACACCTACCTGGAGCGACTAACACAAATCACTAAAGTTTGGTTATAAACTGAGGTTTCAGTAACAGTCATGTAACCGTTCCTTTCCGCTCTCACTTGTGTTAGGCCCTTGCTTGTAGGCAGAACTGTGAAAACAGAACCGAACGCCAGATGACACGTACAATCTGGAGTTATAAGCACAGACTCAGGACTTTCTGGCTTGCTTAAACTCACATCAAGTTTTATCCTGGGATATTTTATCACCTTAACATGACCTCCCTCTCAATTCTAACAAGCCAGGGTTTAGGAATGGTTCAAATGAGGAATATTCTGTTTCATATTAACCTCGTGTTCGGAAATGCTTAAGACTTTTGGCCCCACCCACCCTTCTGGATTCTGTGCTGGCAACAGGGCTTTGCCAGAGACTCGGGAGCAGCCGCCATGCCTCCGTGAAAGTGGATGTGAGCATAAAAGCTAGGAACTGCCTCGGAGACCTTCTCATGTTAACAGCACTGGGACCACACATGCTGTCATCAGGGGCAAGTTCTGCTACATAATTTTAAAATGTCTTTTCAAATTAAAATAGCACGCAACTCAAAATCTTAGAATCCAGTTTGGTAAGAAGTACTGGCTTACTTGAACAGGATGCGCAGGTCTGTAATATCCCGATCTACGAACAAAACGATTTGCATTAATCAGCTGCACAGCGAGTAGGGCAGTCTTTTGTGACCATGGCAGCAGCAACTCCGGATTTATCGTCTTCCAGAAACTCAGCATCTTCCACCTTGCCGTCTGCAGCAGCTTCAACCCGTTCTCCTGCCTGGACATCTTCAGCTCGATGGAGGGGGCCTTCTGCCTGCCCCCCCGTGTACGTGGGCGTGCTGTACTTCATAAGGATCGTCTTAAACTGTGCCAAGGGCGCGTTTGTGCGGAGTCCCATAGGATCAAAGTGGGTTCTGCTGACTCTGTATCCAGCTTCAGAGAGATAGCACAAGAACTTATTTAACCTAAAAAAAGAACAAAAAAATAATTTAAAAAGGAGTTAATGTTAATAAAGCAGATTCAATACAAGTTGTCATAGTAATCTGAGACTGGAACTCAATGAAAACCTTACTTTGGCATGTTCATTCCTTTAATACTGTGTCTGTGGATATTGTAGTAAAACGCAGGGTGCTCAGCGCTGTTCTCAGCTTTCTGTCGCTTGGCTGCATTTCGAATCACTTCATCACTTTTTCTTTTTCCTGGACCACAAAAAAATGCGCCAGTGAAACTAGGGAATATTCAGTAACACCACAGAAAATGCTAAAAGACAGTACACGGAAAAAAAAAAAGCCACATAGCAACTACACCTTTGTGTCTGCTTTTATAAGCTAGTATTTTGCAGTTAAAATCTGGCCTGAATTTAACTAATGTGCCAGTTTCAGTAATAACAAGTGAAGTCAAGTACACTTCATGGAATATTTTGCATTCTGCTTTTACCAATAAATATGATTCTGGATGAAGATACAGTAAAATCAGTATTCAGTGGGGGGAAAAAAAAACAAGCTCCCAAGTACCAGTAGTATTAAATAAATAAAAAAAATTAAAATGTGAACAGTGGGTTGGGCTTAGGCATCACTTAAACTACAGTTTAATTTGAAACTGCTACAGCTACACCAAAATGATCTACTTACCAGGTACCAAGTAGGATTCTGCAGAATTATTTGGTGTTTTTATATATACACCACACTCTTCTAGAATACAATTGAAAGTCAAAGTTAATTCTACTGTAAGACAGTAAAATGGCAAAATATCTTAACAGAAAGAGGTAATACCACATTCTGGCCTGAAGAAGGAAGCGTAGTAAGCAGCATACCTATGGGTAACTTTTACATACTAACTCAGTAACTTGAATTTAGAGGGGATATTCAAAATACAATGTCATTAAATGAGTGGCACAGTGTTCCCATACAGAAAGCCACTTCTTTTGGCACACCGATTTGCAATCCCTGGGGAGTACACAGAGCATGACAGCTGGAGTCCTCTCTCCCTAACAACAGCACATGCTCCGGGATTGGGATCCACCAAAGAACTAGCAGACAGTTATATTTCCATCTCCTTCAGGGAATGTGCTGGATTTCATGGCAGTCCACCTGCCTGTTATGTTTCTTTGGTTCAGGATCTGTCGCACTGATTAAACATGTCTAACCCAGTGCTACGCCTCTGACAGAGCCTGCTCTTTTTACAGCACCAGAGACCGTCTGACAAGGACTGCCAAGTCCCACACTGCATTTAATTTTAGGGATACACTGCTGTTAGTAGCAAGTTACCAAAGAGCAGCATCTCTAAACCACCACAATTCTTTTTGCGAAGTCTGCCGTTTTTCTTACCTTGTTTGTTCTCATCGCAATGCGTAGTAAAATGTTTTGAAGTTGTGCACTCTGCTTCACAAACTAACGTCTTTAAGAGCGGCTGAGCTTCATCCAAGCCATACTGGACAGCCTCAAACAGCATTCTTCTGAGGAATCCAGTGTTAAACAGCGCTCCTGACCTATGAAATGCAAGAGAAGGGAAAAGTTAAGACTTCTTAGCAAAAGCAAAAAAGCTGCTCTAAAAATCTCTTGCCCAAACTGATCAGCAATTGTTACACCAAAGTGCTGCATCAGGCTGACCACGTTCTTAACTTCGTGATATTGAATTCCTTTGTTTACAATGACAGTAGTATTGGTCTCATGTTAAAAAAGAAAATAATCAAGATTTCAAGAACAGTAATTTTATTTCCGCCCTACTACATTGAGAAAGTCATTAACCCCCCCCCAAAAAAAGGCACTGCCAATTGTTAACCATTTTTAATACTGCTTTGAAATAGTTTAAAGACTTAGCAAAAAGATTTATTCTTGTTTCTCACAAGAAAAAATTCTAAGTATTAATTATCAAGCAGGGTATTATTTACTACCATCAGCACATGGAAGGATTAATAAATTTAGTAAATAAGTGTTGCTTAACATTTGTCAAGTAGAGACGACACAGCCAGGTTCTCCTGTGCTGGATGTGTTACATAAGCTGCACTGAATATGAAATTTAAAGCAAGTTTGTTATTATTGAACTCTAAGAACAAAAGCAAAAACTCAATACCCTACTAAACTCAAAGTCAATTAAGTGTTTCCTGAATTGCTGTACCTCTTTTTGTAGTGCTATAATATCCAGCAGATTTGCATTTTTATTCTATGACTGAAGAGCTGACCCCCAGAGGTCCTTCCCACCCAAATTATTCTCCAATTCTGTACTGTGTTCTGGACTTACCAGAGAGGACCAAGAACTACTGCCGTCTTCCCAGGCATACTGCCGTGACAATCACAAGGCAGCTGCTGGTAAGGATTTTCTAAACAGAAAAACAGGATTTAAGTTGTTTTTAAATAGCCAGCAATGCCTACTTCACTGGCTAGAGATGACACCGATAGGGAGCAGCAGCTTGCTTCAGGGGAGGTATTTGGAAGGACAAGAAGCAGCAGAAGTGTGACACCACCCTCCCTTCTGCCAAGCAGTGCTTAGGAGAACTTAGCAATTGATGACTTTATCTTTAATCATTGTTAAAGCATTGAAAGAAAACAAGAGCGCCCCATAACTTTGTTTCTTGGCAGATTTCAAGTATCAAGGAAGTTATTAGCCTTACTACTTACATAAGCAACTGTCCAGATTAACAGTAAATATCAACAAGTGTCAAACATCAGTCAATTACCTCTACAAAATACAGCCACCTACAAGTTTCCTAAGCCGCAAGTCAGCTTGCTTGCAAGGCGTTAAGTAAACAATTCGTTTACTAATGAAGATCTCCACTATAACACTGTACTTACCAGTTACTCATTTCTGTTCTAAAAGCTTTATCTCTTTTTTTAAAAAGATCTTTTTAATAACAAGCTCATTATCACATGTGCCTGCACCTGACTTTGAGTGGGGCAAAGACACCACCAGTTAGTAGTTAGATATCAAAGAACCCCTAACTTTGAAACAAGGTTTTTCCATTTGTATTCATGCCAACTACCACCTGGCTACTAGCTACCTCTTGATTTATTTCTTTCTTTTTAATTTTTACCTCTAATTTTTGTTTCCTACTTCTGTTCACTCACGTAGAGAGACAGCCCATGAACAGTCGACTCTGAACCTAGAGGCTGCCTTCATTTACCGCCAAGTGAATTACAGAAAGTGCGCACCACCAGAAAGCGGATATTGGTGTATTAGAAATACCTTCTCTGCTTCATGCAATACACTCATCACTAGATTAAATGGAATTATTACTTTACTAAAAGGATGTAAATATAAACAAGGGCTAAACAAGCACAAAACGGATACAGGAATCAGCTCTAGAAAGTACAAAAGAAAAGCCATTTACCTTCTAACATATTACCCTCTTTCTGAAAAGTTCTCTCTTCGCACCACTGGCAATGGATGAGGTATCTTATTTTCTTTGCTGAATTATCTGCAGGAGATGGTCCCCGTAAAACTCTGACCACTACTAGAACAAAGTGTTCTAGAGCTACCGTGACTAAGACTTCAATGCCTTTGTTACAGCGAGCTGCAGCTCTATGGAAGAGAAACATTCTCGGGTCAGTATTTGCACTCCGGCATTCTGAAGACCTCTGTGTGCTTTATTTCCTCCCCATCTTTCCTGAGCAGTTCTCCCATCCCCTCGCCTGCAGCTTTTTTTCTCTAATTAGGGACTAGGTTTTATGTCTGCATTTATCCAATAGACTGAATTTACTGAGAATATCTATATGCAAATTACTAATTTTACAAGTTAGTAATTACATAAATCTTTTTAACCACAAGCACGAGGATCTGTAGTGACTATCAGTTTCCATCAAAGCAAGTCTAACCGCAATGCTTAGCTAGAAGCCATCCAAGCAGTTTATTAATAAAGTCTTGTGCAGTACTAACAAGACCGCAAAACTGACAAAGGAATGAAAGTTTGCGGATAGACAAGCCCCAAACAATTCTATGATTCTACTTTTTACATTACCATCCCACCCCACCATTCCCAAACACTCCCCTGTTTATGCATTTTCATCTTGCCCAGTCTTTTAGTTTAAAATTTACATTATCCCCTAGCAGCACAAGAATTACGAAACATTAATTTTGCATCAAGAAGTCTGGCTTTTAGAACTAAGGAGTTCTGGAAACTGAACACGTACAACCTACAGCAGAAGTCTCAATTTTCGTATCACTAACACTTTTCTAATAAACTTCTACCAGAAGTTGAGCTGATTTGTTTTATCAGTACCTCGTCACAGCAGCAATTACTATTCTGGCTGCCAGTTCCTTGTAGTACTCTGTTCTGACAATATTACATCCATAATGACGCAGGGCAACGTGTTGAGCCTTTGCATACAGAGAACTGGTGTCCGTGGACGTCAATGACACAATTCCAAGATTTCTCACATTTCTAAAGGCAGAATCCAGATAATTCACAGAAGTTCCGTAGGGGTCCAAATGGCTGAAAAGAAAGGAAGTCCCACTGAGTATCTATAGATGCTCAAGAGTTTAGTTTAATCTCAGAAGAACACTGTTTATAAGCTTCACCTACGGTCATATTTGCATCCTGACCTGACGACTATTTCAAGTTACGAGAACATTGGCCTGATGCTTACACCTTTATCCTTAAAGCAAAGGGAAACTTCTAAAACCAAAAATACCTTCACATGTATTCAATTCCAGTTTACATACTAAGTAATTAGCCTAATTTTTAGCCTGAATACCTTCTGCTTAATTAGCTTAGATCTACATGTTAATAAATACAAAGAAATCCAGTCACTAATTTTGATGTGTGTATATGGTTTTGAATGTCTGCATCTATAAAGCCAACGTGGAAGAATTAGCCTACATTAACTGAAAATTAATATGCTGCAAAATGGATTCAAACAAGAGACGCAATAAAGTCCTACACGATGACATGCACAGGTGTGAATTTTAAACTAACTACAAGTTTTAAGAAAAAGAAAGGATTAATTTGACATTTCTCTTTATCAAGCAGGCAATGAAGTTATATAAAAAAATAGTCTGGCTTAAAATTTTCACGTACATTTATAGCCAATTCTGGACGTCAGAAGGGCTTAACCTTTTTCCAGCAATTTCTAAAACATTTAGGATTAATGTTCTGTTCCCACACTATTTATGGGACAATAAAATGACATTTAAAATACCATGTGACCATTGGTTGCTTCTTTCATTCCAACTTCCCTAATTAATCATTCACTGGGAGATGGGGGTGTCACTACCAAACCAGAAAATTATCAACAGAAACATCCAACACTTACATGAAATCAAACGATCTCAAATGCATTATAACATTGGCGTCCATTTTTGTCACCTCAATGGTGTCAGTATTTTCTTCTCCATCTCCCAGAGCTTCATCATTGTCATCTTCCTTAGGGTTCAGTTTCACCTTCATTTTGTTTAAATGGCAGTTTTCCTGAATCATTGTCACAGAATTTTCATTACAATCATTAATTGTAACTTTCACAGAACTCCTGAGATGCTTTGCCCATTGTAATCCCATTATACCTAGGGAAAGACAGAATTGTAACTCCATGACAGAGTAAGGAGTTGGTTTCTGGGTCGCTGAACACACCAAGAAAAAATGCATCCTTTTAAGTGTTTCTAATACAGAAGTGTGTGCTATGCAAATTCTGTCGTGTTCCTGCAAAAATGTGTTGGTGACCTCCTGCCTCAGCAGAGTGACAATGGGGTTTGTCAAGGGACAGTCTATTTGTCACCATCTTGTACGATAATTGGGGTTATAAACCAGAAGACCTGTGGTATTTGCAAGCAGCTGACCCACAATCTGCAGGAAAGTCCCTTGGCTTGTTTAGCACTCCAGAGCAGCAGACAGACGCCTGTCACAGACCAACAGTAAACAGGGTAATAGCTACTGTCAAGATTTTTAAGCTGCCTCTAAATATTTATTGCTGACTGCCCTGATTTCAGCTAAAAAAATACAAGCATTACTTCACAACATTTAAAACAATATGTGTTACCAACATTACTCTTGCACTTGGGAAGTCTGGCCTAGTACAGAACGGTGATAAATTCACCACTGGAATTTTGATGCAGAGTGCTGCGCAGTTACTGCTATTCTCAACTATAACCTTAAGTTCACAGCCGTTGGCTGATAAATGAGGCAGCAATCCGGATCTCTCCAGACTTTTGTTCCAGGTGGTTAATAGACACTGATATAACTACTGTACACTTAGTTCACGTTCAGCAATTTTGCAATCAATTACGAGGTGATTCTGATAAAGAAGCTTGGATTCATCACCATTTTTAAACCACAGGTTGATCGTATAGCCAAATTCCACAGCCATGGAGCCACAAGAGATTTGTGACCTCGGATGCAAGTTTAGGAAGATGTCACTTCATGGACATTGAGGCAACTAATTTTAAGGAGACAACTAAACTTTGATTTAATATTATTCACAGTCTTTTTAAAAGGCTTAATACCAGGCTCTTGAGAGCTGATTTTTTTTTTTATGGAAACTAAGGACTGCCTGCCTAAGGAAGAAAATTATTGT
Organism: Alca torda; assembly: GCA_008658365.1. Taxonomy (NCBI): domain Eukaryota; kingdom Metazoa; phylum Chordata; class Aves; order Charadriiformes; family Alcidae; genus Alca; species Alca torda. Next base: position 7,471,745 of record CM018087.1, on the reverse strand, counting down.
GTACCTCAGATTATTTTTGAATATACAGTGTCAGTTACTACTGATTTCTGCAGCTTCATACTATTGGATATTAGCCAAAAAATTAAAGAAATTTACTTTACCCGTGGCACCAAAAGCATCCAAACATTCTATCGGTTTTCGTTCTTCAGCTAGAACAGCTAGTGCGCAGAATATCAATTGCCTTGAAAATAAAAAAAGAATGGTCATATCAAGTAAGCTGAGAAAATATTTTTTCCTTCCTTTTCCTTATTTATTTTCCTTGAACGTAATACTAGAACATTTAAGCTGAACTCTACCTTTTTCACAGAAGAACTGTAAGTCAAAAACCTCATCTGCCCTTAAAAGTTTAATTCTACAGCAGGATATTGATAAAGTAAGATCTGGAATCAACTTACTAGTTACTCCAACACTGGAAAGAGTGGCTAGCATTCAAGAGTAAGTAGTGTCTTTCCTTACTTTCCCAGCACAATCTGATACTACCCCACTCATGGCTCTGTGCTTCCAATATGTCAGAAATTACTGTAGAGCAATGGAATTCCACTGTGTTGAGGAAGAAACCTTGTTTTTTAGACATAGCCATAACCTTAGGGGCAAAGGCCTTCTTCAGAGGCATCCTTAGCTTTCACAGATGCATCTGAACCAACTTTAAACCTGGAAGCTCAAATATTGCCAGCACGGCGAGGATGAGGGGTCAGCACGGGCTGACACCCACTCCCATGCCTCGGTGTCAACGCTTGCACCCTTCAGGTGTGGTACAGATGCTATTTATGACTCTCCTTAAAAACCAGAATGTTTCTTCCTCCATCTTTTTAATGCAAATAAAGAGAAGACACTTGAGAGCATCAGAGTCCCAAGAGAAAAAGGCCTAGAATATGAAAACTGTAAATAGGTATGCTGCTGTTCGGTTAAAGGAGAGAAAGCAGTGACTATCCATAGTTAACTTGTGGAAATTCACAGAACAACATCTGAAGTGTATACAATGAAGTTAGTTTTCAAGCGTGCTCTTCTTTTCAAATCCTGTCCTTTTCCATAAACTACTCATTACATAAACGTACTTAATTGCTGCAGAAATGACAATATTTCCCACATAGTCTTCTTGGATTTAAACATTTATCATTAGTCTTCTGATGGAAACCTTTCCAAATCAAAAGAAAATATCCAAGCAGATAAATTAAAAGCACTTCCAAACAGAATTCTTATCCCAGGAACCATACCTTATTACTCACCAATTCCACCACTCCTGCCCTTTGAAGTTTCACAGGATTTGCTTTTCAAAACGCACGAGTATTTTTCACTAAAAATTCACCACCCCTCCTCCGGTGCATCCTCCCACTCCGTTCTCTCACCTGTTGAGTTTCATTTTAGGATTAAAATAGGAATCTGTTTTCTGAGGTGTGGAGTAGTTGGGAAGAACCTGCACATCCGTGGACAACTCTTTGAGCACTTCATGAGAAGACTTGGGTGCAGGAACTAAAAGAAAGCAGTTGTGGGGGAAGGAAAAGAGTTTCTAAGAACTGGAAATTAGCATTAGCACATTTGATAAATTAAATTGAAAATTTGCTCCCATATAGCAAGAAGTCTGGGTTATGCAACAATCCAACTGGCACACATGGATGAGTTAACTAGTACACGGGGGGGAAAAAGGCAGGCAACAATTTCTCTTCCAGTCCCGAGAGTGGCAGATAAGGATCAAGCTCTACCTCAATTTTTCTTCCCATAAAACAACAGATTTGTTTCCCAGTTGGGCTCCTATGTACCCACTCAAATTTAAGAGAGCAAGCCCCTGAGCCTGAGGCTTAGCACATTTATTTTGCAAGTTCAGACATAATACATCGCTAATTAATTAAAACCCTATGAACACAGTCCTGAATGTTTATCAGTGAACTACGAAAAACCCTCAAAATCCTTGATCTGTAAGTTACCCTCTGTAAGTTACCAAACAGCTTCACAAAACACACATAGACAGCACAAGCAGAGGGACAATTTTGGCACCTAAGCTTTGTGTACAATAATTTGTGTTAAAACAAGCTTTCTGATCAGACAGCTGTAAACACACGCTGTCATTCCTCTGAGCACTTATCCCCAGTCTAACAGGACCAAAATTTACCTGGGAATGACCAGGAAAAATTTGTTAGCATTCCAGTAGATACCTGCCAGCGCTCAGCCTGCCTGTCTCAGTGCTTTCAAACACGGAGGCTGCGGATCTGTGAACCACGCCATCACATGCCCCACGTTCACAGCCCCCAGGTGCTGCTGAATTGCCTCCAAAGCAAAAATATCTGACCTCTGGATTTCTCTGCTCCCCGTTAGAAAAACAGCCACATACATTTTGTTAAAAAAAATAACAAATGGGTCATTCTTTACTGACAGCTCTGAAGGGAACGATACAGAGATTAATCAATTTCACAACAGACACTATTAAAGGTACGGAATATGTACTATCACTTCTTAGACATACAAACTGATCCCCCAGACACTAAACTACTCCTAAACTGCATATTGGTAACAGAGACAAGTGTGACCCTCACAGCTCCCAGTCTCATCTTTATTATATCTGTCCCGGTTTCAGCTGGTTACTTATTTTCCTACTAGCTGCTGTGTTTTGGATTTAGTATGAGAATAATTTGATAACATGCGTTGTTTTAGTTGTTGCTAAGCAATGTAAAAAAAGTCAAGGACTTTTTCAGCTTCCCACAGAAGTTGAGAGGGAGCAGAGACAAGCTGGCCAAAGGAATATTCCGTACCATAGATGTCATGCTGGGCAATCAAATCAATCTCACCACATCAGGTGGTGATAGCGCCTTGTGTTGTATCACTTTACTTTGCATATTATTTTATCATTATTATTGTTATTCTCCTCCATTACTCTATCTCAACGCACGATTCCCGCCCCCCGTTCCTTTTCTCCCGTCTTCTCCCCACCCTAACTGGGGACTGGGAGCAAGCAAGCAGCTGCATGGTCCTAGTTGCCAGCTATATAATTAATTATATAATTAATATAAGTAATTATATTAATTAATAATTACAATTGTTTAAAATTCTTCCAATCTAGTTTATACAAGTTTAGAAACAAAAGTCTAATTCTGGAGAAAGTCAGACAGGATTGTCATTTACTAAACAACTATGGACAGCTCTGTCATGACTCTCCAGAACTAAAAGTTATCTTGTTTTGTGAATTCATGCTGATGCAATTGGGATAAAAAGCCAAGGATTTTTATATTGCAGATTTACACAAGACTGATTTACAAAAACACACACAGCCAAATACATAGGCATCAAAGTCTCTATACAGATTTTTTTTTCATGGATTTCATGTCCTCCACTGTTTTGCAGAGACAGAAACCTACATTTCCAACATTAAACTAATTGTGAATGCAGTATTATTTACCAGTAAGAACAGAGTAGCTGTTCCATGCAGACACTAAATCACAACACTGCTACACCTTTGAGGAAAAGGAAGTGTTTTGAAATACTAAGGGCAGATTTCTCATTCATAAGGCTAAATCCATTTTGGAATTTTTTTCATGTCTCACCACCACATATCAGTTATTCCATGCAGTCGATAGTATAAAAAGATTGAATGTTTTACAGAAGAACCTACCTGTAACAAACCTTGATTCAGTTTCTCCTTTATTCACATGACGATTAATATGACCTATCATATCAGTTCTTCTTGTGATAGTTGCTGAACAGATGACACAATGGTAATGGGCTCCCATCTTTGCAAATGTCTGTAAAATATGATATGTATAGTTTCAGAATAGATAAAAATGGTTGAAGTAGAACTATACCTAAACATAGGCATATGAACAAATCATCTGTTACCTCTAGTGCATACAAAATATTTTGAACCTACAGGACTGTAAACAATCACACCAGCAGAGCCAGCACAGCACAGCTATCCTGCCACAGCACCAAAATCAATTAAACTCTGCCCAAACTCCACATACTCAGCACACAAGGAAGGAACTGAGAAGCATCCCTCATCTGGCCTAATGAGCCCTTTATCTCTTCCACACAAAGCTGCTGTTTATTCCCAACTATGGCAGCGTTCTACCCACCAAAATAAGAGAGATACAACTACATTCAACTACTCAAAGGTAGTATATCAGGTACTTATATTCTGGCCCAATAAGCTTTTGGTATCCCACACTGGATTAATTTTGAGGAGTATTTTGAGACCAAGTAGATGGCAAAAGTTCCCCTAAATCACCCATTCCCCCTATTTTGTAGGGTAACATATTTCTGTGATTCAGCACTTCTACCTGGTCTCCCACGAGGTTTGGTTTTACTGGATGACAAGGTAAGTGGCAGATGCACATTCTGTACCCTGGAAAACAAATTCTTATCACACCACAGTACAGTAAGTAAATGGAATGCAAGTTTCCTATACCACAAACTCTGATTCAAAGTCTTCTTTATTTTTAGGGCATGGTCTCATTTAAGATTCCCAAGTATTGCCACAAGACAGTGACAAGAGAACATTACTAACTATATGATAAACTCACCTCCCACACAGAGAAATTAATCAGCTAATTATACACATAAATTTTTAAAAGATGAAAAAAAATTATATATAAGCAATTCATTTTAATCCTACAAAGCTACGGTTAGTCTTCTGGCTATATGGTATATAACTTCCAATGGTACTTGTGAGTATTTTACAAAAGTATTGTTACCTGACTAAAAGACTTGTGTGAATACTCCTATAAAACATATGTTCCACAGTTTAAAGAAAAAAACCCAAACAAAACAACAAAAAAGACATCTGCTAGTGCATGCAAAACCAGAACTCCAGTCAGATCATTTGTAATTTAACTTTAATCTTGTCCATCTTCTGATTAGTCATTCTATCTCCCGTAAACTCATACACCTCGTTCTTTAAAAACCACTCTTTTCCTTCTTGAACTTCCTGTAGGGATTTCAATGCATCTTAACAAGTAGATCAGAGTTTGTTAAAAAAACAGATAAAGATACTAAATACAGATACTAAATAGATACATTAAGTATTTATCTGAAGCCAGGGAACCTTTATGATGAGCTAAAGATGACCACGTGTGTGTATGTCTGATTATTAATATAACCAAAACACTTTCATGATATAATATTTTACATTTTATAGTAATTTTCATGACATGACAAGCAATTATTTTTTATATGAGGAAACAACTGTTTTGTCATGTAGAATACTAAGCTATTTTACATTTATATTTTACACTTAGGTCAAAATTCATTATGGCAAAATATGGTTCTCATTCAGAGCTGGTAACAAGATGCTGAAGTCAAGAGGACTTTAGAAAGATTAAACACAGAATAACATCCTACATGTCCACCATTTCTTCTAGTGTTTACTATTCAAATATGATTACCATTACCTTCAAATTCAACAGACACTTTCCAGTGCAAATTCTGAAGGTGACGATGGAGTTTATGACTATAGCAAGCTTTGAATTTCTCCTCGGGACACAATGGACAAGGCTTTTTTTCATCTGAAAATACCAATGAAGAAGTATGAGAAACACATGAAACGCAGTTACCACTGATGGCAATAGGGATACATGTTGAGAGAAAAAAGAATGACAGCACTACCAGAGAGTAGTTCCCCAGGGTATATTCTAAATCTGGCAAACACAAAGGTCAACTTTATGGATTGCCTCTTTTTACTCCACAGAATACAGCCAAGAACCACTATTACTTCGAAGATCATTAGCTTCTGCAACCATTACTTTTTGTTTTCTAGTATTTTTTACTCCAGCAACATGAGGCTAATACAACTTCTACAGAGTACTGCAGAATAACAGAATTTTATAGATGAAGTCTAGAGACTTACAATGGTTAAAAAAATACCTCAAGAGGTTAGAACAAGAATCTGTCTTCCCCCCCTCCTCAATCTTTTAGATAAAACAAGCACCTGGTATCTTTTTAAGCTGAAAAAAAAGATAACATACTTTATGTTAAAAAAAAAAATTTCTTCTTGGAAATCTTGCATAAGGCACAAAAAAGCAAAGGCAAGATTATCTGACATCAAAGGTGCTGAAGCACTTGAAGTACTAACCAAAATAAAAACTAGTTATTGGGAGAGGTATGTTTTAGAGCATGCACACAGGAATGATGTTTTAGGGCATGCACACATCTGCTGCTGTCTTAAGACTGCTGAACGTCAAAGAGCCTCTCATGCAGAATTTAGCAGAAAAGCTTGTATGTGTTCAAGTAACACTGGATAGATACTGAAATATGCCACAGAACATGGGGATCTATAATAATAACTACTTATCTTAGGCTTGCACAACAGCAACATTCCTTTTTTATTACTTTTTTTATGAGTGGATTACTAGAGTCCCATGCCACTGTAGCCAACAGAGGCAGTCTACAGCTCACCGAATACATAACCAGTGTTCTCTAACGTTGATCAGCCTCTTTTATGATTTACTGGGTATCAAATACATGAGGCGATGGTAATAAATACAAGTCGGTCCATTATCACACATGGCAGAAGAATGCTACATCCATGCAGAAGAAATAAAAAATTACTATTGAGACTAGGCAAGGGAATAATGATTTTCTTATCACTACCATGGATTTACATATAACTCGGTTCAGCAACGGCTGCAAGTACCAGAGTTATGAGATACTTATGACTCATCTCATTAAAAATGGAACTATGTAAGTTTTTAGCATATTTGTTAGTAAAATTAAAGAGACATGGAGGTAGGCTATTATTTCCATCAGTGGCCACTCTAAAAATTATTAAGGAGCAAGAGCCATATGATACAGAGCCTGTGGAGACCCCGATGATCATTTTCCTTGATCTGTGAATAAAACCTAGTTTCAGTTGCCAGGGCTGCCACTGCCAGCACTGAATACATACATGTAATCAGCAAAAATCTAAAAGTTGTAATAAAAGCACTTCTCAGTCTTAAAGCAATCCTCCAATATACATCTGGATCAGAAGTGAATACAGGGGGAAAAATACAGAGAAAACATCTGAAACAGAAAATATATTTATTTAAATGTATATATTTAAACACTGCAAAGACAACAGTTAGCTTCCCTGTTACCATGTCACTTGAAGTAAAATAAAAATGCGACTAAGCTGCTGATCTAGCTAGAATTAAAATTTTGCTGATCCATGCACACTGCCAACATTAGAAATGCTACAATGCAGAGGAAAAAGATGGGCAAGAATCGTTAAGGCCTTAAATTTACTGAAGGAAGTACAATATTCAATAAGCAAGGGAACAAATCATAAAGCTTTTTATTTTTTATAAAACCCCTAGTCTTCAAGCATAAATACATAGTGTGTTAAAAATAAAAACTGAGAACAAATGTAAATACCTGAAAACATGATCTGTGTTCTGGGATACTGCCATGGTAAACTCACCTTCTTTCAGGTTAGCTAGTTTCTCTAGATCAGCAAGATGTCTTTGAATTGAAATGTGTTTCTCTAAAAAGCAGAGAAATTTAGAAGTTAATCATTCGTAGTTAAATAATTATTTTTAGTTTGCTGCTATTTTTCTATGCATCATTTCAAATCTAATGCTATTAGAGAAAGACTATAGTACCAACTGGAATATTTGTTTGTATCCTTTAACTACGATGGTAGAAGGAATGACTGCAAAATTAATCCTCAGAACAGTTCTTTAATAAGACCCATTTACTTCCATACAAGCATCTACTTGCTTTTTAATGCAGACACATTAAATTTATGAAATTAGAAAGACCTTCATTTGAGCAGAACAAGCTGAAAAGATGACATCACATTTCACTTACTCCCAATTACTGCTCAGCATAAAAACAACCTATGAACTGTCTGCAAAACTAACGTATCAGCTAGAAGGGGACCAATTTTAAGTAACAATTATTCACTGTATAGCCAGGACAAATTAAATTCTACCACTTTTTTCCTTAGGGGACTGTTTAACCATTAAATTTACCTCCCAATTTTTCAACTTGCCAGGCAATGGGAGCAGTGGAGAATTAGCCTATCCAACAAATCAGTTTTGTTGGCTTCAGCATACAGAACACACCACTTTACAGTAATACCAATTCTGTAGCAGTTTTAATCCTTTACAATGTTTTTACAAGATTAGTCTTCAGTTGTTCTTATGCGAAACAAAGATGGCAACTGATCAATGTGCTCAAGATACAGAGGTAAGTCTTAATTCTAGGGTTAAAAGCACTTCCCAGCTTTTTCTTAGATACAATAGATTTTCTCTGCTTTCTGTGGTGCTTTTGCATCTGAGCCTAATGTAGATCGTACCTCATCTAACCACAGCTTGTTTTCTGTCACTGTGTACATGCAGACTTCCACAGTGATTTCTAGAAATGTTAGTTAAGGGGAAAACAGCATCTCATTTGAGATATTTCCAATGCCTTAGGAAAATATTTTGTTCAAATGAATGGGGAAAAGGTATCCATACCTATCAGATGTATGGAAAATGAAGATTCTTCTCCACTATTTCTACCTTTTCTCCTCCTTTCCTCAAGCACACAACACAAATACTCTGAAGAGTTTATTAGCAAACCTCTTGGATAATCAGACGATACATCCAAAATGTTGCTATCTGATTCCCTCGTGGATTCTTCCTCCGTTCCTTTTTCTTCAGTTTCCATTTCTGACCCAGAATCTTTCACATCCAGGTTGTTGCTTTTCTCTTCTCCAGAGACAACCACACCATCTTAAAATCAAACAAAAAAACCTCACTAAAAGCGTTGTTGATATAACCAAGTTATACAAATATGTTCATTTGTTTCCAATAATTTGATGCTTCTAACAGGCAAAAATGATTGCAAGTGAATGACTACAAGGGGAAAAACAATACCTAAATAGTATGTTGGAGAATAATATGAGATTAATTATCGCTCATCCTTGGAAACCACTGTGAAATGCTGCCATCCCAGACAGATGAAACTATTCACCCATCTGGATCATCAGATGTTTAAACTTAACAAAACAATATTTACATGTTATTTTCTGGCAGAAAGCAGTCCTAGCAAGACACAAAGCAGGCAAGGAGGAGGTCCAAATAACGATATACTAGCAACTAGTTTAGAATTCTTTATGACTACTTGAACAATCTGAAAAAAGAAAGGGAGTGAGGAAGGAGTTTACTACCATCAGGGGCTGTGATGATAGTTAAGTGCTGGTGCCATTAGCATTTGCAAATGAATGACTTCTCTGGCGTAGCACCCAGATGGGCCTATTGAAAAATTTCGAAAGGACTTAAGAGGCTGAGTGATTGGCAATAAAATGACAAAAAATAATCAAGTGGTGGACTTGGGGGGAAAAAAAAACAATTTTGATTTGACATACAGATGGACTTTACTCATCAACTGACTTTAGGAAGTTGAAAGTCCCCGCTAAGCCTGCATACCGAACGGTATTGCCTGAGACCAAAGGCTTCGAATGGACACGGTCGAACTAGGTAAGTTTCAAAAAAAGGGTGACAAGAAATAACACAGCAATGGCATTACTGCTTAGCTATTGAAAAGCAACAGAGCAGGCTATGAGTATATGCAGAGAGAGGACACAAGTCAACCATCCACTCTATTCCAACACAAAACCCAGGATGCACCAAAAGGAGGTATCAGCTGGAAATTCGGAGCAGAAGAATGTTCTCTACAAAACCTACTATTAACGCTGCAGAGCTCCCTGCCACAGGCCGCTGCGGAAGCTGCAAGTCTAAAGTGAGTTGCTTCAAGTGCTAAAGTGAGAGTTTTACGGAAGAGAAATCCACTTGGGATTTTAAATACGAAAACACGACCTTTGGCTCAAGAAAACAGGGAGTAACAAACTCTTTTGTGTTTTAAGATCTTTCGGGAAGATACATTGATGTGTGCTTGCTCTATTCCGCTAGTCTTCCTTAGCCATCTACTCCTGGCCACTACTGAAGGCAGAATAAGGGCTGGAAGGGTCTTCCAGCAGTTCTTATAATTCCCCTAGGGTTTTTTGTTTGTTTGCTTTTAAACATTGCAATTGGATACAAATCTTTGCTATTATAAAAAAAACAGAAAGAGGAAATGGAAGGAATACCTGAAGACAGGGGTTAGAGAAATTGTTTAGCGAGACAAAAGCACAAAGTAAAATTATTTCATCTACCTTAAAATATATCAAGACCAGCATTGCTTCTCAGAGAGCACTGCTGTAATTCTCACAGATCTATTTATAAACTGACAACTCACCCTGTATTTCCTGCCTACTTCTCGATTAAAAAGTTGCAAGATGCCTGGTGATAGTTTCTACACGCTTTAATAATAGAAAGACAGAAGAAAATTAAGAAGTAGAAAGGTTTTTGGCAAGAAATCCATAAGAAGAACAATGACTGACTATGACTACATGTGCTGTGAGAAAAACTGATAACACTGTCATAAAAATGCATAGTGAGAGCACAGCAATGACTGAAGTCCACCAGGTGGACTGTCTGCATCTTCACAGCAAGTGTATAGGTTAAAATGCTGGAAAAGGAGAGTATACATACAGGTAGAGTTTGTATATATATCTACATAAAGAGAGGTTAACTTTCACGTTTAAGGGTTAAGAAAAGCAGGTTGTTACCAAAGCAAGATTGCAGGATCCTTAAAATGCCCATCAGGAGTCACTGATGATGCACAAACATAATGCTTTAAAAAGCTTAAGTTATCCTTTTTTTTTTTTTTTTAAATTAGAAGCGTCAGTTCGCTTCATCGGTAAGACCGCAACTGCAAATGACTGGCATCAATGCCAGTTTTGGCGCGGCTGGAAAAAACTGGCACAAGCAGTGTAAGCACAGTTTGGCAGAAAAAAAATGAGGAGAAAACCTTCGTTTGGGGCAGAGGCGGGAAGGCACACACCGCCCCCCTCCTCCTCCTCCCGCAGGCCTCGCTTTGCAACGGCTTGAAATAATAAAACGTTATCAGCCACACGTGCCAAAGTCTCGTTGAGGGAGGAAAGGGGGACGCGCAGATGCTGGCTGCGCCGTTTCGCAGCTCCCGAGCGCGGAGGGAGGCGCCGAGGCCGCCGCCGAGGCTCAGCCCCGGGGCCGGGCCGGGCGCACGTGTGGCCCCGCCGCCCGCCCCGCACCGGCCCGATTCCACGCAAAGTCGTGAGGAACGGGGAAAAGCGGGCTCCGCTCCCCTCGCGGCGCAGGCGAGGGGGAGAAAGGAGACGGCGGCTCCAGGCGCCCGGCTGTAAATTCAAACCCTCACAGCGTTCTCTCACGGCCCTTCTCCCTCCTGCGCCTCCGCATGACGCCCACCCACCCGCAGAATCTCCCGGGCACGGCGGGGCCGCGCACACCCAACGAAAGGAGCTGCGGCCGCCGCCGCGACGCTCCCCTCAGTGGGGGCCCGGCTCCCGCCACACCGCCCGCCCGCTCATGGCCCCCCGCGCCCGGCCCTCACTGAGCGCTGCGGTCTCGCTGCCGCCTTCGGGCTTCTCCTCGTCGCTGTCCTCCTGCCCCGGCTGCCTCCGCTCGGGGGAGAGCTGTGCCAGCGAGGCCTCCGCAGCCTCCTCAGCTGCCATCTTCTCCGCAGAAAGCCCGGTGGTCGGGCACAGGAAGGCGAGTCGAGGCCCAGGGATACAGCGCCCTCCCCACTCGCGTCTTATTCGGGAGGGGGGCGGTGCTGAGGGGGCGGGCGGAGAGGCCCGGCGGCGGCGGCGGCCGGCACGTACAGCGGGAGAGGAGGCGGGCCTGTGCCGACTACATTTCCCAGAGCGCTTCAGGGCTCTGGCTCCTGGGGGGGCCCGGGCCTTGCCCAGCGCGCCCCGCGGTGGGGAGGGGCCGGGGCCGCGGCCGCGGCCGTTCCCGGAGGCGAGCAGTGGACTAGGCAGAGTCTGACAGGAAAGCGGCCGGCCCGAGAGCGGGGCCGCGCTCGGGGTTCCCCTGAGGCCCCTCCACCAGGACCACCCATCCTGAGGCCGCCCGGCGCGACGGGCTGCGGGGCGCGGAGCCGCTGCCCGCCTCGGCTCCGACTTCTTCGGCGGGAAGGTGCGTCCGAGCTGCTTAGCTGTGAGGGGCGGCCGCCCCGGGGCCGGGGAGGAGGCAGGCAGGGAGACAGAGGGTGCTGGCAACCGGCGGGCGGAGTGCGGGAGGCCGGCCGGCCTGTGCTGTGAGGGGCTGCGGGGTCCCCCTTGTGTTCGCCCTTCCCTCACGCCCGGGGTCGGGGGCAGGAGCCTGCTGCCGTTTAGCCGCGGCGAGCAGCAGCTTTTTCTTCAGTTACTTGAGGCGGCCCATGTTGGAGGCTATCTTAGAGCCCTGTGTTTACTTAGTCTTTCTGCTGAGCTACTTCTTGTGGGCTTGTCTGCGTAGGTAGTTGACCTGTGCTCTGGAAACTCGCCTCTGGAGCTTTGGGAGCTTCTGGTGGAGCTTTCTTACAGCCCTCTTAAACCTCCTCGCGTTCGTGGTGGGCTCGCAGGAGTAGTTTGTGTGGTGATGTAACTGTTGCGAGTTGTCACGATATTCCCTCGGCCTCAGGGGAAGGGGGGGGGGGCCTACAGCGAGAGGTATGTAGTTGGAACTGCTTTAAAACTTGACGCTTGTATGACTAAATGTTAAAGGATGTTTATCTCTACTAATCTGGTATGTTTACTGGTACAAAATATGTGTCTCTGGAGCAGATGGTAAAGTAATTGCCATGCTTTTTTTTCTGTGAAGTTCTCTTTAGTAGTGAGATGTGAATAATTAACCCAGCTGAAATCTGCTGTGGATCTGTAATGAGAAAACAGAAGAGCAGTATTTTTTTCTCTGCGCGGTTAAATTTTGGTTTTTATATCAGCTGGAAATAAAAACCTGAAATAAATAATAATGCCAACGCTTTTTCGTAGGATTTGAAGATGTCAAAAAAGAAACTGAAGAAATTAACTGGAAAGGAAGACTGTTTGGATGGCCGGGATGACAAAGTGAGTAGAGCAGGTCTTTCCGCAGCAGGTTGCATCCATATGATTCTCGGTGGCAGCAGCCTTTAATGGCCTCCTAAGTTATGATTTCATTGATTTTGCTGCTGTGACACCTCCAGAACCAACCACAGGCAGAACTTTTTGAAATTTCCTTAATTCATTAGCACTCCACTGGTTTCTGCAGCCCTTTTATTTTTTAATAGAGTGCTTTCTAATGTGGAAGTAAAATAGCTAAGTCCTTGTAGGCTTTTTCAGGCCTCTCTAGTTAGGAAAATCTCTTCAGCAGTGACCTAACAGCCCCACTGAGTCAGCATGACCCAACTATTGAAGGAGTGAATTATTTGTAAAAGGATGTACTGTCTGGAGCTTCCTTATCTAAAGTAATCCATGTGTTATCCTTCTCTGTTGTAATTTCCTATACCCTGCTGTAGTTTTGGGAAAACTGAGTCATATAACCCAAAGGCATGTAAAAATTAACTTCCTTGTTGGGCAGAGTTCATAGAAGCAGAGGCTGTTGTTTTCCTGCTCTCTGTTCTGTCCCATAGCTGTGATAATAAACTGCTTTCTGTTCTGACCTGATCAAAGTTGCCTTCCAGTTATTCTGCAACATGAATATGATGCAGCTTACAATATAGATATGCCAATATAGAACTGCTTTCTAAACAGCGACTGTTCAAGTTCTTTCTTGGGGGACTATCTTTACTCTTGACCAGGCCTACCTAACTGCAGTTTCTCACTGTTCCACCTAATTAGTAAATCTGATGAGAATTAATAAAATGTCTCTTCTGCACAAAAGCTTCCCATAGAAATTTGGGCCTCACCTTCAGCCCGATCCCTTTTCGCCTTATTTAGCGGGTAGCTGGAAACAGTCTTCAGGTAACTTTCCTATTCCCAAAGAATTTTTATAAATATACAAAAATGTATATTTCACCTAGTGATATATACTAGTATATTTCATATACTAGTATATTTCATATACTATACTATTTCATATACTAGTATATTTCTTCTATATTTTTACAGTTTATTGTATGAGCCCTTGGATTTTTTCATTCTTTCAGAACTCAGAAGACACAAGATCTTATAACCGTGCAATGAAAGGAGAGACAGAATTTCAGAGGTAAATCCATGCTCTATCATTAAATGGAACTACTTAAAAATAAAACAGTCACAGACTTTCTGTTAATACTTAAGAATTTTGTTTGACTTGTTCATCAAATAAAATACGGTATTTTGACTGATGAAGTGTTGGCATTGAATTAATAAGTGGATTCTGTCTAAGGTGGGGAGTTTGCGATAGTTGAGAAGACAGGGTTCAGAATTTTTTTTAAACTCAAATGTATGCTGCTATACTTCAAATAGGGCAGGAGTTACATCCTTCCAACACTGCTGTCAGAAAAAGATCAATTATTTTGTCTTCAGCACTACCTTGTTTGTCTCAGTTGCATATTACAGGTGTTTTGTTAGCAAAAAAAGGCTCCTGTGAAGTCTAGAGGATAGTTCTGCAGTGAACTTAGTACCTTTAATAGATTCCCGTAGTCCTGAAATTGCTGATTTCTCCTGATATTTGAAGTAATTGATTCCAAGGCAAAGAAAGCAATCCTTCACCTTGAGTGTAGCAAATGTAAACAGTGTTTGAAAACTACTTCATATAAACTGAGAATGTTCTCACGAATCCTGAAATGGAAAAGTTTTGGCTTGTTTCTTAATCATGGCAAAATCTTGTTGCAGTTTCTCTGTTAGACTGGAGTTGCAAGTCATAGGATATTTAGCTGCATGTATAAATGCTGTTAATTGCTGTTTGTTCATACAGTATGATACAACCATGAAACAGTAACTATATTGATGCCAAAACTCTGTCCAGTCCAGTACCCCATCCCTAACAGTGGCCAGTAGGGCTTGCATAGGAAGGAATACATGAAACAAGATTACAAAATTATTTTTTCCTGTTGCACACCGTTCTAGCTTCCAAGAACCAGCTAGGGGTCTCCTAAGTCAGAAGTTGGATGCCAGTCAGTGCATTTAAGTTACCTGTCCTACATGAGTTTGCCAAATGGCCTTTACTTCCCCAGCATTTTTGACAACGCTATTAAAGAGTAGGGTAGAAACTTCTTTGGATATTTTAAACCTAGTGTATGATAAATTTGTTATTTTCTTTGCTATTATAAGAAAAGTTTCTATTCATTTTTCATATAATTCATGATTTTTGTGTTTACCCAGCACTGTTTGAACGCTGTGTGGTGTTTGGCACTATGCAACCAAGCTGAACTGCTGTGCACTTGAATTTTAGGGTGACACACCTCATACATCATTAAACTGCTGTTAAAAATTACCTGTGTGATAAGATGAAACTAGACTTTGTAGGGCATCCCTCAAACCAATAGATAGTGAATGCAGAAAAAACTTTTTCTCAATTTTGTAAGTTGAAATATCTGTACAGCTAGGAGAAATGTAAATACTAAAAATGCCGTTATCAAACTATTTTAAAGGATAGATGTTGCTGCAAGTTCATACTTAAGAACATAGAATCTATATTGTTCTTCTTTTGCATTAACTGAGCTAGATTACATTACTTTTTTTTTTTTTGCAATGTTCCTATAGATTGAAAACAGAGAAAGATGGGCAAGAGAAGCAAGACCAAAGTTCTAGTATTTCTCATGGTGCTGATGGAAGATCCCAAGAAAAATCTCCAAATAGAAGCAAAACCACAGACAGTTCTTTATTCCAAACTGAAAAGAAAAAGAAAATAGTTATCCAATTTAAAGCCAAAGAAATTAAACATGGCAAAAGTACACGCGCTCCTGATGTAATGGCTACTAGCAGGAAAAGTTACGACAAAAGTCATTTTGATGGAACAGAAGGAAAAAGAGTCTGGCATAGCTTTGCAGTTCAGAGGGACAAAGCAATAAAGAAAACGACAGAGAAAGCTGAACTCCGCAAACTAAAGTTGAAAGTGGAACAAACTATGTTGGAAAAACTGAAGTCATCAGAGTACAATTCACATGTATCACATAAAAAGGCAGATGGATCCAAAAAGCGTAGTGAAGATGTCAGAATTCAAAAAAAGCCATCTGACACCTCTACAGGGACTGTGCATGATGAGAGGCCTTTCACCAAGAAGCCAAATACGTTATCTAGGACTTGGGAAGAAGAGTATGAAGAAGAATATAAGGAGTTTTCTAAGAAAAAACGGCATGTGAATAAACACACACCATCACACTATTCAACTGAAAGACCACAACGATGGGACTCTTGTAAAAGGGAAGAACAGGATGCTGATTCTGATAAAGCTACTGGTAATTCAGGGACCGAAGAAAGGGACTTTGAAGCCACAGCATTGTGTTTTAAGCAGGTAATGAGAACCCAATTCTTTGTATTATGCAGGTAGATGTTTCAGGCTCGTTTCTGAATGGCAGGCAGTTTTTATATAAGCAGACTGTCTTACAGATTTCAAACAGGATTTCATAGCTAACTAGATGATTTTTTTTTGATACCAGTGTAAACCAGGTTAAAATATTTCTCTGCTCTGCTAAATGGTTAAACAAACTAGAAGAATAAAGGTCTTGTGTATTAGGGCTGTGTCTGCACATACGCTTTCGTAGCTTTACTTTGCTGCTGAGGGTGTGGAGTGCTTCAATTTAGATATAAGTCAACAAAAATTTTTTTGAGCTGACAGGGTTGTATCGTTTTTTGAATTAATAAACTGAACCACTGAAAACTTGCCCGCTAAACAGGTGCTTATTGCTGGCAAAGTGACACCAGGAGAATATGTTGTAGATCTAGGACTAAATTTCCTGCGGAACTTCATGTTTGGCTGTGATCAGTTTGTTTCTAAGTTCTAGCTTGTGTTTTCCTCTGCA
Source organism: Alca torda (assembly GCA_008658365.1). Classification (NCBI taxonomy): domain Eukaryota; kingdom Metazoa; phylum Chordata; class Aves; order Charadriiformes; family Alcidae; genus Alca; species Alca torda. Next base: position 7,455,011 of record CM018087.1, on the reverse strand, counting down.
CCTCAGCTTTAGCTTGAGCATGGTTATTTTTTGTTGTAGTTCTCATTAATGTGCCTAGCAACATGATTTCAGTTCATGTTACGGTAGCATGATCATTTTGTGTGTACGCAAAGATAGTAATTACATACAGAATCATGGAATCGTTGAGGTTGGAAGGCACCTCTGGAGACTGTCTAGTCCAACCCCCTTGCTCAAGCAGGATCAGCTAGAGCAGGTTGCCCAGGCCAGTTTTGACTATCTGAATGGATGGAGTCTCCAGAACCTCTCTGGGCAGCCTGTTCAAGCACCTTTACTGTGAAAAAGTAGAGTTTTTTATGTTCAGATGGAATTTGCCATGTTTCAGTTTGTGCCCATTGCCTCTTGTCCAGTCACCAGGCACCACTGAGAGTCTGATTCCATCTTCTTTACACCCTCCCACCAGGTATTTATAAACATCCATAAGATTCCCCCTTCTCTTCTCCAGGCCAAACAGTCCCAGTTCTTTCAGCCTCTTGTATGTCATGCTCTCATCCTTTTATCATCTTAGTGACCCTGTGCTCAACTCACTCTCTTAAATTCACGTCTATCTTGCACTGGGAAGCCCAGAGCAAGAATAGCATAGCCACAAACCCACAAGAGATCATTAAAATAGGCTTACTGTGTAAACCACTATATTTATTTTAAAAGAAAGCCATCCTTCTAAGTCATTTTGAAATGATACTGTAGATGCTTCATCATGGATATCGAAAATTTATTTTATGTTACATATTCAATTCACTTGGGAATATCCAGCGTTCTCTAAAAAGCACTCTAAAAGGCTGATACGTGTTCCTACTTGTTTCTAGAATTTTGAGGTCCCGTGCACGTCTGACTCCTACCAAGATAGTGAGGACATAAAGTCTGTCCGAAAGGTTAGTGATATACTTGTTTAACACTAAGGAGCGATATTCTGAAACTCTTGACATGGAGATTACTTGTTCCTCAGTCTTCCTTGATATTTGGCATTGTTGTTTTTTGTTTTTTTTAATTCTTCCTACAGAGCTTTGATGTTTTTCCACCCCTTCAAGAGAGTCAGAACCCAGAAACAGACCAAGAGGTTAGTAGTGCTTTAATTTAACACTTCTGAGTTGTATTAAAAACCCATGGCACTGAGGTTGTGTAGCTGGACCATTCTATGAGCTTTCCTAGTATTTTGCATTGTTGGCTAATGATCTACACTTCAAAAACTGTGGAGCATTTTTTTTCAAATACTAAACAAACTTGCTAAAGTGCTGCTAATCAGGAACTTTCTGAGATAGAAAGATTGCCTTTCTGTTATTCTCTGCAACATAGAGGGCCTTCATAGTTGCTTACATACTCTAGCTATCTCGTTTTCCATCCTGTAACTTTCAAGTTGGAAAAGATATATATTTTTTAAAGAAACACCTGTCAGGAAACTTGCAGTCTATGTAGGAAAAAACAGAACAAAGTTTTTGGGTACCAGGTAGAAAGGTCATAAACAAATCTTCCTTCTAGGCTGTATTTTGGATGTCTTTTGTGGAATTCTTATAGTGGAGGATGTGCAGAAGGTTCTCATTGCTTTACATTTGCTGTACCAACTTAAAAATGTTTCATGCTTCATTTTTAGGCACTTTTAACGCAGTGGCATTAATGCGAAAGTATCTTTTCCGTGAACAATTCATAAGTGATTCCTTACAATTGATTTCATGCATACAAATTTTTTTCATTGTAGATGCAGATAGTCGAAGATTTGCATGTTGCTCGTGTTCAGAAGCGGATGGCGCTGTCTGTAGTACAGACTTGTGGAGAACTTACAAGTATGGAAATAGATCTTCCAGAACAGGATTTAAATATTTCTGCTGGTATGTCCTGATTTGATGTTCTTTTGTATCTGCTTGCAACTAGTTATTACAGTTGGTTAATGGTCTGAGGAGAGAGTACACAACTGATTTTTTTTTTATTTGTTTGTTTGTTTTCTCTTTTTTTCCCCCCAGAGGCTTTTACTTCTGGTCTGAACATATTAGTGGTGATAGACACAAATATAATGATTAGTCACCTGGAGTTTGTCAGATCCCTGAAATCTGAAGATATACCAGGTATGTGAATACATGATGATCAATACGACATTTTAAGAAAACGGATGTTGTAAAAACTTCAGGCTATGTGAGGGAAAAACAAACTTGGGCTCCTTTAAAAGGCAGCAGGTTTCATATAAAGGCAGAAGCCTCATGCTTAAGAGGCTGGTTCTGTGAACCCAAATAGGCTGCCTCTTAAAGGAAGTTCAGCTACGAAAGTAGAACATACTATGCTTATATCTACTTACCTACAGAGAATTATGGTCGATGTTCCCCAGGAATGTGCGTGAATTCTTAGAGTTAAATAAGTCTTACCTACTGTAAGAACATAATTTTAAGCATTTAGTCCACTACTAGTGGTAATGATGTTTTCCACTCTCTTAGCGTTTGTTTTTTTTTTTTCCTAGAAATCTATAAACATTTAAAATCTGATGAGCAGTCAGTGCTTTATTTCTGTCTTGGTAAAGGTCACAGAATTCATGAAATGTGTGAGCAATTTCTCAGGAACTTGGCTTGCAGACCCTGGCTTTAATATGTTGTGAAGCTTTTAGTGATTGAACATTAGCAGGATTAGGATCGTGCATGTCAGTTATTGGTAGACATATTTGGAATCTATCAGAATACTTCGGGTGCTTTGATGCTTTCAGCTAATGAATACACTTATTCCGGCCACCTGGAAAATAATAAGGGCCTGAGTAATTTTCAAGAGTGTGTCAGACCGTGTTTCTCCTTCCCATATTAGGAATGGTGTTGCATTGTGCACACTGGGGTGCCTTTTTTAGAATATTGCAGCTCCCAATTTCTGGTCCTGCACCAGGCCCATTATGTTCAGAAGGTTGCTGATTCCTGACCTTATTTATTACAAAGCAGATGGATATTAATATATTTTTTCAAAATTGTATTCTTATAACGTGAATGAGAAAGCAAGCAGTTGAAGTATTTGTTGTGGGTGGACCAACAGAACAGGCATTAAATTTCTGATTTAACATGTATTTCATATATGATAGTTTTAAAGTTCAGACCATACTTACGTACAAATAAAACCATGGTCCAGCATCCATACTTTCTATTCCTGGCTTAGGAATGCTGGTTGGCAATTAGCACAAACCATTGCTCCTTTTATTTGATGTTTGTTTTGGCACGGTAATTGTTGTGTTCATTCAGGTATTTTCAGCCTGTTATTTCAGCTGCTGTCACCTTGCTTTAACATCTTACAGTGAGTGTGTGACAAGATGATAATGCTGCAGATATATTGTATAATATTGCTATATGCTGTTATCAAAGTATACTGTTGATTAAAATTGTATCTTCCTTTTGTTTGCCTAATATGACCATTGTTACATGTAACCAATGTAATGTCAGTTTGAGGTTAGATTAGAAAGAGGGAACTTGACCTTTTTCAGTTGTTCATTTTTTAATGCTAGTTACTCTCGAGCATGGAATATGAAAACTACTGCCAAAAAAGATCAGTGCGAATTTACATAAATATGATGTTTGAGTTAAAAGTTATCTGTAGTAGTTTGTGTGGCTCTTCAAAATGTCTTTGTTTTTTGGTTGTGGTTTTTTTTTCTTTCCAGGTGTCAACAGACTTGCATTAATAATTCCCTGGGTCGTTCTGCAAGAGTTGGACAACTTGAAGAAGGGGAAAATGTTGCAGCATGTTCGGGACAAAGCTATCCCTGCAGTCCAGTTCATCTACACGTGTCTCAAAAACCAAGATTCAAAATTGTGGGGGCAATCCATGCAGCTTGCTTCTCAAAAAATATGTAAGATATGTGCAATCAATTTTTTTTTGGGTACTTAATCCTTGCAGTTCGTTTAGTGTGAACCCTAGCACTAAATTTTGAGTTTAATACAGTCTTCAGTCTGCAATTTGCTAATTAAAATTAGCTAATAGCTTACAGCAGCCTTCAGAGCATATCTGAGGCTACAGTATGCAAATACCTTATTCAGGTTAGTACTTTGTTCACTATTGTTTTATCAGTTATTTCTCACTTTTAGCTACATCTGTTGGTAAGTGGGGGATTACTTAATAAAAATTCATCTAGTTACTTTTAGTTGTGAGCTAAGGATATGTTGTGTGCTTTTGCTTTTGACTCAGTCATCACAAAATCTAACATACTCAAATTTACGTGTGGCTCACTTGATGTTTTCTGGCAAAACCATAGCATTTTTGAGTGCAATAGTACGTAAGAATTCAAAGCTCAGATCTGTGTTTACATTACACTTCTCTGTCCTTGTTTGGGGAGTGTTAAATTTAAAAACAGTACCATGACTACACTGAAATATTTCTAATGTTGCGTTACTTCTGAATACGTCAGCACTGTCTTAACTAAATTTGCAGATGGCCTGAGCGACGAGAACAATGACGATCGTGTTTTACAATGTTGTCTGCAGTATCAGAACCTCTTTCCTCAAGCTGTGGTTATACTCTGCACGTGAGTTCCTGTGTGATTTTAGGTCTCTTACGAGGTGTCAGTTAGTCTCATGCCAAATACGTTATTTTCAAATCATATCTTAAAATGAAGAGCTGTTTCTGAAGTAAGCTTTTTGAAGAGCAATCACCCTAGCTAGAAGGATATAATAAAACACAAAGATTGTAGACTTAATCACCTTCATGTGCTTGAGGCCTGAAGTAGAATTGTTTGCTTGATACTCAATTTTAAAACCTTTTAAATCATAGCTTTCTCAGATTTTATTCTGTTTTCTCATAAAAAAATATTACTGGAGTTACAAAATAGAAAAAAAAAATATTTGTATTAATGATTGACATCCAGTTAGATACCTTGTTTCTACGCACCTGGTTGGGAACAGTGTTAAGCATTGTCAGAGGTTAATCTTAGAGAAGATAGAGATAGATTTGCCTCTGGTTTGTGGAGGATAGTGGAGATAGAGAGTAGCATAGGGGATCTGTTTGACCTGGATGAGACAAGGCTGTATCCTTGAGAGACGCCTTGAGAGAAAAGATAGGCAAGCATCAGGAGATATCAGCAAGAAAAGGAATGTGAAAGCAAAGCTGCTACTCCGCGTGAACAGAGAGAGATGACCAATGAGAAGACACTGAGAAGCGCGTGGCAATTAACCTTCAACCTGTCAGCGGGATGCTGCCTGTGCGTGGAAAGTACCTGTACCTATAAAACTCGGAAAGTTGTTGTAATAAACAATTTTGGCCCATACCCTGCCAGAGTCAGTGAATCAATGCTCCACAGAGGATAATGGGCATTAAGCATTTATCTCAGAAAGAGGGAATGTGGAGATAGGTTTGCCTCTGTTCTTGTTTTGTGAGGATAACAGCTGGCTTCTGAGTATTTTATACAAGTCCTGTGAAGCTAGTTTTTAAAGGCCTAATATTCCTTGAGAGCTACTGTAAACAGCTTGTTTTGGTCTTTGCTAGAACCATTTCCTGCATAGTTCTAGTAAACGGGGTTAAGACACTAGGCATCAGTTGGTTTAAGTTGATGTGTGGATTGGGTTGTGACTGAAAACATTGTTTCAATCCCTATTAATGATTTTAGATTTCTCTGGGTAAAGAACAAGAGGTGACTTCAGAAGTGCTTTTCATCTGAAAATGCCTTTATCAATATAAGCAATGGGAATTTTTGAGGGAGTACTAGGATTCAACTTCTGCATCTTTGTAATAGTTCTGCTGGAGCAGTGTATACCTCAGGGTGGCATCTGGGACAATGATTTGGCCAGCAGAACAGTAAAAAGGGTGTAAAAAATAAGATTTATTGTAGCAGACAAATAAGGTAGTACTGTCTTAGAATTATTGCCTTGTTTGCATTCGAAGATCATAGCAACTAGGCATCATTGCTGTATAGCTGTTTTTTCTTAAAGCAAACCTAGAGCCTGAAACATTTTTCTGTATGTTTCTATTTTTTTTCAGAATAGATACATTAGTTAATTTTCTGGTTTTATTTTTTGAACTGCTTCTAATGACTTGAGAAAGAAAACTTCATATATAATGAAGCTCATAAAATAAGCTTGCCAAAGACAGTTTTTTCAGTGTGTTACTTTTATTACTTACTATGTAGTAATGTCAGTTTTATGTCAACAATGAATTCTCTTCTCCTAGGGATGATAAAAATTTATGTAATAAAGCCATTGTGAGTGAGGTCAAGGCATTCTGCAAAGCTGATCTGGTTACTGCTCTACAGAATCTGAATGTTAATAGGCACCAGACCTGTGTTGAGCTGCAACAGTCAAAATGTGGTAAGTTTGTTTAATGTGCATTTAATATCCTGGGTTTTGAGCAACATAATAATCAGTGTAGGAGACAGAGAATAGTTTCTAGTATAACTTCAGTTTTCATATACTTTAAATCCTCAGGAGGTCTTTTTGTTTGGGGCAGATTTTTTATTTTTAAAGGTAAATGGTTTTCTAAAAGTTTGAGACCTTTATTGAAACACCAGTCTCTTAGAGTTCTAGGAAATTCAAATATGATGTATTTTTGTTTTGTAGAAAAAACACAGCATGAATTTCCTGTGTTTGTAGTAATTTAAAAGGTGTCCTGAACTTTTTAGGACTGAAAAGAGGTTTTTCCAGTTGAGCCAGTTTGGGTCCTGTTCTTAGCAGTTGGAAAATTCAGTATCCCAAGATTACTCCTTACATTTTATGCTAATACCTTTACCTGCAGCCCAAACAGTAGAACTTGATTCTTTGTTTGCCTGTTCATTTCTCCAAAGATACAAATACAGCTTACAGTATTAAAGGTGATCTTATACTTGCTGATAACCCCACTGGGTGTATACATTCTAAGTTATTTAAGGAAAAAAGAAACGTGGATTAAGATCACAAATGAATGATTCTCTGGGGAAATTAATCTTCTTGGTTAGTAGCTCATAATTAAAAATACTCAAAATACAAGTGGGTATAACTAGAAATACATGAAACCTAATTAGATGTAGCCCATCTGCTTTATAACATAAAGACAAAGAGCAGTCTGTCTTTATTTATGGGGACAAGTTAATTATATACTATCAACATAAATTAGATACAGAAACAGTTGGCAATAAGTACCTTTTATTATCATTGGTTTGACAGATACAGAATTCGAGCAAACAGAAGGAGGTGATGCTAGCCTTACTGCGCGATTCCCAAATATACTTCCAGACCTTGAAAAGAACTTAGGAGAAGCTTTATCTTGTATTTTGGAGACCGAAATGAAAATTGCATTCGGAAACCTATGGATGGAGGTGGTTACTTATATCATCTTTCTTGATATGTCACGTATTAAGAGGTTTAAATGTCCTTGGTAGTTTAATCTCAGTACCTGTGCTAAGCCAAACAGTTAAGTCACCTATTTCACTAACGTACAGTTCACTGACAGTAGATAGTTCAGTGTCCAGTTTTACTATTTCATTTTATAACAAGATTATTCAATTTGACCCATAATGACTGTGCAGTATTTTAGTAGTCTTTTAGTAATAAAGTAAGAAAGATGCTGGCTGTTCAGTGTGAATTTTCAGAACTTTTTTATTTTTTATTAGTTGCATTAAATGTCTATTTCAGCTTTTATAGTATGGTTAAATGACTGCATTGTAAATATGCCCTTCAAGAAATTATTCCATCACGTTTTATATAATATTGAGTCACTGTTACTGCAGGCACTTCTTCCCCATCAGAACAGTATTTTTAGATACCATGTGGATAAAATTGCTCACAGCTAAATTGGTTACAATGCAGATACAGAATTACAAGGGTGTTAACGAGAACTTCCAGACGCTCACTCTTTCAAAAGTATTGTTAACAGACAATAAATACTCATGTACAAGGCACTTTCAAATTATCCATGCTTTGGTTTAGATTCCATTTTATAGCTGGTAGGGGTTAGTTAGAAGTTTAAATTCATTGCAGATAAGCCTCTGTGGCTTTCAAAAAAACCCCCCACCAACATCTGATGGCTGTTGCTCCACAAGATAGAGCTTTGATGAGCTGTTAAGCTTTTAGGCACTTCTGATTAACTTAGTTGATTTCTGTAAACATCTTTTCAAACTCTGGTTTCACTTGGTAGTTATAAATTTCAATTTTATTGCAATATGCATATATTACTTTATGTATATATAGTCACAGCTAGGAAAAGTGTGTTTATTTTTACTTCTAACAATACTAGAAAATCAAAGGTATATTTACAATTGTTCTGATTCTTGTACACAAGTAACATATTAAATCACTTTAAGAGATAACTAACTCATAAGTATTTGGAGTGTTTGAGGAAAGGGGAACCAAAAATCACGAAAATGGTTGTACGTTGAATGCTTCTACATGAATATGACTGTTTAACCCATGATGCTGCTGAATCAAATCTTTTTTAATAGATAAACTTGTTAAATCTGAATATAGCCCTATTTCTGAGGAATCATTGAAATTCTACTTCAGCAAGCACAAATCTTAACATTATTGAGCAGTTGTGGAATGTGTTAGGAATATGTCTATATGAAAATCAGCCTTTGAATTTATAATGTACTGTCTTTCAGATACTGTATCTGAAGCCACCGTGGACATTGGCAAATTTGCTGAAGTGTTATAAAAAACACTGGATGGCTGTTTTTGGTTACGTTGTGCCGAGGAGTTTACTTTCAACCATTGAATGTCTCTATAAACACCTTTGTACAGGTAAGAATCTCTGAGAACGTTAACTGTAAACTTGTAAAAAAACCTCACTGTTCTGGTTTTAGTAGTTACAAAAGTAGGTACTTTGAAAAGGCATGTACTCCGTATGGTTAAATAGTACTGAGTTCCATCCGCTTCTGCTTTTTTTTTTTCCAATTTGAGATTATACAAATGGAGCCATACCTTGGACAGTCTTCATCTACTTTTGTATTGATCTACAATTTAATCAGTGGATGCATGACAAAATCCCAACACTCTTTATGTAGCCTTAAAGCCAGAACTGAACTGAAATTGATGAGCTATGCATTACATGAAAAAAAAAAAAGAAAAAAGAAAGCTTGTGCTAAGATCAAGTCTGTCCAGGATTTGGTCTCAGATATTCTAAATATCACCTGCAAAAATAACAAAAAATATTTCTGAAATGTGTCTTTTGTTTTCCTTTTTTTCCCCCCTTTCTTGTAATTCAGTATTCTGCTGGCTTTTTTTCTACTTTTTATAGAAAGATAGTAAAAGCAAATGTACGGACACTATCAGGCATGTAAGAACTTATTTCACACAGCTCTATCTACCTGCAAAAAATCAGGGGAAAAACATTGTAATGAATGTATATATTAATGGTCACCAAAGTCTGTGAGCTACTTTTAAAAGGAAATAATCTTTCTCCCTCCTCTGCCACCATGTTATGTGTGGCCGAATGATCTGCATTTGCCAAATAAATTGTGAAGGAGTAAAGACTACTTAATGTGATAGATGAGGGCAGGGAGGTTTGTTTTCAAAAAAAGCCAACCAGAGAAACCCCCAAACCCTTTAAGTTATTTAAAGAGGTCTTTAAGAATTTGTTTTTAACTGATATACCACTTTTGGGATATTGCTGTTCTGCAGAATTATTTTAGATATCAGAGTTGATCCTCTTGTCAGATCCTGGGATAAATTTGGAGGACTTGACTAAGAAGCAAAAAATCTTAACCTCACACATGTTTCTCTTGAGACTGTTATATCTAATGCTTCGGAACCATTTTCAAGTTAATACAGATATTTCAGTATTAAATTTGCCTCCTAAGATTGATAACTCCTAACATTTAATACCTTTTTTTCCCCCTGTTTCCCATACTACTGTGTAAATATCAGGTAAAACAGTTGACTCCACAACAGCGGGTATCTTGCTCCAGGAATCCAAAAAATTACTCCATGCTTTCAGTTCAAGGTCAGACTATAACGGTGTACTTCCCCAGGCTTACGCTGAGGTGAATAAACTACACCAAACACTTACAGAGGTAAGGGCAGCTTTAGTATTCACTCACCTGACATCTTGAGGTTGCTCCATGTTCGTGTTACAAACCTGTCTTAGATTTCTAAATTATTCCCATAATTTCAAAAAATTATCACATGAAATGTTGCTAGAATGTTTTCAGAATTAATAGACCTCAAATGTAACTTTTATATACATGTAGCAAATATCTGCCTTTATGTATATGCTTGGTAGACTTTTTTGGTCCTAATACAAATGTGTCAGTATAGGAAGGTGACTGAAAAACATTATTTAGCTGCTTTCAGGAAGAATGTCTTGGTTTTCTCTTGTGTTGGTAGCTGATGGAAAAGGGCCTTAAAGATTAAGGTTAAAATTAGAATTGTTGTTTCTGCTTCTGACATTGTTCCAATATTACTATTCCTAGGCGAGCTATTTCAGCTTTCATTGTCTTGGTAGCTCTGGTGCTGCACGTGAAGAAAAGACTTGCTTGTATCATGTGCTTTCTGATCGTTAATGGGAGTGTCCTGAGTCTTGATTGTCTACTGTGCTGTAACTTCTGTGTGCATTCCAGTCAGGCACTTAGTCTGCAGTTCTGTGAGCGCTGCTGCTGTAAGAAACAGGCTTTCTGTCTGAAAACTCATTTCCTGCTCTCCCTGTCCTGCCTAGTGTTTGACTTCACGAAGAACTGCCCTTACACAGACTAGGTTGTGCCACATCAGTTTCAGTTTAGCTTGGACAAACTTTCTGAACCATTTTACCAAATGAGTAGATGAATATTTTGGGCTGTGGCAGAGGAAAATGTGCCATCAGTTGTGGGATAGGGAGTAAGAGTAAGAAGCATTTCTCGTTTATACCAGCTTACCGTGCCTGGGAAGCTTTGGCACAGGGTTTCCCTTTGCTTCTGTTTGATATCTGTAAAAATACCAGTATATACATCTAGAAGATGTATTGGTGAAAGATTGAGAGACGCTTTCTATCCAGAAACTATAATAATGATGGTTATGATTAGAAGAGATCTGCCTTGCTTTTTTGAGCATTGCTTTTAAAAAAAAGTAGAAGTGCTCAAGTTTTCTTACGTTAGGTACCAAATACACTCATTATTTGTTTGCTAAACTGTTTTATAAGGTGAGGTCAGACAGTGAGCAGGACATCATGGTTCTTTCAGAAAATGCTGTATGTGAAAAAATGGAAGCAATGGCACCGAATCTTCAAAACTGTGAAGAAAAAAAGATACATCCAAGCTTTCACGTAGCTCAAGAAAACAGGCACCAGGAAATCTGGTCAGTCCTTGAAGGTGTATGGAATACAATGAACTTGTACAGGTACGGTACGCTGAAGAAATTCAGAACTTCTACATAACCTTAAATAATTTTCAAACAAATACACTTTAGAAATCACTTGCTTTTGTTTTTTTCCTATTTTAGATAAGAAGCTATTAGTAATTAATCAAAATTGACAAAAAAAAGCCCACACAAAGTTAGGAGCATACAAATTGTTATGTGGATGTAGTCAGTGGTCTGTCTAGTCTGCTGCTCTTTTTCTGGACAGTGGCTGAAATGAGTTGCCTTACAGAATGGTGTTGAAAACCCTGTAAAAGCCACAAAAGTGAGGCATCCATGGAAATATCATCTTTATCTTATGAAAAATAGGAATTCAAGCTCTAAGTTTTCTCAGGTTATTTTCTTTTGAAGACCTGTGGAGGTATACTAGCCTATGCAAAATTGTTTAGGTTTTTTTTTTTTAAACTTCAATCAATTTGAAATATAATAAGTTTTCCTGTTAAGCAAAATCCTTCACTCTATAAAATCCAAATGTAGAATCTAGTGTTGAGTTTCTTTTTTCATCTAAACTCAAAATTCCATAAAATTAAACCACCCTCCATCTAGATGTTTTACCATTGTTAGTGTTCCGGTTATTTTTGAAAAATCTGCTGGAAAATCACTGAGATGAGTTTGGATGCTATCACAAAATCTGAATAAATACTGTGTTTTCTTTTTGTAGTCTTAATCTGAAATCTTTTCAAAGGAGAGACACTGAGTTAACATCAGGCACAAATGAACTCAATTTTTGGTGGTCTGTTAAGGAGTCACCTAACGAATAGTGATAACAACTCTACCGATGCCATTTCCACACTAGCATTTGAATGCACTATAGAGCTGCACCAGTGTTAAGTGCTCTGGGCTTGCACCAGTGCAGATTAGTCTGAATTGAAGCTGGTCAGGAGATGGCTCAGTGTGGTGTTCAGGTCAGCTGAGGATCTGTGCCAGAGAACAGTCTCTTACTGAACAGTTCTCTTACTGGGATAGAAATTGTGAATTTGAAGGTTTCATATAGGCATCAAGGAAAAACTCTTTCAAGTGTACTACTTTATAAAGAAAATGCAACTTAAATGTTGGCTCTTGCCACCTGTTAAAGACCATCCTGTGAAAAGAGGATAAAATTTTAGAATCAAAGGTAATTTCACACTCTTATTGCTCATGTCAAGAAAGTATTCATCTCGCCGCTGTGGGGATAATTCTTCATGAGTGCTCTGCAGCTCATCATCCCAGTGCAACTGTTGCAGGGAAGGCATCAAGCCCATTCCAGTAAATCTGGAGAATGAAGCTGCTTGGAAAATTGATGAAAGCACTTTGCTTGTTTAACTTAACAATTCTCTCCTAAGAGAGGCTTAAGCACCTAGGTTGTGGGTGAAGAGACTGCTTCCTTCTCAAGTGAAGTTTAATGATAAATTTCAGTCAAAGGTAAAATACTGTTATAGAATACAGTCGCCAAGGAAAATTTTAAACAGAGAAGTACAATTTTAGGGCATGTTTTTTCTACTACTTATTCTAAGACTATTTTAGATAACATAGTTTTAGTATAGATTTACACGTGACCTTGGGTTTTTTTAATAGTCAAAATGCAATGCATATAATAAATACTGTGTTTCTCTGAATTTTGAGGATTTTTATTAACTGCTTTTCAATGTCTTGTCTTTCTGTCTTTCTGTCTTTCTGTCTTTCTGTCTTTCTGTCTTTCTGTCTTTCTGTCTTTCTGTCTTTCTGTCTTTCTTTCTAATATTAGTAATGAAATTTTCCAAAAGTTGGACCCCAACGCAGTAACTGTGACTGCAAAGTCTTCCTTTGAAGAAGCTTTTTTAGGTCTGCAGAAACTGTTGGCAGCTGTGAATGGTATCCGTGACGGAATTAGTAGGTAAGCATTTAAGCTAGTCATAAAAGCTACTGATAGTAACAGTCACTAGAAGTCGTAAAAGACACTGAAATCTTTTGATGCCAAACTACAGTTTATTATGTGTGCTTAGTTACGTGATTTTCAGTAAAAATCTTGATATCAAGGCTACCTAGAACCATTTCTTGGTAGCAGAAGAATAAGTAACTGTTGCAAACGTTCAAATCTTTTGTAGTGAATTTTCTTTTATGGCCTGGGACTTGTTTTCCAGTGTTTGATGATGAGCAACTCACCTCTCCTCAGAATGTAAGTGGAGCTACGACATGAATAACTAATACATGAGGTCTGATGCCAAGAACTTTGAATAATTCAGAACATTTAATTTCCAAATGTGAGGCCCACTGGAATTGGGACAAACTTCTGATACAGAGAAGGACATAAGGTTTTGGGACTTCACTGTTACAAATTCTAGGTTGTTCTTCATGAGACAAAACCTATATTGCAGCAGTAACAATGACAGTCAGCTGGACTCTCAGTTTAGGAAGGATAATATTCCCTCTGTCTTCCTTCTGTTTTTTAAAGAGTGCAGAATAATAAAAATAAAGGTTCCGAAAGCATAAGCTATCTGTTACAGCATTGTTTGAGATTATCTAATAAGCATATAATCTTTTTCAATGAGTGTTTTTTCTATCATTCTAGCGTGGTAGGGAGTTTTTAAACTTGCACTATCAGTACTTAGCGCTGTTCTTTGCAATCTGTCCTGAAGGATCACAGTCCTTATGCTATACTTACCACAACAGTCCTGCCAAGCGTGGGCGTATGGTTATCCCAGTTGGGAAGTGTGAGGTCTGACCTGTCACGGCACTTCTGGAGCAGGGAAAGACTGAAACACAGGGGTAGAAATGTGAGCTGGAATAGCTTTGTGGTAATTGATCCGTTTTCATTGCTGATTGTTTGGTTTAGTACTCCCAGTTGAGATTAGATTTTAGTAGTGGCACTGTCAGTTTTTTCTCTAAAGAAATTGTTTTAATAAAGCAGGTTACTGCTAAACTTGGTTCTTTTCATTCCAGTCCTAAAGTTCTTGTAAGAAATCCTGTGGTATCAGTTTATATATGTGCTGGATGACATTTAATGGGAATATGGTGCTTCAGTGTTGTTATTTCTGTGTTACAGAGGTGTTTCATTAAAACTTTGTGTGGCTATAACAAAAGACATTTTTTATTTCTTTTAGCGAAAACTATTTCTTTCCTGTATTATGGGAAAGTGCTGTAAAAATGAAAACGTCTAACATTATATCGGAGAAATCTATGTTACAAAAGATGTATTTTCTTGATTAGAGCAATGAGACTATTGTGAGCAAAGACAAACAGGATTCTGCCATTTCACTTCACTTGAAATGGAGAGGCTATTTTCTGTTCCACATGATTACCATGACACTCAATAACATTTATGAAAGGGCTTCCAAAGTTCCTTTCATACTTTTAAAAAAAATTTCTTTTTGACCACTAAACGGGAATACACTACTTATGCATCCAGGATGATTCTTGGAGTGAAGTTTTCCTGCACGGTTGCATTCAGAAATGCCTGCTCTGAGGTTGTTGCAGAGTTGCAGTAGGTGGCATCATGGCACAAGAAATTCAGAGACACTGTAACACGGAATCTTCTGACTTAGTCTTGAGTGTAGGTATTTAAGTTAGTTTGAGAACTCTGAGTAGGTTTTCCAAAGAGTCAGAAGCCATATTTATGAATCATTGTAGCTTTATATATATATTACGGAGTATTAAAACAAAAAGTCTGAAGTTTTCGAAAGAAAGAGGGAGGCTCATTTTGCCTAGGTTGTTCAGCCTTTCTAAAACTGAACTTAGAGTATATTTATTTTTCTTGGTTTTTTGAAAAAAATCCTTTCAGTGATTTATAGTTAATCTAATGGTGTGATTGCAGAAAAGGAGGCATCTGGTGAAAAAGTAGTGAAAAAGTTCTATCTTGAATATTTGCAGGTAATACAGCTTTTCATGATAAAATACAAGTCTTTTCTGTGTTACTTTCTATCCCTTGCTGTCCAGAACAAAGAGAGAAACTGTCTTGTGAAAGTTTGGAAGTTTTACAAATAAGTGATACTTAAAGTTCACCTTCATTACAAGTTCAAATTTTCAGATTGTTAAAAACAATTAGAAAAGTACATTCACTCTTCTTGAGATAAATGTGTGTAATGATACCATTCCTCAAAAAAAAAAAAAAAACACAACTATACTAGTGGCACTACTACAGCTGTTCAGACTTGATGACCAGAACATGTTTGTGACACATACAGATATCTAAAGGCGGGGAGGCAGGGAAGAGCTGGTTCATGGAAGAGGTCTCAGTAACAGCTTTTTGCATCTTACCCTATTTTTCTAACTTCTGTCATATCACAGAGATTTTTAATTTCATCTTATCTTTTTCCTCTAACAACATTGGTAGCAGAATGGCATTTATACTGCAAAATACTGCATGCCGCAAATGTTTTACAGTACTTCAGCTCTAAAAGGGTTAGCAACTGTTGATTACCTACCTGCTTCTTTTGGCAGCAGGAATGTATTTAAACAAGCATGTGTTAGTCGTCGCATCAAATATAGCTGATCCTCACAATCATTGGCACACTAGTGGGTTCTTGAGATTTACTCACTTAAAAACTGAGCATAAAATACTTATTTTCCACTTTTGACGGCAGAGGGTATTATGTATGTTGAGGTATATTACATTGACTAGTAATGAAGGAAGATTATTAAACCTCTGAAATTTATACTTCAAGTAAAATTGTAAAACAATTACATGTTTTTAAATAATTTTGCTTTGAATAATATTTCTGACTGTTTTCAGTGGTGGTTTATACTTGTATTTATGTTCTGTATTATTTGGGTTGAGTATTATTTGGAACCAGTTAAATTAGGGGACCTAATTTTAGGTGTCTGAAATTAAATCTTTAAAATAAATTAAAATAATTATCTTTGAAAACTTCTTGGTTTTCAAGAAGCTCTTTGAGGCAACAGAAGTATTTCTGCAACTTGGGGGTTTCAAGTTTGTGCCAAATCTTTCATCACTTGTAGAAATTCTTCCACTGATTCTGCTGGAAGTTGTTCAGGCCCTTCATCTTTGGAGAGAAGAGAGGTTTAAGAACTTAGCACAGATAATTAATCTTTACAGATTTTATTCTAAGTAGTGCAGAATGCCTTGCAAGGTATCGCTAATGGGGGGAGGTACATATACCTGAGATATATTTGATTCTGAGGTTCACTGAATTGAACGTTTTGGGATTAAATAATTTAAAACAGGTTCTACAATTTTACTAATTTAAAACCAGAATTTTACAGATGTAGAGAAGCTGTTTCCTCTTTGTTTATTCAGCTAGTCAGTGGAGGGACTGAGATTTCTTTTTCTTGGTGTCTAGTTAGAAAATTGTCTTCCTTCCCTTTGACTGCCATGGCATTTAGAAATTTCTAGCATAAAGTTTCTCATTTAAGAGCTCTACTTTTAATCTTCCTCCACATGCAGTCTCCTTCTGGAAATAAAATGGAGATTAACTCCCAGTTCAAAAAGTATTCTACTTTCCTACCACTAGTAAATTTTATCTTATTTATTTATTTTTTAATTTATTTAGGTGAAAGCCAAAATGTACTTAACTCACTAAAGGAGAACAGTTAAGTTACTTTCCATGTAAATTTCAGGCTCATGGTGCTGGGCTTTGTGCAGTTTTCAAAGGTAAACATAATTTACTGTGACTGAGAAATAGGTGTTGGAAATATGGCGTTTAAATGTTATACAAAACAGGGCATGATTTCCTCTGCCTTTTTTTAGTGGCAGATCTGGCTTACGGTGCTACCTGTCAGCTGTCTTCTCATCTCTGAACAACAATTTGGAATTTGTATAGCTTCCAAATGGTGAGCAGGAGAAGGATTTATGCCCCCTCCATGGAGTGTTTTTGATCACACATAGTCAGGTTGGCACAGCTGGGAGCAGGATTAGGGTCGGATGAGCCGCAAGGCATCTTGCAGAGAGGCATTGTGTGTAGAAATGTGCCTCCCTAGGGGTCAGCAGGCATGTGGAAACATCCCCTCGGTTACTAATTTAAAAAAACACTTTTCATCACTAATAGCATTTCCAAAGCTCATCTTTCTGTAGTATTGTATCCTTTAGTTTAATTATTGTCTCCGATACAGTTGAAAACAGGCAGTATCTGACAAAAGGGTTTCTCCCAGTTGTAGTGTTTCCTTTCCTATGTGGATTCTTTGGCATCTCCTATTACATTGGAACTTCCCTACAGCCTTCTCTGCTGCCGGGGTCCCAGTTTGTCCTTTGCTCTTCTGCCTATTTTAATGAGCTGTAGGAAATTATAGAGGTCAAGACCTCTGCCTCTGGCAAATATGGCTGAAATTGGCCAGCACTTAACAAGGTGCAGGGCAGAGGTGATGCTGTGGCAGCTGCTTCAGCCTTGTAGCCTTTAAGCCAGTCTAAAAAGCAGAGAAGTTCGAATAAAGGAGTTAGCACTGTGAAAGCCGTGGTCCTTTCTGACCTTGCAAAGCTGGAGAATAGGAGTCTAGACAAAGTGGCCCTAGGATCTGACTTCTGAAGTACTTCTACAATAGAAGAAAGCATGACCTTGACTTTATTAGGGGAAAAATACCCTTCATTTCCCAATAGGTTGATGTTCAACGAAACTCTGGCATGTGTTGATCATTGTAATGCCAGTTCAAATCCCTTGTTGCAGTGCAGTGTAATGAGGAGTTGTTAATAAGCTGCATAGAAGTTTTGGTTTTCCATTTCTTGTCTTTTTTTGCTTCCCTGATCTTCTGACAGTGAGGTTAAATGGGACTTTTAATGGGTTAAGTTGGCTTTTATACGATTAAGTCATATGCCTTTTCAGTGAACTGTAGGGATTTACTGAATTGGTTAATGCTTTATGACAGTTTTATCAGTCTCACGCCACAGACGATTACATACAACTGTTAAAGAGGAACGGCTCAGCGTGACAAATACTGAGGTACAGAGGTTTGGCCACATTTGAGAGTGATTACCGTGTAGTCTCATACAACTTTTATCCATATGCTTTACTTGTCATTGCCCAGAATTGTAGTGTTTGTGGGCAGCTGGCAGGCTGACCTGCTTTCCCTGCCAGATTGCCCAGTGGGTTGGGGCTTTTTTTCCTTCTATTTGATAAGTTAATCTTCTGATCCTTTCCAAATAGGCTTTGCTTGTTTCCCAGATCTTCTCTCTGCACAAATGAGGAACCACATCGTGAGCTATTTCCTGTCCGTTTCCATTTTTGATTATCATATCTTACACTCTCTGCAAGCGTTTGGCATCAGATGAGTGACGGTAGGTAAAGAAGGGTTCCAAGGGAGAAGCCCTATTGCTTACGAGATAGAAATCATTATGTCTGACTCTCTCCTTTCTCCCTTCTGCCCCAAGAACAATATCTCATCTCCGTTTTGTAGCCAGAGTGACCCATAGTCACTTTTGGTGTCTTTCTCTGACGTGGTCTTCTCTACCTCATGTACTAAATATTTTCAGAAAAATGCATAGAACTACACTATAGTTTTTAGCTTGATCAACAACTTGCATTTTAGTGGCAATCCAGCTTTCGTGTCACCCAGCATCCCTGCCAACACCTGCTCAGAGTGTGATGTTTGGATTAATTACAAGTTGAAGGGCATAACGTGGGGTCATTTGCAGTTTGGTTTTGCATGGCTGTGTCGATAGGAAAGGCAAAGTGATTCAGTGGCTTTCCCCCCTCCGCTTTTGAAATACATTGATGTCGTGTTGAGAGAGAAGCAAAAGCAGTGGTTAAATGCTGCAGTGGTCACAATACTGAGATTCAGATTGCTCTTTAGAAGAGTTTTACAGAAGAGCCCATTTGCTTCATGTATTATTAATTTAGAGGGTGTTCTCTACGCATATTTCTATAGCTGAGGCAGACTTCTTTCCTCTGAGAAACTTTGATGAAAATAAGATCAACATGATTTCGTGAAGTAAGAAATGCGGTCAATGTGCATACAAACATGTCTGGGTTTCGCAGTGTATATCGTCTCTTGAAATTTTTATTTTCCATAAAACAAAGTGGTGGCTACAGAAGAATAAAAGAACATAAAATGATTAAAACCAGTAGACAGCAGCGGTGGTCTGAAATCATTGCCCCGCGGACAGGAATGAGTTACAGTTTTCTACAGAAAAATATATTCCAAGACTGGAGCTTGTATTCAAGTTCCTATTTAGTTGAAAACAGCAATAAACATGTTTTATGAATGCTGACCTGTTAAGAATTTGTGGGGGGAAGCTACTGTGCAAGCTCTTCTCACCAACTTCTTTTCAGTTCTCCGTGTGTAGCAGTAGTTCTTCCTTGAAAACAACAAGTGTCTTTTATTTGAAGATATTGTAGAGCTTTGAGCCAAATGTTGGACTCCTCATTTTGTGTTATAAACCCAGAATCAACGCCATAATCCAAGCAAACGCCATAAATTGTTACAGGATTTAACGTTGTTACTTGTATGCTTATTTACACATTTTACTTTGTAGGTTTTTTTTCCAAAGCACTGGAAACAGGGCCGGCTTGTACATCCGCCTGGGGTCTGGTAACTTATAGTGAGCCAAAATGATAATGTTAGCAGTTTGATAGTACACTTGGGTCAGCAATACCAAAATAAGTGTGGTTTTCAATGTTATGTCCTCACAAGAAATGAATACAAGGAGTGGTGAGGGTTACCTTGTTCAGTCTGTAGTCTGGGAAACAGCAACGGAATAATTCAGTCTGCAGCATCCTAACTGGTATCAAGGTTCAGAAATTTTAATAAATGGACTTACTTTGTCCCTTCAGTGAGAAAAGATCAAATAGAGCATATGTGATGCTGATGCTTTGGCGGTGGTACGTTCGTGAAGGGAAAGGGAATACAGGCGGTGTGTTGGCTGCTTTCATACACATGGCAGAATTCAAGGTCTGTGCAAAACCAGAGAGGGCTAAAATTGACCTTGGAATTCCAGTCTAATATTGCTTCAGAAATTACTTTCAAACTGGTTTTCTTTAAACATAGTCTCGCTAAGAAGGATGGAGTGAAACTTGAAGTTTTTAGACATTTCCCTGCCTTGGGAAGGTAGAAGTCAGCTGAACAGAAGTCGCCGGGCAGAGATGCCATGTAGTCAAAGGGCAGCACCATTGAATCCCGCCTTTGTCCCTTCCGTCACCTCTTTGTGGCTCGTATGTACATTTGTCTTCCCCAAAATCCAGAAGCCCATAATTAATACAGCTCTTCCTTCTCTCACCAGCCGCCCTTTCCCCCATCCTCCCTATGGAAAGCTTTCCCGGCTGGGTTTCCCACCGGCAGCTCAGCTGTGGCAGCAGCCTGACTTATCCTGCACCCTTGCACGTGTGTCCTTGGCACCACGGGAAAAACACAGCAATGAACGCTTTTTGCCCCAGCGTGCTGTGTAGCAATATATGTAATGGCCTTCAGGTGAAGTTATTAGTACCATCTTACCTTTATGTTTTGTACGGTTCTGCGTTCGGCTTTGTGAAAACAAACGTGCCAAAGCTTTCCTCCTTTTTGCATGAAATAGAAGGCAGAGCGGCAGGAAAATCGTCAGCCATAGAAACCCCACTTTCCCAGGCTTTATTTACGTTGCAGATGAGCGATGCAACCACAAAAGTATTGTCCCAGGCGGACGAGGTTGCTGGCTGGTGGCAACGCAGAGCCTGGTGGGTGGGAATCTCGGCTGGGATGCCAAGATTCCTGGCCTTCCCAAGGGCATTTGCCAAATTGTCTCTGCCGGGGTTTTACGCTGTCAAAGCTGGGAGCTTTCTCACTGAGGGAGCGGCTGAAGGCTTTGAGGTATTTTTAGGAAAACTAGCCAATTGGTTCTCTGGCTGACTTTTAGTTGGCAGGTTTAAGTGTTTTATTTAAAAAACAAAACAAAAAGAAGACAAACGAATTCTGAGTACATCTTTTTACAAAGGGAGAAAGAATGCGTGACTAATTTTTGTAGCAGTGATAATTCCTATGCAAAATCATGATGAGAATAAGCAGCGGAGTTATGAGTTAGGATAAGTCCTGTGGTGTGTCACGGTCTTCCAGCCTGTATAAAATACAGTGTCATTTTTAATTGGGAATTTTAACTTATTCTGTTAGTTTTCTGGATTTTTTTTAATTCCTAATTAATTCATTTATAAAGGCTTACAGCTTGCAAGGGGAGGGAGGGGAGAATTTAGGCACTTTCCCATGGGAAAGTAAATAGAACTTCCCAAATGGAAGATTTTTTTTTTTTTCCAATTTTTTTTTTCTTCCAAATCCAGTCATTTTCTTAATCATTACTCACATACTTAAAACTTAACATAAGGCACAATTTTATCAGTATTTCTTAATATATGTAAAGTATTATGTGGTTTTTAATGTCGATTTTAATTTACATTTTGTCATGTTAAATAGGGTTCGTTTTTTTCCTGGTGAGTGAAGTGAATCTTAGTGAATCTTAATGAATTAAGTTACACTGAGGTATAACTGAGTTATATCTGCTTCAAGAGATGAGGAGAATTAATTTTTGAGAGAAGAACTTCCTTATTGCATCATTTCTGGAGCCTAGTGGAAAATGGGTGTACATCTCTCAGAACTTCACCAAAGCTGGTGCTTTTTTCCACGGGGGCTATCTCTGCTTGGAACACGGTCAGCGAGGACAAGATTTTGGGAAAAGACTGCAATGTTGCTGGCTGGCGTGTGCATCCGCGGCTAAATGAAATACTAGTATTTCACATGATGCTAGCTTCTTCATAAAGGCACCTCTTTACAGCTGTCAAATCCCATTTTCACTTCTCAATATTGGGGGAGGAATTGGTTATTTTTAGAAGTAGCAAAACTGGTATGTAAATTGTAGCGTTTGAGCTGTACATTAGAATAGTGGAGGGAATGAGTTAAAGCTGTAGCTAATGTGGGAAAGTTTTATATTGCGTGTCACTTTGCTGCTGCTCCACATTCATACAGCAGGCTTTGCTTATGGGAAACAAAAGACTGTTAATTATTGCTGGTTTTCTTCCCGTCTGTATAGAGAAATTGCTCATACAAACATCGGTTGAATTTTTAATTAGGAAAAAAACCTTCCTAGAAAGTCCTTGTAAGAATAATAAGCTCATTTAATTCTTTTAGAGGAGTGGAAAGGGATGGGTGGAAGGGAAAATTCTTCAAAGATCAGAATTTCCTTCTTGTTTAAAGAAAGTAATTAGCTTTTTTTTTCCCATGAAGCATTTCTGACTATTTTCTCAACTCTTCCATGGAATCCTTTTATACTTGTGTAAAAAAAATCCCCAAACTTTTCTTTTTCAGAATTTTGACCCCAACCAGTAGTTTCCAAGATATTTGGACCCTCTATAACGTCCTCATAAGCAATGAGGTATGAAGTTTTCTTTAATGTTTTGTCAGATACACTTCAGTAACAGTTTATTTAAAGTAGTTATGAGGTTAGCGTCTCATCATTGTGTTTCCACCAAGCTAGAATTTTGAAGATGTGCTCTTATTTATTAGGCATTGCACGTTAAAATTTATTTTTGCTTGGCGCTTACCAAAAGTTACTGGAATTTCCACTGGTATTTAATTGCTTGCATGACTTGCTGAGCACTCATTTGTGGTGGATAACTCGCTGTGGAGAGTAAAAAGCCTTGAAGCTGAAGTCACCAAAACATCCCTGAGCTGGTCATTTTAAGAAGCGAGTACATTGGGCTCTGGAGAGTAATGGCTGCAGTTCACAGGAAAAAAGATAAATTGAAATTACTGGTTATTCATGGAGTTCTAACTCATTTGTGCTGAAGGATTTTAAGAAGAGAAAATGACATGAATGTTTGGAGTATAATAGAGGTATTTTCTATTTAGTATATTACGTATTTCATATTCGCAGGCCTCTTCTATATTGGAAAATATATGTGGGGTTTGGGCTTGTATATTTGCCTATGCGAATCAGAACTTACTTCGTTTGCAGTAAAACTATAGGGTAAATTAAGAGGGGAGGAAGAATTGTTTCAGGTCTTTTAGATTTGTGCAGAAGTTCTTAGAAAAGGGAGCTGGAGTGCTGTCTATCACTCCCTTACATACAGTCACAATTGTTAATTTGTAATATTTGATTTTATAACACATAGCATGACTTTTTCGATGTACTGTCTCAACTTGAGAGCCTGTTAGGTGGTAATACATTAACCGTATCTGTTACTCTGGCTGTATAATTTTAATTGATATGTGATACTTGGTAAATTACTATGTTAATTCTTTGTTCTTTGTTTTAGGTAAATAACAGTATAAAATTCACTGCTGAGGAGCTTTATGAGTGTGTTTCACAAGAGATCTATCGGTAAGCCAATTACTGACTGCATCAGATGGGGTTTGAGAGAGGATTTTAGCGTGTGCTGTATTAACCAGAGTACCATAAGAGAAATCGCTTGGATAAATAGTCACTGTTGTAGGAGGGGCGTAGGGAAGATGATTGAGTTTTTTGTTGGGTTTTTTTTTTTAAATGACCTGCTATTACAACAGTGGAACAGGACAGAAATTAAATTGGAGGTGAGCCATCTACACAGTGGTTTTCAGCTGTTTGGCTTCCAGGTGAGGTGTTGGTCCCTTTTTCCTTGGCCAGTTTTGGATTCATGGCTTAGTGGCAGAGCCAGTATAGGTCAGTGTTCATTGTAAGGTGGGTTAGAGCATGAGACTGCATTTAAATGAATTTGATTATAATTGAAATTCTGTTTTGGTGAGGTATTTCTTGTAATAGAACTTGTTATTACGAGAACTTTGCTTAAATCGGCAGAGGAAAAAACCCTGCAAACTCTCAAGGGGATTCAAGGGATTGAACTGTACCGTGAAAACTGGGTGTATCAGCAGTCGCTGTGCTGCGTTGTGGCCATCGTTATTAAAGTCATAAATTAAGCCACTGTATGTTACTAAGATATTGGTAAGTACAGTTAGGAAAAAAAGGAGAAACAAACGTAAGATTCCAAGTACTTGTTTCCATTTTAGAAAGCTTTTTTTACAGTCAGCGACAGGAAAATAAATGTCCTGTTGTACAGCTGAGTAAAAGGCCTTGAAAACTTTAATCTAAAAATGAGTGTCATGCAAGCCTTACAGTTCTTTACTGTAAAGTCTTTGGCTCATAAAAGGTGTCTTTCTGAATTTGTGTAATTGAGGGCTTGTAAATCCAGGTTCTGTGAGGTTTTTAAAATGCCATAATGTTTCTTTTTTACTAAATCTTAAGGGAATAATAAAAGGTAAATATTTTCTTTGATGTTGCTGTTACACGGCTATGAATTAGCTGTAACTTGCCAGGATAGGACACGTGGTTCCACCAGCTTTGTAAAAGGCTTGCAGATTATTTTAATCTGAGTAGGCAAATTATTCTAAAAAGCTTTCCTTTGCCTGGATTGATAGTGATTTCCTAAATCTTCTGGGAATTTGAAAGTGCTAATTGCTGGGTCAGGGGAGAAGAGTTATGCAGGGAGGGAGAGATTCTGGCATGAAAGCTGCTGTAAGGGACCTTTCAATGCCGGTTATATTTAAAAACTACATAATACAATGAAAAGCAAAAAGTGAAAAGGAGCTCTGCCTTTTCACTGGGCTGTGGTTTGGCTGTTTTAAGGTGTTTGTATAAAATCCTTGGATTTTGGCAGCTTTAGAGCAAAAGTCACTGCTACTTCCTGGGTTTTCTGGAAATTGCCTTTTTGATTATGCACATCACAACTGCATAGTTTGTCTGCTGCCATATCCCTTTTTAGTTAAAAATTGTATTAAATTGTATTTTGAGTCAGGACAACTGGTTTCAGGCTTTGTGGTCGCTTTCCTGGTAGGAAAGCAAGAAATCATTCCCAGTAAGCTCCCAGGAGGTTCGGCGTGGCTGCAGAGGAGGTGGAGCAGCTGGGCTCCCCCCCGTCCCTGGCGCCCAGGGGCCGTTGCGAGGGGGTGGGTGGGCAGGAGGGACACACCGTCCCGGGATTACAGCAAGTGCCCCTTTTCCCCAGGGGGTGAAGGGGAATTTTTGCATCTGTTGCACGTCATACTTACGCAAGCAAGAACGTAAAAATCTGTGCTATTGTTTAAAAATAACCATTTTTTACTTACACATGAGGCAGTTTTTTAAACCTAGAATTCAGCTGCCTTATCTGTAGTTGATTTATTTTTTTTCCCTAAGTGCAATAGCAACTGTTTGCAAAATACTTTACCTGAAGTATAGAAATTAGGATTTTTTTTTTTTTTTTTCTTGCTGTTCACCAAGTTTACCATCTAGTACCAAGTTCAAAGAGAAAAGCAAGAGCAGGTATTTTGGCAATTTTACCGCTGGAAAAAAGGCAAGCGGCAGAGGGAAGGGTGGGCAAACCCTGGGAGCAACTAAAAATGCAGCAGAACTGTGGTGCTTCCGTGTCTGCGCGGGATTTTTATGAAACTGGACATGGGGAAATGACCTCCTGGGTCTGGTCGTTTTGCCAACATGTATTAAAGCGCTCTGAAAAATGGAAGCTTTGTTTCACGGTCTTTGAAACTGGAAAGGGTTTTTCATGTGTTGAACTAAAGTGGCTGCTATTTCGAAATGCGGCAGCCTTTGCCAGCCTGCCCTGTGTTCCAGAGCAGGAATCACTGGGGTTACTAGAATTGGGTTAGGGTTTATTTTGTTTAAAAAAAAAAATGTCTCTTATAGTACTTTTTTCTCTGTGCAGGTGTCCCATATTGAATGTGAGACCATAGTTGAATATGTGACCATATCAGTACGTCCCTTTAGGAGTAGCTAATTTAAACAATATTTAATTTGTACCAGCGTAAGCCTGTGAAACATTGTCTCTGATCGGTGACAATCTGCAGATTAACAGAAAAATTCCCGGTGTCAGACAAGTGTGAGAGGAAGAGGAGTAGCTGCACTCAGCTAAAACTGAAGTCACATTATTCCAGAAGCCTAAAATTGGTCTCTGACCGTCTTGTAACTGTGGATAGAACTTATTTCTATTTACCACACATCATAAACCTATAGGAAATGTATAGTTGACTTGCAGATTAAACATATTCAGTGAAAAACAGTAACTTTTTATATTATGTGAACTAATGTTTGCTGTGTGGCTCTTAAGTTGTTCCTTTTTAAAGACGTGATTGCAGGATACAGCTGGGAACCCGTAATGATTAGTGAGCTCTGTAATAAACTGTCTTTTGCTATAAAGATAAAAATAAAGCTGGATTTCCAGAGGTACCGCATATTCTCTGCTCTTGACAGTTAAAGCTTGGTATTAGAATCCTTTTGAGTGTTGTTTTAGAGGAATATACAGCAAGATTGCTGTCTGTAAAATGGGGCTGTTGTGTCCTGATAACTTTTGTATCTTTTTTTCCAGGGAAAGACTAGAAGTGGGCTGTTGCCAGCTGGCCCAGCTGGAACACACAATTAAGCAGTGTCAGGCGTCGGCTCATGCAGAAGCCAAGAGCAGGGGCTGGCTGTGAGACCTGGGGACAGCCCGGAGCTGCAGCACCTACCCCTGCCGCCTTCTCCAAACTCCTCTGGCATGTGTGGAGGAAACGCTTGAGGAGACACAAAAATCCGCTGCCTTTTTTTTTTTCCCAATGGTGCTGGTTTGTATCAGAGTTGAAGGAAAAAACTGTTACACGTGGACACTGAACGTCCAAATTCCTACTCAGAATTGGAAGCTGACAGTGTTTTCTGTCTCAAGTGAGGGTCTGTGGGCTGATGCGGCTGGTTTGGCATACAGATGGCTGCTGGGCCAAATCCCAAACATTCCTGTTAGGGGCTTGGTCTGTTAATGGTTGTATAGGAAAAATCCATGTAAGGTGTTTCCTTTGCTGATACTTCAAAAGTGACAAGTGAGAAAAAAAAGTGTTTTGTGAGACTTGGGGGTGACAGGAGTGAAAGGAAAGCAGCTGAACACACACCGAGCTGCCTGCTACCTCTGCGGGCAGCAAGGACTGAACCACAGCTGCAGGGTTACGTGTTGTGTGTTGCCAACTGTACAGGGCTTAAGAGACGCTATGGAATGGGGAAAGAAATGGATTGATGCTTTTTTTTTTTAAAACCAAAAGACAAAACACCTAACCTGCTGCAGGTGTGTTTGTCCTGGGCCTCTTTTCAGAGAAAAGGGATCTTTTTTCTTTGTTAAAATACCTACTTCATCCTCATGCAGCAGCAACCTGCTAGAAACTTTCATTTGGAAAAGTCCTCAGTGGTCTCTCTTGCCCCTGTCTCTTGCAAAGGCAGAAGCAGGTGTTGCCCCTGTGGGCTGTTGTATTCTGTGGCTCGGCTCATTTCTGCTCTCCAGGTGGCGGCTCTCTTGGAACGGACTGGTTCTTGCTCTCCAAAACTGCTTTAAGTCCATGAAACTTCCTAAAAGCCATTTTCAATGCTGCTGTGGCCTTTAAAGCTACCTCTTCTATGGATGTATTTGTACAGAGAGAGATGACTGGCAAAGTTCTGAAGTGTTTATTTTGATATTAACTTTTGGATGTATTTGTAAAACTTTTATTGTAAAAATCTAATTTATTGTTACAGTAAATGGCAGTTGACTCTACGTGGCAGCGCTGCTTTGAACAGCTGTTTCCATTTGCCCCGTTCCTGTGTATGCAAGTTTAATGCAGTTCTTGCCCCCAGATGCTTCAAAGTCAGAGAGGTGGGGTTGGTAGTGCTACCGTCGGAGCAAAATTCATTCTAAGGGCTATTTCTGTTCAAGTTGTTATCCCACAGTTGTGGGATGAGCATGTTAGGCTCAAATAAGCCTCCATGGGCAATTGGTATCATAGATCTAGGACAATGGATCAACTTAAGCACAGGATGTGTCTGCCTTAGCTCACATCTGCTTTCGGTACCCGTTAGGGAAAGACACCTGACACAGATAAGACAGCTTCTTTGTTCCTGACTCTCTGGGTTCAAACGCACCCAGCTTCACAGCTTGCAATAATCAGGAAACTTCTTTGCTCTGATGTTTTCCTACTCCTGTGCAGAGACACAGTGCTCTGCTCATGCCCACCACAGCAAGTCGGCCTTGTGTTATGTGAAATAACAAGCTACAGCTGCCTGATCCCTCTGCTACAGGTTAAGACCTGCATCAAAGCTGTGGGCTAAGAACATGCTGGTGACTGAAATTAGTGCCATCGCTGGCAGCCTCGTTTCCTACAGCTACATGCTTAACGCCAAGGAACACAGCTCAATGTGCAGTGGCGTTACGCACTTCTTTTCCTTCAAATTAGCTTGGCCCCTTTCTCATCTCACCTCTGGAGCTTTAATTTGCTCAGAGCTTTTAGTAACTGGATCCCAAGCGCAGGCTGTAAGCAGGTGAACGTCCCTGTGACAGCACTCTGGGAGCCAGGTGCTGGCTGGGGGCTTACAGCCCTTTACACCCATTTCTGGAGGGTGACTCTCAAATGGCACTTCACCCCCTCTGTTTCTACTCAAGTGGGGGGTTCAGGGAAACATCCTCCATACATCTGAAATGTCTATTTAATATCGCAAACTTCTGTTTGTAAACTGGCTTGTTAAAGAAAAGGACACAAAGACACAGGAGAGTGATACCATGGTGCAAGGATTTCCCAGAAGGTACCTTTAATGTGTTTGCAGCAGCAGCAAGCAGTCAGTGCTAGTTTTGGCACCAGGAGTTAGATGTGCAGCACTAACACATTAGACACCAAGTCATCCTAACCAACACTTTATCCAGCTGAACAGAGAAAGTGAACTAAAACATAGTACTATGAGCACATAGGAAATCAAGTTAATTATGTTCTACCACACTTTCAGCTTGTAGTATTAGAAAAAAAACCTTAACAGTTACTAATCAGATGAATACATTTTCATTGCCCACCGGCAAGAGTTTAAGAACCATGAGAAAAAAACCCCACACATAAGTTTTTGGTTTACAAACGTTAGCTACCCCCTAGTAACTACACTGCTGTGCAGAAAGCGGCCCCTGCCTTGCCCCAGCCCAGAAAGTGGCAGCTTGTGGGGGTTCTCCCTCCGGCCCCAGCAAAGGGGCTGCAGAACAAGCGCCAACCACACAGCAGAGGCAGAAGCTCACGTACAGCGGTACGTGTTTTCCCACTTGCTCTCTACAAACTCCAAGGTTGTCTCTTTGCTTCAATAACCATTTATCTGCCATTTGCATGTCAACAGATAAAATACTCTGCTGAGTATATAAAAACTGTTATAAAAAGGCAATCGTAAAAGATAAGGTAGTGGCAGGCGTGTCAGCTTTTTTTAATAAAAAAAATAGCCATTATATCTATTTAAATAAGGCTTCTTGTTACAGATTGTTCCAGTTACTGAAGGAAAACAAGGCCTGATGAAAAAAAAAAAAAAAGATCCCCCGTATACCTTACACTTCCTGTCTCAAGAACACACCCTACAGGAAAAGTCATTTAACGTGCAAACTTACAAAACAAACACTGGGGGAAGCTCCTGAAATGATATGCCCTGTCTAGTTTCTCTTGCATTATCTTCAAAATCTTAAAAAAAAAAAAAACCCAAAAAACAACAAAACACAAAACCAACCCTATGACAAAGTTCTAAAATACACAAAAAACCCTTCATCTTGATATTCTTTCCAAAACAAATATGTACAGCACATTAATATGCAATATGCAAAAGCTCTGTGTTGCTGTTGGCAACATCTATGCCCTCCCCATCCCTATTCACATGTGTACCTCTACTGTAACACAATTACATCACTAAGCCTGTTAGTTTGAAAAGGGAATTTAATTCACTTAAAACTTGTAAATTTTTGTGTAGGGGCTCCATTCGTTTGACTCGGGATTGTAGACTTCAACTGTGTTCAAGAATTCATTGCCATCAAACCCCCCGATGGCATAGATAGTGTTTGCCACCGTGGTGATGCCAGCGTTGCTCCTGGGAGTCGTCATGCTGCCCATCATCTTCCACTCGTTCCTCGCGGGGTCGTACATCTCCACGCAGCTCACCGCGTGCGAGCCATCAAAGCCTCCGCCAACAAAGAGTTTTCCTATCAAAAGGAAACAAAGTGAATGTTTCTCTGACGAGAACCAGCTGCGTTGCCAAAGGCAGCCACCTTTCTGGGAAGGCAAACTCAGCCAAAACGAATCTTTGCCTTGTTCAAGGGCTGCAGTTACAGCATTGACCTGCTTTGGGTCTCTTGCTCATTAAAACTGACCAAAGCTATTTCAGAGTAAGTGCAAAGTCCAAATTCAAACAGATGCAGTTGTTGAAGCTGCACAGTGATGTTTTTAAAAGAAAGAGGTGGGAACAAATGCCCCAAAACAGAGGGTTTTTTTGTTTTTCTGGTTACAGTTTTTAATTAAATTGGGAGACAGAGCCAGGTTCTCACTGTATTGTTTCCTCCCTGAGCAGGAACACAGCTTTGTATTCTACTTGCATCGCAGCTTAACATGGAAAATTCAACAAGCACAAGAGGTCACTTAAGCCTGCGGAAGCCTACCGTCACGAACAGCCACTCCAGCTCCGCGTCGAGCCACATTCATGGGCGCAATCAGTGTCCAAGTGTTGTTCTCTGGATTGTACCGCTCCACGCTGTTCAGGCAGTTCCATGACTCTGCTCCTCCGATGATGTAGAGATACCCCCCCAGCTCACACACAGCCGACTGGTGTCTCCCTGCAACCAAACCCCAGGAGTTACAGCCTAGCACTGAAGTCCTGCACTAACGCTATGCCACAGCAGCCGAAATTCAAACAGGCTTTTAGGTTTGGTTTTAAACCTGCAGTTTTGCAATTGCCCTTTTCCCCCTCCCTCCGAAGCTGCACAGCAAACTTACGGATATTAAGGGGAGCACAGCTTGTCCAAGATTTTGTTACAGGATCAAACACATCACAGTTCTTAAGTCCCTTTTGGCCATAAGGATCTGAACCACCAACAATGTACAGTTTTCCATTCAGGGCACATACTCCTGTTCATATAGGAAAGAACAGTAAGCAAGCTAATAAATGAATGAATTTTAAAAAACCCAACAGTCGATCACATGCAGATGCGTTACCTGCATTGCAGCGATTGGTTCTCAGCTCCGGCACTGGAGTCCAGTCATCTATCTCTGGCTCATACATTTCTCCACAGCTCAAGTCATCCGAGTGACCGTTTGACCCACCCACAACATACAGCTGCCCCTAAATGGACAAAATAGATACCTGCTTCACATACGAGCACAGAACAATCCAAATCATTAGCACTTTCAATTCAGCAACTTCTGTTAACCCTTTTGTAAAATTTGCGCTATTCATCCCCCCTACATTTACACAATCTCACATTCCATCTGATCTCCACCCACCACACACCATTAAAACCGCCATCTGGAACCGAGCTCTCGGTGTTCTCATCGGTGCAATGAAAGTCCACGTGTCCTTTTGCGGATCGTAGCATTCCACTGTGCGCAAACACTCCTCTCTGTTATATCCCCCTAAAAGCAGAAGGTTAGAGGATATCACATTTCCAAAGACCAAGTGCTTTGACATTCAAGAACACTGACGGAAATATTCAGTGTATGGAGTTAAGAAGCCACTGTCCCCCACCCCAGCCCCAACTGAGCAAGTTGTTTAAATAAATTGTTACTATTTCTTTTACCTGCAGCGATCAGCTTGCCGTTAAGTTCAGCCGTGCCCAGTCCAGACCGAGCATACTGCATTGGAGACATGGGCTTCTCTATGATGTCGTTCGGTTGAAGCTCGAAGCTCAGACTCTTCAGCAGCCGTGGGGTGCTCGTGGGCGAGCTCTGTGGGCTGTTCCGGCCGTGCAGGAATATCACGCACAGCACACCATCCAGAACAGCAAGACACAGGTAGGTGTTACCTGTTGTCAGGGGAAAGGGAGAGACCACCAATATAATAAAATTTTAGGTGAACAACTAAAGGGGTTCTGATCAGGGTCTTCTGATTAGGCTTCTCTCCTTAAAAGTGTGAAAATTTGATTTTTCTGGTTGCTGGTTCCCAGCGTTAGCCTAGTTACTGAAAAATACGAGGTTTAGATTATTAATATAGTGCTCAAAGGACGTAAGACAGCAATCTAAAAACGTGCTAGGAGACAGCCTCCTCGGACACAGGCAGCAAACAGCTCTGTTAATTGATCAGAGACTGCCTATCTCCTTAGGACTTTCTGGGTGAATTACACACACCATGGGATCTGGGATGGCCCTGTCCATATGGAATCAAGATGTAGGTGATCCCAGTTTGGCCTCAGTTACGTTAGAAACATCCCACAAGTTACTGGGCAAATTATGCGATTTGTATCATCAGTAAGAAAAAGCACTTCTGCATTTCTTAGAGATGGTGAAGGAAATCCCCAGGGAGTGGGAGGTGGTAGGCACACAATTACCAGATGCATCGTTTAGACAAACCCTGCCGCAGTTACTCACTTGAGGTTTTCTCTGAAGCAATGATTTTCCACTCGTGTTTAGGACTCTGAACAGTAGCATTTGGAGAAAGACTTCCGCAGGAGCTGCTACTGATCTGCTTGTGATCATTCTCACGTGGTGGCTTCTTCTGCAAAATCAAAAGGCAGCTACAGACACCTAGCCAGAGACTACACCTCCTTCTACCTTTGCTCCTCTGAGCTAATCGTAACTGTTCAAGAGAACACTTCATCTACCACCTCTGCAGAGCATCATTTATAGCACACCTCAGTTTTCAACAGAACATCTTGCCTACTCAGCAACAGTGGCCAAAAGCCACCCTACATCTCATCTTGCTGGTCAATTCATCCCGTGACAGCACCTTTCTACTGCTGGTGTCTGACTAGAAAGCAGTTACAATTAGAAGCGAGTATGCGTTACTGGCAGGATTTTCAGATGCAAGGAAAAACCTCCATCCATTTGGAGAGAGCGGATCTACAAACTAGAAGCCTCCCTCACAAGCTCTGCTGCTGGAACTGGAGTTAATTATATAATGCTATTTGGAAGTGAATTAACTATTCTCTTCATTCCCTGAAGACAAATTAATTTCGCCTCAGTTCCTCTCTGTGCTCAGATTAGCTGTTTCTTGGATTTTACTCCCTTGATACTTCCCACTAGCAGGAGATTTCTGCTTTCTTTTCTTCTTCAATTAAACTTATACTGTAGCTTATATTATTTTGCTCAATTAAGAAAACCCCCAAATTTCCCATTTCAGATTACACTGCACCACTGGTTGGGCCGTTCAGCCTTTTTCTGAATCCTAAGAACCAAACACAGAAAGTTAACCTTCTGTCTACTCCGTTTAGCAGCAACGTTTATGACCACAGCACCGAGTCTGCAATGCTCGCATAGCTCCCCCGAGTCCCATCTCTATGGAAACTGTCATCAGGCTTCTGAAACACATCATCTAACTCAGAAATACCCTCACGCAGAAGAGTTTGACAGCTCTACTCAGCTCACCCTGAAAACCAATTCATTTGCAGATAGCGTTTTTGTTATTTCTGAACCTTCATCCAATTAAGATCTTATTCTGTTATCCTTAAATTACCTAGACAGTCACAGAAATTACAAACTTTTGAAATACAAAAATGTAAAAGTACAATTTTTCCAGAACTGTCATCTATGGTTTTCTGGTGTTAATTCTCCCAACTGTTTAGCATTTCTAGAGTTGGCAATTCTTATAATCAGAAAGGATTTAAAAAAAAAAACAAAGTTGAGAACTCTTGGCCTTATTTCTAAAAAAATTAACGCTTTGAATGTTCACCTCTCAGCTTCTAAGTACTACAAGTAGTATCCCAAGGTGGTGAAGTCTGTAAAGGCTTACTAAAAACAATTAGGAAAACTGCAAAGTTAGCTGGCTTTTCATTTTCTTCTCTTTACATTTCTAAAATCCATGTTCTGGGATGGAGAGTGTTTTACATAAACATTAGCTAAAAATTCCAAGAAGTATACTTTTGTATTAGCAATTCCACTGTTACGAGTTAAAGCATTAAAATATCTTTTAATTCACTGAGTTGGAAGCAAACATCTTAATTTGTATAAAGCAATGGATAATTTACATCTATTAGCCCTTGTTTATTCTTTGCTTCTTAAACAGCCTCCATTGTGCTAGGCTGTGCGTTTTTCAGTAGTTGGGAATTATATCTGGCTAGAACTAAAAACACAAATAGAAATCATCACCTCAAAAAGCAACAGACTGATTTGTATAGTCAGAGCATCGGCCATCTCTAGGTCAGAG
The DNA here is from genome assembly GCA_008658365.1 of Alca torda. NCBI lineage: Eukaryota > Metazoa > Chordata > Aves > Charadriiformes > Alcidae > Alca > Alca torda. Next base: position 7,420,796 of record CM018087.1, on the reverse strand, counting down.
GTTACCTACTGCTGGTTCCTTAAAATCTCTTGCATGTTACCAGTGCAGCTGAACAAAAGAAATGGACCCTGGCAGCTGAAGGATTAGAACTTACATCTGGAATCTTTTTCTGTGCCAAAAATTTAACAGACACATAAGCCATTCTCCACTGTAAGCCAAGCAGTGCGTGATTCTTTACAGTCTCTTGAGCATCTCTACAAAGCCACAGCTGATTTGCTACAGGCGGCTGCTTTTCTACCTCTTTCTTCTAACAGCCTAAGATTTATTTTGAAGTCAAACCTAGAGCTCCCCATTCTGCATATGCTCGGTCTGCCAAAAAAAACAGAAGCAGAGACTAAATCACCACCTCCAGCAGTTTCGAGAAAGATACTTTCTCGTCACATATTTCTCCATTAAAGCTACTGCTGCTTTCTCTGCTGCAGTACAGAAGACTTCAGGTGTGCTGTAAACTGCTCCAGTCTATCCGGGGTTACCTCAGACTGTCTGCAATTTGTACCTGCACAAACTGAATGTGGTCATCATCACTGCCATACACCTCAGCCTGTCCATCTAGCAGATTTCCATCAAGCAGCTTGTGATCAGCTGAGTAGTACAGCGTTTGAACCTGCAAAAACAACAACAGAATACCCATGTGGCTACTGTCTCCAGTGCTCCTCAGCTACAGGCAGATTACAAAAGGCAGTCGCCAGCATACTTCTCGTCATCTCATCTCAATCTAGCAGAATGCAAAACTAAAAGGAAGCAGATGTCATGGTGGCAATCTTCAACACTGGAGGAAGGCTCCTTACTTTCTCAGCTTGAGAGAAATCTTCATTTTCCAAGGACTTCTGCTGTTTTTCCAGCACAGAAACATTAGACAAGCAAGATGCACATTAATTTCCAGAATTACACAAATTCACAATCTCATGCAAGCATTTTCGTTATCCCCGCAAACAAGCTTTCTGCTTTGAAAAATACACATACTTATCTCGATCAAAAAAAGTTAAAGAGGAGCCAACAGTGGACTGTAAGAGTATGGGGATGAGGGAAGACAACACAAATTTATGTTCTGGAGGAAACTGTTGTCCACAACTGAGCATCAGATGCAACCGTTTCGGTGAAATGCATCTGAATTTCAACATGATCAAAAGGTTTAAAATGAGTTTTTCCATGAGGAAATATACACTTGAGAATATATGACAGTATCAACATATACTTTTGCCTGTACAAGTGTTGCTGAATATATATTGCGCTTGTAATAACAACCTGGGAAAATTTTGATGTTTCACGGGTTTTTGTGAAGTCTGTTTTCTCTAGCCAATTAAAAATTTAGATTCCCCGCTCACTTTTCTATGAAAAGCTGCCCAGGCTACATCTAGTATTAGTATTCATGAATAAAGCCATTTAATAACACACAACTTAAAAGAATGTATCCTGTAAAGGAGTAAGTAAACACCATTAAATCATCATCATCGTTCTCTGCCCACAGCGGATTTTCTTAGGAGAACTGGGGCAGGACTGCTGCTTCTGTACGTGTCAATACACTTGAGGTTTCTTCTTGGTTCTTCAGCCTTGGTATCCTAGTTTTGTTAATAAACCTATGGGGAGATAAATCAACGGGGAGGAACAACCATTAGAAGCTTTTACCTACTTCGCATTTACAAGCAAAACCTGCAAAGGAAAACATCAAGAATCTACAGCAAGTTTCAGTACCACCTCCCCAATTCTAAAGCAAGATACATGCCACTCTGAGGTTACTGTACAGCACATAGTGAGCAAAAAAGGAAAGCGGAAGACCAGACTGAACAGTTCATTCAGCTCACCTGAACACCCCCCCAGTTTCACAGCTTAGGGGTACCTACAGCAAAATTTAAATTCTTTAGGGTCATAGTTAAAAAAGTGAAAAAATAAAAAAATTAAAAGAAAAAGGGATCATCCTTCATATTGACTTTTTTTTAAAAAAAGATGTTTAATCCCATTTTCTTAAAGACTAACCTCTTCCATTAGATCTTCCAGGCTGTCTCCATTCTCCCAGATGCTGCGCTGTACCCAGTTGATTACCTTTGTGTACAATTTGCCATTGCTAGGTAGGCCAACATTGTCTTCCAGCATTACTTCAAGCTTGAATTAAAAAAGGAAAGGATTATTTACTCTACAGGTAGTATCCTTGTATTTGTAGCATACTCTACTTCATGTAGAGCTAGAAAACCCCACCTATGAGGAGCTTTCAGCCTATGCCACTGAAACTAGGAAGCACACTCAAGTACAACTGCAGTTATCTTTTACGCTTAGAAAGGCTGAGAGGATGTATTCTCTACAGTTAAAGGTTCACAATAGTATGAATATTATACAGCTCCAGAATTTTCACATTGTTGGTAAAATTCAGTATGCCAAGTCTTCCTACTCCTAAAAAGGAAGCCATAATAGTTGCTCCTTGGGTTGCTTTTTGGAAATTGCGTACCAGAAGGAAGCCTAGAAACGTGAGCTAACCTTTAACCGTGGAAGTTTGAGAAATTCTTCCTGTTCTGAAATCCGTAAAAGATGTTCCTGAATGTAGCCATCGATCTTGTTCAACAAACGCGCGTCTCCCATACAACTTGCAAAGTTCCGGTAAGAGATACAGCTCTGAACATCCATCTTGGAGAGCAAGTAATCACCACAAACCTTTTAAGAAAAAAAGGCTGCATCTTAGTTTACAAGTAGACAAGGTTTTGATATGTTTAAATTATCCAACCTAACTGCAGAATAGTGACTACCTGTTGTCATCCCTCCGATAGAGCTGTAAATGAAACATTGCCTTCTACAGGAATATGCATATATTAAAAGAAAAAAGTCATATATTCAAAAGCTACTCACATATGCATTGACCCCATGCTTTTCTACTGAACAGCTATGCAAAACCGCTTATCTGCAGTCAAGTGAAGGTAAGAATCCCAAGAGTAAGTATTTCTGAAGTCAAGCTCTACAAAACTTATGTTCAGGAGCATGTGGATTACTCCTTTTTCACATATCACTGCCACAGATTTACAGGTTTAATTATGCCCCCAATGCAACCAAGCAAACCTTCAGCTTCATGGAAGCGGTGGTAAGTAACCAGCTACGATTCAGAAGCCACTTTTGCTTATACGGGTGCACAAATACAAAACTTGAATTCAGAGAACCATTCAGCACAAAGATAACACAAATGGAAATGATACACATTGATGTCATTCAAATCAATACAATGCTAACAAACAGCTAAAGAAGCTTATCCGCTGAGCACTTTTTCCACAGAATAATCTTTTTTTGGTCTCTTTAACACCAAAAAGCATAATGCTGTCAGCCTGAGAAAGCAGACCGGACTTCTGGAAGAGCTGAAAACTGTACCTGCTTAACTCTCTCCATCTTCAACTTCTTTGCTGCGGAGTATACATCTTTCACCAGTTCTTTATCAGCTTTTAATCTAGTAAAGAAAGAAATTTATCCTCATTATTTTGATTTTTTAAATTAAAATCTACTGTCTCTAATTTCTGTGAAAACTACTTACTGAGCAGTATAGGCATAATTCAACAGAACTTCAACAGCTTCTGGATTGAGATCATCAAATTTAACATGGGAAATTCCATGAGAATCACTATCACTATTGAAGATTTCAAACAGGTAGGGACTGCAGCAAGCTAGCACGGCTCGGTGCGCCAACATCTCATGTCCACATACCTTTATTTAAAACACAAATAAGAAACCCACATGCTGGTAAAAATTTTTAAAGTACATTTGTATTATAATAGTATAAAGGCCTATCCAAGTGAATGTCACAGTTCAAATCAATTTTTCAAGTCAACCCAGTCTCCAATTTAGGTCAGCACACAGTGTAACAAAAAACCCACCACATTCAACGATCATACTTGGACAGAAATAAGTTACCTGGAGACGAACATCGCAGAACTGACCACTTTTACGTAAGGCATTTAGTTTGGCAACAGATGACTCGATGAAGTTTTCATCTTCAAACATCAAATACCCATTAGGAATCATTTTGGTGTTGGTCTGGCTGAAAACAGAATGTATAAATTTTAGAGATACAACATTTTGCTTCAGTATAGAAGTACTATTACACTATTTGCAAACAAACATTCATGGGGAATTTAAAAAAAAAAATCCATCTCAGAAAAAAAAGCCTAGAAAAATACTACTACACATTACTAGTACACATTGACAACTATCCTTTGGATTGACCGGATTAATGATTTTCAGAGATTGAGGCCACAACTTTTAACTTACCTACATCACTTCAGTAGGTACCAACTCCACAACTACATGCTGAACCTGTGCTAGCTCCGTGGGAACAAGTTGGAAACCACTGGATTACACAAGAAGCTTTATTCCCCTCCATAAAGATCAGATTTAGTAGATTCATTGCTATTTTCTGCTCACTGTTTAAAATTTGTCATAGTGGTCAGCTTCATTTTTTGCACAGAGCCGACAACCAGCTACATTGAAAAGTAAGAACTGAGAATTCAACTAGTGAAGTAAAAGAATAACTATAGATTTTTTTTATTTATTTAATTTTACAAGTAATGACTTAATTAAATATTTTAGAGTAGCTGGAAGTCATGAGAGAACATTAGCACCAAAAAAAACAGACAGAATTAAATACATTCTGAACAACAACCATCACAAAGCTAAAACAACCTCCCCTGAAGATCTTACCCATATACAAACGCATCACCTCAGTAAATTGGGCCAAGACTAGAAAAATAACTTCAGGAAACTAACTTTTGAATTTGGATGTTATTTTATAGATCATAATTGTTTCTTTTATTAGCTAAGCACTTTTAGGAAAAGTCCACTTTACAAATAGGAAGCTAATTAAGAATACTAAAATATGACCCTGAGGTGACCTAATGAATATATATCAAATTTGTAAGTTTGAGCTGCGAACATGTGAAAAAAGTATACTTTACTCAACAATTTTAGAGGAAAGAATACATGGGATGCTACTAACGTTACCAGCAACAATTTATGTTTCTATCTGAAGCTTAAGAAAATTCTGAAGATCAGACTAAACAAGAAAACCTCCAAAATGGAAAAAGTGGATAGCAAAAATCAGTAATAAAAACAGCAAGCCCCACACAAAATAATTCTAGTGTTAGTCTGCTTATTTTAAATTCACTTACTACTGAAGGCATTTGACCCCAGACTAGGAAGAACAATCTTACTTACAAAGATTATTATCCATTTGTATATACTTTCATATGCTGTGTTTTATTTAAAAAAAGGCAGCAAGGTCACAAAGTCGCAGAATTTCAGCAAAAGTATTAACCATTGTATGCGCGGCTAACAGTATTAACTTACCTAGCAAATATATTACTATAAATTTTTCACTGGGAGATCTTAAAATAATCCAATGGTATCACTGTGTTAAAACAGAGCACTTCAGTTTCAGTATCTTCTGACAGGGAAGATGTTTGTTGAAATTGAAAAGCAGATCTGTCTTTGCAGCTGCAATATGGATTCCAAAACTATCAGGCTTGAAGGTGATGTAATAAAGTCCTTAAGAGCTATAGACATGAATTTCTTCTGTGATAATCATGCATCATAACCTGCAATAGAGGAGAAGTTATCAAGTAAGGACAACAGATAGTACTACCACGTATTTCAGATGAAACTTAATAGTGTTTTAAAGTAGAAGTTCCTGACCGAAACAAACAACTTTTTCTTCACAAAAAAACCCCACCCAGCTTGAAAAATCCCATATCAACACCAATACATTCTCGTGCTTAACAAGAGGTCAACCACATCAATTTTGATACCCACAGAGACGAGAAAGTGGCTAAATTAGTGCTTAGAGAAAAAGTTAGAACAGCTGAATCCCATTTTTATACAATTCCTTACCAACTCTAACCTTCAGCACTTCCTATAGCTAGGTCATTATTGCTTGCTTACACAAGTAGGTAACTCTTAAGTAATACAAGAAGAAATGGCTACATTTAAAAAAAGAAACCAATCCACATGCCTCCTACCTTTTGCTTTTCCTGTACTCATCTACTTATATCCTTCTTCTACTGAATGCCTAAAATGGACTGAAGATGGACTAAGGACATGTCTGAAACGACCGGGCATGTCTCCAGTACTTCCAAAAAAATTACAAAGTCAGGAATGGCTATTTCAATGCTAACTTTCTTTGATAAAAAGTCTCTTTGCTACCCTGCAAACAGAATCTGTTAAGTTCTTGTCAAGTTCCGCACTGGCAGCGCAGATTGGAGTAGCTTTGTTGCGGGTAGGCTGTTTATACTGGGTTTTTTCAGGGAGGAGAGGAGAGGAGGAGGAGCAGAAGCAGGGAGGGAACAGGCAACAAACACCCACTCTGGAACTTTCTATGACCCTGATGCCACCTCGGGAAAAACATCGATCACTTCATCCACTTGGGTTCCCCACTGCAGTTCCAAAACTATATTTGTATCTACAGATTAAATGCCACATTGGGAATCAGGTTTCCTAAAAATAGGTGCAGCTCGTTTTTCCACGTCAAAAATTAAAAGTCACCTAGGTTGTAGGCAAGAGAACCTGGCGACCCAACTGCCTGGCCAGCCCTTACACACGGGATCATTTTGGCAGGAACTGAACCTCCCTTGGTCTCCAAGTAAATGAGCAGCTCAAGCGTGAGGCTGATTCTCAAGAGCGGCAGGGGGCATTATCCCACAATGTACCAGCTCCACAGGAACACTGCTTCCACCCTTAACAGCTTCCTGCAGTCCTGAAGACAAAATATTGCAGCCAGCAGATAGCCGCATAGAAAGAATTAATGTTAATTAAGTTTGTCTACTAGAACAGACACAAACAGATACCTATAAAGAAGGAAACAAGTGCTCCAGAGCAGCAGTGGTGTCTGTGCATAATATAGTAGCCGCTGAATGCAGGGAGGACTAGCGGAACAGTACCACACGGACTACAACTTTCTACAACATACTTTGCTAGGAAAAAAACTCAAAGATTAAATGTATTTTCTTTTTATAACAGGCAAGTTATGAAACTGAAACTAAGCTCTATTTACCAAATATTATTTAACTAAGCATTCAGAAGTCAACACTTCTCTTGTTGGTACAACTGATACAACAGTTTCTAAAGCAATCAAAACGTTTCACTTCTCAAAACAGAAACAAACAGTCTGATGTCCGCACTTCCCCCAAAAATTCACCTCAAGTGAAACACTCTGTTGTTCAAATACAGAGATATTATTTCAACACAAGTGTTGCAATGAATCAGCTTATAAAGAAAGTTACAAGAATCTATTGGAAGTTACGCTTCACCAAGACTGTCCATGAATGTACGAGAGAATTATCACGAAGAGACCTCTGACTATCATTTCAGATTTTAAACCTTCCGTTTCTGTTGTCGGAATTACCCAGACACAATGGCTAGACTTACCTAGCCAAATGCAAACTACAGGAGGCATCTAAAAAAGGAAAGCCAAGGGGGACAAACTCTGAGCTCCGGCGTTGCACTGGATGCTCAGTACAGCGTCAGACAACTTTGGTGGAAAGGCTCGGACTAACCCAGGCCCCACTCGCTTCGTCCTGAGCGGAAAGTGACACACCACACATCAGATTATCCACCTTGCTCACACTGGTTTAAACCATCTTTTTCTCAACTGCCAGCTCTCTCAAAGAAGTTGTGTTGTTAACTGAGTAGAGGTCGGTAATTAGCAAGGCAAATTAAATGTATATTGCTACCACAGTTCACACAAACAAGCTACTGGTCTGCTCGCGCATCACATTATGCATTCCCCCCAGTCAATATTCATCAAGATTGCTGTTAATTACCAGTATGGAGTCTTTGGGGAGATTTCAAGTTACACGACAACTATTCAAACAATTTCAACTAAATTCAAGAATCCTTGTCAGTCAGTTTACATCTCTAGGCATGCTTTGTCACGTTCTGCTGTAACAGAAGACCTTTATTTCAAGTGCAGTACCTGCTTACAACCTTCAAGGCCCATAAAGGACATCCAAAACAATTCTGGACTGAAATGGAAGATTTGTCCTTTACAGTCCTCCTTTGTGCATGAGGTCAAAAACACATTTCTGCACCTAATAGTACTGTCCAATCTGAATATCTAGGAATTCGAATGTCTTCATTATTGACAAAAAATTTCAATACTGTTGTGTGAAAACCACGTCTAATATTACTTCTGAAAATGGCATTAAATAGCACAAGTATATTCATTATTTTCTGCCTTCTTTTTGGTTTGGTATACTACTGCTAGAACAAAAGCCAAAGAATAAACCAAAACTCAATGGAAAGCCAAGAATGATGCATTTTCTGCATTAAAGGTTATAAACAGGTACTTTCAACAAACTTCTTTCTTAAAGTATTTTAAGCATCTAAAGAACCTTGTCATTACCTTTTCCCTGCCCTCTTGCTTATGCTCCTTTCTAGCTTACCACATCAAGAACCGTTAGTGCTTTTTTTTCTCGTTTTCCAGGATTTTTAATTTTTTAAACCAAGTGTGATGTTCACAAATCACTGTCAGACAGGTGAAGTATGAAGTCTGATGCCTCTGAAATTATTACCTTTCGAGACCCATCAAAATGCAATTATTCAAACGCATTAAAGCTACAGAATTAGTGTTCCAGAATGGGAACAACACATTCCATTTGAGAAAATTCTTACTGGAGACCAGACCTATTTCCTGCATTTTAAACCAAAGAAAAAAAAAGAAAAAAAGAACACAATATATAAACTCTGGATTTCCATTCTTGTTGTAATATTAAAGATTGATACTGGTGTTGAGCCTGGAGGCACCACCTTTAATCAAGAGTGGATGACGCTAGGTGTAATACTGCAGCACACTGAGATAGGCCAGAAGCCATGAAGCATTCACGTGGTGCGCTTCAATGACATGGCTCTGCCCAAGTAGAGGAATGCCAGTACTTAAATGTCTGCCCAGTTCCTTGATTTAAACATAATTATGTTCTGATAATTGTGTTTCCTAAACACACAGAGTCATGCACAGACTGAGATTTTTATTTGCTACTTATCCGTACCACTTTCTGTACCATGAAAGATTCATGGCTCATAACACAGAGATAAATTCGCTGCGCATAACCAACTTCCAGAAAAGGAATTTCCCCCTTTTAAACTCATCTTTCCATTTCACTGTATATCCATTTAAAGATGCATTTAAACTCACCTAAATAACAATGATACTAAGTCTTCTCATCCTTCACAATACTATCCTCTTATATGCATCTTGCAAATACTACGGAAATATGATTAGCTCACTTACAAGAGCAAATAAATGTCATCATTAATACACTTTAAATTGATACTTGTGTTTAGAATTTAGGATCTGTTCATCACAGATGTTTTTAAACAGTTGCTCACTGCAAAAATGTTCCAACATTCAGAAAACTTGCCACAAGATGATTACTGTTGAATTTCTCTGAGATGTAAAAACCGTTATCCTGCTCAATGACCCTCCAGTGCAGAGCAACTTCCAGGGGACATAAGAGCTGTGGTCACAGGTGCAGTACCAAGACAACATGTCCCAGAGACACATACTGAGTCACCTTGCCCATGAGCTAACAACACAGGCAGTGTTTATTTTTCCTCCCATCTGAGAACTCTCATCTTTAGTATAATCCATTGATACTTTCCAGATACAGTATTTCATTTTAAAAGTAAACAAAGCCCTTGCTTTCTGCCAATTTATACAAACTTTTTTTTTGGCCAGATTAAGGTGTTACCTCTTCAACTCACAAGTAAAACACTAACTTGTGTTTTACTAACCAACTTGTGTGGGGGAGATATTTTTTAATCTTTTGATTAAAAGTCAATACTTGTTGACATGATAATAGACACTCAATTGACACTTGTTGGTACAGTGAAACGAAGATGGAAATTAGCACCACAGTTGGTGCTTTTTAGTTGCTGTGGGCTTTCTGGCTTTCCACAGCCTTGTTCAGAAGAAATGTAGGTCACACCTACGACTACTCATACCTGTATCAGAAGATAAAACCAGACGTCCTCAGAAATTTTCTTTCATACATTAGCAATTATTTATGGTAAAAACACACAACCTTTTAATGTCTGAGTTTGCATTTGGAGAGAACATCACGAACCAAGACCTATATCAACATACTTGCACCACTAAACAGGCTCAACTTCTTTACCTCAGTGATTTAAAATATGACTCATACAATTTATATCAATTTTGTTTTGCTCTACTAAAGATTTAGTCCCATTGATAACTATGCCTTATAAACAAAATTGTTCTATTTCACTGCAAGTCAGCCTCAGCTGTGCTTGTGTGTGTGTGTGTGTCCCTGCAACAGCAAGGAGAGAGGGAGAGAACATTTGCTATCACCAGCTAAGAATTGAGGGGAAGGAAAATGTACTGTGGACATTTTCCAAAATCCTTTACACATAGTCCAAGATGTAATACTTGGACTGTCCTCTACAGAGGGCAAGCCTAGAGAGCTCTTTCAAACACACATTTATGTGTGTAGACTTGAAAAATTTATGAGAAGCAGGTTTTATGCTTGAACGTTTTTATGCTCTTTCAACTACAGCTCTCAGCTGTAACACACCAGCTGCCCATTTAATACTTGCTCCCCCCACACTTTTGGTATACTCTCTTTTGTGTTTTAGCACTGGTCATAACATCCCCTTTCCATACCGGTTCTGTGTTTCCCCTTCTCCTTTCACACCACATTACACTTCTTTTGTTGTCATTGTCTTTATCTACACCTCCTTTTCTACCTTCTGCCTCACGCATGCTCTCTTAAAATCTTTAATTAATCTTTAATCTTTGAAAGCTCTTCTCTCCCCCTGCCCCTGGTTTCTTTTTTCTACTAACACACACTTCCCATAGTTCTTCAAACATTTGCCACACAACCAGCAAACTGATTTTTTGTTTGTTTTGTTGGTGTGTCATTGTTGTCCCCCACCCCCCATTCTGGGCTGGTTTTGCCTTTCTTACCATCTCCTGCTCCTTAAGAACTCAAGTTGAGGAAAACAAAATTAGACCTATTTACAGTAGCTTAAGTACTGTTTCCTAACTGGAAAGTATTCCCTGACTGTTGCATCCTGTGCTCCTAAGGAGTTAGGCTTGTGGCTACAAAATCCGCTTTCTAAAATTAAACCAATCTCACCATCAAAGGACCACATCCTGCTTGGTTTCTTATTTTGTAGATCCCTGACAGAAGGGAATAAATGGGATGTCTACACACCCATCACTGGAAACAAAAAAATTGTCCCCTTCACAAACCACGACAAATAAGAAGAATGACATGATACTGAATTGCCACTATTCTATCACTGCTCAGTCTTGCTATCCTTCTCCTTAGTAAATAACTCGGACGCCTCGCCTGCCTCTTATTTTGTCAACATTTTTCCACCCACGTGAAGCTGCAGCCAATTTAGTTTTTATGTCTATGGGAGTCCTGGGAGTAACAGTGAAGCTGCTGATGAGAAAAGATATTTTCTACCTTGAAGCACCTCTGAAAAATTCCGAAAAGCTGATGGAAATATGGGCACGCAGGCAGAAAATACTGTAATTCTCCCTGCCCTCCTGCCCTCCCCCCCTCCAAACAAAACAACCCTTCTGGTCATTCACACTCATCACCTTTCTCCAGAAGCACTAATGTGGACTGACAGCCACGGTTTACGCTGTATTATCTCCTATTTCCTAGAACTGGTATAGATGACAGGGAGGGTCGTGACATTGGCAGCCAGCTGTCAGCATATGTTTCTCCACCCAGAAACGGCTACTTTCTTCACCCAAAGTCTAAGGCTTTTGCGATTCTCCTTCCCCCCAACACACACACTTAGTATAACGGCTTTAAGAAAGGCGGCACTACGCGGCTGCAGCGTGGCGCCTGGAAAGGCTCGCAGGCAACGCCTGACCTTGCAACAACACCCACCCCCGTGGAGAACACCCCATTTTCTGGGCGGGGGGCCACACGACATTGCCCCCCCGCCGCCGACCCCTCCACACCCCCCGACGGCACCCCCGGGGGACCAGGGCCGGCAGCCCCGAGGGAAGCCGCCTCAGGCCACGCAGGCCGTTTACACGACTTCGCCCAGACCAGCGTGGCACGGCAGCTCCCGAGATTTGACCAGCCGTCGAGAAACAGGCCCCAGATAAGCAACGAAAAGCCGCGGAGGCGGCGCGGCTCCTCTTCTTCCAGCCGAGGGCACGGGGCCAGAGCAGGCGACGGGCCGGGCTGCCACCGCGGGGCCCGCCTCGGCCGCCAGCGGCCCCGGGCCGCCGCCACCCCCTGCGCCAGCGCCGAGCGGGAACAAAGAGCGGCAGAGCCGGCCCGGCCGCCCCCGGCCTCATGGTCGCTGCTCCCCCCACCCCCGCCGCCACCGCCCTTCCCCTCACAGCCGGGGCGGGCCGCGCCTGAGCCGGCCGCCCGGGACGTCGCGCTGAGGCCCCGCCGTACCTGGTGCCTCTCAGCACAGACGATGCTGTTCATATTGGGAGCCTCCAGGCTGAGGGGGAAGCCGACGCGGAGACGCAGCCCCAGCCCGCCGGGAAGAGGGAGCGGAGGGCGCAGGGAGAGCGAGGCGAGGCGGCGGGGCGAGGCAAGACGCTACTGCGGGAGAGAGCGGCGGCTGGGGCGAGCCGGAGCGGAGCGAGGTCACGGCGCCGACGAACCCGGCGCTCGAGCAGGAGGATCGCACACCGCCTGCGCGGGCGCGGCACTGCGCCCCGTAACCCTCCGCCTCCGACGGGGCGGGCAGGAGGCGGTGCTGAGGTGGCCGGCAGCGCTCCGCCGAGAAACGAGTCCGGCCGTGCCCCTCCCTCCGCGGCCAGGGGAGGTGTGCTGCGGAACGGCTCGGCCGGCTGAGGGAGCGGTGGCCGCGGGGCGGGAAAGCCGGCTGGATGTGGAAGGGCTCGGGGCGGGACACGCAGGCCACGTTTCCGCGAGTGAACTGCCACCGCATTGTCACCCGTGGCTCTCGGCAGCGAGCCCAGCTGGCTCCATAATTCCATTTTTTCAGACCTGGCGTTGCCTTTTTCTCCTCAGCGATGACTTCCTCCCATCGCTGGGATCTGTACTTCAAGGCGTCGTGTCTGCATGCGAAGGCAGGTACCCACTTTATCACAAAATACCGTGTTTAATGCTGGAAACTTCCCCGCCGGCCTGTCCCATGCCTGCCCCCTGGCTCCAGCACCCCCCATCGCTCTGGGAAAGGCGTTTTCCCATTGGGATGGGAAACATCGCACACACACTCTTCACAATAAATCCTATCTTGCTAGGCAAAATAGTTTTAAAACATCGCTGCTGATAAGTGAGGGGTGTTTGGAGTCTTGTCTGTTTGTTAGCGTGTTTGCATGTGAGATAGCGTAATGGGTTTCTGATTCGTGGCTGGGGCCCTGAGTGCTGCTGCAATATCATCATAAATAAAACATGGAGCTGGACGAAGCCTGAGGTTCCTTGCTGGCTTCCTGATTTAAAGCACCAAGGTCACCTGGAAGACAGGGATACACTTCCCCCACACACACACTTTCCCCTGATTCAGAGGCCGCCTTGGTCAGAAACTGGGAAACCTGTAGGAGAGGATGTTAAATACAGCTTCAGTGTCTCAGCTGGAAAACGCGTATGACGTATATGATAATTACCCATTTCTCTAATATTCTTCCAGAATCTCGGTGCAGAAGCACATTCCAAAGCACCCAAGCTGGGTGATTCTGAGGTTTCAAGCAGAAAGTGCTTCAGAATAGTGAAAAGAGCGGCCTTGTCTCAGCAGAAGCGAGCAGAGGCACTCAGCCATAGGTATGTTCCTCACCTCCCTCCATCTCTGGAGACCTGTACTGACAGCACAGTGCCCATGCTGTGGCTGGGCGCTCTTTTCAGCATCTCATTTTGCCGGCAGCAAAGAGGACCGTCTGGACTTCTCACTTCTCTCTGATACATTTCCGCTCCCTCCTCCTTTGAATTCTTAAATCACCAGCCACACCTCAGTGCCTGCTTTACCTCTCCCTGCTTTCTTTTTGAATGAAGCTTCTTATTAGGGCCGTGCTAATCAAAGGCACTTGTGGTATAGCTGGGAGGGAGAGAGAGGTGAAGACAAAAGACAGGCACTGTGATCAAATAAAACAGTGCTGGGAATTTTCCTTAATTAAGTAAATCTCAGGATTTCGCAAGCTGCTGTTCCAGTATTCTTAGGAAAGGAGATGTCTTTATGAATCACCATTAATTTTCATTATCAGCTACTGCTAGTGACGTCAAAGAGCAAGTATAGCATCTTCCCAGCAGCACAGAGTTAACAGATGGGTGTTTCCAGTTCTTTTCATGTAGGTCCCTGTGACAGGGGAACACATTTGGGATTTTGCAAACCGTGGCTGGGCTGGGAGCTCAGGTAGCGTCTCCATTGGGCCAGTTGCATTTTGATCACCCAAACTCACCTCCCACTAAAAAAAAAGTTTTTTCTCTGCTCCTTGCTTTGTACTCAACACAAAATTAGTTTACATCATGAAAACACCATTGTTCCAACTGAGATGTGACTATACTTCCTATGATGATGGAAAAGACTTCTGTAATGTGCAAATAACCTTATTTCAATTTGCTAAGTATTGTACAATCCTTCCCAATGAAACTTATGCTAAATCTTAATTATTTCTGAAGAAGAACACTTTATTGAAAGGAACAAGTGGGATTGAGTTGATACCAGATGACTGAGCTAAGCCAGAAGAACTAGTTAGCAGATGTGCAACCACCAGAGCCGTGATGTTCATTAGGGTCTTAGATCTCCTGGTTTGACAACTGTCCTACCCTGTAACAGTGTTTGTAAGATGTTGAGAACACTTCTCTAACAACGCTGTATTTAGAAAAAAAATGTGTAAAGTTATGCTTGTATGTTCTGCATACCTGTTGTCTCCCACTACGAAAGATACAGTCGTCTTAATGAATGGAAAGCCCTCTCCTGGAAAGCCCTCTTGCTTCTTTTCCAACTGGTGTGTTACTCCTACATCAAGCAGTTTGTAGGTGTCCCTGGCTCTGACGTGGCTCTTCTGCTGGTCCCTGTCTTGTTGTAAGGGCCTCCAGATATCTCACCTGGAGATCTAATATCTAAAGGAAAGGCTGAATTTGTTAACTCTGGATAAGCCTGGTTAACTCAGGCTTAATGTCATAATATTAAACTCTGCTTCCACCAAAGCTTAGCCAAGATCACCTGAGAGGGGAAAATACTCTATTTGGTGAAAGCAAAATATATGCCTTGGGTTGTTGCAATAAAAGTGTAGAAATTGTAGAAAAACATATGTTAGTCCTAGAAGTAAGAACTAGATCTGTTTTCACATAAGCCACCCTACAATACATCTTTAAATCTAGCGTCATGTAGCATTTCTCTTTGGACGCACAGTAGGATAGCTCAGCGAAGTACACACCTGAGCTACCAGTCAAGGATCTAGCCTGTGGTTTTCTTTTAAAAAGAAAATTGTCTTTATGGATGAACAACATGTTTTGTGAAACTGAGTACAATTTAGTGAAACATCATTTATTAAGTATAAATTTAAAATATATATAGATATGTATTGCAGTTGAAGGTTATTTGTGTTCTCCATGATTATCACATATACCAATCTACTCGTTCCATAACTTTTCCTTGCTGCATTTTGGAAGGATTTTCAGTAAGTCATTATGGTTGCAGAAATCCTTGTGTAGAACATGTTTTGTTGGTGCCTTGGCTCTCTGAGTCCTTAGCAGTGACATTTTAATGGTGTTTAGGGTGTAGAGGCTGTGTTGGAATTAATGATCTGCATTGGATTGTTTCCTGTAAATTCTGGCACGTCGCTTGCCATCTGGCTGTCTGATAACAGCTACTCCGAGGAGGGCAGTTCGTCTCCTCTCCTTTCCCTATTCTTAGGCAAAGCAATGATCATCTTGGATGACTTCTGTACTTGGGAGCAAAGGTAGTAAAAAATTTACATGCAGTATGAAAGAGTATTAAAAGACCAAGTTTTAATAGCTGTGGCTTTAAGTTTTAAAGGCAGGTTCCCTATCAAGTCTCTGTTCATCCTTCTTAAACAGTGTAAACAGCTTTCCTTCTTCATTTCAGGGGACACCATTCTTCCACCACAGTGACCTTCCTTTATTTCAGATAGTTTTGCGTTGGATGGAAAACCAGAAACTCTCTTCCACACCAAGGTTATAAATTCTGTCTTGTCTCATTTCCATTAAGCAAACAGAAGTCTTTTTTTCATTCTAATTAATTACATTGGATGAAATCCATAGGAGACATACAGAGGATTGTGACAGAGCCACTAGTTAATGTCTTTAAAAAAACCCACCTTCTTCTGACTACCTGTCCTTGAAGGATCAATCCTGCCATCTCAAAAACACAGCTTATAGATTGAAGCATCATGGAAGCTCCCAGCTGCAAATATAACTTGCATAGAGAAAATACCTACAGCCTTTGAAAAAATTACGGCTTTTATAGCTCTTTCACGACAATTCTCACCAGGCAACTGTCAGCACATCCATTCTGTGCATGGAGATGCTACCTTTTTTTAGATTACAACTTACTTTTGCTTGGTATGGGACAGTTGTCACAGTATTTAACCCACATGTAACACCAATTTGAAAGTATGGATGTGTATATGTAAACTGCATGATAGTGTTCACGAAGCAGCATCTGTCCTGTCATCATTCTCTGAGCAAGCAAGTCAAAATTTGGTATTCAGATCTGATTCCCCAGCAAACGTGGTGGGACGTGTTAAGGAGACTTGCTTAAAGTCTGGCCCTTTGGACTGTGCATGTTCAAGAGCACATGCACAAGGGAATCCTAATCCAAGGGCTGGATCAGGAATCAGCCTTTTAAAAAATATCTAGTTTATGGCTTTTCTGTAGAACCTAGAATTTTTTATTGGTTCTTTAGAACTGGAAGCCCAGTTAAAATTAAATGAACTCTCCCATTCTTTCCAGCTGTATTAATTTATGTTTGCTGGGTGGTGATGTTTGCAAATATCTTCCGCTTGTTCATTATAAAAACGCTGACTTGTTCTAGACACCTGTGTGTCTGTCTTGCTTCCATAAAGACAATAGTTTCTTTGGCTGAAACATCCTGTTCAGGGTGTTAGCAATAAAAGGCTATAAACCAGTTTGCTCTTAAATTATTTGCCTTCATGACCCTTAAGCTTTCTGCCAGCTCCTGACTGCGCATGCAAGTGAGAGCTTTGTACTATTTGTCCTTGGTGTTGCATTCACAGAATACATTTGTTGGCTGTGCTGCAGTCTGGGAGCTCCCAGTTTGCTTTTCCTTCTTTTTTGCCCCTCTCCTGAAACTACATTGTTACTTTCACTCATGGTCCTAATGAAAAATTAAAATGTAAAGAAAAATAATTTAGAAATTTTCAATTTTGAGAATTTTTCTTCAAATATCAAGTATGGAAATCTCTGGAAAACAAACAAGCAAACACCTAGTTGCCTGTAACCCCAAGAAAAGCTGTGTTAGTGTGGGGTCACAGAAGCGAAAGAAGGGGCAATGTGTTGTGTCCCAGCAGCTGCTTCTTGAGACAAAGAATCGGTGACTCCTGTTACACCACCGCCAACTGGAAAAGGCTGCTTCTTGCCAGTGGTGTGTCTGCAGACTTTTAAATCCCTAATCTGGTCATTAAGTGAGGACTGTAATTAGACACACTAGAATACAACATTGGTAGCAGGCACAGCGCCATCCTCACAGATTGGGAGATCATGTCTGTGCTCCGAGACAGACCGTTTTCATTCCTGTGGCTGTGGGGAATACACTATCTGTCATCTCCATCTCTGACACAGGTTAGCTTTTAAAATAACATAAAGGCTGTGAGTGCAGGAATGACCAGGTAGTGATTTATCGATTTATCTGCTTTTCTGAGAAAGTAAAAGAAAATTAAACATCCTGTTCTGCTGTGACCTCAGAAAATGTTCCAGGCAATGACCAAAGATTGATACTAGTAGGTCCAAAGCACTTGTTTTGGTGTTTTTTTTTTTTCAAGCAAAGTTGTTTTTTCAGCTTTTGCAGAAGAACCCAGTATCCTTCAGTTTTGGGGTTGTTTTTCTTTTTCTTTTTTTTTTTTTTTAATTAATGCTAACACCTAAAGCTAATGAGAACAAAATTGATTTAAGGGTTGGACTATGCATTTGTAATCTCTGCACAAGCAGAAGAGTAGCATTATTTCTAAAGTCACTTTAACTCCACTTTTATGTTTTAGCCACAATAATGCTATGACTAACTTCATTTAAAAAAAAGAAGAAGAAGAAAAATGTAGAAAAACCCCTATGTCCTGTGAAAAGAAACCTTTTCCCGTGGTATATCCATGCTAGCAAGAAGGCAGAAGGTTAATGAGAAATCCTCCTTTAGGGTTGTTTTTCAGTTGTGTGCAGGGACAAGCCAAAGACGAGCTATATTGTTTCTTGATCAAGAGCAGTGAATTAATCTTAAAAGCTCATAATTTATTCCAAAGAACACAGAAATTTATCATAACTGTGTCCTCACTCTGTATTATGCTGCAGCTTGACAGTGTCTGAAAAAATAATTCTCTTATACATAGATGCTCTTTGATTTCATCAATGTCATGAGTTCATTCAACATGGGGCTTTTTTTGTTTAACATTTGGGACAGGTCTCTCTTATTGATATGATTTGTTTCCAAAAACATTGATAAGTGCCACAACTGGCCTGCCCTAGACTGTAGGTTTTGACAGGGCCAAGGAATGTTTCCAGGAAAGTGAGATCTCTTTGAACTGAAGGTAGAGTTTAGCCATCAGAGTTTGTGTTGACGTGATTTCTTTGACATGAGTCATAATACTTTGCAATTCAGTAACGCTTTCTCTTTGAAGACCTCAGAACTGTATGTAAATTAATTTGGCAGCATAGAAATGCATAGGAGGAGACAACTATTTTATATTTATGCTTTGCTTTTTTGTTGTTGTTAGTTTGTTTTCAAAGATGAGTGGACTGCATGAAGAGACCTCTCTGATTTGCCTGAGGTCACAAAAGTGCAAGAACTGGCAACACTGACAGAAACTAAGTTTTCTAACTCTCAAATCTAGAGAGAATACAATAAAATGAACTCGGGGCAGTCTGCACTCATCAGAATTTGTGTGGGACTTCTGCAAGTGCAGCAGATGGTGCATGTCCAATGTGTGCCACGCCGTTATAGAGGTGACCCAAAATACCCGAGAGGGAATAATAAGAAGGAGGTGCAGCAGAAAGCAAATGATGGGAATGGTATTTAAGGGCAGGTTGGAGAACTGGTTGTGATTTTAAGAGCTGGTTGTGCTGAGCCATTCTGAACTGCTTCTAGCGCAGCCCTGACTGTAGCATCAGTAATTCCAGCATATCAACCCAAGTGCTCCCGCTCGAGATCTGCGCGGGGGCTGGATCTTTGCTGCCTAGAGCTCCTCTGTTCTGCAGGGGTGGTAACTACCCATGTCTTGAGCGCCTCTCTCTCCTTGGAGCCTTGAAGAGGCTAGGGCTCACCAGAAGGGTTATTGGGGACAGGGGCTGTATAAGGAATGCTGCAATAGTTAGGGGCTATAAGGACTTTATTATACACCTTGTCGCAGTGGAATTTACTTTAATGTTTGGACTAAAAGGATAACTGTGGCAGCTGAGGCCCCTCTGCTTGCATGCTTCCTTTGAAAACTGAACAGGTCACTGTTTCCAGCTTTTATTTGTTTTGTATTCAGCTGGTAGCTTATGATTGCAATTCTAATACAAGCAAATCTCTCACAATTCAATGGGAGATGTTCATATTTAATGTCTGTAGTGTGACCTGCTTATACTTAAGGAAATTGTCCCATTAAGCACAAGCAACTGCAAGTTCCTCCTTAACAAGAATATTAGATTTAAATACAAGTAAACAGGAACAAAGTGGTCTTATTTTAGATCTAGTCAGCCCATATATCAACTTAATCAGGAGTCGGTTCATGTACAGAAGCAACCTTAGGTTGCCAAAGCCTTGTAATGCAGTCACAGAAAATCTGCATAATCAAAATACTATGCAGTTCCAGGACATGCACACAAGTGTAAACAGAATCATACAATGGCCTGTGTCCCTTCAAGAATCTGAATTACTGCACAGCCTTGAGAGGAGACAAAAAGGCTGCAGAGATTTAAAATTCCAGCATAATGGCTGCTGGTGGGAATAAACTAAATGCAACAAGAGTATGTAATGTACACTTAGTGTCACGTATATCTGCTCTCCTGAGGACAGCAAATTCCATCATAAGGTCATACATCTCACTTTTTGGCTCCATCCGTTTAGCACAGAGAATGATAACTGCTACAGGCTGCCTCATGTTACACTAATGTATTAATAGTGTCATTATCTGGCCAAACACTGCAGTAAAATGACCAGCTTATTTCTTTAAATATATATATAAATGCATTACATAGTGCCATTCTTATGTGTTGTATGTTAACATAACAGGATACTCAGGAGAGGAAGTTAAAAAATAATCTCAATTTTTATTGAGATGAAATACCGTATTGGTCCTCACATTAAGGACACAGTTATTTTATTATCATACCTAACATGAAGAGTTTGTAGCATGCTGATATATAAATGTTCATGGTGCCAAGATAATTACTGATGTGTGATAGTAATTTGTATTTTGTTCCAGCTTCAAAGCTCTTCAGCCATTCCTACTAGTCAACACCAAGTTCCTACTCCTATAACAGTAAAAATATGTCTACCTTTGAACTCTGTGGGAACAAGAACTAACCCCTTGGGTAATTTTGTGAAATAATAGACTTCAGTAACATTTACTTCACTTATCAGATCAGCCCTGTGAGTTGATTTGAACCAAATTACTCAGGTAATTGCAGCACAGTTTTACATTTTTAATTATAATGCAAGTTTCTAACATTAGGAATGATACGTATTTAGGAAAAAGTGATTTTCTACAAGCGGTATTCAGATAATACACACCAACCAAACAAAACGTACAGTCACTCCAAAATATACATATATAGTTACTATAGCAAATAAAGCAGATGCTCATTTTATATCAGTCCAAAGAAGTATTTTCACTTTGTAACACTGAGGCCTGAAGTTCTGAAAAGAGACTAGGAATCTTGTCTTGGATTTCCCCCAAAGAAGTTAACTGATAATCTATCTTCATCTCTTATTTTTTGCCTCTTGTCATTTCTCTGGTTTTCTCTTGTTGATTTATGGTCTGTCTTCTGAATGTCCTTTCTTCAGTAACTTTCACTGTCTGCTTTTATGTCACTTGGCAAAAAAGAAGGTGATAAATTACAGCCTCTCCATTAGAGAGAACAATCACCAGTGGCTTTACTCTTGTGGTACTTTTATGGGATGCCTTATCTTTTCCTTTCGCTTACAAAAAAATGAGATCTGAAATGTACTTGATGGGAAAGGTGAAGTGGCATAACCATTCATAAAGTTGCAGCCACAATGTCGAGATCTTTGTAGTCATTCCCGTTCTATGAAAGTATCAGGATCATGCCCTCTTGTCGTTTGGAATTCTACTATAGTTACTTTTCTTGAAGTTTTCCCCACTGTAATGTCTGATCCCATCACCGAGATTAATGATTGTAGTCTCGCAACAACTCAGAGAGATTTATAAACCTCATTTCACAGTTTAAGAAACTGAGGCTCAAAAAGGCTAAGTCATTAGTTCAAGTTACAAAGGAAGAATGTAGCAAAATTGCGAGTTAAATTTGGATGACCCAAGTCCTATATCAACACTTTCACCCTGAAGCTGTTGTTCTGTTGTGATGCAAAGAATAATGTGTGACTCGTGCATGTATGCTTCCTTTTCACTTCTATATAACCACTTAGAAGAGGACCACCTTACAAGTGTGAATAACCCAGCATGATCTTAAGGAGGAAATATCCAGAAAGATGTATTATCATTTGGATAAGATTAAAAATTTGCAATTTTTTAAGTCATAAGTGAAGGCTGATGGTCAAAATAACTGGTATTGCTGCAGGTATTCCTGTAGCATCTTCCTATACTTCCTAACCACCTCTTTGAAAAATGAAGTATTGGGACTAGAAACTGTATATTTGGTGAAAGAATGGGTAGTGGCATTTCTTGCTGCTGTACAGGCCTCTCCTGCACAACGGTGGAGAAAATCTACAATAGTTTATTGCACGGCCTGTTGTCATTCACTTGGAATGACCAAATCCAGGACCAAATCCAAAAACTGCAGGAGATTTCATAGGAAAAGCACTTCAGCACACCTCTGTGCAACCTGGAGTTTTGGCATTTTTTTATTGACCAACATACTCTTTACTGAAGTTGTTAAACACTCGTGATATAGCGGTGATTAACTTTGAACCTATGCGGTCTACGCTGTTTCCAAGTGACCCAAACTACTGCAAACACATCACTCATCCTTTTCTCAGGACATGACAGAAAACGTCCCCCTTTGGAGGGACAAAGAACCCCCATTTAAAGACATAAGATGAGACAGCTTGTATTATTTTAAAACTTTGGGTCAAATTTATTTCAGGCTCAGTACATTTGCTGCATATTGATTTTCCTGAAGTTAAATAAGGCATAAAACCAGCCCTTTGTCACCAAAAGCAGTACAGCTGTTTCCAGGACCATGAGTCATGTGTATGACTTCTCTTTTTAACTTCCCACTGGCTTTTTAAAAATATACTTTAAATCAGTTTTGCTTTTCAACACCAAAAAGGAACAGCAATAAATTTTCCCAAGAACTGGAGGTTTGGGCAAAACATTAAATTTTCATATGCTAAGAAGGTTGCATTGAGAAGTTGTTTTAAGCTCTGGCATTGACACAATGTTATAGAACATGGGAGAAGTAATATATATGATTATATACAACTAAAATTCAGATTGGAGGTACCAGGATTGTCTTATTTAAGCAATAGTGAAACACAGCTGCTGAGGGGCTGCTACAGCTATTTTAGATATCCAGACAGTCTAGACCTTCTTTGACCAAGTTAGGCATCAGAGTGGTTAAAATGCTGGTTGCTAAAACAACTTGCAAAAGCAAATTAATGTTAGCAGCAGTGGGAAAAATTGAGGCGTTTAGGCTACACTCCCACTTTTTTGGGAATGTGTTCATATATAGTTAATTAAGCATCGAAACCTACGAAAGTGGGTATACTGGAAAAATAATAAACACAGGTACAGGGTGAGACTGAAATTCTCATTGAAGTATCTTGTGTAATCCCATCTGGGTGAGCAAAACAACCAGTGATGATTAAGACCAGCTTTTCCTTGTCCTCTTTGTGTAGTATTTCAAACAGGGGTATAACAATGTGGTCTTCGTGTATTTGCTTTTGAACTTTGTTTTTGTTTGCGCCAGCTTTTCTGCCAGGGATCTAACCTGCCCTGGATGTACCTCCAAAGGGAACCCTTTGTGCTCTTGTGAAGTAACGTCATCTCATTCCTTTTCAGGTCCGTGGGATCGCATACAGGAGCCCATTTGGAGAAGGCTGTGGCCACAGCCTTTGTTCGATGCCCAAAACTTCTCCAGAAGTACAAAGAAGCCGCAGTCCTCTCCACCATTCACTTAGTCTCCTGCTTTTATAAAAATAACAGGGAAAGACAGGATGGCAGAAGCTTGTTGTAAAAATTGCCTTGCTCCTTGTCAGACATTGTGGCTACATTTGAAAATGTTTGGCTCCCTGTCATTTAGCACTAGCGACTGTGTGATTTACCACGAAGATGCAGGCAGTGGTGGAGGAAAGAGAGAGTGCAGTGATCTGAAAACAGACTTATCAAAGTGTGTGTCCAGGTGCAGTCCTGCTGTGACCCCAAGACGGAGCGGTCTGGCACATGTGTGTCACCCTGTTCATTATCACGGTATCTTCCGGAGCCTACAGAGCTGAGCCAGACCACTGCATTATACAGACAAAGAAAACAAGATGTGGATAAACGATGGGATTTCTCCCAAGTCACCTGGCAATCATCTGTGCCACATCCGGGGAATTTTATGCCTTAGTTTTATGGGTAACAGTCAGGCCTATTTACCACAAGGCTCATGAAGTGAGGAATTTATGACACCTCTCCTCTACAGTGCTTTTACTGGCTTCCTAGGTGCCATACCAGCACCCAGATACTCAACTTATTTCTCGAGAGCAATACTGAGAATTAGGTAAAGTATATAAAGCCCTCTGAAGATTAAAAGCACACCAGTCCTAGCTACTATGCGGGAACAGTGGCTTTCCAGCAGTTCAGATTGGTTTTGCCCAAGTTGCATCACCTGTGCATCTAAAATGCTATGATATCCATCTATCATATTATATTATATTCATATGATAAATGTATGAAATCTATATATTTGTACTCATCTCCTCTAAGGCTTTTGGTCTGTTTTATAAGCTGAGAAGACAGCATGTACCCTCCTGGCTGCTGTGTTCAAGATCAAATGTAAAAATTCAGCGAAGGATTAATGAGCGAAATCTTGAAATGTTTTTCCAGTTTCCTGCATCTCGCACGCTTGCATAAATTTCACCAAATGAGTAATTTTTAGTAAAAATGATGGCAGGGGCATGACAACACAAGAAAGGCTGAGACATTGTTTGATAGTTCTTGTATATATATTACGAACCTCTCAGGTTTTCTTCGAAGCTTTTCACTTTTGTGTTTGAAGTCTGGTAAGAAACTCAAAAAACCCAAACCTGATGCAAGGTTTTTATGATGGATTTTTCTATAGGCAAAAATCAGTGGATCAGCTTCATAGCAGTTTAGGCAATTATTAATTCATTTAAGAGGACAGATAGTAGGTTTTAAGTCAAATTGTAACGATGCACCCAGAAATACATACAAGAACACCAACATAATTTCTTTTTATCTCTGTATGTACATATATATATACACACATGCACACTCCTATGGGAGTTATACAGAGACATATATTAGTGCACAGGTGGGAGGTATGTATAAGTTTCTTTCTTCCCCTTCCTTGGGCATGACCAAGGAATAACCTGTGAATAACCACATGTACAAGTCAGTGCAGGATCAGGTCCTGGCTCTGCCTTTTAAAAAGCAATGCTGCTGCTTAGCAACCATCTTCTGCCTGGATGAAAGCAGAAACCTTGCAAATCATAAACAAATATGTAGGTCCGTGCAGAGGCCACGTTAGATAAAGTGGTATTGTTTACCCTAACTCTGTCTGCTCCTCTTTTTTTCATGGTAAAAATTTCTGTGAAAAATAAGAGGGAGTATAGGACACAGAGCTTTAAAGGCAGGATTTAAAAATTAAATAAATAGGAAGTAAATATGATGCACAGGAAGTTTTCAGCCACTGTGGTAAATAAAAAAAGACCTCCAGAGGAGATAAAAATAAATTAATTCAGACTTTTAAAGCCAAAAAATTAAAGTGGATTTAAAATTTTGCTTTTTTTCCTCCATGAGTAGTATCTACAAATGTGTGTCATTTATTCCATAAAACTTACTGTGGAATGGAGAGGACAAGTTCTTACTTTTGATATCTTTATTTACAGTGATTTTTTTTTATTTACAGTAATGATGACATCATTACAGTGATGTCAACCAGATGTACTTATGCATTGAAATTTCTTTAATGCCCAAGGCTGACCGGGTGAGCTTCAAAAAGGGAGCCACAGCCTCTACAGAGACTACAGAGCCAGCGCTGTTCAGTTTGCTTATTGACATGGCACATGCTCTCTGGCAAATTGCTAAGAGTTCAATTTTCAGAGATCTTTGCATCCCTAGAAATGCAGCTGGCACCCAGACATTGCATTTTCAAAAGCAAATCTAATGAAAGGAAAATTAGGTGCCTAAATCTCAGGGCAACGAGATGCTTAGTGTATGAAGGTACTTTTGAAAATCTCATTAGGCAGCTAAATATCTTCAGAAAAATCTGGTCCACTGAGGCTGAGCAAAATCCCCTTGAAATCTATTGGAGTCACTCCACTAACTTCAGGAGGTTTTGAATTAGGCTATTATATTGTACCAGTTGTATTGTTACATTTCACCAGTTTTGTATCTCTGAACAGCAAATCCTACAGTGGCTGTGTGGAAGGATGCCCACTCTTGAGTGTCAGCTTAGCCTGGAGAGCGCAGCAGGGTACCTAATCAGGTAATTTCTTACTCTACATTAGTTTATATGATACAGAAATAATAGTCCTTGAGCACAAGTGGCTACAAGCAGCTAAGCCTCTTGGTTTGTGATCTGGGGACAATGGTATGGCGAGACCGAAGGGAACAGACTATTTCTGAGGGTGATGCCTGTACAGCCCGCTCTGGCACAGACTGTCTCCCAGGGACACAAACAGCCATTTGACCACTTCCGTCATCCCCCAGATGTAGAAAATCCCTGGCTCAGATCTGCTCACCTGTGAATATGTACTACCCATGACATGGTTTCTTTACGGTCTGCAGAAAAAAACCCAGCTCTGTACAAATGCTTCCCTCACATTTCACTTCCCAGTCTGGCTGTAGAGTAAATCCCTAAGGACTGTTCTTTGTGTGCATCTCCGTATGCATCTCTCTATATTTTTTAACTGCAGTACATCTAATCATGGCCCAATATCTGTCTAAATATAGACTTTTTTCCATCAGTGCCAATTTCCCTTACGGTTTGATGACAGGTAACCCACAGACAAAGAGCACAGTGTTGCAAGGTGCCTGGACATTTCAGTTCTCACAGCAGGAGGAACTCAGCAGAGTTGGCCTTGCAGCGATCAGTGAGCTGAAAAATGAGATCAGAGAGAACTGAAGGCTCAAATTTTCTTGCTGTTCTTTGTCCATTCCCTGGCAGGTTCATTTGTCCGACTACCTCTGCATGGTCTTGCTCATGCAAACTAAAAGCAACCAGGTTGGCTCCTGTGGCTACAGCAAAAAAGGGAAACAGGAATACTGTTTCCCTGGCAAATGGAAGGGAACAAAATAGGAAATTTTTGCAGAGAAGCTTTTGAAAATTGCTGAAACCCAGGAATCTTTAGGAGCATGGTGACAAGTTTCCTGTAAGACAGAAGAGAATGGAAAATATTTGACATTTTTAATATAATGATGATGCTTTTTAACTTACACTATGAATAAAGCGACACACTCATACGTTTAAGACGTTTTTACTGTAGAATTTCCAACCTTACACGTGTCACGTTTTGGCCCTCGAGGCTGCTTTTGTATAAACTGATATTGACATATTCACTAATCTTTGGAGGGCTTTGAGCAAGGAAATAATATGTAAGCTGGAGGCATGTCTGCAGAAAGCATTCTGTGTACATAATGCCATCATAAACAAAGTTAAGCCTTACAAAAATACATTTCTATTTTCTGGTTATCTTCCTATTTTGAAGTCTCAATATCAAATGTTGTAAAAACCTTCAGGAATGTGGCAATTGGTGCTGTTATTTTTAAGCAAGCGAAGCTGGTATTGTCACTCAATATTGGGTGGGCTTTGATTAGAGAGAGATCAGTGCTATGAATTCTGTTTAGGAGACATGAAACGCTGCCAAACTTCATGCTGATGCTCCTGAGGCCATGGCTTATAGAGATAAACTAAACCTCTAGAAAGTACCTTTCAAAAATTACTCCTAGCTATTTCTGGTTAAAACAGAGTTAGAAATATCTGTTTTCTGGGAAGCACCTTTTCAGGGGAAAGTTACAGAGTTGTGTCCGTCCTTCCCTTGGAGGACTTCTTGATTGCTGACAGTGACAACAGCTTTCATTTTTATAAGGTTTTTCCACCACAATATTAATGCTATCCTTGAGCATGAAAATGGCTGGCAAAAGACTTCTAGATGACTGCAGGAGAGTGTCACAGCCTGTGGAAAGACGTTGTGGTTGACAGGGAGCCTTCTCTCTCAGGCAGAGTAAGTCCTTCTTTAAGACAACTGATCCTTGGCATGTGCAAACAGAGTAAAACTGGGAGCAACTACGCTCCGAATGAAAAAGGGAAATTGTGTCAATTGCCTTTGGTGCATTTTCATCAATGTTTATCGAGGGAAATTACTCCAGGGTGAAAGAGAACATCAAGTACAGGGCGCTCAGCAAATCACCACCGACGCTGAATATTTATGAAAATTTAATAGGGCTTGTAGATTACAACTGGTGTCTTTCAAGGCCAACTACCAAGCAATATACAGAGAAGTCATGTGATGGGAAATAAAGTTTACAACCCTGCTCCACGTGAGTTGATTGAGGCCAGATAACAAAATCTAATCTCTGTCAACTTCTTGTGTATTATACTCTAATTTCAGTTAGTAGCTCTGTGTACATGAAGTCTCTTAGCAATTAGCTTGTTCTGCTTAAGCTTGGAATCAGGAA
Organism: Alca torda; assembly: GCA_008658365.1. Taxonomy (NCBI): domain Eukaryota; kingdom Metazoa; phylum Chordata; class Aves; order Charadriiformes; family Alcidae; genus Alca; species Alca torda. The sequence goes on along the minus strand of CM018087.1, from coordinate 7,392,601 downwards.
TGTAATTCAGATATAACTGTTAAGCTGGAAAAGGTCTGTAAGTCCAAAAGCAATCTGAGAATAAACAAACACACCTCCTTGGCTGAAAACAATGTGTTTGTAGAATCTCGTGCAAATACTTCCTGACAATGAATATAAAAATAAAAAATTATGTTAAGCCCTAAAAACATCACACTACAGCAGAACCTTCACCTTCAGGGTGGTGACAGAGTGAGAAAAGCCGTAACAGCAAAACTCAGAAAAAGCTGGTCTGCCTCATGTGAGATGTGGTATTTGGTGTGAAAACTAAACTTCATGAGACCTATTTAATCTGCCACCAATTTACGCTTTACAGTAGCGGTTTTGATGTTTAAATGCTCAGCTGCATGATGCTTATTTTACCTTAATGTCTGAGTGAATCAGTGGGTTAATGGGTTAAAGCCCAACCACACCAGCTTCAGACTGTGAAACATGAACCTTACGCTGGTCGGGAGGAAGAACCAAATCTTTCTCACATCACAGACAAAGAGCTAATAAACCTTGCCCCATCTTTGCATGAAGGAGGCAGGTATTATCAATCTCAGCTTATGAGTGCTGACATCTTGGAGAGATGTGGAGTAACTTGACCAGTTAAGCTGGATCCTTGTTTTAATCAGTAGGTAACATCCTCAATGTAAGAAGATATTAGTTTTAAATATTAACACTTCAAAATATGAAACCTGTCTTCCAGCTGAAAAATAGGTTGTTTAATGAGGGAATAAATACAATGATTCCCTTTGAAATGCAAAACTGATTTTGGTTGTAGCAGACTAAATATTAAAAGTACTTCTTATTAATAAACCTGACGTTCACTGGCCAAAACCAGAGGCACAGCAGTTGGTGGGCTTAATACAACACAGACAAAATATGATGTATAATATTAGCTGTAACACCCTACTCCAAATCTGTTTACTTCTGTACAATGTCTTCTTACTTCTTTGCAGTCCATCCATAACTGAAGACAAGCTGTTTTTTGCTGGTGATTTACTTTTGTTTGGCATTGACATCTTTCCTCAAGGTAGCAAGGAGTTATTTTTGTAACATTTCAAATTTGAAATTTATATTTTAATGTGGCAATAGTATCTAACATACAACAAGGCATTAAAATAAGGACTAAAAATGTCAATTATTATGAGCAGTGTTTTGTGGAAAGGCATTATTTACTTGTTTGCTTCATTCCAATATTTACAGTTTTAAATGTCAGCACTGTAGGTTCAACCGCCTCATAATTCAGATAATTTTGCTTTTTTCAGGATTTGGTCTTATTTTACAGTAATAACACATAGCACCACTTTTATAAACGGCTATTATCTCTTTTCCCTTCACAAATCATTTTCACTGAGCAAAATATATGGAGAATTTGCAAATAGGAGAATATGGTTTCAAATGTTTCATGTTAACTCTTACCTTGTCCCTCTCTATCCTTTAACAGCTCATTTGGGGTTTGGGTCTTTTAGTCAACTGGCGGCACGCCGTTGCGAAAGAGAGCTGGCAGATGCTTGGGGCTGCACAGACAGCAGTATCGGGCTGGCCACCCTTCTCCCCTGGAAGGGGGAAAAGACACAGTGCAGCTGGGAAGCACCAGTGGGGTCCCTGGCTCCACCACGCATAACATCTGTGGGCATAAAATTAATTCCTGGCCTTAATGCAAGTGGGAGAATTCAGACCAATTTGCCTTTGCGTCAGGTTTTGCTGAGATTGGGCTGCTGAGGGTTGGGCAGCAGCAAATCTTCCCTGGTTCCTGCTGCTCTCCACAACCTCCCAGCAATATAGAGCTGTAAAACCTGGTAGAGAGCTTGAGTCGTAATTTTGGTACTTGCTTTCCTACCTAGAGAAAAGTGGTAAATACACTATTTCACAGAATCATAGAATCACAGAATCTTCAGAGTTGGAAGGGACCTCTAGAGATCATCTAGTCCAACTCTCCTGCTAAAGCAGGATTGCCCAGAGCACATTACTCAGGGCTGCATCCAGGCGGGTCTTGAAAATCTCCAGAGAAGGAGACTCCACAACCTCCCTGGGCAGCCTGTTCCAGTGCTCTGTCACCCTAACCGTAAAGAAGTTTTTCCGTGTATTTGAACGGAACTTCCTGTGTTCCAACTTGTGCCCATTGCCCCTCGTCCTGTCATTTGGAACCATTGAAAAGAGTCTGGCTCCATCTTCCTTCAACCCACCCTTTAGATACTTATATGCCATAATAAGGTCTCCCCTCAGCCTTCTCTTCTCCAGGCTAAAGAGTCCCAGCTCTCTCAGCCTTTCCTCATAAGGGAGATGCTCCAATCCCTCAATCATCTTAGTTGCCCTTCGCTGGACTCACTCCAGCAGTTCCCTGTCCCTCTTGAACTGGGGAGCCCAAAACTGGACACAGTATTCCAGTTGTGACCTCACCAGCACCGCGTAGAGGGGGAGAATGACCTCCCTCGACCTACTGGCCACACTCTTCCCTATGCAGCCCAGGATTCCATTGGCCTTTTTGGCGACAAGGGCACATTGCTGGCTCAAGGATAATTTACTGTCCACCAAGACCCCCAGATCCTTCTCCTCAGAACTACTTCCCAGCAGGTGGGAAGTGTACTGCATAAGTGTACTGCTCTGTCTTTTGTAAGTAAAAAAGTATTTGAAGCTTTAATAGATTCTGCTTCCACATTTAATTGGTGATGATTATTCTTATTTTAAGGACCAGCTTTGTTACAGGGTGGATCTAGATTCACAGAAATTATCCTATTAGAGATTAATGCTGCAGAGAGTTTTAGATAAGGAGGAAACAAATGGTTGCCACCTCATTACACGCTCACTCAGTGGTAAGAGCTTCATTCTGATCCATGCTATGTCCACAAGCTATCAGAAGGGCTTTCATAGCTAATTATATGTAGCCCCAAATGCCCAGTCGCACGCAGTCTTAATGGCACAGAACAATTCAATTTTTTCAACTGCTGTACTTCCCTCTGGGAGATCCAAGGGAGCAAGAACAGCATGCCAGAAACTTCAGGAAGACTGTTTTCTCCAACATATTATATGCAGAGCACAGGAAGACCTCTGGACCTCGACTGAAGTGGTCAAGGTTTTTTTCAGAGAACTCTTTATCCCTACGTGAAGTATTATTTGCAAAATACGAAAGCTGTAGCATATGAGTTAAACAAAAAGCCAGCTTATAGCGTGGATGCAGTGCTCCATAGGGATTGAAGCATATATTCTCCAATATATGAAGTGGAATTCATAATAGCTCACAAAATCCCTAAGCAAGGAGTGTAGCAGGTTTATGACTGCTAAGAAAACAAGGGTAGGAAACCTAGATGAGATCATAAATGCAAGTATAAAATGAAATAGATGAAAATGCCAAGCTAAATATATGTTCTTATGTTCATAAATGCAGTAGAGTCTCTATCATGCAAAACATTTTTGTGTCTTGGTTTTAACCTGAGGCTGTAACAGCTACTATGGTTTTGCATCATTTGTCAGAATGATACAATTCATCTGAAATCATTTATATCAGTTTATCTCTGCTGACTTCACTGGTATTATGTCTTTATCTCTCTCCTTCTCTTTAACAAGACATTCCTCAGTTTTCATTGTCACTTTAAACACTGAAAAAAATACCATATTCTCCTTTCTGTTCATATAAGCAGGAGTCTTACCCTTTTAGGGTCAAATCCAATTTTCATTAAGTCAACACAATGTTTTTAATTTATTTCTGTGGGAACTGGATCAGACTTTCATAGCATAAACTGAATTAGGTATCACCTCATTGTATATACATTGTAAATTTTCAGGAGACTTGATGCATTCGGGCAGTTTGAAAGGTGAAGCTAACATAAACCATATTTAGTAGATGGAGTAAGAGCTTCTTACTTAAAATCCATTAAAATACTTTCACGTGAAAACAGCCTGGCTCCAAATTATATCAAGGACATTTGAAGAAGTTAGTGATACACAGTCAGATCTCATATGACACCATGGGAGAGAGGAAGGATAAAAATAAGTTGTAAATATTTTCTAGACTGTAATTGTTCAAGACATAAGAAACATTAGCTGTTAACACAATCAGTGGGAAGCATTATCTGTAGTTAGCAAGTGTTATTTTCTGGATGTGCGTATCTGAAAGAATTCTGCCTCTACATCTCTCCAGGAAATATTGGATAGCTTATGAATCTACTAGGCAACAGCAGTTAATTGGAGACACTTAAAACCAAGAAATCCCTAGTGTGAGATAAGGTTTATTCAATTTTTTAAGAAAGAGCTCGGTAGGCCTTACATCCCTCTTGGGTGATGACAATTATTCATGACACGTTTATGAAACTAAGAGCTTATATGAATATGTGAAAATACCACTAACCTCCTGAGACCAAATTTGTAAGTATAAATTGAAAAATAAACTATTATAGTGTGTAAAGAATGAGTGATGAAGCATCACTGAATATGCAGAAATACTTTCTGATCATTGACTACCATGAAAATAATTACTTAAATCGCTATAGCTCCACTGAACCCAGTGAAATATAGATATTTAAGAGTTCTGATTATGTCTTGCGGCATTATTTCTGGAAGGTCTTTTTTTTTTTTACGTGACCCACTTTCAACTGCATATCCATTTTTATAATGACAATGATGAAAAGATAGCTAACACAGAGATGAAGAGCTCTTAGATTTTTCAAGCAAGCAGGATGTTATGTGGCACATATAATTTAGTTCTCATGGTCTGAGAACAAAGATATCTAACTGCTAATGGCATTATATGTTGAAAAAACCTGCAATAGGCTGAAGGGTCCAGATTCCAGGACAATCAAAAAACACGAACATAGCTTGGGTTACAAAAATTTTAGTTGAGTAGAAGCTGTCTCGTGCTGATGAAGCAATATAAACTTTCTGGGTATTTCTATCAGAAAAAAAAAAAAAAAATCTGCCTTATTGCTACAACCTTTTCTTTTCGTTCCTCGAATGCAGAGGGCTTTGACGAGTTACGGTACAAAACAGCCACTGTATATGGCAAGCTCCGAGTAAACTTGAGTCTTCCCTATTTTATACACAAGAGTATAAAGCGGCCTCCTACAAAGGACGTCAAGTGGCTTCACCCGAAGATGAAGAGCAGGGAAATAAGAGTACTTTATCTCAATGTCTGCTTCCCACATAGATCTCTGCACTGACCTGTGGCAGAGCGTATCTTTTTAAGCAAGCTATATGGGGTATATTTGAATTTAGATAGCCTATGATTAGCTTTGTCTCCTTGCGATTATAAGTTTATAAGTTCATAAGCTTGTAAGTACAGTATTTTTCTTGTTTCTTACAACATTCACGCTAACTGGGCTGTGAGACCTCATGACTGTTAGTGACAGCAGAGTTTGAGAGAGGCATTTTTATTTGGGAAGACATGATAAATCCCTATCCTGTGAACTTCCTCTAGAGATTTTTCAAGGATAATGAAGCAGAGCAGCACCAATTCAGAAAGATGTTTAATAGAATAACATTGCCCAGTAGGATGTGATGAAATATAACTGGACAAAAGAGTTTGAAATTTAACTTAAACATTTAGCTTAAGATATCTTCTCACTCCAAGTATAATTAATCTGTAATGTAAATACTATCCATGTATTTGGGAAATAGCAGATCTAATCGAGAAGTGTATATCCAATAGTAAGTAGAGTGTACTAGTCCTGTATTTACTCTGCTTTATTTCAGCAGTAGCTGTCAACTAAGTAATTTTTTTTTCTCTGAAGTAACGTAATACTTTTTTTCATCTACAAAGGTACATAGTTTTTAGCTGGTTTGGAAATTCTTGTGCTGTATTATGGAAGATTTCTGTCATTTTGACTTGTAAAACAGCAAAGTCACAGATCAGCACTAGTAGTTACAACCTGAAATTGCTACAAGCAGACACGTGCAAAACACAGTGATTTCATTCTGTTCAGTAGTTGAAGATGTAAGGTTTGATGATCAAGAATCATTGGTCTGAAGGATGAGATTTTATTACTTTCATCTATGAAGCTGTCAGTTCACACTTGGATTGGCATGGGCTAAAAAATGTACGATTTGTGCTGGCCAGGTAGAAATGTGATTTCTGTTCTTTTCCAGGGGGATAAGTATTTCTACTCCCAAATGTAAAGTAAAAAGGACAAGGATTGAAGAGGTTTGAAGACTGAACTCTTCCTTTCTCTCCATGGCCCCTCAATCAGCTTCTCACATCAAGGCTGTGGCTGACAGACATCTCTCCAAGTACTGAGTAAGCACTGCTCAGTTCTAGCTGGGCTGCCTCTCTTCTGGGCTTAGAGAAATGATAACGTGAATGGTACCTAATCTGATCCCTGTAAAAAAAAAAAAGTGCAGTGGAGATTGTGTTTTGAAGAAGGAGGAGTCTGTTGTAGGAAGTCATTTAAGAAAACAAAGCACAAATCATAACACCTACTTGCATGGTAAGAGAGAAATGTACTCAATCATGCCATCATGGATAAACAATGCAAGGAGGTGAAAACAGTAGGAGTGTCTGTCTGAATAATGAGAGGTTTGGATACACAGACAAACTAGACTATTAGGAGCAATGAAAAGAGATTTCAGAGCAGACTTATTTTCTCTTGCCATCTCCAATATGCAGACAGTGGGAGATAATAGTGGGAGACGCAAACTGTGCTGCCAGATCTATTCCTCATTTTTAATCTGCTTGATGTTTTTAGGGAAGGGAACATCTTGCACTTTCCTGGATGGCTCAGCTTCAGTTTCTGTGACAGTTTTTAAACTGCCCTTCCTATAAAACGTCACCTTAGTAAATGGAGGAGGGGAAGATACAGGAGCATTAAAAGCAAAATATCGGAGCTGAACATCAGTATAATTATCTGAATTAAAAGTGATTTCTAGGTAGTCAGTGCATGAGTAATAAAGGAGAATGCAAGTGTCACTATGCCAGATCTGACACGCAAACATCCACCCCACCTCCTCCTGAATTTTGAGCTGCTTCAGACGTCTGGCTGGCCAAGGCTTTTCTGTGCAGACTTACATCTGGTGTGAGCACGTGGAGGTGATGGCCAGCACACTGCCTGCGAATGTGGTTATCATTGTATCACCTTCTGTATTTAGGGAAACTTAAGTCATTAAAAAAACCCCCACAACCCCTAAAACCCACAAACAAATCCAGAAAGAAAGGAGCACCATAGACAAGTGGTAGAGATAGAAAACAAGACACAGTACCCTCCCTCTGGCTTTATCCCAGACTTCTTTTGCCTTTGTTCTGCTCTAGCTCTGGCATATCTAGGTCAGCATTTACTAATTACCAGGAAATGGAAGACGATCGCTGAATAGTATTAAAGGAAGATTCTCACATTTAAAGCCTATGTTGACCTAACATGCTCCAGAAAAAAAAAAGCTTACTCAGAGGAACTTTAAGAAAAAAAAATAAAATTGCATTACAAGATAATTGGAGCTCAAGCTGGGTGCATTATATAATAGCACTTACCAATCCAGCTGCATTTTACCTATTTACCCATCCCTCCAAGCGCAAGAGACGGTAATTGTTACCACACCTTAGAAACTTTCCATGGAAAGGTGTGGTCTATTGTCAGAATTACATCAGATCTTGAACTTGCATCCACAGGGAGGAAGTAGTTAGAACCTGCCAGTAACTACAACAGAGAGAAAGAAGAAATTTGGAAGAAGAAAGTAGAAGAAAAACTGCTGAACACTTAGCATAAATAACCCCCTTTTTTCCTTTTTTGATAGAATCATTTAGGTTGGAAAAGACCCTTAAGATCATTTTCAGGTTACTGAAAAAGATTTGCATAAAGATTTGTTTGAAGAACTAGGAAAAGGTGAGAAGGGTGCTGGCATAGTATCAGCTATTAACAGTATGCAGAATATGTGTCTAAAAGGAATATTTCCTAATGCTTCAGGCAAAGCCATAAAGGGCAGGAAGGGGTTTGGGAGCTGGCACAGCTCATGTGACTGGCAGTAGTATGCAGTCTTCTGAAAGCTGGTCACCAGGTTACATTCTCACCAGGCAGGGCTAGACATTCCCACTGCCAACAAAGCTGGCAATTAATTTGGGCACAATATTATTAGATGGACATTTGATAAGTTAAGGCATGTGTGTAACTTTAATTTCACTTCTCTAGCTGACAGATTCAGCCCAAATACATGAATTAGCATTGTTTGGTTCACCTCTGTTTTCTGAAGTGCTTGTCAAATTAGGAAATGTCGGAGCGCACTGAAAAAAAGTTGTTTTCCTAAAGCAACTTTTAAAAAGATTTAAAATGAGAAGTACTAGGAGTATATTCAAATTTTTTAAAGGGGAAAAACAGGTCTAAGTAGTCTGCAGAAGTTACTGTAGTGCTAGTTTTATCAGTAGATTTGCAATAAATCCCTGGGTTTATATATAGAAACAGAACTGTGTTAGCATTCTGTGAGAAAAAGGCTATTTTAGTCTGTTCATCCACTAAGGAGATAAAGCAGACTGTTATGTCAGCCTTGACAGCAACTCTGAGTTTTCCTGGATATGTCTAAGAAAAGGGTTTTATAACTATCACCATATGGAGGTATAACATGTGATGCAGCCTAAAGCTATTTCCTTTGAAAGCAGAGCTTTATTCCTGTAATAAAGCCGTGGATGTAAAAGCCTGTTGTTAACTTGACAAAACAAGGTATCTGACGTGGTTAAGTTACAGCACATTTCACCAGAATAAGTTTGCAATTTCCTATTAGTACCTGCAGTGGGATATAGAATAACCATACATTTTAATTTACTTGTGATTTTTTTGGCTGAGGACCTGTAAAAAGGGCTTTAGATAGCTCTGGTCCTGTGGGTAGTTGCTTAGTCCAGAGGCACGTGGGACTGACTTACCGACCTGAACAGACACTGAGGCTGTGAGAGGCTGTTTCAAGCCTTAGTGGGGCGAGGAAGGACAGAGGTCTGGGAAAGTGTTTGAATCAAACAAAATCTGTTGAGTCCACTGGATTTTTTTGAACAGAAGAGTAGGGTGTGCTGTGATGCCCTGGAGCTCTGCCAGCTACTCCAGGTACAGGGATTTTTCAGACAGAGAGGTTGTGATACAGAGTGCAGAATTTCTGTTTCCTTTATGCTAGCATCCTTTAAATCAATATGTAAAGATCAGGTTGGTGGTTTTAACGGAGAAGATGTCTGCTATCTCTTATCTTCTCCAAAACTGACTCCTACGAGGGACAGTTGAGAGAAACAGGCTTTAACTCTCATCAGTGCAGAAATAGCTCCACTGCTGCGTGTTGCGTTATCCTTGTCCGCCCTGCAGGGAAGCAAACTGCTCGGTGTAGTCTTTTCTTCTGCTTTGTGTCAGAGGCTGCTTGAGCGGGGAGGCTGCAGCACGAGGGTGTATCTTTTCCCATGTGTGTGCGCTTTTTTCTTTTCTGTACAATCCTGCACGTGTGCTCCTTCGTCCCCTTTCCCACCTCTTGCCAGAGAAGATGAGGCAGTGTGTAGAGCAACATGCACCCACTAGTATGGGTGAACTCTCTCTCTAGTTTAACTAGTGAGCAGAAGGGAAAATATTCATAAAAGCAAACATTAAACCAGACTGTTGGAAAGCACCGTGATTGTTACAGGTTACAACAAGACCAAGAATCTTAGTTAGTACATGTTCTAGCCAGATCTTTGTGTTTGGTTAACATAATATACATTAATACTTACTTTGAGTAAAAGACCAAACCATAGTGGTATTTAACATGAGCAGGTGTACATGTCAGGGCTTAAATTCAGTGAAGAATGAGAGTAAAATAATTGTTGGCTCTTTTTCTTGACCAGGAGCTACTATCTTATTAATTGTGGGACACAGGTTTATACAAGATGTTGTCCTGAGTAATAGCAGAGGTAATAATTGACATCATGCAAAACAGTGCTGCAACGTTAATGAGTAGATTTTTTTAATTAACAGAAGAGGTAGTGCTGCAATGGCTGTTTGTGTCTCCATTACAGTGGGGGGGATGAAAATTGGAGGGCAGAGCAAAACCCCGATTTTCCTTTTAATGTTTCAATTTATACTTTCAACTTTTAGGAAAAAGGGATCAGTAACATGAGAGGAAGGGTGGTGTTTGCGACTCATGCATTTGTAATTTTATCCTCTAGTATCCCTGTTCAAGAGTATGCTTAAAGTTGAGTATGCTTAAAGTTAACCATGCTATATAAATTCAGGAGCCATAATTCACAGAAGTGGATTGAAAAGTTGTGTTCGTATGTCTCCTCCTGTGTGCAAGGAATGAGAGGCCAGAGCCCAGGAGTTGCAGTGGGGAAGAAAAGTGGTCCAGTTTAAGTTGGGCATACAACAAAGAGGGAACACACAACGTGTGTAAACACGTGAAGGGATGGGAGAGGACCTTGGAAATCATATGCATATAGAAATATAAATATAACCTAAACCCTGATACTGGAAGCTGGTCATACCAGCTGCAGTCTTGCTAAAGTTTCCTTTATACAAACATGTTTTCACCTGCTTCATTTTTGGGCAGAAGTTCTGCATGACCTGTTGCTGCTTGAAGAGAAAACCTGAGCAAAAGTTCCTTTGCTTCTTTTTGAAACTATTGCAGGAAAGTAGAATAAATATACACTTCTCCTATTGTAAAAACACTTCAGTTACACTCCTTAAAATGCTAATGCAAAAAGTAAAAAAAAACTGACAGAAAAGATAAAATTGGAAATGTGAAACACTCTTTTCAGGATCCCAGCCATAACCAGAGAAGGTTTATATTTTCTTTTGAAATTGCTCATTCAGTACCTGGAAATGTTTATTTAAAACCTTCATCCCGCAAGCATCTAAAAATATTAATTTTATACTTGTGAATGGCTATTAAATTCAGTGGATATGAGATCATAGTCTAAATTCTACTAAATTACTTCATGTTTAGTTTACTAAAGCTAGCACGTCTAGGGCTGGCTGGTTCTTGCTGAGACAATTTACCTAGGGAAGATTATAAACGTACCAATCAAAGCATTTGCAAAAAATTTCAAATACAACTGCTTTCAAATCTGCGGGTGGCAGCCTGCCCATTTTTGCTGAAAAGACTTTGTCACAATTAAACAGATCTGATGCCACATGGTTTAAAAACACTCCTCCAGAAAACGGTTTCTGATATAAACATAATAGTCCAAATCATTTCTCTGTTACATGTAGCTTTCCTGCAAGGACAGCAGGAACATTGCCCCTGAATAATCAACCTGCTTATATATAGATGCTTCCCAGATTGCTATCTGTAGCAGAAGCGCTATGCTCTGCAGAAGGAGATAAAATGTTTTGTGGAGGCAAGGTTTACCACAGAGGGGCTCCATCAGTAGCAAAGAAGCTTCTTCTGATCTAATTTTTTTTTCCCCCAGAATATTAGCTTCCCTAAGGGACACGCAAGTGACAACCATTAACATCTCTTACAGAATGTTAAATGCCCTGCAGATGATACCTGTATTTCGTGGAAACACCTAGTAATCCTGCCTTCCCACGGGACAGTGGGAAGTGCAAAAGTAAGGGCCTGTCAGTTGTTTAGTTGGACTCTAAGTCATGTGGTGAAAAGGTCAGTGTAAATTGGGCATGCGCTTTCTAATTAGTTTCCAGAGATTAGTAATATGTTGATGACCCAAATTCCAAGAGTTGTTTTTAATGCACACAGAGGGCATGGGGGTGTATCAGATTCATAATCTCAGCGGTGCAATAGGAAATACGGACTCTAGAAGGAAAGAAAACAGAGCTACAGCTATTTTAAAAGAGATTCTAGTTTTGAAAGTTGAAAAGGGAATATATTGAAAGAGGATAACAAAAAGACTAGGATGGTGTGAAAAACTCAAAAAACTAACACTAGGATGGTGTTCAGTAAACTAAAACGTGACAAACAAAACGAGCAAGACTTTTTACGTGTATTGGCTTCTGCTTCACATATAATCACTTAAATTATTGAATGAGGAAAAGCGCTTTCCCAGCCATTCTATCCGCCATACAATGAGCCTGGTTAGGTTACGCAGGCAGTGCCTGGTTGGGTACCCGTGACCTTCTTGCTGAAATGGAGCACAGGGTTGCGTTGTTCTCTGTCAGCTCAACAGGACAAGCGTTCTCCTCCCGCCCCTTCCAAAAGGCATGGCGGGGGCAGAGACGAAAGAAATCCCAAAGGATTAGATCAGTGTCAGAGCATTAACACTTAGTTGATGACAACTGTAAGGATTAATTCAAGCTGGTTAAATCCTTCTTAGCTAGAATAGGAACCAGCAAACCATCTGGTGGAAAGAGCAGTATGACAGGGCTAAAAGGAAATACTGTCTGAGCAGTCCAAGGGAAAACAAACCTTTCTGCAGAGACTTTTGGGAACTGCTGTGAGTCCTAAATGTCTGGCCACAACAAGTGACAGTTTTAGTTACAGTATTTTAAATAAGCGGTGTGGCAAAATGTTGTGTTTGCAGCTCAGAAAAAAATCAGATTTTAAGCTTTTAAATTTACCATAATAATGGACAACCCTTGCATAGGAAGACTATGTAAAAAGTCATGCATTCTGTGGAAAAAATATTATACCATAATATACCATAATATACCTCTTTTCCTGCTAATGTCTGTTCTGTTGCCAGACTACATTATTCTATTGCTTCATTACTGAATGATCTTTACAGGTAAATCTCTCTTTTCCCCTGCTATTCTCAGCAGCCCTTTCCTACTTCCCTCCTTCAAGGGAGGTGCTGTGGGTCTCTGTGCACACTTTGCTTTTCCATGAAGCGGAATAAATGAAGTGTGTGTAGTCACAAAGACAAAATACAAGTGACCCAAATTTACAGATAAGGTTAGTAGCACAACTCTTGGGGCTAGTAAAGATGGGCTGGCCTACAAAGACAAGGTGATCAGCCTTGTAAACTGCTTTGAGGTTACCTCTCCAGGAATTAAGAGCGGTTGTCTCTGGAGAAGATCAGACAATGTAAACTGGATTTGCAGTGAAGTCTCTCCTCTGCGATGTCACTTGCTGGTGTTTATACTAGAAATAAGGTCTTGCTTCTGGTGGGTTTAAGCTTGGTTCACTTGTTTTAGTCTCCTTGTAAATAAAGGAATCTGATGAAACCTTGTAAGAATTTAATTTTCAGCCTCTATTTTATGAGGTGCTTGCTGCTACCATTGACCTGTATATAATGGCAATAGGCTCACTGGGAATGGTTGGTGGTGACTCCGCGTGCAGTCTCACAGGAAGGAAGTTTCCAAAGGGCATTCAGTAAATGTATTTCTCATTCACTTTGATCTGTTAGTTGTTCGCTTTTTAAATCTAGAAATTCTCTTGTTTGTTTATCGCAGCCTTGGAATGTGAAAATGTTTATGCAGCTTATGTTGTCGTTCCACGGCAAGGTTTTACCAACTTCCTGATTATAGAGAGCTTTTTTATCTATGAAAAGTTGCTGCTCCCCAAATATTGCCATGTGAAAGAATTTTTAAATGCAGCAGACTGGTATGTAATCTAATGTAGCAAATGGCTTTGCAAATATAAGAACTGAGCAAAAGTGTTTGATTTCCTGACAGAAAAACACTGAGGCATTGGTTCACACTCCTCTTTTGAATGTGAAATTCTTGGTGTGAAAATGGCAGAGTAAATCTGAACAGGAGAGTCCTAAAATCTGTAAGGCTTGTCGTGCACTTGAAACAAACCTGTTCTGTGCATGGCCAGAAGCAAAAAAGGTCAACATGCTTGAGCCTATATTGCTACAATGGGGAGACCACTTTTCTTTTAAAGGGCTGACAGGGACAGCAGTCCTGTTCTTCAGCCCAACCGTGTCTTCTGAATGCTGCTGAGTTGGAAAAAATGTTTTCAGAATACGTTTCATCACTGCTCGGAAGTTTCATGGATTTTAAAAGATTGTTTTCTGTCAGTGGAGCCTAAAATAAAGATAAATTGGGAATGTTTGGATCCAGATTTGAAATAAGAGGATCAAAGGAATCAAAATATCAGCAAAGATAAAAGAATTTGTTTGCCAATGGCAGGTCTCACTGCTGATACTGAGGGCTCTTTCAAACCCTGGCAGTATCAAGCAGGAAGCATCTGTGTGTGCTTATCAGCTTTTTTACAACACAACATCACACATTTCTGGCCTTTGCCTTATCAAAGATAGGGACTAAGATGACTCTTAACAACATCTGGGTGTCGGAATATTGGACATACCCCCAAATCTGGATTCACTTGGTTTGCGTCTTTTAGATCAGTTTATGGTCAGTTTGTCTAATAACATTAAAGCTGTGTGAAAGGTTGAAGCCATCCATCCCCTTTTGTTTTGATCTTCATGATAATCCACCAGTCTGGTCAATTGTTCTCATAAAACAGCTGTGCCCTTGGCGTGAAGAATAAATAACAGGAATGAGTCATCACAACAAACTTACTGGAGTCCTAAAGGAAAAAAAAATTGTCCTGAAATACTGAGTCATGAGAATGCATCTTCACAAAACATCAATACTGTACAGCAAGACTCCCAATGCTATCAATAATTGTTTACCAATTACTAATTAATAATTGCTGGCTACCACTAAACACGGCGCTCCAAGCATATCAGCTCAAGACAGAACAGTAAATGCTATATCGTGCTTTGGGTAAAAGTACATTAAATTATTTTTTTTTTTAAATTTCATTCTGCTTTTAGCCATCATAAGAACGGACATGCTGATTCAGACCAAGGTATTCCATAGCCCACTACTTTGACTCCAATATTGGCTAGAAGTGGATGGATGCCAAGAAAAAAGTAAAAATAGGTTAAGCATATATCATACCTTTCCCTCTCCCTCTCTTCCTCTTCCTAATCCCATGTGCTCTCCCACCCCCCAGCCATTTTCAAGCAAGGTAATTTGTCAGTTTTTCAGGCAATTTGTCAGTTTTGTAATCCCAACTGCAACTCTTCACTAAGCATTTTTCCAGTTGCCTTGAGATCTTATGTAAGCTTTTTGCTTATTAAAAATGGAAAAGGCAACAAATGGAAAGGGCAACAAAGGTACAGAACACCATCCATCTGAGGTCTGGTTGAGTAGAACTCCACAACAAGGAGACAGTTCGTTACACAGCTTATGGTAGACCTGTACAACTCTTCACCAAAGGATGCTGTAGATGCACAAAATTTGCATTAGTTTGAATGAGAGCTGAACAAATGCTTTGGAAAGAACCAACAAACTTGGTTTGTTCTGAACCTGACTTTGCCAGCTTCGCTTTCTCTTCCAGCACAAGAACCAGTGCATGAGATGAGTAGTTGATTCTTATTCACCTCCTCCAGGCTATTCAAGAGTACATAAACATCTAAAATATCCCCTTTAAGTCAAATCCTTTCTGTGCTGTAGAGTTTCCACTCAGTCATTCCTCATGTGGAAGTTGTTTCAGGCATTTGATCATCCTCATTGCACTCTTATGAACTTTTTCCTCTTTTAATGTTTTATGTTTCACCAAAGCTTCACAGAGTACTGGGTGTGAAAGAACCATGGATGTATGTAATGGCATAACGTTATTTTCTGTTTCATGCTGTATTGCTTTTGTAATAACTCCTGAGACTTGGCTGTCCTTTTTGACAGCTGCCATCCACTGAGTTGATGATTTTATGAAAGTCTTCATCTAAACCCTAGTTCTTGCTGTGCCTGTTTTCCTGTAGCTGTTCAAAATGTTGATTTAATAATTCCAAAAATTAATGAATAGTACTTTTCATTATAGCTGTTAACAAGATCATGCTTGTATACGCACGCTGAATTTAATTAGCTTTTATAATTTGAGTGATTTCAATCTGCATATTTAGGCATTTTAATATCTTTTTTAAATTTGGCCTGAAATGAGTGTTAAATATCTTGCTGTGGCAGTTTGGGGTCACCGTAATCATGGTTGTGTAACACAGAATATGTGAAACAGAGCTATTTCATCTGCAATTACACATGCTTTGTAATGGATAATTAATGAGATGATACCTTCAAGTTATTGAAGGTATTCAAGTTATTAGTCAAGTTCATACGCTTATGATTAATCATAGAGATCTGAAGCCAAAAAGCAATATTAACATTTCTTTTTTTGCCATTCTGTCACTATGGGATTGATCATAACTTCCCTTTCCTTCAGTCTAACTCCCAAGGTCTGGGTGTCTTTTTCCCTTAGCAAAAACTTGTTTATTGGTCTCAGGGAAGAAGCTTTTGCCTTTAGCAAGGCCTTAAGTCAAAAGAGCTGTTCAGTTTTCAGTGTTTGAAGTATGCGTTTCAAGAATGAGGTAGACTAATGCAAACAGGCCAGAGGTGAGTGATGAGAATTATCAGGGATATGGAAAATTAGGTGTTTGAGGCAATCTGAAAGCGTGAGGATTGTGTTGCTTAAGGAAAAGGAGACTAAAGAAGAACTTAAGTTTTTAAGGACTAAAAAGCTCATGTAAAGACAAAGGGCCTACTCTGTTTTCCATGCCCATGAAATCTATAGTACCTAGCATCAAGAAAAACTGAGTTTGCAGCAGATTTTCTGGGAAACTGCCGTGTCTCCACCACAGAGATCTTGCAGCTAAGGTCTGTTATTCCTGTTGTGAGACTAGGTAGCAGCTGAAGCACGAGGAATGTAGTTACAATCTCAGCAGCACCTGGGAGTCAAGAATACCTGCCTCTCCCAGAAATAAGACCAAAGAAGAGCCTGTTGATCCTTGCACTCCTCAGGAATGTGTGCAGTCCCTCAGTCATTGCTGCTTCGGGAAGGATTCCCTTGCCACTATTGATCCAGCATGTCTTGCTTATGTGAAAGGCAAGGGATGGACTGATTGTGAGGAGCTCTTTGCAGCTTGAAGAGCTGGGTGCCCATATGTGGTGCCTGAAGGAACGCAGTGGAAATGATGGCTTCAGGACTGCTTCTGTTGGTACTGTCACTGTAGAAGAGCTTTGGTATGCTCTTCTTACTGAGAGAGGGACATGCTTCTGCAGGCTTTCAATATCAAATGCTAGGTGAAATTGATCCAGTTTTGAGTATGAGAGTGTACTTTCTTAGATTCTTCCCAGCCCTACCTATAGCTGGCAAAAGTAGTCAAATAATAGTTTTACAAAGACATTTGATAGAGAAAAAAAACAATTACATATCTGGACTTACTGTCTGGTAAGAACATCACTATTTTTGGCAGATTTTTTTGCACTTTATTCTTTGCATTGCAATTCCTTTATTTCAAATGGATCTAATTCCCTGAACTTTTATTCTATATGCGATTTACAGCTTGTTCTACAAATCTTGTGGTACTTTGTTCTTTACCAGCTTGATACTGTTAAAGTCAATAGTAGCAAACTCTCTTGAGAGGCTGGAAAAAAATTTAGGGCAAGCCAGCTCAAATTAATTTCACTGTCTGGAGCACAGTGTTCTTAAGGATGTAAATAATCTAATGCTTAGAATATCTTTGAAATCTTCACAGTTTGTCAGCCTCTATTAAAATACTCTCATGAACAAGTTCTCAAGAATTTAATAGGGATGAAACAATTGTAACTTCTGGGCTAATCAAAGCAGTTTAAAAGTTTAATGGAAAGTGATGTGCTTTTAAATGGACTCTTTAATGAATCTGTCTAATTCTGTAGCAGATACACACACCAGAAAACATATGGCAGTAAGTATCACTTTCTGTTAGGCTGTAATAATACACAGACATATGCACATGTTAATTTGATGTCTTGCTATAATGAATGTAAAAATATATGCATAAATCTTAAGACAA
Source organism: Alca torda (assembly GCA_008658365.1). Lineage (NCBI taxonomy): Eukaryota > Metazoa > Chordata > Aves > Charadriiformes > Alcidae > Alca > Alca torda. Next base: position 7,374,945 of record CM018087.1, on the reverse strand, counting down.
CCTTCTCTGAAATGCATACTAATACAAGGAAAATATTGTAAGAATCTAGGTAAGTTCCACAAAGTTCTTCCATGATCCAGGTCTTACATTAGTTGTTCAGATGAGACCTTTCTGAAATTTGTTCAGGTGGTGTAGCCAGGGAGATTTTTCCAAAAGCGTAAGTGGACGTGCAATGACAATGTGCAGCCTAATTACAAACAACAGTACTTGTGAGGAACACAATTTTTTTTATACCTATTTTTAGGACCATGTTGGTTTGATTTTTTAGCATGTTAATATTTACATCTTTGCTGGAGACCAGAAAACAGAAAAGTAAGAACTTTTTGAAGTTGCAGAGTTGGGTTCTAATCACTTCCAGCATTTGTAGCCACAGGCACCCCATAAAATTCTTTGGGACTACAGAATAGAAGAAAACAAAAGGAAAAATACACAGCAGCTTCTGTTTTGATGTTGTCTGTTGGGCAGTGTACCTGCCTGAGTTATATGCTGAATGCTGGCACAGGATTGCCACAGGTCATAGGATTTGAGGTCCTTTCTTGAGTAACTTTTTTTCATTCCAGAAACAGAATTAAAGAAAATACAAAAAACTCTAAAGTTTGTTGGGCAAGAATATTGAGGCAGCTCAGGAAATGGTAGGATGAATTATTAAAAAAGGAGAATGCCACAGCTTGATGGGAAGTTATAATGCTGTTCTTGTGACTCACAACAAACGCAAGCAAGGGCTGTTGGTCACTTTTTAAGACATTAAAGCAGCAGTAGACACTCACATGTGCTACAGGTAGGGAAGCCTTCAAAAAAATTGGAGAAAGTCCCCAAGAAGGGGTCAATTATTTGAAGCGTATGGAGGAGACACTATGACTGCAGGAACATACTGGGCAAGTGAGAAGGTGCCATAAGATAAACCTAATCTGAGAGGAAGGCTGCAGTGGCAAAAGCTGTGAGCAGTGATGGCAGCTGGTGTAGGGCGAGTTGCAAGGTGGAGCAATGGTCCTTCCCTTGGGCATTTCAGCAAGAATGGAAGCTGGGGAAGGGGGGAATTCGTCTCAAGTCCTGAAAGGTGCAGCAACACAGTAAGAGAAGCCATGCTTCTGGGCCAGGCATGAGCCTGCATTATGAATGCTGATGGCCTTTTTACCCTACAGCTGCTTGCTGAAACAAAGAAAAAGGGGGTATAGCAAGCAAAGAGTCTCATGCTTCTTGTTGTGTTGGCTGCTTGTGCTTGCATGCAAAGAGCTTGCTTCTGTCAGCATGGATAAGAAAATTAGCAGATTTTGGTCTGTTGAAAAGTTGTTTGGCAAGCTCATTAGCACTGTGGGCATGAAGGCTTCCTAATTTCACCATTCTGTTTTTTTTCAGTTTCTTTAATTGCCTTTATTTGGAAGAGCCATGTCTTCTAGTATTAAATGATCACAAATATCAAATAGTGGATTCCCTTATCCCTTACCATTTTTGGTTTTTGAGGTTTTACCTTTCTTTCTGTACAAGAATCAGCACCAGAGATTCAGTGACAGTAATTATATGGTTTTGTCTCCTGAGAATAGGACAAAACCCCTAGAAATTTGGTAAGTTTTCATCCTACTGCTGTCCTATACTTGTATGAAATTGTCAGCTGAGGGTATAGTTAAAATGGTTTGCAGAGGATGGGACTGAACCGTGGCTTGTCTGTGATGCTTCAGGGTGGATAAACTTTAGCACTGCTGCATTTGTTTTCCACATTTGTAATATATGATGAGTATTGCTCCTTACCGCTCACAGGATTATTGCATTCGTGACGTAACGTGCACGTCAAGCACTTTGAAGAGCCGAAACATTGCCTACCTGTTACATACAGTGATATTCTGATAGCTGGCCATGACATTGATTTAAATTCCTGATTCTGATCTTGTGCTTTGTGTGAGTCTTTTACAGTTCTCCAGCAGTCAATAGCATTAAAGAGCTATTACCAGGGTAATTTTTATTAGTACGATATCCGAATTGGGCTTTCTATGTAGTGTGATTCTATATTTGATTCCCAAATAACTACTACTGTAATTTATTGAAAATGCTAATATTGCCAAGAAGTCGATGCTTTATGCTTAAAGTATCTCAGTGAGATGATCAAGGCAATAGAATTTGCCAGCTTTTGTTGGAGGCAAAGTTCTGACAGTGGCTGCAGCTGCCGTAGCTACAAAGAAAGGCAAGTTGGCATGTTTAACAAACACACCTCACAACAATGGAAGAGATAAAGAGCTCTTCCTGTCTGAAGAAAAAGAGCTGGAATAAAAAGATGAATTGCAGCATGAAGACAGCAGTAAGATACTGTGTTGTTTTTTTGCCCTGCAGCAGAGAGTATATTTTGATAGCTTTTTTTTTTTTTTTCTTTCTAGGATTATTGCAGTGTGGTTAAATGGTTAAATACCATGTTTATTTTCTGTAGTCATGTGGCTAAAATCTGTCTCTGAATGTTTGCTTTAAAACCCTGCTTCAAAGTAGTGATAGTATTCCTTGCAAGGCTGGAAAAAGGGTGTCCTTTAATATATGCATTAGAAATGCTTCATCCCATGCTGTTTCTTCACGACAAAAGGCTGTAGTACACTTGATGTATCGTACCTTAAGCTTTGTGCTTGAGGTGAAACGTGGCCGGTGCTGTAAGACTCATGGATGGGTGAGTCAGAATGGACGTCAGTAGAAATGCACCTCCCACAAGGAGGGCAAAACCACTGGGAAATACGAAGGGAAAGTCATGAAAAGAATGCTTTTTACAAAGGCAATATTCAGCTTCCTCAAAGAACTTCTGGAGAAGGTGAAAAGCCCAGGTCTCTCCAGACATAGAACAGAAAACCACTTCTCTTGTCTGACATCTTTTGCATCCCTGACAAACGAAGACAGCATATACCCAAGTCCACAGAAAACAGGGGTAATTTATGTATCTGGTTCAGCAAGTCTGTTGCAGTTCAAATTTCTGCTTAGATTAAAAACTTTGTTGCTCTCTACAAAAGCAAACCCCAGCCTTTGTGGCCCCCTCCCTCCTGCAGCTGCCTGGTGGGCATCTCTTCCATGTTTACATTAGGGTGTAAACTAGTTTGCCTGCATGGTTGATCAAATAAATTGTATGGCAACTGATGTGTTCCTGCTAATTTCCTTACCAGCAGGGGATAGTGCCCAGCACTACCGTAAGTAACTTTCGGTGCCCGTTTTCAAATGTCACCTACTTCCAACAAGATGCTGGCTACAGCGAGTCAGGAGTTGATCCCCTTAGTCTGTAAGGTAGTGGCAGTGACTCTTCCAAACTCCACTTGCTGGCCGACGTGTTCAGATTTATATTATTATTTTTTTTTTAATATCTGTTACAGTCACTGTCTAGAACAGTAAATATCATCACCAGTTCTGCTCTTGGCTTTTCACTAATACCTGGCAATATGAGTGTCTTAACGATCGTATGGCATGATTTTTGATCACTGAGCATTCCCTCAGTAGACAAAATTAATTGATAATCTGTCTCCACTATCCTCAGATAACGATGAGTCTAGCATCTTAATCTGTGTTTTAATGACAGACTTTTCTTATCCAAATACCCATTTGTAAACTCAGTACTTCTTTAAAACTTTTTTTTGCTAGTGTCCTCTTGAAGGAAGTACCTCTTATACAGAACTGATTAGAAATGCCATTTTTATTGACAGCAAAATTGGTGATGGACTCTAGCTTTGGTATGTGTAATAAGAGAACACATGGTAAAAATAGAGTTTGCATTTGAAAATATTGTGGAAGCTGATGAAAGCTCTTCTCCTGAGATTAATTTTTGAGTATGTATTTGTTATTTTTTCCCCAGAAGTTGGTCAGCACTATGCCCAGACTATTATTCAGCTATTCTCTAGGCTTGTTCTGTGTTCTAAGTGTGTTACAGTTGGCTCTGTGCTGTGCTGCACGTGTAGCTAGGATGTAATATTCTCGGTACCTCCGCTCCATTGGACATCTTGGAAAACAAGCAAAGGAAAAAAACGCATCTAGAGCTCTACACTAATGTTACTATCTGGTCTGTTTATGCAACAGGGTCAATAAAAGCTAATTGACATTGGCTTTTTGTTGCCTCACTTCCCTTCTTTTTCCAATGTGTCCCTTGCCAGATGTAGGTTACATTCATCTCCAGCTGTCAATGCTGGTTTGCCAATGCTGTCTCTAAGTCAATAAAAATGCACTAGTATTTTCTGTGTTTGTGTTTCCTGGGGCATTGTAGGGCTCAGAGATATTGTCATGTCAGTAACTATACTGGGAGATGGTACGAAGAGTGGGCAGGTACACATGTGCTGTGTTCAGTGTATGAACATCATCCTGTAGTGAGACTGTTTCACAAAGTACATAATTGATAAAAACCTTGTATGGGCTTCTATCAAAGTCCTGTTTGCCTTAAATGCAGCACTTTTACCCTGTGTGCCATTACAGTTAAACACCAGTTAGAATTAAATGGATATCACACTAATATAGGGATTTTATGTATCTTTAAAAAGTCACAGAATCATTTGATTCCATTTAATAACCTCACATTGGTTTTCAATATTTTATTTATTTATAAATCTAGACTACAGTATTTTCTAGTGACAGGTTAAGCGACTTCCCAGTTGCTTTGTTTCAGCAAAGAGTCTCTGCTTAAATGCTCTTAAGATATAAGGCTGAAGTGCAAGAAGCAAACACATAGCTATCTGCATCACTGTTATTTCCTACTGAATAATCAGTTGTTACATTAGAATTGGCCAACATAGCTAAACCTTTGCTTGGAATAGTGTCTTTTACTGTTTAACATTGAATGGTTAAAAATAGCTAACTGACTTTGAACTTCTTGAGCTCCGCTGATGTGCTTAAAGCCTGCGTTTTCCAAGATTATAGGACTAGATTTGCAGTGGCGGGGGGGTATGTTTGCCTTGCTCCTCTTATTTCTTCCAAGTGTCCCTCATCAGACATAGGTTACATACACATCTTGATGTAAATGGTCATCTATATGTTACTCTCCCTCAATCAATAGCAAAATGTTTATGTTTTGTTTCTCTGTACCCCCTGCATTCTGTAGCTCTACAGGGGCTAAATCTCAGGGATTTTCCTAGAGCCTTTTTTTCCTTCCTAGTCCTCAGTTATTAATGTGAACATATAATAAATGGATTTGGTGATTCATCGTTACAAGTCCTAATACTAGCCGTGAAACTAAAGATGTGATCTTTGGGACAAATTCAGCTTCAGGGCAAATTTTTGGTTAACTCTACTGACCACTGGGCATGCTAGGGTTGATGAAGTACAAATTCTGATCTTGTTTGCACCCTTTTATGGCGACCCGATGTAAATGCTCATCTCATTCACAGCGTTTTTCCTCTGTAGCCTTCTGCACTGAACAGACAACCTGCAAATGCTTTTTAGGCAAATTGACAGAAGTCAGACAATAGATATCATGGTTTCTGAAATGCAGCATTTTGGAAGGATTCTTAAGCTGTTGCTCAGTCATACTTGCTAAACTGGTAACGTAGAAAAAGCTTTTGTTTGCAACTACTTGAGAAACTACAAATATTGGCGTTTTCCAGGTCTTTCACTCTTTCTGCTGCAAATAGAAATAGAGTCAGTGTCATCCACAAATTGCTTTCATGTGCTGGGTCAGATTCAATGTCCAATTCAGAGTCAACCCAGTGTGAAAATCTGTGGAGTTTAAGATTTAATGTTGGGTTTTCCAATTACCTGCGTTCATAAGGTTATTAACAGGAAGGAAAGGACAGTGCAAAAGGCAAGTAAAAGAGCAAATTAGAAAAATTGCTTGCTGGATCAAGCAGTTGAAAATTGCCAACTGCATTCTTTCCCCAAAATTTTTGAAGATTTGGATGTGCATATTGATAATTTTTCTGTGCTAGTATTTCAAGCATGGATGAAGCATAGGAGTGGAAGAATCATATCAGTATCACCTACTGATACCAACTCTTTTGATGACATTAAAGCAAGCTGTCAGTTTCATTGGAGCATAACTCTTGCAGCTGTAATATAGTATAAGTATGTAAGGGAGAGGAATCAATAGCCTGGTTAAGAAAATTAATCTTTCCCTGTGTTTCTATGGCAACGCAGATAAGGAAAGTAGTAACCGCCATGCTTAGAATATGGGTTCATCACATTCAAGGGGAAAATTGTGCCAGCAAAATCAAACAGAGTCTTTAGCAGGAAAAGAAGAGATATCTCTAGTGAAAGAGATACCAGTTATCTTTTTAAATGCCGCTGAAACTACCCACATGGAGATTTCTGAAGATCTGAATACTTCTGAAGATTTCCATTAATCTTCAGAAGTAAACACGGTGAAACCTAGGAGTTGCCTAGCTGGGAAAGTTACTCTGAAGTAAGTCAAATAACTTACCATGTGGACGCTCTTAATCATGTCTTAAGTAGTTGACTTCTAGCACAGAGGAAGGTGTCTCCTATTTCGTGTGAACAAGGACTGTGTCCTCATGGGAATTTAGATGCACTTACCAGAATGTCAGTTTTGTTGTTTGAGTATATGCTTAAACAATTAAAACATCAACCAAAAATATTTGTCTTTTGAGAGTTTCAGAGTATTTTAGGATCTAACCCAAATAAACATTACTAAAAAGCTGGGGAAGAAGATCTTTCTGTTGTAGCTTAATCCTTACCTCAGTAATAAGGGTCCTGCTAAGACTCCTTATTTAGTTTATATATATATGTTTATATTTGCATATATAGATTTGCATATATATTTGCATATATATATGCATATATATTTGCATGCATATATATATATATATATATATTTGCAAATCCCGACCAGCAGTTTGGCTCCATGCTCAAAAGGATGTATTTGGGAACAAATCCATTGTTGCTCACATCACCCCGCCTGTTTGGTTAATGAGAAGTTAGTAGAAATACCAGAAGCTGATACAAACGTTGCCATTGATGCAGTGGAGCTTCTGTAAGCATTTCACCACTGGCAAGGTCTTGCTGATCTCTGTTTGAAGAGAAACTTGTGGGTTTTGCTTATTTGAATTTTTTTAACCTTTCATAGATTTTTTTTTTTTTAAATGACTGTTCCTAGACTAAGATCAGGTCTGTTCCAAAACGGTAGCGTAAAATAGGTGAAAACAGGATCCAGTGCCTAAAAACTTAAGTAGAAGTGAAATATTTGGAGGCAGCGTTGCTATAAAACTATTTCTAGATTTGCACTTTCAGAGCTCTCCCAACTCTCCCTTAGTTTTCTTCAACAGATGCTACGTGACCCAATGCCCCTAACTTTCTTCAAGAGAAATAGAACTGGATCACTCTCCTGGATCCATTTCTATAGGCTATATTTATTGGATGGTTTCTTATAATAGAAAGAAATATAAAGAAACCTAAGAGTGCTTCTGGTTGTTTCCTGTTGATTTAAGATTGTGTAATCGAATATTAGCAATAGCAGTGATGTGTTATTTGGAAGCTTTGAAGAAAAAAAGTTTCACTTTTCTTGTGTCTGATGGAGTAAGATGAGAGGATATAACAGGTTGTATTAGGAGTACTCTCCTCGTGGGCGTTGCAGTTTGTGGCTAAGGGTCCCTGAAAAATCAATTTTCTTCTGCAGAAGCATGAATGAGGAATTCTTGGTGGAAACTTTTACTCTCCTGTGTGAATTTTTATGATAAAACAACTGTTTGAAAGTGAATTGGATGTTCTTACATTCATAAATTCAATTTTTAAAAATTATTTTTCTTGCATTCTTGCATTCTTCCTTGCCTTCCCTCTACTTTTTTTTTTTTTTTTTTGATGAGGCTCACAAGATGATGTTTAGGTCTCTTACATGTTTTCCTTTGCATGTTTTCCTTTTGACATCATTACTTTTACAGACTTGAAGAGACAGTTGGAAAAGGGTTTTTTTGGGGAAAGAAAGGGAGGTGAAGAAGTGGCAAACTGACATTTTCAATATACTTGAGGGCAAGAAGAGATTTAAATAGAAATCTGAATATCTTTCAGTTTCTGGTAAAATCTTATTTGATGCAAAACAGTGTATTTTGAAATGTCTGGATGCCTGCCTTTCTGTTGGAAAGCTTTCAGCTGAAGAACCTTCAGAAAAATAGATTGTGTATTTTTTCTCTACTTTGGCAACTGGAGAGAGCTCATATTAATGTGGATGCTTTAATATGATTTTCCATCTCCTAAGCCATTAGTCACTTAGCGTGGCTTAGTGATGTCAGTCCCGTGGAGCTCACTGGTGGATTACTAGAAGGCTGACCTTATTCCAGCTTTCCCTCTCCCGCACTATGAGCACTTCCTTTAGTGCTCTTGCTGACAAATTATTAGTCACCGCGAGCTGACGGGAGCTGAATTGCTCTTTTACCTGTAAAAGGCCGGACCATAACAACAGGGCAACGTGGAAATGTTATGTTTATATACATCACCCTTCTCTAGAAAAGGATAAGATTGGAGTCTTGCGAGGTTGCATTTGCAAAGTGTCTTTAATAACATGTATACATTTTAAGCAGGAATAGTGGTAGGTGACAGCATGACTTGGGGGGTAGGGGTGGGGATGTTGTGCTATTTTGCGTGCTTATTTCTTTCTAATTGAATAGAAATCCCATCTCTAATGGGATTACAGTATTTGCCAAGGACACCTGTGGGCATTTAAAGCATTGACTTTCTGACATCACTGAAAAAGGGAAATGGGATGCCTGCTTGCTGTGGGTCATGCAACATAATCTGAATAATTGAGTCTTTAACATACTGAGCTTATTATTTGCTGTGGCTGGTAAGATGTGTGGTGGATATGGGCAAGGTGTGTGCGTGTACAGGAAAAAGAGAGAGAGAGGAGAAGGAAGAGAGAAAGAGGAAGAGAGAATGAAGAAGAATGGGGGGGGGGAGGGGGGAAGGAATGGAAGTACAGGAAAGGAAGACCAAGAGGGGAAAAAAAATCTTGTGCATTCCCTTGCGTGTTTAAGGCCTGGGCAAAGGGAGGAAATCTTTCAGCCAGTGCAGCATAATGCCTAATAAGGAGCCTCCCAAACAATGCTCTTTGAAACAACAGCAAGGTAATAGATTTAAAGACTCAGATTACCTTACTTGACCCTGGTGACGTAGCTGTTTTGCCAAAGCTGAGAGCTTAGGGATCAAAGGAGACACTGGCCGTACAAAGGTCTTCCTGAAAGACTGGAGGGGAGAGGTTGTTGACTGCAGTGAGATGACATGTACCGATTGAATCAAGTTCCTTGGTAAGCAGGGTGTCACTTTGATTCAAAAAAGATCAGTATTAGTCAGGTTTATGCAGGTGCTTGAAGGAAATGTCATGCACAAGGAAGGTGCTAGGAGTGAGCATGACGGTGTTTTTGCACTGTCTTTATTTTGGCAAATCAACTCCATGTTGCAGTGATAAATCACTTGTGTAAAACTGCAAACTCACTCTGCCTACTGGTACCCCAAAAGCAACAGTATCCTGTAAAACATCACAACTATGCCACCAACCAGGCTTATAACTACCTGTGTCATTAGGCCTTCCCCTGGAAAAATGGAGATGGGGACATATGACTTTAGAGCCTCAAATTTAGTTTGATTACAAGAGGTTTAGTTTGACCAAATGCACCAAGGAAGCTGTTCTACAGCGAAGGAACAGCGAAGTGGACAAGACAAAAACAGACTTTAATTACATTAAGGGAGATTTGGATTGTTTTTTGGAAAAGCCCTTTTAGCATTAAATGTAGTTAAGCCTTGGGGGAAAGAAAAACAACACAAAAAACCCATATAGGGAGCACGTGGAATACCAGTAGAGGATTTTAAAAGTGAGTTTGACAAACAACTGGAAGCAATTGTATTGACAGAACTGATCCTGTGGGTCAGAAGGTAGATAAGAGTCTCTGTAGGGTCCTGTTTCTTTGCTTTTTGACCTACTTTTCAATTTGTCAAGACAACTTCAAGTTCTGATCCTGTCCTCCAAAGCATCTGCAATTGCTCTGCAAATTTTGTAAGCAGACTCTCTCTACCAGTCATTGCATTAAGATACGACTTCCAGACTCACCCTAAATGATGTGATCCCATTTGCAATACCCTTCGGGCTTGATAATAAATCTTCCGTTGATGGCTACATTTGGCGTGGAACTTTTCTCAGCGAGTTGCACACCCATGATTTGGTAGCTACACTCCAGGCAATAGTTCCTTATGAGAACGTCCTTACCAAGTGAGGGGAAGAAACCTCTGTGGCTTCCCCTTCTGCCGCTGGACCACTTGCCCCATTCAAGAAAGTAAATACATTACTTTGCCTTAACTTGATGCCTTTTTGAAATTAACCTGTCGTCTTGTTTCATATTTGTTTGTGCATGAGTTTTCAAGGGATTAAAGTTTGGCTGACTGATATTTGCCTCGGATTTCCTTTTACCCTTTTTTAAAAGACAGTGGTGTATTTGCTCAACACGCGGCAGATCAAATCCTGTTTTAGCAAGCTTAGGTAAACAGCCCCTATCTCTGCAAGGACACAACACATATTGTGCTTTATTGGAGAGGCCCCATCTAGTGATCCGTGTCAAATAAGGCAATGGTTTAGCCCAGCTCTATGTAGAACGCGCTGCACAGAGCTATGTCCTGGATGGGAGTCAGGCAAGTCCAAGACTGCACTAATGTTGTAACTGTACCGTGGTTATACACGCTTTTGGGGCAAAGTGACCAAAACTTGTGCTGTTTTCTATTCTGCTGTAAATATTTAAAAGGAAATATGAGTGTTTACAAGTTCTGGGAGTGGATTTGGCACTTTGAAGAGTGCAATCTTGTTTCAATCTGAAATCAAAACACGAAGAGGAGGGGCAGTTTTTAGCTGTCCTCCTGACTTTCGGAAAAAATGACCTTTCCAGAGGACAGGTCTCAGCCTGCTTTGCTCGTTTCCCCAGGCAGGTAGCCCACTTGATAGGAGGCTTTCAAATGTTTATGGCAGAAGGGGGTTATCTGCTCAGCTTTGTGTAAACAAGATGCAACCATTGCTCCCTGGAAGACTGCCAGCACGGCCTTCAACCAGGCAAAACAGAAATTCCTGTCTTTGAACTCGTACCTTCTATTTCCCAGCAGTTTTTTATGAACTTGCTTATTTTGTGGCCAGGTTGACATCGGGATATGGGTCATTAAACCAAATATATTTCAGGTGATTAAAAACATCAACACAATGTTAGCACAAGGAGTAGGTTAAAGTGTGAAGCTGAGGGAACACTGTGTGCAGCCTTGAGAAGGGTAACAGAAATAGACTATTCCCATAGGAACTCCGCAAAACTATTTGCACTACTCACCTATTGTATACAAAACAAGTGGTGGTAGGTAGCACAGTTCAATTAGCATTGAAGTAGATCCAGTTTTCTTTAGTACTCTGTATTTTTGCCATTCATAAGGTGTTCAGGACACTTTGAAAGTAGCTAACAGGAAGCTGGCTAAAGACACAGAAATACAAGGTTTCCATGCATCTCTCTGCCTAGCTGCAGAGAGTAGCCTTGTATAAACTTCTATAAAATAAAATACACCTGCTAGTGGTTTGGGGAAAATTTTCCAATAGACGGAAGAAGACGCATTTCTGCTTAGTCTGCATTCAAGATAGAAATATTACAACAGTGTCCAGAACAGCTATGGGATAATCTATGATAGCTGCAGAAAGAGCAAACTTCTGATTTACTTCGAGGAGTCCACTCATATTTTCCCTTGCCTTGTGTAGATCTATCTATTTCTGCTTGTGTCACTTGTTTTAGCAACACTTCTTGCTATAATATGTAGGTGTTTTAATAGATTTTATTATACAGTTTTTGTATGCCTGACTGGTTCTCCATTTCTCCCCAGAGTACAACCACCTAAGGACAAACCAGGCAACCATTTCCCCACCAGGTGCATGGAGTGTCCTTAGGGCTGCTCAGTTCTGATTCCCAGGCTGCCAAAAAGAAGCAATTTCCAAATGTCATGGAAACTTCCTGCTGCTCCTGGCCTGGGAGATGGTGCTGCATGTCACTGCTGCCCGGCGTATCCTCTGCCTTGCTTCCTTTCCTTCAGTGCTCCAGCCTAACTGCCTTTCCTTAGCATTTCCTCCATCTCAGAATGGTAGGAAGTGACAATGACTCTCCACCAACAGTTTTACATGTATATACATGTACATCAGTTGATTGTCTGCTGTGATATACACAGTAGTTCCCACTAGTATTAAAGATACCATCTGCTGCCAGATGCCTGAAGAGCTAAGTAGCATTTTTGTGTGTGTAACTCTATAGCGTGAGCGTTCAGGTCCCTGTTTTTTGGGAACCTAAGTTGACTGTAGATAGACTTGTCTATAGAAAGCTCTTGGACAAGAGGTCTCTCTTCAGGCATGCTTGAAAGACATCTTGATTCAGCCTCGATCCAGAGAAAATCATGTGAGGCACAGCTAGATCTACGTGCAACAGCGTGATGACTGTCTGGAGGGGGGCCGGACCAGGCTCATCTGGAAAAGGTAGTTACCATGCATGCTCAGGATGTTTTTTTGATATGATCAACTGTTGGCAGCACATGCTATTGGCTCAGTTTCATAGGGAAACACATCCATGGCTCGCTGATCTTGTTCTGGAGTGACCTATCAATATGTAAACCAAACCTGGATTGTACTTTGAATGCTCCAAAAGAGGTCGCTAAGGCTAGAGTTGATTAAAAATTTACTTTTGTAAAAGGCATGATACATTGTATAGGCCACGTGTACGTGTCGGATAAGGCAGAAAGGCAAAATACATGGGGCTTTTAGTCTTCGGAAATCTATCAATATTTGCTGTGTTAAAGAAAAATAACTCAGAAGTTTTTTTCATGAGGGGAAGTGAACAGTTGCAAAAAATATAAATTTAATTAGTTATATAAAGATATTCCTTTTACTACATAAGCACAAATCTAAAGCAAACTGAGAATTACAGAGGAAATCCCTTAATTTGCAGACGGAGCCTCTAGCATGCTCCTTCTTTTAGCTGTTATGCAAATACATCAGTTAGTAAATCAATGTTAACACCACGTTTTGAAAGGTATTCACTGTTTCCCCTTCTTAGACAAAGTTTGGCATAGGAGTTTGAAAACATGGCAGTGTGTACTTCCTGATAGCCAATGGCTCGGCAAAAGGAAAACCAGCCTTGGTGTCCATTTCTTCAGTGTTTGTAAGGTTAGAAGTACTGAAAGGCTTGTGTCCAGTTGCCGAAACTCTTATTCACTCTGTGCACCTACTATTTCATATTTGCTGGCTCTGAGCCTTTATAGATGCTGCTAACGAATACAAGATTGGTGACTGGAGTGAGGGTCAGGCACAGACAGCTAACGGCAGCTCAGTTTGTCTCGAGTCACTGGTAATCCCAAACTGCCTTCTCTGCAGCCTGAGTGCTCGGCGTGGAAGTTGCCACACTGGAAGTGTATTTCTCACAAAACATGAGTGAAGTGTTATGGGGCCCACTCTGACTCGCATGCCTTGAGCCTGAAAAATAAGTCTCAGCCTGGAAGTAGTGCTCCTGAAATGGTACTACTTTGTGGCATTCTGCATCTACTTTTAGCAGAGGCAGCTGAAAATCTCATTAAAAAGCCCATGCTTATGTTAAAAAGGAGAAAGAAACTTGAATGTAGATCTAAATTCAATATCAGAACTACCACTGACTTAAATCCTGTTCGGAGCCTTATCTTAACTTTTTAGGATTTTTGTCTGTCTCTAAAGAGCTTGGTAAAGTCAGGAAGACCAACACCGAAAGCCCTGCACAGGGCATTCCTGATCGGACCCTTTTCTATTTTTAAGAGGTAAATAGAAAGAAACCAAGGTATCTGTGGGATTTTTAGATCTTACCGCATTAATGTCCTCAGAGAAAGAACAAATAGTTAGAGTTCAGACAAATTAAATGTTTGCAGATTTATTTCAGTGGCCTAAATGAAACTACAATTCCAAACAACCATCCCTAATTTATTATGTTCATAATACAGTGAAAGCTTTTTCTCACAGCAAATGTTTTCTTTGTTACATTGATGTAAATTACTATGTTGGCCCCAGAAGCAAAATATTTTCAGAGTCTGATGCTTTCTTTTAGAATAGTGGATTGAAATCTCTCATGGGGTTACTCTGCTGTTCAGCCATGCTGTCTCTGGGAAGGGATTATTAGTTCAGCTGCCTGTGAAGAGTTTCTTTGAACCAATGTTAGCTGAATTAAAACAATATTATTGAGGGAGGAAAGGAAAGAGCATTGTGATCAGTTTTCCATCAATTACATTGAGCTGCAAGGATATAAACATCACAGATTTTGGGAGATTTTTTGTCCTGCTCTTCTCCCCTCTTCCTGCAGTAAGGCTGTTGGCAAATTTCAGAGAAACTCAAGCTTGTAAAGATGTGGGCTGGAGAGTGGGCTACTGATGATCTTTTCTGGGAAATCTTTTCATTTGAGATAACGTTTTCCTAACTAGAAATCCAAGCAGCTCAAATTAGAAAGAAATAATTTAGTGTTTAATGCTTGGGGGTTTATTAAATTATTTGTCTTGTCCTGGTAAGACCTTTCTGTTTTGCTGTCGATGATTTATTTTATTATGGAGTGCAATGTTAATATTTTGCAAGATTACCTGGTGAATGGAATAGATGTTTCAACTGAACATTTTAGAAAGAAAACAAAAACAAATCAACATTAGAGACTTTGATACACAGGGTCATTGATTCATCTGATAGAGCTGACAATAAACAAATGACTCATGCAAAAATGCAATAGCTCACTTCAAACATTTGGCCAACTACTCAAGCAGTATTGCTGTATGTATGTGAGTATCCCTAAACCTATAGCAGACCTGGGGCACTGTTATTGAGTCCCAAAGTCACCAGTGGTATTGTTTTAAACCAGAACAACTCAGTATTGCTCATTCACCCGGACTTTGGTGAAAGTGCGCTATGAAGTATTTTTCCATGTTTATCTTTTGGAGTTGAGTATTACCATTTGTGGTAGAATTACAGCTTTTAACACTTCAAATGAAATAAAAGCAAGAACTCAACATAAAAAATGAAACCAAATGCCACATAGTTTGGAAGTGAAACTCCTGAATACTTGTTCTTGACTCTTTTGCAGGCTTATTCTGTGACACTGATCCAATTGTTCATTTTGGGGTTCGCAATGGTTTGTGTAAATATAAGCCATGACTTACGGTCTTATCACTAAAATCCATGTTTGGAGAAGGTGGAAGTAACAGGAATCCAAGAGAAAATAGTGTTTCCTGGCAAGTAGGCACATCTGGGATGCTTCACTAGCAGGAGTCCAGCTCTCACTTTCAGCCTGTTTCTATAATGAAAAGCAGGAGGGGAAGGTGGCAGTACTAGTGGTTTACTATTCTCAGGAGAAATATATTGTAAAGCACACAGTGACTCTGAGCCACAGCAGAGGTGCTTGTTTTGCACGAGTTCTGCATCTACTGCCCATCATCTGTCCATGAGGTGTTTTGTGACACATTCTGTGCAAGATGGAATTTCTTTCCCCTCTCTAAACGCAGAAGCGCATAGCCATGTGCACATCCACAGGTCCCATGTCCAGGTCCAGATGGGAACACAAAGATATGTCCAGCTCCCTTTTATTGCTTATACTCTGTTAGAGTACTCTGGTAGATGAATAATGTCATACGCTCGATTTTAAGGGCCGATGCTATTTTAACAAGTGTCAAAGTAGATAGTTTCTAACCTAAAAAAACTATTGTCTCTTTTCCATTATGCATAATAAAAATCATATACACTATTAAGCTAAGATTCTGGTAGTGATCTTCTAAATATACTGCTATATAATTCAAAATAAAATAGTGTAAGATTGGAGCAAGCCTAAAAATCCAGTAGAGAAAGGATTTGATATTATAATATGATATATGACTTCATTATGATGATACATTACTGATATGTTAAGTGCTGTTACAATACAGACCATCTTTTTTTTACTATAGAGGCATAATACAATTGAAAAGATATGAGAAAGCAAGACTTTCTTTTTTTGTCATATATATATTAAAAGCTTTAAAGCTTTGTGCAAGCTGGATTTCTGTATTTATGACATAATAATTTGACACTGGAATCTTATATCAAGCAGTTCAAGGAAAACAGCGATATACTGGCATTGCCTGCAGTCAGTGAGAGACAGTATATAAACTCTGATCCTTCGTAGTGATGAACTAAACCCAGACTTATATCAGGAGTTTAGCTAAAGCTGTTCTTACAACAGCATTACCCTATGTTGCCGAATTAAACCTTAGGCAACTGTTCCAATCACTGCGACTGTAAGAAAATAACTAAAAACCAACAAAAAGGTAATAGGAAGCCTAGGGAAGAAATTGAATTTATCAGAGGGAATTTCAGTTCTACGAGTACTTTACAAAGGGCAAAATAATTAAGATAAGACCTATGAGAACTCTTTCTGGAATACTGTTTGGACATAATCCTGCAAGCCCTCGGTCACACAAATAATCCTGCCTCACACAAGGAGCATCACCTGACATCAATAAAATGATTTGCAGGGGAAAGGATTATTCACATGGCTAAGGGTTAGGCTCGCTTTTTTTTTTTTTTTTTTGCGAAATGTCAGGAGTAACTTCCCCAGTATTTGTCTTTTCACACCCATTTTGTTCAAAATAGCAGATGAAATACATACGGTCAGACACAAATTTATAGTGTATTTTAATTCTGTGCAATTCTAACAGCTATTAAAACCATTTACACACAGTCACAGGAAGGACAATAAAGGGACTCGTGTGCTCTCAACATGCTGGATGTAGCAACACTGACCTTTGGTTGAACAAGTTTATACTTTTTTTTCCCCTCTCATAACTAATTGCAGTTCATCCATATAAAAGCAAGAGAACTCAAGTATAACTAGACAGAATAAATCAGGGTGATCTCATATTGATACCTAAGATCTACTAATATGGAGGAAAAAATTATAAATGGACCTGTCTTCATGGACCAAGTTTGGTATGAATTTTGAATCAGGCACCAGAGAAAGACTTGATAAAGTGTAATCCATCTCCGTCGTGCAAGAGTCTGATTCACAAAACAAGCCTACATCAGCTTGGGGTTACATCTAACTATTCTGATTTTTGGACTATAACTGCTGAGGGGACTTGTTCCCGCTGCAGCTGTCTAATGCTGCAGTAGGAATCATTCAGATGGATACTCTCACCAGCAACAGTACAAGCTGATTTTGGATGTTTCTTCTGGGCGATAACAGTAATCATGGCTGGGAGAAAGTGCAGAACAAGACCCAGTGCTTTCTTATAACTTGTGGGAAACAGACTCCAACCAGAACACAGTGAATATGAAATATATTGGTTCTTTAAGTGTATTTAATTGCTCTATGTGTAACAAAACATGAAAAGCTAGTTCTAAATAATGTTATGAGACAGAACGCATGTGTCAATACTTACTCCCAGTAATAGTATAAATAGTAATAACAGGATCCTTTAAATGATTATTACCTGGTTTTATGTGCCTTCCTTACCTAACCTTTCTCTTTTTTTTTATGTCTTTCGCAGATTATCAAGAGCTAGTATTCTGCTGACTTTTGTTATTCAATAAAAATGAAGGAGCTTACTTCAAAAAAAAAAAAAAAGAAACCCACAAACACACATATTCAAAAGTCATTGGAGAAACATGAATCTTCTGAATGGCTCTGGTATGTGGTTGCCTTGAAGCTACCAAAATCAAACATTAAAACCAATGCTAGTCATAGTAATTTATGCCTTTGTCACTTTGAGACTGTACTACTGTAAAACTGTTGCATGTGGGGGTTTCTGGGAAAATACACAAAATCTGTCTGTTCCAATCCCTCATCATCCACATTTGAGGAGAAGCACACAAGAGCAATGGGACCTGTGCCTTGCACTGAGTTTTATCAGAAGATCAGTCTTAAAATCAAAAGCTTTTGAAATTAATTTGCCTGACTCAGATGTCAGATATCCTACTTTGTAGTTTTCCAGGCTTCTATTAATGCCCATGTTAAAATTTGGTGTGTTACTTGCCACTTCCCAAGTTTCCAGGTTCAAGAGGGATGTTACATGCCGTACCTAGTAATTCATCAGTCACATCACTGAAATCCTTCAGAAGCTGTCACCAGTTTGTTGGATTAAATTTATCTGATCCTGATGTCAGGTCACAGTTCATTTTTGTCTTTGTTCAATAGCCTCTTCTTTGCCTTTTACAAATTGTTCCTCAAAACATTTGTTTTGGCCTGCCTTAATGTTTTCTTTTGTTCTGTGTTTTACGTTTAACCTGCCAGAGTTTGCAGTGCTTCCTGTTGTCTTCATCTGTACTTGACTTCAGCTTTTGAAGGATGCCTGCTTAATAACTTCCCTTATTCTGTTTGGCCATGCCTTTTTCTCTTATCTCTTTCTCAAACCTTTTTGATAAACATAAAGCCAATGTACTTCCAGTATAGGGCTCTCAAGTTGTCATGAAACCTGCAAGTATTTCTCTATTAGCTGCCCTTTCTCTCTATTTTTAACAAGTTTACCCACTTATATGTCGTCTCCTCCCTTAAAGCAGCAGAGGTTACTTTGCCTTTCACTCCTGAAAAATGCTGACCCTGTACATGCTACTGCCATTGCAGCAGGGCAGCTCTCAGCTGAAATGCACTCAGCTGGGTCTTACACATTACTGGGAGGGGAAAACATATCTCCTTCTCCTGGGCTCCCTAGGCTGCCGTTCCACACATGCGTTCGTATTGCTGAACTGGCAGCTCAAGTAGATTTCCAATGAGAGAAGACTTTCTGCTAAATCAAAGACCTACTGCAGAATCAGAACAATGAAATCGCTTGGAGAATTGAAATGCTCGTTGTTGCATTTTATTGCGCTGGTGCCTAAGCTTTGCAGACAAGGCACAGATCTGCTTCATTAAACGTCTTGTGTCATTCTGGCAAATTAGCAAATGAGCCATTTAAAACATGAAGAAAGCCTCCCCCTGCCCCCCAGAAACACGTAAAACCAAAGAACAGGTTGTGGGGGGCAGGCTGGATTTTGTTGTTATTGTTGCTTTGTGATTTTTTTGTGGAGTCCCTGCTAGCAGGTAAGGCTTAAGGTCTCCTAAAAAACACCAAACCAAACCAAACCCCAGGACCCCCAAACCCTCTCTAACAACACTGGCACATCTGATGTGATCTTTCTAAACACCTGAGATGGGAATTGTGCAAACAACCATACAATGGGAATTTCTGTTGATTTTCTTTCTTATCTCACTTTAACCTTTCTGTGTACTGCTTGTTGGGAGTCTATAAAGGGACAGAAAGGTACATCGAGGTCTTCACAGTTCTTTTTTCAAACAACCCATAGGGCCTCAAATATGCTATGAATCTCTTTCGAAGCCTTAAGTTTATGTGACAACTTTGAAAACAAAAGATAAAATACAGACTGTCAGTATCTTCTTGCTGGTGAAAATCAGGGGCCCAGGACTTAAGAATTCTTCATTACCTTTGGTGGCTACTCTCCAGGCATCAGGTATTCATATTGATTTTCTTATCAGATCAGACAGATACATAGATTGTCCTGCTTTTAACAGGGGTATGCAAATCCCTGCAAAAACTCAAGGAGTAAAGAAACTGAAGGAGGTCAGAACTCCAAGGTATTCCAAAGAACTATTTTATAAGTGTTTGTGGAAGGGATTGCTGTAACCTATGAACCAAGACACCCTTTAGGCTCAACAGGAGAGACGTCTCTAAGTGAGATGCTCTGAGTAGCTCAGGAGACTATAACGATTATACAGAGAGCTTCACTCCTAAGGTAAGCTAAGAATAGCTGGCTTGTGTAACATGATGTTCTCTACCTTTTTGTTCTTTCTTATACTTCAGTCCAGAAATCTGGTCAACAAGTAGGGACTTGTTTTCTCCTCATGAGAAACTCCTGTAGGAAAGCTTGCACTGGATTCCACCAAGGTGTAGATTTTATGTTTGGGTTTTTTTTTTCCCATCTGAACCCTAGCTCAGCCACCAAGTAAAATAAAAATAACAGCTGTTTCTTTTTGGAAACAGATTCAGCTTCTAGAAAATCACAAATCAATCCTTGGAGCAGGTAGTAAAAGGAACGACATACCCTCGTCTTTTGAAGAAATCAAAGTTAGGTGAGAGCAATTCATTGCTCTGTACCAGGATTCCAGCACTCTGTGACACTGGGTTCTAACTTCGTTGTTATTTTCTACTTTCCATGACTGTTCTTATTGATACTAGTTGTTCAATTAGTGTCACTTACTGCCATTCCCTTTTTTGTTTGTATAACTGATACATGTAAGCAGAGGAGGATTATGTTTTTCCAGCCTTTGTTAGCGGCAAGCCTTTGAACTTCCTCCCCATTCACAGCAACCACAGTGAAGGCTTGCGTCAGTTGACAAAACTGCTCTGCTTAATGCTATTGTAGAGGACTACTGTATGTTTGATTGCAAATAATTAAGTGGTTTATGAGTTCTTTGGACACTACTAAACAAAAGCTAGTATCTTTGCCAAACATTGTTGCGCAAGTTGTTGAGCGTGCCCGGTCATCCTTAATGCTGGAAAAACCTCGGGAGTTTCATGGAAACAAGTCAGAATGACTTTGTCTGTATCAGCAAGCAAAATCGACTGCTGTCTCTCTCCTAAAAATCACCTTGGAATGTCTCTTCTTTCAGTGCTACTGACTTAGGCCTGTTAAAAGGGAAAAGAAACTTGCAGAGAGTGGCATGTATCTCCTGCTCTCCAGATGTCCATAGACATTCTGCTAGTTCTTGCACCGAACAGCAGAGCCCGGGCTGTTAAACCACTGCTGCATGGTGCCTGGTCCCTTATTGCTTAGGGCTCGCCCGTGTGCTCATCCCCGGCCTGTGCTGGATGCCACCGCTGCCCCGCGCAGCCTCCGCGAGTAAGAAGACCTTTAGGTTCCCAGCCAGCAGGTGCCTCCCTGCCCTCTGACACTTGTCCAGGAACCGCAGCGCAGGCCCGCTTATGTGTACAGCCAGCAAACTGCCCCGTCTGCGAGGCGTAGGTGAGAGGAGAAGCCATTGCTGCCTCTTCTCCCACTTCCCTAAAGAAATAAATACCTTCCGCAATGACAACCATCAGAAGAGACACCTCCGCTTTGCCGCTGCCCAGCCCGTGAGTCTGTGCCTTCCTTGGGCTCCTTTTGCTCCTCGTGTAGTCAGAGATCGGGTGAATCCGGTCTGGACCTGGGCCTTAAACTTTTCAGGCCTTGATAACAGAGCTGAAACAATGTTAATAAATTGCAAGTTCATATTGATTACTTCCTCACTTACTTACCTTGCTGAAGATAAGCAGGCATTGTTACCTGAACTTGCTATTTTGGATTCCCTGTAGAAAGAGGGTGCAAGGTGAGCAAGATAAACCAGTATATTGTACTGATAATTTAAATTACAGCGGTGACTTTCTTTTTATCGTACTTACATAGAATTGCTTAATAACCCAACGCGGGCAGGAAGTCTCTTTCAATTTTTTCTATTCAAAATCTTACTGCACTACAATGGAAGTTATTTATTTTTGAAACCATAATAACATGTATTTATCAGTTGTAGCTACAATGTCCTTGAACTTCATTTTTAATGAATAATGAAAGTCAGCAGAATACTAGCTCTTGATAATCTGTGAAAGACATAAAAAAAAAAAAGAGAAAGGTTAGGTAAGGAAGGCACATAAAACCAGGTAATAATCATTTAAAGGATCCTGTTATTACTATTTATACTATTACTGGGAGCCAAACAAAGTTAATGCAGCCTTTCAATCCTTTCAAAATTAAGTCTTGTGGGGTTTTTTCTTAACTAGAGAGAAGGACGAAGATAAGCAAAATGGAAAAAAGTCAAACCAAGGTCAGAGATTTAGTGCAATACACAGAGAATGGGATTCAGCAGGACATTGAACAGTGTGTGTTGAAGGGGAGGGAGAGGACATGTGTCAATGTAGGAATTGAGAAAAACATGAAAACATCAGAATTGTTTTCTTTATAAACTTGCTGTAATATGCCTGCCCATTTCTTTCTTCCTTTTCATAATCTAGGTCTAACGGGTTAATGACTGTACACGGTGGTTGCCTGTGGCTTTGTTCTTGTGGTTGACTGCATTTTTAATTGTCAAGGGCACCTACAACACTGTCTAGGTACCGTTTTGGTCTGTTGTTACAAAACCAGATAAACATAAGTGGAAGTTCTACTTGGAAAAACTCCGCTGTTCACAGAAAGTGGATTTATAAATGTCACTCTTGAATAAGTCTGAGCAATTAACTCTGAATTTGCATTCTGCAACATTTCTTACAAGTTACTTATCAAATCAGGGAGCAAGAACAATCGTAAGAGGCTTGGAACCAAACTTACTTATATTGTAGCTTGAGAAATTAATTTTGACTAGCAAGCCGATATGTAAAACAAGCTTCTCAAAAAGCAAAAATAAGTGGTTTTTTTTTTAATTGGAAAACTTCCAAGAAAATCTCAAACAGACACACAGCAAAGAGGAGTGATATAATGTTGGATGAGCTGTGCAGTAGGGATTTCAGTGAGCTGTATGCAGCTAAAATCTGAAGTCTAAAATCAGGCTGGACATTTGCAGAGCCTCTGTGCTCTGCAATGAGGATGTCGAGTAGTAGATTATGGCTTTACGTGTATGTATACCATGCACTCCCTCTTCTGGATAATCCTATAGTGGCTGTGCTGGTGGAATTGCCTCCCAACCCTCCTGACCCTGAAAACTCACCAGAGCTGAAATTACGGCTGCATATGTGCTGTTACTGGACTGTGCTTGCTCAAAATAGGAGCAAGCACAGAAGCAGCAAGCAAGCACAGAAGACCTAGGAGGTCATGGACATGGAGGAGGTCTTATGACCAGATCACAAGCATATGGGTTGTTATTTGTTTGGAGGGCTTGTAGCTCTTGAAGGTAATGGTGGCACAACGGGGACCTGGCTAAGTTTGGTCACACGCTGTCAGAACCAGCATTTTAGTACTGACCACTTCAAAAACTGAAAATCTGTATCCGAGCGTGGTGGCCGGCCTCTTCCTTTGTAATGGATCACACTGAAATAATGTTTTGAATGCCCTAGATGCCAGGCATCCAAAGCTTTGATCACAATTTGGGCACTGCAGCTCAGATTCATCACTATGAAAATATGATTTTCATTTAGGAAAACAATTGTGATCTTGTAGTTACGTCATCTAAAAAAGATAGGACTCTAACCCTTTCCTACCTCAGCCACAGACTTCGCGGCTGACTCTTGGCACAGCATGTGATCTGTTTTTGCCTTAATTCCCTTTCTGTGAAAGAAGGTTGACAACCTTTCTGGTTCTCCTGTGAAGAAAATGAAGCCGCATACTGGAGGTAATTTTATATATGGCATTATGAGCCACAAACAGTCTTGTTGGGCAGAGAAACAAAAATTTTTGTATGAAATATTTTTATCCATTCAATTCTTTTGAGCCTGAGTGTTCACTTCGGTTAGGGAGGGTATCTCTTCTTGTAGGCTTTGTGCCGCCCCTCTGCCTCCTCCAAGCTCCACAACTAGGCAGAAAGCCCCACCTCTCCATCGCTCTCACTGCTTCTCCACCTGAAGCACACTCATAAAGATTGCCTAATTAATTCTTTAGGGTTGGAGAATATACCACGCAATTTCTTCCACATCCAGATATTTTGTACCCTCCCCTACGCACCCCCAACACCTTTAGCCTCCTCCACTCTCAGATCTCCATACATTTTTAGTCTTAAATGCATGTGAAGAAAACAGAATTTTGGGGTAATCTGTTGTTCGGCACCTTCCTTCTCATACCCCTTATGGGTTACCGATGTATTAAGGCTGTTATATCTCATATGCTCCCAAAATAAAAAATATCATTAATAACAATCTATTTTCAAAGTATAATTAAGGCCTCAAAGTCCTATTTTGGCCATGGAATTTCATTGCTAACCATTGTGCTGCTGACAGAAGGGAATGCTTCGATTTGAAGCCCGTGAGATTTACAGGAATAAAATAAAGCTTTGCTTTAGGTTTTCAAAAGCCCGAACTATGCCTGTGCATCCATTATACATGACAGAATGATTATACTAAAAAAAAAAATAAATTACATATCCAATCTTTTTTATTTTCATTGCAGGCGGTTCAGCTGTCTGGTTGAGTGCATGTTGTGTGTTCTTCCTTTTGATACACAAACAACTCCAGGTTAGTGATGAAAGGGGCAGGGGTCTGGAATCACATTAGGCTGTTTTCGTACGGTGTTTAGACAATGCAAGAACATGCACTGCATACAGAGGAATCTCTGTGGCTCATCAGTTGCTGTAGGCAATGTTCTGATGCAAAATTAGAAATATTGGTTCATAATATGTTGAAAGGTTTCTATGCATCCTGAAAAAATGACCGAGTCACCTAACACGTGGACTTGCTTTTTACTGAGGCATATATCCACCTTCGGCAGTTGTATATCAGGCTCAGCTAAACCCATAAAATTTCCAAGGTAAAGATCTCAATAATTTGGTGAGGGGTATGTTGATGAAATCAAACTGTTACTTATCTGCCTACTGCATTTATTTACCTGGAATAAGTGTTTATATACAAGTAGGTGAATTGCTCAGTATTTTTAGTATGATAGGACCTTCTACAAGCAATTAAAATCCAAGGCTCTGAAGAATTAGCCGTCTCTTTCTACCCATTTCAGTGAAACTATACTGGTGTTTGAAATGCTTCATGTTCTACAGATGTAACCGATACAGCTGAGGACTCAACCCTTCAGCATGACTCGACAGAGTTTGGGGTCTTACACATTATCTGATGTGAAAGGAGAAATTTGTGATAAAGTCAGGTATGTCCTTATGAACTAGCAAGGCTGCATCCAGGCATATAAAAGTCCCATTTTCCAGAGTGCTGGAGGATAATTTTCATGTTTTTTTTTCTTTCAGGTTGTCTTACTGATCCATAACTTGCTATTGAGTTCTTCTCAAACTTTTTCTCACTCAACCCCTTACCTCTGTCACATGCATACTAGTCCTGCACACAAATATGTATAAGGTGACATGTTTTTGTACTGTATATGTACACTAGTATCCCTGTCACCAACAAAGCTGCTCATTTGCAAGCTTCAAATTCCCAAACAGCCTCACATGGGCCTGTAGGCTCTTCTGTCATTTATTTCAACCAGCTCCCCCTGTGAAAGTGTTTATTGATGTTTTGCACCTATGGTAAATGAAGGACAGGTGTTAAACATGCTAGCCTTTATAGGGCTTGAAATCTTTTCTGGGAGAGAGCTGGTTTTGTTTGGGACTTGCCAGCACATCTTGCTTATGTTGTTGCCTATTAGTAAAGTGTTTTGAAATACACTAGCACTTTTTTTTTTCTTTCTCCTTAGCTGAATTTTTAGTGTGTGCAGAGGTAACAAATGTAAAGAAGAATAGCCAGAGCTCCTGTTGAATTTGGGATGCTACAAATCACAGATGATGTGGTCACGGCTGCACAGGTAATACACTGGGCTCCTTTCTCCCTGACTATTTTGTTACCTGAAATCCTTTTTTTTCTTTTCTTTTTTTTTTTTCTCCCTCCTTCTTCCCCTTTCTGCCCTTCCCCACACTCCCCCCAAAGGATCTGTGTTTTCTTAGCTCTGATCTGCCCATGGGGTCTGCCCCATTTTCTGCTGAGGAACAGGATGTTTTGGCTGAGCTGAACCATTCCTCACGTGAGGAGAGGCTGGGGAGAATATAAAACTGTATTTTGAATACAGTCTCTCTCCAGTGAAAGCAAGTGGAGCTTAGCTACTGACACCAGCAGGACTGTATCTAGACTTCTTCAGGCTCTCAGCATCTTTTTGCAGTTCACAAAATTCAGCTTGAAAAAAGGGTGTTTACTGCTTCCTAATGCAGAGATGAGCAGTGGGTTACTTTGTCTTCATCTGCCTGAGAACTCAGGTGATTAATAGCTGACTTTCTGACCTCTGGTAACATCTAAACAGTTGTGAGGGGAAAAACAAAGCCCCATGCTAAGGAAGGAGGAGGAAGTTCAGACTGTTTATGTGTGGTTATGGTTTCCTTTGTTTCTTCCTATTTTGCGTTATGCTTGATTTTTTTAATTTTTTTTCAAGTTGCAGAATGCAGACTTCACAGTGCTGGCAATAATAGTCGCTGAACATGCTGGAAAACATGGTTGACTTATTTCTTAGGGATACAGGGCTGTGCTCACAGTTTTCTGAAATATGGGCTATTATAAGAGGTCCTAAGACCTGTTATGGAATACAAATAGACTAGAATTGTATAGAATATGAAACATGTTTTGGTGGCTTGAGTGGATAATTTCAGTCCATGACAGATAAAGGCTAGTATCAAATCGAATTAGCTGTTCTCAAGCAGTGAATAAATCAATTAGGCTGTGTTGGAGGGGTGGGCTCCCCCCTTCCTCAGACAGTACTTTCTAACCAGTATGCTCTGTCTATGATCTTATGATCTTTGCTGGGCCGAGTTTGAGATGTTTTTCTTTGCTGGCGTACTCTGTTTGTAGCTCTTTAGTGCCTATGGTCAAAGGCCTCTCCTCCCACTTTTCTGTCTAGTTCATGTCACATTTAGTTTCTCACTTCCAGGTACTCCCTGGCTCTGTATCTCCAAATGACACGTAGAAGATCTGAAACACTAATGCTGGTCTTCAGTAATATATGTCCTTCTTTTCTGGGTTCCTTTTCAGGGGAGGGAGACCAAGGGATTCTGTCTGGACTCTTCAAGCAAAGCTTAAGCGAAATAAGTCTCTAACCTTCTGGGATGCTCTGAACATGCGTTGTTAACAATTGTTTTAATAAATCTGAAGTTTGCTTTCTCTAAAATTGCTAGTCACGCCTCTCCTTGAGTCAGCAGCACTATTATGTGACTTTGTTGCCAGCCAGATGGAGGAGTTGGTCTGACTGAAAAGCAATTTATATTTTTTCTCTGTTAATTAATTTTAATATTAATTTTTCTCTGACTTGGGCAGCTGTGAGGGCAGGAATTGGGAAAGGTTGGTAAATGCCTTTTTTGCAACACAGAATTTAAATTGGCTTAAGCCGTTTATAAATAACGCACCTGTTCTCATTCTTAAATTTCCCCTTTTTAAAGAAAACAATGACCACAGGGAAACATCTTCTTGCAGGTGCAACCGCAATGCCCACCTCAGAAATCAGCTTGTGTTTATCCCCTACATGGAGGAGAGGGACTTCTGCAGCCAATTGCTGATGGTTAACAAGTTATGACTGCTAAGTCAACAACAGTGTAAGTCCTTATCTTTTTATGTTGTATTTTTTCAAGCTCATGTCCTCAACAATGAGGCTACAATGATTTTCTTCAATGAAAATTGAGGTTCTGTGTTCAAAAAGCTGGGAGAAGGTGAAAATCAAGAAAGACTGCAGCAGCCAGAATTTGTATTAGCACTAGGGTGTTGTAATGATGTTTGTAGCATACGAAAAGGAGGGTGTTGTGACACAGAAGTGGAACGGACAGACTTGATCTTGCTGAAAGTAAGAGAGACAGGCCTTGTGTATAGTACAGCCAGCACTTCAAAGCAACCTTGTCAGGGTAGCAAAAGGCTGCCTCTCTCAATCTCTTGTAACTGCACGTCTTTTGTATTCGGCTGTAGCCTGGCTGTAGAAAGGAGTTTGATAAAGAGCTTAGAACTTATGTGAACAACCTGATTGCTTTTACAAAATAATAACTTAACTGTAAAATTGCTGTATGTGTGAAATACATAAAACCTTGGGAGATGCACTTGGTTCCTTCTACCTCCCCCAGTACATGTCTTGAGAAAATCACTGTGTTTCCTGAGGTTTTGTGAGCCAAGGGCTGAGTAATGACGGCTTAAGGCATGGCATCGAGCCCTTGCATGTTGGCATGCCATCAGGGGGGAGGAGTGCAGGATGAAAGTTTGCAAAGGTCTCAAAAGAGCTATAGCTCCTTGTGGTGCCTTTGGCTTTCCGATGACCTAAAGTAATTCTCCACCCATCTATGAAGTAATCTGAGTTCTTTGTGGATGTCAGTTAAAGTAATATCCCGGTGGTCTAATTCACTCCTTTTAGTGACCTAGTAGCAAATTAGGAGATTTGTTCAGATAACTCAAAAGGATTTTATTAGCACAGTGCTTATAATAAAGCATTTAAAGAGAAACAGGAGGAGGTAGCCGAAGTCGGAGCTGCACCAGGGTCACCTAGCTCAGTTCCCCTTGAGGTTGCTATGTGCAGTGTTAATGGACGTGTATGTTTTCTGCCTAGGGGAAATTAGTCCCATTTTTCATGTTTTAGGACATAATTTTCTTCAGGTGAAACAGAGATGTGCCTGGATATGTATTTTTGGTGTATCTAGGCTATTTAGTGCATCCTGTAATAATAAGGCATATCACTTTGTTTTAGGAGAGAGCTTAAAACACAGTTCATCCCCTTTTGTCTGTGTCACCACTGTCTTCCTAAGGAGTGTTGGTTATGTACTTGCCACGGATTGTGCAAATAAAACACAGTACATCTTTGTATATAAAGTCAATGGTGTAGAGCATTACGGAGCATTACCTGTACTGTGCACGCTCTGAAGACTATTTCTGTAGCACTAACTGTTCTCCTTGTATTACATGTACATGCTGTGAAACAGCGCCTGCCTTTGGTCTTAGAGCTACAAAGCAATTTCTAATCATTTTGAGGTGGTGATCTGCACCTTGAGGGCTGTAGAATTGTACTGTTGTTAGAATAAGGCATGGACAAAAGTGCTGGCAGAAGTAAGGCTGTAACTCTTAAAACTGTGCAATGGCCAGACTGTTGTTTTGTGGTCTTTTTTTTTTCCCTGAGGATAATTTGAAAGAAAATAAATGTTTATGCTGGCTTTGAAATGTTTCAGTCCAGTCCCAAACCACTGACCTCTTAAAACCAAAACGGAAATATGCCAACACCTTACTGAAAAAAGGCCGTTCCCCAAGCGTATGCTAATACCAGTCAGTTTGCCTGAATACTCACAAATAATAAATAAAAAGAGCCATGTGCCTGGCTGAATCAGAGAGCAATTAGGAACCTTGAATGAAGGTTTGCAGATGCTGGCTTTGCAATTTATGGTTTGCATATTCCTGTTCCTACACTTTTAAAAGACTAAATGAGAGTATTAGATCAATGAGGGCTGTCAGCATATCCTAGTTGCACAAATATCCTTACTTCTAGCTCTTAATAGTTCTATTTTGAGTAAGTGTTTAAATAGTGAGAGAGGAATTTCATGCCTTCTTGCTGAATGAGCAAAGCCTTAAAATCTGTTACTTTTCAGTTATGTCTAGGGTTTTCTCATCCCTGATACTTCACTCTTGGATCCTGTAAATCCAACTAAGAGTCATGTAAGACAAAAGAAGTCATGATGATAAGAATTACAAAAGCCCCAAACTTCAAGTTTTAGACTTATTACCTATATTAATTTGTTATCTTTTCCTCCTGCTCCCGTTGCCTCAGTTCTTCTCTCTCTGACCTGACCTAAAATGTTTCCTCTTTCCTTCTGTTCTGAAGGCTGCCAGACAGTAGATTGCTCCTGCTTATCAGTCCTGCTTTCAAATGCTGCAGCTCATGGCAACTTTTCTTGTAAGTAACGAACAGCCATGAATCCCTGTTCTGCCCTAACAGACTGGGGTAAGCGGTGGGCAGAGAAAATGTTAATTGGAGTACTGGCAGCTTTAGCTTATTGGAAGGGAATAGAGTTAAAGTGCAAATGGAGAAGTGTTCTCTGAAGTGTGCTTTCTCTTAATACTGGTGCAAGGGAGTTGAGGCTGGCTGTTGTCACAGTGTGTAATGGCTACCGGTGTGCTGAGGAAGGACTTTGCACAAAGGACTTTGAATTGGGTGCCTTCCTACTGTAGAAAGGAGGTGTCAAACCAAAGAACACAAAACATAATGCAGTCACAAGAAGTATGTGGGTTTTGTCTTCCCACAGAAAGCTGTATCGCTGGGAAAGAATTTCATTGTTTAGGTAGCAGCTGATTATAAGCAGCACGATTGCTGTGGCCTTGCTGGTTATTTTACAGGATGGCTGCTGCGCTGGAAGGAATAGAGTGGGGGGTGTGGTGCAGAATCTGCCTCCACTTTTGTATCTATCCCTGGCAGCAGGATCAGCAGTACAAGTCTTTCCTTTTGGCTTTCCATACCACCTCCCTCTCTCCATCTTGCGATGGAAACAACCATTCCTCAGCCTTTGAATACCAAAATCCAATCCTTACTATGCTTCTGGGGTAGAAACAAGGCTTCCAGCACAGGCTGGGCAAAGGGCTCAAAGTACAAAGAACACCCTGGCAGGAACCGAGGCAAATCTGATAGTGTAGTTCCAAGACCTGGCGGGACGCAGACGTGTGTGTTGTGCAAGAGCTCTGCTGCTGGTGGTCAAGAATCAGCTCTTCAGTTGTGCTGGATTTGCATGTGCAAAATGTTCATGAGCACTTCTTTGCATACTCTCGCATGTACTTCTAACAAAACAGAGAAGCTCGTTTGTGGGTGTAGGAGTTTTGTATGAGTCTCTCTGATTTCTTTGTACCTGCAAATCAAGGTTTAGTTCCAGATCTTATGTTTCCTTAGCTACTTGGAGTTGTTTCCTAACCCAATGTTTAAAAGGGTGATCCAGCAATAGGCAAATGTTTTACCTTAATCCACTAAATTACTAATTTAAAATAGAAAAGCACCAGCTTCTGGGATTTAGTCACTACTGTTTTCCATCTGTTGGCAATTGTAATTGCAGGGCACATAAGGCTTGATTGGCAGGGGTGAAAAAGTTGCTCATTCAGTTTCTTACGTACCAGAAATTAAAAGGCAGCTTGCATTTGTGTATGGAGTTTGTGATCACACAACCATGGGGCAGTGTCAAGTTTTGAGTCCCCTGGCTGGCACAGAGCGTTTTTAAGAATCTCTAGATAACGTGGCTGCCTCTGCACTAGATGAAATCTTCACCTTGCAGTAGTTACGCATATAATGAGTTTTGCCCAGTAGCTATGCAGGAGGCTGCTCCAGCAGATTTATCTCTTTCCTCTGCCATTTGTAACTGTTCTTATCAATAAGGTGCTGCATACATATCCTGGTAAAAATAGTATTTGAAACCAGGTGATGAAAGGAGAAACGCTTACCAAATACAGGCACGCTGTCTGGCATTTGAAACTCGCACTGAGATGAAACTCGTCTTCCATTGAAAATCCCTCCAAAATAGATGTCAGCATATAAAATTCTTTTTTAAACTTGTCTGCTGTATTTGCAATTGCATCAAAATATAAAATGCAATTTTGATGAAATTGCATCAAAATACAAAATAAGACTTAATAAGTTGTTCTGAAATGCAAATATGTCTGCATTTAAACAAAATAGCGCCAAAGTATCACCCTGATAAAGTCTGTGTAACCTCATTTATTGATTAAGACGACTTTGGTTCTCAGGATGAGATAACTTATAGACTTATATCTAACTTTAGATACATAAAAATTGCTCCTTTTTTTTAAGGAATGTAAGTAGCTTTTCAAATCGTGTACCGTGGATTTGCACACCCATTCTGCTTGTTTGGAAGTGGGGCAGTTCTGTTCCATGTGCTATCTGTATTTGTTACATCAAGTGAATTCAAATAAGTCCTGTTGTGTTTGTCTAATCAAATGTATTAGTAAGTAAGCAAAGGGATGGGGGATTTCCCTTTCCACAGTGCATCACCACAGTCTGCTACCTGACTGGCTGAGCCAAACAATCTGGTTTTTCAAGTTTGATATTGTGATGAAAATAAACAGGCCTTGGGGGAAATGACTGATGGAACACTTTCTACTCTTTTTCATTCACAATTTAGCATATCTAAGAGACTGGCTAGAAACCAAATTATGTGGGTATATGACAATCCTGACACTGACTTTCCCACAACATTTTCCTTTAGGTTTCCACCAGTTTGCTAGCCATGCTTGCTCTATTTCAGCTGATCTTTAAAAAAAAAAAAACCAAAACAAAACAACAATCAAACAAACGGAAAACCCCCCAAACCTAGTTGTGAATTATTTTCTCAGGCAAATAATTTTTCATCATAATGTCTTGAACTCCTGCATATCACTACAGTGATAAAATCAATGGCATTAACTGTATTAAATATTCTGTTGAGATCACTTCTGACTTCACTGAATGCCATACTGAGGACATTTGCCCATCTGAATGATCCCAGCGTCCTTTGACCAGCATCTTCCAGAATACATTGAAAAAGGAAATGAAAATCTTTGTGTTACACGAAAGAGTAAAGTGTTCACTGAAACACAGAATAGGAGTTACAGCCTACCCATCTGGGTGTCTGTCCATCTCAAAAACTAGTTAGTTGCTCGGGCTCACAGGGACATGGTTAATAGTTGGTTCTCTACCTGGAGGCTGATGCAATGTGGAGTACCGCAGGGACCTGGCCTGTTTAACATCTTTACCAATGTCCTAGGGGAAGCTATGGAGAGTGGTCTCATCAGGCTTGCAAATGGCAAACTGGGAGTACCAGGTGACTGCCTGAGAGCAGGGCTGCTGCTCAGAATGGGAGGACAGTCAAGCCTTGGAGGGTGTGTCCTTCAAGATTTTCAAGACTCTACTGGCTGAAGCCCTGAGCAGTCTGGTCTGACCTCACAGCAGACCCTGCTTTGAATAGGAGCTTGGACTAGAGACATCCTGAGGTTGCTTCCACCCTGAATGATCCTGTGAAAATCAGACTGGAAGCACCTGATCAAAGCAAGGCCAGCTTAGATAAAGCTCAGCTGAGTTCTTAATGTCTCTAAGCATGGAGACTCTACCGCCTCTCCAGGTGACTTGTGCCACTGTTTGACTACTCTCAAGCATGACAAGACTCTGCAAGTAATTGGGATTTGACACACACTTCATTTCTTTAAATAAAAGTTTTGGTAAAGTAGGTCTAGGTGGGGTCAATTCGGATAGGTAGTGTTGATATAGATAATGTGGCACAAACCTTCAAGATACTCTTAAGAACAGAAATAAGATAAAAAGTTTGCATATTGTTGATATTGTCATTGCTGATCTGATAGATTACATTGTCTTTCTTTCATGTGTTTAGATGCGTTGTCATAGTAGACTTACCTTGTTTTCTCTGTGTTTATTTCTTACCGCCTCCACGGTTATATAAAGCAGCTACTGTAGTGGATTCGTGGTGGATCTGCAGCTCAGAGAGGCCAGGAGTGAGTAAAGTCTGCAAGCAAATGTTTTCCTCAGTTAGTGCAGACATAGTGCTAGCAGTTTTGCTTTGTGTTGGAGTTGATACACATTTATTGGGCGTGGGGAAAGGCTGGGGGAGCTTATATTGCCTCAAATGGCGCTATAGCAGTGCGGGACAGCGGGTGTGAGTGCCGAGGGTGTTGGACTGGTGCTTCAAAAGAGTTTTTATGTTGGAAGCAATATGTACATCTGGAAGATTGTATTGCCTGCTCTGCATTGCACTAAAAACTTCTTTCCTACAGTATAGCTAACACAGTTTAACAAATCATTATGTGATATGTGAGGGGAAAAACAGGTCAGTGGAAATGCAGAGATTGAGGATCGTTTCCATAATCTTCATTAATCCTTTCCTTTGAAGTAAAAATACTCCAAATGGTAGTAAATGTCCTTACAGCGTTTTGGCACTAGCAGCTAGCCTGTGGTGTCTTGAAATTCATTGCTGCGTATGAATAGATGTGAATGGATAATTTAGAGCAGGGGGTTATAGTTTCATAGGGACAATAAATAAGAAAGCAAAACAATGGGTTTGTATGAGAGCCTGTTAAAACCTTGTAAGAGGTTTTTCTATAAATGGTGTGTTGTTTCTCTCAATCATCTTTGAGAAAATATTAAATCCAGCAGGGTTGGCATAAAATCCTGATTTACGAGAACTATAAATGCTGTTTCTTTCTCAAGAGATGCTAGAAAGGGGTGTAATCGGTAATTAGGGTTATTTAAGGGTGGTCACTGATCTGGGAGATATGAGAGGTAATTTGTTGTGACGGATAGTTTGCATGTTTTGAATGACAATATGAGAGTCCAGCATGGGAAAGAAATCACAGCAGAAGGAAAGGGGAGCACCAGCCTTTTTGCAACAGCTGACTGTGTTTGTGATTTAGAAGCAGTGCCATCATGCCTGCAAGGAAAAGTGAGCAAGGTGTGGAGGTAGACTCAATATCCCCTTGGAGACTAATTACTGTAATTGGGGGGAAAAATAGACAAAGGTTTGGTCAGACATGCACTTCTTGAGGTTTTAATGAGGCAGTGCTGCTGATTACTTTTAGCTCATTAAAAGCACTAGCTGGCAAGAGGTGCTCCAGACTAGAGCAATTTTAGAATCATGGAATCATAGATTAGTTCGAGTTGGAAGGGACCTTAAAGATCACCAAGTTCCAACCCCCCTGCCCTGGGGAGGGACACCTCCCACCAGTCCAGGCTGCTCCAAGCCCTGTCCAACCTGGCCTTGAACCCCTCCAGGGATGGGGCAGCCACAGCTTCTCTGGGCAACCTGGGCCAGGGGCTCAGCACCCTCGCAGTGAACAATTTCTTCCTAATATCTCATCTAAATCTCCCCTCTTTCAGTTTAAAGCCATTACCCCTTGTCCTATCACTGCACTCCCTGATCCAGAGTCCCTCCCCAGCTTTCCTGTAGGCCTTCTTTAGGTACTGGAAGAGGCTCTAAGGTCTCCCCGGAGCCTTCTCTTCTCCAGGCTGAACATCGCCAACTCTCTCAGCATGTCTTCATAGGAGAGGTGCTCCAGTACTCCAGTCATCTTTGTGGCCCTCCTCTGGGCTTGCTCCAACAGGTCCATGGCCACCTTACATTGTGGGCTCCAGAGCTGGATGCAGTGCTACAGGTGAGGTCTCACCAGAGTGGAGCAGAGGGGCAGAATCTCCTCCCTAGCCCTGCTGGCCATGCTTCTTTTGATGCAGCCCAGGATGCAGGGGGATTTCTGGACTGCCAGCACACATTGGTGGCTCATGTTGAGCTTCTCATCCATGAACAGCCCAAGTCCTTCTCCTCAGGGCTGCTCTCAATCCATTCTCTGCCCAGCCTGGATTTGTGTTTGGGATTGCTCTGACCCATATGCAGGACCTTGCACTTGGCCTGGTTGAACTTCATGAGGTTTGCACAGGCCCACCTCTCCAGCCTGTCCAGGTCCCTCTGGATGGCATCCCTTCCCTCCAGCGTGTTGACCATGCCACACAGCTTGGTGTTGTTGGCAAACTTGCTGAGGGTGCAAGATTGCACTCAATCCCACTGTCCATGTCACCAGCAAAGGTGTTAAACAGCACAGGTTCTAGTACCAGCCCCTGAGGAACACCACTCATCAGTGGTTGCCACTTGGACATTGAGCTGTTGACATCAACTCTTGGAGTGCAGCCATTCAGCCAATTCCTCATCCACTAAGTGGTCCATCCATCAGATCCATGTCTCTCCAATTTAGAGACAAGGACGTTGTGCAGGACAGTGTCAACTGCTTTGTGCAAGTCCACGTAGATGATGTCAGTTGCTCTTTTCTTACCCACTAAGGTTGTAACGCCATTGTAGAAGGCCACCAAATTTGTCAGGCACGGCAAACTTTTGATTCAGGTTTGACAGTTTGGGCCTGTAAAGAGTATCCAGCAAATGCAGAAGGCCTTATCTGAAGTCCATGAACTAAGTGGAAATAAATGGATGGGTTGGTATATGTGTGGTTTTGTGACAGTACATGAGGTTTATGAGTGCTTCTACTGGTAAGCTGTGAGAGAAGAGCAGGTTCTCAGAGAAAGTGTGGGAATCCCTTGCTAACAGAGTTAGCCCAAGGAAGACTTGAGTTTGTATGTGTCTAGACTTTTTGCCCTCTAAAGATAAAAAACCAAATCTATGTAAATCGGTTGTTGAGACCGAATGGAAATTCAGGCTTTTTTTTTTTTGAGTAAGAAGCTGTGCAAGGAGCTAGAGACAGTGGATTTTCCTTCCCCCTCCTGTTACGCATCATAATCGGTCCAGTACAGTTTTGTACCCTCAACTCACCAATGCCCCCTGAATCCTCAGGCTGTCCTCAGAGATCCTTCAACCAGGTGTGTTTACCAACCAGATCTGAAAATACCTTCCCTTTTTTATTACTTCAAGTAATTTTACCAAAAAAACCATTTTTTTTCCCCTTTTAACCTGAAAGGTTTTTTGATGCTTTAACACACTATACTTAACAGATTTCAAAGTTAAGATGTTATGAAACAGATGGAGAAAGACCACTTAAATGCAAGGCCTCCCTTATTTTGGTCTATTAATATTGGTGAGATTTAGGACTTGCCTTCGTGATTTTAACATGGATTAGTCAAACTGCATTAAGCCTCTGGGTGGTTAATCATAGTCAGAATTAAACTGGCCTTAATTTGATATAGCTGGCTTCATTTCCAAAGTCAAATTAAAGTTACTTGACTTCTGAATGGAGATTTTATTAATCTGCTTTAAAAGTTAATTTCTGGAATGTCCCTGTTTACACAAGCTATTGATAAGTACAGCAGCTTTAGAAGAGTTACTCCTAACATGGCTGAATGACCAGTGTTGGCTGTTACCGTGGTTGGTGGTGTGCTGGCTTGTTCTCTAGCTGTACAGTCATCGGCCACCTCCTTTAGGGGGGAAGGTGGGAGGATTTCTACACTTATGTTTTCCCCTTTTGCTAAGAAATTTTTACAAGCAGGTGCTCAAAATGTTTCCTTTCTCGAAGATCCTATATTTTCTAGGACAGTGAACAATTACTGATATTCTTACCCTGAAGATATTTATAAGCTCTGATTTATTTCTCCTGGGCCACTTGGCAATCTCTACAGGAGTGCTTGTTTCATAGCTTCCTACCAACATGATATAATTAACACTTTTGCATTTGGCTTCCGAAAAGTAGAGCCTTATCGCTGCTGCCTTCAAGGTGCAGGCTGCTTCCAGGATGTACTCAAGGTACTGCTGGTGAGTGAACCTCAAAACTTCCAGATTCTCAAAGAGTTTGGATAATCATCAGAAAGTCTGGATGTTTATCTGAACCATATTTAAGCTGTTCCAGCCCCTTGGGTCTGCAAATTTAGGTTAGAAATCTTTTATGTAAGACTCCTGGTATTTCCTGTTTCTGGCAAGGGCAGATATGCTCAAGTGTCTCTCTGAGGTGGTATTTGTCTCCTGTTTTTACTACTGTTACAAGGTTATCAGGTCACCAGTTCTTGGATTCTGGGTCAGGAAGAGACTTAAACATGTTCTTGGCATTATGTATGAAGTAAAACAACAGAGACTAGAAAATGCGCTTTAAAGGAATGAGATAGACAATAGGAAAATGTATCAGAGATGGAAAGAAGTTATGACAGCTGGGGTGCATGTGACTGATTTGGGACAGCAGACACCCGCAGATCATGAGCCTTTGATTAGTTTGGGGAAGAGAGGAAAGTTTCTTACACAAGACAGATAAGTTAAATGGAAAAATGAATTAAGAATGTAAATGAAAGTGTATTTATGTTCAATTTATGGTTTACAATAAGCTTTACCAAGAAAGGAGGAATACAAATATTATATACAAAAGTATGGAAACTGATGAAAAAAAATCACCTTTGAAGATCAGAAAGGAATAAATCTAAACTTATGATACAAAAATGTGTGAGCTGTAACGGCTACAGATTACCCTCTTTTTCCTCTTGAATGAGCTTGTCACCTTAATCAGGCTTCAGAATTCAGGCCTGTGGGTACTGGAAGTATGTGTTTTCTGGGATTTCTAAAACTACAGGCCTACAGTTTAGGACATATTTTATGTAGGACTCACTCTAGGATTGAACTGCTGAAGGGCCAGAAGAGCAAGCACATCTAATCATCCCCCAAGGTTTTAGGAAGTGCCATGAGCAAGGCCACTGGCATCTGAACTCCTAACGAAACCATCCTGGCTGCAGCTTTGTGGAAGAAAGCTGCAGTTGTAGAGCAAAATATGAACCTCAGCCAAACTGAGAACAACAAGAAAAGAAGTTTTCTTTGTAAATCTAATCAAATTTTAAAAACAAGCTAACTATTGAAGAAGTATCTGAAATTTCCCTTTGAGCGAGAATAGCTTTCACGTAAACTCAGCTGAAGTCTTCTATGTGATAAAGTAAATAACTTTTTACCAAATAGATATTATTTTAATCTTTGTCCTTGAAGTTAACAAATTAACTTTCTCTGTGATTTCCCCATTTGTGACAGCCTCTGGCTGTGTTTTCACTGTTGTAACAGCTTCTGGCAGACTGTGTGTCTCTCACATTCACTACAAAGTAAACAGGAATTTTTTTCCAAGGGTAACTGGCCAGGCTCCAGTGGAAGAATGCAAGTTATTCATAAGTTCTGGTAGGCTCATTTCTGCTTAATATGGTCTGGTTTTATTGTGGATTTTATGAAGAAAAAAAGTTGTGAAATTTTTTTAATCCCCTGAGATTATTTTCTTCAAATGTGTGGGAAATTACCTCTCCCACCCAGCACACAGTTACATTGCTATTTGTCCTGACTATCTTCATCTTTTTTCCACCTTCGGTCACAAGATGCTGCCAGAAGGTTACCAAGATGCAGCTAGGACATGTCATTCTATTTTGAGGATGTAATTGATGCTGCAGACATGCTCAGTTCTGGTGAAGGTCTGCTGGGGTGCCAACAGCATTGTCTGCCCTGCAGGTTCCACTTCCCAAGCACAGGCAGCAGCAGCAACGAGGCGTTTCTTTATGCCTGGCGTAACCCTGGCGGAAAAGGGAGAAAAGTATTTTAGGGGCTCAAGCAGATTCAACATTAATAAGAGAAATGAGGGTCGGATGAATCCTGTATGGTGCCTGTGTAGCACCAGCAGGTCCCAGGTACCCATACAGCAAAACTTGATAACCGTGTTTTTCCTGCTTTTTGTCTGTTTTGGTCTCTAGAGCTGTTGGGTTTACTTTGTAGTTCTTTTTGTTCCAAGGAGCTGAGCAGCCCTTTGGTGCTTTCCCAGGGACTTGTGGGAGTACATGGGATCATTCCTATATACAGATAGAGCTGGCAGGGGGAAAAGCTATAAAGCTAAAGGCAGATGTCAACATAAGAACAAAAGGATAGGAATTGTCCAGGCATAAGCTGGAAATTGGATGGAGACTTCTAAACAGAGTAATGAAGTTCTTAGGTTTTCTAGTAGGAGGAGCGGGGGAACTTGGTACATAGTGAAAGGATTTATATACCGATTGTGCGGAAATACTGTTTGTGGCAAAAGGAGACTGAATTTGATGGACAGAGGTCCATTTCAAACAAAATTTCCTCTTTTTTTTTTTTCTGGGTGCACAAGAACAGCTATAAACCAGACTACAATTGAGGACTATCAGCACTTTATTGACTTTGCAAAATGGGTAGGTTTTTAGGCCAAGTGAAAGTGTTATCTGGCCTATGTACTGGCTACACCAGCTGGGTATAATTGGAAACAGTGCTACACTCAAGTCAAAGCGGTCTGCATGTCAATGGGTATGGGATTCAGGACAATGTTTCATTAAAACCAATACGGAATTCAGTATTTCATTTTGATATTGGTAATGTTTCTATGATACCTTTTAGCTTGAAACTTCAAACTGCTTTTTCAAGCTGGTTTTGTGTATGGGGAATGCAGAAAAAAGGCGATTTCTCCCAGGTCACTCCAGGAGAGCTATATGAGCCACAGAACCTTTTAGCACTGGATTTTTAGGTGGAATACATCCTATAGAAAGTGCACGCAATGAATGATAGGCATCAAACTTCACATGGGATTGGTGAGGGCCTGCTGGTAAGCTTCATGGGATATTTTGTGGCTAACGTGATAGCAGCTGAGCAGAAAATGTTTTTCTTAAGCTGCCCTTTGGTTAGAGTTGAGCAGACAGGTTAACTCGGTCCAATTTGTTCCTATGGCCTCTCTTCCCATTTTCTGTTTTTCTTTTGACTATTTGGGTGCCCGTCTTTTGTTTCTGGTAATGTTCAAAGAGGAGGTTTTAATTTCACATGAAAGAGCATATTGATGTGTAATGCTGGGGATTTATACCAGCATTGCTGGCATATTCAACTCTATTTTGGCTGCCTGTATGTATTTGGAAATTAGGGTATTAAAAAAAAAAAGGGGAGACTATTCATCATAATGCTTAGCATTATGTGTCTCTTCTAAATGTTCAAAGCACTGTCCAGACATCATCTAAATAATCTCATGATCTTTCCAGGGAACGGGAATGTTAAACAGAGTTTATCTCCTTCTCTGATGCTGAAGTAAGTTGCTTGATGCCAGCAGCAGGAGAGGCTCCCCTTCTCTTGTCACTGCCTTCCTTCTAAAATCATCGCTGCAAATACATGTCTTTAAGTTCTGGGCGGACAGCAGGATGAACAAGCAAGGGATGCTAGGAGAGAAGGCAAGGTGCAAGCAGCTCAGAGATAAGAGTTCCTTATGGGTATGTGTGGTAGATCAAACATTTTAATACATATAAAACACTGCTAATTCATACCGGGCAAGCTGCCTTTTTGATGCCTTTCTTAATCAGGAGGTGAGTTAAAAGGAAATTAAGCAGGCCTATATCTTCCCTTCCCTGAATGACCAATTATGTAAAATGTTCATGATACACAGCTGGAGAAAACAAGAGGAGGCAGCCAAGAGAGGAGGTGTACTCAACCCATTGTCCCAAATGAAGAGCAATGTTTCAGTGCTTTTCAATGAGAAAACCAGAGAAGGCAACTTTATGGCACCAAAGAATTATTTTTATATATTACTGCTGCTGCTGTATCCCACAAAACTGACAGGATTCCTTCTACCAGCAAACTTTGAGAAGTCTGTATATATTTACTTTTTAAGATTGAAGAACAGGTGTGCCACTCAATTTAACATTTGTGGATGAAAACTGTGAAAATAATGTACCTTGACAGCAGAGTTTGTTCATGAATAGGGTCCTGAGTCTCCCTTGGAAGTAACACTGTGTCACTTCTGCTCTTAAAGCACTAACTCATCCGCTCCTGCAATAGAGAACAGAGGAGAACATGCCTTTAGGCACCAGGATTTTTGAGCCAGAAAGTTTTATCCAGGTCAAGCAATTTTTTTATTCCTCTCCCTCACCTCCTTCACTTTACAAAGAACAGCAGATGGGGGGGGGGGAACTATTCCTACAGGGAAGATGTTCTCTTTATAAAATTTTCAGGAATAAAAATATTTTTGAGGCAGGCTATATAAAAGATGTGTTTAAGGTTTGAAACTAAAGTTCTCCTCTTCTTGTTAAAATGGAGATTTAAGACGCTGTATCTGGATGAAAAACATTCCTAATAATTTCAGTAAAAAAATTGGGACAGAAGGTGGTGTGTACCAGCTGATGAGGCTACAACTCCAAGTAGCTTGGCTAGTAGAAATGTATTGTTTTTTTCAACCTATGTGTTTGAGACAGAATCAACCTGTGGAATTCTGATGTTCACTCAGGCTTGAATTTTTGGGTGAATTTGGATTGAAGACCCTGAAACAGCAGGCTGGGAAAGCTGCCAGGCCTTCCAGATCGACTGCCCTTTGTCACTGGGGTGCGTTTGACCTGTCTCACTGCTGTGTGCCCCCCAACAGTGCTGTTTGCTGATCCTGGTTTGCATATAAGCCTCGGGAGATAGGGGTGTTGCTTCAGTGCTGTGACTAGTCTATGGTGTTCTCTGAAAGTTTTGGGGTTTTTTTCATTTTTCCTGGATTTATTTATCTTTTCCTCTCTCATGGATGTTCAGTCTTTCTCTCTCCTATGAGAGATGAACTAATAGTCAAATATGTGGCAGATTTAAACCTTCCTGCTGCTTGGATAGTGCCTATCTCATTTTTCTTTGAGAAACATTAAAAATGAATTCTAATTCCACAGAAGTAATACAAAAAGTCACTGGATTGCCTGTCTTTA
Source organism: Alca torda (assembly GCA_008658365.1). Lineage (NCBI taxonomy): Eukaryota > Metazoa > Chordata > Aves > Charadriiformes > Alcidae > Alca > Alca torda. The sequence goes on along the minus strand of CM018087.1, from coordinate 7,333,211 downwards.
AAACTGCTTTGTGCTCTCTCTCTGCTTCTCTTACCCTGGCCCCATGACTTTCTCTTCGAAGCATAATAAATTCCTTTCCTTGTTCTGGGTGCTTTCATCCACTTGTAAAATTCACTAATGAATCCTTTGTATAAGTATTAGCCTGATCTTTCAAGCAATAAATGGGAATAGAAAAAAATGACAAAGCCGGAATTCAGGTTTCTGTATTTCATGCAAAAGAGTTAATAACATAATATTTAAAGCACAGCATTTTCCCGCATCTGCTTTGTTGTTACTTCAAGTGTTGCCTATCAGCTCTTTGAAACCAGAGCTTGGTGTTAAGCTGTTGGCAGGCCTGCCAGCAGGAGGTTCAGGCAGGAGGGAGGTGTAATGTAACAAAAGATGAAGTAATGGCTCACTTTTAACCATTTAACCATCTCAAAACCTTGAAGTTTCCAGCTCTTCTGCTGTCTTGTGTCCTTCCATTCAAACCACATTTCCCACTTGCATAGATTTTAAAATGTAAGATTTGATGAAGTAATGCTTTACTTACCAGATGGCTACTATAACAGGATCCTGTTATACAGATGGTATGGTGTTGTCATAGTTACAAAATTTCTAGTCACAGCAAGAATTATAGAAAGATTTTTAAAAGGTAGCTTCATCCAGAAACCTCAGAAAGGTCCTTATGTTCAGCGAGTTGGCCGCTCTCAAAATCAGAGCCTCAGCACTTAATCATTTTGATAATCCTTTTGGAAATAAAACAATAACCACAAAACCCACTTCCCCTTTAGGAAGTGTTTTTTTATAAATGACTTCTTTTAATCCCTAGAAAGCACATTTTTCTTCTCTGAGGTATGGGAAATGGAGTCCCTTCTAAATAGTAGCATCATCTGTGTGTTTAATGTTCTGCTGTAAAGGCAGCAGCTATATGTTTGAGAAATAACCTCGTGCCCGAGAGATGCCTGGACATCCAGGGCTAATATATGTGCTCCCGTGGTTTCTCAGCCAGTCGTACCAATGCCTGCCCCAACACAGATCACATCTCTCTGTGTGTGCCATTGTCGGTAGCACACATACAGGCCAGCGATGGGAAACGCAAATAAAAGATGGAACAGCAATGTGGAGGAGCTTGGCAAAGCTGGTCTGTGTAGTGTGTAAAATCCAGTCACTTTGGAGCCCCAACAGTTGTCCAGTGCAAACTACAAAAAATTTCATGTCCCCTTAAAATGGCCATCGCACAGCAGAACAGTCTCACTGCACAGAAGAAATATGGTTTCCCTGGTAAATACTGCCTGTTGATAGATAGTTGCTTCTCCTTAAGAAAATCATGAGAAGACTGCAATGCAAAAGGCTTATAGAGTTACTTTGTAAAATATTTCCTAAATATTTGCTGAAAGAGCCTAAATTCTCCCAGTGAATTTCCTGGGTATTCAAAGGCAAATTTCCTTTATAGATTCCTCAAGGAGAATAAGTTTTTGGATGGTTCTTGTTATTTAAATCAGGTTAGAGTTTAAAACCAAACAAAAAAAAAACCCCAAAAACAACAACAAGAAACCCCACTTGAGAGCAGCATAAACATCCTTGTTCGGTTTCTCAGAGTTATTTTATACAACAGATAGACACAATAGAAGATAGTGGGGTTTGTTTTTCAGCAGCTTTTGCACAGTTGCTGAATGTTTCATTCCCTGCTTCCCTGGGTATGCCATGAAGCAGCAGTTCCCAGAGAGCGTTCGGTTCCTGTTTAGCCTCTATTTCATTAATATTTATGTACAAACATACTGACATGCAAAACAATAGATCTTCGTGCAGCGCACTAACACACAGGCATACGTGCCGCCAGCAGATTGTTTTCTGCGTGGTAGGAAACGCTTTCTAAGCTTACTTTGCAGTTAGCTGGGAAGAAATGAGCGGTTACATATTCTGCTGCTTCAAACCTTGTCCCTAGGTGGAGCCAGGAAGATATTTCTTGTTTAATTGGCCAAGTTCATCACTGGGCGTGAGGATTTTGCAGGGAACAGTAGGACTTTGTGGATTCTAGTATTGGTTACTAAAAGAAATAGGATTGAGGGCTATTTCCATGTTTTGACAGCCTACGTTCCCATTTGTTAACACCTTCTCGTTTGAGGAAGAACTGGAGTCAGAGCACGCTGCCAGATAGAGAAAGATGGCAGAACCCTTTTGGTGCTGTGAAGGCCAGTTTTACTAGAAGGAACCCCCCCTTTTTTTCCCTCCCCTCTGCCTCCATTCCTCATTCTCCTCCGTTAAACCCATGCCTGCTTGGTTCATTCATCTCAGAGAGGATGCACAGTAGCGTTAGCATGGAGAAAGTCTGTGTTTCAGCTTGACCTGCTGTGTCCGTGGTACAACTTTATCATCTGGAACTATGAAGATATAGTACCTTTTAACAGGAGATCTAAAGTAATGAAGCAGGGATGGGAATAGAGTAAAAATTGAATTGTGAGCCCATCTTCCTATAAAACCAAACTATTCAAATAGCATTTAACCTTAGGCAAAATAGCTCTAAGTGCGGAGAAGAAAAACTGGAAAGAGGAAACTCCTCTGTTAAGTTCCCCCCACGTTTGCCCTCAATGTTTTTTGTCTCTTGTTTTGATGACCTGGCACAAATGGGGGGGAAAAAAAGAAAATACACTAGGCATGGTGATGATCATGGAAAGCAGAGCTGTGTCCTGTCTGTATACAGAGCTCATGGTGTAGATATGTGTGAGAAATTTATCTCTTTTTGGAATGAAAAGGATTTTTGAACTTTTGGGAATGTAGACAGTTCTTTCTCTTCCTTAATACTTGTAATGCTGCTTTGAGTGTAGAAGTGCAGATACTCTCACAGTCTTCATTAGCTGCTGGTGATGGGTTCTTTGTTTTCACAATCACTTGAATTTCAGTGAGCTTCTCTTCCATTTGTTTAAGCAAGAACTATTTACTACTTTACAGTATTTCTAGATGTGCAGCATTTTTCAGTGTACTACTTTTGTAAAGAGATACAAACCAAACTTTGACCTTAGCAGTGGCGTAGGCAGGCTGTGAAAGGATACATCCCCAGGGATAATTTTTGGGAAACATTCTGCCTCCAGATGAGAAGAGATGGCAAGAACGCTTCCAAGGGAGAGAAGCAGGAGCAAAGCTGCTCCACTAACGGAATAACATTAATGTTTTCTGAGACTGCAGCCTGGGAACCTGCGCGGCCCCTTGCAAACTGAGAAGGTTTGCTCATATTCCACTTGCGTTTCAAAACAAAACAACTTGTGAAAACAAAAGTTTTCAGCGCCTGTTGAGGCAGGTACTTGTGTAAGAGGAGGAGTGGGCTGAGTGGCAAGGAGTTGGATGTACCGAGTTCTGTTTTAACAATGAACTGCAAATTGTGACTTTGGCAAGTTCTTTAAGTGCTGCCTTTTTTTTTTTTTTTTGTTCAGTATCCTCAGGAATAAAATGTGCTTTGAGTTCTCTAAATGAAACAAGTTATATAATTGATAAACTTTCTGGAAAGAGAGAGACAATGGATACTATTGTAATGCAAATGTATCATCTGAAAGCAGTTTCACTGTTAGGAAATGAAAGAAGCCCTGCACCTTAATCCAAGCAAATGAAAAAGTCTGTCTTCTCTTGTGTTTAATGGAGTGAATCTTTTTTTATCATTATTTTAGTTATTCTTTAACCAGGTTCAAAAGGTGATTAAAACACCTCTACTGGCAAATAACACCTAAAATGCATACAGTAAAAGTGTGTGAGTTGGGACTTCTTGCCAGAAACTTGCATAATTCCAGTGTATGAAGACTGAATGGCCCGGCTCACAAAACTTAGTACTGTATTTGGAGATCATCAGAGTATGAGCATCCTTTGGCCTATAGCTTTCATTTGGGTTGTTTGCAAAAAAAAAGTCTTCCCGCTTAACTTTATATTCAGAGTATTATCTGATGATATGAAGTGGAAAAACAGACTATGCTATTCAACAGGTAATGATTTAATCGCTGCTAAAGTAGAAAAGTTGAAGTTACCTTGGAGAAGGTTGAGTTTGGCATTTGGCAAAAATATCGGAAAAAGGCTTGGGGCCAGGAGGGAGGTGGTATGTTGGCACTAACTACCTTTTCCTGTTCTTCTGGTTCCTGGAATCTTCATCTAAGAAAAAAGGCATAATTGTCATTGAAGCACAAAATAATTTACACTGGAAGGGACCTCTGGAGTCCATCTAGATTCAACCCTCCTGCTCAAAGAAGATCCAATTAGATCTGCGTACTCCAGGCCTCTTCCAGTCCAGGTCTGATTATCTCTACTAATGGGGATTTCATGCACTCTAGACACTTTTGACCACCTTCACTGTGAAAAAGACTTTGCACATGACTGGAATTTCTTGTGTCCCAGCTTGTCTGTTGCCTCTTGCCATGTCGCTGTGCGCTTCCAAGAAAGTCTGGCTTTATCATCTCTACACTTTCCCATGAGGTGGTTGTGGACATCTTCCCTTAGACTTCTTCTCGTAAGGCTGAGCAAACCCAATAGTTCCAACCTCTCCTCATGTGTCACGGGTTCTATTTAGGGGAACGTGGCGCCAGGAATCGCATTGCTAAATTACTTCATTGGCATTTGCTTGGAGATGTAAGACTGTAGACTTTGTTTTTGGGGTACCTTGAAAATACTAATTAAAATTTCAAGTTGCTTTTGTCATCCTCAGCAAAGCGGTAAATAACCTGTGTCACAAAGGGGTTAAATGTCTTGCCCAGGATTGAAAACAGTATGCAGAAATCTTGAATTTTAGCTGGTATCCTGTAGTCTGTCCTAGGAAATGCTTCACAAAATAAGCTTTTAACAGAAATGGTCACTTGTTTTTACAGTGCTGGATCAGTTTTTAGGTCTGTCCTTACCGAAAAATGGCTATGTAGATTGGTAAGATTAACAGTAAATCACATGCTAATGCTTTGCAAAGAAAATCTTTCTTGGGCAATCCAAGTTGCAAAAGTACATGATACACAGCGGCTGACTGTAGCGAAACACCCAGGTACCAGCTGTGGCCAGCAAACACGTACCTTGTTAACTTGAACATGTCCTTTGGTTAGAGCAGCTTGATGCTCCCGCTCTGACAAAGCAGCAACGTATCCGTTCTTGATGAGTCTGTGCCATGAAAAGAAATGCTATGTTGTGTAATAAGCTTTTGTAACAAGATGAGCCATGCAAAATTCAGAAGCTTTATAGATTTAACAGCCTCTGTGGGTATTAAAGTGGGTTGACTGACAAAGCAGAGGAACAAAAGATAGCTCTGAGTGGAATTATTAAAGTTTGAACAATGGGGTTACATACCACTGGATTTAGTGCACAGTAGATGGGTATGAGTCACTGTTTTCAGATTTATTTAGATTTGTGTTGCATAAGGGAGGTATCTGGGTAATAAAGAGGAAAGCTGCATGGTTGTAATTATTCATACTTAATATCTAATCCCAGTGATGCTTAAGTCATATGGCAGGCCATTGCTCTTGCCAGGTTATTTCATTCTTGCAGTGGAAATCTTTAAGGTAATTCCTGGAATATTTTTTCCTATTGAAACATCTTTGAGAATAAAAGATAGTCAGAAAAGGGTATGCTGTTTTACTCTGTGTCCATTATATTTAACCTGATAAATTCACAGTGAGATATACAAGTGTTCATGCTTCCTGCATTAAAGTTGAAAATGCCTTAAATATTCTAACTGGAAGAACCTAGAAATGGAGAACTGAGAATAAAAACATTTTTTTTCATGTTTGTTGCTGTTAAATGTTACGGTGTCTGTGCAAGGAAAACTCTCATCTGAATGTGGTCTCCTGACACTGATTCTGAGTGAGTGGGGGATATCTCCTCCTGGGCTCTCACGTACACACTGGCTAAAACCTATGCTACAGAAATCCTCCTTTTGCTGAAATGGTTGAAGTTTACAGGTTTGAGTTGCGTGTCCATGCCTTGCCTTCCAGTCCAGATGTCCACAACACGTGACGCTTGTCTTGTTCAGGCTATATAGATTTGCTTTGAAAGGAACTTCACAAGGGGGGAATCTGAAGCTTGGATATTGGGCTAATATTCATAATCGGTCAGTCAGAAAGAAATCAAATGTCCTTTTCTGGTTTAGGCATAAACATATCTGTATCTATGCCAAGACTCTTTTTTTTAAAGGAATCTTTTTTTTCACTCCTTTCATCACCTGTCTTATCTTCTATCCTAAAGAAGGATTTCTTTCCTTCAGTCCAGTAGTTCTGCATCTGGCAACATGCAAGAGCAATCTGTGGATTTTTTTTGGTGTTCAGATTAATCTGTTTCTTGTAAATTGGGGCATAAACTTTAAAAAAACTATTCCAGAAATTACCTGGAGAGCTAAAAATTCCATCTGTCCACTGAGTGACCAGCTCAGAGTTGAGTTTAGTACCCACTCGTACTTACCTGGCACCAGCTGGTTGGCTTTCTGCATATTTTGTTTGGTTTTGTTTTTTCTTTTTTTACTCATTTTTCCAATGTAAATAAGCTGACTCCTTTTGTGATCTTTCTTGAAGCCTTCCTCTGCACTTGCTTTCATGTGGAACACTTTTTTTTTTTAGGTTTATATGATCAAAATCGTGTACAAGCGAAGTCTCACAGAATCAGTACGATGGTACTGGTACTTCTGTGGTTTTAATGGAAAGCTGCTTCTAACATGCCAACAGCTGGATGACATAAAGCCAGAGAATCACAGGATACCAGGTCGGAAGGGACCTGAAGAATCATCTGGTCCAACCTTTCTTGGCAAAAGCCCAGCCTAGACAAGATGGCCCAGCACCCTGTCCAGCTGAATCTTGAAAGTGTCCAATGTTGGGGTATCCACCACTTCCCCGGGACATTATTCCAATAATTGTTATCATTTTTTATCATCTTTTTCATTCCAATAACTGTTGTCTGATTGTTCTCATTGTAAAAAAAATTGTCCTCTTGCTTTTTTCTGTTTGTTTTTTTTTAATTGCATCACATTACCAATTTATAGACATCTTATTTCAGATGAATACATTCAAATACACGGTTTTTTACTTCTTATTTCCAGCTGGAAATTTATAGCTGGAACTTCTGTAACTGCTCCTCAAGTCTGTGTGCATGGCTTAGTAATTTCATTTCTACTCTAACATCCTGAGCCATCCAGTTCTTTCTGGAGATACTGTGATCCTCTCCAGTCCTATAAATTTACTGCATCTTCGCTCCATCTATGTCATTGCCCTATTCCTAACTGAGGGAAAATGTTCATTGACTTTTGGGGGCTATATCTATCACATTTAACCGCAGTTTCATCCTTGTTGCACAGTAGAAAGAGATTCTCCGTCTTTTAAAAGGAACTACTTCACCTTTTGGGGGAAAACCCAAACATACGAATGCAGTTCATGCTGTATTTTTGGGTTAACAACCATCTAAAAATCAGCCTAAATAGTTCCATTTGTTCCTCTGTTTTCCTTGTTTGTTTGCTTGCAAGTGTGGGAACATACACATGTAAGTTTGTTTTCCTGTGTAGCCATTTTGAGACTACCTGCTGATATCCTGGGGACCACTAATGGACCGCAGGTTGAGAAGCAGTGGTAGAACAGGGCTGTATTTCCTTTAACAACTGTTTTCATATGCTTATTTTTATGGCTGTTTATTGTAAAACTTTTATTTTAAATCTTTCATTTTCATTTTATTTGCAAGGTCTAACTCAGCCTCAGCTAAGCAATTTGTAATTTGCTGTACCTCTGGCCTCCAAGACACATTTATTATCCCCGTTCCTTTTCTTTTGTGCTTCCATCTAATATTATGCAGTATTTTGCTCCTTTGATTAAAACAAACACTAAGCCTTGTACGTGTTAAAGCTCCTGACCTTATCAGGTTCTGATTTCAGTATGTGGTGTGTGTATGAAACCAGATCTTGAGAAAGATACACTGTGTGTTTTAGAACACAAAATTGTGTTGCACATAAAACTAATTGTAAAGAGATATGAATTAGTTGCGTGGAAACGTGCCTGTAAGACAGGCTTTTGTGGAGTAAGGTTTGCCTTTGGTTTATTAAATGGATATACCCAGCATTCAAGAAAATAATACTTCACCCAGCGCAGAAGACCACCTGCCTAATGACACCAGCAGCTTTGTATATGGCCACCTGTTATTTCCTTTTTAACAGGTTTGTTAATATTTCTGTAAGAAAAAAAGACATTGTACATGGGGAGTGGATGTACAAAACCCGCAAGAAAGCTCAAGAATCCAAAAAATATAGTATCAACACGTCATCTTATTTTGTAAAATGTCAAACAGCAGTACTAGAAACTGCCTTTCTCGGTGGGTTGTGTTTGCTCTAGACAACATACGCACAAGCAGACGGCACGTTGACTCACTCCGTCTCACACAGCTTTAGCGTCTTTCAAGCCGATTCTGTAGAGACATCTGCAAAATTGAGACATTCCAGATGAGCCAGTCATTGAATACTTTACGAACGCCATGCCTCGGCATAAGCTTCACCCAGCGTTTAGGTTTTGATGCAAAACATGCCTCTCCAGAGCTAGGCTGAATTTTTGCATTCCTTTTCTGCTTGCTAGGGAAACGGTTGTGAGAGAGTCCTCGCTTCCTATAGCAAGTAGGTAAGGAGCTGTGCGCTTATGAATATAGATCTAATGCAGCTTCCGTTAAGAGTCTGATACTTTGCAATTTTTATAACGATTGTGTATCAATGTAGAAAAGTTAGAGAAGTTAATGTGAAAAAAGCTGGCTATGACTTGCTTTTCCTACGAACATCATGTTTTTGCATTGTCTCTAAAGTGAAAATATTACTTCCATATCCCTCTCTAGGTCTGTAGACGCGGTTTTTTGGAGGTCAATGAATGCAAAGCTGACTTAAAAGAATGAATATTTTGTGTTGAAAAACACTTAAGTAAACACAAGACATAAACCAAAACCAGCTTCTGTAAGGAGTTGAGTAACTGTTTCTCGCAGTTCTTACCTTAATACTCAGCATTAGGGAAAGGTTTGTGCCTTTAAATGACAGAAGAGACTTTCTATCAATTAAGCATGTATTACTACAGTTGTCGTGCAAGATTTTAAACTGTGAAGTATAGAATCTCAGGACTACTGTTTATGAGCACATTTGGCTTGATTATAAATGAACGTGACAGCCTTTGATTTATCTGCTGGGAAATCCGAGACAATGAACGGAAACGAACATTATTGCTTTCTGCTGCAGGTGCCTTCAAGATGACCCGGAAGGACTGTGTCTCCGAGAGGGAGTGGCTGCACCCATGATTTATCAGTTGTAAGTATGCAAGAAACAAGTAAGAGACGCAAATGTTAAAGTGCTTTTATAATTCGTCATTGCTCTTTTGCTTTTTTTTCTTATCTGGAGGGGCATTTTTGTAGGACTGTCTTTTCTGGAACCACACAGGTGCTCCCAGGGTGGGTCATCTTCACAGTTTTGACTAAAAATGTAGTTAATGGCAGTCAATGGCCTCAATGATGATGACAACTTAAAATCAAAAAAACACATTTGGTAACGTTGCTGTTCCTTTTAGGTTTCTCTGTATGGGACAAATCAGAATTTCACTAACCTTGTTGCAACACTGAATATTTTTGCCAATCTTAGGTTAGGAACAGTAACAACTTAATACCTTCCACAAAACTTGTTCTGCCCGTAGTCGGGCACCCTTGGTGCATTGCTGCCTATCCACCAGGCAGAGGTGACACCTTGCAGCACCTCCTGTTACTTCGAGTTAAGAGTTGGTACAGAAAACAGCAATATTAATCATTACAATTTCTAAACCTTGAAAAGTGAAACTCCTTCAAAATAATCCGTAAAATAGCGAAGTACAGTATCATCTCTATTTTACTGTTGGAGAAAGGTAGGTTTAAATATTTTTTTTCAAAGCCACAAAATGAATCTATTTTGGAAGCAGGAGTTTCTAGCTAACAATTCTGTTTTATGTTCACTTGTTCCCTCCCCTATGCTTTTTTTAATTAATTAGGGGAAAAAGAATAGGAATAAGAACCTATAACATACTATAAAAGCAAGTCTTTCAGCCCCAAGACACCAATCTCTGACTAAGAATCTCTGTCAAAAAATAGAAATGGATTCCAGCAACACAGATGTGTTTCTGAACACAAATGAAATGGTTCTCTGCCAGTCGGATTAGTCCTAGAGGCACTGAATGTCCTTTAGAAGCTGACACTTGGCAGGAAAGTGCCTTTCTCACATGCTTCGCGTACTGCGGGTGACTCCTAATTGCAGAAAGCACCTGATAGAGCATTTCCCTGGGCTAACCTCTAACACCAGCATTACGGGACACAGGTGCTAGCAACCCCAGGCTTTGATAAGCAGGTGGGCATGCTCACAGCAGCCATTAGTTCTTGGACTAATCTGTTGTAAAGGTCTCCACCTTGTGGCTAGTACTGTGAACTGTGCAGCCTTTTGAACTGTAAGCACCGTTAATAGCCTCTAATTTAAAAACTTAAGGTCAAGCCGTATGCTTTGCAATTGTTTTCCTACTTGGCTACATAGCCCTTTGTGAATCCTTAAAAACATACAGTGTGCAGGGAAATGCCACAGACTGGAAGTTCCACTGAACTTTTTGCTGGAAAATAACGTCACTGAGAAGTTTTGACGTTTGGAGTCTCCAGACACAATGTTCACATCTGCCAGTGACTGAGTTCTCTGTCATGTTGCTAAAGGAGATTGAAAGGAGGAGGAGGAGGAGGATGCTGTTTGCGTGCCTCTGCATTGCTACGCGCACTTTGCTTAACCTTTAGCCGAATACGGAGACATCAGCCTGGGCTGGCCACGCTGATGTGCTGTGCAATCCTGTATCTGTACCCAATTAGGCATCTCGTAAGTGCCGATGAGGACTGCCAACCACCAACTGTGGAAAAGATGACTTTATGGTGGGGCAAAGGGAAAAGCAGGTGAGGAGTACTGCAGGAAAATGGCTCAGACGGCAGAAGAGAGCTAAGATACAGGATAGGTTTTGTATATGCTACGCTGGGTCCCAAATGTGGTTTCCAAGAGACAGACAAACACAACCGCGGTGCATGAGGCCACCCCTTTTAAGCATAACCTGTTCTTTCATTCTAATCTCCTCCATCTCTGTCCCCTGTCCCCCAGTAAACGTATTTTCATCTTCTCCCATTTATACCGTTCCTTAAAAAAACCCTCTCTTAGTAAAAACAGCACATGAAAAAGCAAAGTATCTTGCAAGAAATAACAGTTGAAAATCAAATAGAATTACTGTACTTATACTCAAAGAAGGCTTAAGAAACACAAGACAACAGGGTGTATTTTTGTCCCTCTTTTCTGTTGAGATCCCTCCTGGAACCGTCAGATGGAGCTCTTTCGTGAAGGGTACACGTGCAGTCAGAAGACAACTCCTGAAGGTACTATTTCTCTGCTGTCGTGTATTTTGTGTGTTTTTGACAAGTGAATTTAGAAACGCTTCCCCAAGAACAAAAGATGTGGAAATAAAAACTCCCTAACTGCAAGAAATAGTAACTTGAATGACTGAAATAAGCATCCCAAAAAGGCTGCAGAGAAGCTCTGATCATAATGGAATTCACAACCCCTGTGTCGCTACCACTGATGCAATTAAGCAGCAATACATTTTATCTTGGCATTCAAGAAGTGTGACCGAAAAATCTGCTGCATTACAATCCCATGAATAATTTTCTTGTACATACATACATCTATATTTGAAGTTAAAGTGCGAAGATCTTAAAAATCTTTACAACAGCTCAGGAAGGCTGGGCAAACAGAATATGTGTCTTTTACAGACAGTTGAAAAGTACCACAGACAGTAATTAAACTATGCCCCCTAGATTTAAAAAAAAAAAAAAGTTTAGTAGCAGCAGGGACTTTTCTTAAAAGTAAAAATCCTTTTTCTAGTTGTTAAAATTCCCTTTAAGAAAATGTAGCTGACAGACATGGAAAGGATGTTTTCCCTTAACTTCTGCTAGCCTTGGGGAGGAGAAGTCTCTATGTATTTTACTGACTGGATTCTAAAACTCATGAAAATGATCCTGTTTATTAGTGGGCACAGAGAGAGGCTAAAAGCAGTCGTGCAGAGCTGTGCCAGCGTACCTAGGGACTGAAGCAGCAGTCCTGCTAGGCTAGTCCCTACATCTCTTACATTATTATATATGACATTATACATGGTATCCTAATCAGCGGATTCAGAAAACCTCATGATGGAACTGAAGTGCACAAGTAGGAGATATAAGAAAGTTGATCAGGCTACTTCCAGTCTGTCATTTAGCCTCTCGTACTGAAGTAGCAGCTGATTCTGGGTACGATCACATTGCCCGTACAAAAAGCAATGGTCTGATCCAAAGATGGCTGAAAACTGATGGGAAGAAGCCCGTTAATCTCAGTGAGCTTCAGCTCAGGCCAGTTGCGAGTTATTGTTTAACTGTAGTCAACATTCTTTCTGAACCCTTTCCTACCTAACAGACAACCTGCTTTTAGTCTCTTAGACACAGGAACTTGAAGACAGGCAGTAAATATAACTTGAGAAGATAACCGCAAGGCAAGAATGGAGCATTTAAATAGGAATTCATGGTTTTAAGCATAGCCATGAGCGTTTTCTTACAGAAACTCAGAAGCTTTTCTTGTGCATAGGCCAGCAGCTGTAGTTGCAGGAACAATTAGTTCTCCCAGCTCAGCTAATGTTAGTTATTCAGGATGTAAACTTATAAAGATCCGCTGGGGTTCTTCAGAAAGGGCCTGTCATCAAGTTATACAAAGTAAGGAAAATATGCAGCTAACTCTTTTGGACCAGAGACAAACCACAGGCAATGACCAAAGTGTCACTTGATGCTCTACTGAGTTAGAGTAGAATGGGCTTCCTTGTCTCACATGCCACTGTGGTTTGGCTTCAAACCAAGTTTCTCTCTTCTATAGGAGAAGTTGAGCCTGCGACACGGTACTGGCAAATCTCACTTCAGACTGAGGTCTTGAACTAGTGACAGCAACCATTGCTGTGCTCTGCCAGCGGCCGAGGCAGCCAGTGACCATAGGAGAATTACCGTTGCTGCTTATAGCTGGCTTTAACCACTACACTGGTAGTACACAGGGGCTTTTGCCATGCTGCATCAACCTCCTGAGGTCCATATGGGACCTCATTTTACACCCACTGTAGTTGCAGGCAAGCTTGCTGGCTTCAGTATGTGTTTTGTAAAGGTAAAGCTGAAAAGACTGTAAGGACTGTGCAGACCAGCTGCAGCTGTGGGTATTGATGCAAACAATTAGATTTTTCTCGGGTCTGGGGAAATGAGCTTGAGATCTTGCCAACATAAATTGTTTTATAACTTCTCAGATAACTCCTGCTTTTAGTTAGTCTGGAAACATTATATGAACGGAGTTTTTAAGGATACCAGGACCTGAGTTCAGTTCCGATCAGATGCAGGAGCTGATGAAGCCTGCAGAGAGGAAGAGAAATGGAGGGAGCTGAGCTGCTTCGAGGAGTCTGGCTTCTGCATGTCACAGCATCTTAGTGAGTGGGTATGGGTAAAAACCAAATGTAGAGTCTGACAACTGATTACTTCTTATTCATCTGGAGCTTTATATTGAAAACTAGGTCCATTGTTTTAGTTTTTGTTTTACTAAAGTCTGAGCATTAGACTACTAATTAATGTAATCTGATCCTTAATGCATCAGAGTGTGCGCTTTGAAGGACACTTGTGTGCTGAAATAGCACAGATCTGATAAGGATAGTTGTGTATATGCATCGTAGCACCCCAGTAAAGATGCTGAGTGGTATTTGTTGTACACGAGGAATCGAGAGTATGAAACGATGCATGGCAGAAAGTACGGTGGGTACGGGGAGACCTGTGGCTCCTGGTCTCCAGCTTTTATAGCTGCAGGGCTGTACCTCACTCTGGCTTTTTTTTTTTGTTCAAGCAGACGTTTTTCCTGCTTCTTGTAGTGCCCAAATAAGAGAAAATCCGAGTGATTCTGAGTGGCAAGACATATTTGTTGTTGGAGGGACTGGAGTACCTGTCTAGTAACAAATGCAGAGCCTTTTAGGAAACACTAAATTTGAATATTTTAGTTATACTAAAGAAGTTCAATTTTCAAAAAAGTAAAAGCCCTCCTGATAACAGGGACGTGATTGCTAAGGTTGCTCAGCTGATTCAAGGAGGTGAGGCTCCAGGGCTGTGTGCTTGGATGTACCACTGCAGCCTGGATGATGGTGTCACCTCACCCAACACTGATCTCAGAGTCCCTCTCTGTGGAGTGTGGGTTGGCTTCTTCACTGGGTCTACCCTGCGAGCAAACAGCATCCGTCATTCAGGTGACATCAGTCCGCTTGTGCTGACTCGGGAGGTTGTATACTTTCCATCTGGGAGGCAGAGCTCCTGCTACCAAGGGTTCATACTTTGAGCACCATTTGGCCCTCTGCATTGTGCTCTGCTTAGTTCTACTTTTAAAATCCACTCAGGAAAGAATACAGATGGTCTTATCTGGAGCTCTTGGAAACACCAAAAGATTTGGTTCAACAACACCAACGTTACCTCAAAACAGACGTTTTATCTGGAAAATTTCAGACCAGGCCGTGAATCTCAGAAAACAACGAAGGCCTGAAAACAGGGTCAAAATGGAAACTGCCAGGTAACTTCATGAGAAATGATGCATTAGCCCTAGCCACCTGAGTATGTAACGTGTGCATGCATATAGTAACTATCTCTTATAAGGGGAAGCCTTTTTTCTCTCCCTTCCCTATGAAAGTTTTTTTTTTATTATTTTTATGATGAATGAAAGCTTGAGTCCATTCGTATTCAACTCATCCCTTTAACCTAGGGATGATATGCCTAACAAGTCTCCCCTTCCCCATAGAAGGAGCATCAGATTATGATGAAAAAATTATGTGAAAAACATTCCAAGTTTTAAGAACATCTCCATTATGCCAAGACTGTGGAGAATTTAGTCCATCTCAGTAATAAAACTAACTCTTCACTATTTAGAGGTGTTGGAAATTTAGACTTGGTAACTACTGGTGAGGTGCTAACGTACAGTCTGGCAGGATTTTAAAGGACGCCTCGGTCTTCATGGGCTTAAATGTAAAAACTGAAACTGCAGACTAAAAAAATCGCTCAAAAATGATGAATTTATAAATAGGGTGAACTCGGTTTCTTCAAATGCCAGGAAAACACACTTCACATGCCCAACGATATTTAGGGCTGTGTTGCTGAAGAAATTTAAAGGAGGATATTTAATAATGTGAGAAATATTTAAATCAGCCAAGTCTACACAAAAAAAAAAATTAATATTTAGATAGGAACTGTGAGCTAATTCTTCTAACACTTTCATGGGGATGAGGACAGGTAGTGGGAAAAGTGCCACGTAGTTTTCATCATTGGCTTAGCCTGTATAGACAGATGCAGGGAATCTGGACTTACGTTTGTTTTTAAACAAAATACATTTCTGACAGGCTTGAAAGAAGCAAAGCATATAGCTCTGCAGAACTAAACATTTATTTTCTTATTTTCTTCTTTGTTATGCGAATGGCACAAACAGCCAAACTCATTTGTTATTTAAGGGAGTAGCTTTATTTCATGATTTATGATCAGAGAAGTCTAGATCTCTCCGAGTGCAGCCCTGTGAGTACACCTGTGCGGCAGCCCTGCTCACTGCAAGGCCTTTCTGCCAAGAACTGGTAACAGGATGCTGTACCCTAACCAGCTCCTCCCCAGAAATAACAAATAGGAGAGCTCATTCCAAGGCATGAGGTGCAGTAATTAAGCTCAGAGGCTGCACATCTGCCAACTGCATTCCAAAGGATCGCTCCTGGCATGAGAGGAATGGGATGCTTTTTGATGTTATCTAGTATTTGAGTGTCTATCATTGACTCCAAAACAAGCTTGAGTCTGTGGACCAAAGTGGCAACAGGGCTGCCCTTTGTAACAGAAATTTATGACACTTGAAGTAATTTCCTCTTCTTTCGGGAACTTATTCTGGTTGTCAGCCAGGAAATATTGCCGCTTGCCTGCAGGACAAGAGCCTGCAGAGCTCTGTTGCTAGACTAATCCTGTCGGAACTGCATCAAATACCTAATCTAAGCTGCTTCTTCAGTGTATATGACTTGCTTGTAACAGTAAAATAATCCAGAATAGTTCATACGGAAAGTTGTTGTTTGCATAAAGTGATGGAAGCTTTGTAGATTTTCAGAGTTTCAAAAGAAAAAAAAAGTCAAATAACTCAGAAATATTAATGACGCAACAGAAAACTACTAACAAATGCTACATTTTCTCTGGTCTAATTAAACAAATGTATCATTTCTGGGACAGTTTTGAAAAAATGTGCTCTAAAGAAATCTTTTTTTTTTCCCAATATATAAAAACTACACTTGCTTTTTGAATTCTCATATTACTAGGACCTATCTGTGCAACTAAACTTACTTCCCAGAAAACCTCTCCTGTAGAAGAGACTTGTGTAAATGTTATGTACAAAACATTTGGATGTATGGGTGGTGTCTCTGTGTGTTTCTGTGAAATTCTGCTTCTATTTTAATGTTGTTTTCAACCTTAACTGTGAAAAGATAATTTCATATTATATTCTTTAACTTTATTAAAAATAAGAATAAAACCCCATGCTTTTTGTAATCCATTTTCAAAACATTTCATTCTGATTTACCAGTAGAGGGAGATAGTGTTCTTGAAGCTCAACCTAAACTTGCTACAGTTATTTTCATATTACAGCGATTGCCTAATTGCTTGTAAACTCTATTGAAAATCCTGACTTGGCCAATGGAATATCTTTAATATTCTCTATTATTATTAAATATCTCTATTATCTAGACATCTAAAATATCTAGAATATTCTTGAGCATACAATAATTTTCAATGATAAAATTTTTAGAAAACCTTTATAATAGTGCTGCAGTTTTGCAAAAATTCCTATAGCCAACAGACAATTACTCAAGTGGTGAAAGCAGTAAATGGGTTGTAATGTGATCTTATCCATTTTGTTACATCTGTGCATCCATTTTCTATACATGTAATTTGATGGGAAGTTCTGAGTGCAATTAATGTACGTATACGGGTATTTCTTGGAGAAATCAAGTAGGTGTCTTGGTGATTGTCCTCATTGATACGGGAGATCTGTACTGTATTGTGTTGCATAGCTCCGTTGTGGTAGTCTCTGCTTTCTTTTATAGTTGCTGCTTTATGGAAACCTAACTTGGAAAAGTCTTGGAAAAGTTATTTTAAAAAGGCCTTTCAGCAGGTCCTTCTCTGCTTTCATTCCTCATTTGTACGATGGGAACTATGGAGCTCAAGGTTACAGAGCGTACAGATTTTGTAAGGACACATCGATTTGAAACGCATTTGTACTTTGGGCTCAGAAGTGCTTAGGCTACAGTGTGGAGAGTAAAGACCGATAAAGAGATCAAGACTGCCGTGTCCAGTAGCTACAGGCCCCATACTATTGATTATCCTGTTTCTCCAGCCATCATTTTACCTATTTTTTTTTTTTTTCCCAAGTGAGCAAGGAAGCAGCACAGCAGGTCCTAACTCCGTCCTGGTCTTGATACACAGTTGTATTAATAAAGGCAGCAAGTCTGCTTCTGAGCCAGAAAGAAAACTTTTGGCCTCTTACTTTTATTTCTATGTCATGATCACAGGATGACCTGTTTTGTAAAAGAAATGTTTTATAACCAAAAGCAAAGTGATTTCATCTCGCAGATGAGGGATTATTCAGTGCTACAGCAGGGTGAAACGGTCTCTTGGCGCAGGCACATGGTTTATTAAACAAACTACTCCAGTTGCTACAGCTACTTACTGCTTGTGTCTAGCTCTTTTTCACTATTATGTGAGATTCTGAAATGTGCTGAACTGTGAGTCAAACTGACACTGATATTTAAGCAAACTTCTGTGGAGCAGAGAAAGGAGATTCAAAATGGGAAGAAATGATCTCTGTGTGACTTTTAGATTCTTTACAATATAAAACACATGGCATCTTAAAAAGCTGTCTGCCCTCTAGAAATGTTTGCAGAACACACAGAATTGCTAGCATTCACCTGTCGGATTTTGCTGTAAAACATTAATTGCCAAAGCCCTGAAAAATTCCAGCATCGTTGGGCTCATGCTGCACACTGAATTTAAAAAGGAAGCAGTGACCACGAGATACTGGATGGCCAGAACTCAGGCAGATGTTACAGGTGTGAGCATTTAATAATAAAACTATGGGTGCAGCTTATCTCATTATGCTGACACCTGAAGGGTAGGAGTAGGGAATATAACCTGTAGCTTGAGTTCAGATTTGAACAAACCTTTTGGAAAAGTGGAGATCAGAAACTCGCAGTTCTTCAGAATCTGGATTATCTCATAAAAGCATCCGTTCCTACACAGAGCTGATCATGCTGGAATCCCAGGGTTTGTTCTCTTAACAAAAGCAGGTGGTTTCTAGTCATATGGATTTGGGACAAAACTTACAATATATGACTGCTCTGAAGATTCAGAAGCCAGAAGTCAAACAAAAGTTAGATACATGCCATTTTTGTATGAAGTCATAAGTTTTATATTTTTGGCAAAGGTAATGTATCTCCCAGGAAGATGTGACTAAAACACTAAGAGGCATTGAGATTATTTGGTATAAATGCTATTTTGTTCTGTCTGGAGGAAAGCTTTTAACTCTACCAGGCAAAGTGCCTTGGTCACAGAAATGAAAGACGAGTACTAAAAGCAAACTAATCTAAAGCAAACTAATGTCATCTAAATGTGAGACCAGCTGCACGGCTGAAAAAACAGAAGTCACCGGCTAGAAAGAGGTCGGCTTTATTTGATTGCTTCGGAGTTTGAGCCCTCATCATATAATGGCATCCACGTGACAAAATCTCCCTGCAACAGTCGTGCTGGTCTTTTCATGGTCTTTGCAGATGAATGTGAAGATTTTGCCACATAAAACCAAAGATTAATCTATCAGTCCTTTCTCTTTTCTGCTCTCTGTTTATCTTTCCTTGCAGATCTGTTAGCAGCAAGCCGCCTTACCTGGTTTCAGGCTCCTCAGCGTACCTGCTAATTCCTGTTGTAGCATTCCTCTTCTAGGATGGCATTTTAACCCCATCCTTCCCAAAAGCAGCAGAGGTTCTGCCAGCACACTGCTTCAAAGCACAGAATTTGAAACCCAAACTGTTATTTTCAGTTTCAGAGTAGTGAGTGGCTTTGACAAATGCAAAGTTGTACCTCTCATGTGCAGGACTAGAGTGTGTACACACATCAAATACAGAGACGGGACTAAAGACTGGCTAAGAAAACACTCTGTCTGCAAACTGGAGAGATCTTACTATACAATACACACACTTCTCACAGAGAGAGCCAAAGCCAGATACCCAAAATAAACAGACACCATTCCCTTCTTTGCCACAACAATCAATCAAGTTCGAACAAAGAAAAGAAAAAAGCAGGGATGGGACTTTGAGGAGGAGTGGGAATAAAAGCTTTAAATGTGTAGGGAGTTCCAGAGGAAAAAAGAAAAAAGTCAAATGTCTGTGACAATGCAGTTTGGAGTATCTGGTATACGTGCAGAACTTGCTGACCAGAAAAGAGGTGTCGTGAGAAAGAGCTCTGGTGGATGCAGCCTGCTGAGAGTGGTCCATGGGATCCCAGGAGGAGAATCTCTTCTGGCATCGGCAGTTTGCTCTGTAATTAGAGCGTAGCATCAGTTTTAAAAACAATGATTTTGATATTCTTCTTCAGACGGAAACTTCAGTTTTTGAAGTGGATTCTTGTTTGCTATGAACGAGAATGAAAGCAGCAGCTCTTTCTTCGTTAGCAGCCATTGGATGGTTGTAATTTTTAGCTGCAAAATACAAAATGGAGCAGATTCAGACACAAGCCCAAAGGGTGAGAAGTACTTGATTGCCTTCCCAGTCTTCTAAACTAGTATATTTTCCTCAGCGCATACAAATTTTATGCTTTTTGTATTTGAGACGTGCTAAGAAGAGAGAAGGAGTTAAGTCACTTAACTCTTTACTCCACCTCGTCTAATAATTTACAATATATAGCCCAGGCGGGTAACACTTTGCTCCCACTCAGTGGCAGTATACGAGCGTGGTGGGAAGGAATTAGACAATCCAAGTCCACATCTGTTGAATTCTTCTATGCTAACAAATTGCATAAACAAAACATCAAATTCCAGCCCCAAAACAGGCGTGAGAAGAATACTGAGGTTAAGTTAGAAACACTCAAAATTGGGAAACAAGCATCAAAGACAGCTGTAATATCTGTACATACCAAAGAGATGCTGAGAGTCTATTGGAAATCGTGACGGTGGCAGCCTGCTCTGGCAAAGGTTGGTGTGTGGGCAGGTGGGGGGCCCTCGCGCCCCTGGGTGTACCCCAACCCAGCTCCCCTTCCCTTCCCCTCGGCCCCCCTGTCCTCGGCATCTCCAGGTGTTTCTGCTACAGTCTGCTTTGACAGTGGCATGGGCCTGACCTCCCAGTGTTTGTGCTTCGTTGTTATTCTGGCACGCTGTCAAAACCTTACTGTAGAGCATGTCAGAAGGAACGCAGTGATTATTTTTTTTTTCAATAGATGATTCTTTGGCAAACTATGAAAATAATTTCATTGGAGAAGGAAAAAAAAAATCGTTCCTCTTGCTACAGGGCTTTCTTCCTGCAAATTTCAAAGGCCTGCTGTGAATAATAGTTTTAGAACTTCCAGGCTTCAAGGATATGGTATAGTGGAAAGTGTTAGGCAACCAAAATAAATATCAATTTCCACTGTTAGGAAATACAGATTTTTCTTTACGTTGTACCTTAAAACCCTTGTTAAATGACATTTTTTTAGAGATGCAGCAGCATGTGTCCAAGAGGGTTATTTTTTCATAGAGACACCGCGTTTGTTCTAGCCTGTTTACATCTAAATGAGAAATAATTTAAGACAGAAAGAACATGATGGCTTGCTTTGTGAGGAAAAACGTAACAGGAATTCATCTTCATAAACGACCGAAGGAAATCCTTAAATCCAAGTGCTGCCAGTCTCTAGGGTGTTCAAAATACATATTCCTATTTTATGGCTTGAACGCATCTCCACTTAGAAGATTTGTGAATATTTTTGACAAACCTGGTCCGAGTTTTCTGCTAGCAGAGTTACAGATGAGGCAAGTTTTCCATGGTTTGGGGTTTTATTGCGAATGCTTTGCACAGCTCTGGTTATGTGCTTCCTTCTCATGACATCAGTGCTGAAGGGGAGAAAGAATGTAAACATCTGTTTTTTATAATTCAATTCCAGGCTTATAACTTGATTAGGATAAGCAATGTTTCTACATGATTAATTTTCCAGTCACAATACGATGGTTTTGAGCGCGCAGTTTTAGCACCAATTTTAAGATTAGTAAAATAAGGAGGGAAACTGATGAGGTAAATTCTGCGTCACGGCCCACCTTTCCCAGCTGCGCCAGGCACTGTGCGCCTCATCCGCCTCACGCATCCCACCGAAAACAAGGGATGCGATTCCTCTCCCACTTGGTGTTTAACATGCTGTCCCACTGTTCCCCGCAAGGACCAACGAAGGAGCTCTGAAATACATCGCCTTTAATCTCTTCCATCGCCTGAGCGGGGTTAAAACACTGCTCTGGCCACTTTCTTTGCTTCGTTGTCCCGTCTTTTTCTTGGCGCTGGAGACTGCCAGTGCCTGGAGCCGCGGTCCTGACCGCATTTTGGGGTCTTTACTACCCCCTTCAATAGTCACTGTGAGAGTATGTTCACAGGAGCTGAGGGAAACCGCGGCTGGAAGGGGCCTGGGCAGGCCCAGCCCCTGGGTTTCAGGTAGTGGCTGGGGAGGTGTCGCCGAAGCATGAGGAGAACCGGGGCAGCAGCGCGCGTAGGAGCGATTCCAGTCTCGCATTACGCGTTCATAGTAACGGAACAATAAATGCGCCCGTCTGTCCTCCCCGGGGCAGCACCTCCCGGTCAGGTGTGGGCGCAGACCGCGGTCCCTGCCCGGCAGGTCTGTACCGCTCCCTCCAGCCCCCCGTCCCCGACAGGGAAGCTCCCCCGCGGGGCTCGCCGGCAGCAGCGGCCCCGTCCCGGCGGGAGCGGGCCCTGAGGTGAGGGCCGGGGCCGGGGCCGCGGCGGGCCACGGGAGGCGGGGCCGGGGCCGGGGCGGGCACCGCCTCAGTTCGCAGCCGGGGCTCCCGAGGCGGCAGCCCCAGCCGCAGCCCCAGCACCCCGCGGCATGGCCGGGGCTCAGCCGGCTCCCTCGGGGCGGCGCTGCCCCAGCCCTGCCCGGTAAGAAGGGCGGAGCGGGGCCGCAGCGGCGCGCAGACAAAAGCTGCGGCGCTTCCTGCCCTCCGCGCTGAGGGGAGCGGGGCGGGAGCCGGTCTCTGCGCGCCTCCGGGCGAGGCTTTGCGAGCGCCCTTCTCGGACGCCGCGGACAATGGGGCTCCGCGGGGGCAGCGGAGCAGGTCCGGGCGCCGTGCTGCTCCTCGCCCTGCTGCTGCTCGCCCTGTGTCCCCGCGCCGCGCCCGAGCCCGGCGGCGAGGCGGTGCCGGAGGGAGCCTCCACCCTGACGTTCGTCTTTGATGTGACCGGCTCCATGTACGACGACCTGGTGCAAGTTATCGATGGGGCATCCAAGATCCTGGAAACGTCGCTGAAAAGACCCAAGAGACCGCTCTACAACTTCGCGCTGGTGCCTTTCCACGATCCAGGTAGGGGTTTCTCCCGGGAGGGTCCGGCGGGCGGCGGGGGCACGGAGCGCGGTGCAGGCCGGGGTGGGCTCGGGGCGGAGGGGCAGGCGGCCGGGGAGCCCGGCGGGTCCTGCTCGGGGCTGGCCGTTCCAGACGGTTGGTTTCCTGCGCTTCCAGGGCACCGGGGAGTGAGTATTTCTGTCAGGTGGGAGCCGTGCTCACACACGGGGCGCTCCGCTGCCCTAACGCGCCGGTAGCGAGTGCGGTTTTCGGACCCCCCTCCCTGTCCCCCTGCGGACAAACCCCAGCAGACCTTCCAGAAGCCTTCAGGGTAAGCTGGAGTGGGCTGTAAGCGCACTGGATGCACCAAAGGGTGGGTCAGGGGATCAAATACTCCTCTTACTAATTCTAATAGGAGCTGAAGTGGCTTCAGTGACCCTCTCTCCTAGGAGAGAACACGTATACTGGGAACGAAGCTCCTGAGTTTTTTTTCAATGCCCTTCTATGGGAATACACTTACGAACATATATAATACAGCTGCACTTTTCCTCCAGTCTTGTTGTCCCATGTTTACATTCAGAAGCTTGCACTGAAATGATCCAGAAGCTTTACATGGTGTGTTTCTTGGTTCTTATTCCTTTCCCTCATCCTACCTCTTTTCTTTCTGCTGTACATTGTGTGTTCCTCTTTTTCAGCATCTGTTTTCTATTCCCTTCCTATCCCTTTTCTCTGGCTTTCTTCCTCTTTCCTTGTCAAGTATCTTCTAGTGACTTGAAGAGGAAATAAGAACAGGGTGCCCCAGGCTGGTGATGTGTGCTGTACTATGCAGTAAAAACCCCTTTAAAAAAAAAATAAAGAGGGGGGAAAAAAGCCCTTGAAAAACTACCCTTCTGGTTCTAGTTTACGTGTAATATCTCAGAATATTATATTGCAGAAGTCAGTTCTTAAGAGCTCAATTTTTGCAGGGATGTCGTCAAATGAAAACAGACACCCCCTTCTGTTTCCCCCTGGTCATAGATATTTCTGCCTACAAAATACGTGTTTGCCATTCTTACAAATACAAAATCCAAATGCTTGGAAAATTAGAGAAAAACTTGTCTTTGCAAATTTTGCTGTTTTGTTATCTAGAAGCTTGTATAGGTTATCTTTTTTTTTTTTCTTCTAAAGAGCCCATCATTGTGGAGTCAGAGTATCCTATCACAAAAGGGTCTGTTCATGTACCTTAGTGTTCTCACCTTTGAACCTTTGATGTCGCTTTCTTTTTTTTTTTTTTTTCCTTCACTGTACCTTTTTGTTATTTTATGGGACTTCCATAAGCTGGAAGGAAAAGGTTTCGGTCAAGTGTAGAGCCTAGAACTCTTTTATATGCTTTTTGGAAAATCAAGCTGGTGGTTCTTGGAGCTCTTTCCCCTTAGATGGGACACAAAATCAACATGATGGGGTGGGAGGGTTTTGTTTTTATTTTCTCTCCATAATCACACCTTATACATCCTCCCTTTCTGCTCACCA
This sequence comes from Alca torda, assembly GCA_008658365.1. Taxonomy (NCBI): domain Eukaryota; kingdom Metazoa; phylum Chordata; class Aves; order Charadriiformes; family Alcidae; genus Alca; species Alca torda. The sequence goes on along the minus strand of CM018087.1, from coordinate 7,309,099 downwards.
AAGTGATTCACAATAAGAATGGATAGTTCTCTTTTTCAGAGGGCTTGAGTATCTACACCAACCATGAGAGCAAGAAGATGGTCTTGAATGGTGTGCTCTTAGTTTTCAGGTTTGTGTGGATGGTCCTTTGTTCTTGTGCATCCTCAGTAGAAAGAAGTTCCAGCTTTTATATCACTGGTAGTTCCAATGCTTAGCTTTTATCACAGGCCACTTTCAAATACTTTGTTTCAGTAGCTACTTTTTTCTTTCTCATCCCACATGTTTTCCCTTCCTTATTCAGTTTTTCTTCTGCACGCTTTCTCCTTTTCGTTCTGTTTCTCCCATCTTGCTGACTCTCTTGCTTCCAGTGGCTCTCCAGGGTCTTTGTTTCTGTTAGAGACCGATTCTTTTAATCGTGCTTTGCTGTATCACCACCTTCTTGCTCTGTACATACCTCACTAGTGAGAAATCCCCTGCCACCTTCCTCTGCTTGAGTGACATTTTTTCCCCTCATGGACTTCTTGCTTTTCCCCATTCCCTCTCTTTCCACAGGAGATGCCTTTCCTTGGCAAATGTTCATTTTCATTCAATAGATTAACTGAAACTTGCAGAGAGCTGACCTATACAACAAAGAAGTGCTGGCAAACATATATTAGTGTATCCTGTTACACGTCTCTAAATGGAAGTCCAACTTCCCTGCGCAGCCAGAGGGGGGCCTTACTTTTTAGCATGATGACTTGTGAGGTCATAAAGCTGCTTGAAAGTGGAGAATATATAACTATAAACTTAATTTTGTCTTAATTCCTGAAAAATATTTCTCTACATCCTTCTTAAAGTTAGAAGGACGCACCACAGTACTGTGTCTTGAGTTTTATGGATGTAGCGGTTGAGACTGCTGGTGATCTGGTATCTTCTATGTGACGAAGATTAAGCCTAGACACTTGACAAGAAAATGCAAGAAATACTGTCGTGACCATTTCTTCAATATCTTTTTTGAATCTACAGAGAAGTAACTTCTCTCAAAAACTTAATAAAAAGTATTGTTTGGCTTGAGTTTCACAGTGTCTAATTCATTTACCTAGTGCTGGTCTTTCTGAAGACTGCTTGCTGAATTGATGAGCATGAGATTATTGCTCCCCACCCCGCAAGGTGTCTGGTTATTTGCTCAGCTGATAATTTTTCTTCAAAAAAGATCTTTATATGTAGCTACTCCACAGACAATTTTTCTTGATGCTTTTGTGGGGTACTGTGGCTGCTGAGGCAGACGGGACTCCCTACAAGGTGTGCAGTGCACAGTTGGACCTCAGCTCCAAGGAGCTTCTCTTTGTATAAAGCTGTCCTGATCCAGACACACTCTTTATTGATAGGGGATTACAATGTAAAGTCGGTGTGGATTTGGCTTTTAACAATGGTTTTCCTAATTTATGTTGCCCAGCGTATGCTGAACCGTGCCCCAGTCATGCACTTTGCAGTACGGCTTCATTAGTGCAAGAGCTCGAGTGCTTTCTAAGCATGGTAAAGAGCTGTTGACAAGGAGAGTATCTTCACCAAAACCCTACAAGAATTTGTCTTGTCAGAGTCCTTGACATCACAGAAGGTATATCTGAATTATAAATAATTTGAGTTATTTAAAAATCATCCTATATTCTGCTGGGCTGCGTTGTTACCAAAGTGCTGCCTATTAATGGTGCATTGTGATATGCCGACACATTGTGGATTTCAATCTAGTGTTATGACTACTGTAATGGTATTTTGCTCAGACTGTGGTATTTTGGTAAAAAACTAATAATTAACAAGTATATTTTTTAGTGTTGAACCTGAGGTTTTGGCACAGCCCAGACTTATGACCTACAGAAAAAATTTGTAATGGGTTTCACGTTCTGATACCGCCGTACCATCTGGTGGTATGCGGAGATCTCCATTTTGAAAAAGCCTTTTGTGTTGGATTCCGCTTCATGTGTAAGCATGTGCAACGCTTTAACAGGTTACAGGAATTTTTCTATTGAGGTTTTTCAATGCCTAAACATGATCACAGAAGTTTTGTAGATAGTTGAAAAGGGCTTTTGACAAAGAGGTCTCTTGCCAGGCTTGTGTTCAATGGAAAAACTGGGGGGGAAGGTGGGGGGGAACAAGAAAAAATAATCTCCCAAATTAAGAAGAGTTGGCACAGGAAAACTTTGAATTGGAGCTAAAGCTCAAGATCAGCAAATGCTTTTGTAGTTGCGTGTTGTGGGTCCTCATCTCCTACTAACTCCCATTGTATCCTGTGGAAATGGGATTGGACTCAGAATGTCTTTATTTAACATCTGTGGCCAGCATTTCTATTTTTTGCTTTATGCCATTAAGGAATTTTGGAATGGAGAATAAGCCTAAGAGGACAAATTCATCCCTAGTATTTTTCTGTAAAGCAAATGGAATTACACCAGCAATAACGTCGACTCCGTGTGATTCAATCAAGCATTCCTTTAGTGTGAATGACTAGTTTATAGACCAAACTCCAGTAATTAGTTTTAATTACAAGAAAAATGAAGGGAATGTATAACCTCTGGACTTCCTAGTGCATGGGATGATATCTGCCTGTTAATATTCTGCATGTCTACAGATACCTGACACGAGCATCTCCTAACCTTTTTTCTTACAAATCAGACAGGCAGCACATTGCTTATGCGAGGAAAAGGGAAAACCTTAATGCTGCTTTTTTCAGATGGGAAAACAGTATTGAATTTAAGTCATCCACCTAAGATCACATAGTGTAGAACTAGAAATACTTTTTTTTTCTTGATCCCACTTCTCTTTTTTGAGAGTCAAGCTCTGATTATATCATGGAGTAAAGGAAAATGATTATGTTTAACTTTATAACCTGGGTTCTCCTGTATTTAGCAGACTTGCACTGCTGTACCAGTAACAATGGTTAGGCTGCTGAGCCACATACTAGCTTGGAACAAGTTCAGAAGGTCATATGAAAGGTCTGAGAACTTTGGTTTTTGCAGGTTTGATGGTTTGGTTTTTTTAGAAGCCACAATGAAGAAGAAATAATGGTTTTTCCAGAGGAGAAACCTAAGAAATTAAAATTAGGCTATTAATAGAATGAAAATTTTTCATACTTCCTCATATAAAAAGTATTGCAGTTATGCAAGTGGGTAATAAAGGGAGATGGAAAGCTGCGTGCAGAAATGGAGAAGGATGCGCGTTCCTTTACGTGTTTGTCTGCCTTGAAAAAGGCACTTGCGAGTGCTGAAGAATAAACCCTGCTCTGAGTGTAGCAATGAAACCCCCACCCCTGCTCAGCTGGAATTCTTCCTGCTTTTGCTTCAACTGCGGTGGCCGTGTGGCCAGCCTGCCCAGTGTGAGCCACCACTTTGTCATTTCTGTATCTCCAGGCAAACAGTATCGTATCGCTGCCCCTTCACCGAAACAGCGGGTTTCTTACCTCAGGCTCTCCTGAGAGCTTTTCTCTGACATGTTGCCCCGCGCTTGCCCTTCTGCGTTCTTCTGTCACTTGAGGTCTTTGGCCCCACCTTTATTCTCAGATTTATGGGTGTCTATTAAAACATTCAGGCAAAGGCTGAACATACATAAATCAGTTGTCCAAAAACTTTTCCCATTTGGCAGAAGTTGAATGGTCCTTCTGGTATAGCCTGATGAAGAAGGTCATTGTTTTCAGGATTCCCCCTGGTTGCTTTGGGTGGGGGAAGAAATGCTTCAAGACTTGGTAGTAGTTTTACTAAGGAGTAGGAACACAGAATCATTGAGTTTGGAAAAGGCCTTTAAGATCATCAAGTCCAACTGTTAACCTAGCACTGCCAAGTCCACCACTAACCCACGTCCCTCAGCACCACATCTACACGCCCTTTAAATATCTCCAGGGATGGTGATGCCACCACTTCTCTGTGCAGCCTGTGCCCATGCCTGATTCTCCTTTTTGTTGAAGAAATTTTTCCTAATACCCATCCTGAACCTCCCCTGGCATAACTTGAGGCCGTTTCCTCTTCTATCACCTGTTACCTGGGAGAAGAGACTGACCCCCCCAGCTACCCCCTCCTTTCAGGGAGCTGTAGAGAGCCCAGCAGGAAATACTCTGTTTCGTTAAGGCTCAAATACTGCCTCTTTGTTGTTGTTACTACTACTAAGTTTTATTGTTACTGTCAGCAGTTGAATGACAATCACCAATACTGTATAATAGTGAGAACTCCGAGTTGATAAGGAGAAAGTCTAAAGCACCTACAGATATTTTCCATCTCTGTGGAAACTTCTGTGCTAACTGTACTGACCATATGTGTGATCAGTGTTTTGAAACCTTATTGTTGTCCTTAGTGGAGACACTGTGATACCTATAAAGTCAGTTCTGTGTGATTACACGGCTGTTTTCTTGGTCCTTTGGAAGGACTTACCTGGGGTCCTTCAAAAAGTAGCTGTCTATATAGATTACAGAAGACAGTATTGCCAGTGCCAGAAGCTCCAAGATCTGTCTCAAGACAGGGCAGAAATGTGACAACATCCAAAAGCCTATTAGAACATTGCTTACAGCTTATTTTTCTACTGTCTTAACTCTGCCTGTCCTGCCCTGAAGGTACGCAAAATGGTAAATTTTCCCACCGATTCTTGAATTTTTTTTGCAAGGGACAGGATTTTATCCCTGTTTTTACTTGAAGACACAATAGAGATTGTCTTTTCCTTATGGAAAAAGTGGTAATGCCTCAAATATGTAATTCTCTTTTGCTTTGCATTGTGAATTATTTTTCATGTTCCGTTTGAAATTGTTGCCTACTGAACTTATACAGAAGCTACTTGTTCTGTTTTGCTTTGCGGTGACAATTATGTGGAGAGCTCTGTAGCTCATTAGTAATGCATCCCAGTGTTATTCTGTCCCAATAATTATTACTGATGTCATTTAGCAAACGAGGCTTGCTGTTTAGCAGTGTACGGCTGTTCTCCGTGGCTTCTGGGCACATAGAGGATACTTCACATGTGACCGAAATAGCAGTCACTGTTACAGTGCCATTGGGAACCCAACCATTAGGTATGCAACAATCTAGCAAATAATGGTACAGAGTTTTAAATTCACTCCCAAATACTGTGGGTTTTAATGTGAGGGCTTTCTAGCAGTTGCCTTAGAATCTGTATTATCCCTGTATTATCCCTAATCTATTATTGCTCTGTGCACCTGAAGAACTCTTTCACTTCCCAGTATAGTAGGTTTTTCCTTCGTATCACTTAATACTGTTGTGTTTTCTGGAGACTAGTAAATAGCAAAGCGTAGACTTTGCTGGAGGCTGACACGCCTTGCTGAGAAGGGAAGGGTGGTGTGTAGATTCTGTAACTTCCACTCCAATAGGATTGTGTCTTTAGATCATCTGCGGTGAACTGAACCTGTTGAGAAGCCACTCGTCACTGTTCTCGGGGACATCGGTGTGGAAGTGTAGGTGTACATCACAAAATACACATTTAAAGAGCAGCACAAACCCACACAGTGACAGTGTGAAGCTCTAGTTGGTCTTTCAGCTGCTGGTGTTCGGCACAGAAAGATTTGTCCCTTCCTTCCCGTTAGAGGTTGCTGCCCCGTTATTTCTGCTACTTTAGCTATTTGCCAATTGATCTCAAAGTAAATGTAACACGGTACTGAACCAGATTAGAAAGTGATCAAGCTGGTGCCACTAAAACTGAAAAAAAAACAGTGAACCCTTGCCCCAGACAAAAAGTGACTGCACAGTGTATTTCACCATGTCCTGAGTTACCCAAGCAGTGAATATGGATTAATCCCTCTGAAATGCTGCGTGAAAGGAAGAGGTGTTAAAGCTGTCTCTGCCTGCCTGGGCAGCCGAGGACTGCGCTTGCTCCTCCTTGTGAAGCAGGGAATGACAGTTACTCTCGTCTAAGGTAGCGACGTCTGGTGACTGGGAGCAGTGGGAAGAAAGTAGATAGCAGCAGTGTTAAGAGCTGAATTTGTAGTCTTCTGACTTCCTCCGTGCTCCTTCCCCTCTTCTTCCCCCGCCTTTCAATTTATTTCTCAAAAGTTGCAGTAGCTTGTGTTTCCACACAAAGTAACGTATTAGAAGCCAAGTTAATCTTATTCGTGGCAATAATTGTTTTAACAGTAGGCCTCATTGGCTATGAGTCTTGGTGGGAGCTCTATGGTGCGGAAAGAGAAATTTCTGATGATGTACGCATCTACTGGGTTGGTTTAAATGCCCACAAATCAAATTTCTAATGGTTTATAAAAAGCAGATATTTGATGCAGATCCTCAAGTGCTTTTAAGCTATGATTAAGCTGTCCCTGCCTGAGATTGATATCTTCTGTCTCGCATCTGGAGAAAAGAGTTACTTTCTGAGAATGCACAGTAATGAAATGAATAAGGAGGCATAAATATTATATACAGCTTTATCTCACTTCAGCTGAGGCAGTAGTGTTTGTTCATGGTAAGATGAATTGTCAGTGAAATATACAGAGGGAAGTTGACAAGGAGGCTAACTTGCTAACTAATGCCAATCTTGCTCTTTTAAAGCAGCAATGCTAGAAGCTAACTGTGAAAAACAGTGCCCTCTGTGGTGGGGAATTAATAGCCTTTACTGAAGACAGGAGCTTGAGTTCTCAGAGGAGAATGAAGGAAAAAAACCCCTAGAACTGAAGCTGGCTGAGACTCTGTGATCCTTAATCCTGTCTCCACATGCTGCACTGCTGTCCTGCAGTACCAGCTTGGTTTGGATCAGCTCTGGGGACACATTCACATGCCTTTTAGAAGCTCTGCATTGTGTGATGCAGAGCTGGGCTGCGTGTTGACGGCAGGAGGGTAAAACGCCACTTGTTCCTGGGGCCATGGAGTGGTGGGACTGCATTTGCTGGTATAAATTGTGCTTGAACTTTTCTTAACTAACGGTAAGCGAAGTGAGTTTATATTGGGTTGGCGCTTTGTTCTGCGTCTGTGATGTTCTTCATCCTGCTGTACCAACTTGTTAGTAACCTCAGAGCTGTTTCTGTTCTGCTGTGTGGACTTGAGGTGTGTGTCTCTCTAGTCTTTCTAACTTGTGCTTTATGCTTTTTGTGTGTGTATTGGAGGCTGCTTGGAATTTATACTCGAGTGGACTCAATTCAGTCAGTTGAGGGTCTGGATAAACTGGATTAAGGAGTATGGAAAAGGAGCACATATTTCATTCACTTAATGGATTTTGAATGTGGCCAAAAAAATGACAGGCGGAACCCTTTAGATGGAGAAAGCCCTCAGATGCCAGTTGGTATATATTTTCCAGTCAGTGATTTGATTTTTGGCATATGCTGTGGGCTTCGGTTTTGCAGGAGATGCATACATCAGAGAAAATATAGGGAACATATGTTTTTCGGTTTGCAAATGGCAAAACAATTTCTCTGTTGAAAGAGGCTGATGGTGTTACTTGATCAGCTCGCCATGCCTTGATAATCAACAGTTTTGTTAGAAGAAATAGGATGGATTTAATGAAATGTGCTCTGGATTGGCTGCTTCATATGCTTTCTTTACTACTGCCAGGGAGAATGTGTTTTACCCTGCAATTACAGTGTTGAATGTCATTATTTTTTTATAACTATTGCCAGTGTTTAGGATTTCCTGTTTTAGGTGTGTTGCGCTCAGATCCATTCTGCGAGGTCCTTCAGTTACGCCTATTGTGAATTCATGCTGTGCAGTTGTTGTTGGCTGAACTCTGCTTCCAAGATTTGCATTTTGTATAAGGATAGTTTGCAATGTTATATTTCTAAGTGGCATCAGAGTGGTTTAGGTCATGCGTGTCCCTCGTGGTCTACAGTTAAACTTCTCTTCTTGCCTTTTGAAGAACATGTGCAACCTATTCTTTGGTAACTGTAGATGTGAGCTGAGCTTTTCCCTGTGTTTGCCAGAGGAGAAGCACAATGACTTCATGTTCCTGAAGTGCTTGAATGGAATCATGTTATGTCAAGGTACGTGAAGCCAGGACACTGAGGACAGGATTCATCCCATTTCACTTCAGGCACTTAACTGAAGAACCTCAGCTGAGAGATGAGCTACCCAAAGGCTCTTTCTGTAATTCACAAAAAGAAATTGGCACCTTTATGGAGCAATTCATTGCTTGTGAGTTTTTAAATACTCTTTGGGGGTCTCATTTCCTTTCACTGGCTGTGGAGGGAGCAAAGGTTAGATCAGTTGAAGCCTTGAATTTAGGAGGTATGAAGTCAAGTGAGAGGCTCTCTCCTTTCTAACCTTCCCCGCTCTGGGGCTGACTGTCCAAATAATAGCCCCTGAGTTGTTATATTTTATACTGTTTGTCATCCTGCCATATGGATACTGAGTGCTCAGATGAGCCTAGCACATGTGAGGGAGTAGCTTTTGATGTCCTCCCTGGTTCTGATCTGACCCCAGACCTTCAGCCCTGCCAAAGAACCTCCCCCTGTGGGGCTTTTGGAGCAAAAACTGAGTAATGCTGGGAGGCAGCCTGTGCAGGCAGCGCCAGTACAGACTGAGGGACTTCTGCGGGCCTGCTGTGCGGGGTGTGTTGGTGGATGCCTAGTGATGTGGCTAATCAGAATGTCTTGCACCTCTTTTGCCCTTACCGCAGGTTGTCAGCAGGATTTGAACCTTGGGTGTTCAGCGGAGACCCTTTCCATGTAAGCGAAAGGAGTAACACTGGCAGCCTTGGGACGGATAATCTCTGTGGGGATCAGCCGCAAATGGGGGCTGTGATGCACATTGTTAATGCGTATTGCAAATGTAAACAGGCTGTGTGTATTTATGAAGGTATGTTAACTTATTGTTCTGCATCCCACGTACTCTTCCGTGTTGATTTTCTTTGGCATCCTTGACACTTCTCTTCACAGAGACACCGTGTGCAGTTTTCCAGCTCTGCTCAAGTTGTAGCCCTTTCCCTAAAATACACTTAGCCACAGATTTCAGCCTGCAAAACATTACTGATAAAATATATGCATATTTGAAAACAACATGTTCCCAGACACCAAGCCAACAAGCTGCATATATCACATGCAACGAAAGATAATTGAAAGTGTTGAATTTATTTTCGGTAATGTATCCCTATTAGTGGTCTCATCTGTTCACTCTGGAATAGTGGCTTCCTTACCATATGCTCTCGGCCATACAACAGTTAGTGTGTGACATTAGGTACAATGGATCAAGTGCGTAAGCATTCAAAGCCTGTGTATAACATAATGGGACTCCCAAAAGAAACTTGGATGTGCAGAGAGAATTTTGAACTATTCTTTCAAGGTGCCTCCGTGAGCTGGCTCTTGTGGAAGAGCTGCCCCCCTCATGGTGCAGAACTGCAATTGGGAGGGAGGGAGCTTTCTCTCTGTATTTCAGTGCTTTGGTGTTTTCACGGGAGCTGTAAAGCTTCTGCTGTTTTTTTTTTTTTTCCCAGCCATAAGACTACAAAATATGAAGGCAGCTTTAAAAGACAATTTTGCATAGCCTGATATATAGTAGAGCTACATTCCCAATATCAACTTTGTAACTCTAGGATAAATGACAACCAGAGCGTGTTTGCGATGAGATGTAACCAGAAGCAGAATGGGACCCCAGGTTTTCAGACTGGAAAAACCCTGCTGAAGCAGAGCGCGTGGGGGTGGGTTTGCATAATTAAATGAAAATGAAGGAATGTCTTGTGTTGCTGTAGTCCCAGCTAAATGTCTGGTCTGTTTGCTCAGGATAGCAGCTCTAATCTATGGCTATAGGTTGCTGCTGGATTCCTGCCATCTTGTTTAAATTAGATTCATAGCCTGGGGAGCAGAGGGTGTAAGCAGGAAGCCATTGTAATTTTCATGGTTTGGACACCAGCGTATTTTCATGAGCTGAAGTTAAGTGTCTCTGGGGATGCTGAATATCACTGAAACATTTCCTGAGTTCTCTTAAGCTGTACAATGGTATGTCCGAGTCTGTTTTCCAAAGGACAGAGCTTTTTGTTTAGTTAGTGAGGTCTTAGTTAGTTCACTGAACTAGTGTGCTTTTATGCTTACAATTTATTGAGGAACAGAAGAGGAGGAAGGTTGTGCAGGAAAAATGGAGTCCTTAGAAAGCTAGGAACACTGTAGTTTCTTTTATAACCCCATAGTAATTTATGTTTCTATTTTCTACAATCCTCAAGAGACTATGACTTTACAACTGCTGTGTCAGAGCTAGTTTTTTAGACTGTAAATAGGTGAAATGGGTAGCAAGCTCATGGTTTTAAGTAAAAAAGCAATAGCTGGAGCATCCAGGTAGAGAGGGTACGGTTGCTGTCAATCTTTGTGCAAATCACTTTGCATTGTGGCACTTCTTTTCCATTTTGTGTTGCTTAGCTCGTACAGCACCAACACAATAGTAGTGTGGTTTTAATTAGAGATCTTTAGCATCACTGTGCACGCACTAACTGTTGTCTTTTACCAGTTTGGGTACCAGAAGTACCGCCAGTGCCCAGCAAGTAGCCCCTGGTAGACTGCTGAAGCAAGCGTTGGTTGGGGTAACATTTTGGCTGCTTTGCTACAGCATTTGTTTGTTTTGTTTTAGTCATGTCTTCCCTCTTTAAATTTTACATAAGCTGGATCAAAGCACAAGGAGTTCATGTGACTTGCTCCTGAGTCGCAGTCCTCTGTGTTAACCACAAAGCCACAAATCACTTATTTGTCCCTGAAATGTTTACTCGTTTTCCTTTCTTTCCTAATCTGTCGGACTCCCACATCTTTTTATCTTCTTCGTCTCTGCCTTCAGCCCATCCCTTCCTCAAAGTTTCCATTGACCCTTTTCCCTCCAAGGCTCGGTGTCCCTCCTTTATCTCAAGATTTCTTGGCAGCCTGCGATATCTTTCACATATACAGGCTGGACCCTGGTGATGAAATGTGTTGCTGCTAAAGGGAACGTTTCAGAGGAAATTTCAGAGGATTCTTGCCCTGAAAGATGTGCTGCGTTAGCCACAAATAGGTTTGTGCAGGACACGACGGAGAAATCTTTCCCCTGCTGCTTTCCGTGTGTCTGATGGCCGGTGTTTGCCTTAGCACGAATGAGGGTGGTAGCAAGGACATGTGTCGTTCCCACATTGGCCGTGTGAGCAAGTACATTCCTGGAGTTTGTTCTGGGTCTGAATTGGACCAACTGACTCTGATAGTTTGAGCTCTGAAATTTTGCCTGAATCTGCAGACGTACATTTTCTTAAAGGTGTAGCTGTACTGGATGAAAAAATTACTGCTCTGCGCTGCTGTCTGCTTCCCTCTTCTTTGAGCTGTTGGCCGTTTCTGACCCCCAGCCATGAGTGCTGCTTCGCAATTCCAGGTTTGTTTCAAAATGGTCCAGGTTAGCAGAGGCTGCTGAGACTCCTTGAGCTCACTAGCTTGCTTAGGAGCATGCATGAACTGCGCTGCTGCTGAGTGCAGGAGGTGGTGGCTTGTGCTGGGAGGGTTCTGGAGAGCAGGGCTGGCAGTTTGACTGGAAGTGGGAAGGGGATGAGTGTCCCTGGCGCTAGTGCACTGAATTGGACTGTAAATGTTGAGTTACAGGGGATCTGTGTGTGTGCAAATCTAGGCAGACTCTGCGAATGCTGACAGTGGGAGAAAAAAACGCGTCTGCTTTGTGTAGCAAGCTTTGTTCTAAATATTGCGGTTCTTGCTCCTGCTTAGGGGTGTGAAAAATGAGGATCATGTCATTACTGTAAAAACTCAGCCCTTTCCCTGCCCTTGAAAGTGTAATTAAGTATTGTTCTGTTACCTAAAGTGAACCATGGTATGTGAAGATAAAAATAATGCACGTTGGCTAAATTGCATTTTAAAGAATGAGGGAATTTTACCACTTTAAGCAAATCTTTTAAGCTCCTTGTGTCTCAGCATAGCCACCTCTACTGATACATACCCATGGGGTTTTTTTTTAGAGGGAAAGCGCAGAAATACTCCGCCATGTATAGGTGTGGGGAAGCTTACGGAGATGGAGCTGTAGCTTAGCAAGTGGTGGGAGAGGCTGAATTTGTCTCTGGGAAGGGCATGAGGGAAGCAACTTCTGAGATGCCGTTGCATGCTTACTTCATGGGGATGAGTCTTATTTTGTAAAGAGTATGGTTTGAGATGAAACAAGCAAACAAGAAAAGCACTAAATAAGTGCAGTGAATAAGTGAATTAACTCTTTAATTTTCATAAAGCTTGTTAAGAGGCCAGTTTGAAGTGCGTAAAACCTTTCAAACTTTAGAAATTTTGGCTATGGATATTTATGTGATGGCTCAAGCCCATCTCACCTTTTGTGTTGTGGCTACATAGCATTAAACAGTTTCTTAGTTACTTGCAATGAAACGTCCCACTGTGTAGATATAAAAGCCATTTTTTCCACTTCGATATTCTGTCTCATTGAACAGGTTTTGATCTCAGTTAACATGGAGTAAATCCAGAGTAATTCCATTACAGTCAGTGATGTTAGTTTGGATTTACACCAGTATAACTGAGGTCAGAGTCTGGCTGTGGTTGTCTGCTTTCTTAATTTGCTAAATATTACATATTTCACAAATATCCTTTCATATCTCCTCTTCAGGCCTTGCTGGCTCCTCCTACTTTCTCAAATTCCAAGATTAACAATGTAGGTGAAATTTACTTGATGAAAGACTGATTAAGCAGGGTCTGGTTTTTATTAGCTCAGCTGTTTTTCATTTTTTCAGCACTGTTTGAAGTTTCATTGTACTCAGGATAGGATCTGAATTCATCATGCTTTTCCTACTTGACTCAATTTTGTCAATTAGAAGTGCAGTGTTTTAAATTAGAGGGTGCTCTCTGACATTATCATTGAGTAGGACTTGTATGCCTTGGTGATATTTCAAAGCAGTTTTTAACTCTGAAGATCAGAAAAAGGAAAAAGGTTGTGCCTTAAGGCAATAGTGTTAATCAGCAACATAATGTGTTTGCAAGAGCTTAGTAAATGCGAGATGTGACTTTGGAGAATGAGATGAATTAAATTTTTCCTGTTTTTGTTTATATTTCCTGACATTACACTAGCTTTGTAGGAGTGTACTCTGAACAGAGTGTTTTATTTTACCATGTGTGAGAGACATCTGGAATTGCATCTAGGTTATTCTGCTAGTTAAATTTGGTTCATTATTAAGGTTAGATGTTTAGACAGTTTTATCTGTGTTTATATAGTTCAGCTGGTATGCTGGGGTCTTGGTCCACATAATCATACCAGAAATAAATCCATAACATGTCTATTAATGTCTTTACAGTTGGACTTCCACTGGTACAGTATTTCTGCCTTCATATGACGATAAATAATTCTGCCCAGAATATCCAGCTCTTACTCTAGGGATAAAGAAAGGATGGGAGGTGGGAAACACCACCTCCTTCACAGTTTGGAGACCTTGGGCACAAACAAACTCTGTCTGTAGTTAAGCAAAACACTTAAGAATGTTTTTGGATATATCCTGTTGATTTTGACATGATTATCACATATGCTTAAGTGTTTTTCTGAGTGAGGCCCTGGAGATTTGCCTCTGGCAATGAAGAGAATCTGTGGCAGAACTAGTGATTTAAACCCGAGCGATACAGTCTTAATTATTCGGATGCCATTTTGTACTGCAGACACCTGCACAAGAGCTTCACAGAAAGACTGAATCGCTATTCGTGTCTGTACCTGAGTATCTCCTAAATTCCTCATAGTGACAGTCTTCACCATGACTACACCGGTGGGCAGTTCGTAAAAACAGGTGGTTTCTCGATCCTGCACAACAGACTGTTGTTTAAAGAGAGTTAGTCATGCACTTACGGTCTTTGTTCCCTCGGCGTTAGTGTTCAAGAAAGTTAGCCTGACTATTAATGCTATGTAGGAATGCTGTGTTGGTTTACGAATGCCATTAAGAACTGCATGTTTTCATTGTGGTTTTGAGCCTTCTTTTGGATGCAAGAAATAAGGCATAAATGAGAAGCTCTGGGTAGCTGTAGCAGAGCCATCGGTTCGTATACCTGTGCTTTCCTCTTGGAAGAGTGTGCTGTCAGCTGGACAACTGCTCTGGTTTCTCGGGCAGCCGGTGTTGGAAGCCTCATGGCCGTTATGGGAAAGTTCTTGAGAGGATGTTTAAAGGCAGAAGGGGGTTTGGCAGAGGCAGCCTTCTAAAGAGACTGCTCTTTGAGGAAGAGAAGCCATTCCATTATCACATCCTGTCCCGAGGCCTGAGACTTGCATGGGGCAGTGAGGTCCCATTGAAGGGGATGGTGTTCAGAAGTATGTTTTCTTCAGATCTGAACTGCTTATGCTGCTTGAAAGTGCCTGTGGTTAAGACGTTCCTTTTCTAGGACTGCGCTTCATTGCTTTACAGTTAGGTCGTGCCTGGACAGCATAACTAGCAAACCAGAGCTCTCATAACTAGTAGGTCTTTTGTTGGAAAAGTGTGTTTGGAAACCTTTGTAAGTGGAAGTGAAATGGGCAGTTGAAGGTTCAGTGTTGAGTCACTGGATGGCTGGACTCTGAAGTCTTGCTGCCTGTGAAGGACATCAGGCATGAGACTGGCAATTGAGGGTATGCCAGAGACACCGTGCAAGCAGGAGCAGTAAGCCACCCACGCCAGAACAAAGGCAGAATCCAGTCTGTCAGGGCAAGAGTAATCTATTTTAAGACTAACTTCAGCTAGAATAATATACTGTGTCTGAGACATGTATAACTAGTGCTCTTGTTCTTTAAAGAAAGGTGAGTGACATGCGTTGTGTGACAATTTGGGCCACTTAAGTTATTAATTTGTACAGTCTATGAAAAATTACTCTTTTTCCTTTCTATTTTTAATGGTGTAGAGTTTTTGGATGAGTTTTTTTTTTTCCTAGCACTACTGGAATCTTATTAAGCGCTCATAATTTTAAAAATTGTTCCGTATTATATGCTAAGCCACTTGATTTTGCCCTGAAGTGAGTGACAAGAATCTCGCATTGCACTAAAAGCACCCTTTTGGTGTTGACCCGGGGCATCCTCACTTAATGTGTTTGGCTGCCAGCTCCTTTCACCTGTCTTGACTTGGGGGGAAGCGGTTACCACTGAAGATATCCCAGCATGAACTGCGAGAGTGTATTTCAAAGCACATGCATGTTCAGAGAGTGAGTATTTTTCAGGGTCTGCATTGTGTCTGGAAGAAAATACGCTCTTGATTGACCTATGTAAACAGTACAAGCCAGGTTGTAGCATTGGTTTTTGGAGCTTGATGGCTTCAAGGCCACAGATCCAAATTCTCCAAAGAAGAAAGCTTTGTGCTCTGTGTGAATAAACAGGCAGAGCGATTTATTGAAAGCAATAATCATGACAAGTGCTTCCATTTTTAGAATTTAATAATTCTTTAAGAGTAACTTTGATTATTATTTAGCAATTGATTATTTTATTTCAGTGTGAGGATTCCATGTTTTTCCAGTAGTCAGCTGAGCACCTCCCAGTCTTGTTGGAGTAGGCCAGACAGAAGGAAATTGGGAAGTACAAGGATCAAGGCAAATGAGTCAGCCTAAGCTAACTTCTGTCAGAACATAAACAGTGGCATTATTTCGAACAAATTTTAAAAGATGAGCAAATAAAAAACAAGGCTTCTGCATAATGTATTCCTGTTTAACCGATTTAAGTTACCCTCATGCGAAATGAAAAAGACTATTTTGTTTAGGGTAAAAAGGTTAATGTTCTCCTCTGTTCTTTCCTCCTCCCTCCCTCCTCACATCTGCTTTTTGACTTAGTTTGGAGCATGCTTGCATTTTGCACTAATGAAACTCAGTGGAATTTTATAATCCACAGATAACATTTAATGTTTCCCTCTCTTCCACAGCTTCTTAAAAACTACTGAAGCCTGCACCAAGAGCATAAATATTCTCACGATTTTCCTTTTTCTTCTTCCAAAGCCATGAAACAGCTTTCCTATAGCCGTTAACCTCCTGTTCTGTTCAGGCATCCCACCGCATGTTTTGGCTAGGTAATGCCATGTTCCCTGCAGCCAGTGCCAGGGTAATAAGCCCTTGCCCAGGGGTGACAGAAATCCGCACAGGACGTGATTCTGGTCCTGCCGACGCTGCTAACCTCCGCCAGTTGCATGGAGCTGTGGGTAAATCGGGATGGATTCATAGCTACCCAGTTAAACTCTCATGAATCTTGCTGTAATGAGCTGCCTAGAGTTACTGCTTGCGTAGAAGAGTTGGCAAAAAGGCGGTGTATTTTTAAGTGAGCTGCCAGTGAAAAGGAAACAAATGCCACTTGTGGGACTCACAGATGGCATCTCAGGCCCTGTAACCTAGATGGATCTGTGCTATTTCTGTGAGCCGTGCTTTGTGGCCTTAAAATTAGTTTCTTGTAAAACACTTCTAGTGGCTTAATTCTGAGTTTATCCTGAGCCAAACCAGCCTCCTCGCGTTGGTCGCTGCTTGCACAGGGGCTGAAGACATTGCGCCGCAGTACTGCTGGGGGTTAGCAAGGCTCTTGCTTTACCTGCCCAGAGGGTTACAGGTAAAGCTGAGAGTCTGTTCATTTATTTTTTTTTTTTGCAATGGAGACCAAACATTGGTAGTCTGTTCAGCTTTAATCCACACAATTTATGACATTCTTGTTTGTATCTTTTCTGTGGAGACATCAGCAACGACCTTCAGTTTAGCAGGGCAGCATCATCTACTTGAAAAACTTCTCATGCCCAAGAGATGTTAGGTACAGTCTCAAGGATGAGGAAGAAAGTGATTGATGAACTTTGAGGATGCTGAGTCCTGAGAGAAGGTAGCTCACACTGACATGGGTCACTGGCTCCAGTTCTTCCAGAACCTCCAGTTCCCCGTGCGATCTGCTCTGAGTGCCTGTCTGGGCTGTTGGCCATGAGACACCAGAGCTGCTGTTTCACGGCTGGGTAAGCAAGCTGAAATCGGTGCTTTCTGAATGACTGCACGGCTCTCTTCCAGCTTTGGTTCTCTTCTGGCCTTTTCCCAGTTGATTTTTAAAATTTTGTTGCTTTGTTAGAAGGTGTTTTGCTGGCTGTCAGAGACCTGTTTCATACGCCAAATGACTGCCAGCAGAAATGATGCTTAGATAAGAATTGGGGGATTGTTTACGTACTGAGGAGCTTGCATAAAGTCAGTGAATTTGCAGATTCTCTTTCTGAAATGATAAGTAAACACGTGTGGCTTGCAGCCCAATCCTTAGCAGCACTCTCAGAATCGGAGACTTCTGTGCAACAGGCTTTATTTAACAACTATTCTCAGAGATCAATTGTGTGACTATTGTGGGGACAAGTTCTGTTTTTTTGATTCTTCCGCCAGATTAAAAGGATGAAGTCAACTCAATGCTACAGAGGGGGGAGGAGAACATTTTGTTACTTCCCGTGTGGTTGTTAAATGGCTCCCAGCAGCTAAACTGGGGACTCCAGTGTGCCAGTTGGGAGAGCGGATGCGGTGGCTGGTCCTCCTCCATGCAGGCTGCTGTTCCAGAGTGAGAGCTGGGGAGAACCAGAAGGCACACCACAAGGCATTTTCACTGGTTTGGATCACAGAAAGGAAGGAGACACATATGACTCTTGTCCCCACCAAGCCATTCTGGCAGCCGTGGAGAAGCTCCTCAGCCTGGCTGTGTGTCTCCTTTCCCCCTGCCCTGAGGTTGTGGTGGCCATTGGGGTTTCTCAGGCTTGGTTCCCTGTAGTTCTGCAATAAGTTTATCTCTTACTGAATGATTTCTGCTGCTTAAAAATGTTTTTGTTAGTGCCTTTTAGAAACTTACAATTACAAATGATACAGGCAGCAGTTAGGGGATGGGAGAGAGCTGCTTCCAGCTGACTCGCCAGCTACCAAAGTAAACAGTGCTCTGATGAAGGTTTTGAGAGGCTTATCTGGCCGTGAAAACGTGCTGTATCTTTCTTTTTAAATTGATATTTAAATCCAAACTACTTTTTTAAAAAAAAAAATAGAACTAAAATGTTTCAGTATTTGCCAGGCTTTGTCAGATAAGCAATTTTGCAGTCCTGTTTTCTGCAGCTTTTTCCCGTCACTTTCTTGTGCGATACAATCCTACAACAGCCCAGGTTGGAAGGGACCTCAAAAAATCATCTGGTCCAGCCTATCAAACAGAGCCGCACCAGGGCTGAGAAACGTGTCTGTTGAGTAGTAATAGAAAATGAACTATTTACAGTCTTCACTGTTGAAATTAATAATAGCTTTTTAAAAGGACCAAAAAGTTCACTGTAACCTGGGACACCAGTAACTGACCTTCTTCTAACATCTTCAGTAGGTGTGTTCACAAACTAATTGATGCTTCTTTATTCACAGCGGTGTTTGAGGCACCACTGAACCGTCGTTAGAGCCCTGGGGTAATATCCACAACTGGATATTGTCAGAGTGAATAAGCAGTGTATACAGACAGCGTTATCTGCTGTAAAATTCCATGTTCTGTCAGCTGCATATGGATTAGTTTTGTGAAGTGGACATTTATTTAGAATGATGCATGGAGATTTGAATTTACAGTTATAATGGCTAAAAGGAAATGGTTGGGTTTGTAATGGTTTTACACTGGTAATCCTTTAGCAATTTATTTTATAGTGTAATACTTGGAGGGGAGCTGGGGTCTTTTCTAATTGAAATCAATAAAAACTCTGTCACTGACTTAAAAAGAAAGCAGATGCATTTTTAATAGTGAAAAGGAAAAAAAGAAAGTTCTTGGTACAGAGTAAACTCATATGCAGAATACTAGGAGTTTTGTACCGAATGTGACACAACTTCTTTCTCCTAGCAGCTGGTCTCAAATGACTTTATTTTTGTTATGCTTGGAAATCTCCGTTCTCAAAGGATGGCAACTGGATAGATCATAAAGCATTTTATAGTATTGAAATGACGGTGTTCATGCATGTGTGTGTATATACATGCACACACACACACAAGATGTCATCTCAGCTTATTTTTATTCTCCTAGAATTTTCTAAAAGAAATAAAGAAATCTTTTTTTTTTTTCTTTGTGTTCTTTTGAGAGACAGGTGGCTTGGTATGAAAACTGAGGAAAATTTACTTGGTTGTGTTTTAATTATGCAAGTGTGGGTAGGGCTGTGGTTAGAGTCTCATTATCTTTTCTCTTTGTTTAGGGCTAATTGACTAATTATGTGGTTTGCTGATAATTTTCAGAGCAAAATTGATCTAAATAACTTTTCAAGGATTGTGTCTGGCATCTGAAGGAATTTTAGTTCAGTCTTTACTTTTGTGCGTTCCTCTTATCCTCTATGAGGAAAAAACCCTAAAACTTAGCACACCGTATATGAGGTTTGCGTCTAACAATTGTGCTGTTCTGCTTTGTGATGTAACTCCCTCTTGTTAAAGAAACCCTAACAGACCCCTTTAAATATGATACACCATATTCCATCTATGATTTTTTTAAAAATGATCTTTCACCGTGTGAAGGCATTACCAGAACATAAGCCTGTTGAAGAACAGCATAGGATTAATATAGTAATTTATTCTGCAAAGTCCTCTTTTCCATGGTCTCTTGACAGTTTTAAGCACCAACTGATGAAAGCTGTGATCTCCTTAAAGCTTGTTAGGGGAAGAAAACATCGACTCCTGTTTTTTTAATAACCGGGCAGTAATCACACACGTTAAGTTCTGTTCCCGACTTGGGATATCACTGTGTGGTACATAGCGTGAATGTACAGTGTTTCTCATCATCACGGACTGAGCAGTACTGGGTTGTCCTGCTCTCAGGATGCTCAAGTTGCTGTTGGTAACTTTATTTGCTGACGCAGTCTGTTTTTATGTAGATGTGGGTGCTGAGTGCATTAGTAATTCTATATGCTTCATGAAAGCAATGTGGCTGCAGTTTCAGCAGGAAAGAGCCAGTTGCTTTTTCAGTTTTGATTACGTCTCATGATCAAAAAGCTGACTTGGCTTGAGTAAGATAGCCCTCTCCAAGGGTCTTCCAAGTCTCTTTGAAGGAAGTAATCTGTGAACATAATCTTCCAAGCAGCAGAAGCTTTTAATTAGACTTTGTAATTGTATTCATCTATTCTGGAAAAATAAAAGAATCTGTGATTTTTTTTTTTTTTTTGCCAGTCAGCCTATGGACCCCTCCTATGGTGAGATATATTTGGGGACATGGTGGGAACCAGAGTTCAGCAGAGAAAAAGAAGGAGCCTTACAGGCGAGCTTGCGGTAACCTGCAGTGCCAAGAGGCTCCCGACGGTGGAGCTCGGATATTCCTGGCCGGCCGGAGCACAGCCAGTGGTGTGGGCAGCAGCTCAGAATGAATCCTTGCTCGGTGTTGCAGTAAATAAATTCATTTTGTAATGCAATACCAAGTGTAAATTTTGAATTAAAAATTGAGTTTTAAATAGTATTTGATTTGACTTCAATGTGTTAAGGTTATTAATCACAGAACAGCACTGTAACATTTGTAGTTACATTCATTCCTGCCCTATTCTTTAGTGTAAGTTCTTTATCCAGCGCTGTTACAAGTGTTGAAGGAGTATTGCCAAAGTACACAGACCAAGAGATGAGACAGAAATAGACCTGGACTGAACTGGAGTTCAGTCTGGAGAAAGAATTTAAAGAGCATTATGAACTGAATTTTATTCAGTTCAGATTGTTGTTAACAAGGGGAAATAAACAAAACCAGAAAGTAATCTGATGACCTTTTCAGATGTTCGGTGTGAGTTGAGAGTGTGGGCCAGCTTCAGTAACTGCTTGCTGCTCCCATGCTGTACAGTGAGGAAGCTGTGGTTGGAGTCCTTATCAGCTGTTTATTCTTTACTGTAGACCGAGGGAAGCAAATTAGTCAAAGCTTGCATGCTGTATAGCGTCAACAAATGCTGCTTGTTTTTCCTTTCCCTTGCATCTGATGGTGCTTTGTCTTGTTAGAAAAGAAGCCATGTGAACTTCTGTGCTATTGGCAGAACTGGACTGACAAGCATAAAACCAAACCCCTCTGCGCACAGAAGAGATGTGGAAGAGCATGGGCAGCAGTTCTGTATGTACTTAGTTCACCGAGATGCCTCAAGGCTTGAATGTAGGGGACCACCTAGTTGTAAGAGACTCACATAATCTCCGTGGCTCTTGCAGTCCTTTGGCCTCCCTTAGGGACTGTCAGCTGAGTTGCCAGCTGTGGCTGTGTTTTTTGTGATTTGGGCAATCGTCCATTGAGAGCTGGCTAGAGGCAGCCAAAGTCATTTCAGAAATGATGGCTGCTGGCCCTCTGGTGAGAACAGACCTCCAGGGCTGTTCAAAGAACCAAGGGAAAGGAGGAGGAAGGTGGGTCTCCTGCAGATGCCAGGATTCTGTATGTTTGCTTGTCCCCAGAAAGGAAAAAAAAACTTGCTTTGTGTCAGTCCTTTTACATCTGGGACATTTAATATCCACTGGCATTACTTTAAATTTTAACCACATGGAGTCAAGTTTTCTGGTGTCTTTGCCTCTTATTTGTACACCAGCAATGGCCAAAATCTGGCCTACTAGCGGAACTGGAGGGGATGTTCAAGTGGATTATTTCCTTGGATCAATAATCAACCTGTAGAACTATTTAATTCAATCTTTCTTATTGCCAGCCTGAGGGAGTAGATTTTTCAATCAGTGGTTCCACGGTGGGTGGGATGCAGTACCACTCGTGCAAGGGGCTTGAGAAGCTCTCAGGCTATTTCGTGCCTTCTATTTAAGACAGAATTTCTAGCAAACCCAGATTTATTTTAATGGTCTCTGGGTAGAAGGGGTTACTCTGCACATCCTGTGGTTTATGCCTGTAGTTCTTAGAAGGTAGAGTTAACAGTGTGCTAGTTGTTGCTGTGCTGGGCAAATCAGCACCTGATTTTTATTTGGTTAATAACTTTTAGACAACTGCACTTGAGGCCCATAAGATAAACTTAGTGCTTGTTGCAGTAGACAAAAGATAAAATATCAGATTTTATCCACTGTAGGTCTCCAACCTAGCTTTTCTTTTCCAAGAAATGTAAACATACATAATGCCTATTTTCTTAACCATTGTTATTTTCCTTTTTAAAAAAAGAGACACAGTCTCATAAATGTTATAACAATGGGAAATAACAATACAAACATGACACTTACTAAGGCACATTTTCAGTAAAAATTCTCTTAAATCTTTGGTCTCTGAGTTTCATCCAGGCTTTGACCACTGCCCTGAGGTGTCTGGTGAAGAACTGGATGCACAAGAGTGATGACCATTGCTATCCATGAGGATGGGGCTTCCATAATGCTCCACTAACGCTCGGTTAGGCTGCTTAACACTGCTTTGCAGTTTGCATGGACTATCTGGTTTTTATTTGAATAGCCAACTAAAGAAAAACTCTGTGGAGTCTGGCTTCTTCCAGTCTGTTGGTGTCTTAAGCTGAAGTTTGCATATTAAAGTTAATAGTCATAAGTCATGAGGCTGAAAAACTATTTAAAAAAAAAAAAAGTAAGTGACTGCGTGACTGCATTAAGGAAACATGTGAGCTTGCTGGGTTTGTTTGCCTTTTTTCTGTCTGATTAAGAATCTGGTAAAAGTTGCTCACTGCAGTTCTTGGGCTCTTTAAAAATTTAATTGTACCCAGGTTAGAGTCTGAATGCTAAAAGCAACCGAGTCATGCGGGAATATCATTTAGGAAGAAACTTTAAATAGCTTATTACATGTGCTAGTGCTAAGCATCTTGGCTTGCTCCAGTGCTCCCTGAGTCCCCTGGGAGGGTCTTTCCAGTAGGGGATTGCATCCATTAGCCTTAGGGGACTTTTCATTGTAGGCAGCATCTCCAGTGCTGCTTGTTCTGGAAAAATTCAGCAAGGTGTTTAACCACACAGCACCATCATCTTTAATACGAATTGAGGGTGTCCTTCACTTCAGAGCATGAAGCAGAAGGTTTTAAGTTTGGGGTTTTTTTCTAGGTGGTGGTTAGTAATACTCACCTAGCTTCTATTTTCAGTCATCTGCTTGGGTTTAGTAGTCTGCTGTATAAATTTGCAATCAGTTAAAGGTGGAACAGCATTTTAGATGCATTGATGGTTAAAACATAATGGTAAAAAATCTTCTGATTCTGTGTACTTATGTTAGTCAGCTGTTTGAGATGTAAAACTTTTTACTATAATTTTAGATGGCAATTAGAAGTATTTTTCTTTCACAGCTGCCACTGTGACATCATACTCTGGTGTTGGAAAGGCCAAGAGAGCACTGTGAAACATTTCTGATCGCTTCTGCTGAGTGATCTGGAGTGGGGCAAAGTCCTGATGTGTAGGACCCAATTTCCTGTTCGGAAATTAAAGGTTTCTGCTTATGTGCCCTTAGGACAGGCAGCTGGCTGGAGGCTGCTTAAGAGTAACTATCATTACTCTTATTTTCTTAATCCTTGGCAGGTATCTACTCCTAAAGGTCTTCAGAAGAGTTGCAAGCAAAGCTCTACAATGAGTTGGATATAGAGAAGGAAGTTTGAGGAGAGAGCATTAAATCAGATAAAGCTCAATGCTCAGTGCTGTTAGTAAACCGCTCTTAGGGAGTAATTGTACACCAATTTCTTTTGGCAGCAGCCCTGACTTAGGCATTTTAACTGTCCCAGCTGATCATTCACAACCCTTTATCATCTCTTCACTTGTGGTGGAAGTACTTGAGAGTGTGTACAGGAAACAAGACTGGAAGACAGATCAGATAGATACAAAAAAAAAAAATTTATATATATAAACCAAATACGGGCAAGGAGGGGTGTGTATGTGTATATGAAATCCATGTTAGACTTTTGATCTCAAAAATTGTCAAAATTGCTATAGCTAGGAAGCAGCACTTGGATGGAAAGGCAAAATGGGAATTTCTTAAACTGGCACTACTCATGAAATGAATGTATGTAACCATGCCCAGTGTGTGATTTTTATTTTTTCCCCACCATCATACATACATCTTGACATACGTTAGAAATTTATGCAAGGGCGCCTCCACTGGGTTACCTGATTCCCATTCGCATCATCAAAAACCTTCCCTTCTTCCTCCCCAGCCAGCCCTTTGCCATACACGTATTTTCAATGATGCCAGTAAATCAGAATCTCCCAAAATTGTGTGACAATAATACACTTATTTGACAGCCTGAAGAGACAAATAACTCATTTGCATAGTTTGACCTGTAAATTCTTATTCATACTGTTTCACTTGAATCATGATGCTTAATGGACAGTGAATGGGTAAAACAGTGAAATACAGCTTCCTGATGAAGGTGTCGTGATCTTTTGTATACTGCAGCTCTGAAAAGAATTTTTCATGGGGATATCAAAGTTTTCATACTACACATTTCACTTTTCAAGGTATGCATTTAAAATGCATGTTTTAATGAGTACAGATCTTTTTTTTTAAATGCCTAGTGCTAAACTTGACAGTCCACTTTAGAGATAAAAAAGAATGTAGGTGATAATTGCCACTCAAGTTATTCTTTGTGTTATAAGGTGGGGGAAGCCATCTATTTCTGGAGCTGTATACTACGTAATGAAGAAATAATTGAATATACTTTGGTCTGTTCAGTTCTAGGCCAGAGGGCTAGACTGTCACTCCATTGCAAAGATGCAGCACTGGTAGAAATCTGCACAACTCTGACATTATGCCATTAATCTAGTAGAATTGGAACAACACATCATTGTGTGTAACGAAACAGGAATGTAGTAAAAGGCTATTGTAATTGCATTTCTCATTAAAATGTCAGGGTTTTGTTGCTGTTATGTGGGTTTTGTGTTTGGTTTCTTTTTTTCTTTTTTTTTTTTTTTTTTCTATTTTAATGTTTAGTGTACTCGTTCTGAAGTTTATTTGTTCTTTGGAAGTATCCAAAGGTGTGGGTTTTGGGGTGTGTGTGGTTTGTCTTTCCTTTCTTTTTTTTTTTTTTTTTTTTTTTTTTATTAATCCTGGATGTAGTTTTGCATCAGGGAAATGTCCTTGGTCTGAATTAGAAGAAGGATTTCTGTGGGTGAGAGCACTCCACAGGACTTAGTCTCTCTGCTGAAATTCCTTTGGCTACCGAGTATCAATTAGGGCTTTTTTCTTTTCCCCTTCCAGAACAAAGAAATTCAGTGTTCTGAGTTGATGAGAGCTAGGCAAATGGCTTCCATATTCCTTTGCTAGATCTCCTAAAACATCCAGTTTTCCAAACCAGATATTTGGTGCAGATGTCTTATGTGGTCAGGGTTAAGAGAGTGCCAAATTTGCAATCACCCTCAGCAGTAATTAGGTGTGATTGTGTGTCATTGGGCAATTTGTGGTTTTCCCGATGTGCTTGCTGTTCAGCTTGTGTATAAACATGCAGCCATTTGAAATGTGGCAGAAAGTCGAGGAAAAACATCAGAGCCTTTCAGAGTGGCCAGCTTCTCAGGTTACTATGGTCTTCTCTGCTTATTTATGAAAGATGGTTTTTAATTGTTTTGCCCGAGAAAGGAAGCATCAAGACTCTTAATCTCTGTCAAATGGACTGGTACTGAGTTTTATGTTGTATTTGTTTAATTGCTTAGGTACAAGCTCAAGCACCGAGGTGGTTGTGTTGAGTTTTGTGATGTCGGTTTAGGAAGTCCAGGCTTCGTGCAGTAATGTGCAGCCATTCCTTTAAAATACGTTTCCTTTCCTACATTATCGGTTTTATGTGTATGTGCGATATTAAGTCTTGGATCCCCATGTCAGTTTGAAATAACTTTTGCGACAAGAGACAAGAGAATTTAGTTCCTGCCTAAGAAAGTTACACTGCCTTGCTTTGTCTGTGTCGGGTTTTTTCACCGTTTTTGCACCATCACCTCTAAAGGACCGAGGAATGAGCGATGGGGAGACCTCCACAATGAACTAGTCCCAAGTATTCCAATATCGGTGCCTAAAAATGGATTCCTATTTCAGCATCAGAACGACATATTCTGTTGGAATATTTCATGTGTCAATCTTTGCCTAAAGAACTAATGAAGTTTAAAAAAAAAAGAGAAAGAAATGTTTTTTCTTCAGCTTTACTTGGCATGTTTGCAGGATCTAGTTTCTAAGTAAATATTCTGTATTTACAATGCTACATTTGTAACTATGTTTGACTTGAGGAATGTCTGACTTGTGTGCTTGACTTCTGCATGCGGTTATTAATGCTTCAGGCAATTTTGGATGTGGATAAATGTGCAACTATACCTATGAGTTGACTGGCTATATGGGTACCATTGAAGATGCACAGAAGAACAAAGCTGTGCCTTCACAGCTTTTCTCAGGCACCAAAAACTATTTTGTGTACTGACACATTGGTCTTTTTTTTTTTACAATGTTTGCCGTTTTCTGTTAACTTGACTGTATATCTTTTGATGTCTTACCTTAGTTCAATGCCACAAAGCTTTTCAGTGTTGTTTAGATGATAGTTCTTACACAAGGTGAACTTGTACAGTGTGCTCCTGTAAAACTGTTAAACCTTTCTGTTCCTTCAGAAACTCTGCCTGAACTCGTGCTTCATAGTCGGTATCATCAAAGTGCTAAGAACAGTTTTCCATCGTGATCTATGTAATTCTTTAACAGTGCTGGAGTTTAGCATTGCACAGGCATTCGTTCTACAGAGCCGCGTCCAGCTTGATGACTGCAATTTGATTTAGACTTTACAGTTTTTGAGGTTCTTACCATATCAGTAATTTAAAATTTTATAAGAACTTTCTGTGGTGCTTTGTAAGAGAACTTACCATTCTTTCCTGAAGTTCTTTTTGGGAATAGTTCCTAACTGGCAGGTAAACTTAAAGCACTTCTGGTAATGTCTCCTCACTTCTGTCTGTTCTGAATGCTTTGAAGGCCTGTCTTTACCTACACTGATGAAACAGTCTTGCTTGGGTTGCACTTTGAGGTAGTGGAATGAGGATAAAAGAAAATAAACTTGGTGAAAGCTATTTCAGCTTTTTTGGCAAGCAGATCACATAAGCTGGTGGCGTGACAGCATGTGAAAGACAAGAAATGCTGGGGTTTTGGTACAAGATGGTGAGAATCAGTGACATCACCATTTAGACCTAGAATGATGGGCTTGTAGAGCTATCTGTGAAGAGTGCTGAATAACCTTCATAGAACTGAGAGAAGATCAGATCATGTGGATGGGGGAAGCGATGCAAGCCCGGAGCTGGGTGGTTATTGCCATTCCAGATGCCTTCCGTATCAGTAATCGATCAGTTTCGTGTTGGCAAACTGACGGTAGCTGTAAGTTTCCATGAAGTACTAGCATCTTTGCTTACAAGTGGAAATATTCTGGACGTCCCTCAGATAAGAGCTGACGTAGAGCGACATGGCTGCTGTCTTATGCTGGGAGTGTTGGTGTCATTCATGTTGTGGCTGTTTGTCCCTTAGAGGAGATCATTATTGCTGAAGATGTGGATGATCCTGCTCACTCCTTTCTGGGGCCTCGCTTGTCCTCGGGGCAAGTTGCTGAGCTCTGGCCTCAGCCGCAGAATTGGCTGGCGGGATCTGCCCTCTGTACGGCTCCTGTGAAGCGCTCGGTTCTGTCCTGACGACAGATAACTCTCTACTTGGTGCTGACTAGCCCAATACTCCCTTTCCAGCCTCTAATCGAGGTGGCATTGCAAAGACGTGCTCTTTACCGAGCTCACGGCAGAGGGCGGCCAGAGCCTTGGCCTGGTCCTGCGGCCTGCTGGCAAGGGCCGGGGCTTGGCAGCCACGCGCTGCTGCAGCCAGCCCTTACGGCCTGCGGAGAAACACGGCAGGATCCTCATCCAATCCAAACTGGATGGGCTTTTTTAAGCTTAGCTGAAATATGTTGCTTTTCAGATCTTTATTTTATAGGGAAAGAAAGCCTTTCCAAAGGATTTACTGCTCGAGAATTGAAAAATGTAATCCCTCAGCTGACAGGGAATAATGGAGCTAGTGGTTTTACTATATGTGTAAACCCCATTCTATTATATGCTTTAGAACAATGGTTGGCAGGGGATAGATTTGAAGCAAAACAATTTGGAGATAGCTTTATTCCAGGCGTTTGCTTTAAAGAATACCCAGAGGAGGATGGTACCAGGTGGAGGGGTAGGAGCGGGAGCATGGCAGGTTGAAGTACATGGAGGGACGGTGAGTCCTTATAATGGCTCTTCTGATGATAGTGTAGCATCTTAGTAAATAACATTCACAGATAAATGGCTCAAATCAAAGCCTTACAGAAAAGAACCACAACAGTTTAATATTCTAGGAAAGGGTTTGTGTGATCTCTTGGGTGACTTTCAAACAAATGAAAACCTACGCTTCGCAAAAGGCACTCATAAATAGAGCCCCCCCAACCAAACGCGTATGTGATTTTAGTAGACTTTAGTGATGGCTGTTGTTGAAACTCCAGCGAAATAAATCTTTGGACTGTCTAGATTATGTGGAAGATAAGTACATATTAACTTTTATAGAGCTTGGAAACCACTGTATGGTCTGCTGAGGCAGCACTTCCATGTAAGCTACAGCTGTATTAAATTGGCACCACTGCAGTTTCATGCTTTTTCTTTCACCCTGACTGCATAATTGTACCCCATTTTGTATGCTGGTACGCGGCTGATCTCTTTATGAGTGGTTTGGGACACTAAACCAGCAGAAATCTATTTACTTTTTTTCCTTTTTGTGTCAGTCTATTTATTTATTTATTTGGCTCAGCACCCTGAACCAGCTTGCTGAGCTAGATGAACGCCATTACTGGCACCAGGACAGGGCAGGAATGTCTACCCGGGACAGGAAAAGGATAAAGTGCCTGAGTGCCAAGACAGATGAAGGTAAACTGTCAGGAAATCACAGCCATAGGAAAACAGCTGGTTAGAATCACATTTGATACCAATTAGGAAGGCAATTGTTGAAGGGGCAGAGAGAGAGGCTTGTGGTACAGCTAGTGTGATTGGGAAATACTCAAATATGCGCTGCCGTTACTCACACACCCCAGATGACTTCAATTTCATGCCCTGTCATTTCTCAATATACAAAGATGTAGAAAACGCTGCAAATAAAGTTATTTCTGCTTCAGTTCTTTTTGGCAACTGCTGCTAGATATGCTGAGATTGGGCACTGGGCTTCTCCAGCCAGAGGGTACATATTCTTTCAGGCAAGAGATGTGGCACCTTTTTCATTTTGTTATTTTATTTTTTTTTTAAGATCAGTCAGTGGAGCCGGTGTGTGTCATCTGTTCAGAGCAGCCTCTCCTTCATGTTTACCTATACAACTATTTTTGGAAAAATACACGATTTTTTGGTGCAGCCACATTTGTTTTGGGGATTTTTGTTCCCTTCTGATTACTAAGAGCAATTAAATGATTGGTGAAAAGTAAATGTGAAAGAAACTCGACACAGAATGCTTTAGGTACCTATAAATGTTTAAGAAACCTAGAAGTTGGTAATACTGGAATGATTACTAGATTTGGAATCATAGATTTCAGTGCTGGGTGTATCATTCCTTTCTATTTGACGTTATTTGTTTTTTACTACCAGATTTTTATGAATCTGAAGCAGTTAGCTCTTCAGCTGAAGTTGTCTTTTGATCACTGCGTTTTCCTCATGCTTTCCGATTTTTTTTTTTTCATTCTAGAGATTGGTCCAGTGACGATAACCACAGATCCCAAGAAATTTCAATTTGAACTCAGGGAACTTTATGTTCAGGTGAGTGATGTGTTCATTCTCTATGTGGTTCTAGCAAAGGCCCTGTTTCCTCCCTCTAGTCTTTCCTCTCGTGTTGATATTTCTGCTATAATGCTTCATCAGGATGGTAGGCCATCTAGCTCTCTCATTTTACCTGTGCAAACTGTCATTTTCCTGTTCTCTGGTCATCTTAATTTATGATTACGATTAATTACTTTGTCTTAGTTTGCATCATTGTATGGGGACTCGGTTCAATAACACAAGAAAGAATAGTTAGATAATGCTAACATTTATTTTGCATTTTAATTAGTCCTGCCACTTGTTCACAGACACTTTTATGAACTGTTTTACTGTGTTCTGGAACTTATTTCCCATTAAAACCCTTCATTAGCTTTAATTAATACATTTAGGTACAGAATGACTGTAAGACCCATCAAGTATTACATAGATACTGTCTTCACTGCCATGTGTTACTTAGCACCAACTGATTCAAAGACATCAGGTTGACTTCGGTACTTTTGTCTTCTGGAAACCCTGTTGAATTGCTTCTGTAGCTGTACTTAGGAGACAAGTGGCGGTTTTTGAACTAGCACACCAGTATTTTGCCCTTGGTGGACATTCCCTGTGTGAGAATGAAGCACAAATGACATCTGGATTGGATGATGGAAAGACAGGGAGGTACTGGAATGGATTTACCCTTGCTGAAAGAAAATACGATCCTTTTGTCTTGTCTTTTAATCAAGCAAATTGCTTCTGACCTATGGAGAACCTTGCTGGAGTCAGTAGTGCCAGACTCTCCCTTAGAAACTGGCACATGGTGTAATCCCTGCAATAAAACATTGTTTGAAAGTCAATAGTGTTAGTTTGGGAAGAATTTAGTTTAAAAGTTGGCAGAAAGATTGAACTTCAGAGAAAACAATAGTAAATTTACAAGGACGCAGAAAATGCCAGCCATTATGCTTTTCTCCTTCGTAGGGAACTTCAAACTTTAAAAATCCTTCCAGTCTTCATTTTTTGTTTTCTAAATAGCTATACTGGAATATAATTGCAGATATTTCTAAAATCATAACTAAAATTATAACTTAAATCATAACTTCATCTATGATTTAGATGAAGCTTTTGGGAATTTAAAACTTCACTTACAAGTAAGTTGTTTAAAAGTTTATGTCTAATTAATTTAAGATTTCTTTCTTTAATCCTGATTGATTGCATATTTTGTAATCACTTTCAAGGTGTGCTCATTCAGCTAAATTAAGACTTTCACTGACTTGCATTCACTCATTATATTGTGAAGAGTCAAAGTATAAATTAAAATAGTGATTAGAACAGGACTGACAGAACATCTTGGAGTAGTTCTCCCAGAAATTGTGAACACTTCCTATGTGTTCGTTGTTAGTATTTTTCTTACAAAGACAGTTAAAAGATGCAAGAATGAATATTGTGGAGATAGGGGAAATTTTAAGGTAGGTTCATTTTGAAAAAAGGTGCAGAGCGAATATTCTCATTAATGAACAAAGCTAAAATTAAGGTAAAGATAGATTATTTTAAGGAGTATTGAGTATAAAACATTAGATCAAAATATGCTCTCCCGGAATAGTGCAAAACTTATCCTCCCTGGACATCAGGATAAACTCGGCTCTTGTTTCCCAAAAAAAATTACTCTGGTCACAGAATGATTGGAGGGTCTGTGCATGATACTAGAAATAGGCTTTTGGCTGGCATTTGACATCAGGTAAAAAGGAGTCTGTATACATTTCACTAGCCCTGTTCCTTTTACATTCAAATTGATAAAGGAAGTATTTCTTTGACACCCCATAAGCTGATCCTATTTTGCCTACGTTTTATCTGTAATTAACTGTGAATGATTTGTATGGACAGCAGGACAGTAACTTGTACTTGGGCAGCAGTGGCTTCTTAGTGGCACTTTTTTTTAAAAGTGTTAACCAGCTTTTTTTGGTGTATTTTTGTATTAATTACCATTTTCACAATGCATACTTATTTAGATAAGCAATATAATTAAATCTTGCGCATGGTTTGAGTGTTACATGATCCCGTGATACAGATGAAAAGGCCTTATTTGAGTATTTCTCAGTGTAAAAATGACAACTTACTTAATGAAAATAGCCTTCTGTAAGAACTGTCGATAACATTTTTTTAAATAAGATACTAAATTTATCCATTTGTGAGTGGATACAATGCTGTTTAAGTAAATAGTTATACAGATATTAAATGTAGACGTAAGAAATGTGAATAGTAAAGATGAGCTGAGATAACAACCTAAGTTTCTGTGTGCCTGTCCGAACTGAACAGAAAATGAGACTTGCTGGGTTTTACTTACCTCTGTTTTTTCAGAAAACTTCACAAGGTAGTTGTAACCGTATTTAATTGCACTTCGGAGAGAAAGGCAGAAAACCCTGAAAGGAAAATTTTCTTATTTTTTGTTTCATATTTCTACGTAACTGCCTTTTGAGAATACCCCTCTTTTGCGGTTTAAGAATAAAAAAGTTCACGTTTGTTCTCAAATAACTGTTTAGCTCAGCAGTGCTTTTCCTATTGTACATAGGAAATAGATGCTCCCATATGGAATATTACATGAGCAATAATCTAGTAGACTTGAAGTGGGAATAGAGACTTTCTTGTTCCAAGCAGGTGTCTACAGAAATTAGCTATTATCTTGACTTTGCCTACAAATCAAAGCTTTAAGTGTAACAGTGTTTTGCTGAAGATGACGTTCACTTTGCAGGAAAGAAATAGCTTGGATATACTGATCTGTTCCATGGCTTTGTAAAAGCATTGCCAAGGTAAAGTTCTGGTATGTGTGTCAAAAATTTTTTTGGAGAATTTATCTCTTGAATTTCAGGCATTCTGGAGTCTAATACTTGCTTTTCCCATAAAAATAAGACTATTTAGAAAGGACTGATTATAAAAAGAACAATGCTGATGTACCCATTCTTCAACATGGATGAGAAGTTAATTGATACTCTTTCTTTGATATGGGATTAAAGATATTGATAGATTAAGAATTGTTACTGACATGAACATTTAATTGGGGACAGCTGAAATTTTTAAGGACTGTTAGACGAGAAGACATTTTGTTTTCTGATTCATGTGTCTGTGTGAATATTTAACCTCAAAACAATTTCTGATGGTATCTCAAGAATTAAAACGAGATACAACAACTGCGTTATCTTTTTTCTTCTTCCTTCCCAGCATGTAGAGGTTTGTATGTAAGTATGTGTGAAGGCATGTTGATCGTAGGAAAAAAAAGAAATACTTAATTTTGAAAGTGCAGAGAGGTTTTGCTGTTCACAGGGGCAGGTTTTACAGTTAGTCTTGAGCTCTTTGGAAAGTTCAATATGTGCTCAGTATGTCAAGTTCATTTTTATATAAGTTGAATTGAACTTGTATTTAAACAGTATTTTATAACCATACAATGCTTAGAGTAAAAAAAAAAGCGAGTAAATTATTAGAAGCCGAGAAAGTATCTGTCTGGAATGTCCCAAAAGATAGTAACTTATTTGGTATGTTCTTTTTTCTTAGAAAAATGCTTTGTTTTTCTTCTAATTGTGAACAGGGTGGTGGAGACTGTCCAGAGATGAGCATCGGGGCAATAAAGATTGCTCTAGAAATTTCTCTACCTGGTTCTTTCATCTATGTGTTTACTGATGCACGATCCAAAGATTATAGACTTACCCATGAGGTACTTCAACTCATTCAACAGAAACAATCACAGGTACAGATGGGATTTACATTCTGAGCTCGTTTATGTATTTGGTGCCCTGTTTTCTCAATACTGAAGGGTAAAATTCTTCTATATGAGACTTAGTGAAATCTTTTTTTAGGAGAGACTATAATACAGCCATTTTAGGGAACTTTAATTTTTTTAAATAGAGAGTTAACTGATAGGGTTAAGAAAAAAACTTAAAGGAATATTCCTTTTAATATTGTAAATTAAATAATGCAGCTGAACCTTCTACCAGTGTTATGTATTCTTGTTCAGCTTACCACTTAGGTGGATGTTTTTATATTGTTCTGAAATAAGTGTTCTGAATAAGTATTCTGTGAAGTCAAGTGCTGATAGATGAGTATCACTTCTAAAGTGATTGTCTGTTCGTTTTCTTCTTCATTGCGTTTTCCATCAGTAGTGAGTGCAATATGGCTGTCCTTCATGCAAAGTAACATGTCAAATGATATAATTCTTTTGTTGTCGTGCCTTAATGCCATCTCTGCAGTCTTTTCCTAAAGTTTGCACCATGTGCCAAATGATTTTTTTAATTTTTTTTTAAATACAGGTAGTATTTGTGCTGACTGGAGACTGTGATGACAGGGATCATATTGGTTACAAGGTCTATGAAGAAATTGCCTCAACGAGTTCTGGTCAAGTTTTTCACTTGGACAAAAAACAAGTTAATGAGGTAACTTTGCTTGAATTCTGCAGTAGAGAGAGAAAACAAGGGAGGAGCTTATACTCTAAATCTTTTAAATGACCCAATTGTGGGTTAAAGAGAATAAGGGGAATTTCTAAATGTTCTACTGTTGGTATGTGGACTATGTTCCACCTTTCCCTTGCTTCTTTTTCGATCTGCTATATCAGGATGCAATTCTGCCACTTTTATTTATGTTAGGGAAGTGTGAACCACCATTATCTAGACAGAACCTGACCACCTTCCCTCTGCCTGTGCCAGAAGGCTTTGAGGAGGAGAGCCTTTGAAATAAGGAGCAGTTCTGTGCTCTGAGGAGCCCAGTGGCTTTACTACTCTGAGAGAGAGTGCGGTATCAACTTTAAATGAGCATTTTGTTAGCAATCAAAGGGTTTCTAATAAGGCCAGTCAAAAATGTTCCTCACGTTATGGGCAGGTAAGTGTGAGCTAGCAGTTTTCATTGTTCACAAAGTAACTGCGGTAACTTCTTAATTGAGGTTATTGTTTCAATACTTTTGACAGCTCTTCTGGCTTACCGGTAAGTGTGATTGCTGACCAACATCCTTGAATGACTATTTTCTTTGCAAACTCCAGTGAGTCTTAGGCAGAAATGAAATTTCAATAGTGCATGAGAAAATAATTCGGAGAGAGATGAAATCACAAGTCAGTTATCTGGGCAGCTGCAATTGTTTATAAATGTTGTAAACATTTTCCTTTGACTTTGTGGTATAGGCAATAACTGGATGAAGTTTTTTAATAAAAATTTGCTTCAGTTTGTTTCTTTTTCTTTCTTTCCTCGAATTTGAGCAACGAAAAATGTTGGAGATACATTGTAGTTTTCTACTGTTATTGCCTAGAAAAATTGCAGTTCTTATTGGGGATGTTATAAGGTACTGGCAGTGATCAGTGAAGGTGAACAAAAGGAGGAGCTTCCCAGAGGATTTATCGTCCCAAAGTCAGATAGGTTAAATATCAGAGGGAAAGAAATTAGCTGTTGGGACTGTGCAATTCCTAACCTGCATTTTGTAATAAATTGTGTCTGAAGGGTAAAACTTCTCTCGGTGAGAATCCATGAAATCCCGTTCTACAGAAGGGATCATGATACTGCCAGTGGGAAATGCTCTTTGCAAGAACTGATGTTTTCAGATAAAGTTTTTGTTTGATTGTTTTGTTTTTGTTTTCTTCTGGTTCTCGGAGGTAGAAGTGAGCAGAAAGAGCAACTTGTAGGTGCTGGGAGACACTGTGCTCATTAGTGGAGCTGGCATGCGCTGTTCTGTTGGCTGCCTGCCTCTGCTGCTGAACTTCTTGGCACTTTCCCATTTCTACGAATACCAGCTTCTGCTTGAATGCTTAGTCTGTCTTTGAATTTTGAGTAAAGTTTTAAGCAGGGGGTTTCAGTAGCCGCTTTCACCTCCTTCCTGCTTCATTGTGGCATTTCCTTTGAGCAAATAATGGGCTCCTCATCTGCAAACTAGACAGCCCATGGCCTGCATGAGAGCCAGAGTTTGATATCAACAAGTGATGATATCAGTAGGTGCTATTCTTGCAGGATTTTTTGGGGGGGAGGGAAGAGTGCACTGCTTTATTATAATAGCATCTCCTTTCAGTGGCTGTAAGAGATCGCCTAGGTAAAAAACACCAAACAACCTCTACATCACTTTCAGAAGTCTACCACAATAACCCAAAAGACTGAAATAATTTTAGTGATCATTGACTTTACGTAAAGTTACATCTGGGTTAAGGGACTGTGAAAATGAGTTTGCCAAAAGGCTGTCATCCCAAATAAAACCTTCACTGCAGATTGCAGTTCTGGATCAGAAATCCTGTTTTCAAGAAGCGTATCCACCAATGGGTGGCTGCAAATGAACAGGAGATGTAGTAGTTCATGGTATATCCTTCAGGCAAGATTCGACGGAAATAAAACCTGCCCTCCTTTTTATCTAAGTAGTCAATGATGTGTAAAGAATGAAGTTTCTAAATGCTGAAACATATTCACTGTTTTGGGCCTAGAGACCAATTGTAAATGAGGAAAGAGCTACAGAGTCACTGACTGTGAATACTCTGCCAAACCAATATCTTGTTTTGTTCAAACATTTTTGATTGTTCTACCCCCAAAAAACCCAAACAAAGCTATTTTTAGTGTATAAAGTTTCAAACCGTTGCTCTCATCCTTGCCCTTTGTGCATTAAGCAGAGAATGAAGCAATATTATAAGCTAGCTACAAGGAAACACAACAAAACAATACTTGATACTTATCCAATGCTTGTGTTATCGAGAAGACTAAGAAAACTTACTGCCTTCTTCACTTCTGAAAAAGATGTTATGATCTCAAATACTACAATTAACTTAGTCAAAATTATTGTCAGTTGACAAAGTTATGTTGGGTTCAGTCCAGCAAAGCGTGAAATGTGTAAGTATCTCCACTTATTTGCTGAATGAAGCTTTCTAACAGTAGGAGAGGAAGTTCATATTTTGATAAATTTGCCATGGTTTCTGTGCATTAGATTAATAAGAATATTCTTAAAGTCTAAAGCACAAGTTTTGTTTTTATTATCTAAAATTCTTCTAGATTTTTCCTTTATTTGGGGTATCAGATGTACCATCATCTCCAGAGGTAACTTTGTACTCCAAAACCATAACAGGTTTCTAATAGTAAAAGGTCAAATATACTTTTGTCTTATGTGGTAAAATTTGGTGAATTACCTGATTCCAGGTCTGTAAGGGAGGAGAAGTATTTCGTGATCATACTCCTTAAAAGGGAAAGATGTACAATTCAAGTTCTAGTTTTGAAGTTCTATTAACAACTTGTGAATACTAGCGTACTTAACTACAAATTAAGTGGTCTGCAGTTTGGAATTTTTCAAACTGATCTCTAGTTTTGAGGCTTTTATCCTACTGAATCAGTTCTAAAATGAATGTTCTTCCATGTGGAAGACAGTAGCATTCTCATTTTGTCTTCAATGTCTTGGAAAGGTTATCATGGTTGTTTTATTGAAGTATTTAAGTCCTGACCTTGAAAGGTGTTTCTTTAGGGTGAGATTTCCTTGGCTGCAATGAGGTTCCGCGGCTGCTTTTGTACGCTTAGGGCTTAATTTGAAATAATTGCTCAAAATTAAAATGCACTGAGAATACTCATCAAACATGGGTTAAATTCTCCTGTTAAGAACAGTTTCTGTATTTTCATAACCATATCCGATTTTATTCGTGTCTTTCCAGAATGTACTAATTTTGTCTTGAATTGAAGTTATATTACACCACACTTACTTATTCCCCTCATAATGGAGTACTGGAAGGAAATTCTTGTAAATGATTCTGATGCCCAGAGGTTTGTACTGATGTCAGAACCAGCGTTAAGATGAACAGTGATGATCAGCAGAGTGTGAATTTGGTACGACTTGAAAGTAGTGGTGATTTGATTAGTCATTGGTGGTTCAGATCACGCCTCCAGGTCATTTTGATTGTTTGTGGTAAAAACGAATCGTTACTGTGTCTGATGAATTGGACTGATCAGTACGGCTAAAGCTGGGAGTTCACAAGAACGGAGCTAGTGAGCAGCAGTTTTCAGTTTCTTTTAGTATTGAAACATTTACTTTCTTGTTCTAGCCTTTCTGTAAGAAGGGAAAATTTTCCCTAGGCTGCTTAGAAATACAGCTTTCTTAACGATTTTCAAAATAAGTAGAAATGGATGTTCCATATATAGTTCCATATATATTGATGGGAGGAGAGCTGAGAATGACTGTGAAGGAGACTGGAGACATAGTGTTGTCTTTGGTGGAAAAAGGGGGTGCTGTTGGGTGACCTAAAAGGTGGGTAAGACTAGATGGAAAAAAAAGAGTTTGGAATTTGGGTGAGAAGCCTGTGAATAACAGCGATGATGTGAATGAGAGATTAGGAAGGGGACTGAAAACAGGGATAGAACACGACTGGTAGCAGAACACGTTAAAAGGAATGGTGCAGAAGGGGACATTCATGTGGGGAAGGTGCAGGAGGTTAATGTCTGTCAGTTCATGTGGATCTGGAATGGAGTCCAGTATTCCTCATGCTCATGAATGCTTTGCTGTGAACAGAAATCTCTCCAACCCACTGGAAAAGCACCCTATTTCTCCTGGCTGTTAGTCCTCACAGAGGATGGCAACCTAGGAGTTATAGCTACACAGCTTGGGTTAGTGTTAAAGGTGTGTTTTGTGTATGGACCAAGCCCATGTTTGGATGATACTACATAAGGAAGCAATTTTAAATTTGGTTTCGCTTTGTTAAAAATGTGTAAGGCCCCTCCACTGCTTTACAAGAGTAACACGAACGTGACAAAGTCAAAAGCTCAAAATTGCAGTTTAAAATGAGGGTTTCTTGCATAGCCTTGTTTCTTGCCGTCTCTTTTCCCTCTGCCCCAAATGGTCAGTATGCATTTTCATGGAAAAAGAAGGAATGGTTTTATGGCAGAGGCAGCTGAATGCTGCCTCGAAGAGTATGTTTCTGCTCTGAAGATATGTTTTGTGCAATGAATGCAAACAAGGGAGGAAAAAAAATAAGTTACAGCTGTCCTTTCTCTGTTTCATATGGAACTTGGATTCTCTGGAAAAAATAGGCTGTGATTGTGTACATAAGGACTATCATAAAGCAACTGCAAAAAGATGTTTTAAGGACAGTTGAAAGCAGGCAGGCTTAATTCTTGTGTTTCCTAACTTTGAAGAGCTTGAGATTCAACACTAATAAACTTTGCAGTTGTGTGGTTTTTATACATGTAATTATAGTTATATGTATAATTTATGATTTATTTTCACAGTATAGCTTTCACATGCACTGTCATATTTTTATATGTGCATTTAAAAGCATTATTAGAATATTTTTCTCTTTGGGTGGAAGTAGGAACCTACATATACTTAAGCAATGAAACAGTTAACTTCAAATCCTGTTGCTTTCACTGTTTGAGAAATATTCTTGAGACCCAGAATAAACAAATGGGAATAGAGACCATGCTCCATAGATTTTTCCAGGTTTCGGCATGCATTCCAAGAAAAGACCTGACAGCAGGGCAGGTTGCAAGAGCAAATTCTCTGGTGTTATAAATTATTTCTGTATTTGCCCTTCCCCGTCTAGTAATATCAATCAAGTCACATTTTGGCAGAACAACAAAAGCTGCTGTTGTTTTGGGGGCTTTCTGTAAGGGTCCCAAAGGAAAAAAAAAAAAAAACTCCTTCCAAACCAGTGTTACAGCAGTATTGCAAACCTCTTTGGAATGACAGGCTTGGGAAATGGATCTCCCAGAATTGCCTGTTGAACTTTGGGGAGAAATTTAACTATACAAGAAAGTTACTGCCAGAGCTAAGAGAGCTGGGGCATTCTGTTGCCTCCCATTTTCATTTTTGAACTTGAAAAACTCTCAGAAACCAAAGTTGGGTTCCACTCTGAATTTAAGACCCTTACTTGTTCTCAGTAGCTTCTACTTCTGATACATACTTGGCTTTAAAACAAAAGTGTTCTTGCTTTCTTTTTCTGAAATGGAAGTTGCACAACATAATTCTTCCCTGGGATGATGCATTTTATTTTAAAGGCAAATTCTGCTATAAGAGAACTCCTCATTACCCTTAGCGTCATCAGCCAGTCTGCATACAATTAATGAACTGGGATTTTAGCTAAGGTTTACAGCAGTTGCTGTAGTATTTAAGTACTTCATTGCTGTATCTGTTCACATAACACTCCTGTGAGATAGAAATGTGCTGTTACTCCCCTTTTGGTTAAGGAGCGTAAAGCGATTAAGATGGTGTGGCTAATGTGACAGCTTGGCACTCACGCAAAGTAACTGCACAAAACAAAAATACAAGAATGAGGACAGAACCCATGTCAACTTAGTCAATGTACGATTATAGAAACCAGAGGGTCTAAAAATCATACTTTATATAACTAGATCAATATGTATTTATACAAGGAAATACATTTCCGTATGCCTAAGGTCAGACATAGTTGGCATAACATGTGCTTGAGAGACTGTGCCTAATGTGTAGAGTTAGTTAGACTTCCCTGAACATCTTTAGCCAGCCTCACTTTACTTTGTATTCATAATAGGTCAAAATATAAAATGTGTATGCCTGCTCTTCAGAAACATTACATATTTTTGTAGCCCTACTTACTTTTGTTTCATAGATTTCAAAAGTGGAAGACGATGCAAGTTCCTCTTCAGATTATTATTTTTTTGCAATGTAACAAATGGTAGGAGCTACAGAAGTAGGACATGCTTCTTTTAGAATCCTGGCAGTGATTTGTATTCGTGTCTTTGTCTGGCTACGTAGCTGTTGGAATGAAAAAAGAAAGACCAAACTCCCATTAACAATGAAAACCAGCCTGGTCACGTGTGAACCCTCTGCTGGATTGTCTCAACAAAGAAACCAAAAGCTAGAGAGCTGCTTCCCTTCCACACCCAACAATAATTGATGCCTGATCTCTGCAGAACACGCTCAAGAGATACTGATAGTCTGTGATTTTGAAGAAAGGTGGCCCAGCAGAAGTTGAATCCAGTCTTTTTATGCCAGATATGTTTCTTCTGTCCAAAGACCAGCAACTTGCCTTAAAAGATTGAGAGTAGCATCACAGTTGCAAATACACTGGTTGTTTCAGCAATGGATCTATGAGGAGTTGGGGTGCAAGGCAGGCCCTTCTTTTCCCAGTGCTATTTGAATTGGTATTGGTATTTTTGTGGCAGAGTGTTGTCTGAATTGACTTTATGGTTAGCTAAAATTACTTTTTTTTTCATTGGCAGGGGAAAGGAGTAGAAGAAGATTGGATTCACTTCACTTTCTTTGCTGAAAGTTCCTTTTCTAATTTGAGAGTGTTCTGTATCCTCCTCTTACATTACATTAGACTGCTGTGCATCATAAAAGTACTGTTGCTTGTGTTTCCAGCAATAGGCTACATGGCCTCATATAATTTACCTTTGAAAGAAAGCGAGCTTTTGGAACAGTTGCCGTGGCTCTGCTCTCCTGTCTGCCAAAAAGGATATCTGGGGCTCATAAAAGTATTTGTTTTGATTAGATTTTTGTTTTGAAATAAATGGTTGCATGCTGATCAGCTTCCCACTGGAAAGGCTTCCCACTTGCCTCCCAAGTTTGTAGAAGTAACATAGTCCTGCAGTGGTTTGAAATGCTGTGTGAAAGCGAGGTTTGTTGTAAAGGAAATTAATACTATGTAGTAGACGAAGAGATATAATTAGGGAAAAAAAACCACAACAAACACAAAAAAAGCTTTAAAGCTGGAAGGACCTGCCTTACATTCTTTTGCTGAAGTTGTGTGCTGTGGAGTTTTGGTGACTGTGGTTTAAGACATATATTGGCAAAGCTCCTGTAAAGATGCTTTACCTTGTGACCTGATTT
The DNA here is from genome assembly GCA_008658365.1 of Alca torda. Classification (NCBI taxonomy): domain Eukaryota; kingdom Metazoa; phylum Chordata; class Aves; order Charadriiformes; family Alcidae; genus Alca; species Alca torda. Next base: position 7,267,874 of record CM018087.1, on the reverse strand, counting down.
ATTTTCCTTAAGTCTCTTGAAATAAGTTTAAACTAGACCAGAAAATGCCTTTCTTCTGAAAATTCGTATAGGTTCATTAATTTTTACAATTCGTTTAAAAACTTACCTGTTGAGTTAAGATCCTGGAATTAAATGTAAATTTTTCCATATACCTGGTACAAAAAAGTGTCATACTCATCTCAATATATGTGAGTTGAAATTTCTTTTGGAAGCATTTTTGGACCCAAATGTATAATTTCTAAAGGTAAAGCTTAAAATTAGCTGGGTCTTTTTGAAGCCTTGTGATTCCTGTTCCAGGCTTGTCTAAAGAAATCGGAGCTGCAGAATAGCTGGTGTCACTAGCTGTTGCAGAAACCATATTTCTCTCTTGGATCACGTTACTTCAGGGGTTTTGAGATTTAGAGTTAATTTTACTGTGATTTTTGTATGTTCTTTTGAAAGTATGCTTAAGTACCTTGCTGATGCAGACCCTTGTGGAAAGGGCACATGGCACTTGTTTTTACATGGTCAGTGCTGTTTCACTTCACGTTGCATTGGGAGCATTCAACACGTCTCAGGTGAGGCATTACTAATTATGGAAGGATAATAATTTACGAAAACATGCCCCCACCATTTCAAAAGCATTTTGAATGACGCCCTTCACTTCCTCACGTCTTGAGAAGTTCACGTGAACTTCTTTCGTATTTGCACAAAGGTTGCTGGGCCTTTGTGCAAGTTGCTGGGCCTAGAAGAGCAAGTGCACTTTAAAACGGGCTGGAATCTAGTTTCTATCACGAAGTTATCTCGCATGGAAACCTATGGCATAACCCATTTTTTAATGGAAATAGTATGCAAATTATGCCCAAGGAAATGAGGCTCTTTTGGGCTAGTGTGTTGAATCGGGTCCTAGACCTCAGGACTTACTCTTGAGCCCTCTTTTGCTGATGGATGACAGGTCTAGGTTAGTTTATTGTTGGTTTCCAAGTCTTGCGCACTGACCAGTTGAACTGCCATAATAGAAAGCTCCTTTAAAAGATGTTTCTCAATGCAGCCGTGGTTAATTGTAACCTAAAATCATGGATCAATATTGCTATAAATCACATTCACAATGTTATAGGAAAACAATATTGCTTCAATGGGATTAAAAAAAAATGCTGCAGCTCTGTGACATACAGAGCTCGTGTAATATGATTTATTTTGACAGGCCGTGTGTTTTTTGGGGGGAGGTTGAGTTTTTTGATTGCAGAGGGTTAGCCTTGGCTAACAGCTGAGCTCCTGCTCAGCTGCTCGCTCGCTCTCTGCGGCCAGGCAGGGGGGGAAAATCGGGAATGGGGTGAGAAAGCTTCTGGGTCAAGATAAAGATGGGGGAAAAGCAAACAACTTAAAGAAAATTAATTTGTTACCAATTAAAATAGATATTTAATTACTCATTTAGGTAGTGGGAAGCAAAGACAAATACAAACACCTTTCTTCCTGCCCTTTCCCAAGCTCAGCTTCACTCCCAACTCCTCTTCCCTCCCCTCAGTGCCAGGGGGGATGGTGGTTGTGGTCAGTACGTGAGGGTTTCTCTTTACCGCTTCCTCCTCCTTCACTGTGGTCTCTCCCAGGAGCTATAGTCCTGTCAGGAAAAATCCGCTCTGGTGTGGGGTCCTCATGGGCTGCTGGGAAATACCCGCTCCACCTGGTGTCCCCTCAGGCTGCGGGAAGATCTCTGCTCCGGCACCTGCAGCACCGCCTCCCCTCTTTTTATCTCTCACCTGGGTGCTGCAGGGCTGTTTCTCACACATTTTTCCTCACCTCTCACTACCTAGGCAGCATCTTTGCCCTTTCTTAAATACATTTACACGGTGGTGCCACCACCAGCGTGGCTGAGGGGCTCGGCGGTGGTGGGGCTGTTGCAGAACTGACTGGGGTCGGCCATGTCCAGCAGGGGGCAGCCCCTGGCCTCCTCTCACAGGGGCCGCCCCGCTGCCAGCACCTTGCCATGGAGACTAAATAGGTGGATAAAACGGGTTATATAACAAATTTTATAGTAGTGTCATTTGCCCATATGATTCTTCTTTTATGCTTGGGCAAAATATCATCACGTCTCCTCTTGCCTACCACAAACCTGAGGTAAACCCCATATGACGTTCTCTAGGAAAGCTGGCATTGCTTGCGTGACCCTGTTTCTGTCAGCCTGGGTCACGTTATTGGTGCCTAGTGATCTGATAGCGCTCAAATCCAGAGTTAGGAGTAGCTGTAAGAGTGAGACCATGGGTTTTGGCTATCTTTGTTATCTTCTCTTGAAATAGGTGATAACGTAGACCTTTGCTTTGCTTTTGCCTTCTTGGACTGTAGTTCTGTAAGGCACAAATTTGGTTTGGTCACAAGAATTTCTTTTCTAAAGCATTGTTCCCCTCTATTCTGACCTGCATGCTGTGTCTAATAGTAATTTGCATTAGGTGTTTTATGGGGAAAAAAAATTGAAAAAGTCCATAGACGGCAATTACTCGGTACATCTGGATGAGGTAGTTTTCCTTCTTGTTTCAGGCAATTAATAGTTAGTTGATGACCAGAAATATGCATAGATTTGTATCTCTAATTCCTTTTTAAAAGTACATGTGTGGATGTTGTGTAGGGGTGTAACCATGTATGTTTCTGTACTCCTTTAAACATCATGCTTGTCATGGCTTCGGTCATATCTTCTATTAAAATTGCATGCCTTTTAAGTATTAATATTTTTTAAAATATATTTGCCCTGATGTGGCAAATAAGCCTATTCTCTTCAGAATCGATAACTGCACAGGTAAGACAACAAAATTTTGGTCCTTGTTTTTCCAGGCTGTTTTGTCATATCATGTACGTTGGTTCTTACATTGAACAGTATAAGTTGAAGCATACATTTGCTTTGATGTTGGTGCTTTGTTTCCTCTTTACTCCTCGTATGTTATCGTCTTTTCTTTCTGTATTCCTGTGCTCTTGTGTGCTCCTGATAGAAGTTGAAATCCTATTTGTGCTGTCTCCAGAATATCTTTGTTGAAACGGATGCACTGGGTGATAGTATTAGGCAAGTTCTTTACCACCGTGTTTGCTCAGGGTGATGTGGTAGCTGTGTGTCACCAGACAACAGGAGGTTCATAGGTGAAAGGAGTGATCTTCTATTATAATAGAAGTTAACATGGAATCTCTACAAGACAGTATTTCAGCAGAAAATATTTCAACAGCAAATACTGTTGACAGTATAATAACAACTGTTATTGTCTCTTCTAGGTGTTGAAATGGGTTGAAGAAGCAGTTCAAGCCTCCAAAGTGCATCTCTTGTCTACAGACCATTTGACCATGGCTGTAAATACTTGGCAGATCCCTTTTGATCCAAGTCTGAAAGAGGTTACAGTGTCCTTGAGTGGTCCTTCCCCAGCAATTGAAATCCATGATCCATTAGGTGAAGTAGTTTATACCTTCTTTTGTGATAGCAAAACAAAGTGAATGAAAAAGACAAATACTGTCTCCAATAGGGAAGGCCATATTTGTGTTTCATAAATGTCTTTCACATTTTGAAAACCAGTATCAGGATTGAAATAGGTCTAGAGGGTGGAAGAGTGAGTGGGCTGGCAGCTGGCAGGTAGGTTCAGTTGGCAGGTGGGTTAGGGTAAGTTTGCTCTAAGATCTCCTTCGAGGGAATTTGCTTCTGTGCTGCCTCCTTTCACCGAGTGCTCAGTATTTTCTATGAAGAGAACTTGTTTTGCTTTCAGTTTCTGGGTTTCCAACAGTTCTGTATTGTTGCAGGCTGTATTAAATTTCCCAAGTGAATGAAAAGAGTGAAAATAAATGAACTTCTTTAGTATTCTGGCAAGGAGTTACAGGGAATTTTGACTGTTGTAAATGTTAATGACCGCTAAGTAGTAAGTCAAGTATCAAAAATACATCAGTACAGAAGAACAATATTGTATTTACTCCCTGGTTTTGTGTTTTTGTTTTTTTCAGGCAAGCAGATCAGTAAAGGATCAGGACTGAATGAATTGCTAAATATCCACAACTCTGCAAAGGTAGTAAATGTCAAAGATCCAGAGCCTGGAACATGGACAATTAAGGTAAAGTTACTGCAGAAATCATGTATTACTTGTCCTGTAGCTTATAAGGGAATTGTATAATGATTTATGTTATTTCTCATAGATATTCATAGATGAGTTTGTACTACAATAAATGTCCTTTCTGACCTATGTATTGTGACATATTCTGAAGGCAGTAGTATAAAATTCTTATCAAGATATTAGACGTTACTGTCTTAAGTCAAATCCTTGGATGAAAAAAGGATGAAGTGAGCACCAAATTTTTTGAGTCTAGTGAGCATATTTGCTCAGTAGAGGGGCTTTTCTGTGTATAGCAGGTTTGAAGGACTGGGAAAGGGAGATGATGTGCACTTTGCAGGCCAGGGATTTCATTAGCAGGTTCACAAAGTCAATAAATACACATCTAATTCAAACTCCTTATCAGTAAATTATTTAAGTACTACAGTATGTAGATAAATTTGTTCATGTGAGTGCTATCCTAATAACATACAGTTACAGAATGGACCCTAAAGGATTTAAAAATCTTAAGAAGTTAAGATCAACATGATTAGCAGTAATAAACAAGAAAGGATCATAAAGACTCTGCTGAAATGGTTTTCTTGGAACTGACTGTAGCAACTTAACATAAGCCCTTGATCAGGCTCCCTGTGCCAGAGGTTGCTGCTCCCACCACAGTCTGTAGGAAAGTTCCTTGAGTGTTGGGCTGAAGGCTCCTTACGCTGAGCATGGTCAGTGTGCACCGAAACAGACGAAGAGCAATCCTACCTGCTGGTTCTGAGAGTTCTACCAAACAACCAGCTCCTAGGCAGTGACGTATTAACATACTTCTGAAATGAAAGAACAAAATGTCTTAGTGGATTGCTTGGTCTAGCCTTAACCCCTAATTTAACAGAGATTCAAAATCAGGCCAAAAAATGCTTACCTGAAACCATAATAGGGAAAAGGGATGAGCAAGAGCACTCTTACTATAATGCGATTAAACTGGAAGACGAAGCTTAGGGCTTGGCTAGACTTAGGGAAATGCATGCATCATTTTGTTTTAGGACGTGTTCATCATGTCATTTTGATCAACTGTCCAAAATGTAATTCCACCAAATGTGAATGGAATGTTAAAACTTTAAGGATTGCGCTACGGATAAGTGAATATTTAAATAAACTTAAGAACTAGCCCCAACATTGTTCTTTATGGCTAGATGCTGATGTTTCAAAACACTTGAAACGTATTAGCTAACAAATGACACCCCACTACCACACCTTAAAATCAGTGCAAGGCATAACTGTTTATGTAGCAATCACACTATTGAACTATGTTTTCTGGACAGATTATCTTCAGACAAATGAAGTCGAATCTGTACCTTGAGCTGGTTGGTAGGGGGCAGCATGTTGTGACATACATGCTTAGAGTGGGGGAGAGGAAGGGAAGTATAACGAACTGTGAGTTTTTACATCATCTTCTCAATTCTGTTGTGTAATTGTGGCCTAAACTGACTCATGCTTTGTCCTATTGCATACTTCTTTACATAGGTTAAGCAGCACGATCCCAGCTTTCCTAAATTCATGTGGAAACACTCATAGTGGTATAGGTCCCTTCCAACTGAATGGTTATATTCTAGAAGTGTAAATACTAGATTGTCATTTTTGGAGGGGAAGTCACCTGTGTAAGATACTTTCATAGCCAGGTTCACAATGAGGTGTGCTGAATGGATGCGTGCCGTGTATTGTCTGTGCCGTAAGCGCAGGGGTAGTTTGAAAAGGATTGTTAATTCACCTACAACGCTGTAGGAAACTATTGCTAGTGCTGCAGAACTGCAACTAAAAAAGCATGTTGAGCTCAGCAGCTCTATGGAAACTTGTTTGAATGTCTGTCTATGCTTCCAGGACAAGAAATGTTGAAAAGCCTGGTACAGAGACACCATGGTGGTTTGTTAAAAAAAAAAAAAAGTTTGGGTCCCCCTTAATTACATCAGACATATTAGGTACTGAGAGAACTTTTCTTACAGTTGGTGCATTAGCATTCAACTCTGGAGCTTGTTGGAGTCTTTTGTCTTAACCATGCAGTGTAATGAACATTTCTCTCCGCAACACAGAAGCGGAGTGCAGAGGAAGCGAGAGCCCTGTGTGATCTCTCGCTGGCCCTGCGTGGCTGCTGCTATGCCGAGGCCTTTTTGGTTGTGAGCTGAGCCATGTGGAACCATGTGTGTATGCCTGCGCTGCGTTGCCCACATTTCTGGATCCCAGGAATTGCCGAGGGAGGAGCTTGCTTCTCTGACAGCCTCAATGTGTAACACCCTCCAGAGCTAATAACCTCTCCTAAATCCGAGGCTGGCACTCCGCATGGTGCAGACTGCCAAGTGGCTCAGGTGGAACGGGGCCAGCATGCTCCTCTGGGTGCACACCAGCCCCAGCCAAAGTGTCAGGCCGCGTCAGGTTTTCAAGTTGTTTTGTTTTGTTTTCTAAGCTCAGCATAATGCTGTCTCCAATTCGGTGGAGAATAAAACATTGAAATTGACCTATTTTGGGTTAAAAAAAAAGAAAAATTGTCTTGAATATAGTTGAAATATTTTAATTAACTTTTATGACAGGTCTTTTTATGTCAAAACAGGTCTTATTTAGGTTAAAACAGGTCTTGATTAGGTTTGTGCAAAGAGCTTATATAGGTACTTGTCACCGGAACAGCAAAAAGTTATCATTTTAGTAGGGTAACAAATCAAAATGAGTTAATCAGTATTAGCCGCTATTAAATCAACTGGAGAATAATCAGTCCAAGAAGATCCCACCGTAATCCACAACCAAGTGTTAGTGCAGTTTCAGTGCTCAGTGAAGTCTTTAAATCAGAGGTTTGAGTAATATAAAATGCACAGTGTGCAATCCAGTTGTCCCCTGCGCTGCAGGAGGCCTCCAGTTGCCTTCAGGTACTTCAGCATGAGGACATCAAATCTGTGCATGTATGTGGATTTTTATAAATAACTTTTCCTTCCAGGTCTGCTCGAGTACTCTTGGTTGACAAGGTGACAGGAGTCTTTTCAAAGAGCAATGACATGAGAGGAGCACGTGGCTCCTCTCTCCATTGCCTATCAGCAAACAGTACAGGTTCTGTGCAGAAGGGTGCATGATTCTTCAGAAGGATGGTCCCACTGTTGCATGTGTTTTCTGCACCTCAGAGCTAGCTGGGAGACTAAATTTATCTGCTGGTCCTACTGTTGAGATACCTACCAAGAAATAGGCCTCCAGAGGAACAGTCTTACTTGTTTAATAGAAGAGGGAGCATCAGTTTGCTTTTGCTTAGTCCCTTCCACAAAGACCTGTCCTATGGACTCCCCTTAAAATATTTCTTTGGAGCAGTTTCGGAGGGATCTAAAATCTTGCAAATAAAATTATCTTGTGTGTTGAAAAGGCAGGTGAGTGATGGAGGGGAGTTGAGAAGCCATCAGCTGCTCTTTTGTTCGGTTGTTAATCAATCGGCCAGAGCTTTTTCAGCTGAGCAATACCACAGAAACTCCCCAGCTGCTTGTAGTTAAATGATCATCTGCCTGATTGAGAAAAGGAGAGGAAAAGCAATGAGAAATCAGCAGAAAAACTTGACTGTTCTTGTGATCAAGACAGGTCTTTAATGACTGCTGTTGTTGCTCCCTGGAGCCAAATGCAGTGTAATGACAAACCAGGCCAGAGCAATTTCTACTGAATAAGCACATTCCTCAAAGCCTAATTCAGCTGCTTATCTCCATCACTGTAAAGATAAATATATAAACATAACTGTGCAATTAAAAATTTATTTAGCCATTGTAGCTTGGTTTTTCTGTTGTGTGAAAAAAAAAGAAGAGTTTGTTCTACAAAAACCTGTGCCTTTTTTCATACATTTGTTTATAGATACACGCATCTTGGGCAATTTTATTTTGTGTTGATTGCAAGACAGGAAAGCGTTTTTTCCTGACATCCGTGACAAATAAATGTTTGCTCTTTTTATTGTGCTCCCCCACTCTGGGAGGAGAAGCATTAATGTGCAATACCAATGATCCATGTTAAAGTACAAATAATGAAAAGAGGCTCAACAAAGATACTAACTGGAAAGCAATCCTTTGGGATGAAATTTATTCTTAGGTGTTTGCATAAGACTGCCAGCTCCTAGGCATGACAATGATAGTTACATTTATTGCTACCAGTAAATGGTAACATTTTATAAGGTTATTCTAGCCTTAAAAATTCACAGTTATCCAAAGGTCTGAATAAGTGTTAAAGAGAAATAATTTCCCAATGTATTTTTCGATGGATTATTTACTCAGCTTTAGTCACTGGCTTCTTTTGTTTGCACTGAGATTTTAAGGCTGTGACTGAAGACGTAAAAAAAAAAACTTTGTGAAAAGTTTATTCATGCCATAAATTTCTTATACAGATGCATAAAGCTATAAAAAGAAAGCTTTTTCACTGAGTTTGTCTAATGAAATTTTAACTGCCAATTAACGCTTGATAGCATGAGTTGTTTGGCACACTTAAGTATTTCTTTGTATTGTTAACAGCTGGTTTATATAAAAAAGGCTTTAGTAGTGATTTTTCTGGGGTGAAAGGCTAACCAAATAGCAGCAAATAGAGGTCATTTTAATCAGATAGACATCAATTTGTCATAGTGCCTAAATGGCTGTCCCTAGGCAGTTAGTTATAAGAAACAACTGTTTAATTTAATATATACATGCAGCTATATGAGAGGTGGTTACTGAACTGAAGGAATTATGTATTTGAGAATGGATCAGATAATACTCTCTAGATAGATAAAGCTCAGTGGAATGACTGCATTTTAGTACTGATTTTCTTTCACATTGCAAGTCTTGTGTGCTGTCCTGTCTCCCTGAACAAAAACTCAGAGTAGGTTCTACTAACTGCGGGTTTGATCTTGGCATAATATAGCTTAGATATCACTCTTCACAGTCTTTTGAATCTTTATTTTTTTTCCTGCTGTTCTCTAAGTCAAACTCCATGCTCAGTGCAGTGCAGCAGCGGGTGGTTTTTTTTTTTTTTCTCTTTTTCCCCCAACGCCTGAACGGCGTGGAATTGGGTGAGGACAAAAAGCCTTGGAATCCTGTGCACTCCTGGCAAGTAGCCATTGTCCTTTTCTTTCTCAGCACAAAATGACAGAAAGTAACTTAAGGAAGATAAATCAAAATAATTGGAGGATTGAGGACTTGCATAGAGGCTACTGTACCCTCAAACAGAATAACACCAAGGCTTTTCAAGAGTAGGTGGAGGTTGTTTGTGATTTGATTTTTGCTGATTCAAAATGTGGAGAACAGAGGTGAGAGAGAATTCTGGATCCTCTGCTTTCCCACAGAGACCTTGGCTGGGAAAGAGACAATCCTTTCATATATAGTATTGATTGAGGTTGGTCTGTACTTGCCACCTGTTTCATGGCGTGCAGTGCCTGTGGTGTTTGCATATGCCTTAAGGGTAAAATTAGTTTTGTGTATATTTAAAAAAGGAACTTACTAATAAATAAAAAGGTAAGATAAATTATTGTAGCACTGGAAGTGAATTGCTTATATATATTATCAGTAAAAACTTTTCACTTATTTTTCTGTTAGCTTATGTTTCATTTACTATTTGGTAACATACTTTATAATGGTCAAAATCCTAATTTCTAGTCTGCCGTTACAGTCACTGGCATGTGACAAGTAGTTGTTGATCTTGTCTGTTTGTGTTGTGATTTACCTCTGTGGCAAATTGGCTCTTTTTGCTGACGCTATAATTTTAGGGTCTAGTATGTAAAAGTAAAGCTTTATTAAAGGCGTTTCTACTTATAGCTTTTGTCATAAGCCTTTTTTCTGTCTTGTTTTTAGATGAAAGCTGAAGTTTATCTGCTGAGCTCAGTGAACAGATTAGAAGCATTGCAATTCCCGAAATGTTAGTTATTCACATGTTCTTTCACTCCATTGCTCTTTCAGACCTCCAGCAGTGGAAGGCACTCAGTTCGGATCACAGGTCTCAGCACTATTGACTTCCGAGCGGGGTTTTCTAGGAAGGCAACATTAGATTTTAAAAAAACATCCAGCAGACCAGTGCAAGGTTCGTTTCCATTCTATTCCATGCTAAACATAAACTGGTTTTGGGCCCCCAAAATCAAGTAGAACTCTATGGTGATCTCTGTGGTGAACTTAATAATAAATTTGGGGCAGCTGTTGGTTGGTTCTTGGGCCTTGAATATGTGAGTGCAGACAATGTTGCTGTTTTATTTTACTATGGTATTTTTTGTATTAGCTTGGTTTTTTTGTGTTACATAAATCCAGATACCGTTAGCTATGAAATGCCTCAAAATTGCCTTTCTGTTACTTTTGGAGCTTCAGAAAAAGCCTTTAGCTCTGGGCATACTGAGGTGTTAATGAGGAGGCTGCTATTTCAGAAACACACCTGTTAAAAATCAGTAATTTAAACCCTAATCAGTGCTGTGTCTCCTGATGGCTAATAAGCAGAGCACAGCTTAGTGCAACTTAGTTTTTTGCTGCTTAGTAAGGAAGGATTGGAACTAAATGCTGTGTTCATGGGGTACTGGGCCACACATATGGAATTTAACCTTTCCTTTTTTAATTACTTTTTTTTTTTTTTTTAGAACTTAAAATAGCATGTTTTTGTTTTTCTAGGGATTCCTACCTTTGTGCTGCTAAATACCACGGGGATCTTTCTTCCAGCTAGAGTAGACCGACTGGAACTTCTGAGTATTACGGGGGAACTTCTTAAGACCTTGCCTGTGAAATACTATCCTGACAGAAAGCCCTATGGACTATGGAATATTTCTGACTTCATTCCACCAGATGAAGCCTTTTTTGTGAAAATAATGGGCTATGACAAGGATGATTATCTTTTTCAGAGAGTTTCAAGTGTTTCATTTTCTAGTATTACTCCTGGTAAGAGATTTTTAACTTGAATTGAATGTACATTTGTTGCATCTAAATCAGTTAAAATTGGCATCTAATATTTTTTGTAACTTACAGAAGTATTTTCTGTGCTGTTTCATTCCAAAGTTCTATCTCTAGACTGTGATGGACAAGTTAATGTTACTATCTACTAAGTATAACTTTATCAGAAATTGAATTTCTTTTTAATAAAAGGAAAAAAATAGGATGCATGCTAGCAGCTGTTAGTAATCTTCTGGGGAATATTTGTTTTCTTCAGATGCTCCAAAAGTTACAATGCCCACCAAGACTCCAGGATATTACTTACAGCCGGGGTCTGTTCCTTGCCATGTAGAAAGTCTTATACCTTTTACTCAGCGTTTTACTAAAAATGGAGTAAAGCTAGGAGTGGATCAGTTCTTCAAGTAAGTAGTGACTTTTTTTTTTTCCCAATACTGTTTTATTTATATCCTATGAATTCTAATTATTATATACTATTATACTGCTTATATCCTGTTACATCCATTCTGTTATTTTTGGTGATATTCATTAGGGAGGCTGTATGCTATGGAGAGATTTATTTTATATATATATATATATACAGACACATATATATACATGCATGTTTGAGGAGGGTGTACACTCTGTGTAGATGATGAGATGATAGGGTTCTGGCCAAACCTCAAATGTATGTTCTGAAATTATGATAAACTGGGTCTAAATGTCTAGAAGGCAAATGCTTTTAATTTGTATTTTTAAAAGTTAGGTAAACTAGATCTTTAGCTTTTTTCTGGAACACCCTCCCCCTCCTCAATGGATACATAAATGATAATGGAATGTACATTAATTTGCTTTATTCTTAATGGCTTTTCATGGATGCCCTAGAAGTATGTCCTGTGTCTTGCCCTAGAAAATTTTCCCCTTCAGAAAGTCTCTCAAAATAGGAAAACTTAGACTGAATATACCAGAAGGCTCTTCAGACTTCTGTACAGAAAATGGATTGCATGTTCTTTCTCTGTAGAATGAGATAAGAATAAAAAAAAATTATGAATGAATTAAAATGCTCATAAATTCTATCTTGTAATTTTGATAGTTGAAAACAAAAGGGAAGTACGTACTAGAAGACAGTGTCGGCAGCCTCTCTTAGCCTCTTGTAAAGCCTGAAACACTTCAGGAGAAGATTGAAGGCTAAGTTCTAGCACTGAATAGCAGGATCACGACTATGAAAATAAATAAATTCTGAAGCTCCCTTGTACACTGTTGGCAGTGTGAAATGTTGCAACTTTTTTTTTTTTTCTAATTTTTTTTAATGAGGTGTTGTTTACATTTAGTCAGCCCTGGCACATACTTTAGCAGCTGTGTAATTTTTTCCATTCTTTAGTTATCAAACCACACGCTTCTACTCCTTGCTTTTCACATATCCAGCACCTTTCTGATTGGACTGCTTTTTTCTTTTTCATGTTACAGACCAGATGAATGAACAGATTATCCAACTTAATTTAACAAAAATATATCTCAAGCGAAATATTATTGATCACAGTTAAGTAGATTATGTTCGGCTTGGCTTGTCTGCATTGTATTAGTAGTGAAATTCCATGCAGGATTTGTCCAGCTTACTAGTTTAGTGCAGGTTTGAGCTGTATTATTGCTCTGCATTGAATGACTTCTAATAAGTTTTGTTTTCATAGAATCACAGAATGGTTTGGGTTGAAAGGGACCTTAAAGATCATATAGTTCCAACCCTCCTCCCCTGGGCAGGGACAGCTCAAAGCTGCGTCCTGCCAGGCCTTGAACACTTGCAGGGTTTTGGTGACAAGATGTCATCTTTACTCAATTTTCTTTTTTAATACTTATTTCGAAAAGTAAATGGTTTATAAGTTGAATGTTATAGTTCTAGTGTGACAGTTGTCTGTGTGAAAGTACCATTAGAATGAATATAGATTAAGGGGTCTTGAAGTGAACGAACTTTGAAAAATTGTCTTTACTTTGATTCCAGAGGTATTATCAGCTGTAATAATCATTCTGCATTTTAAATGAGTAACATGTGTAGGAAAAATAAATTTCTCTAAAGTTGCAACAGCTTTGTTTTTCTAGGTTTCTGCATCCTGTGGTGGTCTAGTAAGAAAATGTGGATTTTGATTAATATCCTAGGGCATTTCTGACAAGTCTGATTTAGGAGACCAAGAACAGTAGTTAAGCACCTCATTCCAGTGCGAAATCAATGGGAACTGAGCACTGATGTGTCTTTAAAATACATTCTCTATTATAAATAACAGATCCCACCAACCCCACAAAGGGCGGAATCAGCAAAAATAATGTGTGAAATTATGACAAGAAAGGCAATCCATTTAGTTAATCAAAATAATAATAAATCCCTCTGAATCAGCTGGTATTTGTGGCTGTTGTCAAGTCTAGTGTCTGATTTGCTAAACCATGCAGAATTTATCCCTCAAAACTATGTCTTAACTAGTGCAATATGAGTGAATGTTAGTTTTTAGTTCATTTGTGTCAGCCACAGCCTGCTGCTGGTGACTTCCCAAGTGGAAATGTGATACGGAGCATGGTGGTTTCTGGTGGCCAAGAGGTGAGGTTAGATACAACACTGTGCCCTCTGCCAGTGGTTCTGCAGTAACTAATAACTGGGATGTGATTTGGACTTTGGATTTTGCAAATTGGCAAAGGGAGTATATTTGTATTTTCCAAACAGGCTAGATAAGCAGTTTGATCAGCAAATTACATATATTGTAAAATGATTTGAGTAAATAAATTACTTGACGCTGAAAGGTGCTGAGTTATCCCAATAACACGTGTTGCAGAGAGTTGTGTGTGGCTACTGCTTTTTAGAGTCAGTGCCAAAGTGTGCAGCAGATGCCTTGAGGTGTGTATTATTCATTGTTGCCATTGTTGTATTTAATTTTTTTTAATAGACTACTGGAGGTCTCTGTTTGCCAAGCTTTTCCATTCTGGACATGTTTCCTTTTATGCTTCCGTTCTCAAGGCTTCCATGTTCGACATCTGGTCTATAGCAAAAGGCAGGAATGAAGAAGAATAGCATTGCCTAACTTCACTTTTAACATACTTTCCATGAAAAAGAGAAGTTTCTCACTTTTTACTTGGAAGAAACACTATCTTATTCTTAAGTGTTGGCAGTTACTGCCATTTCCATTTGCCAGCATTGCACTGTAAAATGTCATAGATTTGATATATGATATATTACGTTATCTAGAATAAGTATGAAGAGAGAATAAGTAGGAAGCCATTTAAGGTCAGTATATACTATTTTCATTTGCCATGTAATTGGATTGTCTGTCTCGTGGTGCTACACTATTGAACTTTCACGCATATTCCAAGTCTCTTTCTTTTGTTCTTTCTAAATCCTTTAGGGGTTGATAAATCAATCTATTCCAACAAGCAAAGGAGAGACAAAGGGCTCAGTAATTTAGTGTTTTCCCATAACATGGCAATCACTTGCCAAAGCTATCATGGATATTTTAGCGCTCATCAGTTTTGTTTATATGCCATAGCAACAGGCCACAGGGAGCACTGGGACACTGCAGAAGAACCACTGTTTTGCTCATTTATGTCATCATCTGTGTGTCTGTTGCACCACTAGTTGTATAAAATGTGGTTTTGAATTTTGAGAAGCTGTAAGAGTGTTTGTTTTTAAGCACATGTAACCACCAGTCAACGTAGTTATACTTTTATTCTCTTGACTTCTAACATTGCATGTGGTAGATACATGGTATTATTGCCGATCAGCTTTGCCCTTGCTGTGATTTATAGAAAAATTACCAAGTATTTCTCTAGATTCCTGTTAAATTATCTTGCTTGCATCTCTTCTGTACCCAACCCTACATTTTCAGTCTTGAATCCGTCAATCCTGTCTCTATATTTGTTGTGCTGTTTTGTGTGGCTAGGCAATCCATGTGCAGAATATTAGATTATCATAGTTATCGTTGGTCATAAGTTCAGAGGTGCAGCTGGCAGAGCAGATGTCGGTCATCTTCATAGAGATACTTCATGTTTTGCTGGAACGTAAATGTTTGGGATGGAGGTAGTCCCTGCAGTTTAAAAAGTACAAAGCCTCTGTCTGTACCTGGGAATGTGAGAAGCTTATGCTGGGAGGATGAACCCTTGTTGCCCTTGCTAACAAGAGCCACAGGTTTGGTACCACATACTGGTTCTACATAGAAACTTGTTGGTATTAAGGAGAGAAATTCTCAAGTAGTGAACATAACAGAAGAGTGCGAGCAGCTGAGTTCACAACTGCAAACACAGTGGTTTTAGTCGTTGTGTGACAACTGTGAGACCTGTGTAGATGTGCAAGTGAGGCATTCTGCAAAAATTTACATTTTTTAAATACTTAAAGAAGCCTGACAATGTATATATCGTTTCTTTAAATAAAATCATAAAGCTAGATTCAATTTGATTAATCAGAGGCTCTGTTTTTCCTTTTCCTTGTAATTATTGTGAAAATATCTTATGTCTGTAGTTAGGGAACCAAGTTCTTGTACCTCTTGATTCCTTCAGGAATTTAGTGAGTATGCCCTTTTCTTCCTGCAGAGAATCATCTAGTATGAGCTGGGAAATTGCGAAGGTTTCCTTGTCTGACGAAGGCTTTTATGAATGTATGGCAACTAGCAGTGCAGGAACCGGACGTGCGCAGACATTTCTGGATGTATCAGGTGGGTAGTAGTCCATCCTTCTATGCTGAAGCATGGTAATACATTGTGCTGGAACACTTAACAGAGAGCAGTGTCACTTGGGGCCAATCAAATACATTTCCAGTTCTAAGTATGTTTTTAATTAATGTGGTTTTTTTCTCACTCATGTACACAAGTGTGTTGATGTTTATTCAGCACAACTCTCTCAGTCTGTCTTCATAGGAGAGGTGCATCTTCATGGCCCTCCTCTGGACTCGCCCCAACAGGTCCATGTCCTTCTGATGTTGGTGGCCCCAGAGCTCTATGTAGTACTCCATGTCAGGTCTCACCATAGCGGAGCAGATGGGCAGAATCACCTCCCTCGCCCTGCTGGCCATGTTTCTTTTGATGCAGCCCAGGATACGGTTGGCTTTCTGTACTGTGAACGCACACTGCTGGCTTGTGTTGAATTTCTCATCCACCAACACCCCCAAGTCCTTCTCCCCAGGGCTGCTCTCCATCCATTCTCCACCCAGCCTGGATGTGCGCTTGAGATTGCCCTGACCCAGGTGCAGGACCTTGCACTTGGCCTTGTTGAACCTCATGAGGTTTGCGCAGGCCAACAAAGATGTTAAACAGCACTGGTCCCAGTACTGACCCCTGAGGAACGCTACTCTTCACTGGTCGCCACTTGGACATCAAGCCATTGACTGCAACTCTTTGACTGCGACCATCCAGCCAATTCCTTATCCGCTGAGTGGTCCATCTGTCAAATCCATGTGTCTCCAACTTAGAGACAAGGATGTCGTGTGGGACAGTGTCAAATGCTTTGCATAAGTCCAGGCAGATGACGTCAGTTGTTGTTCTCTTATCCACCAGTGCTATAACGCTGTTGTAGAAGGCCACCAAATTTGTCAGGCACAATTTGCCCTTAGTGAAGTCATATTGGCTGTCACCAGTCACCTCTTATGTTCCTAAATGTTCCTCCTATGTTCCTAAAAATGTTCCTAACTTCATAAAAATCTCAATTTAAAGGACACCTAATTATAAATCCAGTCATCCATTTAGTATGACTTGGTGCGCCTTACGTGTTAGAGCAGTTTCAAAGCATAAAGCACCAGTATTCCGCTTGCTGAGGGAGAGGGAATTTCCCTTATGTAAATTAATGGCCTGTTCAGACTTGAGGCACTAGATGATTATGTCCCATTAGTTATTAATGGAAGTTAGTTGTGGTAAGAGAGAATCCTTCCCAAAAAGTGAATGGTGTCATCCTGGTCAAGCTTTGGACCTAATAATTTGAAGTGGGAGAAAGGGAGAGAGTAAAGTTGGTCTTCTGTGAAGGCAAATGTAAAGTTGGAACATGTGGACGTTGGTATTGTCTGCAAATTATGTTGTTGAGAGTTTCAGTTGCGGACCAGCTAGAAGTGTTTCCCAAAGTAAACCAACAGGCTTTATTTCACAAAATTAATCCTTTTAGTTTATTAGAGGAATTTAGTTTAAGTAACTGTAAACCAAGATGCACCCCAAACACAGATGGAGAGAACATAAAACCAGGCATGGTCTTGAACTGCTTCAGCAGACAGTGGAGTCTTCTGCAGGAGGATGACCTGCAGGAAAGCTTAAGAAGAAAAGCTTATTTATGCATGTGGGTGGGTGGATGAAAACTGTGTCCATATTATAGTGAATTTTATCACTTAATTTTTCACAGTTGCAATGCAGTCTGAGGGAAAGTGAAAAAGAATTTCTATTTTGAAACAAAAATCCATTCTATATAGCCTTCTTGTTTGTGTTGATCAGACATCTGTCATGCAGAAGTGTAAGCTATTGCTCTTGATTAGGGAAAACACTGGAGCAAGTCAGTTAATTTACAGTGGCAGTGAGCACAGCAGAGCTCAGAACAGCAGTTTGAATTCAGCCTTGGGGTTTTGTATAACTGCTTCAAAACAAAGTTGTCTTTTGTCTCCTGTAGTAGCTAATTCAGGTTAGTTAAGCTGCATTATGACTCCTGCAATCACAAAACAATTTAGGCTGGAGGGACCTTTGGAAGTTACCTAGTCCAACTCACGGCTCAAAGCAGAATTCACTTCCAGGCATGATCATGTTTCTCAGGAACTTGTCCAAACAAACTTTGAATGTCCCCAAAGATAGAGATTTCACAAGTTCCACGGGCTGCCTGCAGTGCTTAACTACTCCCACTAGGAAAATATTTTGTATGTCTAGTCAGAATTTCCCCTGTTGCGTATTATGGCCACAGACTCTCATCCTATTTTTTTGTGCCCTGAGAAGACTCCAACTCTGTATTCTCTAAAACAGCCCACTTGGTAGTTGAAGAAGGTGACTATATATCCCTTTACTTTCTCTTTCCCAGGCAAAGATGTTCCTTTCACTGCAATATGAGCAAATTCAAAGAAACCACTGTGGTATCATTGATTCCGTGCAGGCAAAGTTTGTAGAGAAACAGCCTTTTTGCACCAAGTGGTGAATTTGAGGAGAGGAACATCCTTTTAGTTACACAAAATACTTGAGTAGAATAGAACAGTAACATCAATACTTACCCAAGTTCTAGCTCTAGAGCACTATTTTATATTTTGGCTATGAAAATCCTTCTGGAGGATAGGGTATTCCCACATGCTTGTTTCAAACCGTGTTTTGGAGGACAAAAAGCTATTATATTCTGCCCCAGAAACTGTGGGTGTAAAAATTCTTGGTCTGGAAGTTGCAACCATCCTCCTCCTCACAGAGAAAACTGAAAGAGAATCCTAACTTTTTTTCTTGGGATATTGGTAGCACTTGAAAGTCAAGAGCGATGAGGGGAAAATTTTCCGTATCCTCTCATTTATAGAGCCCTGAGAGATCGACTGAGACTGACTCACTATGTAAACATGAGCAATTAGTTCTGTTTTGAGCCACAAAGAGGATTAATGTGAGGGAGATGCTTTGAAATCCCTGTGTACAAATATTTGGAAGAAAATTACTTGACTTTTTTTCTTTAAGCAAAGTAAACAATCTTTTCAAGTATTCTTAGTTTGCCCAGCTGACAGACAGTGTATCACAGATAATCCATTTTGTTAACTGCTGTGTGAAAGGTATTGGAACTGTGTCAACATTTTCCAGTTTCAGAAAAAGCAAACACTTGAGTTTGACTTTGTCTTGCTAGTATTAAATCTTTAAAATGTCAAATGGCTTGTTAGCTTGTGCAGGCACCTTAACTAAAGTGCCAGTAAAGAAGTGCTCTGAATTCAGCTTGGAGTTTGGCTGGGGGATTGCTACGTGCCTGGACTATTGTGGTAAGGGCTGGTGTAGTCCAAAAGAAGTTGTGCCCCACTGGGCTCACATTCAAAAGATGGGGACTTCAGTCCTGTACTGGCCTTCATCTCTCTCTTTTCTAAGTGTCTTTAAGTAACATACTTAGTGATATGCCCATGGAAAGCATTAGAAGATTTGTCTCTTCTCTCAAACAAACCAAAACCTACAGTGGAGGGGAGAAATTCCATTCTCGGTAAGCAAGTGTAGCTTTTCTTGACTCTCCTCTGCATGTGTTAAAATACCCAGGTTTAGTGAGGTGGGTGATTGCTGTCAGAGCCCGTGTTTATGGGGAAGCAGAGCTGCACACCCAGCATGCAGAGATCTAGCAGAAAGCATGTGAACCTCATCTGAGACCCCACAGGCAACTTAAATGAGGAGGAGTTGTGGCTGGCTCTGAGCTTTGGAGTAACTTCCACCCTTAATAGACATTTTGTTCTCTGTTATCCTTGCTTTTCTTAGGATAATTGTTTTTTAGTGTGTACTGATAAACATTTGGTCTTGCTCTTAAAGCTGTTAATTCTGTTAAAGCAACACGGTTGGAATATTATTCATTGCAGATCTTTCTTTTTTTCAAGAGTCAGTCTGGGGAAAAACAAATGGAATATATATATGTTTTTAATGGGAATGCATAAAGTGATACATAGCGTGTTTTCTTTCTGGAACATTTAAATGTTGCCTCTTTTATCAGTGATATCTCAAGAAGGATCAGGATGACTTCTCCTATTTTAAGCGTCTGTGGTTTAAAAGTTTAATTCCAGTACAAAATTACTACAGCTGCTTTCTTCCAGGAGTGTGATAGAAGTGTACAGATGAGTAGAGTGGAAAGCAATTAAACAGTGGAAGCTACAACACAAAATATGTACAGATAGGAAGGAGAAGATAATGAAATTACCTGAGTTGAGTGGAAGCTGTTAAGGGGTGTGTAAGTGGCTGCTGCCTAGAGCAGCTCCAGCCTAGGAATTTCTCCTGCCTGGCTGCTGGAGGCCCCGCTCTGCCAGCTCCCCCCTTTTGCTCCTCCCTCAATGCTTCCCCTGCATATTCCTTCATCAGTTTGCACAGGTCCACAGCTCCCCCACCCCTATATCTGGGACCCCCACGTTTGTGTCCTTACCAGTTGCAAAGCCCAGGTTGGCCCTTCTTTGAAATAATGCTTCTAGCTTCTTGATAGCCCATCAGTTAGCATGACAAAGCTTGTTTCTTGTCATTGTCTCTGCTGTTGTTTGTCTGTCAGGTCTGTGTCTCTCTCTTTTCCTTATCTCCCCTTTCCTTATCCTATTTGACAAGGTCCCATTTGACAAGGTCCTTGATCAGGTAAAGGTAAGGGAACAGATGCTCTGTCCTTCCATGTTCCCTTATAGAAACTGTCATGAAAACAACTTAATAATGATGCTTAGAGCAGCTGTTGACTTAGTTTCATTGTTGCTGTACGAAGAGCTTGCTAGTAACGTGATTTTTGCGTATAAAGCCTGTAAAAAATCTAGCGCGTAGCTCAGATTCTGCTATGTGTAGTCACGCCCCAGTCAGAGATCAGAATGTGAGACCTGGTCGTGGTCCTGCCTCTTCCTTCTGTCACTGTAGTGCTCTGATATTATGTTGGCTTTCCACAGTGCAAGAGGAACACAGTGCTGCATCCTCTCTTGTACATGATGTGATCTTTCATCCTAAATGTTAAGATATGTTGGACCTAAATCAGATGTTGTCTAATGATGTGAGCTCCTGTCAGGCAGTTTAGCATCAGGGAATGGGGATGTTGCCCTTGGTTCTGTTTCTTGGCTTCAGCAATGTGAAATTAAACTAAATATTAAACCAACTTTTTTTTTTTAACTTGTTTAGTGTACTTGAACTTATCAAGAATCCACAAATGAAGCAAAGGTTCCCAAATCTTTCTCTTATGATTTTGTTCTTTATTCTGTTCTTTCTACGCAGAGCCTCCACCCATTATTCAGGTTCCTAATAATGTCACGGTTGTCCCTGGTGAAGGAGCCATCTTGACCTGCCTAACTTTAAGCACAGTGCGTTACAATCTCACCTGGCAGCGAAATGGCAGGGATGTGAGGCTTAAGGAGCCCCTGCGAATAAAGATGATGAGCAACCTGTCTTTAGAGGTGAAGGCCGTAAAGCTCACGGATGCTGGCAAGTACAACTGCATCGCTTCTAATGAGGGCGGATCTACCATGGCATCAGTATTCCTTACGGTGCAAGGTAACAAGGAAACTTCATGTTAAATTTACTCTGTCATGGTTTATATATATATATTTTTAATCTTTGAGCTGTCTCTCTTAGTAACTTTTGTATTTTATTTACGCCTGTTGATAAAACCACTTGGAGACCGACAGAACATTATGTAGTTCTTCACTTTTTTAAAATGGCAGTGGGAGTCACCAAACAGCACTAGCGCTCGTTTTGTGAGGCTGCCTTGTGCTGTGTGTCTCTATGAGCCGTGGGGTGGCCCTCCTCCTGTCAGTGCCAATTTAACTGCTGTACAGGTGAGTGGAGCCTGAGGTAGTTTTGTTGTTAGTGTCTCCTAAAGGGTAGAGAACAGAAATAGCTACGCACACATGTGTACCACTCCCCAATATTTGTAGCCAACCTCTACTTTGAGAAAATTTACAGGCTGGCTATGTGGATTATTCTTAAATTTTTTTCAATGAAAACAGTATAACTACAGTTATGTAGGTGTAACTAAATTGGTAAAAGTTTCTGTGTTCATCTCAATTCTTTCATATCTCTTTATAACAGAATAGTGCTTCAAAGGTTTTCTGTGTGTTCTGATATTGTATCTGTTTTATAGTGCAAATCAATACAAGCTAAGAACTAATCACAATTTTATGAAGGGCTAGATTTTATGAAGGCAAGGACTTCAAAAATATGTCAGAACTGAAAAGACAGCATGGGTAAGACCAAACAGGGTCTAGATCTGTGTCATTGCTTCATACCAGCAACAAGTTTAAAAAAAATATATGTAAGTGCAGTAATTTGTCTTAGAGTGAATCCTTCTAAACTTTGAAAGTTCTGCAGGTTTCTCTCTGTTTTCTTTGTCACATGGAGTTTCGAACCTTTGTTTCCTAGCTGTGCCTGGCTGTGGGTAAGAAGAAATAGAACTCAAAATGTTTTAGAAGGAAAACTATTCTGTCTACTTGTAGGTGACTCTGACAGGATTTCTGCTTACGGATGAATCTGGGTCATATTCTGTGCAGAGCGCGTAACTTCATTAGCTTTGCTGCTGTAATTCTAGTACTTCGTTAACTGATGGAGAACTTAGAATTATGGAAAAAAGAAAAATGCAATGGAATTGCCTGGCTTAAGGTGCTCCAAAACAGAGAAAGGTCAGAAATGGAGCTGTAACACTTACTAATGGGATGTTGTTTTTCTTATAGGAAGAGCATATTAGTTTACCAGGGTGGAATAAGTAAGTGTGCAATCAATTATGTGGATCCTATTAAAAAATACAGCAGAATGAAGTGTTTCTTCATTGATCTGTTTGAATTACCCTTAGATAGCTACAGCAGAGCTATAACTGTTAAAATTCTAGCCATGAAAACAGATCAACCCCCATAAGTTTGGAAAACGTAGTTTTAAATTCTACAGGTTTTTCCATCAGGACACTCATTGAAGCATGTCAAAGGCAGCAAGAGGAGCACCTCCATTTTCCCTCCTCCCTTCTACACGGGGAGAAGGTTTTCCCTAACGTCTGTAGACCAGTTGGTACATTCAAGACAATGACCAAATTACTTCTGGCAGTTTTTTATATTAAAGTTGAAAAAGTTTGCTGCTGCCACAGCAGAATATTGAGTGGCAAATCACTTATATATGTAGAATGATCATATCAAATAGTTGGGAATTACATTTTGGCTGGTGCTGGTATTGCTAACAGCTTTAAAACATGGCTGAGATAACCCTCTTGGACAGTTTGGACAGGCTTAGTTGAGAGTCTGAGTTGTGTTTTCTTTCATTTCTGATGTAAGATGCTTACAACAGAATAAATATGTCGGAAACCTGTAACTGCGGCTGAATTTAGATTTCTGCAGTAGTGTCTGCATCTCTTTGTTTGGAAAAAGTAATCTACTGCCAACGTTTCAAGTGGCTAGATGCAGAAGCTGAATGGTATCAGGATGGTTGTATGCGCCATTATTTGTGATCGTTTTAGTTTGCTTGGACGAAATGATTTCTGTCAGATTCCTGGAGGTACTTTGGTGTGTGATTGTCATGTACAACTCATAGTGCTTGTTAGGGTCTTGAATTGTATTCAAAAGAACAGTTTATATTTGGCAGCAACAGAGAAATGGGTGGCTGTATGTAAGAAGCAAAAGCTTTATGGGTTTGTCATTATTAACATTCTGAAGCAGGAAATTTGAAATCCTGTTAATAGGTTGAGATGGTTCATGCTTTGTGTAGTTGCAAGTAATTCAGAATGTCAAATTAGATTCGTATTGAAGCCCTTTATTATTGTTGGGACAGTTCCATATAGATCTCTGAATTTTGGATCATGGGAGAATAAACATTGCTTTCATCCCCATTTTCTTTCTGGAGTGGGAGTTAAGGCAGAGAACAAATGTTGGTAGCTCTAAAAATAACCCAGCATCTGCTTTACATGCTTAAGTGGATTGTAGTAAACCCTTGTTTTGAAAACTTTCTCTTGGATGCTGCTGTTTCTGACAGAGAACATCCATCTGATTTTTGTGCCAGCAGCTGTACAAATACAGACTGAAATCTTGAATGAGAGCTGACTTTTTCCTCCCATTGCATGTTCTGTGTTAAGGAGAACATATTATACTAATTGTTCCACACTAATACACTGAGCACAGCTAGATGAAGATGCCATTTAAAATTTGTGCCTATTTGTGGGCTGTTGGTCTATTGCTCAGAGTAGTCTGAAAGGTCACTGAATGCCAAGAGGTATAAGTGCTCAAGCCTTCTAACATTGGCGCTTATTGAGTGGTATGGCTTTTAAAGTGTAACTTATGCTAACTTTTAAAGTACCTGCTCATCTTTGGACATCGTTAAATGGTGGTTACATAGCGTGAATTGCTCAAGTCCTCCCAACAGATTAAATGGAAACAGAAATGAATTTTTAAGGGCATTTGCTGCTTTTTCAAATGCTTTGTACACTTTCTCAGAAGCCTGGAGGAGCATATTGCAGCCGTGTGAGGCTAGATAGTGGCCAGGAGTCCGAAACATTAATGATCCTATAAACTTCTAAATGATGTCTTTCTCACTGATGAGGGAAATTCCATGAGCATGTACACTTTTTCTTTCCAGATTGTTACAGTATTGTTGTCAAAATATGAGTTTGCTCTATTCATATTTGTCACGTTGAATTAATATGGCTTGGTTTGGTAGCTTGATGTTTTGTTCTTGATGTTTTCAGACACATAAGTAATATTGATTGAAGGGAGATTTTGAGGAATTCAGGCTATTTTATTTTATGTTTTTTTTTTTTATTTTATGTTTTTATTTTATTTTATTTTAACAGCGTGCATGCTGAAGAGATTGACTTGTGGTGATTTCTTTGTTTCCTCCCCCCTCCAGGAATTTCAAATACACAATTAAAACCCAGATCCCTGAAATTTGTGTGATGCTAAATATGATTTTATGGTAGTCTTGGTTTTGCATGTTTTCTGGTGTGAGTAAGTAAGAGTAGACAATGAGGCCCTTCTTTTAATGATTGGGACTGTCTTTTGCCTCTACAACGCAGCTGTATAGTATGTAGAACCTTTTATGGCTTTTGCTTGTGTTTATGTTGGCAATTAGTAGAGAAGTTTGAGTTTAGTACTCTCAGCGTATGATGAATTCCAGGAGTAGATTAACAAGAAGTGAGGCAACGCTGAACATTTGTCTTATTGGGAGCCATCTAAGGTAACCAAGTGCCGGCTGCTGAGCATTGAGCTCGCTGGTGAACAGTGTACTACTATGGTGTATTTCTTTATCTGAATGTAGGTAGCATAAAGTCATGCATGCTGTAACTACTGTTCTGTTTGTTTTGATAATATTCCCTGGGTGAGATCCTCTACAGATTGGTACAAAAGCAGGGCAAACAAAGCATTCTCATCCAGCTAGAAATATCTTTATGTTTTCTGTGTCTTTTAGATAATCTGTCACAAATACAACTAAATAAAGTGATGATTAAGCTTTTGTAATGTTTTTATAGTATTCAGATTATGCATCATAGGAAGGGTTCTTACTCCAAAGAATTTAAGTCCTAACTTGATGAAAGATTAAAAAAAAATAGGGTATTAAATAGAACAGGAAATTAGTGTCATGCCTCTTAATTTCTGTCATTTGATTTCTTGCTCTTGTTCATTATTTTCTTGCTGCTTTCTCACAGAAAATGTAGGCCTTTAGAAGGATTTCTAAGAGGAGTTTTGGAGGACTGGAACTGTAATGTGTTTAGAAGTCAGTACTTCTAGATGTCTTCTGCCCTCCCCAAACCTCTGGTACAAGGCAATGTGCCGTGAGGATCTCTTGGAAACCAGCTTCTTGCAGGATATTTGATCTCTGTTACTGCAACAGTTAATAAAAAGCCCAAGGAAATAATGAATTCAACTATTAAGAATTGTACTTGTAGCTATAGGAAAGGTGTTGGACTGAGGACCCTTCCAGGAGGGCTGTGTGCAGTCCTCAGTAATACATAGGAGCATAAACAAGTTCAAATTACGTTTCAATAATTGAACTGTCTCTCTGTCATGTGAAGATGGGGACATGGCCCCTGAGAAGAACCCACCAAGTTCCAGAGGTCAAAGTCCCCTGTTCCACTCTCTGTAAAGTACTGGTTTTCCAAGATGATGTTTCTTTTCCTGCAGGATGTCAGCGCTGCTCTGCTGGAGCAGGAAGCCTAACTTTAATTTTCATTTATAAAGGTGTTCACCAAGTGGTTTTTCCTGAGTCTACCAACTTTTAGGGCTGAGCACAAACCCGGGACAGGGACATGAGGAGGAAGGAACCCATTTCCTTTCCTTCTGCAGCTTTCTTCTGCAGGGAGGTCATTGTAAAGGCTAGGCATGTGGTATGTATGGTGTCAGACACTTTCTTTATGGCCTCTTGTTCACAGCAGATGAATACTTACTGTGTGCCTAATTTTTTTCTGATAGTCTGCATATGGCCAGCAAATACCAAGTTACAAGGGAGTGCAGGGAGGTTATGAGAAACAACTTTGGTGAGAAGCCTCTTTGACTGTAGTGCATCTCTGCATGCCTTTTGGGAGGAAGTTCTTTTGGCTGCAGGGAGAAGAAGGGTGGTCCTTCCCCTGGTGCCTTTCACAGAACACTTAGTGCTGGGTGGCTGCTGCATAGTATTATCGCAGCAGAGCAACTTGTTCTGTCCTGTGGTAGCAGAGGGTGCTGTTGGCATTGGTGAAATTGCAGCTTCACCATACTCCCTGGCTGACCAAGCAGATCCCAGTAACGCTCCCCCTCCATCCTGTAGAAGTTAAGTTTGTGCTTGGAAGCTTATTGGAGAGCCTCATAAAAGCGACTATGGATGCTACTGCTGTGTATCGATTACCTGAGCTCATGCGTAAGCAGTTGCGGGAACAACTGGTTCTGTGGTTCGTTGTGTCGCCTTTGCTGAGTGCCAGGGCAGGGGACACCCTGCGCTCCTGCGTGGCTGAGGATGGATTGGGAAGGACATCAGCGAAGCGAAGCGAGACAGCTGGCACGTGAATGAAGCAAGATAATAATGTCCAAATACAGTACTCCTTTTTAATTATGTTCACTTGGTAGATGCCAAAAGTACAGATGAATGTGACCTGCTGATTGATGCTGAAGGCTCCTTTTTGTTTATCCCTATTGAATGTTTTGATCTTTATTTACGCTGTAAGAAGTCTGTTCTCAGCTTGCTATTCAAACAGGAGCCTTTGTCAGTTTTTCTGTTTATGTGCAATTTCTCTTCTACACTTCTTTCATTTGGCTTGTGAACAAAAGTATAAAGTTGAATATTAATTCCAAAGCATACTGCTAAATCGTGATTTAAACTTAATAGAAATCAGATGAATGGAGACGATTCCTTTTGCAAATGTAGTGGCAAGTTATGTGTATTCGTGTTATTATTTCATAACATAGGATACAATGTGAATTCTGTGCTTGATCTGACATCAAAGTGGAAATCTGTGATCTGGGAGGAATTCTTCATAACCCCAGTCTTCTGTCTCACTTGCTGACATATGTTAATAGCTATCATAATAGTAGAGTTGGATACTTTTTCCCCCCTGTGCCTTCCCAGTATGCACTCTTGACACTAACACAATGTAGGTTTTTAAGACATTTTGAGATCAAAGCCATTCACTTTCATTTATATGTTTCCACATGGGAAAACTAAGGCGTATCCATAAAACTCACAGTAACACAAGAATTCATAGACATCCCTGTGGTCACACAGCACTTTGCTGTGAAGAGAATTAATTTTTCACACCAACACGACAGTTCCCGCATTACTAAAAGTGGGACTTTGTGATGAGCATCTTCTCCTGCAGTATCGTGCTAGTTAGAAGCCCGATTAGGTTAATTCAGACCCTTTCAATTGACACTAACAAGGATGGGTTGTAACCAGAGAGACCTGCTGGAGAGCAGGCTGGACACAGGGATGGGGCTCCATCTATTCTCTACCAGTATCGGGGGATGTGTAGGAGGGTCTGAGTGTTTACTCTAAGGTCTTGAGGAAGTGAAATTTTACAAAAATCGAACCCTTGTAAAAACTTGCAACAAACGTGTGCAAACTGCTGCAGTGGTTGCATTCTTACATGGTGGTTTTTTGATCTAGACACATTTAAATAGTTGTTCTTATTTAGCCTTGTTAAGGCATTGCTCATCAGGTGAAGAGTTTGAATCAGTCAGTTTTCTGAAAATGCTGTTAGTGTAAAAAGCAAGAAAGAATCTTGAGGCTGCTGCACAGAAACATTAATACTTCACAAGTGATGGTTCAGTCAAATATCGTCTGCAGGGGTGCTTTTGGGGAAAAGTTGCTGCTAAAAATGGAAAAAAAAAGTATTGAGGAAACATTGGCAATAAGTCTGTTTTTTACTAATAAAGGACAATAAGTGGTTTTTTATGTTGTATGAAATAAAAATGTTGTATTTGCTGTCCCTTTTTCATGCTAAGTTTAACTGCTTCAAATGGTTTTACCGAATGTTAGGGCCAAAGATGGTTCTATGTGTGAAGGCGTCAGACCCCGAAATGTTCACACCAACCTTCTTTCTCCTCAGAAGCTTCGCGCGTGATCTGTGTTGTTTAAAAGGTTTTCTTCTACAGCCCTGAATGGGTTTGGCGCTGTGAGGAGCTTGTGCTTCTCCTGCCCGTGTACAAATCTTTTCCCTTATGATACAAAGGACAAAGCAAAAGAAATCCCACTGACCTGTCATAGAAGAAAGCCTGTTCTGCATGCCTGCCTGCTTGCCGGCCTTCAGGCAAGAAAACAAGCTGGTTAATTAGTGGGCAAATGTGTTCTCACTGATACTCAAGCTACCAGCTAGAATTACAGCTGTGTATATCGACTTTTTTTCAATTGATTTCATTGATTATGTGTTAAATACAAATATTTCTTCAACGTTCTTCAACTCACCTGTGTGAAAATAACTGCATGGGCAATGGTGCGTTGCCAAAGCATGATGTGTAATTGCCTTTTGAGATAAACAGTTTCCTCATATCAACATGAGAGGAGACCTTCCTGAAGACCAGAGCGTGCAGAATATCTCCCAGTGTCTCTTGGCAGGATTTAAAAGAAAATAAAAATAGCTGAGAAAGCTGTTGCACATCGTGAATCACTTGAGGACAGTTCTGTAACTTGCATCCGTTTCTTGCCTCTCCCTGCTCCCTTGTATCTGGATTTGATCCTAGTACTTCTGGAACGATGGCTCTGCCTTTGCTCTAGGAGCTCAGAGATTTCAGAGCCGATATGAAACACGGGAGGGACTTTTCAGGACCCTGCAGCTTTTTATTAAATCTGCACTATGAGTGAAAAATTAATGAACTTGGGCAAGGTTAATGGACATAAATTTAAGAAAGGAAATGATAAGGTGTTATATGTATCTGTGTTTATAGTTTTGCAACTCTGCAAATTAGTTGCTGTTTATTATTATTGCTTGTCTTTGGCAGTATAGCTGTGTGGTTTTGCATACACTTTTACTTACAGATCTCAGAATCCTTTACAAGCCCACATGTCTAGTTAATGACTGAAAACAGAGTAATCAACTCCCGGCAATAATGGTTCTGCTCCCCAGAGCACCAGGTGCCATACTGCATCAAAAAGCCTTCCTCAAAACAGCAGTACCGTTTCTCTTTGAGAGAGGGGTTTTGTGTGCTTAATAGGGGCATGCAGATAAGTTACAGACGTGAATTATTCATTAAACTCAAACACAAAACATAGCACAAATATTTTAAATTAAACTATACTAAAAAAGTTAAATTAAAAGTTATGTCCATGACTTGCATGCTGATGTTACTCCTAATTATATTTCAAAATTACTTATGTTCCTTGGGAACTTTGCTGTCTGGCTTCTGTCCTAGAAGCAGCACGGTCTTCTTCTTCCAGGCCAGAAACGCTGTGGGTTTTAGTTTTTACAACACAGAAAATAATCTTCCTTTCCACAATGATAATGAAAAGGGCATGGTATTAATTCTCCCAGAAAGGCATTTGTAGTAGCTCTCTGAATTGTTTCTGTTTGCGTCATGACAGACTGAGCTAGAAAGATTTATGCCATTCACCTGGAATTTGCAGAGCATCACACCTTCATCTTGTTCCTGACGGATTGTGCCACGTGTAAATAGACTGTATGTACTGGCTCTTAGACACATTTTTCCTTAGCAGCCATGCAAACATGTCAGATGTCACCTGAGTCTATAGGAGGGTGTAATTCCCACTGAAGCTACTAAAAAAGAGTTGTGCAGAGCAGCCCTAGATTCAGATTACCTGTTACGTGTGTTTAGCCTCTCTTACTCCCCCAAAAAGAGAGCTAGGCTTAGGCTTTTTATTCTATGGTTGCTGGTAAAAAGATCAGCTGCAGAAGAATACATGTTAATACAGGGTGTGATCGGCAAAAGGCAAGGCTTCCAAGATTAAGTTTGATGCCGTTGATCGAATAATAGCCGGTTTCATGCCATAACTAAGATGAAGTAGCAGGAGTCAGTACTACAGGTTGCCACTTTTTCATCCATTCAGTGGTGTGGATCTTTTTCGTGTTTGTCTAAGTAAGATGATAGTGTATGTACCGTAGAAGAAAATGACAGTTGCCACAGTGAGTTGTTTTGGTGGTCTTTACTGAGGAAATCTGTCTAAGGGTATAAGAGAATGAATTCTATGAAGTCCACCAGTCGCTTTTCTGGTGAAAATGCAGCTGAAATCCGTAACATCCACTGGCATTGTTAACACTGCACATTCAATTGTCTTCAATGTGATTTTGCTGTTCACTTCTTTCTGTGTGCGCACATGTATTGTGACTTTTATTTTTGTCACTTAGGTTATACTCTTTACCATTGGCCTGCCTGAAGATTTATGGTCATTGGCTTTATTTTTCAGGAGTCTGCACAAGTTTGTCAAAATTGTCTCTGCTGTTTTGCTGAGTTTTAAGCACGCATTACAAATTCTAAGTTAATTATTACATAATTATTATGTTGAAGTTGAATCCATGTGAAACCACTGATGTCTCATAGTTTCTATTCAGAATGATGACCTTGCACATCTTATGCCTGTTTCA
The DNA here is from genome assembly GCA_008658365.1 of Alca torda. Taxonomy (NCBI): domain Eukaryota; kingdom Metazoa; phylum Chordata; class Aves; order Charadriiformes; family Alcidae; genus Alca; species Alca torda. Next base: position 7,237,336 of record CM018087.1, on the reverse strand, counting down.
GCCTGGCTTTGTCACCTTGATGGATCGCGTTGGTGAACTTTGGTTCTGACAGCTTTTTGTCAGAATTAGTGCCCTCATATGGGAGCTCCAAATTCTGCATCTCAGAACAAAGCAAATGGTGTAGGCATGTGAATTAGGTTGGTCTCTGTACCCTGAATCCTGACTTTTATAACGGTACATGTTTTATGCTGAGGAATTGGTAGACAGTGCTAGAGGAAGCAAGGAAAGAAGTGGAATCTGACCTTTATTAGGATTGTTTTCTCATTACAGAGCTTTTTTAAAATGGAAATAAAGTGGGTATTGTCTGTAAGTCCTTTATAACTGGATAATTTTAATTGCTGTTTTTAATTTCTTTTAATAGAACCACCTAGGGTTGTCATTTCACCTAAGAATCAGACTTTTACAGAGGGCTCTGAAGTGTCTATCAGGTGTTCTGCAACAGGTTATCCACAGCCGACAGTAGTATGGACACACAACGATATGTTCATTATTGGTTCAAGCAGGTAGGGGTTATAGCTTTATTTATTTTTATTATTTTCCTATGTGAGAAAGCAATTTTGGAGAATGCCAAAATCCACTGACTGTTCCTTCCACAGGAGTCTGTGAGTTTTGGAAACAGTATCTCATCCTTCGCCTTTATAACTCTTTTAATTTTAATTACCTCATCTCTAAAATTGAAATACTTTGGTTCTCTTCTTCAGAAGGCTTTTTACAAGATTAGTTAAATGCTTTTCACAAAATACATTGAAATTCTCTGATAGATTTAATAATATTAATATTGTTGTTTATCATGAGGAAAACCCCATTGATAACTGTTCGTAAGCCACCTGGTCATGCTGCTGCTGTTGCTGCTTGCAGTGTGGGTGTAACAGTTATCCCCTTTTCTTTAACTAATCATTTTGGTTGGTCCTCTGTGTCTTCCCAGGTATAGACTGACCCCAGAAGGCACCTTAATCATAAGAAAGGCAATTCCAAAAGATGGAGGGATTTATGGTTGCTTGGCAAGTAACTCAGCTGGGACGGAGACACAGACATCCACCCTTACATACATCGGTGAGTAAAAGAAACAATGTAGTGAAATTAAAAAAGCAGATTAATACATCATCAGGGAGGAACTGTTAAAATTAGTAAAACCATGTGGAACATACTGGTAAAAATTTCAAAAAACTCAGAAAAGATGTTGAACAGCCCACAAACATGCCTTTTGTTTTTTGTTCAAATCTGAGTAGTATTGTTAGATGATATTTGGGGCTTAATGTTTCTTAGTACACTGTTGTTAAGAAAAAAAACACCTAAAATTGGTTATGAAAGTGGGGTAGGCTTGCAAACCTGAGTAGGCCTTTGGAAAAGGAATCGTGTTTCTGTAAATTCCTGTAGCGTGCTTAGAACTTTAGAGTCCTAATTCAATTTGTGTCCTCTAAACAATAGGTTGATTATATTAATAGTAGAGTATTAAAATTCTTGATGACCAACATCTGGCTGGAGAGGGATTGTGACTTTTCATCTTTTTACTTTCTACATGATGAAACTCCTCTGATTCTGTCCTTAAATTCTCTGTGTATTCTGTGTATGACCCAGATGCTCTGGACCAAATTTTACTTTTTTGTGTTTTCTAGTGTTTATCTGTCACCTTACATGATTTTTAAGCCTGTTTGACTTTTAATGCAAATGTTCTTCCATATAACAAGAGAAAATCAGAATCTTTCATGGCTTATGTCTTAAAATTGTGTATTCTTTGGATGAGGAACTCATTTTTTCTATATTATTTCTTTTTAGAGGGCCCAACATTGACCATAGTTCAAAGTGAAATTCTGGTTGCTCTTGGAGACACAACTATTATGGAGTGTAAAACAACTGGAATCCCACATCCCCAGGTTAAATGGTTTAAAGGTGCACTTATTACTTTCTGTTTCATTTATTTACTTTAGCAGGAATATTTAGAACAATGATCTTGAAGTGACTGCATTTTCTCTAAAGCTGTTGTGAACTAATCTCAAACTTGGGACACTGTTTTTGTTGGAATAATTTTGATAAATACCTGTTATATTTCAGTTGTGGTTTTTTTTGTCTGGACTTAGGTGACTTAGAGTTGAGGGCATCAGCATTCCTCATTATTGATACTCATCGAGGTCTTTTGAAGATCCAGGAAACACAAGACCTGGATGCTGGTGACTATACCTGTGTGGCTACCAATGATGCAGGGACAGCTTCTGGAAAGATAACTCTAGATGTTGGTTGTAAGTAGCTTGCAATCTAGACAGTAAGTACTCTAATTCCAGGGCCCTGTCCCTGGAGGTGTTCAAGGCCAGGTTGGACGGGGCTTTGAGTAACCTGGTCTAGTGGGAGGTGTCCCTGCCCAGGGCAGGGGGTTGGATCTAGATGATCTTTAAGGTCCCTTCCAACCCAAACCATTCTATGATTATAATTTCAGTGTTTCTGTATCTGGTCAATGGTGCCTTGGTTACTTGAACCTTTCTCACAAATATGTGTAAGTCTGTGTGTGTGTGCTGGGAACACCTTTTTGGTGGCGTTCACTGAGCTGTTTCCTTGTGCTATTTGAACTCCAACTTTCTTTCACTCTTGCTTCTTTTGGAAAGCATAAAAATTAAGAGGAGGAAGAGAGAGGCAGAGGAGGAGGAATCTGTTCAAACCTCAACCTAACATAGTTCTCAAGTAGATAATATATTATACTAACTTAAGTTACTGTTTAAGGTTATTGTAACTTAGCCCTTCCTCTCCTCTTTTCTTAATTCTTTCTAACTGCTTGTGGCCTGGCACATCACATCTTGTTAAGTGCATGTTCCTCTCAGGCACATGCACTTTCTGAAGAAATGATCAGTGCTGTTTGAAGGAGACTAACAATGCTAACACTTGAGCATACGTGTTCTTCTGATGGGCTTGGTTGTGTCTTCAGTCTTCATTTTTATTGAGATGTTTAGCCCATTTCTGAGCTCCCCATTGTAAGTACAGAGCATGCAAGGCTGCTTTTGTAAGGTGTTGCTAGAGTTGGGAATCTGTTGTTAGAAGAATAATTGTGCATAATGGGACATAAGTTTAAGTTGCCCATAGTGCAAGCAGAATGCTAATGTCATGTTGCAACCCCAATTCACTTTGTGTACTCTTTCTTTTTTCCTTTTTTTTTTGCTTAGCCCCCCCAGTTTTTACGCAGGAACCTAGTGATGAATCTGCGGATATTGGCTCAAACATCACACTGCCATGCTATGTTCAGGGTTACCCAGAACCAAAGGTTAAATGGAGGTGGCTAAACGGTGCTTCCCTTTTCTCAAGACCATTTGCAGTTAGTTCCATCAGTCAACTCAGAACAGGAGCTCTGTCTATTAATAGTAGGTAGACTAAACTTTTTAATGAAAAGATTCCAGAGGGAAATATTACGTATGTAGTACATTTAAGTTACTATACTACTTTATAAATTGTTAACTCTGTAAAAAGACTGGATTTTTATAAGAGATTGCCTTTCTCATATTGACTTCATTGCTGGTGACATGCAGTTCATTTTACTATGAGTTTGTGAATTCAGATGTGTTTTGTCATTGGCTTCACTCTTCTTCATAGAAATTATTATACTTTTATTTAAGTAAATGTGGGTTATTAACTCTGTTGATACTGAGAAGCTGTGGATTTTCATTTTTCGGGTGGGGCTTTTTTTGGGTGGGTTTTTTTTTTTTTTTTTTTTGAGATCTGTGTTCCTAAACTGATTGTTTTAGGCAAGTCCTAACTTGAGTAATAACTAGAATTTCTGCAAGTGGCTTTGTGATTTCAGTTACTTGGACCATTTCAGTAACCCTTACACTAAGTGATGTTATTCTGTTTTCTTAATTAGCTCTTTTATTCCTTTCTAGACCTAATCAGGTTGAGTGAGGTAATTCCTCTCTCCTGTATGTAGGGTACAGTAACTTGTGTGTTATGTACTACTATGTGGGTGTCTGTTCGCATACAGACACACATTGCTGTGTGTCGTAAACAGAATTCCACTGTAAATGCACTACATAATAGCATATGTATGTGTGGATGTATAGTGTACTGCCATATATTATTTGCGCACATTAGTATTTACTGTGTTAAAGTATATGCAATATATAACATGATGAAAAGTATCATCTATATGTATATAATGCTTTTTTTTATTCAAGTGCTTATATAGCCGTTGCTTCTGTACTTGGTGACAGATGGAAAGGAATGATCTGGACAAAACCAAATACTTGAAACTGAAAGATAAAAGGATAGGGTATCTATGTATTGCAAAATTTTCAATATAATTTCATATGCTGCAATCTTCCCCCCCCCAGATCTGTGGGTCAGCGATGAAGGAACTTATATCTGTGAAGCTGAGAACCAGTTTGGAAGGATTCAGTCACGACCAGCCACCATCACAGTAACCGGACTGGGTAAGACTGGTTAATGTCATATAGTTTTCATTGTAGGAAATGTTTCTTGCTCTGTATTTGAATAGTACCTTGCACGAGGAGAACTTTGTCTGCTGCTGCTGCAAGTAGAGTTACTGACAGGACTAATAATGAAAATTCAGATTTGATATTTTACATGAATATATAAAATTTCCTAATAATTTTTTCTAATTCTTTCTTTTGTTGAAGTTACGCCTCTGATTGGAGTAAGTCCAGCCACAGCCAATGTAATTGAGGGGCAGCAGCTCACTTTGCCATGTGTACTGCTTGCTGGAAACCCCATTCCAGACCGGAGATGGATTAAAAACAGTATGGTGGTAAGACTGTTTTGCTTCCTGTAAGAGTTATGGGCAGACAAAATCTGCAGCTGACATTTCAAGCCACGATAACAACTTGGTTTCATTTACAAAAGTTGATGTGCAAATGTACTGATGGATTTTATGCTTACGAATGAAGATGCTTCAGTAGGTTGGACTGGCTCACTGGAAACAAGGATCCAATGTCATCGAGGTGAATTACAGCAGACAACGACCACTCAATAGGAGCTGCTGCCTCCTCAGGAGAAGCCACTTGGCTGTTTCTGTAAGGCAGTAGCTGCTTCTGAGTTTCTGCAGGCACTGGCATTCAGAGTACAGCCATCTGCCCAAAAAATGATAGTTTATTACTGTTAAAAATATGAAAGTGGAAGTGTGGCATCCTGATGGTTATGCCTGACTGATCACTGCCTGTGCTAGGGAATTTCGAAGTCTGAAGCATAGATGAGGGAACAGGAGATGGTTGTGGGGGATGTGAAGATCTAGAAAAGAACCTGGAGCCAAAGTATTTGTGAATTGTCCTTTTATCTTCTTTTTTACTTAGTTTCAAAGCAGTTTTATGCATTCTTGTTGGCTCTTGAAATCTTGTGAATACACCCACCAGAACGACAAAAGTGCTGGAATTTAAACCCTGGTAACTGAAAAGCATTTCTTTTTCCTTATTTTTTAAAAATAAAGATACCAGAAAATTTATGTAGATTTAGGGTTTTTTACCATCATGACTTTTACTGTTGCGATGAGATAAATGTCAGCATCCCTGTACCATATACTCCTTTCCCAGTGGTGCACTGCTCAGAGCATGAAAGAATGTGTTTTCTTTCCCCCTTGAGAGCACACCATTGCCAATTTATAACTCCTGCAGGCAGAGAAGTGGCGTAGACATCACGCCTCGGTTAGTTGCCTGAGTGGAGTTTCATTTCTTTAGTAGTAGCAAAATTACTGACTTTAACATCCCTATGAAGCTCTGCTTTTTATCTTGCTAATTTTTCCCTAAAGCCCTTTCTCCACAGCTATAAATTAAAAATGGTAGCAAATGTTTTTTATTTATTGTTGCCAAGCAGAATCCTGGCACTACTTGGCCCTTTGTTTGCTAGAGTTTTCTGCTCAGTTTTTGAATCACTGGACTTTTCTTTTGACTGTGTAAGTGCGAGTAGCACAGGCTGGAACTTCTGTGAGAAATACTGGCAGGATCCTCCTTGTTGAGTTGCTAATTCCTCTATGTAGTAGTGCTAGTTTCCTGTAATTGTAAGCTTGCGGCAAAAGCTACACTCCAAGGAAAGTGTTCGAAAAAGTATATTTAGAGAAGAATGCAGCTTTCTCTGAGCATGGCATGACTGGAACAATTTTGCATTCTAACAGCCTTTCTGTAAGGCAAGTCTGTGTTGCTGAGCTCATTGATTTTATTTTGGCGTTGCTATGGGCTATATAACTTTTAAAAAATTACTCTGTGAAAATTATACCTTTTCTTTCACAATGGTATGCTTCAGAGCTGGTCTTTTCTACTTGATGGATATGGCAAGTTAGAAGGTTTTGATAACTATAAAAAAAGGGATCTGTTTGTGGAAGAAGAACAAGTCGTTGCTCTCATAAAGAGCTGATCTGTGATCAGACTGGGTTACTGGAATAACCAGCAAAAATACAGTAAAATAATTCAGCTAAGTTTGTTTTTACTTCAGCTCACAATTACGAGCATGAGTGGCAGTTCTATACATACTGTGGCAGAGCAGAGTCGCCGTTGCAGATCTTAATCTCACTCCAGCAGTAAATACAAGGTGCTACCAAAATTCTTATTTAAAAATCAGCTTTTTATGAAAGATGGAAGGTAGAAAAAACTCTAGTAAAATTCTCCAGGAACATATAATTTTTAAGAATGTGAAACAGTCAAGTAAAGCCATGCTGCATCCCAAAGTAAATATTATCAACAAGTATTTTCTTCAGTAAAACGTTACATCACTCTTTTGGCAGCTGGTTCCCAATCCCTACATTAACGTTCGCAGCGATGGAAGCCTGCACCTTGAAAGAGTTCGGCTGCAGGACGGCGGTGATTATACCTGCATGGCAAGTAACGTTGCTGGGACGAGCAACAAAACTACTACTGTTAATGTGTATGGTAAGGAACACTGTCTTGTTACTTTTGTGCTGAACGCAAGATGAGAGCGTGTTTCTTACTAACAGGAGCTCTCACTAGATCTTTTTTGTTACAGTTATACTAATTTCTCAAATATCCTCTTTTGTAACGATGTTACTTTGTAAAGTAACATGGTGGGAAATTGGATCCACTGCACAGGAAAGAACCTAGCGATTGAGACTGTTTTTTAAAATAAAACAAAAATAACGCAGTTTTGTGATCGTCAGAGATTTTTAAAGATTGGGTTTGGGTTTTTTCCTTTTTGTTTTTCTTTAATTAAAACATACCAAGCAAGACAAGCGTTAGCATTGTGGTAACCCATCTGCATTTCAGCTGAAGATACTTGTGTTAACTCTGTGTGGGGTCAAACCACTTCATGGTTTACAGGCTGAAATTTTCTCATGTGTTAAAGTAATCATGGAAGATTTATTTTGAGCTTCACTGAAGATGCTGGAACATCCTTTTGCATTAAGAATAGCTGTTATTTTTCAATACAGGCAAGTACTCAGTGTCTGATAAGGTCTTCCATGTCAACTCTAGTTTTTGGAATACTTCAGAACTTATATTCAGAATTTATTTGTATGTTTTTAGAAGCATCTAGTTTTCAGATTTTAGATTATAGCCTTAAATCTATCTTCTTTTTTTTTTTTTTTTGTTAATTCAAAACCAGCTCAGTTAAGTAGGGGAGCTGGCGTTCTTACTATTTCTTATTACTGATTTTGTGAAGTGATCTGGTTTTTTTGTTCAAGTTCATCTAACAGTCAGCCCCTGCAGTTAGCACAACTTTGTAGCATTTATAACAAACGTTAAATAAATGTGATCATTCTCATATCTGCTCTGTTCAAAATGTTGTCTGTTGATGGAAACTGATTCAGCACCAGAAATGCTGAACCCATTCTCCCGAAAGGTGCTGCGTAGGTTGAATCATACACAGTATCGTTTCGGAAGCCTGGCCCAAAATGTTGTCAGGATATGCAAAGCCGTTCTGAAATGATTGCAATCAACTATGTGAAATACCTACAGTTAGTTTAAAACTATGTGTACCTAATCCGATGATCAACCTGTGGCTGACATGCTTTGTTGTGAACAGATAGTTATTGTCATGAATGACTGGAGAGTGGAGGAGAAAGTGCTGGCCATTGTCAATGTTAGGGTTCAGAGAAGAGGCTGGAAATTCCCAAACACTGCTGCCTGTATGAAGTAGTAATTGAATATAAGGATTTTACTGTAGGAGTTGTGCTGTGGTTTGAAATCTGTCTCCTGCATATATTTAATATTTGCATTTATTTTTAGTTCTGCCTGTTATTCAGCACGGACAGCAGATATTTAGCACCATTGAAGGAATCCCAGTAACATTACCATGCAAAGCAAGTGGAGTTCCTAAGCCATCTATTGTCTGGTCCAAGGTAATTTCTCATCTTTGAACTGTTCATGGTGAAAGATGAATTGAAGACATCATTTTGTTGTCATAAAAACTATATGCAAGAAATACAACCAAAAACCTTAGCTTCGAGGGACCTGGAAATCTCTACTTGTATCTGCTTTTGTTTCTTAGAGCAGTGGTTTTTTTGGCCGTCATCCAGCCATAGATCAATGTTCTATTCTTTGGAAGGGCTTTGGTTATCGCTGTATCGTTGGTTTTAACATTTTAGAAATTGTTCATATTCCTGTTATGAGCTGATACTTTGAGATTAGGCAACCTGCCACAGATCAGAAGTTCATTTTTGTTTTGGAGCCTTACTTTAAGATGACTTTTTTTTTCCCCTCTGAGGAAAGTGTGTCTAATGGTGGCATTCTGGGGTTAACCATCTGTCATTTTTCAATTGTCTTTGACAAGATGTTTTGACATCAGAAATCTTCAATTTTTAAAAAAATTGGCGTCCGTAAAAAGTAGCAAGTTTTCTGTATAAGAATCCCTGTGCTTCTGCTGTTGGTGCTGCTTGCACAGTGACACTCAAGGGGTGTGAAAAGTTAGTTGAAATTAGTTAATTTGTATGGATGGAATTTTGGGGCCAGGCTTCTTAGTTAATTCAAAATATTTTGTCCATTTCAGCCATAAACAATAGAGGTGGTACTCTAATGTAAATTAAAATATTTCTCAGTTTAGTCAGACTGTCTGCAAATTGTTTGGTTTGAGGAACTACACTAAAGAGCATATGGAGCATATTTCACAGTGAAAAATGTGACAGTGTTATATTAAAAATACAGCAGTTTTCATATGAATGGATCACAGCAATGGGGTGAGCTAGGGGAGATGCTGCAGGAACTAACATTTTTATATTCCTTTAATAGTTTTTGTGGTTTTGTTAGATTTTTTTCTATCTGTAAGCTTCAGCTTTAATTGGAATTAAATTATTGTAATTTTTTTTTTTATTTTAGAAGATGCAGACACTGTAGACTTCTTTTATTTTCCCTTCTTTCCACAGAAAGAAGTAATTCTTTCCAGCAATGTGAAATTTTCTGCAGGGTCTGATGGAAGTCTGCAGGTAGTTTCACCAGGGGGTGAAGAGACTGGGGAATATGTGTGCACTGCAACAAATGCTGCTGGTTATGCTACACGGAAAGTCCAGCTGACTGTCTATGGTGCGTGTGAGCTAAAATCAAATACAGTGGTGTTGTCTCTGTCCTCTCATTGCATTCTATTTTAGACAGTAAAACCCACTCAGGTGGATTATGAACCTAGGGATACCCACAGTGCAAATGGGGTTTAAAACAATCTCTAATTAGTGCTTTTGACTTTGTCTTAGATCACTGGATCCTCATAGTAGGCAATTCTACAAATGGCTGATACTGAAAAGCCTATCTTTCAGCTGTTATGATTCTGTTAAAACCTCCTGATACCTGTTACCTTGAGTTCATGGACTAGGATCTTGGGCTGATCATAATTTCATCTTCATGGAAGTGAATAGGAAGTACCTGTATAGGAATAGAAGCCCCAGCTGATAGAATGAAGATCCATTAATTCCATCGGTCCCAAAGCTTCCTACCATCCCCTAGAATTATAAAAAATGTATTAAGGTGTAGGCTTGCTTTGCAAGGCTTTTCTGGCTTGTAGGTGTTGGTGCTGTAGTGTAACATGGTTCAGGTGTTGGTTGAAAGCTATCTATGCAATACAGAGCTCAGCATGTGGATGAACTACGCGTGCCTGTTGCTATCCAGCTTTTTGGGTAGGTAGTGCAGTCTTACTGGTGTTTGTGGTATTGCATCAGCCAGTGCCTGAGCTACAGGCACCATACATCAGCATTACACTGATTTATGTCTATTGCAAACATGTCATTAAAAATAGGATTGTAATGTTATATACCTGATAAAAAAAAAAAAGATGTTTAATCTGAAGTAAAATTGTATGGTGTTACGTTTGTACAAATACTTATATATTCATCACAGCTTCTTAACATGTTCCATGTTATAGTGAAACCTAGAGTATCCAGGCCTGGAGACCAGCAAGGAAATGCATATGATAAACCCATAGAGATCTCAGTAATTGCAGGAGAAGATGTTACACTTCCATGTGAAGTAAAGAGCTTGCCACCCCCCATAATTACCTGGGCCAAAGAAACACAGCTCATATCTCCATTCTCTCCAAGGTAACAATGTTTGATGAAAACAAATGAAAAAAGAAATTGCGTCTAAGCTTTCAAGATTTTGGAAGGGTATATAATTACTAATTGCCTCAGGATCAATCAGAAGGTATTAAGTTGTCTTGCATGAGGACCCTGTTTTACTAGGTCTTGAAACTCTTTCCCAAACCAGGTGTATGTCTCTTTCCGAAGGATGCTAAGACCATGCATCATTGTACAGCTTCCATTCCAGCACGCATTTATATGCAATCTCAGGAGGCCAAGACAAAAGAGATCCTGTTATATTCGTACTGTGGTGGTGCCCAGAGACCCACATAATCTGTTCCTGATTATAAATGTTTAAAAACTGTTTTTCTTTTCTTAAACACTTACATTTATGCTCAGGGGAGTATTGTTTATTATTCACATGGACTCTGGGCTGCCAGTAGATTACAGATGATGATAAATGTTTGGGAGTGCTTAAAAGGGCTCATTGCTCACTGTGTTTTGGATACAAAAGCTCTCCAGATATTCTTGAACATGTGATAACATAGCTAAATGCTCATAAAAATGTTGAGTTGACAACCTTAGAGACTGAGGAGTTGGGGACTGTCTTGTATGCAGCATGGGACACAATGTTGGACTTCTTCCTTATTATTTTAGCGTTGGTACAAAGTAAGAAAGGAAACAAGTAGGTGATTATTGTCTGTATGTTCCCAGTTGAAGTGCCAGGTACTGTCCCGGGGCGAGCTAGTGCTTTCTAGTCTTCAAGATACCTCAGAAGGGTTAAAGGCTAGAGCTGTATTCACAAACCAGGAAATGGCAGCACTGGCCAAACGCCCGCTGCAGCGATTGCTGTGCCCCTTGTCTAGTGTCTCTGACTGATGCCACTGGAAAGAATCAGCCAGTGTCTGAGCTGAATTAAGGCATCGTACACACCTGAAGGTGAGCCTGCTTCCCTTGTGGCCAAACCTGCACCTCAGAGGGACTCCACAACAGCCTCAGCAGCTGATGGCTGCTGGGACAGCATGTTTGGTGAAGGAGGCTTGTGCACAGAGCTGATTTCTTGTTAATTATCTCTGTGGAATCTTCTGCTGTGTCCTGTGGGCACGTGTCATGCACTCACCAGTCTGCATTCTCGGTCCCTTACTTGTCCTCATTTTGCCTCAGGAGACATTGATAAATTAGGCTACTTGCTCATGGTTCTTGTGGAGAGATCCAAGTTGTCCAGAGCAGCATAAGTCCAGCTCAGCCCCTTCCATAAAATTGTTTACAGATGTCAGCAAAAGTTAAAGAATTAGTCCAAACAAAATTGCTTGGGACCACCCAAAAGATGATGTTAGAAATGGGACCAATAAACAAAAGAGTGAAATCAGAAATGAAGGCGCTTCTGTCAGAAAGCAAATCTAATTAGTGGACGAAATAATGGAGATAAGTTATCCCAGCAATTATATCTTTTGGGGTTATTTAAAAAAAAAATAAAAGTTTGGCAAGATATGGGCAGCGGCAGCAAAGGAGGAATTATATCAGACAGATTTGGGTGTCCCAGAGGAAATACACTACAGTTTCCATTCATCTCTCCAGTCCATTGCAATCCCCAAATTCACCATTTATACCCATATAATAACATTGTCCTAATTAAAGTGTGCCAGAGAAAGGAAGACAGATGATACTACTAATTCCCCACCAACTTTGCCTAAATTCTGTATATGACCTTGAGTGCTACACTTGAATTTCTTCTTGTTCTTAGCTTCTTAGCTGTTGTTCTTCAGTTCTTAGCTGTCATTTTTAATTCCCTCCTCGTTTTTTCCCTATTTCTATGGCTTCTGATTTCTAGATAAGAAGAATTTGGCTGAGCTGGCCAAGGCTGTATCTTATAGTGTTACAAGCTTGTGACCAGTAAAAATCAATGTGATTTAGTGATGAATAGTGACAATTTCTATAAACAATGGAACTGGTGATTTTGAATCGGAATACTTTTCAGAGCCCCTTTTTCCATCTTTAACTGTCATAACGTCTTTTTTGCCAAGATGAAATAGTATCAAAAGTTTTTTAACTTTCTGACCGTGCTGACCTGGGCTGAGCAAAGATTTGCGATGGGAGGTTGAAGGGCTCCATTTCTCTACCTTGGTTTTTTTTTCTGTTTCTAGAAACAAGACCGATTTTAATATGTTCTGTAAGTAGATGGAATCAAATTTTTTAATTTGGATCTTATATTTTAGGTATTTGCTGCATGTTCTGAATGCAGTGGCTCAGTATGGCACGGCTCAGCGTGCCCTGTGGGATGGTGTTATTTTAGCTGGTAGCGGTAGTTACCAATGTGTAAGTAGAGGTCATTTACCTTTCAATGCATGTTTATACAGTGTATCTACTTCTTATTTTTCCAGACATACTTTCCTGCCCTCGGGGTCAATGAAGATTAGTGAGACACAAATTTCAGACAGTGGAATGTATATCTGTGTAGCCACAAATATTGCTGGGAATGCGACTCAGTCAGTGAAGCTAAGTGTACACGGTAAGCTTTAATTTAAAGGACAATCTGCAAGTTTCTACATGGAATTTAGCATCATGCAGAGCTTTTTCAAACATTTTTCCCTATGTATGTTAAATGCTATCGACCTATATTCTTTCAGACCATATTATCTTATCTACAGGTTGTTGTTATCAGATGAGGCTGATCAATAGTAATTGTGGGTGTATAAATAGTTCTCCTATGGTAGATGTAGAGTCTGGAAGTGTTGCTGCCTACGCCCGTTGCTAGCACACGTCTTTGAAGTGGATCACATACCATGAACGTACCAAAGTGGAACTCTTGCCCCCAGCAGCTCTGAAACCTTCAGACTACACTAATTCCATTGCAATGGCTATAACAGATTACTGTCTGATTCTGTGTGTAGAGACATCTGATATCAGTGCACATCTTTGTTTATCTGTAATTGTATATTACCAGAGAGTCTGGAAAAATGGCACTTGTTACTGTTTCAGTCATTCTTTGTAAGTCCTTTATTGTCAATGATCCTTACAAAGAAAAACAATGTGGCAAAATGTTGGATTTGTATTATTCTTGGGGACCAGCAAAATCTTTTCCAGTCATATTTTATCTCCTTCTCCAAGCTTGTGTTTGGAAGCATGCAAAGATCAGGAATTAGGGGAAGGAAATGAAAATGTCAAAAGGAAAATGTAATTAACTTTATCATAGAAGCTTTTGAATTGTTTTGTGTTATGAATAGCCAGTACCCATAGCTACTCAGATGTGCTCCGTATAACAATATTACACTACTCATATGGAAGTCGTGCAGTAGAATTTGAAATGTAGCTTCTTCAAATATGTTAAGCAATCGGGTATTGTATGTCCTATCCTCCATAGAGAACATGCAGGTCTGCTTCCTTAGTCATGGAATCATAGAATTGCCTGGGTTGGAAGGGGCCTTTTCAGATCATCGAGTCCAACCATCAACCTAACACTGACAAAAACTGTCACTAAATCATCTCTCTAAGCTATATCTCTAGTCACCTGAGGGAATTTAGTTTCAGTGAATAAGTAAGGACGTTTTCTAAAATGACAAAAAAGAATTTCCTTGAAGAATGATCTTGTACATCATTTTCTTCACATTGCTGTGGACTAACCTTGTCTTCCTTAGTACCTCCGAAGATACAGCGTGGGCCTCGAGTTTTGAAAGTCCAAGCTGGCCATAGAGTTGACATACCCTGCAGTGCCCAGGGGATCCCTCCCCCAGCGATCACTTGGTTCAAAGGCAGAAGTGCTGTGCCGATAGATGGTGGGCAGTTTATCTCTGGCCCGGATGGAGCTCTAAGCATCAGCAGTGTCCAGCTTCCTGATGCTGGAATCTACAAGTGTGTTGCTAATAACGTAGCAGGCAGCGATGCGTCAGAAATAACAGTACAAGTTCAAGGTATTTATATTAGGACTGTAATCTTGCCTCCTGCCCTGGCTATGTATCATTTCATGCCAGTGCTGCCTGGTTTATGTTTTGGAGCACAATGTTCTTTGCTGTTGACTGTTATGTAATGCAAAATCCAGATCTGTTTTAGATGTTACATTCTGATGTTAATTAAGGAAAACTGGAATAGGCAAATAGTCTTTGGAGAGTTTGCAGAAATAAGAAAAGAAATAAGAAATATATTACTTTTTTTTTTTTTTAATAAAAAAAGTCTTCAAGCTACTTAGGATTTGGTTTTGTAGTAGGTAATTAAAATCAGATTCCAATAGGGGAAACCTCTTTTTCAAATATTATCTCTGCATGTTCAGATGTCTCACGTTTTCAGAGACTACCTCTGAACCTCGGAGCCTGGTGTCACAGCTTTCAGTGGAATAGGAATTTTGCATGAGCTGAAATTGAGCTCTTCACTCAGAGTCAGTTAGCATGCTGTTGAAATGGTGACGGGGCAACAGTGGTCAGTGTGCCGATTTAAATATGGTATAACTCCTCACTTGATGGGCTGACATACATCCATGTAACGTGAGTGACTTAAGCTAAGTAGAAATTATTTATTCTTTGTAATAATCTAAAGCCACCATTTCAATCTCTTTGGAGAGCTGAGAACCGCTTGTTACAAAGAACTGCCAGAAATGTTACTTTATTATAAATAATATTCTTCGTATAGTCTCAGTCCATACACAAGTTTAAAATGAGATGCAAGAACAAAGGATGGAAGTAGGACTAATATGTGGTATGAGAAAAGACAGTTTAAATAGTATTTTTCAGATTTTGCAGAAACAGTGTCTCTGCCGTCAAAACAAATATAGTTGGTTTTAGAGAGAACGAATTTCAGTAAAATTTGAAAGCCTCTTTGTACCGCTTACTGCCTAAATATTCCTGTGGAAATCAAGACTGCTTGTATAGTACATTTTGTCAGTGTAAAGAGGGTTATTGGAATCTGACCTTGTGTGAATGACAGAGACTTAGAAGCATTATGTATTGCCAAGCTCTATTTCCACATTTGGAAGTAGAGGTTGAGAATTTTTTTTGGGTCTAATTTTCTTTCAGAGTCTCCTATTATTGAGGACCTGGACCCCCCATACAATAGTCCCTTTCAAGAAAGAGTGGCAAATCAACGCATTGCATTCCCATGTCCAGCAAAAGGTGTGTGTCATTATTCCCACTTTTAGTGACAAAAGTGTATTGAGAATTACTAAGTTTCCATGTACTCTTTGGCATGGTAAAAATGTACAATATGCACAGTATTTTCCATACGTACTTTATGTGGAAAAATTCAAACTAAGAGTGATTTAAATAACCACTGTGTGCGGAAGTTCTGGGAAAAGTCATTCATAGCCAACAAGGATATTATAATGTTTAGGACTAAGATTTCTAATGTTAAAATCATACTGTAACACTCAGGGCTTCCTCTCACAGCCTCCCTGTGGATTGTCCTTGCCAGTAAGACTTCCAGCAACCAATGGAAGTGTTTGAATCTTTCTTATTCGGAGCTAAGCGAAGCATTTCTTGAAGTTTCACTTTTTGCTTATTAGGTATTCCAAAGCCTGTCATCAAATGGCTACGTAATGGAAGAGAGCTGTCAGGCAGTGAACCAGGGATTTCCGTTCTGGAGGATGGGACGCTGCTGATCATAGCTTCTGTTACACCTTCTGATAATGGAGAGTATATCTGTGTGGCAACCAATGAAGCTGGAAGCACAGAAAGAAAATATAACCTGAAAGTTCACGGTAAATAATAAATACAGCTGTTGGGGAACTGTTTTTGAAGAACATCTTCTCTTTTACTGGAAATTGCATGCCCCAAATCTGGGCATGTGCAGTTAAATGATAACATCTAATCCTGAGTACTTGCATTGCTATTATTCTGATACTCTCCATACCTTTTTTGTTGTTTCTGTTCTCTGTGACTTCATGCACAAATCATCTTTGTTTTGCTTGAAGACCTAGGTGCGTCTCGTTGGTAGAGGGCTCTAGTTATACTTGAAAATATTAATGCAAATAACAAATGAAGACTTCTGTACTGTAGAAATTAAAGATTGGGTGATAGATCTGCATTTCAAATATAAATCTGAGAAGTTATTTATCGGAATGAACACAGAATAGGAGAATTCTTGCTCCTGATATTTGTTGAGATAGAAACTCTACAGGTGACCTTGGGATACATTTTGATATTTTGATTCTTACAGAGTACTTTCATTACAGCCTTGTTCATTCCCTGTGATAGTTAATTCTGATTTCTAAGTAGGGTTGTACCCTTATCTTTATTTTTAGAAAAGCAGGAATTCGTCTTGTCCCAGCAGGCCTTATCAGTGGGGTTTGAACTTTCTAATCCACCACATAAGACCCTTCTCTTTGCATTCATAGTGGGACAAATGATGGCAGACGTTCTTAGGGCTGACTGGAGCAGTGAAAAGGAAGGATGACTCTCTGGAATCTGCTTCCTTTATATGCTAAGCAAATAACAGAGAGTTTAAGATTGAGATCAAATTTAAGATTAAATAAAATTAAATTTAAGATTACACTTTAAGATTATTCTCTTCAAATTTGATGGTGGTTGTGTTTGAGTGAATTTCCCTGGGAGTCTCTTATTGGGCAAGAGATGACTCTGGTTTTTGTGAAAGAGAAGAAAGGACACAGGAATATATGTCCAGAGGCAAAAGGCAAATGTATGCATTGGGGAGGGAATGAAAAAGGTCTAAGAAATTCATATTACAGTGGTTCTTGACTTGGGGGGAAGGAAGAAGTGGGAAATCACTGAAATAAAAGGTTTAATACATGACCGCGAGCTTTCTTGTAGTTCCTCCTGAAATTAGAGATCAAGAAAAGGTGACAAATACATCTGTAGTTGTTCATCACCCTGTAAGTCTCTTCTGTGAAGTATCTGGTAACCCCTTCCCAGTCATCTCCTGGTATAAAGAAGATACCCAGGTATGTATGATTAACCTAATTGAAGTAACATAGCCACCATTAGCTTTGTGTTGACTTTTGAGTGCTTTGTATGAGAACTCATTTAAAGTAAATACATGTACATGCCTTCATGTATATTTAAACTGCACTAAGAACACCGACAGAAAGCCAGCTAAATATGGCTAATCAATTAATTCAGCTGTTCAATAAATCTAAAGTAAACTTTTTATTTTCAAGATTCCCCTAGGAATTAGCCTTAGCAGTCTCCCAGTACTGTAGATGCCAGAGTCTTTGCAGAGGGGACAAATAACGATATTTTCTTCATTCTGTGGGTGGAGAAATAAGAACTCTCGGAGGTGACTTGAATTCCTCAGGATTATTGTTGAGTCCTGTTCTTCTACTTGTACCTGATAAGTGATAGTTTAAGAGGAGGAGAGACCCCTTTATGCACCTTTGAGACTGACCATTACTGATGGCTGAAGAAGCTCTTTGGTTTTCCCACTCCCTATTGTATGTTGAGCTACAAATCATATTGAATAGATAGCAGAAGTTGAGGAGATTAGTGCTATAACTGAAAGAGGAAACAGATTATCCTTAGACTAAAACTACCGTTTTCTTATAAAAATCCAGCTGTGATACTTGGCTGATGTAACTTGGATCACGTAAGGCTAACGTCTTGGGTTCTTTTAAGGTTGTGGAAAGCAGTACACTCCAGATTTTGCACAACGGGAAGATACTGAAGCTCCTTAAAGCTGCTACTGATGATGCTGGACAATATTCATGCAAAGCCATAAATGTAGCAGGAAGTGCTGAGAAGCTGTTTAACCTAGATATACTAGGTGAGTTCCATGTTTTTGATTTTTTTGTTTGTGTTGGGTTTTTTTGTTTTGGTTTTTTTTTTTTTTTAAGATGGTGATTTAAAAAACAGTTGATACTTAAGACATCATTAAATTTCGATTTATCATAAATGAATACTTCCTCTCACTGCCCATTAAATATTGGCTGCCGAAGCACTTTCATGGTGGCTTTTGAAGACTGAAAATTTGCCATTCTTGTAGCAATACAGACAAAATGCTGCTTTTCATTTCTGGACTTTGGCCTGTGGTCATTTTCTGTTTTGGGTGTACAGCAGTCTAACATAGGAGTCTTCTTACGTACAGCTCACTGGCACAAGCGTGGAAGGTGCTTGTCATGGTAGAAATGATGTGATCTAGTAGAAGTCACTTTGCAGTGAATACTAAAGTTGTTTCAAGGGAATAGCATGATCCACTACTGCATTTCTTCCAGTTTCATAGCATACCTTCCTGGTTAAATACCAGCTCTTCCTATAATGTTTGTCTTTTTGAAGTTCCACCGAGTATAATTCGTGCTGATACCCCTGGTGAAATTGCAGTCATCCTCAACCAGGAAATCAGTCTGGAATGTAGAGCCAAAGGCTTCCCTTTTCCCGACGTTCACTGGTTCAAAGATGGCAAGTAAGTATATTATAGCTTTTGTGGTTTGTGTCTAGCTTATTCCTCCCTTAGAATGTAGAGGAGGAAGGTGCACTGTACCAGCAAGCCCAGTTTTTAGCTATTTCATGTTAAGTTATTGACAGCGGATAGAACTTGTGTGGTGTGAGGTGGTAAGTTCTTTAATCAGGAGCTAGCACCCTGCTTTTCTTTGTGAACTGTCCCATTACTGACACTGGCACTTGCACAGCACATTTACAGTATTTGAAGCCAGACAATGCTTGAACCAAGGCAAATGTAACTATTTCTTTGAGTTTATATCTGGGTTATTTTAAACATGTAATTAGTTAAAATACAGTTGCTTCTGGCATGATTTTTTCAATGGTAGACAGTACCCATATCAAATATTTTTCTAGCTAGTGCCTTGTGCAGTTCTGCATATATACGTTAAAGGTTTAAAAGCATTTGTAGCCTACATGTTTCAATTCTTCATCTCATCTTTCAGGAAAGCATACCAAGGGAAGAATTCTTGGTGGCTTAAGTATTAGCTGAAAATCAAAATGGGCTGGTTTTTTAAATAGTGTTGGTGTTTAACAATGTATTTCAGTATAGGCATTGGCTAGTACTCACAGATATTCTGATGTGACAGTTCCCTATTCTTTGGTATTGGTATGTTTACGCTTTTCATCTAGTAAATGCAGACATTTTGTTATCATTTTGTCATGACCTAAGTAATTAGAAAAAGAAACTGAGATCAGGAGTAGGACCCTGGCTCTGATGCTGGCATCCTGGATGACCTGAGTAAAGTGCTTTTGTGTTTTGGTTTCTTCTAAAACCCGTGAATAAAGTTAATTATAATAGTCTGTCACTTTATGATGGCTCTTCAGATTAATCCTGTTGCTCTAGTGCTAAATGGTACTCTTTAATGGTACAATTACTGCCGTTAAAGGACCCCTTCTTGTTACTGTCAGTTTAAATTAATGTTGAATGGATGGAGTCAGAGTTCTGCGAAGCAAAATAATCTCTGTTCCAGGCCCTTGTTTTTGGGTGATCCCAGTGTGGAGCTTCTGGACAAAGATCAAGTTCTACACATAAAAAGTGCTCGAAGGATTGACAAAGGCCGTTATCAGTGCAGCGCCACCAACACTGCTGGCAAACAAGTGAAGGAGGTCAAGCTGATCATCCATGGTAAGTCTATAGAGTGCCTGATCCTAGGAAATCCTTTAACTTTACTTCTAAGATTTCTTTTTTGAATGGAGATGCGCAGGCAAATATAAGTTAAGGCTCTGATCTTGCAAAATTTGTGTATAAACATAATTTAATACTCATCTGTTGACAAAGTGATCTTTTTGAGCATTTCTGTTTGTCAAGTTAAATATGAACATAGTCTTTGCAAGCTTGGCCTTTAAGTGGCTTTTATGTGCTTTTTATTAGTTTCTAATTGGTGAAAGCCAAAAATCTCGAAGGGCCTTCTCAAATTTTGCTATTAATTAGTTTCAACTGAAATATTTTAACATCATGTGGCTTCATTGTTTTGATTTGTCTTAGGAAGCAGAAAATTAATTAGAAGAATTTTATTTTAATACACTCATGGTCTTATTTTCCTTAACCCAGTGCTAGGACCAAATTCAGCTAGGAATAAGTTATCTATAAAGTTAAAATTATAAAGTGAAGTGCAAACCCAGTAAGAAATTATACCCAAATAGTCTTTGGAAAAGAATGTTCCAGATGACCTTCAGGTAGCGTGGTATGTCATCTTGCTTAAATTGGTGTAAATTGAGGTCATTTATAGCAAGAGAAGAAACGCTAGCATGAGATAACCACGTTAACATTATTATTATTGTGAAGTTTATAGCACACTGAGTATACTTTTTGTGTTTTTACAAGCAGTGGAGTCTTAGCAAAGACATGGAGAGCAGACAATTCCTGTGATTAGTCTAGATAAGTTTAATGTAAATTAGGAGATTATCAGTTGGCAGAAAAGGAGGGGAAAGACTGACGGAAGAAGGAAGAAGTAGCTTTTGAAGGAAGACTTCAAAGGAGACAAGAGGAAGTGTTTTTCAATTTGTAAGACAAAGAATGTGTGAAAGCCCAGTGAGACCTGAAAACTGAGAGAGCCCAGTGCTAGCAGAAATTAGGGTGAAACAACTGCAGAAATCGAGAGGTGAGATAATGCTCTCATGCCCGGAGTGTGAAGTGTAAGAATTTAAATCTGTGAGCCCTTAAGCTGATGAGTCCTCATTTGCTATGGATTTGCTTCTGAAGATTGTGTGTCTTTTCTTCTGATAACTGTGAACTTAGAATACATTATTTCCCTCATCTGGGACATTTCTGAAGCATGGAGCAACCACGTGCACAGAAATATGCCTGTACACCAGGCATAGTGCAGTCTCTTTCCACTGGGAACAAAGAAAATGCTGTGAGGACTTGCAGATGATTGTGGCTGTTGTGAGATTAGAGGAGTAAAAAAACCCCATGCAAATAAAATCCTGGCAGATGAGTAGACCTTACTTCAGGTTCTCCAGAAGAAAAGGATGAATTTGTGGTAGTAGAACGGAATGTCTCTTTACTTCTTAATTTCTCATTAATCCTGGCTGGATAAACAGATGCCCACGGAGTAAGTGAGGAACCTAGATGCTAATTCTTGCTAGTTCTTACTTTGTTTTAGCTGGTTAGCCCTACTTTTGGCTTTGATATTTTTCCAAAACACCATGTTAAAACTGTTCCCTATCTGTGGATGAAAGCATTTGCTGATGGAGAAATGGGTTCATCTTTGTGTTTCAGCTTATTATATAGATTTGTGTATTTTTGCACACAAATTAATTACGAAAATATTTCTTCATGTTTTGGTAATCTGCCATACCCATCTCGTAGGTGTAGATCCATTCACTGACACTTTGCTTTACATTTCTGCAGTGGCATTTTGAATGAACACTAGTCAGTAGAAATCTAGGATGTACTCAGCATGTTTGGCAGCAAAGGAGTTAATGTGTCTGCCAGATGTGTCTGGTACTTTCAGCAGTCATAAATTTAGTTGTTGCCAATTGCACTGTGTTTTTATTACTTCTACAGAGATTTACGAACTCTTTATATTGGCTGATTTACACGAGAGCTTGTTTGCTAGAAAAATCTGAGTACTGCTGCCTAGCGAGCAAGGGAAATGACTAAGGGCCAAAAGTTTCAAAAATAGGAGCCTAAAGCTAGACTGTTAAGCTCCTATTTAGTCTCAAAGAAGGTGACTTCATCTTCAGAAGTTTTGAATACTGAGCAGTTCCCACTCCAGTCGTAGAGGCTCTACGATGTATTTGGTATTTTAAATAGCAGGTCGCTGTTCCTTGTTGGGATGATGCACCTCCCAAGGTACACAGGGATTGCTCTTTCTTTACCCCTCAGAGACAGGGAAGAGGCAGAGCCGTGCCCAAATGCATTGCCAGACATATGAGGGCCTGGCTCTCCTAACTTGGCACATGTTGGAACCTAGAAGGTAAAACGTTTCCAGGTACCTCTAGTGGGACCGCAGTGCTTTGCAGTGGTCCTTGCTGTGGCATACCACTTAGGTATGTGGTGGCCCTTTGGTGTTAGATTCCATTTATGTTGTGTCCTTTTCATGCTTTCAACTCTCAGTGTGCCCCAGAGAATTGTACAGACGATGTGTAACTCTGCTGGGAAAAAACAAGGACAAAAAACACCAGGAAGGGTTGGAAGTCTGATTAAGCTAAAATCTTTCATTCTTACAGCATTCTAATATTTAATCTATTTAAATCTACACAGACTTGTATACTAAGGCTCTAATACTGATATCTTGTCTTCCGAAATAGTCCCTCCTAGTATTAAAGGAGGAAATACTACCACAGAGGTATCAACGCTTCTTAACAATCTTATAAATTTGGAATGTGAAACCAAGGGGATCCCTGTTCCTACCATAACCTGGTACAAAGATGGACGACCCATTATTTCCAGCCCCCAAGCTCTGTATGTGGACAGAGGGCAATTCCTGCAGATACCTCGGGCCCAGGTGTCGGATTCTGCAAGGTACACTTGCCGCGTGACCAGTGCTGCTGGAGCTGCTGAGAAAATATATGACGTGGATGTCTATGGTAAGCAAGAGTTTATTGAACTTGGTTATTTGCCAGGTTACAGAAAGTGCATTTTGAAAGCTTTTCTGCCTTTGTAATGTAAGCAGCCTTTGCAGGCCTGTCAAGAGTGAAGAGTAGTCAATGGTTGTGTTTAAAGATGGGCCTGCATTAGCAGGGCCATGTAAGGGGAGCTTTACACTCTGTGCTTTGTGTGACTCTCAAAAAGCTCTTGACTTCACAGGCCTTGATACCGTGCTTTGGTGAAGTATCAGAACTATTTCTTCTCCATGTGTCCTTTCTCTTTCTCACATGTGCATGCTGAACAACACTTACCTGAAATAGCCACTTGGGGTGGGATCTTTTGCGTACTGTTTTAAGACCTTCAGATTTAGTTCTTCCATCTCAAAGCCCTGCAGATGCTCTATTTTATACAACTGGTCAATACTGAACTACATCCTTTGAGTGCTCTCTTTCCCCTTTGTCTTGGCTTGCCCCAGAAGCAAATTCTCACATGAAATTGTGCATGACATAGTGGCATGTAGAGCCAAAGTGGGTGGGGAGGAACTAACCCATTTACTGTTAATACATTTTCTGGCTACAGAATGAATCACTTGCAATGTATTTTTTCCTTTCCACAGTTCCTCCAGTAATCGAGGGCGATGCTGACACAGCCCAGAACAGGCAGGTGGTTGCTGGCAATTCACTCACGTTAGAGTGTAAAGCTGCTGGCAACCCTCCACCTCTCCTGACCTGGTTAAAAGGCGGTGTGCCTGTGAAAGCAAGCGACAACCTCCGTGTTGTAGCTGGTGGGAAGAAGCTGGAGATTTTGAACGCTGTTGAAGCTGACCAGGGCCAGTATTTGTGTGTGGCCACAAGCATAGCCGGAGAACAAGAAATCAAATATGAAGTTGAAATCTTAGGTGTGTGAGCAACAGATTCTCATAAACCTAATAAAGGATGTTTTTATTTTTGTTGGTATCATTATATGAAATATCAGTCAAGTTGCATATCAAGTTAAACACAGGCACTGCACGCTTTTGCTGTCCAGGGTTACAGGACAGCTTGAAGACTGTTACTTTCAAGTTAGTTCTTGGAGAGTTTTTGTGCACGTGGTAGGTAAATTTTATTCTCAGTAACCTTTAAAATTCTTCTAACTTGCCTTCATAGAAGGAAATCATAGATATGAAAGATATAGATTAAAAACATTACTGAGAAGTTGCCTCTGGGGGGAGAACATCTGTCTCTGAATTTGAGTTGTGTTGTGCAAATTTTGAACCTTTTCTTGAAAAAACTTTTTTTCTTCTTTTTCCATTGAAACCTTTACCACAGTCTGCATCTCAGCAGTCCTTTCTGAACGTCTCTAGGTAAATGACTTGTACAAATGTTAATCACATTCTCCTGACAAGGAAGGGTTTATTTAAGAACTTTAAAGGCTTGATTCTTGAAGAACATTGCCTACTATTGCGTGCAGACATAGAGCATTCGTTCTGCCATTCCAGGTATATCTCACTAGTCATGCTAGTTGGTGAAGGAGCTGGGAGGAGCTGTATGGCCAAGCTTCCTCCTCAGCTCACTCCCTCCTGTGAGAGGATGAGACAGGGTGAAGAGGACCTGGAAGAGGGTCCTCTGTGCCTTTGTTTTCTTCTTCTGCTGACGAAGGGTGCTAAAGTCCTGTGTGTCCCTCCCCGCCCCCATTCACAAGGTTGTTCAGACAGAATCTGGAAAAAACAAACAAACAAGAAAGAATAAAAAAGACTGAGAAGAATGGTTTGAAGCCACAAAATATCATTGGGTAGATGTTTGTCTTCAAAAAGGAACAGTGATGAACAGCAAATCTGTATGTGTCTGAAAGTGAGACAGACGTCAAGATTTTATTTTTTTAACATTACTATTTGAGGTAGACTTCTGTGGCATTTCTAATGCTTAAATGTTTCTGTTGATGGATTTTTCTCTTACAGTCCCACCATTTGTGGAAGGTGGGGATGAGCTCTTGGACTACATTGTGACTCTCCATAGCCCGTTGGAGTTGGATTGTTCTGCAACAGGGACACCCTCACCAACTATCGTGTAAGGGGATTGGTGTGACAGTAGGAAAAAAAAAATATCTGATGGTTGATTAGGTGAGCTTGGAGGTAGTCTTTGTGAACTGCCCATGTTATTTTAGTGATAGTTAATGTGTGGAGGACAGACTCCTGGCTCCACTAAAGACAGCATCAGGCACACGCATGGCAGGATCAGGATTTTGTTTTAAAGTAGTTTGGTGTATTGTTCCAATGTGCATGTCCTGGAAATTAGGGTAAATAACAAGAGCTGACAACTCTCATTCCCTTGCTAATGCAACTGTGCACTTTTAATCTCCCACCAATGATTGCTTTTGTTTTGGATACTTCTGTCTACCTCTGGTGGCATCTGCTTTCACTGCTGCTTCCCTTTCACCTTTCTGACTTCTTTAGTGCCTGTTCCCCTATACTCCCTTCTCCTGATAAACTGTGTCAGTCCGTGGCACTCAGAAAAGCAGAATACTACCAGACATCTCCAAACCTTCCTAGAAATGCAGATAGAGTTACTGGGACATTTAATAGAATTTTAGATATTTTAGGAGTGCTTTTGATCTTACTTTCATAGAGATCTGAGATTGTACTTTCTTTTTGGTAGGTGGTTGAAAGATGGTCAACCAGTTGAAGAGGGAGCTGGACATAAGATCTTATTAAACGGACAAAAACTTCTCATCTCTCGAGCTCAAGTGTCAGACACTGGCCGCTATAAATGTGTGGCTGCAAATAAGGCAGGAGAACATGAAAGGGAATTTGATGTTACTGTGCATGGTAGGTTACTCAAGGAGGCGAGGCGGAGGGGAGAAGTGGACTGCCTTTATTTTAAATTGCTGGCAAGAAGGTGCTCAAGTTTTCTGTAAATGTTTATTTGTATTAGTGGGTTGAAAAACTGGAGGTGAGAGTAGGTGAAATAGAAGTAGGGCTGCTCTTACCTGTGGGATATTGCTTCTATATATTTAAATGTGTATGTTCAAATGATACTTCATTTTTGTTTCTGGTGCTTTTTGCAGTTCCTCCAACCATCAAATCAGCTGGGACTTCTGAGAGAGCTGTTGTGATATACAAGCCTGTGACACTGCAGTGCATAGCCAATGGCATTCCCAGCCCTTCCATAACTTGGTTAAAAGATGGTCAACCAGTAAATACAGCCAGAGGAAATATAAGAGTAAGCACTACATTTTTATGGGGTCCAAACCGTGAAAGATAGTTACAAGAAGTTATACCTGTTGGTGCTTGTTTTCCTTTTGCTTCCCTCATGCTGTGGTATAAAGATGCTAAGGTCCATTCCAGGGGAGCAATGGGCTTTTTTCCTGACTAGGACAGTATTTCAGATTGAATAGCATTATTTAGTAGACCGAATGCCATTAGAGACCTCCATACCAGAAGAGTCCATGACTGTAAATTCAGCATCCGGCTCATTTCAGTTGTACTTTCACCTCCAAGGTATGGTTGCCTGCCAGTTAGGAGGTGGCTCTACCCACTTGTCACTGTGAGGCGGCATTTAGATGGGTTTTTCTGTAAGCACTGCAATTGCAGCACCTACCTATACATTTCCTTCTCGTTGTGAGATTCTGACTTTCAATGAACAGCCCTCCCAGTGCTTGCATGCTCCAGGGGGTCGAGGGCTTGCAATGGCTTCGATTTACTTTAGGCTGGAGCAGTCTTTGACATCTTGCCAGTGGCAGCTCTCTCTGCCTGTAGCCTCCTCCTCACCTTGCTTGCCTGCCCCTCTGCCATGTCTAGGTCTCCTCACAGCTGTACAGCTAATAATCCTGATGTCCCAGCAACACTGACGTCTCTGAACTACCAAGACACCTCTTGCATGAATGTTAGCCCCAGGTTAGAAGAAAGATAAGACTGGCTGTATTCAGCGTAAACGCCTACTTTGCCATTACTCTTGGCGTCTCTGCCTGGGATCGTTGTGTAAAGTGGTTCCGTGCTCTCTGTTTTGGTACAGCTGGAGTCTTCAGGCCGTATTCTGCAAGTTGTCAAGGCCCTGCTCGAAGATGCTGGCCGATACACTTGTGTGGCAACAAATGCTGCAGGAGAAGCCCAACAGCACGTTCGGCTTCATGTGCATGGTAATGTTTCTGCCTCTGGTTAGAAGCTAAACATGGCTGTTTCAAGGCAGCTTTTTTACTTCTGTATTCTCTTCTCTTTTAAGCTCTTTGGCATTTTTCTTGTCTCTGCACATCCATCTTTCAGTTTTCTTTCTTTGTCCCACTCCATTAGTAAGAAGTCAGGGCAAAAGCTGTCTTTCTTGGGATTTAGCCTATCTCATGTGGTACTGAGGGCCACAGAAATGAATGACTTTCCAGTTAACTTCTCTGTTCAGAGGTATCCCAAGATGCCAAGCACATTGCCACTAACCCGCCACTCAGAAGGGTACTCCATGTTTCTGAATCAAGGTACGATGTACCACTGTTGCCATTATTACTTTGATCCACTTCTGGTGATAATGGGGTTCCTTGTGACCTTGCAATGGGGAAATTTTACAGGAATGACTTTTCTGAGAAAGAAATGTTCTCTCATGAGGGGATTTTTCAGTCTGTTTAAAAGGAATTTTATTTTACAGCTAAAAAACAGTATAAAAGAAATCAGGGAAACTTGAGAAGCTGTTGTCTGCATGTGAATTTAATAAGCGCTTTCACCATGGTTTACGTATCTTTGCCTCAAAAGTGGTCACAAAGTCTTGTGCATTCTTGATGTGACCCAGGCCTCAAAGGATCCAGGAAGTGTGGGAATAGACTGTGGCAAAATGCTTATGATGAGTATGATTATGTTGACTTTCATTGTCAAAACAAATTTCCAGTAACTAGAAAATGTTAAACTGAAATTAAGAGAGATTGCAGTATCTCCATGGATGAGACTTAGAAAGAGAAACCACACTCATTATACTATGTGATAATTGCATCATACTTAATTTTAGTGTCAATCGCACGCTCACAAATACCTCTTTTGTTCTCAGTCTTCATGTTCGAAGGGTCATTATCTGTCATTTCTGTCATTTTGCAAATTTATAAGCTTTAGTTAGGTGAAGAGTCTTGCTTTGTTAAACCCATGTACAACATTCAGGTGAATGTTACCAGGTCAGGTGAGATGGATTTGCCACGTTAGAATTACTGTTCTATGTTGTGCACCCATTTCCTGCAAGTCCATTTCAAGTGTCATTTTTCCTGAAAAAATAAAAACTTATAAAAATTATGTTTTGTTCCTATTAACATTAATGAGGTTATATAATTAGAGAGCATTCTCGTTTCAAAGATGAACTTTCTTGAGAAATTCCTCGGTCATCCAGCAGTTAGTTGAAGCTTGTGCAATTCATTGCCCAAACTTTCTCAGAGGGCAGATTACTTTGTGATCAGATTTTCTGCTAGCTGGGTGGCTGAATTAATGAAAACCTGATGCCTTTGTCTTTTCCCAGAACCACCCAGCCTGGAAGATGCAGGGAAAATGTTAAATGAAACAGTGGTGGTGAATAATCCAATCCATCTTGAATGCAGAGCCTCTGGGAACCCTCTGCCAGGTATGTGCGTGCACCTTGGAGAACATGAAGCAGATAAAAGGTTTTCACTTTTATGTGTCTTTTAGAACGGATATTCTGATGTGAACTTAATTCTGTGTTTTTTAAACTAGCTAGAAACTATTAAACGCTATGTATAATGGGAAATATCATATCAACTGATGTGGAGTAAGTACTGAGGAATTCAGTAATCCTCACCATTTTTAAATGAATGAAAAACACAAGGATAATCTACTCCCTTGTGCGTACAGTGATGCCCTGTTCGTACACAAGAACACCGTTAGACTTCTGCTAAACCAGCTTTAAATGCATCCACTCTTTTCCCTTGTCAAGTCAATATTTTATAGTGTAGGGCAGACTTAAAACAGTACCTTGTGCATTGAGTTTGCCTGTCAGATGTGGCCCTGTCTAGGACCTTATCTGAAGTCTGTTGAAACTAACAGGAGGCTCTTTGTTTGGTCTGGACCCTTGGCCTGTGAGAATGAGGAGATTTTCTGTGTGTGTAGAGTGTTTTGTGTGGCTTGCCCCAATGATAAATTATACTAATTAATTTGTGGGTTCTCCTTCTATTCTAAGCTTTGAAAACTAGGCCGTGCATATCTTTGTGTTTTATTTTCCTCGCATTTTGTGGAGTTATAATTTTTCTTTCCTTTTTTTTTTTTTAAGGAAAGTTTCCCATAGAAACCATAGACATTTACCCAAGTGAGAGCTGAAGGACTTTGGCTCCTGTTTAGACTGATAGATCTTTTGAATTGTTTCTGAGCTGAAAAAAACCTAAAGCAGTCTGGATTTTAGTTACTTCATTGCTGGGATTCTTTTAGTGCTAGGACTTTTGGATTAGGTCTTTTTTTTTACAGTTAATCTTTTTTTGTTCCTGTTGTTGAGATATGCAGATAAAAATTTATTTCTTTCTTTTTTCCAGTGTGTGTTTTTTATTCCCACCTCCTTCTGATGGGATATAAAAATACTGTCTTAATACGAGAATAATTTTTTGTATTAAATATTGTGCAGCAAAACTTGGGGAATGGTGTATGACTAATATATCTATATCTGGTAGAGCAATTGTTCTTGTGCTGACAATAATTACATTTTCAGAAGAAAGGTGTTACTAAATTTCAGGTGAGAATCCAGGCTCACCTTTTCCACCTTTTTAAAGAATTAATTCTCCCCAAAATATTATTTTCTAGAATAATTTATACCTGTATAAAACAAAATTTGAAATTATTGGGGGTATATAAAAAATATGTTATGAAACATGTTTCACTATATGTTACATAAACTCATGTTATAAAAACATAAGGGTTTTATATCCATTTTGCACTCTTTTTTCTCATCAAATTGCCAGTTATTTTAGGACAAACAATTAATCTGATGGAGTTCATATAATTTCTCCAATAAAAACAGTTTGTTCACCTCTTTCATGTACGATGTGGTGCTGCATGCTAATGTCAAGATATGACATTAGATAAGAAAAGTCTTGAAACTTGTGTGCAACAGCAAATGATCAGTAAGTAGCAGTTTCATTGAACTGAATAGTGAAGTGCCAGTAAAACATGAGTTACCCATTCTGCTGCTGGAGGGTGCCATCTTTTGGCTGAGATGCAAAGAAAGGTCCTTGGATTCTGTTATCAAAGTCCTATAAAATTTTCTTATGGAATAATGCCAGTTTTCTGGGCTTTGTTTTCAGTTTTTCAACCTGCCAGTTGAACTTTGATTTGGTTGGTTGCATTTTGATTCTGTAAACTTGTCTGGATGGTCCAGTTTAATGTAGCAATACTTTAGGGTAAAAACTGAAAAAAGCATATATATTGTATTATTGCATATTTTTAAATAGCTGCTGTTGGCCTTGGTGTGAGATGAGTAAATCTTCTGTGAGTATGCTTTGTGTGATAATTTTTTAACTTCAGACCATTTTTTTTCATGAATACGTGGTGTGCATGGATGATAGTGTCAAGTTTGCTAGTGAATTCTCTAAGCATAGTCAGTATTTTGCACAAATGTTACCGATTTCCTCATGTTTGTGTTACTTTTTATTGTTATTAATTATGATCAATATTGATATTGGTTTCTAAATGTTGGTGTTATGTATCTGAAAACCTAGATGGAAAGTTTGAAGACTATTTTGGTCCCTTTGTTTGTTGTGGGGGTGTTTTTGGCAACTTTTCCATCTTTCATTCCACAGCTATTGCATGGTACAAAGACAATCGTCCACTGACTAGTGCCGCAAGCACCACTTTTCTGAACAGAGGGCAGGTTCTGCAGATTGAGGCTGCTCAGATCTCTGACACCGGCATATATAAGTGTGTAGCCATCAACACAGCGGGAGCAGCTGAGTTGTTTTACAGTCTTCAGGTTCATGGTAAGTATTATAAAACTTAAAAAAACCACCTATGTGCACTGCCTTTGCTCTTTTCAAGTTTCAAGTCTGCTTAGCAGACTTGCCACCACTTGTCATACCATCGGACTAGAAGAGATAGGGCACAGCTCGTCAGCGGGAAGAAAATTCACTCATCTGTTTTTCAGCAAGATTAGAATACATGTTTTGAATTAGGAAAACGTGGTAGGAGAAGTCAGTTCTAGGGAGAATGAGCAGAGGCTCATTGGTGGAAAAGGTATTTATGTTATCACTTCAGCAATTTGGAAGGCCTTGCAATTGCTGGGTTTTGCTGCAGATGACTTTAAAGCTCACAGTAGATAAAGAAAGGACAATGATCAAATGCTCTTTCATAATCCAAGAGTTTTAAAGGAAAATGTACTGCATCTGACAAGGTGTTGTGGAAGTGTGGGTGTCTTCAGACATGAGACATCTGATCAAAAGCCAAACTGGAGCTTTTCCACTGATTTCAGTGACTTTTGGATGGGACCGTAATCCAAATTCTTATCTTTGATACATGCATATGCATGTAGCAGGTTTTCTGTGGGAGTCTTCCATGCAAAACTGTGGCTCAAATTTGGCACGGTGTCCCCAGCTGAGATGCATGCAGAATATGCAGTTCCTATAAATGTTAGTTCCTATCAACGTTAATTAAAAAATGACTTGGGCAGTACATTTCCATGGAATTAATGACCATCCTGGGAAAAACTGATGGCTCAAGACGAAGTCAAAGGCAATTAACCCCACCCAGTGATTAATTTCTGGGAAATATTTAGAGCCAAGTTCATTATTCTGGTTAAACCGAAAAATGAAAAATAACTCCTAAGTTTATCTGTGTCTTTTTATGGGTGGCAGAATTTCAGTTAATATGTCTGGAGTTTTCTAGGGAACTAATACTTTCTGACTTAGACACATAAAATTGTTTCCCCTTCCAGAAAAGAATATACGCAGTGGCAGCCAGAGCTAATTGCATCAAAGGAAGCTGAAACACCTATCCATGAACCTGCTTAATTCAGCTTGCGTCATGCCGGGCTTACAATGGAGTGCTTTTTGAATGTACCATGAACAAGTTTATCTTTCAGTTTACTTAGAGTTTATGAGTTTGAGAATAGAAAACTTGAATTTTTTTTCCTCTTAATAGTGGAAGCAAGAATGACTACTAAATGGAGAATGAACTCTGAAGTACAGAAAGTGCTGCATTTTCTGAAAACCTGCTCTAGATTTCTGTGTGACAGTTGGCATTGGGAATGAGCAGCTATGTTGGTCGATCACTGGTTGTATTCAACAACTTCTGTTGTTAATAGCGTTGTGGATGCAGTAGCTATGGTAGAAATTATCAGATCTTTTTTGCATTAAAACCAGTGCTTGATACTGCAGGCTTACCATTACATGAAACTAGGCAGGCCTGCTGAAGGAAGCAGGTTGAATTCCAGTTCAGTATATTCATATGATTTCATTGTATTAATTTTTTTCCGCTTCTTTCTCATCACTGTAACCTTTTCAGGCATTTGAGAATAATGGATGCTATTGTAGTGAAACTGGGAAACTGTGCGCATGTGTGTGTGTGGGGAAAGATTACAAAATCACAGTTGCCTTTTTTCTGCCATTTCTGCTATTACTGGAATTTCTCTAAAGAGCAGGTAGCCTGAGTTCCAGGCTGTTAGAGGTTGCTGAATTTATTAATGAGGCTTATTTTCGGTACAGAATTTTGTACATTTTTTTCCTCCAAAAGGATATGTATGAGTAGATCAAAGCATTCTTATCTCTTTGTAGGAGTGACATTGTACTGTTACTGACTGTAAACCTTTATTACTGAGTTATTAGTGGTAGGAGCAAATAAAATTGTTTTGATTTTCCCGATAAAGGAAACATCTCCCTAATACTTCTTGTTTCCCTTTTTAACATAGCTCTGCAAAACTTGCATTCTGAGATGTTCCATTAAGATGTTTTTTATCATCAGACAGGCAGATGTTATACAGGCTAATCTGGTAAACGTTCACACATGCTCTCCAAGGCCTGTTTATTACTCTGTGTGTGTATTTGCTTTATGCAGTTCATATGATAAACTTCTTTCCTTAATTCCCACCACTCTTCATGCCTTTTGCAAGGTCTAAATAGAATATTATAAAAGTTTGAGGGAATATTTTCTGGTTTTCTGTTCTGGTTCCTGAGTTCCGCAGCTGTCCTCTGGGCTGTGGCCCCAGTCCTGCTTACCTTGCTCACGGTGCTGCCATTGACGTTATCTGACTGCAAGGCGAGAGTGGGATTTGGCACAGAGCAAATAAATCACAAGAGTTCAGTAGAAGTAGCACTGAAATCTTTCCAATAATGTACTGCCTTGCAGAAAGAGAAATAATGTCCAAAAGTATGCGTCCCACTTAATTTCATTGTGATTAATACTGTTACGTAGCTGTTTCAACTTCGTTTTCTTTTTATTTTTCAGTCCCACCATCAATCTCTGGCAGCAGTGACACGGTGACAGTGGTGGTTAATAATCTGGTGCGACTGGAGTGTGAAGCAAGAGGCATCCCGGCACCTATTCTGACATGGCTAAAAGATGGTAGCCCTGTTTCCAGCTTTAGCGATGGACTCCAGGTACTGGGTTCAAATTCTGCCATCTGTGCTGTTTCCTTTTGTGGTAGGAGACTTTTAAGCCGGTGCAGTTTAATGGAACAAAACTAGAGGATTTGGAATGAAAGTATGAGGCCTTTTGCTCTGGGTTATTGGTGCGAGTTTAGGTCCAGTAATTACTGTGTGAAGTGGAAAATACAGATATATTGAAATAAGGCGGTCCTTTCAACTGATTTCATACTGAGTAAGAGTTTGCATCAACAAATTTTTCACTTACTGGCAAGAAGAGGAAATTGTACCATATTCGTGGCTGAAGAGATCCATATAGCTCAAGATCATGTAATATCTCACTACATAAAATAGTAATTCACAGAAAAAGACCGACCACTGATGTAAGGAGGTTCTTCAGAGTGAAAAGGAGAGGGCATGGTTGCTTTTTGAAAACTAATTTTATGGTCTGAAAGGAAAGAGGGGGAAATCTGTATACTATGAGGACAGCTCAGGGCAGAGACAAAAGGTGTGACAGAATGTTCGAAACTGGCAAGAGGGAGGAATGTCAAGATCCTGCAAAGACTTGGGAATGGCAGGAGCTTCCTTGGGACTCGCACGAAGTTAGACTTCTGCTTTTGCAAGTCTTGATCAAAAGAGAATGACAGAGTGCAGGGAAGAGTGTAGGGAATGGAGAAATGGTGGGAACAGTGGCAAAACAAGTGTTTCATTTAGAAATGGAACCTAATAGTTCTCTCTGCTGTGTGTTCTGAATATGTCGTGCTTGTATTGCAGGTTGTGTCTGGGGGCCGAGTCTTGGCATTGACTAGTGCTCAGATCAGTGACACAGGAAAATACACTTGTGTTGCAGTCAATGCTGCGGGCGAGAGCCAGAGAGATATTGATCTCAGAGTTTATGGTGAGATTTTCTGACAGAACTCTTTTCTTTTTGCTCATGAGAACTGTTCACGGAGCTTTAATTAAACACACTGTGGCCCAGAGCTTTAGCAACATTGAATAGAAATTGTTCCAATCCGTAATGGAAGGCAAAGGGATGAAGAGATGTGTGCATGTGTAAGTAAAAATAAATATATGCACATATGTACACGTTTTAAAGTATGTAAGTATGTTCTTCTGTGTATCCTTGAAGAAATGTAGCTGCTACAGTAAATTTACAAGTTTCATAGTTTTATTTATTTAGAAGCATTAACATTTATTTATTTATTTATCTAAACATTTATTTATTTAGAAACATTTACAAGTTTCATACAAGTTTAATACATAAAGGCTCATTTATAAATGATAGGAAAAAATTTATGTTTGTCTTTGTGTAAAAAACCATGTAGATCCCAGGGGCAAAAAGGTACAGTTTTTATTGAACCAGAAAGGCTCAATGTGAGTTTGCCATACAGCTCTCCAGTTCCCATTCCATTTTCAAGCCTGCCTAAATGGTGGTGACTTTTTTAGTGCTAACAGTGATGCTGTATTGAACCGCAGTGAGCCCAAGCAGTCAACTTTGTCTTTTCAAGAAGCAGGAAATACATCTCTTTTGTACTTTGTCACTTTTCCACATTATGTCAATACGTTAATTCTGACATCTTTCTGAGTGAACTCATGTAAATTCATCCTTCCTTCTCATTTCTTGTAACTTGTATGAGCTTTGTCCTGATTTTCTTTAACTTGGGTAAGATGCCTTTTCATATTGTGTTGTTAGAGCGTGTTGGTGATGTGCAGATACCAAAGAGCATGCCATACTGCCAGGAGGAACGCCAGGAAGTTTGACTGGAGCAAGTTTTAAGTTTTCTTGGACGGCTCAGTGGTTTTGTACACTGTGAAATGTGGATGAACCATGATCTGCCATTTGTTTTAGAAATCTTACGGTACCAGATGTGGGGAGAGGGTTTTGGAATAGAAGAATCTTTGTGGTTTTGCTTCTGCTTTCAGTAGGTCAGTGGAGAGAGCGCTGTTTTGGCTCTGCCAACCTCTAGCTTTATGGCAATCCTAAGCAGAAGTGTGGAAAATCCTGCAAGAGAAGTTAGAAGTTTGGATGTTTTCTAAGGTGAATAGGGACAGCTGGCCAGGTTATTTGCTTTCATGTTTGGCTTTCGGAATTGACTTCCTTGTCAATGCAATGTGGTTAGGATACTCGTGACTTGAGTCATGGCTACTTTTACATCTGCAAGGGGCAGTTCAGAAGTCAGGTCTCTGGCACGGCAAACAAGCTCAAGGTTAACATGGGCTGGAATATTTTATGTCTAGAACAAGGAATACCAAGGTCCCTTTTGGAGTTTGAGGACAGGTGTACATACCCACACAAGCGACATGGATATATTTATTCTTTCTCTTTTATTTTCTGGAACGTCTGTCTGTTTTAGCTACATGAAATTCAAAGAGTTAGTTAGAAGTTGTGTATGTTTAAAATTACTATTGTATTAGAAGCTGGCCAGGGTTGAGCTCAGCTGCAGGGCCATCCTGAGTGAGACTGTCACCAAAAAGTAATATTACTCTTAGGACTTGCCTCATATGGGTAATCTAATTAAGAAGTCACAAGAGGAAAATAATTTGGAGTGCGGTTGGGGCTGAGATGATTAGAAATGTGTGGTGTGCTGAGCCAGTCCAGGAGTTGGAACAATCTGGGTAACATATAGTTACCATGAGCATAATTAGATTAATTTTAAACCCCATTCCTCCTGAAACAAATGCTTTAGTGTCTGTCTCTCTCGGTTTCATAAACTTAGTTTCCTTTTGAACACATTTCAATTCATTTAGCTGAGAGGAAAAGTAATTGATGGAAAAGTATTTGGAAATAAATTTGCCTTCTGCAGTAATGGATCAACTTCCAACTTTCAGTTCCACAGCACTCATAAAGAATCTGGGCCTTTGTGAATTCTACAAAGAAAGTAAGATAAACAGATTTTTTTTTCAGTTACTATATTTCTTATCCACAGAGACCAGACTTTTCCCTAAATTATTTCCAAACTGTGAAATCAGCTGTTCTGCTTAGTACTTCCTGTGCAAGAAAAACAAAGCTTTATTGTTAATGTTATTTTTCAGGACATCTTGAGAACTGTATTGCTGGTTTACTGAGTACCACTTTGGGACATTTTATAATCTCATGTGTGCTAATTAATTCAGCATCTTTTTGTTCAGAGTGAAGCCCAGAGTATTTCTCACAGACAGTCCCACTGTTTACCTTCTTCTTACCCCAATGTTTTGTGCAGACATCCAGTTTCTGGAGTAATGGATTGCAAAACTAAAAAGTGAAGGAAATGTGACAATAAAGGTTCATATATTTGGCCCTGGTCAACTTTTTGGGGGCAAACTGAACTGTCTTAGTACACAACAGGCATAAAAATCCCACTGGATATGCGTAACCAGACAAAGTAATTCTTGCTAGGAGTGTTTTGATTTTGTAAATGTTTTAATTGCAGATCTAATGTTGCATTAACGTCAAGAGTTTACAATGAACATGTGTTATGTATTTAAATGATGAGAAAGGAAAGGGAATCCTTTCCTTTTGGAAAGGAATTGCTTTAAGGATCCAAGAACACGTATGCCATTAAGGGCACGAACAGAAATTCTCTTCGAGGTCGTGCTGGAGCAGCCGGGTAAAAGCAGTTCCAGTCTCTGCAGTTCGCTGCCGTTACCTGTGTTAGTGGTGCCAACAGAGCCCCTGGCTTGCTGCGGTGTGCGTGACAAACACCCCTAAATTGCCTCTCACTGGCTGTGAGCTGGGAAAGGGGAGCTCTGGCAGAGAGCAGGTGGTGAGCAGCAGCAGTGCAGAGTGCGATAGCCTGCACCGCTCCTGCTGGTTTCCAAGTTGGTGTGTGTCTGACACCCAAATACTTTCAAACTCTTAATGTGGCAATGTTCTGTCAATGCCTCAGCTGCCGGGGCAGAAGAATCTCAGATTTCCTCTGACTGCATGCTGTTACCAAAGGATATTCGGTTCAGACATGAATACTGATAGAAAGACATAGATGGCAAACAGTTTTTGGTCTTTAATCTTTTCATTTAAGGTCATCTTTGTCAGTCTGATATTTCCTTTGTGTTCTTTTTGACTCCACCCACCAACACTTTCCCCATGGAAAATGATGGACTTGCTGTGTTCCAAGGTTTAGTTCTCAGTTTCCTTCTCTATTGCTTTGTTTTTTTGACTGTGGAAACACAAATAATCTCAAAAATGGGGGAAAAAAAATGTGTTTTCATAAATCTTGACACTGTTCAAGAACAGCTCATGGTTTTCAATTTAAATGTCCAGAAGCATTTTTTTTTTTCTTCCACACAGAAAACTTTCATTCCAAAAGCAATAAAGTAATTGTAGATTGTGACTTAATGATTAAGTCATTAATCCATTCGCTTGGCTGGAACCCTGTAAGTTCTCATTCTGTCTTCTGTATTTGGCCATCTCTGGACGATATTCTTATTTAAGTCAGAATTGTCCTTAAAGCCAATTATCCATCTCGGCACTGTCTGGAAAAGCTTAAGACATTTTCAGCTTCTTGGTCTGATTATTATCTTGTGAACCTTTTCACTCATTAGCTGTCTTTAACAGGAATGTCTTCCCCCGTTCTGTATATACTGATGATTTTCCTTTCTATATTTCAAGTATTTTTTTTGCTAGTCTTGGCTTATCTATGTGGTTTTTCCGTAGCTGATGTCTCACTAGCATATATCTTGTGCTGTATGGTTATTCTGTAAGTAACAAGAATTATTCCAGTGCTTTTTGTGATATAAAGGAGACTTAAGTTGTGTGTGAGAAAAGTAGTAACTGACATTTTATTTTTGTTAAATGAAGACTGTTAACTCCACAGTATGTTTACTCTGGGAAGTCTGTAATGCCCAAAGATCCTTTGTTTTGATGTATTGCTGTAGTTCCACCAAACATCATGGGAGAGGAACAAAACGTTTCCGTGCTCATCAGCCAAGCAGTGGAGCTGCTCTGCCGGAGCGATGCTATTCCCCCGCCCGTGCTGACATGGCTCAAAGATGGGCGGCCCTTGCTGAAGAAGCCAGGCCTCAGCATCTCTGAAGATGGAAGTTTGCTGAAGGTAAACTGGGTGCTCAGGCTCTGGAGGTGATTGCGTTCTGCAGAGTACACCCACCATGAAGGCACTAAAATACCCGTTAGAGGTTGGACAGCATTGGGCCCTCTGGTGCAATGGAGTAGTGGGGAGGAGTGAGGGAGTTCACAGACATCTGGGTGTTTGCATACAGGTTTTGCAGGAGTAATACTGTATTATTAGTATTTAGAGACACAGATGTAGAAATAAAACTTAAAACCTGAACAACCTCTCCCTGCAAGTTTCATGTGTAATAATGTAAGAAGAAGCAATCCGGGTTTTCGTTTTCTTCCTAGATTGAAGGAGCTCAAGTACAGGACACTGGCCGTTACACTTGTGAAGCGACAAATGTTGCTGGGAAAACTGAAAAGAACTACAATGTCAATATTTGGGGTAAGATTTATTAAGCTTATTCCAGGAATGGGAATGGAGCTCAGAGTGAAATCATGATGTGAGACACTAAAATCTTCTGTAGTTCATAATTGCAGAGGTTCATGCAGGGAGATGTTGTTATATTTGCTGTAGTTTAACAGTCCCAAGAAACTGCACACGTTTTCCAAATTGTTTTGGTTTGGTTCTAAATTAATACCAGCTACTTCGTAGGCCTTTATCAGGCTGGGTTTGCATGCCTGGTGGGTAGTTTAGGATTATAACTCACTGGTTTTGTATCCATAGCTCCTATTTGAGCACTCTGATGTCATTTAAAGTAACCTACCAACTTTCAGCTTTTTTAAATGCTGAAGTGTGGAAATTCAGATGAAAAAAAGCTGGTTTACCTAGCTTTATTTGTTCTGCAAAGTTATCAGCACTGAATCATAAACATAGCTCTAGTAAAATTTTTCTATGGCTAGACGGTGAATGTGGCTTAGGACATTGATTTTAATAATTGGTTTTGAGTGGTTTTTTTTCAGCACTATTTTCTCCCCATATGCAAATTGAAATGTGCCCTTTTTTGCTATTACAAATTAATTTCTTGCTTTGAAATCACAAAACTAGAGTTCTATAACAGGGTTTGTAATGATAAAGCTACAATTCTTAGCACAGAATTCTGTCATTATTTATTGAAAAGAGACATTCCTGGTGTTTAAATTAGAGGTGATATTGTAGTACCATGCAAGACCATGCACTTTTCCCATACTCAAGTAATACACCATTTATGGTGTGTATCGTCTTCATCTCTCCCTCCCCAGATTTGTAAGATCTGCAGTCTTGCAGGGCACCTCTGCTGCTGGAGGGATATGGATTATGGGACCATTTCAGTAGGATTTTGAGAGGAGGGATAATTCTTTGCTAGTTAGCAGCTTTGATGGAATAAACTTAATAGAAACCAAAAGTTGCCTGTGAAAGTCATCTGTGGATAAGTGTTTAGAATTATAGTCTTTGTTTACACCCAGGGACAAAAAGTGCTGCTTGCCATATTTTTAAGTTTTAAATCCAGGAAATGTATCCTTCTGGGGATTGGTGAGATCCTGAGAGCTAACTCTGGTTCCAGGAACCAGCCCATGTGTTAAATGTAAGATGTACCTCCTTAGAGAATGGCACGAACTTTTTTACTAGAAGCAAGACAAACAAAAGGCTGAAGCCAGTACAGTACAATAAAGCCCTTTGCAGTCAGTCGTTCTGAAACACATACATCTGGTTGCTGCTAAATAAAGAGTTTGAAGGGTCAGAAGGAGAAGCTGTCAACTGTCGTGTGCGTAAAAAACGTGCTGGATAAGTTATTCACTATTGAGATTTTGTTTGCCAGTTTCAGCCTGTGTTCTCCTCTGCTTTTTTTAGTCTCTTTTCAAGTGTTACCTACACTATTTTCATCAGAAAAAAATGGTTCCTCTATTTCAAGAAGGCAGTTATCCCTAGTGATTGAAGTTATTGAAGACTTTGAGAATCAGAGTGAAAACAGTGGTTCCTTTTGTCTGCAAATGGGTTACAGTCCCAGCGCTGCAGAGCAAAGCTGGCACCCTGCTACAGCAGGGCAACCGAAGGGATGGGGTCCTTAGCGTTGGATGTGGCAGCCAGTATGTTGCTGCCCGAAAAACTCAAAGGAAAAAGTTGGGCTGAATTTTAAAAGTCACTTTGTGACTAATGATGATATCTGTACGTTTATGAGCGAAGGCCGTGAATGAGGCAGGCTCTTAGAGTTGGAGTCAGTTGAATAATTGACAGAAATGGCTTTGTTCTGTGACGTCCATTCAGAAGTCAGGCAGAACTAGAGCCTGTGCATGCACCAGAGCTCAGAAGCTGGAGGGCCAGATGCAGTCGTTTGCGAGTATGTTACTCCCTACCCACGGTCTGGTTTGCATTGCCAGCAAGAGAGTAAAATCCTTGTAATTGCTTCAAAGCACAATGGGACAGATTTGTGTGAGGGTCATTTGGGTCTTAACTGTTGGCTGCCAATGTTTTGTTTCAAATGCTGCAGTTATTTGGCATTTCTTTTCAGTGTCACCGAGTATTCATGGCTCAGATGACATCTCTCAACTGACTGTAATTGAAGGGAGCTTGATAAGCCTGATCTGTGAGTCTAGTGGCATCCCACCACCCAGTCTTACCTGGAAAAAGAATGGTGAGTAACCATCCCTTGTCTGTTTTATAAATCAAATGTGATTATTCTGACCTGCCAGTTTTTCTTTTTTCCTGTAAACATTTTAGATAGTGTGTTCTCAGGAGTTCAAACATGCAGATATCCAAACAGACCTGATACTGAGTAAAATGAACTACAGTAGCAGATCATTCCCTTCTCTCTCACTCACCTGTGCTTGGATTAGGTATCAGTATTCCTAAAGGTGTGCAAGAGAAGCGCAGCGCAGAGATTCCTGAGCTGGCTTAAAAATGAGCAGTTAGTGAAGCACTTGACCCCTCTCGATATGCTTATTTACACCGAGACAGCACCGAGACTTCTTTGTGGGTCCCAGCCGGCAGCGCTGTGGGTCACTGCGAAGTCCTGTGGTGCTGAGCTGGAGGGTCTCTGCCCTGTGATCTGCTGCTTAACACAGACATATCCGCCGCATAACATAGGCGTATCCTCTGGTTTGTTTTTTTTTAATTTGCAGCCATGGCATGCTGCCAAGTGGTGAAAGTGCATCTAGTTGTAGTAATTGCTTTTGGGACTTACTGAACTTTTCTCTCATCCCATCTTAATATCTAAAAGAGTAGTCTGCACACCTTTTTGCTTTAGGGGTTAAAGTAACATTGACAAACACTTTCTAATGAATCAGTAGACAAAAGCAGGTACATTTAACACCTTCTTTTAAACATGGACACTGTTGGAGACAGATTATTAGACAAAGTAAGATATTGAACTCTTCAAGTATGGTAATTCTTGTGTTATTAATCAATCTTACCAATTCATCTGTGTTTTCCTAGAAGGCACAATACAGTATATTCTGTACCTACCTTAATTAAGTTTGGCTTGTGGAAAGAGCAAATTTTAATTACAAAACACTTTTTCTACTGCATAAAATTTTTAGAGAAGGTGAAGTTTATCAAGTTCTTTTTAAAGCTTGTCTCTTGGAAGCCAAAAAGGCATTGTATCATATGTTCTAATAATGTACTGGAAGGCCAGTACATTTCTTAATGACAGAAAGGAAACTTTCCTGGGCAAAAGGGTATGCGCGTGTGCTGTGTGACACGCAATACACAGATGGTCCGGCTGGGCAGACTAAATTGTACATTTCTAGGCACTTGGTGTGCTGGGTGTGATGATTATATACCAGCCAACAGGGCTGATCTTCCTGAAAGTGTTGAATTTGCTGCTCAGTGGAAGTGTCCCAGGCTTTCTGGGCGGATGCGAGTGTGGTGAGAGTTGCTGGGCTTTAGCTCAGGTTGCCGTTATGTCGTGAAGTCGGCAATTAATGTGGGAAGTCCTCAGAATCTGCTTGCGTGAGGTTTCTGATGTCTAGGAAAACACTGATAGAGCAATTATAAAATGGACGATTGTCTAACTCAGTAATTTTTAAATGAGCCGGTGGACTTTACACCACGTGAGCAAGCCCATTACCATTTTCTGTGGTTTTATCTGAAAGAATGTCTCTTGCAGGCTCTCCACTGGTGGCTGAGCTTTCGGGAAGGGTGCGGATATTATCTGGAGGCAGACAGCTACAGATTTCAATCGCTGAAAAGTCTGATGCTGCATCTTATACTTGTATTGCTTCAAATGTAGCTGGAAGTGCAAAGAAAGAATACAGTTTGCAAGTATACAGTAAGTTACCGTGCAAAATTCTGTTCATAGTTTACCCATTCTGAAATAGTTATGTTATGAAAGTGTTATCAGCACAGTGATGTTAAGCTGCAGGATTGTCGGAGAGTAGTGTCTGGCTATAGGACA
This sequence comes from Alca torda, assembly GCA_008658365.1. Classification (NCBI taxonomy): domain Eukaryota; kingdom Metazoa; phylum Chordata; class Aves; order Charadriiformes; family Alcidae; genus Alca; species Alca torda. Next base: position 7,194,621 of record CM018087.1, on the reverse strand, counting down.
ATTTCAGGGTACTCTGAGGAGAATGTTAAGTAATTAAAACTTCGACGCTTTGGACTCTGAGCTTGTCCAAGTCATCGCATGTATCTGTTGAAAGTGCATTTGACCACAGATGATTATGAGGATGTAACCCCTCTAGGGATTAGTTAGTGTAGTGTATCTTGTCATCAGACTGTAGTAGTGATGACAACTAATTGAACTTAGATTTTGCAGTTTTACTGCAAATTCTGTATTTCAGTTGGGAATAAAAGGAGGTATTTTTAAACAGTTCCATGAAAGAGAAAATACTCAGAAATCTGTATGGATTGACAGCATCTATTCTAAGCATTTGGAGCAGTCTTTTTTAATTTTTTTTTTTCCTGTTTGCATTTTAAAAATTGCCTGTAAGTTACATTTTAAAAACCATTTTTACTTTTGGGTGAGGTAATTTGTCTTTTCTCAGCCCTGTGGAAAATGGAATGGATTGCAGAGTGCCCTTAACTGGTTTGCCAGCAGTAACCCACAGTAACTGGTCTTTACGAAAATATTGATCTGGCAAACTTGGTTGTTGCTCGGTTCAGAACCGGGTGAAGATCCTGAAATGTAGCTGTCAGTTGACTTCTAAACTGTGTTTCTTTTTCTTTCGTAGTTCGACCGACTATATTAAACAGTGGTAGCCACCCATCAGAAGTTGTTGTCACCCAAGGAAAAGAAATTTCTTTGGAGTGCAAGGTACAGGGCATTCCAGAACCAGCAATCACGTGGATGAAGGATGGCCGTCCGCTGGTCAGTGGAAGAGACATAGTGATACTTCAGGATGGTCACTTTCTTCAACTGAAAAACGCCCAGGTGTCCGACACTGGCCGCTATGTCTGCGTTGCCGCCAATGTGGCAGGGCTGTCTGACAGAAAATATGATTTAAATGTTCACGGTGAGTATGTGCAAACTAGGGCAGGCATAACAGAAACAAATTAGACCTTTAAGTTCACCAAAGGACACCCAAGAAAAAGTTGTGTGGCTGAATGTGCTATGTGTATCTATTGCAGGCTGTACATGTGAGACAGGTTCAGGTGCAGATCAGTGATGTAGTTTCAACTCTGCATGCACTGTTACAATAATCCAAATCCAATTTATAACTATATATAAAATATAATATCAATCCACCCCCCGTTGCTCCATCTTGCAAGAGGAGAAAACCAAGATACAGTATAGTTTTATACAGTATTAAGGTGGGTGTCATGGTGGGAAATATTATGTTTTGGGAGATAGAAATCAAGGTTTAACTGAGAACACCCTGCTTGTGGCCATTACCAGAGGACAGTTACCTGGGGATAGCCAGTATCTCAAGTACCTAATTACCAGGTTCTCTCATTTTGCACAATTAGAAGAATTTAAAGATGGCACCTCCAACTATAATTCATCTCTGCAATTTGACTTGATGGAATTGGTTGGAACATCATGTTATCTTACAGCCACTGTAACTCTTTTTATGCTTTTTTACGCTTCATTGAACACAACATTCATGTTTTACTGTGCAAGTAAACGCAGGAATTCTCATTATTGAAAATGAGAGGCCTAAATTATTTATGAGTTTTATTTATGCATTTGTTTATTTCTAATATTTGCTGTACTGTATTATCAGACTTCTGGGTAGTAAAAAGAAACTTTAAACCTCCTCAGGCTACCCATAGTGCTGGAGGATGTTGGTCAATTCTTGACCCCAGGCTTTATTTTCTAAAGCATGAACTGTAGAACTGCAGAACTGCAGTGGAAATATTCTTACTTCTAACAAAGAAAAGCTAAAAATAAATTTCTGTTAGTTATTTTAATAGGGGGTTGTTCTTTCCATTAGAAAAAATTCTGTCAGTGTTAGGATTTTCCCTAGTGTTTCATTAGATACTGGAAATCATAATTAGCGTAGAATGGACAGAACTGCTATAAACTGTTATTCGCTAGGGATCTTAAGCCGTAAAATAAAGGTAATAGAACTGATAGAATTTAATTTTAATATTTCCATGCCATTACACAGTAAGAAATTGTCATTAATATATGGTATTAAATGTCTCAGTTTTATAGCTCTTCACTTGCTAAGCTTATCTTAGCTTCAGAGAATTGTTATTTGGATGGCAGAACGTTTTGAGAGCAAAAGTAATTTTTATGTGTTCTGAATTATGGCTTTTCTTTACTCTTTTCTGTAGTTCCCCCAGGTATTGCTGGTTACCTGCAGATGCCTGAAAACATCAGCATTGTGGAGAAGAATCCCATTTCTCTGGTTTGTGAAGCTTCAGGAATTCCCTTGCCATCAATAACGTGGCTCAAGAATGGATGGCCTGTCACTTTGAACAACTCAATGAGAATCCTCTCAGGTAAAAAAAACGTGGGGTGGGGTTTTATTGAAAAAATAAAAAGGAAGGGGGTGAAGGGCCCTCTGCCTCTCTAGTGCACATGAAAGAAACTTTGGTTTAATAACCTGTAAAGACAAGAAAAGAAGAAAAACTGTTACTCGATGCCAAGCTTTTCAGTAAATGGGGTCAGATTGGCTGGGGTGCCTGGTGAATAGCTAACATAAACTTTTAAAGTTGTTACCAAACTTTATGTATATGGGACAAACGTGTGGAAACTGTTTGGTCTGTGACATGGAATAAGCTGTAATTCTGGCTGTTAGTTTTTGTTAGTCCAAAGCTTATTTCCAGAAATACATCAGATGGTAACATCTTGCTTTGTCGGTGCTGTCATGTATACTGCATTAGCTTTCTCATTTGATTAGTTTTCTCTGCCACTTCCTCTGCACAGCTATTTTACCCTTTAAAGGTAAAAAACTTTTGAGAGAATGAATACATATGACAGTAAACAAAACATGTCATTTCTGTGAGTCTGTACATAAAAACAAAGGGAAACCTGTCTGTGAGCTTCAGAAATTAATGATGTAAATACTACCTAGCTTTGGGGCTAACTGAATCTGATCTTCAGAATATTGTTATCTCATAAAAGCTGGGATTAGACAATCAGTCAAAGGCAGCACAAAACACTGCATTAGCAAGAAGACTAGTCCAAGGGATCTGGAGAAACTTAGGGACAGGCAAGCAGAGAAACAGATCCAATTCATCAGGGGCCTCGATTTTCAAGCTGGAGTAACCTTCAAAGAACTAGTTCAGATGACAGCTGAGATGTTTCTTTGATCTTGGGTTTGCCACTCACAGCTAGAAATCTCATGAAAATAAGTTTTTATGAAGTTTCAAATACTCTGACATAGCCACCATGCAAAGCCAAGCAATCCTACAGCATGAACACAGGAAAACTATCAGACAGGTAAAGGAACTGGAAGGTGTTTAGAAGCTCAGCTAAGACTGGATTTGAAGCTGGAATTTTTCAGGATTTTTTTCATCAGTGTATCTTTTAACATTCTAGGTAGTCCTGTCTTCTGCTTTCCCTTTTTTATGCGTGGCGTATGGAAAAAGGAGTGGGTGTCTGATTATTATCTGGTGTAAATCTGGCTATCTGTGTTGGCATGCATTCCTTCTTGTGCAAAGTTGCCATCAACAAAAATAATTTCTTCTGGGCTTGACTGTTTCTGTTCTGTCTGTTGATTTCTACACCCACACTCATATCACCACCTGGATTGCAGTCAGGAAGGGTGAGAGACAAAAAGATGTTTATTGTCTCTGAATGTTAGTTGCAGTGGGAGTGGGAAAACAGGCCAGAATGCAGTGCTTTGCTTTCCAGCAAATTTTGTGCTTTTGTGCAGTTCTTCATAAAGCTACACATTGTGGTAGTGAACTGTAACCAACATGGTATTTGGAATTTTATTTGTGCTTGTACAGCCATGAAAAACAAAAATCAACAACAACAAAAAATCCCCCTCTTTGACTAATTTAAGAGGTAACATACTTTGCCAAAGCAAGATTTTGGTTCTGTTAATTGAAAACATACTTGGCATTGCAGATGATTTAAATGTGTGGACACGCTACTGGCAACTTTTAATCTGTTAAGTCAGATACATGGTGGTGTTTCATTTTCATGATGCTTCGTACATATCCTTTAGAAAAAAAGAGAAAAAAATCTCACCATACCACATCTGCACCTCTGCTTTCCTTGCAGCCCATGCACCAAGCTGCATACTACCTTCAGGAAAGAAAAAAGCATTTATTAAGTTTTAGCTAAATGTAGAAAATCATATCCTGCCTCCCACCTGCCCTGGCTGTGCTGTGGTATGTGACACCAGAGAAAGTCGGTCTCCTGCAGGCACATATCAGTTTCATTTTGCTTCTTACATGGCTTTGTTCAGCGTGTGGATGGCCAAAGGGATCAGGCCCAGAGCCGAGCCTCCCTCAGTCTCACAGTGACTCCCTCCAGCAGGGGGGATGCCTTGGCCAGAGGCACATCCCTTAACCAGGTCAGCAGTTTCTTCCTTCAAAGCACGTGACCAGGAACATAAGTTTCTGGGATATATGCCAATAATGACAATGTGGATGTCACAGGGTCATGCTGACCAATGAATTACGTGTGCGCTGTACCCCTGCATGTAGTTTGGGTGACCTGTGTGGAGCAGCTTTCATTTTCTCTGCACAAACTCTACAGATGTGTCTCCAAGTTCTCACTGATTGTTCCGTTTGGTCTCTGACTTCCTCCAGAAATTCTCAGAAAATACCTGAATGCCTCAAAGTTCACTTAAGTGTAATTTCTGGAGAAAAAAAAAAAAGAGATGTGTGAGGGTAGTTTGGAAGTTACTGACTAGAAAGACTACTATGATCAATATTAAGCGCAGATCTAAAAGCACTGAGGAGCTGAGGGCCTGAGCAGAGATACAGAAATGATGGGAGTAGGAGTAAGGTCAGTCACTTTCTCTTACTGTTTGTGCAGCAAAACAAAGCATGTTAAAAAAGTAGACAGCATTAAAAAAATTTACTGCTGTAAATTTAACCAAAAAATACAAAAACTTAAGAGTTAGCACAGGCAATTCAGGAGCATCTTGTTTGGAGCAGGACTTTAATGATTGGACGTTTTTTGGCTTTCTCCTCAGGGGGCAGGACGCTCCGTCTGACACACACGAGTGTAGCCGACGAGGGTCAGTATTCTTGTGTAGTGACCAATGCTGCAGGAGAGGTGAGGAAGGACTTTGAGCTTTCTGTATTAGGTAAGTACATGATGATTTTTGTTACAGTAGAAGAAAAGGGGGTCTACTGTATACTTTGCTGGTATTTTAAAAATTATTCTGCCAAAACATATGTCCTTGGGCAAAAAAAAAGAAGTGCATTTGATAACATGGTCAGAAAATCAGATTTTAAAGAGAAGTTACTTCTGCATGTGAATTTGGTGTTTGTTTAGTTTCTAAAATGAAGATTCTTCAGGCATAATTTGGAATACCTTGCAGCTGCTTCTGTTTTGTGGTTTACTTGTTTCTTTTCTGAAAGGGAATGATGCCAATGTAATTGGCTTCAGGATAACAGTCTGGGGGATGCTGGCAGCCGGACTCCCGTTCCCTCTTCTGTTTCTTGTTGCTCATAGCCTCACTCTCCCTTGGGCGTGATGAGCAAGGTGAATCAGTTTATAGGTGATCTGAAAAGGTGGGGTTTTTGCCTTTTCCTGGTCAGGTTAGTTTTCTGCCCGATCAGTTCCCTGCTGGTTCACCACACAGCCTGTAAAGGCCAGTACTGGTGAAAGGAACATGACAAGAGTGAGTGGTCAGGGCAATAGTGCTATTTCTTTTGGCACCAGCCTAAATTTAAGCTGTTTTAAGTCAAAAGAAAAGTACGGCCCTGGGAAACCACATTAAATCCATGTGAATCTGTTGCATCTAATACTTAAATGCAAAAAGATGCAACCCCATATGATAATACTTATGAATTAAGCCCAGCATTACTGTGCATCACCTGGTATAATATGTATAGCTGTGTGGTGTGACAGTAATAATCTGTTGTAACAAAGGTGTGAAGGCGAAGCCAGGACCAACAGGGAAATTAAATGCTGGAGATGGGATTTCTTTTTGCAAAATAGAGATCTCTGATCTGGTGGAAACCTTCAGTCAGTAAAAATCTTTGGTACTGTAAAGGATACAAACCAAGTGTGGTAGTGGGTGATCCTACCAATGTATTTAGACAGGGACTGGTCCAGCAGGCTCTTTAGATGGCTATTTGGAACCATTAATGTGTAATTTAGTCACATTACTTATTTTTAAAAGATGATATTTTTCCCAGAAAATACTGCTTTTTGGTTTAGTAACTATTCGTTATTTTTATCAATAATTACCCGGCCTGATGCAGGTTGTCTTACAGCATTACTGTATATAATTTTCCTGTAAGTTTCTTTTCTCTAAGGTGCTGAGTGCTATCAGCTTCCCTTGCCTTCAGCTGACTGAGGCACATTGAGGCTGTAAATGATAACTTACGTTCATGTCAGTTCATGTTTATTTGATGAGCTCATGGAAGTGTAAGTCTGGTAGAGTGGAAGAGACGGATAAACACTGAAAAGCATTCATTGTTTTACTGTTTTCTTTGGAGGGTTTTGGTAGCAGGGTGTTCTTGAGGGTTCTGGGAATCTCTGTTGCATAGGCTTTGTTTGCCTTGAAGAAAAATGCTCAGTGAAGCTGATTTCAAGTGGGCTAAGTGGAAAATTCCATTGTTCAGTCTTCTCTTCCCTCCCCCCAGTAATTTCTTTGTCTTTCTGGAGGAAAGTTACTGGAATGTGGCCTGATAGTGACACAGAATATTCACCGGCTCGCTGTAAATAGGAACCGTAGAGAGTCATCCCAGTGTTTCTTAGAACTGGTGTAGGAGTTAGAAGGGCGAGTTGCTTTGCATGGAGAGCTTAGTGTAATAAGCATAATATTTTTATATTTGCAAAATGTTTTGTGTGGCTTTGTCATACTTCTAAAATTAATATGTGTTGACATCTTACTGTATTATTTTGAGGCCAAAGCAATGAGTTGCTCTGCTTGTTTATGAATAGTGACTTTTGGCCTGACTTAAAAGTTTGTGATTTTAGGTTATATTTTCCCCCATCTAATTCCTTTGCTAGTTGATGTGTCTTTGTCTCATTGCATTTGGACACTAGAACCCATAGAAAAGTCTGTTTTGGATTGCTTGTACAGTCACAGTAGGAAATTCAGTCATAAGTGCATCACAAGTTGGTGAGGGTGCCAGTACTGGCCACATCTTCCTGCATGCTCAGTACTGTAACCCGCATCTCACCGTGTGTCCTGGTCAGAAGCCAACTTTTAGCCACACTGGAGTAGTATCTTTGCCATTCCAGCCAAGTGAAATGCAAGCTTCTTTTAATTTATTATTTTTTTCTTCTTCACTCTAGTTTATACCCTTCAGTAGTATAAAAAGTTTGATGTAACATTATTTTTGTCTGTTAACAATGAATTCTGCATATTACCATTATTCTAATTTTTATAAAACTTTTGCTCCCAACTTAGTGGCAGATCACAAATAAGCTGCTGAATATATTTTACTTCCTCTCTCTTTAGGCCTTCTATATAGGCTGAAGGTTTGAATTTTGTAGGATTATTAAAGTGTGGTATCTGGCTCCCTAGTCTGACATCTTTGTTACAAAACTTTCTGAAATCCCTAGCAGATTGGGCTTTCTGACTTTTAACTATAGGTCTCCTTTTCAACTCGTTATACTCCATGCCTACTTTGATTTGTAGTGCCGTTTTCTTTTGGCCTGAGTCTACAAATACCTCTACTTTGAAAGAAATAGTTGATCAGAGGTCTTCACCACCACAGCTACTCACTGACACATTCGTAACCTGGCCTCCCTCATCCCATAGCACATGAGTCTGTGCCGTCCTGTTGGCCAAGATTATTTGGTGGTCAGCCATACAGTAAGAGTTTCCTTGTATTGAGTTGGCTGTTTGGGTGTAGGAAGGTATTTTAAGGGTATGGTTTTGTCTTCTGTTTCCATAGAGAAACATAGTTTGTGCCACAGCAAGATGCCTTTAGACCTATACAGTTTGTTCGTCTGCCTGTATGGAATTAGCTGTATTTGCATAAAACACGTCTGCCTTTACACAGCATCCACTTGTTAGTAATCTATTGTATGGCTTTGAGCATGCTGGTAAGGGATAAAAACCCCATATGGTATATGAATAGACAAACTGACTCTTTTTTTCTTTTTCTTTTTTTTTTTTTTTATAAATCAGTTCTTTCCCTAGAGTTTTAGATAGATGCTTTCAATTAGTGTTGGAAAACAAACGACTCTTAAACTTAAGCACATGGTTTTGAACAAATAAATCACTTTCAGCTTAATATGGGTGATAGAACTTGTTTACAAACTTATAAAACCTGCTGGTGTATAAAATCAAGCCTGGCCCCACTAACTAATGGTCATCACCGTTGCCCTGCTGACCATACTCAGAAATATTGCCCTACAGAGCACACTGCTCAGCACCCTGAGTATCTCTCTAGCTCTGCAGACGAAGTGAGGAAAGTACTTCATGTGTCTGTGGTCCTCTCTTGCCTGTTGTGTGGACTTGTACGGTGAAGGGGCACAGAAGAGTGCATATCTGTTGGCCAGGCAGGTTATCTTGCAGCATCTCACATCTGGACGTGTTCCTGGAAGATCTGAGCTGTTCACAGATTGAGGTGATTAAGGGAACCACGCGCTGAGATGTAGCCTGTGTGAGTCTTTGTTGTATGAAAATCGCTTGCAAGCAATACTTGCTCGTGTTGTTGTCTTGTCTATTTGCAGTGCCTCCAAAGATTGTGGGTGAAAATAAATTGGAAGATGTGAAAGTGAAAGAGAAGCACAGAGTTACCCTAACATGTGAAGCAATAGGTAAAAGTATATGATATTTCTTATCCTTGCTGATCAAACCCATAGTGTCAATCATCACTGGTTCTGAATAGTGTGTTTCTAATGGAATTTTCAGTTCAGTGGAATTTTTAAATTTAGATTTAACCATGGTGCTTATAGCAGGACTAAGCACTCCTACTCATAAAGGTTGTATAAAATGTAACCAAGAGGATAGTTGCTGTGATATTTCTTCTCTAAAGGCTTGTGGAATTTAAGAGGAGGTCTATATTACTTCAGGAGATTCAAATACTTTAGAATACATAGCCCAAAACATCTCCCTAAAGGAAAAGGATATATTTTAAAAGGGCATCTGAAACTGTATTTTTGTGTTTTTCAGAAATCTTGGCATATCCTAGAGACTATGCAACAACTAATATCTGCAATTTTATTTACTCCATTAAGGGAACCCTCTACCACAGATCACCTGGATAAAGAATGGGCAATCTCTAACTGAGGATGAAGATCACAAGTTTCTGTCCAATGGGCGTTTCCTGCAAATCAACAATGCTCAAGTCACTGACACAGGGAGATACACATGTATTGCATCCAATACAGCTGGAGATAAGAGCAAAAGTTACAGTCTTAATGTACTTGGTAAGACAGCTGGGCTGGCTCTTGCAGAGAAAGTATTCATCTCAGGAAAAAACAGATAATCACATTGGAATTTTGTAGTACTTTAATTACAGCAATGCATAAGCTGCCTGTCTACAATTAAAATCTTATAGCTTAGTAAGTGATAAATAATAGTAGTTCAATAGGAATAGCAGTTCTGTGCTTAAGACAATATAGAGCTAGAAAATGCAGAACTCTTAACAGGACACTGTCTGTGTGGAATGAGCAGGACAATGCATTGGCTTATTGTGATTCAAGGAAGAAGTATCTGAAGAGCATTTCAGATTGTGATCTCTTGATAAAAGCTGTATCCATCTGCAGTTCTCTTTTTTTTTTTCCATGACGGTTATTGCATAACCAAATGCAAACAATGGCAAGTTTGTTTTCCACATCCACATTTCCTAGGCTCCTGCCTCCTACCAATCTGCTGCTCACAGGATCATCAAGCAGTGGGTCTGCCAGCTGCTGCGCAAGAAGTGGTGGCTGGCTTCCTGGTGACCTGTGTGTGACAAAGGCTAAGTGTGGATGGATTCCACCGACACGGCCTGACTGTTCACCTAAGGACAAAACATAAAACCATGGGTGTTTGGCTGGTGCTGGGTTTCAGTCCACCTTGTAGGCGGATGGGGCCAGTCTTTTTTCATTGGTGCCCAGTGACAGGACAAGGGGTAACAGGCACAAACTTGGACATAGGAAGTTCCATCTCAACATGAGGAGGAACTTCTTTCCTTTGAGGGTGGCAGAGCCCTGGCACAGGCTGCCCAGAGACGTGGTGGAGTCTCTGTCTCTGGAGACATTCCAAACCCGCCTGGACGCGTTCCTGTGCCACCTGCTCTGGGTGACCCTGCTCTGGCAGGGGGTTGGACTGGATGATCTCCAGAGGTCCCTTCCAACCCCGGCCATTCTGTGATTCAGATTCCAGATTCCTAGACTGAACAGGGAACAGAAAATTGGCTTCTCGTAGACATTCTTCCTCTAATTAACGATTTTGTTGTTTCTAGTGTCTCCAACCATTGTGGGTGCAGGCAGCCATGGAAATGCTGAAGGTGTCATTGTCATCCTCAACAGTCCAACGTCGCTGGTTTGTGAGGCTTACTCCTATCCTCCAGCTACAATCGCCTGGCTGAAAGATGGTAATCCTTTAGAATCCAACAGAAACATCCGCATTTTGCCAGGTAAATTTTTTGTTGTTACTGAGAAATAACACTTTATTCTTTCATTGTTTAGCTTCCTGTTACAGATTTTTTTGAAAACTCAAAGGATATATTTCTACGAAGTGCAGTGTTTGTACTTTTGCAGCACTTTCCATTCAAATATTAAGTGCTTGTATTTTATTTGTATTCAGGTATTTATCCTTTTGTTCTGTAAAGCTAAATGATGGCAAACAAGTTAATTGGAGTTAATAATGAATGTAATTAAGTTGAAATTAAGTGTGGAAATCAAATGGAGAGAGATAGAAACAACAACATTAGTAAAAAGATTGAGGTGACATTTTTCTTGGTCATTAGTAATTTGCCATTTTTACTTTGTGGAGTAGCTCTTACCTAGCACATCTGTGGTGGTGGAAAACAGGAACAAGCTTCACCAGTAACACTGAAGTAATGTAGATAAACCGGTACTTTAGCATTGTTAACTGTGAGTGTTCAGAGTAAGAATGAGTTGATATTGATAGTGAGGAACTGAATTACTACACAGGGGGACAATTTCTAGAAAGGCAGTCTGAAAAGAGCTGCAGCCAAATTAAATAGTGCCTCATCTCTGAGAACGCAGACAATATAAATCATAAATAAACAGGATACTATGGGAAGGAAATTGATGGATGTCAAAGTTGTAGAGGCCACCTGAAGTCTTAAATCCTACTGATTCATTCATGTTAACACTCCTCACGTTGTGCCTGTTGCTTCTGTCCGTTTTCCAGAGGGAGCGAAGGGCCTCTTTCGTATGAAGTACCGCACTGAAGCAGAAAGGCAGTTCAGAGACTCGCATCCACCCCTGTGTGCTGAATAGACTCTTTTGGCTTAGCCTTACCCCTTATGCCTCTTTTCCCTTTGTCTGTGAATGAAATGTGGAACCCTAAATCCTGTTTTCCTCTCTGAATATCTTCAAGACACTTCTTGTACAGCACTACGTTAACATATTTTCAAAGAATCTGTAGGCAACGGGAGCTGTGATCTAAAGCACTCCTGCAAACTAGGCACTCATTTATTACACAGCGTACATGGTGGTAAGCAGTCAGTTTTTCACGCTCATCTAAGGGCACAATTTGGACCAATGTGTTGAAAATATGTTGCAGAAACTATTTAGATAATTGGGAAGTGAGAGTACAATGTAGATGCTATTAAAGAATGATGGGTTTTGGCAGGTGGTCGAACCCTGCAGATTCTAAATGCACAGGAGGACAACGCTGGAAGATACACCTGTATAGCCACAAATGAGGCTGGAGAAACTTTGAAACACTATGAAATGAAAGTCTACAGTACGTAAATACTTCCACTTTTTTTTTCTTTTTGTTTTTTTCCATTCTGCCATTTTTTCCCCTTTGCAGTGTTACCTGTCCTGGTGAATATGAGAATTTCTGTTAGTAGCTTTGTTTAGAGAACATCTGCATTAGCTCATGGCATTGCTTGAGGAGAGAGACTAGCAAGGTTTGCTGTTGAGTCTTACACAAATGCTGCTGTTGGGCTAAAGATCTTTGTACCACCCAGGGGAAGACATTTAAGAAATGCTGAACTTCAGTTTCTTCTGAAATGCTTTTTTGGTAATGATCAGACAAGTGCAGTGCAGTGGGACGTGTGAGCAGAGAATCTCGTGAGCAAAGAAAGTATTTTAGGGGAAAAAAAAGGAGGGGAGGGTACCCTTAACATTTAATGAGAACCTTTCTTGAGTAAGGTAAAACAGGAGGATACTATTTTTATATCCTTCCATAAAATACCATATGCACAAAAGCTTTCCCATTCAGTCCTTCCTGTCAGCACATTGTCCTTTGAACATCTGTGTCTAATACTCTATTTTAATGCTCAAACTCTTCATTATAGGCTCAGTCAAGCATGATTTTTCATCTTTTTTTTTAATTTCCTAGTCTGAATTGGAGTTTGATTTGCTCCCTCACAGTAACTGTGCTGTTATTTTAATTACACTAGGTCCCTAATAAGGCCCCATTGGATTCAGAATAATGAGAACGTGACAAAAGAGTTCATTATTGAAGTATGGCTATGTAGCAACATAAAGCCCCCCCGCCCCCAAATGCCACTGCAGCTGACAGTTATTATGGTACTGTAAGCATTAGGGAGAATTTAAAATTTCCCATTGAAAAAAAGAATGGAAAATGCTTTGAAAGCATTTTAAATAATTTAAAAGATATTATGAGACCAGGGTGGGGGGTAGCTTAAGAATTTTCAAATGTTCTGGTTTTATTCTGATTCAGAAGGAAATGAGATTTTGCAACAATACGATTTCAATGGAATGGAAATGTTGAGTTTTGACCAGCTACTCTGAGTGTGGACTTCAGTTCAAACATATGTTTCTCAGAATATTAGTTTCCATTAAAATGCTTTTTAATGACTGCAGTACACTGCACTTCATAGAATTCAAGCCCAACACATTAATAAAGTGCTATAGCTAGGTAAGGCTATAGTCAGGTTTGCATGTCTAAAACTGTTAAACACAGTTTTATGTATTTTTATATATAATACATATACTAAAAATAGTTTAACATACATATACATATATAAAAATAAAAATTCAGCTATGGGGAAGAGGCAGATTATAGGAAGAATGCACTTGCTTTCCTTGAGATTATCATGCAGGTTTTCCCTTTGTCCAGTTAATTTTGAAATGCTGCGTAAGACAGTAGGTCGCAAAAGTCCCTCTCGCTCCCTTTGTTTTTGTGCAGTTCCACCCACGATTAACAAAGGAGATACCTCAGGGATGGGTCTCTCCCCTAAAGAAGTGAAGATTAAAGTAAACCACAGCCTTTCCCTGGAGTGTGAAGCTCACGCCATTCCTGCTGCTGCCATCAGCTGGTACAAGGATGGACAGGCCAGTCACAAATTTAATTCTTTCTAACGGGTGGATTTCGTACAGAAACAACTGCATATTCACTGTCACTATTAATGAACATTCATGCAGTGTAACGGGCTCACTTATGCTGCTGAAGTCAGTAGGAAGCCGTCCTCCCACCATCCTGCTGGGTGGGAAGATCCCACCATAGTGCGATCTCATGTGGTGGGATCACCCCTCACACATCCTAGGACGTTTGCTGTTGGCCAGACCTCTGCAAATTGACACCCTTGCTTTTTTGTGGGTGCCTGGCAGTGCCACAGTGCTGTAGTTTCCCAGGCCTACCACTGGCCTGTGCTTTGAGAGGGGAGGGCCCTGCCTTAGCAGTAGCATCCCATGGTGTGACCACATGTCCCTTTGCCGTTGTGTAAAGTCCCCAAAGGCCCTGTTATGGAATGGCCCCACGCTTGGTTCCTCTAAGTGCTGCCCTTGCAGGAGTTGCAGAGAGCCTCCCGCTGGGTTCTGGCAGAGCTCACAAAGCCACAAAAGCATGTAGATCCCCTGCGAGGGGGATGAGGCGTGGTTCCTGCCACACGCAGCCTTCACAACAACATCTGTCTGGAGGAGAAACACTTTGGAAGGGCAATGCCACAGAATCGTACTGATGTGCAGTCTACTGGGGGCGGCCTATAAATAAAAAAGAAATGGTGCAACTCTTCTGTAAGAAAGGAGGATATAATCTCTTGCTTTAGCTGTTCTTGGTAGGGCACTTACCGTGTGGCAGTGCTGCGCCTCTGCAGCTGGACCAGCTCTTCCTGGATGTACTGAGCGTGCAGAAACAGCTGGGAGTCACAGGAGAGACTGTGCATACACCCTCTGTTTCAAGCATATGCTGTAATTCCAGGATCTCCTGGGTGTATTTATTGTATTGCCAATGAAAAATTACGTTGAGGGGAGTTGAAAGGTCTCCAAAGAAAGGCAGCTTGCTGCCACTCTCAGAGCAGCAGTTCTTTCTTAAGTTGGTCCTGGGTAAATGGCTTTCGCTCACATCCATGGACTAAATTAATTGTCCCCTGCAGGCCAGGAGTTCAGTGCCGACTCCCTAATGTGTTCCATTTTCATTATTGAGAGATAAAGGTTGTATTAGTGTAGTCTCTACTGTCATGTGTGATGTAAATCCTAGGGGCAGTAACATCTAAGCCTGTGTATCTCCGTTGCTGCTGCACCCACGTTATGTTCACACATCTCCTTGCTGAACAGCAGATCCTAGTGGTTGTGCGGCTATAGGGTGAGTTAGGTTGAGTTGTTCACCTCATAGAAAACAGATAGTTTCACATGTGTAGGTTCTCCATCAGCTCATCGACTTGGCCAGTGAGTTCAGGGATTGAATCAGCCTGATTTAATTAGATGTCAGGAGAGCCCTTGCCTCATGGGGATGGCATTGCTCCTTTCAGCAGCAACTTGCAGCTGAGGTTAGGAGTGCTGTAAAACCACATCCTCCGAGGAGGCCAGCTACCAAGATCAGAAAGGTAAAGATGCAGTTTCTGACAACTGTGGAAAGAAAACTGTCTCCAGGAACTTGGAGCTTAATCAAGTTTTCTCAGGGAGGAAAAGCTTTTGGTTTGAGGGAAAGGAGGAACAGAGGAGAAAAGAGCTGAGCTGCAGCACCAGCTGTGGCCAAGGCTGCCATCCCAGGAGCACCTGGCTTAGGACTGTGTCCTAAGTGGTGATCCTCAGTGGTGTCCTAAGCAACTGCTTTCTTTGCGTGGATGGAAAGCGGGCCTTGCTGGACGCACTAACAAAAACTGAAGGGTGTTCTGTTGGTAGTGGTATCAACGCAGAGGAAATACCAAAACCAAAATATGCTCTTCCTCACAGTATATTGCCTTAGGAAAGATTTTGAAACAACCTGAATTTGACCAGAAGAGAGCTGACATCATATTACTTCCACAAATGTGGCCATTTCTAGTGTATGTTTTGCCAAGTATTAATTTCCATATAATATTCCGTTACAGCCACTTAAACCAGATGATCGTGTCATTATCCAAGCTAGTGGCCATACTCTGCAGATTAAGGAAGCTCAGATATCAGACACCGGTCGTTACACTTGTCTGGCATCCAACGTTGCTGGAGAGGATGAAGTGGAATTTGATGTAAATATACAAGGTAAACAGAGTTCAGATAATAAAATTCTTCTGGTAGCCTCCTTTTCTAGTGTTCTGGGATTTTGGAATTCTGTATAATTTTGTATCCTTTACACCTGCTTGGTGTAATCCAATGCTTTTGGGTTTTGTGTGATTTCTATTTCATGTATATTTTGCTCATCTTTAAGAAATACAGTTTTTGATTATTCTTTCTTTCATATCTTGTGACGTATACAGTCTTTCTGAAGTCAGTAGAATGACATAGTAACTCTCATCTTCCTCTAAACTACATGAAAAAGTTAGAATTTAGCTTAAATTAAGATGTTGTATTTTATTTATCTGTATTGAGTAGTACTTAGAGGCCCCAGACATAAGCATCCTGTTGGCCTACACACTGTGTAAATGCAAGAAAACAATCATTAGTCATTTTGAAACTTTAGACAAAATTAGAACTTGAGTAAAACCAGATAGCTTACTATTTAAGTATAATTGTTGATTAATACCCTCTGTGTTTTGTTGTCAGGTCTTCCTACACTGTTATTTATTAGTCTTCAGAAAATTGCTCAATTTTTCATTCTAATGAGAAGAACTAGAATTTTCCTGGCTAATCTAAATTGGGGGGAGGTGTTAATTTAATACCCTTAATTTTTATTGATTACAGTATCTTTTCATTTCTTGACTTTAAAAGTAGCTATTTCTGCTGTAAAATTCTAACGTTTTTCCCTCCTTGGTTGTAGTTCCTCCTAGTTTCCAAAAGCCTTATAAGGAATGGGAAGCTGGTAATACAGTAGATGCAGGAAGAGGTGGAGAAAGTAAAGATGTGATTGTCAACAATCCCCTTTCCCTGTACTGTGAGACCAATGCTGTTCCTCCTCCGGTTCTTACGTGGTATAAAGATGGGTATCCTCTGAGCTCTAGTGATAAAGTGCTCATATTACCAGGTGGGTACTAAGATGTCACTCTCTGACCTTAAGAAATGGTGTTAGTGCTAGTATTTGTGTAGTAATAAACTTCTCTCCTTCAAACCACTACTTTAATATTCTTTTCAGACTTTCTTGACTGGATTTTTTTTTTCCAGTCCCTGGATTTTTTTTTTTTCCAGCCGTTTCCTTCTTTCATTTAAAAGCACTCCCTAAAATGGTGTGAATGTGACCATTGAACTTTCATATGATGCATTGCAAAATAAAATACAGTGATAGCTTTTCTCTGGTGTGTTCCTGATTTATTTCTTTATTAAGTTTTGCTCTAGCAAAATCATAATTGGAGTAGAAAAGCCTCTTAAAAGGGGAGTGAGGCATGGAAAATAATGTTTCCAGCAGAAAAATGGCCATGAGTTCTTACTTAACCACATATGGGAAAGGGAGAGAGGTGCTTATAATGCTGAGAGTACAAAAAGGGAGCCTTTCTGTGCAGAGGATGGTTTGGGATGGCATGAGTAGAGAAGGGCAGTGTTGGGGATGATGTCTTTTTGTCTACCTATTGCTCACCTATTGGGAGACCAATGACAACCACTCCCAAAATGTATTCCTAATACGCCCTGTCTTTTTGAAGGTATTTACGTGGCTATGCCTTAAACGAGGAACAGAGTGAAAAGTAAAAATAGTATCTACCTATAAGCTTCAGAAGTGATTTTGTTTTCAGTTTGCAACAGCTTTAACAGAATATTATGTGCTTGTATTTCCTTTTGCCTATTAGTTCTCTGTCACCTTGCTGAGAAATATTTCTGTTTTTCATTGAAGAATAATGTCTGGCTGCATATTGCTGAAGAATGTTATTCCTTTCTGTGGAATTAATTACTCTTTTCTAACGTTGAACATTGCTGAATTCCAAGTATCCGCCAGTCAAAAAAGCAGCTCGGAAATAAAAGTCTTTAGTTAGTTATAATTCAGAACAAATGCTGACCATTCATAAATTTGCTTGCTCAGGTCCCTAGTGAAATGTGGTGTGGGACTTGATGGAAACTGCTTGATGCTGCATTTAAATCTTGAGTGGGTTTTCTTTCCAGGAGGCCGAGTGTTGCAGATTCCGCGGGCACAGCCTGAAGATGCCGGGAGATACATGTGTGTGGCGGTAAATGAAGCCGGGGAGGATTCCATTCATTACGATGTCCGCGTGCTCTGTGAGCTTTCCTGCTTTCCTTTTTCTTTTTAATGACAAAAACCCTAATGAAGCATTATAGTTCGGGTTTACTTAATGTTTTTTCAAAATTCATAAATTCTGCATATTTGTAAACTATGAAATCAATGTGTTTATATAAAGTGCTAAAGTCTTGTAGAAATATACAGAATTGCATGAAAATAGTGTTAATATTGTTAGTTCAGTATATTTTTAGGTTATCGTTTGTGTTTTCACACTTCACCAGAAAGAAAACTATATGTAGAAATCCAGGTTTTGTCTTGGTATCCCTTGTTCCCTATCCAGTTTCCAGTTCAAAATTCTGGCCTACTAGACTTCTCTCTCTCCTTATTTTGTTCATAATTTTCTAAAATACCTGCAAAACTCCCAAACGCGTAAGGGAATTGATGATTTACATCAACCGTTTCATGCCTGCAGAGTCCATTTTGTGCGATCTGTTTACACACATTGCACAGAAAGCTTTTGGATGCTGCTTGCATTGTCTGTTGATGTATGCAAGGCTTTTGCCTTTGGAAAAGCTTATTTCTTTACCTCTATTTCTGTATCTACCACTGAAAACACTGATTTATTTTTAGGAAGAGGGCCTGCCTTGGAAATCCTCTTTTGTTCTGGCAGCAAGAACATGATGGACTAGCTGGAAAATGAGGTTTTACCTCTTTTTCTTTATGGCTGCTGTGAATAAGTGCATTTCTCCTGCAGTCTCTTGAGTTACACAGATTTGTTCCAGCTGAACTACTCTTGAGATTTTATTATTTTTCACTGTATTCTCTGAAGATTTCACTATTTTCTTAGAAAAACACAATCTAAAAGATTGATGGACAGTCTGTAAAAAAAAAAAAACAACACAAAACCACCAACAAAACGCACTGTGAGATACTAAGTCGCAGTATTCTTGTCATGTTTTCTCTTTCGTAGTACCACCATCCGTCAGTGGAGCCGATGGTGATCTGCCTGAAGAAGTGACTGTGCTTGTGACCCAGCTTGCGGTGATGGACTGTGTGGCAAGTGGGAGCCCTTCTCCAAGTATTACCTGGCAAAAGGATGGCCACCTCCTAGCAGAAGACGGCAAACACACATTTCTGTCCAATGGAAGGAGGTTACAGGTAGCTCTGAGTGAATAACCGATTTTTAGCACCTCAAACGCAAGCTGTCCGTAAAGACAAAACTTCAGATTTGCTGAGTATGAGATTCTGCATAATTTTTTTTTCCCCACAAGGTGCTGCAAACCTGAGGTATCCCTGTCCCTCAACTGCTTCTTCCCACTCCTGTGTGTTTGTGCTGACCCAACCACTTGTGGGGTCGTGCTGTGAACCGCTTCTGTGAAATCACTTGGTTTAAAATAATGTTCATTTTTGTGGAGAACAACTTGTTGTTGTGAATTTTTTCCAGGTTTCCCTAACAGAGTTTAATTATTGCAAAATGTTCTGGTTTGTATTTATTTGAAGAAAATAGTGAATTCTGAAGAACACTACCCTGCCCCCCCACCCCTCCACACAACCAGTGGATGATACTGGATGAAACTGTTAAAACAGAGAGCTGAACTTAATTATTTCCATTTTCATAGTGTGATCTAAGAATACAATAAAACATAAGAAACATATAGAACATTACAATTTTTATTTCAAATATTTTTCTGAGTAGTTGTCTTGTTATTCAATTTGAATGAATTTAATGTGAAAGGTACTATGTTGACTTTTCTGGAGGTTTGAGCCGCGCAGATTTGCATAACGGATTCTGAAAGGAGTAGCATCAGTGGAAGTTTCTCAGATTGGCTTGTTCGTAACGCTGCAAAGGCATTAGTGAAAACCAAATCAAACCAAAAAAAACCTGCAGACACCAAAACTTGATGCTTTAACCGTAAGTTGTCTTATGTATTAGCTCAACATCAATCTTGTTTCTTTTACTTAGATTTTGAATTCCCAAATGACAGATACCGGGAGGTACGTCTGCATTGTGGAAAACATAGCTGGAAGTGCCAAAAAGTATTTTAACCTAAATGTTCATGGTAAGTACAATAATCCATGATTTTCTGATGGTCTTCTTTCAAATCTTAGTTTAGCCTGAATGTGTTAATTTTAGCAGAGTGCTTAGGCACATACTTAGCTTTATGCATGTAAGTTGTCTTATTGGTTGTAATGGAGATTCTGACGTACTAGAAATCAAATATAATTTTAAAGTACCTTGGCAAAACATAGCTTGTGATACCCCATGGCTTCAGCTCTTTGTATGTATTCCATGTAGGTGGAAAATATTATTGAGGGAGCCTTGTGTAGTCGCTATGTGTATATACATGTAGGTGTTGCTAAGCCCTGAAATCATAAATTACAAACTGATATCAAGATATGGCATTGTAAAAGCTTAGGTTCCTTGAGGCAGAATAGGATTCAAATATATTTGAGCCTCTGGCATCACAAGTCTAAAACAAATACGATTAAGAAATTAAGACATTTTCCATTATTTTAAAAACAGTCCCTCCACCACCTTCCCTTACCTCTCCTGATAGCTTCAGAAAATCAGAATATCTCTAATTAATGTTTCAGAGTTAACCTTAACTTCTTTTATTTCTGCCCACTCTTCCTCCCACCACTTTCAGCTTTCCGTTCTGAACTGAAGATCAAATAAGCATTACTCCCACCAAATCATCTGCACGAGTACATGTTAAAACCTACCATGGAATACTGGCAGCTACATCTTTCTCTACTTTCACAGTACGATTTGAGACTTCTATCACAGTCTTCTACGTATGATCAGTGTCCTTTTTCACATCCTTCTAATTGGCTAATCTTCTGTATTACATACCAGAAAGAAGACGAATGCTGTCTTCTCTCTCTCGCTTAAATACAGTACCAGCATCCAAGGAATTTGATGATTCAGGTTATTACATACAGAAGAAATAATTTTTTTCTCATTCACACATGCAGCTAATTTACATTCTAAATGAAACAAATTTATAGTGCCTCTTTCTGCTCAGTAATACAATTAGCCAAAACCAGAGTTGTCATGGGAAGAATTTGCCCTGAAGTCGTTCTTTGAGAAGTTATTTTCTTTCAGTGGAGTCTGTCCAGATTTCCTGATGATTGAGTTTTGTTTTAAAGTCAAAATATTTTGCTTTTCTTGACGTTTCTGTTTTAATTTAAACTTATTGTCTTTAAAATATTTGTCTGTAATGACTATAGTCTAATACTTTTAAAAGAAATACTTGCACGAAGCTTCAATTCTAGCTCACCAGTACCACCAGTTTAGGTCTATTAATCTCCGAACACAGTCTCATTTGAAAAATTAGACTATAGCTGTTCAGGAAAAGACCACCCAGGGTGAAGCACTATTGAAAATGCATTATCACTAAGCAGCATGATCTTCGTTTTGTAATTGTCAAAAAAAGGTTATTTTCCAGCATTTTTGTATGTTTCCTATGGAACTGCTTTCATAAATGTAAATAAAATATTAAAGATTATGATCTTTAATAAGTTAAAAAATTCACTTCTTGTCTCAAAGGTAATTAAAATACTTCTAAAACACTGAAGCATTCAGTTTTAAAATCTCACCTCCTAACCTTAATATATAATAAATAGGTAATTTTCACACTGAATACTAAAATTGAGCCCCTTTTTCTGTCTGTATGCAGATTACCTGTGGGACATTTGTGAGTTGTTTGCACACGCCATGAAGGCTGCAGAATTTGAAATATACCGTTTATACGGTTTAAGCAAAACTCATTAAAAGATATCTCGGATTTAGCCCTGTGTATTTGTCCCACTGTCTTGCGCTGCCAATAATCACATCTGTGGGAAAGTAACTGTAAAAGTAAATAAATATAAATAACTATAAAATGTCATCAGATCAGAATTCTCTATTTTTTTTCTAGTGAACCATTTTACTCTCATTATCAAGGAAATAACCTTCAGTTATTCCAAGTTGAAAAATATGGACTGAATTCACCCATTTACATTGACTCCTCTTGTTTCTGCAGTGCCCCAGAGGAGCAATAAACTTGGCTTAATGACTGTTTTGTGTCATTCAAGTGACAGAAAGCAGCTGGAGTATTTCTGGTGGATATGGTCCAAAATACTTCAACATTTCTGTCTTTGAAGAAGAGGATTCCATGTGTTCTTTGGAATGATTTTTCCACCCAATAGCGCCAAGAACATGCTTTTGCTTTCCTCTTAAGTGTTTTATATATCCACACTGCAAAAACATGGAAACTAAAACTTGGGGTTTATTAAAAGGAAGAGATTTACAGTTATTTCATTTTAAATAGTTCTTGTAGAAAGGTCAAATGTCAAAATATTCTTGTATTTAAAAATACTGGGACTTGTAAGTTTAAAAATGCACCCCTTAGAGCAATGCTTGCGTGCTGGAATTTTAAACCACTTAGCTCACTATTAAACAATAGATTTGTCTGGTTAACAAAAGAACTCTGAACTATATCAGAAGGAATAATTTTTTGGTTCTCTATAATGAGAAAATGGACTATTTCAGAAAGAATAGGAGCAATACAATCAGGAAGAAGTTATACTTAGTCATAGTACATATCCTGACAAGGTAAACTTAATGTGTCCTGCCTTACATAGCAAGCGACCTGTGAAAACAGTGTTTTAAAATTGCTAGTGCGTTAGTCAGGAACTGCAGGGTCTCTTATAGGATAATTAGCTTTCCCAAACCTCAAGCACAGAAGGACTGCAGATTAAATCATTGCAATTTTTGTGACTTGTAGGAACAGGAATGACCATTAGACTGACTTCAGTCATATTTCCAGGTACATCCAAAAAGCGGTGGATCCATTCATAGGCTGTGAAAGACTTTTGCAACTTGACCCTGTGGCAGAACTCAGTAATTCAGCTTTATTTTAGTAAATCAGGATCTTGTGGAATATTGTTGGCTGGTGCTATGATAGATAATATTAATGTGTTCCTTTCCACAGTTCCTCCAAGTGTCGTTGGTACTAATCCTGAGAATTTGACTGTGGTGGTGAATAATTTCATCTCTCTGACTTGTGAGGTCACTGGTTTTCCACCTCCTGATCTCAGCTGGCTCAAGAATGGCAAACCTATCAGTTCGAATACCAACACTTTTATTGTGCCTGGTGAGTAATCTCAGCAATTTCTACAGCCTTTGGACTCAACTTCTGTCTGTTTTGTCTTGATAAGGGCGATGGCCATTATTTATGAAGCCAGTATATTCCTAGTATTGCTCCAGTGAGTAGACAAGACACTTGGGCTACTGTGTTTAATAATTTCTTGGCGGTTGGGTGGGTTCACTTTTAAAGAAAGCTAGCTCAGGCTGAAAGCACCGAAATAAACTGTGTGGAAAAGACTAGAGGGCAAGTCACATACCAGCCGGGCTCCGATACAGGTATTGATTAAAGTTGGGTCACTTTGACTCACATTTCAAAGAAATGATCAGAAATTGTGATGGAGGCCAAGATAAATTCCACTGACAAGAAGTAAAAACCTTCCCATAGAATTCAGTGGGAAACTGGATTAACCCTGCTGAACTCTCAGGAAGAAATCCTTGTGTTTGAAGGTCATCTTAACCATTCAAAGCTACTCACTAAATAAGGTCCCTGAGTGTCTGCGTCATTTCTGCTCCTGCTGCTTATCTTCAGCCCAGGGTATCAAGCGCGGATCACTTGTGTGGTGCTCAGTCCTGTCGTGCTGGTATTATGAGACGGGGGCTGCGTTGCAGCACAGACTAAAGCATAGCCATGGAAATAGCTTACCGGCAGTAGAGGCACCTGTACAGATTAGTGATTACGCACAGGCAGTAAGTAGCTTCACAAATGGAGCCAGGTGAGACTGGGGAATAAAGAATGGGATAGTGACAGAGTTAAGTGGAAAGGATGCAGTTATGTTAGGAGACAGCAGTGAGCAGCTACGAAAGAAACAGGTCTAAAAGGAGTATTTGTGGTCCAAATTTATAATTAACAGCATTAATGAAATTTACCCCCAGATTTTAGTTCTCTTAGCTGGATTTTTTTAAGGATTAATGAACCTTAAAAAGCAATGGCAATGCAGTGCTTTTTTGAACCTGATGTTAATTTAGTGCCTGTGCTCAGTCTATTGGACCTGCAATTTTAAAATAGCATTTGAGATTGATACAAAAACCACAGAATAAATCTCAAGCCTTCTCTCTCCACTTCAGGTGCTCGGACTCTGCAGATTCCCCGAGCCAAACTATCTGATGATGGTGAATATACTTGTATTGCCAGAAACCAAGCTGGGGAAAGTCAGAAGAAGAGTGTCCTAACTGTCCTTGGTTTGTTTTTTACAATTTTCCGATATAGCATCTATTGCTTTGAAAATGTATGTTTGTTAGGTTATTTTCTGCCCTGTCACAGAACAAAGGCAGAAATAACTCTGAGCTTCTTCTACAGTGCCCCCAAGCATCAAAGACCATAGTGGAACCTCGCTGACAGTGCTGAACGTGAGAGTGGGCACCCCGGTGATACTAGAGTGTGAATCCAACGCTATTCCACCACCAGTCATCACCTGGTACAAGAACAGGCACATAATTTCTGAGTCTGCAAATGTGGAGATCTTAGCAGATGGGCAAACGTTACGAATCAAGGGTGCGGAGGTAGGCCAGGCTCGTGGGATGCTGCATCTGCCACTATTCTGCTACTGTTAATCAAGTATTTTGCTCTTTATTGGTATATTCTACTAGCTGTGCGGAGGAGGGGTATTTGCTGGAGGCCTTTCATTCTGTGAAAAGGACCTTGAGTTGGCAGAGGCGAAGGCTGTTAATATTGCTGAACTGCAGCGTTAAAGTAAGACTCCATAATAAGTTTTTTTTAATTTATTTTTATTTTAGGTTTCTGACACGGGCCAATATGTGTGCAAAGCCATAAATATTGCAGGGCGAGATGATAAAAATTTCCATCTTAATGTTTATGGTGAGCATACTCTGCATGATCTGCACTAGTTATTACAATACAATTAATGTTGTAGAGTAGAGAATTCAAAATCAGTTTACAAAAATATTTGGTAACCAAACCACTCTTACTGCTTCCATTCAATTTATAGTGCCACCAAATATAGAAGGCCCTGAACAAGAGCTGGTCAATGAAACCATCAGTAATCCTGTTACCTTTGTGTGTGATGCTACTGGAATTCCTCCACCAACAATAATGTGGCTTAAGAATGGAAAACCAATAGGTAACACTCTTTCACACCTTCTTCTGCTCTTTTTGTCCCCTTTGGGGGCACCACTGTGCTGTTTGCTGTCTATTTTGTGTTTGTTCATCTGTCTCTAGGCAGACTCTTATGTTAACTGATTGGAATCTTTGTTGTGTTTTGTTCTGAAATTTTCATGGAAAAGTTTCTCAAGATGTGTTTGCTCTCTGTGGCCTGGTTTGGAATGACTACTTGTTTACATATTTTCAGAAAACTCCGAATCTCTTGAAGTTCATATTTTATCTGGAGGAAGCAAGCTTCAGATTGCTCGCTCTCTGCTTCTAGACAGTGGGACCTACACGTGTGTTGCCTCAAACATAGAGGGAAAAGCTCAGAAAAGTTATGTGCTTTCCATTCAAGGTAAGGCATGAGACCTGAAAGAGTACGACACTGTGTCTGTACTAGAGACACTGAGATAACATAAACATGTAGAAAAGTGGAGAAATCAAACGCTTATTTCTATCATCTGCAACTAGCAGGGAAAAATGTTTGGAGGATTATGTACTGTTAGTCAGACATTTGCATGAAAAAGAATTTCTTAACCTCTGATTGTAGAACTGGAAAGGATTCAGGAAGCCTGTGTGTGCTTCCTGCTCATCACATCCATCCTCCTGCTGAACACTGAAGCTGCAGTGGTTTCTTGAGTGTGAAGCACCACACATATATGGATTCAGCAGCAGTGATACCTGTTGCCTTTTTTGTGTGCGTCCCTGTCTGCCTGCCAGTTTTTCCCCAACTTTAGGAATTAACTATCAAGCTGCTTGTTTGATCAAATGTGACTGATATTGATTGAAATACTCCATTGTGGTTTATATACTTCCTAAACTAGATTTGGATGGAGGTACTGCAATGTTTATTGCTAGTAACTCTACTGCACTGTAGCTCTTTATAGTTTAGGTTATGTTTCTTCTCTCCCCTTCATCATGCGTTTCCAGTTCCTCCTAATATTGTTGGCTCTGAAATGCCTAGTGAAGTCAGCGTCCTCCTGGGAGAAGGCATCCAGCTTGTCTGCAATGCCAGTGGAGTGCCCACGCCTGTTGTGCAATGGCTTAAAGATGGAAAAACAGTTGCCAGTGACAGTTCGCAAAGAATAAGGCAAGCAAAGATAAGCTGCACTCTCTTCTTGTATGATTTTAAACCTCAGAGGGCCCTAAAGAGCGAACATAAAAGAGGGGCCTAAGGAGGGAGTGTAAAGAAGGCCTGAGCCTTAGCTTAGCCAGGTTAAGAACATTATCTCCCTCTTTAGCATCTATAAATCTCATATACTTTGTTGTTACTTTGACTTTTCTTTTTTTGTACCGAGATAAGTATATGATATCTGTTTCTTTCTCAGTTAATAAGTTCCATTAAAGTTCATCACGTTCATAAAGTTTATTAAAGTCAGTAAGTTCCACCAAGTTCCTTTGGAGGGGAAAGATCTGAGGCATGGAAACATTATACTCTTGATGCTTTTCATTATGGGTGCTTCAAAAGCCTGGTTGGAGTTGAATCCTAATACAAGGTTAAACAGGACATCTCTAGGAAAAACTTCCTAGCCTGCCTCTAATAACAGTATTTTGCAAAAAACAATGATTCTTTCACTGAACTCCCAAGAGTATAGAGGTAGTTGATGTAAATGTACAAAACTGACTGTTTATTTGCCAGGTCATAGGAATAAGTAAACAAACTCACTGCATTTTATGACCTTCCTTGTAGAGTAACTCCAGATGGCAGCACATTAAACGTTTTCAGAGCCCTCAGTTCTGATACAGGAAAATACACTTGTGTGGCTACTAATCCTGCAGGAGAGGAAGACCGAATTTTCAACTTGAACGTATATGGTGAGTTTTCACAGATGTGGAACTGAAATCTGGTCCGTAACCCTATCTTTGTAAGCTCTCCCAAGAGAGGGCCTAGAAATGAATGCCTGTCTTCCGTGTAATACTACGTGCATGTGCTTTCAATTTAATGGATTGTAGATATCAGAGTATATTACACAGGATGTTCTTTCAATGACAAAATGATTGAAATTGCTGTTAAATATGTTTTGGGATAAACAGAAATTAATTTCTTTGGTGTATTTCGTAATAGGAATTCTGCTTGCAGTGATTTTTCTTTTTTCTTGTAGAGGAAGATACACTTGGGGCTCATTTACTATGATACTGCTTTTTTGTTGCATTAGTTTATCTTCACTAATTCCAATCAAAGAACATCAGCTAAAACCAGAGTAGTCTGGTAGGGAACTAATAGTTAAAGGTCCCCTCTTCCCTGAGAAACAGTTTATTTAGAGTTTAAAAGAAAAATGATAGGGGTTTGGATGAAATTCTTCTCTTGCACAATTTGACAAACAGAAGGTATTAAGCATAACTCTTCTTTAGCAGTGTAGAGAGTGGACATTTTAATTTGTGAAAAACGTGTTCATGAAGTACAATGACTAGTGTGAAAGAGTGAAGCGTTCCACAGCCGTGTCTGTCCCAGTTATACAGAGGTGCAGAATCAATCGGAACACGAGCATGAGCAGAGTAACAAAAGATGACTTTTGATGTAATAAATAACAATACTGAAGGACCACATCACATCTTTTTGGGACAGAATAGCACTACACAACAGTGGAGACTTGTTTGATCAGTTTGTATTGGTTGAGGTTCAAGCAATAACCAACTTAAATGGTCTTATCTTTGCAACTGTCATGGTGCGTGATGGGATCTTAAGTCAGCCAGAGCTTGGAGCTGCACATGGCTGGGCCTTCTTTATATAGCAAGTCCCTTCTTGCCCCCCAACACCAAGACTTTCAAACTAACCTATGAAACTAAAGAGCCCAAAAAGTAGTTCTGTTAGAATAATCAGCCGGAATACTTAACTAGGCATTTTGAAATTTTCTACGTTTAAAAATTAAGTCAACATATACATCTAGAAGTTAATAAACTAACTTTCCTCCTGCATGATTTTAGCTTTCACTTCATTTAAGGTTTATTTAAGGAGGTAAGTTTGAGCGGCAGCAAAATGCCAAGTCCCATCTGGCCCTTAAGCGGTTCAGCCCGTCCCCTCTGAGGCTTGACCGCTTGCTCCTTCCTGCAGCGTCCTTCTCTCCCCAGGAGCTTCGGGCTCTGAGCTTCCACTTATTTGCCACAGCCTGAGAAATCAAAGAGAGATTTCCACTATCGTTCTAAAGTGCAAATGATTTTAAATATGTAAATGCATAATTTATTAGTGCTCAATATTATCATTGGAGGATTTACTCTTTAAAAAATTGGTGACCATTGTATTGAATTGCCTGTGGGGCATTAGGTGCAGGATTTCCTGCAGGGTAAAACATGGAATGATTTTAGGAGCAGGTTTTAACATCTTCCTTTTCAACATTTACAAAATATAGTTCCTCCAACAATAGCCAATAATAAAGATGAACCAGAGGACCTCACCGCCCTTTTGGACACCTCCCTAAATATTGAATGTACTGCTACTGGAACTCCACTACCACAGATAAACTGGCTAAAGAATGGCCTTCCTCTGTCTGTCTCCTCCCAAATCAGGTTGCTGTCAGCTGGGCAAATTCTCAGGTTGGTTTTCATCTGGGGTTTCGGTTCTCTTTTGCTATATCAGCATAATTCTGCTACTATTTTTGGAAGCAAGAATAAAATTTGGTCCAAACCATGCTATGATAAAGAGAATGTATTCCATTTACAGCTTGCTTAAAATGATTTTTTTTTCTTTAGACTTGCCCGTGTGCAGATGTCTGATACTGGTCCGTACACTTGTGTGGCATCTAACAGGGCTGGAGTGGACAACAAACATTACAACCTTCAAGTTTTTGGTGAGTTTCTCTGAAATGCTTTATGTAAAGAATGGTATTTCTTTATTTCTTAAAACTAAAATTCAGTGTTCTTTCTCACCAATACAAAGTTGTAGACAGCCACAAGTATATCTTACATAGGTAATCATTAGGGAAACTTTAATGGCAAGTTTTTTAACCTTAGAAGAGTCCTTACTTTAATTGGCACCCATAATGTCTCACAGGTTTTTTAGAAAGAATAAAAATATATAATTTCTAAATTAACACATGTGCTGAACATGAATGTAAGTGGGGAAATACAAAAGGGTAGCTGCATTCCAACTCTTTTATATTCAGGATGAATATCTGGGTTGTGCTCTGGGTGAATGAGATCTTTGTTTCTCGGCAGTACCACCCAGCTTGGATAACGCGGGAGGAACAGAGGATGTCACTGTAATAAAAGGCAGTTCAGCTTCGATGAAGTGTCTTACTGATGGCAGTCCTGCACCCACCATGTCCTGGTTTAAAAACAGCCATCCTTTAAGCCTCGGAGCTCGCGTGACGTCAAGCAACCATGGAATGGTCCTCCATTTTGTCAAAGCAGAGATTGGCGACACAGGCAAATACACTTGTGTTGCATCCAATGAAGCTGGAGATACCAGCAAGCACTTTTCCCTAAAAGTGCTGGGTAAGCGTTAACCTTTCAGTTGAACCAAATGCGAGCAGTAAGCAGTAAATGAAAACATCTACTCAGGAGAACAATTAAAAAAATCTCTAGGTATTTTCAAGAAGCATTTGCTGTGATAAATGGGAGAAATAAGGAAATGGAAGATACCTAAAGATATGTGAATGTGTAATATAGTATGTATTTTTTTCCCAATGTTTCCTGAGTACTAAAATACGCTATAATTAATAGTAAATGGATTTACGAAGTAATTTGGTTTAAATGAACAGCTTTGGTTAGTAGAAATACAGTTTGACAGGATGCTGAAGGCACAGCTGAAGGTGCAACAGCTAAAGGGCTAATAGATATTCACTGATGTATAATTTATTTTACCTGAGATCATGAAAACATTTTCTAACTAATAATTCCAACTCATAAAATATTCAAATTAATAGACAGAGGCAGAT
The DNA here is from genome assembly GCA_008658365.1 of Alca torda. Taxonomy (NCBI): domain Eukaryota; kingdom Metazoa; phylum Chordata; class Aves; order Charadriiformes; family Alcidae; genus Alca; species Alca torda. Next base: position 7,164,907 of record CM018087.1, on the reverse strand, counting down.
GGAAATTACGTGAGATACTCAGTGAGTTAATGACACAGTCAGAAACAATACTTATGTAGACTAATTCTACAAACTCTAACCGTAAGGCTGTGTATCAGGTTTTATAGGCTTTTTGAGTCAATAAAGAACGTGAATGTTTTTCCTTCCACAGAGCCACCTCACATCAACGGTTCAGATCAACCAAAAGAGCTCTCTGTCATCGTTAACAACCCTCTTGAACTTCTCTGCATCTCTTCTGGCATTCCAGTCCCCATAATCTCGTGGATGAAGGATGGGCGCCCACTTCTGCAGAACGATAACGTTCATGTCCTGAGAGAAGTCCTTCGAATAGCCAGTGCTCAGGTAAAGTATTTGTTTCAAAATAGGCTTGGTTTTGCAAACCCTAGAGGAGTGAGCAGATCGGCCTGCTATTAGGATTGTGCTAAGAGATGTCCTCAAAAGCCTCTATAAAATCATTCACCTGCATTTGCAGTTGGAGAATATATTTTTCAAGCCTTGCTCTTGAGTTTCCCATGCAGAACAAGCAGTCATATTATGGGCTGAGAGTGCCCAAGCACTTCTGCCTCTTCTGAGCATCATTACTTCAAGTTCATTTCAGAGTTCTGTAATTTTTTTATTTATTGGTGCTTCTTGTTACAAAGGAGAACAATCAATGCTAGGGACTCATCTTTTTTCTGGGGTCATTTCTGGTTTGAGTCTGTGTCTGTAATCTGTTCTTGTTCATTTCCTACTTTTTTGGCTCTTGTTGCTATGTCTGGCTTTTCTTCTTTCACGTTTTGTAGTTCCTCCTCAGCCTTTCTTCTCTTTTCTCTTGAATGGGATTTTCCTAGTATCCATTTGCTTCTCACATGTATAAACCATAGTTTATAGAGAAAAGCTGCAACTGTGTCATCTGTGTGCAAGTTAAGAAAAAATAAATAAAGACAATAGAAGGACTTTCAGATAAATTTGGACCATAAAAGAGTCAAGGGAAAAATAACCATTAAACCCGGACCAATAAACTAAGGCTGTATTCAGCTGTGGACAGCCAGGCCGAAGTTCACCAAACAGAAGTGGGACAGGGCTCAGGTCTGGTTGCCGCTCATTTCGTTTGTAAAGCAAACGCTTCTTGTCCTTACAACGAAGAGTTTCACAGGAAGGAGAAAGCATAAAGGTATTAATGAGTATGTGCGCACAAAAAGACTTCCTTAGTACCCAGAACTGACCCTTGTTTAGATGGGTAGCTACAGCCAGTTCCATCTTTATTGATTACCGGTTGCAAAAAACATCACAAAGAGAAGGGTTCTTGCTGGAGGCATATTATTCAGAGAGATTTTATGGGGTCCTGCAGCTCCTAAGCCATCTCTGTACAGGTCCCATGGTAAAATACAGAAGTTTTCAAGAAATTTATTAATTTCTTTTCAGGCATTCCTCATCTATTGTTTTTCTGTTTAAATGCTGTCTGTTATATGTTGCTGTCAGTGATTCTCTTTCAGTTTTTCTGAATTTTTCCCATTTTCAGAGGTTTCTGCTGAAGTTGTTTGTGTGTTTCTAGGTGGAGGACACAGGAAGATACACGTGTTTGGCATCTAGCCCAGCAGGAGATGATGATAAGGAATATTTTGTAAAAGTGCATGGTAAGTTTAATTTAGGAAAAAAATTTATTCCTTCAAACGGTAAAATACTAAGGTACGTATCAGTATCACATTTAACAAGTTACATATTACTAAAGAAGAAATATTATGTGTTTTACAAAAGTGATATTATGCCATATGATCATAATTAACATTTCTGAATAAGTGTAACTATTCTGAACATGATACACAACTAAAACGGAAAGTTCCACTGATTTCTTTTATAATTCCAAGTCTCATATTTTGAATACCTAGGAAGGTTATAGTATCAGTATTCAGTTGGACTGAGTTTATTGTGCTTACTGAAAAAGGACGTGAAGTATACTGATATCTGTGATTGTGCTGGTTTTTCAGTAGAAAAAGGTAAGAAGTGTATTTAGAAACAAATACATAAAATTTAATGAGAGTAAAGGAAGTGTAAGTGGGACTTCTGCAGTTCTATAATATGCCTTGGGTTTTTTCTTGAAGATTATAGCTTCCATGTTTACTGATGGACAGTTTAGGGAACTTTGGTGATCTCTGCTCCATCTGGCTTAAATGCTGGTACCATCACTGAGAATGGACTTTACATTAATTTCTGTCACTGTAGTTTCCCGCATGTGACATAGGAAGCAGGTTCACCGGTTAAACAAATGTGATACATAGCACAGGTATTGAAAAGTAGAACTAATTAATGACACTGTAGCTTTGCATTTATTTTAAACTTAAGAAATAAATTGGAAACTTTCAATGGATAATTTTAATGGTAACTCATATTTGTCATGTTTTTTTTTTTTTTTTCTTAATTTTTGTAACAGTTCCTCCTAACATTGCTGGTACTGGTGGTCCACAGGACCTCACCGTGTTGCAGAACAGACAAGTTCTACTGGAATGCAAGTCAGATGCTGTGCCACCTCCAACAATCTCCTGGCTTAAAAATGGAGAACTTCTAGAGGTATAGTGGTTACATTATTTGTACTAGTCTTTTGCTCCCTTTATTTTTTACACACGGTGTTTGAGGTTTCTTATTCTGCTCACTTGCCCCTGTAGCGCAGTCCAAGTTACGGTGCCTGGAATTCAAGCGAAGCTGAGTAGCCCCAGTACAAATAGAGTTAGTCCTAAATGAGTACCTGAAGCTAGCAAGCATGTGAAGTGGCCATCCCGCTGTTACTTGTTCTTTTTTCCTTTAGGGGGATCCCTTGCTCCTCCTGGATCCTCTGAACAATGCTAGAAGCCTTCGGTATACTCCTGAATGGCTTCCCAGGAAAGGTAGCTGAGAAAAGACTACACTATATGTTTCCTTTGGGTATATTATGCATCCTCATATTCTGGTAGCATTTAGAAAGGAATTAAAATTTTTTACGTTGGAAAAAAAGAAAAGAAAATGGGTTGCTAATGACCACAATTTTGTATGAAATGCTTCATTTTCACTCAGAATTCCATGTGGTGTCATGTTAAGGCATCGAGTCTTTGCTGGTTGAGAGGAAATTGAGGATGGTTTATACAGAAAGAATTTTTTACTTCCCATCCTCTTCCCCTTGGGATCACTCAGAAACCAGACTCTTTCCAGTTGAACAATTTAAGTTCAGTTATTAATTGAACTTAATTAATTGATAATTTTCCCTCAATTGATACTTATTCATTAATAAAGGTGAAACAAATTCAGCTTATGAATTGTGTCCCTTCAACTGTAGTCCATCAAGAGTATTCACCTGAAGTTCTGCTTATTTGCTTCTGACATGCCATTCCTCAGACTCTGTTGTGAATTCAGAAGAATGAAATATTAGTGGAAGAACTAAGAATATGGTGGGCAAATACATGTTACTAAGTGCTGCTGGGAAATGTTGCCTTGAATACAGCACAAGAACTAGCTAGAAACAAGTGTAAGAGAAACACTCTTTTTCTGAATGGACAATTCTTTAGTTGGATAGTGATTTATTTTTTTTTAATGAAAGCAAGGTTAAACAATGCTTGGAAGTTAAGTATGTGAATGCTTTTTTCCTTGGAAAGCTTGTGTTTTAAAAGCCGAACTTAACAAAAATAAACCATGAAAAGTAGCCACTGCTAACAAATACTCACCAGAAAACAAAGTAATAGAGGAACACTGTGATAGACATAGATAGTCAGCTGAAAACCTGTGAATTAATTTTTGTAATGTTAGTTCTTCTTTTGCCTCATTAATTCATGTCAGTATGTGAGGGCTGAGGCATCTTAGTTGTGCGGTATGGTCAGTCCCCTGCCTTTTGTTTTATAATAGAATAGGGAATTTCAATCTCTAGAGTTAGCTCTCCTCCAGCACTAAATTTAAGTTATAAACTTAGTCCAGAGATGGGACTCCTAATTTGTCATGTGTACTTTAAGTAGCAGACTTAGGTTCATTCTGTTCCCTACCATCCTTTTAATTCTTCAGCTTAGCTTATATAAATGTATATCAGGCAAACATTAGTGTCCTCCTGAACACCTGGTTGCTTTCTCAATCTCAAAGAAATGTAATAGCCTAGTAATAGCAGCTGGGAAAGAGCTCTCCTGGGGTGTGTAAAGAGTGGTGCTCTCTGGCGTATCATCCTTCTTACCTTGGAAAAATCAGAGGTTTCACAGTGACAAGAAAGGACTGGAGAAAGTCGGGTTTTCAAGTTGCAGTGTTATTTCCATTTCAGTCATCACTGCTTTCTGTGAAACAGCCTTGCGGTGGAGTGTGTCATTCCTTCTGGTTTTGTTGTCTTCTCCTGAGCAGATTTTGAGGTCTGCTCTAGACCTCTGTATGCTTAATGATGCAATTGTGCAGCACCACTATTTTTGGTAGCAGAACTACAGAAAGATCTAGCCTCTAGCAGCTTTGGAGTCCTTGCACTCTTCAAAGATTTGGAAATGCACACTGAGTGTTAAGCAAAGAAGTAGGTAGGAGCATCTTTACCTAATCTGGCTTTATTTAAACACTAAAAGAATTGATGAAATTGTATTTTTTCAAAGATGGCTTTTATGACAGAGCATAAGGATTAAAAGGTAGCTTCGTTGCCTGTCTTTTGTCATCTGTATGCTACTGTGTTTAGAAACCATAGCATAGGCCTTGCACTCAACAGGAAATAGCAGTTATTACCCAAAATGTGACTGTCTATAATCCAGCGTGGCAGTGAATCATTTCACCTGGGAGGCTCCAGCGCTGCTGTTTATTCTGCATTGGTAGGCTTGCTGACTCGGTGCCTAGTACGAGACCAGTGTCCTAGGATACCAGTGCCAAGAAGTGCAGAACTGGAGGAGTTTCACCTATCTGTTGCAGTTGCTATTCTCAGATCTTCTATTCAAGAGTAAATGGGAATGTCAGCTTTCAATTTCATCCAAGGTGTGAATAGCACATCCTGGAAAAGTTTGTTTCTGTTCTTTTTCTATTGTTTTTTAACCAGTCAGGTTTTTGAGCGCTTGTAGTTGATATTAGTCAGTCATTCATGCAGATCTGATCCAGACTAGTTGTGGTAAAAAAGCTTGGCCTTCAAATGGCTACCTAGCAGCTGCTGTAGAGTCATGGCAGAGCTAACATGGTATCCTCACGTTCAGAATTGCTGGCCAGTAACCTTAGTAGGCTGTTTGTGCTGGATCCCACCTGATCAAGAGTGTGATGTTTGAAGAACAGCATAGAGAAACTTGTATTTCCTCTGCCTGTAGTGTGCATGGATTTTCAAAAAAGTAAATAAATTAATCATGTGCTATTAGCTGTCCCTTTCCATAAAAACTGAAAAGCCCTTTGGCTACCTCACCCAAAAAACCTGTCTTATTCAGGCACAAGTCCCAGTAAGGGTTTCAAGGGGGAACCATTAAGCAGTGATAATTTTTTAAAACTTTGTTTACCCTATTATCTTCATGGATGTGAACAAAGTTAAGCCAGCAATGAATTCAGTCCCCAGTTTATCTTTGGCCTTCCTTCATGGCTTTTATGATTCTGCAACAAAGGAATGTTCTGTCTTGATAAAGAGAACAATGGCAAAGTTAAATTTGTCAAAATCTCTCTCTTTCCCCTTAGGGATCTCCTCGCGTTCGAATCCTATCCAATGGGCGATACCTGCAGATCAATAATGCTGACCTCAGCGATACAGCAAGCTATACCTGTGTGGCAAGTAATATCGCAGGAAAAATGACCAGGGAGTTCATGCTGACAGTACACGGTAAAATCATGGATCCGGTCTTGTGCATTTTCATCTTTGCATGGTATTTCTGCAGGAGTTCGAATGGCAACTTTCTAGCCAAGTGTTGACCATTTAGGCTGTGTGTAAACTGTGTGACCGTGTGTATTACCTCATGTGTGCCCCCATCTGAGTCCACAGTTGCCATTCACACTAAAGGATGTGCTGGGGACTCACCATGGTTCCCTCTCCATCTGTCTGGAGACAATTCTGCTAGTGGAGGGTGCTATGCATCTAGCCATCATGCTGATACGGAGCCAGGATACATCCAGAATGAATGTCCAGATCCAGGACTGAGAAACTGACAGAAATTCTTAAAAGCATTTGACTGGCACCTTGGGGTACCAGGTTTCACAGCTGGCTTGGCCACCAGTTTTGCAAGTTATTTGAAAACTGTGGCGGCTTCTCTGCACCTGTAAGCAGGAGACAGTAGGAAGATAGGGCTTGAAGGGCCCTATGCATCTTGATACCTGTACTTGTACCTGGCCTGAATTTCATTTTAACTCTGTTTATTTTCTCACATCTAGTCTGATGAGAAATTATTCTATTCTCACGCTCTGGCAATGATAAGAAACTTTTTTCTAATTTCTGTTCTGTTCACAACCCAGTCACATGTACCTGCGTTACGCTGTACTCCCACCAATGACTGTCCTTACTGGTCCAGTTCAAATTCTTTTTTTCTCCTTAATTTATAATCAGGAAACAAGGATATCACCACAGCCTTATTCTGCTGAATTAAATATACTTTTACTATTTTAGCTATAGGATAACCTTTGCAGTAACTTGCAAAGATGACCTTTAAAATGCATTTCAGACAAACTTTCTTTTTCATTCCCTGCTGCATCGTGGCAATTATCGTGCGCTACACAAAATGGTAAGAAACTCGTTTCTGTCTTTGCAGTGATCCCCATGCCTGCTGCTGCATCTGTTTTCATGTGTTTAGTTTCAATCATTGCAGCCTGAAGTGGTGTTTTTTGCATGTCATTGGTGATTTTTCCCTTTACAGTGGCCCCTACAATCCGAAGCAGTGCTCAGACAGCTGTTGTGCGCATAAATGCTTCCGCTGTTCTGGAGTGTGTTGCAGAAGGGGTGCCAGCCCCGAGAATTACCTGGAGGAAGGATGGGGCTATTTTTACTGGAAACAATACGAGGTATTGGCCAGAAGTCAGTGTAAATATTCTTCGTTGTTTTTTCAGAATGTATTAATTACAGAAAGCTTAATTAGACATCTGTGACTTGTAAATTAGTTTTGTTTTCACAGATCAGAACTAATACTGGTACTATCATCTCAAATAGACTCAAATGGGGAAAACAGGTAGATAGAAACGATATAGATTACGATAGAAACAGTAATACAAAGTTGTTCTATGGAAAAGTAACTGTACCAAAGTTTTCATCCTTTTATTAGGACAAAAAACTCCTTGACAACAAATGGAATAATATTTCTTCTGATATTTAAGATTTTGAACAGTAAATATGGAAAATCTTTGTATCCTTTTATATATATTGAGTTTTAGGATGATGCCAAGCGATTTCATGCGGACCAAAAGTTACTTGAGTGTACTCTGAGTTTCTAATATATAAAACTTTCTATACATGTTCTAGTATCAACTTCTATTGTAGTGACTGGTTTCTGTCTTCTGATTGTTTTAAGGGGAAGTAGTTTGGCATTTTCTAAAACTGAGCAAATGCTAAAGAAAAGTATTTCAAAGAAAAAAGATAATGTACAAGCATTAACTAGGGTTTTCTAATGTTAAATGAGAAACCATAAAAAAAGGCTTCTGGATATTTTCTGCAAATCTGTCATCATTTATGTGGAATCACTATGTCAGCTAGATTTCATAATCTCTCTGGAAAATGGATGTGCTGGGAAAGAGTGAAGTCAGAATAAATGCAATAAATGAGAAAACTCTATGTGCCCAAATTAAGACACCATGTGTTTAGGTTATTTGTTGTGTACCCTGAGTCATCTTTTCCTTCTGCACTATCCGGATAGCCTATGGCTCTGTTGATTGGATAGTAAAAAAAATAAATGTGGCTTTGTTTCAGATATTCCATGTTAGAGGATGGATCTCTACACATCCACTCAGCACATGTTACTGACACTGGAAGATACGTGTGTATGGCAACCAACGCAGCTGGCACTGAACGCAAACGAATTGATCTGCAGGTTCTTGGTAAAAGTTTTGGTTTTAGATAAATCTACGTGTTTTTACAGGTCTGAAGTCCTGTTACATAATTTTTCTTGTTCTGCCAGATCCAATTTTAAGTTTAGCCCCTTTTTAGTTGCTCTGATTAAAAAATTAAAAAAAAGGAAGGAATTTATGGTCTTAGGAACACAACCCAAATGTTCATGAAAAGAAAATACTTATTCCTTGTGCCCTGGAACTGGGAAGACTTGACACATCATGTGCCACATGTTTAGTAAGTTTACTACTGTCAAGTTACTCTTTATAAAAATAATGTAAATGTGTTCAGGCAGTTCAGCCCTGTATGTATAGGTATGAGAGGGTGGTTGCGGGCATATGGATATAATTCTGAATAATCAGGCTTTGTTTGTCCTTAGTTCCTCCAACTATTGCTCCTGGACATACGAATATTACAGTTACTGTAAACGTGCAGACCACTTTGCCTTGTGAAACCACTGGCATTCCCAGACCAGCAATTAGCTGGAAAAAGAATGGGCATCTGCTTAGTGTTGACCAGAACCAGAATACATACAGGTGAGGGATGTTTTCTTTTCACCAGGGGTTGAAAGTTTTCAGGGATGATTTTGGCACTTTAAAAATCTAGCCATGCTTAAATGTAATCTTGCATAGCCAGCAAATTCAGTGGTCTGATTACCTGAGAAGAAAATAAGTGTTTCAATGGCTTTTACTTTCTTCCCTTTTCTTTGTTCAGACTTCTGTCTTCAGGTTCCTTAGTAATCATTTCTCCCACTGTGGATGATGCTGCTGTCTATGAGTGCTCTGTGTCAAATGATGCAGGAGGAGACCAAAGGGCAGTTGAGCTCACTGTTCAAGGTAGAGGGGATATTGCTGTTACATGTGTGTGGCACCCAGAATTGCTTTGGGGCATTCTAATGTTGAGATGAGATTTTTATCTCCTTCTTTTATGATACTGATATCCATATGTCTCTGCTATTCCCAAGAAAGTTAAGTTATTTCCAAGAATTCATAAAAATCAAAACGGGCAAGTAACCTTTACGCTGATCTTCATTTTTTAGTGCCCCCATCCATAGCAGATGAAGCCACAGACCTTTTGGTAACCAAGCTGTCTCCAGTAGTAATTTCCTGCACCGCATCAGGGGTTCCTGTGCCCTCAGTTCATTGGACCAAAAATGGCATAAAGTTGCTTCCCAGAGGAGATGGCTACAGAATTCTCTCTTCAGGTACTGTATGTGACTGCAGCTCAGCAGCAGAAAATCAGTGAAAGGGTGCAGTTGTGCCCACCTAGAAGTAATTAATTAAATAAATGCAAACTATCCCCCAAACAACCCCTTTCCAACTTCTTAGGTTAAAAATATAGGCCTCTGAAGATGGATGCTGTGAGGGAGTTCTATTGTGAATCCAGGAAGGCTGCTGCGGTATGTTGAATGCAGTCTCTCTGTGCTGCAGGTGCTGTGGAAATACCCGCCGCTCAGTTAGCGCACGCAGGACGGTACGTCTGCGTGGCCCGCAACGCGGCCGGCTCAGCCCACAGACACGCCACCCTGCGCGTTCAGGGTAAGATGGGGAGCTCCAGCGCGTTCTGTCAGTAAGCGTTGCCCATTTAATACGTACGTGTGCTGCAGAGTAATGGTGAAGCCAGAGTGAACCATCACAAGTAGTGTCTTGCTCAGCTGAATTGTTTTGCGGGTGCACTGATTATTCACAAAGTCACTACTCTGCACGTTACAGCTCTGATGCCTTGGATAGAGCCTCTGCAGTCCACGCTGTTCTGTTTCATTTCTGAAAGATTTTTGTTTCTTTGCTTTGTGTTACATTAAAATGTATCTGTGATGGCAAATTGTATTAAGTCAGGCCATACTCTATACCCATACTCAAGCTGATAATGTTGTTATATTAAAGAGCATTTCCACTGAGCTCTTCATAAGGATGGCAGAACACAACCATTGCTAATTCAGCCTTCTCAGACACTCTGGTTATGTGATTTTAGTATCTTCTATATTTTCTAGCTTTGAAGGTTAAACCAATTGCATTTTCCTTTTTATTTCGTTCCACAGAACCACCGGTTATCCAGACTCAACCAGGGGCGCTGGACGTCATTGTGAACAATCCCATTCTGCTACCCTGTGAAGCGACGGGTACACCTCGACCCGTAATAACATGGCAAAAGGAGGGCATCAATGTAATCACAACAGGTATCCTCTTAAAGCCTGTAACTCCAGCCTAACTAAAGCTTGTAACTACAGCCTTGCTGTAACTCAGGAGCTTATTTTCTCTATTCTGGATATTCAAACTTAGATATAAGGAACCCAAAACAAAACAAAAAGTCTCATGCTTTGCTTATATTTGTTTTAGGCAACAGTTATACGGTTCTTCCCAGTGGCAGTTTACAGATTGCAAAATCAACTGTTGAAGATGCTGGCACTTACATGTGTGTTGCTCAAAATCCAGCTGGCACTGCTCTGGGGAAGATCAAACTGAAAGTTCAAGGTAAATCATCTTTTAAACTCCTGCTGTAGTCGTTTACAGACAAGAAATTTGTGCATGCACTGTTAGTCAAAACCCAGTTCTGAGCAACGCAAATGGACCTAATGCTTTCCAATATGATTTGACACTGAATAGAGGCCAGGAGGTTTATTCTCTTTAGTTGTCTTTCTACTTTAGGATTAAAATGTACTTTTAGGATTATTTTCACTAAGAACTGAAGCGTGCTGTGCTTCTTACAATTATTTTAAAAATTTTCTTTGACAGTTCCTCCTGTTATCAAGTCCCACCTCGAGGAATACGTTGTTCCTGTTGATCAGTCTGTCACTCTGCGGTGTGAGGCTGAAGGCTACCCTGGGCCAGAGATCAGCTGGCATAAAGACGGGCAGCAAATAACGGAGTCCCTTAGAAGAAGAATTCTTAGCAGTGGTGCGCTGCAGATTGTGTTTGCACAGCCTGGCGACGCAGGCCGGTACACGTGCATCGCGGCAAACCTGGCGGGGTCCAGCAGCTCTGGCATGGAGCTCACCGTGCACAGTAAGTGGGACTGTACGGAAACAATGGGCATTATCACAGCGTGAGCCTACGGAGGGTAAGGAGCTGGTGCGTAAGGGAAGAGTTCAGGAAAATTGTGCTACGTAATGGGTTTTAGTATCAGCCAGTTGCTTGAATTTAGGAAGATTGCATTTCCTTAACTTGGTTTATACTTTGCTACAAGTATTTCTCTGGCACGCTTAATGGTAGTCATCGACAGAGACAAGAAACAGTACAGAAGATCCAGGGAATGATTTTTTCAGTCCAGTGTTGTATGCTGTTTCAGTACTGCTTGGGTAAAACATAAAGGTAAATCTTTTTAATAATCCTCGTCACAGTTCCACCCAAGATTCACAGCACAGAGGCGCAGTACACAGTCACGGAGGACTCCCAGGCTGTTCTCTCCTGTGTGGCTGAGGGGATTCCAACACCAACAATACACTGGAAGAAGGACAATACACTGTTAACAGAGATAGTAGGAAAATACCGGGCTGTGCCAGACGGAGACCTCATTTTAGACAATGTTGTTGTAAGTTCCCTAAATCTAAGCTATGACTTGACAGGTTTGGCAGTAATAAGACCTTGCTTCTCTTCATTTTCACCCACTTCTAGATTAGTCTCTGTTATATTTTTTGTTTTCTTGTTCTTAATGTTCCAGAGTCTTCGTAAATGTTTCATTTTCCACTGAAGAGTAAAATATCTGTGAAAAATGTGTAGTGATAAATTCTGAGGAAGGGCGAAAGGAAGCATAGGTCATCTTTCAATTATAGATGAAGTGAAAGATTTCAGATGAGCATTTCTACTGAATGCTTGTTCCAAACCTTTTGAGATTCTCTTATTGTTAGAGGTGGTAGTGTTGTGTAGGATGTATCACAGTTGAAATTTCCCCAACGTGCTTTCTTTCAGCCTGAAGATTCTGGTAGTTACACCTGTATTGCTAACAATGCTGCTGGAGAAGACATGCACACTGTCACCCTGGTGGTTCATGTCCTTCCAGCTTTTACTGAACTGCCTGGAGATATATCTTTGACTAAAGGAGAACAGCTCAGGTTAACTTGCAAAGCAACTGGGATACCTGTACCTAAAATAACATGGACCTTTAACAATAACATCATTCCAGGTGGGTAACACCAGGTCTTACTGGTCATTCCACTCTAGAGTTGTTTTCCCCCATGCAGCATTGCAATTAGTTTAGGATAAGGAATTAAAAAAATCTAGGGAAAACAAACTTGTTAGGTAGCGATTGTGTGAGGAATATCTTCGGTATTACACAATCATGCAATTAAATTGACTCTGAGACCTAGAAACACACAATTAAGAAATTGTTCCTCTTCTGTATAACACATTAAAAACATTCACGATGTGATGATATTTACTCAGCATCCAACAACTAATGTTGTTTCTCTTAAATATGAAGCAAACCTCAGCAGTTCACAGAATGCAGACGCACAAAGCTTGAAATTAAGGGACAACTTAAGTGAATGCATGCATGTGGGCAAATGTCATAGCAGTGACTCTTCTCTGCATTTCTAAGATGTCTCAGAAATGAAAAGGCACAGTGCCATTGAGCTGTGTTGCGGAATAGCACTATAATTCAAACAGGCTTATGACATACCAGTCATGGAGATGTATATGTTTAAAATCATTGAAGTAACCCTTTACTGTGTGTTCTCCCGTCAGCACAATACGATGATGTAAACGGACACAGTGAACTTGTTATCGAAAGAGTATCTAAAGATGACTCCGGTACCTATGTATGCACAGCAGAAAACACAGTTGGCTCAATCAAAGCCATTGGTTTTGTGTATGTCAAAGGTACGTAAAATAGCAGTAGTTGTGGTCAGTATCAAACAGTTTCACACAGACATCTGTTTTGATAGTAAAATCATAGAATGGTTCGGGTTGGAAGGGACCTTAAAGACCATCCAGTGCTGCCCCCTGCCCTGGGCAGGGACACCTCCCACCAGACCAGGCTGCTCAAAGCTCCATCCAGCCTGGCCTTGAACACCTCCAGGGATGGGGCATTGACAAGGTCTCTGGGCAACCTGTTCCAGTGTCTCACCACCCTCACAGTAAAGAATTTCTTCCTGATATCTAATCTAAATTTATCCTTTTTCAGTTTAAAACCATTTCCCCTAGTATTTGATACCTTGTCTATGGCTAAATGGGAAAAGTCAAAGCAGGTTGAAATTCATACTTCAGAAAGTCAGAGATGAATGATCTCTACAAGCAGTTTCATTACGGACATTTTAGTTTGACTCTGCTATTTCTCTGCCATCACTTGTTTTTTCAGAGCCTCCAGTCTTCAAAGGAGATTACCACTCTAGCCGAATTGAGCCCTTGGGTGGCAATGCGATGTTGAATTGTGAAGTCAGAGGAGATCCACCTCCAACCATCCGGTGGAGCAAAAAAGGAGTTGGCGTTCAGATTAGCAACAGGATCCGGCAGCTTAACAATGGTTCTCTTGCTATCTACGGCACTGTGGTGAGACACTGGTCTGTTACAATACGTTTCTGTGTTGTATTTGATTAATAAAGGTATTCCAGATCACGTTGTTTTGAAAGAGTGAGGCTAGACATTGAATCCACTTTTGCTTTTACCTTTAACAAATGTTGTTTTAATTCAGACTAGTATTAGACTTAAATTATTGTGACCAAAAAAAACGAGGGGACTGTCCTTCTCTTTAATTGTCAGGACTGAATCTACATACTAATTGTTGGTGTGTGATATCCTCATCGTTCCCAATTAAATGGGACTTTTTCTTTTGTCCTTGAGAGTGAAATTTCTACAAAGTCAGGTCAGCTGAAAAGCAATTGTGTTCTCCCTGTGCAAATCTCTTAGCATCTACAATCCTAATGGCAAGACCTTGTTTCCCCCCCCATAAACTTATGTCTGTATTTTGAAATGGGGTTAAAAACAATAGCTCCCAAAAAATAAAAATCCTCAGCATTAAGGAGTTGAAGGAAATAAAAAATGGAATAATAGAAATAATTTGTGGTAGCAGCTTAATGTTAATAAAGGCAAAATGTTGAGATACTGTAGAATCTAACAGCGTGCCTCTTAAGATCCAGGGCATGCCATGTTGTGTTGCAGAAAATTCCCTTACAGGAGGTGCGCTGTAAACGGAAACTCTCATTACATCCATGTTGACTGTTTGCTTTTTGTTCTTTAGAATGAAGATGCTGGTGACTACAAGTGCGTGGCTACCAATGATGCTGGGGTGGTGGAACGCAGTCTGACGCTAACGCTTCAGAGTAAGGCTCAAAGTTACAAGTTTAATTCCACTAGATTGGAGCAATAATGTACCTTTGGGTAGGCGTATGCAGCTCCTTGGAGGTTGGGCGCTGCACTGTAGGTTAAGATTCATCTCATCTTTCATCATTAATATCTAAGGGTCTAGTCTAAGCTAGTGACTGGGGCCAAAGCAGAGAAGCACGTAGAGGGTGATTCAGCCTCATCTTAGAAACCAGCATAGAGTGGGGCGAATCACTTTCTGAAAGGGCCTATGTCCTATACAAATGGATTAAACTAGACTCTTAACTATTAAATTAAGAAAGTTATGTGAGATGAATCCCAGCTTTCACTGACAATATTTTAGTTTTGGCAGAAGTAATATTTTAGAATTATTTTTTCACTAGTGGAAGAATTTCTGAACATCCCTTTTCTATTGTAGCCTCAAGCTGTATTCATCTGTTACTTATTTCTCACTTGCCTCTGGACATGATTAATAGCATCTCCCTGCAGGTTTTATGAAAAGTAACACATTTTAGCAATAAGGAAGACCGCGTGCTTGTATAGTCAGGCCTCAGTCCCAGCTTTGGTCCTCAGATTGCTACGTATTAAAAATAGCCTATCATTGCCATTTTAACTTGCGTGTGTTTTGACAGTGGAAGATTAACAGTAATAATAACAAAAAACTGATTTTTTTTTTTTTTTTTTTTTTTTTTGCCCTTGGTCTGACCAGACCTTTAATATTCAATAGAGAGAAAAAAATGTAACCTCGTGCTATTGCCTAAAGAAACTTTTCTCTTTTAGGTCCTCCAGTCATTACTGTTGAACCTGTAGGGACAGTTATTGAAGCTGGTGCCACAGCAATGCTGCACTGCCGGGCAGATGGAGAGCCTCCTCCAACCATCCGATGGTCCCGCCAAGGTCATCCGGTTGTGAGCGATGAGAGGGTGACTGTCCTGTCTAATGGCTCCTTGCGTATTGTCGCAGCACAGAAGGAAGACACGTCTGAGTATGAGTGTGTAGCGAGGAATCTCATGGGATCTGTTCTTGTCAGAGTACCACTGACTGTCCAGGGTAGGTGCACAAAATAGAGGATAGTGACTGCCAAACAGGTAGATTACAGCATTAATTGAGATTAACTATGCTCAAGATTTTATTTTACCTGTATTTTATCTTCCATATACGCATTAGGTATATGTTGAGCCTAGTCTGAGATGTCAGTGGGTTTCTGTTTCATGAAATGTTGTTCCATTACCCTCATCCAGCTGTGTGAGACAGGTGAGTGTGAAGGAGAGACATAAATAATAACGAAAGGATCTTGAACTAGATCCTGTCCTCAGAACACATATCATAACTTAATCGTACCTCTAAAGAATAACTTAAGTGCTTTTCTATAGCAGTACAGGTAGGAGAAATAAATATTTCCCTGAAGTATTCTCTGAACTGTAGTAAGATATTTCTACAATAATGAAGAGGCGAAGTAAGTTGGATTTCTAAGTATGGCTTATGAAGTGTGTTTTTCACTTTGCTGTGTCAATCCAAGAGAGTTATGAGCACAAGCACGTTACAAGCAGAGCATGTTTTTTCCCGTTGCAGTGCACGGTGGGTTTTCGGGTTGGCTGGAATGGCGAGCTTGCAGTGTAACGTGTGGTCAAGGCATTCAGGAGCGAGTGCGTCAGTGCAACAACCCTCTGCCAGCAAACGGTGGGAGGAGGTGTGAGGGGCCTGACACAGATGTACGCAGCTGCCGCAACAAGCCCTGTCCAGGTATTTCTTTAATGAATTGATACTTTCAACGTGCCTTCTGATAAGTGCCCTAACAGTAACCATTATCGCCATGGATCTTCAAGACAGATTAATTTTCCTGAGAAGTTGGAATTCATTTCAACTTTTGTAAAAAGGAAGAGGAAATTTCAATAAATACCCCAAAAATATTTTTTTAATTGAAACTGTGGGGTTTTCTCTTTCTTAGTGGATGGCAACTGGTCGGAGTGGGGGCGATGGGAAGAGTGTTCAAAGAGCTGTGGACAAGGTAACAGGACCAGGACCAGAACCTGCAGTAACCCACCAGCTCAGCATGGTGGGAAGCCCTGTGACGGCAGTGCTGTGGATTCGGTCATGTGTAATATTAGGCCTTGCCCAGGTAAGAGAGGAGCGGTTTCAAATTAGTTGCACAAGGGGCTGCCCAGATAGGTTTCTTTTTTTTTCCTCTAAACCCAAATTCTCTCAGCTTGTTTCAAATTGCCAAATTATAAAAGAATTAAGCTTCTAATTTTTTGTGTTTTAAAATTGCTTGTAATTTATTGAATGGCACTAGTTCTTGGCAACAGAACTCACAAAAGTAAGTGTAAGGAATATTGTCAGCAATTTGTCTTTTTTTTTTTTTCCCCTCCAGTAAAACTGTTAATTTTGTATTTTGATGTTTTCCAGGACTTGTTACCCATGTTGTCACTTACTCTGCAAAGCCAATTAAAATGAAAAATGAAAAAAAAAACCAAACCACCAACTATTAAAAAGTCATGTAAAACATGATGGTTAATAATTTAAGATATTATCTGTATATTTTCCTCTGTTGTTTTAATTTTCAGCCACATCTATCTCCTAACCAGCTGAATGTTCACGTTTCCTTCCTGTCTTTGTGGTACTTCCCGTGTTTGACAGGTGGTAGTTTATTCATAACCCTTCACCACCGGCATGTTTCCTTCTATACGATTGTTTATTATATTGATTTTTCCCTATTGCCCCAGCTCTGCTACCACCACGATGCCAAACGTTCATCCACCGGCCTGAGATTAATTTTTTTCTAGATCTCGGCAACAAAATCAGTTCTGGCTCCTGTGTGCTGGTAGCCACTGACGCTGTGTGCCGGCCTTTAGCTGGCGTGCCCCTTCCCCTGCTGGGGCAGGCAGAGCCAGGTAACTTAGGAAAACACCACATTTCGTCAAGTGTTCAGTTCTGTGGGTCCACGATTGTTCTGAGGCGATGTACTTGGAAAACAAAAAGGAAAGAATTAATCTCCCTTTTGCAAACTGTTGATCCCGTTTCAGCTGTTGCTGGAGGCGAAGGTTTTTTCAAGGGCTTATTCAGGATATTTCATTTATTGATATTAAACAATGTAGCTTTTTTGCCTGGGGCTGTGTAGCTGTAATTTCAAGTTCAAGCAGCTGTATAGTTTAAACAGTTTCAGAGCTGTGCTACCTTTGCAGTTGATGGTGAGTGGAGTTCTTGGCTGCCGTGGGGTCCCTGCAGCGAGACGTGCGGGAAAGGAACTCAAACACGACTGCGGCTCTGCAATAACCCTCCTCCTTCGCACGATGGGTCGTACTGCGAGGGGTCTGATGCACAGATGCAGGTTTGCAACAAGAGACGCTGCCCAGGTAAGATGCATCAGACACAAAGACAATAGACTTGTCATTTCCTTTCCAAATTCTACTTATTTTATATGAAAAACTTTCCAGTTCTGAAAGTGTAGTCCCTGAAAAAATTCCCTTCAAGCCTTTTATTTTCACTGGCCCCCGTTGCTTTAGCATGACACTATAGAACTAACATATAGGATTTCTTCTATCCTTGTCTCTCTTTCTTTACCCTGCCACTGTGCAAAAGCAGCATTTTAAATCCTTGGCAGTTAAATTACAGGTTTCCTAAACATTTCTTTTTTAAAATTTTCCTAGGTGCCATTTTTCATTTATCCTTCTCTTCTACATTTCAATGTGTCCTTCCTGACTGGATAGGAAAACTCACATTTTTGAAATATGACATCTGTATTTGGCTGAGTGCAGGGATAAGGAAGGGAAATTTCCTGAAGTGGAATGTGGAGGAGTTCAGACTGGATCCTTCTGGCTTCATGCTCCGTTCTGCGCACGTGAGATCCTGTGCTGAGTCCCCACTGTAACTGTCAGCTGTCAGTGCTGGCTGTCTAGGGCACAGTGATCATGAGATGATCAAATTTCTGATTCTTGGAGAAACAAGGAGAGGGGTTAGTAAAACTGCCACCTTAGACTTCTGGAGGGCAAACTTTGACCTGTTCAGAAGACTGCTGGACAAAATCCCTTGGGAGGCTGCTCTGAAGGATATAGGAGCCCAGGAAGGCTGGACATACTTCAAGAGAGAAGTCTTACAGGCACAGGAGCAGGCTGTCCCTGTGTGCTGAAAAACAAGTAGGCAGGGAAGGAGACCAGCCTGGCTAAATAGGGACCTTTGGATGGACCTCAAGAGCAAAAGGAGAGTCTATGACCTTTGGAAGAGGGGGCAGGTCTCTCGTGAAGACTATAAGGATATAGCGAAGCTATGCAGGGAGAAAATTAGGAGAGCCAAAGCGCAGCTAGAGCTCAACCTAGCTACAGCTGTTAAGGATAACAAAAAATGTTTCTATAAATTCATTAACAACAAAAGGAGGATTAGGGAAAATCTCCCTCCCTTATTGGATGCAGAGGGAAACATAGTCACAAAGGATGAGGAAAAGGCTGAGGTGCTCAACGCCTACTTTGCCTCAGTCTTTAGCAGTGGAACTAGCTGTTCCCTGGGCACCCAGCCTCATGAGCTAGGAGACAGGGAGGGGAAGCTGAACAAGGTCATCACAATTAAAGAGGAAGCGATCAGTGACCTGCTACACCACTTGGATGCACACAAGTCTATGGGACTGGATGGGTTACATCCAAGAGTGCTGAAAGAGTTGGCAGACGTGCTCGCCAAGCCACTTTCCATTATCTACCTGAAGTCGTGGCTAACTGGGGAGGTCCCAGTGGACTGGAGGGTAGAAAATGTAGCACCCATCTACAAAAAAGGCAGAAAGGAGGATCGAGGAAACTATAGACCTGTCAGTCTGACCTCGGTAGCAGGGAAGGTCACGGAGCAGATCATCTTGAGTGCCATTACAAGTCATATAATGGACAAGCAGGGGATCAGGCCTAGTCAGCATGGGTTTACAAAAGGCAAGTCCTGCCTGACGAACCTGATCTCCTTCTATGACAGGATGACCCGATTATTGGATGAGGGAAAGGCTGTGGACATTGTCTTCCTGGACTTTCGAAAAGCATTTGACACTGTCCCCCATAGAATTCTCATGGAAAAACTGGCAGCTCATGGCCTGGATGAGCATACAATCTGCTGGATCAAGCACTGGCTGGATGGGCGGTCCCAAAGAGTGGTGGTCAATGGAGTTAAATCCAGCTGGCGACCGGTCACAAGTGGTGTCCCTCAGGGCTCGGTGTTGGGACCATTTCTGTTTAACATCTTTATTGATGACCTTGATAAGGACATAGAGTGTATCATCAGCAAGTTTGCAGATGACACGAAGCTAAGCAGGAGTGTTGATCTGCGTGAGGACAGGGAGGCTCTACAGAGAGACTTGGATAGATTGGATCGATGGGCCAATGCTAATGGAATGTGCTTCAAGAAGGCTAAGTGCTGTGTCCTGCACTTGGGCCACAACAACCCCATGGACGCTACAGGCTGGGGGAAGTGTGGCTGGAGAGCTGCCGGGCAGAAAAGGACCTGGGGGTTCTCACTGACAAGCGGCTGAACACGAGCCAGCAGTGTGCCCAGGTGGCCAAGAAAGCCAATGGCATCCTGGCTTGTATTAGAAATAGTGTGACCAGCAGAAGGAGGGAGGTGATTGTCCCCCTGGACCCAGCACTGGTGAGGCCACACCTTGAGTATTGTGTCCAGTTTTGGGCACCTCAATACGAGAGAGATACCGAGGTGCTGGAGCGAGGGCAGAGGAGGGCAACGAAGCTGGTGAAGGGCCCGGAGAATAAATCTGATGAGGAGAGAGTGAAGAAGCTGGGACTGTTTAGTGTGAGGAAGAGGAGGCTGAGGGGAGACCTCATCACTCTCTGCAACTACTTGAAAGGACATTGTAGAGAGGTTGGGGCTGGTCTCTTCTCACAGGTAATTAGTGATAGAACAAGGGGGAATGGGTTAAAGCTGCAGCAGGGGAGGTTTAGGCTGGACATTAGGAAAAAATTCTTCACAGAAAGAGTGGTCAGACACTGGAATAGGCTGCCCAGGGAGGTGGTGGAGTCACCATCCCTGAATGTGTTTCAGACTCGTTTAGATGTGGTGTTGGGGGATATGGTGTAGGGGAGGACTTTGTAGAGTGGAGTTGATGGTTGGACTTGATGATCCCAAGGGTCTCTTCCAACCTAAGTGATTCTATGAAGAGAGAACTGACCTTGTGGTACTTGAGCAGCTGAGGGGGCTCGGTGTTGTGCATTTCTCTGGCTTGATGTGCTGCTGCTGAGGGTGCTGTTGCTTACAGATAGTTTGTGACTGAGGCCAATCGGCCCCTTCTCAGCCACCAACTCAAGTGCTTACACGGATGTGCCTGTAACAGTTTGGGTCACCGTGTCTTGGGAGATCAGAGACCCTGCTATTCAAGTGCTTAAACCTGGCTCGTGTGAGATAATTTAGTAATACCTCCTATAAACAGCTGAGACAGTAAATCAAAGGTTGGTTAGGAAGGAGTGGGGAGAAGGCGGTAATGGTTACATCTTCAGGCAGCTGCAACCAGAGGAGGACACAGGAGTAAAGACTGGGTTTTGGGGATGGCACTAGTACCGGTATCTGCCCAGTGTGGTAATTTTAGGAATTTGTATATGGTTTGACTAGCTTACAGATACCTCTAAAACTGTGAGCCTGAGGACTGAGTGATTCCTGATCACGATTCTGGTCAGGCTTACAGATTGTTTAAATGACAGGTCATGCTTTTCTCCAGTTTTGCTCATGGAAATCCCTATGTAGCTTAGAGGTTCTACAGAGAATCAATATCCTACAGTCAGTTTTACCCTGATATAGCACTGATTTACTTGGTTATTCCCGATGCCAGAGACTGTAACTGTACCATGCTATGCCTTTCTCACCAGTGGATGGGAAGTGGGCCACCTGGAGCAGCTGGAGTGCCTGCACCGTGTCCTGTGGAGGAGGCAGCAGGCAGAGAACACGCCACTGCTCAGACCCAGCGCCGCAGTTTGGGGGTCACAAATGCGAAGGAAATGACATACAAATTGATTTTTGCAACAGTGATCCCTGTCCAAGTAAGTGCTTTGGGATAGGCTGCTTACCCACTTCCTGGGTTTGTATGTATGCTCCACAGGAAGGAAGCTCTTCACAAATCACACACTCCCACAAAAATCTGGGGATCTGAACACAGACGAGTGGTGATAGCTGCCCGGTAAGAGCGAAAGCATCTCTTCGTCAGTCAGCGTGACCAGGACATTTTAAACATTAACTATTAGGAGCACAAACCAGCAGCAGCTGGTGCATAAGCTCCTGCCGGACTGTCAGAGGACGCACCTCTCTGAAGTTACAACCGTCCAGTCAGAAGGTACCACCAGGTGAACCTCTCTGTGTCTCACAGTAGAGTGTAGTGAGTCACTTGGTTAATAGCATGTCCTGTGACATTCTGGATTTGGTTAATATACTCTGAGAAACTGCTGAATGCAGGACAAGATAACTTTTATATATCTTTAATTGTTTGGGGTTTTTTATTTTTATTTTGGGAAAAGTGTCCTGGTTTGAGGTAAAACGGAACCAATTTTCTGTTCAGTAATTTTACTTTTTAGCTAAGCTTCTAACTAACTAAGCCCAAACCACTATGGAAAAGAAACTAAAAATTTACCCTCCAATAGGAATGTTTTCCTAGTGTGACTGTCTGGTTTTAAGTATCTGTTATTAAGAGTAACACAGAGAAAATATGACTTTATTTTTACAGTTCATGGCAACTGGGGCCCGTGGAGTAGTTGGGGAACTTGCAGTCGCACGTGCAACGGAGGCCAGATGAGGCGATACAGGACCTGTGACAACCCTCGCCCTGCCAGCGGTGGCCGGGCATGCGCGGGGGCTGACATGCAGATCCAGAGATGCAGCACTGAACTGTGCCCTGGTGAGTGCTCAGACGAACAGAGGTTAAAGGCAGCTTTCCCTGGAAGACTCCAGGGTACACAGAACCTATGTCAGATTTTCATATTATGAAAGGAACGTACAACATTCCTGTAACTACTTACAATTTCATGTGATCTAATAATCCACTCTCACTTTTTTCTTTAAATGACTGTCACCTTACCAGGATTTCCCGCTGTTGTGGTTTTGGCCGGATTGACCAATCAGAACGGCAGATGGCCCTTCCCCCTCTCTCTCCTCAGAGAGGAGAGGAAGAGATAAGGAGATTTACGAGTTTAGAAAAAGAACTAAACTACTTTAATGAAAATAATAATAAATAAGAAAATAGTAAATAATAATAATAGAGAAAAGAAAAAGAAAAAAAAAGTATACAATATATACAAAACCGTATCCAGCTCCCAGGATGACGATCACATCTCCAGCAGACACAGGGAAAGTCCCAGACTGGAGTCAGCGACGGACAGGAGCTGAATTCCGGGATGAGAGTCAGGAATGCTCAGATCGGGATCAAAGGCAGACAAACTGACAGGGTCCTCCTCAGACGTTGGCCATTGAAGGAAAACAAGCCAGAGCCAGAGCCAGAGCCAGAGCCCACCTGCCCCTTTGATCCCTTAGCTTTTATACTGAGCGTGATGCAGATGGGATGGAATACCCTGTTGGTCAGTTTTGGGTCACCTGTCCCGTCCGCTCCTCCCTGCAGGTGGGACCCCTCTACGCTTCTCCGCTTCCAACCCTCTAACGGGACAAACAGTGAAGTTATCTGAGCTTGGTTGTTATAGCAATAAGTATAAGCAAGAGCCTCTGTGTGTACCGTTCCTTGGTATAATCAGGTCTTATCACTCTGAGAGCGAACAGTTTCTGAACAATATGCTGTTAATTTCAGACTTTAGTTAGTTAGAAGAGGCCCAGCTAAAAAGTAAAATTACAAATCAGAAAATTGGTTCTGTTTTACCTCAAACCAGGACACCCCTTCACATATTAGATTTTCTCAAAATGAGGTGGAATAATTCAAAACAAGAAATAGGATATGAAAACTTCTCCCACACCTGGCAATTCTACTTAGTTTTTACAGTAAATACAGCTTATGGGGCAGGCTCCCAGTGAACTACCATAATGTATTCCAGGAGCAGGGAAGAATGCTCAGCTCAAATGCTTTAAATAAAACAATTAAAGGAGTTAATTGATTTATTGACAATACATAACTAAGGAGCAATCACTGAACTTAGACATTTGGGATCAACATCAGCAACACAGCAGATAAACCACAATGCTAGAGACTTAGTAAACACCTACAAATTTCTAAACACCCTTCTATAACTCATCCCACAAAAGGATTATTATTTTATTTTTATTAATTCTGTTCTAGTAATTAAAAAGATTATTAAATCCCTCCTCTATGCGCACCCCTTTATGCCCCCTCCTCCTGTGGGAGATGCAGGAGCTCCACCTGTGTACGTGAGCCACGTTCAGCACGCTGCTGACCCACGCACTGGTGACAAAGCCCCCGCCAAGGCCGCGTCCTGAGGTGAGGCCTCTGCTTGTTGCACCCCATGGCATCAGCCCCGCTGGCTGGAGACCAGCTGCTCATGGCGTGTGAGGACAATTCTCCATTAGGCCCCGATGGATGTTATGGTGTCAAGCCTGGTCTGATTGTTCCTTGCTTACCCCTCTCTTGCTTGGGTTTGTCCTCGCCAGTCACAAATTTTCTTGCTGCCTTTGTACTTTTCAGTTCCCTTGTTACTATTATTTTGGCTAATGGTTGTCTTAAGCACACTTTTTCATTGTTACTTTTCTCTCATTGTGAGTGGTTTTGGGCAAATGTCATATTGGATCAGGTGTTTCCAGATACCGTGTTCACCCAGTGTCCAGTCGTGTTCTTGTTGTATCTTCTGTTGCTGTCGAGGCTGTGCTACTGAGAGGAAGCTGTGCAGACTTCAAGCCAAATCTAATTGACCTCTTTTGAGTGTTTGGATAGATAGAACACGTGTTCTTTATTTGCAGGATTTATGGTTTGTTTAGTTTTTATCAACTTTGTACCCATCCAGTCTCAGATATTTTCTTTGTAAGCGTAAAAACACTAAAGCTCTAGACAGCTAGGTTGTCTCTGCAGTGACAGGCTACCAAAAACTACAATAGGAGTCTGAATATTGACAGCTGTTCTTTGCAAACTGGTTTGTGATGGATCCGCATACATGCGACAGCGTTTTTCAGTTTTGAAATCGGCTTCTGTGTAGCCTGATACTTGCAGGGCACAGATGCAGAACCTCCGGGGCAGAGTGGCTGGCTGAAGTCAGGCAGCGGGTGGTCGCGTACCTCTTCTCCCAGTAGAGCAATGCATAGGCAGCCACCCAAACAGGGAAGAATTTGACCCAGCTCTTGCTAAGTCTCCAACCGTTATAATGGAAACGTTCCCTGGAGGAGACTCCTTGTCACCAACACAGCTGAGACACAAATAAAGTTTAAAGGTGGTGTGTTTTGAGGGGAGGAGTGTTCACATGTGCCCATTAAGGTGTTTTTGTCATCCTTTTAGCTATTTCTTTCTCTGTCACATTGGTTCCATCAAGAAGGAATGACACAGAAGCATCACTGATGCAGCCTGAGGCATTTAAAATGAAAAGTCCCTTTCTTCATTCTTTCTTTCTTCAGTGGATGGAAACTGGGGGCAGTGGCAAACATGGAGCCAGTGTTCTGCTTCTTGTGGAGGAGGAGAGCAGACCCGGATACGCCTCTGCAGCAATCCAGCCCCGTTAAATCGTGGACGTCCTTGTCCTGGAGACTCCTCCCAAATATCCAGGTGTAATACCCAAGCCTGTCCTGGTGAGTTCACTTACAGCCCGCACACAGTGACAATATGGTGAAAGCCTGTGGCATTCCTGATTTGATGAGTACTCTCCCATGTCTTGGCCAGTTGACCAAGTAATTTAATTTTTTTGGCTTAAACCTCCTCTGGCAACTTCAGCTGGATAATTTTTTTGTTAACCTGTTACACAGCACTAGAGCGTGCTGTTAAATGATGATTGCTGCTTTTCAGACGGGTGAGTGCATAAGGTGATTCCCATGCTATGCAGAAATATCCTTTTTAAAATGCTGGATAATATTTCTGAATTTTGTCTCCCCAGAAATACCAGACAGCAGAGCTTTCACGTGGGACTTTTTTCTTCCCCTCCCTCCCTTCTCTCCCCTGCACAGGTGGGCCTTCACGTGCCAAAGGCAGCATCATTGGAAATATCAATGATATTGAATTTGGAATTGCTTTCCTGAATGTCACAGTCACAGACAGCCCTGACTCGGAAACTAGAGTAATACAAGCAAAGATTACAAATGTTCCCCGGAGCCTGGGTAAGCTTTTTGTTAATCACTTTTTTCCCTTAAGCCAGGCTGGATTCTGTGCAATGTCAGTTTTCACCACTTCAGTAAGTGTCACTGACGAAACTGATCTAAACTAAAAGAGAGAGGAAATCTTCAGTATTTCCTTCTAGTACATTAATATTTGTAAAATGATTCCTCTGAATTTGGCAATTCTTTTTTTTTATTTTTTTTCTGGTTTAAATCTTGAGGATTACATTAGTTTGAGGTCTTCATATTCAGCTCCTACTGATGTGGGTCGCATGATGTTTGGTAAAAAAGCTCTCAAATGTTATGTTGCGTTTCTTTCAGGTCCAGCGATGAGAAAGCTTGTTTCTCTGCTCAGCCCCGTTTACTGGACAACTGCAAAAGAAATTGGAGAAGCCATGAATGGGTTTACGCTCACTGACGCGGTCTTCAAGAGAGAAACTCAAGTGGAGTTTGCAACTGGTTAGTTACCTGTGATATACCATCTCCTCCTGTTTCCAGTAAGCTTGATAAATACTGCATTTCTTAAAAAATACCACAGAACTGCTGCTGAATTTTGAGTCTTGTGCCTATGCCAATAGTTTCTTATTGACTGTGGCTTTCTGAGGCTTAACTACAGCTTTTAGAGCTGTAATTTGAAACATGGAATGTTTATATTATAGGCACAGTATGCCTTATAAAATGTGAGTATAGAGTAACTGGTCAAGGGATCTCAGTTCAGATACTGCGTGGCTGACATGGGTCTCTCTTAGGGTGCTTATAAATCACTGTGCTCCCAATGCATAGGAGAGATTCTGCGAATGACTCATGTTGCCCGGGGCTTGGATTCGGATGGAGCCTTGCTGCTGGATGTCGTCGTGAGTGGCCACGTGCTGCAGCTCCAGTCGGTGGCTGATGTTAACGTGAAGGTAAAGCCACTCGAGATGCCACCCTCCTCTCTCACCAATACGTACTTCCTCTCTCCTCTGTATTAAAGCAGTAGACGCTAAGTCCTGAAAACTGTTTTATTGTATGTAACTTATTTGGTGCCTGGTTTAGTTGGCAGATGTTAACATTGCCTTTGAAAACAAAAAGTTGTCCTCAGAAAAGTAGTCTTGGTCAGTTAAGATTTGTAGTTGTTAGAAGGCAGTATGGCAAAGTGCCTTTGGGGCTAGTTGTCACAGGCAGGCATACGGCAGGTGTTGCTTTCAGTACAGCTATAAAGGCGCATCTTGAGCCTCTCAGACTTTTTGGTTTCCCAGAGGACGACGCCATCTCTTTTATGCCATGGCACCTTGCAAAAATTTCTGAATATCACTGATGATTTGTTAGTAGCTACAATTATATGTAGTCTGGCAGAGAAGCGTTGCTGTGGCTGGTAAAGTTGCAAAGACAGGGGATTACCAGGTTCTGAGTAGGGTTACATCAGAGGGTATTTTATGTGCTCTTAGCACGCACGCTGTCGTGGCGCTGTTAATGATGTGCTCCTTTCTCTGCTATAGCATCAAAGCTTGGTCCTGTGGAGGTATCTATGATGGCAAACAGTCCTATTATGCAATTCATCTGAAATATTTTACAGAATTTGCTTTTTCAAAGGTTGACACTTCTCTGTGAACTTTGTCAGGAAGGACGAGAGTGTGGTTTGCATGAGCGTATGGCAAAAGGTTACAATCTGGCTACTGAATTGCTCTGCCTGTTGTCTCTAGGAGATACTCTCTGCTGCTCCTAGTGAGACAGCTTCTGGCTCTGACCTTGTGCTCCTGGCAGAAAGGTGGAGTTCAAAGGAGCCGGTTTTCTGTCTTCTGGGTTCGGTGTAAGGCATGGAAAAGATTTTGCTTAACATAACAAGGGGTGTTAAAGTTTTGTTTTAAAACCAAGGTGCCTTGATAATCGGTTTTACTGTGAAAGAAAGAGAATTCCTTAAAGTTGTGTTTATAAAGGCGGTAATTAGTGGTAGGTAACCAGTAAAAATATTTTAAGAAATATACATGAAGTTTCTTATATTTTGATACACTGAAATATGTAGCATGTCCAATATTTATACCTTTTTTCAGTGGCAGAATTTTTCTCTACTGATTGTTTAGTTAGCACATGTCAGCATCTGACTGAGAAGAGAAAAAAATATTTAGACCTCTAAAGTTTGTTATTGAACAATAAGATCACTTTCAGGTTGGGGTTTTTTTGGAAATGCTCTGCTTTATCCCCCATCTTCAGGATCCTCAGTACCACAGCCTGTTTCTTATTTAAAGAAATAGACCAGATGCTGTTGAGATTTAACAGTTAAAATAAGAGTAAAAAAGGCACACGTTTTGTGAAACACAATTTGTTCAGCTGTGAAGTAAAAAACCTTTCTCAGAATACATCTCATAGCACTTTAAAATACGGAGACCGCAGTGGTGTTGGCTGTACTCGGTGGCTGATCCTTAAATCTTCCTCTTTCAGGATTACACAGAAGATTACATTCAAACCGGCCCTGGGCAACTGTATGCCCATTCTACTCGTCTCTTCACTGTCGATGGAGTCAGCGTTCCCTATACATGGAACCACACCATCACCTATGATTACACTAAAGGAAAAATGCCTTTCTTGGTGGAAACGCTCCACGCTTCCTCTATTACAACAGAGTACAACCCGTTGGAAGAAACTGTGGCTTTTAAAATCCACGCTTCCATTGCAAAAGGTATTGTTTTAATCTTTCACAAAAATAAATCAATGGAAAAATAATATCTTATCTCCCTAGAATTCATTGCCTATATTCTCAAAAACTGGTTATGACCTTGAAAGAGGAAATGCTGTTAAACTTAGGTAACTCAGATCCTGGGACCTACACGTCTTATTAATGTACCCATAGACTAAAATGTAAAAGCCGCTGCAGTTTGCACTTACTCTTCACCTGTGGTTGTCATCGACGAGGTACACCTGCATTTGCTGACACTGCTAAAAGCATCACCAGTAGCTTCAGATAGTCAACCTAACATATTTCTCGATTTCCTTGCATGTACTTTTCATTCTCTAAAAACAAAATTACTGTGTTTTTTGTGTGGGGTCAAGTGTTGGTGGGTTTTTTGGTTTTGCATAGCTATTAAGAAAAAGGATTGTATATTCTCTTCTCACAGCAAAAACCACATAAATGTAAGTAAGGTAGTAATGAGGCTACAGAGGTGGAAGAACATGCAAAATTCAGCACTAAAATGGTAAAATGTCCTAAGTCATTCCTCATATTGAACGTCTCTGGAATTATTTGGCATATACAGAAAATGTGATGCTGAGCTGCAGATTGAAAACTTCACTGGTACTTTACAGATCTATTTTTTAAGGCCAGATATGAATGATGTGCACTTATGCAGTGCTGTGTAGACACGTGCTTGTGTATGGTGTCTAAATCTGGTGAGTCCTGTCTCAGCGCTGGGGAGCTCGCAGCTCCATCAGCTGTTGTGCTGTCTCTTGGCATTACCGACTGCTGGCTTTCCTTAACCTCGTACCTAAGTGATCTTAAGGAATAGGGCATCTATTTGTGTAAGCGCGTTTTCCTTTGAGAAGTCATAATGGGTTAGCAGAAAGTCCTGTTATATTTTTAAATGCTATTTGGGCTTTTTTTACACAATAAGGCTTAACTTCATCATTCAGATGAAATAACTCAGGCTTGAAAGTAAATGAAAGAGTTGGGATCGCCTATCGCAGTCTTCCTTTTCAATAACAATATTCTAAATGAAGTAAAAGAATGATTGTCCCACTTGCCAGACTATGAACTCACTGTGCAATTTGAAAACGAAGTAAGATTTTTATTTTCCATTTTAAAAAGAGGTGTGGTAAAAGGAGGTCTCCAGATCAAGTTATGCCTCTGCATAAATTTGGCCAAGCCTTTACTGAACTTGCATTTATTTGCTCCAACAATTAGTATAGTGCTTTTTAAAATAAAGATTTCATATTTATTGATTCAGTTTTCAAGCAGCAAAATACATATGGTCTTAGAGCGGCCTCTACCAGTTTCCCATTACAGTTCACAGTACGCACCTGTGTTCTCCAGTGACTTCCCACAATGACACGGTGATTGGTTTGGCTTGGGTTTACTTCCCTCCTTTTACATGAAGTGAAGCTGAAGGGTCTTTATTCTCTTAGTAATGAAAACTTTATGGAGGAACTGTGCAGGATGTATCAGGCTGGGCTACAACTTGCAGTAATTCTGAG
Source organism: Alca torda (assembly GCA_008658365.1). Taxonomy (NCBI): domain Eukaryota; kingdom Metazoa; phylum Chordata; class Aves; order Charadriiformes; family Alcidae; genus Alca; species Alca torda. The sequence goes on along the minus strand of CM018087.1, from coordinate 7,135,324 downwards.
GGAAACCCCACACCTCTTTAATGCTTTTCAAAACTGCAAAACCCATGTACTACCGACTTCTAGTGCCCAAGTACAAAACCCACCAACGTCTGGATTTTAAAAGTTTCTATTTTAGTGTCCAAGTATATCTTTTATAAATAGCTGGGCTGTGATTTTTAATGTTCAAGGGTTTTTAGAAGTAATAAAATGGCCACATTTTCATCCACAAGTAACATGTGCTTCCTTTACCCTACAGGAGACCGTAGCAACCAGTGCCCTGCTGGGTTTGGGCTGGACTCAACTGGGCCTTACTGTTCAGGTAATGATGGGACAAGTGTCGTGTGTTCTCACAGACTCACAGAATGGTTCGGGTTGGAAGGGACCTTTAAAGCTCATCCAGTTCCACCCCCCTGCCCTGGCCAGGGACACCTCCCACTAGGTCAGGTTGCTCAAAGCCTCGTCCAGCCTGAGCTTGAACATTTCCAGGACATCCACAACTTCTCTGGGCAACCTGTCCCAGTGTCTGACCATCCTCATTGTAAAAAAAATTCTTCTTTATTTTCAATCTAAATCTGCACTCTCTTAATTGAAAACCATTATCCCTTGTCCTGGCCCTTTGGCCCTGGTAAAAAGTCTCTCCATCTTTCATATGAGCCCTCTTTGTATACTGAAAGGCCGCAATAAGGTCTCCTCAGAGCCTTCTCTTCTCCAGGCTGAGCAACCCAAACTCTCTCAGCCTTTCTCTGTAGCGGAGGTGTACCAGCCCTCTGACCATTTTCGTGGTCTCCTCTGGACCTGCTCTAAGAGGTCCACGTCTGGCTTGTGCTGGGGCCCCAGAGCTGGATGCGGTATTTAGCCACCAGAATCTACACCTTTATGCTTCAAAGCACGCAGTACATACTTCAAAAAGTGGCAGTTACCATTGAGAAAAGGGTGTGGATCCAAAGGCAGATGAAGGCTCCGCTTGTGCACTCATCTAGAACATCAGTAGTGCCCAGGCAGCTTTTCACCAGTGCCTCCGATGCCGTCAGGGGACACTGAGCCACCGTGTCTGCTGAGCCTGCAGAACAAGGCACTCACGTGATCTGTGCGCAGGGAAAGACAGGCGTTGTCAATGTAGACAACAGGCCATTAAAAACCAGACTCTTGCTGCTTGGGGGATGGAGGGGAAGAGGAGGTCATGACCATTTTAGCTGTCTCCTCTAGATGACTGAGTCACGTTTTAGGAAGAATAGTTTTATATACTTGTGTGGATTTGTTTCATTGCCTCTTGAAAGTTAATAAATTAATGACATTAAACAAGATACACTATACCATCAAAAAAGTTTAAAACCAGGAAAACTGGAAATAACGTTGCTAAAACAACTTTCCCCTTGCAGTATTGCCTGTAAAAGAGTTCTGCAGGTTTGATATGGAAAATGTGGTAATCTTTGCATGTGTGTCTGGGAAGCCGTAAGTCTAACACTGAAATCCACCTGTTCTGTTGTAAGAGATGCTCTGTAAAAGATTGTACCAAACATTCATTACCGGGGCAGGGACCCGGTCCTGCAGAGCTAACGCAAGATGCCAGCAAGCCGTGTGTGCGGGTTTGGTAAACGTAAAAGTAAGAGTGGAAAATGCACTGAAGTTTTTCTGTGAAGCTGCTCCATTGCTAGAGCTAGTTTTGCCCTGTGGGGCTCTACCAGACGTACACCTCTTGTGAAGGGTATAGTTTCTTGTAAAGTCTCATGTCGTCTCACTGGTTTTGAAAACATTTCCTTGTCCCAGATGAAGATGAATGTGCTGTGCGAAATCCTTGTTCCCATACCTGTCATAACACCGTGGGATCTTACTACTGCTCCTGTCCGAAAGGCCTCACGATCTCTGCGGATGGTAGAACGTGTCAGGGTAAGACAAGTGCTGCTGTGGACGGGCTGGACACAAAAAGCCCCGTGGCACCTTAATCACTAGGGAAACGTTGTTTGGGCTGGGCCATTTTGGCATTATACAAATATAATTTATTGGTGGTATTCCAGTTATTTCATATCTAAATATATTTGCAATCAAGTATTTCATAGCTGATCATGCTCAAGACGCTACTTAATCTGTGTTTCATTTTGACGTAGTGAGGTTTACAGCTTGTTTTTATGTGCAGATATTGATGAGTGTGCGTTGGGTGGCCACACTTGCCACGCTGGCCAAGACTGTGAAAACATCATTGGCTCCTACCGCTGCGTGGTCAGATGTGGGAGCGGCTTTAGGAGAACAGCTGATGGATTTAGCTGCCAAGGTACGGAGAGGTCTTTGGGTTTTGGGGTTAGCTTTCATGAACTGAAAATGTTGTCTTTCATACAACTGAGAGTAACTTTTTAAAAGATGCATCTCCAACTACAGTGTCTATAAATTTTCATCATTAAGGTTTGGGGGTTTGGGTTTTTTGTGGGTGTTGTTTTATGGGGATTTGGGTTTTTGGTTTTTGTTTGGGTTTTTTTTGAAACCTTTTGCTTTTTCCATCTCTAGAAATAAATTTTAAAACCTATCAGGGAGTAACCTAACATTCTTGCTTTTGTGTCCTGTGTCTACTTTTTGTACAAAGAAGTGAAAGAAGTAAAAACCTTTGACCATACCCCAGTAGTGTAGTAACTAGAGCTCAAAGCACAGGCCAGAACGTTGCCTCAACCGAAACACTGTTCAGGTAAATGACAGATTCACAGCTATTATATCAAGGATTTGTATTGTTCAACAGATGTTAATGAGTGCCAAGAGTCCAACTCCTGCCACCAGCGCTGCTTCAATACTATAGGAAGTTTCCACTGTGGCTGTGACCCGGGATACCAGTTAAAGGGCAGAAAATGCATAGGTATGAATGAGTTCTTGAGTGTTCATTCCCTCTTTCCAATGGACGTAGTTCCACATTTATTGGTTACTATATTTCTTATCAGAAACCTTTGTGAATGAAAATCCTACTATAGAGGATATATTTAGTACGTATTTCTGAATTTGTTTGTAAAATCCAAAGGAAGTGGGAATGGGGCTGGCTGATAAATGTGCCTGAAGTGCATTCAAATGCACGTACGCAGCTGGATTATTACAGCTGGATTGTTCTGCTCATTAGGAACTCAGCATAAGGAGGTGAGTTCATTTCCATTCTTGCCTTTTTTTTCTTTTTTTTTTTTAAACTAAGATGTGAATGAGTGCAGGCAGAATGTATGCAGGCTTGACCAGCTTTGCAAAAACACCCGTGGTGGCTATAAGTGCATTGATCTGTGTCCTAATGGAATGACCAAAGCAGAAAATGGAACTTGTATTGGTGAGTACGAGTGTTAATGTACTGTATGATGACCATAAACACAGGGACAATGATGAATTTTTTAAAAAAAAAAAAGTATCTTGGCAATAGTCTGTCTCGCAGTTATTAAGATTTGCACATATTAAGGCACCAACTTTTTTTTCATTTATATGAATATATGTATTTAACATTTTTGTAATTGGTATTAAAAGAATAGACTTATCCTTGCCACTTCTAGTTTTCCATTGCTCTTAAGAAAGAACAGGAGGGTCTTCCTCAGCATCTCTGTTGTCCTGAATTCTAGAAACTGTTCATTGACTGAAATGTTTTGCCCTTGTGTGAATGCTTCCTTAGGGCTTGTCTCAGGAGCTCCGAATCAAGATCACAGCTCCTTGTGCTTATCAGGGATAACCTGTGTCACACAGACTACCAGATCCTCTTTTTTTTAATAAAGGGATTTGACAGGAAGGTGGACTATGTCTCTTTCGAGAGTAGCTGATTAAGTTGGAAACCTCAATGGAAAGTTTTGAAAAGTAACGGAAAAAGTATGTGTAAATGCAATACAGTTGAAAAATTTATCTGTGTATCTGCTCAAAATCTGCTTTCAGATTGTGAAACACATTTTGTGACTTGTAAATGGTTACGGAGTAATGCGTAACCATGGCGCCAGGTAAGAAAAGTGTATGTTCAGAGGCCGAATCTATCTAGAGCGCCGAATTCACTTATGGCTTCATTGCATTCCTCATTCGTTAAGAAGTTTGAAGCTGTAAGATGTTTCAAGAAAAAACTGACTACTTCCTCTTCCCTCATCACCCACAGACATTGACGAATGCCGGGATGGAACCCACCAGTGCCGCTATAACCAGATCTGTGAGAACACACGAGGAAGTTACCGCTGTGTGTGTCCAAGAGGGTATCGGTCGCAGGGGGCTGGAAGACCGTGTGTGGGTAAGCTGTGCAATCACATCAGCGCCTGCTGCTTTTGCCTGGGCTTTCCACTGTTGCGTATCCAACAATGCTGTCCCATTTGAAGACTACGCTATGTAGACAAATTTGCTCTCAAGTTCAAAATTACCCATCTAAAACTAATAGTCAAACAATTCCAAACAGAGACGGTTATAAATCTACACTTTGAAGACAAAGTGTACGAGGTTTTCAGAGCACTGCTGGATGGATGTGGCAAGCTACCACTCCAGAGGCTTCATTTAGATTTGTTAGTGATTGGACAGGGAAATGTGCCTGGCTGTACCCTGGTCTGCATCGATTCACACCTTAAGGCAGTCAAGCAGGGAGTGACACGGATTCCACACCCAAAGGAAGCGTGTTGCAAGAGGCACGATACACCCAGACACGCCAACCCACCCGCTGGAGCTGCAGAGGGTGCTCCCATACGGGTAGAGAGGAGGAAGCTGATAGGCGTTTATCACTTAACACCCCACTTTCTGGTTTGGGTGGATCACAGCAGGGAAGGAGGATTCCTGTCGGTCACAGGAATGTTGACCACATACTTACTCCCCTCTGCTATTTACGTAGAACCTTTTGGCATTAAAATGTGCAGAGCTTTCTCCCACACACATATGTAACATTTGAAGGATGCTCTCAGAGCTCGAGCATGGATAGCTGGAGAGTTTAATGAATGGTGTCAGTGCAAGTGTGTAAAACACTTCCTGTGGCTTTCACAGACCTCAGGATTGACACTAGGACCGTTTAGATTTACACATATTTGTGTGGAGCATTTAAAATGTAATAGCTGATCCACCCTGATAATAATGATTTCTGAATGTTGGTATATGACACTAAGTGAAGTTGGTTTCAGTTGCTCTCGTATCAGAGAAGCATTCCTCTGTGATGACGTCTTTAAGATTAGCTTCATAAATGATAAATAGCTGCTTTGGAGAATAGGAATTTTTTTTCCTTTTTACACAACCTAAGATTTTGGACTACCAAAAGCCAGGATTTTTTTTTTGTTTAAGAGATTAAATTGCAGTAAGAAACTGTTTGGCTGTAGACCAAGATGTTACTTCCACCAGCTGCCTCTCTACTGAAAAGAAATCAATCCCAGACTCCTTAACATACATTAAAACCATTTAAATTTCTGACAGTAATAAGCTAGATAAAGTCTAGGACTCCGGATTTTCACGAAACACTAGCAGCTGCCCTAAAGCTGTCTGCTGATCAAGGACCACTGAAAGCTTCCTCTGAAATTAAAGAAAGACCTTTTTGCACCTTCAACTTTCTATTTGCTTAAAAATACACTTAAAATATAGACTCATCAAAGATACCAGTTCACATGTGCTAATAAAATCCAGGTTTTATTGTTTCCAATGAACACAGGGAAGAGTTGAAAAGTAAGTAGGACCCCAGACTGAAACAGAAGAATTGAACTTTGTTCCTGCCTGTGCCACTCTTACCCTGTGTAAGGTCCTTTGTGTCACAGTTCCCTGTTAAATGGGGATAAGATGCTCGTTTGTCATCACAACACCCATAGACACCGGCATACCCATTTAAGTAAATCACAGTATTTCTGTGAACTGGGTTGCATCTCCACGTGCCATATCAGAGATGGAAAGGCATTATCGAAAGCTGTTATAAAGCACATACAAGCCTATCTAGAACTTAAAATCAAGTATTATTCTTCAAATTAAACAATTAGCTATTTTTGTTTCCAAGCCATTTCACTTTGTTCTTATAAATATTTCATATTTATGGTGTGTAATCAAAGGATACTGTCCCGTGGAGACTGAGGCTGCGCAGTCAGTCAGCGATCGCTTTCCCGGGATGGCTCTGGTATAAAGGCCGGTGGTTTGCGGCCCTCAGTTCTGCCGGTGTTGCGCAGGATGCTCCTATAGGTGAAACTGCTCCAGTTTTCACCTGTTCCTTTTCATCACTTCTATGATAGTCTTCTGTTGCTTATACACAACCTGTTCCAAGGACATTGGTTGTTGTAAAGATGTTAGTGCACATATCTATTGTCTATTTTATGCAGGTAAAGAATGTTAAACTCGGCAACTAAAAAATAGTTGAGTACTAAGAAAATAATGAGTTTCAGTATTCTTTTACATGTACATGAGTAATGCATTTTTCATCTGGTGCACACAATGAAGGAATATAAGTTGTTGCCGTGTTAACAATGACGTTTTCTTGTTCATAACACCTGAAAATGTTACCCTAATGATATTTCAACTGTTACATAAGGTTTCAGTTACGTGTTTGTGAAATGATTTGAAAAGTACTGCAATAATTATCCCTGGATTTTTGACTCTCAAAACATTTAATTATTAGTAACACCCAAAATTCTTTAAAAGTTTAAAATATATGAAGTATTAAACAGTTAATAAAAATACAATCTATTATGTTCCTATTATTCTGTTTCTAAACAGCATAACTTTTTAAATACCATTATCATACATTGCTTATCTTAGCGGGATATGAATTATGCTCAAAATACTATGTTTAAGGGGGACCTACTTGTAGCTTAATGGCATTCTTACAATAATAATTGACAAAATATACACTTGCCACTAATATAATATAATCAAACCCTTAATGAGTCACCATTAAAATCATCTTTAAATTTTAGTAAAACAAGGTTTGTAATATAACTCAATTATTGATATGTTGTTACGAATCTTAATATAAGGTCGTTCTGGAGTTGCATGTTCCAGTTTGGAATTAGCAGGTTTTTGTCTTTTTCTGGTAAAGAGCGACTGTAAGTTTGCGAAGGAACACTGTGTGTGTCAAATTTTCAGCTGGGCCTGAAGCAACTCTATGGAAATTTCAGAAAATTTCTTTCTGGTAATGTCAGAGGGACTGTGGGGAAGGCCTGGTTCTGCAGCACCCACGAGCACTCCTGTTTACTTTATTGTGAGTGAAGGGCACTCGTCGTGCTACATCCTTAAACCTTTTACTGTACTTTGAATGCCTGCCACTCTGATTTCGTTTAAGGATGGATATTTACTGCTAGGGTTGGTCAAATTACTTTGGATTACAAATTAAAGGGAAAATAAACTTTTTTTTTTTAAAAAAGCGTTCCTTTGGAAAACAAAAATAATTCTTTTTTTTAAATTGTACAAAAGTGAATTAATATTTACCATTAAGTCTCCAACTTTTCATAGCTGGAGTGGCCAATAGCAACATAAGAGGTTAGAACATACCCCACCTCCTTCCCCTGCAACCCTGTGACACGTCCTCGAGACCTGGTTTTTCCCCTGACGCAGAGGACAATAACCGTGTCGGAGCTTTTGAGCTTCCCTCAAGGACCAGACCGGAATCCCCATTTTGTAGCCAGACCTCACCCTCAGTCACACTCCGGGCAAGCCCTTCAGCAGAGCTCTTGTCCTGCCTCAGCACGGTCTTAGGTCACGAGCAGCCTTACAGGAAGGATAAAGGTAAATTACTGCACAGGATAGAACGACCTGTCTGCTTGGCAATGTGTTCTCTAGATTTTACTGCCTTCAGGATCTTTCTTTTGTGTCCTCAGTTTGTTCCACAGACTGAGATAAGTATATATGTATATATATACGTATAGTTACGTGTTGTTGTTTGTTTGTTTTTTCTCCTTTCCACATGGTTTGTTGCTCTGGATCATGTCACATGAGCAGACATTAATGAATGTGAACAAGTGCCTAAACCCTGTGCATTTCAGTGCACCAACACCCCCGGCAGCTTCAAGTGTGGCTGTCCCCCCGGACAACATTTATTAGGTGATGGGAAATCTTGCGCTGGATTGGAGAGATTGCCAAATTATGGTGCCTATTACAATAGCTATAACTATGCTCAGTTCTCCCCTCTGAGAGACAACTATCAACCTCAACAATATTACAGGCACTCCTCAAATCTCCACAGCTCCTTCTCAGAGTATAGAAACAGCAGAATACCTTTCTCCAGGACTAGAAGGAACATTAGAGAAACTTGTCCTGAAGGCTATGAGGCAAGGAATGACAGATGTGTAGGTAAATGTCAGTCATGTCTATGCAATTCTCTTGTTTTGGTCCTTAGGTTACTGTTTTGTATATACCAGGGCCTGATGGTTTCTGGTGCTGTGGTTTTTTCATGTTACCCTGATAAATATTCAGTTCTGCATGTTCCTGTCTCCTGAGCACATTGTAGCACAGAAGTTTCCAAACCTCCTTCTCGTAACCTCTTGTTTTAATTGTGCTGCTTATTGTGTGTTTGCAAAGTATTTCCCTCTGTTATTCTCTTCCTTCTGGGTACGGCAGCTCACCTTTGTGAATGTTCTCACGCTTCAGGAAACACCAGTAGACCCAGTCTAGTCCTGGGGATGTTGCTTACGTCAGACTCCCGCTGATGGCAGTAACAATCTGCTTCAAAAAGGTTTTGAACCTAAAGATTTTAGAATTGAGCACACCTGGGTCATCGCCAGCACTGCCACGGGAGGGTTAGTCACTGCCATACAGGCGGCAGAAGCTCTTAAATTACCTGTAGTTACGAGATATAGAAGGTGGTAGTTCACTGAGGGTGGAGAGACTGATTAATAAACAAATGGGGGTTTGTCAGAAGTTGTGACAAGGACAGCGCTGCCACTCCTTTCTCCGTGAGGAGGCGAGCGGGGTCGTTACGGTAACTGGCAAGCTCTGCCCCAATTTTTATTTTTTTTTAAGAGGTGCAAAGCCTCAGAGCACACTCAAACACCAACAGGAAACAAAGGTCTTTGGCACCTCTAACTATTAAGCATTTAGCTCACTTCCTCCTTCCTCCGTGAGCTTTCCTGAGGTTTTTCAGTGAAATGCTGCTATTTGCTCAGGTTTTGAAAATTTAATTCAGCTCCTCATGAATGTCAAAAGGAACAGCAGCCTGCACTGTTCAGTGACTGATTTGTACTAAAGGGGAAGAAATTAAGAAGTTTAAAAACACACATACCCCAACAAACCATTGCTCAAGAGCTAGAAATGTCCGTTTTTTCTCCTGCAGCGGTAGTTAGTGTCTGTGGGTGCAGGCCTTCTCTAACTGCTGGTCTGGGGGTGCTGACGCCCGGCCTCCCTCCATGGAGTCCTCAGCAGAGCCGGGCTGGAGAGCGGCCACCGCTGTCCTCGTCTTCGGCAGCGATCACCAGACCTGAGGCTTGACACAAAGGACAGATGGGGGTAGAAAAAATGAGTTCATCTTTTGAAGTATGCTTCTCTTAAGCTGGATTTTGCCAACTTAACTCACATTTTGAGTATCTTAAGAAAAAAAATAATTATTCAACTAAGTTATTTTGTAATAATACTGCTGAGTTCAAGACTACGGGTACCTCAATCTAGGCCTTACTGGAGCTTGTCCCAGTGCATTTAAGACAGCAATTTGTGGCGCGTTAGCTGTGGGCCTCAGCCTGGCACATGTGCCAATGACAGCGCACTGGGGGCACAGTATACTTCCAGGCTAAATCCAGTGATCTACAGCTGGATCCTGTCAACCAGGATTACTGCTATAACTATCTAGCAATATATAATATATAAAGTTTAAAAATATTAATATACTTTTGTTAATAAAAATTGCAGATACTGAGACATCAAACCTTCTGTTTACACGGTAAAGACATTTCCGTAGTTGTACAGTGCAGGTTGTTATGGGGATAGCAGCTTAACTGAAAGACCTAGGAATAGAGCGATCACTGATGAAAGGGTTGAGCTAAAATCAGTGATCTTCACCCCAGCTTCCAGTTTGAATGAGCTGATATTCTCGTACTGCTGTTTCATTGGAATAAACATATAAATTTAAAAATTACTGTTTAATGTGAAAAATACGCTCAAATAATGTTTTGATTTTGTTTTGTTTTTAAAAGAAAGCTATTTCAATAGACAGCCATCAAGATTTGAGAACAACATACTATAAACGTTTACAACTGTTTCTCTTCCGTGTTCACATTTTTATCTAATGCAACCCCTGTAAATCAGACGACGAGAGGGGAAGCAAAGATTTGTTTAATCGTGCAGATCTTAACTCTTGCACAAGGCTAACTTGAGTAGGATCTCTGTTGCTCTCCTGAACTAGGCAGAGGTTTCAAAAGAAATTGTAATTACAGGTGATCTGTGTCTAAATCACACTAGTCCGATTTGAAAATTTTACATAAAGTGGTCTGGTACTTCTGTATTTGGGAGGGAGATTTAAAAAAAAAAAGAGTTAAGAGCATTTATTGATAAACTTTCCAGATACTGAGCTTAATTCATCCCCGTGGCATGAGGAAGTTTGGTTTGAAAGGGAAACAGCTTTGCCTGAGGAGGGATTAACTGTAAGAACAACTCCCCCACGGGCAGCGCTCCCTCTGAGGAGATAACTAGTTGGGCATTTCCTAACCGCATTGCCCAAAAGCTTGTTGTTTGGCAGCTCAGCTTGCTTTTTGGGGCAAGACTGTGTTTGTGTAACCTTATCCATGTGTACAGATTGCACCTCCCCCTTTCTTCCCAGCTAGAATACAAATTATGGCTGCCATCAAAAGAGGCGAGGACTTTAGTTATTAAAAAGCTTTAAGGAATGGCACAGGTAAGGTGTGACGAGACTTGCTAGTGTTAGACATTTGACTTCATCAGAAAACAAGATCCACACAACTTCCACCAGCTCTGTCCGTACACTTGTATATAAATAAGACAAAAAAATACCTTGGTTGGATGCCAGGTTCAGATAATCCTGATGAGTACGTGTTCGTGTTTCTTTCCGCAGACATAGATGAATGTGAAACCAGAGACACCTGCCAGCACGAATGCAGAAACGCCCCGGGGAGTTACCAGTGCACTTGTCCCTCTGGCTATCGCCTTACGCCCAACGGCAAAACCTGTCAAGGTAGGCAGAGCGCTTTGAGTGGTCAGAATTTATTTGTAAATAAATAAGACACAAATCATGTTCGATACATGTATAAGCCATATCTTTCAATTTGCTATATGAGATTCAGCATTCAAAATTTCAAGTTTCAGAAGTTTTTATATGTTGCATTTCATAAAATGTGAAATAGAAAAACTTCATAAAGCACCAGCAAGTTAGACAATTGTAACTTCTTATTCTCTGAAGTTTTCTCATGTGACCATGTGTTATGCACTTAACTCCAGGCAAGGAAACAGCAGCACCAGGGTCAAACCCAATACAATCCTTAACCCGCCTCTGTCAAAAAAAGGTACTTATCAGATTTTATGATCCACAAAAAACCCATAAAAAATGAACTAATTAGTCTCTGCTGTAGGCAGCTCTATCCATCCCATAAAATACACCATCCTGCACAGTAATAAATTGCCAACAGTAATAAATGCACATTACTTGAGCGCGGGTTCTGAAGGATTTCACTGTGCAGGGGTGCACTCTGCGGTCTGCTCAGCCTTGACTGACCCAGCTGGTTCTTAACCCTTAATTTCTTCTGCCAGCAATCGATCATCTGCATGTTTTTTACATTCAGATATTGACGAGTGCCTAGAACAGAACATTAATTGTGGATCAAATCAGATGTGTTTCAACATGAGAGGAAGCTACCAGTGCATAGATACACCTTGTCCACCGAACTACCAGCGAGACCCTCTTTCTGGGTACGTTTTATTTTCAGCCCGTTTACACTCACCCCAAACTTGGATCCTTAACCTGTGTTTGTCAGAAGAAACTTTATCCAAGTCTGACGGTCACCAGTGAAGCTCATACTGGCAGAAGGTAAAGCACTGCCATTCAAGGTGATCATCGGTTTCTTGAGCAGCAGTATTCCCTGTTTCCCTGGCAGCAGAACCACAAACCAGTGGCTGCGGGTGAGCTGGCTGCTTCTCAGTTTCCATGCGGCATTTTACTGTTAGTTCAAAAAGAAATAGTACCGGAATGTTCCTTCCCTATATGACCCCCGGTGGGCAGCGCGCTGGGATTCTTTCTGCTGATTCAGTGTCATTCATTTGTCACTTACGGGGATGCCTTTGCCTCTAAGTTTTCTGACTGACTTCTCTAAATCCTAACTTGCCATCAATTTCAAAGCATTTAAAATATGCTTTCTATCATGAAAATAATGCTACAATTCATGGTAATTTGGGGTTTTTTTAAGTTACTCCTATTTCCTTGTTCTGGAAAAAAACCACTTTAATTTCTTTTAATCTTTTAATATAGTCAAGGAAATATAGTGAGAAACCATCTTTTGTGATCCAACTGAACTGGAATGACACTTAAGTTGAAACGGATAATGTTTTTTGACCTCTGTTTGTTAGTACTGCCAAGCAGGGCTAAGAGATATTTCCTATTTTGACTTTTGATTAATGGAAGTAAAATTTACTTTGCTCTTCTTCATGCCAAATTCTTTCTTTTATCACCTAACACACAGACACCTCAAATGGAGCTGCCTGGTATATTTCAAACCAACCTTTCCAGCTCTAATGTTTAAGAACAAGGGCACTAAAACATACACTATTGACTTTAGTGACAAATACTGTATTCAATATGTTCCCATCACCTCTTGGCACCTTCTGAGATGACCCCGTTAAGGGAAAATGGGACATTAAACTGGGCTGCAACTTTAAAGGCAAAATGGACAAAGAGGGCATGAGCATATTATCTTTACAGAGAAATTTAAATTACGCAGGGGAAGAATTTATCCTTTAGGACCTATTGCAGTACTTACTTACTTACGACATCATGCCTCTCCCTGGGCTAAAGTGCTCTGCTTATTCCTAGGTTCTGTCTGAAAAACTGCCCGGCCAACGACTTGGAGTGTGATCTGAGCACATACGCCTTGGAATACAAACTCCTTTCCCTCCCCTTTGGCATAGCGGCTGGTCAGGATTTAATCCGGCTGGTTGCCTATACTCACGACCAAGTCATGCACCCAAGGACAACTTTCTTAATGGCAGAGGAGGACCCCGCAATCCCGTTTGCCCTGAGAGATGAGAACTTGAAAGGAGTCGTGTTCACCACCCGGCCGCTGCGAGAGCCAAAGACTTACCGCATGGGAGTCAGAGCCTTATCCTACAGCGCCGATGGGAATATTGAGTATCGGACAACTTTCATTGTTTATATAGCTGTGTCAGCCTATCCCTATTAAACACCCACACTACTTGACAGTAATCTCAGTATTTTAACCACATTCGTAAGTGCCGGTGGGTATCACCAGTTCCAGACTGACTCTACTGCCTGCCAAACAGTTGTGAACCATGGCACTTGAAAATGGTGCTCTGCTCTTTTCTTTTTCCCTCCTTCCCTGAGGCTGCCTATCCAGTCCCATTATTCCTATTCAAGATGAAAATCCATGGCTTTGAACACCTGTTACCACTTGCTTTATTTATTACACTGGAGTAGTAATTTTCCACAGTTTGTGCTGAAAACCAGCAGAAAAATCAAAGCAGGAGCTGAAGTCTGTGGTCAAAACAGTAAGCAAGGAGCAGCCTCTGTTGAAAGCAACTAAAGAAAAGCCTATCCAGAAGAAAAAAGACAACCTGTAATTTCAAGTGGTCTACATATTTTAAGGGTTGCTAAGTGTTCTACGATTTTATATCTATTAGATTTTTTTTCTTATCAAATACCTGATAGAATTAGGGCTGTAATATACTACATTGTGTCCTCAAAAAAACCCCAGATACCACTGTGCCTAATGGTTGCAAAGCTGAAACAAATTATATTTGTTTTCAGCTAAAGAATCTACAGCAAAATTTGGAACTGGTACATTTCATTTCCACGCAAATTTAGAGATGTCACAATTTTTGGAGGAAAAAAACCAACCATGGCTACTTCTACTTTATACAGCAGGTATTTTATAACTTTTTTTTTTTTTACTCTGACGTTCTGGTATAGCCATTTATTTAGCTCAAAACCATATGCATTTCAGTACTCCCAACTCAGTCAGTTAAAATGCTTTGGGTTTTTTTGCAAATGGATCATTTTTCTCCAAAGATGATGTAAGTTTGGTTCAATAATGTCAATACACTGTACACAAGTAATTTTGCCAAGATGTATTCTATTTTTATGAAAGTGTATATATGTTTTTTCCTATGTGTATTTTCTATGCAGTATCTCAAGAGTGTTTTACAGTTAGGTTTGCATAAAAGGACAATGTCATTACATTGAAAATAATCAAAATAAAGGTTCCCATTGCCTTTGAGATGGCTGTTGAGTTTTGTCACTGTAAAAAACCCTTTACCGTTTGTAAAGTACTCACCTTTAGTGGCAGCAGCGCAGGCAGAAGGCAGCGCGCCCACAAACCAGGCAGCAGTGGGCACAAATCCAGCCACGTCTCCTGGGTTCTGTGCTACTGGCTTCCCCACGGCCTTCAGTTTTGCAAAAAAAAGTCGGGAAACTGGTGCACGCACTTACCATAAAACTCTTGTTTTAGCCAGGCTCTGCTGACTAGGAGACATCTCATTTCCTCAGCAGATGTGGGTCATGCTAAGAGTTAAATTGTTATTGCATATGAAGGCAGTGTTTGTTCATAAATATACTCAACTCATTGCCAAACATGAAATAAGTCACCATAATTCCAATGCATATGAAAAAAAAAATAAAGTATCAAAAGGGTGAGAGTCCCTCCATAAATATCAGTCTACTTAATGGCAGAGCAAACACTCTGCCCAGCATGCTAAAAGCAGTATATGAGAATCTTAAGTTCTTATTAAAAAAAAAAACACAAAAAACAAAAACCCCCCCAAAACAACAAACAAACACACCACTACCACAAATAATAGTTGTTTGTGTTTTTTTTTTTTAAAAAAAAGGCGGTCCCAGTGAGAGGAATTGTTTGGGGTACTTCAGAGGTGTACCGAATAAACAGTTAACGTGTCAGTGGTACCTGCTGTGTGCTACCATCCTCTTGTACAAGCCTCATTTGATTCCCTGGGGAGGTAACGAACCACTGCCCCGTGGCACTGGCGGCCCCCTCCCTTCCCAGGCCTTACCTAGGTACAAACTTGACAATATTTAATTAACTACACTGAGATGAAATGACCCTATGAAAGACGGCAAATGTGCTTTATACATTACAGTGATTAATTTATACATACTTTATGTATCAGTGTGCCACCTTGTGGCTTCCCAGCAGCACACAGCTGGGCACACACGTCTCGCTGGAGCTCACCTGCAGAAGGACGAACACGCGTAGGAGAGCAGCTGCCCGCCGGCCGCAGCGCTGCCCAGAGCCCCAGCCCGCCCACGTACGCCAGGAGAACACCCTGCTACAGCTGAGCCTTTGCCAGGGCACAATGAGACCCGCTTCGACTCCTGGAAACGATCCTTCCTTATTAAAACCTAAAGGAAACCACATGCCAAGATGCAGCACTACTTTGAAAAAAAGCGTGCGCAATTCCTTCTGACTAGAAGTTCTAGCAGAGGAATAAGGCACAAAAATGAGTTTCAGGGATGAAACCGGGGCCAAGTGCCAGAAAGGATAGAAAGTCCAGAACCAGCATCACCTGTTCCACGGCGGGTGTTCAGGCTCTGAGGACAGGCTCCCCCATCACACCTTCCCTAGAGATCCAGCGTGCCAGTCCCTTGAGAGAGAAATTCCACTGGGTTTTTGTTCTGCTTTGTGCACTGGCTGAATTTAAAAACTACTGACCAGGTTCAGCAATGAATCAATGCAGAACACACGGAGCTGTGAGTTAAAGGGAAAACAAGTTACCGGATGAGAACAGTGCTCAGAAAAGACGGGAGTAGCAGTGCTTGACGGATAAGCATCTCCTTGCCAAGTAAGATCCAGACAGTCGGTGCTAAACTAAGAGAAGGCTAATGAGTAAAGTGGTCGTCATCGCCCTCACATCGGCGGGGCCATTACAGGCAGGACTCTGCTCTTGGGATGCAAGTGGGAGCTCTGGTACCCTTTGACTTCAGAGGCATTTCTAGTTCTGGCAGCCCAAATCTAAGGCTCCTGCCAATAAAAACTTGGCACGTTACGACCTTTGAAATCCATGGATTAGTTTATGAGGCTGGAAGCCAACCACCCACCCCCCAGTTGCACAAAGGCGGAGAACAGGACATGCAGCACCATGTGAGGACAGACGCATCGCCAACACCGCGCTGGTTGTGGTTAATCACCCAGGCAAAGAGACACAAAACCAAGCTGTCTAGCACACTTCCGTCTAAACTAACCCCTCCCGAGGTGCCATGCCATACGTACATGGAGATGGGCGAGGGCTGCGCATCAGGTCTCTCACTTTGTTTCTGCGGAAAGCCCGTGGGCAGATGAAGGCTCCTCCAGCCTTCTGGGCTGCAATCTCTGCTTCAGAAGCGATGTTGATGGAGTCTACAGGGTCACCAAATGGATATCATCGGCAAGGAGTCAACACGGTATGAAGAAGTGAAACAGTGAAGTCTGGAAATTCAGAACACCTTTACACCAATGTTCATTAATGCTGAAAAGCTCAATCAATCAATGACTTGCTCCAGCACAGTCCTATTTGTTGCTGGGAAATCAGAGATGGTTTCAACTCCTACCCATACAACAGTGCTCACTTTGCCTGGAGCTGTTGCTCCACAGGAGCTACAAGACACCCTTAGTGAATGACTTCATTTGTCCTTTCCTTCCCTGGACACACTTTCTGAGGCAGAGGGTAGCTCTGGCTGTGAGCTGAAACAGAAGGGAACCCCCAGAGAGTCCAGCCGATTCCCAGAGCTACACTGGGCTGCTGCGCATCGCGCGTCCAGCGGTGCTGCACTAGTAACATTAACATCCAAGCCCAGCGTATCCAGCCATGCCCTGTGAATAACATTAAATGCGATCCCGAACTGGCAAGCAGATTTTTTTATAAACCCATTTGCATGTCTGGCCACACATACCCAACTCCAGTCACTTTTCAGACCATTGAGTTCAGCTGTTCAGCATCTTCAACGTCCAACTGGTGCCAGGCAGCCTGCACAGCCCAGTCCTCTGGTTTGATGAATTTGGCATTAGAAAGGGAAACAAAGCATACCTGCTAACAGATAAAGGCACATGGATAAAAAGAAGTGTTCGTTAATATTTTACACAAACACAGATTCAAATGATAATTTATGAATAGCATGAGAAGCATGATCAAGCCAAGCATTTGCTCGGATTACAGAGCAAAGGTTCAGAGGTGCTCTAAAGTATAGCTATGCATCACTGCAAGGAGGAGAGAACCTGCTGGAAAGGTAACCTCAGTTCATTTTTCATTGTATGTGAGGATTATAAAACTGTGGCCATTTTGGGACTGAGAACAAGGTGAGATTATTTCTTGGATAAAATGTGTGTAAAAAAAAAAAAAAGTTACAGCAAATACAGCACTTGCATTAAAAAGATCTTTCCTAAAATGGGAAGAGCTAGCACACAAAAGTAAGAAGTTCTTGATAGCTTAACAAAGTGCCTTGAAATTCAGCGAAGTGCAGCTGACTTTCTTATGCATCCCACTTGAAGTTACAGGCTAGTTTACATACAGGTCAGAAGATGACCTTTTAAGTAGAATCTCTCTCAATCATGATTTTTTTTAAAAAAATCTGTGTGCTGTCTGAGCAATCGCACAGTAAATCTGATGTGCAGAGTTCACCTGGAATTCAGAGGGGTTCTGCTGGCTGTGGACCGAGACGAGCATCCCTCCAAACCTTTTAATGGCTTACAGAAAAGCAGGATAAAACGTAGTCCAGCCTTTCTTCTACTTGGATGGCATAAAGTGTCCCAGGGAAGCCTCTCCTAGAGGATGTCTGAGAGGTATCAAGAAATCTGGGCTGTACAGCTATAATGTAGCCCATAATTAAAGCAAGGCCAAACTCTCTTGCTACAGAAAAATGCGGAACAGGCAAATACTTAAAGTTGTACATGAAAGCTTCAAAAAAAGGAACATATCTGATTTTGGGTCCACAACTTAAGAGGCAAATGCCAGCCCTGATCCCTAAGAGCAGAATCCTCTAAGTGGCCCTAGTTACTCCTGTCCCTAGTAAATAAAGTGGTGCATAAAACACAGCTCGATTCCAAGCAATGTCAAAGTTCCTCTCTAACAGCGCCACAGGTTTTTAGCCAGGATGCCTCTGGAATCTGATGCTGTAGATCTAAAGAATGAGGATGGAAAAGCTGGGAGAAAAATGAATTCCCAAATGCCACAGAATCAACAGAAGTGCCCCAGCTCCTCGCTGAAAGCAGGCGAAGGAGCAGGACTTCTCCATGCCCGAAGAAGAAAACGTAGAGTGCTCTGATGCAACTGTGTGAGTGACTCGAATTGAAGAAGCAAAAATACCATGAGAAAAAATACTAAAAACACATGCGGAAGGGACTACAGGAGCCTTGGGGATAGTGTGGGGAGGGCAAGGCCTGCTTGTACCAGAACAACACTGTTCCTGCGTAAATGTCCTGACAGTCCACCTGCGGACAAATCCTAAGTGCTAGAGAGCTTATGAGTAGGAGATAAGCTGAAAAGATGTCCAAATCTGTGACAAAACTGTCACTTCTCTGATTTCTCTTCTGCTTAAAGGAACTGGACTTTGGATACAAACCGTGGAAATAACTCTGATTACATCGAATTTATTCATCCTTCCCCATCATCATCTGCTCAGAGAATTAGCTCACAAACCTTCACATATTTACCAACCACACAGGTCATATTGCTTTGCTTTGCTCTGCTCTGGCCTTGTTTGAAAGAAAAACATTTGTGGTTTGCTTACTGGTTCCTCTGCAATGGTCTCAGGGACGTGGAGACTGATAGAGAACCTCAAATTGGGTGTAACCCTGCAAAGCCTTTGCCAAAATATTACCGCTAATATTTCGCAGCTCATGTTTTGAAAAGATTTTGGATGCATAAACGACGCCGTCCTTTAATGGATGAGGCTGTGGCACAGAAGTGGCTTGTGTTCACCAAGGTAGTGAACATGGGATAGTAGTGAAAGGTAGTGAAATCCTGGGATTTTTACCATGTGTGGTAGCTTTACTATAGGCAAGCAAAGAGCCATCAGTGATTACCAAAATGTCACATCGAATGAAAGCCAGTCACAACCTTGCTAAAAACCCCCACCTGCCTTCGGCTCGGACACCTTATCCCATCAAAATATCTCTTAATCACATAAACAGTCCTCGGCACACACTAAGAGCAACAGCAAAAGGTAAGTTTTACTTAGAGCTGATGTAAAATGAACTTTCCTGATAGAGATTTGAAAATGATAAACAGGACAAAAATGATACATCACAGAATGAATTACCACAGCATGAAACAGAGCATCTGCAGAGCAGCTAGTAAAACAGTCCACATTTTGCTGAGAATTAGCTTTTTTTGGGAAGTGAAGTTGTTATTTGAGCAGTCAAGTTCAGCATTGAAGTTCAGCCTTTGCCAGACTAGCCATTATTTATTTATAAAGCCCTGTTGATTCCCTGAATAAGTCACACAGCATCGGTTTTGCTCCCACCTTGTGTGCTAGAAAAGAATGAATAAAAAATAACAATCACTGAATCTCCAGCCTGAAACTTTAATCTAAACCAGTCATGCTAAAATCTGAGACATTTTCATGATCTAGAGACACAGGAATAAATTAACCCTCAGTAGATTTTCACAAGTATTTGTATGAGTGAGCACTGGCTGTGTCCGGGCATTTAATCTGCGTAACACTGCAATACATGCTGTACTCTCTTCGACAAGACGGTATTGACACACTTCGACAGACACAGCTCGTCACTGTATGTCTCTAAATTGATTTATTCCATGCTTAACATGGCCCTTAGTACCACAGCCTGGTACTCAGCTAGTTTTCCAGCAAAGACACTCCTAGCAGTGGAAGAGGCAAACATTGACAGCATTTTGACAAAGACCTCTGGCCACTGAAAGCTGAGCTGAGGAAAAGCCATACCACCTTCTTCTAGCTAGAATAAATCTCAGCCTGAGACCCCCTGATGGACAGACAGACGGATGGACATCTGCTCAACCTGGCAAAACCAAAACTGGCTCTTCACTGGCTTTTCTGCCAGCCTTTGTCTCTCTCAACAAATGCTTCTGATACTCAGATACACAACCTGGACAACATCTACAAACTAGACATTTGGTCTGAATTGCACTGAAGTCAAGGTTTTTCCTTACGCATCATAACAATACGGCCATCTCTATTCACTCCTAAAAAGCTGTAATGACTATTGCAGCACCAGCTTTATATGCCTGAGCATCAGCTTTCCAGCCTTCTCTCGATAACGGCAACAACCTTTTCTCTGACCACAGCAAATCCTTTTTCCCCCACTCACAATAATTCTGATTGCTGCTACAAAGACCTTTATCTTAGTCTAATAACATAAGCTGCTGCTTCTTTGCTCTCAAGTCCTCTACAGCCTTTCTTTACTGTCAAGAAAGTCTTGCAAGACTTTCAAATATGTTTGCTCTTCCTCTCAAGTTGCCCTTTGTACTTTAAAATCTTTCTCCAGAGCACTCCTTAGAGATAAAAGGCAACAAAGATAGTGAAATGCATAACTACAGAAAAGGAGTCTAACATCATTTTCTGTAGAAGTTATCTGAAAAATTAGTATTGGAAGGTATTAAACATCTTCCAGTGTAACATCACGTTGGTAAACAGCACTTTTATAATGATTTCCCTTATGAAACGGTTGGTCATTAAGTAGTTGTTCTTTTTTTAGTTTTACAAACTCTGTATCTAATGCCCAGAAAAACTCCCTTTCATTACATACAGAAAACGTGCGAGATGTGCGTGCATGGATTTTAAGAATATTAGCAGATGACCCAAAAGGTAGAGGGCAAAATTAGGATTATAATTGCAAATAAAATTGATCAATTGAAGATACTCCCAAGAAACCCAGGATCAAACCCAACATAGTACGCATCAGACAGGAAAATACAACTGTGCAAATATAACACGCACGATGCCTGTCTGTGGCTGCATTTCAAAAGGAACTGAGGATTTACCGAGGAAATGAGAGTTAATGTTCTCACACGGGGATGGAAAAAGCTTCCCACTGATACCTGAACAAAAGCATTGCACACAAGACACGTGATGCATTCTTGTTTCATTTTTTGTTAGTTATTATACAATTTTATCCATAGTATCACATCCCGATTTTGGCCCTATGTTCCAAGAAAGCTGTTTTTGCTTTTGAGGGACTCTGATGAGAACAAATAATCACTGCTATTACCCGAGTTATCGCAGCAATGGAAAAGGATTTCTTCTCTTGCTAGATGTTCTCAGAAGATGTTAATGCATATTTTTTTAGATTAAACGTGATGTTTTACAACACACAGAAAAATATTAAACATCATAAAAATTGTCATTTCTGCTGGCAGTAGCAGCATTGATAAGACAGATATTCAGGGAATTTTCTACCCCGGTTTTCCATAGGTAGATTTTGTAAGTAAAGAAAATATTTGATTATGCAGTGGTTTGGGGTTTTTTTAAGTTGTTTTGGTCCTATTTAAAATAAGTTTACTTTGTAAGATGAGCAACAGTACTTGTAAATCAGAACATCTGGTAAAACCCTGCAACGTGCCAGACAGTCTTGTGAAAGAATCATCGCTCCAAATAAGTGTTATTTGCAATGCCCTTTAATATTACTCCAGACACAGTGATTATATAAATGTAAAAAACTTGAAAAGGATGTAAGTAACATCATATCCCCGAAATCATCACTTCGTGTCCCTATTTTCTGAAGTTCACATATGAATCACAAGCGAACTACTGTCCTGGCAGAAGTCAGAGGTCCCAGAGGGTGAACATGCATGATGCTCACAGGGGAAAAAAAAAAAAAAAGAAAAAGAAAAAGGGAGTGAAAACTACAGATATTTATTATGCTCTGTGGACATCTTCATTGTCCAAGTGACTATTCAGAGATTAACTGAGACAGCTAAGTTTGAGACTCATCAATTAAACTGTTTTCATTAACAAATGTAAGGTGGGAATGGACTTCAAAAGAACATAACCTTATTTTACGGTTGGGCCAATACAAGTATTTCCTTTCATTCAACAGTTATAAGGAGGGACTAATGGCAAATACACACACTTTCGCACTCTTCACTATTTAGTGATGTGATTTTGCTACAGAATACATGAACTAGGAAAGCTGCATTTAAATTATCTTGTATTAACCTAAACTGGTATTTCAGGGAGATTTTTTTCAGAGAGATCATCTTTGTCATTAAGAAGATAAAAGTTTACATTTAGTTTTGGTTCCAGAATTGGATTAAAAGATGGCCTTGTACTGTGATCAAGATGGTCCAACAGCATCACCTGCAACAATAATATAACCAACTTAAACATTCCTTCTGACACTAAAAAAACCTGGGTGGGAAATTGTGCTGAACAGCAAAGATGAATATTTTATAAAATTTTATATGACACAGAAAGCTGCAGATGCTACCTGCCTTATCTTTTACAACTACTGTGGTACCCAATGATTTTTCTTACTCTTATTCTCATCAAAATTTGCTTAAATTTCACGGTTAGCAAGAGAAACCAGTAAGTGAAGAACAGAGTTCACAGAAGTGGAAGGACAAGTGCTCCCCTCCTTGCCCCAGGTATACGCTACACCACTGAGAAAGCTGCAACTACCGCCAGCAGGAAAGGGACTGAAGCAAAATATCAGGGCCATCGGTGTTTGCGCTCCAGCTTCAGGAAGCTGGGAAATGACTGTTGTTGCCTCTCCATATAATTATGTAATGGCAAAGTTTTATTGCCTGTCCAAATAAGACTCTTCAACAGATGGCCATGATACATGACTTCGTAAACAGAAATTAATCAGGTCCATTTACAGTGAAGTAATGTCTCTAAAATAGCTGTCCACGCTCTACCGTCTTACAGTAACAGGCTCGCAAATTCACAACAGGTTAATAATACAACCTCAATGCCACTATTCTCTTTTAGGCATGCAGACGGAGAGGAGAGCAAGGGAGAGACACCAGGAAGGAAATCCTGCGTCACCGAGATCCTGCTCCCACAGCATTTCACCTGGTTCAAAAACACATCCAGCTCCATCTTAAAACTCATTTGATCTGAAGGCTGTTTCCAAACCTCAGTGATACAACACTTAGGAACTTTATTCTATTTACCTGCATAATCTTACTTACAAACTGCTTAAAACTACCTGACTTCTGGCTGCTGTTGCTCTAGTTTAAATAACTCTCTTCTTCTCAGTCCCCCAGGCCCTTCTTGCCTGGAGGTATTTAGACACAGAAATCAAAACTTTTCTTTTCTAGAATTTACAAACTAAACTCTTCTATGGTTTCCTCTCACATCTTCCCATTACTTGATTTATTATCACAGCCTCTCTTTTCACTGGTCTTAGTTTCAGTAACTTGCGCATGGGCAGCCAAAAATGCTCACGGTATTCCATATCAGACCATGGAGTTTGCTTAATATTTTTAGACTACTTTCTCTACCTTCACTGAATCCAGGACCCTGAATTTCTGAAATGCTGGTCTAAATGTCACCAGATAAATCTCAACATGATGTCACAATAACCACAAAGTTTTATCTGGCCACATAATTAGCTTCGCTGAGTAACCCGAGCCCTCAGGGAGAAGAACACTAGGGCGTTACCATTAAGTAATGCAGAGTCATCAGCCCAAGTCAGAGCCATGGAACAGAATGTTATGAATATAACATCAGCCTTAAAATGGTGCCAAACTTCTGCAACCTTTGCAAATTCCACAGTCATCTCACCGAACCCCCCCAGGATTCCCAAAGACAAAAACACATAAACCTATCTGCTGGCAGCGAGGGCTGTTCCCGTTTCCTTCGTGACTGTATATTCCAGTTAGTACCCACTGTTTGCAATTTGGTAGCTGGTCACTGACGCCAAATTTGACTTCTCCTCACACGTCCTGTGTCTGCAGCCCAACCCATGACCATCAACGCCCTGCTGGCTAAACAACCTAATACATCATCCCCACCAATACTGAGGGACTCTATGCTTTCATTGCCTCTCCGTCTTGAGTTGCATCCTCTCAGATCTCCTTGAGCTTTCCTGCTCCAGGTTCAAGCTTGCCCGTAACACTGGTGCTAAGCTTCTTGTTAACACACGATGTTTAAAGTTTACCTTAATTGGCCCAATTTGTCACTGGATCTAATAATACTGCTGGTCAAAACAGAAGGCAACTACCACCACTGCATACCCTCTAGAAACCATGCGTTTCAGTAAATTTAAGGTGAAACAAAAGGGCTCATCTCATGTCTACACCAATACAGAACAGGACAGTCACATAATAGTGCCAGTCTCTCCTTCATGTTTTCCTCATCAAAAATACTGGAAAGAAACACCACAATAATTTTGATAAAGCCTCAAGACAATATTCAGGTTTTGTACATATTCTGAACCTCTTTTAGAATGGGAAACTATTTACCTTCTGCGTAACTCCTGGGAATTTAAAATTGTAAGGTTTAAAATTTATTATACACAGAGAAAAAAAAAGCTTGGATCTTTTGTGGTTTTTCACAAAGAGGTAATAGGCTGGAATACGTTACAATATCATCTATTATTTTAGGTATATATTTTACTTATGTAAACAACTAATTCAGGGAATTTTCCTACTCGATGCCTTCCTAGGATCATTTAGTAATTACTTGTTGCAAGGTCCTAAATGAAATATTTATCATCACATTTACAAAGTACTGCAAATAGCTGAGTTTTCCTGTTTGTTCTTCACTCTGTGCAGATGAGGCACAACATTTATACACTCTTTTCCAATGTCCTTTTAGGAATAAGTGTTCAAGCTTCACCAGAGGTTGAATAATGTGCACATTTGTTCTGTCTTCCTTATAGAAAGCAAATGGAATGACGCTCAGGTTTGCACTATGTTAATATATACAGGTTTGAATTTATGAGGGTTCTTTACCAAGTCGCAGAACTATTTTCTTTGCTGCCAGCTATACTGAAAACACCAGCAGCTGCAAATCCTTACCAAAGTTTTGAGATAGTTTCACAATTAAGAAGTCTCAGGTGAAGTAAAAAGGACAAAGCACCAGAAGCTCTGCTGCAGAGCGATGCCTGTATTGTGTTGCTTACGCCAGAGTTACGCTCCATCAGTCCATCTGTCCATTGTCCTACCACTCTGCTGTGGCTGACGGAGACAGTTCAAGCCACTGTGTTACTGTTTTGGAATAGTCTTGCACTAGCAGTTTGTGATCTGCACCTCTGATGACATACACTTGAAAAAATATCCGTTAATTTAATACTCTGATTTTTTTTTTTCCAGAAATATAACCCTTTAACCTATCCTATTCTCACAGCTTTACTATCGGGATAGAAAAATCACTTTAATGCATTAAAACTAAGCATCAAATGGATTTGGAATTTAAATAGCTACACCTGAAACATTTGCTTATTAAACAATTTTTACTCAAGACAAAGTCACATATTTACCCTTTTCTAGGTTTAATAGAGCTAAAAAAAATAATCTTCATAGAAATGGATAATAGCACATACACCCAATTGAAAAGGTCATAAACTTTCGCCTAAAAAGCTAGGAGCAGTACCTGATCTCTGTTTAGTTTAGATCTTGCTGGTTTAAACTTGTCTCACAATTTCACATGAGAACAGGTTTATTTATTTTAAATACACTATCTTCACAGGAGTTCCTTCTTTATCTGAAAGTTGCATGTTGTTGTGCATTCTGAAATTAATTTCCTAGAATTTGACAGACTGTCTGTAGTCCACCTGCTTTAGCTTCTTTGTCCTGCATCTTTCCTAATAATTCTTCTTATTAGTAGATGTCAACTTTAAGGATTCCAAAGATCATTTTGAAAGTGTGGAGTTCATAACACGTTTACATAAAATTATTTTAATCTAAAAGTTAAGCTAAACATTTAGAAGGAAATGCTGTTCTCCTGAAAAGACTGGTGAATTTGGGGCATATCCTTAATTGAAATGTACTATATTCTTAGATACTTGATTTGCCTACTCTTAGCATACTTAAAGAAGAATCAAGGAAAAAAAAATTAATTAAAACACCAAGAGATCTGAATTTCCATTGAACTTGCCATTAAAGGCTAAGCAAGCTGCTTCCCTTTTCAACACATTTTCCTTTCAGTGGATTCAGGACAGCCAATAACCCACCATACGGTCCCCAAGAGATGACCACTGTGGCGTCTGTCTTTGAGCTGTTCGTCCTCGTGTGGCCCCCACATTCATCTCAGAGTTAGTTTTCACTGTTATTTCACATCATTGTATAGTCACTGACCTCACGTAGGAGTGTTTTTTGGCATGCTGTTAGATTGAGCTTTCCCGTAAAAATTTGCTTGTCCATCCTGTTCATTTCTCATGTTCTGGACTTAACAGCAGCAATAATAGATTTGAATCATTTACTGAAGTATAGGCGGATGTAATGTCCCTTGTCAGTATTTCAGCACATACACCTACATGCTAGGTTCTCACTCCTCAGCAGAAAAGGAAAGAATTAACAACTTCATTTTATTAATGACATGATTTCTGGAAGGCCACGCTTTTAAGCAGCATAGTTACTGTATATTAATTTTGGTTACACAAATTCTTTGATTTGCAGTCTGATTAAATCTGTATAGATTTGTTTCTCAGGCATAGCATCCATAAACCAAGGGTAAGTAATGTCAACACATACTCTTTATCAGCATCCCTAGAATTTTCTCTTATTTTCTGAAAACTAACTTTGAGCAAATAATGTTGGCAATTCACTGAGCCTAATCTTTCTGGAATAGAACTGTCTTAAGGGTGGTGCATTATTTATAATTTTAATCTTTAAACCAACTGCTTTGCTCACAAAAACATATGACTCATTCTGAAAAGTATAAAAGAAAGCTGCCTGTAAGAAGTCCCATCCTCCAGTGACATCTCCAATGAGGTACTAAAATCAGATTGTTAGATGCACAGGGTGAGGACTTTTTCTTGTTTGTTCTGAAAAGCACCTAATAGATTCTGAATATTATGAAAATATTACCATGAAACAATAGTCATTAAAAAACCTGATGTACTTGGGAATACTCACTGACACAGCCACATACAAAAAGAAGATACTGATTGCCAACTGAAGAGTGCACAGCAGGGACAGCCTGCAACGGAATATGCCAGCAGAGGTATAAAAGCCAAGGACGAGATTTTCTTTGGAAAAACAGAAGCTTATAAAGATGACCTGCTACTTCCCTTAAACACCTTCTCGTGGCATCCCAGTTACAAATGCACCTCCTTCCTCACCTCAGAATCTAACATCCAAAACCTGTTCTATTTTTTGGGTGGAAAAAAGGGAAATTACTTCCCACAGTCTACACTAGAAAGGGAATCTTCACAGTCCAGCCAAGGAAAATAAGTAATTTTTCAAACAAAGTTTTTATTGCAGTCAAGTATTATCTATAAACCTGACATCCCATTCAAAGTGGTGCAAACTCCTGAATTCTCTGCCCACTGGAGAGATTTTCTTCTACTTGCAGTCCTCATTACAACCCAGAGTGCCTCAAAAAGTTGAGTTAAAGAGCCATCAGCAAAGAGAACAGAAACAGACACTAAGCCACTGATTCATTCTCAGATGTTAGTTACAGAAAACATAGGAATCTGTTGCCAGAATTCAGTGTCCTGTCCCTTCCTTTCACAGTGATGGCAAACAAGGTGCAAAAACCTGTCAGATGCACCAACACTTCAATGCTGTGCCTTACGGAAGAGAAAGGTGTATTTTCCTCTTGATAACTGGAGAATTAATAATGTCTCAGAGCACACAAATTGATAGCCCTTTTTCTTCTACTGCCTAGATATGCACTGTGTTTGGGTATTCTACGAGGGTGAGAGTTAGTTGGGATGGAAAGATGCTTCTGTTTTCTCTTTTGGGATCTTTGCAGGGATCCACTCCCTCGCTGTTAGTCTACACTTTGTGATGGGTTTAGTCTAAGCACGGGATAGGATAAATGATACCAATAATAGCAATCAATTAAATGGGTTTCTGACTCTGTAGTTTCCTAAACCAGAATGTATGTAATTTAGCCATCTATACAGTAAAAAAATACTACTAAGCATTTAGAGCCAATGAATGACATCAGCTCAAATTACAGCTCTGTAAAGTACCACCAAAAAAGCAGGGTCCTGGGACTTCAGCCTCCAAACACCAAGGCGATGCACAACTAAAACTAATGGTCAGACATATCGACAGTCAAAATCTGAAAACTTCATCCCCAGAATCTACACCCCAGAGAGGGAATACCTGCTCCAGATTTCATAATCTTAATTTATAGCCTCTAACCCTGATCTTAAGTACCAGATTCATCTATTTGGTTAAAGACTGTTGGAGTCTTTAATACCCCTGCCAATACCAACTCTTCCAACTCTAACGTTCCTACTAACATCAAACCACCACTTAAGCATACAGTGTCTGTGGAATACAATACGGTGCTAAAATGACTAAAACACAAAACAATTCCTAATCCAAGTATAGTTTTACCCCCTATGTTTTTAACAGATAAAATGTGTCTTGAAATTTTTCATACTCCTACCACAGCCCACTGTAACTCAGTTATGGGACTCAATTTTATGGGAGTCATCCAAACCTTGAAAGAAAACATAAGACACTAGGCACTTACTGGTACCAGACAACTTCTGGAGAACCTTGCAATAGTACATGCTCTTGATGATTTGGCTTCTGGAAGTTTTCTGAAACCTTTTTTCAGCTCCCACCGCCCACAGATTCCAGAACAACAACAGATTTTGACTTCTCAGATTTCTCCAAACTCTAACCCTATCTCTGAAGTCCCCAGATAACATATATATTGATGTGTTGGATTTTTAAGTCCTTGAAACCTAAACTCAATCTTCTTTATAGTTAGAGATTAATCCCTTTATAAAAATAAAATACCTAGCTGTGGTTTATGTCTGCCCACATTTATTGGTTCACAAAGCTGTAGATGCCTAAATATTAACTCTAGCCCATATATGCTAACCTCAGTTATAAGAATGAGGCCAAACTCTACAGTAAGTGACATGGGAAGCAACTAAAACACACAAATATCTGAAAACAAAGACTGAAACTGAAACATATAAATTGAACATTAATGAAATACACTAAAATGCTATTACTAAACAGACACTGAATGTAGCCATAAATGAGGATCTTAATAGCATGAACCCCAAAACCTGAATTTAACTTCAGAGATAAATTCCTACAATAACACAAAAGGTCATATCGCCCTCAATTCTCAGCTCTCCCTTTAACCTTTTAGTAGCTGAACTTCAAAACCAGAAGCCCTAACTCTGAGCACAAATACATGCTTAGTAATATCAATATATTGATCAATATCTGCAGTACCAGGGAGTAAATGGGCCCTGCCAGACACCTTCCTAAAACAGAGCGCCATAAAGCTGACTCACTATAGTGTTATAATCTAACTTTAATTCAAACCATAAACTTAATTTGAAGTCTAGAAGAGGGATGAGTCATTTAAACAGAAAAGCCCCAATCCCCACCACTGCCAGCTCTCTTTAACTCTTAGGGCTTTTCAAATTCACTGAGTTCTTGAAGCCTCATCTTTCCAAAGCTTGACTTTGACCCCAAACTCAAGCATAGTCACACCTGAGGAAGGATATGGGGGCTAATGCAGATCCCCAACCCTAACAGTAGCTTTTCATTATGGTAGTCCACACTGTGAAAGAGGATTGTTTAGAAGAGATAAAGAACTTCCTGGCAGAAGGGAGCTCCTACCATTCATGCTCCCAGCTACCTGTGCCCTTGAGAAACAGGTAATTAAGTGGACTTCCAGTTTCAGATTTCTAAAACCTAATATTTATTTCAGTTCTAATCTCAACTTAAGTATAGGCAAACAGAGACCAAAGCCTAGAAATTTCCTGATATAGCAGAAAGATAATTGGATGATAAACAACTAAAGCTGGTTATTTTCTTCATTTTGCGTTGCTATTCCCTCAGCAGATCAGGTTAACAATCCTGCCTTTGCTGCAGATTATTCTTTTTTCAGAATTAAATCAGCACTGCACAACCTGTGATGTACCACAGCCTTGCTGAATAATTTACATTTCTGCAATAATTTTATTTGTTGGAAGAATCTTCCTGTTACATTTAAACTGCAAATGGGCTGCTGTGTTCATAGTGCCCTGTTTGGAGCTGCTGCAGTCACGCTCTGTGTGCGCAACTCTTGCAGGAGCATAGAGAGGAAAACTGATTTCTCAGAGGCAGAGTTCATTTTGAAAGCACTTCAAAGAGAACACAACTATTTCAAAGGTCATTGAAACTGAAGGGAAAAGTGAGTATTTTTCCATATTTTTTTGTATCTTTACCTTTGACAAAGAAAAAGGGATTTATCATGCTGGGTGAATCCATTCTGCCAAATACCCAGTCACCTCTGGTTCACTGTAGGTGTCTTTTACACAGCACAATCCTAATAGGCAGAAGCAAAGTACCGAACATTTCATATGAGTAATTCAGATTCATCTAAAAACTATGAATAATCAAAACCAGGTGTTTACAATAATACGAAAAAAAAAGGCAGCTTCCACAAGCCTTTGGCAGCTTTAACTAAAGCTTTCTCTGCTATCATTAATATACAGTAGTCAATACTGACAAGAGAGCTTTTTTGTACGTGAACTTACTATTCGACCTTCAAGACCTTCCTGTTGAATACACATCAAAAGTGTTACAGTTCATTCTCACTCTGAAGTCAAGTAAAAGCAAAAAAGTTCCAAAAAAGAAAAAAAAAAATCTTCTGAGAACTATAAATTAACAACTACTTGTCATTCTTATGTACAATTATGTTGATCCAGCAAGTCTTCCCTCCTTGAATACACACATTTAAACAGTTCATTTTTGAACTTCATACGTGAGAGCTGAAAGTTTGAGAATGTGCTAAAAGGATTATTTATGGTACCCTGAGCGTGATGTCTAAGAAAGATGATTCTTCATGTTACAAGAAAATTACTTCATACCGAGTCTGAAAAAAAAGCCAACAACCTCGCAGTGCCGTCTGACACCTTTTCACTGCTATTTTGCCAAAGCAAGGGTGTTATTCTGCAGTCATATGAAAAGTGGTGACTGTTTCTGGGAATCTTTGTTAGCAGTCCTGTAGGTGGCAATGAAATAACTGAAAGAATTGGTCTGAAGGAATTTTCTGCATCTTTCATTCACAAATTAACCAGGAGTCAGTGCTAATTCACCTCCTACTGTTCAGTTAGGACTCTCTATTTAACTTAACAGAATTTCTTATGTTATAAACAGACAGGTATAACTTCTTTTACCTCTTTTTCCTACCTGAAGCACCTTGTCTTTCTCATGCTCATTTGCCTTATTCTTATCATGTGCCATCCTTCATATTAATCACAACTTGCATGAAAATATTTTTTTCCTTATAGTTGAATCTCTTGCTTTCTTGCTGTTATTATTCAGTAGGAGAATTAGTCCATCCACTATATTAATAAAAAAAGAACAAACAATATGGAATATAATTCATTTTGTGAGACATTTTTATGAGGCAGTAGTCACTTTTTAATCAAGCTATCTGGATCCAAATCAATAACCATCTCACTGGACCCAAGTTATGAGGGGAATAATTCGCATACTAGGAAAGAAGGAAAAGTTGAATATTTCTGATTTGGTAAGATCCTGTTCTACCAGACATTCTCTGAAAGATTTCTCCCTGTAACTCTCTCTCATTAAGTCTGCCCTGTTGTATGAGTCAGAGCATGGCATTCCACACAAAATAAAATTCCAGCCTAGTTCAACTAAATCCATGCTCTAGCTTTGGGATAAAAACTGTAAAGTTATTTCAGAGGAAATTTTTAGGACCCACTTAGAAATTTTATGACAGCTATGCAGCGATGGTCGTAGGGTCATGGCTCCAGAGGAAATCAAGTTATGTACATCTATAGATGTAAACAGCCAGCAGACCCACTCCTCCTCCTCCTCCTCCTCTTCAAGATATACAGTCATGTCTGCAGCTGTGCTAAGTATAAAGCTCTTCTGGAATAAAAAGATGTCTCCCGCTGATTTTTGTAGTACTGTAAAAATAACACAAACATGCAGATTCTATCCTTCATCTTCCACCTATCATGATGGGCTCATCTGTTATCACTGTGTGGACAAATATAATTTCTGAGTCATATTTTTCTCCCTGCTTCTTACTTTTAAACAATTCTCTCAAGTTTTTAGAAATTGGAAGTGCAGTAAGTCTATATTTACATCAACCGGATGATGCATGTGACCATCTGACCCATATTACAGCAGCTTGCTACAGTGGAATTCCTTGCAATACTACTGCTACTTATACTGCTCATAAACCAAAGAAAAGCAATGGTATTAATATTCCTCTGTCTTAAAAGTGAGCATATATAAGTGCTTCTTCAAAATTACATTTTTTGGCTATAATCAAATAAAATATGTCAATAAAATGTAGCCAGTTCTGGCATGGAAGAGTGTGATTGATTATAGAAAGCAATACACAGAAGTGTCCTTTGATCAATTATCAGATTCCCCAGAAGAATTAATTGCAATCCCATGCCCTTCCCACGTTAGGGCTTCTGCTTCCTCTATGTCATTCTCCTTCCTTGCCCCTCCAAGTCCATAAGCTTGAAAGTGTGTCAGTCCTTCCTGCCAGAGCAAATTTTTTCTGCAATTCTTCATAATTTTTCATAGTAACTCATTTAATGAGACTTCCAGCACTCTCACCTAACTTTGAATTAAATTCCTTCTATGAGTCCTTCTAGGTTAGAGAGGTACACTAAGCACTGAATATTTATCAGACCACCACTACTCTAAATACATGCTCTTTTGTTTTCTTTTGACTTTCTTCACTCTTGCTCAGCTCTATATAACTTCTGCTGGGACACCCCAGCCAACTGAGTTCTCACGGGGATTCAGATCACTCCAAATGTAACTTACAATATCTTTAGGATACTGATGGGTATCAATGATGGGACTGAAAAGCAATGAGGTATTTGTCAGACCAGACCCAGATTAACACAATGACCATCTTCCAGGATTTCACTGCGATTTTCCACACAACCCACAGTGGATATGAACACATCCCAAAACCACTATCCTAAATGTGACTGATGGATGAGCTTCCAAAAAAGCCAAGGCCTGAAAAGGCGTAAGAATACATCTGAGTCATGGGCATCAACATAAGAATCCACTGATTCAGAAATAAAAAATAAAAGATAATAATAATAGTACTGTAACTATGATGATCTAAATATATATAGCAAAGCAGGGTTTGTAGGGAAAGTTGTTGGGAAAGGGTTTTTTAAATTTTGTTTTGTTTTATTTTTAAATGCAGTCAACTAATGAAGTTAGGAAATACAGACAGGATTTTGGATACATCTGACAAGATTTAATGAACTGATTATGTTGCCTGAAACCTTTGCCAAATTAAATGACCAGTCAGTTGATCCCTAACTGAAACAACCAACTATCAGACAAAAATAACATTATCTCTTTCCAACTGGAGTAGCTAACCGCAATATTAAGTCCTGTACGTTGCTCCAAGATGAAGAAAAATGGTGGTGAAATCACGTATCTGTATTTACTCATCAGGAATATAATGAGTCCTGTTTCCCTAAGTGCAGCAGAAATAAAAATAAGTGGAACATTTTGTACTTTCCCTTTCTTTTTTACAGCTCCAAGTCCATTTCAGATTGAGCTCAACCCAAAAATGGTTGAGATGTGTCCCCACCTCACCCTCCCCTATCCATGCAGCTCCCAGCTTACAGTCTCACTCTTCTGGCCCTTTTTACTGGCATGTGCTTTGCAAACCGGTAGCGAGTAAACTCTGCCCATCACGAGTGCCTCCCCGAAACCACGACAATAATTTAAAGCAGGACTTTGAAGTCCCTCCCTGAAAATAAAGGGAAGACAGCAGAAGCTGGTCATGATACAAATCCCATTTTACTGTTGCCTGAGCGCACGCTGTGAAGTGCCAGCACAGATACCATTTCAATGCAGCTGTGACACTACCATTTAAAGGTGTCTTTTCACGTCCTGTTAATCCACTTATGGAATTAGCCCATAGAGCATACATGGAGGCTAGACCTACCTGAAAAAGGAGCTTAATAATATGTATGCTATGAAAAAAGAGATTTTTGTGAAAGTATTTAACTGGCACTTCTGAAAATCCTGTTTTACCCTTCAGCATAAATGACTCCACTAAGACTCAGACACCAAGCCTGTCACAGAACTGGAAATCAGTCTGAACTAATTTCCCACCTGAGTACATTAATCTCCAAAAAAGCCTTCCTATTTCATCTTCAACCACTCTTTCAAAACGCACGTTCTTTTATATTCATATTTAACTATGTAGAAAAAAGAACTATAAAGAGGATCAATACAGAGATTTTCAAATATATATTTTTTTTCTGCACAGGGAAAATAAGAGTATTTATGACAACCTGAGTTTTCAAGTATCACAAAAGTAAATGAAACCCCTACAGGTTTGTAAAAATCCAGCATATTTTGTCAGATGCTGCTACTTAAAATTACATTGACCTGAAGGAAAGGAAACTCTGTGCAGCATCAGTTTCTGTTTGGAGCTTGTAAAACTAATGCTAAAGAAACTTTAATGATCACTCAGCAGTCATTCAACTGTAACAAACACACACTTCAAATGAAGATAACTGTGACTGAAATCTGGTAACTGCAGTTTGGGAGCTCATCTTGTCACTCAAACTTTGCAACCCCACGTCACCTCTAACTCAATTTGTAAGAGAAATGAAACAATACAACCCTACCAAAATGAACATATCCCTAACACATAATAAGTGTAGCAGCAAATCATGACTACCCATATTTTCAAGTTGTGTATGTATCTAGCTGTCTTCATATAACTTAATTGAGTACTGGCATGTACTCAATGTAGAAGTATGATAATAATTTTGAGCTTCTGCTACTTTTTATTTACTACTTTATATATGTAGCTGTGTTGGCTGTTAAATGATGGAAGAGTCAACAAATCTCCATATCATGGCTATCAAAGTAAGGATATACTCAATATGTAGTTTAATGTTTTGCTTGATCCAATTATAAATTATTTAAGTTATGAGGATTTTAGTACTTTTCTATAAGCCAATCTCATCATGCTGATCCTATTTAGCTATTCTAAAAACTACTTCTTCCCTAGGCTTTAAATATCCCTAGACAGGTACCTTCTCAAACCACAGAGTTTCTCTATCAAACTTATAGTCCACTAAAGACAGTATTGAAGTTCTTGTTATGAAACATATATTTCCTTCTGTGTATTACCTTGAATAAACTCCATAAAATGTCAGACCCACGGCTTCTGTTTTCCCACAGTAAGTAACAGCTACATCATAAGCAGGTTGGCAGTAGGCAGAGAACCTTAAACAGCAAAACAGCATGTGAGTGCTCCCACCTAATACTTGTCTAATAACTCTAGAAACGTTTACAAAGATTATAAGTGTTCCCAGAGCAATGAAAAAAAGCACTCTTTTATTGACTGGAATCAATTAATTGAGCACGGCTGTGATATGAAAGGAATTAGAAGTGTCCACAATGCAGAAAGATTGAATGAAACTGGTAACAGAGAAACTACACAGAAAATCTCAAACTGCACAATCCTGGACCAAGTGAGGAAAACATTTTAAGCACATGTCTAAACCCACTCCTTTTTAGAGGTGCCCTCCTCAATTGGGATCAATGCATATTATACCATTACTCTGGATTCAAGTATATCGTAAGACAGAAGTATCAAAGTTCCCCGGCCTTTAGGATGGTTTCTGAATAAAAAACCACCCCAAACTCTGAGAGTCAGGACTATAAAAGGTTCAATGGAAACCTCCTTTAGCTCTGACAGAGAGTTGCAAATAACCTTTTCCAGCACCCTGAATCTGGAATCAGTAATACAAAGAACACTGAAACAATTTAAGTCTCTCTCATTCATTTTTGATGTTTTACATATCATATATTTAATACATTTGAGATTTGACTACATTCTTTTATTTCTAGCCAATACGTTGGCAAAATTTCCATTCAGTTCAGGGAAAAGTATGATATATTTTTCACTGCAGAACTGGCAAATTACTTATGACTGCGTGAATTATATCTTAAAAGTTTTTGGAGAAGATACACCATCAGTAGCAGATACTACTGCATAATTTTAGGCTACTGTCACCTAAGCTACATTTGACAAGGAAGAAAATCTACTCACTATTTGCCGATAATGATTTTTTATTGCTATGCAATAATATCTAATGCCTTCCAGATGCACTCAGGACAATTTGTTCGTTTCACTCAGTAATCAAAATGTGTTTTGACTAGTAAGTCCGTATTTAGTTTTTTCTGTAATCGTTTTTCTTAATGGGAGTATTTTCCAGATGTTGTGCTAGTCTAGTCATCTGGGACTGCTTCCAACTCATGTGGAAAGTTTGCTGTCATAAGCTGTCATTGGCGGTTTTGTTTAACAAGCTAATTAGTTAACCCCAGCATAGTTACAAAGCAATATATAAGGCATCTGAAACATCACTGGGAGCAGACATATGCTTTGTTAGGTAAGTGTAATATCTATCTCTACTCTGAGTGTTTTGATCACAGTGCTGCTCTTCAAAAGGAAAATAATGACCTGGAACAGAAAAACCAGACAATTTTCCTTTTGAAAGAAGATTTACTTTAATCCTACATTTCCATTTGATGCATTTAAACATTAATATTTCAATGATAGATTATGCTTTATAAAATTATGTTGCTTAATAGCTAATATTTTGACAGTATTTTTTTACTTTACATTTATATTATCAGTATTATAACCTTAGAAAACTGTTGTACTGAAGTGCACCCATGTTAAAAGGCGAAGACTATGACTGTAGTTTTCATGTAACAGAATTCTGCAAAAAATTACTTCCATTATTTGTTAATATTGAATTTTCCTAGTCCTATTTCAAAATTTAACAGCTAATCGACTAACAACCAAGAGAGAATTTATGGAGTAATTCTAAATTAGCAATTTGTCCTTGAATAATTTTAGTATTAATTTTATGTTGTTATTAAACTAGTATTATGTATAAAGATATGCACTGCAATGTTGTTAAAATTATGAACTGATAAACTGAATCACATGTAGTGATGTGAGATGATTTCTTTTTAGGGACAATGTCATACCTGAAAGTAATGATCATATGGAACATACTTTGCATATCCCTGGTGATCCTTTCACTGTCCTTGATTCAAGAAGTGGCTTCTGAAGGTACTGTAACAAAGTTGAAGGGATGCTTCATACTAAGAATACCTCAAATGCATCTTCAGAAAAATTCTAAGTTCTAGAACTTTATATTTATTCAGACAGGCATTATGATTAATTTTTATCATCACTGAATATTTTTATATTTATATTTTGGTACAGCATGGTCCTCTTTTTTGGAGGAATAACATAAAAATCATGCAAAATGTGTATGAACCTACTTCTTTTTCTGTAGACATACCTACAGATCCTGTTGCCCTTGGACTGACATATTTAGCCCAAGTGATTTGCAGTATGATTCAAGGAAGAATCTAAAATCACAATATCCACGTAATTTGGTTAGAAATATTTAAATACAATAGGCTCAGGGAAAGGAATGTCTATACCATGCTAAGTGCTTTGCCATTAAATGCACTGTTATTACCACCACCTAGGCCAATTTTGGCAATTATTTGTCTAATACTACAGATTTTTATTTACTCTCAAAGCTCTGTAATTGATTTTTAACTAAAGTAGCACAGTTATGAAGAAACAGAACTTGCAGCCTGCCAAGTCCTGTGCTGTCACAGTTCTCAAGTAGCTATCAAGTTGTTACAGTGATAACATTGTGTGTCACTTGCTGGTAGAAAATAATTTATTACTACTTGATAGTAGAAGATATAACATTTGTATATCTGAGCAGTTCACCAGGGCACAGCAGAAGTCAGATTTTACCTCCGGGGCAGAGCAGTCTGACACTGCACCCTCTGTAGTTGATGGGAGTCTTCTCGCAATTTTCAGCAAAAATCAAGACTCTTGCCAACAGCAACTAGAATCATTTAGGCATTTTTCTTAGAAGTTACCTCATAACTTACAAGTCATAAACTTAAAACAAATAAATTAATGAAAAGGTGGTACTTTTTGGACTTACCTGTATTTTCTTCCGAGAAGGGAAGAAGGGTGCAATATATTGGCCGCATATTCATAACAGAGATGCCTGCCTTCTCTTTTCAGTTCCCCTATTAAGAGTCCATTAACTTCTCCATTTATTCCCTAGTCCCACTTCCTTATTTGTAAAGAAGTGGTAACAAACATTATACCTAACTGCTGAAAAGTTACAATACATGTAATTATTTGTTATCCCATAGTCTTCCTTCATATATACACACGTGGAGCGTGTGCTGTTAGAAATTGTCTTTGGTGTTGTCTTGCGTTATACGTTATTTCTTGTTATTTTCTTG
Organism: Alca torda; assembly: GCA_008658365.1. Taxonomy (NCBI): domain Eukaryota; kingdom Metazoa; phylum Chordata; class Aves; order Charadriiformes; family Alcidae; genus Alca; species Alca torda. Next base: position 7,096,858 of record CM018087.1, on the reverse strand, counting down.
TTGTTCCTCAATGTTTCCGCTGATTATCTTAACTCTGTTTTAGCTTGCTGATTGTTCAGCTTCTTTGTTTGTATTTAGGGGCGCTTCACTTGTGGTCCTGCATGTTTCATTTCCAGAAGAAGCTGTTAGTGTTTTATGTTATTAGAGATTTCACGTAGGAAGGGGAATTCAGGGTGAATATCTGATCTGGCAGTAGAAGGAACCAAATCGCTGCCAAGCTTAAATGCGTGCAGTTTGAAAGCAGACCTCACGATATCTTGCTTATCACCTGTAAACTGCACCATTTATTATTATCTAGCATTTGCCAACACTACAGCAGTCTAGCAGTAAAGCCATTGTGGGATGAGCTTTTATGTTACTTGGCTAATAAGTAATCTCCTAATTAACAAACAGGAAGTATACTACAGAAGGACTAGATCCCAACTGTTCCTAACCTCATAGTTGATACCGAATTCCTCTCTGACCTCAGGGAAAAAGATAATGTAGAGGGCAGGCAGATTTTGAAAACTGCAAATAAAAGTGCCTCCAGGATCCTGTGTTTATTATGACAGTGCTCACCAGGTTGCAAGCTAAACTGGTTTTATTTGGTTATTACGTAGAACATTACAAAAAGTCAAAAGAGTCTGTCAGGTGTGGCAGCGTGGGCACACATCTATAACCATACAAAGGGTGAATTAAGATGGAGAATAAATCTGCAAAACAATGGAGTGCCTGGCTGATATTCTCATTAAGATAAATCTGCATGGGCTAGTTTTATGCCAGAACTGGTGTGGCCATATTACTAAACCAGTCCCTCAGGGATTCATTAATCTTCAGGAGAAACAGGATAAGTTAGCCTCTAACCTGAGCGCACTGCTGCCAGTCCTCCAGCTGGCGGGGAGCAATCCCCTGATCCACGTGCCTTCAGAAGGGCTCACACTGGGACCACGGTTTCTGCAATATCAAGTAAAGAAATGGCATTCTGTAGGAAAAAAAAAAAAATCTTACTACTTTGCCATTCAGCGTTTCCTTATGTATCATGTTGGCTTGGCAACATTTACACCAGTTTGTGTGATTTTAGATTTATCAAGCTGTACAGGGAGATGTGGGGAAGGGTATTCTAGAGAGCATGACTGCCACTGTGATTTTAGCTGTCAACACTACATGGAGTGCTGCCCTGACTTCAACAAAGTCTGCACAGTGGGTAAGTTCCCAAACACAGCCAGTTCCTATTCGCAAGACTTCCCCTCCCGTTTATTCCAACTCCCTACCACACCAGTGTCTCTCCTCTGAATGCTTAAATGTCTCCCGTAGTTCACTGCGTCCTTGTTCTCTTCTCATATGTGTATCATTCTCCCCCTCAAAAACTCAGTGACAACCTCTCGCAACCCACTCAGAGAAAACTGTGTATCCACAGGTTATCACTGAGAACAGGATTTTGCTTTTCAGAAGAGCAGAGCAACCTACTGCTTGTTTTCTTCTCCTTAGTGCATTTGTACTACATCTGTTTGTCTGTCACATAAAAAATTGTTAAAAGCAAATTCAGGGTTTTCCAGGAAGAAATTCTGGGACGTTCCAACTCAAATTTAAGAAGTGTGGAGGCTGTAGGGTCTAATCCAAAGTCAGAAGGTGTCCTTCCATGGGTAGAAATTGGCTCTGGATCACAGCCACATCCAGAGTTTGATGGGGAAGATGGTTGGTTATTATTTTATATGCTTTATTTATACGCCAAACTGTATAGTGTAAATGAATACAGATGTTTCAAACTGTTTTACTGCGAGTTAAAAAAAAATTCTTATGAATCACCAATGTCTAAAATATCAGTGATTTAGGTAACTGCAGTTTGTTACACTGCACTGTACTGCTATTAAAATTACAGGTATAAGATAAGACTTCTTAGATCCAGCAACACAGACGACTCAGCAACACTCTGAGGTCACATTTTATCCTACTACAAATTCTAAATGGTCTCAATATACTGCAATGGCAAAGTGCAGTTGTGGCTGTACAACCCGATCCAAACCCCACAACTACACAAACAAGTTCTGGATCAGACCAAAATAACAACCTGTTTTCATGAAGCTGTTCCTTGCATCAGCTTAAGCAAACGACTTTACCATAGAAAGATCTCAGAGTTAAACATGTGCTGGTCAAAAATACTAACTCTCTTGTTCTGCCTTATGCAGCAGTCTCCTGCAAAGGACGTTGCTTCGAATCCTTTGAAAGAGGAAGAGAGTGTGACTGTGATGCAGACTGTGAAAGATATGGCAAATGTTGCCCAGACTACGCGACGCACTGTAAAGAGGGTAAGAAATTTCATTATTGCTATCAGATCTGGAGGAGCTGTTTCACCTTCACGAGGCTTTAATGACATCAGCTATTAATTTCTAGTGTAGAAAACACCAACAGAATATGTTTAATTTCATCATGTCCTTAAACTTTCTGCCACTTCCAGACCTAAATTCATTTCTGCGAACAAAATTGGCACATACGGCTTGGCAACGGGTTGCTGCATTCACAGACCAGACAACCTCCAAGGCAGCTAATTTCCAAAGCGTGCAGTTTAACAAACGAGTTATGGATTATCATTTGGTTCACGTTACTAACCACTCCCAGTCCCCAAGTGCTGGTATAGTGGCTTGGTTTTGCTACTCCGTTGCACAGTAATTTATACTGAAATAGACTCTGTATTCAGCATTTTTGACTGGATGTCTAGAAGAGGATAAATGTCTTGGAAGTGTCTTGAGATGAATTTGCTGCCTTGGAGGTTATTTAACTCCTCCCTCTTTCTGCTGGAGCTTAACATGCATGAACGTTCACAAAAGATAGTTAGCTTTCACTTGTATTCAGTTCAAATATAACGAAAAGTTAACCACTCCTATTCTTAGAGAGTTTCTTCTAGTATTTTAGTTACTTAGCTTTGCTATTAATTTTTGTTGAAAAAAATCCAACAAAACCCCTCCAAAAAAATTCCCAAATCCAGCCTACAACCATACTCAGTATTTTGGTGTTTTCGCTATGTGTGAATAACTGAGAAATGTGTTAAACCTTTCGAAAGAAAGCAATAACTTAACACCATGCAATGAATTTTGGTTTTGCTGTTTCTGCATCTTCTGAACACTTTGTTCTGTACAGTGAAGCTAAGTTTACAATGTATATCTAGAGATCATTTTTATCTTTCCTATCCTCCAGAAGCCCTGTATCCCCAGAATACACACACACAGAGAGTTAAGGGATGGCTAAACGTTTCCCTCCCACCACTCCTGACTCCCCTGAAAGCTGATTCCGCTCCAAAAGTGGTTTTATTCAACAATTACAATTTCTCTCTCTTTCTCAATAAATGCTTCAGTATATGGTCTACCACCCAACCTTATTTGCTTTGAGTACTAGCTTGCTATGTAAGTAAATCCTTTGATACCATGGTCATCACCTTATTAGAGAAAAATAGCACTCCTTTTGTGAAAGGCTCATTACACATACCTATGGCAGGTACCAACTCCTGTCGCTGGATCAAAAATATCCTGTGGGTACTCTCAGAAACAACCTTGCGTTGTTTCTTTGGTCCATACCTATTTTGTAGCTTCTTTCTCTCTCAAGGCAACAATTGCTTTTAAGGTATCTCTCTGCAACAATCACTTATGTGCAGAATTACCCCATCTGAAGAACTACAATACAGCTAAGTCATCAGGGGATTATCAAAGGAAATGCTTGGCTAATATGGTAGCTCTCAGAGGCAGACTATGCTGAGTTAGCCCCAAGACATCTTGTAGCCAAAAAATAAGCTGGTAAAAAAAAAATAGACAAATGTTCAGAACGTAGAGCTCCACTCAGAATTCATCTTTTTCCCACCTCAAAATTCATGTTAGCAAACAATGCCGCACCTCAAACTCCCAGGAAAACCATTTATCCCATCTGTGATGAAACACTTTGGGGTCCAAAGTGTATTTTTCCTCTTTCCCCTGAATAACACTGCAAAGAATCCTATAGAGAGAAAGAAACTTAGATTCGTATGGAAGATTGTCACTGAAATTTTGTAATCACTTTCTTTTTACACAGTTGACACCAAGCACCTATAAAGAAAAACACTCCCATTAACAGATTATTTTATTTCTTTCAGCACACACAGAAAAGACAACACCTAAGACTCCTCCACCAAACAAATTAACAGCTAAAAGGTCATCCACAAATGAGAAGAAGGAGCCAGAGGAAGTAACACAGCCCCATGAAGTTATGGAAGGTAGGAAAGCATATGAATGAAACAGGATGGGTGTTACCTGAAGGAACATTAAAGACCATTTTCCTGCTCTGGAAATAGAAAGCCGGTGCGAGACATTACCAGACAGTTACCAAGCTTGGAACTGCTCGGTTTATAAACTAATTACCTCACCTAGACCTCAGGATACTGACTTTGGAGACTTCATTTAACAGATTTTGGAGTGCGGTGATGTCTCCTGCGTCTCTATTGGATTTTCACACACATCTTCCAAAAATATGTTACATGCCATTGTCATTTTGGACCAAGTCCACGGCTGGAACAGGAAGGGTGTTGTATTTTGGGACAGTGATGAATTGGCAGGACCAGGATGGGAAAGTCTCCTAGCAGGCTTCTCTAGCCTTAATCAAGCCAGGCCTCATGCAGCTTCAGAAAACACATACAATTTATTTTTTCTGAATGGAAAATATGTTGCTTTCCTGTGTTCTTTTGATATTCTGTTCCAGCATTTTAAGTGATAACTTGGGAGATCAGTTCCAACTTGAAACCTCAAGTGACAAGCATGAAATGAGACTAGAAATCAATTTTGGCCAATATTTTAATCCTTACATAGTTTATTTTAAATTTGGAGTATTTACTTTCTGCTGTGGCAATTTCCTATTACAAAAATCAATATAGCAGGTCGAAAGAAACAAAATTAAGGAAATTCAAATAGCCATTAATAGGATCCCACTTGGCTTACGGTATTTCAGACACATCGGGTGGGAGGAAAACCTATTCTGTAACACTCTGCTCATACTGCCACTTTTTCTACAATGCATTTACACAGGAATTATTTCTCGCACTGCGGTATTATAAGTTCTTTCAGCCTGCTGGGAGAGACACTGATTCTTGCTGATAACAGTCATCAGGCCGTGACCATCAGCAATAGCTCAGATCTTTTTATATTTTCAGATTTGTTCAAAAGCTGACCAACATGGTCCCAAACCACACGATACTGCACTTGGTTTTTTCAGGTTTTCAACAAACAAATGCCAATTCAGCTGCAATGGTAGACAGCAACACAGCAGAAATCATAGAAAAAGCCCATAAAACACAAAACCTATGTGAAAACAGAACTAAATGGCAAAACTTCAGAGAGAGAACACTTAGAGAAAGATTAAAATGCAGAAGCGTTTACTGTTAATTTCTGCTGAATATAGCTATATTAACAATTTGACTCAAGTCAATGTAACAATATATACAAGTAGAGACTCTTAAAGCTGTAGATCACAAAGAGAAAAAACATCCAGGATATAAAAAGATACAGAAGGAGATGCAGTCAGGTGTCTGTATTTAGAAAATTTATTTTCCTCCTGTTTCCCTGCCTCTCTCATTCAAGTCCAGGTCATAAGTTATAATGTTATAATTAAGTCCAGGTTACTTTGGCTCTTCTAAAGTATTTATGTTTTGACAGTTACATGAGTACATAAACTGGCAACTTATCAATTTTTAGGTTTCCACATCTTTTTCTTTTTGGCCAGTTTACATAAATGTTTCAACCACTATAACGCTAATTAAGTGCAATTTTACACAGATTCTCCCACCACCCCAAAACCTGAAGGCACAACCCCTGCTGCCACAGAGGCACCAACGACCAAGACAGATTCTCCCACCACCGCTAAGGTTGAAGAAACAACCCCTGCGGTCACAGAGGAACCGGTGACTGAAACAGACTATCCGACAACCGCTGAAGCAGAAGAGCCAACTCCTGAAGCTACAGAGGCACCAACAACGATGGCTGACTCTCCCACCACCCCCAAACCTGAAGACACAACCCCTGCTGCCACAGAGGCACCAACAACCAAGCCAGACTCTCCCATGACCCCAAAAGCTGAAGACACAACCCCTGAGGCCACAGAGGAACTGATGACTGAGGCAGATTCTCCCACCGATCCCCCAGAAGATGAAGAGAAAACTGCTGTGCCCACAGAGGCACCAACAACCATGGCTGAGTCTCCCACCACACCAAAACCTGAAGACACAACCCCAGAGGCCACAGAGGCACCAACAACCGAAGCAGACTCTCCCACCACCCCCAAACCTGAGGAGACAACCCCAGAGGCACCCACAACTGAAGCAGACTCTCCCACCACACCAAAACCTGACGACACAACCCCAGAGGCCACAGAGGCACCAACAACTGAAGCAGACTCTCCCACCACCCCCAAACCTGAAGAGACAACCCCAGAGGCCACAGAGGCACCAACAACTGAAGCAGACTCTCCCACCACCCCCAAACCTGAAGAGACAACCCCAGAGGCCACAGAGGCACCAACAACTGAAGCAGACTCTCCCACACCCCCAAACCTGAAGACACAACCCCAGAGGCCACAGAGGCACCAACAACTGAAGCAGACTCTCCCACCACCCCCAAACCTGAGGAGACAACCCCAGAGGCACCAACAACTGAAGCAGACTCTCCCACCACACCAAAACCTGAAGACACAACCCCAGAGGCCACAGAGGCACCAACAACCGAAGCAGACTCTCCCACCACCCCCAAACCTGAAGAGACAACCCCAGAGGCCACAGAGGCACCAACAACTGAAGCAGACTCTCCCACCACCCCCCAAACCTGAAGAGACAACCCCAGAGGCACCCACAACTGAAGCAGACTCTCCCACCACACCAAAACCTGAGGGGACAACCCCAGAGGCCACAGAGGCACCAACAACTGAAGCAGACTCTCCCACCACCCCCAAACCTGAGGACACAACCCCAGAGGCACCAACAACTGAAGCAAATTCTCCCACCACCCCCAAACCTGAAGACACAACGCCAGAGGCCACAGAGGCACCAACAACCAAGGCCGACTCCCCCACCACCCCCAAACCTGAAGAAACAACCCCAGAGGCACCAACAACTGAAGCAGACTCTCCCACCACCCCCAAACCTGAAGACACAACCCCAGAGGCACCAACAACTGAAGCAGACTCTCCCACCACCCCCAAACCTGAAGACACAACCCCAGAGGCACCAACGACCAAGCCAGACTCTCCCACCACCCCCAAACCTGAAGACACAACCCCAGAGGCACCAACGACCAAGGCCAACTCTCCCACCACCCCCAAACCTGAAGACACAACCCCAGAGGCACCAACGACCAAGGCCGACTCTCCCACCACCCCCCAAACCTGAAGACACAACCCCAGAGGCACCAACGACCAAGCCAGACTCTCCCACCACCCCCAAACCTGTACACACAACCCCAGAGGCACCAACGACCAAGCCAGACTCTCCCACCACCCCCAAACCTGAAGACACAACCCCAGAGGCACCAACGACCAAGCCAGACTCTCCCACCACCCCCAAACCTGAAGACACAACGCCAGAGGCACCAACGACCAAGGCCGACTCTCCCACCACCCCCAAACCTGAAGACACAACCCCAGAGGCACCAACGACCAAGGCCGACTCTCCCACCACCCCCAAACCTGAAGACACAACCCCAGAGGCACCAACGACCAAGGCCGACTCTCCCACCACCCCCAAACCTGAAGACACAACCCCAGAGGCACCAACGACCAAGGCCGACTCTCCCACCACCCCCAAACCTGAAGACACAACCCCAGAGGCACCAACGACCAAGGCCGACTCTCCCACCACCCCCAAACCTGTACAGAAAACACCACCTATCGTACTCACTACCATCGCCGGATTAGTAACAACTGCTAAAGAAGACACAACCACTCAAAGCATTGGGGCAGTCACAACTGAAGCAGACACAACTGTTTCAGAAACAACAGCAGAAAAGAAAATTACAACTCCTGCAGCCAAAGTAGCAACCAGCACAACTGCAAAAGATACGACTACAGCAGCACAAAGGACGGTAGTCACTGCAGCTAGTGCTACTGAGATTGTAACAAAAACTGACAAAAAAGACAGAACAACAGCTAAAACTGTTACTACTCCTATAACTGAAGAGCCGACCACTAAAATAGAGACAACCACGGTGAACAAAGAGATAACAACACCCAAGAAAGACAAAACTACTGTGCTTAAAGACATTTTAACAAGTTGGAAAGACACAACTACTGTAACTACAGTGATAACAGCTAAACCAGATGACTCTCCTAAAGGTAAGGACGATACTCCAAATACAACTCCTACAGCCAAGCCAGTTGTCACTACAACAGCTGAATCAGAAACAACTACTGCGGACAAAACTACTGCAACCACAGCTGCAGAAAATGAAGCAACCTCAGCTAAACAAGACAAGACTCCCATACCAAAAGAGACTTTAACAGCTAAAAAAGAAGAAAGCCCTGTGGGAACAGCAACTGTAACAACAGCAGCTACAACTCCCATGCCCAAGCCCACTGTGTTGACAGCAACCGCCAAAACAGATTCAACTCCCAAACCCAAGGAGATTGTGACAACTAAAAAAGACACAACTATGGAAACTAAGCAGACTGTCACAGCTGCAGCTAAAGAGAGCCCAATTCCTACTTGTGGTGTTGTGGAGACAGTAACAGGTGGTAAACCAGAGGTAACGATCATCAAAGAAACTAGCCTCATACCTGAAAAAGAAATGGAAGATGCTCCTGAGAAGGTCCCTAATATTGACAAGGGAGAGGAAACTACAGTTACCAAAGAAACCACTACAAGAGAGAAAAAAGACACTATAGAAGAAATGTTTATTGTTACTAAAGGGACAGCCAAGCCAAGTGTACATTTCCAGGAAGTTACTGACACGAGAGATGAGCCTTATCCATCCAAGCCTGAAACTCTGCCAGCAAAAGAAGAGCCTGAGATAATCAACAAGCCTTTAATACACACTGCGGACCTGCCAATTTTAACTGGAGAAACACAAGGTAATTGCATTCCAGTAGGTACAAAAGCACCCGTAACTCAGCCAGAGAGCACAACAAAACATGTGAGTAAAGGACATGCGAGACCTTTCTATCTGGTGCCAGAAAAATGTGGCACTCCTGTCCTGGTGGTCAGCTATGACCTGAATACTGGTACCTCAGTTTTCAGTTATGTTGTTATGGAAATTCTCCATGTAGTTTAGAGTGTGATCCTATTTCAGTAATTGTTTCAGATGAAAAATGTTTGCTGTAAGTACGGTGAAAGATGCAAACACAAAAAATGAAGGACAAAGAAGATACATTCCTAAGTCCCATGAAAACATTGCTAGGGAGTCAGGCTGAATATTCACCATTACTCATGGTACCTAACCTGTCATTTTGTAGTCACATACAAAAAAGATGCCACATAAGACAGGTAAGAAGTCTTTCCCCTGTATTCTTTTTCCTTTATGCTTTTTGCCACATCATTTCTCACATCCTCACAGTTTATTTTAATCAGATATATAGCCCCTAGGTTCTTGGGCAATTTTTCAATCATATATTGACACATATTTTGAAAAAAAAAAAGGTTTTTTTTTATAAAAAATACTTCAGTTTTGGTCCAAAACAGATTTATCCTTCCTTTATATTTAACTGAAAGGAAATGCAGGAGGGGAACCCACTAGAGCAACTTGGAGAAACATCAAGTAAACATCCCGGAACATGAAGAAATTAAATGAGGAACATAGCATATGATGCATTTATAGGTCTTTTTCTGAATAACAGGTACTCAGGTCAGCAATAAGTGGTGATATGAAGAAATTAAACGAGGAACATAGCATACGATGCATTTATAGGTCTTTTTCTGAATTACAGGTGCTCAGGTAAGCAGTCAGTGGTGATATCCATACCTAGTCAGGTAAACTGCTGGTCTTACACTCCCAGGACCAAAACATGAGAGACAAACTTTCCAAAAACCTCTCTCAAGTGAGTAATTAAACCCTTTGCACGACAAGTGCCAGGCACAGAGGCCTGAAGGAGAGCGGGCCCCGAGCACGGCCCAACACAAGCGGTGCCGTTGGACGGCCGCGGTGGCGGGCAGGGGAGATAATGCACTTTCTGGTGAATATTAAACCCGAATCACTGCTGTTTTGCAGCCGACAAGGACCTGTGCAACGGCAAGCCGGCGGACGGCATGGTGGCCCTGCAGAACGGCACCCTGGCCGTCTTCCGAGGTAGGCCGGCCCCAGCGCGACCCCCTTCCCCCGCCGCCCTCACCTGCCCGGCCGGGCCCGGCCGTTTCCAGGGCCTTTCTCCCTGCCCGTGTGTGTCCGTCGGTCCGTCTGTGGGTCCACGCTTGTCTCACCGCCTCTCCTCCCGCCCCGCAGGTCACTACTACTGGCTGCTGAACGGCAGGAGCCCGCCGACCACCAACCCCCGCCGGATCAGCGACGGCTGGGGCATCCCATCCCCCATCGACTCGGTCTTCTCCAGGTGCAACTGCGACGGCAAGACCTTCTTCATCAAGGTGGGGAGCCCGCCCTCTGTGTGGGGCAGGTCAGCTTAAAGAAAGGGACAGGTTTTGAAACGCAGCCCCTCAGCATCGCTTACAGAAGGGGGGCTGCGTTGCTCATTTTATAGAAGAAATGGCATTTTTAAACAGCGCGGTGGGTTTGAAGCTTTGTCTCTTCCCCAGCACCCTCCCCCCCCCGGCCTTGAGATGAGGCTTCTCAGGAAAAACCTCAATTCAGTGTTTCCCCCCCACTCCCGTGATTAGCTGGGAGACAAAACATTGATGGAGTTGTTTACATCTCAGCCACGCTTCAAAAAAACCCAGCTCTTTAAAATACAGGTATTTTAGCATGTCTCTCCCTTGCCCAAACGTGGCCTGAATTTGTTCCTAATACATTTCCATTCCTGAAAGATAATGATAGTGAAGCGCAAACACCTCATTAAAGACATTATACAATTATTTACCAATTGGTCATTCAGTCCTGGAATTCAAGCAGTTATTTCTACTTGTGAAAACATCAAGATTTCGCAAGGCCTTGTTCAGTAACCACTCTCACGGTTCATTTCTAAGATAATCGATCCGTATTCAAAAGCGGTGTTAAAAGACTGCAGAAGGTATTTTATGAAGTTGTAGTATTTTTTTCTTGGTTTTAATGGACATAGGAGTGCTTCCAGTCAGTTTTGCCATGTAGTTATCAAAATGCTAGTGTTACGAGTATTTTTCAGGTCTGCATTGAAGCTAAATTACCAAGAATGAATTTCCTCTAAAGCTTATCTTCCTTAAATGATTAGGGTCCCCTCTACTGGCGCTTCACTAACGGTGTTATGGATAAAGGCTATCCCAAACCTCTTGCGAATGGATTTGCAGGCCTAAGTGGGAAAATAGTTGCAACCCTCCCTGTGGCAAGATACAACAGCAGACCAGAATCTGTTTATTTTATCAAAAAAGGTATGTCTCATATTTCAGAAGTTCACAGATGATCAAAAGATGCTTGAATTGCCTCAGTCAGGAATAAAACACAGTTTCTCTTGACTGGAAGACATATTTCTTTCAAAACCAGAAACATATATGATGTCAGTGTGCTACGTGCTCAAAAAATAGCCTGAAGCTTAAAAAATTTGTATTAGTACTTACAGGTCTTTAAGTGCATTTTAAAATAGGGCTGTAAGGAACAGAATCCAGCATTGTAGCACATTAAGTTTTATCTGGTGGTAAAACTATTTTAGTCTCAATTTAATTAGAGAAGGGAAGGCTTTAATCTTACTAGTTCATAACTATGTATGGAAACCTCTCTCCATATTTCTTATTTTGTATTTTAAATTAATTTCCTTATTTTACATGAATGATGTGCTGCCAACGTAAGAATTGCTATCTGAATTTAAAAAGCAGAGGTTAACAAAATGCAAATCCTTTTCTGGACTCTGGCTCTCCTTCTCACGCAGCCTAAAATGATGGTCTCACCCTCTCCTTGATAAATAGGAATGGTGGCAGCAAAAGCAGTTCCCCTGGAATTGCACTTAACTACAGTAACTGTGATGAGACTGCAGGAGGTCTGCTCACTACATCTAGAAGCACACGTTGGATTTAGAAAGCAAGACTTTTTTTTTTTAATCTCAAAACATAGGATCAGATATGAAAAGCTGAAGGCTGCCAGAGTTGTAGATATATTAAAATGATGCTATTGATTTCCTGCATGTAATACAGATATATTTTTTTTTAACCAAATGAAACCAAATGCCTGTTTTAGATGGCAACATGCAACAGTATGTGTACAGACAAGAACCAGCCAAGAAGTGTCAGAGAAGAACCCAGGTTACCATAAAATATCCAGCTTTTGTCCCAAGACTTGTAATAAGGAGACGCTTCCAACGAGCAGCAAGAATGCCAACCATTATTCGGAGTGTCAGAATCAACCCATATCCATCTGGTAACTTATGTTTATTAAGTTTCTTTTATACAACCATTTTAACCTTAGTAGTTTCTGAAACACAACATTCTGTTCCATTTTCTTTTTAAATATTGTACTTTTAAAATTTTTTAATCCAATAGATCTGGCTTGCTGTAGATTACACAAGCAAACGATAGCTTACAGCAAACACACCATGACACCTCCTAACTTCAGTTTTCTTTCGCTTGCAGGAGTTTTGCGTAAGGAAATCAAAATGACTACCTACTGGAGAGGGCTCCCCAAAGTAATTCATTCAACTATATCACTACCCAACCACAATAAGCCCGACGGCTACGATTATTATGCCTTCTCTTACAGTAAGTTCAAGCTAATGCAAGTTACTGTATAGCTCAAAAGACTAAGGGACGGGGAAAGAAGCAAGCCCATGTATCTCAGAGCTTTCCAAAGCATGAGGCTACCACTCCTGATTCTGCACGACTAATTTTAAGCACTACCAAAAAGTCCTGAGCATTAAAATGTTGCCTGCAATCGAGAGATGTTTCTGTTAAAAAGAAATCAAGTTACAGGACAACTAGCAGCAATGAGGTACAACGATTCAAGCTAGCCAGTTGTGGAATACATTGCCGTAAGAGTTCAGGCTTGTAAAGTGACAAAAAACCTGACACTTAAATGCAGAATTACATTAATGATAGATTGAAATCCTTGGACCACTGCCCATTGATCCTTTTTTCACTGGCTTCCACAGAACCATGTTTCTGACAAAACAAAACAAAAAAGGGAGGAACAAGAATCATTTTGGTTCACAGGAAAAAATTATTTATCATGGCAGATTAGGTAGATCCTTTCCCTCTAGGCAGGATCATGCAAAAAAGCACTCCTCAGAATTTTCTGGATTATTCAGAAAAAAAAGCTCTAAGAACTAGTATCCTGTACTGGGTTACAGCTAAAGTCAGTCTCTGCCAGCATGATCCAATTCCTAACCTTAACATAGGCCAATTCACACTCAGGGACCAGAGAGTTCCCACTTTTGTAGTCAGTGCAGGGTTGGTTTGTTTCTAGTTTGTTTCACTTCCAAATTCTTAAAACTATTTCTGTGTTCTAGCAGTAGAAGAGTATTCTTCCATACTCCCTGTTCTTGGGACAGTTTTAATTATTAGCAGTACTATAAAACTTAGCTAAACACAAAGAAGGACATCTAAAAGATAAAAGCTGGGGACGAAACTTCGTTGTTATAGCCCCTCAACTGCACATGTATGTACACAGAATGAAAAAATCTGGTTTTTATGCTTAAATGAAATTAAAAGGAAGTCTTTAACTTCAAGACTCTTTCCATGTACTAAATGTAGTTTCTGGAATTTAATTCTGACATTATCTTCTTTTCAGATCGGTACTACAGTTTGGATGTTGGCAAAAGAATAGCAAGACCTGTTACCGCTCTCACAGGAAAAACTGTATCCAAAGACTGGTACAACTGTCCTAGCAAGTGATGCACAGCAGAGGATTTTAAAAAAAAGATGCCATTTGAATGTTGACATTTTGTCTAATTTTATTAATAAGGACATTGAAATGTGTGCACACAAATCTAAGTATAAAATGCTGCTTTAAGCTCTGGCTTCATTACACTAAAGCAATCACAGGCAAACTGGCACTTTTGTATACACAGCTGTCATTACTTTACAGATCATTTAACTAATGTTTCCTCTGTTCAGGCCTCCTCTGCCTCCCATTGCATGAGTTACACCTGTGTTGGGAGAGAAAACAAATGCATTAATAGGAATCCTTTTCACCCTTTTAGTCAACCATTGGTACATGTGATAAATCATTCTTCCGTAAGGAATTGCTACTGCAGTGATAAAGTGCATTCTCATAAAATCCAAGCTTCCCCTCCCTCCCCTACAGCCTGGTGATACGGATACACTACACTTCCGTCATTTAAAAGAATGTTGTTGACTTGTGCCAAAAGCATTCTTACCATATTTGAAATCAGCTAGTCCCTCCCTTTTGTTACTAAAGAAATGGTGATAGACTCAAAAGAACATCTATCCTAGGTCTACCTCCTCACTTTTTTTTTTTTTTGCTTTAAAATACCAGATACCTGTATTTCAATGCTAGTATCAAATCTTCTACAATGTTAAAATAACGCCAAACTGAATACAATTCATCTAAGGATTTTTCTTAATATAGAAGTTGCAAACAATAATTTATTGTCATGGTTTAACTCTATATTGCATTACAAATATCTGTAATACTTCCAGAAACCTTTTTTGTTGTTTTTTTTAAATCAGTGTAAGACATGGTGAGATAACAACTGGAATCCCTAAATGCCATACGGGAAACTGATAAGCAATGTTAAAACCAAAGATTTCTAAACATGTGCTAACATTATTTTTTTAAATCTTCTTAAAACTTTGCTTAGTTTAGGATCTACTGCACTTTACACTCTGTCCACTGGTAAGAACCAAGTGCCACATAAGAAGAAAGTTTGCCTAACTAAAAAACTGCTCAAACTAACATACTAAAACAAAACTACACAGCTCTTAGGGTAATATATTGAAAGATAGGTCAGGGGTGCTGTATTATTTAATGTCTCCCAAGCAAAGACAGGCTTATAAAGTAGTAATTCATATATGGTCCCCACAGGAAGAAAGTACTAAAAACATGTTTTAAAGAGTCTGACTCTGGGCACCCATGAACACTTACCCCTTTGTCTGTTGAACTGACGACCACGAACACCAGTTCTTAATGTCGGCGGCTGAAGTCTGACACGTCGAAATGGCTTAGGCTGATTACTGCTTGTGTCTGTGAATAAGTGGAAATGCAGGAAAGAATGTCTGTGTCTAGTACAGTTTCTCAGTGTTAATGTTTACATTATTTGATGCGCATTATGCTCTTGAATTTAGTTTAAAATTATGAAGGTGCACCCTTATTTCACTGACATCTCTGATATAAATAAAAGCCTCAAAACAAGTAAGTTTGGGAGTTTTTTCATTACCTATGCTAAGTGGTAAACTGGTAACTCAACAGTGATTTACTTACTGTTCTCTGATGATTTAATTGAATGAAAAAGTATTTTTAAATCTGACATCAAACATAACAGTGGACAAAATCACCACAGTATCAGTAACTTCTGCTCCTTGAAGCATTATTCTTACTACGGCCTACTCTAGTTACTGTGGTCCAAGAAAAAATTGATGCCTATAGTCTTAAAAAACAAAATGTGACCTTGCTCTAAGAGTTCTGTCTTATTTTGCGTATCTTGGCTATCAGCAGTGCATGATGCTGGTCCAAAAAGTTCCCACATGTAATGAAACAGTATGAAACAACCGTTTCCAGCAATTCCCGTACCTGCAGATGAACTAGAAGGAGGATCTTGACTAGTGGAAGGAAGATCTGACTCATCAGATGCTTGAACAGATTCTTCTTCTTGTTGGCTATCAATTTCTAGGCCTGCTTCTGAAGTAATTCTAGAAGAAAAGGAGGGGGACGAAAGACATACATGTATATTTACATAGTGTCAAAAAGCTCAGGAAAAAAAGCATCAACTCAGAGCAGAAAGATTCCTATGCAAAATTTCCCTGGAAATTTTCACAGGTTTTATTCTGTTTTGTTGCTTCCCCCCTGCCCCAATCATGAGAGATTTATCTGGCTTTTAGAAAAATAACGATGTAATTTCCTTGATATGCAGCCCAACTCTAGATGCATAGCTGACATAATTGTCTTTCAGAAGTGGTCATAGAAGCTATTTGATAATGATAACTAAAAAAACCTAATGTGACGGTGGTGTGTCTGTTTAGGCAGAAGAAGAATGAAGTGGAGGGACCACCACTGACCAGTTATGCCTAAAGATCGCTTGGTGCGGTACCTAAGTTATTTGGACTCCATCTTCAAAAGAAAAAAAACCAAAAAGCATTACAGGGCTGGAAAAAAAATTTAAACATTGGATGTAGTTTAAATGCAGCTCACTTTTTGGTATACATTTTATTTACTTTGATTAGTACATAAAAACTTTAGAAGATGATAACTAAAGCTCATAAATTGCCCAAACCATCTGTTCTCTACTAGGAACAGATCGACTCACTCTCTTATCAAGCTAAAAGTCTGTTCTGAACTTCAGATTGTTCTGTGAACCATTTAGTTCCTCTGTGGAGATACTTCTAATCACTAGAGATCAGATGGTTTTGTAAGAAACAAATTTGAGACCTTAACATTAGAAAACCCATCCTCTGCTCATCTACTCGTAGGCAGACTATGGCAATCCAAGTTGGTGCTGCATCAAGAAAACTGTGTGGCTTATTTAACTCGCAGCAATAACATTTAAATTTTTTATGACGAAACCTCCTACCTCCTGCAATCAGTAGATAAAAGTTTAGGTAAATTGTGAACTAAACATCTTTTATTATTATGCAATCAATAAAAATCAAAAGACAGCATAAAACGATAACCTATCACCTTTTAGATTTGTAATGTATTTAGTCATAATAAAAATAAAGCAATTACTATAAATATTAAAAGTTGCACTTGCAAAGTGTAAGACAAAATCATTTGTCCATCAAACTCTTAAGAAGTGCTTATCCCCCTCTCTTGTGCTACATCTTTTCATACTTTGGCACTGCCTTTACTGGATGACTTCATTGTGTATGCTTGCGTTGTAACAAGGAGTGATTTTCTCTATGAACAAAATGCTTTAGCCTTTATTCCACAAACCCCACTGGGGCCTTTACCATCAGTGTTTGACTAGTCCAGAGCCCTTTGTGTTCTGAAAAATACAGATTTTTTTTTTTTTTTTTTGTTGTGTGACTTTAATATTAGCTATGTTAAATCAGAAGGAGAAAATCAGAAGAAAATCTTCAGTTTTAGACAAAAAGGTCAGATTTAGCTACTTCACAAAATTACCAAATCCCGTTTGAGCTGTCCCTCCTACCAGCATGGGGTAAACTGAAAATGAATCACAGGCACACTCAGATAAAAACAAATCATTAAAAATAACATGACATCAAGTCTTAGCGAACCAAACAAGTCACAGTTTACCCTTCAGATTCTGCCTCTGCAAAAACTTCATCCCCATCATCACCGGCTCCAGCCTCCGTAGTGGTGGAGAGATTGCCAGTGGATGTCGTCACCATGGGGACAGACTGGGAAGCATGCTCCGAGGCGTCAGCTGATGCACTTTCTGTAAAAACTGTCACTGTACAAGAAAGGTAGTTTAATAAACATAGAGTTAGTTTGAATTTCCTACAGAAAATTTATGGAAATCTTTGGCACGTCGGGGAAAGGGCTACTGGAATACTCCTGATGCAGCAATAAGCTCTATAACAATAATGAAATTCTTTTCTGGAAAGTCAAGGTTTCCAGCTTTTACTTCAGCTTGCAAATTTCTTGCCACTTACCTGGTGCTGCTACTTGTAATGGTGTTGTTGGAACGCTGCGGCCACCTGATTCTTCCTCATGAGCAAGGAATAGTGGGGTTTCATACATTCCTAAACCTGCAACACAGGAAGTTTTAGTCACAATTAAAATAGCCAGCTAAAAACCAGATTAACTGCTGTCTTCTCTCTGTACACTTGATGAAATCCAGTGATTTGTACATAAATATGGAGATTTTCGTGTTTTAAGTTGTTTTGACTTACTGCCAGAGCTAATTACAATTTATTGAAAGGTAAAACCTTGACAAAAATATTACTAGTTGTTTTACTTTCATCCTTTTCTTATGCCATTATGTTGCTGTGACCTTTCTTCAAAGAACAGCATACTGTTCCATGCTGGCAGGGATGCCGGGGAAAGGGACAACAGCCAAGACGACATCAGACAAATTGCCTGGCCATCTCTTAGCAGGTAAGGAAATATCCCAAAGGTTTCTTCTTTGCGTTTGCTGCTTCCTCCTATTATTTTACTACCGGAAAGCTACAATCAATAGTGAAAATAAAGCTAAAAGCCCTTTCTTCAATATTTCATTTCTCCTTAAATGAAGTTTCTCTTGTGCCCAGCAGGCAATTTGTCCTACATTAAATTTCAGCTTCTCTGGTTCACAAGCCTGTTGTTCCCACCCACAGAAGCATTCTGCTTTTTAAACCGTATTACAAACAGAAGCGCAGCAGCTTGAAGGAAACACCTTTTTCCTTTCAATTAGTCTCTCTCTGCTGACAACTATTTAACAGTCGCAGGTTTGCACACTTCAACAAGTACATGAAGTAGAACTGCATTTTATTGGCTGCATTGTTTGTTTTTCACTCCCACCACGATGGAAAAGAACGTGAAGTGGATTTACCTCCTTGGGATGCAAGCTGACCAAGGTCAGAGTGACTTGAGCTAGTTTGTGGCATATCTTCAGGGGGTCCAAATCTGAATCTAGGAACTCCAGCTACCTGGGGGGAACTATCAAAATAAAGATTTAAGGAATTCTGCAATTTTTCCAATGCTCGGGAAGGAAAAAAAGACAACTTTCTGACCAAAACAAGAGGACAAATTATGCATGAGGCAAAATGAACTGACCATAAGTTAAAATGCTGCTAATTAAATAGCAAATACTTTCACAAACTTCTTTGGACTGCATATGAAATCAGTAAAACAGTGAAGAGAATAGTCTTTACTTATTCATCTTATGAATTCTCACAATTTTAAGTGGATTGCTGAACATGTCCAGAACCGTCACACATCCAAAAATGGAGATAAATTTCCCTACTTTTATTGGTAATATCTGGGGGGAAGTGTGTGTGTGTGGGGGAAATGGGGAAGGAACTGAAATAGAAGATTTTTTTTTTTTCCTTAAATCAGTATGTTACAATACACTGGAGACTATCAGCCTCCTAATTTGCTGGCAAGTTTCATGATGCACAGTTCAAACAATGATTACTTATTTGTAGATGCAGTCATGCATCATACTACTGAGCACCTTTTAGCACGTTACTCCAATCACATTTCATTTGAATTTATCTTCATTACAATGAAAACCAGAAGGAAATAGATGCCTTTTTTTTCTTTACATCTACTTACTGAATGGCTTCTGCAAATCCATCTGTACGATGTGGAACGACTAGAGTTGGTGTGCTTGGAACTGTTCTGTCCTCATCATCAAAGAAGTGTTGCTGCTGGGAAAAAAGAGACTGATATGAGAGCCTACAATGTCTTTCCAATTTCTACCAAGCCGAGTTAAAGGTTGGTTTGCTTTTTCCACATTGTCCAGCAAAACAAAGACACATTTAGCTCTAAAAAAATTCTTGTCTAATTTCAGACATCTAAATCTCAGCTTGTTAGACAGATCACCCTTATAGGCAATAAAAAAACCCAAACCAAACTAAAAACTATACACTTGCAGGGCACTCATCTTTCAAAGGATTTTTAGACATCAACTCTACGAAATCATTCTACCACCAAAGTGCCATGCCTCCCTGTTGACTACAAAGGAATCTTAAGGTGACGCATTCATAAATAAGATAGGAATCATCTGTCTTGATCTGGATCTGTAATGTACCTAGCATGTGGGGTTTTTCAAAAAGTGAATCAAATAATCTGTTCCCTATAGACTTGTGTCCTTTGTTCCTGCATTGCCTCCAAAGACAGAAACCTCAGCTCCCTCTTCCCTTGCCCTCCACGAGGCATCCTCTTCATCTCCCTGTCTTCCTCCCCTATCTTTCAAACCTTTCCCTCCAAAGTACCTGTAAGGTCCCTCCCACGTGCTCAGTTACCGTGCAGGCAAAAAGCAGTAGGTACCGAGGCCAGTCCCAATGAGAAATGGAATGGCAGGTACACGCAAGCCAAGCAGAATCAAAAAATCCAAGCTGATGCCTTTGATCCCAGAAAAGATATGTTTTTAGTCAGTTAGTCAGTCTCTCTCCCCTTCCTCGCTGAACTTGGCATTTGTTCTGTCAAATACAGCTGAAGTTGAGTTAAGGGCTCAAAATTAGCTGAAGAATTACCTGAAATTCCTTTAGGATGGGGCTGAAAACATCTGTATTATTTTTCTCAGTAACATATCCACTTTAAAAGACTGACTCTAAAAAACAAGTAATGTAAACTGCCTTGGACAAAACCAATTCAATCTCTTCCTGGGATTTTTCTGTTATTTGCCTTCCATTAATACAGAAATTAACAGGACTGAGATATTACCTGCAAGGCTACAGAAACCATCCCACCCCTGAAGTCAGTAGCTAGACTTCTTTAAAAAACAAAATAAAACCCAAGAGTTATGAAGGTTCCCTCGATGCAGGTTTTTAGTAGCAGACTCTCATATACTTACCATCCCACCTATACCAGGGGTTAGCTGAAGTCCACGCCCCACAGACTGTCTTCGAGTCATCTGGATTCTCTTTAGAGTAAAGAAAAAACAGCATGAATGCTTTCCTGGAATTCTAACAACATACAATTATTCAATCAGAGCCAAGGATAGTGGCTAAACGACTAGGTGTACAACACTGCTATGTACAGCATCATACCTTCTTAAAGAACAGAACACAGCAGCAGGTACGCCACGTCTCGTATCTGCTGCCTGCTCTAACCATGAAGGAGAATCATGTAGGTTTAAATTCTGGGAAAGTGACATTACTATCTTACTCAACTTTCTACTGAGGACAGAAAACTTGAACACAGAAATACTGCAGCTCCAAGCCTCAGAACAAGTTCATGGTAAAGGGTAATTTCAGTCAGGATATTTTTGCAAAATTTGGATTATGCTGTTTTAATTTACAACATCTATAGGTCTACATCAAAGCATAATCATGGGTTGTGAATCAGTGAATTGTAGTCAAAAATGAATGGCAACTCTCCTTTGCCCCATCTGCATCAGGGCAGAGACTAATAAAAACCCTTGACAATCTGTCTGATTTACAACCCGTCCAAGAACAGCTTTTGTAGTGGAAATATCAGCAGTCACTGACTGAAACAACGCTGGTATTAACAATTTCAAGATACAAATCTATCATGAGTGCCTTACTGCTTTTAATGACCCCTGTCCAGCCATAATCTGCAGGATGAGACATGTTAAGCCAGTTTGCTCAGCTACCATTTTTAGCATGCTAAATAAATGTCATCTGTTTTTACAACAGGCAGAGTACTTAGGTTTTATTTAGAAGAAATCATACAGTAATTTTTTTTTAAAAGTCTTCTGAACTGCTAGAGGTAGTTCATACCTGTACTGGGGGACCCAGCTCTTGAGGAGGAGCGTGAATAGTTAGTCGTGGGGGCAGTGGATGTGGTGGTCGGCGTGGTGACTGTGGGGGCCGAGGGGTCTGTCTCTCCGAGGCTGACGATGGCTGCTGTTCTCTTGAACTTTCATGAGGAAAAGTGGACTCGGCAGCACTCGTACTCCCTTCTCCTAAAACATACAGACGTATACAGGAGTAAACCCATGTCCTCCAAACCAAGTTGAAAACATGAAGGCAAGTCTTCAAATTCTGCTATCTCATTAACAGAGATATTTTTACCCTTGCAAGAGTGGGGATAGGTCAGTACTGTTATTTAAAAATTACTTAAAATAATAAGACTTGTGCAAGCTACATCAAGAGCAGCACCGAGACAAACTACTGATTATTCAAGTGCTGATTTAGAGAAAGGAGATGAATCTACTGAGCCATCAACAGCAGTTTCCATATCAACCAGAGCTTGTCGGGTTTTCAAAGCAATGTAGAATATATCCAGAAAAGAACACCTGAAAAGAATCTACATTTCAGGTTTACATTTCAGGTCTTCAGTGCGTATTTTAAGTGCATATTTTAACACACGCAGAACGGCTTCTTCATGTCCCCCCCCTTACAGACATAGACTTTGGAGCAACATGGAATAACATACCACTGTTTTGAGAATCTGCTGCCCTCTGGTTGCTTTCGCCTCCTCCCATGCTTTCCTCAGTTTCTGTTCCAGGGTCTGTACCGTCAGCACCCTAAAAAACCACATAAACATAATATGCCTTAGCACTAAGCAACTTATAGGCTGCAAAGAGAATATAAAAGCAGTAAAAAAGCATTCAGAAAGTAAAGAAAGTAAGGTGCAGATCTTAAAATATTTCTGTAAATATCTACAAAGTCAGGTAAACATATACCACTGTGTGAAATTTCACAAGTTCTGCCTATCTGTACATAAACAATTGTGAACAATGTAGCCATCATCGTTTAATAATAATAGACAATGAAATATACAGCTTTTGACGAAACTGCCTTACTAGCTCTGCAACTACAGTATTTGTTGCTGGCTCTTGTACTTTGCATTTTCATTCAGCCCTCATAAACATTTGAAGTTGCCTTTTCTTCTGAAAACACCCGTTATAACAGAAATTACTATCACCTACTAGCAGTCTCCATTTTCTGGGATGAATTCATCCTAAGATTTTTCTCTCTCAAGTATTCAAATCTGTGCAGATGCCTTACACCACCAATTTATTTCAAGAAATTTAACAAGCTATAAAAAAGGTGCAAATCTCACCTCGGCATCATCTGCTTCATACCCATCGTTACCATCAGCACTACCAGTTCCTTCATTACTGTCGTCACCTTCATCTCCCATCCCTGTGTCTTCATCATCATCCTCATCTTCCTCTTCCTCATCCTCGTAGTCCTATGACCAGACCATAAAAAAGCCTTAAAGGAAGTGCGGAAAGCATAGTGGAATAATTTCAAATCCCGAAGTGGTACATTTCACTTTGTGGTACACAGACCACCTATGCGTCTGGATCTCTTTCAGAAGATGTTCAGCATTTGTTATCCACAGAGGAAACGTACGTATTTTTTGCCTGCTGTGGTAGGTTACCTTTGCTGGCTGCCCAAAACCCACCCAGCCGCTCCCTCTTCAACAGGACAAGGGGAGAAAAATAGGATGGAAAAGCTTGAGGGTCAAGACAAAGCCAGGCAGATCACTTACCAACTAACATGACAGGCAAAACAGACTTAACTGGGGCAAAATTAATTTAGTTCGTTGACAATTAAAAACAGAATCGGATGGTGAGAAAGACAAAAACTAGAACACCTTCCAGCCACCCCCTTCTTCCCAGGCCCAACTTCACTCCCTCATTCCCAACTCCTCTTCCTCCTCCCCCACCCCAAGCAGGGCAGAGGGGATGAGGAATGGCAAATTGAGGTCAGTCCATAGCAGTTTCTTTCTGCTGCTCCTTCCTCCTCACGCTTTTTCCCCCATGTGGGTCCCCTCCACACACTGCAGTCCTTCAGGAACTGCTCCGCTGGGTCCTTCCCACTGAAGGGCTGCCATCCATCAGGATAAACCTGCTCCTGCATTGGCTCCTCTTCATGGGCCAAGGTTCTTATTCCCCTGTGGGATGCAGTTTCCTCCAGGGAATATCCTCCTCTCCACAGGCTGCAGGGAAATACCTGGTCCATTGCGATCTCTTCCATGGGCTACAAGGAATATCTGCTCCAATGCGTGGAGCACCTCTTCTTCCTTATTCTTCTTTGACTTTGCAGTTCGCAGGATTGTTTCTCACGTTTTTTTTCTCCTCCTCACACTAACACCGCCATGCAGCATTTTGCCCTTTTTTATATATGATGGGCTCAGCTGTGTCCTGCAGTGGGGTCACTGCAGAGCCAGGTTGGAGCAGGTTGTTCCCAGCACGGGGAAGCCCCCAGCCTCTCCTCACAGAGGCTGCCCTTCTATGTTAAATAGTCTTAGATAATCTAGAGGCACTGTGGAATTTTATGACTTAAAAAAAAAAATCAAGCTGAATTATTGAGTACCTTTAAAACACTAGAAGTTCAGGTTACATAAATACAGTAAAAAAAATATTTTTGATTAAATTAGTCCTTCCAGGTGAGCTTTATATCTGATCAAAGACAAAATCATAAATAAAGTAGTTCATAAATAAAGTAACGCCATGATATACATACTTCCTGCTCGCCTTCGTTTTCTTCATCATCATCATCTTCATCATCACTATCAATTACAATGACATCATCTCTCTTGGACTGACCATCCTGAGATGAAGAAGTGTTTTGCTGATCTGACTGAAGAGGTCCAAGATCTATTGGGATAGACTGGGAAGTTTCTTCACTATCCTCCATGGGAGTGTACTCTCCCTGGGTAACACCCTGTAAACGACAGAAGTAAATTACCAGAAGAAACAAAATGAAACGCAGCATATACAATTCTTAAAATGCTCTTCAGAAAGGGTCCATTGTATTTATAAGAGTTTCCTGTTTCCACTCAGCTCTCAACCTTGACCAAATGGGGGCCTGCTCTACAACACAAGTATTTTGTCTTTCACTTCCAAATGTCATCAGCGATGGATGCCATCATTAGGGATACTTTATTCGTATATGATGCATTTGTACGTGTATCAATAAAAAGCTGCTGTCTAAATGCTTGCCTATTTCAGGCAAGAAAGGAGCTGTCACCGAGACCTGCACAATAAGCAAATACAGATGCACAGAGCATTGCTGACACCTTACTTCACACCCAGCCAGAACAATTGCCTGGTTACTTAGAGAGGCACTCTCTGAGCACTCCACACCACCACAGTTACTGTCAGTGCACAGGGCTGGTGATGGGACAATGAGAAGAGAAGAAGAAACAGACTCTGATGCTTACAAGAGAAACGCTAGTTATTGTTGTTCGATAATAACTAACCAAGATAGGAGAGGACAAAAGAGAATGCTACAGACATTGTCACCAAGCAACTGCAGACAACTAAGTGTCTCCCCAGGATGAGGGACCAACCAACTCTGTCTTCTAAGCGCGAACTCTGAGCTGCTGGTTTGGAGTTCTTTTGGTCTGGAGGAACAGTAATGCAATTCATGTGATAGCCAGACACAGAGCTAGCAAATAGTTCTCCTTCCATTCAGCACTAAATGAATGACTAAAGACTCAGCACCCACCAATGCTTAAAGAAAATAGATTCCACAACTCAACATGAGGTTTTGCCAAGTTAGAGGACTACCACAACTTTTGCTTGTTTCTGAGGTAAAAGGAGATTAAATTCATGGTTTTCACTTATATTTGGCTTTCCTAACACAGCTACAATGGGCAATTTACAGAACTAGAACAAAACCAACTTTTTTTTCCCTGTTTATCACATCATGACCCATCTAAGCTGCATTAATATTCTGAAATGTTACTTTTATAGGTCTGTGTAGAATGAGATGAGTATCTATCCTTGAACACTGCAAGTCTAAACTTTAAAATGTTATAAATGGTTTCCATTGGAAACCTGCAGGATCTGATTTGAGATTTCACTTCTGAAAATGTTGAGTGTTCAGGGAAAAAAAACCAAAGAAGATAGCTATTTCGAAGCCGAAACGAAGATTTTTTTCTTTTCAAATATGCTTACTTCTCCAATTGAGTCTTGTGAGTCTTGATTGTATGTTTGAGTTTCTACCTCACCATCAGTGCTCTCTTCTGCTGTCACTTCCTCCTGAAAGAACATATATTTTTCTTGTTTAAAACACATAGTTAGCTGTAAAGTTTGGTTCTTTAACATGTTTGAGATTTTTTTTTAAACTTTTTTAAAGAAATTATCTTTTCCCACAACGATCATGGGCAACATTTTGTTCCCCTTTATTCCTTACATCTGCTTTTATCTGCACCCCATTTCTCTGCTCTGGAGAAATACAATTCTCTCACACCAGTATTTCACATGCAGCTCCTGTAAGCTTTTCCATGGAACTTATCTTTGCTTCCCTGGCACCTCCTCAAGTACACTGTATTTTATTCCAGAATAACTGCAGATAATGACCTTCCAGACCACACTGAAAAATATTTTAACTTATTCCTCCTCAATGCTAGGATATGGCTCTTTCTTTTCCATCCTACAGTTCACTAAGATTTACATCACTCATTGCAACCGGTATAACCTCTGCTTTTTACGATACTCAAACGTAATTGCTTCCTGACAGATTAAAAAGTCATGTTAAGAATTAACTGACTTGCTCTGAAGTAACATACTTGCTCTTTCCATTAAAATCTTCCAAAGAGACAGATTAAATAGTAGCATTTTACGTTCTTGCAAACCTCAGGTCCAACTCTCTGTATGCTCCTCAGTTTCTTCGGAAGCGGTACATCCACTGTTTCCTCCGAGATTTGGTCTGAGTTTTCCACAGTGTTATCCTCCTCTTCCTCTCGTGGACGTTTGGACAGTGAAGAACTTGGGGTAGCTGAAACTTAAAAGAGCCTCTCACTTACTTCCAGAACACCAAAAGTACAAAAGAGAAAAGCAAAAGGTTTTCTATTTTACTCTGGAAGATCGCCTCTTTTTCTGCACTGAATGATAACAAATAGAATCAGATAGAATCACCTTGTGCCATTTCCAAGGACATGAAAACATCAGCCCCTTTTGTTACAAGTCTTATGTTCTTGGTCCTATATTCACAATCTAATTGACACCTAATGTGTCAGGGTATAACTGAAATATTTCTTCCAACATCTTTGACAAGTACACCTAAAAGTTTAACAGCTGAGAAGCAAAAAAAAAAGCAGTTTACAAAAGCATGTTTTGGGGAAAACGTTCATGACCAAAATCAACACTATGCAGGGCAAACAGATGTGCAACAGTGTATCACACTGAGTAGCGTTAGAGTTCTCTGTATTTTATATTCCAGCTTAAGCATCTTACTCATGACTCCTAAAAGTAACGTTGCTCAACAGTACCACGGAAACAGAGGCGGCAAGGTTTGATGTATTAAATCCCTATGCTGCTCTGAATAGATGAACAAACACGAGTTTTTATTTTCTACTTTAAGGAACAAGTGACAACAGCATTTCAGAGATACCATTTCTGAAGGCTTAAGCAAGCAGCCTAACCTCAGAAGTTTGCAAAACGTGCCGTAAACTAAGGCAGGGTGAAAAAACCCAAACAAAAACTAGCCAATTCTTTTGCTGAAGTTAGGCCTGGTTTGACAACGGTCCAAATGGAGCTACTTAAAAGGAACTATTCAAAAAAGTAGGCTTACAAATAACACCAACCTGTGCCAAACACTGCTGTAGAAGTGGAGGGCCTCTCTATCTGAGAGCTCTGTACAACTTCTACAATGGTAGGGGCTGGCTCCTGATTAGCAGGCTCAATCTGAGGATGACTTTGCTGAGTGGGCTGCACAAAAGCAGTCGCTTGCGTCTGCTGCTGAACAGTCAAGATGGGCTGAGAGAGAGATGTCTGAACATTAGGACTGGTGGAACGCACAGAGCCACTAGTGCTTCCAAAGACTGGAACGTGCTCCACAGGTCCTTCTGATTGCATAGCTGAAAGGCAAACAGTAGCACATTCAACTGTCTTCATATTATCTAATACAGCTCTCCATTTCAGAATGCCCTAAACAAGCAGATTCAATGTTTTGCAGATTGAGTTAACATTGCTTATACCCGTCTTCAGTTGAGGAACCATGAACTTTGTTGCAACAGAAGTGGTCATAAACATGCAATATTGAAAAAGATGCAGCAACAATAAAACTATTTGAGGTACTTTCAAATTAATAATTACCGGGATTTCAAGGCAAAGGTAGCACTTATGATTACACTAGATCCTATACTATACTAAAATGCTTACCTTCCTGAGTCTCCTAAAATGCTTACCTTCCTGAGTCTCCACCTGTGTTGTAGGCATGACTGTGGCTGTTGGAGTAGTGGTAGGATTAGTGACTGTAGCAGGAGTAACCATTGGACGGATACTGGCTCTTGGTGTAGACTTATTCCCAGCTATTGCAGCAGCAGTCACTTTACTTGGAGTTGACACAACTGGAGTTGGTTTAATGTTTGCTGTTGGTGGATCTGAAGTGCTAGCACTGAAAAAGAGGATATTGGTATCATCACGGTACTGCAGAAAGCAGATGTTAAAAATACCAAATGTAAATACATTATCATATCCAGAAACACTAATTTTTAAAGGTTTAAAATTTAAAAGTCTGACAAAGGCATAATGAATTGTCTTCCAAAATTTGTTTATAGCTTAAAAAAAAAACAACCAACAAACCAAAACAGACCCACTATGCCATCGGCAGTATTTTGTCCAGCTTAGAGGTTTGACAGGTTTTTTCAAAGGTAATCAACTAGAGATGTGTAAGCAGATCTAAAGGAGCAGTCCGTAGCTTGTACTATTAGCTGTGCTGGGTCTTTATTACATTAAAACTAACTGATTTACTCACTACAGAGCTGTATCATCTCTTTGTTGACACAAGGATCAGACAAATTTTAAGGGGCATTTATGACAGCCCTGTGTTCAAAAGGATGCTGTCATAAAAACCGAAAGGGAGTTTGTTACCTAAACTCAGTAATACAGTAATATTTCCCATTTTAGAGCTTAGTCATTTGATTATTTTATCTGTTGTTAGAGTTACTGTCTATTCCGTCCGTTTCTCACATTTGAGATTCTTGCACAAAGAAGATCCCTCCACAAAACCAAAAAGGTTAAAGGTAACAATCAAAACTGTACAACTTCAAGAAGTCTGACAACATTTAAGGAATCTTTTATGTTTCCCAGATACCTTGTTCCTGGTAGTTAATATGACAATTTAACAGCTTAAAAGCTTTACTGATTAAATGTAGCTGAGAAAACAGGAGGAACACTTTATATCAATCAGTATCTTCAAAGTCGCTTAAGAAAAATTGTGAAAAGCCAGTGGTTTACTAAAAAGAGCAACTAGATAAAAGACAAAACCAAGAAACACAAACCACAGAAACTCTGCAAAACCCTCAAACCCTTCAACTCACATTCCTCTTTCACCTGAAGCTGGGGTAGACTTGAGTGAGATTTGCCTCTGCTGTTCTGGGACCTATTAAGTAAGAAACAGTAATTTGGTAAAATACTTCAGCAGACAGATCTCTTTAATAACAATCGTTTCTCTAACAGACTTGCTAGCATATCTAGTTAAACTCCATGATTATCACAAATTCTCCAAAACAAATCATACCAGTCATACCAAGTATGTAAAACAGTTCAATATTTCTCAGGTATCTTCTGAAGCTATTGAAACAATACAAGCTAGAACCCATTATACTGAACAGATGGATAAAAAGACAAAAATAGAGAGCAGAGTGCAAACAATTCACTGGCCGATTCACAGTGAATGATGTAACTGTATGCTTGTTAGCACTGGGAACTCTGACTATGGTGAGAAATAAGGTTTAAATTAAGTTTTGAATCCTTACTAAAGCCAACTTGTGTATTTCTAAAACCAGGGAACAGTGGGACAATAGCACAGTTTCACAGAATCATAGACTCATAGAAGGGTTAGAGTTGGAAGGGACCCTTCCAAATTTCCCTGTCTGGGGACACCTCCCACCAGACCAGGCTGCTCCAAGCCCCGTCCAACCTTGGCTTTGAACACCTCCAGGGATGGGGCAGCCACAGCTTCTCTGGGCAACCTGGGCCAAGGGCTCACCACCCTCACAGCAAAGAATTTTTTCCTCAGATCTCATCTAAGTCTCCCCTCTTTCAGTTTAAAACCTTTACCCTTTATCCTACCACTACACTCCCTGATAAAAGAGTCCCTTCCCCAGCTTTCCTGTAGGCCCCGTTTAGGTACTGGAGGGGTCTTTAAGGTCTCCCTGGAGCCTTGTCTTCTCCAGGCTGAAGAACCCCAACTCTCTGAGCCTGTCTTCATAGGAAAGTTCAGTTTGTTGGGCTCATTGGGGTTTTTTTATTTTATTGTATTTTTTAAAGTGTAGGAATCCTATGACAAGAATTTCCATCTGCTATTTAGGATGCTTAGAAAAAACATCTTCACATAAACTAGTCCTGAGTATAAACTACTGTATACACAAAACCAAACCAAGCTGGACAATAGTGCTCACACTGAGAGCTGCTGTTCTCGTTCAGTCATGAAGTCACGAGACATGCAAGCTGTTTGTTTCCTCTCCCACAGCCAGCTAAAAGGGTTTTGTACCTTATTTGTAGATTCTGGTGGCTCGTCTCGCTGTTCATGGTGTCGCTCTTGCTGCTCTCTAAGCTCTCTTTCCAGACGGCAGATTCGACCTTCATACTGTGATTTGAGTGCACTCATCCGCACCTCCAGTTCAGTCTTCTGCTCTTCTAATGAACTGCTCTTTTGCTTCCACTCTTCATTTTCTTTTGTTAGCTGTTCTTTTGTACCTAATTGAATAGGAAAGAATCCAGTTTTACCTCTGTAAGGCTGCCTACTAACTCTGTGTGCTGAACACCTCTCTGTCTTAACAGGTTACTGAAGGATTTTGAAATCTTAAAAATGTTGAGCTATTGATGGAGCTCTCAGAGGTAATTTTAACTTTCACATGCCATTTTTCTAATTAAAAATATCTATTAAATATCTATAAATAAAAATTTAATTTAAAAAGTAGTCACAAATGAACAAGACATTTTCAGCAAGCTCTTGCACCATCATTCCTCTCAATATCAATTAAAAACAGAGGAAGTAATATGTTTTGCGCCTGTACACTTAGGGGAGGGAAGAAGGAAGGGGAGAATTACCCAAGCTGTTAGCAGGGTCAATCTGCTCTAATGAACAAAAGGATCACCTTTTGTGATCACCTTGACCAAAACTAAGCAAAACTTCCCACCCTGCAGTGTACAGATAATTATATACTTTTATCATCTCCTGTAGGACTACAATTTAAGTTTTAGAACAATTCCTGTAACATCTAATAATCTAATCCAGAAAAAAAAAACCTTTTAAGTAAAATATGAAGTAGGCCATATTTTCCCAAGCATCCTGTCTAAATGCTTTTCCATAGGAATAAACAAAAACCCAAACAGAAGATGACACCTTGAGGACAGAAAAAAATATTATAATACCAGCTAACTGTGCAATTTTCTGCTTGGCCGCAAGCAAGGTCTTCCTGGTTTTCTCTTCCTTCTCAGTGATCTGTTGCCTGAGCTGTTCTTCCTGTGTAGTCTTCTCTTGCAGATCTTGATGCAAACGAGCAAGTTCTGACTGCAGTTGCGTTATCTGCTCTTGAAGATTTCTAACTTCAGTTTCCTTTTCTGCTACAGTCTAGAGAGAGAGAGAGATTGCAGCTATTGTCCATAATCAGCTACTTTGGCAAATATGTAGCCTAAAAAATTCCAAGGACCTAATATTAGCTGGTCACTGTATCAACATTAAAGAACTTCTAATCAACAGTAGAGGAGTCCAGTCCTCTCTGAATGCAACGGCTGAGAGAACAGCATTCTTTTTCCCACTTATTTATTCCAAGAAACAGCGTGAGACAGGTTTAAGTTCCCTCTTTCTCAACAAGGTAGAGGCACAAATGGGTCACTTCACATATTTCTGTGCATACCTGCACACACAAAAACACCCTTACATTTTTCACAGTGAGGCATTTAAGACTGCAGTAGAGTACGGTACTCTGAAACAGTTCACTCTTCTTACCTTTTGTAAATTTTCAACCTGAGCCTCCAAAGCCTTTGTCTTTACTTCAGCTTGACTGAGGGTGTCCTTCAGCTCTTGTACTTCCTGGGCAGAAACTTGTTCTTCTTGTTGTTCTACTAAAGACTGAGTTGATGCCTCGGCAACCATCTGAAACATGTCAAACGGTATCAGGCTAAAGGGTACTATCTGATTAGTACGTCGCTACTTTCAAAAGTTGCTTCTGCATGCAAACTGATCATTTAAAAAGTTCCAGGCAAAACCCAGGAATTCTAATGAACTCTGAAGATCTGTTAAGAGTGCTCCAAAGTATTAAGTGACGTGCAGCTCATGTTTTGTGGCAGTTTGAGCTAACAGCAGGATAAACAATGTAATTTTCTGCTTTTCTCTTCATGGGTAAGTATCCCCACAATATTATACTAAGGGAAGATGAAGATCATTGGCTAGATTATACATGAGACTAGACGAAAACATACTTCTTAAACAGAATTTCTTTGCAAACAAAGAGAAAGTGTATCTACCTTATCATGCTGTGCTTTCAGCTCCTCGTACTGAGTCTTGTACCTGCGCCCGATTTTCTTGACCTGTGTTATAGTTTTCACTTTTTCTTGTATGTCAGCTACCTTAGCATCTAGTTCTTTCTGCAAAGTATCCTTTTCCGTTCTTATTTTAGTTACTTCATCCTTCAGGCTCTGAACAACATTCTGGCTTGTAGTCAAGGATGCATTAGTTCTAAATAACAAGAGATTGGAGGAAGATGCAAATGAGATGTTTGAAATAATTAATACATTTCAATGTTGATCATTTATGTAATAACACAGGCACTACCTGTAGTGAATTATGTTTTCTAGAATTGTGCAATACAAATGGGTATTTGCAGAATACAAACTATTCTACAAAATTAATTTAGAATAAGTTCAGCTAAAACACAACTTCCAAAACAATTCTCACTTCATTTTACCTGTGTATTATCAAGCTGCAGTAGGAATACCAAATGTTTCATAGTTATGTAGAGACAGCTAAGAAATTACACTTCCAGATACAGCTTTATTTAAAATACTTTGCTTTGCACAAAACTTTTTACTAATTGACTTATACCACACCTGGCTATTTCTGCTTTAAGCCTTCCTGTTTCTTCACTCATTTGTTGTATACGCTTGGTGTTTGCCTCCTTCTCTGAAAGCAGCTTCCGATACTCTTCCAGATCGGTATCCTTCTGTTGACTCAATAAATGCTGAAAGGTTGAGAAAATAATTTGCATTTTCTTAAGATGATTATACAGTTATATCCAGAAAAATCTCTTTGAATTAGAGCTACTGCTTTTGCATTTTCATTTGGAATGCATATGAATTACAATAGCCTATTTTGAAGCTGCATAAGCAATGCTTTATAATTCAAATATACATTTCTTAGTTTGTTGTTGTTGTTAAGAACATTTAGAACTTTTTTTTCAGTTCTTCCCCCACCAACATATTTGAAAACATGCATTCCCCACCTGAGTCCGGGCTTTCCAGCGTTTAACATCTTCTTCCAAAAGCTTTTTCTCCGCCTGCAACATTCCACTTTTCTCACTCAGTTCAGCATTGGACTCTTGTAGAGGCAGAATGTCTGCCTCAAGCTTGCGTACCTGAAAAAACACAACTGGGGATTAAACTCTCTGGATCTTACAAGACTGAAGGAAACTGAATGTGGTAGGGCTTGAACAATGATGGTAAGAGGGACAGAGAGAGCAAAACCAACACCCTAAAGAAGTCATGATATAGCTTCTTTTCAACTCTCTGCCTCCCAGTGGCCAGCTGGGGGCAGGGAGAGGGATGAGGAGCAAGAGCAGGGGATGATCCTACAGAGAGGAGAAAAAAAAAATCCAGGCATGACTTCACAATCTTAGATTGGTACTTTTTGTACTTTGGAACAGGAAACATATTATTAATTACATGTTTGAAGCCAAGCAACACCGCACTAGATTCCATTAAAATAACTGGTGTGTAGAAATGGAGAGAGGCATGTATCTCCCTCTTAAGCTCTTAATAAAGCTGTGGTCTGCTTTATATGTATTCCTGTGCCATTTTTCATTTATCTGCTGCTAAAGTCCTTGTTACTGGATAAATGCTGATTGTCAGTTTCATAAAAATGAAACTGACTTTTAAACTTTCCAATGTTCTAGGCGGACCAACATCTTCTAAAATTCTAAGTGGAAAGTTTCCTCATTCATTTGTGCGTGACGTAAAGGAATAATTACAATCTAAATCACGTATTTATTGTAATTAGCAACGGTATATCCAGACAGTAACTCATCAGCTTGAATATCTGAAAGATTTACATGAACCTCAGTACTAACCTTGGCTTGAATCTGCTGAAGCTCTTGTTCTAGCCTCTCCTTCTCTTCTCTTAGCATCTTGTTGGTTTCTATCAGTACATTCATGGTCTCAGTTTTTTTCATTAATTCTTCATGCTGTGCAATGGTTTTTGCTGTTACCTTTTGAAAAGATTTAAGTCAGTCATTTGCTTTGCTTGCACATGCGTATATGTACCTGGATCTGGCATAACACTATCTTAGCAAGCTATCATGGCATTCGTTATCTCACACGTACATTCAAAACAAGTAATTAACACTTAAGAAATGGGAGATGGCGGGGGGGTGGGGTGGGGAAGAGAGAAGTTAGCTTTACTTTCCCTATTTATTTGATTTTTGGAATTGCCACACTGCTTAACAGGACTCAAAACAAGATGCTCCATTTGGCTATATAGCAACCTCAGTTTAAAAGCTCCTGATTCTTCCAAAACTTCATTTTTGGGCACAGGCAGCAAAGAGTAGAACATAGAAAACAGCCCCCTACGCATTGAAATCATAAGCAGCAATATACCACCATACCTGCACCTTCTCTCTCTCAGCATTGAGACTGTCCTGCAGCTCCTGGAGTTCCCTTTCCAGGTGCTCCACTCTCTGACGGTAACGCAAACTCTCCACCTGGGCCACCTCAAATCTAGTTTCTGCAATCTCCTTTTCCCGACGTATAAATCTGCAGTAAGAAAATGAACAACACATCACATCAACGAAAATGCAAAATAAAGCATTTTAAGTTGAAGCATCTTATATCTGAAGGCCTATTGGGTACAGAAATTGGTTCAGAAAGATCAAAAAGAAAATCCTAGATAAAAGTCCTTGAAAATCTACATAAACCCCCTAAGAACTACAATGAGAAAAAATCACCTCTAAAACTTTCTTGCTAATCACATTTGCTAAAATCTGATTTAGCTTCCTGTCACAACTGACTCACAGTTTTTTCCTAGGAGTAGAAAGAAATGCCCTCAATTAGTTACTGATGTAGAAAAACCACCTCCTACCTAGCAAAAGAGCACTTAAATATCTTAAATTCTATACATTATCCTTCAAATATGAAGTAATACAGAACTATTTAATTTGGCAACTGAATTTATAACCACCAAGAGAAGGAGCCCTGAGCTAAATTTACCTAAGAATTTCTAAGATTTGTTCCTGGGATTTGCCTTCTTCATTGAGAGAAACATTCACTGCACTTGGCATGGCTTCTTTCATAGAGGTCACCATCTTATCACTCAGGCTTTCCAGCTGTTCATGTAACAATCGATTTTGTTTTTCCAGGTCTTCACAGCGGGATGCAAGTTTTGAAGCTTCATCCTACAACAAAATTGTTCAATGACTGAATTCCATGAAGGCTGGTAACAAAAAAAAACAACACCGAAACCATAAAAACAACCATACCTTGATCATTCTCTCTCTCTCTTCCCAGGAGGCTTTGCACTCTAACAATTCAGATTCAGCTTTCTGAGCAGCTTCCTCCAGCTGCTGCCGTACCGCTGTATTCTTGGCAACTTGTTCTTTAATAGCCTGTAATGCTTCAACATCAGCAGCATGGAGCATTAATTCCCTTTCGTATTTATTTTGAGCTTCAGAAGCCATCTTTGCCTGCAGAAAAGAACATAAAAAATACATTCTGTTACCTTTAATGTTATATGTTTGACGGGTACAAAGAGATTCTCAAGTTCTAGACAAAATCAGTGACCACTAATCAAAAAGAAAACCGCTGGCCAAAACCTTGGTGATTCAAATACAAAGAAAAAAAAAAAGAGGATATAGAGAAATTACTATTTTCAAGATAGAATCTGAAATAACTTTTTTTGAGTGGCTAGAAGGACACACTCTCTGTAGTTATTCTACAATCAAACCTCTTCTTGTAGATTCTGCATGGATAAGAGGTATCCATTCCTCTAAGAACACCCACTAGTTACTTCCACATGTGAATGATAGAAAGATAAATAGCAAAGATATTTACTGGATGAGGTTAAAAAGCTAAGGACAGACTACGGTCATAGTATTAGCTGAAAAAAAAAAGAAGGAAATTACTCTCTATTTATTAAATTTTGGATTGGATTAAACAACAGCAAAAAATTTTTTCTGCATCTTTTACACCAATCAGCTTTGCTGGAATTCTCACCTGCAGAGAAGTAGATTCTCTTTAAAAAATAGTAACAAGACAATCGTATCAGGTACGGCTAAATAACACACGGCCCCGTTTTTAAAAGATGGCAATTATGTTTCAGGTTAGAAAGATATTTGCCCCATTGTCTTCTTGTGAGAACTCAGTTTTCTTTTTTGCTCCCCACTCAGGACAGTGAAGTAGCAATTCATTAAAAACAGTTACTTACATTCCCCAATGAGTTTTTTTTTTTTGAAGACCTTAGAAACAGTAATCCCTTGCATCTTCTGTTGTTTTTTAAACGTGACACAAACTGTGCTTGCAGCACAACGTAATATTCAAAGTCAGTTTAGTTGATATTACCATGATGTTTGATCAGGTAGAGGAGTAAAGCACTAAATTAGCAGCTGTTCACAAAATAGAGAAATTGCTGTTCTAGTGCTTCTCTTGACTCCACTAGTCTCTGATTAGCAGCATGACCTTTAAGAAAATGCTTTACGTTCAACTCAAAACCAATGAAAAACTAACATTGAGTTTACTACCTCTGGCTAAAATAGACAAATACTATAAACATACTTGTTCCTGGCAGTCACGTCTGGCTTGTTGTTCGTTATTGAGAGCTGTGCTGGCTCTCTGAAGAGCTTCCTGAACTTCTGATTGCACGGTTGACAGACTCTTCTTTAGTTCTGACAGCTACAGTGGTAGGGTAGGAGGGGTGGGGGGGGACAAAACCAACAAAAATAAAACAAAAACCAAGACTAAACGGCAAAGTATTTAGAGAGTATTGAACACGGCAAGGCTCTGAATGGAGACAGTTGTAAATAATGTAGAACCAAAGGGCGATTTGTCTGTTTATTTGTTTTTTCCATACTAATTTTAATCTAAAGAGAAATCCTTTCAAGATTTTGACTTAGTAATAAACAGAGCTCTTTCCTGGTAAAAATGTATTACTGTTCTTTCAGAGTCAGGCCTGCAGTAATTCTAGTTACAGTAACCTTGTTTCTTTCAACCCCAGTAACAGCCCAAATATAAACCAGACAAACAAGGGCACAGACCACTCTAGTTCTAAAATACATGCATGCTACAAATTTGGGTTTGGCTCACGTTCCAAAAAAGTTTACTGAAACCCTTCTCAAAGGCTTTTACTCATGTTTTTCTGCAAATAGCGCTCAAAGTTCAGGAAGATACGGCTTTAAAACACACAATCCCCCTAATAAAGTGATAAAGGTTAATGTACTACTCATGTTTGGAAACCTCTCAAATTTAGTTAGCCTTTTGTACATCCTAAAAGATTTCGGTTTGGACACAAATTGAAGTTTAGGGAATTATGTAAAAGTGCATTCTCGTGGACTCTCTACAAGGGAGTTTAAGGGAGGAGGCATTCAGCGCATACCTGTTGTTCCATATTCTCCACAGCTTTACGCTTCTCCTCTTGCAGTTCTTGCTTTTCTTTCTCTGACTCCATCAGCTTCTTTTCCAGCTGTGCTTGATACTCTGAAGATTCCTTCAGACGAGCTTCAACTGTTGTACGAACTTCCTCTGTCACCTTCATTAAAATCCATGATAAGAGATCAACTTTTTTTTGCATTTAAATATGGTATTCTGATGTGAAACCAGTATTTTATTAATATTTTAAAGCCAGAATAGGTATTCTCAGCATCTCATTCAGAACAACACTGAAAATGTTGAAAATTACAAATTGTCTTACTACGTTATATTCTAATGCTTTCTAAACTAACTTCAGTTTGTTTTTTTTTAAATTCCTCCCATAATCCTACAGACCACAGTACAAAAACCCCCACAACCAAACCATCTTCATTTTGTTTCTGTTTTTGCTCTAATAAACAATGGTAACTACTTACCTGTTTTTCCTTATTAAGGGATTCCTCTAGACTAAGAACCATGGCCCTGTACTGCTCCACATTACTAGAACTAGTCTTGAGTCTTTCTTTCAGGTCATTAACTTGTTCGTCAGCTTGTCTTAATCGACTTACAAGATCATCCACATCTTCACTTGTACTAGGCTGACCTATAATATTAAAACACAGTAATTAACCAATCACATTTAATTCAATTTTTTAAACCACTATTCTGTTGAAAATCTGAAGTCTTTTTAGCATAACAACATGGAAAAAACAATCACCCTCACAAAGCTTCCCTAAATAAAATTGTCAGCCTTAATCAATAGGGGCTTACAACAAACATTGCTTATTCAGACAAAAAAAAAAAGGCTATTTGAAAATAAGTAACTTAAAAGACTTAGGTTCTTTCAAATAAAAATTAAAGGGATCCTTTAATAAATTTGGCTTTATTTTTCCTCTTTGTCGAAGGCTGCTTGGACATTAATTTTACTTTAACAAATCATCCTGGTTATCATTCGTTTGAATATGTGACTGTAATAATGAAGAGGTTTATTATTTAGTGTCCTATCATCCTAATTCTAAATTATGATGAATTATGAATTTTGCCATTCTTCAGACAGCAACGCTTAACATAAATTCAATGCAGAAAAATCTCTTGCCTTTCCCTGGAGCCCTCTGTGATGACTGAGATGCTAGCTGAGCCTCCGTATTGTTAAGCTGCTGTTTCAACATCGCAGTTTCTTTCTGGGCATTCTTCAAAAGTTCCTTTGTGTTAATGTGACGGTTTGTCTCAGTCTCCAGTTGCCTCTTAAGATCCAGGATATGAACCTGAAAGCACAAGGTTCTTAAGCTTGTAATTATTCACAAATGGCATAAAGACCAAATACGTTTATAAATTTCACCTATAAAAACCAATGCACTGCAAGCTGGCAGAAGCCATGCAACTGTGGCTTTATTTTCACTAGAACAAGTTTAGCATATTTATAATTATACGCACCTCTTGATTTTTGGTAAGGGAATGTCTTTGTTCCACCTCACTTTCTAGTTTCTTCTTCAGCTGAGATATCTCACGCTCTAGCTTTTCTATCTGATTATTGAGCCTTTGTTTCGTTTCTGTCTCAGACCTCTCCAGTATTCCCTGATAAAAGAGCACAACACACTATGCTTACAATATACTTTAATAATTACAGCAGCTTTAATAATTATGTACGAAGTTATCACAACACTTCTCCCATCCACAAAATAATTACTGCAGGGAGCAAGCAATAATAGGTAGATAGAGAAAATTATGAAGAGTAGCGCTTATGATATATGACTTAGTTTTGAAAGATTTTTTTAAAAATACTGATCCAGTAAATATTATTAGGGGAAAATCTATTACCTATGCAGTCTAATTCCAGGGATTGAAAAAACCCAAAAGATCTACTGCAGAAATAGAATTCAGTCACATGACAAAATGTGCAAACTTAAATATTTATACTCTCAAGAATCAGTATACCTTGTAATAGAACTTTTAAAGTATAAAAGTAAATATACCTTAAAAGAACAGGAAAACAAACTGCCAAGGCAGGCACTGGCAAATTTTGCTGTCATAAAAATTAACATACAGATTTTTTTTCCTTTCACTTTGTTTCATGTGTTTTGTTTCTGTTTCATTGTGAAAACCCTTCTTGTCAACTCAAAATTCTCAGGACTTTGCCCAGGCAAATATTATTATCATAATTTAGGACAGGAGTAACAAACTTGCTTAAACAAGGTGCTCAAGTACTTTATGTTCATTGTCAATTGGTAACAAAAAATCCACTTTAAAGACCCAGTTCCAGGACTGTTGAAGTTGATTTCAATGGGTATTCATTGAAAACTCTGAAAGACAGACCAGACTTGGACGTAAGAGTAATACCACATACCTGAATAGTTCGCAAATTAGTAAGCAGCAAGTTCTGTCCTCTTTGTTCAACTAGTAAAGATTCACGTTGCTGAGTCAAACGCACATC
The DNA here is from genome assembly GCA_008658365.1 of Alca torda. Classification (NCBI taxonomy): domain Eukaryota; kingdom Metazoa; phylum Chordata; class Aves; order Charadriiformes; family Alcidae; genus Alca; species Alca torda. The sequence continues at coordinate 7,056,837 of CM018087.1, read as the reverse complement.
TGACATCTTCAATATATCTTTCTCTTTTTTTAAGTTTTCTGCTCTCACCTTTAAGACAGCAAACAATAAGAACTTTGTTATTGATCCCAAATCTGTCAAGTAATTTTAATTTGGACAATATTATTTTTATGATCAGTTAATATTTTTTTAAAGAGAGCCTTTAAGATTATAGATTGTAAAATAAAATTCATTGAAATTAAACCAAGAACAGCAAGTACATAACTGTTTGACTAATCACATTCTGTTTTCTCTGTAAATTGGAACACCTTCAGAATGGCGTTCCACCTTCACTCAGTACTTGAGATATTTTGTGGAATGTTACAAATGTGCGCACCAAATATACATGCACACAAGCTTTTACAAATTTAATGGCTGACGCCCTCAAAGAGCCACATATTCAGTTGTGACAGCCTTCCAGACGATCACAGAAAAACTCTTGGGCTAACCTGGAGTATCTAGGAGTATAATACACTGCATTACTAACCTCTGCCACTGCCAGTTTTTCATTAGCTCCCCTGAGGTCTTGAGTCATAGTGTTAATTATCTGCTCTTGCTTCTGAGTTGTTGCTGTGAGTTTCTGGGTTCTTTCATGCAGAGACGTTATTTCTCGACGATAGCCTTCAACGTTATCCTGCAGCATTTCATAACTTCATGTGGAACAACAAAGCAAAGTATACGTTTGCCACATTAAATTGTTTAATTGCAAGAGGCATATGTACACCACTATATGTTTCATGTTCTTGTGCGTGAATTTTCTTATATGTGGCTCACTCAACTAGAAGGTATACTCTTGATCCCACCTTCCCCATTTCCTTTGTGCTCTTTAACAGAATAGACAATATTAACGTTTAACTGGCAAATCTTCCTGAGCAAACAATATCAAGCAGTCAACATGATTTTATTGACAGAGAACACATACATAAGGTGATGAAATTAAACAGCTGATTTACCGTTTGGAGGCAAACTCCAGCTGTGTGGATATCTTTGCATTTTGCGACCTCAAGTCTGTGACCTGCTCCTGAAGCTTTTCGTTTTGTTCATTCAGCAACTTGTCATTCTCTGCCTTTTCTTTTTTATAGTTCTCAAAAACTTCCTGCAACTACATCAAAGAACAGACATTAAAGTGCTTAGAAAAGTAAAAAGAAATAGTGATAGCTTTCTACAGTGTTTATTGAAAAATATACCTGCTTAAGCGCAGCCTTAGCCTCCACAGTCTCCACAGACTCAGTCATTGACACCGGAGCAGGAGTGGACATGGCTTGAGGCAAACTTGGGCGCTTTGGAGTAGAGGTAAGAGAAATCTCCTCCGGTAATATACCTGAAGCTAAAAAAAAGAAAAAAAAAGATAAAGGTGATTTAAAAGGCAACAACTGAATGAATGCTTGCCAAAGCACAAGATCATATAAGCACATTGAAATATGGCTAAAAGAACAATACTGTATTGCTAGAAAAATCTTGGGTGCTCCTGAGCAAGTGAATGATTGCCCATTCTTTATACCTACGATATGCTACCAGAACACATGTAGTCACCAGTACACGGCAGTCCTTATGCCGCAAGTTATTACACTGTAAAAGCAGAATAGTGTGTCTAAATCCAAATTAATGGGTTTTTCAGTGAGTAAAGGTAAAAGTTGAATATCAGATTAACAGAAGTTACTGGTACCATTACAGCACCGTTACCGAAAACTTATAACAAATTACAATGTTGTTATTTTTCTTTTCAACGGCACAGAAACATGATGCTTACCTTGCAAAGGAATGATAGCTCCTGTGGTCTGTGCCAACAATATGCGGAACATATCACGCTGACGAACTATAGACTCAACAAGCTGCAACTGATGATGACGTGATTCACGCAGTTTTTCCAGCTCATTGAGAGCTTCCTCAAGCTGACTCTGAAGCTCAGAAATTCTGAAACCAACAAGTTTTTTTTCAGTAACATGCCGAGCAAGGCACATCATGATGACACAACCTTTACATTTTGTCACAAGTCTTTTAGTGTGCATTTATTGCATCTTTGAAAGTTAAGTATCACTGAGATTTTTTGAGCAAACTTATAGGAAAATTGGTCTTTGGGCTTGCCATTTTGTAGATGACAAAGAAAACAGGCCTCTTCCACAAAAAGCAGAACAGAGGTAATTCTATTCATGTGAATAACTTCAAACAGTCATTAGCATGAACAGAGAATCAAGTTAAGAACTTTTAATACAGAATTAAATTTTATGTGGGCTTTACAGCTAGTGAATTAGATATGCATGTATTCAATTTTATGTTCAGCTAAGGGGAATGAAAACTTAATCTTCTTTTTCAAAAAACAGCTCTCTTGTGTGAAATCCCATTCACTAATAGACCGACAATTATTTTTACTGAATGTCGTAAGTTTGAAAGATTTTCACAGAAATCTATTCTGATTATAAAAGGCTAGGATTTCAGTGTAGGCTCTCATACCTCTCTGCACCTCTGGATTAAGAAAGTTTGTTTAGGAAGAATTTTTGAAGACATTATTTACATGAGCGGAATAAAAAACAATTAAAAGAAATTAAAGATACATAGCTATAGAGCCATTTTAATCTAAAAGCTAAAGACAATGTTCCTTAATAACATTTTGCCTTTATGAATCACACAGCTGCTCATGAGCATATGCACGCTTATGTGTACATATGCACACAATTACTAACAATCAGAAGCCAAAAAACTGAAGAGAGTCTGAATAAATCCCTGTTACTAGTTAGTATAAACAGTTTGCTAGAAGGAACAGATAATTTACTTAGATGACGTTGTTTCTTGCTCCTCTTTTTCTCTAGCCTCTCCCAGCTCCCGAAGAGCCACCAAGAGACGCTGATTCTGCTGCTGAAGTTCTTCAATATTTCTGTAAGAGACTAGATGTTGAGAGATCACTTCAGAAGAGCTACTGATGTCAGCGGAGCTCACTTCTTCATCGCGAATCACATGATTGCCTCTAGCTTCTTCAAGTTCCATTAAAAGCACACGAATCTGAAAGACAACACTCTAGCGTAAGACTTGCAAACAGATTCAAAAGCTGGTTCCAAAAAACAATATATTAGAAATAAAGTACTTGGAAATTAAGTAAAATTTTTCCTACAACATACAAACCATTGCAATCAATAAATCCTTGTAAGATGATCACATTATAGAAAAAACAGTTTGACAAAAGGAAACCACATAAAAATCAGATACTATTGTGTTCACTTCTGCAAACAGATCACAGGACATTACAATCAAATAAATACAGAAGTTACATATATGTAAGTTTTCCATGTTAGATGTTTAACAATATTATACTACAGCGCGCCGCTCCTATCCAGTTAAATTTATTCTAATTTTGTAAGCAGAAATGTAAATATCACATTGTCCTAAGGAGAAGCTTTTAACATCACTAAAGCTTTTATGACAATCAAAGTCTACATGACCTTGGCTGAACACAACTTTCAAGTAAACTTGAGCAATACAGCAGCATATTAATAAATAAATTGCAAATAGCACATTTAACCATAGCAACATTTGTTCTACCTGCTGTGAAAGGTCTTTTACTTGTGTTTCCAGTCTCTGGTTTTCTCTTTCAAGCAGAGAGGCATGCTTATTGGCTTTATCAGCATCCTCCTGCAATCGCTGGATCTCCTGCAAGCATACAAGCATTAAGAAGCACGTAGCAATTAAACTCACACACATTTCTTTCCAGACAGATAATGTAATTTAGAGAGATATGCCTTGTGAATCAAACTATGCTTTACTTCTTTAAAGTTACACTCCAAAGGTTAAATTCCACATACTTATGAATCAAAAGGCACGCTCTTTCGTGCTGTATTCATGTATGTATTAAAATAATACATAATAAAATGGGAAGTAGGCACTGAAGTCCAATTTGTATAAGAAATTCTGAAAAATGTTGTTTCTGTAAACTACTGTGCACAGTCCAATAAAGCACAAGCTAGAAAGTTCAACAGATATTTTCCCACAATAAAAGTTGACTAAAAGATCCATTTTATACATTTACTAGCAGTCATTAGGATTAAGGAATTAAAAATCCATTTTTTTCCATAATTTTATATGCTCTTATTTTATACTGACCTTCATAGCTTGTTCAAGCTTTGCAGACAGACTAGCAACAGCTTTTTGGGAACGTTCAAATTCTTCACGCTGACGTTTTAAGATTGGTGCTTTGGCTTCTACTTCCTGCACTATTTCATCCAAATATTTATTGATTCTCTTATTCTCCAGCTTTTCCAAAAGCAACTGATCCTGAGTTTCTACATATGCATTGTACAGCTGCAAGAAAAGGTTTGGTTTTTTTTAATACGTCTGTTGAGATGTATCAAAGAACCACACAATTCATACCTCAAGGCAGTACAATTTCATACAACTCTAAACTAATTAATTCAGAGAAACAAGTTGAGCTTTTAAAAAAATGGTTTTAGCACTCACACCATGGCAAACCAGTTATCCCTATTAATTTAAAAATGTCAAACTTTTATAGTGCCACTGTATGTAATAAAAGAAGTCTATGTAAAATGGACAAATCTTATGCAAGTTTAAGACAACAGAAATATAAAACTAGTATTGCAAAAGAAAGCGGCAAGCACGGAAGTAATTTAATGGGTGAACAGAATGACCAACAAACAACATGAGAATTATAATTGCATAGACAGAAGTGTAAAAAAACCCCCCAAAACCTAGAAGATGTATGATCTAATATTATGTTAATTTTTTTCTGCAAGTATAAGACAAATGCGCAGTAGTACAGATTAAAAATTGATGTAAATAAGCAAAAAAAAACCACCCCTGCCAAAAATGCATACAGAAAGTAAGTTTATGTGTGCAAAAAAAATATATATTTCAGAAGAAGAACTAAAAGACCCTACAAATGTTTTCACTGAATAAAGAAAAACTGTAAGATATGATGAAAAAAAAAAAATAAATCCCAGTAACTTCGCTAGTAAAGTCTCTCTCAAATGCATGAAGATTTCATCAACTTCAATCAAGCATTACACCCAGTCCAAACAGTGAATCAAGTCTGCATCCTTATATTATCAACATATTTCTGTTGGCATTTTAAGGGCCTTGAAATTTCAGAGTTTCTTCTCACTTACCTCAGTTAATTTCATCCCAGGCTTGACTACTTTGGCTACTGCTGCGGCAGTGGGAGACATAGCTGCCAGCTCCTCCTCAGACAGTATGGCACCTGGAGACATAACCCCACCAATTACCATTAAAAAGCTGCAATAATTCCCATCATAAATATTCTTTATTAATATAAAGAGTGTCTTCACACACTTTTGTGCCTTATAACTACTGCATTTTAAATTAGTATTTTAAGTCCTTAAAGTTACCGGTTTAAGAGTTTTCTGTAATTTACATTATCTATATACACATGCAAGTGACTGGTATTATATACAATATTCCACATCATACATTACCAAAGTCTCTGACTAGTGAAATTTGAAATGCTGAAAAGCTTTTGCTATTAGACTTTTAAAATTTAGATCATTTCCGAATTGAAATAGTAGATTTCTTGGCAAACTGCAGGAGGTTTACAGTGGCAAGGCACTTGTTTACCTTCATTAAATTAAGACATAGAGATAGCAGATATACTTCATGTCTCTGTTCCTTCCTGATGTGCTCTCTTTTCCCTTTAGAAATTAGCTGTATGTAGGAAACAGACTCCTATTCTCAACAAAAAAATGATAGAACTAGAACACTGAATATTGAGCAAGACTTAATGTTAAATAGAAATTTAAGGACAGAGGTTTGTTTTCCATTGCTTTTTTTTTTTTAAGAGGAAAATAAGAATAGTTTATCAACCCCACTCGCCTCTCCAGAAAAGCAGTAAAAGCACGATGATTCAGCCTTAAGGAAATGTTTCGTCTCTCTTTTCTTTCATAAGGTAAGTCAGATTAACAAAAGAACTTCAAAAACCATTTTGATAGAAATGCATTTTCTAGTGGGGAAAAAATATACTTTATATATACACAGATATATAAAGTATATTTGTATACATATATACACAAAAAAGCTTCTAAAATTCATGATTAGAACTGACCAAAGATGAATTAAGAATTACGATTAATGTACTTACTTCCTACAGAAATTCAGCATAGTATTTTCATGCAAGACTACTTAGGATAGAAAGCCTGAGGCTTTATGTATTTTAGTTCCCAATGTAACCCCTACCTTTACGCTTTGTAGCCGACAGTAAATCATTAGCATTCTCCAGCTCCTTTTCCAGCTTACTGATCTTCTCTTTCAGTTCTTTTTCCATTACAGCTTTTGACTTTTCCACCTCAGCCAAATGCTCCTGGGTTGCTTTATTAGCTAAAATTAAATCAGACAAGCAGTTTGTTGTGTTGTGGTTGATTTTTTTTTTGCTTTTTAAAAAGACCAAAATTTGCATATGTACCTTAAATTTTACTTTAACTTTATCTGATCTGCAGAAGTTCATACTGATAAGAAAACTCAGTAGCATGACGGAAGCATGAACTGCTGCCTAGCACCTTTGCTTAGAAGAGGGCTAAAATATGAAGTGTCCTTTTACCAGTGAAAAGGAATCTAAAATGAGAAACTCAAATGAAGACATATCTTGCAAAATTAGATCCTCTTATCAAGATGCAAAGTAAAATTTCCAGGTATATTTGAAGAAAGTTCTCCAACACACTCCCCGCAAATAAATTCAACTAGTCACATAAAATTTTTGTTACAAAGTGACTGATGTCTCCACCACCCCAAAAGCCTAATGAAGTTCCTTTCATAAATGCTCAATACCTGTTTTTCAATGTGTCAAGATAGTTACAATGGAGCGTAACTGTGCTGTTGCATTTGCTGTTTCTCGCTCACTGCTTACCTTCACCTGCCTCCTTCAGGAGCTTGTGCAGCTCTTCTACCGCTCCTGTCAGCTCATTGCTCTTGGCCTCTGAGTCATCAGCAGCACTCTAAATAAAAGCATTTTATATAACCTTTCATTATGTAGTAATAGCAACTATATTTTTATAAGAAAATGACCAAAAATCATGAACATGCCATTTTTTAATAAAATGCTAAAAGATACACCTAAACTGGACAATTCTCTTTCCACTTGGATTACGTCTCACTTCGATGCAAACTGCCCATCTGAGAGTAAGAAGTGTCAGACACTGATTTCATATGACAAATCCAAATAAAATGTATGCCCTTTAGCTGCTTTACAGCTGGTGCTGGCTTTGTTCCTTCTCTTCACTAAGGAAAATTTGGAGAAATTTTGAGTACTCAATTCTAATCATTCTAAAAAATTTGATATTTTTAGGGAATCTGCTATAGTTTATGTTTCTTTGCTTCAAGTTAGAGATCTCACAAGCGCAAGACTCTACAATACTTCAGCAATTCTGCAAGGTAATTAGAGAGAACTGAAATAAAGTTGATTCAACTTTTGCTAAACAGTGAAGTCTCAAAATAGGCTCCCGTGGGAAGGCACCCAATTTCCATGCTTTTAGTCTTGAGTCAGACAAATATGTCAACAGTTAGAAGTATACAGCATACCCTGCGTTAAGCAGAAGACAAACCTTTAAACCTCTTCAAACCACTTATTCTATAATAAAAGCATGAATGAAATAAAAAACCCAAACAAAAGCAAATTAAAAGGTTAATGGTAACACATTGCGCTCCTGAAAAGCTACCTATTGACTTGCGGTTCAATGGAGGCACATCAGTTTACATCTAATCAAACAAAATATTAATGCAGAAATCAAGCATTCTACCCAACGTAATTCTATGTGGGTATCTACGGAAGAAAACTCAGGAAGCAGAACTCATTAACCTATGAATCTAATACACATAAACTAAAGAGTAATCAGTTGTCCCCTTCAGCTGACTTTGTCTTAGTCAATACGCTACAGCATATTTTTCAGTCTTTGAGCTGACTAAACAAAAGTATTTGTTTAGATGGTACTTATTTGACACAACAGATGACATTTAGCTGTGTCTTAATCAGATCACAAATGCTTGCAGTGTTATTTGAAATGAATTCTACTAACCAAGTGTAGAAAAATCTCTTGCATAGTCCCATTTTACATATGAACTTTTACCTCCCAATATGTTGTAAGACATAACCACATTCATACAATAGGAAGCCTCAAAACAGCAAGCATAAAATTACTATTTTAACTCCTGTTTTGCCTAACCTACAAAACGATCCAAGCAATGTAAGATTTCAAATGTTGCCTAAGACAGCAACAAATAAAACATTTTGGATGTTTCACAATGTTTTGCAATGGAAATTAGTCTTTCCCACATCCCATACTTTGTGGGGAAAAAAACAAAACAAAACAAAACAAAAAATCTGACGTGCATTAGATTTAAGGCTAAGATTCAGCCCCAAGTAATATTAATATATGCTTATAACAGAATCACTAAACTCACCTTATACAAGTTGGATAATTTAATGTGGGCATTCAGTTCATTGTGGAATCTCTCCTCCATGCTAGCTTGCTGGTCTTTTGCCTAGTAAATTAAAAAAGAGACAGAGTATGGGAGCATTCCACTATTTCTAGTTCACACATTTTGGTTTTTTAACTGTAATGCTGTTACACGTACACTTCAAGCTGTCTTACCTCCTTCAGTTTATTCAAAAGGTCTTCCACATGCTTCTGGAGATTTTCATTTGACTGTTTTAAGCTGTTTACCTGTTCCTCCATTCTGGAAACCTGTTCAAAGAATAAATGAGAACATCATATATAAATTTGTCTTTCCAACCCACTTGATTTTGGAAAATACCTATCCCAATGTTTTTCACTTTAACAAAAGTTCCAGAAAGAGCATAAATGGTTACATTTTCTAACAGTCTTTGCTCCCACCCATTCGGCTAAATGAAAAAGTGAGGGTCCCCAGATTGCTCCAATTACGTATAACCAAATAAACCCATGAGCCTCAGTGCTGCTAAGTGCCACAGAAAACCCGACCAATTGCTGCAGTTAAAGAAACTGCTCAGGTACCCAAACAGAAGCTGACTGAAGCTGAATATTTTCAAAATACCATCACTGATTCTGCCATGTATTTTGCTAAAGGAAAACAAAAATATCATCATACCACTCTGCAAACAATGTTAAGCCAGATTCTTCTGCCCCCTCCCCTTATTAAGGATTGTGTTCCCATACATTTTAATACCATTATACGCTTTTGTTACCAGCGACTCCAAAATTTCTAGCTTAGAACTAAAATCTTTGACTTTTCTATTTTAGATAACGGTAACTATACATATTCCTTAAAAATCAGAAGTTAAAAGAACACCTCCCTATTAATTGCAAAATCTACTTTTAAAAAAATTTTTACTCCAAAACAGTTAGTGAAGTACTTGGTTTTGTTTAATACAGCAAATCAGGAAATATAATTTATAAGAAATGGCAAAAGCACTCAGCTATTACACTACCTCCTCCTTCTTGTTTTCCAGATTACACTTAAGCTCCAAGATTTCATTGCCCTTCTCCCTGGCAGTATGTAGAAGTTCATCTGTTTTGGCTTTCAACTCAGCGTTCAGCCATGTGTTTTGATTCTGTAGTAGTTCTTTTTCTTGCTCCAACCTTTTCTCACGGTACTAAAAAGAAAATTGCATAGTGTGATTGTACTGGTTCCACAGAAATTAAAGCAGCCAGTTAATCAAAGTACTATGATCAGAGTAACAAAAACTTACCATAATTTGGTAAGTAGCACCAAATGAGCGGCAGTGTTCTTTATTACATTGATAATACTAACTTACTAGTCTCAAACTACACAGAACTTCTTGAAACTTGAGTTAGCTTCTCCAAGTTTATGTTAGCCAGGAACATTAACTAGATTAATATCTATTTAAAAGAAATAACTTAAGGTATCAAAATTTTCCCCCCTCTTTTTTCCTTTCCTCCTGTCTTTCAGTTCTTTGTGGACTTCGTTCAGCTCATGGAGAAATGGTGCAGGTTCACAAGTAATTCTTTTTCTCCTTTCTACCTGACTTCACGGATCTGGAGTTCTTCTTCCTAGTAAGCAGGAGCAGCCACCACTGCTGCCACCACCACCAAGGAGGCTTCAACATGCTTGCCCAAATGGATGCTCCCTTGCCTTCTAAAAATGTCTGTCTCCCTTCCGGTCACTGCCATCAATTTTATAATAACATAATGTGATATAAATAACAGGAGTACACTTGACCTACTTTCAAAGTAAAAAATGACAAAATGATGATTACATCACACATAAACAACTACTTATTAGAACATTAACACATACAATGCACATAAAGTACTACTCACCTTCACGGAAACATCTGATGTTTGAAGTTCATCCAACTTTAACTGAAGCTTCACCTTTTCTGTGTTTGCTTCTGTGAGCTTTTCATTCAAGCGTTTAACATCCTCTGGGAGAGGGAAACCAGTGTTAAGAAAGGCTAATTGTAGAATCAACAGTTTTAATTGCTCAGCTTAATTAAATTGTAAAGAATGAGAACAGAAAAGATATAAAGTATGTAATTGTATATTGTGCAATAAGATCTTGTATAATGTATGATTTTACATCTACAAAACCAAGCATCAAACTGCTGTATTTTTCTGCAATTAGCATGTAATTTCCTGCCTTGTTTCCTCTTCTCTAAATACTGTTTCCTGCTAATCCATTATTTGGTGCTGCCTATACAAAATGGATCCTCCACACCAGTCCAATTGTTCAAGCGTGTCTTTTTACTTAGCAAAATCATGTGAAGTACTTTGTTATTATGTTCTTGGCTATACCGTTTAAATGCTCAACTTCCTGAGATCGTCTTTCACTTGTTCGAACCAAATCTCTCTTTTCAGCTTCCAGTTCTTCTTTTTCTCTGTTTAAATGGCTCTGAAAAAAATTGCAAAAAAGCAATAAAGAAATGTGATCAGTTTTCTATAGTCACTATTTACACTTACCATCACAGAGAAGCATGCTAAACCACAGTAAGTCACCCCAGTCAACTATACTGACTGAAAATTGGGAGAAGAGGCTTTTAGAGTGGGCAGCTGAATCAGTCTAAACTACATAGTATGAAAGCATGGCTGCTTTCATTTTTTCTATCACATTACAATATATAATTCAAATAAATGCAGGTTATTCTACCTCTTTCTTCCAACGCCTAACAGCCAACACACTTCAAGTAATGTTTTTTTTTCCCCATAAATCACTCTGGTAACTAATGTCTAGCTGGCCCTTTGTGCTTAAACGTGGAACGCCACTATCACATAAGATTAGAGAGCAAAGATGAGAGAATTATTGTGCAGCTTTCAAGACTGGCATACTGAATAGGCAGTTTTCACGTCTTTGTTCTTCAATTGGCAGAGAGAGGTACAGGCTGCCAGAAGACTCCCTCTGGTTCTAGCTGTATTTGAATGAAGATCAGAATGAAAACTGTTGAACTTAGAGCCAACGAAATGAACTAACAGCCTAACAGAAATCCAAAACAAAGAATGGGAACAGCTCAAAAATGCACCTGATTTTAGTATCCTTTGAAAGACAGCTTTGATAGTTAAGACTTCATTTAAACAGTTTTATTTGGTTAAATAAAAGACATAAGAGAGTAACCAAAGAATGAACACATGCAAAAAATCAATATCAAATAAAAGTCAACAGGCTACAGTCCTGCCTCTGTCTTCTAAGACGTCAAAACAAGCCATTCAGGCCCAGGTAAGTCCCTCTGGGGAAATAATCACATCCATCTTCTCACTGTGGATAAAACACTCTAATAATAATATTTTTGCTTCCTGCTCCAAAATTAGTGTTCTGCTGGACCAGTCAGCTGAAGTGGCTCATCCCACAACCCCATGATTTTTGAGTATAATGCAAGGAAAACTGTGCCATGGTATGTGAAAGGATGGGGGAAAACTAGAATTCCTCTTTACACCTTTGTTCAATTTTTGAGGTTCGGCTTAAAGTCGCTTCAGAAGAGGTTTCGTCTAGAATGAGACAATCTATCCAATCTGAAATAAAAGCATCTGCTCTGACATATGTTCACCTGTAATTCAGTTTTCTAAAAGACAAGCATTTCCTTAAAAAACCCACACAATTTTCCTGTACACACAGCCATACAGACATGCAACTATGTACATCAGCACATATTTGTACTGATATTGATACAGTCCAGTTTGGAACTTGATTGCTGCAATGAGACAACTGAACCAAAGTTTTTCAACTTATCGTCAAGTTCTTCCAGTACCTGAATGGCTACATTACGATCCTGAGCAGCTTCGAGTTCTTTATTTTTCTCATTCAGTGACTTCAACTGTTCATCTGTTGGATAAAAAGAAAGAGTAGTGAGGTATCTCCACTGTAACATAATGACAGAATTCACTCTCCAAATACAATTAAGCCTAAGTTTCCCTTAACAACATGAAGAAAAAAGAAAAAAAAAAAAAAAAGAGAAAGAGAAGAATTCAAGACTTCACTATGGATGGACTAGGTAGTATTGTAGCACACTAATGCAATCCTTAGAGCAGAGGCATTTATTGTGAAGATCAACATGTAACCCACTACATTACTATTAATAAAAAAGTCAGAAAGCAACTTTTTCTTTTCCATTAGAACAAAAATTCCATTTAATAAAAAGCGACTTGGACGCAAAAGCAAAACATCTCTCTACTTCCGGAAATAACAGATGTAGTTGATGGATGGGTTTTCAAACTCTATTTAAAACTTTAAGTATTTGAGCATAACATTGTGCTGAAGAATGAATATCCTGTCCAATCTTAAGAACATGCAGTTATACTTACGAAGTTTTTTAAGCTCCTCACGGAGAGTTTGACATTCTTGTGTCTCATTTACAAGTCTCTCCTGACTTTGAGCTAGACGCTTTTCTACTTCAAAGTACTGTTGTTCTGCAAAATAACAATGTTATCTCAATTTAACTTAATAAACATTTCTTTTTCTTTCTCACCTTTTTTCTCAAGGACCTTTATTAATAGACACCTGCATTAAATAATGGTACTTACAAAGAAAATATCTAAAAATATTAAGACTACACTAGAACTTGAAGGAAAAAAGTCTTTCTGAACGTGCATTTCCACGTTGAATTAACACCGTTTAAAATATTTTGTTGTATGGAAAGGGATATGTTTCCAGAAATGATCCATAAAATAACAGCCTAATCTTTAACATTTTCGATGTAGGTAGAGAATGTTGTATCAGAACAATTATAGAGTGTGGTCTCAGTTACATCAACTTAAAGCTTCTTTTACCTGTAGCACATTTCTATACACATGCAATAAAATCCACATAACCCTAAGTACGAAGAGATTTTATTTAGAAAATTTGTAGTGAACTCTTCTTAAAATGAACTGTTGTGCTCTGTCCTGCATACCCCATAGCACTGACAAAAATCATTACATCTACATTTTGGTTATCTGAAACAGTAACTGTGTCACAGAGCTTAACTGTAAAATACTTAGTAAAAGCAGAACTAATCTCACTCTCAGGCACAGCAAGCTCCTAAGGAAGTACTGAGGAATTTTTATTTATCTTACGGTTCCTACCATATCTTACAATTTCAAATAATGCTGCCCCTTCCAGCCACATGAGAAGAAGTGACCTGAAAGAGACTAACCTGCTAAAATTTGTGGGTTACCCTAATTCACACTACACTTTATCAATTTACTTTGGCAAGATTTTTTATCACGAAAGAGACAGAAAAGTTGTAGGAAAGATGGAAATAAAGAATGTTACCTATCCGATAAATCAACTCATATTCACAACTCTGACAAGTGCTTACACTCATCTACGCTCCTTTATCGTTTTTACTCCAGTTCGCTACTAGTATTATTTTTCTATGATCAAATAACCTCCAAGTCAATATGGAAAAAAAGGTAGATTTAGATGAGATATTAGGAAGAAATTTTTGGCTGTGAGGGTGGTGAGCCCCTGGCCCAGGTTGCCCAGAGAAGCTGTGGCTGCCCCATCCCTGGAGGGGTTCAAGGCCAGGTTGGATGGGGCTTGGAGCAGCCTGGTCTGGTGGGAGGTGTCCCTGGGGGTGGCACTGGATGGGGGTGGCAGGGGGTGGCACTGGATGGGCTTTAAGGTCCTTTCTAACCCAAACCATTCTATGATTCTATCAGGGGCATTTTACGGAAACATTATGGTCTTCAACATGGAATTTAACAGAAAATGTATAAATGTAAGACTATTTGAGAGCTGGATGAACAAAATATTATTTCTCTTCCATGCAAGGATCAAAGTAGACTGAAACGCTTGTTAAAAATCTGATTAAAACCTTGTTTTTAAGCCCATTTTGAATGCAGTTTTAACCCTGAATAGTCCGTTGCAAAACAACAAAAAAAGGAGAAAAGGAAAAAAAATCAGACTCCTCTTGCCAAGCGAAAAGTGAGAGAAAAAACCCTATCATGTCTCACCTGAAGGGCCCCTTCCCAGCCAACGGACGCCCCCCCGCCTCAGGGCCCCTTCCCAGGCCGAGGACGCACACATCCCCCGCACAGGCCCCAGCTCACCCCCTGAAAGCGTTTCGAAGACAAGGACGCGTCAGGCCCGGACTCACCTCCCTCGCTCCTGAAGGGGACCGCGGCACTGCTCCTCGCTAAAAGCGCATCGGAGACGGGGGGGGGCACCCAGTCCGACCCCAGCCTACCCGTCCCCTGCCAGCGCGCCGCCCCTGCCCGGGCACTGGGACGAGCAGATACCGCTCAACCCTTGGGCAGCGCAGCCCCCTCCGCACGGAACACCCCGGGGCCTGCGCCGTCCCTGCTGCCCCTCGCCTCCGTTCCCGTCCTCCCGGCTTCCCCCTCCCCAGACTCACCGCTGTCCACCTTGAAGCGCTCATGCCTGGCTCGGAGCCCGTCGATCTCACTCTGCTGGTCAGCCAGGAAGCGCTCCAGCTTCCCCTGCACCGGCTTGGGCAGCTTGGAGAGCTCGGCCCGCTCCAGGAGCTGCTGCAGCACGGCCGCCATCTTGGAGGCAGGCCAGGGCGCCGCTGCGCCTTCCGGCCGGGCCGCCACCGACGGCCACGCGCCCCACGGCGCAGGCGCCACCACGCCGCACGCGCGAGCGGGAGGGCCGCGCCTCGCGGCGTCACGGGAAATGTAGTTTCCAGGAGAGTGCGCACCGCGCCTGCGGGCACTTCCGTTTCCGGTAGGGAAACGTTTTCCGCCATGTTGAGGGAGGTTGTAGTTGCTGTTTGAGGTGTGAAAGCGGCTGAAATCGACGCAGGAACCCCCAGAGCTTCGTCTCGAAGCCCGCCGCGAGGCCTTTCGGTTTTCGAAGGTGTCTTGCGCCGCCGGGAGGTGCCGGAGGAGGCGGTGCCGTTTCCGCCACTCGGAGCATGGCGGCGCCCTCCCTCGGCGCGGCCTTTTCCCGCGCTCGGGTGTGGAGGCCGCGAGGCGGGGGTGCGTTGGCGCGCGTCATCCCCCTGTGCCAGGGCGCGCGCGGCACCTGCCGGTGACGCGCGCATTGGCCACCTCAGCGCGCGGCTCAGGCGGCGGCGGCTCTGAGGCGGCGGCTCTGAGGCGGCGGTGGCCGAGCCTGGGGACCCGGCGGTGGCTGCGCCCGTCAGGCTAGTGCGGGGAGCGCTGGGGCGGCCCGCGCCCCGAGGCGCTGGGAGAGCTGTGCGGGAGCCACTACCGAGCCGCGGGCCGGGCTCCGGTGCCGGTGCAGGCGGGTGCAAGGTGCTCTTGGCCCGGCCGTGTGGGCCGAGGGGAGGTGGGTGACAGCCATCCTCCTCGCCCCGGGCCAGCGCTTCAGCTATGCCATCCCTGTGCAGCTTTCTGTGGCAGACGACGTTGCGGGGACTCAAAATGCTCTTTGCTTCCTCACCGTATGCTCTTTGGCTTCAGCGTTTTCACAGTTAATTTTTGAGAAAGCCCTTAATATGTTGTTTTCATAATAGGCCTGTGTGGAAGGGAGGAGTGTCTGTGGCAGTCCTCATGTCCTGGGTTCTGTATTCATGTAGCTACTGATAGGAGCTGTACAGATGGCCTTTGGGGTGGTCCACAGATTCTGTGCTTTTAATGACTTAAGAATTGGAAAGAAAATTGTGCACAGCATGTTAAAGTACGTGTGTAGAATTTAGCAAATCCCTCAAAGAGGAGTGTGAACGCAAAAAATGAACACTTTACATACCAGCCTCTGATGAAACCTGATGCAGCAAGAAATTGTTGCTTGGAGACATGTTTTTCCTAGCATTTGCTTGCATGACTTTGCCATGTTATTTCAGTGGCAGGTATTTAAAATAGTTTTCTTTCAAAAAACAATCACATCCTTTTTCATCTAGTATAGATAGTTACATTTTTCATTAAAAAAAAACAACACTGATTGTAAAGCTACTTAACTAACCTTTATTGACAGAGTATTAACATATTCAGGATCTTTTATGTGAGACTCGTGTAACTGGAGTAGTAACTTTGACTTTATGCATTATTTGTTTTATAGGTTGAAACTACAATACTCAGTCCTAAACTTGCAGCAATGGGTAGAACTTACTTTGTTGAGGAAGCAGTTGGGCAGTATCTTTCAGACCTCAGCACAAAATTAAAGCCTTTTGTCACTGGCCTGTTAATAGGGCAGGTGAGTGTGTAATATCTGAAGTGTGTTCCATTCATTCATATTAATAGGGAAAACTCCCTTGACCTTAATCATCTGGGATAAGTCTGTTATCATCACATTGAGCGTGTATAATGCAGGAGGGTGGTAATATGGCCAGAAGGGACTTCCGTAAAGGGTTTGCAGTGTCAACCAACTACTCAGGTCTTTTAAAATCGTTTTGTGAAAGATCCAACACACAGAAAAGAAATTGAAATTGTAAAGATAAAATTTACCACTAATAAAGGCTTTAAGGCAAAGGCAAATTCATGAAGGAATTATTTTTGTAACGGATTACTATAGAGTTTAACAATACCTACTGTAAAGCTACTATACTATACAGTTACTATACTACACGGTATATTCCTAGACTTGATATCAACCTCATGGTATATTTGCTTATACTGATGTTTTTGAAAGTGTTCCCCTCAAAGAGACTATGTAATTCGGGCTGTTCGAACGCCTCCAAAGGAAGAACAGAAGGAAGAAGACATTCCTTCAAAACTGGCATCCATTGATGAAGAATGGATAACTACACATGCCAGTCAGGTAGCACAGTATGAGTTAATGAAGGGGGTGGGAGGAACAGAAAGGAAATGCCTTACAAAAGCGATCTCATCACTTCTGTAATCTCAAGCCTTTTTCTCAAAGTAAAAGAATCTTTCTAAACACGCTAGGCACAGATATTTTAAAATATGTATTTATTATTTTTTTAAAAAACAAAATAATCTGTATTGGTTTCAAAGTTTATATCAAGTTACATGGATGTTAGATCTCTGATTCCTATTAATATGTATTCATTTTTATTTCTAAGGTTTCTAGAATGCTTCCTGGAGGCTTAGTAGTTATTGGTGTATTTATTATTGCAACTCCAGAACTGTCAAAAGATAGTCAAAATGCTTTGCGCAAGGTAAGGAGACTTCCTGGTGGAAAGACAGGAATATTTTTGGGTGTGTAGCAGAATAATTTTCTATCGTTGTCTTGAGTATAATGGTTGTTTTGTTGCTTCATTTCTAAAAGCCCAAATGTTCTGATTTGCTGTATGGTTTTGAGACTGAAACCTCAGAAATCACTGTCTTTTGGAACTGTACCACAGCTTGTGTTTGCAAACTTTCTGTTTCTTGGGATGTTTGTTACTGCAATAGCAAATCCTACTGTGTTTATTGAAAGTGGACATTGAGGAAAGCATTTTCAAGGTTTATAGTAAGCTAAATCCTTGTGGCACAATTATTAGCTTTTTTTGTCTGAATGAATTGTTGAGATTAGAGATGCTTATAATAGTGAAACATCTATAGTTCTGATTCCTTTGAAGGGAATATCTTGTATAGAACTAGTGGTATTTGACTTAGGTGTGTGCGTTTATATTTAGGAACTACGGAGAACCTGCTACTGTCTGATAGACTTAAAATGCATTTTTGTTACAGTATTGGGGTATCTAGTGCCACATTTAATTCTGTTGTGTAGATGTGGTTTCATTTTATTGTTTTCGTAAGGTAAGCATAATAAGTGATTTAAACATGAGTAGGTTTCGAAGCCTAAGGTCCAAGATTCAGTTTTGGCAATGGAATGCCATCACATCTCAGTTGTGATTACTGAAACTAGTAGCCAACAAAAAAAAAAGTGAGCTGTGTCGAGGTCATCAGTGATTCCTGAATTCTTTTTTTTTTTTTTAATTGATAGCTATTTTGCACAACTGTCTTTCCGGATCCTTAACCAATAGGCATAAAGCTCTAATATTTTTGTAGTGAGAAAAGCATATGAGTTGAATATGTGAATATCTGTCGCTTGGTTCAGTTTATAAGGAAGCTGAATTAAGATTTCAGGAGCAACTTTCGCTTTGGAGTAGTTGCCTATGATTCTTTGCTGAATGTTCTTTTAATATGACATTTTGGTGGCATGTAAGCTGTATTTCCCATTTATGCATAATTATGATATCACTTGGACTTGGAACTTCAGTGCAACATTATTTTCCAGAAATGATAATGCATTATTTCTGTGGAAAAATCTGTAATACTTTTTTCATCTTTAGCTGATCTTCTCAGTGGAAAAGTCCTTGACTAAAAGAAGGCTCTGGAAACCTGCTGAGGAGGAGGTCTCGGACAGAGCAGCTCTTCAAATTTGTTCTGCTACAAAAAAGTATCCTTTATGAGCAA
Source organism: Alca torda (assembly GCA_008658365.1). Taxonomy (NCBI): domain Eukaryota; kingdom Metazoa; phylum Chordata; class Aves; order Charadriiformes; family Alcidae; genus Alca; species Alca torda. The sequence continues at coordinate 7,038,136 of CM018087.1, read as the reverse complement.
GGTTTATTGATTGAGAATGCTACCCCCAACCCTGTTCGGTAGTTATTTCTAAATAAATGATAAATTGGGAGGAGGAAGTTGTTTTGAGTTCAGACAGGCATAGATCAGTAAGTTGAAATCATGAAGTTTTCTCATTAGCCATGAGTAAGACTATTGACCCTCTTATCCCTGCAAAATCTTCATCATTTCTTACTGTTAGGTTTGTGTGTGTAGTGGCATCAAGTTATGCCTTCCTCAGTCAGTTTTGATTTGCATAAATTGAAGAGAACATCTAAAATACTATATAGCTTCTTGAGGTTGCTATTACCAATGATACTTTCATGGAAGAAGGCAGGTAGTGGGCATGTGGGATCTGTACTAGTGCAGCAGAAGAACTCTGGGTCTGTTGGCAATGAGATAATATAAGGAGAGAAAGCAAGGCTTTTCCTTAGAGAAGCGAGAGAAACAGGGACAAATTGCAAATTGGTGCATTGGTGATTCTCCCTGTGAATAGCTGTTGATCTTAATATATTTGTAAGAGATGGGACAGCATCACTATGGTAGTTGGAGTTTACAGTCAAATGTTTTTTCCATTTTATTACACTAATAAAAGGTGAGAACTTTCATCAGAGTGTAAATTAGCTCAACAAAGAAATTAAGTAAAGGACAAAGTAATTGTGAATTGTTCTTGTTTAGGTTTTTTTTTGCTTTTTACTGGATCTTTTTCTTTAAGTAGCAAAGAGTAGTTTGCCGAACCTATGATGTGCAAGATCCAAGGGTAAGCGCGTCCTCCTCTGTGTCACATACAGCTTTTAATGCATGACAAGTAATGTTTCCAAAAAGATCTCTTGAGTTATACAGTGTTTTGTGGAATGCTTTCTTGCTTATTTCTGCTCTCAGAGTTCAGCTAAACCAGCAGATTGGAAATATCAGAGTGCTCTGTCTGCTTCCTGGTTAGCTTTGGACTGCACAGTAAATGTTAATATTCACATTCCACTTCTTGCTACTTCACCGAACCATGACTTGGAGAAGAATACCAAGGTAACTAACCAGTTGCGTAGTTGGTCTCTACGCTACTTTTTCTGTTGAAAATTAAATGAGAGAGAAAAATTTGAGTAGTGTGAGTAGAGGAGTAGAAGTAATCGTTGGAGAATGTTTGGCAGTTATTCCTCTTTTAAACATAGTTTGAAGTTACTATGAAGCATTCATAGTATAAAAAACGTGGATAGCTTTTCTTCTGCTATGCTTAGTGTTGGTAGTTTCCTTTGCTCAAACTTATTTAGCAATTCCCATGAGTATTCCAACTAAAGTCTCCTCTGCTTCACTTAGTGAAAGATTACATCCAATTAGAAGAGGGGTATGGGGTGCTTTTAATAAGAATTTACTTCCAGGTGGCTGCTTCTGTCTCCACAAAAATCAGATCTCTGGGGTAGCACTTAAATATTTTGAAATGCTTGTTTGTTAGTGAATGTATTCTGAACATGTTGGTTTTAAGATTTGGCTGTGGAAAAGCATGTAGACAATTTTTTCAGAGACTTTAAAACTCTCTTGGACTAACTGTTGAAATGTGTATTTCTATAATTTTCAGCATGATACTGTCCAAATCTTTTAGTGAAATTCTCTTTCCTCTTATGAGATTGTTGTGTTTTCACTTTTTTTAAAGAATGGATTAAATCGATGGTCAAAACAAATAGAAGACAGTGTTTTTCTGATCAATGGACAAATCAAAGATGATGATACAGAACTACTGGAAGGGCAGGTGAGTACTGAACAACAAGGAATTGAACTCTAATAAATGCATGGTTAGAACCTCCAATGTGATAAAGCATTGACTTAGATGTCTTCTGTACAGTATTTGTCGATCTAATTGGCCTATTTTAGGTAACTAATGCACAGGACTGCTTGTGTTCCCATCTTCATTGCTGCAAATTGCCTTTTCTTCCTCTGGCAACGCAAACACAATAATTATACGTGAGGTCTGACTAAATTTTTCTATATGCTGTCTCCCCATTAAAGAACATGACTAAGGTGATGAGATTTCTATGACCTATGTATGTCTAAATGTTTAACAAGGAGAAGAAACACACTTGTTTGGCTGATGCATTCATCTCTCCTTTCAGTTTTGTAATTATATTCTCATGGCTGTTTACTATGTGCCATTTTTCTCTCTTAAAAGCTATAGACTAGGGCACATTTGATACCATAGTGAGATTTTGATTCAGGGAGATTTTTTTTCCTGTTTCATGACACACAGAATTTTTTCCCCTCAGAAAAAGTTAAGAGGAAATACCCAATCCAGCACTCAGTTTTCTGATGTCAAAGTTCTGATACAGCTGGTAAGTATTTAGTGGTTTGTAAAGTATAACCCCTTTGTTATCTTATAAAATAGAATAAAAAAATAAAAGAACATTCTGAATTATTGTTTAGAAATCCAGCTTATTTTGTCATAAGGCTTTTTATTCCGCCGGGGATGTTATCTGTGAAACTGTGGACAGATCTGCATGTTTTGTGTCTTTGGAAATTCTCATGCTGTAATAACTGCATTGCCAAAGAATTGTACAGTACAGCTGCAAGGAAAATTTGAAAAACTGGTTATAGAAATGAAATTCCGCAAACTAATTCATTTGGTAGTAGGTTACCTGTTAGTACCTGCATATGTTGATTTCAAGGTGACTTTGCATCCTTCTGATGTTCACAATCATCCCCATGCTTCAACTTGCCATGGCTAGCTATGGCCATTTCTTGAATGCTTTTGTCAGAAGCTGAGTCACTAGTTTTGGATTAAGGTATGGATCCTGGGAGCTGAATCATAATCTCAAGCTGTTGGGTCTGTGTCAGGAGTTTCCTTTCTACCAGAGGTTCTGCTGACTTGAACCCTGAATTAGGTGCCCCAGTCTAGGTCCTAAAGTCCAAATGCGTCCAGGCATCGTTTTATAGGCTTCTTGCACAGCACAGACCATCCTGTTTTGTCAAGTAGTTCCTGGTTTCTCTAAAGTTCCATTCAGCAAAACTTTTAGAAATGTTACATTTTGTTGATGTATTGTTCCAATGGTTAACCACCTCAGAGAAAGGGAAATTTTTTTTTTGGCAGAAGTAGTTTATGCAGTTCTTGTGGAAGTTATGCATCCCTGTGTTTCCAGGTGTTGTCCTAGAGTGCTTCATACAACATGCTCATGGTTTTGGTAATTAGGGTGAATATTTCTAGGCAACAGTTTGATACACTTCTCAACGTGACCACATTTATAATTTAGTGCTAAGTGATGGGATGACTCTCAGGATACCATAGGTTATCCTGACTACATAGTAAACATACAAACTTCACTGTTTAAAAAAAAAATAATCTTAAAAAGATTTCTAGGTTGCAATACTAATATTAGCCGCAAGTCACTTGCCTGGAAAGTTTTAGAAGTCTTATAGACGCAAATATTTAAGTCGCAAGAAATTGAACGTCTGGAAAAGTAAATACATTTCCCATAATGGAAAAGGAGAGGCATTTTCAGTCTTAACTAACAAAACTAAATAAATAAATCAGAGTTATAAATTATGAGGGAAAACATGTTATATGTAAACATCTTAAGGTATGCTATTAATTTCCTAGTACTGTTTTTTGTTACTCATGCTGCAAGTGCCTTGGTAACAAGATAAAACTGAAACATGTTTATTTTTCAGTCTCAGGGTTCAAGTCATAGATCGACAGCTACAGTCCAGGTCTGCAGTGGTTCCATAAATCTCAGAGGTGCTGTGAAATGCAGAGCCTACATACATAACAACAAGCCAAAAGTTAAAGAAGCTATTCAGGTAGTGAAAAGGTTGTTAGTTCATCAGAAACATTTTTCTGAAATACATGAAATTTGTCATACGGGTATTTCTGTGCCAAAATGCCATGGACTGAACTGGGCTGTGTGCATATATGGTGGATTCAGTTCCTTTTTCAATTCGAGCAGTATGTCTCCTGTTGCTAAGGCTGCTCTCTGGTGAATCTTTGCGCAAATTGTCGAAGTGATTAGGCTTTGAAGAATTCTATTAAAATGAAGAAAAGATTTCAGACTATATTTTTGTATGTGTAGAGGCGAAATACATATTTGTTCAGTGAATTCTTTTTTCCCCCCTTTTTGAGTCAATGCCTTGTGATTATTATTGCTTGTTTTTAACGGTAATGTCTAGAATTTGTCAGGTCTAATTCTAACAATACTAAAATTTTCCTCAGCTTTTCATTTTTGTTTTGTCGGTTTTTAATTTTAATTCTTTTCGTATTAGCTTCTCTTTATTGGACTTATAAAATTCTTTTTAGAGTTTTTATTTTCTGTGAAAAACTATTCTGTCAACATGGGTTAAACCTATGGGGGACTTTTGTTGTTTCTTAGTAGTCAAAATCTTTGCAAATGGCTTTTATATTACTAATATTTTTGCTTTGTCCTTGCAGGCTTTGAAAAGAGACATAATAAACACATTGAGTGATCGGTGTGAAATACTATTTGAAGACCTGATTATAAATGAAGGACCTCACAAAAAAAGTAGGCATTCAAAAAAAACCCACCAGCGTATATTTGCAGTGAATTGTGGTTCTTAGAAAGTTCTGCTGTTGTACTGGCGTTCCAGTATGGTTAGAGCAGAATTAAAAACAAATGGCACAATTTGCTTGGCAGCCTTGACTTTTCTTAAATCCTGAGAATTTTTGTCAAGTTCAGATATGTTCTTTGGCATTACAGCTTTCGCACCAAGTTTGTATTTAGTTCTCATGACCACAGAATGCAGTTTCAGCTTCTTTCTCATTGATCAGAAATTTCATAGTTGCTAAAAATTCTGCAGTTAAAACTTCTGTCACTGAAGTTCTAACTGTAACTTGCACATTTTAAATTTTTATTATTGTTTTTTAAATAACTGCATGGTATTCCTGTTAATATTGAAGGATGCTAAAACTTGGTAGAATTAAAAGAACCAGCTGGACATAGACTTCCATGTTCTATCACCTATGTGGCGAATGCTAGTGGACGTGAGCTCTGAAGTTGAATAGTTCATCTCCATTAAATTAAATATGGCATTGTGTGTGGTGATTTTGATGTGAAGTATCCTGATGTTCTGTTTTTAACTAACTGTAGAAATATATCATTTGTGTTGTCTCTGCCCCCTGGACTTCTCATCATCAAATACTGCTTTACAAGCTTTGTGTCTTTTAAAGAAGTAGATCTTATTTCAGCACCATGAATAATTACTGGATTGGATTAGCTTGAGTTTAACAGAGCACCATGCAGTGGCCAGAACACAATGCAAATTGATTTAATGAAACTAAAACTGCCTGTTGTGATGATACTGAAAACTACGGCGGTATATGGTGAGACCAGATCTCCTCACTCATGCTGGGTGATTCTTTAAACTTTGAGTCAGTGCAATGGTATCAAGTTATCTTCTTATTGTTGTGTTGGTTTGGTTTTTTTATAAAAACCAAATATTATTAGTAGATTGAAATAGCAATTTGAAGATCTTATATGAAGGTAAGCCTTTTAAGATATACTATCTTTGGTAGTGATTTTAGAAAAAATAGAAAAGAAATGGAAACGTTGATTGTGTAGGGAAAACCAATTCACGTTCAGAATTATCATTTACTTTTAGGATAATGTGGTTCGTTTTGGTGTTGGCCAACTTTATCCAACCTGCATGATTTAAACTTGATGTTTCCAATTGCATGCAGTTTTCAGTTTCCTCTTTAGGTGGCAGCCGTACTTTGTGGCTTTATGGCATAAAGCTGCCAAATGTTTGTGGTGTTGAAATCATGTGCTGTTCTGTGCGCACTCTTATCTGCAGTCTTTCCTAGACTACTTTTGCTAGTCATTCTAAACATGAAAAAATGTCTGTTTAACATTTTATGGTCTGTTTTGGAGGTGTCTCAGGTATTTCTGGAGAGACTGATGTAAGAACATAGATCAGTGTAACAGCAGCCAAAACTTTAATAAAGCAGTAACAATTAAATAAGCCATGCCCAAAACTAGGAGTTTTACATGGAAACCTTTCACAGTTCTCTTGCAATAGCTTTATCTTATGGTCAGAGATTAATGAGGAATCTTATCATAACTGGCAAGGTTTTTATTTGGATGGTATTTTTCCCCCTTTTCTTTTAGATTTTGAGAGGGAATATCATGTCTTGCCTCAAAGACTGTTTGTCCCTGTTGCTGGATCCAGTGTGATGCTCAGTGATTATAAGTTTGGTGATGAGGCTGATGCTGAAATTCAGGAACGTTTTGTTGAGATGCTGGATCAGTCTGTGCAAGCTGAAGATATCCATATAGCAGAGGAAATTAACACAGGTAAATACGATGTCTGAGAACGGGAGCAGCTGCATCACGGATTACGAAAATGTTGACTAATAGCATAGGCCAGTTTTATCCAGATACAGATACGCTCTAAGGGTTTATATCAATCTAATTACAGTTTAAATATATTTGAGAGAAGTGGTAACGGTTCTTGCAGTTTTTGTATTTGACTTGCAACAGACCTCTCTTTCTCCTCTCAAATGTTTTGCTCTTTCACTGCATGATCTGTGCAAACATGGTTGCAGCTCATGAACTACAGTTCAGTTGAACAAGGTTTGCATACGTTACTCTGCACATGAATTAGGGATGATCCTACGTTGGCAAATACACTGTAAGAAAAACCTGTAAAGCTTTATATTCTGGTTACTTTTTTGGTAGTTCAACTTTGCTGGTTTAAGAGTTGAATAGTTCAGCTACTACTTAGAATAAATTAGAATAAGAGCTTGAGAGCTTCATTGAAATCTACTGTTTTTTTCACTAAATATTAAAAAAAAATGTAGATAGTCTAATGTGTCTTTCAGGAAGTTCTCATGCTAGAACCTCACTCTCTCTGAAATACAAAGTAACTTTGTTTGTTCTGAGTGTTTTAATTTATGTATCAAATGCAGTGCCCAAAGGTGAAGTTTTGTGATTCACCCAAAATGGAAAGAAAACTGAAAGTGTTTTTAATTTTCTACTGAATGTCTTATAAGTTTATGATCTGATTATGAGAATGTTATATTCCTTTTAATGCAGATATGCAGATATTTTGTTATAATTTATTTAGTGACTTTCTTTTTCTGAATATTTCTGGTTTATATAGTTTCCTGTGGTTGTTATCAATGTAGGGGCAAATCTGTAGTTGAAATGCATCTAATAATACTTCCTGTGATCTTATGGAAAAGATTTCTTTTCTTCCCTTTTTTCCCCCATCAATGTGAATATAAGCTGCAGGTTACAGTTTTATAATTTAAATTTTTTAAAAAATAACACTAATTCTTAGATAAGAACTTTGGACACTTTTTGATGTTGGTATTTTGGGGCAAAAAGTGGAAAATGTAGCCATGAGCTTGCTGTGTAGAGTGAACTGTGACTACTGATATTCTACTTGACCTACTTGTTTACTTTTAGGGGTTTTTGAGGCTCTTAATTTCAGAGATAACCATAAGTTCTCACGCCTTTCTAAATTAATCAGTTTTCCCAGGTTTTATCTGAACCTGTTAGCAGTGAAACTGAGTGATTACCTTTAAATCTCAAGAAAAACGGGAAAGACAATAAAAATCTCCCTTGCATTATACAATTAACTTTGATAATCTTAAAGCTAATTATTACTGAGTTTTAAGGAATTAGTATAACTTAGGGAGGCAAATTAATATTGTTGTGGCAGTGGAGATAGGCATGGGAGGGAGAGAGATGATGATTCAGTTTAACTTTATTGCATTATGGAAGGATGTATGATCTGGAGGTGGGGAGAAAGCACAATTAGACTAACAGCAATGCATCACAAAGATTTGATGCCATTAATACGTGTAAAATGATGTCCAGGTAGCTGACAAAATGAATTTTTGTGTTCTTGTAGCTTTCTGGTTATAGCTAGGTGTGGGGGATTTCTTTTTTTTTTCTTTTTTTTTTTTTAAATCTAAATTAAAGTAAGTGCATAGCAGTGGAAAGGGAAAAACATACAAAGAAGATTTCAGAACAAAACTGAGACCGGCCTTGTCCCAGTGAACACCATAAGGTTTGCCCATAGAATGGGTTCTGTTAATAGTGATGATAGTAATAATGCTATCAGCACAGTGCTGTTTGATTCTGATAATTATTGCTATGGCATTATTAACTTGTGGTTTATTAAAATCACAAGTTATTTATACGCTTTTATTAAAGCCAGGAAGGCTGTTTTAGAAATTAGACCTGTTAGATGTGTAAAAAAAAAAAAAAAAAAAAAAAAAAAATTTGGAATTTGATTTTTATTGGTACTTGGGTGTGAAACGTCTAAGTATTGCTATAATCATGTTTTCTGTGACATAATGAGAGTTTGGGGTTTCCCCTGTGTAAAGGCTTTGTCAATGCATCATTCCAATTTCGGTAGTATTTGTTGTTTCTCAAAGCTTAGTGCTATTTTTATTAATAATAGTTAATATTTAGTGGTGGTATAAAAACAGGTTTGTAATGAATTATGACATTAGCTTTTCTCTTTGTATCAAAATTCCTGTGGTCTGAGGCGCTAGCCTTGAATTAACTGGAAATGTTATCCATAGTGAAGTTCTGGGGAAAGTTTGCTGATAAAAAAGAATTGTTTAAAATTCAAGAACATGAACAAGCTTTTAAAAATAATTTCTCTTTTTGTTGCTCTTTAAAATGTGCACTTGAGAAGAATAGGATCTAATCAGTATAGCCAAAAGATTTATTTTTGAGCAGCTTTTAGTCAAAACATATGAAATAAAGTCATTTTGAGAAGGTCAGTTTTATGTCACTTAGTATGGCCTCTGCTCCTGTCTCCTACAGTTTTATTCTCTTGATTCCTTGTACAACTCTGCAGTGAGGTCACTACTGGGTCATGCTTTAAGTTTGTTACATGGAAAATAAAAAGTAAAACCTAACCTATTTATAATTGAAAGATATAAATAGCTTTAACACTGTAGTTTCAAGGTATTTAGTGTTTTAATACAAGCGGTTGAAAGCTTTGCATTTATGATTGGCTTTACTAAATCCCTGCTCCTCCTTGGAGCAGGAGATGGGGGTGGTGTGTTAAATACCCTGAGTGGATAAACATAAATAAGACTTCAGTCGTGGTAATTGCTTCCCCAACTTCGTTAGCAAATTGAAGAATTAATGAAGAATTAAAGATTCATATAATTGTTACTAGAAAGCATCTGCTTTTGAAAAATCTATGTGATTTATACTACAGCTGCTTTAAATGCAAGTTTTCTATAACTTAATGACATAAATGCCTTTGGTAACTAAGTAGCTCAAGGGTGTTTCTTTTTTTCATTTTTCCTCTATCTTTTTTTTTCCCATCTGAGCAAGCAAGCATTGCTGCCTTGATGTGCAGCTTCAAAAGTTACTTTCATAAAAGTGCAATAGTTCATATGAAGGTGCAAAGAAACATAAAAGTTAGAGTGCACTAACTGTCCTACTTGCTCGTAAAAACTAAAGGAGAAACTAAAAAAGAAAAAACTAAAGAAAGAAACCTGCTGGATCGACTTCAAAGATGACCGAAGAAATGTGGTCAGCTTCTCTAAAAGTGATACGTTATTTTAGGGAATTGAAAACTCTAAGTAGTTTGGAGAGAACGTGGTGCTCTTACTGTGCTAGCTAAGGTGCTTACTCAAAAAGCTGTCTTGCAACAATTAGTAATTAGTTTACTCTAGTTAAAGATTTTTGCTCATATTTTAGGCAGATGGGGGTGTGTTTTCCTTTGCACAGAAAAAATGATGAAACTACAGCCTCATTGGGTACCAGTGGGCTTCAGAGATATGTAATAATTTCTCTTCAAAAACGCACCCCTTGCATTGAAATGTTTTGTCCTTATTTTTATTCTACATGTATGTTCAGCTTGCAAGAGATTTCAAAGCAATGTTTATGCTTAATGTATGCATATGTATGTGTGTATATGCCTGTATATCTTGCTACCCTTGTTAGGTTTTATATCAGACAGTTATTAATTGCTCTGCTACATTACATCCTATACAAAGTAAGTGGGTTCAGGGATAAAAATGGCTAAAGACAGGTCCTAAATGTCTAGTTTGATTGCTTTTGTGTAACAACAGATCTTGTGCAAGTTTGACGTGAGATTTTGAAGACAATCATGCCCATGACTCATCTTAGACAGAAGCAACCGTTCTGATCACACATCTAGATTGTACATTTCCCCCATAGCTAATGATATGATAGAGAAAGTACTTTTCCATGAATCATTTTCATATGAATCATGCAAGGGATGTGCCTTATTACTCAACTATATAATTTGTAATTTGTAGGTGATTGACAACCCCAATCTGGAAATGGGAGATCTGTTTTTATTTAGATCAGTATTCCATGGACTGCTAAAACTTGATATCTGGTACTGCTGTGGGTTTTTCTTCATCTTCTGAACAAGAACAATCTGTTAGTCTCTTTTTTTTTTTTTTTAGCATGCCCCATTCTCACTGCAATGGCACAAACACTTTCTCTTACTGTTTACTTGTCCAGAAGATATCTGCAGTAGTAGCTACTGAATTGCAGTCGGAACTTTTGACAAGTGATGCCTTAGCAAACTGTCCTGGGAACAGGAAGCAAGTTAGACCTTTGGTGCATCACCATCAAGTAGCCTTATCACTGAACTGTGTAGTCCAAAGCACACTTGCTCTGTGTGAGACAAACTAACAAGTTCAGCTAGAGGACTCAAGATTAATCCCCTTCTTACTCCTCCCCTTCTCTGACAAGCTGGATATAGCCGAGTGATTAGGGATATCTTTGAAAAGGAAATAGATATGTGTTTGAATCCCATCATTCTGGAAGTAGAGTCAAGCTCTCCAACATCCTGGCTGAGCAGTCTAAGGATTTAGTAATTGTTCCAAAGGGGAATATGTCCTCTATGCCTGCTCTGAAAGTGTATTTTTAAGGAATCTTCAAAAAGGAATTTCGGTACTTTGAAAAAAAAAAAAACAAACCCGTTTATGTCTGTTGAGTAGGGAATGATGTTAGGCTCAGTCTTTAGTGGCAATGGGGTTTGCATGTAACCCAAACTCTGGACAAATGCCTTTAAAGTGAAGACTTTGATCTTAGAAGGTGGTTAATCATTCATTTTGGTGGTTCCCTCTCAGAGCAGGCAAATTCTTCCCAGGAGAATTCTGTCCCCTTACGTAAAGGAGGTTGGATATGTTATTCTGGAAGCAGGGTGTGGAAAATGAGTTTTGGAAGAGGAACTCCTTCCCAAACATATTTCTTCTCTCTCTGCCAAATATTGTTGGTTTTTTTCTACCATAAATGTACCTTTTATAAAGTTGATATGAAGTTCTTGGCCTTTTGCTTTAATTCAACTGTAAAACACAACTGTTAGCTTTTCACTGAGTATTTACTTCTTCACTTGATTTCCATGCAGTTGATATTTGTCCAGTTACTGACAATGTGGATGACACACAACAGAAGCAAGTGACAAAAGCAACGTTGCTGTTGAAACTTCAACAAAATATGGGTATGTTACCTCCCACACTTTGCTATGGCAATCCAAAAACTATAATGGGTCCTTTCAGTACTTTTAGATTCCACAGCATTATTAATAAACTGGTGAGATTAGTGCAATACTTTTCTGAAATTACTTCCATTTTAGTGTTGTATGTGCAGGGTGTTTTTGGGGAAGAAAGAACCACAGCCTGCTGTTGGAACAAAACCACTGTTTGCATTCATTCAGTCTACAAGTCAATATGAAAGGCTTATGTAGCTTTATTTGTTTTTTGGAGAGACACCACTTCTATAATTCTCTACTTTAAAAAAAAAAAAAAACACAACACAATTGAATGGTGTTGTCAAGTAGGCATCCATAAATCGGCTAGTGACTCACAAATCCTCTTCCCAAGTTGACAAAAACATATGGGCTTGGGTGCTAATTGTCAGCCTCAATAATTCATGGGACGCCAGCCGCAGAGCTCTTCTTTCAAATACAACTTCTCCATGATACTCATTTGTCCAGCTTTAATACATCTGTCTGCACTTGGTACAGTTCTCTTTGCTGTGAGCTTTGACTGTCTTTTTGTATTAAAATATGTTTTAGTCAACAAAACAGTAACTTCTGTTTTCTATTAATTCTTAGAAGTAGAACGAGGTAAGTGGAAGATTAAGGAGTAGCAGTAAATATGTATTTGCTCTGGATGCAAAAATGTTTTGCCTTGAATCATCACTCAGGTGTTTTGGGTTGTTTTTTTTGTGTTGTCTTAAGTGCATCAGTAACAAGCATGTTAATAGGGAAATTACTGTTGTGCTACAAAGAGACTTACAGAGTAGCTGTAGTGCCACACAGAATCGAAGAAACTTACTAGCTTTTGTTTCTTACAGCTTAAAATTTTATTTTTCCTAGTCTGATTGCTAGAATTAAGCAGTAGTGCAGAGTCGGTGCATTATTTTATAGGCTGGGACACAGCTAAGGTACTACAGAGTATGCAGTCAACTGGATTTCTGGAAGGATCCTACTCTGATTAGAAATGTCACGTGGAGCTTTATAATTCAATTATCTGACATTGTAGCTTTAGATTTAGGCTTAGCAGTGGTAGATAGTGTTTGGGGTGGCTCTTATTGTTTCTCCTCCTGCTTGTCATTCATCTCGGCCCTGCCCTCCCCACCCTAGCTGCTGCTGACTCTGCTGCCATTGCCACTCACTGAACGCATTTCCTTTGTTATTTTAGGTGTGGTAATAGCAGCTGCTGTTGCAGTCTTTGCATCGATCTTCTCTTTCAACTACTTCAGTGATTAAACTCAAGGAAGCAGAGCTTCATGGAAGTATTGGCCAGTTACAAGATGGAAACATCTAGGTTTAATATATTAGTAATTAAGAATGGTTACCTAAATATCACCACTTAGATGTGCAACATAAATTGTAATGATAGGTTCGGTTACCCTGTTCCAGCATGCACTTATTATATCAAGTAGTATCATGCGGTTACAATACCAAGTAGAAGGTGAATCAAGCTTACAAGAAACTAACCCTGTCTCTCTGTGTAAATGAATGACAGTATTATTTTCCGGAAAGATCCCTTAAACAAATGTAGAACCTTCATTTTCTTCCTACTTGCTGTTTTAACGCAAAATGTTACTACTGATGTTTTTCAGGCTGTTGGTTAGACTAGCATAGTTACCTGGTACGACAGTTCTTGCCTTCAGGGTTCCTTTGCTAAGAGAAATCTCATCGCATTAAAGTTTGTTGGGGAAAAATTAGATTTAAGGAAGCCAACATTCCAACATATGCATTGTTTTGGGTAATACTGGTTAACTAGCGTAATAGATATACAAATAGCTTCTAGCAGTTTAAAGACTAATCCAATTCAGCCTGTAAATACTTTAATTCAAGACGTGGAGAACTCAGAAATCAATAAAATGCATAGAACTTTTGAGATGTGTTTATGCCGCCTTTTGCTCAGTGACTCCTGATGAGGATTTCTCTGTCCAGCTATGATTCAATCATCATTCTCTTGGAATATTAACTATTTCAGCAACAGCTGCATCTAGGCAGCCCTGGGGGATTTTCATGTAGATACATGAAGTTTGTCAAAATTGCTTGCCAATCAGGATTTTTAGGCTATAAACAGATAGCTTTCTGTTATGAGATGTTTTCCTGGGTATGCTAGGCAATAACATTATTGTTCAGTTACCATGAGGAGAGAGGAGAAGGAGGGTAGAATTCTAGTAAGGTTAATAAAGATAGTTCGTATATGAAATATGATGTTTACTTGGATCGGAACTACAACAGAGAAGAATTCCAGATTTTAGGGCATTTTAATACCACTGCAAATTTCTTTTTTGTATAAAGGCACTGGAACACTAAGAAAAAATATAAACAGTTCTGAAGCATAATTAAGGATGTACTGGGATACTTTTAATAAAAGGTGACTATGAGAAAGATGTCTTAAATACCATTGCCTCATCTGTGTATTCTGTTTTTACATGCTTGGAAAAAGATCTGCTTTTAGTATTGTAAGTATGTTTTGGAACACAGTGTTGATCTTTTGTGCTCAGTATTGGTCAAGTAGGGCCTCTCAGAGGAAAGTGTTTTCAGGTTAAGTCCTTCAGCTACTGCATGTTTTTTAGATGCATCTTATTCTGTGCGAGTGGATCAATAGGCAAAATGGCATTATGGAGAAACAGCTGATTCCGGATAAGGTTGAGTGGTTATCTAGAAAATGAGATTAATTTTGTCGCGTGCTTCAAAATATGATTTGTTTAAAAATTGGTCTGCTAAAGTCTCTGTTAGATGGAGGAGCAGGGGAGTAATGAGGAGAAATAAGTTTGTATTTGTCTCTTTTTGTGGGTGGTTTTTTTTTTTTGGGGGGTGGGGGGGAGAGAGGGCATGCTTTTGAAGGTAAAATAAAAAATGATTATTCTGTAGTTGCCTGTTACTCAAAACTCAACCATCAAAATGAAGTACCGAATTTGAGATGCTAAATATCTTACACCAGAGAAGAAAATTGTCATGAAACACACTTCCAGTAGTTCTTGTTTAGCACCTGTGGTGTAAAAAGTAGAAGTTGTTTGGAGGTATTATTCCATAGATTCCCTAGCAAAGAACTCTGTTTCTTTTCTCCCTGTGCAAGCTTATTCACTGTTAGTAAATGATCCTCTTCTTTATGGTGTTACTGCAGACCGTCAAATTAATCCTTCAGCTTATTACTAACTAGGTATCAAGGATCTGTGGAAGTCTAATTTTACAATTTGAGGTTGGAAGAAGGCAAAGAAGTTGCTTTGGATGAGATTTCTGCTTTAATACAGGAGACTGCATTTAACCACCATCCATGCAATAAGAAAATAATTTAACCCTGTCAAAGAAAAAATGAGTAATTTGACTTGTATCTACAGATTGAGACTTCCAACCATGACAAGTAGTGCATGTAGAAGAAAGCAGGTTCTCACTTGTCTAAGAATTACAGAACGAATCGAGGGGATTTTGTGTCCTCCTGCTTCCCATCCTTTTTCTACTGTTAGCCATTGATAATGTAAGAAAATGAGTTTTTTAAGGAAAAAAAAAAAGGTACATATAAGAAAAAAAAAAAGGGAAAGCAACCTTTTATAAGTATTTCTAGAACGCTGCTTAACTCTTGCTCAGGTTTCATATAGATATATCCTTTTCCTACTACCCGTGTAGTCTTCTGAGTCTTTCAGTTTGTGAAAACTCCATCGTGGCTGAAACTGAGGTTTGTTAACTCATATACCTGACTGCAAGTAGATCTTTATTTTAATATGTAAGAAACCAGAGGAATGGTTGGGACTTCCAGATCTGAAAATCTGTCTCTTCTTGGTGTATTTCTAAAATTGATGTTACGGAATAATTTTACAGACACCTTATTTTCTGTTCTATGTAGTTTTAAAATGTAGTTTTAAAAAGCCTCAGTGGTCATGTACAATGAGGTTTATAATTCCTTGGCTATCAAGGGTAGCATTCAGCATAACATACATGCATCTACTAGAGCTTCTGTTAGTAGTTTGATCAGCAGGGACACTATTGCTAAGTACTTCCTTTCCTCCATTTTTGTCTGCGTCAGGGTATTTGAGCTCACTTGGGGTCTCTTGACTTCTGAGTCAAAAGGGAGAGTAACCGTAGCCGAGGGTGGCAGGAAGGCTGCTCCCATGTGCTTATTAAAGCATTTACGTTTTGTTATTCAAGAATCTTCAAATAGTAGTACAATGTTTGAGTCAGGTCTTGCTTTTCAATTTTTTTTTTCTGTTGAAATATGGATGACTGCAGTGATCAGAGTTTTATTTGCAACTTCATTAGTCATGAGCTTCTGTTGAGGCTTGGTGTCACATGTGTGTGTTCTTTTTTTTTTTTTTAAATTACAGGTTGAAGGAAATCCTGCTTAAGCATGCTTAATCTGTCTCTTAAATTGGAGTGTCAGCTTGTTTCTTACAACTACCTATAAATGTAGTTTCTGTGGTGGTTATTGTTAGAGTTTTTTTTGCTTACAGCTTGGTTTCTCAAAGAAGTGCAGCTTACATGAGCGGGCTGCTGATGTGCAGTCTAATAACTTTTGAACCAAGTTTGACAAAGAAGGAAAGTTCTCAAGAATGTTAAGTTCCCACCAGTGACATGGAGTTTTTCTGGTATATAGAGGACAGACATTTTTCATGCCTCTTCTTTAAAACATGTCATCAAAAAATACAAGGCGAATATTGTCATGCTGCTTAAGGAGCTGATTATTCTTGTGATAGAAGATAATTCATTATTTACTACATAACCTGTTTTAAGACCATGAGATTTTCATAGCGTTAGGTGTATCTGCAAATGGTGACCGACTGATGCAAATACAATGTTAAGACGAAGGTGGGTTTAGCTGAGGGGTAAACATCATGCTTCTGTAGGGGGGAAAAGGGCTGCTGTAAGGGAAAAGCTTTATTCGACCTGGAGTTCTGTCAGAAAAACTTATGACAGTCCTGCATGCAGAAATCTACAACACAGAAATCATAACATTTTGGGAAGATGCTATTTGAATTCTTGGTCAAATAAAAAAATGAATTGTTTTACAGGTTGAAGAAGATTGTACATTGTTAAGCGATGATCAGGAACTTCATTCGTGTTGCCTAGTGTACAATGAGGTGAGGTTTCTAGTGCTCTGTTAAAATATTAATCCATGGCAAAACAATATTAAAAGTAGAAATTCAGTAGTATTCTGAGAATCCCTAAAATTGGACAAATAAAAAAGATAGATTTTCTTTCTTTCCTTTTTTTTAACCATTATTTAAAACAAGGCATAAGTTGTGTTTAAATAATTTTGTTTGAAAGGGTATCTCATGACTCCTTCAGTAATGTTTTGCAGGGTAATATTTCCCAAATCCTTTTGAATAGAATTATTTCTTTGTGCAGATCTGTTGGAAAGTAGGGTAACTTTCAGCTACCCCTGTGAATTTTGCAAGTGAATGAAAAGTGGAGGAAAAAAACACGTGTTTAAAAGAGTGATAAGAATCTGCTTTTAATGTGTGGGTTATATCACTGGAGCAATGGTTCCTTGGTGCTGGCCACTTAATACTCAATTCTTACTGATCCATCTGCAGAACTTCGCAGGGTGACATTTCCATGGTGGGATCCTGACCCAAAGCACTCCAAAGTGAGCAAAACATTGAAACTATCATATCAAATAAAAACTGGTGAGTCATACGAGTACTGAAAATAATCTTTAACATTTTGATTCTCTCAAATGTTATCAGCAAAATTCTATGCGGTTAAGATACAGATATTTCTATCTTCAGAGTAAGATATAGGTATTTCTGTCCTCAGGGTAAAATTCAGTCTTCAGCTTTGCCAGTGTGCAAAAGAAATCATTGAAATGTGGACATGTTTTGTTGTTTTGCATCAGAACTGGAGGATGTGGATTTTTTTTTACACCTACAGAGAGAGAGAGAGGGAGGAAGGTTTATAGTGAGTTCACCTTGTCTTGTCTTCTCAGATAAATTGTTACGTTGTGGCTCTCAGCAGCATCCCTTTGGCAAACCTTAAAACTTTAGTAAATGTCTAGTGAGTGCTTGCTAATATTTCACATGTTTTTAAGGTTACAGTTACATACTACCAATATATTTCACACTTCCAATGGCAGGTTTTGAGAGCTGTTAAGCTTTATTCAGAGTTATTACATAAGCACAATATAATTTTTCAGTAACTCACAGACATTTTAAATATTACTGTTCAAAATATGGAGCAGCAATGAACTGAAATTAGCTGGTAATGTGGCTGTGTTAGCTGTTTGGATGACAAACTTACAGAAGCGCTGAGCTAACGTCTTTATTTTCATGAATATTGAAAGCTAAATGCAGAAGCATAAAATAATATCCTAGATACCTAAGCCGTTTAGGAGTGCAAGGACATCAGGCTATTTGTTCTTAAAACTGCAGGATGAAATCTTGGTCCTACTGAAGTCAGTAGAAGTGAATCAGAGGAGCCAGGACTTGCCATAATTCCAGAGCACGGATATGGGGTTTTTTGTGTACGCAAAGGGATGGATCAGTCCCGTTCCTGTTGACATTAAGCTCTTGTGCTTATTGGAGACATGCCTGGGCTCTAAAGTTTTAATTATCTTTTTTCCTTAATTTCTTAGAGATCACCAGTATCATCTCCTTTTCTTCCTATTACTTGTGGTTGATGCGGAAGTAATTATTTACAGCACTGTATGTGTTTTAAGTAAAATTCACATACTAACAGTTAAGCAATGTTTATATATATGTATCTTACAAATAAATTAGCGAAGACGGCCTTCTCTAAATGAGATGGGTGTTACTGAGATTGATTTACAACATAATGAAGAGGAAAGGGAGACAATGAGGACCATGGATCTCTAATTATTCAACATCTTGCTCATCCGTGTTTCCATTTCCCAGTGCTGGAAGCTCCCGTTCAGGTAGCAGCCCATACTCATTTAGGAAAGACTCCACATCCACAGCAAAAAACTCCTCATTGAATTGTTCAGAGATGCTAATGAAATTGCTCAGAAGCTCCCCGCCCTTATAGACAAGTAGAGTGGGAAGCACTTCGTTTGAGAAGCGGTCTCCAGCCCCCGTGTCGGAGGCCTTGATCTTGCAGAACTTCACAGTGGCGTACTCGGCCGCCAGGCAGGTCAAGCTGTTGTTAAGAGCATCGCAGCCCTTGATGCCGTCTTCGTAAATGTGGACAATGACGGTGGTAGTTTTGCGTTCTTTCTCGATGGCTTCCAGGAACTGTTCCCCATTCTGCAGCTCACACAGATAACCGTATTTTGGCCCAAAACTCAGCCTCTGATGCATATCCTGCATGCAACGCCTGCGATACTTTTGTAGGCAACTTTCATCTTCTTGCTCATCATGAATTAATTCATACTCCTGCATGCTCATCTGTGAATATTGAGAGAATGTTACATTAGTAAGTGGTAATCTGTTGGCACTGAAACAGGAAGAGACTAAGTTGTCTAAAGAACATCACATCAAAAGCTTAGCCAGAAGTACAGTCATGTCCTACAGTGACTCTGGAAGGTCTCTTCAAGAGACGGGTGAAGATCCTGTCTCAACACTTGCATGTCAACTTGATGGTATTGAAGATAGTTGCCATACTTGGAAAAAAAAAAAAACTTCTGGATCTTCCAGAGTTGGTGGGAATTTTGCCAGTGACTGTAGTGGTGTCAAAGTTTAATTCTTGGGGTTTTGGGTCCCCCCTTTCAGAACTGGTAAATGGCAATGAGTGACATCCAGGCTCAGAGCTCTATCCTGACTAGTAGGTTTTTAAACATGTTAAAAAATTTCCATTACCTTAACCAAGGATAGAGCATTGAGGCAGGAGGGGAGGAAGAAAGGTCACATTCTGTGTTGTGAAATATGCTGCTTATCTTACTCAAGTTCGACTTTGCTTGAGAGAGTAGTAGATAGATGGTTGGACGGGCATTATTTCTGTCTTTATGGTGTGAGCTCTGCTAAATTGCAAAGGAATCAAGTCTGGCAAATTCAGGATTTTCTAGCTTATAACTGGTATGTTTTACATAGAATCAAAATTAATTTATTTTGCTTTACTTCTCTTACCTTACGGCAGAATCTCTCTCTGGTGTCTTTATCATCTTTACTGAAAGATCTGTGTGGTGAAGACATTTGTCTAAGAATTTCTTTCTTGCTCAAGGATAAGGAGTCTCTATCTTCGCTTTCTAATTTAAACTTCCGCCAGTCATTGATCACGCCTTTGGGCCCTAAGAGAGATGAAGTTAGATGAGAAACTGGCTGCCATGAGAAGCCGTCTTAAGAAGTTTCTGCTCGTTGCTGGTTTGTCCTTCTGTCTGCAGTTTATCCGTCTGCCCCTCTTCCTTCCAGAGCACTCTCCAGGAGTGCTGAAAAACAGAGCTTTGGGACCAAAGTATTACGTTAGCTTGCAAAAGACAGACAGACCACTTTGTTGGTCTGGTTCCTATCAGAATCCTGTAAAAGGATTGTGGTGAACTACATGAGTAGTTAAAAAGGATGAGGATGTCGAAACCTGTTAAAACTGACATGTTGGCCAAAGCTAGTATTTCACAGAAGTAATTTCCATTTCTCTATAGGTGGTGTACTTGAATATGTAACATGCTTAGGGACTTAGAGTAAAACTAAGCATACGGGACATTTGAGGTTTTGGGGTTGTTTTTAAGTTCATACATGTTCCACTGGAAGAGTAACCTGTAAGGAAATGCTATGATAATTCTGATTGTAATGCTAAAATCTTGTAATGCCAAAGACCAAATCTTGGTCTTTGGAGATGGCTGATTAAAGCAGTTAAATTTTGAAATGGGAAAAAAAAAAAATTCAAAGTTCCAGTGGTGTTTTTCAAAATGGAAATGTTAATCTACATTTTAGATTCTAAAGCAAAAACAAGGAATATTTTGGTGTTTTCAGAGTGAAGTTTATTTCTATGGAAAATTTAGAAAAGGCAAGGTAAGCAGCTCTCCCTCTTACAAAGAGATGTGGTGTTGCCAGTTGCCAAGACTCTGATTTGGATTAAATTTCAACATCTTGAAGTGGTGGCAAAAGGCACTACACCCCTTGATGGAAAGGGAAGGTGATCTGATCCTTTGCAAACAAGATTCCAAAGCAGGAATTAGCCTGAACCTCATGGCATAGTGATAACAGTCCAGTAGCCTGATTTACCAAACTATTTTGAAGCCTAGGTGTGGATGTAGTGCCCCACGATTGGGTCCCTAAAAAAAAATATATGTATATAATAATCTTAACCAGCAGCAGCAAGAATGGTTTGGAAAGAACCCCAGAAAGAATTATTACAAGAGCTACATTTACTATAGCACAAAGAAAAAGAAGCCCTCGGAGCAGAGGAGGGAATGATTGCCACATAGTTACCTGTTGGTGGGGTGGGATGAAGTGATACCTGTCTTTAGAGCTGAATACAATGTCAGTACTCATAAAAAATCATGGTGATTGAGTGCTGGATTAAAAAGAATTGTGATTCTGAGCAAGGATGCTTTCAAAGCTTTTAAATGCTATGCTGTGTTTGCCAAAAGGATTTATAGGTTCACTTTTAGCACTGCATGTTCCTTCTATAAGAAAAAGAAAATAATTCAGCCTTTATAGTGAAACCTTACAACCTAGTTCTAGCGTGTGAGAGTTTTTGTTGCTCTTTTGTTTTCTTCTCTTTTCCCCTGAAGAAGAAAGGCCATTGTTCATGACTGAAGCAATAAACCAACAGGACCTGCACTGGGCCAGTGCTGTTGGTGGCTTCTTCAGTTGTCTCCTGCGTTTGCCATTTGCTTCAGTTAGGAGGAAGATTGGCATAAAGATCAGTTTGGTGTCACCTGCCCTTCTGTGAGGGGTGTCACTTACTCCAAGATACATTCTCATTGGCTTTAGAGCCTATGTTTCCGTCCAAGGGGGTTGGCAAACCAATTGGATCTACTTGAATTCTGGGCTTTCCCAGTGAACAGGGACAGTTTAGCTTATTTAAAAAAAATATGCAGTTAGTTTCCTTGCCTGTGTGTGTTGCCTGCCCTTCAAAATCTTCTTCGAAGCTGGTGTTGGCGTTTTCTTCCATTTTGGTGGCTGGAGTAGGAGACACTGCAAGTTCAGAAAGGAGAATGGTTAATAAGTTAGAAAAGGGGTAAGCTGGCAGCAGATACCATGCAGCGTGTTATTTCCTGCAGATGTTGGGTATCAGTGCAGATCAAAATACTCATAATGATTGTAGAGCTTCTCATCATCTCATTAAAAGCAATTAGGATATATGTCAGTCTCTTTAAAAGGATGTCTGGCCAGATTCTTACTGAAAGTGCCTTGGCAAGGGTTTCTTCATTTCACTGTTCCTTCTCAGCCATTGGAGAATATTGGGAACATGGTGTGAAGGAAGTAGTGGTTGTAAAACTTTCTGCAATGGGAACATGTAGTGAGTTTTCTTTTGGTTTTTTTGTTGTTTTTTTTTAATCCCTCTTGGAATCAGGAACCTATTAGTTTTCCAAGTGCTCTAAGTATTTATTTTTAAGGGTTACCCGGACTGCTCACTTCTCATACAGAAGATGGAGCCAAGTATTTGAACCTGTTGGGCAAGAGACCTCTGAACATCCCAGAGCTAGACTGCTTGTACTGGTTGGGCCGTGTTTCTTACAAAACAGAAAGAATTATGGGGGTTATAAATCAAAATCACTTTCCTGTTCCACCCTTTCTATAAATAAGGCGACCCAAGGAGCCAGACAGCAATCACAGGGCGCTGCGATACAGCTGTACTCAAGCAACACCCTTTTTATCTTTTCTGGTGAAGTTTTTGAGAGGTGAAGTAGAACTGCAGTTTTTTGAGAGAAGAGGTTTCCCTTCATGTATTCCCATTGACTCATGCCAAGATGAGCCCAATTGGGTGGTCCTAGAGCATGACAGGGCAGCAAGGGTTTGGCCAGAGCATCGAGCTCTCAAGGTCAGGCCAGTGTTCTGCTGGTTCCCAAAAATCACAGTAAATGTTCTTGGAGTCCTGCAGCTTTCATGAGAAGGTCAATTATCTGTTTCAGGAGGATATACGGGGGGAGAAAAGTACCCATTCTTCATGTGCATTTTTACTACACTGCTGATAGACATTTACATAGCCCTCTGCATGAACTCTGCCACCACATAGTACTGAGTCTCTTCTCATGTTGCACATCAGTCACAAGTTTCCTTTTTAGTAAAAACCCTGTAATTCTAATGTTACAAAGTGTCACTGTCCACAGGAGTCTTAAGACAGATGATTTGAAGGCTTCCATTTAGTCTGGACTAATTTTAGCTGTTCAGATGTTAAGGTAAGCATGATTTGACTTCACAGTTAATCACATCTTGAAGCAAATGCTAAGATGTTGTTATGCCACAAATGCCATATTTAAAAGCAGCTGTCATGTTAGACTAGAGGGACGTTAGTGTTGTAGCATGGATGCACAGGGGGAAATGCACCTTCATTTTTACATAGCAGCATCAAGGGATAAAGTGGAATAATGTCTGAGCAAGACACAAGGAATCCAATTCTTGCGTGTATTGGGACTAAAGCTGATTAGTAAACGTGTAAATAAATTGTTCCATACATGTACTTGTGGCAATTAATCAAAACTTGTGGGAAGCATTGCAAATAAGTTTGGAAGAAAAGCAGGTAGTGAATTATACTTTATTAGTATAAATTCTTTCTGTAGATATATTGTCAGCGTATAGATCCAGATTATGGGATCAATTGCTATTCAGTCAATTCTGAAATAGAAATATGAAACTAATCCCTTCTCAAATAGACAAAAATAAAAATCTTTGCCATGTCAGGGATGCACAGCTATGTGGATACACTGGGTCAAAGTCTGGGAAGTCATACCTGTGACTTATGTGGGCATCTACAAAAAGCTCTTTCTCTCTGCTGATGCTGAGGACTTTCTTTGTTCCATGAGAAAAGAGGAGGTTTGATTCTTTGTATGCTTTGCTGTTTTGTAGCTTTTAGCCCTGAAAGGCACTAAAAATAGAGGATATGAAATGTAAGCAGTCTGCTGCAGGCTCAAACCAGAAAACTGACCACGCTTCTGGTGAAACGTTAGAGATGGGAACCGATTGCTTAACAAATGAAAGCTCTCCGGAACATTTATGTTACTGATCTGCTGTACCTAACAAATCTGAAAAGATTAGGTGAATCATAACAGCATGGAAAGCTGTGTTTCACTGTTCTTCTGCAGCGTGGCATGAGGCAACAACCCTGATGGTGCAGAGGCTGGTAAGCTGACCATGGACCAGAGAGTGGGGAACTCCTTAAGCTTAATCCTGGCCCTGCCACTGAGTCAGGCTGGGAGCCTGCAGCAAGTCACGCAAACCGCTCTCCCTTCTGCGTAGTCGAGTTATAAATATTTATTATTCTTATCTTTGTGCTGTGGGAATCAGGCCGTCCAAGCCAGGTGTTTCCCAATTAGGTACCTGAGGACACGGGCATATGAACATGTACCTGCAAGGAGATCTGTGGGAAGCTGGGTTATAGCTGGATGAGCTGCCTCTCCTCTAGCACATACTCTTCCTTTGAAGAGAGCTCAGTGGAAAAAGGTGTCAGCTGTTGTGTTTTGTGTGTGGGCAAAAATGGGCAATCACCAGGGTAGGAAGTTCTCCCACATCCTTGGGAAGGATTTAGATTAGGGTTTTTTTGTGGCTGGTTGTTCAGTGTTTTGTTTGGTTTTTTGGGGGGAGGGTGGTGGTGTTCTTTTATGTGCTGGGCATGCAGCATTTTCCAGTGTGAAGTTCCTGATATTTGGAGAAATATGGGTGCTGCCAGCTCTGGAGCATGTTGTGCAAGTGCCTCCATGTGGAAATGTCAGTGATGCTGAGACAGTAAAGCTGAGAAAGTAAAGACAGTGTAACAGAGCCCTTGGTAACGACCCATCATAAGATGTCTCAGATCTAAAGTTGGCACCTCCCCAGCTTTCCAGGTGCACTGGAAGCTGGTGTGCCCACTGCTGGGACAGCTAGAGCCATCCTCTGTGTCAAACAGCAGCTCCTATAAGAGCCGCTGCACTCTGCAACCCCCCAGACAGGCCACGTTTGCACTCCCAGCTGCTAGTGGGTGCTAATTAGTTGATGGATGGTGGTGTTTTTTAGAAATTCGTTAAGGCCATCTTTTAGTACAACCTAAGTCAGCCTGGGAGCATTGTGGAGAGCAGAGGTCAGGGGCAGCACTTGGCTGTGTGGGGATGGTTGCATTCAATAGGGGTGGGCTTGTGTGCTGGAGAATGTACATCCCTGGCCATTGCAACCATCTCTTAGAGAATCCTTACTGCTTTAAATCTGATTTATTTATTTATTTTACATAAATGTGCAGTCTCACAATCCTGCTAAATGCTTGCTCGGAGTAAGAGGACACAGAGCAGAATATCCTGAGAGGGTTGTAAAGTCAAACAGGATGGTGTGCAGTGATGGTAAAGCTATAATAAACATCATTGCTAAAGCTATTTGTGTTTGTTAGTTCTAAGGAAGTACCGACAGACCTTTCAGGACACCAGCTGCATTGCTACTCATTTCAAGTTTTCCCTTTGCACCATTTTAACAGCATGCGATGTGCCAGTTGAACAGCAATCTTTGTGGGGGAAGAAATTGCTGATGTAAAAGATAATTGCATTTTCATTAGCTTTTGTTATTGATTCTGACAAATGAAAGTGGCTCCTGACGTCTTTATTTGAAAAGGACTAATGGGGAGAAAAAATTTTCAATATCAGGTCTTCAGATCATCAATGTCTTAGACCATATTTTGTAACATATATAGTGACTTCACATACATATTTTAAGAGACTGATCATTCTGTAACTTCTTTACTTTCCTGTCTTTATGTCAGACTTTCTGAGTGAAGAAAGCAAAAATGACAATTTCTTCATAGAGGAAATCTGAGACCTTTCTGTGTCCCAAAAGTCACTTCAGCAAGGAAAAAGGCCAAACTCCAAGTACATGCCTGAAGCTACCATTTAATTTCTATGAGCTTTGGATCTGTTATAGCTCAAGAACAGCAATTCCTGTCACTGGTGCTTGTCCTTCTGTTGTCATTAGACCAGATGGGCCAGCCTTACTACTACAGGCTAGAAATGATCCTTTAATAAACAGTTGCTTTTTATCCAATGTGAAAGAATGCTTTCTACTTAGTAACAAACATTTTGTGCCTTTGACCTTCACAGAGAATTCTCTATTTACCCCAAATTACAATTTTTTTAATTTTTTTTTAAACTATTTTCTCTTATGCATACTGAATTTCTGAGGCAGCTCAGGAAGAAAGCACTGTACCTGTGCATTTGTAACGAAGGCTTGTTTATTCCCTGTAATATATTGCAGCTGTAAATACAAAAATAGTGTCTTCTAGTGGTAAATCATAGTTACAGAGAGAGGGAAATTAGAAAAAATAAACCTCTAAACAAACAGTAAAAGGCAAGATGCATTCTGTAAAGGACAAAGCAAATAAATAAAACTTGATTTCTAAAGTAAGAGCTTCTGCTACTAGTCCAATAAATAAACATGAAAAATATTTTTATCAAAATATAAATATGCCCTAGGCAAAAATTTGCTGCTCTTCATATGTGCAGATCCCACCAAAAATGCTGTTCTGTGTCTGGGTTTAGGTAAGGCTATAAATCAGCAGCATGCCGCTAATCCCCAGTAATTAGTGGGACATTGCCTATGAACTGGGAATTATGGAATCTGGGGGACTCATGGAAATGGAAGGATGAAAAGTAAAGGACCTTCATCAGCGAGATGTGATTGCACATTTATGTTTCGAGCTGTGTGTGGGTGGCTGGTCAAGCCGGTACAGGTGCCTGGAGCGTCCCCTTGGGTCTTGCCTCTTGGGAAAAGTGTCTGAATTTTAACACCATTTCCCTCTACCCAAGCGTTAATTTGAATCTCACTTCTCTGCCCATTTTTCCTGGTTTCCATTTGCAGAATTCCTTCCCTGTTTGTTCTTGTTAAATGGCCACCAAACTTACCCAGCGGATGGGCAGCTTCTTTAGCAAGCGAGCCAAGAGAAGGAGCAGGTATGGATTTAAATGTGCAGATCACTGGAATTTGGGAGAATTGGGCAAAATAACATGGAACTGCAACAAGGCATCATTCACCCCTGCCTAGGCAGTGGAGATGTCCCAGCATAGCAGAATGGAGCGAGTCCGCTGTGTGTGAGGCTCTGCACCTACTCATGGGAGGGTGGACATCCTCCCGTGCTAGCAACGGTGACATTTCCCTAATCCAGAGCTCATCAATGTCATCAGAACCTTCTCAGTGACTTCAGTGCACCACAGGGTGTGCTCTGCAGCGCTGAGCGGAGGCAGTTGATGGTGTATTTGCAGGATTTGCATGGTTAGGATGTGCGTGCTTCAGGCCCGGCCGCAATCTTTTTTCATAGCTACTATACAAAGGGCTACATTTCCAACAGACTGGTCATTTTTCATGCCATGTTCTGTATATTGTGCAGTTCTTGCTGTTAGTCAAAATGCATGTTTTCTGAATAAGAGACTGGGCAGGGGGTTGGAGCACACCAGTATTGTGTGAACCAAGCAGTGTGCCCAGGTGGCCAAGAAGGCCAACAGCATCCTGGCCTGTATCAGGACCAGTGGGGTGAGTAGGACTAGGGGAGTGACCGTCCCCCTGTACTGGGCACTGGTGAGGCCCCACCTCGAGCGCTGTGTCCAGTTCTGGGCCCCTCACCCCAAAAAAAGACATTGAGGTGCTGGAGCGGGCAACGGAGCTGGTGAGGGGTCTGGAGCACAAGTCTTGTGAGGAGCGGCTGAGGGAGCTCGGGGTGTTCAGTCTGGAGAAAAGGAGGCTGAGGGGAGACCTTCTCGCTCTCTACAGCTCCCTGAAAGGAGCAGGTAGCCAGGAAGGGTCGGTCTCTTCTCCCAAGGAACAGGTGATAGGACAAGAGGAAACGGCCTCAATTTGTGCCAGGGGAGGTTTAGGATGGATATTAGGAAAAATTTTTACACTGAAAGGGTTATCAAGCATTGGAACAGGCTGCCTAGGGAAGTGGTGGTGGCACCATCCCTGGAGGTATTTAAAAGCCGGGCAGACGTGGTGCTGAGAGACATGGTTTAGTGATGGTTTGTGTCAGAGTTAGGTTGATGGTTTGACTAGATGATCGAAAGGTCTACTTCCAACCCAGGTGATTTTATGATTCTATGATTCTAAGTGCTTTTCAGCTGGTTCCTTTAAAAAAAAAAAAGGGGGCGGGGGGGGGGGGGTGGGGAAGAAGCTAGAGCACTATCCATCTTTGGTCATGCATACATTTAGATTTGCAAGAGGCATTAGCATCATTACGTAAGCCAAATCCATGTCAAGGTTGGAGGTCAGAATTCCAGACCCATTGCCAGAGCGTTGCGGAGGGAGCTGAAAGCTGTAGGCACCTTTGGTGATCGGCTCCCCATGACGTCTGCCAGGCACCAAGCTGCGTAGCTGCTGGTTGGATAGAGAGTACCTGCAGCTCTCTTTGCGTCCAGAGGCAATCAGGTCCCTCACAGTGAGGTGGGTGGATAAATACAGATTTAAGAGCCATCCTTCAGAGCCACGGTTGCCTGCTTTGACCCCTCGCACCAGCACTGTGTTACTCAGATGTGCACAGACAGGCTTATTATAAGGATAAATGGAAATTTCCTGGGCTTACCTAAAGTAAGAGGATGGTGTATCATGTAGTGATGAGATGACTGCGTTTGGGGAAAAAACATAATTTCCAAACAGCAGAACAGGGCTTTATTTGCTTAAAGAAGAGATCATACGACAGGAAGAAAATCTAAACCAGAATGGGTTGACGTAGAAAGCTGTCAGCTTCGCTGCAAGTCACTGTGACTGATGAGAGGGTTATGGGATTGGATTATTGCTTCTATCTGCTTTAGGAGAGTTACGCCGTTCTTTATTTGTGAGATGGAAACATTTTAAATAGATGCAGTCCAATGTTTCATTTACCCTTAAGGCTTTGCCAATTAGGAAATTCCCTATGTGACCACCCCGGCTTCAGCATTGTGTTAGGTTAAAAAAAAAATCATAGGATTAAAAAAAATATCCCTTTCTCTTCCTCTTTTTTTTTTTTAAGTCTTTCAAAATTTGACCTATAGTTATGCACACAAAATTATTCATCTTTTATGGATTGCACATTTATTTCTGGGTTTCAGTCTGAAATGGGAAAATAGCTTAACATCTTTCACATCAATCAGCTTCACTTCTACCACAGAACCTACTATGGATGGAAAGAGAGAATGCAGATATTTTAAAGCAGGACTTGTTTTATTATTTCAGAAAAAGCATTAGTTGACATTAATAATGTCAAATCTCAATTATCATTATCAAAATGTTTTACTTGAAAAAGCTTAGTTTTGTATATTAAATGGTGAATGTCTTTTGAAACTGAGGATTTGAATTTTTGGAGCATGTTATATATTTGTTGGAATGGTTACAGTGTTGTTACTATTTTGATGAATTCATCTTTTTTTTTTTTTTAATTCTGTCAGGAAACCTATTATTCCTTTCTGTCCTTTTTAAAAAAACTTGGATGTATCAAGTGGTGTGGAAGAGGAGGATGGCTGGATGCTAAGAAAATGTTTATTTGAAGTGAAAGCAGAACAGCCAGTGTTTTCAAATGCAGATATTTAAGGGCATGAACCTCAGTCCATGTTTAACCTCAGTGCCTGGCCCAATTTGTCAGATGGATTGAGCATTTCACCCCGATACTCTGAAAGTCAGGACAGAGTTTTCAGTTGATATTTAGGTACATATTTAATTTCTGAACTCTAAGTAAGCATCTGTATACCTGCTAGAATTGACATGTCCTTTAGAGCTTTGGTTGGAGTTTATTGCTGTAATAAGCAGCGGCATGATGAATTGCAGAAGCCCAGGGGAGAGATTTTATGTAATTTTTTTTCCAAGCTCAACAGATGTTTGGCAGTGCATGTAATCCCTGTAATTTGTCAAAAATCACTTATGTCAGAGCTGTAACTCTAGAAGTGACTGGAGGCAGGCGTTTAGAGAGGTTAATGGCCAGCATTTGATGGAAAAGGGACTAAACTAACATTTGTTGTGAGGTTCATTAAAGATCTAGAAGAGGTAGTGCCCTGTAGGGACTTTAAAAAGACTCTTACTGCTCCTTTCCATCAAAAAAAAAAAAAAAATTGTCCCTGCAGGGGAGGGCTGGGAGGAATCAAAACTTGTGAAGTTGGGAGAACATCCACTCTCTTGGGTAGGGCTTGACCAAGAAGGCCTCCTAAGGCTCTGGATATGCAGAAAAATGCCCCCAGAAAACAGTTAGTAAAATAGGTTTGTCTCAGAAATGATAATATTTAATTCTGGTGTGGATTGGTTGTTTTTTTCTTAGCTTGGTTGAAGTTTTTTTCAAATGTGTATTTATAACTGTAAATCAGTAGGAATTCTTGCTTTTGCTTTCTTTATACCTACACTTTGTTATCATTACCTGCAAAACGCATACTTGACCTGGCCATCAGGCACCCTGTAAATGCAGGGTCTACTTAAACAGTCTTGCTTTCAAATTTGAGAGAATTAATCAATTTGAAAAAAATAGTTGCTTGGGAAAGCTTTCAAA
Source organism: Alca torda (assembly GCA_008658365.1). Taxonomy (NCBI): domain Eukaryota; kingdom Metazoa; phylum Chordata; class Aves; order Charadriiformes; family Alcidae; genus Alca; species Alca torda. The sequence continues at coordinate 7,008,169 of CM018087.1, read as the reverse complement.
TTCACTTATTCTTCATTCCTGGCTTTCTCTGAGCATTCACATCTGTCCTCTGAGATGTGTGAAGAATTTGTTTGCCACTTTGCCATAATTTGAAAAGTTATGTTATCTTCCAATTTCGACGCTCTAACACTGAATTAGTATCTTTCTCTGCAGCTGGACTCACCCTGGTTGGACAGAGTGCAGCATCTAATTCTTTGGGCAAGCCAGGGCAGTAGTTCTTGACAGGGAGTATTTATTAACTTCTTGACAGTTTAATTAGATTTACATATGTCTCATGGTGATGATTCGAGAGTAAAGCCAGCGCAGACCAAGTAAGACTGTGCTATGGTAAGGAGGGGGACATTGACGAAGGAGAGACCTTCAGCCTGTGCTCTCAAGAATTTCTTGTCTTCCAGCCTACTGCCTTGAAGCTGTTCCTGTTTGACGGGCAGAGCCGAGCAGAACGGGCTGACGGGTGCTTGCTGTTATAGAATCATAGAATGGTTTGGGTCGGAAGGGACCTTAAAGATCATCTAGTTCCAACCCCCCTGCCCTGGGCAGGGACACCTCCCACTAGACCAGGTTGTTGTTCTTCCATTCCCTTTCTTATCCTTCTGGCAAAGTGTCCTGAGACTCCACCAAGGACATCTCCATGTTTTAGAAGAGTTGACAGTGTTAGTTGTTCACATCATCTTGTTGTGGGCATTTAGCTTAAGGCACCAACAATGGGAAGCTGGTTTTTCTCAACTTTATCTAGTCAACGGGTAGGGGTGGCTTTGCAGAAAATGGGTCTGTGTTGCCTTTTTCAGGTGGAGAGACTCTCTGTGTGACGCAGGTGAGTGGGTTAGGCTGGTGTGAATCTCCCATCCTCCTGGCTGTCACACTATTAAGTGGATATTCATTCTGTATTAACAGCTTTCAGCCACTGTTGTCATTATGGGAAGAGGCACTACCTAAAGCTGGGATGGTTCTACAGTTCTGTGCTCTCTCTTCCCAGCCATACACTAATGTTTCTTACGCGTGCAGAAATATGAATAAAAAAAAAAAGTTTTTCTTCTCTCCTGACACTCACACAATCGCTGCATGTGCAGCTCTTGGGTGCAAAATTGGTTGCAGAAAGTGAAACTTGCTAGTTTGGGGGTTAATTCCCATGTTTATCTGAAATGGGAAGATCCACATGTAAAAGTGGATTATATCTGCATTTGTCAAAAGGCAGCAAAGCCACTGTGAAGAGGGCACAGGCAATCTTGAGTCAGGTCAGTACATCCAAAAGAGAAGAAAAAAAAATTTCTTCTGTTGAAGTGTAAAGCTGTTGCCAGCTGGGTGTGTTAGAGCAGAATGGTGGTTTTTTTTTAACTTGACCATTTACCAAAAAATGCAGTAAACGTTTATGAAGTAATTGATTAAATGATGGAAATCCAAGTCCTGTTCCAACCAGCTGCAGCTCCCCAGTGCATACTGCAGGCCCGCCCAGCCCCCTCGCTTGCAATATCTAAAATAACATTGTCTCCACGGATCCCGACATCCCTGTGGCAACTACAATCGCACGAAGTAAAAGCAATAGTAGGAATGTATTCCTCATGCTACCTTTGTTAGTCAGAAGATGAAAGGCAAGGTGGACAATACCGTGTGGCCACAGAGAGCCCTGGAGAGCTGTAGCTCCTGCAGAGGGTATGTCAGCTCCATGCTTCCTGGTTTATCCCTTTCCTGTCCAGATCTTTTAAACCATTGGCATTGTTCCAGAGGCTTCATGTTTTTCTTTGTATCCTGCGATTGATGCGTAATTATAAATGGTGAAGTTTCGCCAGCTAAATTGTAAACAGCTTTACGTGTGGCTTGTAAAAACTGCATAAAATTAGAATTTGTAGTTTTGCTTCCTTTGCAGACCAAACCCAAGCAAACTGGGGGTGCAGTTATGCAGCAACTAAAGCATTTACAGAAGTTTTTCTGTATGTGTAAATAAATGTCACAATTTGGAGAAAAGGCCAATGGCTTAAAACACATGCTTTCCATATCCTGCTCCAAAACACTGCTCAGATAAACAGCATAGTAAATCCTTTCCCTGGGACTGGCTTTTATTTATGTAGCAACTGGAGCACAAATTCTGGGCCAGTTTTTCTGAGTACAGTTAGCTGTTTCTAAGACTCCTTCACAGGGGCTACCATGGCTCTATCCTGAAATCAGTTACATATATTTTACCCTTCCCTATGGCCAGGTGAAAGTTGTACCATCTCCTAAGAAGCCAGCCTGGCTGCAGCCATCTAACACTGATCTTCTCTGGAAGGCTTCTGATATTCATCTGAGCACAAGAAGAGAGTCTCAGGAGAGAAGGGCTTGTTGTAACAAGCAGCAGGAGGTACCGGGAACCTGGTTTGCTTGGGGGAGAGCGGTGGGAAAAGCAGGGAAAGGGAAAAAGGAAAATGAAGGGAACAAAATGATTTTATCGGAGAATGTCTTACTGTAAATGCCTCTGATTCACTTCATCTGCTTCATATGTGCGCACCAGCAGGACCCGCACACCAATCCAGCCCTTGAATGCCAATTTACCTCCTAGGGACAGAATTTGGAGCAAAGCCCAGGTGTAGCATTACTATCACCTGTGTGATGTGAACATGCTTATGCAAAACCCAAGAAATAAGTGTGACAGATACTGTGGTCCTAGGTATGGGCAACAATACCTCAATTCCTTTGGTTCCTCAGTACTAGTCTTAAGGGTAAATGGAAAATATACTCAACAGCACGGGTTTCTAGTGAATAAAATAGGAAATGAGTGGTAAGTGGCTGAACACAGTGTTCCTTATATTGTAGGAAGTTGCTGCAGGATTTAGGTACTTTCTGCAAAGTGCCAGAGTCGCCCTGTCTCATTGCTATCATTACAGAATCACAGAATTATCACGGCTGACGCAGTAAGATAAGCCAGATCCTGACCTCTTCTGTTTGCAGCAGCTGGCCATAGGATTAAGAGAAGTTAGAACAAGAGATACTGAAGGTGTTGTGATGGTGTTTTTTTCAAATGATTTTTTTTTTTTCTCAAATGATTTTGCTGGCTAAAAGCTTTTTGCTGTGGCTTCATTGCTTGAAGAGGCTCTATTTGTGGATTGTCCTGCGTTAAAGACTAAGATGTGAATGCATGCGAGGGCACTCGCTCTCCCTTTGGGAGAATTAGACTCGGATACAAAACCAGAGAGCATCATAAATCAGAGGAAAAAAACATGCTATTTCAGATTAGCATGATGTCAGTTATTTGATTTACATGATAAATGACTGTTACAGCATTAACTGGCCCAATAGAACAGTTCAAATATGAATCAGTTTGTAAGAGCCTCATTTATTGATGTGTTCTAACAAGCTCCCTAAAGAAAATCAAATTATAACTCATTTAACTATTTAACAGTCGATAAACACTAGATTTGCTCTCATACAGACCAAACTATATTAATTCCTGTATTTCAAATATTTTAGGAGAGTCTTGGATGATGCATCAATATTCATACTAAACAGAAGAGAATCGTAAAATTGTAAAGTCCTAAAATGACTGGTACTGTATTTTAAAGAAATAGCCACTTTCTAAAATGATTTATTAAGTCATCTAAGTAAGATCTGGATACATGCATTCTAATTGTTTTGTTTACTGTAGGCTGTGGTTTACTGACAACTTGGTTCGGTGGCCGGAAACTCTTTTCGGATGGACTACAGGATTTAACTAATCTTGAGAGGAGGGAGGCATGGGTAATGGGAAGAAAAATTTGCATTCATTGGGAGAGGCAGTCTACTGAAAAGCAAGGAGTGCCTGGAGGTGGCTGTAGTGTGGGCACTGAGGAAGTCCCCAGGGTCTACAGGCACTGCATTTAGACCTCGGATGGTCAGTGGCTGGCGTGTTTCCTCATCTGGTATAGCCTGACTCCTGCTAACTCTTTCTGAGAGTTTACTTCATCCTGTTTGGCTTAAGTCTTAGCAAGCTTATTTTTAGCTGGGTTGTATTTTCAAATGTGCCTCTTGCCTGCGACCAATGCGATATGGAACAAAATAAACCTGGAGATCATCCCAAGTACAGGAGAACGAAGGTGAGCAGCTGCCAAATGCTACCTTCTGGGATCTCTTCTCAGGAAAGAAATGAGGTCTCCCCACAACCAGTTTTGCACGTCACGGATTCAAAGGACAACACCACTGAACTTGATGGTCAACAGCATTGATTTGCTTGGATTTAACTTAAAATTTTCAGTGAAGGCATTTCATTATTGTGCACTTTCAAAGAGGCGAGATCCAAGGCTTTATCTCATAATTTCTTTCAAAACAGTCTCAGTTTGATTTATTTAAAAACTTGAAGACCTCCTTGAAGGGATTTCTGAGAAAAGGAATAGCTAGTATCTTTACTGATTTAATCATAGACAGCATCCATGCCATAAGGAGGAACGGGAATGTGCGCTTATCTTTGGGAACCACTGGAGGCAGCTATTTTAATAGGATTCCAGCAATTATGAATGAAGACAGAACTGCAATTATTTTATTTGATACTTTGTATCAAAATGACAAGACTTTATTATAACATGCTTTCATCTCAATTAAGATGAAATATTTAATTCCATGCAAAGCAACTTTCCTTAAGATATTGCATAAATGGAATAATTTAAGAATATTTTAATTATGATGTCATATTATGAATGACTGTTATACTACTGAAATGGCAAGGATATGCAAATAGAAACAAATTTAATTTCAAGCTGACACTTGGATTTATTACTTTAATGTTTGAAAAACAAAGATGCTGCTTTTGTGGAAGTTCTTATCAACACTGAAACAATTAAAAAAAAAATAAATCAGTGAAGTAGTTTTTGTTAAGAAGAGCTTTGATAACACATTTTTGCCTGGCTCTCTGCAAGACCTGTCAGCCTTCAGTTTTCTGTGAGGCTGAGAGACCAAGAACTGAACCTGCCGGCCAGCGTGGAGGAGCTTAGGCTGAAGCCACTGCTGCTGTTCCAGTTCACAGAGCCTTATTACGATGGCTGGCTTCGGTAACAAGAGTGGTAATTTGCAAATTTCTCGGAGGGGTTTTGATCATGTGGATTTTTGTGAGGCAGCAGGGACTTTGCTCGGAGCAGCTGAGGTGGCTCATTAAAGCTTAGCTTAGCTCTCCGCAGGAATCACTGTTTCCCGCAACATCGCCATCCCTTCCTCTGATTGAATGTGTTGACAAAAACTATAGGGCATTTTCTCACTGCGATTTAATGCACTTCCCTTCTCTCTCTTCTATTTTCTGTGGCTGTTAAGAGTGGAAAGGGTCCTGGGTCATCAAAACCAGTTTCTTGTTTGGACAGGCAAATATATGGGGCTATTTTTCAGGTTTATCATACTTCCTTTACTTGTTGTTGCCCTTATCTTGCATGTTTGTCTGAAATGAAAATGCTAATGAAAAATGGAAATGTTTAATTTCAGCTTAAAAAAAAGAATTAATACAAGAGGTGTCATGAGTTCAAAAAGTCTTTCACTCAAAATAGTTGGAAGGGACTTTTTTGTTTTGTGTTGATTTTTTGTTCTTTTACCCGGAAAGGGCTATTCCCCTAATTTTGGCCAACTCTACTCATACCTGATATTGGGTAGACCCCATTTCTCTCTTTTGTTTTATGTTCTTCTACTCAGTTCTTTGATATCTTCCTTCCAGTAAGCAGCAGAATAAGAATTGCTGTCTACTTGGATACTGATTGTGAAAATTGCTCTACGGGTTTCACTTGAACTCCGTAGCACTGAACATTAAAGGCAAAAACCGTTGTGTGCTCGTCGCAATATAACAGAGTTCTCTGTGTTGATTTATAGCATGTTCCAGCTTACATTTAAATCGGTGAAAAACATTTCACTGTATTGAGACTCAGGCTAAATCTTCGTGCTTGTTCAAGGAATTCAGAATTAAGGTTATAATTAGTCTAACTGTGGTTAGCCATATGACTTAAAATGAAGCCTGTTATGTAGTTTAAGATGGGATAGCACTGAAAGCTAGTTAGCAGACTCTCCAGCTGAGTTCTCTGCATCCTTTTGCCGTGTTAAATGTACCAAATCATGGAGGCAATCCGATTTTTCTTTCCTCTCGTTGCTCACTGGTGTCTAAGCAAGGTGCTCTATGGTCTGTGGAGGAGTTTCTGTCCAGAGCTGGCTTGTGGAATACAGGTTTGTTATTCTGGTTTTAGGCCACTAGCTATCTGAAAGTGGTCTAAGAAGACAATAGGCCTAAAAGACAGGGTGGAAACTTAAGGGTGATGTAGATTTTTTGTAAGTTCTTGTGTCTTCTGCATTTAAGACTATTCTGAAATTGCAGTCTCTGCATATAGTGAGAATCTCAGCCGCCTCTAACGGCAGTTAGTTGCACAACTGATCTGTCTAATCCCTGTAATCCAGTCTATTCAATATTCATCTTGAATTCACATTGAATATTCAATATTTATTGAAAGTTATTTCTGAACTGAGGCACAGCTACTGATTGTCAGGCCCTTTTTTCTGAATTGGTGCTCTCTGTGCTCTTTTGTTTTGGAGGCCTGGAAGGGGGTAGGGATGTCCTTTAATAATGTAATTGACTCAGGAAAAAACTTTGCAGTTGAGATGAGGATATGGACAGATGGCATCACAAACATTTTGAAGATGTAAAATACCTGTAGGGTTTTTGCACTTTGTAAATTAGAAATAAGGGAGCCCTGTGATGGCTTCAAGATCCACTGCTGCTCGTGATAAGTTCCCTTTATCACTGGATACCACTAGTTGCATATACTGGCATATAGCAATCATCTTGAGGTATGCAATTTGCTCCCAAGTTGTATTATTTTGATTACTATCTTTCATTCCCTAATGTATTTCCCCATGAGTTTAGCTGTGCTGTAATTAGAATTGCTAGGATTACACATTAACATTTATAACAGAGATCAGCTTAAAATCCCATTCTGAAATAGGATAAAGTATTCACGTATAATTCTAGCAGTCTGGTATATATCAGCTGTGGAAGAGTGACTTCATGTTCAAACTGTCCCCTCCTGTCAAAGAAGTTTCAAAAAACTTGTGAAGCTGTTGATTGCGAAGATCACGTTGTTTGTGTAAGCAGGTTGGAAGCAAGAATCCAAGATGTAATTTTGCCCCGAAGTTTCTAGACCACTTAGACCTGTACAGTTCACAACATGCTCATCATTGGGGGGATCTCAGCTGTAGAAAGCAATCTCTCAGTATCAAAAATGGGGGGTTAGTGGGCTGTGATATATACTAAGTTTCTTTGTTTGCTTATGTTATGGTTATTTTCTAAGGATATATATATATATAAAAATATATATATATATATATAAATATATATATATAAAAAAAACCAAATATGGCTGTTCTTATGTCCACTGACAAATCCAAATCTGAGTACAAATGGCAAAGAAGTGCGACTGAGAACAGCAAAATACTGGTAGGTAAGTCAAGCAGTCCCTGCATCTCCACTGAACTGTGGACCTGATGATTTTTTCCATTGCTGTCAATGGCAGATTGCCCTCAAATTAGGTATGCTCACCAGCTAGACAGGCACATTTTCTTCATCTTTTCATGTAACACATCATTTATACCTTTAGTTACGTACTCACAACCTGCCTAAAATTAATGCTGTCACACCAGCTGCATAGTGAAATTTCTTGTCCAATACATTTGGCTTATTATTCTTTCACACCAACACTTATACTTACCAAAACATTCTTTTGCAAAAAAACAATTCTGAGCCTGAAATTAGATACCCAGGTAAGAAGTATTTATTCTAAATTTAGGATTTAGAGTTTCTTGGAGGCTCTCAAAACAATCGACCTAAGCATGAAAATTTTCTGGGGATTATCCCAAACATTTGAACACTTCACTCACCCTTCCCCAGAGCACGCAACTTCATCCCAGTACAGGCAGAAGAAATGCCGTGCTTATATTCTCTTGCAGATTCTTATATACAGGTTACTACTCAAAGACAGGTTACAAAAGAGCAGAAATCCCATTTTGAATTAAATCAGTGACAAAATCAAATAAAGAGAGATAGGGTTCCATGCAAGGAATATAAAAGTCCTGTTAAATTAGATATAGGTGTCGCTTCCAATAGTCTGGGCACTGTCAGTGCTCAGGGGTCAGATTTGTAATATATTTCCTCTTCCCCAAAATTACTCCATCTGGCGTGAAGCACCACTTACTGTCTGTGCTAGAGCAAGTATTTATTTAAAGCATGCATAACGACAACTCTTGTAGGTTGTTATTCTCAGCTTAATCAAAACGGCCTGCCAAATTAATAACTGGAAATCTGGCATTAGTTTTGATCTCAACACCTATATTTCAGCCTGAGGCCAAAGGTGAAGTTTTCTGAGAGACCGCATCAGTTAAGTTTATCTATTAAAATGTTTAATACAGCACTAATAAATTTTAGCAGCTGTGGCCATCTTTGAAACACCGTATTTTATTCGCGTACTAAAATAAAAGTTGAAAGGCAATCAACATACAAATCACTACCTGCAAGGCTCGGTTGCTCAGCTCTGCTTTTTCTGAGTGCTGACAAATGTCCTTGGTGGTTTCCAGGAGAGGAGCTGGATTACAACTGACCACGGATAGACCTGGTCTCAGATTTACATCTCTGTGTAGTGACGACCCTTGCAGAAATAGCTTTGGACAGGTAATAGGATTACCAAAAGGGAATTAGAAAATTCTGTTTATTAGTTTGAGCCAATGAAGTTACAGATGGGATAGAGGTTTAAAGGATTTAGTGCATAGATATAATTGGAAAGGGAGAAAAACAACCAAGCCTGAAGAAGAGATACAGATGGCACCTTAGTATTGCAGAGCAAGGTGTATTAAAAATGCTAACGATACACAGATGGATTATAAGCATGGTATAAGAACCTGTTACTGTACGCAGCAAAGCTACCCTTACAGCCCTGTTGGCCTTTTAAATATTTCTGAATTGTGAATGTGTGTTTATAAAAAGGATAAAACTATTCATGGAAATTATGCTAATACTTAGATAAATCACCCAGTCATACCTAGCTACTCATTAATTTAAAAAATTAAGTACTTACAGAGTGCAAATGAAAAAAGAGGGAGAGAGAATTTTATTCTATGGAAAACGACAAGTATCGTATGTGGCGTTAAGAAACATCACTGTCTACAACTCCCTGAAAGGAGGGTGTAGCCAGGGTGGGTCGGTCACTTCTCCCAAGGAACAGGTGATAGGACAAGAGGAAATGGCCTCAGGTTGTGCATGGGGAGGCTTAGGATGGATATTAGGAAAAATTTTTACACTGGAAGGGTTATTAAGCATTGGAACAGGCTGCCCAGGGAAGTGGTTGGGGCACCATCCCTGGAGGTATTTAAAAGCCGGGTAGATGTGGTGCTGAGGGACATGGTTTAGTGATGTTTTTTGTCAGAGTTAGGTTGATGGTCTGAAGTTAGGACTAGACGATGTGAAAGGTCCCTTCCAACCTAGGCGATTCTATGATTCTATTAAATTCAGAGCAGCTTCAAATGGAAGACTTGTATTTAAACACCTGCAGCTGTGGCTCTTACACATAGTTGTATGCTTTGCAACCACGAAGATCCCATCTCTCGCCCACACTGTTGCTCAGATGAGCTTACAGAGAGTGGCCCTGTGGAAACACCGACAAGTAATGAACAGAGGTGGGGAAGGGAGGGGACCCTGGCTTCGGTGTCCATGCCCATACATCTCCTGGTGGGACAGTGTGGAAATGACCAGAGTGCAGTGAGGTACCTGAACCGAGAGTCCTCCTCCCCTTGAGCTTGTTTCTCATTTTGGTTGTGCAGTTGAGGAGAAGTGGGAAATGCTGCCACTGATGCCCCATGGGGTGCCGGGAACTGCTGTGCTCGAAGAGGTTTGCTCTGTCTCATGGCACATTTCTTTTAGAGTTCTTCCTCTCTACTGAATTAGCTGGTGGGTTTATCCCACTGTAAGTTTCATAACATCTGCTGGGATAAAGCTAATCCAAAAAATTAGTGTCAACTGCTTTCCTGTTGTGGGCCTGCTATGGGCTCACAGCTTTAGTCCATTGTTAGCTGTCATCTCGTTCAAAGTGCTTTTGCAGCAGTAATGGAGATAGTTTATTGTTGCACCAAAATCAGCAAATTTTATCCAGTTAAAAAAAAAACATATATAGAGAGGAGAACATGCTACGTAGGTGCAATGTGAGGTTTATTGCCTCGTGCGTATGGTGAACAAGACTTGCAGGTTACCAAGAGCTTTTGGAAACCTGGCTCTGAAGGGGTTGCTGGAGTGGCCATCTGGTAGCTTAGGTTAACTGAGCTCGTGTGTCATTTGTGACTAGTATTAGTGATAAAGTAATGACCAGCTTTCAGTCAACTGCCAGTCCTGTTTTCATCCACCCAGCAGTGACCCTTGATAAAACTGACAGCTCACCAGAGGTCTGAGTCCTCATTAAGACCAGCCTTCATTAATCCCCATCCTCCTGAGCCCAGAAAGTCTGGCACAAGGAAGACTCCTCCTTCTCGAGGTGGAGAAGGATCGGGTTAAGGAACATTTCAACAAATTGGATGTAATCAAGTCGATGGGACATGGCATGCACCCATGATTGCGAGGCCACTGCTGCTTATCTCAGCACTGGAGGGGCATGTCTGGAATGCTGTGTCCAGTCATGGGTTCCCTGGTACAGGAGAGATGCAGGCTTACTGGAGCAAGTCCAGTGAAGGGCCACAAAGATGATTAAGGGATTGGAACATGTGTTGTATGAAGAGAGTCCAAAAGAGCTGGGAGTGCTCAGCTTGGAGAGGAGGCTCAGGGGGATCTCATCAATGTTTATGAATATCTGGTGGGTGGTTATAAAGAAGAGTGACTGACTCTGGGCAGTGGTGCCCAGTGACAGGAGAAGAGGCAACGGACACAAACTGAAACACAGGAAATTCCTATGAACATAAAAGAATGCTTTTTTACCATGAAGGTGGTTGAACACTGGCAAGGGACAGATTATGAGTATCTCCTTGGAGATACTCAGAACCCAGCTGACCAGTCCTGGGCACCCTGCTCTAGCTGACCCTGGACGATCTCCAGAGGTGCCTCCGACCTCAGCTAGTCTTTAATTTTTTAAGTTGTTAACGCTGTAACAGTGATTTAAGGATCAGTTGCAAATTATTGAAAAATGGGGTGGCTGTTACCTTAGAAATAAGATGTAGAGAAGGATAAGAGAAATCAGTTTTCTCCTGTATCGATAAACTCAATTTCATATTAAAGGTTGATTTATCCTCAGAAAGAACATCGTAAATGTGTTGGGGACCTGCCAAAATTCTTCACTGAGATTATTGCAATGAAAGAAAAAAGTTCTGCGTTATTGTATTTTTTTCTATAACTCAAAATTTAAGTTGCAGACAGCTGAAACAGTGGCAGTGTATTTAGTGTAGCTGCCAAGTGGAGAATGCAGGAATGCTGCCCAGGAGGAAATGCCCTCATGCTGGGACTCCTAACTTAGGCTTGATGGAGTATTATCGAGGTAACAGCAGCACCAGGAGTAAGGGTCACAGCTTTCCAAGCATTGTGTCTGGATTTAAAAAAAAATAAATCACAATTTTGAGAAGCTGAAATGACAAAATTTCCTTTTAAAATTAGACATTCCACTTCAGTGATGTTTCCCCTCCAGCTTCTAGCATTTACGTAGAAGTTTATTTACATTTGTTCTTTGTTTGGTTGCCTGTTTTTATTTCCTGCTTGACTATGTCTCTATTTGCTAAGCCGGTCCTGAGCTATTTCCTACCTGACACACACTAGCTGTCAGAGGTTTCAGGTACTTCATCTATTTCACTTCCTTATGCAATATTTACATGTCTTTTATGAGATAATTGTTAATTTTAATGGAAGATCCCATTAAATTGGGAAGCTCACTTAGCTCTCTTCCAAAGGGCAAAAGCAAGAAATTTCATACCCTATGGAAACGTGTAATATCACTGTTTTCAGGCAGCAGCACGCAGGCAGAATTCCATTTAGCAGCTGATGGGGCTTTTCCAAGGCCCAACAAGAGGAGGGCATATGGATAGGAAAGAGGGCAAGCAGGGGATTTTAAATATAAACTTGTCAACATCCAGCTCTTTGAAGACAGAGGGTCACATTAGATTTGAGACTGCTTTGTATTTGAGTATGATAGTTCATGTCATTGCTTGTAAATGTTTAACCTTCTATATTCATCTGTTTCATCTATTTTTATAACTTCAGACTGTGGGCATTAATTTCCTTCTCTGTGACAGCATTGGGCCTGCGTATGTCTTAACTACATCACTCTCTAGCTTTCCCCTACTGCAAGTAACAGGAAAACAAAAAACATTTAAAAATTTGTGGTATGCCTTGTGCAGGTAACATCTTAAATTGGTATGTCCAAGAAGCTTCGTGAGGCCTAAAAATGCCATTTTGAAACAATTTACAGTGTTGTACAGCACGTAAGATTTCGTACATTTTTAGGTTTCCTACTTTTATTTTTTCTTTCCTCCCCTCCCTTTGCTTTTGATGAGATACCACTTCTACGGTTTTAGGTTAAAACATGCCCTTGATATCTTTAATTTAAAATTACTTTTTTTTTTTCTGCTACCATGCTGTAGTGTATATGCCATGATTGCAGAAAAATATCTATTTAAAAAATTGATTGCTAGTGTTATTTTGTGACAGTTTTATATCTAATGATTAAGAATTTGTACTTGTGAGAATATTTATGAAATTTCAGTTGTTCATCATTGGCTTAAAAAGCCCTTTGTTGCAAAAACGTGGATTAAATCTTGACATGGAAACTGATCCTAAACCAATTAGGAGAACTCCATTTGTTTGCATCTCTGTCATTAACTTAAGGAAGATTAAAATAAAGAGCAGGAAGAGGAGCAATGCATTTCCCGTGTCCTGCTCATCGCGGAGCTGTAGTGTCTTGCTCTGTTGTAGCTCTGAGGCATAGCAAACCTTAAAATTTTGGCCTATTTAATTATTTTTTTCATTGAAGAGTTTAGAACAATTGCCTCCTGCAATCAGTACGAAGGTGCTGGGGGACAGCCCAGACCTCTCTGTCCTCACACTGGTGGGATAAGACTTGTCCCATCTTCCTGCTGCCATGCACTGCAGTTTCATGTTTTTGCATTTTGTGTCATAGTTTGTGTCTTGGTTTTTCTCCTGGTGTGGACCAAGTCTCCGTCACACAGAGAGAGATGGTTCTGCACCTGGCAGTGCCCTGTCTTTGAAGAGGGACGAGGAGAAGCCATATTCCCAACAGTCCATCCTCTGGCACTATGACATCTGCTCCTTCATCCTGTTTGCCCATCCTTACATATTTTGTATGACCCCCGGGCCAGGGCTGGACTACCCTCACAAATCTCAAGTCATGGCATGCAGGTGAGACGCCTGCAATCTGGAGTGGTTCAAGCATTGGGGGGGTGTCTTTGTGAGTCATTCCCTTGGTATTAATAGTGCTTTGTATGTTAAATTGTCTGTTTACAGGCGAAAATCTGTTCCACTGAGGGACGATTCAAAACTGATGAAAACCATTTTGGTGAGGGATGTAACTGCTTCTGAAGTTCATGATTGCATCCAGAGAAAGGATCCTTATCCTTATCCTTCTTCAGCGTAATACTTCATCTTACAGAAAGGTGCACAAAAGCTTTTTGAAATATTTTTGCAAACACGTTTGGCCTTTCTTTAGTAAATCTATTTTGCACTGTTAGGTGTTGCCCATAGAGGTCGGTGTTGGCCTTCAAAAAGGAGGAAAGCCGTATTCCCGAAGCACTGTAATACCTGTCACATAACACGCAGCTGGCTTTCATATCTGCTTCTACACATTTCCCGGGGTTAATAATGTTACATTGATCCCTTTTGAGGTGCTAAAGATGTGACTGAAAAGGAAAACGTTAGTATGTTTTTTGGTACATCATTAGGTTTTGCTATCTTTAACATATTTTAAAAGATCAAACATATTTCAAAAAAACCGGACAACTTGACATTTCATAAAATGTTTGCATATCTAAAAGAGGAATACAGAGGACCATTCAGAGTGAGAACCGTAGTTAGCATCTTACGTATATTTCATGCAGTCATTTACTGGCTTGTAGAATGAAACCCTCCCTCTTTATCATGGGACCTGTCTACTATTATTTGTCAATGGTAGCAACATTTGCGGCTGTATGAGAGTAGTTACACGAACTAGTTGCCTGACATTATGGAAGGTACTTTGGGAACTAAAGTCTGTAGAGTAGTTTTGAGTGAGTGCTGGGTGAGGAAAGTATAAAAGCAGTCATCCAAAATACCATGCCTATATTTTGTAAAGACTACCATTAATAGTTCTGTGTGTTCCATTAATTAGGTTGATCTAATCTGTTTTTGAAGAGTGACCATTTTTCTACAAAAATCAAAGCAATTTAATTTGATAGTATTCCATTCATTGTGAAGTTTATATGAATGATAGATTATTAATGAAATATTTGCAGAAAGCATGGTGCACCTAGTGCTTTTGGAAATGTATTAGTGGAAATATTCAGATTATACATTTGTTCTGATATTCTTTTTCCTGCCTTAAAAAGTGTTTTCCCTCCTTAAGTGTCTTGGCAGTGGGGTGAGGGGTTCTCATAGTGTTGAAATACTCTGTTCACACCCAAGTGTGTGAGTCCTAACATTTTTATTTTTTTTTTAAATGAAGTGCACAGGACAATATGATACATGACTTTCTCAATTTATGTCTGGACAAACGAAGACCACTTTTGATTTTCTTCTTTCAGACCTGTAGCCAGAAGGGAGCACTCTTACCTAAGGTGTAGTAATGTTCCCCTCACCCCTTAGTTTCCGCTGGCTGGGTGCATGTAGGCAGCAAATTCTTTCACCAGAACAATGGGTAAAGGGTGAGGCTGGGAACTGTTAAAATGACGCGTTTGCAGTCTCTATACTAATTTGTTGCCACGTAATAAGACTTTTGTCTCTCTTTCATTACTGGCGGTGGCCTTTGCTTGCTAAAATTGAGTGACAATCCAGAATCAGACAAAGCAATTCTCTGTTTGTCTTCTTGTAGGGATTTGCCACATACATTTTTCCAAAACAGTGATATATGTTGCTCACATTGCCACTCCTCAATGTGATCATACAGTGGTTTGGGTTGGAAGGGACTTTAAAGATCATCTTCCTGCCATGGGCAGAGACATCTTTCACTAGATCAGGTTGCTCAAAGCCCTGTCCAACCTGACCTTGAATGCTTCCAGGGAGCGGACATCCACAACTTCTCTGGACGACCTGTTCCAGTGTCTCACTACCCTCACAGTTAAGAATTTCTTTTTAATATCTAATCTAAATCTATCCTCTTTCAGCTTAAAATCATCACCCCTTGTCCTGTCACTACAGGCCATGGTAAAAATCTCTCTCCATCTTTCTTTGAAGCCCCCCTTAAATGTTGAAGGGCTGCAATAAGGTCTCTCCAGATCTTTCTCTTCCCCAAGCTAAACAACCCCAACTCTCTCAGCCTTTTTTTATGGGGGAGGTGTTCCAGTCCTCTGATTGTTTTCGTGGTCACCTCTGGACTGGCTGTAACAGGTCCAAGTCCTTCTTGTGCTGGGGACCCCAGAGCTGGACGCAGTATTCCAGGTGGGATCTCATGAAAGCAGAGCAGAGGGGCAGAATCCCCTCCCTTGACCTGCTGGCCATGCTTCTTTTGATGCAGCCCAGGATATGGTTGGCTTTCTAGGCTGCAAGGACACATTGCCAGCTCATGTCCAATTTGCCACCCCACCAGTATCCCCAAGTCCTTCTCTGCAGGGCTGCTCTCAATTCATTCATCCCCCAGTCTGTACTGATATTGGAGATTGCCCTGGCTGCCCTGATGTTGGGGACCTTGCACTTGGCCTGTTGAACTTCATGAGGGTGTGATGTGTCTTTTTCTAGCCACTGGGGACTTCACCTGACTGCCATGACTTTTCAAATATGATGGAGAGTGACTTAGGGACTACATCTGCCATTTTCCTCGGGACCCTGGGATGCATCTCATCAGGTCCCATAAACTGGTGTATGTTCAGGTTCCTCAGATGGTCTTGAACCTGATCAATATGGTGTCATCAAGGACGTTAGCAACTTGGTAGTCCCAATTAATTCACCATGGACTAGGTGTAAAGGATGCAGAAATCTGTTGTGAACATGTGTAGAGGATTAAAATATTTGGACAGAGAAAAGGGTCAGGTTCAAAACTGCATCAAGTAAACTGACCCATCAGTCACCCCATTATTCAAAAGCTTTCAGCAGTCAAATGCAGACAGCTTGCATGTGTTTGTTTTCCTTCCCAGGGATTAACCAGAGCTCCATGCATGGTTCAGTGAAAGCTTTAAAAGCAAATAGGAAGTTTTCCCTGAACAGAGTCCAGGCAACGCAGGTAATCTCATGTAGCTATTGATTTACTGTGTAGACCATAGTTAAGATGACAGCTAGCTGCAGGCAGTAAGTAAGTAGATGTTTGAATGCAGGATGTCACAGTTCCTGGTCCAAAGAGTTTGCAACTGAAACAGCCGTTTCCTGGTGACAGGCTATGTGCTGCCCTTTGCTTTGGATGGTGTTGCCAAGAACCAGAGTACGCATGGGTCTCACGGTAGAGAGCCACACTGGCTGTACAGTAAGTCCCCCACTGAGCAATGTCACTGAGACCCCAGAAAAGGTCTTTTGGACCTCTCTCCTATTTGCCTGTTTTGAAGAAAACCCAAACAAACTGTTTCTAACAGCAAGAGAAGTGCAGTGCTTGCTGGTCTCCTTAAGCTCCTTCTCAGATTTCTCTCCAGTGGCCAGCTGCTCCTCCAAAGTTTATTTAAAGTTGAATGCCATAGGCAGCAGTGAAACTTTAATTGCCTGTGATGATGATGTGGGGTTTTTGCAGTTTATCAAGGGCATCTTTTTCGCAGATCTTTGGAGAATGCACCACGGGAATGTCACACTGCTTGTGCTGGCTCTCTGCATGCAGGGGCTGGGTGGGTGGTCTGTGTGCAAGGGCTATGGTTACAACATGGAAAAAATAACTTCTTATAAAACCAGGGGGAAGAAAAAAAAAACCCACAAACCAGAAGCGACTGGGGCAGACACAGAAAGGAGGTGAGCAGTTATTCATAAGTCCTGATACAATACTGGACGTCATAAAGTGATGCAGATCCAAGCCTGCCTGATGAATTTTGAGCAAAATGGGGAAGTAAGCTGGTGATACACACAGGTATTTAATCAGCATATAATCACAGAAAAACATTTGGAAGGAACCCTTTGTTGGTCACCAGGTCCAGTCCCCTGCGTCATGGAAGAGTTTAATTACACTGAGCCGCTCCTCCTCACATGGAGGCCAAGTAGTCATTATGTCCAGCAAAGATGTTTCTTGGCAGCTTATTTCACTGTCCATGTCTTAGAAACAAAAGCACTGCAGCGTAATGTTGTTAAACTCTGGAAAAAAAAATGACAGTAAAAAAATGGCATAATTTGGACTCCATGGTTACTGCTTCTCAGTAACTTCCATCTAAGTATTTTCAGTGGGTAAGTAAACTTGTAATTTTGTTTCCTGAACAGGAGTCCTGGAAAATGTCCTCTTGAAGTTGAAATTCTGGCTGGGATGTGCTTTTTCTGTCTTAGCTTTTTACTAAACAATAGCTGGCTCAGATGCATGTGCTGGTTTATGTTGTCATATATCTACACATGTATATATATATCACCTGTGTGATCACCTGTTCATGTTCCACACACATAGTAGACATAGCAGAGTGTGAGTTCTTGAGTTGTTCCTGATTCCTTAGAGGAACTGAAGAATTACAATAAATGTGTAATTCATTGAAAATTACTTTTCCAGTAAATGTTTGCCCTTTTGGTGCAGTGAATTATCTGAACAGATTGTGCCTTATTCATGTGCGATCCTAAAATTTTGCAAAGATTTTTCATGCTTTTAGGTCCTTTGTGCACACTTTGCTTTGGGTATTTGAGATTCAAATTTCTTTTTTGTGACTAAGCAAATCTGGTTTCCTCTTTGATTGGGTGAATGTAACTTCGCTGTTGGGGAGACACAGCACAAGGCACATCGTTCGCTGGCTGATGCCAACAAACTTCTGGCAACCGGCAGCATAGTGTGGCATCACCTCTGCCCAGCATCGTGATGATGCTACAACTCTGTTTCTATGCAAAGAAACAGAAGAAAGACACACGAGGCTTTCCTCGCATATGCTCCTTGAGGCTCTGCTGTGAAGGACATGCAGAATAGTTTTTCTTGGTTCAAATAACCATATCCCTCTTCTGTTCTGGATTTTTAAGTCTGTTAACAGCAAATACCAGGCAATTTTCTGTGCACTTAGGTTCTCTGCTTCTGATTATGAAATTAGTGCAGATTGAGTAAATGTTAAAGATAAATACTGGCCCTGAATCATACTTTCCAAATGATGTTTTTCTATATCTTTTCAAGATAATACTGATCAATTGATCTATTATGTTCAACAGAAGCAAGAGTTTGAAGTGGTTTTTTCCCCACATTATGGTCAAAACAGAGCCTTAGAGCATAAGGACCTTGAAAATGCAAGCTAAGTGCATTGGTTTATCAATTAATTTTTCATTTGTCTCATCAGAGAAGAACTTAAAAGCAAAGCATCTTAAGAAAGGTAATAAAAAAAGGTCTTTTTCTTTTAACACACTTGTTTTTTAACACTCATGAATAGACAGGGATTTCCTCAAAATGCTTTTGAATTTGATTGTGTCACCTAAGCTTTCTTAGCAATGATAGTAACATTTCATGATGCTTTTGGGCTAGTGATGGCTGTTTGATGGATTTATGGCATTTCTCGGACATTTTGTGAAATGGCATTATATTATAATCAACACTTTCATCTGCAAAATCTATTATTGCCTCTTGGCCTCTAGGGCTCATTTTTTCTATTTAGAGGGTTTTAAAAAGCAGTAGTTGGATGCTGTCCTTACCAACTGGAGAGAAGAAAATGAAGGTATACCTACACAAATAGTAACGTCTCTGAATTTTCTCGGAACAGGTAAGTTTGGACCTGCTCAGATTAACGAGGGCACATGGTTATGCTCAAATCCTGTATATCATATAGTGAAAGAAAGGAGTTTGCATCTGCCTGTACCTTTCAGCCATACTGTGAGTGGGGCTCACAAATAACTTTTCAAGGGTCTTGAATGTTTCTTTTACTGACCCCTTTTCATGGATATGCAACATTTCTTTTTGCGTAATAGCAAAAACTACAGGGCAAAATTTGTGTTAGAAGACAATTTTGGGAATTCATTCATGAAGTGTTGGAGCACAGTAAGTTATTTCAGTTAGAATGAGAAGTTGACACAACAATCAGATGTGCTGGATGTTATCTTGTGTAAAGGTATTGGTTTTAACCTAAGAGCAAAGGAGGCAAGATATAATTAGGTTTTGCTTTGGGAATTCAAAGTGTGTGGTTCTTGTAGAGAGCACAATAATTCATCAAGAGGTAGCACAAAGATTTCGATCAGTCCAAGAAATCTCAGCATAGTCTTTGGCTTTGCTCAGGTACTGCTAAAGTAATGGGCTAATTGTCTTCATTTGATTCACTGGTATGTCGGATTCATAAGCTTAAACAGGTATGAACGGACTATAAATAGTCCCCTGGCCTTTTCTGAGTTCTTTGGGTGTTTATGTTACCTCGTTTGACTTTTGAAAGAGTTCCTTTGTTGAACCTGCCAATCATTGCCCGAGGAGGAGGATTCTTGCCCAGTCTGGCATGGTGTAAATGGCACTGAGCCCAACAGTGCTATAATCTGGCAGAATCAAAATTTTAAGGGAAAGACATTGCTTTCTCTGTGTCCTGGGGCTTTCACTTTCTCTGTTATTTAAACTAATGCATTTCTTAAATCATACTCGTGTTGGCTCTGATTCTTGCCTGATTTATGTGATGTTAACATGTCTGTGCTGAAGGCTCTTTCCTTTTTCCATAAACCCGTAAGGGTTTGGTTTGGATCTTTGCTCTACCAGCCCTGTAGCCTAATCAAAATTATGTCGTATGATATTGCAGTTCTAAAAATGTTGGTGTAAAATAATGCAAAACAAGCTACTTTATTTTCACTGGCTGTGGAGGACACTTACAGCCGTTGGCTTTTCTATGTGAGAATTAGTGTTTGTGAATGTCTCTCACAAAATTTTATTTCCTGAATAGTGGGAACAGTGGGAGTGGTGTGTTCCTCTGCTCAGAAATCCTCCCGTGTGCCATGGCGGCAGGCTGTGTTCAGCTGCAGAATATATCAAGACATTTTATTTAGATTAACAGTTAAATGCTGGATCCAAAGAAAGAGAACGATTTGAAGTAAGTTTCTAAATATATCCTTGGTTACTTAACTTCCTTAATAAATCTAAGGTCATGCACATTAAGAATGTTTATTATAGAGTTTTATAAGTGGATCTGTCAATATCTGACAGGGGTCCTTCTAACATGACTTCCTGAAGAGGTTTTAGAAATGCACATCGGAATCAGTCTTGGCACTACTTCTTCTGTTATCAATTGCGTTATAATGCATCCGTGGAAGTGTGGAGAAATACTGTTGCGGTCATTATCTTTTTGTCAATAATGATTGCTTGGCTAATCACCCTGAGTATTTCAATCTCAGTTTCTCTTCCACAAAAAAAAAGATACTTACCATCCAGTAGGAGGGAAAGGGTCTGGAGGGCTTTACTCTTCATATGTACCTAGCAAAATAGTTTCCTGATTCACCAGTGAGGTCCTCCAGCAAAATAAAATGCTTTTAAAACTGAGAGAAAAATCCAGGGTGTAAACTACAAGAATTCTTCTTTCTTATATTTTTGTGGCTTTGAACTCACCAGGTTGGATCAGATCTCCTTATCTTTTGTCCAAAGAACTTAATATACAAATTGACAGGATAGAAGGACATACATGGTCAAGACTCTTGTTTAGTTTAGAGTAGGATCCCCAAGTGTGATGGCAGTGTCTATTTTGGCAACATTTCACCTGACACTGGCTTGCTCAGGAAAAGTTGGACCCCTCCCCATCTCAAGATGTAGATATTAAGAGGAGTTGCCCTTTTAAATTTCTGTGCTGTGTGTGATCTGCATAGCTGCATGTGTTATTTTTAAGACAAGAACCTGAAGCCTATGACATAAGCTACAGGAATTCGCTTGTAAGACGGCAGTCTGGTTAGGAGACATCATAGAATATAAGATGCATGTGTAATATCAGTGCTGAGTGCCCGTGGAAATCCACTGATCTGGCCACCTAACGCCCTTAGCCTCTTTTGAGAAATCCCAGTCTGTGTAATTGATTGGATGAATTAAGAGTTCACCATCATCAACTGCTAGATGAGAGAGGAACATGCATTAAGCCTCACGCCATCGATCTTTTATAATAAATAGTGGTTCCTGAGGTACAGCTGACCTCCAGAGTATCCCAAGTAAACTAAATGCATTCAGAGAAATCTCACCAGGATATGCACTGTATTTTTGTGTGTGAAGGAGAAGCTGAGTATGTAAAACATCGTACAGCCACGCTGGGATGCTCTGAATGGAGAAATCCAAGGGGGTGGGGGTTTATTGTCGCACTGTCCCCTTATCGCACATCTACTGGGAGCAAGAGGAAAGTGTCAAGTCAGATCTCAGCTCCATTCACAGTTACGATCAAGAGGCTTCTGGAGAGCATGTCAGCTGAACAGGAGGCATTGTCATCACCTTGGATTGGGTGCGTTGGTAGCCTGCAAACGATTTATGGAAGGAACTACATGGAGACAGAAAACTGTGTAAACTTTTGGTTTATGTGAAACAGTGATCATTGTTATCTCAAGACAAGTTTCGATGAAATGATGTTGCAGAAATGTAGTCCTTTCAAGTGATGGGACTTCTAAGCAACAAGTGAAAGGAGCTAAGGAGGAAATACTGTGCAGATGATGCAAGTCCTTCAAAGGAGGATGAAAGGGAAATGAAGGCTTAAGGTGAAACGAGTGTATCTTACTCTTTCCAGGTGTAATAAAGAATCACAGTTTTACAAGCAATTCAAAATCGATTAAATGCTTTAAAAAGACATCATCTTCTTCCTCCATTCTCTTTCCAGCTTGTCAACAGGCAGAGAGAGAGAGAGAGACGCTGCAAGGGAACACCTGCTGCTTGCAATGATCTCCAGCAGCCCCTGGGGTCATCCGTAACGGGCTTAAATTATAGCGGGATGCTGTGAGTTATGTTACACGGCTGAACAGGCTCATCTGGCCTGGGCCTAGGGGACCGTGGAGATGGCTTAAACCTTCTCCTATGTTACCCCACTCCAAGTTAAATACCATGCGCAGCTGTTACTGAAGATTGCAGTCATTATCTTTTCCTGTATTTTTTCTGTCTTTGGAGTTCGTTGTGTGGTTTCATACAATGAAATAGTTGAAGCAGGGCTTGCTGGAAGTAGGCTTTCTCTCATTTTTACTGACCTTCTCCTAACCTCACTGGTGGAATTTGAGGATCTTTTCCAAACTGATAGATAAAACTCTATCTAGTAATGGAAAAATCTCATTACCATGTTCCAGTGGTTTAAGTCTGAACTCCTTCCAGCCCTCTATTTTGGCTTCTCTCTACTGCAGCAAGAAAACAAGTAGATGAAGGAAGTAGAACTGGCTGTCTTCTCCAGTTTCAAGGCTTTTACTGTATACATTTACATATTTCAACAGGTTGTTCCAATATAAATATTTAAAGAAAAAGGATGGAAACCCCAAACTGGAGAGGATAGCAGTTTCCAGAGCTGCTTCAGAGAACGTCTGTGTCAGGAAGGCTCTCAACTGCAAAGGAGGAGGGTACAGCGTGTTATCGAAAGATAGAAGATAATTGCTAGGCAAAATCATAAACCAGTCTGGCACTTGTGTCTGCTGTCCTGATATCCAGACGGTAGGAAAACAGGCTTGGTGTCAGACCGGGGGGGGGTGATGGAGAAGGGGTGGGAGGAAACCCACAAAACCGCAGTCTTCCCTCCCCGCTCCTCAAAATGTCAAATGCCAGGACGGTTTTTTCCTCGCCTGTCTGTCCCACACGCATGCGTCTGTGCGAAAGTGTGAGTACCTTAGAGCGCATCACGGCACAGTCATGCCTGCGTGGCTCGTCTGCCTGGCTGCCATGCATCAGGCTGCAGAGGGTGGGGACGAGGAAGGGGACATCTGCAGCATCCCCCCGGGGCATCCCTCCCGGCCGAGACTGCTGAGGGATTGAAAATCGCCCAAACTATTAAAAACTCAGTGGGGAAGAGAGACTTTCCAGATAGAAAATTAGAAACAGTTACTCCCGTAATTCTTGCGCAGGGACGTTGGAGCAGATATTGCCAATGATCAATGAAGGGCGTTGATGTAACTTTATACGTACAGCCGAGGAGCACACCAAGAAAGAAACTTTGCCTTTTGCTTGCTTGTGAAGCCTCGGCACATGGTTTAGGAATCCAGTGCAAAGGAAAATAGCGATTTCTATTTTTGTTTCTCTTCCTACTGACCTGCTATGGCTTCATCTCGGAAATAAAAAAAAAAAACACTTGTGCTCTGAAAACATCTTTTGTTTTGGTTTGGTTTTTTTTTTTGGAAGAAAAAGTACTTTAATCTCCTAAATTAGCTGTGTGCATGTAAAATGGAGTATCTCCAGAAAATTCAGTGCAACCAACTTAGCTATGAATCCAGTCTTGCATGCCAGAGGGATTCCTGAAGAAACGTTATGAACCTACGATTTTTTAAAACAAGGACATATAATTCTCTTTTTTTCTCCTGTTCTATTTGTGAACTTCTGAAGCTGAAGCAATGCTGCTTTTTTTTTTTTTTCTTGCTGGAAAACCGCTGATCCAATCTACACTTGCTATGTTAGTTGCTCCAATCTATATTCTCTGTGGACTTTACAGGTCCTGTTTCCGTAGAGTTGGGCAGGAGAGAGATATGGCTCAGGAGGGCAACTGAAACTTGAAAAAAGGGCTTTTTTCTTTTTAGTCAAAATACTGTCTTCAATGCTTTTTGTTGAAATGAAAACATTAAAAAAGTGATCTTGGCTTAGCTCAGTGCCACATGAAGATGTCTTATTTAATTTTGAAATCACTGATGCCTTTGGATAATCTTTTAATTTTAACCAATTTTAAAAAATTCTTAAAAATTTTGCTGTGTTTGAAGTGAAACTTTTCAGTTAAAAATGCCCAAATGATTCTGAACTTTCTAACTCCTTTACCCCACCAAGCAAAAATAATCAGCAGACCCAAAATTCGGGGCATTTTTAAATCCTCGCCTCAACCCAAAGTTACCTTCTATTTTGTTTCTCCGGGGGAAACTGAGGAGGGTGGCATGCACGTTGCAGTGCGTGCACTCTATGGATGTTTTTTTGGCCCAATCCTGTTCTGTATTGACTTTCTTTTCATTCTGCCTGACATTTGAGGTCTGACCGTCTCTGAGGAGAGCTGCTGGCCACTGTCCCCAGGAAGCACTGGGAGGCAGGAGCAGACGGGCGTGTTGGGTGCCCAGAACTTCTGGATGGCTGGTGGTTGAACTGAGGGAGTCACATCTCCCTGCGCTGCAGGAGCCTGACTTGCAGGTCCCATTCAGCCCAAAATAGATGGAATTTTGATGAGGATGAATGAGTTTAACGAATTAATGAAATTATGTGGATTTGCAGGAGATATGACTGTAGTTTGTAGACTAAGAAACACTGTCTCACAAGTAAATTAATTCACGGTGGTCATCAGACCACACTACCACCAATTATGAACTTGTTTATATGGAGCTGGTGATTGATGCGATTACCTTGAATGTTTTGGCAAGATGGATGTTTGCAAGAGCTGGCTGCCAACTGTTGTTTTATTACATCATGCAGTAAAGGTGTGATCCGTATTTTCATGTCATGATACAAAACAACCAGCCTCTGTTGTACAAGTTGGCACTTTAAAATACGTGGGTTCAAGATGGTATAAGCAAAGCATGTTTGGAGTGATTGCATGTTTCTGACAAAAGCCATTCTCTAAATTCTCCTTCCCTACTACAAAACCATTGGTATTAATACAGAAAATGGTAAATCCTTCCTCTTCAGACATAGGGGCCGTTAGTTAGCTATGCCGTCCCTACCACTACGATACCTCTTCACTTCCCTGCATCTTGCTGGCCAGCACAAAGTTTCTGCATGGTGATTAGTCAATGTCTACCTGTACTCTGTTCCAGGCTTGAAATGAAAGGATTTACCATTTTAAATGCCAAACGGGGCTTGGAAAAACTCTCGACCCTGTTATTCACTATGTTTACTATTTAACATCATCCTGAGTAAACCATGTTGCCTAATGTCTAGGAGGAGATTCCTGCCTTGAAAAGATGACTTCTTCAGCTATGATTTCTTCCTTTGTCCCCTTAGTTTCCTACCAGACTCATCGTTATGGTGTCAAAGCACTTCTTCAGCATTGGAGCTCTGAAGCCTGGTGGATGTGTCACACTCATTTGCTGATCTAGATGCTCGTTTGGGTTTCTTCTTGCTAGTTGCGGTGCTCTTCTTCACAGTGTGTCCTTTAGTATGGTACGAATGCACGTAGCCACTTAACGGTGAAAAAATGAATCACAACTTATTGTAGTATTGTTTTTACTCATTTTGGGTTTTTTCCAGGTTACTGATTCACTCAAGCAGAACAAATTTCCATGGTAAAATTTAAGGTGGCAAAATATCCACCCCAAAGAACTCAATGCTTGATTATCTTGGTTGCTGTAATTTCCTTTCTCAAATGTTTTGACTGGAAACAATGATGGTGGACCAAAAACTGATGACTCATTTTCAGAGAATGGGGACTTACTTGAATTCTTGGAATTAATGGGGTGATATGTAAAGTATCTCTCCAAATTTTCAAAAGTGTCTAGTGTGAATAAGCCAGGTGGTGACAATTAACAGGTTTTAAAGAGGATAGCTTTGAACTCATTAATTTCAGAGGAAAATATATCCAGAGGCAGAAGAGGACACAACAAGCTTTTGTGGACTTTACTGTAGTAAGATTAATAAAATTGAGTTAATTGTGATGATTAGTGTTTATGTATGGACCACTCACTCCAACTTGTTTGTCTTACTGTGGCACGGCTGATAATTTGTTCCCTGTTCAGCAAGAGTTCTAGTAAATGGTTTACTGTTGCTCATTTTGCTTTATAAATTACCTGCCAAGTGATGTTATTTCCAAAAAAAATAATTTCTAAATATGTGATAGCAGGAGGGTAACTGATGGAGAGGAAGGGGAAAATCTCTTATGAAATGTTTGACGCAACTAATACTAATCCACGTGTGCCTTAACATTTTCACAATGAGATTTCTGACTGCCGGGAGAGATGTTTCACAGTTCCAAGTCCTAGTCTTGTTAGTCCCACAGGGATGTGATCGGACAACCTCCGATGCTTCCTGGTTGTGTCTCCTGTGGCCCAATCACTTCCTGGCTTTTGCAATGTAAGCTTTAATGGCTAATAGAGGTCCCGTAGGATTTCCAGGTCTAACTTTTGCCTTAGCTTTAAGCATAGCTAGGTGAGCTACACCTTAATAGAACTTAAGATATTAATAAAATTTAAGTTATTTATTCCTTTTGATTTCAGACCTCTCTTTTGTTTTGGGGGGTGGGTGTTTGTCTGTAGTCAAGGCAGGCTCAACAAGGTCCACCCCCCATTATCAGGAGGATTACAGATATAATGCAGGTGCTTCTGTTCTTTTTTACCGACCCCGTGTTCCTAATCTGAAACCTTGACTCAGTCATAGTAACACCTTCAGCAAACAAAATCTTCAGCTCAAGGTGCCGGGTTCCCTTTTATTACCCACTACCTGTTCTGTATTAATGTATTTTAGGCATTATGAGTGTAACCTATTTGAAACAATTCACACTGATTTAATAGAATGCTTCTAAACAAATAATTAATTGCCAAGACTAACCTTTGATTACCCTTTATCAAAGGCCATGATAATATGTCTGAAACCAAACGAAATGGTAAT
The DNA here is from genome assembly GCA_008658365.1 of Alca torda. Classification (NCBI taxonomy): domain Eukaryota; kingdom Metazoa; phylum Chordata; class Aves; order Charadriiformes; family Alcidae; genus Alca; species Alca torda. The sequence continues at coordinate 6,981,266 of CM018087.1, read as the reverse complement.
CCTTCATTGCTGCTGGACTGTCTGTACCTGATTTAGAAAACATTACGCAGGTGTAGCTGTAACCCTCTTCTAGCTTCCAGCGCTCAGTTCTGAGACTGAAAGATGCCCAAATTACACCAACTCTTGATTTGCCTTGGTGTCGGTACATCGGTGAACGTCATGTGGGTGTTCTGCTGCCTCTTCCTGCCTGCAGGGCAAGGGAAACAGATAACATGGTGGCATCTTCAGGGGTCGTCTTTAGGTATAAAGCACTGCATCAGCTTTCGGGATCATATTGGCCCGCTGACGTTTTACCCAAGGTGAGTAAGCCGGCGGGCAGCGTTTCTGAACTCAATGGCCCATGCCTGGAAATCCCTGCACTGCAGTCCTGATTGAATGGATCCTACTCACCCGGGGAACCTGCATTTGATCACTCTTTGTTTCCCAAAGTATGTCGCAAGTTCTAAGGAAGTTGAGACTACAGGTTCTGAAATGTCAGCCAGATTGCTGTTTGCTGTTATGAAAATAAGATGAAGATAAATCTGTTTCTTCCTAATAATTTCAGTCTGCATCAGATTTCATTTCTTAAAATTCTAATCTCCACTTGACTTTGTACAAGAGAACTAGTAAAATAGCCTTCTTGCTGCTTTTAAGATTGGTTCTCAGTCTAAACTTCAGCTAGTTTAACAAATTTAGTTTTACTGTTCTTAAAATCCTAATGCAGCTTTGGTAACTGTGATGAGTGAGTTTTCTAGGTGTCTGTACAGATGCCTTGAACAACACCCGTAAAAAGGAAAATTCCTGCTCTGACTAGCCAGTTGCAGTTGAACAGTAACAAAGAGAAATAATCTAAGATTATAGGAGTTTCCACTAATTGCTTGCAGAAGTTTATTTGATTTTTAACAATCCTTCTCATTTTAATCCTTGTTTAAAGACAAGTCATGTCCTGCCAAACCGCACTCTAGTGGGTGTTTTTTTTCTTTTCCTCATCCTGTGAATGAATTGTTCCATAATCGCGGCTATGTGAATCTGAAACTCAAATTAGAAGTAGGAAGAGTGTGAATGTGGGAGAAGACATGAATAAAGCAGTGTGATGAATTCAATGCTTATCTCCCTGTGTAAATTAGAAGAATTTGTACTCTAATCCCTTTCCTGAAATATAGCAAATCCCACTTCAATATGAGACCAAATGCCTCCAGTTATATTTTTCAGTGAGGAAAGGGTGCAAAATGCATTTATGCTACTCTGGCTGTAAACCTGTTTCCCCAAATATTTATTTTGATTACTATCTTACTATAGATATTTAACATTGTAATCACGAATCCTTTTTCAGGTGTTAGAGAGCTGCTGCCCGCAATCAATGTTCCTCTGGCTGCTGCTGTTTGCGGTAGGTATTTTATTGGTAGGTATTTGGGACACCTGCACCTGGAGGGTTGCCTGTGTCAAGTCAGCAAATCTGCCATGTCCTTAAGATGTGGTGACGTGTAGATGCCCGCTCACCTGAGCAGAAGCCTCCTCCTGTCATATTTAACCTTGTCTCAGTTTCCTGGGAATGTAACTTGAAACGAACCTTGCTCCTCTGCATTTCGTCAGGCATTGCTCCGTGACTCTCTTCCTTCCTTATGGCCTGTGTGTATACATGGTAAAGATCTCACAGCCCGGAGGCAACAGCTGACGAGGCCAGCTTTACTTTGTCTACAAACACCACTGAGAAAACAACATTGAGAAGTGTTCCTATTTATTTTGATAATTTCCTGATAAAATTTCAGAGGGAGATTATTAAAGTGTTCCCTATAGACATGCAGAAATAGATGTTGAAGGAAGTCTAGAGAGAAATGAGGAGATGGTTTTCTTCCTAAAACTCTGACCCGGGGCTTTCCGTGGGCATCACTGAGAGCAGAAGTTTCATTACAGCTGCCTTTATTCCTCCTTTGGTTTCAGTGTGAATTCTTCAATGCCAAATGTCATTCACATTTGTACGGCACAGAGAACTGGGATCAAATTTTGATTCACCTGCTGCTAATCTATTTGTGGTTGTCTTAAATTATAGAACATTTTTAACAGTAGATTTATTTTTTTTACATTCTATTTCTGCTATTGCCGTGTGATGTCTATATAGAGTATCAATAACATCTTGATCATATAGGAAGTAAAATTTTCAGATGTTCTTTTTTGGTAGCACTTTTCTTATCTGCTTCATTGAAACTGATGGAACTTTGTTGGAAGTACTTCCTTGAAGGCTGAATAGTTAGTGACTGCACGGCTAGAGTGAGATTGCAAGTCTTTAATTGGAGAAATTAAGAATCAACTTCCTTTACCGTATCTAGTTGTCTAAAGGACTATTGATATGATTCAATATGGCATTTCCTAACACAATCTGCTGAAATAAGTCCTTCATTTCATTGCTTGATATGAATGATGTTTTCTTTTTTAACTCTCCTAAGTTAAAATCTTTTCTCTCGAATCAACCTTCTGGCAAGTTATCCATGGTAGGCATCCCACTGGGCTGAGTACGTGTGAATTCACACACTGAATAGGAATTATACTCAACAGTCAGCAGAAACAAACATTTTCTCTCAATTTTGATTTTATATTTTGCCTTTGGTTTCTTAACCAATTTCGTACGGACTCACTCTGACCGTACTCATCAGAGGAGGTTAATCCTGACCAAGTGCTGCTGGAGCACTGTGCTGTGGTCTTACTGGTTCTGCTCCATAGTTAAGGCAATTCTTTGTGGGAAACAGGGATGAGAAAACCTAATTTTCTTTAAGTGAGACGTGTATTGTGATCAAAATTACAGCATTTTGTCTTTCAGATTAAATTCAGTTTTCCATATATTGATAGCAAAGCCCATTTTTCTTGTTCAAACTTATTAATAACAAAGTCCTTTGCGAAATTCAGCCCTGGTATCAGGCCAATTCTTTTTTTTGGTGGAGTCATGAAGATGCTGTTCAAATTTTCTGTTCAATTTATGGCAGTCCTTTGCCTAATTTAAGTTTTAAAACATTTTTAAAATTATGATTTTCTAGCCATAATTTTTCGTAAACCAAAATCACTTTTCTGTAGTCTGTAAACTTCTCCAAGAAGTTTTCTTCTTCATGTCTTGTTTGCAGGAAGGGTGAAGTCTGTACACCAAAACAGCCCAAAGCTCTGAGAGGGAAAAATATGGAAAATACTTCGTATATGACTATGACATTTGGGCTGAGGTTTTGTGCCTCAAACCCAGCCATAAGTAAAATTGCTGAGGAGACAGATTCTTTTTTTTATACTTTACCATGTGTGAATTTTGTGTTAAAATGGACTTGAAATTTACTTATTTATAATGAAGAAATTAATTTCATTTATGTATTTATTTTATGTATTTAGCTTAAATTTACGTATTTTATTTTGCTTACTTTTGGGGTAGCAACTTTCACACAAAGTTATGCTTTTGGAATATCAGCCTTAACTCCATTTCAGCTTAATTTCTATCTATCTGATGTGAAAAGCTTTATATTTTATGACTTTCTCTTCTCATTTGTGCAGAGTTAAATTTCTGTGACGCATTTCTAGCTAGTATTTGCAGCTGGAAACAGGTTCTGCTTTGTTAACAATGTATCGGTATGTTAATAAAAAGGAAAAGAAAAATAAAGTCTTTATTGGAAAAGGCTGTAATTTTTAGAAGAATTCCAAGAGAAATAAAATAATAAGCTGAATAAGCAATTGTGTAATTCCCACACATAAAAGAATTGGATTAGGAAAAAAAGAAACTCTTCAGAAGTATGACAAAATATGAAAAAAATAGACTTTTAAGACAAAATATTTGTGTGGGCACCTTAATCCTCCACTAATAAAACAATTCTCATTATCTTATAAATTTGGAAATGGTTGGAAGAGTTAAATGCAAACAGAAGAATTAAAAGATATGGTGATAAAGTTTGAACAGCGGTATCCTTGTGCTAACTCAACATCTAAAAATGATGATATCAATAAATAGCTTGACTGCATGAATTCCAAGGATTTTAATTACAAATCTATTTCCTATTGGCTCCTTGCCTATAAACAGAAGGGGGTTAGAGTAGAGGAATTTTAAGTGCTGAATAAAAATCTGAAGACGTTTATACTTCAGAGGCAATACTTGCCCCAAAGGTTTTTTATTTTGCTATTTTTAGTTGCTTGCAGTTCATTTCAAGAGACAGACCTTGCATTACAAAAGCAGTATTAATAGAAATATTCCTTCATTTCTTAATTAATGTGTGGTTTGAACTAGTGTCAATTGTAACAATTTTATGAGGTTTTTTTTTTCTCATGAAACAGAAATAATTGTAATAGAGGAAGATTAAATCTTGGGCAGGTCGTTTTGCAAAGGAGAAGTTACTTTCAGTAGTTTCCCCTGAAGAACTTTTAAGTTCCATTGGAATGAAATTCTGCTTTGAAAATGCAAAACAGAAGTTGTTTGATAGTGATGAAATCAAGTCAGTAAGTCAAGGGCAGAGCACTGTTTCCAGGTGGGTATTTGGAGGATAAATACAATGCAAGACCTTTCAGAGGACAAATTTATTTGAATGGCAATAGGAGCTGGTACTCCTGAGGTCTCTGCAGGGAGAAAGAGCTAGTTAATTGTCTCAGGACGTGGGTGCATGTCAGCTTTGATATTCTCTCCATAGTGTGGCCTCTGCTGTCCTCCAGGATAACAGGTCACTGTGACCACAGAGCAGCAAAAATTCTCGTGCTCTCTCGTACACCTCAAGAGCAAGATACAAGTGTCACGTGTGGAAATGTGTATTCTATAAAAAGATTTTAAAAATCCATAGAATGACTTGGTTTGGTAGGGACCATTAAAGGTTATCTAGTCCAACCCCCCTGCAACGAGCAGGGACATCTTCAACTAGACCAGGTTGCTCAGAGTCCCATCCAACCTGGCCTGAAATGTTTCCAGGGATGGGGCATCTACAGCTTCTCTATGCAGCCTGTTCCAGTGTCTCACCACCCTCACAGGAAAGAATTTCTTCCTAATATCTAATCTAAATCTCCCCTCTTTCAGTTTAAAATTGTTACCCCTCGTTCTATTGCTACATACCCTGATCAGGAGTCCCTCCCCAGCTTTCCTGTAGGCCCCCTCTAAGTACTGGAAGGCTGAGGTCTCCCCAGAGCCTTCTCTTCTCCAATGGAAGTGGAATCTTAGCGGAATAGTTCTTTTTAAAACAGCCTGTTGTAACTAGTCTGTGACTCTGTCGGTCTGTATGTCTCTCTTGCTACCCTGAGACCAATCGTCCTGCTGTTTTCCTAGGACAGCCCAGAGAAATAACCTGCTGGTTTTCTGCGGAGCTTGGTTTTGTTCACACCCGCTGCTCCATCCTTTGGTGAACCACTTGATATCTTTGAAAAATATCTTAGGGGTAAAGATGTTTATTTCTCAGAAGTTTTCCAAAGCTTAATAGAAGTATGTTGTGGTCACTGAACAGAATGGACTGTTGAAGTGGCTGGACCATTGAATGAGCCATCAGTATGGTAGCACTGGACTTTTACAATTTCTACCTAGTTGTCTTAACTATTTTGTTTTGTCACTTTTGGACTTTTGGAGAATCTTAAAATACCTCTTATGCTTCTGTTTCCTGTTCTCCACCTTTATAAAACAGTAGTAAAATATTGGCTAATGAGAAACTTTGAATTTTCAGTTGTCAAAGGTGTTGGGGCGCACCTTTCCCAAAAGTTTCTTTTTCATAGATTCACTGAAGTTTGTGAAAAAAAATCCAAACAAACAAGCAACACTTGAAGCTAACTCAGTGTTCCATTTAGCTTCTTATAAATACCTCAAATCATAGAATCACAGAATGATTTGGTTTGGAAGGGACCTTAAAGATCATCTTGTATTTCTTCACTATGAGTTCTTCCATTCTTGGCATTTATGACAGCTCTTAAATTTCACTTAAATAACATCTCTTACGCCAATAGATGGGGCTGGAAGCTCATTGCATTTCACCAAAACCAAATATTTGCACGCCTATTAAATACAGGCCTATTTATAATCGGTAGCATACGCTCTGTGCCAATACATGATTAACAGTAAAAGATATTTCATGGTAAAATAAGGACCATAAAGAAACTGTCAATGATATGGGATAACAAATCAGACAGGAAAGGCTGCAGTGTGGGAGAGAGTCCCTGGATGCAAATGCATTGTTAATTAACAAATTGAGCTATGACCTGAGGGTGGAAACACAAAGCTTTTGTTCTCTCAGGCTTGTCGTTTGTGTGTGTTGTGTTTCAGATGGAGGATACGACTCAGTCTTTATAGTTGTCTGTGTCTGGTCATACAGATTCAGCAGAGAGGCATCCATTTTCCCATCTCTTGCAAATTTTTGCATTTGAAAAACTTCATCCTCCATCTAGGGATGCAGCTAGCATTTTTGGAGTTTTCCTGTGTTATGTAGGCATGGACTTGAATGTCAAATCTCTGTATCCTAACCACGTGCTCTAGCTTTTTGGTCATTTCTACTTCTAATGTGGCTCTGTCTGTGGTAAAGTGGGTGGATTAAAGAAAAGCTGAGTGAGTGCACAGTCCATTGGTTACAGTCCTTACATGGGATACAGAAAGTATAAGTTCATGGTATAAAAGGTATAAATTCTTACTTCACAGAGTGCTTAATTAGTGAAACGTTTTGGAACACCTCCTGCAGAAAGCTTGGGATAGACTGACAGGAGAATACCTCAGAGCTGGCTGTTGCCAGGAGAAACAACCCTGGCGGGGAAGCTATTTTGACCATAAACACTAACTTATAACTGTTTCCCGCCCCCCCCCCCCCCCCCCCCCCCCCCGCCAGGATTCACACATTTTGGTGAAAGGACTGCTTTTGATAAGTTGCTTTTCTGTTGGAACTACTGTGAAATTTTAAACATGTTCCAATTATTTATATGTTCGTATTTTTGATTTTTTGTTGGACCTCTTGTCAAATTTAAATGAAGATTGCTGTTGAAGATTAAGTTGTGTATGATAGCAAGGGTGTCAGAGACTGTAAGCAGCTTCTCTTCTTTACACTTTTGAACCAAATCTGGAAAATTTAAAAGTGTTGTGGTGCTATATGATAGTCCATCCTCCCTGCCACACTTCCTGGACTGAGGTCAATATATTGACATAAAAAGTGAAGTTGATGTGAACTTGAATTTTCAGACCGAGGAAAGGAACCTCAAAAGGTAGAAGAGAAACCAGAAAGGGGATGTATTTCTAAGAGCTGTTAAAAAATTTCACAAGAGGTCTTCTCGTTGTTGCTGAGGAGCTGGCGACAGCCCGGCTTGTCACACTGCTCTGTTGTGGGTGCTGCGAAATGAAAAGGGGGTTGTGACAAGTTGGGTTTCTTCAGGTGGACAGTTGTCTATAGATGCCACCATGTGTGGAGAACTGTTACTCCTGGCATCCATGAATTAGGCAGGCCCTCACCCACCTTTTCTTTTCCAAAGGTTTGGGAACCCATTCCCAGTTGCTGAGAAAGTTCTGGAAATGCCTCCAAAGTGAGAACATTTAAAAAAAAACAAAAACAAAAACAAAAACCAAAAAAAAACCCCCACACACAAAAAAACTAACAACCCACCAAAGAAAGCAGAAAGCAAGTCCCCTCCCTCAACCACTTTTTCCAGCATAATTGCCTAAATAAGTGTGATAAGTCAGCCAGACAAGAGACAGCAAGTTAAGGCTGGGTTTCCCATAGCTAATACCTATTTAATCTCAATTAGTATCTATTTAATCTTCTGTGCTCCTTTTTCCTCCAGAAACGCCATTGACACAAGCTGCTTGCTAGAAGGAAACTGGTAAAAGTTGTTCCTCCAGCTGAATTTTGAATGTCAGGGGACTAAAGTAATTTTTTTTTTCCTAAAATGTTTTTTTCTTGCCTTTAAAGGGTACAGAAATGTTGGAAAATTCCAAGGCTTTTTATGCTGTGACTTTGGTGCATTGTCAAAAACTGTGAGAAAGAGGCCAGCGAAGACTCCTGCCTCTGGTGCGAGGAAAGGTTTCCTCATCAAACTCCTAACACTTAATTAGGGTGACTTTCTGCCAGAGGAACCAAAGAACCCACAAAGCAGTCATCTGTGGTCTGAAAGGGTAAGTTGTGACTGGGAGCCCTTCTATTCTCCTGACCTCATTTCTCAAAGTAAAAGGGCCTGATTGATGCTGGGAACTGAAAAAAACCCTGACATTTAGTTGAAAAGGGACTCTCTAAGCAAGACTAAATGGGAAATGACATTTCTTCCTAGGGGCTGGCCACAAGGCCCAGCGCGAGGGGCATAGGTGGGCAAAGGTCTGCAGGAGTTGGGGAATATTTAGGAAACTTCAGTGTAGACAGACCATGCCATTTCTGTCCCCTGAAGAGCTTGGGAAGACAAGGCTGCACTCCATTATGATCCCAAGAAGACACAGATGTTATAGGGATTGTGGTGGGGTCTTATCACCATTTCTGTTGTCTAGTCCAAGGCCAGTTTTCTGGACAATAAAACACGGTCTGAGGTAGATCTTCACTTTCATGCATTTTAATGGCTTGGACCAAAGCTTTTAATGGGAAAGCACTTTCTGGGCTAGCCACCCAGGGGGACTCCATGTCTTAACTTGTTACAGGAGAAAAGCAAAGACGATTATGATGAACGTTTTGCACAGTGATGAAAGTCTTGTGGAGAAGTATATCCAATTTTATTTTTTTTTTTAGTCACAGTCAAAGGCAAATTGCATTTTCCCAGTTGAAATTTGGAACTGCTCTAGCAAATTACTGTTGCCATTTTCACCCCTTTGAATTCAAAGTTTAAAACTTTTTAATATTAAACATCAAATTTTTTGAGCTAGCTTGTGAGGCCATGCACATAACCTGCAGACCGTGTGTTTCTAGCTGTGGTTGTATACGTATTAAAATACCAAGGAAGACTGTTTTCCTCTTCACGTGGCGTTAGAAAATTTGCTCTTCATGTAGCTTTTTAAAGTCATTACATCACAGGGGCTTCATTTGACTTTGTTATGAGTTGCAGGCTTCAGGAGGGTGGTTGGGTTGTAGAGGACATCAGGGAAGATCTAGACGACTTCTCACATCGTCGCTTGACGTGAGAAGGAGGAAATCTATAGCTTTGAGGAAGGTTTTGTGAGTTACAGAAATACGGTTCTTCTGCATAGAACTAAGATCGCATTTTAGTGAGTTTTCTGACATCCCATGTGGATACACAGTGTAGTGCTGCAGAGTACTCGGTGACGTTTTTTGAGGGAAACTGTAAATACTAGCTTTGGCATAATAGATGGGTGGGCTGTATTTCAAGGGTGGCGTGCCAGTCCGTATTTTTCCTTTCTCAAATTAGAGCCTAAGTGTGCTGCTGGAAACTCAGTGGAGACAGGGAGATGCTCCATCTGAACAGGTAAGATGCTTCCAGGCGCTTCATGGGTAGCACCTTGCTTTGGACTGGGACAGTATCATAGAAACATAAAATCGCCTAGGTTGGATGGGATCTTTCAGATCATCGAGTCCAACCATCAACCTAACTCTGACAAAAACCATCACCAAACCATATCTCTAAGCACTATGTCTACCCATCTTTTAAATACCTCCAGAGATGGTGACTCAACCACTTCCCTGGGCAGCCCGTTCCTGCTTCTCACAGACCCTGTGTTGAGAGGAAAACCATGCTGCTCCTGACTTTAACCCAGCTCTGCCATGCGGCACTCAAAATGGGCTTGCAGTCTGGTTTTGGCAGCCTGTACTGGGGGTGCTGGCTCCGCTCTGGTAGTCAGTGAGCGGTGCCCACGGGGAACCCAATGCGCAGACCTGTACTGAACAGCGTCAAAAAGAGACTTCCACTCCTCACACTTGATGCAGTGATGCTGTCTTTGTAAGCGGATTTGCTTGAATGTGAGCAAGCAATGTACCCCACTTAGGAAAAAAAAAAAAAGTGAAGTTATTCAATTTTCTGGGGGGAGAGAAGAAAAGAGTGTTAAAACGGTGACACAGTTAAATCAGTGTTGACACGGCTGTATGCTATCGAGTGCTGTGCGCGCATAAAGTACTTCCCTTCATGATGGGAACCAGCCACAGCCGTTCCTTAGAGCCGCTGTGCAAGCTGGAGCAGCCTGCGTCCAGGATCAGCCACACACAGCTCTTGTGTGACTGGAGAGAGTAAATCCTCAACAGGAAATAAGATCATTCTGCATCTGCCACTTCAGCTTCAGTTCTTAAGGTTTTCTTTAAAAAGTTAGGCAAGATGAGTTGCATAACAAGGAAGTTTACTTTCTACTCACGCTAGCTTTCCCTCTGGACTTTCTTACTTTATGTAAGAGATTGTTTATTTTGCCTCAACTCCAGCATGATTCCAGAGCGTCATTCTTGTGTTTAACAGATAAAATGTTGGAAGGCTTTAAGAAAAAGGCTTCCTGTGTTCCTTGGAAATGGATACCAGATTCTGCAACCGTAATACTCAAACTTATGTGATTTAACAGGCTCTTGCTCACATCGGGGGCAGGAATACTCTATTCTTAGTTTTTCAGGAACAGTGAAATCAAAGAGCTCTCACCCCCCTCATTGTACAGAGTGACATAAAGCGTAAAGAAATAGGGAAGAAAGGTGGGAAAGAAGTGAAGAGCCTTTTTTTGAGCAAGGAGGGAAAGCAGAGAAACAACTCCCCTAACTTACTGGGTCTCCAAATAGGCAGCACTCATATAGGCTTTCCTGTTTATTTGGGAATATGAGCAGTGGTGGAGGGAGGAGTGAGCTGGAATCTGAGACACATATACCTTCTACATATGCCTATGAGACACATGGGTCTTCTTTAATCCATGTTCCTCACCCAGGCGGCCCTCCAGCATCTACCGGGAGCTGGTCCTGGAAATCCATTCGTACCATGTTCCATAGGCACAGGAGGAGTAAACGCAGAATTTGGTCATGATAGCAATAATTTCACTCTTTTGATACAGATTCTTGACTAATCATCTAGAAACAAGGATTTCTGAAACTTCCTAGTCTGCTTCAGGGCTAGTTTTCTTAATTTAATGGATGTGTATGCAGGCTACGCTGGGGGAAGGTATCAGGAGATTAGAGGTGCAAGAGCTGGTGTAGCCCAAGTGAGAGAAAGGCAGAGACTGAGGCAGAGTCAATGGTTGCTGAAGTGTGGAAGAGAAGGGAGAAGAGGGGGCAGGTGGAACATCATGGCCAGAGTTGCTGTTGTCTGCAGAAAAACACATCTTCCCAAGGACTGTGGTGCTGCCTCTGTCGCACAGTCTCTATCCAAATCCTTGTGAGGCTTGTGTAGTCTGAGGCATTTCTTTCCCTAAAATGTTGTCCAGGCAACTGTGGCCATGATATAGAAAGGGAAATACTCATTCACCTGATTTCTAGGAAGCTGGCTTTTTGGCATCCTGAAGTTTCTGTTTTCTCTGATCAGTTTGTGCTACTTGGTAGAGTGTGAATGGTCCTCCAGAGAAATTAGCAAAAAAAAAAAAAAAAAAAAAAAGTAGAAAAATTCTCACCTCATTATTAGCCTCTATCAGCTGGTCTCTAGACTGTTTAGTGCATGGCAGCTGCTAATTTGAGTACTTGCCTTGGTCCTCCAGGATGCCGGTGTCCTGCAGGCAACCTGACCTGCAAAAAGCAGACGGGTGGGATGAGATAAACCGTCATGGGAATTATTCAGTCTGAGCCTCAATGGCTGGGGGCAGTAGGCTGTTTTGAAAATATAGTCTCTTTCCTAAGAATGATAGAATGTTATTGATGATTTTTTTTTTTTCATCACCCACTTTGAATTCTGTAATGTGGGCTATTCCCAGCCTAGGGCAGACCTGAAGATGACAAAACATTTTCACAATCGTCCCCTCGGACTCCAGCCTGTGGTTTGAGGGAAATGCCATCACCCCTTGCAGAGAAGCCCATGTGCCTCCAGCCCAGAGAGGCGGCGGCGTGCCCGGCTGTTACACTGATCCCTGCCCTTCCAAATAGCATGGTGTGACCGCAGGGATACGGGGAAAAGTACCTTCATGGTGGGATGGTGATGTGCTGACTGCAGGGTGTGTGTACAAGTGGTTGCAGACTGCATGGCGTGGACAGGCACAGCATTTGCAGTGGAGTCTTTATTTCTTGTGTGGAATTGCCCACTTACCTCTACCCCCTGAGGCCACCAGGTACTCAGGCTGGTATTTAGACCATCTCAATTTAGAAAGTAACTACTGAGATGGATTATTTTTTTCTTGTGGACATCTTCTCTCACTTTTCTGCCTCTCTTTCACTTACGTTACTAAAATTACCTCCTTTACACATAATTTTTTCTTCCTTAAAATGATTGCACACTATGATTTCCAAATTTCAGCAGGTACAAGAGGAAGAAATTGGATAGATTTAAACTGCAAACTTCACCCAAAACATGATCTGAAAAAAAACTGTTGTTCCTGATGGCCCGATTTGCATTTTCACAGTCTTTTCCTTATTGGTGGGGCTGTGAAGGGGGATGGAGTGAGAAGTGCCAGGGTGGGATGATGTTTGTCCAGCATAACACAGGAGACTCTGAGACCTACCAAGAGATGGGTATTTTTCAACAAGATTTCCTGGTTTATTCAGGTTGACCAGGAAGAACTGCATAGGCTCAGAGAAGCACTAGCAATGGGTCAAAATAGGGCAATGCATAAAATTTCTTTGATATGTGGAAGAAAGTGATCCATGTGTTTCATGAACCTGTTTCACTCCTCTGCCACCTCACTCCAGAAAAGACCCATTTATGAACTAAACGGGATGACAGATGCCTTTTTTTCCCCTCCTAGTGTTTCAGGTGAGCATCAGAAACACCAAACCCCATCTCTGACACCTATTTATATCCCTCAAAGTCTGGCATTTTCCTTGTGCTGTGCACACAAAGAGCTGCATCCACCTGCCCAGCTGGTCCAAGACACATAAAAAAAAGAGAGCAACGAGGAATCTAAACGTAAGTGCAAAAAAAACCATAATTACATGCAAAACATTTTGAGGCATGTCCTGGGCTAAATTGGGTTGCCTGTCCTCCCTTGCTCCGTGCTTACAAACCATACCCCTTGTTCCCTGATAGACTCAAACGCTCCGTTTGCAAAAAAAAAAAAAAAAAAAAAAGGTAAAATAATAGGATAAATAAATAAAATAACCCCCCTGCAGCGTTGCACTGACTTCAGAGTCTCGGCAGCCCATAATGACAGGGGTTTGCCAAAGGGCCACGTATGTCTCTGCCACGCAACCTCATCCCGCTCCAAGGTGCTGTGGGAAATACCCATCTACAGCCACTCCGTGCTGGAGGTCCCGCAGCGGCATTCTTGTCGGACATGCTTACAGAGTGGTGTCACGCGGCTCTGAAGTTTAATTACAGCCTCTGATGGGAACCCTGCCCTCCCACAGCTTTCTGGCAGGGCTTGCATCCCAGGCGGGGATGTGGTCAGTGGGGGGAGAGAGGCCATGGAAGAAAGAAGACGCCCGGGATGGGGGTGGTCCGGAGCTTGCCTCCTCCAGGCGAGGCTGACGAGCCGGGGCTGGTGTGTGCTGGCCGTGGGGTGGAGCGTTACAGGGACGGGCAGCCATGGCAAAGCGTCAGGGTGCACGTGCCGGCAGGGCAACGCTCGGGCTGCTGACGGTCCCACCTCGAAACCCAGCCAAGGAGTTAGTGCTGAAATAATTGGTTTGTTAAAAGCTGTCTTGATTCATTTTTCAGTTTTCTTTTTCCATGAAATTTCTTATGTTTTACGTTTTTCCTCTGGGGAAAATATTTGCAGAAGAAAAAAAATATTTTAGGTAACTCTTATGTACGACTGAAAATGTGGAGTTCAACTTATTAATTCTTCACATTCATGTTTTTTATTTTCCGTATGATGTGTCGGTGGCAGCAATGACATTTCATTTTTCTCATTATTATGATCATGTGTTTTACTACTCTCCTTTTTGGTCTAGTTGGGTTTTACAGAGGAAGGCAGCCAATAGTACAGACTGGAGCATCTTTGCTATCTGAAGAGTTTCTCTTTGCGTCTCTGGCTGATCTGTTACATCACATACTACTCAACGTGCATCATTAAGATTAAAATAATTATAAAACACAGCAAACCACATAATGCCTGTATTTAATGGGTGTCTCTGTTATTTTGAATCGGAAAGAGCAAAACAGTGTGTTTTCTCTGAAGAAGAAATTCTTGGGGCCTCCGTTGAGTGCAGATAAAGCCTGACGGGAGCAGCCCCAGCCCCTTTCCCCTCTGGCCTTTAAATATGGCATTGAGTAATGAGTCAGCGAGAGAATTTTTAATTGGGAATTTCCTGCAAGGGCCTTTCTGCTGCTGGGAGCTCTTGTAGCTCAGTTAAACGTGCGGTCACCTCCGCTCGTAACCGGCTTTGTGCCGAGCACCGACTGACCTCTCGGCCTCACCCGGACCTGCCATGGCCTGCCCAGGCCTTGTTTTCAGCTTGCCCTCTTACAAAAGCAGTTTTCCACAGGCCGGGTGAGTAGCTTGCTTTGTTGTAGGGTTTGCTCAGCTTCGTAGTGCAGTCTGGTGTCACACGGACATAATTCTTAGCCGACAGCTGGTAACAGCAAGGAGTTATTTGGTGACCCCAACAGAGGAGAGCCGGCGTGGGACAAGGGATGCCCTAAGCATTAGCATCACTGTAACAGCACGGACAGCAACTCTGCGATTTGACTTTCAGAGTTTTAATTAGGCTAGTGAAAAATCCCTTATGTATAAGGTGTGTTCCTCCGACGGCGCAAGGTGTAGTGCTGCAGAGTGAGGGAGAGTTTGGGCAACGTCATAACTTGGAGGCGACGCCTGGGAACACGAAAAATTTACCTCGCCCCAGTGCTGCTCCCAGTATCTGCTAAGGGCGAGCGATACAGGAGGGTTCCAGCACTTGCATTCCTTGCGCTATATAAATTAAACATCACTCTTTGGCCTCCGGACTGTTGCTTTCACAATTCTCACATCAAGAGGGTGTCTCAGGGCAAACTCCTGTTCTCACCGAGATGTGGAAACATCGCCAGTAAGGTCAGGTAGAGTCACGGTTAAAAACAGATTTAAGTTAAATAAATCTGTTAAATAACTAGCCAGAAGGCTGAAAGTACAACTGGAAGTTATACTTTCAGTTATAACTTCCAGAGTCTCATACCAAATGGAATGGATTTAATCAGAGCAATATCCTGCACTGTTCCCTCTGGGAGAAGGGGCTGACAAAGCAGAAAAAAGCTGTTGCAGATCAGCTGCACTTCTGATGGAGGTTTTTGAGGGAAAAGCATAAAAATGAATTAAGCTCTTCCCAAACAGCTCTGACTGTGGAGCACATGTTGGGTTCCCCCTTGTTTAACCCATCCACCCCTGACATTTTGAACAGCCCACAACACAAAGCAAACAACTCCAAAGGAGTTTTTGTGTGGAAAACTGATATTTTGAGTTTTATCTCCACTCTAAAATCTTCTGAATGGTGTAATGCCATCATGAGCTACAGAAAGTGCCAGAGCTATTTCCATCCATCCGTCCATCCATCCATCCATCCATCCAGCTTTATGTGGTGGCACTCGGGTACCACCAGTGTGTAGGTCCCCATAGGTTCACAAGGATGTCCAGTGTCACTCCGTGTTACAATTTGGAAGCTGAGGAACGAAGAGGAAGTGATTTGGGGGGATTTACAGCGCAGAGCAGGGCTAAGGCCAGGAAAGCAAGCCTTGCAGCTTTAATGAATAATTTATTTTCATTATTAAGCTAAACAAAACCCGAGTTTCAAGGGGGTTATTGCATTTGATTTTAAGAATGAGAGGGAAAAAAATAGCTGCTGAAATAGTGAAAGAATGAGCCAAATATTTATTTCTTTGTTTTATGTGCTCAAAAGAGATTTTATTTTCCTGTTGATGTCTTTTTTTTTGCTTGAAATGGATCTTTAAAGAAGACAAGCATAGCCGTTCAGTGGATTGAAGCCCAAAGACTGTTGGGCAGATACTGCACTGAGCAGCCAACGGGCAACATATTTTTTAGCAGAGTCTTTGGAAGCACCATTTTATCTTGTGCCTGTTTGAGCTTTGTTAATAGAAGTTGAGAAACTGGCCACAAGCTGCATTTCCGTAGGTACACGTGAACTGCAGTTGAATCATCAGTTTCCAGAAAATCCCTCTCACACCTGTGGCACTGTTTAGCTTGTGTAAGACTACCTCCATAAATGCAGTATTAATCAAATGATTCAGAGTCAGACACACACATTCAGCCTCATATACGCGGATCTGAATAAAACATACACGTTGGATGGACAATGTCAAGAGTTACAAGTAGTCGCAAGAGGACTGAGCTGTACCAAAGGTGTCCCAGTACTCACGGGAAGTATTAGCTGACCCACTGCTTGTTTTCAGGTACAGGAGGCAGCCACCTTCTGCTAAAGACAATTTCATTTCATATTTCAATAAAACTTCTTTTAAAGCAGTCTTTAAACCTGCCTTTACGACACCAGGTGATTTATAACAAAAATATAGGTTTTAAGACTGTATCTAGACTCTGTACCAATGCTATTCTTGTTGCTGGTGCCCAGTTGGATGCAGATAACTGGTCTGGACTTTCCTTTACTGCAAATTCAGTCTACCCAGATCTGTTCATTCTGCAGGGTACATAAAAAAAGATACATTAGAAATTTGTTGTCAGCAGTATAAGCCAAAAGCTGGATTCAGATGGGAGACAGAATTCTTAGGTAAGGCTGGAGCCTCCCTCGTGTGGTTGTGCCTTACAGCGATGCCAAATGTGTGGACCTGCAATTTTTAGGAAGGTTCTTGGTGCTCGAGAGAGATTTCCTGGGTGAAGGCCAGAGATAGCCCAGGAAAGGCAAAAAAATGCAGAGGGGAACATGCCAGAGTCAGCCGTGTGGCACAGCATGACTAGAGACATCAACCTCACAGGTGGTGCAGAAGAGTAGGAAAATGTCCTGGCTGGCTGGGACAGAAATAGCACACACAGATAAAAAAAATGGAAAATGTTCCTTCTTTGTCTTGGCATGGTAATAGCTGCCAATAGCTGTCGTTTCCAGCGCAGCTCAGCACATTCCTCTTGTCCCATTCATGTCACTCCCAGATCTTTGCTGTGGCTGGAGCCTTCATCCATCGGGGAGCAGAAGGCATCTCAGATTGGGTTTGCCAGCCACTCGCAGGGGCTGCAGAGGACCCTGTCGAAGAGGGTGTACGGAGAAACTCCTCGC
This sequence comes from Alca torda, assembly GCA_008658365.1. Taxonomy (NCBI): domain Eukaryota; kingdom Metazoa; phylum Chordata; class Aves; order Charadriiformes; family Alcidae; genus Alca; species Alca torda. The sequence goes on along the minus strand of CM018087.1, from coordinate 6,964,131 downwards.
TGTCCTTGGGGCTGTAGAGTGGGATGGCAAAAGGCAACAGGGGAAAGCTGGGCATAAGGGAAAAGCTTTTCACAGAGAAAACAGTTTAGCAGTGGAGACTGTGCAACCTCCACCCGTGGAGATGTTAAAAGTTTGACTGGGAAGGCTCACAGCAACTGGGCCTAGCTTTGAGGCTGTGTTCAGAAACGTCCCGCTGGGGCCCACCAAGATCTTCTCCTTAAGGGTCTCCCCCAGGCCACCAGCCTCGACGTTTCCATTGGTGTCACTACATTTCTAAATAGTTGTGGAGAATGGCCCTCACCACTGCTTTGGAGTATTTCCTCCAAGGAAAGCCACCACATGCACGTGATTTGTTGTGGTTCTCGCTAGAGCTGCAGGCATCAATTTATCAAAAGGAGTTTTTTAAGTACCTGTTGACACAGGATGATCAGGATGGATGCTGCCAGCCTGGGACACAAGCAGGTAAAGGATAAATCTAAAGCTCCTACACTGCTTCAAAGGCAGTTTGCTTTTTATGGAATATGAACCTGCTGGCTTGAAGTTTTATGAGCCCACTAGAAGCGTGGGGTGACTTCAGACTAGCTCAGACTTTGAAGACAAGTCAGCCAGTAAAACTGCTGGTGAGACTAAAGCACGGTGAATAATAATGCAGCAGAGCATATTATTAAGTTTGCTGTTCCAGGTGCCCCTTTTTTTTTAAATATTTCTTAAATGGAAGCACTTTGTTTTCTGAAAGCTTTGTTTCAGCTGAAGTGCAGCAGCTCTTCATGTATGACTGTTATTTTATGATTTAAGTGTTAACATCATTGAATTTTAATAGACAGGCCAAATGAAATCAAAAGTATGTTTCTGGGTGCAGCAAATGCTTTCAGGAAAAGAAAGATTTTACAGGATGCTATAATAAGTAACACAGATGGGATTTTTAAGTTAATAAAACCCAGATACTGAGAAGGGTGGAAATACCTGGAAAAGGTGAATTTGACAGCTAACAAATATGTGCACGCGTAACGTGTGTTGGGGCGCTGGGTGGCCTTGGCGGAGGCCTCCCACACCCCCACCTATGGCCCCTCTATTTAAGCTCAGCCCTGGAGCTTCATCCTGGTTTGAGTGTGATCCTAGGTGTGCCGATTAGTTGACATCTGAAATTCCTGTGTTTCTGGGGGTAAGGATTGGAGAAGACAAAAAGATTATGAAGCCCTGTTGTGGGGGGGTATGTCCTCGGCTCTGGTGGCACTGTCAGACCCCTTCCAAGGCACTGCTGGCCGATTTCCTGAGTTGTCTCCCAAAGTGGCTTCTTGGCTGACTGCTGGTGCTGCCTTAGGTGTTGGCTGGTGGCCTCTGTGTTTGGCGTTCGCAGGATGTTTTGGCTGAGTGATCCTAAGAAGGTCTGACTCAGTTAAAGTGGAGAGAATGTTGGCAAGAACGAGCAATGTCTGGAGAACGTCAATCACAAAGAAAAATGGAAAAGTGGATTAGTGTACACCCTGCTTTTAAAGTTTTTTTGAACCAGGAATTTTTTCAACGTATATGAAGGTTCCTGAATCCTGTAACTATAGTCCTGCTTTTCTAAGCTATATTTTATGGACTTTGTTCTGTAGACTTAGTTTTAAGTTGTGTTTTATGGAGGACAGGTTTCTGGAGTCTGGAGGAAAGGACGTCCTCTAGTTTGAAAAAGTCTCCTGCAGGGCTTAAGGGAATGAGCTGTTTCTTCCTGGCCACAGGCAACGGAGCAAGATGTTGAGGGTTTAATTTCCAGTAGGAAACACCACTGCCTTTCTCTGATGAAAGCAAAGCATGGGACTAGGGGTGTGGTATCTCCACTGCTGAGGTTTTTAAGAATAGGTTGGACCAACATTTGTCAAATTATTTGGGTCAAACTGATCATAGCTTGGGGCAGCGGGAGGGACCGTGTCTAGCTGCCTTGGACCTGAGCGCCACTTAGGAAATAAGCACCGTTCCCTTTCCATATGCATCTGGTTCCTCACTTCCAACAAGGGCAGTGCTTGCCAGCTCCTTGCGCTCCTCCATGCATAAAATTTTCACAGAGTCTATCTGTTTCGGGTTCTGTGCTGTTTTTCTTATTTCATCTATGCTTGCTCCTCATCAGAAACTAGTTTATTAGCAACCGCGGGACCTATGATAGGAAATTTCCCTACAATTATGGTTGCAATAGAATAAAAACCCTGGCTTCTAAATGTTGTTCCCATTTTTTTACTTCAGCGTGTACAATGACTATTTTTAAGACTTGAACCAAATCACGGGAGTTCTTCATGTCTACGCTTTTGTCCAGAAGGAGGGGGTATGTTTCTTTGCCAGGAGCATTCATAGTTGATATGTTTGAAGCCTGTAAGAGGCTGCAGTGTGAAGTTATCGCCAATTGGTAGACCATAATAAACTGCAGGCATTAATACTACTACGGTAATTAAGCCATTTGTAGACTTGGGACTGATGATGCTGGCAATTTTGGTAGCTTGGGGGATACATCCAGAAGAAGGGAAGAGCTTACCATTCACCAGTTCTTCCTAAAGCTCTCTGGATGAGATCCACCAGGTTTCTCATGTGTCCAAAGAGGTATTTTTCAGCCTCCAATTCATCAGGCAAGTTCTGCTGTGCCTGCTCATTTGGGGCCTCAAACTAAGCATATATTGATGCATAGTCTGCTTTTTGCTTACAGTGAAACGAACGGCTGCTGCTGCTGGATGCGTTTCTGTGTTAACTGCTGAAAAATGGGTGCTTGCTTTTACATTCACTGCAAGAGAACAGGACGAGTGCCCTTACTGCAAGGGGTGGTCACCCATGAATGTTCACCTATGCACTTCACCACTTCTCCAGGAAGCCTGTCCTTACCACAAAGCATGTGGTACAAGTAAATTCATGCTAAGGTAATCAAACAAACAAACAAACAAGCTGTCGTGCTTCGACATGAAGAAAAACCTCCCTTCCCTGCCCCTAGGTCTGCTGTAAGGAGTCTTTGTGAGACCAGAAGCAGCGTGAACTTCAGAGCCCCCAGCCTGGGCTCAGCGTCTGTGTTGGGGGAATTAGCAAATATTCAGATGGTCCTGTGAGCTTTATACGTCTGAGCACCTTTAGCTTAGCAGAAAACTGTTGCCTTAAGGGGACCTGAGAGAAAGTTGTCATCCCTTTGCCCTTTTTTTCCGCCTTTTCTTGCTGTGGTCACCTGACTGTAAATTTTTATTACTTAAACTGCAAGATGCCCAGAGACCCCATGGAAGCTCCGGCACGGCACGTGAATTTCGAGAGGATGGGGTATGTTTATTTGATCCCAGGGACGTGGCAGATGCTGCGGAAAACCCACTCCTTTAGTGCACAGCAGCGTGTGCCGCAAGGGAAGCTTGGGGTTTCCTTGATTCATGGCTCGTACGGGCAACGTGAGAGCCCCCCCTCCCAGGGAGGGGGCACGACATGGCTGTGGGGAGGCAGAGCAGCCGGGCATGTCGTACGTGCGCGGCCGTCCGCGCAGAAACCCTGTGACTCTGACAGCATCAGCCTCATGGGGGAAGCAACCCGTGTCCGAGCAGCTCTAACATACAGCTCACCGCTGCATGTGTTTGTTTGTTTGTTTGTTTTAACGAGCGAGATGATAAAATAGGGGTTCTTCCCTTGATTTCTCGGGCAGTGGGTGTTTCGGTCATCGAGTTACTCGCGGACAAGCTGATGGGGAAATGAGTAGGAGGAAATTCCTCTTCAGCTGGCAGCATCCAGAGGCTGAACTCTAAACTCATCCCAGAAAGTCTCAGCCTGCACGCATTCTTTTAAGGGGGGAAAAAAAAAAAAAAACAAAAAAAAAATTGAAAAGGAAAGGGGGTGGGGGAAAGGCAGAATAAACAGCACGTTGCTTGGAGCTTGGGGCCGTGGAAAGGTGAAGAGAAAGGGAGAAGGAAAAAAAAAATGAAGAGGTGCGGATGGAGGCATGGGTGTGAGCGTGCTTTGGTTTTGCCAGGGCTGTAATTGGAGCAAACAAACAGCAGAGCTGGGAAAGTCGCAGTAACCCGAGGTTCAGCAGTGCAGCACCTTCCTGTTACTGCTTACTCTTATTGTCAAATCTGACCTAAGATGAGTTTTCCTCAGATGATTTCCCTCAAAAACAGTTCCAGAAGTAAGTTTTTCTGGCACTTCTTTTTTGGCCATTTGTGTTGTACTTAATTTTCCTCTTTTTTTCTCCAGAGAGGGAAGCAATGAAAAGATATGAAATACAATTGCTGTATTGATCATAGCTGTATTGATGCTCCTAACATAGATTTTAATGATTCAAGCACTCGTAATAAAATTTATACAATTAACCCATTTCCTTAATTGCTGTGAGCAAAATTAAAAGAAGATTTTGCTGTTTGCTCACTGAAGCAACTTCCCAGCTTCCAGACAGATCCGTCTGCATGCTCGGATGAGAAATCGCAGTACCACCACCAGCCAGATTCTGGCTTGCGCGTACTGGGCGCCGGGGTAAGCAGACCTTGCGAAGGCTGATACATTAACCAGGGGCGATAACCTACTGAAATGGACCTGATCTTAACGCGATATCGTGCGTTTGCCCTCACCACACCTTGGGGATGAGCGGGAGCAGCCGTGCTCTTTCTCTTCAGTGCTCGGCGTGACCCAGCACGGAGTCGAGACGCAGCTCTGGTTCTCAGGGTACTTGCTGTCATGACCTGGATCTGACTTTTACCTGGGGAGGAAAAAGCTGTTTCCCAGTGGCACAGGTGTCCACAAATCCAAAAATGCTGCTGGATATCTTGGAGGGTGAAGGAAGAGTTTTAATTCTGGTTTTCTGCATGTGGCACTGCGGTATATACCCCCACTGCCAAAAATCAGCTTTTAATGGGGAAAAAACACCCTCCTTTTGTGGCAGTGTGCAGGGAGCCTCTGCTCAACAGCCCCCGCTCTTCTCAGTGCTATTTCTTACTGTAATCATGCAACTTGGCAGAGACTCCCGAAGGAACAGAGAGAAAGAAATCCTCTGCCGCTTCTCACTGAAGACTTGCTTTCATCTCCTGGGAGGCCTCCTATAAAGTAGTCAGTGGTTAAAATAAATAACAAGCTCTGGTGTTTTCTCAGTGCTATATTAAATCAATTGCACTGAAGAAACTCCATTTTATAAAGAAACCTCACATCCCCTCCAGTGGCTCGCTGCAGGAGGAGTGTCTGGCTAGGCTGGAGCACCTCGTCCACTTGCACGTCAAAGAGTCCATGAGATCTGGGTTAAAACACAGCCATTCTCTTCCATGGAAACCTTGAGCCCTTTGAAAAAGATTTTATTATTAATTAAATACAGACTAAAAGACAATAAAACTTCTTCCTCCCCCCCAAGTTGTTCCTCTTCTTTTTCGTTTGGAAGAGGGTGAGCTCTGTACTGGGTCATGGAGCTTCAAAGCTGTGAGACTCCCCGCTCTGGGCTTGCTTTGAGGGCAGTTCACTGAAATGAACTATTTTCATCAAACAGTTGGGTTCAATATAAGGATATTTTGTTTACTGAGACAGCGAGGGGAATGCTGAACCCTTACCACTGTCGACGGGGCCGGGAACCTACATGAAAATATTCACCCTGTCTTGAAAATGGCCTGCGCCTCCAGCGGTTTTTTTTATCAGAGGAAAGCGATGGTGGGTCCTGGGTGGTCCAGCTAGTGGTTATTAATGTGTTTTAGAATTTGTGCTAATTGCAGAATTGAACAAACTATATGCTTCCTAAATTACGATAGTCAATATTCCTGGAAATGAAGTTCAGTTTGGTACATGCTGGTGTAGAAAAGGGGAATTTGGTATTTGCCTCAGAAATCTTCAGGATGACTAATTCACCAATGGTAAACGGCACGTGGCACGAATGGAATTGAGACTGGATTGTGAACAGATTATTCAGTGATGATGAAATGCTAACATCTGAATATGAGCAAATCTGCGGTCTTAATGTAAGAAGGGCAAGACTTCACAGGTTTGGGGTAAGATAATGGTTGAGAATTAATTTAGTCTAAATTTAGCCTTCTGAAAGAAAGTCTTGTCTAAACGAGGCTTGTGCCACACATCTTGAACATCTGTCTCTGAGTGAGATGACTCATCCTCCGAACACATCCATCTCTTATCTGTTGACCATAAATGGAGCCTGGATGACCAAACTGTTTAACTTTTGCCCTGATAAAGTTAGATGATTTGAATCCCACCCAACGTGTTTACTAACAGTGCATTTCTTCTATGCGTTTGGGTGTCTTCTGGTGCGCACTGAGCGCTGCAGCCACTTCTGCTTGCCAGAGAGCTGCTTTGAGTTCTTTGCAAAGAGACCCTCTTCAAACTGTGGTTGCATAGCTGCACTTTTCTTACAATTTAAGGGAGCCTGTAATAACTAAAACTTGTCTCACTGGAACAAAAACGTCTGTTTTGCCCCAGGGGCTTGAACTTCACATCCTTCTCCATGCAGAAATCCGTCTCGCTGTCTGCGGGGCTCCTTCTGGCAAGAAGCTCGATGCTTTTAATGCAAAACTGGTGGAAAGCGTGTGCTTTTTGCCTCTCTGGCCAGGAGACATCTGGGAAAGCAGACGATTTGAGATGTGGGAGTTCTAGTGGGAGGTGTCCCAGCCCATGGGAGGGGGGTTGGAACTAGGTGACTTTTAAGGTCCTTTCCAACCCGAACCATTCTATGATTCTATGGTTACATTCTACGTTTCTGTTTGAAACTGGGGGAAGAAAGGAGAGAGGGACAGTAGGAAAGGTGCACACTGAATATCTGTCATCCAAGGAGAGGCTGACCACGCTTCTGGGAAACTGAGACACGAACTTTTCTCATTTTACATGTGGGCTGAGACACTGGGGTCAGGCATGGTAAAGCTTAACATCTCACTGTTGGAGCTCTTCCTCTTTTGTGGGTCGAATGCTGACTTTGTGCTGCATTTTATTAACTGCCTTCATTCCCTACCATTTAAATTGCTTTTTTAATTAACTTTCTCTCAGAAAAAAAAAACGTTTGAGGCAAAGAGCAAACCAAAGTTGCTATGTGTATATTAGTTTCTAGTGCAGATAAAATATCAGAGATACTGCTAACCTTTAAAAAGCTTGCTTTTGTGTCGTACACATTAAATGGGACGTACCACATGCACCTGAATATAGTGACACAGTAAATCTAGCTTAACTAAATCTTTATAGAATTAAGATAAAGGGTCCTTGTTCAGCCACCTTCCTCCTCCAGCCAGGCCCCACACCGTTTGCCAAAAGCCAAATCCCTTCCCTTCATACTCTAGGGCCAGGAGGCCTGAGGCTGACACTGGAGGCATGGACTCAGCGAGTGGTCAGACCTTCGGTGTATGATGAAGCTCATGTCTAATTATTTCTTGCTGCTCTGACAGCATCTTTTCTGCCCTCTCCTGCCACATGCAGCCCGGTGGCTGGTGGAGAGTAGTCCTCCATCAGTTTGGGATGCCACTCCTGTGGAGCTCCGTAGGGAGGTTGGGAAGTCCTAGATTCAGCTTGTGCCACCAGCTCCGTCCCATCCCATGGCGCTGTGTGCTTGGCACATGGCATCACCTCCTCTGGTGTGTCCACCTCCCACTGATTTGTGTTGTAGATGGAGTCTGCAGCCATGGGCTGGGAATAAAAATGTGGCGAGTCTCTATGGGGAAAAAAATGAAGTCTCAGCTACATTATTTTTGGTGGGGCTGTGGGAATGAGGGTGTCGTGGGAGGGTCCGTCTCGAACCTCACTAGCTAACAGTGGTGCATGGTGTGCCTTGAGTGAATCTGCAAATCACGTGTTTTCTGGTAGTTGAGAAATAAAGTGATCTAGTTAGCCCTCTTTGGTAAATGTGAATATTATGGTTGTTACAGCTTGTATTTGTATAGTGATTGTATTTGTTATCAGTCTTGGACAGGCTCTCAAGCAGTACAGACCCTGCAAGCTGATCCGTCTTCCTAGACCCCCAATGCTTCTGGACGTGTTCAACCAAAATAACTTGTTTCTGCAGCCCCGATCTAGATCGCTTTGAGGCAGCTTGTTGAAGTTTTGCTATTGGTGCTTTTTTAAAGCAGGGTTGGGCGAGTTGTATTTCTGTCTCCTAGTAGCTACAGAAAATAAAATTAAAATCTATTTCTGGATCTACCAAAATCAGTTTGATCTGTCACAAGGTGGTTTTGGTCCATAACTATATTTAAATACTTGCTTTAAATGGGACCCTAACCCACAGAAAAAGCAAACTCCATAACTTCTATCTTCAGTTTGGGAGGAAGCGGGGGGTCCCCCAAACCCAGTGACTGAAACAGAAACTTGAAGTATATCAGTTTCAAATACTAAAGTGCAATTTCAGCTCCCAGATTTCCTCTTCTGTGTATGTTATTAAGACTAATGCTTAATTTGATGAGCATTGAAAAATAGTTTCCTCCTTCTGGTTGCTGCATATTTTGATGAATTTCCTTTTTTTCCTCCCTGAACTCTTATGCATAAAGGTTAAAGTTGCCAGGATACCGTGAAATGGCAAATGATAGTTTGACCTCAGATTTTTCTAAGAAGAGGAAGTTGATTTATTTATTTGAAGTTATTATCAGACTTGCTGGACTTAATTTAAGCTGGAATTGTGGCAGGGGATGATTTTTAAAAAATACTTTTTGAAGTATGTAAAATAATTGGAAATTTCAATTGTTCCTTTTGCCTGCTTCAGTGTCTGTCTTCCTCCTTTTTCCTCCATCATTTTACCCCGTAGTTTAATTGGCAAAATCACCTTCAGGAAACAGAAAATGCCAACAATACAGTAGAAAAAGGTAATTTCATTACAAAAAAGAAACTTCTTTTCAGGGGCCCCTTTCCTTTTTGTAACAGGCTGATCCTAAAAGCATGGACTATAACAGAAACTTTGTAGAAGGATTTGAACTTTTGTCCATCTTCCCGATCGTAGTCAGTCATGCTATTCCTAGATCACCTGAAAGTACAATTAGTGTAACATTCTCCTCCCTGCTACATTTTTATTGGCACTCTGAAGTTGAATGAGACACCTGAAACCATTTGTACCTAATTTTATCACCATTTGTTTCGAGAGAACCCTAAAATCCCAGGAAGAGAAGAATAAGAAGAATAAGGTCTCTTCCAACCAGATACAGCACGGACCAGGCTGCAGATTTTGGTTTTGGTGTTGCATTTTAGTTGTGATGCATGGTTTGGCCCTACCGGGTTGAAGTTATGTTAGTAGATGTAAAATGTAAAATCACCCATCATTACAAAATATTTTTTCACCTAGGTTAAATTGGATTATTTGTCGTGTTTGCATGCATTCATACGGCATGTTAAATATATACAGATGAGAAGCTTAACCCTGCTCTGAATTGAATAAGGAATGGTAACGAGTAGTAATCGACGTTAGGGTTCACATTCGTTTGCTCCTCTCCTATGACAAATTTGAGATAATGCCAGTCAAAGAGCATTTTAGCATCTGCAGGTTATTTCACCGGGGCTGTTGTTAAAATAAGCGATGAACACTGAAGCAGACTTTCCTATTTCACTTGTCGGAGGGCAGGCATAGCTTAATCCTCAGAAAGTTAAGTGCCTCTGAGTCAGACGCAGTCAGGGACAGATTCGGGGGGAGTGTTGCACACAACTTGCTAAGCAAATGTCTCACTAAGAAAAAAGGTTTTTTGGGTTTTTTGTGTTTCCTTGGGGTTTCCCTCAGATTTCTCGGGGCTTTTGGATGTTTTACTTAGTGCAAGAGTTCTGGGTTTTGTTTTACAAAGTTTATATCTTCTGAGCAGAGATGAAGAGAAACCACATCCTGCCGCAGTTTATCTTCTTTCTTATCAGTCAGAAATACAAGCTGGGCTGTTACAGGATGCTTTTTGGTCTCTGCAAAGCTATTCAACACAGGTTTCCTATTGCAGATCATGCAGCTTCCTCCTCTGATTTTCGTTCTCATTCAGCACAAGGCAGTTGTGGAAAAAATCCCTTTTATATGGCATATAAATGTGGACTATGGGGGTGTCTTCAAAAACAATATGTCTACTTTCAAGGGAAAAAAAATGGAGGAAAAACTAGAAAAGAAGACTCCTGTCGAAGAGAGAAGGAAGGCATCCCATGACGCATCTCAGCTGAAGAAATCCATAATGGAGAAGGGAGGCATGATGTTAAGCTCCTGACACCAAAAATAGTTCAGGAAAATATGTAATTTCTGAGGGACTCATGGCCAAAGCAGCCAGGGTTTTGGTATGAACCTGCCCGGTTACCTGCCCTTGGGAGAGGGAGCCACAGCCAGCGACCAGCGCCTGTGGTTTTGGGAAAGCTGTTATAGTGGTGACTGGGAGGCTGGGAACCATCCTGCTTTCCAGTCTGACCAGTTAGGGTGTCCAATTCTCAGAAGAGAGGTAGTATTAGACCAGTTAGGGCTTTCCAGTTCTCGGAAGAGAGCTAGAACTGGACCAGATAGGGTGTCCAGTTCTCGGAAGAGAGCTAGAACTGGACCAGATAGGGTGTCCAGTTCTTGGAAGAGAGCTAGAACTGGACTGGATAGGGTGTGCAGTTCTTGGAACAGAGCTAGTATTGGTGGTTGAAAATGACAGGGTGGTCTTGTTCCTGTCCATGGCTTTCCAAGACCAGGGAGTTTGGAGCCCCTGAAAAGTTTGGTGCAGGAAGCTTTGGATCAATTTGGACAAGGAAGGCTTGTGGCAAGTCACTATCTGTGTAGGTGTGACTGGTGTTTCATCTCCCACAAGCTTTTTCCATGCTCTACCCACCCAAGCTACCTTGCTGTTTTGAGGCTTTGCCAGGCTGAGCCACCCTGTCCACAGATAAGAGCACTCAGGATCATTTGACCTCTCCCCACTTGCAGGTTTTTAGCATCTAAGAAGGCACTGTCCACCTTTTGAGTCACTGTTTTAAGTCTAGAACAAGCTGAGCAATTTAGGACCAAGGAAGCGCAGTTGGTGCAGCCTGACAATCCTGTTTGGATTAACAGGTAGATGATGGATGAATGTCTCAGAAGCGCTGAAGTTTTTTCTTTGGCACACACTGCACATGTAGTATATGAAGCAAATCACATAATTAGAGAGGTCTTCAGGTTTTTCATTGCTCTGGTCACTTGTCTATGCCAGCTGTTAGGAAATTGGGTCACACTGCCTGACATTTATTGTCTTCTATTTCAGCATGCCTGGAAGATGTCCACATCTGCAAGAAGGCCAGCTGACTGGAGGATGGAGGCTGCAGGATAGATCACAAGGTTGGGGGTGTGTGTGACCGTTACACCCAAGCATTTCACCCCAAAATCCACACTCTGTGAAAGGGAGCTCAGGACTTCAGATGCTCAGTCTTGTTCTGAAAAATTACTGACCGTAAATTTCACCCTGAGCAGTTTTGGTCTGCAAATAAGTTTACTATGTATCTCAGGTTTTTTTCCCTATGGCTTTGGAGTCACCGGATATCTCCAGGCCTCCAAGTTTGAGCTTTAGAATGAGGGACTTATTTTTAAAGATTTTTAAACCCCCGATATTATTAAATCCCTGCAGGGATAATAGTCTTAGCGCCAAAAATGCTTGCAGTGAAGGATAACTTGGTTTACAGCTGGTGCATGTAGGAGCAAGGATGGAAGGAAGCTTTTTCTCTTCTCTGAGAGGGTGAAAATGAGTAGAAATAGGTTTGATCTGTGAGAGCATCTGCCTGAGGAGCTGAGGCAGTTTCAGATGTGCAATGTCAGGTGTAGACAACCCAGATATTGCTGGCGGTATTGGAAAGTAAAAGTTGCTAAAAGGTGACTGTCTTCCTCACCTGCTTCCAGTCCTGGAAAAGGAGGATAGTGGGAATGTAAATGGAATTATTTTAACTGCCAGACTTTTTTTTTCTGGTCTAGTTCAGGAAGGGGGAAAATCTGTGCAGCACTTGTCATGGGTGTTTGGCAATGCAATAATCTTATTCAACAGTGCTGATACTACCTAGGAGCAAATTTCTTATTGTGTAGTGCCCCATAAATATACAAACCCTCTTTTGATTTGGTTGGTCCATACTCTCCAACTTTGAAACAGTTTGAATAAGGAGTTTGAAGGCAAACTGATGCGGAAACCCAAAGTGCTTTCTTTAGTTCAATAACTTTGTTTCCCAGCCGTTGTAGGCGTCAGCAGTGGGGAGCTGTTGCTGGTTGAAATCCACATTTGGCTGTAAACGTTTGAGTCAAATGCTTTTCTAATGTGCTGAATGTGTTGTCGCTTGTTGATAGACACGCATATGTATTTGTGTGTGGTCTAAACTCAGATTGGAGCCAAAAATCCTGCTTAGTAGAAATCACAGTGAGCAAACCTCTTGTCTACAATAAGAACATGCGTTTATTCAACAGATCTTTTCTTTAGTTAGTTTTGAAAAGTTCTCAGTCTAGTTTTTAGTCTGAATTTTACCAGAAAGGCAGCAGCCCAGAAAAATGGTCATCTTTGGGGGGGGGTTATTTTTATTAATCATTACCTTTACATATGTTATTTTCACTTGCCTGTTTATAGCGGGATAACTCACATTTTGCTTGAGAAAAACAACTTTTATCTCAGTAAAAAGGGCTCCTGGAAGGACAGGATGATGGAGGTGAACTCAGATGTAAAGAGCCTGTGGGGTGTCCTGTCTGTGCCACAGCAGGAGACGTGGATGTGGGAGGCTGGTGTGCATCTCCCATCCCTAAACGCAGTCTCCATTTGAAGGGCGACTAAGAAAAAAAGCCTCCTCTGGGGACTGAAGATTAGACATTTTCCCCTGGGACCACACGACATAGCTTCTGTTTCAGAGTTCAGTCTCAGTGAATGTTTTAAAAGACCTTTCCTATAAAGGGACATTCTTCCCATCAGAAAAAATTTGCATGAACCGCAGCAGTTCCCAACAATTATTCTCCACTTGCTAATAGTGGTTTTCCCCTTCTTCCTGGCAAAATGTCAGCTAAGGTGTATCCTCTTCCCCACCCCTGTGTTTACAGTAAACTTACAGAAGTTTTGGGTTAAGCTTGAGGTAAAGTTTAGGATTACAACATCAATATCTTATATGAAGTTTTGCGGTGACCAGTCACGCACGAAAAATTTTTCTTGTATGAAAAATACTTGCAAATTGGGGAAAAAAAGGTGAAACTTCTTGTCCCCATTGAGCACTGTTCCTGCTGTGTCCATACAGGGAGACGAGCAGATGCCGTTTGGACTTTCCCATTCCTGGTGGGAGCGAAAGGGACCCGGCACATCCCTTCTTGATGACTTTGCTGAGCGAATGCATAAGGTTTCCCATTGATTGACTCACATGAAACACCACTTCAGCTGCATCAGCCTTCAGGAGGCAATTCTCCACAGCACAGAAAATTTCCACAGAGTGTATCTGGGGTCTCAGCACAATGGCTTCCGCTGACTGCACTGGCTTGGTGACAAATTCAGTAGTGCTAGAGGTATCTGACTTGCTGACGAGCACCTTCCCCTCCTCCTTCAGACATGATAGCTCCTTCCTGTCTTGGTGATCTCTCAAACACAAGGCTTAAACAAAAGGTATTTCATAGAATCATAGAATGTGTTGGGTTGGAAGGGACCTCTAGAGGCCATCTAGTCCAACCCCCCTGCAGTGAGCAGGGACATCTTCAATTAGATCAGGTTGCTCAGAGCCTCATCAAGCCTGGCCTTGAGTATCTCCAGGGATGGGGCCTCCACCACCTCTCTGGGCAACCTGGGCCAGTGTCTCACCACCCTCAGTGTAAAGAACTTCTTCCTAATGTCTCATCTAAACCTACCCTGCTTCTATTTACCTAGAACCCTTTGGAAACAACCTTTGTAGTGTGGCTTGCTGTTCACTTTTCAAGGAAATACGTGAGGATTTCAACTTAGAGGGAGAACCAGCCTGAAGTTCTGTGTCAAGAACAGCCTCTCCAGGTGGGTCTCCCAATGCACGATGTTGGTCTGTGGCTTTTTCAGCCAGACTCAGCCCATGGGATGACCTCTTGGAGGCCTCTTTGTCTCCTAGACAAGGATGCTCTTTTAGAGTGTGTCTGTAGCATCGACCATACAATAGCCTGACCAAGCAGCCAGTGCCAGCAGCTGGGCCGCTCTCCATATCCTGCCTTTTCTGGCCTGACAGCCCCGGCTGTGTCCACCATCCCGGCCCCGCGTTCCCACTCGCGGCAGGTCAAGGGCTGAGCGACAGCAGCTGTTTCCTCTCCTGGCCATGAGTCAGGAGGGCTTGCAAAACCCCGGCAAATGCCCCGGCGAGTGTGTAGGCACCGAGCAGTGCTTTGCATAGCAGAGTAACAGCGGGCTGGCAGCGCAGGCATGATTCAGGCAGCTTGCATCACCCCTCAACTGGCTAAAAAAAACCCACCCGCATCGCCTGTAGGTCAAAGAAATTTAGGGATTCCCCTTTTTCTAGTTCACACGCTGTCAGGGTGTCCAGGAACCCTTTCTATTTCCCCCAAATGGTAACGGTGTTAGCTTTGACTCCTGCTTTATGAAGACAGAGGTGATGAATAGAGACTCAGCTCTCCTAAAATCCTCTTAGAGTCTGCGTTAGCCAGTTGATTTCAGCATGCTTTCGCCTGCCTGTTGATCACTGTCCCGCAGTCCCAGATATGGAAAGTGGCCAGGTATTTGCTATTATTTCCCATAACTTGCTGAATGGAGAGAAAAGGTTTACTCTGTATAATGGCAAACTGTAGTAGATAACCTATGGAGAGGGCTGGGGGGGTTTAAACCCCGTCAGTTATTCAGTGATTTCCATTCAGAGCACTGCTTGGCTCTTTTATACTCAGATTCACAGTGGACTACATTTAAAAGCTGATCCTAACTTGCATTTAGAGACAGCAGAGATTTTAATAATAAACCCAGCCTATTGTGGTTTTCTGTATTTAGGCAAATTGAAGTGACCCAGCCTTGGCCAATCACCAATGTATTTGATTGTCAAGCACCAGCGGCACACAGGTATAAAAGTCGCTAAAAAGGCCCAAATCACTTGCATTGCTCTATACCGTCTGCTCGGGTTAAGAACAGGGACAGGGGAAATGATTTGTTGCACTTCTATTAATGTGCAGAACTTGCTGTGCAAGTTCAACATTTAATGATATGAATAACTTGATTGAATACAGATACTAGGGAAGGATCGCTTTTAATGTCTCATGCCTTGCCTTTAGGAACAGACTTATCCACTAACTTCACTGAACAACGTGAAGGACCTACTGAAAGATTCGGGGTTTATGAAATACTTCCATGTATCTTATCAAAAACTCTGAAAAGCAAAATAAGTGCAACTGCAGGGTTCAGAACAGCGTGTTCATCAACAAGAAAATACTTCCAGCATTTTATTAGAAAGGATCTGAGAGGAAGGGCAGAGTGAGGGATATGATGCAAACCAGCATAATTAAACAGCTTGTTCTCTTGCGTAACTTGAACTTGATAACAACCCCATGTGGGCTTGATACTGCTGCTCCTGAGCCTCGGTGGGGCTGGACCCAAGTTGCAGCAAGTTCTGCTGATCTGATCTGTCTGTTTTAAGCCTATGATCTTGATCAAGTGAGCTTTTCATAGCAAAGAAAAAGGATGGAAGAGTTTGTGGGCCTCGGTGATACTTTTGGTTGTAGTGCGGGCACCCCCTTTTCACAATGTGGTTGCAGCGGGTGATGGAGCTCAGTGAGAGCAAACACTTATTTCAGCTGAGGGTCCCTCTCAGAACAGCTATGTGTCATCGTCGCAGGCTGAGAGAGTTGGGGGGGTTCAGCCTGGAGGAGAGAAGGCTCCAGGGAGACCTTAGAGCCCCTTCCAGGAGACCTGCAAGAAAGATGCACTCTCTTTATCAGGGAGTGTAGTGATAGAGTGAGGGGAAATGGTTTTAAACTGAAAGAGGGGAGATTTAGATGAGATATTAGGAAGAAATTCTTCCCTGTGAGGGTGGTGAGCCCCTGGCCCAGGTTGCCCAGAGAAGCTGTGGCTGCCCCATCCCTGGAGGTGTTCAAGGCCAGGCTGGACGAGGCTTGGAGCAGCCTGGTCTGGTGGGAGGTGTCCCTGCCCAGGGCAGGGGGCTTGGAACTAGATGATCCTTAAGGTCCTTTCCAACTCTAACCATTCTATGAAATATAGCTGTGTGTGGCACCGCAGCAAACTTCCCCCTGTGTTCTTGTGTCTGAGCCGTGCATCAACGGCCTTGCATTTCTCTGAGCAGAGATGAGGGCTGACCATCACCACCACACGTGGAAGCAAAACCACAGCTGCGAGGAAGCAGAGAGCTTCCCTCTTTCCCGCTGCCTGCTGGAGCCAACCTACTGTCTCAGACAAGCACAAATATCACTCTTGGGATAGATTTCTGCAGGTTTTTGCATGTGTTAGCCAAAAATGCCTCCAGTGTTGGCTGCTGAGGTGGATCACATGAACATGCACACACTTTCTACATGGACATTGGCTGCAGGAACCCAGAGACTGCAGTTCCTCCCCTTTCTGGCTGTTGCAAGGCCACTGTCGGGGACCTGCATGCCCGTGCCAGCGTACACCATGGTAGGCAACAAATCTTGATTTCTCAACTACTGAACCAAACTATTTTTTTCTATCCCCAGCTGTAGCTATTGTAAAGCCAATGTCGATTACCAAATCCTGAGGGCTAAGGGAGTAGAGCATCCTTGAAGTTGTAATAGGGCTTGGAGAGAACAGGAAACTCCTAAGCTGTAAAATGTAGCGGATCATAAAATCAAACCAATTAAGTGCAGCTACCCTCAGCCAAAGCAAATGTGCCTGTTGTAATACTGGCATATCTAATTTTTTTTGGTGGTGTGTATGCATGAGCTTGAGCAGCGCACGTATGAGCCAGAAGTTGCTGTCACTCAGCAGCTCACCCCTATTTCGGTGATCTTTCTGCGTAAGACATGTCACGATTGTCTCTCCTCTGCTCACTTGTAACAGGGAGAATGAGTTTGCTCTTTGCAATGAAATAGTGAGCCGTACAGTGAGGAGGTATTTAATAACTTTGCAAAAAAACCCACAGACTCTAACGATAATGTCGAATATTGAGCATTCCTGCATGGATCCAGGGCTGAGTGCTAACCCTGAGGTGGGTGAAGGAACTTGCACGGGTTTCATCACAGGGCCGCTCACATGTTGCCCCTGTCAAGGTAGGTGGACTTTTAGCAACAGTCAACACGGGGATGCTCTTTCTGCTCTCAAAGACCAGAGGAATTATTTTGGTTGCAATTTTGGTATTTTCTTTTCTCCATGATCTTTAAAGGCTTCCCCAGATCACATTCCTGTAAAAGGCTAGTTATAATGATGAAATCCAGTGTAACTGTTTGGATCAGAGCTGTCGCCTGCTGCAAAACAGGATCTGACCTTTATACAGCCATTTGTTTTTCTCAATTGCAATGCAAATGGATGCATAATTAACACAATAACTACATGACCACCAGTAATGCCCTTACTGTTGTGGCATAGGTTAACACATCTAAACAGTGACTACATTTTTGTCATGGGAAAAATACCATAAATCCAAGAATACTGGTATTTCATTCATGAAGATGAAAGAATTTGCAGTGTGTAATTCTTTGCTAAGTCACCGGTTGTGTAAGTGTGAGGAAACTTCATGTGGTCGGCGTGATGATCCCACTAGGTCTCATGGATCATACCTCATGCAGTGAAATATCTTTGCATAAGTGCAGGAAGTCTTCAAAACTGTGTCAAAGATCAGTGACGTGCTGTATGCTGACTGAT
Organism: Alca torda; assembly: GCA_008658365.1. Lineage (NCBI taxonomy): Eukaryota > Metazoa > Chordata > Aves > Charadriiformes > Alcidae > Alca > Alca torda. Next base: position 6,946,483 of record CM018087.1, on the reverse strand, counting down.
GTATGCAGAAAGTACCATTTCTGTGACATAGGGACTCAGGCTGGAAGTGACCTCAGGAGGTCCCCGTCCAACCTCCTGCTCAAAGCAGGTCAGCTCTGGGGTCAAACAAGGCTGCTCGGGGCTTGATCCAATTGGGTCTTGAGAACCTCCAAGGATGGAGGTGGCACAAGCTCCCTGGGCAATGTGAGCATGTATGGCGTGTTGTACCTTCCTCCTGTCCAGAACGAGTGGTGAGGGTTGGGTCGGTCGCTCCTGTCCAAATCACCATTGTAACCTCTGTTTCTAAAATCAGCTCCTTTGCTGATAATCCTTATTCAGATTTGAGATATGACATATTTTGGCCCCAAATCCATTGTCGTTGTTTTGCTGGTCTCTTAAGTAGGTCAATTAGATTCTTAGGAAACTAAAGTTATGTACTAAAAAGTTCTGTGGTGGTTTTTGTCTAATAATATGAAGAACCCCCACAAGATAATCCCAGAGCCAGGTCTTGATGAGTGCACCAATGGTTGGTAGGAGGCGAGGTGGGAAGCACGTCAGGGTCTGCTTTGCGGACGTGGGCTTTCCTCTGTGCCAGGCAATAGGACCCACAGGCTGAACTATTCCTTGAGACAATACTCTATTTTTTTTTTCCCTGAGCTTCTTTTCTTCTCTGTACAAATCTAGTTTATTTTGAGGCTGCAGATTCAGAGGCCGTAACTGTGTGCCACTATTCCTGTTGTCCTTGCTAAAGTCTTCAAGGACAATCACTTGAATTAAATCATTTTTCTCCCCTGCCCTAGGCAGGATGTAAAAGAAAAAAGATTCCCTAAGACCATGGAGATGATCAAAGTATTTTTATTTACTCCTTTTTATGGTCAGTTTTATTGTTGTCAGTAACTCTTCAGGGAATAAACTGAAATTCACCTGTTTTCAATGCCATTTGTAGAGTCACTATATATGAAAAACGTTTGTTATGCACAGTATAAACAAAATTGATGTGATTTACACTAGCTAATGTAACAGGAAGTGTTACAGAGCGAAACGTATTGCGACATACTGCTCAAGGCAAGGAAATTAAAGTAAAATTCATTCTTCTGATGGCAACTTTTTATAATGCTGACATATTGCTTAAGTAAATTGTGAAAGAGTTGGTGAAGTTTCTGGTCTGTTCGAATCCTTTTTTAAAATCAACTAATGCACTTGAGCTATATATTTAAAATTGCACGGCCAAGAATAAGACTGTATTTTCTTTAAATTAGTTGGTCTATTTGAATTGGAGGAACATTTAAGAAAGGGCTGCTGGGCAGCGTTGCCAATGTGGGCGTTTCAGAGTCCTCAGGAAGTTGCCACTGGGACCGTGTTTATCAGCATAGCTGTGACACGTATGGATTTCTTAAAAGTTTGAAAAAGTCTCAGCTCAATCTGAAAAGGATTTTTCAGGTTTAATATCAGCATGACTGAGTTCAATTGAAACACTTTGGACCTGAAATCTTCGATCAAAATCTTAGGAATTTTTTTTTCTTTAAAATAAAAAGGAGTAACTTTCACACTGGCACACTTCACAACGAAATCCAGCACACGTCCTGTGCTTACTGTAGGGACATGTGGTTAATGTTCCTGAAGTATTTTGGCTGAAGCCATTTGACGTGAATTCTGGAATTAGACCGCAACAACTTAAACATTGGTCAGTTGTAATTCACCTCGGAATTGCAACCTGTGCCTACTTTGGAGTCATGAGCAGCCAGGTTATTCAGAGATGGATCCTTGACCTGTGCAAATCAGTTGGCCTGTTCTGCAGCAGTAGGCAGCTGGGGGTCAAGGAATCATTGTTCTGATCTGTTACTGCCTCCTGCTGCCACTGGAGGACAGGTATTCCCAGGATCACCCCAGGCAGGTTCAGTTTTCAGGGCCTTGAGTGAAATGTTGCCCCCATTCAAGGGGTCAAGCTGCCCATACTGAGACCAGCTCTGGTGTGGTGCAACCATATGGACCCAAACACGGTGACAGCAGCTGTCGGAGGAAGCTGGTAGAGGTGGGAGGTTCCTCCATCTCTGCTAGGGAGCTTGGCTTCAGCTCAGGCGCCCACCCTTGGTCCTACAAGAACAGACCTGATCACCACCACAGGCTTGTCCCAGCCTTCCCCATCTCTAAGAGCTTCTCTGGTGGTCTCCAGGCTGTGGATGACCTTGGCCACTAGCTGTGCTCTGCTCAACCTGCTCAGCTGTGGTGGGACAGCCCCCTGGTCAGTGGGGATGCTCTGCTGCCCTCGCTGCCACCCTTGAATGGACTTTTTTGTTCATTCAGAATCCCCATGGCTGCCCCTAAATCTAGCTAGATTCGATATTTCCGATTATTTTAGATATATAAGGTAGTCAGGCTTATTCTTGAGCTGTAAACTTTTTAAAATAAACTCAAGTAAGGAAGGTATCTTAGCTGGTACCATTTATTCTCCACCCAAAATAATTAATTTTATTCCCAGCTGTAAGTCAGCTAAAATAGCACACTTTTACAAAAGTGCCATAATGAACAAATGGCTCTCAAGCTGGCATGTCATTAGCCAAGTTGTCAGTGACGCTTCAGTGCCACTTAATGCTTCTTCAATGGCCCTCCAGCAAATTGCTGTTCTGCAAAGATTTCTGTTACAATGATGGAAATGCTGGAAAGACTTGAATCTTTTGTGCCTAATTGTGGCATACGTAAGCAAACAACAATTCCCTCGAACACAATGGCTCTTCTGCTGGTCGAAGGGCTGGAGAGGCGGAAGCGAAATACTCTTTGCAGTTTGCTAAACTATTCACACTGTTCCTTCAGCTCTGTCCCGTCAGAGCTTTAGCCAGGTCTATTTGTTCAACGGCTGCTGTGCACTGCAAAATGCTTTGCATTTTTTCTTTTCCTGCTTTTATTCCTTTTCGTTTCTTTGTGTCAGCTGTTATTGGCAGAACGACCAGCCTTTACACGCTATTTTGAAATCAAGATTTCCCTCATAAAGCTGATTACTGATTACAGCCAAACAAAATACTTCCTTTTACTGACTCCTTAGTTAAAAGTCTAGGGATGCTTCTCTTACACCTGAGTGTATTCACACTTTTGTTTTATTTTTTTTTAAATAAATCAATTCCAAGTGAGACTGTTTTGCTTCTGCAGTTGGAACTTTATGAAAAAGCCAACAATTTCCCTATGAATTATATTTAACTAATACTGGCTGAAACCTGAAGTAAAACTGACTTTCAAAGAATTGAGTAGTCTCTTCATGAAAATGAAGTCTAGGATTTCTTCTTTGATATTCACAGTAGTTTTTCTACCACAGTAGAAACCTTCGTAGTTCAAGCACTGGAAAATCTTGCAGGTAAAATCCATCAGTTTACTCGTTTTGGTCATAAATTATGTTGAATGTTCAGGATCTTTCAGAGATGATAGACTGGTCTTTCAAGGACACCAGCAAACACTCTCAGCACCAAGGGATGACACCCATCAGGTCCCATGGACTTCCATGGGCTAAGATTTCTCAAGAGACCTTGACTTGATTGTCTTCCACCATTTGTAGGTCCTCTCCTCCTTGAACCTTGTCTCTAAGCTCAGGAGTCTGGGAGACCTTCCTGGTGAACAGCGAGACAAAGGAGGCATTGAGTACTTCATGCCAATCTGCATCAACTGTCACTAAATGATCTACCCCACTCAGCAGAGGGCCCACGTTCTCCTTGTTCAGCCTTTTACTGCCCATGTAGGTGTAGAAACTCTTCTCACTGCCCTTGACAACCCTTGCAAGTCTCAGCTTGAGGTGAGCTACAGCCTTCCTGATGCCATCCCTGCACACCGGGGCCATCTTTCCAAGTCCCTCCCTTGTAGCCTGTCCCTGCTCCCAGCTGTGTACGCTGCCTTCTTGGTTTGGAGCTCAGTCTGGACAAGGCTGCCGTGTGTTACCGCATCCCCAAACCATGCTTCCTATTTTTGTGAGAATTTGCTTTCAGTTTTGAAGAGAGAAAAAGAGTAAAGGCAGAGATTTCCTTCTGTGTTTAGACCTAAGAGCACACCGTGACTCTTGAATTTCTCTTTTCTCGTTGTACTGGGAAAGCACAGTGTCTTCAGCTTCTTACCTGGCCATTAGCCCTGCCAAATATTCAAGATGATATTTGGGTGAGTGTTCACTTGTAAGTAGTGCTACCAAATCACGAGTTGCCAGGAGAGAGTATTTATAGCTGCCATTGATGTTTATAGAAGTGAAGAAACATAGGAAACTTTGCTTACACATGAAAAAGAAGTTTTTAAAAGTGTTTATTCTAGAAGGCAGCGTTTAACTCTGATATGATTACATGATGCTGTTGATATTGTGCAGGCCTGGGCAGAAGCCTGGACATTTTTCCTAGGGCCATGGTGACCTTTACATGCTGTGTTTAATGGCAAATTAAAGAAAAAGAGACATTATTTGCATACGCTCTAGTAAATGGATTCATCCATGTTTACATACATAATCCTTGAGTCACTAGATAAGTGCCAAAAATCTGAGGGGAACAGAAGATAATAGTTCACGGCTTTGCAAAGTTCCTTTTCAAGGTAAGCAGTCCTGTGCTGCTACTTGGTGCGTGATATTTTTACTTCCATTGTAGTGAAACAAGGTATATTCAAGAAGGATGTGCTCAAGCATTGAGCAGATTAAAGGATTAAAGGATTTTCTGTGCTCTGTTACCTTTCATCTCTTGGGGGAGTGAGTTCCTATAAACATGTTATTTCAGTGTTTGAGTATATGGGGCTTGGACAGATAATTCATATGTTTCCATATAGTCCTAGGCTCTTATTTCTGTTAATTTCTCAGATACAGAGAGTTGAATTAACTTCCATGTGCACAGTTAACCATGTCAATACTGGAAATTAGGCACTTTTGTTTACCCATTGATATCTGTTAGGGCAGGGGGCTATTAGAAGGCAGCTCAGTATCTTTGAAAATTTGAAATATATTCTAATCAGGAGAACTGTGAGATACAGATACCGTGTAATGTTAAATTGTATGTAAAATATACAGTTTCTTGTTCAATGTCAGAACAGCTTCCTAAAACTCGGTTTGTCCTTGTGAGTGAGTTGTGGGTGAACACATGGATGTGAATAGGAATTTAAATTAAGTACTTTTTTTTGTAGCAAGTCTTGTTATGAGAGAGCGCAGAATTGTGTTATTACTGCCTGACCATAGCAACAAGATGTTGAAATACATCTTTCAACAGCTACTGATCCCAGCCACTATTATTTCGTATGTTATTCCTGATGTTGTATGTCTCAAAGCACTCTTTACAGAATTTCTACTCTACAGGAACCCTTGAAAGACTATTTTTCTTTGAATTGCAACAAACCCAAGTTGAATGCAAGTTGAAAACATTGAAAATCTCTGCAAATGGGAAATGCTGAGTTTTGCCGTGCGGCACGTGGCAGTCTTCTCTCTCGGCCATACAACAGGACTGAGTCAATAGTGCAGTTCTGTGACGACAGAAAAACAATAGTAAGTGATGGGAAAGATCTTATTTGTCTGTTGGTGTGTGTGTGTGCGTGGCAGGGTGGTGGTGGCTTTTTCCATCCCAGAAACCAGTAATTCATTTCAAAGGCTTTCTCCATTTTATGACCTCGATGGAGATGACTCAGATGAGAATATTTCTGAAATTTCCCTTGGCAGGTTATGCACACTTTTATAGCCCGTCACCATAAACAATGCTTTTGTGAACACACTAAGCCATTAAAAACCTGTATTTTTAAAGTTTTGTATGAGCTAATGTGAGTTCTCTAATAACTCAGTGGCATGAAACGGACTTTCCCTGGGGTATGGGGCTGGGGGCTGTTCTCATCCAGGGAGGGGTTGTTTGCAAACAAGCATCCTCACAAAAAAAACTCTTCACTGTGCCAATGTGGTGATGGTGTTAGCCCTCACTTCTCTGCCTTGAAAACAGCTTTTAGGAGATCGGAATAACGGATGTTGCAGACGCTTAAATTTGTTGGTTCTTCATCTATGCCAGCAATTCTTTTTAGCAGGCTTTTTCTTTTTAGCAGGCTTTTTCTTTTGTTCACATCCTGGAGCTGATTCTTTGCTGTCACTTATGTGGCTGGTTTTGTTGGCACACTGTGTTAGGTTTGCGTGGCAAGATTTTGGTAGTGGGGGGGCTACAGGGGTGGCCTCTGCGAGAAGCTGCTAGAAAATTCCCCTCTGTCTGATAAAGCCAATGCCAGCTGGCTCCAAGATGGACCCGCTGCTGGCCAAGGCCGAGCCCATCAGCGATGGTTGGTAGAACCTCTGGGATAACATTTAAGAAGGGGGAAAAAGAAGCCAGCACAATGGCAGCTGCAGCCAGAGAGAGGAGTGAGGTGAATGCGAGAGAAACAAGGTGAGTGAAGAAGGAGGGACACGGGAGCAGAGATTCCCCTGCACCCTGTGGTGAAGGCCACGGTGAGGCAGGCTGTCCCCCCACAGCCCGTGGAGGTCCATGATGGAGCAGAGATCCACCTGCAGCCCATGGAGGTTAATGGTTGGGCAGAGATCCACCTGCAGCCCATGGAGGGCTTTACACTAGAGCAGGTGGATGCCCTGAAGGAGGATGTAAGTCTATGAGAAGCCTGTAGAAAGGACCCATGCTGGAGCAGCTTATGAAGAACTGTAGCCTGTGGGAAGGATTCCTGTTGGAGAAGTTTGTGGGGAAGTGTCTCCTGTGGAAGGGACCCCATGCTGTGGCGGGGGCAGAGTGTGAGGAGTCCACCCTTGAGGAGGGAGGAGCAGCAGAAACAACATGTGACGGACTGACAAGAACCCCCATCCCCCTGCCCCACTGCAGGGGAGGAGGTAAAGAAATTGGGAGTGAAGTGGAGCCTGGGAAGAAGGGAGGGGTGGGGGGAAGATGTTTCTTAAGATTTGGCTTTATTTCTCATTATCCTACTCTGATTAGATTGGTAATAAATGACACTAATTTCCCAAAGTTGAGTCAGTTCTGCCCATGACAGTAACTGGTGAGTGATCTTCCTGTCCTTATCTTGACCCATGAGCCATTTGTTAGATTTTTCTCTCCCCCGTCCAGTTGAGGATGGGCAGTGAAAGACCAGCTTTGGTGGGCACCTGGTGTCCAGCCAGGGTCAACCCACCACACACATTGAGGGATGCACTAGTAGAGTGCCATAGTATAGGGGTGGCCATACCGACTTGCTTCTATTTATGGTTACTAATCAATGAATTACCCTTCTTCCATTAATCTGACTAATGATTGAATCTAGTTATACTTCAGCCTTTGCCAGTATACCGCGGCAAGGTGTTGTGTGGCTTCATACGTTGTGTGTCCTTTTGTTTTAAAATTGCATCAGATAATTTGAGTAGCAATCAAGCTGGGCAGTGAGAAACAGTGACTACTCCAGTGCTAGTCACCTTCCAAACGCCAGCCGGTCATATTTGCGTCATGGATCAAGCCCTGGGCAACCTGGCCTGACCCCAGAGCTGACCTGCTTTGAGCCAGAGGTTGGACCAGAGGCCTCCTAAGGTCCCCTCCAGCTTGAGTTTTGCTATGAGACTGTTTCTCCCACCAGCCTGCTCTCTCCCAAATTATATTATATTACTTTGTATTATATTAGTTACATTATTATTATTATATTTATTACATTATATTATGTCATATGATATCATCTCTTTCCTTGTGTAGCAGCTGTTTTGTATTTTTTTTGTCATCCTTGTCTTTCTGCCTTTCCTCCCCCACCCCCCCACCCCCCCCCCAAGTCATTTTATCATGGGAGGGGAACTGGTAAAAAAATCTTTTGTCTACTCCTGAGGATTGTCTGGCAGCCAACGCTGAGATTGGGTCTCTTGAGGTGATATCTGTGCTTATGAAAATGAATTCAGCTGACAAAACTTTGCTCTGAAGGATTGTCCTGTCCTAATCACACTTGTTCACGTAGGCACAGCTCATGCAGCCAAGTAACCTGGAGAACTGCACAAGGACAGACCGTATAATAGTGCCTGGAAGTAAATCACTTCAGGTCTCTAACGGCTTCTCCTGCATTTAAACTCATGTTCTAGCAAAGGAATTTTTTTTTACTATTTTTTTTACGAAAAGCCAGACCTTGGTATTTCATTTAGGGATTTAAGCTTATGAGGAAGCAGTTATAGATCATTCCATTTTAGCAATGTGGGATGACAGCACAGATGCCGCATAAATACCAGTGAAATGAGGTTTCCTATCAGGAATGAGAATAGGAACATTTGAATTGGTTTCAGGGTTTAGATTCAGACTTGCCCTGTTCTGCTAAACCGGCTTAAGCACACCTAAGCTGTCTGTTGGACAGACCTGGTGTCTCTTTCTGGTAAAAGAAAGAGATTCAGGATTAATGATTCACAGAAGACCGACTGAGTTGTGAAAGTTAAAGTTTCTTTTAATTCAGACTATTAATCTACGCAACGCATAGAAATGAAACGGCTCAGGAACAGTGGGTTACATTTACATATGTAACGCAATTACATTACATATGTAATCCACTACGCTACAGGCTTCAAAAGCATTTCAGGTGTTGTCATTAGAAGGCTTTTGGTGCTTGTTTGAATTTTAGTTTATAAGGTGTATGTACTCTTTATGATATATACTGTGATACGGTACTTCTCATTTAGGAAAGACAGTATTTCAAATGGGGGTGATAATGGGCAAAAGTAGGATAGAAAGTTACATGAAGCCAGGCAGCTACAGTTAGTACAGGTCGCTAAAGCCTTTCTTTTCCTTGGACTTGAAGGAAAAAAAATACCGGTTTGCCCTATGGCTGTGCTTGCCATCTTAGCCAGGTGCGGGTGCTGCTGTGCTAGCGCTGCATCTCATCAGCAGAGAAGCAATGGAAAAACAATTAGTCTGAATAGCTGCGTTTTTTTCTGGAAGTCATACTTTTTTTTACCAACAATTGCCAGATGATGACAGAGCCCAGGAATTAAAAAAGAGATCACTGCTGCTGTTCCCAAACGCCGGAACAAGTGCGGTGTTACGCCACTACTCAAGGGCTAGACAAAGACAGATGTGTTTGCGAAAAGCTTTTCCAGCATCACAACACAACTGCTGGCTGCCGAAGCCTGCATACCTTCCGCAAATCCTTCCTAGCCTCCACTGGGCAGCCTTTTGGCTGCAAACCCAGAGGGATTTCACTTTATTAGAGTTCTCACAGTCCTTCTGGCTTGCGATGATGTGGTTACACTCTTCTTCTTATAAAAAGCTTTACTCTGGGTGGTTTCCTGCTTGAATGAGAGCATTAATGCCTGAGAAGACAGCAACAGTTTCTGCCTTTACAATTTGTATGCTTTTTGGCTATTCTGTACATTGAAATCCCTCTAAAAGCCAGGAAAGTTGCTATTCCATGTTATGTCAGGAGGAATAATGAAATTTTCATCTTATTTTGTCACTACCAAGTGACCCGTCTGTATTTCTCCCTCCTGTGCTTTAGTGGAAGTCATAGATTAGTTAGGCAACCATAGAAAGCTTTACAATTTCAGACAGTTTAGGAAGATTTTTCCAAAAATCAAAGGGCTGTAGACAGCCAAGATGCTCTGAATCATCCTTTGTAGGTGCACAGCTCTGTCCACTGGCTACGTTGGGGAGAAAAGGTTCTTTACTGGGTCTTCTGAGTCACAGCTCGGTTGGATTTCTAAAGCAGCAGGAGGAGGCGGATCAGATGGGAGGGGGACCGTGGATTCGCCTCCTTCCTCAGGGAGGAAAAGTGTCTGGGGTTTGTCAAAAGGAGTCCTGCAGGCCCTGACACCGCGTGGGAACTCGGTGGCCGGCAGAGCAAAGCAGCCCCAAGCAGGGCTCGTAACACAAAATCTTTTTCTTACGGGACGTGGTCTCTAACGATCGGAAGCGCTCACAACTTGTCAGTACAGCTCACGGGCGGATGTGCTGTCTCAGATCGAGGGTCCTCCCAGCCCCATACCCGTGTCCTGCGGTGGTGCCTGAGGAAGAACAGCACAAGCTACTTTTCCCCCAGCCTGATGTGGTTTCCCACCAGTAACCCATAATTAATTTTCCCGTGTACTTATGCAGCCTTCCATGTAATGCTTCCAGCTGGTTCTAGAGCCCAGAACGTAACAAACATCTCCTACCAGCGTTCCCACAAACCTCTTTCTAATCCTTGGTGTGCCCTATCCTGGAGCACGGTGACTCCAAAAACTTGGGTTTTCTCACAGCACCCTTCTAGCACATCTCACTCCGCTGCTTTGCCAGGGAGCTGCAGAGAGCAGAGCTATTGCTGACGGAGATGGGGAGCTCCCAGCCCCCAGCGGGACGAAGGGCTCTTCCAGATGTGCTCTGCAGCTGGAAAATCTGTTGTGCTCATAGGAGAGTGACCACAGCGCTCAGGGCCCCTCACGAGGATTTTATCTGAAAGATACTTGGCTAGGTTGTGACAGAAACGCGTCCGTTAAAATGATAAGTTGGCCTTTGCCTTTGAATCCTTTGGCAATCTCTGTAGCGACCTTGGAGAGGAGTGTCCCACACACTAAGCACTCAAGTATGAAGCTGCTCCGCGGGGCACTGCAGGCACCTCCAGGATTCCAGCACCATCTAAAACACAATCTGGGGTGGTTTTTCCCCATTGTTGGGAGAGGCATTTCTGAATTGTTTCCTCATGGCCTTCATGATCCAACTTCCCTGGTCAGAGCTGAGCTGTCATCTTCTGGGGAGAAACCTCTTTGGTAGAGCAATCAAAGCAAAGGGCTCTTCAGTAAAAGGGGAAAAAAATGAAAATAACAGATCAGGGGAAAGAGCTGGGAAGCAGAGGCGGTGGAGGGCGGGCCGGAAGCGTGTCCCCACAGCGGCCCCGCAGACGTGGTGGGTGAGCACACCTGCCCTGGGGGATGTCCTGGCACGCAGCCAGAGGTCCGCGTCATATCTGCCGCCACTTCCTGCCCCCAGATGAGCATGATGTCAGGCTCCTTACACAGCTGGACACCGAGTGCTGTCCACTGATGGCTGCTCGTGCTCTGTGCCTGTTTGCCCAGCCTCATGCTACACCTTCTCTGTTTCTCCCCTTCCCAGATCCTTCCCTTCCCATCCTTCCTTTGCTCTTGCCATCTCCTTTTTTTCTCCACTTCCTATGATGTCTCTTCATCGCTCCCTTTCTCCTTTTCCTCTCCCTCCCATTAGCCCATCACCTCCCTTTGCTCCATCTTTGACTCTGCCTCCTTGTGGTATTTTTTTTCTTACACAAGGAAAGTGATCCACCTCATTGCTGATGCTTTGCTTCTCGGCTATGTTGTGTCTTTCTGAAAAGGAAGCCCTTTGCATGAGGGTCTGGGTTTTTTCTTCTGTTTCTGGACTACAAAAGCTGCTCCCCGTGGAGGCCTCTAGGCAGCATGACAATATAAATAGTGATACTTAATGGAGCACTGCACGTACGGAAGAGGTGGGAGAATTGACGACATTGGGCTGACGTTTGGGAATGTATATGGCCGTTAACACAAGGGTGCTGAGATGTTTCTCCTGCAATTGCGGAAGTACTTACCCCTTCAGACTGGTAACTCCCAGGAGTTACCCATTAACAGAAGCAAGGCACAGAGCTACAGATATTTAAATGTAGAAGAAATCTATGCATAAGCAAGTTTAATGAATGATAGCCGCAGACGGAAGTAAACGTGTTAGGCCAGGACCTTGCAAGGTCTGCCCAATTGCCGTTGGCCAAAGTAAACACCAGCCAAGGCCTTAAGGACTCTAAATTGCTTTTCCATACCGCAATGTCTATCAACACATGTCCGTTGGCAGCACATGACGAAGAAGCTCATAATGCAATACCCTTCCCATATCTTTCTTCCAAAACATTCCCTCCTGAAAGGAGGTATTTCTGGGTTTCCTCTGGCATACTGTGGTGGTGTGCATTGATGCACCACCAGGTGTGCTTGTGGCACTTGTCAAAAGACATTGAGCCGAGCAGTGAAAGATACCCGTTAAGAGATGTGTCTGCTCTGCACAGCCTTTAGAGGAAACTTCTTGAGGTCTTTGCGCTGGCAGAGAGCTCTGCTAGAGGAGAGGGGCGTGGAGATGTGGGGGAATGGCAGGAGGGAACAGGGAGCTCTTACACCTGCATCCAGGACCTTCTTCTGGATTACCAGTCCAACCCCAATGCACTTAATTTAAAGGTACACGGCACAGTTAGGCTGTCAGTGCACTGTCTTGCTGCAATGACATCCAAGATCAGCCCTGCTGCTATTAGACAGCAGGTGGTCTCTTGTTTCTGGTTCTCCCCATCTTCCTTGGTGCCCATGTGCCCACTGCCTGACCCTTGGGTGATACGCTTAGCTCGGTGTCCTGCATAGCTGTCCTTTGAGAGGTGTATAGAAGGTGTCAGGGATTTTCTTACGCTTTGGATGTGCTGGGGTGACCCTTTCACACACATTGTAACACTGTGCTGTTCCCACCACCGACACCACAGCACCGCTGTCACTCGGTGCTGGTAGCCCCAAGGCCCATCGCGTCACATAAGTTTTTTTTGGGTTTATATTCCCAAGTTTCTTGTAACTCTGAGACCGTTTCCAGTCACACAGGCAGCCTGCGTCTCCGTTTTCTGTGGAACAAAAGGCTGTCTGGTTTCCTGCGTGGGGGCCGCTCTGCGGCTGAACTTTGCCCGGTGACTGCAAAGGTTTGGGTCCACGATCAACCTGACCCCCCAGCACTTCGGCACTTTGTTTTCCAGCAGCCCCTGGGAAGGAGGGGGAGGAGGGAGACGTGATGGCGTGCCAAAGCTTGTGTTCCTCACGACCTGCTCCTGGGCACCCTGACGTGTGTCAGATACGCTTCGTACAGCTAAAAGGGGTTCGGTATGAACAGTTGACTGGTCGGTTACTATATTTTCACAAGCCTGCTTAAGAAAGGCTAGCATAATAACCTAGAACAAACAAATAGGGTTGTTTTGGGGTTTTTTTTCTTTTTCCCCTAGCCAATTTAAATATATTTGTTTTGCTTCCCAGAGGCGCTTTTGCTGTGCTGCCAGCAGGACTTCTTGTGCTTGGCAATGACTCTACTTTGCATATAGGGTGAATTTTAAAAACTTTCTCCTTGTCCCAGTTCACTTGAGGATGGTATAAAATATCTCCAGCGCTTCCTTAAGCTTCCATCCCTCAAACAACTTACACAGACCATTTTAAACATCTTTTTTTTTTTTTTTTTTTCTGTTATAGTTTAAGAAACATCATTCAAGCGGTGCAATCATATTTTGGCCGGGGCGCTACTTTTTAGAGCATAATGGGCCTGGGAGGATGCTGTCCTGTCCAGATGATGCTATCGCAGCCAATTGGCCCAAATAACTCCATTACAGGCTCTCCTTGTATGACATCCATAGCCTCTTTTTCTTGCCAAAAAGTTTTCCCTGGCCTCTTGCAGACCCAGCGTGAGCACTGCTTTGCTCCGGACTCCGCTCTTCGGCGCTTCTGTTCAAAAGGAGGTGGGTGAGCCGGGTCTGGCAACCTGCTGAATACCCTGCTCCCTCCCACCCCCGGGAAATGACGAAGGGCAGGAAAGGGAGGGGAAGGCCAGGCTACAGCAGGTGGGCCTTGAAGACTTACCAGATGGGGTAGTTCCCTCTAGGAAGGAAAGGCTCCAGGTGTAAGTACTGGCGTGAGAAAGGCAAGTCTGGTCCCCAGAAGAATAAAGGAAATGTTTGGCTGCTTGCCTGATATCTTCTGGACCTGGTTAGCAAGTAACCGCGTTACAACTTTGAGGATGGAGAGGCTGTGACAACCAGCGACTGCCTGGAGCATTTCAGCAAGGGACAGTGGGTTGATCCTTGCATCTTTTCTGTAATTGTAATGTTTCGTTAACTTTCCAGTCCAAAATCGGTGCTCATGCTGAACTCTATATTTTACTTTGCCGGGAAAGCTGCTTTCGCAGGAAAATTCCTTTCTGTGAAGTATGAGCCCGATTATGAAGTGAGAAATCATTTGCATGGACTAGCGGTAGGTAGGAAAAGGCCTGTCGTCCTGCAAAAATTCTCCCATTTTATGGTGGAAGAGAAATGGAAACTTGAAGTTGTATATATATATATATATTTTTTTTTTTAATGAAAAACCAAGGAAGGCATTGGTGGGAAAAGAGTGGTCCTGCAACAATGGACTTATTGATAGTTAACATACTTACCTGGAGGATTAAGGCATTTCAAAAGCTTATCCCGAGCACTTGTCCGAGAGCCTCCATGAGAGGGGAAAACCTCCGCACTGTCTATCATTTGGAGGGGAGGGGGAAGGTCTCAGCTGTGTTTTGACCAAGAAATTCCTTGCCAGACCTGAGAAATATTTCCCAGGGATGATTTAGTTGAACTTGGCTTCTTTCCATAAAAATATTACATTCCAACAAAGGACAGATTTGTCCAAAAATTTCCACTGGGCTCAAGTGGAGACGTTTCCTGGCTTCCCAGAGTATGAAAGAGGTGAAAACAGCCTCATATATTTGGGGGGGTTGGGGCGGTGGTGGAGGGGGGGAGGGAAGTGTTTTCCAGTTCTGAATGATTGTGGCTTGACATGTCCCCTCCTTACTCATCATGAGTCCACTCAATACGATTAGTATTATTAAGCAAAATCAACTTCCCGTTAAAGATGCTGCTGTTTGAGATCAGGAAAAGTCCAGGACTCAGCTTGAAAAAGGTTATGAGTGAGTTTCTGCAGCGCTGGCTGTGGCCCACGATGTCTGAAAGGAGCTACTTTATTATTGTGTCTGCAAACAGTGCTTTTTTGTTTAAGGACCAAGTTGACGGGAAGGTTAAAATTTGGCTAGTGATGGAGGGACTTTAGAAGTAGATTGGAAATATGTTTTTAATAAAAATTAAAAATTGAGAGTAAAATACCACATTGCTTACAGTGGTGGTGCAACACCCCCCCCACAACTTGAGGGCACTCGGTACTTGGCGTAATCTCCCTCCCAACCTGGGCTGCAGAACAACACAATGGACCAGAAGGTAACATAATGGTCTAACGTGAAAGAAAGAAAAGGTAGAGAGCAACAGACCAAGAACACAATCGTGTGCCTGGTCCCCATGGCTCCTACCGTTTGAAGTAGTAACTGTAATCGGTCACTCCTGACACCATATGGATCATGGTCACAGAGCAGGGGGTAGGACCCCAAAGATCTAACAAGCTTTGGGGTTGCGTAACTATCGTCTGAGCTGGGCCAGAGTGGAAAAGTACCTGATGAAAGTTGGTTGTCTCGGATCTTATAAGTAGCGATTCTAGTAAGGACCCTTTGAGCTCTTCTAGATCTCAGAGGGCTGCGGCCACCGACTCCCCTGAACTGAGATACCTCTCAGGGTGACACCTCAAGGCCAGGGCAGGAGAAGACCCTTCTCAAGCCTCAACTACCGCCCACTGAGGAACACTGATGCATCGTGAGTATTTACCCTAAATCTGAGAAAGGTAAATTTTAGCTATAGGCCAGTCACCCTCTCTCTCATCCACCTCTATGTTGTGAGATACACATTAGCTGGATGCGGATGCTCTTCTGGCCATACGTTAACGTGTAGGACCTAAAAGTGGCACCTTTCGGCTCATTAGCATTACCTGCTACTAAGAAATTCCTAGGGACCTGTACGTGTGTGTGTGCGCGCATGCTTATATGCTTTGCTTAGTTATATATGTATAAAAGCATTAATTTGTGATTTTTTTTTTTTCCCCTGTACTCGTACATATATGTATTGATTCAGGATACCTTCCAGTAAGTTAGTATGAAATTTGCCATCTTCAAATCTGTAATTAAGTCGCTGTTCAATTATTTTGTTTACTCCCTTTGCAAGCCCCGAAACTGGTTAATGATTAAGTGCTGCCAAATTCAGCCTCTCAATCTGCCTGACATCAAGGAATAAATTGTGAATGGCTGTTAAATCATAACCGTGTCAAATATTTTCATCCGCGACACTTACCTCAATGTTAAACTCAGCCAAGGGAACCTTAGCACTGCCCTTTCATGGATTTTTCCTATTGTGGCCCCCTGTTATCACTGATGCATTTAATTTAGAATTGGTTTCACTTCACCTGTTTTGACTTCAGCCCTACTTCACACTGATATCAGAAGTCGTTTATTGCCTAATATGCATTTCTTTATCTTAATAGGTTTATATTTCTTTTAAGCATTGATTTTATTCATTGCAACATTCCTATGTTATATTCTATTCCAAATTAAAATTGGTCCTTTAATATCTTCTTGTGTAAATACTAAACAAGAAGGTTAAAAGAAATCTTATCATATGCTGCTCTGGAGTATTTTAATTTACAAAGCTTAAAACTTGGAAGATGCTTGTTATAACTTTTACAACTGGATTTGGAGATGTGTGCCAGTTTTTACCTCATAAAGCAATAAACGCAAAACAGTTAAACTGGTTTTGCAACTGATTTTCGTTTTGCCAGGGCAGTAAATAGCCCTAAATATAGCATAAAAATTAGACTGGTTTCTTCTGCCGCTCGTCCTTGGTGCGTTGCCGCATTCTCTGAATGCGAGCGCGTGCTCCTGCCTGTGGGATAATGTGTCTTGGGGATGCAGGCATGCACACACACGCGTGCGTACGTGTGCACACGTTATTTTTGACATCTGCTGGGGAGCTCTGGGTGAATGGGCAGCTTTTACAGAGATCATTTTTGTAGCTCTGGTTTAAAACTGGAAGTTTCTCATCTGTGGCTGATTTATCTTCTCCCTTTCCATTAGGAATGGTCATCATACTCCTCCTTAAAAATGGGTCTGAAGAAAGGAACTACCTTTAGGGCAGGGTGGCAGTTTTATAGTAGAAATGAAGGTACCCATGAACCTGGGAAAAACAGAGACACAGCAAAACCCACCATGGACTGAAGATCTGGTGTCTGACGCCAGAGCTGCCCCTGCTTTGCGCCAGAGGATGGACCAGAGAGCTCCAGAGGTCCCTCCCAGCCCGAGTTACCCTGTGAGTCTACCATTGCTGCTTGCATTCATTGCTTATCGTATGGCAAATAAGCATTCGCCCAGACCGCGGTTATCTGCGATACCTACATACCACAGAAATAATCTGATAACCTTTGCTGGTATATGAAATTTCAGCAGTTATTCTGGTAAGTGAACATGAGCATGAGAGTTTTGTTTCGGTCAGGCATGCCTATCTTCTGAATAACAAGAACATGTGATAGGCAAAGAAGGTTCTGCATTAGCATTTCAAGCGAAAGTTGAGTTGCTAGACAGGCTTCCATTACTCAGGAAGGACGTCTTCCCACTTTGCAGGAAAGAGAAGAAAATCTTCAATTTTTTTAATTCACTGCTATTGTAGGAAACCCATCGTGGTCCCTCTGCCCGACTGCTACCGAGGTGTTCCCCGCTGCGCTGCGAGGTTTGGGGATGGAGGGAGCAAGCCCAAAGGCCGAATCCCTGCAGAAGACTCCAGCTGATGGCCTTCCCCGTCTGATAATAAACGTGACTCGGCCACTGTCAGACCAATCTAGGCCACACCAGCTTTGTCTGGGGAAAAAAGCGGGCTGCAAATCCAAACTTTCACATTGCTTACACCAAGCAGTAAGCTTGTAACAGTGCGACAGCGCTGAATAGAAAAGTTATGCGCAACCTTGGCTTCAGTCCTTGCCTGGCTGTCAAATTTCTATCGATTGTCTCCTCCCAGTAGAGGAGAACAAAACCCCAGAGAAACAGTTACGGACTGCAGCTAAAAGCAGCAAACGCAAGCTTTTGTCTGGATTTAGACTGGTAAAAACCAGCTGAATAAAATAAGTTAAAACGCAAAATGTCTGGAAAAAACGACATTTATGCAACACGTTTTTACAACTAAATGCTCTTCTTATAATCTTGGAGCCTGTGCCCTAAGGGTTATGAGAAACAGGGAGTGCAGCAGGGAAACGAGGAGGGGATTTTGTTAAGGAACTGAAAGCACGCAGTCATTAAATTCATTTTGATGAAACATCAATAGTGGAGTAAGGAGAACTTGACCCGATTTGAGGAGAATCGAGCGTTGCTGTGAACTGGAAGGTGGGGCTGGCTTTGTGCAAGTCACGCAGATCTAGACTAGCCTAAAATCTGATGATGGATCGCTCTGTCAAAGCTTTATTTGAATGGGTGCATTTATGGCCACTTAATAATAAGCAATGTTATTCATAATCTCCCCTGTTGCCTACCCATTCATGTGCTGAATCATAAGTAATGTAACTTATTTTCTAAAAGAAGGACCTTCCTGTGAAAGTGGAGCTAGAGGCAAATAAAGAAAAATCTTATGAGTCACCCAAGCAAATTTACATCTTTGTCTGACTTCCAGTTCCCCCAGTAAATTTTATAGTTATTGAGAGTGAAGACTGATGGGAAGTAGTACATCCTTCTCCCAATCTGATTTTTTTCTCAGACCAACTGTTATGAAAGTGCTGAAGCAAATAGTTCCTCAGTCTGTCTTTGGTTCCTGGTGTGTAAGTGAAGAAGAGAAAAAACAATTTAAAAAAACCCCAAATAATTCTGTATTAGAGGCTGGTCTTGTAGTATCTCACTATGACTGAAAGCAGAAGTGACGGAAATCTCATGGGAACCTTTTCTAGCGAGCTTCTCTCTCCATTTTTGCAAAGTCAGGAGATGCAGATGACCCCTTCAGTTTTTCAGAACTTAGCTCTAAATCTAATATGCACTTACAGAAGAGGGTTTTTTTCAGATCGCTTTGTAGTACTAAGCGGCCCAAGGTGCTGCTTTACGTTGTATGACACCTGAAGATTTCTCAGTTCCCTAACAAATTACATACCAAAACGGCTTCGTACCCGTCTTTCCATTGCACGGAAGATGGAGAGACTGGAAAGTACCACTGAAACAGCTGCCCCTTCTTCCTGGGAAAGGACATAAACTTTGCAAATGACGTTTGCAGCAGAACAACGTTATTCAAATCATGGGCGACTTCACCAATGTCAAATTCGATGTAACAGCTGAAGTCATTGTAGACCTGACTATGGAGTAAGCAAATACTTAAGAAGATGGTGGTAAATGTTCATTTGTTTGCATAGAAGATTTAAAGGGAGTTGTGAGAAACGTTTGCAACAAAGGGTGACCAAGAAAGCGACCTTAAAGAGGAAGTCAATTTCCTAAAAAACAAGGGACGTTGGGGATTTTAATTCTCTAGTCACAAAACCTTCATCTGAGAAATGGCTTTTTTTTTTTTTTTTTTTTTGCTATTGCTTTCCAAAATTTGTCTGTGAAACATTACTGATCTTGGCTTACTGGTAAACCATTGCCTGCTCTTATTTTTTTCTACATCTTACTTAAAGTGATACTTTAACTGAAAAGCCTTGCAGATTTGGCACCCAGTTACAAAGCGATCCAGGGCAGGTGCCGGCGCTCTGGGGGAGCCCTGGCCTTCCGTACCAACAGGAGATCCCCAGAGATGCTTTCAGAAGTGCCAAAGGGTTGCAGAAACCAAACCCCCGGGGTTTTGCTGAAGCAGAGGTGCTTTTCCAAGTCTCATATCTCACTAAACGTTCTGATCTGTTTGTTTTGTCGTTACGGGAAACACTGACTTGGTCTTCAAGGGGAGTGTTCATATGGTCCATAAATTTTCCTTCAGACTGAGCAAGAATGCATGGAAACTTCAGCGCAGTGTTTTATCCATCTCTGCCTGCTGAGTAGGTGAGGTTTTATAATCGAATGAAAAACATATGTGATATGAAGTGAAGATCATTGAGAAAATCCAAGAGTATTTACTGTACAGTAATGCCAGCTTGCTTTTGGGGTGGTTTTGTGTTATTTCGCTTGATCTGTAAAAAAGGACCTTCCATTTCGTGGTCAGGTTGGGAAATGTTTTGCTTACCATTAAGGCTGGGTCCGTTATGACAACAAACACTGAAACATTTCACCGAGCGAACAGTGAAAAGAAGTTGTTTTTATTGTTCCAGAGACAGAAATATGTCCTGAATCTGCCTGAAATTCTACCAATTTATTGGATACTGAGAAAATTCAGTCCATTTCTCATTTACAAATGCAAATTTTTATTTTTCCTGCTTTCAGTGAAATTCTCTGTGCTGTAAAAATCTCAGCCCTGATTTACTTGGAGCGGTCGCTGCTTCCCTGCCTGGTTGAAGGTACGGTATTTTTACCAGCTTCCCCAAGATGCGGTTGGATCACCTCGCGTTACGTCCCAGCCTTGTGTAAGAACTAGTATTTCACCGCTGAGCAAGCTCAAGGCAGTTTTGTTTTAATTACTACCTATGACGGCTGCTTAGCAATTCTGCCATTATTTGTTAGGCAGGATTAATTAATATTGTCTAGGCAACTGGCTGGAAAGCCACAACTGAAAGGGTATCAAGTTGTGTCAGTTCTCAGGGTAAGGTTTTGAAGGTGCTGGAGAACGTATCTGGAGTCGGCGTCGTGGTTTTTAGCCCTGTTTTGTCGCTGTCACGGTTCATGGAAGATTTTTTTCGAGGCTTAAAATCGTATTGATTGATGCTTTTGCGGTCTCACAGAGCTGGGCTTTTACACCAAAGCTGTGTTGCTTCTCAGGGTTTTGGTCTTACCTCCCGTCTCTGAAGACTTGCCAGCATAAATTCAGAAATATCCCTATGGATACCCTTATATATCCTAGCAGCCACACTTTATGGCGTTACACTAAAGCCAGTACAACTTGCACAACGTTTTCTCGATGAATGCTTATGAAAATATTTTCTTTGGGTAGCTCTTCACGGCATAGGGGAAAGCAAGAGGAGAGGGCAGGCCGCTGGGGGAAGGTGTCTTCTCCAGCTGCCACCCGGCTGCTTCCCGGGGCGGGGCGCGATGGGCACTGCTGTCACTCCTCTGCCCATTTTGGGGGGGCTGCGTGTTTAAAAATGTTTCACGTTCTCGCCTAGAAAAGCCTACCACAAATGCAGGCCTTTTGCGGAAAATGAATGGGTGTTAAAATTCCCTGTCAGCAGGGCAGGTTGGGACAAGGGTGCTCGCACACACCTATATCCACTACCGTCTAAGCCTGAAGTAATGAGCTACACCTGGTTACCGTGAAAAAAAAAATACAGTGCAGGGCAAGAATGCATTTCACGCAGGATCCTCCTTTACTTTTTGCGAGTATTTTTGGTTTCATCCTGAGAGAGAAGCGTGAACTTTGCTACTGTATCAAGTAAAGATCTGAGAGGCTTGGGAGCAAGATGCTCCTAGTTATGTGACACTCTGTGTTTGCCCAGTGCCCTTCTGGTAACAGCTACTGATTAACCAAACAAAATAAAAAAAGAATATTAGGATTACAGTTGGTTAGAATATGCGATGTATCTTCAACTTTCTGTGGATGTGCCCTGCAAGGGGCTGGATGCAGTGGGTTGGTTTGAAAGTAGACGCTTCAGGCATTATTTGCCGCCTTCCGCCAGATTTGGGGTTTCCGTGTGTTGCTTTCTATCCGGTGGCTAATGCCGGTTGGATTAAAATGGCTCGGCTTGCCCAGAACTGAGGGCAAGCAACCAGCATGAGTCAAACCTTGAGTGCTTTGTACCCTGCCCGCTCCTGATGGTAAACTCGTGAGATCTCGCGAGCTTTAATACCCTCTCTCTACTGGTGGTGCTCAGCTCCCAGTTTGCCCAGGCCACCTCTGACTGGTTTCTCAAGCTTCCGCGTGGCTGTGAGCGGATGTTGAGATTTTTTTTCAGTGCGGTCTCAGGATTTTCAGCCAAGGAAATCCCAGAAAGGAAAAATCTGTGGATTTCTTGTGCTACCTTTTTCCATCTCGCGTTCTTGACGTCATCTTTCTCGTTCGTCTTGCTCCTGAGCAGCAGAGGAGGAATGTAGTGGTTGGGGTTTTTCTTTATGGTTGTGATCAGTCTCTTGCCAATATTAATGAAAATGTCTGGACTTAGTGAGTAAGTAAGCACAGGAGCCACAAGAGGTTTTATACTAATTTTAAAAAATAAGTATCAGAGGGGAAAAAAGGACAATTTGAAATCAGTTATGTTGCCTCTCAGTATAGTGTTATTTCCAAACTGAAACTCCAGATTGAAGGAAGAGGAGCACTCAGCTCTTTCCAATGAGAGCTTTTTCCATATGATGTTTCTTTGTGCTGCTGCTGCACTTCTGCCTTGTGTGGTTCTTTTCATGCCTTTTGGCAAAAAGGTTAGAATCTCTCCATTCACCTCCTTTTCCATATTTAGACTATATAGCTACAGTGTGCTTCTTTCTGTCCTATATATTTATTTTTTTTTCTTACAACTTGCAGTCTTTTTCCTTTCTGGTCTTCCAAAGGAAACAGCATGTCTTTGCCGTAAGCTTTTCCAGAGCTGGTCACCTATTTAGCAGCTGTGAACAGGCGAGGAATGAGCGATGTGGCTGGTCCCCTCTCTCCTCCCTACCCCTCCTGCAGCTTGGCCACACTCCCTCTGGACTTTTTCTGGATTGATTCCAAAAGCCCAAGGGGTATTTTCTGGCAAAGCAGTGGCCGCTTGTGATTGCAATGCCTGGTGAAACCTGGGCAGAGCAGCTGCCTCGGGAGCGCTGGAGCTCCAGCGTAGAGGTCAGCGCCCCTCCAGCCGGTGTATCAGAAGCAATGAACCTGGTGAGATGCCTGCAGGGCTCTGACTCGGTGCCAGTAAAGACCTCTTACGCAGTGGGCAAGGGAGCAAATGATGTATGGCAAAAGCCCTTGGTAAAGGTGGTGGCGTACGGTGACCTGCTCCCCGAGCACGGAGCTTCCCTGCTCCTTGATGGGCTTCCCTCCAAGGGTATATGACTTAAACACCGAGCCCCCTCCTTTACCGCATCGCCGTGGGTGAGACAGTTAACTCAGGCTGGAGAGCAAATATTTGGCAGGGCAGGTTTCCTCTGAGGAACATTCTTGCCTTTTGTATCATCAGGACATGCCCCTGCTCAGAGGGAAGGAGGAGCTCCTCCACCACCAAGCTATCTCATCCATTGTGCACCGAATCCATCCGGGCTGGCCCTTCCCTAATTAGGGCAGCAGTCACCTGAAACACCTTCTCCATGGATGACCTCGCTCTTGCCTCCTCCATGCCGTGCCTCCTCATGCCATCGTGGTGGCAGCAGCCAAAGACGTCCTCCTCCCACTGAAGACCAGCCTTGTCTTTGCTCATTCCCTTGCTCAGCTTCTGCTCAAAACAGAAACGTGTCAGAAATGAATTAACTTGTAGAGCAAATTAGTTGACTGGTTATTAAAGAAAAAAAACACCCCACATTGCTCGTACATGGTCTGCACGTGCCTCTGCTCACCCACTGCCTCCGCATGCCACCAGGAGAGGGACTGGAGTGGTGCTTCTGGGAGGGTCCTCAAGATATTAAGTTTTTGGGGCTGAAGATGGCCACCGAAGTGATGAAGACTGAGTTTTAAGTTGAGGAGAGCTGCTGGAGGTGTTTAGGTGCCTGGGTACAACAGGAATATAAGGGAACTACACACTGGTGGAGATAGATGGAGCTACAGAGCAGAGGCAGCAGGACTGTTGCGTTCCCAGGGCTGGAGCGTCCTTGTGACTATAGAGCTGTGGGTCACTGGGATGAGCCTTGGACTTGGATTTTGGGTGGTTAGAAGGAAGGTGACTCTGGGTGAAGGACTGTGGCCATGGGGTTGGTCACTAGGAAGAGGCACCAGTGTTGGGCTAGGGGAGTACTGGAGACAGACAGCAGTGGGGTGGAGTGGGAGGCTGAAGACAGAAGGGTGCTGGAGGTGATGTTAGTGGCTGGGTGGAGGCAGTATGAGGTGCATCATCCCCTCGGTTGTCTCCTTCATAGCTTCCCCTCATCTCTTATCAGAGATGAAAACGTAGGGAGGAGACTGGGTGCTGTTTGTGGGAGAGGAACACATTGCACCGACTCACGCCATTCCTGCCTCTGCTTTTACGAAGCACACCACTGCTCCTGTCCTACCCGCTGCCCAGCCTGCAGCGCTCTGCAAAGTTGGTCAATAACTGTGATGAAGATCAAAAAGCAGGACCCTTGTGCAGAGGGAAGGTGGTCAATGAAGTGGCTGTCACAGCTTCAGAGCTTGCCCTTTGGCAACAGGGACAAGCTACCACTGGTTGAACACGTGCTCAAGCACAAAGACCTTGCCCAGTAGTTGTATCCCAGAGCCCTTTCCCTTTCCGGAGGGGGCCGAGCTTGAAGATAGGCACTCATGGATTGTTCTTCCTTGGGGAAACCTTAGCACTGGATAGAGGTGAAGGGAGGGATGGTTACACAAAGGTGGTGGTGTGCAACTCCAACGTAGTACTTTCCCCTCCAGAGCACCTCTGGGTACCCAAGAGAGTGCACCGGTGGCATCTCTGCTTCTCTAGGGATGGCAGAAGGAAACCCCTTCCCACTGGTGACCCAAGGGAAAAAAACCAAACCACCGTATTTGGACAATTTAGGCTACAGGCATCTTGGGTTTGAGGTATGAGAGACTTTAATGCTGTCAGTAATTCCCTGGAATTTAATCTTGAGGGGCAAGGAAGATGAAAGAATTGTTTCATGCTAAATATGTCTGAAGGAAAGCACAAGGAAAGGAGCCCATACAGATAATGTTTTCAGTTTATTTATATAAACAATTGCATTTTAAAAACATTCTTGTCCTACAAAAATAAAGTGAAAAAACACATTCACAGAAATTTAAATAAATAATCTCAAACGTACACATTTATCAGAAGCAACTTGAGCCCAGCCAAACCCAGCAGGCTGGGTCACAGGTAAGTGACTGTTGAAATGTGGCTGCAGAGTACAAGATGCAGAGTGAACATGATTCTTTCCTGAAGCAGCGTCTAACTTAACTCAAGTGACATAGTCTGAGCAATTCCTCTTCACCTACCCCAAAATACCTAGATCTGTCCAGGCTTGTCTCCCTTTGACTCTAAAGCTAAACACTTTTGTTAATGGCAGAAGGGTGCTCTGAAGAAGCATGTTCTAAAGATGGATCTGAATGACAATTACATGTTTAATAAGCGTCCAAGTAGTTTTCACTTATTAGCATATACAGTACTGATCACCTTTTTAATACAAGGTTATTGAAGTTTTTCCCTTCTTCATGCTTCAAATAGGAAAAAAAGAAAAACAAATGCCCTTCTTTCTCCCAGAGCATTTGTACCAAAGACCGCCTAAAAATCAGGCACTGGTATTGATCGCGATTCAGCTACTCACCTAAACAACTACAAACTTACACAGCAGAAAGTAATCAGTGTCTCTGAACAAATCAACAGAAACAGAAGTCACAGTCAAACTGTGCCATAGCCGTTACAATGCACGAGCCTCTGCACGTGTCTGAGAGATTCAGATGAAATATAAAACTCGAGTCCTTCTCCACAAGTAGTCAAGGAATTTTGGGCAGGGGCACAGAATACGAGGTTGCTGCTCTATTCCAGTCTGAAGTGACTTTTTTCTTTTTCCCTACAGTTCCCCAGCTGTTTTTATGGGAAGATCATCTTCTACATTTCCTCTCTAGAAATTAAAAAAAAGATACCCTTATATGCAAGGTTTGAAGTGCTGCTACAAGATCCTGTGTAACTTCTTACGTGCCCAGATGAGAACAGGTATTTTGGTGCTGGATCAGGACAGGTATGTCCAGGATATTTTGTGCTAGCTAGCCAGTTTTAGTTAAGCTTAAGTCACTTAAAACGCCTCTGTTTATAAGTTATAAACAAAACATTATCCCTCCTTCCCCCAATAAATAGAACTGTAAGTAACAAGTATGGCTTGTGTACTTAGAGGTCACCTTCAAGTCTCAGAGCCTTGAAGTCTTGCTAGATCTATTCTGCGTTCATTTCTCTACCGTGTCTGTTTACGCAACTTCTCAATTTTCACTATTTCCCCAATAATCTCTGTGTCTTGGGTACATAAAGCTATACTATAGTCACATCCTTAACTAAAGCTATACTGTCTGTTTGTCCTTAAAGTGACAGAGATTATACTGTCAAGTAGACCAGAAGACTACAGCTATGAAAATACCAGTACTTTGGACTAAGTTTAAGACCTCCCCAAACTTGCACGATAGAACATCTGTATCAAAACACAAGCAGCCTTGTACTGCAGCCTGAGAGTCAGTTATTTCTACGCTCAGTACCTTATTATCATCCTTTTATACAAACAATACTTATGTGACATATGCTTCAAAACCAAGTAAGATGCAACAGAAGTTCTATTTTCTTTAAAGAATTAAATTAGTAAGTATAATGCCACATGAAAGTAGATACACACATAAAAAACAAACATAAGTTACTACACAAAGTGCCTTACTTGCAATGAGGGAGAGGTAGTATCAACGATAAGTGCAACGCATTTTCTGACTTTACATAAATAAGTGAGTCTCAAGTATAAACTTTTTTTGATAATCTTGGAGTGTTCATACTGAAGTTATAATCTTTTTTGGCAGTTTTCGTTAAGTCAATTTTTTTTTTTTTTAATACTTTTAGTTCAATTGCCCATTTTCAAGTTTAAGACTTTGCTGAGGCAGTAACTTGCTTCTGTAGTGTTATGTGACCTACCAAGTGAAAACACAGAAAAAAAAAACCCAAAACACCACAAATGCCTTTCGTCAAGTATTAAAACAACATTAAGAAAACTTGGAACCTTTATCCACTTTGGAATACATAGTTCTGTTACAGAAGAATTTTAACAAGGGATTCACCACTGCAGAGCTCAAGCACAGAAAATCCCTTTTGTAAATGGAAGCCTTACCCGACTAAGGAATCTAGGGCAAGCCCCACAACGAAGATGCTCAAGTTTTGGTTTTTTTTTTTTTTTTGTTTGTTTGTTTTTTTGTTTTTTTTTTTTTTTTAAACACTTTAAGCCATAAATAGAATAAATTATATAGTTAAATAAATAAATAGTGGGTTTTTTTTTTTTTTTTTTTTTTTTTTTTTACAACTCAGCAGATCGCTCTTTCAGTAGTAGTGTGGGGTTGATATCTTCCATTGCTGTTTTTGAGGTACTAACATTAATAGTCGCCTCTGTGGGTTCAGGATTTAAGATGTGGAAAGCAGTGAAAGGACAGCCCTTCACATTGTTGCAGATGAGCTTCTGTAAGGAGGCAGTATTGATTATTTCAAAGCCCACTTTTCCACCGAAGGTGCTAGGCTTCCAGTACTCGGGGGAGCAGATCGCGTTTCCCATCAGTCCTTTCAGCGAGAACGGTGCTCCCATCTCCACCATTGTTTCACCAAAGATGGCACCCGGTCGTGGCTTTTCTACGAGAAGGCCTGGGTACAGCTCCATAGCATCAATGTCTCCATACAGCTCTTCCAGTTCAGCTGCCATTTCTTTTTCTCCTGTAATTATTGATGAGTAAAAACCGTAAGTGGAAAAATCCTATTTTCATTGCAAGACTATCCTGTTCAAGCATTGCAGGACTCTGTCAGTTATTTTAAGAAAAGTGTCTTTCTTTGTTAGAAAGGATGAAGATTGTTACCTGTAAGTTCTTCAAATGATTTGAATGGTTTCAACATGAAGCGTTTCCTGTACTCATTCAAGGACTGGTATCTCATTTGTCTGCTTTGGTCAATCGAAGCCTTTGCTACCTTCTGTACTGCAACAGGAACGTTTTTCCCACCAGCAACCTATTTGACAGAAGAGGGAAAGTAGTAAGATCTCCTGGTAAGAGGCACAAGGAAGTTGTGCCTTTATAATATATGGTTAGTTTTGGATAGCTTTATTCTACCTTGTCCCACTCCCCGTTTATGTCTCTGCTGGTTCACTAGCAACTTCAAAGAGTACCTACCCTGCCAGCACTTTGCTTGGAGAAAGATTTCACCATATGGGAAAGGCCGTGTTCCAGCATTATGGAGTTGTTGTAGAGGAACTGCTGGAAAGTGTACTCCTGGTCATGTATCTGGAAAGTGTCAGGCAGAAGTGGATGCCAGTGGTAGAGAGTATTGAACTCAGCTGCAATTCGGTTCTGGTATTGAAATCGCTGGTTGAACAGCAGCTCGGGATCAAACTTGAGTTTGAAGTGGTAGCCGCTCAAGTGCTGTACGTAGTCCTCAATAACAATCTTGATTGTCTCTCCTGTTGGTCAACGAAACCAGAGAATATTTGTACTGGTTCCCTGAGAAACTTTAGATGGCTACCCTGCTCTGAGAGAAAATACCATTTCTGAACTGTTCTAAATAAATACTACAGCGATCAGGATAACAAGCACTTCAATGTTCTGTAATCTCTTCTAGAAAATAATTCATATATTTTATGCAACTAAGGGGTGGAACACTACGTAAGATCCCAGGAGCTTTTGACTGTGGTAGAGAAGTGTTTTCTATATCCTGCTTCCCCCCCTCAAGATACGCTTCCTTGTATGTTCCAGAGAACAGCACGCATCAGTATCTACATTGTGTTCATTTATACAACATTCGCTAGGACAGAGGCAGGGGATAATGAGGAAACTTGGTATCTGAAGGCAACTCTCAGCTTCTTGAGCTGCTTAATACAGTTGTCTTGGTTTTTCATTTCAGTCATTTGGGCAAGGTCTTTTTAAGCATCACCATTTACATAAGACGAAATACCACTGAACAATTAGACAGGAGAAGTATTAAGAATTACGTTTTACATGGCTTCCTGAACTTTAGACTTAGTCACAGCCTTTCTCTTAAAGCATACCTGAACTGACCCAACCCTAGGGGAAAACAACCCCACAAGATCTGAGAGTCTGAGGTCACCCAGGCTCACATGCTTTCTCTCCGAGAAATGAACCTTTGCTTCCTGCCTTTTCACTGCTTGAGTTCTGTTTCCCTCAGATAAGGGAATTAAGTATCACTTAGCTCGGTTTTCTTTAGTTCTGTCTTTAACACAGCTCGGAGGAAGCTGTATCTCAGTACAATCTCAGCAGTAGGCCACAAAGGCTCAGATGTATGCGCTCACACACCAATTTAAGTAATAGCTTTCCCTCTTACTACACCTACTGCAACTGCAGCAGATAATGGGTAGAAGCGTCACACTCAAGAGGAGGTTAGAGCTGCATGTAGTAGAAGTGACTCACCTATCAATATGAGTCTAGTAGTTTGGAACAGCTGCTCATCATCCCACTCTGGATGCTCCTGTTTCAGGATGTCACAGACCCGGTTGTGTTCCCTCAGCCATATTGTAGCGTACATCATCAAGCCTGGGACCAAACCGAACACCTCCTGCCCGACAGAGAACTGCAAGTGTTCAGGTATGTGAGGAGGGTACATCATCTCTGCCTGAGTGTCCTTCACTGTTGGTGGATACATTTCTCCGTCAATCATCTGCCAGGGTGGGGAGAAAGAAATAAAGAACAAAAGTCATAAGCTATGATGCGTATGAGTTAAGCTGCATTGGCTCTGTTAGTACTGACTTTAGGCTTACACTTTAGATCAACTACACTATGTGCAGAGCACTAGTTTTAGGAAGTATATGTCATCTAATAAGAAGGGAGGAATTTTGAGATAAGACATGCCTGGTATTTTAGCTTTCCGTCTTTCAGAAGTCTCAGTTTAAGTTGTCTCTCCAGCGTCTCTCCATAAATATGGTTCAAGTCAACCTATAAAATAAAAGCATTTGGAACATGAAGCCAAGCTGCGTTTTTTGCTATTTTAGGATATGTCCCACTGCTATGAATACCAATAGGAGTTCATCCCTTAGATGTTTACCTTTTAATCATATTATTGTTACCTTCTAAGTATCATGCACTGATATTTAAAGATGAAGCCAAATTATATCCTGGCACCTGGAGCCATCTCTACACAAGAGCAAGTTGTTAAATTGACCAGCAATTTACAAGGACCCTGTTTAACAGGTCAGCAGCTTTCTATTATGCAGATAGCTCTTTGTAGATACAAATACATTTTATAGCTTTGTTTTAGACATACAATTACACTTCTATTGAAGAAGTCTTTGTCCAAAGGCTGCTCGTTTTGTAGATAAAGATCCTAAATCCAAGTCTGCTTTTGAACTTCTTTTTAAACCTAAGTCTCTTCAATTAGCAGCACATAAAATACTTTACACTGGATACAGCTCTTTGCAACTTATAGAAAAGAGTCCATAGAAGTTCCAGACACTCGCTAAACTAACATGCTTTAGGTGAAAGCAGGTTCTTGGGAATGATAGTAATAAAAAAAAAGTTAGAGATCACTGTGCAGATATTTTAAACAGAACCACATGCTTTGCACGAGCAGTTCTGACCCAGGAAGAGATGCTATCGAGTGCTGGAATTTTGCCCCAAGAGAAGTTACAGAAGGGGTAAGCCCATCAGTTTGTGGCAAACAGTGCTGCACAGTATGTGCACCACCGTTTGTGTACCCCGACAACCTGTAAGATACCATTCTAGCTGCTAAGTAGCTCCTCAGAACTAAGCGCTGTGTTCAAGTTACAGAGCTATCATCGTACCCCATGGCCAAGAGCTTTGATGAAGCCAGGTCCTTTCTTGTGGTCCGTCTTGAAGAACTGATGAGTGAAGTGTTGGGCAAAGAACGTGAACATCACATTTGTGCCTTGTGGGTCAGGAATAAATTTTTTCCTTAGCAAAAACTTCTCCACAATCAGCTTTGAATCTGGGAGCTCTTTCTTACCTGTGAGAGAAAGAAATAGTGAAATATTCACAACTATGTTTATGCAATGCTTAATTTTGTTCCTAACAACAAAAAGGCTTAAGACTTTCAATGTATTATTGAAGTATAGCAGCATACAAATAAGGGGAATTATCTGCTTTTCTATGCTCACTTTCTTGATTTTACTAGGAATTTATAAATTCCCTGTTTTTAGCATGTAACTCAATAATGAGAACCAGAATAGTTCTCTTTTAGGTCTTTACACAGCGATCCAAGACATGGCTATTCTTAAAGCCAACTGCACTGAAAAGAGGTTACAGACAAGCAGGTTTCGTGGTATTCTCTAAGACGATAAGTAGAAATTCCTAGAATTATGCACTACACATTTGATTTAATCCTACCTTTAACACCCATTGGTGTTGGGCAGTCAAGTCCTACTGGTGGAAGGCTTCTTGTGTAATAAGAAAGATTGGAATAAGCTTCCCAGCTTTTGTAATTATAATCACTGTTGTAAGTTGGTGGGCTGTCAATAAAGTGTGATCTTGCTGAAAAAGAATAGAACATTTTTTTTTAACTGTACATTTTAGTCTCAAAAAGTAAATCACAAGGCCAGAGCTCTTCCATATATTTTGGCAGCAGTTGCATTCACAAATTCCACTCATATCAGCTACTGATAGCTGATGGGATTACAGTTACTGAATAACAGGATTATCAACTGGATCCAACTATTAACATGAGCAATTTGGTGCAAAGTTTATGGTAGCAAAATCTTGGATTCTATTAGAAATTAGAGCAAAATGCATTTCCATTTCAAAGCATGTTTCATAGAAGTCTGCACCATGCAGAAATCTTAAGTTTTGGTTAGAGTGTTTTTACCTTAGGGCTTTTCAGCTTGCTAACTTTATATATGCACCAATCAAGTCCGATATTCTTGTGCCCTACAAGTAACTTCTGCCAATTAAGAGGACTAGATGTGAGAATTCATACTTACACGTTAATACATATCTCATAATAGTATCTCGTAAGAAGGGAATGTTGTTGACAATATTCCAGGCTCCTTTGAAGTGGGTGAGGATGTAGTGGACAGTATTTGGCGAAGGTTTCAATGTTAGCTTCAGCCACGTGAAGAATTCCGCTGTGAGCATCAATGGAAAGATTGTTGTAAATTAGCTATTGAGAATAGTCTGCAATCCCGGAACTGAATTCTCAAATTTCGTTTCCATGAAAAAAAAAAAAAAACAAACAACAACCCAGGGATTTAAGATACTTACGCGTCGTGCAGTTTTCCCCATAATATCCTGTCCTTGTGCAGTCACATTCGTACTGATTAAATCCCGTTGTCATGCATACTCCTCTGTTCTGGCAAGGGTTCGAGCAGCAAGGGTTGGCTAGAATGGACCCGAACACTCCGATTAGCATCTTACACAGCTACAGTGGCATTCTCACCTCACTACGCTGACTTTTCGACAATCCCCTGAAGTTTAATGCTTATCAGGAAGACAGAGAGCGAGTTCCCTAGTCACACGAGCCTTTGGGCTCCTACAGGCAGGAATTATTAAGAAAATCACGGGTACTTGTCCGTGTCTCCTGGCAGCCATGACCCTCCTCAGAAGGGCTGGATGACCTCACGCAGGCCCAGGGAGGCCTGACACCCTTTCTACCATACATCAGCTATTCGAGAAATCGCAAGAGAATACAGAGCACGAAAAAAAAAAAATAGGAATAATAACGAATTAATCCATTCCGCATCGGAAAAGAAGAGAGAAGAAACCCCCACGCGTGGTGTGACTGGCGTCCATCGGCGGCGGGACACGCTCCTGCCGCCGTGAGGGGCCGGAGGGGACTCACCTGCGTGGCCGGTGGCCAGCAGAGCGGCCAGCAGGGCGCAGGGCAGGATCATGGCCCGGCGGGGCTGTGCGGGACTCTCGCTGCGGCTCAGGCTCGGAGGGTGCTCGGCGCCGAGAACCCAATGCCGCTCCCAGGTAGGCGCCCGCCTATTTATTCCTGGCGCCGTCAGTGACTCACCCGCCCGCCGCCGGAAACTATCACGAAATTGGGGATTTCTCTTCCCTTTCGCGTCGCGCCGCCCCGCCGCCTCCGCCGCTCCCACCTGCCGGGGGCCGTGGCCCTCCGCCCGCCCCCGGCTGCCGTCACGCTGTGGCGGGGGGCGCTGAGGTGGCGGCGGGTAAGCGGCGGGTCCGCGGCTCTTCCCGTCGGGACCCCCGGGGTGCGGGCGCTGAGGGGAGCACCCGCCCGTGGTGGTGAGGTAGGGGGGCTGCCGAGACCCCCGGGGGGCGGGCGCTGAGGGGAACACCCGCCCGGGGTGGGGGTGGTGGTGGGGCTGCGGGGACCTCCGTCCCGTTGGAGCCCCCCCCGGCGCCCTCGGGGAAGCGGAGGCGGAGGAGGGCCCCGCAGCGCCCGGGCTCGTCCCGTCCCCCTCGGCGTCTCCTCAGGGCAGGGAGCTTCTCCGGGGCCTCTCGGGGCTTGGCGGCCCGTTGTACCGAGGGAGGCAGGTGCGTGGGAGTTAAAGAGGGGCCAAAATTACACACACCCCCCGAGCTTTCTGACTCCCCCAAACTGCCCCTTTTCCAGTTGTTTTTTTCAAAATGCATCTCGTTCCTGCACCTGCCCGCCCTGGGGCTCTGCCGCGGCGGAAAACGCGCTTTTCTGACTGAAAAAGCGCCATGAAAACTCGGCAGGAGTTTTCCTCTTTGCCCGTCCGAAGAAATGAAATGAAACGGGCACAAAGCGCGGTACCATTCGTACCCTCCTGGCGCTGGGTTCTCCCCTTTGTCCCACGCAGCACCGAGCGATGCTGGGAACGCGGGTTTGAGGTTGTTAATGTGGTCATTTTAATATGTTCATTGAAGAAGTAGTTGGAGAACTTTTTTCCTCCGCGTGTGCGAAAGGGGGCTCGCTGCACAGCATGTGTGTCACAAGATAATGTGCGCAGAGGGGAGAAATGGATATTGAGCATGTTTAGTTGTATTTCTGTACACTGGTGTTTCTGACGAGACCAAATCCTGTTATTAGGCATCATATTTTGACATGACTGGTGACTTCTCCCCAGCACTTTTGCTTTAAAATGCCCCCCACGGCTCTGCATAGTGCCTTTGTAAACAAATCTTTTGCTCATTTCCTTGCAGCGCAGATTTTGCCATTTGGGGGATGCTTTACCTTTTTGTCATAGATTTATTTATTTTATTTTTAAATCAGTACGGTCCACTACTATTTTTAATCTTCATTGCGTGTGGAAAATGTATTATGAAATGTAAACTGATGTAAAACAGTTGTGCAATTCTCTCGCAGTGTGGTGCTGGGGGCTTGCTGCAGTCGGCCCCTCGCTCGCCCTTGATGTCAGCATTAAACACAAAACGGGGAGGGGAAATCCACTGCCCTTTCAATAAAAGTATCTTCTGAGGTTCAATGCTGGTCGCCCGTAAATTGCAAATCGGTGACTCTCCAGAAAGTGGATTTGGTCCAGTTTAAACAAAATCTTATTTTTGGCCCAGAAGAATTGCATTGTGGTCGGTGAATAATTTGTATACATCAGCAGTAGGTCATCGTACTGATGTTTTAGGGAATGTTTTACGGAATGGTGCATGAAAGCCTGTAATCGCCCGATTCTTTCCGCACAGGAAAAGGCATATATTATATAGTTATGTATTTACACAGATACGCGTAAAGAAACGACTGGGTTGAAGCAGAGGATGGCTGTCGGGGGCCTGATGCTGCGTGAGCCGTGGGTCACGGCAGGTTGTGGCTACCTGCGAGGCTTGTAGTTGTCGCTCAGCCTTACCGGGTGTGAAAGGGGGATGTTTTGTTCCCGCATTACGAGGTGTCATGAGCCAAATGGACTAATTATGAAGCACTGGTAATGTCCAGCGGAACAGGGTATGGAAAGGGACATATGGTACACACAGTGCTGTAGATCAAGGGTCTGTCTTCATAGGTTTTGTATGTCCATTTTACACTGATGTTATTCTGTCTTAAAAAGCTTTTATTGACACTGTTAGATAGTAAGACTTTACTGAAAACAGTAGGCAAGCGAGATGTTACATTTTAATAAGGTACACAGGAAAATGTAAATCCAGAAAATGTTTCTAGGGTGTAGAACCAGCAATGTTAAGGGGAAGACTGAACTAATTGTGTGCGGCTAGAGAATCACCCCTAAAATGATAATACGAAGCTAACTATGCTGTGATTTGGAGGACCCTGGGGATATAGGTAGCTGATATTGCTTCCAGTTTTTAATTCTTATAAATAACCAACGTGCAAACTGAGCAACAGGGCAGAACTCCAGCCTTGGCAGAGGACGCTTCTCCTTGGGAACCTACTCCCATGTTTGCACTGACTTCTGAAAATCCAAGGCAAATGCTATTGTCCTAATAATAATGATTTTTATGAGATGGCATTTCTGTGGAAGGGAGACTGGGGCTTTTGCAGCTGAAAAAACAGTCAGCACACTTCACCTTCCACCCTACCCTTCATATGGTGTGACGGGAGCTCTTTGAGTCTTGTTTTCGGCTGGGGAAGGTCACCTGTGTGCCTGATAACTGTGCTATAACTGAAAGGATTCTTCAGCTTTCCAAGATGATGGAAAATCAGGGAGATATGATAGTGCTGTTTTTTCTGAAGGATGCCCTTCCCCACTTGTTGGTTTGGGATTGTCTATAATAAAGAACTGGTTGTATGTTGGAATGGGAATTTTTCTTAAAATAGTTTGCTGTGGCAGGATTCGCCACCAGGTGGAGATTTTATGCACCAACTAACAAGTGCTCTCTTTTTTTCTTTTTTTTTTTTCAGCATATAAACAATCTTTGTAAAAAAAAAAAATAGTATTAGATTTACTTCTGCAATAGTTATTTTAAGTATCCTTTGGTCCAGATGAAAGCAGCCGGTGGAAAAGAGCAGTTTCCTCAACCTCGACATTTTTACATTGGCTGAAATTTCTGGAGGAGTTGATTCCCTGAAAGCTGTTTGTTGCTGTTTCTGTTCACCTGTTCCGTATGCGGGTTTAATGGCATATGAAAGGCTACATATAGAATATATATATTGACTTCACACCTCTTTGCTGAGGTCAGGTTAGTGTTTCCCTAAGGCAAGGTTTCAGCACGGTATTGGCAGAAGATACAGCAATCTGTAACAATCGATGTGCTTCAGTAATGCCATGAAAAGAAGGGGACTAAAGAGACTAAAGGAAAGTGATGGAGACTAAAGGAAAGACTAGGGAAAATATTGTCCCCCAGCACTGGTGCTACTCCCATTTTTACCCTGACTCCTGAAAATCCAAGGCAAATTGCTATTGTTCGAATAATAATGATTTTTCTGAGGTGGCATTTCTGTGGAAGGGAGATTGAGGCTTTGCAAAGCCCACCGCGTGTCTTCCTTGCTGGGCGTGTACAGCCTTTAAGAACAGTTTTCAAAGCAACAAAGTCTTTCCAGCAAATGCATTTCCCCCCCTGATTATTTTCATTCATTTTATCTGTAGCTGTGATTCAACGGGAAAAATTAGTAAATTCTTCAATTCTCATAGGGAATATTTGCACCTCTGAAGTGAAATTCGTCTCTGCCATTCTGGGACGTTTCTTAACAACTGCACGTGGAAATTAAGTCATAATTCTATACAGAGTGGAATATAAGCTAATACAGATTTTTTTGTCCTGATAGTAGATAGAACTCTACATGACTTGCTTTTGACAACTTTTAAGGAAGCAGCGAGTGTCTGAATGCAGAAGGATTCACTGAGTATTACTGCCCTCTTTTGCTGGGTGTTGTTTCTTATTGTATGACACGGTAAATGATGACAGCCAGCTCATTTTGCTCTTCTTACTGTTTAGATGATACCCTATTTGACAATAAGCTGTGTTAATTTAATAATTTACAAACAGTGAGGAGATGATGCGCAGTATTAAATAAAGGCACGTTTCTATTCGTAGTTACAAAGATCCACATCAGAGCCTTGCCAGGTTTATGTTCGCCACAAGCTCAGAGGTGTAACACGCCATGCATGTGTCTACCACAGCTGCTCCAGAGGAAACGTGGTGTTTGTGATACATGCACAGAGACTTGGGTGAAATATTTATAGGTACTTTATAAAACAGAATGAAAGAAAACACATTTTTTCCCTATCCATTGTTTGCATTTACAGTTTTCTATTAAAACAGAAAAATTGTGTGGCCAATAGATTGAATGTGTTACGTGAAAAGAACATTGGTAAAGCAACGAATCCTCGGATCAGCTAGTTCAAAGGAGCAAATGTTATTGAAATCAGTGGGGTTGCTTGCACTTAATCTAGTAGTGAATTTATCTTCCAGCCTTTTCAATAAGCTTCCAATGGTTTCCCTTCCTTTGTGATTGTGGGAATCTCATCATCGTGTTTAATTCACTGGCAAATGAGCCAGTTTTATTTCTTCAGTCTGTACTTTTCTGCTCTTTTATTGCAAAATGTGCTCAATCTGAAGTTTGCTATCACAGAAAGTTTTAATACATTGCATCTGGAGCAAAAACACACTCTGAGGCTGATGGGTACAAAGATACGATAAAAATCTGGGATGTTCTGAAAATGTTCTTGAAAATCTAAGGACCTTAGGAGGAAGCTGATGCCTTTAAGCTTCTTTTGCTGCCTTCTCCTAATCAGAAATGTGTTAACAGAGGTGTTCGGTTATTGCTTTAAACTTTCAGGTAATCACCCCCTGGTTTGTCTGGCCAGGCAACTGGGCTGTCAGTTCTCCATCTGTTTATTCTGTGTCCTCATGGAGCTCTCCAGTCACTTGGATCCTGGTTTCATTGGCTCCCCGAGCTTCTGCTGGGAAACAAAAATACTCCGTTACCTGGATTTAAAAACAAGGCAGGTTTATTCACTCTTCCGGGAAAATCACAGTAAAAAGGTGCCTCATTTGTGGAGTTTATCTAGACTACTTATTGTTGTCTGGAACACAAAAGAAATTTGTTCTAGTCAAAAAAAAATGGTATGAATATAGAGTAAGTGAGATCTGGGAACTGGACTGCCTTGCACTCAACAAAAATACCATGGGCAGTGATTGGCAAAATGCTTGTGCACAGGCTCTGGCTGCTTACACAGACCTCTTTCAGGGAGACAAGGAGCATGAGGCTGAGGTGGGAGGTGAGTGAAATGGGGTAACTATGGGCATTGACCATTGCTTAGGAAAGTGGGAGCATACCTTATTATCCAAGTCATTTTGGGTTCTTGTTTGTGGTTTTTTTTTTTCCTGCTGGAATTATGCAAAAAAAAAAAAAGCGTACAAAACAGGCAGATGGCATGAAAAGCTACAGCTAATTTAGGTAAGACCTGAGCAAGTTGGGCGCCTTATTTTTTTTCTTCCCTTTTTCAAAGAAGCTTACCTTTGCACTCCAGCTGCTGAAGAAGACACATAAATCCACTGCTTGTGTTTTATTTGGAAGCCAACAGGAGTTTTGGGGGATGCTTTCCGAGGTGGAAGATTGTAATTTCTATCATTAACATCTGCTTGGACTAAACCCTGTTCAAGCAACCCTTTCCATGCTTCTGTTTTCATTTATGTCTCTGAGTTCTTGTTTTAATCCTCTGTCATTCTTTACAGATTCAGTTAAGAGTCAGAAGTGACTTTACGTCAAATTTAACTATCGAGACCAGATGTGAAATGAGACACCTGTACACCTGAAGACTTCATCTTCATTGTTCTGCATCATGGCCAGGTTTCTCCCAGGTAGGCCTGTTTGCTTTGCAAATTCTTTGCCAGTTACCTCTGTTATAATGTGGCTACAGGGCATCTACACACTTCTTGGTATGGGTTAAACATCGATTTGTCACAAAACTAGAGAGAAAAAGAACACAGTTCCTCATTAATAACAGCTAAAATGTGAATCTCCGCTTTATCCAAGGTGAGGTTGAGCTCTTTGATTTGGGAGGTGACTAGACAGTGAATTCATGTTATTTTAAATGAAAGTTAATGAATGAAGCCTCAGCAGAATGGCTTCCAGAACCATGTGTTTTGATTATTGGATTAAATGTATTAGACAATATTATTCTTTTCCTCATGTGCAAACTTGGTAGTCACAAATTCAGTCCTGCCTGACTAGTTCCTGAAAAACAAGCCCTAAATGACTTAAACTCAGTTTGAAGCACTCTAGGACAAACTTTTTCCAAGGCATGTAGACATATGGAGTATGAAACACAACATTTTTATCCCATGTGATAGTTTCAGTTTGAGGCAGAGGCTTACCCTGAAAATTTCATCCTAGCTACTGTCTGTCCCATTTTTTTTAGGCAGCAAGACTTTTAATTTCTTTATATGGTGAATGTAAAGGAAAAGGACACAAACATAAGCTACTAGTTTTTGGCAGCCACACTGTGGGTCAGATCTGTGGATTATTTTTTTTTTAATTTCAAATAATTTTTCAGAGACTTTGGTTGGATGCACTCATCTATGGGCTTTTCTTCTTATTGGAACACAAAATATTTTTTATTCTTATTTGAATGAAGAAACCCAAATCTTCTTTATTGGCAGTCAGGTACTGAACTTAAACTGTGAACTTCTTTTCTATTGTGATTCAGTTCTCTGGGGTTTTTTTAGCAAAGCCCCTGTTTTTTTCTCCATGCAGCCTCAATATGCTTTGTATTTCCTATGTAGACATTTGATCACAGTTAGCTCTGAAAAAGACGTCATCAGGTTTTGTAACTCCCTTACATAAAGAAGCATCAGCTGACATTTTATCTGCTTTTTGTCATCTCACAAAACGGCTGTAACTCATATTAGGGTAATTACTTCTCTAATGCCATTTATAGTAAGTATTGTATATCAAAACAATCAAAAGGCTGTCTCTCTGTGGAAAACCTCCACAGAAAATCCACCCATAGAGAGAAGATTTGCAAATATTTTGTGTCTCATTGCAGATGCTGGAATTTTCTCTTACCTAATTCCTGCTTAACTTTTTAGTAAATTCTTTCATCCAGTCTCACGCTCTTTTGTTGTGCAGCTGAAAGCTGGACTGTTGTTATGCAGCGGATAACATACTTTGTAATTTTCCATTGCTTTCCAGCACGCTAACATTAAACTGGATGAAGGAAACTAGTAGGTTTGACTGAGTAGAACATTGTTTCAGTGTAATGTTTTTTTTACATAAAACATCTCTTTGGGTAATAAAGTTTATTTAGTTTTATTCGTTAGTCCCTTTTCTCGTTCAGTTTACAGAAAGTAAACATTATTTCTGCAGTGAAGATATTTTTTTTTTCCTACAAGAGCATTTACCAGATCAATTTACAACAGTGTAAGAACTGCTGTTCCATCTAGTAACCTCTGCTCTGCAGGGTTTTGTAAGGTTTTTCTGAGAATTCATAGTTTCATAAGGTGAGCTGCCTTTAGTCACTAAAAGAAGTCCCCAGATCCTGTAGATACGGTATTCATAGATGTGTACATCAAATACAAGAGCTGAACCCAGGATGTGATACAAATGCTCCTTTGTCATGTAGCTGAAACCCAGTCGTCTGTTGTGGAGGTGTATATTGTATCTCTGATAGAATCACTTGCCAAAGGAGAAAAAAGGAAAAAAAGCAGCAGCATTTTAGCATAAACTGCATAAAACAAACCATGGTACAGTTAACTGAATGGAAGACTGAACCTAATTCTATTTAAAACATTTATCCACATATGTAACTATATACACTATATAATATAGTCCACGTATATAACTATGGATACAACTATATATAACTAAAAATCATCTGCATTCACAGAGTATTATCATCAAGCACTCAAAAAAAAAAAAAAATTAGCACTGTCTAAGTGTGGCTCACGTACTTCTTCTAATGTGGCCATTTGTGTGATGGGATGCTGAATTTTGTCCTGGAAGGCTTTGGTGCGTGAGGTGATGCAGAGCGATACAGCTCTGTGGGCACTTCCAGTCTATAAAGGTATGTGATTGCCAGTGACTGTGCAGAGATGGATTTATTTACTCAGTTCATTGTAAACTTCTGTCCTTAAAGCAACGCTTAATAGAAGTATTGGGATATTTTTACAGTCTTAAGTACGCAAGTGTAATATCTCATAAGGATTTTCCACTCTCTTAGCTACGGATGAGTTTTCATCCAGGTCTAATATACGGCAATAAATTTTCTATATGTGAAGCTCACATGTGAATAACACTTGTTAAAGCTTATGTGTACAGTGCAGTAAGACTATTTGTTAGAGCTTTAACATTTTCAATACATGATGGGACTTTGGATATCAACAGCAGAATATCACAAGGTGGATACACCCAGAGTGCGTATTCACCCACACCCACATTCAGTGGAGATTTATTTCGGAGCGAGTCAGTGGAAGCATGAACTGTCCTCAGCTTGTCCTCCGCTTTTCGAACACTGCCTTGCAAGTATTGCAAAGGCTGCTGTGAGGCTGCTGTACTTGCTGTGATCAGCAAATTAATTTTAAAGTAACTCCATTGGGGGTTGTAGTCTGATCAAACAGGGCTTGTTAAGTAATGACATTCAGTGCTTTGAGAAGGGGGCAGCTCCACGCTGCAACTTCTTGTGAGCCTTCACTCAGCGCCTACAGAAGAAGATGCCATCGAGGTATATTTTTCATTGAGGACTATTCGTGGATTAAAATGCTGATATTAAGACGCTGAGTTCATTAAAACTGACTCTAGCTCTTCACAGCTGGGAGGCTGGAGGAGTCATCTGATGTCAGACGAACAAAAATGTTCCATGACACAAACCTCTTTGGGATGGACAGCGGACCGTGCCCGCACAAATTATGGTAATAGCTTGCACCAGGGTCGGGAGGTTCCTGGAGCAGGTTGTGCCCTGTGCAGGCTACCCAAACTCCCAAGTCTCCTCTCTAGTTATCTCCATTTCCAGAATTAAATCGGCAGTGTTTTCCAATATTTTTGAAATGGCTTGTCACTTTGCCTCACGTCCAACATACTCTTACAATTAAAAAACTAGGAAGAAATTAAGAAATAAAAGGACTGAAATGATATTAAATGAGCTGGTTACTTGTGAGAGAAGTGGACTGAGAGACCGGATAAAAATTGTTCCCCTTGATCCTCTTCCTTAAAAGACCTTTAGAAACTCAGGCTAGTGGGTAGCTTGCTGTAATTATTCAGTTACCAGTGGGAATTGAAGGCACTTTTAAGAAATACTGTGAGTTAAACTACTTAGGTCGGAACAAGAGTTTTAATCCAGGAAGATTCTGCCAAGAAAATGTATGGCTCAGGAGAGAAAATCTGGAGAAAGTTCTGCCTTTTTCAAAGCGAAATTAGATGATTGTGAAGTAGACATCACATCATGTTATGTCTTGCCAAGACATATGACTCTAAGCAAAGGCAAATAATTTAGAAATTGTTCAAATGCTTTTATGCCTTTTGAGACAGCCAGTTATGTCATGGCATAAAAAAACGGCTGGCTCGCTGCGCTTAACAGCAAGTCTCTGAGGGAAGTAATGCGATTGCGATACTCATCAGGAAATAAAGTCTCAGTTTTTTAAATTTCTTTTCCCTAGATTTTTCAGTTAGGGAAAACGTATAATGATCAAAAATATAAGAATAGAAAATAAGTAAGGAGATACAAACACTGCGGTGGCTGTAGGAGACCAGACCCACAGCCCATCTAGTTTAGCATCTGCCAGGGAAAACACTGAACCTTTCCTTTTGGTGCTTGAGCTGTTACAGGTTTCAGCCGATGTGCCCCAAAAGGAACATCATCTGCTTATGGTTTCTATTTGTGTATGTTAGTGAACCAGAACCTGGCGAACTACACTGCTGCAGAGCACCTTGTGCCTGTAGGAATGCCCCTTCACAAAAAGCAAAGCGAGGGAATGCCTCCTGGAAGGATGTTTTCTCAGAAACGGGTATGTGTCTTATTTGTTCCAGATACTGAATTGTCAGCATACAGGTCAAAGGATTAACTCATGTGTAGCTGAACATCTCATTACTGTGTGCAAGAGTAATGCCTTTGATCTTGTGAACAGCTTTCGTTATTGTACTCCACACAATTCATCCGATATCATGAATTTGGATGGTGTTTCTTTGTGGAGCAATTGTAAATTTGGTTTAATATTGACATGACTCGCTTCCACTAGTTTTCTGTTTACCCAGAGGAGGTCTCAAAAATATTTTTGGCTTTATTTCTCATCGTAACCCTCAGTGAAGAGAAGATAACTCAGACAAAACCAACTGAAAACATTCCAGCTTGTCTTGTTGAGTTGTTTCCACCAGCTGTGGAAATTCTGTGCTGGTGCCGCTCTGTGCCTTGCTGTGTGCTCCTTAGAGGTAGTTCATTAAGTAAATGAAGGCTTTGCAACGTGTTTTGGCAATGCATGCTATTTTGGGTTTTCATTTCACATGGCAGTTTTCCTGGGATTGTTTTGGAGAGAGTTGCCAGCAACCTCAGGGCAGTCAGCCCTCGGCTTTGACTTGAGGCCAGGTTTGGATGGAAATAGCGAGGGTGTATTTCACCATTATAGAGTTCTGTCTGGGGAGCTAATTTTATGCTGGTGCCCCCGAGGAGTCGTTGCTTCTTTGAGCTGCCACCAGTTCCTTTGAAGTGACTGGTTCCAGACCATTGCAAAGGCTCTCACCATCTTGCGATAGGCCTTCAGCGGTTCCTAGGTCAGCAGATGGTGGCAGGGACGATGGGGATTACCATTCCCAGCTCTTGCTGGGACAAAAAACACCTGGCACTCTGCAGTGTGTGCCCTTCCTCTCCACTTGATGTTTGTAGGGAAGGGCTGTAGCTCCTATGCAGATAGCTCCCCCGCGGCTCACTCTAACCACAAACGCGGCTCCCGAAAAGCTCCTCCACCCTCTCTCCTGGACTCAGTGAACTCAGATGATTCTGGGTCAGGCCCCTGGGCATCTCGGGGTAGCTGCTAATGGAAGTGTGGATGTGGCAAGGAAGACCTTGTGAACTTCCTCTCGGTGAATTCATTTGAAATAGCTGGTGCCCCTGCCTGTATCAATTAAATACCGAGTGTTTTCACGCAAAGTGGTTCTTAGGTGTTGTAACTTAGCTCTTGGGGATTTTGAAATGTTTATAGACTTTCCAGAGGGTAGGAAAGAGGAGAAATATTTATGTGTAGAACATTTTGTCGTTTCACTTCACTGGTAAGAATGATTAGCCCCCTTGCCCAAGGCTCCTTATCCCTCGCTCTTAAATACTAATGAATGTAAATGACATAAAGGCAGTACTGTGAGAAGTCATATATTATTGTCACACTATGAGCAATATTGAATGGGGAAGAAAAAACCCTAACAAATGCAAAGCACTTTGCAGAGCAGGAATTACTAGGTAATCTGGATAACAGCCTTTTTCTATTTGCTGCCCTTCACTGCCCATACAGTATTATGGTATCAGTTGATTTCTTACCCACTACCAAACAAGCCTCTGCAGCTCCAAGGAGATTTACATTGCAATGTTTTGGATACTCTACAAGTCTTATCTTGGGGATGGAATATTTTAGTGTTTGCCAATTACCTGGAAGTCCTCCTCAGCACAAGGCAGCGTAAGATTAATGTGAAATAAAGAATTTATGCTCAAGATCAAAATTCGGACAGTTAAAATCTTTGTGGCAAGCAGGAGTGAAACGAGCCTGTGTGCAGAACTCCATCTTCAAGTCCAAAAGGTTTCTTACACTGCTACCAGCCCGTCAGTGAGATAACACTTACCTGACCATGTAACAGGGGAACCAGTTCCTATGCAAAAACTATGACTTTAGGCTTGCAGTCATCAAAAATAGTATTGATTGGGATAATGTGTTTCATTTTTATACCCTAAGCCTGTTTGGATTTCATCCAGGTGAAAATCTCAAAACCTCCCCTTCCCAGGGTGTTCTGATTCCAGCTTAATTAGGAGGGTAATTTTAATTTTTCCTCTTGCTAAACTTTTCCTTTTTGCTCCGATGCTGAACTAAAATATTAATAAATTTTT
The DNA here is from genome assembly GCA_008658365.1 of Alca torda. Classification (NCBI taxonomy): domain Eukaryota; kingdom Metazoa; phylum Chordata; class Aves; order Charadriiformes; family Alcidae; genus Alca; species Alca torda. The sequence continues at coordinate 6,902,180 of CM018087.1, read as the reverse complement.
AACCTGTGGATTAAAAAGAGGCTTTCCCACCTGGCATAGCTATGTCCTTGTCTTAAGGTGAATCTTTTTCTCTCGTTTTGAATTTCACATTTCATATAACCATTTTTAACCATCTTTTTAAGTTAGCGATGTCTGGGGATGACTTTGGGATGGAGTGCTCAGCCCTGAGCTCTAATCCCGGTTATGCCTAAGGTCAGGCACTCACGAACAGGAACACTGCTGGGAAAGCTACAGAATGCGTCTGTAAATGTAGTGATCCCTGCCATATCCGTATTCGTATCCAGGTCTGAAAGGGTATATTTGAAGCTTGCGGCAAACAGTGTATTTCACATTTGCATAATTTTTGTTAAAAATACAGCACTTTGCTTTTTCCTGAGTATACACAAATTGCTTTGTTTTGACAAGAGCTGAAAGTATTTCAGTCCAGTCCGGAATACGGACTCGCCCTCTGCCTCATTCTGTGCATCTGTCCTAAATTAGAAGCGTGGCTTCCTAGAGAAGTTTTTTATGAAGATGGCCTATGTTTTTTTCATTGTTTGAATCAATGCTGGAAGACAACAGGCACTTTGGAAAACATGAAAAGCAGAAGCTGGACAGACAGTTTTGCAAGAACTGCGGCTGAAAAGCGTCCAAACTGGCTTTCATGGATTTGTTTAAGGACCCACATAAAGCATTTCGTTATGTTTTGCACTGGACACGGGGTATTTGAGTGAGTCTGCTCCTCCTGTGCTCACAAAAGTTATGGAACAGAATATTTGATGCTAATTTGTGCCTGATTCAGGTGATGGATTTCATCAAGAGCTGGATTTATTTGCTGAACTAAATATTTCTTCAAAAGTAACTCTCTGTTCCTGGTAATTTGAGAATGAGTCCTCATTTTGTTGGTATCTGTACAAAAAGGAGTAGATAACCAAAATCTCCTTTTCTCCCAACCTTCTAGCTTGTACCCTCGTCTTTTTCCAGTGAGAACAAAGCTGAAAATGCCTATTTTGAGAGTTAGTATACCTGCTGGGTATTGCAGCTCAGGGGGAAGATACATATAAAAACCTCTGGGGAGGGAAAAAAAAAAGGAAACAAACTTTATTTTGCTAACTTGAAAAATAAAAGATAATAATTAACATTAAGGTAAACAACAGTAACAGAAAGAAATGTTTTGTTTAGTTACTGAATAAAGCACCATTAGGCAAATTAGAGTGCAAATTTGAATTGACGTGTAAATTGTACGGGGAATTCATCCTAAAATAATCCATACAAATTTTGCGGTAGTGGTAGCCACCTTTCTTGTTCTTTGAATTCATGCCACCTCCTTTTGTCCGTATGACATGTGCCATGGTTCGGGAGCTGTGTGAGGGAGGATTGTTTGCCTTCTCTAGTTACAAGAACTGTTCGGGTTGTCAAAACCCCCACCTCTTGAAAAGCCTGGGGATTATGGTGAGCTGAAGGCTCCGCAAGACCAGGTTATTCCAGTGTAGCTGGGATGGCGTCTTCAGTTCAGAGACTGGAATTAATAAATAATGGACATGGCTAGTTGATAGTTTTTGTCTTGCTGTTCTTTTGTCTGTTTGACAGCCCAGAGAATAAGGGTGAAAACTTAGCAAGGCTGAAAATGATCAGCTGTTTGTAGCTTCTCCTCCCCTGTCTTCCCATTTCCTCTTCGAAAAGGAAAAACGTTGGCTTTCAAAATATTTGCAAACTGCAAATGTGCAGCAGGTTGCTGTCGGCTGGGTACGTGCATGAATGTGATTCAGGTCCCTTTTTGCTTAAGTTCGTGAGAGTGTACAATTCATGAATAGCAACGTGCATATGTCTCCTTCTGTCTCCTCTCTCTGGTTCTGACCTCAACATTCTCCTTGCCAGCTTTTCACGTTTTATGAACTCTACTAGGATAAATACACGTAAGGCTTAATAAAATATATCGAAGCACAGGAAATTAAAATTAATTGTAAAAAAAGGTAACAAAAAGAAATAATATCAAACAAATTAACATTTTTTGGGAGAGGACACAAAAGTTTATCCACACAGCTGAGAGCTCCCAAAGAGATTACTGATTTGCTTGCCAGGGAATACAATTAGAGAGGGCAAATTTGAGTAGGACCTAACTACATGCAGGTCATCGCAGTCCACTCGAGTGGACTGTATGAACTCGAGCAGTGTAATTTAAACTGAGATAGACTTTTACATTTTTCATACTCATTTTAGATGTAAGTAAAAAAATGTAGGTTTTTCCTTTGGCATACTTGTGCTTTTAGTCAATGATGACATTTGATAAAGGATCAAGTGTGGATAGTTGGGGATCCACTATACAGGTATGATTTGTAACCACACTTTTTTGGGTATAGCTAGGCGTATTTCTGCATACTTTTCTGTAAATATGTGCTTGAGTTTAAAAATGTTAACACCTAGTCTAACAAGTCATAAAGAGCATATATGCATCTGTGTATAGCTTTTCGGGGCAACCAGGTTGAGAGGAAAATGTCTGAGCAAATCATAAAGGTTCACAGATATTTGGCATGAGAGGGACTCATTACCATCTGTTCCCGACGGTACAGAAGACACAGTCAAAAACCAGCACAGCCCCATCAACATCAGATGAACAGAGGAGCTACAATTAAGACTTGATAGCCATCATCTCTTTTCTTTTGTGTCTGTCGTGGGTAGGGCCAGACTGGCCACTGAGATGAACGACATAAAATTGGTTCTGTTTTACCTTGAACCAGGACAGTGTCATTGAAGGAAACCTGACCACACAACCTTCAAACACCTTCTTGGTTCGTGAATGCTGATCGGGCTGCTCCGACACATACAACCTAGTGCTTGCGATCCCGTGGGTATGAGAGTGCGCATTTGAGTAAATGAAATCAGCTTTGCTTTAAAACAAAGTCACCTTCCCCTTCTATGAGCTCTTACACTGAGCTTTGATCCGTTGTTACTCCGATGTTATTTCCTCCACACTTTGTTTTTCCAAAGGCAGCAGCAGTTTTTCATACTTATTATTTGGGTGACTTGGGCTTTATTAGGCTTTAACTTTGTCAGAAAAAAAAATGTTTTAGGTACCAATTTTTCAGTGACAAATTTATTATTCATTTTACCTCTCCAAGCCTTTAAATGCCTTTCAGAAAGCTTCTGTGAACTAATGGTTCTCTTTGTGCTGTCTCGTTACAACTTAAAAATGGGAAAGGTGGAGGTAAAAAAAGGTTGGTCTTGTGAAGGACTTTGATTTAAACACATCCTGTGAATATCTACACTGCAAGTGGCACAACCTTGTCCCCAAGCTTTAATACACAGAATTATGATGAGGAAAAGTGGTCGGTCATGCATGTGCTATTGTCATGGTGTGTGCAGCATGTAAGGTCCAGTTCATGAATTTAACAGTCCTTTGCTGAATTGGATTAATTAATGCTGACTTGAACTGACATACTTCGCTCTAAAGAGCCATGTATCTCTACAAGGGTAAAAAAAATACAAGGAAAAGCTTTAGAAATAGCTAAACCTGGAGAAAATTTAATGGGAGGTTGTGGGTTTCTTAAGCTACTAACACAAACCCCAGAACGAAGATAATGTAGGTGTATGTATTGTTACAGGTTTTTGTGTGATGCTTCTGTTGCTGTTCCAACTTGTAACCCATTCAGTTTAGAGGAGGGTGAAGATCCATCTATGTATTTCCATGCAGCAGTGGTAGTTATTTATATTCTGTGTTTAAGATTAGAGATAATGACTTAAGGAGATAAGTATCCTTAAGAGCAAAAGCATTGCTCCCTTCTATATTAATAACATGCGAACATACGGATCATATGAATGTGCTCAAATCTGGACTTAATCACAGTCTCAAAGCTTCTGTCATTTGCGAGCAAGTGTCTTGCTTATTCTAACAGAACATGGGAAGAAAAATAGGGTTTTATTTAAAAGAAAGCATAGTATTAGGAAGTGAGTAATTATTTTGTGTGTCTAGTTTGTCACAAATTTCCATGCTTGCCTTTTTATGCAAGGCACTGCATTATTGTGTTAGGCTTTATCCCTGAAGAGATGAACCAGTTCTTCCAGAACTGGAAGAAGAAGGGTGACTTTGAGATTAAAATTAGGGTTTTGCCATTATCTTCATGTGTAACCTGGTGAGAATTGTTCAGGCTCCTGTGCTGAATTCCTAAGTGTAATAGTGGAGGAACAGGACTTATTTGTCACCTTTGCCTTGCTGTCTGGGCAGGGCACTCTGCTGAGTTCCTGTAGAATTTAACATACCTGGTTTCCAGTGTCCGTGGGACTCTCTGGTGTTATAAATTGCAAATAATCTCCCTAACAAGATGGATTGAAGGTTTATGATTGTAAACTCTGGACATTAGGTGTGATCTATGCTTATTGGATTGGCCCTCTTTATACCTTTTCAATTAAGATAAATTTTGAGGTCCCTCTTAAGGCATGTTGAGAAGGGATCTGCAAACATTATTGTGTTTGGAGAAAATTTTTTGGGAAGTGCTCACATTGTTTAAATTTAAAATGTAGATGAATACTGTACCTGATACATGGCTGTTGTATCTCTACCTTTGGCAGGGGTAGGTGTGATTTAATGACTCAGCTTTCTGCCTAATACGGGGTATTTGTTTCCTATCAGCAGCACTAGGTGGCACACAAGGTACCTCAGAGTACCTCGCTGCAGGAGCTGGGGTTTACTGCCTTGGGTCACCAGTTGAAATGGTTGTGCTGAGCCTGTGGCTCACACTCCAAGGCCTCTTGCCGTCTATTTCAGCTTATTGAAAAACCCAAGAGATGCTGAAGCGGTTCTTGACGACAGCAATGCCCATTCGCCACATCTGGGTGTATTCTGCTGCCTTCCTGAATTCTACTCAGACTTTAAAATGAAAAATCACCTGAGAGTAACGCGCATATAGCTGACAAAAAGCAGCCTCAATATGGAAGTTCATCCATTCTTACTTCCCATAATTTACAAGGAAGATGGAGGCTTGGTGGTCTGTGGGGTCTATAGGACAAGAGGAAACAGCCTCAAGTTGCGCCAGGGGAGGTTTAGGATGGATATTAGTGTCCCGGTTTGGGCCAGGTTGGCCAATGACAAGATGACAGATGCTCTCCCCACCTCTTGCTCTAAGGAGAGGAAGAAGAAAGATAAACAGATTTATGAGTTTAGAAAAAAAACGAAACTACTTTAATGAAATATTAATAATAAAATAAAAAAGGAAATAATGGAATATATACAAATATACACAAAAACATATCAAGCTTCCAGGGAGATGGCACTGGGAAAGTTCCAGACTGGACTCAGTGACAAATGGGAACTAGAACACAGTGACTGGGATCAAAAGGCAGATGAGCTGACAGGGTCCTCCTCAGATGTCAGCCATTGAAGAAAGTGAGCCACTGAAGAAGCAGTCTGTTGGAGAGGAGCCAACCTGACCCCTTTGCTCCCTCAGTTTTTCTACTGAGCATGGCAGACAGGCTGGAACACCCCACTGGTCAGTTTGGGTCACCTGGCCTGTCCACGCCTCCCCACAGCTGCAATCCCTCCATGGGGTAAGAGCCAAGTCAGCAGACCCTTGGTGGCCACGGCAATAAGCGTGAGCAAGAGCCACTCTCACTGAACGGGAAGTTGGCTCTGCTCCACTCCAAACCAGGGCGATAAGGAAAAATTTCTTCACCGAAAGGGTTGTCAAGCATTGGAACAGGCTGCCCAGGGAAGGGGTGGAGTCACCATCCCTGGTGGTATTTAAAGGCCGGGCAGACGTGGTGCTGAGGGACATGGGTTAGTGCTGGGTTTGTCAGTGTTCGGTTGATAGTTGGACTCGATGATCTTGAAGGTCCCTTCCAACCAAGGCAGTTCTATGATTTCTATGATATGAAAGTATTATACTAGCATTTGTTTAGGTCCATCTGTGCTCAGACCTAGCTTGATGTTTTTTCAGACACGAATTCATATGACGTCCCTCTGGTTGCTTACCCACATGTTCTCTGCTGCTTAATAAGTTGTTGACTGGGTATCACCTCTGCTTTTTCAGTTGTGGCTCATAGCCAGCACATTTCCATCTGAAGTTGATCCTGATCTTGATACCTAACTACCTACTTACATATGTCTCACTTGGAGCAAATTGTTTACCTGTATCTTGTATCTCTTCTAGCGAAAAACGCAGTGCAGTTGCATTTATGGCTTAGGTACATGCCTGTCACTATCCAAAAAATCAGATTTCCCCAGTCCTTCAGGCAAATGAAGACAAAGGAGTGGCAGAGCAGGATCACAGCTAGGAAGCTATAAAGGCGTCAACATGAGTCAGCAGATAAATTATCTGAGAGAAGAGAAAAGAAATTAAAGCTGATAACCTAGTCAAGCCATCTTTCCACATGGTTAAGAGCTGGACGGGGCTGTGTCCTGGGGAAATATTCAGGAATTGTGAACAAGGACTCAGCGAATGATGAGTCAGCTGAGGCGGGAAACTCTTTGTTATACAGAAGAGCGGCTTGGCTACCAAAGAGTGATGAGTGTCCCGATGGAAAGCATCATTCTTAATCTTCCAGCTTCATCAACAACGATTTGTTAAACCTGAGCAGGTCCAGCTGCATAGAGGAAACCTCAGCTGGTAAGTATTTCTCTTTTGGTCTCTTTTATCTTTCTTGGTTGTGAGTAACCGATATACACAATGATCCAGATTGTGTTTGCCTCGGTTTTTGTGCGTGTTACTGGCTCATACTGGACAGATGTACTTTAGCAGATACAGAGCGTGTGTGTGTCCACATGTAGCACATCCAGCCACATAAACATGTACTTGAGGATTTTCCGAGAGTCCAGTGTGAAAAAACAATTTGGTGTGTCTGAAATTCTAGATCTAATTCCAATCTGGATAAGAAATCTATAGTGTGTAACTTCTGAATGGTCTGGCTGTAGATAAAATTTTAGATAAAATGTAGATAAAATCTTTAAATTAACCAGTTTTGGAACTTGTGATTGTTTCGATGTAACGTAGATTATTTCAAGCTAATAAACTAAGTGATTCACATGGATGCAGAGGCTTTGGTGTGGTGCTGATGGTTTCGCATTGTCACCATGCTCTGTGGATACCATTTACACCAGGGGCTTGTTGCACTCAAAAAATGGTAAAATTAATGATGGCAGATCTATTTCCTGGCCTTCCGCCTCATCCTTTCCTCCTGCGTTTCCATCCAGTCACTTCAGCCTGTGGATGAGAAAATGGCACAGGTATTTCTCTAATTTGGGAAGGAAGTTCAAGAATGTGCACTGGGCAGCAGAACCTGAAACATTGCATAACGCCACTAAAAACATACAGAGCTCGTCTGGCATTGTCAGAGTCGGCATCGATGAGAAACAGCGTACTTTGCTAGAACAAACAGTTCCCTATTAAGACACAGTGCAAACACAGGGATGTCCTCCTTGAGATTCTTTTAATTCTGGAGAGGTTTTACCATGGTGCTAAATTGAAATTGGAAATATCTTTTCCATATATTTATTAGGGAGGAGCAGTTGGGTTTTTCTGCTGAATCTTTCCTTGCTGATGACCCTCTGTGTCTGCCAGACTCCTCGGTATTTTCCTTCTGAGTCATTACGCTTGTCTGGCAGATGAATAAAATGTATTGTATATGTAAAAAACATAAAAATCTAGCTATAACAAGTATGCCAAGTGTGAAGTAAGGGTGATGTGTGGGGAGTAGGAGTTAGCTATCTCTACACAAGATTCTCCTAAGCTTCAGTAAGCGTGTCAGGAAGAAGGGGTTCACTTTGGCAACCAGGTTTTCTGACAAGAAAAGCAAGGACTGTTAGCCTGGATTTATAAACTGGGCTGAGTTTTAACTGTAACAATTGTCAGCTTCAAATTCTTGCTTGGTTCTTAGAAACAGTTAAACATCTTGATGTTTTTACACTGAAGAATAAAAGTTTCAAAAGAAAAATGTGTTTGGTAAAAGGGTCCAAGATATATTTTTAGGACTTAAAAAGTGAATCAAACTTTCAAAACTTCAGCTGTTGGGTTAAAAATGCCACTTTAGACCCAGGAATAGTAATCCGCCCCTCCAAAATTCTAACATTCCTTCTTAAGGCAGTTTTACAAAACTAGTGGCTAAAGAGATGACAGCAAATTATAAAACAAAGGTTAAGTAAAACATTGTCAAAAGAAATAAAAATGAAATCCTGCCATCTCAAATCAAAACTACTTGAAATTTCCAGTAGACTCATAATGGGTTCATGAACAGTAAATCAAAGATAATCAACAATAATGGTTTACTTACAGAAGTAAATACCCAGTCATTTGTTATCGGTAAATTAGTTGATTAACTCTAAGTGAATACTACTTAAATTTTGGACATTTGGAAAAAATTGTAATGCTTAAATGGCTTTGACACGGCTTTGATTATGATTATTTTTAAACTGCGAAACTGGTTACCAGTGGTGGCTTCATAAGACAATATTGTGTTCTTTTGATTCAAAAAAAAGGGCATAAACCTGAACGATGGAGTAATACTACATTTGATTTTTCTTCTACTGCTGGTTTAAGCTGTAAATGGATGAAGTGTTACAGAGGTCTGTATATGGATGAGCCTGAAATGACACTAAATGGCTGGAAGTTGTCAGGACAGGAAGGCATATAATTAAACATGCAATAATGAGTAGCTGAAGAAATCAGGACAAAAGTACACAAATGGAAATTTGGGATGGAAACTGCAAGAATTTGCAACCAAAAGAAAATAATTTCAGAAGTATAGGGAGTAAAAGAGAGAAATAGGGTAAGAATTATGCCATTGAAATTCTGGTATAACAATTCACAGCAAGCTTGTCACAAACCCCCAAAACAACCCAGTATGATTTTTATGTTGATCCCATCGCATACCGGAGTGGGACGTAGTAATTTTTAGTGCACCGAGACTCAGAAGGCATTCCCTTCTGAGCAGAAGGCAGCTGGAAGAGGTTCAGAGCAGACCCAGGAATAAAAAAGGCAATAGGCTGGAAGGTTTGGGCTATGAGAGGGTATTAAAGTAGGTAAATATACTGCCTAACTTGGCTAAATGACAACTCACTGGGCAGCTAGCTATCCGTGGACGTTGTGAGGGTATATACAGGAGGATGAAAGAAGAGTTTCAGGTGTCTTTAAAAGTAGCACGCAAAGTAATGGAGGAAACATTCGCCTGGTTAAAAGGGAGGGGAACCTTGACCAGTGATGTCTCGCAGGCCGTCACGTTCTCACTCTGGGAAGCGGTGGAGACATATGAAGGTGCTGAACAGCACACAGGGAATGGGGAGGAGGTGGCCTGGTAGCAAGAAGCAAAGCAGACACAAACAAGAGGCAGGAGAGGGGGACGAAAAGAAACGTCCTGTTCTCTCCTCTTCCCAGCCCTGCTTGGGCAGTCCTCCCATTACTGTGCTGGAACGGACTTCTGGAGGACAACCATTCTGCTGAGCAGCGGTGGTTTCATCTACTACAGCCTTTCCAGGTCCAGCTTATTTGAACGTTTTATCTCAGCGACTGAGAATTCATTCAGTCCTGCTTAGAATATACATTCCATGTGAATGACAGAGGATTTCTAGTTAGAAGCACGCCCATTAATTGCCTTTTTTCAAGTGCTTTGTAGCAAGGAGCTCTGATTTTAAGAGAGCCTGAATCCAAGGTTGGCCTGGGACCAGAGGGGATGAATGCCCATCCAGAGTAGTCAGAGCAAGAAATGCCCGTTGCCTACAGTCACACCAACTAATCGGGTAGTCATTTCAGAAATGATTATATTCTGTGTCTGTTCTTTATATTGCTAGTTATGTTGCTAGTGGGCCAACAGAAAAGAAATCAGAAGGCTTGAGAACGTAACTGGAAAGATGGAATATGAGTGGAAAAGGCTTATGGCAGAAAGATTTGTTTGGTGACCTTTACCCATTGGTAATGTTATAATAAATTCTAAGGAAATACACCTAGGAAATTAGTTGTTTGAAACAAATAATGGCCTGGAAGAGCAGTTTGCAGCCTTAGGCAAAGCTTAAAACGAAAGACGTAGCAAATTAATCATTAACCACAGTAATGATTTGTTTTCAACAGTTTATTATAAGAAAAGCAGGGGTTTAATGTCATGTCTGAGAATTATTACTCAAGCTTTAGAAATTTCTCCTGTTTGGGCTTACGCATACAGAATGGCGAAAGGATTTTGTCTTGAAAAAATTAATGTGCGAACACAAGAAGTAAATCCCCTGAGGAAAATACAAGATCCCATAGGATTTTGAACGAATCTAGAAGGTGGCCATTTACGCCCCATTTCAGACCAGCCTTTAAGCATATAATTAAAATAAAGCATATGCTTAAATTTCTTAATGTCAATGGGACTTCAACAGGGCTTAAGTGATGTCCTGATGAGAGAAGCTTCTGTTACCTCATGCTTCTGCTGATTTAAAACTCGACTGAAACAGAAGTCCTTAAAGCCTATGTGCCCTTTTATCTGTTATTAAAGTTCCACTGGCAAATATGTGCACAATACAATATTGTGCAGAACCAGAGCCAGACGGATTGTGGATTGCAAATTTTTATATGGCTTTTGCACAATTTTCTACACAGGAAGCTTCATCTGGGGACATACAGAAAGGTGCTTCGTTAGGAGAGAGGCAGCAGGGAAGAGTTTTACATTCGTTGAATGAGACGCTGTCCCACCACATGGGAAGGGAGGGAAGAGGTAGCCAGCAAGGAAACAAGAGTTTTATTCTGATAAGCATAATGCTGGAATAAGCTCTGTGTTCTTGGCATCAAATTAGAGGGAATACTAATGTAAACTGTGCTGAACTTGCTGTCTGGTCCAGTTTGCTGCTTATCAAGAATTCTGCTTGCTGAGATTTGGGTATTGCCAGCGCTTGCTGAAGGCTGGTAATGATTTATATTACTTCTGTAGTTTGAAGGAAAAAAAAAAAAAAGCAAAAGCAGCAAGCAGAACAAAAGAACAAAGGCTGAGGTCTGTAAACCCAGAAGGGAAGAATGCAACTGCCGTGGAGGTACCTGGTCTATATGCAGGGCATTTTTCACAGATGCAGCTATGCAGAACTCTACCAAATAAAAGGTGGAACAAGGAAAAGAGAAACTCTGGAAATGCCCCAAGCATAAGAGCTGCTTTGTTCATAGAATCACAGCGTGGTTTGGGTTAGAAGGGACCTTAAAGATCATCCAGTGCCACCCTCTGCCCTGGGCAGGGACACCTCCCACCAGACCAGGTTGCTCCAAGCCCCATCCAGCCTGGCCTTGAACCCCTCCAGGGATGGGGCAGCCACAGCTTCTCTGGGCAACCTGGGCCAGGGGCTCACCATCGTCACAGGAAAGAATTTCTTCCTAATATCTCATCTAAATCTCCCCTCCTTCAGTTTAAAACTGTTACCCCTTGTCCTATCGCATCTCTACTATTTCTAATAACTTGCATGCTTGAGTTCCTTGTTACCATATAATTCTTCACTTTATGAAAGTGCCGATATAGTCTGTCTGCTGTATTTCTGACATGTTTCGTTCACTTGACTGCTCCTCCAAGTATCCCTGACACAAGACTATGACCTTCTGCCAGTAACAGGCAGGTTTGTCTTACTGAAACAGTCCACTGTCACATAGTAACAAAAATATAGTTTATACTGAAATCCGTAGTTATTTTTTCTTCAGCTGCTTTACTTGGCAGCTTCGCAGGAGTAAGCCCTGTTGTACTGATATGGAGTTGTGTCCCTCAAGAGAATTTAATTTGGACATATCCAGGAATATAAAGAAGCATAATCATTGAGAACTGAACTGTCGCACCCGTTTAGTCATTAATAAAAGGGATTACGCTCTATCAATTAAGAATAACATCCCCTACTAATTCATGTGTAAGGCTTGTTTTATTTGGCAAATCGCTGTATATTCTCTTCCAGTAGATAGCGATGCTTGCAAGGGGCAAATAGATTAAGCATGAAGCTAAAGGGTGTTTCAAAAATTGCCACACCAGCCTCTGATATATTTAGGCTGTACTTACTGAAAGGGGGGTTTGCAGCCTGTTCTTTTCCAGGCAAGAGAGCTGGGATTTTTCCGTCTTCTGCAATCTGATCTTTGGTTCTCCCCTGCGGCAGTGGGTGAGCGAGACTTGCAGTTTAACGGAGGGATTATGGCAGGAAGCCCTCCTTGGAGAGCGAGAGACGCTGCCTGCTTGGGGAGGAAGCCACCACATTTGATGAGATGATCACACCTTCCTTCACTGCCACCTCGTTGGTGTTGGTCAGTAGTGTACGCCAGAGAAAAGGAAATAAGAAAAGGTTAAATATCCTGTCCAACATTCAGCAAGCAAGGGTTTAAGAACTTACTGAGGCTGAGCTAATACCCGTAACATCGCATTTAATGGCTGCACATGGACGTATGCTTCATGTAGTTCTCTCAGCTCTGAGTTCACTTAGCTGTGTCTTTTTTATTGAGATATTCCAAAGCCCCAGGTTCTGAGACATGAAAAGCAGGGTTTTTTCTGCTATATTGCGTCACCCAGGTTCGTCTGTAGGGTTGTAAAAAAATATTTCTGACTGCATCAGGTGTTTATCAGCTCTTCTGTCTTGTTCTCTGTGTTGGTTGCTTTGGATATTTCCAGGTTTTACTTCTGTTTCTTAACTTCTACTTGCAAAGTTGGCCATCAGTTTGTTATTTTGAGGAGAGTGACGGATTGCTGCCGAGTGGGGGGATGTTGGTGGTGTTTGTTTGGATTTAATGTTTTCCAGCCATTTCTGGGAGCAGATGTCTCTAATTATTAGAGCACTTCCCTTCAGAAATAAATAACGGAAGTGTCCTGCCAGGATCAATCTGATAAGTAACAGCAACTCAAAAATTCAGCTTTCAAATAGTGAGAAGTCTTCAAGTTTACTCTTATTCTGGAGTGCCTTTGTCCATTTATAAGATAGAGAAAGGATTTCATAGTTTCTCCACACGAGATGTGTAAGTCTTTATAGTCTCTGAGAAACAGCTGGCTCCTGATTTTCTTTTTTTCATTTTGTATTAAGGCAAACATTTGAGACGTTTAAATTCCAGATGATCTACTCCTTACAGCGCAAAACAAAAAAAGCCAGAAAAACATACAATTTTCCCATCCTGCAAATGTAAAAATTGTTCACTTCTGTGTGTCTTCTGCAAATTTAGACTTGGATCTTCCCAAGCTTTAAAAATTGCAGGTTGAGAGATTGTTCTATACAAGACACTAGTTTTGATTATTAGATGCTTGGTGCCAGGTAGCATTTGTACATTGAGGTTCAGCTGTTCTTATAAGTATTATGAAAATCCAAATTCAGCCTCAATACACCAAAATGTCTTGGTTTCCTTGTAGCAGAAAAGGACAGTGGGTCCATAACTCTTACTGGTAGAACAATTTCCTATTTGGCTTTAGCTTGTTTTAGAGTGTTTCTTTGCGGTTAGGGAGTATTTTTATGTGCTTTGCTTTTGTCATAATAATGTAGGTTTAGGGCATTAGGGAATAAGGTTTCCTGATACTCAAACACTCTTTAATGGTATCTAGGAACTCTACTGAACATTAGAGCATACTAAAAAATAAAGCCACCTCTCTGTCTCGTGTAGTTTCTCATAGTTGTCTTTGATGTAGGATTTTTATCTAATTTAGTCTAATTTAGTTTATGAACATGAGACAAACAACGTAACATTCAGGAGAATGAAGACAAAACAACCAGGAGAGATTAAAGCAGAATTTATCAGCAGAAGATGCAATACCCAGCAAACGCCTTTCTCAAGAGCTTCTTCATGTTGGTCCATCACACCTGGATTCCTGGGTGGTGAGCTCTCCCTGGAGAATTCCCTGCTCTCGAGCAGCAGGCGGCACTCTTTGGAAATAGCACCTGAGATTGGAAACTACTCCCAGGTTTCCATTATAATTTCTGATATAGGTGTCAAGTCTCAAAAAAATCCCTTTACCATACAGGATAAATTGGAAATCTGGGCTTAAGTAACAAAGACAGCAGAGGAGACAGGAGTCGAAATGTTCATTGACGGGGATGCAGCTGAAAAAACACTTCACCTTCTTACTGTCATACATTTTCACTTTCTTAACTGCCTGAGCAAATAGCTCCACTACAAACAGAATTGTACAAATCTGGATAAGAAAGACATTTCTTGGAGTATTTTAAATGTTTAATTGAAACAGACTTCTTTACTGCAAAAGAAGAAAGACTTAAAAAAAATACTTTCAAAAGAAAAATTAATGCCAGAATGAGACATTGGAAGTTTGCTTACAGTGGCAAGTAGGTTTTGTCATAAATAATACAATGAGAATCTTTGCCATCACACACACACACACAAAAAAGGGACATTATAACAGAAATGCACTCATTTAAGAGAGGAAATGTGCAAGTTACCCTTGAACTGTGGTGTTGCCTTTGAAGAACCGGAATACCTGAATGAAGTATGCAGAAAACCAGTGACCCGTGATGTTAATTATAGCGTGTCAAGAGAATGTTTATTATGCAATAATTCTCAAAAGGGCATACAAGGTTGTCCAAACACTACCTTCAGCTTTTTAACAGAAATATTTTATCTCTTGAAAAGTGTTTCTCAAATACAAACTATGGGTTCCTTTCAGTTTTCTTGTGATACTTGTGTGAGTTCTTTGCAGAAAACATCATTTTTTAATTGAAACCATGGCCCTCTCCAGGACTATACACTCAAGCACAGGAAGTGTTTGAGCTGATCCATAACATCAACGATAGAAACTTATTTCTAAAAATCCCTTTTTTTTTTTTAATCATGCCGTTTTCCGTAAGTCTCTTTTTGCTCACAAAACACTTGCAAAAAATAGAATAAGCAGTGAGCCCTGCAAATACCCAAATTCCCAAGAGTAGTAACATTTTCTTTATTTGCACAACTTCCATGAAAAAAGGTTTGTCAGAAGGAAGACGACTGTAAAGGACAGGACATGATGAAGTCTCTGAACACCCTGTATTCATATTCTTGTTATTGCTGTGATGAAGAGAGTACAATCCCAATGTGTACTTCTCTACTTTTCACTGGCGTGGCCTTCCAAGCGCCTGGATATTTTGCTTTGTGTATTTTGAACCACTCTACTGCTTAGCAGTGGGGTCGACTTACCTTCCTTTGATTTCTGTGTTGACACAGTTTTTGTTGATGCAGTCATGAAGTCTTCATTAGTTACTGATTTTTCGTTTGAATTTCAAGCTGAAGTGTATTTCATATAGTTCTCTGTTTACACTGTCTTTTCTATTCATTTAGATGCATGCAAGGTGTAACAGGAGCACTCAAGGATGATAGCAAATTGTAGGCAATCTAAATAAATTTAATGCCTCCATCCTCCATAGAGCAGAAGTCAATGAGATTCCCATAGGGAATCTGAATGGGGTTAGAATGAAAGTCTCTTTAAAATTCATGCTCTTAAGTGGTCGTAGTATAAATAAGATCAGCCTTAGTGCATAATTATTCTAATTTGTTGAAAAGTCACATGATTTTCCTGTCAAGCATGTGGCAAAGGAGCTGGGAATACCGTGTATGAGTTTCAAACACTGTAAAACTGCCTTGAAACATCAGCTGCTGTGAGATTACTTAAACTGAACTGGTGGTTCACAAAGGGGCCGCGTGGAGCTTTCAGCTGGCCCTTCGGGCTGCACCGATTTGGGGGGAAACCAAGCGATGTGGAGCTCTGTGATAGACACGGCTGTTCACCAGTTCAGGGTCTGACGAGAAGCAGAACAGCTCTGCCTCCATGGAGGGGATCAGGAGAGGGAGACCTTAGATGATGGGCGTGAGTTGAAAGAAGAGGGGTATAGAACGGATCTGAAGAGGAACTTTTCTCCACAATGACAGTCCAGCCACAGCACAGGCTGCCCAGAGAGGCTGTGCCATCTCTGTCCTCAGAGGTTTTCAAGTTTCCACTGGATCAAGCCCTGGGCAACCTGGTCTCACCCCAGAGTTGCCCCTGCTTTGAGCAGGAGGTTGGACCAGAGACCTCCTAAGATCCCTCCCAGCCTGAGTGATCCTATGATCCTATCATTTTATGGGGTCAGACGTAATAGATATAGTAGCAGACAATTACAGAGACTAACTTTTTCCTCAATATGAAGGTTGCACCCGACGTGCTGTTCTTCAAGCTCTCAGAAGATATTTCAGGATTGCCGGACTGTGTCTGAAACCTGCTGTTATTTTAGCCCTTCATGTTTGTTTCCATGACTGCCAGGGGTGACTTGGCCACAACCCCAGAAAACCACTGTGTAGGTGGAAGGAGGGACAGCAAGAAGGGGTCTGCCGAGGAATTATACACCTGAGCAGAACTCCCTTTGAGTGCAAATTTTCCTCATTCGCAGTGGAAAGTCCTCCAGAGGGATTTGTTATTTTTTAAGTGATAGGGGAAATGTTAGCATGTGGACGTGGGGGAGTAAGTGCAGAGGCAAGCTGGCTTAGAGGGAATTTCGGTTTTCTGCTGTACCGATATGTCTGATAAATAGCCTTAGAGGAGCAACCTGGAAATTCAGAGTGCATTTATTCTGCCCAGTGTCAATGATGGGAGGTACTTGGATTGCTGCCGCTAGCTGAGAATCCAGCCTTAGGCAGGGACCCAGACAGACTATTTCAGGTTATCCGATTGATGAGCAAATGGCTATTTTTCACTAGAAACAATCTTAAAAGCAAGATTTACAATTTTTCCCCCCTGTGGTGTTACATACAATGGATGAAATTATTTTCTCCACAGAAAGAGGGATATTTTATCTTGACCAGAGCAAAAGCCTCAGGCCTGGTGGAGGCCTCAGGAATGCGGAGCAGGAGGTGGTCCTCTATGGAATAGCTGGGCTTTGGAAGCCTCATCAAAGAGGGATTTTTTTTTTTTTTTCTGATACATCCTGAAGTGTCTGTGCTTAAAGATGACTGGAAGAAAATACTGGGTTTGTGTTGAGCATCTGACAAAATACCCAGTTTTGTTTACTTAGTTGCTTGTTTGTCCTGGTATATCCAGCCTCGCTTTTCCATGGTCTGCCTAAAGTTGTGTCTGAGCTTTGGCGCTCTCGAGCCGCACGCTGCAATGGCCTCTGTAATTTGTCATCGCTTCCCTTACAAGGCTGCTTCAAAAGGGACCTTCATCTGCTTTGAACTTCACAATGCCGTTCCCCACACCCTCTAATTGCCTCGCCGCAGCCGTGGCTTGTTTCCACAGTGCACCAGCCACTGTCGGGGAGAAAAGTTAAGGAGGCAGCTCGTGGTCTGGGGGCTTTGGCAGATCAAAACATATACCGTACGTGTCCCTCAGTGGAGGTCAGAAGCGACATCTCACGCTGTGGGGCACTGCAGACTGCACAGCAGCAGCAGGTGGTTGTTAGTGGGTTGAAATCATCTGAAATAAACCCCAAACCTTCGCATCAAAGAGAAAGGAAGAAGGTTTCCTAACCTGTATCACTCAGAGATCAGTTGATGAGGCACCCCACAAAATCTTACATGGGTGAGTGAGTAAGGAGCTGCAATGTGTGTGGAAAAGGCATCTGCTAAACTTGTTTTGTCACAGGAAAAAAATACCATGAAACCCTACCCATCATTTTCTTGAAGAAATAGGATTAAGACCAAAAATAACTTTCATAATATTATATGAAATAACAGGAACAGTCATAATGTAAAAGAAAGCTTTGCATTTCTTCCTACGTCAAAAGAAAGGAAGAGGAATTTTTTGCTCTGCTAGTTAGTCAGCTCCTTATCAAGAGTCTGCGTTATTTCCTTGAACAGGGAGAAATCAGAGTTTTGCCACTCAGAACTAAGCCAGGGAGTTTTGATGGAAATACTGGAGTTCCCCTATTTGCTGGGTTTTGTGTTTTCACATTTTCTATCTGTAAAACCACAAAGAATATAGCCAAAGCCATGCCCTGGGAACTGTGTTTTGCATAAATCTAAAATACCAAGAGAGAGAGTTGGCGATGAGGCCTCAGTCTGCAGATAACTCTCCCTTGGCACAGTTCAGGGACAGATAATCAAGCCCGTCAGCAACGCGTGGCTCCACAGAAGTTTGTATGTGGCTGGGGCAGGACTGTGCCAGGGTGGAGATGCCTGGGAGAAAGTCCAGCAGCAAGATCCCGAGGAACACAGCTCATGCTGGCGCTGGTGCAATGGGAGCTCACAGTCACCTCTGAGACATATGCAGCTTCTGGAAACTGCCTCTCCAGCGCTCGGCAGCACGTGGTACCTGTCTTGGGCACTTCAAAATAAGAAAATTTGGGGGGTTTAGAGCACAGGAAAGATGGTCATACCCTCAGCCTTGCCAACCAATCAACTGTCAAAGGGAAGAAAGTAACTAACTTGCTAAGAGCAATCATATCCATGCCTGTTGTCATTTCTACATGTCTCAAGACCATTACTGAGCTCTTCTGACACATTTTGAAAAGTCCTTTCCTACCAAAAAAGACGAGTTGATGGTGATCCTCAGACAGTAGTTGACGTGGAAGTCAAAAGGACCTGAATAACAACACCAGCGTGGTTTTGCTGCATTTTTCTGGTTAATGTTCCCTCAAATAGGCACGATGAAGAACTGGGTGAAGAGGCTGTCCACATCACACAAGTGCTTTCTGAGCTGGCAGTCCTCGTCTGCTTTCTAAACATAAACTTGCCCTTCTTTGTCACAGCACTTACAGGCCAGCACTTTCCTACCATGCCTTTTTTCCTCACAAGATGAGACAGAAAATTAGGTTAAAAGTAGTGGCCAGAGTTGCTCAACTCTTGCAGTGCATCATAGCAGGAGACTGGTAAGAGCATGGAGAAAATGAGGTTTCTGGCTTGCATTGCTTTGCACCGAGGAGTGGCTTGCTGTCCTCTAATTGTGGCTACCAGTTTACTGCACGTTAAGGAACCTTGTTAACAGAATGTGAATGCCACTTATTTTCACTTGTGGAAGCGTACCCTTTGGTTTTCTGCGCTTTGAGGAGGCCCTGGTTGAGTCATTGAAGCCATTTTTTTCTTTTATCTGTGCTTTTTTACGGCCACATTTTTCAAAGCAGCGAGTTCCTCTTTTGGCACTAAGTATGTGCAAAGCCCCAGCAAATTCCAATGTAAAACTTAAAACTGGGTATTTGGAAAGAGCTTGACATCAGCATCAAAGTGAAACTGTCTCATCTTTTGGTGTGTCTAGAGAAGAATTGGCTTTTTTGAGATCTGTTATGGTGAGAGCATTAGTTACAGGCGAGCAGCAGCTGAGGTTCAAGCCTGTCAGGTCTTCCCACTGACTCACTGCAAAGTCCACAAACCCGGGGGGGAAATATTTTTTGGGGAGTTAGTGATGCAGCAAACAATACAATACTTCGATTTATAACTATCCTTAAGTATATTTCAAACTACTTCAATTTTAAATCCTTTAAAGCAAAACAGAAAAAATGTGGAAGGGAGCTTTAAGGCCACCTTAAATCTTCACAAAGGGCAAAAGTGATAGAATTAATAAAAATGAAATTAATAGAATTAATAAAAATAAAATTGCCATTAGAAACAACCAAAATGAGCCAGCTGCTGCCCTTAATCCCCTCCTTCCCACTTCCTCCAGGAAAGACCATTGCACACAGCCAAAATGAGCAACTTTTAACTTCGTGTGTGCCAGATGAGGAGCCAGTGGCGTGATTTGAGTAAGGCGTGATGGGGGTGCGGTCCACACTGAAATCTTTGCTAGAGCTGAAGCGGGAGGAGAGGCAGCCACCTGAGTGTGAAGAGACTTTCGGTGACAAGGGGTGACTTCCATGTGTGCATAAGCTCGGCTGCTTTGCGTTTGTAAGCCTCAGGGTGGTAAAATACCAACTTGAAAGGCAGTTTCTGCGCCACAGGGACTTTCTTCTCGCTGAGCTGAAGGGTTTCTGTGTGGACCAGGGCGCAGAGACCTCGCAGGGGGCCAGCAAGCCTGTGTGGGTGGCTCAGAGCACAGCTGTGCACGTAGCCATGGGTACAGGGCACTGACCCCAAACTCCATGCGTCCCATGTCCCTGGTTGTCAGCGTATGCTGCCAGTGTGGAGCCTACGGAGCCAAACTGCCTGTTTACTGACTTACCATGCCTTTAAGTTTACTGACTTAGGATTTAGGTCTCTCTTTGTCAAAGTGGGTGTAATTTCATTCCCTCAATCTCCTGCTTTGATGCCTTTTTTCTGTAATGTAGGCCCACGAAAGGGAGGGGAAGCATCACCTGACAGTTTTAAAAGGAGATTGTGGTAAATGTTGTATTTAACGGACAGAATTGCTATTCCCGTCCACAGCTCTGAGGATTTTGGATGCTTTTTGAGTCCTGAGAAGCCCATGATAAGTGCGAGGCCCGAAGCGTGCTGCCGGGTCCCGGACCAGAGGGCTGGTGCTCAGAATTCCACTGGCACCGGAAAGCGCTCAAAGGCTGAGGC
Source organism: Alca torda (assembly GCA_008658365.1). NCBI lineage: Eukaryota > Metazoa > Chordata > Aves > Charadriiformes > Alcidae > Alca > Alca torda. The sequence goes on along the minus strand of CM018087.1, from coordinate 6,881,859 downwards.
CAGGTCGGGAGGGTCCCACCGGTGACAGGCGGCTCTGGGGCCCATCACCCTCCCAGCCACTGCCGAGGATGGTACTGGTGCCCAGACACACCGGGGACCGGCTGTGGGACAGGGGCTTGGCCGCCATGAGCGGCTTCTCCCCCTTTCCCACAGCACCCAACACCGTACTGCTGCAGCCACCCAGGGAGCACAGAAACGTGGTATCCAGTATTAGAATATTGAATATGAATGAATATCCACATGAATATCCACAGATTGTCACTGCAGCAATGAAAGACATGCATTTTTTTAAAAAAAGTTATTTTAATGCAGACTTCGATTTAGCCGCCTGTTGGATTGTTAAATTCTTCTTTTTTTTTTTTTTTTTTTTTTTTTGTCACAGTCTGCCTGGGTGCTTTCTACGGCTTCAACTCCGCGCTGCTCGGGGGCAGGGCCCGCGGAGGGCCGGCACCTCCCGCCGTGCCCGCCCGGCTGTCGCCGCCCCTCTCCTCAGGGCGGGGCGGGCGCGGCCCTCGGGCGGGCAGCTCGCCCTCCAGGCTGCTTGCCGTCCAGGCTGCCCGCCGCTCCTCCGGCTGCCTGTTCTCCGCTGAGCCTGGCCCCGGAGCGCCCGACGGCAGAAAACCGCCCCGAGGCCCCGTGGTTCTCCCCAAGGCCGCCCAGCCGGCGCCTCACGCCTCCTTAAGAGGCGGCGGTCAGCTGACGGCTGGCGCCTCCCCCGCCGTGCGGTGAAAAGCGCCGTATGCTCGCAATAGGGAGCGGGAGCCCGCCCTAGCCGACAGGGACGGCCGAGCCTATGGGACCCCAGGCGACTGTAAGCGCGGTGCCTCCTTTTTATGCGCTCAACTAAGCGGCTCTTCCGCGGGGTGGGAAGGGAGGGTTGGTAGTGCGGAGAGGTGCGCGGCTGCCGGGCCCAGGCCGAGGCCGGGCCCCGGCCGAGGAGCGCGGGGATGAGGAGTGGAGCCGGCCAGCCTTCCCCTGCGGCGGGGCAGGCGGCTGGTGGGGCCCCCTCCTGTGAGGGGCGCCGGGAAGGGCGGCTGGGGCCGGGGGAGCGCCGGGCGGCGTGGGGTAGCGGCTTCCCTCGGGCGCCGCCTCAGGCACCTGTCGCTCGGCCGGCGCTGCCCGCGGCCGCCGGGGCAGGCGCACCGTCCGCTCGCCTCTCGGTCAGGAGCGCAGCCGCCGCACGGTGTCCGTCCTTCCCAAGCCTGTAACGCGCGTAAACCGAATATTTCATGAGGTAAAAGGGAGGCAGCGAGGGGGCAAAAAGCCTTGGCAGCGCTCGCCCTGTGTGCCGGAGCGTGGCAGCGGGAGGTACGGGGCGGGGATGGCCTGTGGCGGTCGCGCAGCAAATGGGGAGAGGGGCCGCGAAAGCTACATAAACGGCGTTATTCGTCACCAGTCCCGGGGTGGTAGGCTTGTGCTTGCCTTTGGCCCGTGAGGCTGGAACCGATTTTGGCAACCGTGCAAACTCTGCCACCTCATTTACTTATCCCGCGCATAGTATGTGCGATGAAGCAATCCGTTTTGAAATTTATAGGGAAGTAAAAAAAAAAACAAAACAACCAGAACCTGTTAAGGGAAAATTCCACAAAATGTCTGTGACAGCAGCTTTTCTTTTGGGTCTGATATGAAAAAAAATGTGCTTAAGAGTTCCTGCTTGTGACTTGCTGCAGGAATCTGTTAGCATATATTAGAAGTATGATCACAGACCGTAATCCCCCTTTTTTTTTGTGGGGTTACATGTTCCTTTTTGGGAGCAAACTTGCACGCTTTTACTGTTAGAGGCCAGTTCGTTGCCCTGGCTGACCTCTGGTCAATCCTGCACTGTTCGGAGAAGATGCTGGCTCAGTGGTGTGACCAGTTCCTGTGCTGGAGGTTGTGCTTCCCCCCCCGTCCCCCGACCTCAGTGGCTTGCAGTGGTACGAGGTCAGGCACCTGCCTTCGAGCAGCCACTGAAAGTGGCTTTGAAACAGCCTGCTGGGCTGAGAAGCGGAGCTGCTGAGGCCCCAGCATCTGCTGGCCGCATCACCCCTGTGGAGCTGCTCAGAGCTTGTCTGTTGGCACCTTGTGTCACACCTTTGGGGAAAATCCCTTTGGCCACCTCAGCTGGGGAGTGGAAAACTTTCCATTTGGAGGCTCCTTGCAAATGAAGATGTGGGGACTCCAAAACTAGATAAAGATCTAATCCCAAGTGAAGTGCAATTGTGGGAGTAGGGCTTTTAATGCAGTGGATATTGCTAATGGGAAGATGGTCTTCCGCATCTCAGTAGGCTCAGACACTTAGTGTATGAAACAGTTGTTTCATAGGAGCAGCTTCTCGGTGCTTACCAAGAGTTGTTCAGTATACTAAGACTTTCAGAGAGAAAACACGAACCTAAAACTGATGCGCTTATTTTATTTTCTTAGGGGGAAGGTTTTGAATATACAGCCTGGAACAGGCTGCCCAGGGAAGTGGTTGAGTCGCCATCTCTAGCGGTATTTAAAAGATGGGTAGATATGGTACTTAGAGATATGGTTTAGTGGTGGTTTTTGTCAGAGTTAGGCTGATGGTGGGACTCAACGATCTGAAAGGTCCCTTCCAACCTGGGCAGTTCTATGTTTATGCGATTTATCTAGAGATGCGATGTAGAGTTCAGTTCCCTGCCATTGTTGTCTCTCAAAATCTGTACCTTGTCCCTTTATGACCACCTTTCTGCACTCTCTTGTTCTCCTATGGCAGGGATACATAACAAAAGAGAAATGGAAATACTTATTTATGCCTGAATCACACAATTTAATATCCTCCTGCGTGGCCAGTTAATTTGCACTGGAAAAATACCAGTTTGACTCTTGGCACCCAGTGCTGTTGATGACTTCTTTTTCCTAAAAGAATTAGACAAAAAGAAAAAAAAAGCCAATGCTGTTGCTTCACTGAGATTACATACTTGATTTCATTTTAACTTGAATGTATTTTATTGAACGTTGTTACCGTCTTTAGCAACCTGATTTATTTGAAGATGTCCCTGCTTACTGCAGGAGGGTTGGACTAGATGACTTTTAAAGGTCCCTTGCAACCCAACACATTCTATGATTCTATGATCATAAGGTGCCCTTCTTGAATTTTCATGATACTTTGAATAGATCACTTTTGTCAACTGGCCTAAAATAACCAGAATAGGAAATGTTTCAGCCAACCTATTTTTGCCTTTGTGTACTTAAGTGTGTAGCTTTTAGTCATACCTAGGGGGAAAATAATGAGTATGGAGTGAGCCCTGACTATTTCTTTCAGAGGTATTTCTGCAAAGCCATTGAACAGGCTTCAGAGGCATTTTGGGTAACCTCTACTCTTCTTCCTTGGCATGTTTTCCTGACAGTGCTAAGGGACTGAATCCAGTGTAATGTAGCAATGACTTTCCAGGTGCATGGCACTTCATCGGTAATAGGAAATAGCTTTGTTTGAGTCTATTTTAATTGACGTGCAATATTCAGGTATGTGGCAGCTTCTGTGACTTGCATATAGGTTGGAAGAGGACAGCATTGGCAGTAGAACTGAAGCTGTTCTAGATACTTGGGAACTGTGAATTCAAATTGAATTGTGTTAATTGACCAGCTGGGGCTGGTTAGACTTGCATAGCAGCCAGAGAAGGAGGTGTCTCCTGCTTGTACCCAGAAGTTCAAGTGTATGAAAATTGACTACAAAATATGAGAAAAATACTTAGTTTTGCATGGAAACTTTCTAGCACAACAGGTAGAAGCTCAGTGTACTGTATGGCCCATGGTTAGTGTGTGGAGTGGAGAGATGGGCGGTTAAGTTCAAATTTATTCTTCACCTGATACAAAATACTGATGTGGATCAACGTCTCCTTGTTCTTCAGGGCAGTATCCTAAGAAGGGGAGTCACCTTGAGCAAGCAAAACTGAATTTTTGACTAATTGTTTACTTGATATTGATGGGGAAGCCCCTGTTTCAGTGGTTGCTCTAAAGACAAGTAGGTGTCACAAATATCTGATTTATAGCCTGGAGGAGGCTTAACCAATAAAATCAAGTACTTACTACAGATCTGGTCCAGCTGGTGTTTCAGCTCCCAGCTAAAGCCTGGGGGACCAGTCATAAGACACACTTTGAAACTGAGTTTGCAACTGGTCTGTTTTTGTTTCATTTGCCTCCTTCTAAACGGAAGCTCTGTGTGTACTGTGGAAGGATTTATCTTTGACTTCACGGGCAGTGGCAGTAGAATTGGCTGTCATCTTCCTGAGAGGTGATGAACTCTCTCGTGCATGTTTGCCATGCCTCAGCGATACAACTGCGTCTTTCGCCCTAGTCTGAAAAACAGATCCCAGACCTTGTCTTAGTAATGGAAATGATCTTGTCACTGCCCTAGGTTATAATAACATGATGTAGTAACAGCATACTTTCAAAAGAACTCTCTCTTTTTTTTAAAAAAAAAAAAAAAAAAACAAACAAAAAAAAACAACCAAAAACCAACACAAACCCAGCACTCTGGTATTCAGACTTTCCTGAGGGCTTTCATTTACTGTTTACCTCAGAGAAATGATATGAATTTCGTGACTGTACCAATTTCCAGCAGCCTGTGTGTCAATGTCTGGAGCAGCATTACTCAGCCCATGCTACAGGGACAGGAGGTGGTCTCTAGGACATGTGAAAGTGGTCCATGAAGCAGGAGCAAACAAAGCACCAAGAAATTCCGAAGTTTTTGGGTTTTTCTTGGTTGTGGTTTTTTTTTTGTTTGTTTTTAAACAGATTGTATGAAAAGGAGAACTAACTAATGAACACTTAAACTTCACTCCAATTTATTCAAAATGGAAAGCGTTGTAGCAATACTGCAAGAGAGAGCTGGTGGACTTTCCTGGAAAGATCAATTAGTTCTTTAGCTTAAACGTATTGTATAGAATGAGATGATTTCTGTTTAAAAAAAAAAAGGCACAGCGTTGGTGAAGGGGGAAAAAAATCAGACATATTTTGGTAGATGATGGGGCCATCACTGCACAGATTTTATTCATTTTCTCTAACGTTCATAATGAAATCCATGCGCTGTTGTTCATGGTAACTCTGAAGCCTGTGTTGGTCCTGTATTGGTTGGCAGGGGCATGGACACTGCAGTTTTTCTTCCAATACATTTTCCTTTCGCAGAAAGAGGGTTGCTGAGATGACACTTTCCATCTCAGCTCATGCTTTTGCTGCATGCTGTGGCTTCCAAGACTCAACATGTGTAGTGACGGGAGCTTTTGGGATCTGGACTGCAAGTACAGATGTTCTAGAAGTCAATGTGTGAGTGAGTTGCCTGGACTCTACAAGTAATCCCTAGAGGAAAAACTGGTGCTTCTAGGATAAAATTAGTGTGATCCTAAAGCAGATATCCAACAGGCCACGTAAATTACGTGCTAGGAGTGCCTCTTTCTCTCTGATAGCTAAGCACAGATGGAGATTTTTACATGGTAGGTGTTTGAAGTTAAGTGAGGTGAATCCTAGCTCTGGGCTCTGTGTCTTCTGTGCACACTGCACAGCTCTGGTTTTAAGTTAAAAGTTAAAAATCACTCTTTCTAAGTTTTGAGATGCAGTCTCCTTTCAGATGAGTGGTAGCATTGGTAATGGTGCATCCTAAGGCTGAGTGCAGAGAATATAGTGCTTCTTTTTGTCTGCTGATAACAAAATTACTTTGGCAGGCATTTACGGGCTTAATTACTAAATTAAATGTTGCTCATTGTTATACTTTGAGCATCCTAAGGTGGTGATAGTTATTTTTCGAAATACAAAGTAGGCTATTTGCAAACAAGAATCCTTGTCTCTCCATCATTTCCAGCTTCCATTCCTAAATATGCATATTTAGGAAGGAGACAGAAAATATAGTTCAGAACTCTGCATGATTTGACTCGGTCACATTTGTGTTTTTTGTGGTTATCTGATAGTAAAACCATTAAACTGACTCATCTTTGATATTTATCTAAAATTTTCCTTAAGATGATCTCAGCATAAATGAATAAAACTTTTAGTTCTTTTCCTACTAGTATTGTCAGTTATAACAGTACTTGATATCCTCAGACAAGATCTGTAGGAATGTGCGCTTTTAAAATAAATTGCCCATTTATAGTCACAGTGACTATCAAGTTATACACTTAATTTGCACACACATATGCAGAGTTTATAGTGAGATCTGTACAAAAGTGTATTTATTGTAAGAAGTGGGAGTTCCAGCCCCCAAGGGGTGGCATTTTAGAAGACCTGAATGGTGAACAAGACTGATGAGGGGGATGTTGGGGTAGATAGAGATGATTGCTTAAGAAGCATAGTGAATGCATTTGTACGGGCTGTCTTATCTGTTAAGTGTGGAGGTTTCTTTTGGTTTGTTTGGTTTGTTTTTTTTCTCCCTATTACCATGTCTGTGTCTCCAGGTTATAGTTTGTAAATGGGGCTTAACTACTAGAATTGTATTTCTCATGCTTTTAACTTGCTGTATTGTCAATTGGTGGCTAAAAATAAGTGCCCCCAAGTAGCATATTCACTTTGGCCTGTTCCAAAACCTATTAAGGTCAGTGGGAAAACAAACAACACTTGTGGGCGTATACCTTGTACCAGCCATGGAGAAGCTCTCACTGTGACCTGAACCATTACTTTGCATGCTCTGGCAGAAAAATTGTGCCTTTGTACTCAACATGCAAAAGCATAACTCTATGCAAAATCAGTAGCTGCTGCCTAAGGCTGCGCTCCTGTTAGGAAAAAAAATAACAACAAAAAAAACCCCAACAACAAAAAACCCCAAACAACAGAACAACAAATCATTTTGGGGAGAACATGACTGTGTATATGCTTGGAACGTAACTAATTAGAAATTTTCTCGCTGTTACCCTTGTGTACCATCTTTTAAAAATAACCTATAATGGAGAATTGTAAGAGATCGTGCACTTTTGAGGCACTTACGTTCTTAAAAGTTTTATAAATATGGATGCCTGCTTAAATGAATATCTGGAATAATGATGATATCTTGACCTGGTCAATTTCTATAAAATATGAAACTAACCATTCTTATGTTGCTCTTTCGTTTGAGTCCTTTTTCCTCCTAATCCAAGTAGAATTGATAATGAGTTTCTAACCGTAGCACTAAGTGCAACACCCCTGTATCTTTTCATGAAGGTGTGAATCTGCTAAGCTTTCACAGACATGGGGTTTTTGGACTGTTGTCATACTGGGAAAAATACTTTTTATTCATGTAATGAGAACCCTGCAACTATGAATCAAGAACAGTGATAGTGAAAAACCTCAAGACAGAGACTGGGAGCTTGTACAACATCTAACAGGAAGATGCTAGGAATCAAGTCCTAGCTTTTCTTATATCCAGTTTATTTTTATTGGGTTGGGTGTGTTCAGTGATGATACTTGCAGACTTTTTTTATTTTTTTACCAAGTGGTTTAAGGTTCCTGTAGGAAGCTGGTGTGATGTCTGTGCTGACAGTAATGAAAACCAGGTTTTTCTAATTGCAAAATCTGCCAACATCTTGCATGGCTCTGGCATTTTCCCCTTTGAGTAGCTCAGACAGTCCTTCCTGGTAAGTGAATGATTACATTTAACTATGACATACTTCCAAGTATTATTTTGTTTTTTTTAAACTTAAATTCCTTTTTCCGAGAACCCCAAATTTATTAATTTAATGAGCTCTTCAACTCTTCTGCAGCCTAGTGAATATGGATTTAATTTTTAGAAGGGTGTTTTTGATAAAGAGAAATTAAATAGCCTCTTCCTAGTCATTAAGTCAAACCTGAATCGAAATTACGTATAAAAACCTGATGCTATGTCTCATAGTCTTACCTTACATGTTCTCCCCTCCCAAATCCGCAGTGTAAAAAAACCAGCCACTATAGAGTAATTTTAAAAGGTATTGTTGTCTGAAAAAAACCAAGGACATGAGGTTGTGTGGTTTTTTTGGGCTTATCTTCTATGTGCTTCTGACAATTATCTCTTGTAATTAGGAACTGAAAGAATGCAAGCATGAAAAAGATGCTTGATATGGCTAAAGCAGAAGGAAAACAGGTTTTCTGGCTTGTAAAACTTTTTTTCCACCAGTGAATGCAAAGGAAGGAGGATCATAGGAACTGAGCCTGGCTTCTCCCTCCATTTCCTTCTTCTCTTTAAAATCACTGTTTTCCTTAGGTCTGTTTATGATCAGCTGTAACACTATATAAATGTTTCTGAAATAAGCTCAGAAAAAATGATGGTGCTGAGTAAAGCAGAGCCAGCTGTGTGCAGGAGGAGAGCAATGTCCAGCCTGTTTTCTGCATAGTTCAGATGAAGAATTTGATCCTAATTTTCTTTCCGTGCTAGAACAGAATATATGTTTGGTTGTGGGACAGTCCTGCTTCTTGGTATCACTTGCTATGCATAAATAGAGGGCCAGAGAAAGAACAAGCATTGGGGATGAGGGAGACAAATTCACATGCCTGCTCTGAACTGGATAATGTGGGAAGGTGAGCATCAGTCTCCCCCACCTGAGGGTGACCCGGCCATGTACAGGGTGGCTATTTTGAATTAACATCAGTTTTGAGTGTAGGTGTGATTAAACTCTCCCCAGAACAGTTTTAATAAAACTGATGTAGTTCTCTAATGACAGCTTTTTTGCTTTGGCAAATAGATATTTTCTGAATAAAAACTCTTGTTGAAAAGTGCTTAAATATCTCCACTGGCTATTCATCTGGCCTGCATTATGAATCAGTCATTTCCCTTTCAGTACAGAGCAGGCACATCAAGCGGTGTTTTTAATATGCTGAGGGAGAGTTTGAGTTGGCAAGGGAGGTAGTAAAGCCCTCGGTGTCTTAAGAAATAGTTAAAAGCTTAGACAGTTTGGTAAGAGAGTAGTCATAGTTCACCTAAGTTTTGCTGGACTTTCTCTGGCTGACCAGTCCTCTATGCCTCAGAAGAGCATGAAAGTCCCCCTTATGTCCCTAATTTTGTAAAGCCGTTTTAAAAACGGGATATGCAAATTTGGGGTTTCTTCCTGACTTTGATTGCTGTCCATTTATTTGTTCAGTCATTGTTTGTGGCTCCTTAGTGAATTAGATTGTGTGTGTCACATTCCTGAAGGGCCACAGTTAAGGTCTGAGCTGCTGGCAGTTACTGCTTTTTTGTTAGTTTTGTGGGTTTTGTTTGCTTTATGTAACCATTGGCATAGCTAACCTTTTGGTTTTGGCAGAATTACAGTAAGGTTTGACATATTATCTTGCTTATGATGAATAGAAAATTTTCCATTAATTGTATTAGGTTAAAAATGAAAGTAACATTTTGATTTATCTCCAATGCCTTAGTTGGTAACATTGTGCATCCATTAATAGTGGCTTAGATCCTTCCCCTCATCCTCTCAGGGCTTGGCTTCTGTTGTTAACTTGAGATAGTTGGCTAAAAATGAAACAAGCATTACCCGATTCAAAACTTTCTTCCTGCATCAGCAGAGAGATTGCACTAGAGCTCTTGCATCAGCTTGGCATTTTTGCCAAGTTACTCTGAACTTGGTGGAAATGGTGGAGCAGAAAATCCAAGCCCTCTTGATGCTGCCACTGTAGTCCCAGGAAAAGAGCATCCGTAGGCACTTGTTGGTTGGAGCATGGATGGCAGAGATGATGGGGGAAACGGAGAGCTTCAGAGAAGTCATGAGAGGCACAGTAAAAAAAGGGGAAGCTCAAGAAGGGGCAGAATAACGTTCCACTCCCTTGTGCAGTCACCGAGCTGGAAGGTGGCTTGCTGCATACCCTCTCCAACTGGGAGAGGAGGGCTGGGGAGAAACGGCAACAAAGCCTTACTGAAACTTGTAGAAAAGAATAAAAACCACTGAGTAAATGCTTTGCTGACGTAAGTTTGACCTCGAGCACAAGTTGGTAACTTGGGAGTTTTTTTGTAATTGCTCAAACCCTGGAGTGAAGGTCTCTTTGAGTAGAGGCTTGGCTGGGAGGGTCAGGCAGGCTTTGCCCAAACTGTTGGGCTTTGGGTGGAAGGCGGCTGCTAGACAGAAGATATTAATACGCTTTCTATTGCAAAAGTGTCTGACTGGAGACTTCTCAAGAAAATGGAGGGGGCAGTTGGGTCTGTCCTGCTAGGTCTAGTATTTATTTGTTAAATCAGTTGATTATAAAATTATTTATATATGAAAAATGCAAAGAAGTCTTCCATAGTGTAAGTTTACTGCTTAATGTCTCCCCTCAAGAATATAATGTATGCAGTAGGGATGTCTGTATTTGCCTTTGTGCCTATGTGTTTGTGTGTAAAACATACATTTACATTACTTAAACTCCTGTTTGGCAATAGCCATAAAATATTTCCATATAGATTTTACATCATTTGAAAGAGGCTGTAAAATCTCAGCATCAGAAGTTTCTTCATGACTACTTTTACTAGAAAGCCCTGACAAATTTCCTTGAGTCACTGTAACTACTTTGTCATACTTTTAATGTTATGACCATATAGATGGGAGGAAGTGCAGCACAACTCTCCCCTTTTTTGTAGACAGTGACCACAGCTCATATTTTGGGTGAACAGTCCAAACCAAGAACATGAAGGTTGTAATGCTGAGTCACACTGTACAGACACTATGAGTGTAAGATGACAAAACATACCTTTTTGTGTGCAGTCCTTTCTCCATCCCTGCTGTGCCAGCACGACAGTAGCCTGGGTGTGCTGCCTGGTGTTGGCACTGAAATGCCAGGAAGTTCCGGGGGGGGAAAAAGAGCAGTTTGGGTAACTTGCTCTGGATACTAATTGAATTGAAAAAGAACTTACAAAGTTATTTAAAGGAAATGTTTGCTTAACTTTCAGCTAAACTTGTTTTATTGTTGACACGTGTTACCTAAACAAAAGCCAGCTGTTAATTTCACCATCTCCTTGCATTTTTAGCTATTATTGTGGCTGTTCTTTTTTTTTTTTTTGTTTAACCACTGTGTAAGAAATGCAGAAGGACTGTCATGTGCAATTGAAGCCTGAGAGCATCAGGTGGCTTTGATGCATTGCGGCAGCTTGCCTCTTCCCCCAAAAGACAAACATAAATACTTCAGGAAAGTATTAGAATAATTTTTTATTTAAAGTTTTTTTTTTAATTTTAAATAATCCTAATTTTACAGCAGGGAAGCAACAGAAGGAATGAAGGTGTAAATAAGATAGATATGTAAGGACCAAACTCCCATTATTTTAATAAAATTTTTAAAAGGCATTGGTCCAGAAATATTTGGAAGTTGGATGACATCGCTGTTTTCACCAAGGGAGAGTGAGAGATTTGGATTGAGATCTTTGGAGTCTAAATCTAGCACCCTAAACCATAACAGTTCTTTCCACAGTACCACTGAGGCTTCTTAAAGGAGGTTTTGACAGGCCACAGCTCTCAACCAGCGCGCTGCAGCACGGTAAAGGAAATGGAAAGTTTTGCCAGAGATCCTGGTAAGGATGAAATATGAGGGAGTGTGGTTTTTTTTTTTCCTTCCCTTCACCTGAGTTTTAAAGGGATATATTCAATAAACAACTCTAGCCAGTCAAATGTTACACTCCAGATATATATCACTTAATTTTAGAAGTTATTATTTAAGTGTTTGCATTTTTTGGCAACGCTTTAAAAGCTGCCACCAGTTTTGAGCTTTTCCATTTTGGAGAGCCTGGCTTGCCATCTCAGATACGCTAGGGACTTGGGGCACCCATGGAAGTGTGACGTTTTTGTTCCCTACTGCCTTAAGTTGGGCTTCCAAAAGTAAGAATACCCTTAAATGAATAACTGTCATACATAAAAAGTTTGTGTGGAATAACGGAAATCCAAAACCCTAACGTACAGAAATGCTGGGTGTTTTTAACCTTGCTTTTTCTGAACTGCAGCATGCATATAGCAAATCACATGCATAGACGATCTCCTTGAAATGATTTAAATAATAGGTGGACTTGACTAGTGTACCAAACTTGGTTTTATGGGGAATATATCCTTATATTTCTTCTTTTTCATGGAACCTCCATCAGATTTTTCACATTCTTCTTTGGGTTTTGGCTGCCTTGCTGGAAAAACAAGCTAGCTGCTTCCCACATAAGCCTGCAGGGAGTCCGACCTGTACACAGTGGAGATTACTGATCTTATGCTTGAGGATTTTTGACAAACTTTGAGACTGCCATCTAAAGTATCTGTTTTGTGGCTTGGATTTCTGTAGAAAAAGGCAGTGATCTTTGCCATTTTTAAAGAATATTCTTGGAATCCCTCAGCTGAGATGTTGTTTTTTTTTTTTACATTCAAGGATGTTTTTTATTTCTGGTGCAATTTCAACTGAAGTAAAATATAAGACAGTAGAGAAAAGTGTAACATGAAGGTATTGACTCAAGGAACTCTTTCATTAGAATAAAATTAACTCCTTTGAATTTACTCCGTTCAACTTTCTAATATTTCTTTAAGTTCACCGTACAGTAAAACCATGTATGGTGGCTTGGCTTTTTTCTCATAACCTCTTGCAAACTGCTGCAGTGAGTGTTCCTTATTAGCTCTCCTTTGTGTAAGCAGTGTAATTGTAAGATAAGCCATCATGCCCTCAATCAGTTGCCTCTTCCTTCAGGCCTGTAGTTAGCGTTCATGGTGAAAACGCAGCACTTGGCTGGATAGGAACTGTACTAGGAACTTCCTTGACTGATGTGAAATAGGCCGAGGTGTTCAGGCAGAAATGCTTCCAGCCTCTTGAATATTTCTGTTGGTAAGGTCATTCCTTGCACAATGTAAGATAGGGCTTTTTTTTCCTCTTGGAATAAGTCCGGCTTAATAAGTTCATTACGAGAACATGTCTTATGTCCCCTGACTCACCAGGTCTTGCCTCCTGTTGCAGGAGGTTACTGTAACATGGATTGAGTTCCCCAGGAGGTACTGGACAGCTGTATGCAGAGAACTGGCCTGATTGTATCACCACTTCCGTCTTCCTTACTTTTGGCCTTTAAAGTAGCCTCCAGCGCTAGATAAGGTGTAAATTTACTTAAGATTTCTGTGACGTTTCCAGAGTTTTAGCCCTGTGCCATGTCCTGCCCTCAGGAAAGGCCGGGGGGAGGGGTAAGTGACTTCAGATTTGTAAATCCCCAATGGCGTGGACTAAGGTGAGATAAATCTCAAGGCCTGTATACAAACATTTATTAGCTTTCCAAAATGATTAGTATAGGTCTTAACAAGTCCAGGATAATTGGTTAGGTATATAACAAATTATGGCAAATGGTGAGGTATGGATTGTGTTACTTAACAACAGGTATAGGACAACTCATGGCAAGTGGTACTTAATGTTGTTACGTATCAACCCTAAGAGAAAAGGGAAACCGAGGGACAGAGAAACGAAAAGATAGAGAAAAAGACAGAGATAGAGATCACCAGTCCTGGTTCCAGCATCTTTTTTCAGGGAATCTTCCCAGTCATAATCTTCTTCTTTCATGGAAAAATCTTCCCAGGTCCAGTCTTCTTTCTTGTGAAGAATCTTCCCAGGCACGATCTCCTTTGTTTCTCTCTCTAGGGGCACTTATTTTCTCCTTTTACGTTTGCTGAATTAGCATGGTCCGCCCCCCTTGCCAAGGACAGCCTCATCTCGGGTTTCTCCCTTCTCTCAGGTGACGTGTAGCATGATTTGGGTGGAGAGATGAGTGCTACAGTCATACATGTTTAGCATGATCTCTATAATCTTCATTGGCATATGCAGGGTATGTGCTTTCTTATGCATTTTGTGGATAATGAAGCAAAGGTCCCTTACTGGACACAGTGGCCTTGAGAACAGAGAACTAGCAAGCTCACCACACGAGTGGCAGAACTATCTTTTCTTCACAAGCCAGTCCTCCCACACGTCTGAGTGTTAGCCTTATCAGTCCTTTGAACATTAGGCCTGCATTATTTATTTTCTTGTTTGAGGTGTTTCATTGAAGGCTTGGAGGTCCTTCTGCCCCTTGTCAGGGAACTTGCAGGCTGTCTCTTTCACCCTGCTGTTATATTTTATTGCTCTCTCCTTCCACTGAAAGGAAATCTTAGTTACTCTGTCACCTGTAGTTTCAGGAATTGCTTACAGGCTGACAGGTCATCTTTCAGAAGGAGATTCACGATCTTTTCATCTGTTATGCCGTCTTTAGCAGGAAGCCAAATGTGGTTTCCCAATCTTCAAGTCTCCTGTCTAGCTATTTATGCTTTGTCAACTTCCTTGCCAAACTTCACCCCAGAGCATCCTCCAGAAATGTGGCACAAAGGTCGAGCTTTTTGCTTTTCTGCTCGGAATCCTTCCTTCCACCCATGCTCTCTGAGAGGCATGGGAAGAACAGCTGTTGCACATCACCAAAGCATGTACTTTTTCGTTAGTGATGAAAATTAAGTGATGGGTGCTCTACGCAGGGTAAGAGGTAAACCTTGTTTCTTGTGTGGGAAGACCTAAATTAAGGAATAACGTTACAGTGGTTTTCCAGGATGCTAGGCAAAATCATGTAGAAACAGATTATTTGTTTTGTCTGTTATACAATCACAGGATCAATCTGTAACGAAATAAAATTCTGTAATCTGATTTGATAAAAATGGATGGTGACATTCATACTGAAAGCCTGAGTCAATACTTAGCTTATTCTATACCCCTTACTCTTACCATATTAGATTAAGCATTAATGACTGTACTGGTGAGTTGCACTTATTCACTTATTTTTTTTTAACTGTCTGTGTCTTTAATTTTTAAGAATTGTTGGCTAACTTTATATAAACAATCTGCCTCTTATGATTTTGCTTACAATCTTGAGGGCATATTCTGCTGGTGATGTTACGCTGTGTTGCGCTTTACTCATTTTTCAGAGCTTTTCCGCTTGGTGAGATTAACTGTGGAGTAAGCTCCTCGTCAGCATGAAATGATAAAATCTTATTATTCTTCTTGTCTGTTGTCCCCGGCATATCCGGTGAAACTGAATTATCTGTGGGAATTTACTGGATCAACACCGAGAATGAAAATGTTGCAGTAACAATCTGTGTGTGTGTAACCTTTTTGTGTAATTGCTCTGTTATTGTTGGTCTTCAGAGACAATAATCCCTTATCCGTTTCAGTCTGTCACCAGAGTGAAAATCAGCTGAGATAACAGAAGAGTCTTGATTTAAACAGCGATCCACCTGTCCGCTAATAGCTTGTTATTTTTGATGTCTGAAACCATGCCTAACCATTAAATGCTCTTGGGCTGATGAAAGTAGAGTTCACTTTTGGGTGGAAGTGAGATTTAGAAAGTTCGCAGGAAGCTGTCTCTGCGTTACATGACCAAGCTAAGCTGTGGCCTGTTCAAGAGGTTATGGTTGCTGTGGTATTTTGTAAAGTTGGGTACTTGTCAGTAAAACATCAAGAAATATATCATTAATCAGTCTGGCCAGCTTAGTTAATTTTAGTGATACTGTATGAATTGTCAGGGCTTGTGCTCGTGCTGTGGCAGAGGCACTGCCTGCATGGTGCTTTGCTAGTCTTTTGGGGAGGAATGCTGTCAGCCCTGGGAACATCACAGTTCGCAGACGATGTGATACCACCAGATATCAGGGAGCCAAAACAATACATGTTAATAATATTAAAGTGCTCTTGAAGATCTGCTGAGAGGTGCTACTTCCCCTGCAATCTGTCAAGGGTTGGCCTGCCACCAGCTTCAACTTGAGTTCAGTTCTCTGTGTGCACTTGGGATACAGTCCTTAATTACTTGATGTTTTTTCCGTTAGGCTTTGTGGGATGGACAGTGTATGGTGGCAGTGTTAAGTGAGATAATTTGGGGATCACAGCTCTATTTACTGCAGACATTTGAAGTAAACATTCTTCAAGACTTCCTTTGCAGCTCTTGATGAGCGTAATAGATAGCTTCTGTTAGTGCTGTATTTTGGCTCCTCTGCCACTCTAAGACTTTTAGATACAGAAATATATTAGTTTGCTTAACCCAAACTCCATTGATAATGTAGTGCAAGCTTGCAAAGGGTATGGTATAATTATACTGGGTCAATTAACTCCTATTTGAATTAAATCCACTGTAAAGGACATAAGTATTCAAGTCGCTTAAACGCAGATGTCTGATACCATTTCAGATGTCCTGCTGACTTGTGGCAGTGCATGGATCCATCTGCCAGCCCCAGGTGCCTCAGGCACACTCACGTGTCTGAAAAGGATGTCTGTCTTCGGGTATCTGCTTCTCTTTATCGCATCCTGGAAGACTGTCATGAAGACAGCAAACCAAGAGCTCCTATTTGGAGTAATGCCAACATGACTAGGGCTGGGATCTGTTGTGCTGTTGGCTGGAGCTGGATGGAAACCCTGGATGTTAGGCTTCGCATATCACATCAGGGTCTACTTGCTCCCTGGCCCTTTTCTCCCTGTTCGGAGCCTCTGCCTGTATATCTTTTAGCTCACAGTTTGTCCATGTGTGTTTGATACAGTTGTTAATTATGGGATTGCATATTTGTCCACGTGGCCCTTGCCTCACTCAATGTGGAGGACAGATGGTGCTTGGGGATTCATTACGGCTGTGTAGTCAAAGAGATTGTTGTTTGCAGGATCACAAATGTGTTTCCTGCAGATGTTGAAACAAATGAGGCAGGGGTTATAGGAAAAGAGAGGATGATCTCATGTCTCAGCCAGTTGAGTGATATCTGGAGAACTGGAACTCTGCCTCTAGGATGCTAGACAAATAACTCAAACCAGGCTTTTTGTCCGAGGCCTAACCCATTTTCTTACTTCTGCAGATAGAGCAGCACCCTCAGCTTGGTTTCATGTATCCTGTCAAAATGAGCGTGGTAACTTGTTGGTAGTTAGTTGGCTGTGCAGTTAGGGGAAATGGTGTATTTTCGGTTTTATGACTTGCAGATTTCTTCTTCATTACAGTGACTGGATAGCCCTCACTGTTCCCTTTTCTTGACTGCCCTGGAAGTTTGCAACAGTTCCTCAAAAACTGACATGCCAGGGCTTGTTTGTTTACCAAGGTTCTTTAATGTCCTCCTTTAAGTAGGATCCAAGGTAAAATAAACTACAGTATAACAAACCAGCTAGACAACATGCCTGTAAACACAGTGCTGCGTCTCTCCCGTCTGCCTCTTTATGCCACTGCTGAATTTGGGTGATAGAATTTAAAAAAAAAAAAGTCTTTGCAATTATTATTACAGGAGGAGAAATAATAGTGGATTTGTGTGTCTTCCTCTAATTCTGAAAAGCTACTTGCTTTCTGTGCTAAAGATAGCTTGTTCTGTTGCGCTGGCATTGAGCTGCCTTGAATGAAAGCTATGAACCGAATGTACGTTCAAGTCTTTCCTGTTCAGATTTAGATTAAAAACAAATGAATAAAACCAGGGTAACTTCTAACCTCAAGCTATTGTTAGGGCTGGCAGGATCAGAGAAGGGATATTGTAATGTTTCAGTGATTGTAATGAAACAAAATTTTTATGGAAATGTGTGCTCTTGCTGTAAATGCTGGGATTAGTTTTCTGTTATTTTCTTAGATGCAGTTAGGTGCAACTTTGGTAACTTACTGTTAGCAGAAAAAGCTTTCGAAGTGAAGTTGGTGTGAAAAGCTGCATTAAAATGACTAAACAGACTCTTACTACAAAGGGCTGTGGTTGTCTGGAGCAAGTTGCTGATGGTCGTGCTTGTGCTCTCAAGTGGCTTTTCAGTTCTAAAATTTACATCCCTTGGTGTGAATGCAGGACATACCCTCATACCTCACCTTGTACAGGGAGGAAGATACAAAGAGGAACTTAATCCCTGTCCTGCCCTGACCATGTGAGCGTCTTAATATAGAAGCAAAGCATGGGAACCAAGAACTTGTCACTACAGCAAAAAGGCTATTAACTAAACACAGATGTGGGGGTTTTTTTAATACTAGGATTGTAATGCATGGAAGTATATACATTTGAATATGTAACATCAATATAATTGCTCTATTCTTTTGTTTATCTGTAGAGTTGCTAGAAACACTTGGATGACTGGAATTCAGGATATTTGGTTCATGCACTTACTCTGATGTACAGGAAATAAGCACAAGAAATTTCTCTTGTTCAGGCAAGTAAATATCTATGCCTCCATAGCTTATATAAAATTAAGTTCTTGGTAAACAAATAAATTGTGGGAACCT
Organism: Alca torda; assembly: GCA_008658365.1. Classification (NCBI taxonomy): domain Eukaryota; kingdom Metazoa; phylum Chordata; class Aves; order Charadriiformes; family Alcidae; genus Alca; species Alca torda. The sequence continues at coordinate 6,863,789 of CM018087.1, read as the reverse complement.
TCCTAAAGCAGAGGAACTAATTCGCTCTGTTACAAAATACAGTTTAAAAGGAACATAAGAATTTTAATTAATTTTTTCTTTATTTAATAGTTAAAAGACCTGTCATCCTGAACTCTGCTTTGAAAAACTGGGAAGCCTCTTCTGTGTAGAATTGAAATAGACATTTGATAGTTGTCTTGAATGAAAATTAACACAAAAATGTCAGTCATAGATCCTTATCAACACATTGTGGTAAGTAGCTTTGAATCTTCTATGTATACTTGTATAATATGCATGTCTATGCCTTGTGTAATATATACTGGCTCATATAATATATCCTATTAGAAGTTACTCTAAACAAGTACAGAGCATTAGAGTTATCATTAACTAATTAAAAAAATGGTAAGTGTGGCTAGAGCACATCTCTTCAGAAATCTATTTGAATGAAATTTGAAAGATTCAGGTTAGCTTTTTGAAATAGTATCATGGCTTTGAGTGTAGTTGCTCATGTGTAAGTCAAAATTGAATATGGGCTCCGAAGAACCTCATGGGTACGATGTCGTAGGGTATCCCTCTGAAGGACTTGCTTGTTCAAAGTGTTTCACTACAGCGCCTGTAGCTGACTTTTTCATACCAGTTTTTCCATGTGTCAATTGATAAACTGAACCGTAGTCTACAAAACTAACATCATGCATCTTTCTCTCTTACAGTACAATTTTTTTTGTACAATTCCAGTTACCAAATAACTCTTTTCCCTTTTCATCAGTTTGTATAGAGGCGTAAGTTGGCAGGTTGTTGTATTTAGATCTTAAACTAGCATGTATCAGTGACTTGATTCAAAGAGAATCTTCAAAATATAGCCTACAAACCCTAGGTCAGTGAAATGATCTGTGCCACTAAACACCACACTGCTGCCAAAAGCTCCTGCTCCCTCCTTTCTGCTTTATTCCAGTGTTCCTGCTGCATCCCTTGTACCAGCTGTCAGTGGCATCTGACCAGAGTGAGCCAATTGACCTTGCTCAATTGGCAGAAAGACAGTTCAAAGTGAAAGATTATTTCTCTGCTGTCAGAGCTGGGCCAAGGGAAGGGTACAACCATGTGGGTACAACCTGTATCAGTAGAGAAGTAGGGGCAAGGGAAGGAGGAGGAGGGAAGTAGGAGCAGAACTGCCCTTTGTATGGCAAACCAGTGGAGTGGTCAGCAGCTTGGTGAATGCTGACTTTTGGCTGTAATGTTCACTCATGTCTCTCTGAGTGACTTTCCAAAGTAAACACTGAAATTGCAATTCTTACTCAAACTGAAATCTTGAAACAAGCTGGGTGTGTTCATATCAAGCACTTCCAGTAGCAGTCCCAGAACCTCATGTCAGGAAAAGTGATACATACTCAAAGATAGTTACCATACACTTCTCATAATGTTGAACTTTTACATTGCTAAAAATATAGTGTATACTTCCTTGAAATGATCTCTTATCAATTGTGTGGTTTCTACCCCACGCAGTCACATCCTTTACATGAGTTTGCAGCCAGCAGATGTCAAACTAGTGTTTTACTCACTCTGTAGTGCTGTGAATGCTGCTGTAAAGACAAGTTTTGGGTTGATGTTTGTATTTAACAGCGTTAAAACAATACACTGACTTTCTCCTTTCTGCATCACTGCCCTCTCCTGGATGGAATGCTTGATCTAATCTGTGTGCATCCTTTATGGGAGAAGTTTCTGAGGCACTCCGTTATATTTCATTGAATCATTCATATAAAAGATCTCTTTCGATACCAATTTGTATACCATAATGAGCAAAATGCAGCCTTAGAATTGTACATAGTTACAGTCCTCTGGCAGTGCTGAACAGTTGCTGCAGGAATGTTGCTAATGCAGGAAGGAACGCTGTTAATGGAAGAGCTGATCCTATAATTGCTTGAAAAGTGAATGTAAATCTTTGAGGTTTCTTAATTTGAAAATTGAAATTGCATGGGAAGTTTTAGTAAAAATTAAAACAGTCAAGGGCAGCAGGCTCATAGCAATGCAACAATCTTGAATTTTAATGATATATGACATTAAAGGACTCAAAACAATTCTGTATTTTCCAAAAGTCCGTCTGTTAACTATTATGTGTTTTCCATTCTCTGTATTTTTCTTTTTTTCTTGTTTTGTGAAAGGATTGGAGGAATAAAATAAGGCATTCACAAAGTTACTGCAGGTACAGACAGAACTGATTGTATCAAAAGTGCTTTTAGATTCAGAATAAAGAATTCACACATAATACGTCTTCAGTTACATTTTTAAGGGGGGTAAGTATTATAACAATAGGGAAAATCACTTCAAGGTAAAATTCGTATGTGTGTATGCACAAATGTTTGTCTTAATTGTAATACTCTGTGAAAGAAGAGCACGGACTTTACAAAAATCTGTTACTTCAGAAAACAGACAGACATTTTCATTTGTCCAGCCCAGTCGTTAGCTCAAGTGTCCTTAATGTTAAGGAAGTAAAAGTCATAAATACTTATTACACAATCTACCCATACCAGAGCTTCCTGATTGGTATTTTGTGTGCAAGGATGTCTCCCGATTGAGTTACATTCTCTGACTCAGCATTCTGGAATATGAAAAATAGTATACTCAATGCATGGAAATCCCTGGCTTTCTCAGTAAATGTGGGAAGATTGTAGGTAAAACCCGATTGTGTTACAGGAGATCTCAGCATATTGTTCTGTTTCCAGTCCCAGAGTGGGAAGGTAATGGTGTTGATGTACATACAAATACAGTGATATGTAAAACAGGAAATCGGATAATGAGGGAAGCTTTACTGGGAGAGGAAAAAAAAACAGCCAAAGGTGGGAGAAGAACAAAGGAGGCAGGAGGAGGAGTTAGAAGAGATGGAGAGCTGTAGTGTGAGAACAGGAGATGCTGAACCATGGCTGTGCAGGACACTTGTGGATTGAACCAGTAGAGAGTGGATACTGTCCACAGGAGCTTCCATGATTCAGAAAATCCATGTTCAGAGAGGATGTATAGAAAACTTTTTTCTTCCTTTCTTCTCGAAATTTATGGAGAAAGAGGAAGTGAAATGAAACAGCTATGTCAAACTAGGTCACTTTGGATGAAAGAATTTAGGGGTTTGAGTTAATTGTGAGCATTTGAAATTTTTAACCTGGCTTAAATTTTTAAAGGTATGCAGATGTTGCTCCACTCAAGTGTTGCAACACTTGAAGTGATTTATATACCATCATCTGTTTTTCAGAAGTAATTGAGGAGTTGGCAATGTACAGATTTTTATCAAGGCTTAAGATGAACATCTGTCACTTTAGAAAATGCAGCTTAGTCATCTAAACTAGCAAGGGCTGGATTTATAAAGGTATTCAGAGTCAGTACATTTCTGGTGGTATTTTTGGGGGGCATCTAACTTCTTTATAACTCGGTCTTTCCAAAAACTAACCAAAAAAATGCTTCTGAAAGTTATGCTAGCTGTTAATAGGGACATTTAGGCTTCTTAATACCCTTAGAAACTGGATCCTAAGTGGAAAATTGCCTTAATTTCCGATTGCACTTAAGTTTCATGAAAAACATTTACTTTGGGTTATGAAAAGATCTAGACTTTTGAGCTTCCTGTGTGTATGTGTATTTTTTTTTTCCTAAGAGGGAGATGGTTTACTTTAGTAGTTGCCATTTCTTCCAAGCGTGTGATTATGGCCAAATATTAATAACTCTATAATTATAAACTTCAGTGTGTTATTTTGGGTGAGGCGCAGGGAAAGCAGATAATGTTTTTTTGTTTTGCCAGACCTCTGTATGTTTGCATTCATTTCGGAGGCTACCAGTTGGAATGATGGAGCTTGCTGCTTAAGTCAATAAAAAGCAGTTCTCATGATAGTATTAGTAAAACAGTTATCGACTTGTAATAGAAAGTAGTGACGATCTCTGTACTGCTGTAATGAGAATACACTACGAAGTGGTGGTTTGACCTTGGTTTGATGGTAGGCATTTTATTTAGGCATGTGTTTCCTGAGTAGGGCCAGGAGATGCAAGAAAACTACTTTACAGAAGTGCTTTTTGTCAGTGAGCATCTTGCAGCATCCCCATTTTACAGGCAGGGCTCTGGTGCACCAGAATGGCAGATGAATTACACAGAGCAGCTGAGAACTAAATCCAGCACACCCATGGCCCATACTTGTACCTTAATTATAACTCCATCCTCCTCTTTGTTGCTAAATGTTCAGTGATCTCTGATCTGTGGCCTCTAGTGAGGACAGGCTCTTTCTTAACAGCTAAGAATAAGGAGAGGGGTGGTGTGTTTGTACTTTGGGCTGTTTCTCTTAATTATAAGGTTGTATATGACAAAGGAACTACATCAGTCTGTGTGAACAAACTCTGAGGCCAGTGCCGCATTGTGAAACGAACACTTCACCAATCTGACGTGTGCGAAGGTGGCACTCGCTGATAAAACAGCTTCAAACAATTTCAAGAGGCAAACTGAAAACAAGGAACCATGAGAGCTGTTTTCTGGAGATTCACAGGTTGTAAAAATTCTTGAAGCGGGGTAAATGGGAGAGCTGGGGTAACCTTACGTAGCTGTGTTCGCAGTAGTACCGGCTGTTCCCAGGTACCCATTAAAATCCCTGTTTACCCTGCTGTGGTGAAAAACTGGACTTTCTTTTTTGCCATGTGGCAGAGGCAGAAGTTTGATCAGTTTGTTCAGAAGTCCCATCCTCCTTCCCACTTTTCCATCAGCTCTTGAAAGCTGTGGTGTAAAAGGTGATGAATGTCACAAAATCATGTCAGCACGATGCAGGCTGTTACATAGGTGTTGCTCTTAACAACGTTGAATTCCTACATCTAAGCCACTTTTCTTGGGTTTGATGCTTTTGAGGTGAGTTAACAGTCCCAGTTGGAGAATCGGTTAGAGTCTGGATTCCATTTTTACTGCGGTTGGTGAACCACTTGCTGTGTAATGATGATTTCAGTACACCATTTCTAAGGTAATAGTTTACATTGCCACAGTCTTCCCCTGCCTGCTGGCTTGTTCTTTGAACCAGACAACTCCTACAGCTTACAGGGGAAAAATTACAGAGTTGAAATTACTGCTGGGCAGACTATCATGAAATGAGCCTTCATCAGTTGTCACAACATGTGGGTGATTACAGCCTTAATAAAGATGCAACGATTCGGTGTCTGGGTCAGCCGGTGTCTGCAGTGGAGTCATAATCTCAGGATGATGGTGGGCGTTTTCTCCTAGATCCATGGTGATGTGGCTGTGCCTTTGCAGACCCCTACGGACTTGTGGAGGAGTTTGTGTTGGTATCATTTGCATTGTTTTTTAATGCGTCCTGACTCAACTGTTACTTAAGCATTCACAAGCCACTTTTGCTGTCTTTAGAAAATTGGGTTTGGCTTTTTTTTGGGGGGGAAAATGATATATAATCTATTAAAAAAAAACTGTCATTTTTTTGTTTATTTGTATTAAAGAGATCCAGTTTGCTTACAGTCTTTGGGTGTAAGTGTGTTGTAGATGTGAAATAATGAGGCTTTGCTGAAACAACCTGTTCTGAAATAGTAATGAGAACCACCTGAAGGCCCTTATGAAGTCTAACAGTTGAAGCAGCAGCAGTTTAAATGCAGGCATGTGCCACTGTTGAAAACTAAGTCATATATTGTTTGCTTATTTGTTTCTTCCTTTTTTTTTTAAAAAAAAAAAAAAGGAAGTATCCAGATGGAAAACATAGCAAGAAAGCACCAGGCACAGCCTGAATAAGTGTGTCCCATATCAAGGGTATTGTTTATCATTTTAATTGTCATTTTATTTCCTGATTCTGGTACTTCTCCCTTTTCCTTTTGATTGGAATATGTTGCAAGACCTTTAATACTTGGTTAGTTCTTTAGGTCCTAATGACTGATATGCAGTGTTTATTTTAATGTAGTTTACAAAGTTAATGGCTGTGTAGGCAAAGATAGAAAATATCATTGTTTCAGTTTTATAAATGGAAACCTGAGGTAGGGGTGTATTGCTATATAACAGGCATCTGTTTGAGGTCCCACAGGAGGTGTGCTTTTGATAACAGTGGCTTGAGCTGTAAGAGCCAGGCAGCTTGGATTTGCTGCCCTTTGTAGAGGCAGAGCTCGGGCCTGAGGTGGTCCCCTCCCACCCGAGTGCCCAGGTTTCAGTTCCAGGAGAGCGAGCTGGCCCCCCCCCAGGCCCTACCAGTCGGGTGAGTCAGTGTCTGGGCACTGCAGGCAGGCAGACAGCTTGGGTGTCTTACGACTGGCCTTAAGATAGCAGTGCAAGCATAGATGTAAGCACTGAGCGGCAGTTGCGTGAGACCTGATCTTGGCCCTAATACATGAAACTTGCCCACAAGCTCTGTGCTGTGTCCCTGTAACCGCCAATGTCGTCTGCCTTGTGATATGCAGTGGTGATCCTCATAATGGTATTCAATAGGTTGGTCAAACTTCTGGCTATGTAGATACAGTAAAAATAGATCTGAGTTATTGACCGCTTTTCATAAAGTAAACTTTTTTGTTTCTTAATTTCGCGCCTCTCTCTGCTTCCCTATTTCATTCAGGATAGACCTGCTCTTAGAAAGGCAGCTCCTGCTGCGTGCTTGGGCTTTGTAGGAAACGGGAAGCTCCAGAAACCGCATGAAATCTGCTTGTGAATGTTTTAACAGCTTGCTTTTCACCTTCCCTCCATTGTCTTAAGGATACTTGCACTTTGAATATTGATGTATACTAAAAAGGTATATTCTGTGCATTGCTGCCTATATCCCTTGCATGTGTAGCATGCATATATCTGTTCCAGAACATACATTTCGGAATAATTGCCCCCCTTCTTTTTACTGGGGGAAGGTAATTATAAGGACAAGCACACTGTTAAGTAGCCCCCCGTGTTTTTTGTTTCCTAACTGTACCAAGTTGTCCCCGACGGACTAAATGCCTTAAAGCAAAGCAAGTTCTGTAGAGAGGAGGAGTGTTATGCATTGAGATTAGTAGGTGTGGCTGCAGGAAAATCAAGCAACCCTAGTATAAGGTCTGACCTTTCAGTAAAGCTCCAGGGTGCAGTTCAGCTTTGAGATGCTCTATCCCGTATGAGTTATGCTTACATTTTGACTCTCTGTGATTTCTCTGTCTCAGTTTTTGGACAAAATGAAACCCATTTTGATCGGTGGTTTTTTGGTTCTGGAGCTTAATCGCCTCTAACTCTCTGACTTCCAGGTGGAACACCAGTATTCACACATATTCACTGTGACAGTAAGGAAAGCCACAAATGTCACAAAAGGAGCGATTGGTGACATGCGTGAGTATTTCTCTTTCTATTTTGCCTCTTCCTTTTAGCAGACCGTTGCAGGGGGAGATGACACATCAAGCTTGTTGTGCATTAAATGGTTGCTAGTGGGTTGGTGTTTTTTTTGTGTCTTGCTTGTTAAAGCTAGGGCAATGTACCCATTTCATTGCTTACCCGCTCTAACTCAGAAGGCAGATTTGCCGCTCCTTCTTTCCATTGATCCAAAAAAGCTGAGTGAGTTGTAAACAATTCGCCTACAAGCAAGCAACACCTACACCTATTTTTTTGGCTCGGTTGGAAGTGCTGCTCTCAGTCGAGTGAAACTGGCAATTGCTGTATCTTCAAAAGGCTGTGATTTGGTGGTGGGAACACTTAAAAAGAAAGCAGCACAGAGCTCTGAGTCAATGCAGCAAGAAGAAAAAAAGAAAATAATCCAAAATGGGTAAGCAGATCTTGTGGTGGAGAGCTATTTAAGACACCAGCGCTTCTTCCCCTTTCTGTTAGGCTTCTGCGCCTCTGGACTTAGTATCTGAACAGGAAACCACTAGGAAGAATGACCAATGAAAACTCCCGTCTGCTCTTACGGGGGGAAGAGGGGAGAGAATAATATATTGGCTGAATCTGTAAAAAGAATATTCCTGCTTCCTTGATTATGACTGTTTTGCTCTCAGGTCTTCTCTCCCTTTCCCTGGCGCTTCATCCAGAGTGTTGGGTAGCCCAAGACCTGCAGGCTGGGGCTGGGAGGATGAGTGTGGTGCCTTGCTCTTGCTCTCTCATCGGGTTCATTTGACATGCAGTTGTTTTTCTCCCAGCATATTCCTGGGAACTGCTTTCATGTCAAACTCCAGCAGCTGCTCTGACACACAGCTTTGCTTCAGTGGGTTAACGGGGTTTTTTTTCATAGTGTCTACCTTTGATATTAAACTTGGTGGGGTAAGTGCGAGGGACAGTTGGAAGGGAAATGTTCAAGAGCCCGAAGTATGAGGGGAGAGAGGGGAGCCCTGGAAGAAGGAACTGGGAATCTATATAGCATCTACTGTGGGGCGAAGGAAAGGAGCACACAGAAAAATGCAATGGGGTGTTAATCCTGGTGGCCTCCAAGAGGGTCTTTATATAAGAAGACCTTGGGAAAAGTGCTGTAAAGAGTAGAACAAGGGGCCCACAGGTTTACATGTGTAAGGAGATAGGTTAAATGGAAAGACACAGGTTCTCAGACACAGAGGTCTCTGGCGTGAGATAGTGTGGAGAACATGGGAAGGGAGGAAAGGGGATTGAAATAGGGACCACATGATATGATATTAAAGGGAGTATGGAAAGGGTGAAGAAAGCCAGAAGACCATGGCATTATTTCCACCCCCCCACCTCAGGACAAGTATGGTCCCGTAGTATAATTTCCAAATGTTATCCATCAATATAATTGGATTTTTTTTTCCACACAAAACACTTATCTTACCAAATCATCAAAACCAGAAAGTTACTTAGGAAGGATCTCTTATTTTGCTAAAACCTGACAGAACTATGCTCAAGGGCCACTGAAACTTGCTTGGTTTCCTGTGAGGCAGCTATAAGTGCTCTGTGACCTGAGGCACCTGCAGTCTGGGGCATCTCTGGGTGAGCTTCCAAGTTCCCGGGGCTTGTTCTTGAAGGCCTGGCAAATCCCCTGAAGTGCAAAAAACCGTTTCTGGTTTTATTTTGAGAAAATTAAAAATGTTTTAATGTCCCTTGTACATACAAAGCTTGGCGTGTCGGAGCCTGGAAGCTATTTGATCAAATCAGGAATCGCCTTAATTACTTAAGATGCATGAAGCTGTGAGCGGTGGAGGATCTTTACAGCTGATGGTGCCAGCCTATATATATATAAATTTTTTTTTTCATTTGATTTGACAAAACTGTAACTTGTTGAAGGCATTTGTGAACTTTTACATTGGGTTTCTGATCTCAGGGTTGTAGGATTCGCTATCAGGGAGAGTGGCTGTGGTACATAATAAGAGGTGCCTTGCTTGGGATCGGTGCCTGAGTGTTGCTCTCCCATGACGGACACTACCAAGCTGTTGACTCTTCTGGTGGGTTTCTCCTGATTTATTCTGTTGGGTTCGCTCCATTAAGCGTACACAGTGACTGCTTTGTGGGCAAGAGGTAACTTTTACACTGTGGTGGTGACGGAAGTCCTGGGGAATATGAGATATTTTGTATGGTTTGCTCTTCTTTTTTCCATATCAGTCTTTCCAAGACTTTCTGGAACAGCTATGAAAGATCAGAGTACATCTAAGTTTATTAAATATGTGGAAGTCCTTATAATTATGCTGTTTGTGTGATATATTTAATGTTAAGGATTTGAAGTCTACCTCTGCTTCAGGAGTTTTAGATCAGGCGTCTGGGGTGCATGGTGCCCCAGCTGTGGGTGGGCATGGAGGGCCTGACTTCTCTGGCATAGTTATCCACACCTCTGTTTCCTCAAGCCCAGGCTGGGAAGATACGCAGTATTATAAGCAAATTTGTCAAGATTTCTTGACCAGTCCATTAATGGGGAGTGTAAATGGTTGTGCCATCTTTAAAACGAGGTAATAGATGCCCACTACACTGTAACCTCCACAGGCAATGTGTTTCCTCGAGTGAAGAGTTCACGCACACAGCACTGCAGGTTCGAGACATTTTTAGTGTCCTGGCTGGTGTGGGTGGCTGGAACAACAGAGAAAGCTGGAGCTAGTATAGCTTCCAGTCCTACTTTATTTTTTTTTATTTGGCTGAGATTTCCCATTGTCTCTGTAAGCTTTACATTTTTTTTGTAGAGTGATCTGACAAAGACAAGCAATCAAATCTGAATCTGGGTCATACCAGGATCTGAGTAGCTAGGCTACAGTAGCCGCTTTTGTTTCGCACTGATAAAGCACATCAAAATAAAGGAAAATGGCAATAATTGCTTTATAGAAACTTTTCATGCAAATGTTTTTCATATATGAAGGAAGCAGGTTTGATTACACCAGTTTGTCAATCTGTGAATGTGTGTGGATGATAAGAACGTATGACCCTGAATGTTTGGGAAGGGGAAAAGAAAAGTTTTGAGAGCAGATTCCTTCTTTCCCAGGAGTTCATTCAGGTCCTTATTTCAGGTATCTGCCCATTTACTGTTGCCTTCGTATAGGACTATTTCCTTTACTGATTTCACTTGTTCTAATTTTGTGGTATCCCTTTCAAGGTGGCTCTCACACTCTAGGTATTGTCCTATCAATATTCAACCAGTGCAGCTCTATCTTTACAAAAGATTTAAATTCTCTTCTAGTGACTGCTGCTCTAATAGCTGTGCTCAGCTCTTCTGGCTAAGTCTTTTTACAGGCTGGAAGATCTATGAGATGAGGAACTGCAGTGGGTGTGTGGTGGGTTGACCTTGGCTGGCCACCAGGTGCCCACCAAGCCACTGTATTGCTCCCCTTCCATCAACAGGGTGGAGGGAGGTAATAAGATGAAAAGCTCTCGTGGATCAAGGTGAGGACAGGGGGATCGCTTACCTATTATCATCACAAGCAAAAAGACTCAGTTGGAGGAAATTACTTTAATTTATTGCCAATTGATTGTAACAGAGTAGGCTAGTTAGAAATAAAACTAAAAACACCTTCCTCCCTACACCTCCCTTCTTCCCAGGCTCAACTTCACTCATGGCTCTTCTACATCCTCCTCCCAGGCAATGCAGAGGAATGGGGTTTTGGTCAGTTTGTAACATGTTGGCTCTGCAGCTGCTCTTTTCTTCATGTTTTTCCCCTGCTCCAGGGTGGGCTCCCTCCCACAGCATAAAGTCCTTTATGACCTTCTCCACTGTGGGTCCTTCCCATGGGCTTCAAGAACTGCTCCACATAAGCCCTTTCCGTGGGGTACAGTCCTTCAGGAATGTATTGCTCCAGCATGGGTCCCCATGGGCCACAGTTCCTCTCAGAAAATCTGCTTGTGTGTGGGCTCTACATGGGCTGTGGCTTCCTTCAGGGCACATCTGCCCACTCCAGTGTGGGATCCTCCACAGACTTCAGTGTGGATCTCTACTCCACCGTGGTCCTCCATGGGCTGCAAGTGGACAGCCTGCATCAGTATGGGGGGAATCTCTGCTCTGGCACTTGGAGCATCTCCTCCCTCTCCTTCTTCACTGACTTGGTAACTTCATAGTTGCTTCTCTCCCATTTTCTTCTTCTCTCGCAGCTGCTGCACAGTGTTTTTTACCCTTTAAGTACGTTATCACAGAGGTACCACCGGTGCTGCTGATGGGCTCCGCTTTGGTTAGCAGCTGGTCCATCTTGGAGCCAGCTAAAACTGGCTCTGTCTGACATGGGGCAGATTCTGGTATCTTCTCACAGAAGCCCCCCCCTGCAGCCCTCCTGCCCCCCTGCTGCCCCAACCTGCCACAGAAGCCCAAAACAAGATGGGATATGTCAAAATCTGCATGTTTTTGGTGAGGATTTAATTACCCTAATTGCTTAGCATTCTGCTTGTTGCAGGGGTCAATAGATCTTGTAAAATCACTTCTTTGACTGGAGCGTTTGGAAGAGGCTCCAAGGCCTTGTCTCCAGTCCAGTGAGGTTTTTATGTAATGAATGTTTAGTTTTGAATCTACTCCAGATACCACACCATACTGTAGAGCCTTTCCTTACTGCCATGACAGTACCAGAATTTGTAGAAAAGACCAGAAACTGCAGCATTCTGGAAGAGAAACACTTGCAAACCATGGTGGTTCTTTCCATAGGATCTGTCCCCTTCTGGATTTTCAAAGGGCTTGGTGGAAAACTGGGCCAAAGGAAGCATCATAAAATTTGTCTTACATCTTTAAAGATCCGTGTTTGTTTAAGTATACTAGCTTTCAAAACAATTGGTAGCATGTACAAAGGAAACCAGTTGTATGACTGTTAATAATCACTAATCTTGCTTAATCCTGTTTTGAATTTGCAGATTTTATTTGCTTCATCTTCTTATGATGTTACGATAATAAACAGTGTAATTCTGGGCATTTTTAAGGAAAAAGTCTTTTCTTAAAAATAAAAAACATTAAAAGTTAGGATAGCTTGTGGCACTGGTACTCAGCTTCTATCCCAGTTTCTGTCCACCCAGTTGGAATTAAGGATGCATTTCCACTATAGTTAGACTGCTCAGATAAACAAGTATTGGGAGCACTCCTGTCAACAGAGCTAAACCCTGCTTGCAAAACTTGCTAGCACGGAGGTGGAAAGCAGCTTCTACAAGTGGCTCTTGGCACGGTTAGCATATGCTGCTGCAACCGGTAAGAGACATCCCCTACAAGTCCAGGAGACGTTCTTTGGCTGGGCCAGGGCCACTGACCTGCCTCCTGGTTCTCCAAAGGAAACGTGGAGCTGTCGCGTTGTGTGGGAGGAGTGTGCGCCTTTCCCTGCCCACAGCACCAGCCTGGTCCTGGCTGTGGGATCTGCTTCAGCAATGTGGATGGGAGGAGGAGGTGATGTCCACGCATCCTTACCCTGGGGCTGTGTTCTCTTTCAGCCATAGCTCTTGGGGTTGGAGCTGGCTCATTTAAAGCCGGAGTCACAGTCACCTAGTGCGGTTTAGGCATATATATGCAGTGTTTTCAACCTGAGCTTGCTGAAAGGGAAGGAGTTGGAGATTTGCCTGCTAGTGTTAGGGCAGGGACAGAATAGTCTGTGTTACAGCAGCTCATCCGGGATTAGTCCAGCTGTTCTCTGTATCACAGCTGGCTGGTCTTGCACCTTGACTTAGATACAGTATACTTGACTTAACTGTTGGAATGTCATCAGATAATGCTCTTCCTCCAAGGCCATGAGGCAGGACCTGATTTTTGCAAGAGAATTTCAAGAGGAAAACAAGCCAAACTCCTCCCCTTTGCCAGCCTAACAGCCTGGAAAAAGTAGGTCAGAGTTGGCCAATCTTCCGGGTCCTACAGGCTGCACATGCAGATCTTCATGTGGCTGGGAGCCATAACATGTACTACGTGCTTAACAGAGCAAAGCAGAGGAGGGATGCTGGAAGTATCTTGCAGGAAGGAGACAGAAGTTGTGCTAGGGTGCCCTGGATGGGCAGCTGAGTCCCAGGATGACTAAGCTCTGTGGGCTTCAGTTTGATTTGACTCTCTGACAGCCTTGATACCAGCCCTACTTTTGGTTGTCTTCTGTAGCAGTCCCTACTCCATCGCCAGCCATAGGAGCTGACTGGCTCTCGAGCCATAGGCTGGTACTGAAATATGTATCCTTAAAAAAATGTGTATCTTCAAAAATGGACAACACTAGAAAGAACTGCTCATGAAATGTCTACTGCAGATCTCAGTCTAACACTGAGGCAACTGTAGACTAGATTTCAGTTTCCTTGATACAGGCAATATTTTAGCTGGAAGCAGTGCTGGGAGGTGAAAGTCATGTTGGAAACAGGCTCGTGTGTTCCACAGTGAAACTGATCCAGAAAATGCTGCTCTTTGCAGTTGCAAAAATACTTTTTTGATGAGAACCAAATTCTGTCTCTGAACACTTACTACATAGTTATTGAGGCAGGAACTGTTTCTGGAAAAGGTTAGTGAAAATTTGTTTTTGTCTTAGAGGAAGGCTCTCCTGTTACTCCATTACACCGTAATGGTAATGTCAAAGCAGTGATGCTGTCTTAGACCAAGGATCCATCTTGCTTGATATTCTGGTTGAAGGACCTCCTTGTCTCCCTGCTCTTGCCATGCTGTCACCAGCTGCAGCCCCAGGAGAAGGGAGCTTGACAGTGACTGGGAACTCTTTTGCTTTCATGTGGACATCACTCTTTCTCAAGTTTGAGCCTTTCACTCTCTTGTTTAGGAGGGTTCTCCCTCCTTTTATTCTATTCGTTCTCTGTAATAATTTGATTTTTTTTCAAGCTTTCTTTTCTCTCTCATCACCCTTCCCATGGAGGGCTTTGAAGTTATGTTAGAGTTGGGCTAATGCCTGATCCTAGGGGAGAATCAGGAAGAACATCAGTCACAGTCAGATACAAAGGAAAAATCTGATCAGGGTAAGTGTGTGATGCTTTCCTCTGATCCTCTCCAAGCACTCAGTTGTCTTCAGTAAGGGACTCCCTGAGTTGGATGTACTTTTGATGTAATTAGTAGCCCTTGCTGAGTTTCTCTTGCATAAACTTCAGTGGTTTTCCTTCAGTCCACAAAAGTCTTCTCATGCACAGCTTCTTTGATAACGAGTTCTGCTTGTTGCTATCTACTGCATGGAGAAGACATTTAATTTGTTTGGAAAATGGGCTTTTGAAAGTGTGATTTGAAGCATCCTCTGGTTACTTGGATTTTGCAGGATGCTAACCGCCCCGTGTATGGGTCTGTACCAAAGAAAAATCCTTACGCATACATAAATGTGCTAATTTATATATTTGTGACTCACTGTATTCTGAAAGGGAGGGGAAAAAACCAATCATTTAACTTTCATCACTACAGAAAGAAACACTTTTGTAAGACCTGTAACTAAAAACTGCTCTGTCAAAGCATCCGACCAACAGCCTTGTAGGACAGGTGAAATACAGGGAATGTCTGCTTAATGCTAGGTTTTGCCAGGCTTAGTTGGCCAGATGAACTCAGATGCACAATCATACCTTTCCCTCTGTGACCTGTTAACGTCAGTGTGCATGTGCTGTTCTGACTAAGTGCTTCGCAATCCATTCATTCAGTAAATGAAATGCCTGTAATAACCTGACCGAGCAGCGAGGTTGGGGCAGACACGATTCACAGGTGTCACTTTTAATTTTGAATTTCCTGTAATTGCTTGCAGTAGCAATGATGATGGTTTTACTTAGATGTGATGGTTACGTAGCCAACCTGAGCTTACACTTAGCTGTGGTTCTGCCCAGTTAAGACAGCTCCAGGTTTTTAAAACCTTCCTGACAATTGTCTGAATTAAAAAGTCAAGGGAAGAGCCTCTTCTCGCTCAAAGGCCTGCAGGCTGCACTTCAGCAATACAGTAAATCAAGCTCTAGGGCTGCTGGTAGAGGACCAAAACCTCTAAAGCCTCATGATACCAAACACAGATCCAGTGTAAACTTGTTCTGCGGATTCAGAGAATGTTGCCAGTTTAAATTTGTATTAG
This sequence comes from Alca torda, assembly GCA_008658365.1. Lineage (NCBI taxonomy): Eukaryota > Metazoa > Chordata > Aves > Charadriiformes > Alcidae > Alca > Alca torda. Next base: position 6,848,468 of record CM018087.1, on the reverse strand, counting down.
TGGACTTCATGCCAGACTAGGAATAATCTATACTCCATCAGCCAACATAAATCTGGAGTAAAAGTCATATTGTGGGTTTTGAGTAATTTTCCAGGAATGTGATGATGTGCCTAAACCTGCTCTAGACCAAATTATCACTGCCCAGATCTGGCATTACTGTGGACCCACAGTCATAGCTGAACAAGGCAGCCACACCACCTCTTCCTTCTCTCCTGCTTGTGTCTTTGTTGGCAGAGTGGAAAGTTTCACTTTAAAAAAGCTCTTAAGAACTAGGCATTTCAATTAATTAAAAAAACAAAGACAAAAAACCCTAAATCCCTTAGATTCTGGCATACCACTAGAAAACCAGATTTTTCTCTGGGCTATTGCAGGGTAATGTTTAAGTCATTTTTCACTGCTGTCTGTCTGCAAAGGGAACGGTACAGATAACCTAGAGAAGTAGTCCAAGGGCAATCAAAAGAGACTTCAGGGCCTTGGGATGGCTGGTAAGGGAATCTGGACCACAGGATATTTTTCCTCTCTCTTCCCAGTTGTGGGCAGCAACATTGGAAGATGGGCCCAGTCTATTAATACATGGTTCCGGGGCTCAAAAACACTGAGACCTTGAAACCTGCACACCACACTGGCTATAAAGTAAATATTTTCACAAATTCAGACACTAGAGTCTTCTAAAAATGCAGTTTTCCCAAGCGTTAGAAGAGATCTTACTGAAAAGTAAAACTACTGAAAGAGAAATTAATCCTGTGTCGCTCAACTAGGAAAAGGGGCTTTTATGAAAGTTGGGGACAAACTTTTTAGCAGGGCATGTTGCGATAGGAGAAGAGGCAATGGCTTTAAACTAAAAGAGGGACGATTCAGACTAGGTAGAAGGAAGAAATTGTTTACTCTGAGGGTACTCTGAGGCCCAGGTTGTCCAGAGAGGTGGTAGATGCCCCATCCCTGGAAACATTCCAGGCAGGTTGGACGGGGCTCTGGACAACCTGATCAAGTTGAAGGTGTCCCTGCCCATGGCAGGGGGCTGGACTAGATGGCCTTTAAAGGTCCCTTCCAACCCAAACTATTCTGTGATTCTAAGATAATATTTTTTTGGTCTTGGCACTTCTACAAATTTGCTTTGAACCTTCAGCTGACTTGTTTGAGGTTTTTGTTGGTTGTTTGGTGTTTTTTTTTTTTTTGTTTTTGTTCAAGGCTGGATCAGCGAAACTGCCAGTGGTGTCCCACCCCAGTAAACTGGGTGGTAGTGCACAGCCTGTGCTGGGAGTTCAGGTCTTCCCTTTGCTTGAGTAACGCCAGAGATGAAAAGCAGTGTAATACAAGGCACTAATAATCTCTAATAAGCACGTTACCCAATGACAGGATATCTCATAGCATACCTCCTGCTCTGGGAGCTGCCTTACTTCACTTGTTGTCACCTTCCGCTCATGAAATCTTGCACTGCATCATCCCTTTTGCAAAATCTCCCTTGAAGATGAAGGCAAAAAGCCCTGGCATTCCCTATGGCATCTTAGGCAACCTGTCACCTCCTCCTTGAGAGCCCTTACCGGTAATCTCTCTGTGTATTCCTGGATATTTTAGGTTCCCCGTGGCCTTCTGGCCTTCAGTCTAGCATCTGTATTAACTGTTAAACTATGAATTTCTTTGAAGACTCTCAGAAGTTTCTGCTCCCAGTGAATGGGAGGCCTGAATTTATAGCGGACTGGGCTACCGTCCTCTTTGAAAATGGAAATTCAGAACAGAGAGGTCAAAAGTTTGGCCGTGTAGCTGTCAGTTGCTGCAGCGTTTGATGGTATCGGATGGGGAGCTTGTGATGGTGGGGCTGCGGTGGTTTTTAACACCAAGGTTACCTGAGAGAGTGATAAGATAGATGGGTGTGCATGGGGCAGCCGGAGCCCGCCAAGGCTGCTCCTGGCATTCCCGGGCCCCACCTCTTCAGGCGGGAGAAGAACTTCTTGGTTTCCAAAATTACACCCCCAGCCTCCATGGCAAAGACTCAACATACTAATTCGTTGCCTGTGAATTGGCCAGGGAGGCAGGGGGGTAAAACCAAGCCAATGTCTTCCCCTGAGCGCCCAGTATCCTGGTCGGACTGGTTACCACCCCCTCCGCCCTGTTACCCAGCCAGGTGCCATTGCTGGCTGCTCTACAGGGGACCTTGCCGCTCTGCCTTTTTTCCGTTCCTCCTTGCCCATCTGATACTGAATTAATTAATCAGTTACTGGTGCCTATGTTCTCCTGAACACAGGAGACATCTTTTTTTAGGCCCTTGTGTTAGGCTGTCCTTTCACTAGTGTGCAGCGGAGAAAGAGTGAGCCAAATCTAATAGTTCATATATTTGTTAATATGTAGTTTGGGAAATGTTAATTATTTGGGAATTACTGACACTTGAGAATTACTGATACTTGACAATTATTGACCAGTACTGTTCTTAAGAATTCCCTTTTTAAAAACTGGAAAATCACATTAAAGTGGGGAAAAAATGTGATTTTAAAAATTTGCTGCATTTTCACCTGACTGTGGCAGAGAGATCAAATCGTATTTCCATGCCGCTGCGAAGTGTATTGTCCTGTGAGCCCCGTAAAATTCACTACTTGAATAAAAACTTGGTTGTTATTTTTAAACACACATCAAAACCATGTTTCTGGCCTAGGAAGAAATTCGTGTAGCTCGTACCATGCTGGTTTACTGGCATCGATACTAGTTACCGTTCAACCCGTTGAAAACGCCTTCATGCCCCCTGCTTTGTGTTTCTCTAGGGAAATGGTAGGTTTGATAACTTCCATAAAATTTCGAGGAGCCCTGCAGCCAGACAGCAGTGGGCATGTGCTGCAGTAAGCCAAAAAAATGGTGGAAAGTAGACAAAAATGGTTATTCGGGACCTAGTAAGATTTTCTGAATGGGGTTGCACTTCATGGTGGAGGATGTTGGTTAACCAGAAGACAAAAAACTCCAACGAACCGAAGTAACATAGTTTTTTAAGGAAGTTCTGCCATGTACATGCTGGAATATTCCTGTAATTGTGTAAATGTGGTGTCTGGAGATCATGAGTCAAAAGAATCTGGATCCAGATTTACTTTCTGTAATGGTGATGGATATATTAACTGAAATGAAAGTTAACATAGCTTTATTTAATATCTATTATGATCGCAAGTGTTTATGACATCCTCATGTGGGGAAAAAAAAATGCAAATTCTTATGGTGCAGATTTTTTTTTTGTAGCAAGCTAGATTTTGGAATACTTCAAGAACTTTGAATTTCTTTCAACTTTTGATGGACAAATTAGATAAACTTTAATGTATGATGATATTGGCTTCATCCTTGGTGCTTTATATTTGAATAGGCTTTCTGTAGTTTCTTTGTATCTATTATGCTATTGAAATAATTGAAATTGGAATGACTGAAATATAGATTATGTCTGAAATATTAATTATATTAATATGAGAGCCTGATGACAGTCATCTCACCAAATTAGTAACATAAGATCGAATGGTTTCCAGTCATTGTAGAAAATTTTACAGGTTTCTTTAATAGATTGCTTAAAGCATTACTCATTTTTAATGTGAAAATGATTGATCCTAATTACTGTCCATTGTGTGTTTCACTTTGTGATTCACAATGTAATTTAGAGATAGGATTCTACAGCAATTACTTATCCTGGAGATAAATCAGACAAGGAAAAGTCATGGAATCCTTACTTCCTACCTCTCAGCCATTTCTTAAGCCGACGTGTTTAAAACTAACAGTCTGTCTTCAACCCCTGAAGATCTGGTGGGTGCTGTAAATCTTAAAAAACTATGACAATGAACATTTTGTTAATTATCTTTAAAATTCATCTAGTCATAAGCTGTGAATTGCAGGACCCTCTGTGAGTTCCATTAACATCGATGCTGAAACTCTTGATTTTATTTTTTAGTGTAAAGGTGGGGTTTGAGTTACACTTGTACCTAATTGTCAGGTCATATTCGGTTTTTCCTTAGCGATACTAAAGGAGCCCGGTCCCTCTATTTCAGAGCGTTTTCTGCGCCGTCATGTGTGAAGCTCTTTGATGCTGGGAGAAGTGTGGTGGTTTAGTGGCATGAACATGGTGAGGTACTTACTGTAAACAGAGACAGTGCCAGGAGGAGAGGAAAAGAGAATCACACCATGATGGCAGTGCATGTGTCTATTTGCAAACCTTCCAAGTTTTCCATTTGCAAACCTCACCAACTTTACTTGCATTAAAAAGTTGAGGTGCATTGCAGATAGCCAGCCCACAAATTCTGAAGGAGTCATGCGAATGTTTGAGCAAAGAATAGGAGGCTCCGAAAAAAACTTCCTGTGTCCTGAGGAAGAAGTACAAACTCTTACAGGTTTTTCTTTTGAAAAGTCTGTGGTTGGTATTTCAAGTAGGCTGCTAACATAAAGGCAATTCCACGACAGCATTGTCTCTACATAGATAATTTTCTCATATTGATTACACTCACAAAACATCAGCTTTTGACCCATAAACCATTTCATAAAGGTGCTTCCTTTTAAAATCAAAATATAAACACAGCAGTGATCAAGCTACTTGTCACTTAACATTTTCAAATTAGTTTTTTTGAAAAACCTACCTGGCAAATCAACTAGCAAAACTACAAACAGGAACAAATAACATCCAAGCAAAAGGATATAGACTTTGTTTTATCTGTTTGATAACTTTAATGTTTTGAAATACATTAAGTGAATACTTTTGTGTTAACTGCCAGATTGCTGGTACCTAGTTCTTGCTCCCCAACCAATAATAGGGAGTAAGGTTTTGATTAACAGAGTATAGTTTATAGCAATAGCTTAGTCAGAGCACACAGTCGTCTAGTATTTTTCCTCTTCATCTGAAGAAGCAAGTTATAAAAGAATGGATTTTCATTTTTTGTAATTGAAAGTAGCACAAATAAAACATGAAAGGGCAGATGATTAACTCTTTGCCTCGGGTTAAAAAAGGCAATAAAGGCAGGGAGTGAGGGGGCGGCTTGGCAATGCTGAGTAATGAAGAGTGATTTTTCTAAGTTTAGTTGTTCTTTGCCTTGGGTTTAGTTTCTGTTTCGACACTTGTTTGGAGTCGGCCTGAGAGGAAGTTAGTAATGGCATCTGTGTGCCAGCTGTGTGGTGGGACGGCGTTTCCACAGCCTTTGGGATTTTGATCACAGATAGGAAACCATTTGCTGTTTGTGTTTAAAATTAAAAATTAAAGTTTTGTAACTTATAGCTAGGGCCGATCACATAAAAAATTGAACGCAAAGGGAAACACTGACATTTTGCCCAGGACACATTTCAGCACCGGTGTTTTGGTTAAAACCCCAGCTTTTGTAGGCAAGTTCAGTCTCTTGGCAGAGCAAGTCTGTAGGGTTTACTGCCAAAGTCATGCTCCGTATCCAGACTTCCCAGATGAGATCTTGTCACTTCTGATTTCAGTAGATATTTTGCTCCTCGGTTTCAAGGGGCCTTGGCTCCTTTCTGGCAAAGTTTTGTGTAGTAGTTCAACGGAGCTGATGTATTGACTTTTAAAGGTCCCTTCCAACTCAACACGTTCTATGATTCTATTCAGTAGAAGTTGGCAATTAGTTACATTTGCCAGTGGGAAAACAGATTTAAAAAACACTTGGGGGTTGATCCTGATCTCCTGACTTTAAATGAGAGACAAGATCAGACATAAAGTCTTAGGAGCTAATAAAGAGTGCTATATCAGGCTTTCCGTGCTGATTCCCCAACTTTATATAGCTGCTTGTTAATTTTCCAGGTAGCAGCGTAACCTGCCAAATGGTAGCAATTAGCTAAGCCCTACAGACATGGAGCGTAGTGTAAAACTCCATAAGGAGTTCTGGGGAGCGTTGTGGCAGTCCAAGGAAATCCTCACACGGTGAAATCTTTGAATCACAAATTCTATTTACATACAAAATTGTAATTGAGGGAGCCTGAGTCCAGGATAAGGTTTGTTTGCTGTCCCTAAAGTTTCCCTAGCTAGAAGAATACTTAATTCAAAGCATAACCCTTGCATGTTATTCTGCGTCTCCAGAGACACTGGAAGTACTTTGAGGGTGAGTTCAGTATCTTTTATTTACGGCAATGGCTTTTGGGGAATACTTACTTCTGTGACACGAGCCAAAGTAATTACAGGCTAGAAAGAGAGGAAGGGGTAAAAGGTCTTAAAAATAATTACCACTGCCAGGTAGAAGTATACATATTTCCAGCTTCAATCAGTCCTGCTTTTTGTTCTGTTTGTTCAAGACTTTTCTGTTTGTTCAAGACTTTTCTCCTCCGCTCTTAAAAGCATAATGTCTTTTTCTTTTTGGGAGATTGTTAATATCATTGTAGCATTCATGTCATTATATTGATGTAATTTATATAGTTGAATATTTTTCTGTCACAGACCATGAGGTGCTCTGTGGTTTCACATAATTGCATTGATTATTACAACCCAAACTTGAGTTTTGCATAACTTAAACATCTGTTTTGCTCTGCAGTTGACACTCCAGATCCCTATGTGGAGCTGTTCATCCCATCTGCCCCTGATTGCAGGAAGAGAACGAAACATTTCAATAATGATGTGAATCCTGTGTGGAACGAGACCTTTGAGTTCATTTTGGACCCCAACCAAGAGAATGTTCTTGAGGTAAATCATAGGATCATAGAATGGTTTGGGTTGGAAGGGACCTTAAAGATCACCCAGTTCCAACCCCCTGCCCTGGGCAGGGACACCTCCCACCAGACCAGGCTGCTCAAAGCCCCATCCAACCTTGGCTTTGAACATCTCCAGGGATGGGGCAGCCACAACTTCTCTGGGCAACCTGTTCCAGTGCCTCACCACCCTCACAGCAAAGAATTTCTGCCTCAGATCTCATCTAAATCTCCCCTCTTTCAGTTTAAAACTGTTCCCTCTCGTCCTATGGCTCCCCTCCCTGATCCAGAGTCCCTTCCTATCTTTCCTGTAGGCCCCCTTTAGGCACTGGAAGGCTGCTGTAAGGTCTCCCCGGAGCCTTCTCTTCTCCAGACAATTACATGGCTGAGCTGTGTCTGTGAAAATTGAAGTTGTACAATGTCTGGAAGGTTAAAATAACAGTAGCTTGTACGTATATGACATCTGCTGTCTCAAGATAACAACTTTTTTTTAAACATTAAAGGCTAGTTTTTGCCTTTAGGTGTGGTGCTAAGCAAGAGGTGTTGTACAAATTGTATTATTCAAGGAGTAGCCTTGCGAGTCATTATAAGATATGCCTCTGAGTCATCTCTTAGACTGCTCCTGAGGGCTAGTAGGTTACAATTCTTCACATCAGCCATAAATTATTTTCTCCTTGCTTCCTACACTGATTCAACTGTTATGGGCAGTGAATAGGTGGGGACAAAGTCAAGTCTCTGCCCATTCCTTGCTTCTACCTGAGGAGACGGAAAGCAGAGGCATGGTTGTGTCTCCTCTATGCCTGGAGCTAAGGGCTGAGCAGCCCATTCAGTGATGGTTTGGGTACTCTTACTCCGTGTGGAGGCTTGTTAACTAAGTCACCATTAAGTCTCAGTGTGTTAAGCCTTTCCGGGTTGTGTACAAAGGGTGAGTGTTAAGTGTAACTGTTTTATAAGTGGGCATGGCAAGCATTTGAGGTAATCTATAGTCCTTTGTTAGCTTGGTTCTTCATAGGGGATGGCCCTAAGGTGAAGTCTTCTCACCCAAGTTTACAGAGATTCTATCTAAATTGGCCAGCTGGGACAGAGGCTAAAGCTTACGAAGCTTTTCATTGAGCTAGGAACCATAATCTCTTGATGCTAAACTGCTCACAGTTTGAAAAATTGAATTGTGCTTCCTGCAAGGCTCCCTGTGTTCCAGGGGAGGGGAGTAGGTTCTACAGCTTGGGGAGGAAGAATCCCATGATCAGCTCAATGGAGCATGAAGAACTATCATATGCATCCTGCATAAGAGAGAACAATACTAGGGAATTCACAACAACTTCACTACAGCTTTGCAGGAAGCAGATGACCCAAAATAGTTTCCACCAACTGGTCAGGTGCAACAGTCAGCTGCGTTGATTCTTGCTAAATGTTTTGGTCGTAGACACGCAACCTGGCCATAGGAAACTTGAGAAATTTGAAAATTTGAAATCTCTCACTTAGTACTTGAATTATAATAGCAAGTCAGGCAAATTGGCATCAGGAATTAGAAAGAGGAATGGAGTGATTCTGGCTTCTTTGCAAGAGAGCGTTTGTGGAAACAGGAAGAAGTAAAGAAGAACTTGGTTCATCAACCTGCCGTTGTTGCAGTATGGGAAATAAAAAATGTTTCAATTTCGCCTGATAAAATCTTTGTGGATTCGAACAGAAGTCCTGGGGCACGGAGTTTTACCTGTCTCTTTGCAGATGGCGTGCTCTTTTGGAAGATCTGCAAGAGCTACAGCTGGCTAAATGATTGATGTGGTGTGTTGTAGCTCTCATGGTCTTCAATAGATGAGCATAACGATAAACTGAGGAATAGGAAATAATAGTTAAAATGTGTTAAATAATATGTTAAAATGTGAAGAGGTTGAGATGCTGGCAAGCCGTTGATTTCTTACTGTTCCATGCTCTCAAGTATTTTTGACCATGTGGAGGCCTGGGTCATTCCCTTCCTTCTGTGGTAACAACGCAACTAGCTCATTCCCCACCAGGGTGAGAACCCCCAGTTACTAAAACATACTTTGTAATTTGGCTAACATTTTGTAAGGTGTTTCTCAGTTTTTAGCATGGTTTTATCCAGTCGTTATAAAGTACAGGATTTTATGAGATCGCATGCTGTGGATTTCCAGCACAGCATGGCCGTAGCGTACTGCCAGGTTCTGCGAGCCTCTGTCTCCTCTAACAGAACACAACAAGACTGATTATAAGTAGAATTTGTAAATGTATCTTTACAATAAGTAAAGGCTGCTGGTGGTTTCTGAGACCCATGCTATAAAATTCCATGAAAAATGCCTGCAATGAACCTGTGATACCATGTAATAATGTAGTATCCATTGTTAATTGTGGTAGCCATGTTAATTGTGGACCTGGTTGATATATATATTTGCATACACATATATGTGTTGTTCACAGGAAACGTTCTTTTTGACATGAAAGGTATAGTCTTTAGGTTCAGACTGATACTTGTCTTCTGCCATTGTTGTGTATACACAGTCACGCAGTGCCCGGCAGAGCCTTTGGGTTCTGTATGGTGCCATGTCAGAATTCACATCTGTGAAACCCCCTCCCCACCCAAAACCTCTTTGTGAATTCCCAAGATCACACAGACTCCACCATCGTCTCGACTCCTCAGATCATTTTAATCTAAATCTTTAACTCTATCCCAAGTGCAGTTGTCAATTTTGCACTCTGAAGTGTAAGCAGGTCTCCAAAATCCCATTAAGAAGTTTTTGCTATTGCTGTTGGTTTTATAAAACAGCCTGCAGAGATTACAGCGATGGTCATAAAGTTCTGCAAGGGAACAGAACATAGATGCCATTAAAATTATGAGTTCTGTCCTGAAATACAGTTCATCATTTCAAAGGGTTTCTTGTGGCACAGGATGAAGAAGATTCTTTATAGCTGAGAAGAGGCTGAACCCAGATGTAGCAACTATTTATTCAAGTGATTGTATCTTGATTCCGTTTGTTTTATGCAAAAGATATAGTCCAAGCCGCAAACATATGATATTTTAAAAGATACAATTCCACAAAGTGGAAAAAAAAACGTAAGCCAAATGAGTTCGGAGAAAACACAAACAGAAACCATGCAAATGGTAATTTGAAATTCTTTCTGAAGACCTTACTTGAGAATTGGAAGGCTGCCACTGAGAAAAAAAGCCTACTTGATGCAGACACTCATGGGTTAGAGCAAAAGCATTGGACAGCGTTCTGCGGTATCCACATACATCTTTGGATAGTATCACATTTTGAAAAAGTATATGCTCTAACATGGAGAGTATGAGAAGAGACTTGAAGATCTGGCTGGATACAGAGAAAAGCTTTGTGTAATGTGGAATGCTGCACATTTTGCCAAATCATTGCTATAAAAATCTTGGTCTGTAGGTACAGGACTAGGATGTATGGATTCTGCCTTCACTGAAAAGTTGCTATATGTTTTTTGGCATATCACATTTAAAACCATCTAAGCGTGGTGTGGTGGGTTGACCTTGGCTGGACACCAGGTGCCCACCAAAGCTGGTCTTTCACTGCCCCCCCTCAACAGGGGAGAGAAAATAAAACATGTCTGTTGGCATTGGGCGTTAACTAGGTTGGGTTAGGCCTATTCCTTTCCTTTTTTTTTTTTACTTTAGGCATACTCTGTATGGAATTAAAAAGGGATTTATCAAAGTAGAATTGAATATGTGTGTATCTTTTCTAGGTTACTTTGATGGATGCCAACTACGTTATGGATGAGACTCTTGGCACATCCACATTTCCGATATCTTCTCTGAAACTGGGAGAGAAGAGGGAGGTCCAATTAACTTTCAATGATGTAAGTTGCAATATTCCTTGCCTTTGTTGGTGCAGCTTTGAACATGATGGAAAGTTCTTAAAAGAGCACCTGAGCTGAGAGACCCAAACTATTGTGTAGACCAGGACACACCACGTCTCAGTCCTTTGTCAGATGTCTGAATTTCATCTGTGCCACGTTCTGCTTAGATAAAGCTTCTTCACAAATCACTAGAGGATGGTGCTTATAAAGGCTAAGTGCTGTGTCCTAAGGACTCATGAAGTCTGAAGTTACTCGAGTATTCCCTCAGACATTTTATAGAATCAGAATCGCCTAGGTTGGAAGGGACCTTTCAGATCATCAAGTCCAACCATTAGCCTCACTCTGACAAAAACCATCACTGAGCCATATCTCTAAGTGCTCTGTCTGCCCGTCTTTTAAATATCTCAATGTCTTTTTTGTGGGGAGGGGCCCAAAACTGGACACAGCACTTGAGGTGGGGCCTCACCAGTGCCGAGTACAGGGGGACAGTCACTGCTCCAGTCCTGCTGGCCACACTGTTCTTGATACAGGCCAGGATGCTGGTGGCCTTCTTGGCCACTTGGGCTTTTGTTAAAGCATAAGAAAAACATTTGGCCTGCTCTTGATACTCCTCAGAAGTAGATGTTCCTGGATGAAGGGCAATCCCGGACTATTTCTGATCCCATCAGTCCACCTCAGGACTGTGTATGTATGTGTTTTCTTAATATAGAGCTAAGTTTTGCATTCAAGAAGGGGTTAGAATATATCACGGAGTGAGTAAGGGTGGCAGCCTTTCAGTCAGGAAAGAGCTGAATATCTGGGGGCAGGGGATGGGGTATCTCAGGTGGGGACTGGTCTCTGCATATCCTGCTCTGAAGTTCATTTTCTAAGTGTTCACAGTTGCCCGTGGTTAAACACAGAGTGCTGGCCTAAAGGTGCTATATTTATCGTCTTGCAGTCCTGCTGAGAGGAGAATTAAGAAAAACAGTGCCAACAAATGCCTTACTGTCCCTTCTGAGAGAATCCTCTTTAAAAATCTAGTTTCAAACTTTCTCTTGTTAAACCAGTTTCTGCACCACTTGATTCAGTTAACTTTAATGGTCTTTGTTAGTGTGAGAGGTTGTGCAGAGTTTGCTGGTCAGTATATTACCTCTGCTACTGATGCCGGTGGCTTCCGAAAAGCTAACAGCAATTCTCTTATTATTATATGTTTCATTTTCAATGACCGGCTTGTAATACAGCCCTAGTTAGCATGCAATAATGCAGTAATTGGGTTATTCTCTTTAAACACGTATACAAACCAGATGGAGTTAGTTTAACAGGGATCGTCTGCCTGCGTGGTAACTCCTGGAAATTGTTGTTAAATCTGTGTGTAACTGAGCTCATTCTGCACGTATTAAAATATTAGAGTAACATATCGCGAGCCATTCTGAATGTAATTCAGTACTTGTAGTTATATCCATCGCATCTGGTTATCTTTATATGTATGTTTATTGTATGCATATACCATAGGTATAAATGCTGTCTGCAGTTCTGTTTTGGGCTATGGTTTGTTATATGATGAGAGGTCTTGATTTGTGACCACTCTGCTCTTTTCCATGTGGTTATAGCACGTAACTAGTTAAGGCCTATTCAGTGGAAATCAGAGAGTTTCATATGTAAGATTTAGTGTTTAATCAGGCGTAGCCTTATGGCAGTTGGAATTTTGATACGGTGCTTTTTTTTTTTAAGTTACTGCATTTTTTGGATTTTCTGCATATTTATTTCACTAAGTGCTTCAGTAGCTCTTGGGCTTCCAGAGTGTGGGCTGACTGCAGATACCTGGTTTTGCCAGGCACGAGGTGAGGTAGTGAGAAAGAGCTGACGAATACATTTTGAAAACGCAGTTTACAAAGCTTATGCCAATAATATAAGGCCGTACCACGTTACAGATGTGCTTTAATGTCTCCTCAGTACTCAGCAAAGCTTGGTAGAGAACATAGGGGAAAAAAAAAAATCTGAAACTTATAAGCAGATGGTAAGGGAACAGCAAGTCAGGTTGAGCCCAGTGTAGACAACTTGTACACAATGTGTATTCGTGAGATTTCTGTGGCAATCTGTGTAAGGTATAGAAAATGGCATGCTAATTCCCTATTGGAACATTGCACTTCAAGCATTTATTTAATACATTTTTTTCAACCATTGGATCACTGCGTGGTTTCTGAAGTGCTTTCTAAATTAGTAATATGTCAGGTGCTGGAATAATCTAATTACTACCCTGTTATTTCTTTGCCTTTCCTTTCTCCCACAACCCTGTTAATAGGCTTAACACACTGTTAATACACCAGAATGGTATTGGCCTTCTTGGCCACCTGGGCACACTGCTGGCTCATATTCAGCCGGCTGTCGACCAACACCCCCGGGTCCTTTTCCACCAGGCAGCTCTCCAGCCACTGTGCCCCCACCCTGGAGCATTCATGGGATTGGTGTGACCCAAGTGCAGGACCCGGCACTTGGCCTTGTTGAACCTCATACCATTGGCTGTCCATTCTGTCATAATTCTAGCAACTTGGTACTCTTGGATTTTGCCCAACACCCAATTGGTGCTTTAACCATCACTTTTTAACTTTTTGCCTGCAGGCAACCCCATAAATGTTTTCTGAAAGGCTGAGGAGCCCAAGCCATAGCTGATGGGTCAGGTAGTTCCATGGGGTCTGCAAGTGAAATCACTACATAGGGACATTAATTAGTTTACTTGAATCTTTGAGAAACTTGTAAGCAATCACTCTTCCTGATTGATAAATTGAGCGTATTTAACTCTGGAAAGACCCTTGGGGTGGCTCATGTGGAACACAGAGCAGTCATTCCCCTATAAGAGTTCGTTTCAGGTACCAGTTGAGTATGATGTTTACCCAGTGAACTGGGAAGCAAATAGCAGATAGACTGTGGCTGGCAGGAGAAACAAAGGAGCATAAATGTGTGAAGACAATTAGATCCCTTCAGGCCAAAGATGAATAACGCTGTCAAAAAGGGATTGTCAGTGGAAGAAAGCCAAGACAGTGGGATCTGATGAATGAATCAGATGAATGAAAGTCAGGACCTAGCAGCGTTTTCCTGTGTGTTCAGTGCTAGGGGTGTATTTTGGAATTGCATTGTGTACTCTTATTAAAAAAAGTTCTGTAGAAAAGAAACTTATTCGTGTATTTCAGAGATGTCCTACTTCTTAAAATAGTAATTTAAAGAAAAATTCTGACAGTAATAGTTAGTTTATGTCCTAGGTGTGTTTGTGGGTTTTTTCCCCTCCGTAAGTGGTGTAACCATATTTAAATATTCCTTGTTTAGGTCACAGAAATGACTTTGGAGTTGTCTCTTGAAGTATGGTAAGTATCTCATATTTAAAAAAAAAAAAAGGTGGAAAATGTATTAGCAGCAAGGTATGTTTTATTTTAGTCCGTTTGTTAGGATTTTCTTAAAAAGATGTGAAATGGAGTGCAAAAAATCCTTGTTTTAACATAGAAATACCAAGTACTGTAAAGCCATGAGACTTTAAAATTGAGGATTATTTTCACATTGCAATTCTAGCATAGACTTAAACACCATTACTTGTACTAGTAGGTGTTCACTTTCCAAATGTTTGCAGGAACAAGGCCATCATAAATTAATTTCTCATCCTGGTTTATGTTAAGTGCTTTCCTTTTCAAGGGCTTTTTCCTCTAATAAACTCATAGCCATTGGCTTCAGCATTTACGGATACTCGTTACAGAGGTGCTCCTGAGATGTATTTGAATGGTAATACCATGCTGAAGTCAAAGGTGAAGTAGGGCCAGGATTTCACCACGTGTAAAGCGAAGCGTATGCCTGCAGGGTTTTCTTTTCCTTTTTTTTCTTTTTTTCTTCTAGATTTCTTTCTCCCTCTGTCTTAGCCTATCTAGGTGAAAGACCAAAAATCACCTTGAGGCATAATCATAAAAATATCTTTTAAGTCTGAAAATGAATTACTGAGAACAAGGCATTTAAAGAGTCTTTTTTTTTTTGTCTGTAACTATAAATAGCAGTGCTGAGCACCATAACTGTAAATTTAGAACTCTTTCATAATGACGCTGGAGACTGACAAACATCCCCCAGGGATAATTTCTGCTCATCGTTTTGTCCTAGTAGGCTTGTATATGTGGGTGGTCCTTGAGACCACCCGTAAAGGTTCCGGGGCTTGTACATTACAAATATTCCCTATCGCTGGCACCGCATGAAGAGGAGATGCTTTGGTCTGCCTTGCTGCTCTTAAGCAGCAGGCACTAAAATATGTTAAACCAGAGGATCTGATCCAGTTCTGCTCTCTGGATGCTTAGATTTTGGATTCTGTATGGACCTGTTGTTCATGGTATCCTATATATATATATATGAAAATGGAACGTTGCTTCTAGGCAGTCTTTTTTCCTCCCCTTTTTCTCAATCCCATTATTTTATTACATAATAGTTTTTTACAAAATCTGAAGAATTAGTATCTGTGCCTAAATAGATCCATTTCAGTATTGTATGTTTTTCATAAGGACTCTTAAAAATGCTGCCTTGGAACCAACATGTCGCAGTATCCACAAACATTTTTAGCTCATCCTTGTAAATATGTGAATTCAGTGCGGCGGGTAGCAGAATGAATCTGGGCGCTGCTCCTCACTGCTGGCGGCTCGAGGCAGTGCTGCTGGGAGGTACAAGGCTCAAACCCTGGGAATGACATCCAGGCTCAGGGAGCGGTCTAGGCCAAATTGTTCATCCTGCCTTGATACCTGAAATGAGAAAGGGAAGCTGAAGTTGTAGCTTTTACTTAAGGTATTGACGTCGTTCTGCAGCCCTACGAACAGTTTCGAGCACACAATGTGGAGGGAAAAGCTAGAGAAAAAGGCTTTTTTTCTGTGGCCAGCCAGTACAATTTGTGATGAGATCTATACGTTTTTTGATTGTGAGGCTGAATGGATACAGAGATAAAGTTACCCTTTCCTCCCTTAACATGAACCTCTGACTTAAGAAGAGTATATGGTGGTAGGAATGGGTGAAAATTATTCATTGCAGTTCTTTGTTCAATGGATAAGCAGAGAATTCAAATTTCTAGACTGTAAATTTGTTATTGTATGTGAGTGGTGAACTCACTGTATTTTATTTTTTTTTTAAGACCACATAATACACCACTAGAAGCTGCATATTATGTGTTTGGTTTTCACTAGTGTGTGAACAACGTTTTTATATCAAATGCATGTCTTAAAAGATGCAGCATGCTGTTGTTCTTTGCGTCCATCACTCCATGAAATCAGCTGATGCGACTGTGTCACATGACTAATCGTCATTTTATTTTATTTTATTTCATCCTCTGTAAGTTAATGAGGAATTTACTCTTATTTCCATTAATTTCCCTGGGTGATATTTTTAATTCTGTTTTGAATTATGCCTTTTGTCTGTTTTGCAAAATAGCTCTTCAACTGATCTCCGATTCAGCATGGCTCTGTGTGATGAGGAGAAGAAATTTCGGCAACAGCGAAAAGATAATATCATGCACAGTATGAAATCATTTCTGGGAGAGGAAAACAGCAAGAACTTGACCACTTCCCGTGATGTAAGTTTGGAGAGTTCACATCAAGATTAGTATCACCTTTGGAGTCCTGCCTTTGTCTCTCAAAGGAATGAATCAGACATGTGAGGTAGAAGGGTTCCATGTAAAGGCAGATGGCAGAAGCAAAAAAAAAAAATGCTTTTTCCTCTATGCACATGCTATATTTAGGCTGGAGAATAATTTTTCTTGTGCTCTAGATTTCTAAAGTTTAAGGAGGCAAAATCCATGCCAAAATGAAGCTGCGCTTAAATAAGATACACCCGTTATGTGCAAAGGGGCAATACTGTGTGAATCCCATTGTGGTATAGAAATCACAGCCTTTCATTTGCACCTTAAACAAACCGCTCTAACTTTTACCTGTTTCTTTATTGTTTTAATTCTTAGCAGGATGTGCCTAGGTTAAAACTGGGCAAAGGAGATAAATCCCTGCTTTTCATTTTGCTCTGATTCTGAGCTCCCTGCTTCGTGCAGGTGTTGGTTCTGAGCTGAGAATGGCCTTGGCCTTCGTGTCGCAAAGATTAGGCAGGAAACGAGCTGGTTTAGTGTTAGAGTCAGCTTAGAAATTATTTTCTTTCTTTCCTTTCTTCTTTTCCTTTAGCCTGTTTTATAGGATTAGGATTGGGAAGTTTATTTCTTAGAGAATGTGAGAAATGGCAGCTTTCATTGACTCGCTGGTGCTCTGTGCCGAGCCAGTGGAATGTTAAGCCAACAGATCCCGATGGAGCGATGGTGGGTTGGGTCCCATCAAAGCGAGGAAGGCTGCTGAACCATATTGACCTTTTCAGTGTTTTCATAAAACACTGCGTTACTTGGAGTTAATTAAGGATACGCTTGGTACAGCTCCACTTGTTTTGTAGTAGCTTTTCCATCCTCCTCTTTCTTCCTTGCTTGTTCCCTCTCCTGTTCTGCTCCTAGAACTGTGACAGGAAGATGGTCATGTACGTGGGGGCTGTCAAACAATGAACAGAGGCAATGAATTAGTTTGGGTTGGTTAATTTATTGATAATGATTCCTTTTGTGCATTTTTAGTAGAAGCAGAAAGTGACAATCTTTTGCAGAAACTGAGAATTCCTTCTAAATTTCTATGAAGTTTTGAGCAGGTGGTAAATGTGTTACTGTTGTAAACTTTAGAACTCTCTCTTGCATCATAAAAGCTTGTGCAGCTTTTTGAGGAAGAGGAAAGAATTTGACAAGTATCACACGTATTTTATTTGTAGTGATATAAATTGTGCATATTGTGAAGGAACACTTTCAAGGTTCTTTAATTTCCAGTTCAATTATTTTAATCTTAATACATGCGAACCTTATCAGAGTTGATGCTTGTGAATGTGGCATTGGTCTGATCTTCTGCAACAGAACAAAGTCTTTCCCAGAAAGGATGCGGATATTCTGCCAAGATCCAGTTAGAACTGGAGTGATGCTCAGCGCCTGAAGTGTCAGTTCTGTGCAGGTGGTATGTGTGCATGAATTATTGTAAACGATTGCTAAGATTTCATATTCTTTTTGTCGTCATCTTCCTTTGGTATCCCTCACTGTCTCAAATACTGAAATTTTATCAGTTAAACTGCATCTTCCAAGACCAGGCGGTAATCTCTAATTGGGGGCTTATCAACCCTAGTAAGGACTGA
Organism: Alca torda; assembly: GCA_008658365.1. Lineage (NCBI taxonomy): Eukaryota > Metazoa > Chordata > Aves > Charadriiformes > Alcidae > Alca > Alca torda. The sequence continues at coordinate 6,830,819 of CM018087.1, read as the reverse complement.
GGTAATGTGATCCTTCCCTTTTTTGTGTGCCAAGTGTCTATTTCTAAGTTGACTTGTCAGAATTTTTAGCTGCTTCTAGCCATGAAAAAAACCCTTTTCGTTCAAATTAAAATCTAGTTTTGTCCTTCTAGCCTGTCATTTCTACTTTTATTGCTACAGATGGAAGATAGCAGGAGGATTTATAGGATGTTTGTAGTCTTAACGTGGCATCAGAAGTCGGGAGACATAATGAGTATTCTTAGCTGCCTATGAGTCATTGTTTAATCTTAAACGAGTCACTTACTCCAAGTTCACCTAAGTTTCTTCAGCTGCAAATAACAGCACGTGTGCCTTGCAGGGATGCTGAGAGACTTTAATACCTGTGAAATAATTACACATCCCTGCATGGGGAAGTGACTACTTCCAGATTGCCTTACTTCATCTTGAGGCACATTCTGAAAATGCAGAGGATGAGATTTCTCATAGCTGCGTTACTGCTCAGGTTATTTTTATAATTTTTGTTGCTTTAAACAAGTTTCTAAAAGTACCATGGTCGATTAAAGAAAGCATATAGTTCTCTAAGACTAGATTTGCAGAACAATTTTTTGATAATCCTGTGTATAGCCCCTGGCATTTTTTTTCCCACCAGAGGTATTCTTGTCCAGATTTTGTGCACCATGTTTCCAGGGCATTTGATTAAAACCATCTGCACCACTCATTCCCAAACCAAGATTTAATATGTTTTTGCCTTTTTTGCCAGATTACTGGAAAATATGATTGAATTGCCTTTTTCGGAGCTCATTTTTCGTAGAATCATAGAATTGCTTAGGTTGGAAGGGACCTTTTGGATCATCTAGTCCAACCATCAACCTAGCTCTGACTCTGTTTTTTCTTAAAATGTATCGTTTCCCAAATCCGTTTCATTTTTGTGCCTGGTTTGGAGATGAAGCAATTAGTGCTTGTTGAGATGAGACGCCCGTTGACTGAAGTGGAACTGTGTGATGCTGAGCTGCTCCACACCATCCATGGGTCCTAGAAACGGCACAGATGTATTGACTAAAGGCTTCACCAGTTCAGTCCTCTTGAGCGGAGTTTGTTTGGATGATACCTAAACTGGTTTGTTCAAAACTAGCTTGAGTCCCCCAGCATTGTGCCGTGCAGACCAACCATAGGAAAAAGAAAGCCATGCTGGCACGGCCTGTTGGTTGTTCAGAGCAAAACTACAGAATTCAATTCACATTTTTGCTGTTGACTCACCGCGTCACTTTCTTGTGAGTCACTTACCCTTTTGGTCTTAAGTTTACTAAGCTGCTGGAATGGCTTTAGTACCTCTGCCCCAGTTTTACTGCTTACATACGAAGGAGTTGGGGTTCAGAGTGCCTCAGAGAGTGGCGTGCGTCAGTACACAGAGGAGCGTGCCCGCCTTGATATCCTATCTTTTCTCCATTCTTTCTCAGTCCTGAGGTGGCTTCTTGGTTCTTTTCCCTTTGTACTCTGTCTGCAGCTGCTCCCCCCTGCCTCTGCCCTGTATATCCCAGAGGGCAACTTGTCAGATGGGTGTATGTAACTTCAAATTTTATCATGTCTTGCCCTTAAATGTTTTGGAAACTGAATTGCAGCTAAAAAACTGCTTTAGCAAATCTACCTGCTTGTAAGTGTGCTTTACCTTCCTCTGCAAAGCAGGAAAGGACTCTTAACCTTCAGCATCTGACTTATGCCTACAAGTCAACTTCTATTCAGTTGACTGAAATAAATGAATGGAAATGTGCAGTAGATTCTTCTCTTCAGTTATTTTTTCACCATTTAAAAGCTTTATTTGCTGTGGGAAGCTTACTTAAGCTGCTGCCCTCTGCTCCAGAGCTCCTTAGTGGAATTTCATTTCTGGCAATAGTGATTGCAGCGCTTCATACTTTGCTTTAGTATTGAGTGGAAATGAAGATGTACTATACATCCACCTACCTCTTGGTGTACCCACCCTCCCCAAGAACAGGAATCTGTGAGTCCCAGAATCCCTGTGGATTAAGGATAGAGGCAGCGTTTGCAGTCAGGATGGTAGTGACTCTTCTTGACATTCTTTGTTGAGGCTCCTTACGGATTTCTCTGTGTCCTGAAGAAAACTCACATTTTCCCTTGTGCTCATGCTACTTCACCGATGAATAGATTTGTTGAATAGTGGTGCTTTGGAAGCGTTCTCGCATACTTTTTCCAGGCTTGCACCTGCAAACCCCTGTCTTCATCCTGTTGGGATTTGCCTGTGTAGGTTAATTAGGTAGTGTTTGTAAAGAGCTTTCAAAGCCTAACGTACATTATTAAATTTGTGATTAGTAATATGGCTCTTCTCTTCAAAGCAACTGCTCCGTTATTGGGGTGTTGGCGTAACACAATAGGCATGTGCTAAATCTTTACCTTTGTTTTGTCATTTTTTGATAGATAGCTATCTCTGGAGGTGCATGACGAATGCTGATGCCAGTAAATACCTGTGGTTTCTATTACTAAAGCTTAACACTTAGGAAGAAGATAATCAAATAGTCTTATAGCATCAAGAATTAGAATTTTTTGTGGAATGGAAGCCTCGAGAAATGTCTGGACTGACTTAGTCATTGTGCATGGCCGTGTCCCTGTGATGGCGCGTACTCAGTCCCCAGAGCAGTTTCACGGCTTGGAGTGTGGAGTCTGCAGAAAGCAACTGAGCTCGGTAGTCACATGGCTCCTTTTCTTATAATTAATCCCATCTATTGGCACCTTAAATTGTGTTTCGGTGAAATTTTTGACTGATGACCAGTTTGATCAGATAGGGGCTTTCTGCACAACCCTGTCATTCTTTTTATACTCAGTAACAACCAAGAGGTTGTTACCTTATCACCACTGAAGAGTGGAAAATTCTTCCAGGTTTTGGAAACTGGGAACCAGATGGGACCTGTGCTTAGGCTAAAACACTTGATGGTAGCAAGTGAATTTTTACTTTTAGTTGTTCTTATTTATTTATTTTTATCTTGTGTTCTTTCTAGATACTTGGGGAAACTATGCAGTGGAAGGGAAACAGCTTTGAAGTCAGGGCTGGGAAGGCTGGGAAGTAAAAAGCAAAGAAAAATAAAATAAACGCCCTGCAGCTACATTTCAGTATAGTGTCACCTGTATCTGGGTCTGCTTTTGCTCACTTTGCTGTCTCTTGGGGCTGAGTAGGTGTGCAGATACACATAAAGTCTCCTTACCTCTCCTGTTGTTTTTGCAAGGTAGTTGTAAATTTGAGACTGTTGCCATGCTATGTAACATCAGATGTTTTTATTATAAAATGTGTTTTTAAACCCCTAGCCAAAATATTATTTGTCTCTATTCTGTTTCTGATTAGTAACTTATGCTGCTCTTGGCTCTGTCGCAAAGGTATAATTTGGATTAAAGCTGGTGTTTGGATTGCTTTAAAAATTTCTGTGGTCTTGTAACTGAATAGTTCATTTAATAACTAAATTTAATATCATCTCTATTTTGGATTATGGGTAAGAAGGACAGACATTATAAAATTCTGAGTATATTTTTATTTAGAAATCTTGCTACAAGTGGAGACTTCTTCAAATAAATTCTAGTTCTTCGGATACCAGGCAATTAGAATTCTAAGTATCGGGGCATCGTGGCAGCAACAACTCACTAATGCTGAGACCTGACCTGGTTTATTCACCCAATTTGCAGACTTAATGGTTGTATTTTAAGGTCTGAAGCCATGACACAAATCTGTGCTGACCTTGAACTGACCTTGAAATTCTACACATTATTTCAGTAGACAGGAAGCTAAGGAGGGTCATAATAATAGTATTTGACTTTCACTATATATATATAGTGAAAAAAAATATATATATTTTACTACTCAACCTGAAGGATCGGGAGAATCAGGCATTACCTTTTGTGCCATGCATTCCTCCTGCATTTGCAACATTTGCAGGCTTTGCTCACTTAGGTCCCCCCTCATTGGAGTTAGTCTAAAGTCTTTCTCATTAAATCAGCAGTTCTGCTCATGAAGGTGCCCCTCACTCTGTTGGTCAGGTGGGTTCTTTATTTTCCTATGGACTATCTTCACAAGCAAGCAAGGCTTCATGTTCAAAAAGCCAAGGTTCTCACTAGTGACACCCCCTGAGCAGCCTGATAGCATCTGCTTGAGCCATTCTTCTTCCAGACTGGAAAGATCAAGTTAACAGGCCACAGCCCCTGGTGCCTGTGCCCTTCATTCTTGCTCCAAGAGGGGGCAAAGCACCTCTCATCTCCTCAGGGTTTCCTCTGCTTCTGTCACTGTTGCCCCCATGGATGAGGAGTGAGGGAGGCATCTGGAAGGCCAGGTGAGACTCAGGCATTTCTCCATGCCATCATGGATCTGGAGTCTGGGCAAGCATCAAACCTCCCTAAACAATCACTCTGGCTGGCAGGTTGGCCTGTGCCCCATAGAAGAGGGAGTCATCAGCTACTGTCCCTTGTCACTTTCTTATCCAGTAACCTACAATGTCTGGTCCAAAATCCCTCCTGAGAGCATTTGTTCCTTCTCTCTCTCTGTTCCTTCTGTGTTCCTTCCTTCTGGCTCTGAAGCACGGTAAAGAGCTGCAGCTGGAAAGGGAGACTTCTCTCACTGCTACAAGGAGCAAGCTTCCAGCTCTCCCTCTGCTGGGAACTTGTGCTTTCTTCCTGCCCTTGTATCACCTCAGCCATACCTTTGTTCTTGCCCGCACAGCAGCTAGGCACATTTAGCTTCTCTTTGTAGCCCTGCGTGCCAGGTGCTTTCTTACATGCCATCTGTTTGCACCTCCTGGTTGCTAATGGTCCCTAGGTACAAGATCGTAGGGAGCTGGAAGGAAGTCTGTCCTGCCCCCCCCCTGAAATTTCCACCTTGGCAGACAGAACCTCTCATGCTGCTGGCTGGTTCCTGGCTTCCCTCGCTTGTGACGGGCAGCGCTCTCCTCCTGTGCTGCAGTCCAAAAGGACTTCTGCCATCCAGATCTTTGGGAAGCAGAAGGGACCGAGTAAATGACATACAGATATTGTACATCGCTCCTGGGCCCAGAGAACCTAAGAGGGCCGGGTAACTTCACGGGTGGGATTATTCTACTGCCCCACTCTTTTACACAGTGTTTAAAAGTTATATCTCAAAGTGCTTTATTAAAGTATTTTGCCATTCTCTTACACATGTACCACTAAGAGACTGCAGAATACCTTCTTTTTGGTTTGTTAAACTCTTGTGCACAGGTTTAGAAAAGCATTGGTTTCTTCTCTGCTCTGAGGATCTCTGGATGGTGACCTGTTAATTGCACAAGGCTGGCATGTTTGGCCAGTGGTTGATGAATAAAGTTTATTTAGTACTTTCAAGTCTTTATCAGAATTAATGTGATGATATGCTGTTCTTCTTATCTATGCAGGTGCCAGTGATAGCGATATTGGGTTCAGGAGGTGGATTTCGTGCCATGGTAGGGTTCGCTGGCGTCATGAAAGCACTTTATGAATCAGGGATTTTAGATTGTGCAACTTACATTGCTGGTCTCTCAGGATCCACGTGGTAAGGGCTTTTTCCTTTGTTTTTTTTTTTGTTCAGTTTTTCAAGAATTTTCTTGAGCGTTGACTTATTTCTAACGTTATAATTCATAGTAAATTTTATGCATTGCACTATTAGTAGAGAAAAGACACACGGAGCCAGCAGTCTTGCAGCAAAGCAGGTCAGTGGAGCAACTCTGCTGGTGGAGGTGTTTCCCAATGCCTGGAAGGGTGAGACCAGCTCAGTCTCCAGGTGACCTGCCCAGGAGCTTTCATAGCAGCCATGGATGGAAAGAGGTGTTACACATCTGCACCCACGTTTCTGTATCAACAGCCGATGCTGTACATACTCAGAGACTGTAACAGGTTCTTTCATCTTGATAATCAAAAAATGAAGAATTCAAGCTGTTGGTATAAATCCAAAGTATTTTTTAAGTTGCTTTATTTTTCTGATGAAATGGAAAAAAGCCAAAAATTCCTTGCAATTTGAAGGTCATGACTCATTCAACCCAAAAACAATGGATTGTATGCTTTTGGGACACTTTTCAGAGATTCTCAAAATCACGGCAATATCTTTTGCTCTGTTTTAGTCTCAGTAGTCCCCGTCTCGGTGAGTTTGCTGGGGATGTCTAGGACCTGTTCACTGATTCTTTCTTAGCATAAGCCGATTTGAGCAGATGTGTTTCAGCTTGTAGGAAAGAATACACTGACTGCCATGCTGCAGGGCTTCCTGCTATGGATTGCCACTCTTTAATTTAGAATCACAGAATGGTTAGGGTTGGAAGGGACCTTAAAGATCGTATAGTTCCTCCCACCAGACCAGGTTGCTCAAAGCCTCGTCCAGCCTGGCCTTGAACACTTCCAGGGTTCCACAACTTCTCTGGAAATTACTTTGCTTTTTAAAATTGTTAGTCAGATGGGAGGAAAGATCTTCCCAGATGTCTCAATTAGAATGCCCTCGTCAGGTTAGTTAGGACGTCGTCCTGTCTGACTCAATGAATTCTTCAGCCCATTAACAGGAACAACATCGCCAGGAGAAAATCAGCCTGACATTACCGTGTGAAAGGCACTTTCTGGGCGTTAGGAGCTCAGGGCTCTGGAGGCAGCAGAATGCTTTGAAGCCCAGTATTATGTCTGTCTCAACCACTCTTCTGAATTAGAGTTTTCTCCCTGACCAGTGCTATGAACCTGCAGCCTTTTGTCGTCTTGGCTTTTATAAAAATTGTCCCAAATTACACTTATTACAAATGTTGAAACTATTTGTTTTGATATTTCTTAAATGAAATGCTGCAACATATTTAAAAGCTGTATAATTTTCATCAAAGACATCTGACAAATTCAGTCAAAATTCCCTAACTGTTTGGACTCCTTAACACTGCATTTTTTTCATTAAGCGAAAAATTGCAGACTTTTTGTGGTCTAACTTTAAAACTTGGGTTTAATGGTCAACGGATCCGGTTGCAGTACAGGATGTTACATCTTAAGAAACTTTTTAACTTTTCAAGGGAGTATCCCGAATGTCACAAAATATGATTTTATCATAACCAGTATTTTATTGTGTACCAGTTTGAATACTGGAGCCTCACGTGAATCCAGTTTAGGGCCACCTAGTACAAGAAAGTTGTTGTCAAAGTGGATTCATTCCATCAGAGTACCTCCATGGCAAGCAGGGGACTGGAGCAGATGAGACAGTGAGGCAGGTCCATCCGTTTAGCTTTGAGGAGTAGGCAAAGGTGGTGGTGGTGAGAGATCTTACTGTTATCTTCAGCTGCCTAATGGGTAGCTGCAAAGAAAATGTTCTTTTTGGAGACACACAGAGGAAGGACAAGGGTTAATGGCCGTAAGTAACAGCAAGACAAATTTGATGAGCTAATAGGAAAATTGTTCTGCAGTGAGAGTGGCCAAGCACTGGAATGTATTGCTGCATCCTTATTTGATTGGACTGGGTAGAATCACAGAATCATTTAGCTTGGAAAAGACCTTTCAGATCGAGTCCAACCATAAACCCAGCACTGCCAAGTCCACCACTAACCCATGTCCCTCAGCACCACATCTACATGTCTTTTAAACACCTCCAGGGATGGTGACTCCACCACTTCCCTGGGCAGCCTGTGCCCATGCTTGACAACCTTTTTGGTGAAGAAATTTTTCCTAATATCCAATTTAAACTTCCCCTGGCGCAATTTGAGGCCGTTTCCTCTTGTCCTATCGCCTGTTACCTGGGAGAAGAGACTGACCCCCCCTGGCTACCCCCTCCTTTCAGGGAGCCGTAGAGACCGAGAAGGTCTTCCCTCAGCCTCCTTTTCTCCAGGCTGAACACCCCCAGCTCCCTCAGCCGCTCCTCACAAGACTTGTGCTCCAGACCCCTCACCAGCTCCGTTGCCCTTCTCTGGACCCACATGAAATCTGAGTGTGGAATCTGCCTGGGATGAGTTTTATTCCCTGGTTTAGCTCTAAGGAAGCACATGAATTTTGGTTCTTCACATTCTAAGGAAATACTCTAATACCAAAGTTGTTAACTCTTTTGAAATAGATAATGATCCGTTCTGTTCCATGTGGGTTTTTTTTCAATTATTTTTCACTTGTCTGAAGCTTCTTCCCCTCTTCCAGCCTAGATAGAAAGCTTTCAGAATGCCAGAAGGTTTTGAAATGCCAGAAGTGTCTATGAACTAGAGTAAGTTTCTCATTCAGATGGAGCTATGAAAGGCTGGCATCCCTGGAACCTATGGTTTTTGTCACTAGAGGTTGGGGGGGCAGATTTATCACTCTCTATCGAGAGACCTGGATGTACTTTTATCAAATTTGTGAAAAAATGGAAGATATCATCTGGCTGGCTGAAGAGCAATTGAATAGTGCAATGCAGTGTGAAAAAAAGGTATGTAGCCTACGTTCTGAGATGTCAGTCAGCTGGCCACGAGGCCCTTTTTTGGGAAACCCCAGGTGTGAATACACAGTTGATGTAATGTAAATTTATACAATCTGTATTAAAATAGCAAGATTATCTGAACTGATTCGATCAGAAACGTATGTTGGAAACAGTTGTATTTAAACAAACTTGCTTTTGCTGTCTTGGTGGTGTCACCTATTCAGACGTTCCTTGCTTGATGAATAACTAAGTTGACACTTTGGCACTCCCTTCCTTTTCTTTTTTTTCCATGCAGTCTATTACTTGGGAATAATGCTGCTTTCTTTTTTCTTTTTCTGAAGGGTGGAGAATTCCTTCTCTGGAGGGAGAGGCAGGTTTTCGCTTGTTCACTCAGATTCATGCCTAACCTTGGAGCAATGCATTTACCTCCCGGATTGTTTCTGTTGTCTTGCTTCAACCTTGTACTGAATTCTTCATCCTGCATTTTCCCTTCTCTGCTCACGTGGGAGCTTGCTGCTGTGTGTGTTCCACCCGTGGCCTGACATGCACGCGAAGCTTTAGAGGCTGCGCAGGGACTAATGAATCAAGTTCTTACATCATGCGTGTGACAGAGTTCATCATGCTGTCAAGTAAATTGCTGGGCAGTGATCTCAGGGCCAGGCTCACACTGTGTGTATGTGCAGAATTATGCCTGCAGCGTGGTAGGTATACCTGAGCCAGCTAATTGAATAAATAACAGTGAAATGAGCGGCCAGTAGATTAGGACGGCCTTTCTTGCGTCTTCACCCATAGTGCTACTTAAGCCAGCCAAGTGCAAACCACAGTTGTTTGCATGTGCGTCTGAACTCTGTTTTGAGTGAACAAAACTTCCATTTCCAGAGTTCCTTGGTGACAAAATCAAGATTTGCCTGATAGGCCTCTTCTGAATCCTCGGAGTCAATTAGATCTCTGCACAGGTTGCAGTTATTGTGCTTCATCTTACTATGAAAACATCTAGATCCTGGAAAGCATGCTATATGCTAATATATTTTAGGAATTTTTGAATAGTGATAACGAAATGGAGAGCGACAGAGTGAAAGAACTGCATGTGTATGCTTATAGGGCCTCCTGTCTGCCACATTTATGTACGCTGCGACAACCTGAGAAGCTGTATTTTCAGCTTATGGTGATTCTGTGCATTGTCCCTTGAACAGATAAATGAGCAACACTTTAATCTTTTACATCATACGCATTATGGAAAGGTATATTGAGTGTTAGGCTGTATGTTTACATTTAGAACAAACTGCTTAGCTTTCTGTGCCTTGAGAAAAAAGAAATGACAATTTACTGTATAAATGGTGAGTAAATTAATCAGCTTTAATCAGTAATTGTATCAAGTGATTTATGAGCTTATTGTGCGTTTCAGGCAGCTGACAGGCTTTGATACTTACACAGCCTGTTTTCTATTGCAGGTACATGTCAACTTTGTATTCACACCCAGATTTTCCAGAAAAAGGACCAAAGGAGATCAATGAAGAATTGATGAACTCCGTGAGTCACAATCCACTTCTGCTGCTCACTCCTCAGAAAGTCAAACGCTACATCGAAGCGCTGTGGAATAAGAAAAGCTCAGGGCAGCCCGTCACCTTCACAGATATCTTTGGAATGCTAATAGGTGAAACACTTATCCATAATGTGAGTCCATTTTTTTATCATTATTAGAGTTGTGAAACTATTGCATAATAACCACTGTTAGTAGTTTTTTTTGAGATGACCTTGGTAACGTTTAACAAGTCATGTTTAGCAATAGGAATATTTAAGATTATAGCTGAGCAGATACTGGATAAGAAACTTGCAAAATGCTTTCCTTGCTCTGGGACGTGTTTCTGAATGGTGCTCATTTCTTTAAGAGCTAGGAAAGCATAATGCGTTCATGTGCAATGGAAATGAACTCAACTGCTGGGTACTTGCAGCAACCTCTTAGCATCCTGTATCATCTGTCAAAACTACTGCTCAAGCAGTTTCAACAAAAAATTCTGAAATGCGGTAACCTCTGTATGCATGTTTCGCTATAAGAAAAGCAGCATTTACTTAACCAAATACTGATTTCAACGTGCGAGATACACATCTCTCTATTATTATTTTTCTGAGAAATGAGACAACGAGAGGGCTTCATACTGTTGTATTTTATTATTGACAAATCCTAATGGACTGAATCAGGCACACAGACTTCAAATGAGTCAGGTGAGCAGAATTTGGATTAGATCTTATCATAAGATTGAAATGTGTTAATAGATTCACAGATGTGTTTTATACACTTCTATCTTTCATCGATACACATTGCCATTAGGTTTTAAACACTCAAAATACTGAAAAACAGTCAACACAGCTTTTGGTAACTGTGATATACAGGGGAGGCTTCTGACAGTGAAGGGATAGTAATGATCCTGTGATGCTGGTTACAAGTCCCTCTTTACTAAGGAGTTAAACACATGCAGATGTTTAGCTTAAGTTTGAACCTGACACAATCAGTGAAAACTGCAAATAAGGCTCTTAGTTATTCACAGATAACACATCTTGGTGCTAGAATCTCGAAATGACTTCCAGTCTTCCTTGATTGCAGGCTCCAGAGTATTTTCTGGGGGAGAAGCAGATCCCTGGTTAGTAGATATAAGCCTCTTAATAGTCCGTTTGCATTTCTTAGTTATCTTTGCTGACTTTTCAGGAACAGCATTGAAAAACATTGAAATTGAAACCCATTGCATGATCATTAATGGTGGTTCTGCCTAAGAGGTTTTTCCTTGTTTTCATCTTTTACAGAAGCAGGGGGAAAGAACTCGCTTTGTCCAGCAATATGCTTTTCTTTTTGGCCAGTTACTTTGGATTCTACAACACATACTTATTTCATCTTCCCATCATGTCTTCTCCCACTCCTTCCTTCCTGAGCAGTGCAGTTAAAAGGCATTCAGGGAGATTAATTCCTTTTGCAAAGTCGTCTTTGTTCTGTTTTTCTTGGAAATAACCAAGGTGGTTCATTTTCCTTCTCTTTGAGGATTTCAGGGAATGAGTAGTCTCTCAAATACCAGCAGGCCTTTATAGGATCTGTTTGACATAAGACATAACGTCTTTCTTTTCATGCAGAGAATGGACACCACTTTGAGCAACATGAAAGAGAAAATCAATAACGCGCAGTGTGCCCTCCCACTCTTTACATGTCTTCATGTCAAACCAGATGTCTCGGAGCTTATGTTTGCAGGTACGTTGCCAATCTCTGTATTGAGTTGCTTGTGGAAAGAAGATAGAAGCACGTGGCTGACAAAAAAAAGCCTATTTTTTAAATACTTCTGAGAATAATTTTACCCTGCAACTTGGTATGCGTATTATTTCAATTATTAGTCTTATGGCAAGGGTTAGGAAGGAATTTGCCATGATACGAAACGTTCTTCAGGGCTTAACAAAATTTGTGTTGTTACGAACTGAGTACAGGGAGATTTTAATTAAAAAAAAGAATAGAAAGTTGTGATGTTGTAGGATTTACCAAACAGGCACCATCGTAAGGTCTGTTCTGCTGGGTTTTAAAAGCTGATTGGGAAATGGACGCATTTGTGTTCAGCAGCTTCTGGGAAACAGACAGTGGAGTCTGATAACAAGAAATTACTCACTAATAAGTGATCATGTAATTATGTAGGTGGATACTTACTCGATTGGTGCAGTATTTGCACCCAGATTACAGGAGAATGGGACGAATTCCTCAGGGCATACTATGGAACTGAGCCTTTTCTTGGCTTTTCAGATGCGTCTTTTTCTCTCCGTGGAAATACAGACAGACTATTTTAGTTCAAAAGCCTTTTATTTCTTTGTCATTCTTGGCTTTGGAGACTTATTCTTAAACCATTTTGTAACCATTTTTTTTTTTTAACCTGAAAATAAGTTTTAACACCGTAACAGCCTCTTTAGGTTTCCGTGAAATACTAAGTGGCAGCCAAGTTTTGTTCTCTATGTATTACAAAATAGTGATTTGGTATCAGTTGAAAAGAATATTTCTTATCCCTGAAGTAGGTAAGTACGTTGCAGGAGTCAAGACAAAAAGAAAGCTGGTGTTCCATGAACAGCAGAAAGCTGCTTACCAGTAGCGTGTCGAACAGCGAAAGGGAAATGTCATACAGGATTACTCCTCTTTCGAAGAAGAGTGAAATTAGAATTGAGCAAACAAATTTACTACCTGTTGTTATTTCTTGCACAGTGTAAAGTACTGTTGGTAACACAAAAGGGGCTTTTGCTTTTATTTCAGAGATTTTTAATCCCATATAGTAGCCTCAGTTCAGAGTGGGTCCAATTGTGCTAGATGCTGTGTAAAGAAAAGGATATCTATCTATCTATTGATCAGTCGATCTATCTGTCTATCTATCTAGTTATATCTAAGACTGAGGAGGGAAACACCAAGTGACTTCCCTAGGGTTCATCAGGCAGACATTGTATCCACATATCCTAAAACGATTAAACTTGGTTTGTAATGGAGAATGAGGGTGTAAATTAGGTTAAATTTTTCATGGGAGAATTGTCTACTTTCCTCCTTGGGGAACAGAAACCTTTTTCTTTGCAAATAGAAGTATTTTGTTTTTTGATGAGCTTTTGTTGTCTGAGAAATTTCATTTGGGTTACTTATTCACCGTTTTAAAAACAAAGTGTCTTTAGTTAATAATGGCCTTCTCTAAGCAAGATCCGAAGCACCTGAAGGCTGATCTAGTCTCTCTAGCTTTACCCAGTGATCTGAAAAGGTATTGCCTCTGCCAGTGGATCTTGGGTTTGGTTTTTTGAGGCTATCATCTATATCATTACATAGGATGCTAGATCTTGATCGTTTCTATTGTAAGCTTTTTTTTTAATCTTTTTGGAACTGAACGGCTATTTTTGATGTGAAATAATATACGGTAAGTTTTGAACAGAAATATTTACGCTTTCTTAGTTATTGGATTATAGATGTAGGTGAGATCTTTCATGTTTTTTCAAGTTGAAATGCAGTAATTATCTAAGATAAAATTCCTTCTGGGAGCGATGGTGCAAGATTTCATGCAGCTGCTCCTAGGTTTCGTGCCCCAGGCTCTGCATGTTTTCCTACCGCTGGCGTTTCTCACCCAGGTGGCGCCAGCCGTACCCAAAAGTGCAGTAATCATTTTAACCGAGCATAATTACAGGATACGTCCAAAATGCAGTGAACGCAACTGAGAGGTTTAACTTTAGTATGTTTTGGATCAAGCCAAAGCCAAGGAACTAACCCAGTTTACTGGGGTATAAACACGAAGTATTTCTCTTGGTATAGAGTTCTTGTCTCTTGGGACATTTGGGTCCTACTCATTTAAATGGCCACTGTCTCAAGGAGCTTCTGGAATGGCAGAAGCTAATGCTGAAGCCCTTTAATTTTAAGGTAGAAATCTTCTTTCCCTAAGCAGGATATGTGATTTGAGAAATGAGCTTCTTCAGTGTAAATACAAAAATGGATGTGGATTATCACAGATTAAATTAATTCTAATTCTAAATTTAGTTCTGCTGTCAACACGGTTCTGAAATACATACCTGCCCATTCCTGTTTATGTATCTAAAGGGAAATAGCATTAAATTCCTCGATTGGATCTTCAAAGGAATTTCCTTCTGCTCCAATAAACGTGAAGGTTGTGGGTGGTTTATTTGGAAAATAGGCTGTTGTATTTGACTTAGTGCAGATAAGCATTGCCCCATGTAACGGAACTATCAGCGGTCGTGATGAAATCTTTCCTTTTCAGGACGAGTGGTTCGTCTTACGCTTAACTTTTCACCAGAAACACTCAATATCTTCCGGAGCGTATGGTGATCCTGTGGGGCATGGGGATTTTTCAAGGCTGTTCCTTTTGCCTTTCTATTTCCAAATTATTTCTAATTTCTTCACAGTATCAGTCAAATCAATCACTACTAAAAATACGGAAGATAAAATAGATGAATGGATGAAATACTAAAAATACCCTGTTTTTTTGTTGTCCCATTTTTGAATCGAATTCTCTGATGTAAGCAACTCCACTGGTATCAAAGAAAATACTTCAAAATCAGCTAAAATCCATTTTCAAAAAAGTCATACAGCATAGAATGTAAATCCCTTCTGAAATTTTCTGCTAAGACCAGAAAATGCATTTGAACACTTTATTCCATATTTTTTATTGAGCTCTCTGTTCAATCAAATGGCACCTACTTTTAAAAATGTTTTGCGTCATTTAGTATTAATACGTTTCTCAGCTGCCTCTCAGCTTTGCCTTTTCATATTGGATTTCACTGGAAACTGTAGGCCTTTGTGGAATCCAGATGCATCTCCTAGAATCTTTCGCAACTTGCGTGATACTAAAGAATTTTTCTGCCACCTTTGTCACTGCCCTGCGGGTTTTTGGTAGGATCACAGGGAAAGAAAAGAAACTTGGAGCCTTGGCCCACGTTGCATTTCACGCGACAGGGAACCGCAGTGAACCGTGAGCTGAAAACCAGCTGGCATCTTGTTTTTCTCACCCATGATCGCTACTTTTGTACTTCTGTTCTTACAACCTGATATTTTTTCCCCAAAGCTTGTTGTGATACGAGAGAATGAGAATGAGAATTCCTTCTCTGCTGTGGCATTGGACTGTCCTTCTTTTGAAATCAAAATTTTGACTTCTGCACAACCGGAGGGATTCCTGTTGGTTATTTAACTTTCCATTTAACTCAAATTTCTTACTTGCGCAGAGTTTTGATTCGTTTCTGTATATTCATTTTGTTTCCATTCAGGTCGAGGTTGCTAACTAAGTGCAATTTTGTTTCTTATTTTGCAGACTGGGTGGAATTCAGTCCCTATGAGATTGGCATGGCGAAGTATGGCACTTTTATGTCTCCTGATTTGTTTGGAAGCAAATTTTTTATGGGGACAGTGGTAAAGAAGTATAATGAAAATCCCTTGCATTTCTTGATGGGTGAGTAGGTGACGGAAAGAGACTTTAAAATAAAACTAATTTCAGTAGTTCATGGACAAGGGCTTTTAAATGCAAACAAAGTGTGAGACAAGAAGTAAGAGTTCTCAATTTGTTGGGAAACAGCCATTTGTAAGATTTCAGAGACATGGATTGGCATTCCCTGATTTTTTGTTTCTGATACATACATCTGAGCTTATTATTTAACATGTTCCAAAATCAGAGGTGTGCTCAGAGAGCAAGCAACTGCTTAAATAGTGCAATATATGTTTTTTGGTTTTTTTTTTTTCTTCTACCAGCCTCCATTCATTATTTACTTTTTCCCTTTCAGGTGTCTGGGGCAGCGCATTTTCTATATTATTTAACAGAGTGCTTGGCGTCTCCAATTCTCAAAATAAAGGTCCCACCATGGAGGAAGAATTAGGTAATAGTAAATAACTCTTCTACTATGCAAAATAATTACTAGGCTGATTAGTGCACTCTCCGTGTGTGGAAGGGCGGCACTCTGCTGGGGGGCATCTTAAGAATGTGGAATTCAAGTAACTTTAATTACTGACATTGCTAGATGCTGATGGGGTTGGGGAAAGAGGGTTAGGAATTTTCTTTTTATTTCTGATCAGTATCAGAGGTACTGAAAGTCACGTGCACATATCCACCTATTTGCATGAGGTTAAAAGAATCTAGCTCCCTTTTTTATGTTGTTATGATAGTTTTTGGAGATCAGAAGCTGACAAATACTTGATAGCTACTTGTGTAGTCTCTTGACACTGGACTGTATTATTTAGGGGATTAATAAAGTAAAGGCAAACTTTATCATCTCTGGATTGTTAGACTGTTGCATTCTAACCACAACTCCCCTGTCAGTATCTCATCCTTTGCTTACTAATTTAATGATTTCACTTTCATTCCTAATGGAGAAATGGTAGCTTAATTTGGATAGACTTGGATAGACCTTATTGTATTTTATTTGAGAATGCAGTTGATAATGAAAGGCTTTTTACGCCTTTTTTTTTTACTATTCAGAAGACAGCATTACAGGGAAATATATAACCAATAAATAAATTGTACTAGACAGCCAAATTTTGCTGAAGAATGTGGAGAGAAAATGCAGATTGAGTTGATTTTAAAAAACAATAAACCCCCAAGCCCCTTAGCTGTCCCTGTCTCCTAAGAGCTGGTATTCAGCCTCTCTGATAACGTACTTATTTATGGAGGAAAAGGAGACCTGTGCCTCCAGCTCCATAATTCTGATACATCTCAGGAGTGTTAACACCTGCTGATGGAGAATCTTTGTCAATAAAATTGATAGTGGCAAAGCCTGTGTTACAGCTTCTTAAGATGTTGAGAGACAGAATGTTTTCTTGCATCCATGGCTTATTTCACATATAATTTAAAAAATGTGTTTTAAGTCAGTCTAAGTGGACATAATGCACAAAAAAGCGCAAAGTGGAATTGCCATTGTTTTGATAACTGCATTTGGTAGAAATTACAGCATTTGTTGGAAATGGCAACCCGAAGCAGGGGTACGTCACCAGAGACCAACATCTACATCTTCTGTGAGAAAAAGCAGATGTTATTTTATTTTCATTTCTTTTAATGGAAAAAAAAAATAATCAGTTGTTAATATATTCAAGTTCATTAGGGAACAACCCTCTTTCAGTTTATTTTAACTGGCTTCAAATTTCAATTAGAGATGATTCCTGGCATACATTATTTTAGGGAATAAAGGGTTTTAGTTTTCAAAAGTCTTCTCGTGGAGACAGCTACACCACTGGACTTCAGCCTCTGTCTCTAGTCTCTGTAGATTATAAGCTTATAAGGCTGTTCATAAAACATTGCAAATCTATCGTATTTCAAGAAAGGCTTCCCTCTGTAATCAGCGAAAATAATGTTGTCAGCCTATAATCCATTTGCATGTGAATTCACCTCCGCTACAGACCTTTCCTGAGGAGCGGAATGTGGTGCTTTTTCAGTTCTTGTTTTGTCTTCGAAATAATGCCCTGAGATAGTAATGAGCAGTGAACCACGACTTTGGGGTTGTTTTGTAAACAAAGCTGTTAACCCTAACAAAATGCAGATTTTTGTCAGAGAACTTTGCTCATTTTTGTTTTTATTTCTGTCACTGAATGTTATGAGATGAAAACCACTGTCTTTTCTCCCTGTGTAACTGCATTGGCCTTTATTTTTCACATACACTCCAGTGAAACTTCACAGCTATTTTGGCTTTGGTTTTTCCCCCGGTATTTTTAAGGGTACCCATTCATACAGGTATGAGTGAGGTTAAGTGTGCCTCCTCTTAAAAATTAGCTGGGAATGAGCAGAAACTGAGATTGTCTTCCTAGTTCATTAGGAGTTATTGAGAGGACAGGAGCTATACATCTGCATTTTAATCAAGGTGAAGGAAATGTGTCAGATCCGTGGTGCGGAGGTGAGTGGTAGGTACCGCTTTAGGATTACATTTTGTTTTCCCAGCCCTTTGGCTAATCTGCTTAGTGCAGGAGCTTTTCAAAAAGTGCAGGCTAAAGCCAATATATTCCCATCAGATTCGCAACATATCGATGTCCACAGCCGATCACATCTCTTCAGCTGTATTTCCTATTATGAAAACTCAGATTGTTTTGAAATTCTTAGCTGTTCTGGTAATTAAACCCTAGAGGTTTAAAGTCATTTTATATTTCTTTCAACAGAAAATATTAGGCTAAAGCACCTTGTAAGCAATGACAGTTCAGACAGTGAAGATGAATCACAGCAACCAAAAGGTAAGGAAATCCTCACATTTTATTTCACAGTTTACGTTTTTCACCAGCTTTTGCGTAGCGTGGTCAATTCGTGGGTGTTGGTAGTTAGCCATAGCTGGTTTTCCTTAGTCTGAACAATAGTCTTGTATCTGAGAGCTCTGCTGTCATTTACACCAATGATAAACCTTAATTGCCTGGAAGGATCTTAAAGGAGCCCGGGGCTCAGCAAAAGAAAAGTTCAGCAAGAGGCCTCAGGAGGGCCTTTGGCTTGACTTCATGCCTCCTGCTCAAGCTGATGATCGAATGAGTCTCTCACAGATCTTCAGCCTTGGCACCAGCCCAGCAGGGCTTCACAGAGGCTGCAGTTTCACCTGCATCCAAATACTGGACTTGCTGAGCCGCATCTCCAGAAGTCTCTTCCCAACAAACTCCTGAGCTCAGAGGCATGTTCTGATTTTTACTGGCCCAGCAAAATAATACTATCCATTGTTCTTAAGGGTTCCTTGATGAAGTATTAGTTTGTGTTTCCAGCACTCATGGATGTCTTCTAGCACCTTTACCAATGACATCTGATACGGGAGATTCCTAGTGCTGGGCACAGTGTTTTAAACAATGCCCAAATCCGCTTTCCCAGAAGGGGCACAGCTACGATGGGGACACTGGGGAAGAACAGGTCCTGTTGAATATTATCCCTAGTTGCCTAAACCACCTGGGGATTTCTGTGATTTTAGTCTCTGTCTGACCCCAATAATGCTTTCTGTATTTGATGATACTCTTGGGGACAGCAGTGACTTTCACCTGAAGAAATTGATTATGTTTTTAACAGCTAAAGCAAAGGTGGGAACGGGGCTTTTGGTAACATTAGGATCTATGGGAAGAAGAGAAAATCTTGTGTGATGAGACAGTGAATTATGTCATGAGCTCAGTTAAATGATGACTTCTTCAGTTCCCATTATGTGGAAAATAATGGGGAGAGGATGATACCGCATTTTGTGTTTATTTGCAGATTTCCTGTTAAAGCACTCTAGCCAGCACGAAACACTGTTTCTCTCATAATTTCTAGACATAATGGTCAACATACAGATCTGTGATTTGTAAACACTTGGTAATCCCTCCGCTTCTATAGAATGTTATTACACGGATGTTGGACCTATAAACTATGTGGTGTTTGATGCTTGTTTTTCTCTCTACTATCAAAATCAGCTCCTTTAAAGCCTGGATTAAAGAGGCACATTTCGGTGCTGCATTTAAAGCATCAAGCCTGAGCCTGAAGTATGTCCTTATACAAAACACCTCAAAAAGTCAAAGTTTTGACAATACAAGTGCAAGGTGATGCCAATTCAAGTCATTTTTTCTGTGACGTCTAGCTGTAGACATCTAAGTCTGGATGTTTCATTCTACTTTTAAGTTAATTAAAACCAGATATTGATTGTAGTCTACAGTTTACTGAAAGGATATTTTTAGATATTTTAGAATTCCTGCCCTCTAGCATTCTCTTCCATGCAGACTGACTTTGCCTTCCTAAGGAATCTGGGTTTCTAGAAGTTAGCGAAGGATGGAGAAGGGTATGCGTCCAGGTGAATTCAAGTCTACATAAAGTATGGATCTTGGTGACTCAAGTCTGACCCCTGAGGCCAGGAGAGTTTGCGTTTTGGGTGCTAGCGCAGATAAATCCGTATCGTTGTTTCCTTTGCCATCCAGAGTAATTAAGTCCGGATCAGGTCATCTGACACGTTCTCAGTCTGTTTTCCTAATGGAGGCATCCACGCTACTATACTGCAGATGAAAAGTTTCATTGGCCTGTGCAGTTAAGAGAATCGTTTCTCTCCATTCCTCTGAAATTCTTACAGGAAAGCTCCTTCATTCAGTCTGTGGTTCCTTGAAAGAAGGCGGTGACCCAGTTCCTTTTATTTTAATAGGGCTTTTATTTCAGTAGGCCCAGAAATCTTGGGTTTGTACTTCATACATTAACTGTCTCGCCACTGATGATTTTCATTTTCCTCTACAGGCACTGAAAATGCTAAGGCACATCAAGAATACCAGAACAGCAGCCAAGAAAGCTGGGTGCAGAGGATGCTGATGGCTTTGGTTGGTGATAGCGCCCTTTTCAACACAAGGGAAGGGCGCGCTGGGAAGGTCCACAATTTCATGCTGGGATTGAACCTCAACAGCTGTTACCCGCTCTCTCCTCTGGCGGACCTTCTCACTCAGGAGTCCGTGGAGGAAGATGAACTAGATGCAGCCGTTGCAGGTTAGTTCGCAGAAAGCCTCTGTTGCTGCCTGTTTGTTAGTAAAAACCGGAAACAGCGAGTTCTCAGGGTGGTAACATCAAACTCTGAGGCTTACAACAGCACGCACCTGCAGACAGGAGAACGTCATGAGCATTGGTCAGCAGCAGAGGTTATGAGGTGACTGGGTGTCACAGAGGGCACCGCGCAGTGACTTCTGTCTGCCTCCCGTGTCCCCTGCAGAGTGTGTAGAACGGTCGGTACCTTTTGGAGGTGAAGTGTCTCTTTGGAAGGAATTGCTGGCAGAGGTGACCAGGCTGCTTTTGTGTATGGTGCCCTTCATTAAAGCCACTTCCATAGAACTGCCTGGGTTGGAAGGGACCTTTCAGATCATCGAGTCCAATCATCAACCCTACACTGACAAAAGCCACCACTAAACCATGTCCCTCAGCACTACGTCTGCCCGGCTTTTAAATACTTCCAGGGATGGTGCCTCAACCACTTCCCTGGGCAGCTTGTCCCAATGCTTAATAACCCTTCCAGTGTAAAAATTTTTCCTAATATGCAATCTAAACCTCCCCTGGTGCAACCTGAGGCATCTCTTACTCTCTTGGACTTCTCACAAGGGTTATCCTGTGTTGTTCCTTTTCTCCTACTGCTGCTAAGCCTTCTGGTGGATATAAAAGGGCTTCCCTGTTCCAAAAAATGCGTAGCTCTTCCTCTGTCTTTGTCTTCCTCTGAAAACCCTGTGGAGGCAGCACACTTTACTTGCAGATCCTCGCTTTCCTGACACAGTGTTCTTCCCAGCGTGACCCATCTGGCAGGTGCATTCACATTTGAGGTGTGACTGATGCATAGGTG
Source organism: Alca torda (assembly GCA_008658365.1). Taxonomy (NCBI): domain Eukaryota; kingdom Metazoa; phylum Chordata; class Aves; order Charadriiformes; family Alcidae; genus Alca; species Alca torda. Next base: position 6,809,701 of record CM018087.1, on the reverse strand, counting down.
GATCCACACATCATGTTCGCAGATGCAGGAAGCAGGAATGCGGACAGAAGATTAGAATTTCAGAAAAATGCTAGTTTGCAAAAGAAGTTCAGTGTTTTGCCCCGCTCCGTGAAGGATATCACAGAGTTATGAATCACATTCAATTAGTGTTTTGAAGATTTGCTATAGACAAGTGTTCATTACAACCTTCTTAATGAGAGCCAATGAATTTCTTAGTATTATTCTGGCACTGGTGCCTTTCTTTAATTCCTCAATAGGCAACAGAGCACTGAGTTAGGGATGCGAGCTTCCCTCTGGAAAAGTTAACATTGCAGTGAAGATGCACACTTGGTGGAGCCTCCACGTACAGCTTCTGTGATACAGACTGCAATGCTTTTGGATTATTATGGATTATTACTGACATCCATCAAGCCGAGGAACTGGAAATCTCTGAAAGTGGTGTTCCTTCCATGTTCTTGTGTAGTAGCCCAGCTCTGACAACCATCCCTCGTAATAGTAGCGATCACTTCAGCCCGTAGGCTCTATTCCGAGGCCAGAGATTGTCCTGGCTGGCAATTATGCAATAGTAAATACCAGATGTCGTTTAAAAGCTTAAGTAGCAGACGCGCTCTAATGTGTATTTCTTAATGTAACAAATCCCTTTCAGTGATTGTATAGTAATTTCCATCTGTACTCCACTTTCTAAATATTTTTATCATCTGAGAGGTGTTTACAACTGGATAATCTTAATATTTATAGTAGCTGGAGAAGAGGCAGGAAAGCGGGTAGTAAATGCATGGTTGGAAAAAATGAGAGTTGATGAGAATTTTGCATAATTAAGATGTGGATAATCTTCAAAATCAACTATCAACTTCCTGGATTTTAATTTCGATTGAAATAAAACGCTGGTTTGACAGAACGAGCCTCTGCCTCTGGGACAATTACTTTTGAGTGCCTGAAATTTCTTTGGCTAAAACGTCTGGCAAAAGTTTGACGTAACTGTGACTTTTTTTTTAATTTTTTTTTTTTTTTTTTAGCATTAGCTGGAGCCCACACTCATACAGCTGAACTGACAACACAAATCTAACAGCTATGAGGTAGTCACAGTATTATGGTCAAGAATAGTGAAAAACACCTCGAAATTTCTGTAGTTCATATAAAACTTAATCATTCAGTATGATTAAATTAAACACCGATTTTAATGCTGTGAATTTTGCTAATATGTGTAAGAGCCTAGAAGCCCCGAGGAGCTGACAGAAAGGAAACTTTGGTGTAAATTTCAAATATTGTATATTGACAAGGCACTGGGTGCATTTAAGCTTTGTATATTTATTCCTACCACTAGCAGTTTACCTGTCAGTGTGAGTACAGGGAGAGGTCTGAACTGCTTTAGGACTTACTTTCTCTTTATTAACAGACACTCCAAAGGAGAAATAAATGAATCGAAAAGGATATAAATAATACTCTATGTCTCCTGTTGTCTCAGACCTTCTGTAGACCCTCTGAGTTGCCCTGAGAGGACTGGCTGTGGCAGCCCTCAGCTGCTCTTTCAGTCACTACTGAGGGCTGAATTTTGGGTCTGCAGTGCACACGGCGGAGATCCCAGCTCCTGAGCTGAGAGTAAAATGCTTTGCTTTGCTACGGATTCTATTTATGCGGAGTGTTTTCTTGATTGATCTCAAATACGCTTTAAAACTTTACACCCCTTGAATGATTCCATTGCGAACTCAGAGTCGTTCTGTTTCTGTGCCTTGATATTACAACACACCGAAATCACTTGAGAAAATGCCAAGTGAATAACAATAGGGAAAAAATAACTCATAATCTCCGCTTCCTTATTTAAGTATTTATGGAAACTCTGTTGTAGTAGACTCACGTCAGTGGCAAATGGCCTTTTCATCTCCCATACTTCATTGAAGCTGCCAGCTGTGACAAAGTTTGGTCTCTAGAATGTGCTCTCTTTTTTATTTCCAAACAATTTTTACTATCCGTTTGTGTATCTGCCTACTGCGAATCCCATAGATATGCTGTGCTGGTTTCACACGGAGCTGTACTCGTAGCCATCTTGGGCTTCTCCCACTTTGCTGTTTGATGGACTGAAAGCATCTTGTAATATGGATCCAGATTTCATCAAAGGCACCCACATGGGCTGAAAATTGATGTCCCAGGCTCTCAGAGCATAAATACTCCATTCAGTCTTCATGCTGTTTGATGAATGATGATGGATTGACTCACCAAGGCCGCTAGAGTAAATAGAACGATTGTCCTGGATTCGTGTGTTGTGACGTAGAAAAAGAACAAAGGTTTCTCACCCAGTGTAGGTTATAGGTGAGGCCGTGCTTCTTCTAGCATCAGGGATGCTTATGCTACATCCACCCTCTCCCAGGAGCAATTGTGGGCTCCCCTGGGGTGTCCTGACCCACAGTTGTCTCCCTGCTGCCTTGTCTCGCTTGGGCGTTGTGCGCTGCTCCTGGCCTCTGCCTCCACACCCTACCGAAACCAAATCAAACGGCAGTCTGAGCCTGCTCTTAAAGTCATGTCGTTAAAGTAACGCTGCATTATTTTCATTGCTTTTTGAATTCTGACCCCATAACATGGACACAAGTTACACTTTGCAATTTTTCTTCGCAGTTCAGAGATGAGAAATGTACTTCTAAAATGAATCATAATAAAAAGAAATATCTTTAAGGTGAATTTCTCCTGTAATCCCGGAAGACCACGACTAATAAAACCAATCTATGTGGTCATTATAAATTTATTGATGGCATTATGATGTTTTATTATTTAAAATACCATAAAATTGTTATGATAAATTCCATGATAGAGTCATAGGTTCTTCAGCCTTTTTGGTCGGAGGTTTGTCTACGTAGTAACTCTCCCATCACAAACATTATTATAGGTGGTAGAAGTCTTGTTTCAAGGATCCCTTTTGACTTTCAAATGAAAACTTTGTAAAATAAGATAATACAAACCTTGAACGAAAAATTTTTCTGCGATTTTGAGAAATTCTATTGACAACAAGGGTTAAATTATGTTTGAAATTTTTTCTTTAAAAAGGAAGGGGAAGACAAGGCTGGTTTATGTGTGCTAGAAGGATCTGTGGTAATTGTATTTTTTTACCAGTGTTTTTTTAGTTACGATGAATTTGATAAGCACTAATATATTTTCATTGATTTGTGCTAATTCATTGTTATGAAATATTCTAAAATAGCTCTATAAACACACTTAGCCCTTCAGCAATAGGCAGTGATTTGAAAACATTTCCTCCCTAGAAAACAAGGTGAATATTAGGAAACTGGTGCCTTGTTACTTAGCAAAGTGCTCTCTAATAAATAACAGAAATAAAAAGTCAGAATATCTGTTCTGAGATTTTTTTGGTCCTCATAACAATAATTTTTTTCTCATGGATCCTGAAATGATAGGAACTAGAGTTTGAATTATTTTGATGGATTATCCTCACATTAAAATATCTTTTTTTCAGGTTACTTCCATCGCCAATATGTAAGTCTAGGAAATTTAATTATACAAGAAATAATTATATTGCTCTATTTAGCATTCCTTAGATTACACTGCCCTCTACGGATAGGAGCATTAGTTCTTAGTCAAAAGGCAAAAACATGCATTTTTAAGATCTAGAGCAAGAAAAGACTGTCAGGAGAAAAGTTTGAAGTACTGCAGGGATTATTTAGCAGCGTCCCGAGACTTGGACAGATGCAAAGACACTTAAGAAAAATTGCTTGTTTTTTCCTGAACTGCACCCAGGGAATGTTGGAGTTAAAGGGGAAACATCATCTCCTTCAGCCCTCAGTTTGGGCATTAAATATAGGAGACTATTTCATAATATAGGAGACTATTTCATACTGTACTATGATGGTAGTAGCGAAGTGGCTCACATGTAATTCTGCTTAAATTTCAGAATGGATATGGGTTACCGTTTCTTTTTGTTCCCAGTACAGTAGTGAGTAGGAGATGATGAGCCTTGGTGTAGGTTGAAAAGGAAGTTATTTGTCTTGGTAGTCCTAATTCTAATGACCAGAAACAGACCAGCATCATGCAAGAGGAGAGCCACATTAAGGCTTTTTAGGCAAATTTGAGTTATTTGGGGAAGAGGAGCTGGGAAGCACAGGGGGTTTGAGAGGGAATCTGGGGGCAGGTGTTTGGGCAGGGATTGTAGGACACTGAGGGGATGGACATTAGGAGTCTGGCTCTTAATGTCCCATAAACACTTCCCTTTAGGGGTTGTTCGGGCTGAAGGGGTGAAGCTGGGAAGGATGGGGTCAAACCTGGGCATTTGTCCCCTTCCGTTTTGCCTCGAGCCACCTCTGCTTCTGCCCTGGGACGGGGTGTTGGTGTACTTCACCTACTGAGGTCTGGTTTCTTTCCCTGCTTTCTCTACTTCTTAAGACAAGAGTTAAGGTCACACAGGAGTTCACGTTATGCTTAGCTGGGATACTGTAAATTTTGAATTCTGGGGAATCTTCAGTACTTGGGGAAACCCTTGAAAGCCCATCACAATTTCAGTTTTTAACTGGTGTGTTCAGGTTTTGTTTTTGTTTTGTTTTCATTTGTTCTGCACAGATCCTGATGAGTTTGAGAGGATATATGAGCCACTAGACGTGAAGAGCAAAAAGATTCACATAGTGGACAGTGGGCTTACATTTAACCTGCCGTACCCGCTTATCTTAAGACCTCAAAGAGGTGTTGATCTCATCATCTCTTTTGATTTTTCAGCGAGGCCAAGTGATTCCAGTCCTCCTTTCAAAGTAAGTAAGATTGGCCGTTCCTTTCTTTGTGTTAATCAAGTTTGACTCAGTTGTATTCTTCCAGTGGGGTTGGTTGCACATTTCATGGTTCCAGAAGGCCTTAGTGCTATTGTATTGACAGCGTCGGAGAAATTTGTTTCCACGTCAAGGCAGAACATTGCACTGTGCCTCAGTTCCTGTTTGCATGACTCACATGAGACAACTGGCACAAAGAAGGCTAATTAATATAATCCATTTGTAGTAGTAGCTGTGGTGTTTTTATGGAAGTCTTGCCTTCACACTGAATTGCAGAAACTTTATTTTATGTCAGTATTAAACAATTTAGTCATTTCCCATGGTGCTAGCGCTCTAGCTCTGTACGGCTATTCTCTGCGACACTATGATGTAAATGAACGGTTTTCTATCGTAGTCTTGCAAAAAAAATGTGTCTGTCACTCTGGTATTGCGAAATATCTAGCATTTTGGAAGAGGGGCTAACTGTTCCTTTACATCTTACCAGGATAATCCCAGTACTGCTTTAAGAAGGATTCCTAAATCCATTCAGGCCAGAGCAAAGCAACAACAAAAAAATCCATATTAAATACCATGGCTGTTTTCTGTAGCAGGTGTGGAAAGCAGAGCTTTCAGTCTGTACGGCCTGTGCATCCAGACACCTCCAAAAGGCTTAACGTCGGATCGTTTTGGTAGCTGACACAGAAAAAGCAGCACTTATGTGAGGTACTCAAAAAAGAGACGATAAATATTTGAAACCCAAGTGGATTTTTAAAAATTATTTTGAAGGATCTCAAGAGAACCTGCCTGTTTGAGAAACAACTGGCACTCTTTGGTGCTTTACAGACAAATTTCAATTAAAATAAGCAAAATATGTTTTTTCTTTCCGCTTGCTATCAAGGGACAAAACCCCCGAACAACACTAGAAAATAGCAGCAGTAGCAAAATGGACTCTAAATCGGTGTTGTCAAGTGCAAAGAAAAGCGAGCTTCAGGAGAATAAAAAGGAGTAACTTCTGTAATCTCTAGTTCTCTTGGGGACTACTTGGAAGAATCGAGCACTGAGAAGACTCTTACTAGTGCTGAAATCCTTCATTTTTCCTTAATTGACTGAATCCCAGTGTCTGTTTCTTCCTTTATTTTTCAATTTGTTTAAGAATTTGTCTCCTTTTTTGTTGTGAAAGAGGATTTTCTCCATCGGCTAAATTTACTGATGCAGCACCGTCATCTCCTCTGAAATGTCCCCTTCTTCCTCGCTTTGGTGATGTTCTGCACATGGAGTCTGTGTGAAAGGCTGTGTCTCGCCCTCTGTGTTGGCCTTTGCATTGAGCTTTCTGGCTCCATCAGCTGCAATTTTTGGGCCCATTTTGGGGAACATAAGATGGAGAGATTGACTGGAAGTCAGGTAGTGTCCTGAAGGTTTTTCTGTAAACTTTTAATTTCAAAAAGGCAAGAAAAACTGGTGGGAAAATTAAATGGTGCCTTAGGTTTTCATGGAGCTGCCGTTGGAGGGAAAGGTTCGTTATTTCTGAAGCACAACTACATGTGTAATAAGAAGAGTGACGTGCCTTCAGCTAATACCCAGGTGTAGTCTCCAGCAGCGGCTGTGTGCTTGTGGCCTGAGGACAGGAACCACTTTTGTGTACTGGCGGTGCAATCCCATGGGTTCTGCGTGCACCACGAAGCGCAAATGCAGGTTCAAGAGCTGGCCTGTACGCATGGTAGCGTTCTAATATACTTTTACTACTCCAACACCCAGGGAAATCAGCCAGCTGAAGTCAGTGACTTTGCTCTTGTTTTATCCTTTTACACCCATTATCGTTTAATCTCTTGCGTATCCAAAACAGTTGCCCTGAGAAGGGTCCTATTTCATTCAAAACCAAGATTAAAGATGTTGACCTTCCCTCTCCTCCCTCTCACACACCCTCATTACACGCTTTTGAGTCATTATTTACAAATTATTTTGTTTACTGAGTTGTCACAAGGCAAAAAAAGCCTGTTTTCCAGACTGACTTCTTCACTTAGCATGCTTTCAAACGCTCTTCGGTGCTGTGATGTGACTCGGAACATAACAACGTGTGGATCGGTGTTTATTAACTCTCCTTGGTTTCCATAGCACCAATACTCCGTTTGCAAGTAGAATTACGAATGGTTTTTTTCTAGCTGTCAGCTCTGTAAATTCACCCAGAGATTTACGTGACAGACCAGCTCTTTCCTGTGAATCATCGCAGGTGGTGAAGGTCGGCAGGCAGAATTAGGTGCTCGGTTGGCCATCCTGGCTTGTCTGGGCAAAGATTGGCTTGACCAGCACCGCCATAAAGAACCACCAGTTGATAAAACTGCTTCTGGTGGCCAATTTGGCCTGTGTCTCTCTACATAAAACCTCGCTTTGTAGTGGATGCTGATATGCACCTGTGTCTTTGTGATTTTTTTCAGGAGATTTTACTTGCTGAAAAATGGGCCAAAATGAACAAGCTGCCTTTCCCGAAAATAGACCCGAATGTGTTTGATCGAGAGGGCATGAAGGAGTGCTATGTTTTCAAACCAAAGGATACCTCTTCGGAGAAAGACTGTCCGACTATAATCCATTTTGTTTTGGCTAACATCAACTTCCGCAAGTACAAAGCTCCAGGTGAGCACACATTTGCTGATGCTAAATCTCGCTGTTCCTTTGAAGCTTTATAATGACATGGTGATTATACACTGGAAATGTTTTGTCTCTGAAATAACTCTTCTAAAGTCTATCTGTAGTAGTTTGGGATTTCAAAAGAGCCATTAAAAAATAAGATGGCGAGTCCTCAGACCTAGCATTCACATTGGATTTTTGTTCCGTATGCAGGTGTTCCAAGAGAAACACAGGAAGAGAAGGATTTTGCAGACTTTGACATTTTTGATGATCCAAATACCCCATTCTCTACCTTCAACTTCCAGTATCCCAATGAGGCTTTCAAAAGGCTTCATGATCTCATGGAGTTCAACACCCTCAATAACATAGATGTACGTATGCCGGTGTGGAAGGGGATTAAAGGGTCTTGGTTCTTAAATGGGAAAGTAGGTGCTGCCAATAAAGCTGTAAATCTGCCATACAGAAGGGACAGGGGTTTCCTTCAGTGTTTGCCTGATTGTTATGACACACAAAGTGCTTCCTGCATTTAGCTGTGCCCCTTACTGTTCTCAGAGTTGAGGCTGGATCAAAGCCCATTATAGCTGGTAGAAAAAACCTGCTTGATTTTAATGAGGGCTGGAGTCTACCAGTAGGTTCTTCACGAGCTCGTGTAGAAGCGTGCACAAGCTGTGGCATCTTGCATCCTTCCAGCATGGGAAGGAAAGAAGAGTCCAGTCACTGTAGGGTAGCACAGCGGCTGGAGTGACCTGAAGAGAATTGGATGAGATACACAGAATTAAAAGAGAATTTGGTCTTTTCACTTGAATTCTATTTCTGAAGTACTGAAAGATCAGTGTTGTAGGAAGTATGGCCATAGCTGATCCTCTGTCGGTAATAAACCACTAAGCAAATACGCTTCTGAAAAGGCCAGAGGTTCTTTCCGGTGGGGAAAAAAAAGTCTAACCAGAATTTCTGGGGCTTAGAAGATGGATGTGATATTGTGGCCATCTTCCAAATGGAGCAAGTACTGGAGTGTAGGCTGTGTGTTTTTCATAATGCTTGAGCCTGTGCATCCTTTTCTAGTTTGGTTCCTGCGTTGTTTTTGCCATTTTACCATCGAAAGCAAAGATGACTGTGTAGGATGGAAACGTTACATTCAGGATTTCATGTTCAGTTCTTTATGTACAAGGATTTTCTAACTGGAAGAAAAGGAAATTGGAAGTTTTCTGTAAAGATCTCTGGAAATTTCTTTACCAACTTGCTCAGTAATAATTCTTTTTAATTGATACTAGGTGTAATGTGACACCATGATCCCAGCATCCATAGAGTGACTTGCCATATTCACAAATGTAAATGATCATCCCAGATAAAGAAATGACAGGTTTTCTCTATATAGTAAAGAAATCTTGTTGCTTCAGGACAAAGGAAGCAAAAGTGAAGATTTAATCTTTCTCAAGATGATAATAATTTTCTGTAACCTTTAAGTATGGATTTTCTCAATGTTTTGATTTACCCTTCAGAACTTAATTGGGACTTGGTTTAAATGGTGTGTGTTCCTGTGTGACAACTTTGGTGTTGGTAGTATCCTGTCATATCTTTATTAACTACATTAAAAGCAGTGTTTTATACAATCGAGAAATAGTATTGATAATAATACTCAGCAATCACTTTGCTCAATGATGGAGCAGCATTAAAAGTAGGAACAAGAGTTATTAACATCTGAAGGGGTCTTTTCTACCAGTGAATAATTCATTAAAATGTTAGTTATCGCGCTGAATGACACGTTGTTCACTGTTTTCCAGGTGATCAAGCAAGCTATGATGGAGAGCATCGAGTACAGAAAAGAGAATCCATCTCGCTGCTCCGTGTCCCTCAGCAGTGTTGAAGCGAGGAGATTCTTTAATAAGAACAATCTGAACAACAACCATACGTAAAGGAGGTCTTGTAGGTCCCACTCCTTTAAGAAACTGGTTCTCTCTTTATAACTGGAGTCAAAAAAGACATTATCAGAGCATCACTGCTCCTGAACAGGACTGTGCAAAACTCCTGAAAACATTTTCTTGTGAATTTTCAAGTTTCAATACAATTTTGTACTACTTTTTTTTTTTAAGAAAAAACTAAAAACATTGGAAACATTTCAGTATGCTGATATCCTTATTTTAAAAACTATGAAATTAGTTTATTTTAACTATGGTCAGTGGGTTCAGTGTGGGGTTTTTTTTCCCCTTATAAAATTGTAAACACTGGTTTCTTGTACGGGGGCGATTGTCTGAGTTTTTAGCTGACGTAAACTGGGCATATCTGGAAATGTAGGATGGAATTAGGATGATAGAATGGAACTTTAGTAACGGAGACAATATAATACCTGGGCTTGGGCCCCGATTCCACTCTGCTTTGTGTCCGTGAGAAGATTTCCTCCGACTTTGGTTTGAAAAGTCCATAATTGCTGACTCCTGCTGGGCACCAGCAGCTCCCAGTTTATTAACTCACTTGGCTGCTTACTAGCTCTGCTGAGGTTGGTCTCTCATACCAGAAGGGGTTTTGCTGACTAATAACCATTGATACATTGGCCTTACCAAAGCTTCCTCATTGAGCTGCGTTTCACATTTTGCTTTTCTTGCACGAGTGGAGTCTCTCAAAACAAAACAGCGAACGGATATGAAAGAAAGGGGGTTTATGTGTCTTTGATGTCCTGAGTAGGATCCTCAGCTGGTTATTAATGCTAGAAGAGCTTTTATAACGGATGTCAAGAAGGATTTGCTCTTGAATCTCTTAATCTCAAAGATTTTCACAAAAATTGAAGTCTGCTTTACTACTGTTTAAGAATGTGCTTACCCACTTGGCAAAAAAATCTTAACCTCTTACATTTTCTTTTTCTCTTTTCTTCCCCAAAATGACATGGCTTGAGTTCTTGAGCTAGTAGCGCCTGTGTGTTAAATTATTCTTAGTTCACGTATTTCTGACCAAAACATCTATAGAGAAATTAAAAGGGATTTTGCATTTGATCATGATTAAAGGCATCGCGTTTCGGCAAAGGGACAGACGCAGTGTTTACGTCCTGAATTAGTTCATGGGCTTTTCTTAAAAATATATTTTTAGTATGTTGAATAAAGAAAGACTGTGCATAGATGTAGATTATTTTGATACCATCTCAACGCGTCTTGAGATAACTCTGTAAATGCACAGAAAAATGCAGTTGCACCTCCCCAAACTTCCAGCCTCCTTGGACGTAACGCAATGGGCAAGTGCGTGACATGGGAAAGAGCCGAAAGAGCTGAGGGGGTCACTGGTGGCCTCCCACTGCGTGCCTCATCGAGGAGTGAAATGGTTTTGGGGCGCTTGGCTGGTGGGTTTCATTTGCTTAAAGTTCATGGGATGAGCTCCCGGCAAATGGACACGGCAGCCCTGGCAGTTGATCCTCAGCGGCTCTCCTCTGGAGTTTGAGGAACATGGCAGGGGCTCGGTAGTTTAGTTGAGGGGGAGCTGCTGTCTCCGAGAGGTGATGCAAAAGGACATAAACGGGTATTTGCAGAGGTGGGAGGGGGAAAAGCTCATCCCAGCTGCACCCCAGCTTGCACAGGGAAGCAGCTGAGGGACCATCCCTGGAGGTATTTAAAAGGCGGGCAGGCGTGGTGCTGAGGGGCATGGGTTAGTGATGGCTTTGTCAGTGCCAGGTTGGACTGGATGATCTGAAAGGTCCCTTCCCACCTAAACCGTTCTGTGGAATGCCCCCACCAGAGACCATGGTCCCAGGGAATGCCACCAGCTCCTGCACACACTGTTCCCAGCACAACTAGCTTTTGTCTGAGAGTTTTCTGACAATTTTTCCAATAACCGCTCGTCGGTCAGGGTTTGTGGCTAATTCAGTGGCTGTTCCTTTTATTGTGAATTATTGAGCCGCTTTTGATTGCTGAAATCTGTAAGGCTGTAGGAAGGGGAGTAATTATAATGCGTTTCTTTTAACAGTCACTGCATCACCCCTCCTTAAATCTACATGCAATGTTAGGTGATTAATAATATTTTCTGTATTGATTAATAGGTTTTATTTCTGTTTGAGTTAGCGCATGTTTAAAATCAAGAGAGAAAATAAAAGTAACTTATCTTAGTGCTGCATAATTTAAACATATTCAATAAATTTTGGGATACAGGAAGAAACTGGTATAGTTACTGTAATATTTTCTTTTTATTGTTTTTTTTTCCTTTTGTTAATATTTTTATTTTTTATTTTATAATATGTACCTACTCTTATGGAAGTGTTTTATCATGCTTTATACGGTTTATATTATCATAGTGTTATTGGACAATAAAAAATAAAACTTAACTATATTTGGCACCTGCTGTTTTCCGACAGTTTCTTTGGATCGTTGACGTGACATTTGCTTGTTCATTGCGGAGGCAGCTCGGGGGCCCATGGAACCGGCTGCGGCAGCTCGCAAGCAGGAAATCCAAGGTTTTGCTTTTCAGCCTTTTTAGTTTAGATGTTAAAACTACACCTTTTTCTGAGCAGGTCTGTGTGTGTGGGGACAGCACCTCCATCCATTTTTTTTTTTTTTTTTAATTCCTTATTATTTGGTCTCGGCACTCTGACGGATACATTGTGCTGTTCTGTTCGGAGCTACTGCCTTTGGTCATGGGTTTCTTAAGAAGCAGGTCAAGGAGGGAAGTTCCTCCGAACCTGTTCCCATCAATTCGTTGCTGGCCTGTTGCTTCTCTTTGATACAAACCAGTCTGTCATTTGCAGATACTTCAAAACGCCAAGGGCAGCATTCCGATGATAGAAAATACCTAACTATTTTTCTGCTGCTACTGTATGGGGAATAAGGGTAAGAGTCAACTATGGGCAATAGGTCAAAGAGTTAAAATAGTCGAGGTGTGAAAAGCTTGTGGTCTACAATGTCTCTGGAGGGAGCAACGAGCGTCTCAATATGCACCAGACTCTTGAGCTGACACTGCTGGGACCCGGCCGTGCTGTGGGTGCGGGTTCTCTCTCTGCCAGGGCAGGGGTCCCTCTTCCTCTGATAAAATCAAATTTGTCATTAAAAAAACCCCTACTTCTAACTTTTCCAAACATTTGAAGCGTCTTGGGCTCCCTAGAAGCTCGTTGGTAAGTTCCTAACTGTCATTTCACTACAGTCTTGAACAAAAAGCCTCTCTTAGTTCTGTGTCTGTAAGCTTCCAGTGGAAAAATCCATCTTGGTGCGATCAGAAACTTAGAAATTGAAACTTTATTTCAGTTCAGCTGCGGAGCAGAAGACTAAGACTTTTATAGTCTTAGTCACACGCTATATTAACAGTTCCGCCAAAGGAGAATAAGGATGCAAAAATCCCCTGTTCCGCTTCTGGCAACTGATGGGAAACCGAGAACATTTTTTCCTTAGTCTAAAAACTCGCCCCTGGTTTCTCATTTTCCCTTTCCTTCAACCCCTGGCTTATCTGGTTTATGCCTGCGGTATTGTTTTCCAGCCGCGTGTAGGTGTACCTGGAGGACGGTACGAGGTGGGTTTAGAGAATGAATTGTTCCGGGTGTCGGGATTTATTTCAGGCGGTGCCTGCAGAGTATGGGAGTGCTGCTGTGACAGCCCGGGGTGACGGCCCAGAGCTGGGCCCTGCGGGTCAGCAGGGCTCCCAGGAGCAGACGTGGGCGATGGGTCTGTGCCACCCCAGGGGACCCTGGCACCCAACCCATCCCCGGGGCTGCGCTTCTCCTCTGTGGGGCCTCCGGGCTGGGCAGCTGGGATCTGCGCTGGCTGCTTTCCTTTAGCAGCCGAAGCGGACACCCAGAATAAAATCCCATCGGCCTGGAAAGCACAAGAGCCTTGACCTCGAGAGCGTTTGCATCGGGGACAAGAAAAGTCGTTTTGGCCGGGAAAGGGGGCTGCCCCCAGCTCTCTCGCTGGTTTGAGCCGGTGTATTTTTTTTGTCTGCGGGGTGAAACCTGAGGAGTGGGTGTCAAGGGGCCACGCTCTTCTCTTTGACAGGGCCCGGGTCCCCCCCAGCTCTCTGCTTCCAGGTGGGCTTGTTTCCGAGGAGAGCGGCTCAGCCCCGCTGCGGGACCAGTGAGATGGAGGGGCCAGTTCTGCAGGCGCTGAGGGGATGCACGTTTGCTCCGACGCTCGCTCAAAGCAAAAAGCACGGAGAGGCTTCCTGAAGCTGCCGATTCACCCATCACTCTTACTGCTTCTGCGCTTTGCAGACGGGCCGGATCTGTGCGCTGCCGTGACTCAGGCACCGAGATGACACACGCGGGCCCTTCGCACGCTAGGTAAGCAGTAAAGACCGTCCCCGCACACATGCCAGGAATTCCCCAGGACAACACAAACACCAGACTGTTTCGCACGCGAAGAACGGGTGCTGCGGCAATGACGTTGACAGAGCGACTTGTTAACTTTTAGACTAAGCAAAAAAAATGCAATATTCCGTTCAACAGGAATATTCCTGTTGAATATTCCTTATGTGACTATTTAACCCATGAGTGCCAAGCCAGAGGAGCTTGGCTAAAGCAGAAATTTGGGAGTGAAGCCCAAGACAAAAGGCTCCTGTTCTCTTTAGGGTTTGCCAGAAGATGTGTGGGAATAGAAGAGCAGACCCGAAGCAGGCAGCCGTGAGGGGAGACCTCAGCCTGGGAGGGGACAGCTGGCCCCCGGGCGTGCCATAAATACGGATGGGTCCCAGGAATAAGTGGGGGCAAACAGGGTGCTGAACGGGAAACCCCGGCTGTGGTGGGACCACCAGGTGCCCAAGGCAGTGTCTGGGGCAGGGCAGATGTCTGACACCTGCAGAGGGGACTGTCTCTGCAGAGCCCCAGAGCCTGGGCCTCCCCATGGCTCCGTCTGTGCCTGGAGCCATCAGCCTCGTCCATGAGGTCCTCCTAGACCCTCTAGAGAAACCTCTGGGAACTGAACGTTGACCCAACGTTACGCTCAAAAAATATTTTGCCTTTAATCAGAGCAATGCTCTTCCAGTGTTTCCTCCTCAAAGCCTGTGGCCAAGCTGGAAGCAGAAACCTGAGCATTTGGGATGGTTTTGGTCTTTGTGTTCCCCTCTAATTCTCAGCCAGATGTAGCTTTTTAGGTGAGTCAAAAGTGAATGGGGAGAAACAGGTGGCTCTGTTCTTACATGTGAAATGATAAATTCTGCCATTGCAGAGCAAGCTACACAGGTGAAGTTATACAATTTCTTTGTTACCAGTTTTGAATTTGTCCTCATATCTGCTCCTCGTCCGACTCTCTGGATGGGGTCGCGGGGCCGGAGGGATGGGGCGAGCGCATGGGAGATGGAAACTTGCCTCTTCTGTGGGGCAGGTCATGAAGTGCCTCAGACAAGGAGGCTCCTGTAGGAGACATATTCCGCATCCAGCTTGTGCTAAACGCACTTTACAGACATCTTTTTGCCAATATGTTGTTTAGGGTGTGTTCTGGAAAATATGAAACAGGATTAACATGATGACATTAAAAGAAATTGAGGCAAGTATTTTGCCAGCGTGTTTGGGAACCAGGAATGCTGATACTTTGCAGCTGTGGATTTGATACAAAATTCTTCCTCCTGGTCCCGTTTTGCTAAACCCCGGGGATTTGCTACGGGGTGTTTTTGTATTATGGTCGAACACTGTTTATGACACAAACTGATCCGTGCGAGCTGTCAGCAGAAGCAGACTCAGCCTGAGCAGCTGAGAGTACGTCAGGGTGCTGGAGAACACGGATGGGGTTTAGTGATGGTTTTTGTCAGGGTTTGGTTGATGGTTGGACCTAATGATCTGAAAGGTCCCTTCCAACCTGGGCAGTTGATTTTATGTGGACTGCGGGAATGTGAGGGCTGCCAGAGAGCTGACACTGGGGGGTTGCCTTCATTGGCTCCCCACCGTAATCTGGTCAACAGGGAACGCATGTGTCATCTAAACAGCATCCACCGGACATGGTTTTACTTTTTTTCTTAAACAGAAGTTAACAGGAAGGAGAGAACACAAGAAAAGGCAAGCTGTAAACCCAGAGGCTCTTTCCATGCATGTGGCTGGAAGGGTGAGGCCAAAGCTCTTCTTGCAAAAATATATAGTGGTGGCCAAGCTGGAGAAACACACACACAGAACTGCACACAGAAAAGCTGCTGACTTGAACCTCGCATATAGACCTGAAGAGAATTTGCTATTTTAAATTTGGTTTCCTTTCAAATCAGAACGAGCAGTTGGAGTCCCATAGCTGAACTGCTTCTAAATAGCTCGCTTTGGTAAAGTTTTAGCATTTCACTGCAGTGTAAAAATTCAACATTTACATTCTACAGTGTGATGAAAGCCAACTTTTCGGCTATGTTGTGTAATGCAATAAATGTCAGATTGAAAAACTTTCAACTTAATTGAAATGTCTTTTTATAATTGCCCGTGATGTTGTAAGATGCACTTAGCAAAAATGTGTTGACTTAATGGATGCAACTGAATCATAGTTTTCTGATGGCAAACCATCATAGTGGAAAACAAACAGCCTTTGCTAATATTTTCCTACTTCCCTGTGTGGCAGGACACTAAGGAAAGCTCTTGCAAAACACAAAACTTTGTCTTATGAATCTACAGGTAGCACCCAAGTGACAGTGTTTTGCCTTCTAAGTAAACACGGGTTGTTTAGGAAAAGTAAAAATAATTTGAAAATCAGGCCTTCAGCTCCTGGTAGAAGGACGAAATAGCCCTCAAGTGCCTCCTGAACTTTAGGTTTGGCTCCTTCAGTGTTTGCATCACCACTGCAACCTGCTGTAGCTGATGGTTTTCAGCAGAGCAATGTAACCCAGTGTGGTAAGGACAGTCCAGGGAATGATGCGCTGCTCCCCGGAAAGCTTGGGCAAGCTCAAGCCTTGCTCATCCCCCAGAGGTGACCAAGCCCTTCCCCAAGACAGAGCAAGGTGCTACATGTTGTGATGTATTAGCTCAGTAAATGGGGGCTTAATGATTCATGAGGTTTCTCCTCAATGCGCCAACGCACTTTTTGCGGGACATTAACAGTAAGTGCCTCTGAGCAATGTGGTCACTGGCAGGTGAGGAAGATGTAACCTGCTGTATCCGAACGAGTCCCTCCTGTGACTACAGAACAGGCCACCTCAGAATCAGTCCGTCAAGCTGCAAAAAAGCTAATTAACCTTGGAATAGAAATTATTTCCGTGTAAAACTGAAGAGGTTTCAGTCTTCCTTTACCATAGGGCATATTCACCAATTTGTCATGAGATTTTTTTCAGCAATCTTATCCCAAAATGTTTTTTACAATTATTTTTATTGCGATACTACTGAGAAGTAAGTCTACTAATTTTTTTTTTGCAGTAGAATTATGTATATAGATAGGAGACATTCACGAGTGAAGTGTTGAACGGCTTTGAATTTTGTGGAGTCTGTAGTAAAGTTTAAGGAAAACATGGAGAAGACACTGTCAGTGCCTCCATGCACTGAGCTCTGAGCTTACCCTGGTTGGCTCCACCTGTAAATGCTGTCTGTTAGATTAGTTAGTTAGTAAAAAAAGGTTATTTGCGAAGGAATTTACTTATCACTCCACCTGCTTCATAGCAGTCTGTAGCTATAAAAACCCCTTGCCATCCTGTAAGTCATGTTATGAACATGGACAACTGCGCGTAAAAATAAAAACAAAACAAAGCTCGGCTTCTAAAAGTAGGAAAGTTCAAATTTCCAATGGTTTTGTGGTGGTGCCAGATCAACAAGGAGCTGCTGGCCCTCTCTCTTATCTATTGGGAATGGCAATGAGTCAGTGTCCGTGCAGGAGAGTGTCCTTGGCTGTGCTCCTGATAACCTCAGCGCGCCTCCTCTGCCGGGGCCATCGCTGTACACGGGTCTTGGTTTCCTGCCATATCTGCGTGTTGGTCACTGGAGGACAGTCATGTCGTCAGGGCTTTCTGCTTGTATTTTACGTCTAATAAGCTCCTATGCCACTGTCACGTTACAAATGGGTTGGTAGTAGTTTAGGGTGAATTTCAGCCATAAGCAAAAAAAAAAAAAGGGGGGGGGGGGGGGGGGGGGGGGAAGAAAACATCTGTGCACTAAGTGAGTCAACTGCTGTGATCCATCCCTGCTGAAGATTTGGTCTTAGAAGTCAGGAATGGAAGGCAAACCCATGGGGAACAGGGTTTCCTTCACAGGCTCGCTAATATTTTGCTTTGTGCCTTATTGTTGTTCTGGCCTTTAGGTATTTTCAGCTGTAACGGACCGAAGAGATCGGTTGCTGCTGTATGGCTGTGCATCACTCTGGCCTGAGCAGGCAAGAGACAAACCGAGACTCCCCTCCTGTTTGTGGGTGAGGCAGCGCCGGCCTCCTGCCCGGGGAGAGGCCCCTGCGCACGCTCATTGCCGTGGCAACCAGGGTCAGCTGACCTGGGTGGTTACCCTGTGGGCAGGTCAGGTGACCCAAACTGACCAATGGGGTGCTCCGTCCCACCCGCCATGCTCAGTAGAAGAGCTGAGGGAGCAAAGGGGGCAGGTTGGCTCCTCTGCGGGGACTCTTCTCCAAGGGCTCTTCTCCAGTGGACTGCTTCCCCAGCGGACTGCTTCCCCAGCGACTCACTTTGTTCAATGGTGACGTCTGAGGAGGACCCCATAAGCTCATCTGCTGTTTGATCCCGGTCAGTGTGTTCCTGTTCCATTCTCACTGAGTCCAGTCTGGAACTTCCCCAGTGCCATCTCCCTGGGAGCTTGATACGGTTTTGTGTATATTTGTATATATTTCTTTATTTCTTTTTTTATTTTTTTATTAATATTTCATTGAAGTAGTTTAGTTTTTTTCTAAACTCACAAATCTCTTTATCTCTTGTCTTCGTCTCCTTGGAGTGAGAGATGGGGGAGAGCATCTGCCACCTTGTTATTGCTAACCCGGCCCAAACCACGACAGATTCTGTAATTGGACTTAATTTTCACACATAAGATTTTTATATGTACATACATACACAGATATATTTATAGCAGATGGTCTCTAGGAGCAACAGATCTGACATAACATTCCAAACGTGTTGTATTTAATATCACATGGTGGAGGAACCCTCAACTTTGGGGGCTCTGGGTTGTGACTGGGGCAGTGCCTTCTGGGTGTGCTCTGCTGCAG
Organism: Alca torda; assembly: GCA_008658365.1. Lineage (NCBI taxonomy): Eukaryota > Metazoa > Chordata > Aves > Charadriiformes > Alcidae > Alca > Alca torda. The sequence continues at coordinate 6,791,286 of CM018087.1, read as the reverse complement.
GTTGTCGCAGCTTCAGCTGCTGTCATTGGCATACCAGACTTTCATACGTAAAATCTGTTGGTTAGCTGCTTGAAAAGAAGTGAGGTTGATTGGGATGTAGTGTAGGGTATTTGTATGTGCTGATAATATGATGGGAGGTTTGAACTCAAATTCTATTTTTCACAAGTAGCAAAAATTCCTGCCGCTTTTCCTAAACTTGCTTGGTCTTATCTCCCATCTTTATTTTCCTCTGCTTCTGATCCTATTTAGACTATAAGTGTTGAATATACCATCTCTGGGACTTTTTGCATTTTGTAATCAGTAGGTCAAAATCTCTGATTAAGCATATACTTTATCAGAATTTCATAGTGAGCAGTGTCACACGGACACAGGGGTGGGGGAAGAGCAAGAGGGATGGAGGTCGAGCAAGCAAAAGAGAATAAATTTCCTCATGTCTTCCCCACACATAGCCATGAGTATCTCTAGCAGCTGGACATCCGTCAAAAGAGTAATGAAAGTCTTCCTGCACTTTTTTTCCTAGTTGCTAGCTAGTAATGCTTGCAAACTTTCTGATTCTTCAGCCAAACAGGAGTACTAATAGCTGTCGTGTTTTTCCCAGGTGTGTACAGCATTGTTTTAAGTCTGCAACCCAGAACTAAACAAACTTCTAGTTCCTTCTTAGTTAATATTTACCTGTTCAAATAAGGCTGTGATTATTTCACAGGTTGTCTCATAATAGTTACCTGTTGTATTTTCTCTTGCTGACAACAAATTGCAAAATCCTGAGAGTGGAAGACAACTAAAATGTTGTATCAAACTGTAGCTCATATTCATCTAGATTTCTGCTTAAGGACAGTTGCACTAGGATCTGTACTTTCATCCAAAATATCCTCTGTCCAGTTAATAGCTAAATTTGGTTTGGAATTCACCAAATAAGTCTGTAATGAGAGCTGTTTCAGAATTTAAGGAAACTTTCAGAATTGTGTAAATGCTACTAGAAATGTCTCCAAAGGTCATGAATCTTGTAAGGGTGAGAAATTTTAACAACTACTTTAACAGTTTCTTATTTTAGAATTGATACAGGATAATTTTACTTGATGTACAAAGGAAAAAAAAAGATTCCAGAGAAAGTTTTGTTGGTTCAGAGAGGTTAATTTTAAGGTTAATTTTCTATTTCTGGAAAGTCTTCATTCCATGTAGTGTTCCTTGGTAAGAGTTTGAACTGGTTTGGCGGTTGAGGGTAAGACTTGGTGCTGAAATCCCATGTGGTTAAGGTTCTGCAAACACTTAACCACAGTGATCACCACTGAAGGAATAACAACATATTAAAATCTTCCCTGAGTTACTTTTACAGACCCTTGACTTGAAGATGAAGCTGGTTCAGCCACGTGGCCTCCTGCTGTTATTGCAGGGAAGATGTTACAGTCAGTTTTTGCTCTAAAATGGATGTAAATGCAAATTTGCAAGTTAAGTCTGGTCTTGCCTCCACCCCATAGAGGAGAAACCAAGTAGCATTTCTGCAGGTGTTGGTTGCTTGCAGGGGCCTGTCTGCATATGTAGGTCTCCGGAGAAGACCACTTCCCAACTGAGAACTGGTCCTCTCATCACTAAGAAGCCGACACGGGTTATTGACTGTCTGGCATCTGGCTGCAAAAATAGGGTTGTTTTCGTGGGGAGCTGGAAATGATACTGGTTGGCAAAGAAGTCACTGTGCTTCTTTTGGGTGGTGGTGCATTGTTTGCCATGGCTGTTGAGGATGGAGCAAGAGAGCAGTAGGGCCAGACCCACGCCAGGGTTGGGGCTGTGCCGGGTGTCTTGTGAGCTGAGAGCTGCTGCTTTAGTGCTGAGCTGAGCCCCAAAACGTTCCCTCTTTCGGGCTGCGTGGGGTCACTGGTGCTAATGTGAAGGCAACCCGTACCATATATGAAACCCTTGTTGGTCCATCCACATGGATGCAAAGTCTATCTAGTGGCCCAGAAGTCCATTTTTTCACTGTTTCTCCTTTGTTAGATCCTGTGTTTGCAGCAATGCTCAAATTTTGCTACTCGTCCTCTTAAACAAAATGATTCAGCCATACCACGTTAGCTCCTTGAATGTCCATCCAGTTGACCCTTCCAAAAAGTGTTCAGTCTGTCTTCTGTATGTTATCCTCTAAATCAGAATGATAGGAAAGATAAAGCAGACCCAGTAATACAGGGGGAGTGGGAAATATGTCATTCCAGGCACCGTAAAGACTTTTCATTCTGGTAGGTGAAGTGTTTAAATTCAAATGTAATTTTTGTGAGCACTTTGAAGAAATTTGTTTATCTGCTACACTGCTTGGCACTCATGATAAATGGTGTAAATAAATACAGAGCACGCGCTATGTTGGATAAGAGTTTAATTTTCTCGTGCTTGAAAAATCTCATAGTGAAGATGGAGAGTGCTCTTCTAAAGTAATTTATGCTTAGGAGAAAAAACGTAGAAGGCAGGAAAAGCGGTAGAGTTTTCCACTGATTGCTTGCTAGTAAGAAGATCAAGCAAATTACAAAGGCAGCTGGAGGTGACTTTCGACCTAAGTCGAAAAAAAACAATCTATAAGGAATGGAGGAATATAATAGGCTTTTGCCGCATTAATATATGCGTGAAAGATTCCTCTTTTAAGTGAAATAATTCAACCATATTGTTAAGCTCCATGGGGAGAATAAATATATTCTCCAGTTTGCAGAATTTCCAGTTAAATCAGCACCTTGCCGGCAAACTAGCTACTTATATCTGTGTTGGTTTTTACTGTCGTCGCATGAAGGTTGCCCATTGCGCTAATGGCTTTTGAGCCTGTTGTCATCCCGCTGTTAGGTGGGGAGCAATCAAAGGGGAAAAAGGAGCAAAAAAATTGTACGCCGTACTGGCAGAGAAAAAACCTGAACCACAGGATGAAAAGCAACACATAGGCTTTGCAGGAATTATGTGTAAAGGAAAGAAGACCGTGTGGCTGTTTACTGCATTGTTGTGTTGCTATTATGCCATCAAAATTGTTTAATTAAAACACTTAGAGCACTCCAGATGGAACATGGCTTTAAAGCAGGTGTATATACAGCGTGAAGCGTGCAGCCTGAAACCTCCAGAGCTGCTTTTCCCTCTTCAAGAGACGGAAGAGGGTCCGTTGGGTTCAGTGCAGAATGAAATCTCTGAGTTTTCCCAAAAGCATGTCTAAATATTGGCAGCCTTCCCCCCGCTTCCCCTTCCACCCACCCTTTTTTTGGCAAGCAACAGCTATGAAGATGACTATGAAGCTAGGCAAATACTATTTAATAAAGTTGCTAAAAGAGTGCTTCGGCTCCTTTCCCTTGATAAAATCATGGGGTGGATTTACGGGATGTTTTCCTTGCTGCTAATTGGGGTTAAGCCTGGTATATCCTTCATTCATGTGCAGGAAAGCTTTAATACAAGCAGCTGTGGAAAAATAAGCTCATAACAGTTATAGCTCCTAGTCAATCACTGAGCACTCTGAAGTACTAGCTTACCAGTCTCTCAAAATCCTGCAAACATTTTGTTTATTTCTATAAAAATCTGTTTTTTAAATGCTAATGTCTTGTCCTCAGTGAATTTCATAGACAAACTTCAACCAGACCCTGCCCTCATTCTCTTCTCTTCCAATGTATTGCTGATGAACTTGTGTTCATAGCATGAAAGAGCACGAAGTGATAGACTTGCACTTTGATTTGTTTAGCTTTATTAATTTCTACGCTAAAAGGTTTCTTTTTCTCCATCTGGGAATATACTGTTTCTTACATATATAAGCTGCAAGTCAGGCTAGTTTGCTGTCCCTTCACCTCCCTGTTCAGGGAAACCGAGGCACATGGTGATGGAGATTTCCCAATGGCTGGCTGTCAGCAGAGACCACAAGGTTACGTTATAGTATGTTTAGTGTTTTCTACCCTCTTACTAACGAATTCTAAATGTTGAACTCTATTTCTGACATTACCTTGAAAGGTTTTACTTTGTGACAATGTATTTTGTGCATCTACTTTTATTTTATCCTTGAATGCTCCTGTTGGCTGCTTGTCTCTGGACTGTAAGTAAATATATTTTACCCAGCCACATCCATATTGCAATGCCATGGTATAGAAATACAAGACTTGTGCTCAAGACGTCAGGAGTATTCAAAACTTCAAGGCAGTACAGCCAAATACTTCGAATTGAATCTTTGAACTCTAGAGAGTTGGGCGAAGAGGAGCCTAACGAAGTTCAACAAGGGCAAGCATAGGGTGCTGCACCTGGGGAGGAATAACCCCCTGCACCAGTACAGGTTGGGGACTGACCTGCTGGAAAGGAGCTCTGCGGAGAAGGACCCAGGAGTCCTGGTGGTCAACAGGATGACCATGAGCCAGCAATGTGCCCTTGTGGCCAAGAAGGCCAAGGGCATCCTGGGGTGCATTGAGAAGAGCATGGCCAGCAGGTCAAGGGAGGTCATCCTCCCCCTCTGCTCTGCCCTGGGGAGGCTGCATCTGGAGTGCTGTGTCCAGTTCTGGGCTCCCTAGTTCAAGAAAGACAAGAAGCTGCTGGAGAGAGTTCAGCGGAGAGCTACAAAGATGATCAGGGGACTAAGGAAAGGCTGAGAGACCTGGGTCTATTTAGCTTGGAGAAGAGAAGACTGAGAGGGGAATCTCATCAATGTTTATAAATATCTAAAGGTGGGTGTCAAGAGGATGGGGCCAGATTCTTTTCAGTGGTGGCTGGAGACTGGACAAGGTGCAATGGGCACAAGCTGGAACACAGGAAGTTCCATCTCAACATGAGGAGGAACTTCTTTCCTTTGAGGGTGGTAGAGCCCTGGCACAGGCTGCCCAGAGAGGTGGTGGAGTCTCCGTCTCTGGAGACATTCCAAACCCGCCTGGACATGTTCCTGTGCCACCTGCTCTGGGTGACCCTGCTCTGGCAGGGGATTGGACTGGATGATCTCCAGAGGTCTCCTCCAACCCCGGCCGTTCCGTGATTCTGTGAATCTCCAGTAGTTTGTGCTTAAAATGTGAATATTGGATATTCACTTCTAACTTTAAACCTGAGAAATTTCAGCGTAATGAAACTGGAAAAGGGACTGAAAAAGCCTGTAGGGATTTTTTACTATGAAATTTTGCATTTACTGTGTTCAAATGTTCTTCTAAGGGCTGTATAAAACTGCAGTTGGAGCCAGTAGAAGCGGACAAGGACCTGTCTTGAATAAATCCATCAGCAAAGATGTGGGAAAGGAGCAAATTTCTTATTTGGGCTATGCAGGTCTGCAGCAACTGGAGATGTGGGTGCCTGGATGCTGAGGGGTCGGGAAGGCTGCCGAATCGAGGCTGGAAAGGGCTGTTCTTCTTTTAATACACGTTACCAAAAAATCTGCCAGGTTCCGATATTTGTTTTTCACCTGCCCTGGTAACCCTGATCCGGGCAGCTCCCCCACCTCAGACCAGTCCCTCGGGCAACATCTGCTGGTTTCTGGGCGCCACCTCTTGGTCGCTGGGGATGGATCATTGCTTCTGCTGGGCTTGTGAAGCTCTTGTTCTCCACATGGTCCGTTCATTTCACACTGGGCTTTAAAGAAAATAATATTAAAATAAATGTAATGCAAATGAGAACCTTACTTTATTCACGATTTGGTTAAAAGCAGAGCAATATTACAACAGTGCTCTACAACGTGGTCTTCAAGTAGGTCATCTCCTGGGAAGACTGGCAACAAAGCTTGGCTGGTGTTAGTGAAGGCTGGATCGTGGCTGTTATGATTTCAATGCATTTTCCGTATCCCGCTCCTGAGCGTCTCTATACAATGCTGAGATCTGGGCATGCGGTCAGGTCCCTTGGTACGGAACGTGGGGCTGATGGGTGCTGGAGTTCCTGCTCGTTGGTGAGGAGAGCATGAACATGAAAGGCAGTAGCTCATTTGAAACATTCCTGCAGCATCAGCTGGAAGTTTAGTAACATCATACCAAGGAAACGAGAAAAATCTGCATCTCTCAAACCAATTCCAAAACTGGCTCTGTAAACCACGCATTTGTGAGCAGAAACGGAATCTAATGTTTTGGATAAAATCAGGTTTGTCTAGTTGTTGTTTTGTTTTATTTTTGTTATTTTTGTGGGGTTTTTTAGTCCCTAAGGCTAGCCCATGCCAGATCTTTCAAAGAAACCCACCATACCCTATAGGGAGAAAGCAGTCTGATGTGAAAACATCAAAGGATGAGATTCAGCATGCTTTTTATTAAGTCATAGAAGCACAGGTGCGGTTCTCCGTTGCCTTTCTCTTCATTCATCCAAGCTCTTACATAACTGATTAAAGTTTCAATAATCAATTAAGACAATGGATTTCAGTTCCTTTGTTGTTTTTCTCAGGCAAGCAGACTTTCCCAGCATGGTATGTGTTGGAGGGTTTTACACGACGGTCTGTGAGCCCCCCGTGGCGTGCGGAGAGAAGACTGAGCAGATGGTGTTGGCTTTCCCTTGGGATCCCATGTTAACATTTGGATGAAAATCTCATTCGTTAGTTCCTTAATGTTGAGTGCTTGGGTGACTCTTGGGACATTATCTGAGGAATTGCAAATGAAGGAGGTCTGCATAACCACGGGTGGGATGGAAGGTACGCGTTTTACCCTTTTTGAGATATCTAAGCCATTGCATTATCTGAGCCCTCCAACATCACCATCTCATCAAACAGGGAGGTTCACCTCCCTACTCTAAAACTAAATGTGCTTTACTGACTAATTAAGGGACTTGTGCCTTCGGGCCACTTTCTACCTTTAAAGGGCAGGAATTGCAGCACTATTAGTGGCGCTAATTAGACAAATAACAGTTTTGTAACCTGCCTCAAGTCCTTGAAAGAGGCGCAGAAAGGGAAGGAGTTAACTACTGCTGGTGCTTTTTACAGCAGGGATTTGTGCTGCGAAGCTCTGGGAATGACTTGCTGACTTATGGTCTGCCTCTGTTGGCAAGTTTTATGATGCCACCCAGGATTAACTGATTTTGCCATTAAAGGGAGATAAAATGATAAAACTAAAAAGCAGTCTGTAAATTCCAGCAACAAGGGGTGCCAAACTCTGCGTTCTGTAATGGATGGGACTTGGACATTTTTATGTTCCTCTTTATTTGCAGTTTGGCTCTAGCTGGGGGAGACAACATTAATTGCCAGGAGGCAGAGAGAAAACAGTGCAACTAACAACAACATGAGTTTACAGGACTGTGGGGTGGTTTGGAAAAGCACGAGGATATTCCTTCGTATTAGTCTATCTTAATCAGATGTTGTGGAGTCATTAAAACAAGCAATAAAACTTTTTAAAGGAAAGAGGGAAGGCCTACAAATACCTAAAGAGTAAGCTGGAAAGTCCAAGTAGTGAAGGCAAAGCAAAAAAGCTGCACCAGTGAAAATCTAGTGTAAATATTCCCCCCCCATGCAGTCTTCATTCCTTTCAGAGGTGTGACTTGAGCATCCATCACGCCTGAGAGCAGCCCCAGGTTTTACAACCAGAAGTGGAATTGCTTTCAGCTCTACAAAAGTCATGGTTGTCTTTCATCAGGGAGGGGCTCGGATAAGTGCTGTTTGTTACGGCAGTGATGTTCAGGCCCAGCAGACCACCATCTGCATGCTCTGGAGAAGACTCGGTGAGCTGATACGTTCCTCTGGGCACAGCTTGCAGTGACAGCATTGCTTTTTGTGTTATGGGGTTTTTTTTTTTTCTTCCCCTTTTCAGAAGACATTTAGCAGAACTCTGCTCACTTATGCCCAGAGTCAGTACTATCATTAAGAAAGAAAGGAATTGGAAATCGGTACACCTCTGACTGGTCAGTCATGTACTCTCATTATCGCTTGAATTAAGTAGGACAGCAATACTAGTGTGGCAGGAGCAAAACACTGGGGAATAAAGTGCCAGGGTTTGATTATTTTTTAATTATTTTTTTTCCTAAAATGAAAATGGGATTATTTTTGCCCTCTCCCCCATCCTGTGCCCTCCCCAACCAAATAAAGGGCTTTATTACAAGTGTGTAATGATGACTGTCAGCTCTACAAAATATTCTCTTACTCACTATTTTCCTCTGCCCCACTCATAATTCAAGGGACGAGCTTTGTTCCATAAAAGTAAAATTATTGTGAATGGATTATGCTTGGAGATGAATGTTGAGGTGTGAATTGCAGACTAGTTTTCATCGACAGAAAGAAGCTTGCAGGGATCATTACTCACCTTGGGTGAATATATATCTTTACTCTTGTAATCTGAGCTAGGTACCAAAGATGGGAGAATAAGTAAGTGCAAAACATTCGTGGAAAAACGGCCAGTTCAGCCAGATTATCCTATGGGCCACCCCTTAGGATGGACTTAGACGTGTGGCGTTGCCTGTTTTGCACGTGGTATCTCAGGGACCTGTATTCTCCTTGTCTGGTACATGCACAAGTTGGGAGACTCAGAGGGATCTTCCTCTCTGTGCACCTGTCTACTCATAAGGCTTCTAACACTCCAGTATCTTGTTTCTGAGTATTTGATTTTATCCTTCTCCAGCTCCTGCGTGGTAAGTAGTAAAACTGGAATTATTCTATTGAATCTCCTTGGTTTTTTTGTTACCTAGAAAAGTGAAGGTTTTCCATAGCAGGGTTGGGGTGGGGGGTAAGGGGAGAAGGAAAAGACAAGGGAAAGAAAAGAAAAACGGTTAGAAATTGAGTTTGCTAAAAATAATAATAATTAAAAAAAACATGTTTTCTATTTGCCCTCCTATTTGGTAGGAGCCTAGAAACAAGCTGAAATTAAATCACTAATTTGAATTGTTTAATCTGGAGATTAAAAAGTTATGCGAATGCAAAAATTTCACTTGAAATAGAAATTCCAGGTAAATTTAGCAAATACAAAATATCTGTGTTGAGCAAATGAGAGCCAAGGCACAGGCTGCAGAAATTAGTTTGCACATATGGGATTTTGAAAGTCTGGGTGTATATCCTGGGCCTAATACAGACTGAAATTTATTCCATTCATTTATTCCCATAAGGGGTAAATCAGGGAAAACTGAAGTGGCTCAAGGGATGGTTTAACTGATTAGTGCTTTGATCTGATCTTGCAAAGTTGAATTTTGAAGGAATACTATTGTAAGTATCCCAAGAAGTCAGTATGGATGTTTTTGTATGTACAAAACACTCTGAAAATGCTATGAATTTCCCTTTCTAATTTTAACCTCAGTTTTGACCATGGGTCATTATTTTAATACAAACAATAAATGAGAAAAGATAGATTAGCATTGAGAGAGGCAATCTGTAGTCCGAGTAAGCAGTAAGTAACAAACTGAATTAGTCTGAAGAAATTTTTCTTTTATTGGTAACGTCAGCTCATAACGTCTTGTTCAAAATTACATTTTTATTTCTTTGAGGGGAGGGAGTCAGAGGGATCGAGACAGGAATGATGCTAATGTGTCACTCTTGGGGTCTAGCAAGCCTGCACTGGGATATAGATGCCGTCGGATAAATTCTCATTTTCACATTTATGTTGCTAAATTGGTCTTATAGTAAAAGATAATTTAGCCTCTCCTAGATATCGTATCTGTCTTTAAAGCAAGAGGAGTAAAATGTGACACATTGCTGTCCCTCAGGGCTGCAAAGCATTTCAGCTGGAGACTCCTGAATATTAAGTCAGATGGTCCTAAAACAGAGCATTTGGGAATTTTGCTTTCAAGCCTGCATTATTACTCGGGCCCCAGTTTGCATGAAGTACTTGAGGCTGCCTCCAAGGTGATATAAACCTTTATTGCGTTCCCAGTGGATGGCACGGTGGAGAAACTCTCTGCAGGCATATATTTACTTGCAATTTGCTTGGTTAGCGTACTGTAGCACGCATTTTTTATTTTTAATGGAAACTAAAAGAACATTCAGACTCTTCTCTCGCCCCAGGTAGTCTGCAACTTCAGCGCTGTTTTTGACCTCCTTCTTCTGGTAGCTCGATCCTCAGGAGTTCCGCAGGCCCAGCACATTCATGCCATGTCTCCCTGGGTACTGGCATATGATATCGAGGTGATGGCTGGCCCGTCTCATGGGACCCTGCTGGCTGCCATAGCTGATTTCTATTTCTGAATGCCACTTCCAGTTTATTCCCAGCAGTAAAATTTTTGCGGCAAACTTAATGAGGTTTCTCTTAACTTCTGGGAAACTTAAAAAAAAAAAAAAAAAAAAAAATTCACTTATTTTCCTCTCTTGCCAGCAGAAATGGCAAAGCATCCCATTTAAATTTGGCAAAGTGGCAGTGAGATTTAACTGGGGCTGTTTAAGTAGGTATATGCATATATTTTAAAAAAGGGGAGACGGGGAAGGGCATGCCCTTGTTTTCTCCTTAAATCTACTTCCATTCCTAATGCTGAATGTGGAGACACAGTGTCCTGCTGTGGAAGTTTCCCCCACATCCACTAGATGTTACTATTGCTCTCTAAAAGCGCATTACAGCAGGTACACTGAATTCCTGACCAAACCTCTGTAACTCAGCCTGTGGAGCTCTTCCTGTGTCATACCCTTCCCCAGCACCAACCACCTCCCTCCTCCCCATAATTTACCTTTTGGATTGTTACTGTCACATCTAGAATTTACAAAATTGTCACTTAAGAGTAGAAAGTGACAATTTCCTTCTAAATCTCCTAGTTGCAGAGACCCCTCTTGCCCTCTTTCTAAGCACATTAAATGCATCCAGTACATGGCAATACTTTAGAGAGCAAAACAGAAAAAAAAGTAAGTCTATCCTTTTTAACTCTTCATTTTATGATTTCAATCCTGCAAAGAATTTCTAATGAGCTTTACATTCTCTGTTATTAGTATGGTGATTAAAGGAGTATGTTGTGAAGTTTGTAATTAATTTTGGTTTCTCGTGTTTTCATCTTTTTTTGTTGTTGTTGCTGTTTTGTTACACTAGCACTTAGGAAAATTTATTTTAAAGAGAATTGTTGTATCTTTGCATCTCTTCTGTCGTGTTTGTCCTCCCTTTTTCCCCTCGTTTAAGGATACAGCCAAATGAGGAGGGTTAGCGCAGGACTATCTGCTGACTTCAGTCCTGTCACACATGGTCGTGGTTTCCACTGTACCAGCTTCAGCACTTTACTCATGCTGTCACTTATCCAACAGAAAAACAATCCAGAAAAAAACCCTCCAAATCTAGAAAAAAAAGCAGTGAGTCTTCCCCCTGAAGAAGTGAGATTTGTGGTGGAGAATGGCTAGGAGGCAGGGGACAGGATCCCATCCTCCATCTCCCTGGGGGTTTTGTTCTCCACTGGCATTTAAGGAGCTCCAGCTCTTGGCTGGAGACAGCAGGAAGCAGCTGCTGGAGAAAAGTGGGAAGGAGTGAGCCTATTGCTTTCAGCACTGTTGACCTGCTAGATAGGCTCAGCCCTAATTCATTGTAAAGCTCCTGAGTTTTATCTCACAAGCTTGACTTCTACCCTGTTTCCTTCCATCTGATTAGGACACCTTCAGTAAAATATGCTTATGCAGAAAGTCATGAGTAGGCTTTCAATCTACTATCACACTGGCGACTTTAGAGAGGGTAAACCATCCATATATCCCGCTGAATGGCCCAAAAATTGCTCCAGGCTGTCTGCAGGTTCAGGAAGGTGATGTTGCATGGGTTATTCTTAAATCACGTATCAATGGCTATCTCTGCAACTAAAGCATTAGGGAGCAGCAGCAGCTTCTCAGGTTGTTTAGGGACTCAAAGTGCAGAGAGATAGTGGCCTTAGCAGGGCTGAGCTGTTTAAAACACAGATTGCATCCCTGTATCAGGGACTTGTTGGGTGGCCTCAACCTCGCCTTGTCTCTCCAGTCTTAATCAACTTACCAGTCTTGCCTTTGTTATCAGCGCGTGCAGTGACTAGGGAAAAGGACTTGTAGGCTCAGCTGAGTGTGGGCAAGTGTGAATTAGTAATAGACGACTTATGGTGTGGAAGAGCTGGTTGTGTGCAATTTTGAATGTCTTTTCAAAGGCCAGAAAAGGCATGCACACCGAACCCTTCATCCAGCTGCTCAGAGGATGGTGGTTGTTTCAAAGCTGTTAAGTGACTTTGGACAAAAACCACAAAATGTCTCCCTCCGTAGCAATGACTACTTTACACCATATGTGGTGTAAAGTCTGTGGTCGCATGTACATCCCTTCAGAAGAAAAATGCAAATTTCTCACAGCAAATCCTGGTGGCTTTAGTTCTTAGTTATCCTAGCTATTTCTGCATGCATTCTTTTAAAATATTTATATACAATCTAATTAATATGAAGTTGTTTGTAATTTTTTACGGTCTGTAGTAACAACTCAATAAATTGGACTGACCAAGCCAACCGTATCTCTTGAAGAAACTATTTAATGTCTGGTAGCATTGGGAGAGGAGTGATGGGCAGATGTGATTTGGCAGATTGATCCTCTGCTGTGAAGTCTGCGACAGATGTAGACAAGCAGAGCAGGCTGGTAGCGCTTGTCCTGCCCCAGCCGAGCCTGTGCTGGCTCTGCCTGGGACTTTCTGTGTCTGGCAGAGGAGGGTCAGACCAGGATCATGATGTTGAACGGTCTTTTGAAATTAGATGCCCGTAGGATCGCTTCCCCATGAAAGCCATCCAAGGGAAAAGAGGTAGGGCTCATGGTCATCCATGGTGCAGGAGACCTTGGTACAGCTTTGTGTTCCCTCTGAAAGGTTTTCAACGCATGCTTCCACGAAGAGTGCCTTCACCAGTGGGTTGGTTTTCTCTTATGCTGCCTGGAAGCTTAACTTCCTGTGGGGGTAACCTTAATATGAATACTAGTTGATAGTCACCACCACATTCGTGTCAAATGCATTCAATTTCTTAAGTTCTTTTCAAAAGGACAGAAAAAATTGCACATGCCAAACAGTTCTGCTGGGTTACCAGCCCAAAATAAGTAATATGTAGTGAGGTGAGAGAAGCGCTGAGCGTAACCCTACTGGTTAGAGCTCTTCCTGGTTCCACCCTGTAGTAACAAGTTGCACAATGGCTCTGGCATGAGCTTAGGAGCATGTTACAACACTCTCCTTCCTCCACCACAACTCAGCAAGCATGAACCAAGAATGCGGACAAGTTTCTCTGCTTACATGTTATGATTAGGCAACACTTTGTGGTGTGCCTCATCCCAGTTAAAATATGAAAAGTGTTGAAAACCCTTCAGTTTCTTCCTTTGTAAGATATTCGTTCCTATTTTTGTTACCTGGCTGAGAATCCAATTCTCTTCTGAATGCTCCTGGGAAAAATCTATGCAAAACTGCTGGATCTCTTCCCATCACCAGTCACGTGCCTCCTTCAGAAGATCATGAAATAAAAGAAAGAAAAGAAAATAGGGCGATTCAGAGATGCTCTTTTGTATCGGAAACAATTCCCTTTTCTCCTCTTAACTGCTTGCCTCATCTGTGTCTGATTGCGCAGTGCACGTGGGTCAGCTGTACACACCGAGAGCAGAACACCTGTGGTTGCCAAACTTGCCCATACAGTCCCCATCGCCCCCTAAAAGAACCAATTGAGTCATTCTGGAGACAGTGCCTTGGGGATGCAGGCCCATGAGCTGTTTTTAGATCATTGTTCTTTTGCTTTTACTGAGGCTTTTACTGGATATGGCTGTTCCAAATCATCCCAGAGGGCACTTTATACAGGGTGTAAATATGATATGATAGATAAAGAGTTTGGTATTTTTAAGTTGTGTACTTTTATGTAGCTGTTTTGCTGGTATAATTTTCGTTTGGTTTGGTTTCCATCAGAAATTGGAACTGGATGGGAGTTTCATTGCTACAGATGGTGCCTTGACAGAAAACTTTGGTCTAGTACAAATAGAACTGAAATTTCAAATCATGCCCACAGGCTTAAAAGAAGAGAATCCAAATCAGTAATGCAGCAGGTGTTGGCCATTTGTAATTTCTGTTCCCTCATTCAGGCAATACCAAGCATCCCATCAGTTCTGGGACTTGTGCAGCTTTGGCTCTGTTGTATCAATGTCGGCAATACCTTTTATTTTCTCTAAAAGGTAGTATGTCTGCATATAGTTTAGCTAGGGTTCAACCTGAGTATCAGTCAAGGCTTTATTAACTTTTCTTTGTCCATCCTTTTATAACAACTCACTTTCCACCTGAAATGGGCTTTACTGGCACCTCTGCTTAGGATCATCCTTATTTAACATCCTTGAGTGCAAACTTCAGCAACTCTTGGCTCTGTTTTTTAGAAGCCATGAAGTATCCTGATGGTCTTGGCTAGCTTGCTGTTCCCTCCTCATGAATTAAAGGGAAGGCCTGAGAATAATTATGGTCCCTTGAATTAGCACAGGAAGCATATCTGCACATTTTCAGCGTAAGGTAACCCAAAGCTTCCAGGAAATCATCAGGTTATTGACTTATGACTAAACTGGTTCATTAATTACATAACCCTTTTGTTTTAAATTTTCTAGATAAAGGAGCTGTGATTGGTCTTAAGTTTTTCTAGCGTTGTACCATAGTAAAATGTGTTGTGCTTTCCAAAGCAAGGGCAACATCAGGCTTGGTGCCTCACTGGAGTTTATTTCAGATGGTGATGGTAGCAGATTTGCAAACTTCAGGTTAGCTATACTGCATTTTTGGTATGGAAGAACAGAATTTCTTACAAGAAGATTCACCCCATGGCAGATAATATTTGCTCACAGTTGACCTCAGTGATAGTAATGGAAAGTTTCTGAACCCTGGATTTTGTTTAGAAGTCCCCCTATGCAGACAAATCTTCCTAACGCTGGTAGGAAGTAACATATTTCATTTAATAAATTAAGAGACAAGTCCATGAGGAAATATTCTGACCACTTAGTTTAACTTCTAATAAAAAGAGGTGATAGAACATATCTATTTTGTTATTTTCTAAAAAAAAAACCCAAAATTTGAAAATATTTAGGTATAAAAATTTCTGGGATCATTTGAAAGTGCCACCACCAGAATTGTTAAAATACATTCATTTAATTTCCAGCTGTAATTTTTTTGATGGCTGTTTTTGTATCTTTGGGCCTTCTCGTATATTTATTGGCTGACATGCTTGTGAGCTGTTGTTAGAAAATTAGTGGCCTCCCACCCCACAAAACCTACAGAGCAGCAACACTTCCTGCAGTATTGAGGCACAACACAGATTTTAGTTTGCAATGAATTTTGATGCAAAGACTTCAAGATTCAGGACAAGGTCCTGGCTTGCTTATATCTACAAAATGTGTGCTGTTGACTTTAAGACTAGATTTCAACCTTTTTGCAAAGATTTACTGGAGGGGGTTTGCATATGTGTGTAACAGTTGTCTAAGAGGTTTTCATCTGCACTACTTCATTATCTGAAATTAGTACAATTAAATTGGTTCTGGGTTATGCTGTGTGGTTGCAGCCGTGAGATCCTTCCTGTTCAGACCCAAATCTGCATCTGGTTGAAATATAATACTCTCAAATTTACCTGAAGTGTGTTAATGAAATCTGGTTCTCCACAACAGAAGCTCCATCTTACAAAATGTGTCCTCCAGCCGTGTCCTACGAGGAACTGCCTCTACCGTGCCCATGCAGTAGCCAGGCTACTCGTGTGCAAGGCTAAATATATGAATATGGTGCAGGTCTGGAGTTTAGGTCCCAGCAGAAATTTCAGGTAAAATCAAATGCTTTGCAAACTGCTTTGCTTGTGTGCTTGTTTTGTACTGCCTCATATGCAGCTAATTTGAAAGAGATAGGGAATTATAGTTTTTGTAGTCATTCTAGAGATGAATCTTTTACCCTCATCCCCCCCCCCAAAAAAAAAAAAAAAGAAGTTAGGTTTACTGTCTCCACCATGGCCTCATATTGCATTTTCAGCTGAGAAAAATTCTCTGATATCAAAATTAGAGTCAGAGGGAAAGCTAATTTTCTGTGTAGATTTGGTTTTGCATAATTGAAATGAAGAATTGAATATATTATTTACGTGATATAGTAGCCATTCTTTCATAGAAAAAAAGGCCAAAAAGCCAGATGATGAAGATGAGGGTTGGTTAAATAGCTGTTGTGTCCCAGCTCGGGCTGGTTTGCCAACATGCTTCCATTTCTCACCTAAGCACGGATGCATTCCTGTGAGACAGAGGGCATTTCTTCCCAGGCCATTCCAGTCATCACTTGCTACTATGGACAGAATTTTTTCTTTGGACAGTTATTGCTACTTGGAATTTGGGATTTTATTGCAAATAATGAAACGGACTGTGAAAACCAAACCATGGAGGGTGGAGAGAAGTTTTCCAAGGGGTGGAGAAGCACATGCAGTGGGGATCAGTGCAATGAAGGATAAGTCATAGTGAATATAGATATTAAAATAAAAGCAAAATATCACTTGAGGTTTCCCAAGAAAGTGAAACAAGAAAATATTCTGAAACTGGTAAAGGAGACTGTAAGGTCAGTGGTGTGTCTGTGTAGACACGGAATTCGCTCTGTGATTCTTATTCAGTGGCTCTCTGCTATTTATTATTCAGAGGAGACTATGCAAATGGTTGGCATTAGCATTTTAACACATAGCCAAGTTGAACTACTTGAAAAGAATACACTGAAGCCCATGAATGCAAAAAAGAGGTTTTTCTCATCATTCACCCCTATCCTGTTGTACCTGGTATTTGCAAATTATTTTGCAGAAATGTGGACAGGAGAGAATATCTAATATTGGAAGTTGTCATGGTGGAGCTATTTTTCTCAGTCTGTGCTACAAAAGGTATTTGTTTACCAGGAGGATGTTTATACTTAAATGCTTGATATGCAGTTGAAAGATGAATCAAAAGGCTCAGTGGATTTCTTAGTGGACAGATCCTCACTTCACACACATGAAAAAAAATCATGACATGAAGGGATGACATGAAGTAGTCATCTTGCAGACAGTCTTGTCTGAGAATATCAAAGCTTCACCTGCAGACAAAAATATCTTCCTATCACTACAAATCATTCCTGTACATTTTGGTAGTCCATACAAATTCCAGTCCTATAGAGAAATGGAGAATAATGGCCTAGCGCAACCAATGGGCAGTAATTCCTCACCTCTGACACCAGTTTAATGGAAAGCCTACCTTAGCTGCAGAGGCTGCACCTGGTTTGAGAAAACACAGAAGTGCCAGCCTTGTTTTAACCGCGCTCCATAGGCACTGCAGCGTGCATGTGGAGGTGCTGGTTTAAAACAAAAACTTTCACAATTTATTCCAGTTTTTGGAAGAAGAATAAATAATACTTTGGCAGGTGTACATCATAGGTATATGTATGTAGTTTTAACACATGTAGAGTTGGAATGTAGCTACTGTATAGGTCTTATATCATGCCTTTAAACATATTGTGAAATGGATTGTACAGAGAGCGGACCACTGAGGGAATGGAGCTACATAGCTCTTAGCCATGGTCTTGCAAATCAGGATGAAATTACTTTCCACAGTCTGAAAAAAATGGTTTGCATAAATCCATTGCTTTGTGTTAACTAACTCAAAACGTAAATGTTTGAGCTGGCCTTTATTTGCAAAACCAGTAAGCACTTTTCTTGAAAGACCACGACTGTAGAAATGCTACCTCTACTCAACATATTGCTGTTGTGAGAAAAAAATGCACTTTTAAAACACAACATAGGGCCTTCCTGAAAAATCCCTAAATGTCTTGGATGATGAAAGGCATAATTTCTGAGACAGGGGGTGGGATTGTCAAGCAGATGCTGAGGAGAAGATGCTGCTCAAAGTGATTGCCCTGTCGTGGTTTCAACTATGACTCAAGAAAGGACAGAAGAGATGAACTGCATCTCTTTGAGTTTAAGTTTGTTAACGAGTAGTTTAGATAAATGAGGATAAAACTCCTTTAATCTGCCAGAATGTTATTTGATTTCTTGATGTTTTAAGAAGAATTCCTTCGCTTCTGCTTTGACTGTTAAAAGTAAGTTGCCTAGGTAACACAGAAGAGGAGAACAGTTACCATGCATCCACGGTGCGCAGTGCGACATGGTGATCTGACAAACAAATATGGGCCGAGGAAAAGCAGCCTTTCATTGTGTGGTTAGATTTATTTTGCTGGGTGCTAAAGCCTGCAGAACTGCAAGGTGAAAAAAAAAAAGGTTGGAGAAATCAGCCTTCTTCGCTGCGGCATGGCTTTTATCTCACCCTAAGTATGAGGCTCTTAACAGCCCCATTTTCCTTTGTATTACAAGTTCTTTTCTATGGCTAATCTCCTTCCAGTTTCTTAGCAGTTGATTAACCTTCTTTTTTCATGACACAGAGGAAAATCAATGTAAAACCTTGATAGCTCAAATTCAGTTTTATTTTTGGGAAAGCCTTCAAAAACCTGATAAACGAGGCTATAAGTTGAGGTTGAACACCGCCCCATCCTTGCCTTGCTTTATTTTTAGGAACTGGGCTTTGCCATCCGTACCTCAGATGTGATCTAATTGAAGACAAAGAACTGCTCTGGCTGTTTCTCTGAGGGATAATCTCTTATGCTGAGAAAATCTTTAGACTTAATTAAGACAGTTTTATCATTCCTGTGGACTTCCAGAGTGGCGCAAAAAGGCCCTATTAATGCTCAGAAACTCTCGCTATTCTAATCCAATGATGCTAAGCAGATATTATTTCAATGAAGGTAACAAACCTCTCCAAGTGGGACTTGTTTTGCACAGAGCTGTGGATTATTCCTTTATCTCCACTAGAGATAGAACTCCAAAACTTACTGTACAAATAGTTGTTTTTATACCTCGAAAGTGGTACTAAATTTAAGACCCTGACTGAGCTGTCATTTGGAAAGTATAAATATCCTCCGAGTTCACCTCTTGCAAGGCTTTTTTATTTTTATAACTGTTTAACAAGAAATGTAAAGATATGCATCTGATCAAAGAAAGCCCCCTGATGTTTTATGCAACGTGTCTTCCTTTGACTAGAACAAAAAATAGATCTGAGGGTACTTTAATCTGTTGAAAGCAGAACTGTACTTACAGTATGCATCAGATCTCAATTGTTTGAAGTGACTGAGGATTTTCTCATCTGACTTGACATTGTTTTACTTCATTGTTCGTGTATTTAAGATAAAAGAAAATCATTACTATTTTAAAGTTAACACAAAGAAAGTAGTCATGATCAACACCAAAGGTTTCCTATTTCTTGTCTGTAGGTTTTCTGGATGTTTTATTTGAGTGACTCCGTGTATACTTTTTACGTACAGTTATATATTTATGTTAAATTACTAGTATAATACATTATGGTGCTAAAGAGCTGGAGGAAAATCCTGTATAAACATCCAAAACTTTTTCAGGTCTTCACTTTGGCTTGCAAATTTGGGCTTAGGTTCTTGCAGAAAGATACTCTGTGAAGATTACGGGTGTTTTCTGCTCCTGAGTGGAGTTTATACACCAATCGAGCAAGAAGCTTTCAGTAAAAGGAAGAAAGTATGGATGTTAGAAGGTCAGCAATGCTTGTCCAGTAATCAGTGTCTATTTTACTGCCTCTCAAGGAGAGGAAGTTGGAGCACTTTGCCCTCCAGTTTACCATATGGAGCATCCCATCACTGATGCGCAGTTGTGACATTGTCTTTGTGCTTTGAAAGTTTTTACAAATTCCCAGGAGTCCTGCTTTCTGAAAGACGGATTTAACATGTGGGCAGTTTATTTCCAGTCAATGGTCTAATACCTCGCCTATCTCTATCGCTTCTACCTCTTCCAGGGATCTAAAGCCAAACTTGCCATTTCTGTTTCCTTTTGATCTCTTCTAACTAGTTCTCCTGGGGTAACATGTCAAAACCACCCTGGTGGCCCTAGATGTTTGACTCCATGCTACAGTCTAAATAAGCGAAGCATTAGTTTCCACCTCGATACGCAGCATCTCAAGCCCTGCTCCCATCCTGGGCTGTGTCAGACTGCTAGCAGAGGGCGTTTCTGAGAGGAGGGTAGTGGAAATGTTATGGGGGTTGCACCACAGAGGATTGCAAGAGGGATGTGAGGGGAGGCTGAGGCCACCTGGCTAAGTTTGCCTGGGACTTGGCTACATTCCCATTAACGTCATCCTGCGCTGGACACTAGAAGAGTTATTGTGCGTTGCTTGTAAGATGGAGCTGCTTTTCATGTAAGAAATTTCTTACGGGTTTGGGTCATGATAAGAACTAGATATACTGCTCATGGTGTTGGGAAGGTCAGCTACTGCTTCTTGAGGCTCTCTCCTTCCTCCTCTGTCATTTTGTCCATGACACTTTCATTTGAAGCAGTCATTTCATCCTGAAGAAGTATTTCTTGGCAAATAGAATCATGGAATCCTTCCTTGAAACTTGTACCCTCCAGTGAAAATTTCTGATTGCAAAAGATCTGCAGTGAAGGAAGACATTTTGCCAAAAAACTCTTGATTTTCGCAGTTCTATATTTGCTCCTTGGTCTATGTCTTAGTAACCTTTAATCACAGGCTGCTGCCCTACAAAACTGTCCGCAGGGTCTGTGCCTGACACAGGGACACTGCCTCCTGTTTCATGGCAGTGGTTTCCTTTGTGGACAGCAACTCGTTCATATCCAGTCTTTGAGCCATCCCGATCTGGTTGTTGCTGACATCAAAGGGAAGGACCTATTTTTGGTGCCGTTGTGCCAGCTGGAGTCTACCATCTCGGGCAGTTCTAGTGTTAAATATTATTCCTCCTCTACAACTGCCCATGTAAGGACTCTCTGACCTGCCTCAATCAAAAACTGCTGTAACTTAAACTATTTAAGTAGTTTTGTTCCAGGTCTTTGCTAAATTGTATAGATTGGAGAGGGAAAACGGAGAAGTATTGGGGGATGAAAGTCTCTTCAGCTGCACAATTATGATAAAAAAATAACATATGCAGAGCAGTTAAGTTTCCTTCCCTGTACCTTGTCTAGGGAAGCAATCCCAGGCTGATCCAGTCAGCTTTACCATTTCTGTTTTGATCTACTTCAGCTATTATTACACAGGGTTTTTAACATGGGAATTCTTCCCAATCAGGAAGTAATTATAATCACAGACTGAAACATTTAATGGAACAACAATCACTTTTTTATTTATTTTTTATTGCAAGCATATGTTTCTCTCCTGAGTTTTGAAAGATGTTTCTACATCTTCTTCAATCACAGAAAGGAATGAGCCATGACATTTCTTTTTAATGAAAATGCTGATCCACTGTTTATCTTCATAGAGCTAAATGAAAAGTTTCAAAGACCGACTTGGTTGAATACATTTATGCTTTAGCCTGTGAAATGCTTGTGAGAAGTTTGATATCCTTTATTTTCATGTTTAGGTTGATTTTTAAAAGCAGGGGAGAGCTCAGCCTGCTTAGTATTAAATGTCTTCCTGGGTCTTCACTGACCTGTGATAGGTGGTTTATATGGTAAGAAAACCTGAGTGTTGAGCAGTGAAGTATGTCTGTTAGGGATGTTTAAAATGATCCTTTCCTGCCAAAAGAGAAGCAGTGTTCAGGGTTATAGAAAGGGAAGGATCATCCAAGATGACAACTCCTATGTGGTTTATTTTTGTGGGGTTTTTTCTTTCTTTTTTCTTTTTTTTTTTTTTAAGGTATTCCAGTACAATTCCTGTTCTTTTAATTTTTTTTTAATTTTTTTTTTTAATGGAGAACAATGTAGTAGAGACACAAACCCTGTTTTCCAGCTCTCCTTCAATGGACAAGAAAAACTTGGGTTATTCTCTCCCTCTTCTTCAGAAAGGTCATATCCCCGACAGCTCCCTCTCCCATCTCTCTACCCTGCTGATGCTTCTTGGAAGGACAGTGGGGATCGGAAGGACGGTGGGGATTGGAAGGATGGCAAAGTTCATCCTCTGTCCACTTGCCCCTTTCAGCTAAATCAGCTCTGGACCCTTTGGGAACTGGGACACTGAATCTCTCAAACAAGTCAGTTTCCTTAAAGCGTTCATAGTTGGTTTAAAAAAGAATATTTAAGTGTTTGGCAGGAGCTAATATTCTGCTGCTTGCAATAACGTAGTTGAATACATTAGTGGAACGGTATTTGCTCAGGGACCAACGTGAAGAGTGCTATTTAATACCTAATGTTAGTTGGCTTAGTTGTTCACAGAGAGTGGGTTTTCAATAAACAAAACATTTACCATAATAATGATACAGCAGTCACACACTGTGCCAAATGACTGTTAAAAATAATTTGTGGTTGGCATGGGAAAATTGCCATTTGTAAGTTGCATAACAATACTGCTTTTAACGGCAGGTACCCAAAGTACTTGAGATTGTCTGGATTCTGTTCAAATAAGCGCTTTCATAGCCAATTATCAAATATTAACTGGGAAGGTGGAAAAAAAATTGGATGTTTTGTATTCTTCTGGCTTAAATTTCAAAGCTTCCACACTTAAAAAGCTTAACAAGAAAGAACCATAGATTAAGAAGCCTTACAGAAGTTTTAAAAAATAACCAGTAATGTCAGTGCAACAGGGAGAAAAATCCTCCGTGCAAGTTCACAATCCTTCCTTCCACTTTGTTTCAGCGTATTTCCACTTAGAAACTTTTTTGGTGTAGTTTAAATTCTTTCTGAATCAATTTAGACTAATTGCAACAACTTGGTGTGCTACCTTTAAAGGAACACGCAAGCTTTAGTATCTCTTCATATTTGTCAAAAATATCTCCTTGAACTTAACCTTTCTCACGCAAATAGGTATGTCGTGAGACTTGTTAGACTTTCAAAATTCAAAGAAATTTTTCAGTTCTAGTAGTTTCAACTTGCTTTAGGTGATTTCAGGTTTTTCCTCTGTGTTGTCCACATAATGCTAAAAGTTTTCCTTCCTTTTTGTTCTTTCCTCTTCTCTTTCCTTATAATAAATTTTGATGTAGTGGATTTTGTTATTTGCGTATGTTGTCAGGGTAGCTTTTCCACTAGATGTGGTGCGAAGCAACTAGAATGAGATTCAGCCAGGCTGGGTCCCTTGATAGCCATTTTATGAACACCGTGCGTTCAGTCAATGATGCAAAGCTACAATACGCTGGCTCTTTAGATGGCAAGTAGAAACCTACTTGTTCCTTGAAGATTTTCCCTTGCTGGAAAAATATAAGCAGTATAAGCATAGGAGCAATGTAGCTCTGTAACCACTTTCCCCCTCCTTTAGTGAATAATGGGAACAGAAAGATCCTCCACCTTTTTGAAATTTCAAGCTATGGGGTTTTTCATCCTATAAATCTCTAGTTATGGTGTTGGTACAATTCCTGATTAGTGTAGTTATTGCCAGCTAGAATGAGACAAGCTATTGTACTTCCCTGCTTTTTTGTCTGCTTTCTGGTTCACTCCTGGCACCACATCCACCAGTGCAGTATTTCACATAGCTTCTTGAATATCAGAAGACCAACACCAGAGACAGGCTTGGGAAGACTGGGCGTTTCCTAGTTGCGTCCAGATTTAATTGCCACAACTAAAAGGGGTAGATGACCAGAACAATCAAACAGTCTACATATGTGTAGACCAAATACTAAGGTATGCTCCCCTTTAATGGTAACAAGACAGTACTTACCTATGTAGTACATATGTGGGACAGCAGTGTGATCCGTTCTGCCCCCCCAGTTCTGAAGAAACAACTAAGTGCAGTTTGTTATAGTTTTAGATGCTCAGTCTAGAGGTAGCTCCACCTCTGCAGTTTGTACAGTCAACTTTTATGCATGTGATTCCCTACTCAAGGTTCGTCTTTTCTTCGATGGTATATCCATTCAACTTGCTATCCATCATTGTATCTTTTCTTAAATAAGCTGTTTCCCTTTTGACTATCCATTTTGGTATAATTTTCATCAGATATATGTCAATATTCTTTTAAGACATGATTGTCTTCCTCCTATTTCCAGACATGGTTCCATATGGCCTTAAAACACTCTTACTTCAGGTTACTTACACTCTTACTTCAGGATTTCCAGATTTCTCAGCCCTGAATATTCAAATTGCATAAGCAGAGAAAAAAGAATATCTTTTGGTACAGGTATGTATATTTTATAGATTATATATATTATATTACATTGTGCATATAATACCTTTCTAAGTACTTGTTATTCACATCTTAACAGGCATCTGGTCATGGCAGTGTTAACAGTACTTATTAAATGCCTTTATTTAAATTCATTTGACTTTCTTCAGACTACAAAACCCTTTCACAGGCTTCCTGCCTATCCTGTTGCGCTCAGTTACAGCAACTGTCTTGCACCTCTGCCTCCAAGAGTACATGTAAACCTACCAAAGGGGTAAAGGAGATTTTTTGAACTGCATGGCTTTACACGTAAGTCATAATTCAGCTAATTATTACCAGTTTTCCTTATTGCCTTTAAATACCTTCAAAGGAAGAACTTGAAGAAAGTAAAAATACCTTTTGTTTGGACAGGTTGAGCCGGTTTTATGCAAGATGACACTTCACTGTAAATATAGTCCCACCACAAACCACGGCAAAACTGCCAGACCACCAAACTACAGTCTAACTTGCAATTAGTCATATACAAAGAACAGTTTCATCACAGTAATCTGGCATAAAAAGTCTATTTTAAAAAGCCTAGTTTTGTGCACTAAGGTACTAATCCAAAGCAGCACTGCTGATAGAATCTGACCTTACTCCAGTAATTGTTACTAGTAAATATGTATTTCTAATATGCCCACGTTAAATATACACATAGCACATATTTCTGTCTAAGTGTTATTACTTCTCTTTTATGTTAAATTCTGCACTGGTATTTGCTGCTGTCATGCAGTAAATTATCTTTCTACTATAGATTAACAAAGCTGCAATACTCAATGCCATGGGCAAATCATGATGTATCTGCACTCATAGATCAGGGTGGCAATGAATGATGACTGCTTTGCAAAGCAGAATGTCAAATTGATTACATATTGCAGTAGTTGGAATATAAAGAATCATACTAAAAAGACATAATATTATATGTCGTTTTACCCTGAGAGAATATTTTTGTTTTTACAAGTGGGGTAGAGGGGATTCTGATGAAATGCACTCAACAGCAAGGTATGCCAAATTCGTTCCTTGTCCAGTGAGAAATTACCCATTGTTTGCAGTTCACTGTTTTTGTCGTGCTCTAAAATGGTACTTCCGTTCATGGAAAAAGGGTGGTGCACCCAGTTACGAATATGTGGTGATATGCTGAGATGGGTATCCTTTGATCTACATAGAGAGAACAAACGTAACTCTTAAATGCAAATTAAATAGTTAAGGACGTAAGTCATCCTAGTGTGCCTTGCAAGTCCAGGTTAGCCTACCCATGTTTTCACTGAGGGCATTGACTACGCTCCACAGACCTCGGTGCAGAATGTGACACCTCTCTTGGGTGAAACTAAGACTGGACCAAGAGGGCCCTCTGCCTCTGACAGCAAGACGATTCTGCCTTCTCTGGGGTCCTTTGTGCTCCTTTGCTCCACGAATCAAACTCAAGCTCCTTTGCTTGAGGTCCTTTGCTCCACGAATCCTAATTTTTGAAACTCGGAAAAAAATGCATAGCCAGAATCACTTCAGATCCAGAAATGCAAAAAATTGTTTTTAAGATTAGGGTTTCTTTTCTCTCTTTTGGAATATTCTCAAAATTCTGGCTAATTCCAGCAGTCCAGCTTGTTCAATTTCCCAAAGTCCTGGATTTATGCCTTATTCGGCATATATTCCCTCCATGCTGGTCACTGCATAAGTATCCGTCCTTGCTCTTGCATGGTCCTGTTGAGCATCCATTAGTAGATGTAACATATGTGAGTTTTATTTTCATGATGTAGTGTCAGTTGACAAGAGGATAATGTTAATACGGAAGTGAGTGGAGATTTCTGCCTAAATAACCAGCATCATTTTATCCTTGTTTTTAACTAATTTCAACAAACACTTTAAAAAACGCAGCACAAAACATAAGGAGGGAAAAATACTTTTAACAAATCATCTTGAGTTTGAATTTAGAGCTTTTTACACAAGGTAAAATATAGTATAAAGTACAAATGAATGGCAAAGGAGCAGGAAATCCCTAGAGTTGGCTTGCATTACATGTTTCATGAAAATGATATGATGTAAATGAGTATCCGTAGCTGATTAATAATTAGTGGACCTGATTTGCATTTGTACACGAAATCACCTTTACACCCTTCTAGGACAACAAAATAATTATAAAAAATTAGTTTTAGGGCTACAACAATGTAAAGGCACCTCTGTGTAAATGTACGTTGGGACCAAGAGGGTTCTCTTAGTTGGGTTGTCAACCAGAGCCTGAGCTTTGATACCCATTTTGGCTCTTCTTAGGTTCAGAAGATGTTCCCTAGGGAAATAGCAGAGGTGGCTTTTGTAGGTATGGTGGATGGCTGTCCCCCCCACCTCAGTCCCAATTTCTTGGCCCAATTTAAATCTTCCATTCAGAGAGAGAGCGAGCAGGTAACCAACGGCACGACCCTTTGCTTCCAAAGCTTTCCACAGCTCTCACTGCATGTTTATGGCAGAAATATGAGTTTGCATGCATCTTCCACCGCTCCCCTTGCCCCCTTACAACTACCCTATTTGTAAGGAAAAGATATCAATATAGGTCAGGATACAGTTTAGCCAAAAGATGGTGCTAACGCCTCTGTGGAGTTGGTTAGCCAAAACTGAGCGGGGGGGGAAACATAAAATTTGCGATGATGCAAATATGCTGTGAAGAGACACACGTTTTAAATAATGAATGAGCTTTTATATTTGCTGTATGACATTTTGAATGCAAACAATTAAATTCTTACAGATAACATTCAGCTTCTAGAAATGGATTATTAGATATTAGCAACTTTGTGGTATACTTCAGGGTTAATTAGGGTAAATGAAAATATACTTGCATAGTAACCTTTAAATTTTGCACTTACATTACAGTTCCTGTGACCGGCCTCTCTCTCCTCTTAAAAAAAAAATAAAAATAATCGAAACAGCACAGAAAATACCAAAAGCACTTAAGTAGGATAAAGCGACAGACTATACTTTTTGCCTAACCATATTTGCATGTTTGTTTCAATTTCAATTAGCTTTAGCCTCTAAAATCTTGACATTTTCTAGAATCATCGTGAAATGAGAGTGGTTACATGTTGGGAGATGTATTTTGCTGGTGGCAGTGCTGAAAGCCACTAATAGAAATATGAAGATTTCCCAGTTTTGTTCACAAAGAAATCCATGAGAGTTCTTCCATCCTGCATGTAGGCAAAAACTCACCAGGTAATTCCGTGCTGTATTTATTTCCTTGTCTCCTTCCCTGGTATATTTATGCCTTAATCTTTGCATGTGCAAAAACTGTGAGGTGGGTATGCGTGTGGTGTGTACAGTGCCTGAGGGAAAGGGGAGGAGGTACTACAAATCACATTATTTTTCAGCAAAGGAGAATTTTCAATGAGAACTCCATAACCCAGGAGTGTCTCACTTCATCCGTGACTTTAGATGCAACACGGTTTTTGAAATCCTGTTAAGTTACAGATTTCCAAAAGACAAAATTTGTTTCCCCATAATATTAGAGAATATAAGTGTTGCTTTTTGGCAGAGGCTTGCAGACTTTCACAGTTGCTATGGATTTGAGTTTTCCCTATGTCCTCTAAGAATTCTACTGTCAGAAACTAGAGAAGAAAGTGTTGGTATAACTTATGCACTCTGCTACTGCTTCATCCCCCCTCCCTACATAGCTTAAGTTATTCCTATTAAACAGCAGATTCTCCAGGCTTGTAAAACGCTTCTCTAAGGGTACATTTTACTTTTAAATTTTACCAGAATGCACTAAATTTAAAGCAATTTAAAACATAATCTGGGGAAAATACTCCTCCCCTCTCATGTGTTGCACTGAAGTTCCTTATTTCTCAGCCCAACTTTTATTTCTGATGGCCAGGAACTGGTGTAGAGTCTCAGTGCTCATAGAAAGACAGGGAAATCTTTTATGGAGAAACAAGTCTTGCATATTCCTTTATCCACTAGCATTTTGGGGGCAGTCCTCCTTGACTGTGTGGGCAGCACCCTCCGTACCAGCAGATCATTCAGAAATTGTGCCATGCGTCGCTTGATTTTACTGTCGTTTTTCAAGTGAATGGTTTAAACTGGTTTGGTTGTTAAATGCTGTCAGCAGCTTCTTGGACATGGTGGGTGTACTTCTTTTCTTTGAAAAGAGGGAAAACGTAATGACAGTTTCAGGATCTCTTGATCCCTTACTCTCAGCTGGTACGTAACCCGTAGAGTTGGTGACAAGTTAAATGGAATAAAAAATTGCAAGCCATTTTTGAAAATTTTGGCAGCATGACTCTGGTTTTCGCTTAGTCGCTACTTGAACTCAAGGTTTTAATTAATTGTTGCATTTTCGAAAGGGAAGATGAAAGGGCAAACAAAGAGTCTTGGATTTTCTTAACTTTTAAGGATGAAAAGTGGTCAAGTATTATAGACTGAGCTGTTTTGTGATAGTGGCTCATCACTTTTCCACATTCCTAGCCCACACTAAGAGCAGAAGTTCTATGTATTTAGCAAAACAGTTAATTGTTAAATTTGACCTAAATTCAGATACGGATCATGGGCCTATATTTTCCTGCGAATCTGTGTGGTAAGCCAAGCTGAGAAGGTTCGGGAAGTGATAATTTTACACCTTGCTTTTTTACTTTCTTTCTGCAGGTGTGGCCATGGCTGTTATTTCTGTTTTGTTTCCTTTGCAGACATGTCAATCTTTAAATGTAACATTTGGTGATAAATATAACTAAAAATACTTCTACAGTATTTTTTGTCAAATGCACAGAAACCACCTTCAACATCTACATCCCTGTCAGTATTATTAACGGAAGAAAGAATTTGTGTGGAACAAATGTTTGGTTTTCCTCATTATCCCCCCCAGGAATTATTATCACAAATGGGCAACAACAACAACAAAAAGTATATTAAGCATCAGAAAAGAAAATGTGTAGGGATATCTCAAGGTTTAAAACTTGTATGTTCCAGAGCCTAAAAATACTCAAGAGCGTATTTTTCCTGACTGTAAAGGGCAGAAACTTTTCCATCTGACTTTTCGTAGACCAAGTCAAATGCTTATAATAGAAAATGAACATAAATTCTTAAACAGTTTGGAAATTGAAAAGATTGATTTTCTTTACATATATGGCAATTTATTGGGATAAAGAAACCATAAACCATAAACATGCACTACTAGAAATAGTTTATAGTATTTTCTTATGACGGCATTTCCAGCAACTGCCAAGTGAAAGCAGAAGGATGTATAGAATTTAAATCAAGAGGTGTTTATTAGACTCTCTGAATGAAATTATGGCTGAATAATTCTCTTGCAGTTCCACCTTAGGACACTTACCCACTTCATTGAAATATTCTTACTTTTTAAAAAAGAATTGTCTGGATAAATTGATTTTTTAAATTTTTAATTACGGTGTGTCTCTGGCAAGTTTCTGGTTGACACCCCTGGGTTTCTTTCCATCAGATATTTCGGAATTTACTCGAGTTATATTGCGTTGTACCTGCCTCGTTTAATTTTGATTTATGAGGGAGGAGCGAATCGCTCTTTTTTCCTGTACGCTGAAGTGCTGCTTGCTGCATCCTGCTCCTCTGCAGACTGCTCTGGAACAGAACCACGTGCTTGGGCTGCTTTGCACAGGTGAAAAGGAGTACCAGAAAATCCATGTGGGAAATGAGCAATGTATGTGCACCGAGCACCATTTGCAGAGGTTTATGGCTATCATCGAGTCCTGTGTATTGGATTGCATTTAAGCTGATTTAGAAAATAAAACCGGTGACAGTTTGCGTCAAGAGACTTTTGTTGTTGTTCAGAAGTAATTGTAACTGCAGCGCTGATTTAGACCCATACCTGTGAGCACACAGAGAGCATTTTTGTGTCCTTGACATTTTTATGATCTTTTAAGGTCAGGTGCAGATGTGTGTACTGCGAGAAAGGGGGATGAAATAGTAACCAAAAGCTGGTAAAATGACATTTTGACATTTTTATTAGATCCAAATATGTCCATTTCTCCCAAGAGTTAGTGCATTGTATGTGATACCATATTATTCACAGTTCATTGCTGTTCTGTTTTCTGCTGTCTTCTAATGAAGAAAATCAGCTGCTATCTGTACCAGGCAACCACAGACATGTGATTTTTGGGAAAAGAATGAACCAGCTGGTTGCAGCTGCAAAAGAGCAGCATTTACGTTTCTGATTGTTTTATGTTTTGGTTAATCTTTAAAAGTAAAAGGAGATGCTGAAAAGAGCTTCTCTTCTATCTGCAATCAATTAAAGAATTAAGAAAAATATAAAAAAAAAAATTAGCTTGCAGTCCCACCAATGAAAGCAGCCCCAGTTTAATGGAACTCTAGAGCAGAAATGAAAGTGTTGCTTTTACTGCACATCATTTCAGATTCTGTCTTTTGTCTTAAGTTTAATGGCAGCAACAGCTAAAAAGGAGATGCAAAAATAGTGTTGTAGTAGTTTTCAAATTGTTTTTGCTGGTGGTTGTTTGGCTTCTGCTCTCTTCCTCTCATGTATCTCCATGTTCTTAATGAATTATATATGGTGAAGAGAGTTTAAAGGAATTATTGGCATTCAAATGTTTGTTCTGCGTAGCAAACTGGGTAGGTTTGTCCTTCCCACCCTACTAGTAAGAGCTCAAAAGGTCGTGAAAACAAGTGTACGGTCAAGGCAGGCCAGCAGGTCGTATGCGTGTCATGCCAGGAGATTTAGTAGGTACATATGCAGGGCGTTATCACAGAGCTGGTGGGAGACTTCATATCTGGGGTGATAAAATGGGTTAATCCAGCACAAAGTTTGAAAAAAACCCTTTTTAATATGCAAAGTTAATTTTCACATCTTGGGTTTTATGTGTAAGAGGTGATTTTTCTGGGAAAACAAAAGGGAAAGTTATAACACTTCTGCTGGCCTGTGTGTGTGTCTTACAATGACAGTAGAGACCTTTCTCTTGTGTTACGTGGTTTACTTTCTACTAGCCCAGAGCAAACTTTATGATCAACTTTAAAAAGCATCTGTATAGTTTCTGCTTTATGGCATGTGTTCAATTTAGGCTTCTGTAGTGATATGCAGTATCTGTATCCATGCTTGGGAGGGACAGCTGGTTTGTAACGTGACGTAGTTTTTAGCTATTGAGTTCAGTCAAAATATAAAATGAAGCAACAATTAAGATTTATGAAATAATTGTCTTACAAACTACAAAATGAAGCAACAATTAAGATTTATGCTTACAAAAGCCTACTGAAAAGGCGACCCAATAATAAAAGAGCTGAAAGAAAAGCCCTGCTTGGTGCTGTGACAGCTGAAGGTGTAGCAACAGGTGAAAGCGTTCGCTCTCCTTTTGCAAAGTGCCGTGAAGGAATTTTTCTGCGTGCCTGACCTGCTTTGTAATCAGATGGTATCAGAGAGTTACTTCCATGGAGCTTAATTTGCTAACGTGAGCCCCATGTTCGGTGTGCCACTGTTGATAGTACGTGGCTGAGCGGTGCTTCGCTGCCCTTTTCAGGCCATCCTTTTTGCCTGAAATACCGACTAAGATGATCTGAGCTCCTCTGTTCCTGGATGAGTCCGTGTGCTATTGGGTTACTTTCAATTAAAGAATACTGAAAGCTTTGAATTCTTGCTCTGGACTAGTTATTAACGTTGGTATCACACTGTGATAAAACCACATTTTTAATCTTACAGTACTTGAGGTCCATAAAGCATCGCTGCTGTTTGAGATTTACTGGCTTCCCACTGCTCAAGTTCACTTTGTCAGCAGTACAGGGAAGTCAGCTTTGAGTTTGTAGGTAAAATGGAGAGAACTGGAAGAAGCGACTGTTGTTCAAAGATCTTCTGTTGGTGAGGGGAAAATGACAAAAGTACAAGTTGTCTGCGTTGTTTAGTTAAAAAAAAAAAAAATCAACAAAATAACCCCTGCCCCTCAACTCTCAGTAACTTATGGGAATTTTAGAAACATTGGTAATAGTTAAGAAATTATTGAGTCTTACCTCTTTACCAGTTAAGGTTCTCTTGGGATCCTGTGGATAGCATTTAGACCTTAACCGCAATTTTTTTCCCGGGAAATATGGGAAGAGAAGCAGTGCTTAAGATCAAGAATATTACAGTCTGGACATGGGGGAGCTGAGCTGAGGCAGGGCTTCCGCAGCTCAGCAGCCTGGGTAACTTGTGTTTTGGGTTATTCAACTTGTGATCAAGCCGTTAAAGCTCTTTCTGCTTTTCCATTGCTCCAAAGGCTTTCTGTCAATACATTTTTGCTGCAGAAAGCTTTGGCTAACCCTTTTTGAGGGTTTTGCGGAGCAGAACACGGGATCTGAACCTTCACAGCAAATTACAGCGTGGACTCATCTGCTGGCAGTGGCTCAATTTCACATGTTGGCAGGGGCTTGGGGAACGTGTGACTGCACTGTTTCCATTTCACACCTCGACATCTGTGAGCAAAGAGGTTAATAAACTGATGGATAATTAGATATTTCAGCACCAGCACTTCAATAGTTGGTAATAGCTTTTTATGAAATTACGTAATTTCACCACCTCCGCCTTTCACTTTTTTGACAGCCAGTGTTAGAGCCAGATTCTTTGCTGGTGTAAATAGGCATTAAAAGTGCTTTAATTACTCCGGTTTGCCCCATGAAGGGTGCTGTGGCTTTGGCAGCTTCTCTTTAATGCAACCTAATTAGACTTACACAGGCAACAATTTTCTCTTCACAGATCACCTGATCTTGTCAAGTGGGTTCGTCTTTGACCAAAATCTGCTCCCCAAACTTCCAGCTCCTTTAAAAAAAAAAGTGATTATAAGCAGAACTTTATATACAGGAGTTGATTTGAGCTTCCTCTGGCTTACACGGGAAGGATGTTTCCCTCCAGGCCATGCCAAGATAATTGTAGATCGGGGCATTGCAGCCAAAATAATTACACTCCCAAGGCAGGTAGAATTTCAGAGTTTTGGTGCAAGACATGTGGTGGCCTTCAGACATGATGACTCAACTATTTTCTGTAGGAGTGTGTTTAAATTTATGTGTTGTTTTATGCAAATTGCCATCCATTTCTGTTGACATGGATATTTAGAAACAAGCTTTGCTTGTCTTTGGAGAAGATGGCACTGTTTGTTGCTGCAGATGGGCTACTGGCTCCTTTCTTATTCCTAAGTACCGCTGTGACCGTACCTCCAGCGGGTCGCTGTATGATACATGTGCAAATTATCCGTGAGGAATTCACTCTGATTTTCAGCAGCTTCAGAAAGCACATTTATGTGTTCATTTAGGAGGCAGCACATATCCAGAAAGATTGCTAGTTAGGTAGCAATGTCATTCATGCCTCTCTGATAAAATACAGATAAATAAAACTTGGAGAGGAAACCGAAGAAGACTTTCATTGAGAAATGGCAAACTGTTAGAAACTTCCTTTTTGAAAAATGTGGAACAACATCAGAAACCAAAAGAGAAAAGGTTTTTGTGATGGCCACAGCATGACTCCAGCTTTTATCTTGACTAACAGATAATGTATTCACAATATCCCATTGTCTTTCCTTAGAGGGAGTTTCAAAGATGCCTGAGTAAGACTCCTACTGTCTGTTAGCTCTAATTTCAGTGGCACACTGAAATTATACTGGGCTGCTAGTTCTGTTTGAGGCTTCTGTATATCCAGCTTGAGAGCACTGTGAATGCACAGGATCAATGTGTTCGGAGATGAGAGCAGGAGCTGTGCAGCTCCATCACGTAACACCCTTGGAAAAATATCTGCTACCCTGAATCGTGTTGAGAGAGAGGGGGAAACCTATCTGTATTCTGTTAGTTCATTTGCAAGTTTTGGTATATAAAGAATGAGCTATACAGCTTGTAAGGGACTGTTTAAATCAAATGGCATGAGATGTACAAGGAGTGGGAAAATGGAGCTTCTTTATTCCCCGTGTTGCAGAGGAAGAGGGAGGTAGGGAGGGACTGAGTACCGTGACAAATCTCTGCAGAGATCAGCTTCAAAACTCAAGTCAAGTTTCCTGAGTACAATATTTTGATAGAAAGATCAACAGCTTTTTGTTGGAACTGAATATGTCTATATATTATCAGTTGGGGATTTGGAGATAGCTGTGATGGGGTTCTTTGAAGACTGAAAAAGCAGGACAGTACTATATTCATCCATTAACAACACTCTCCTGGCTAGCGTCAGCTCTTACCCAACATTAATCATGGATGCTATGTGTACAAAGCCATTATTCTTTACCACTGATGCTCTAAATTAGCTGTCAGTACACAGGAGACCAGGGAGGCGATGCATCTCATGCTGGTGGCCGTGCCCCTGGTGGGCCTACAGGCTGAGGTCCAGGTGAACGAGCCTGAGAGCTCATCAATGAGAAAAGGCCACGCCGAAGTGGGTTGTCATCTTTCTTCTCCCATTTTCCTTGCTGATGACACCTGTCTTTAGCCTTTTGGTGGTCACATTGCTTGCATGCTTATACCTTGCGCCTGGCTATGCTGTCACAGTGTTACAAAAAAATACATGTATATCACAGACAGCTACGCTAGTTTAGTATGCTTATTTCTGGATTCAAGGCAAGCTAATATTAATTATATCTGGACTAATAGTAATTACATCCTGAGTGGTAAATGTATAATGTAATCAGCTACAGTTCCCTGGTATTGATTTAGGAAGCATTGTGATAAACATTCTTTCTTACAGAAAGTAAGCAGCTTGTCAACTATTTGCCTCGTATGTGAGCCAGATAATGTTTACTCTGCGTACAGGCTGGTGAGTTGAATTTTAATTCCTTTACATGCAGTAAATTGGTATTTTCATGTTTGCAACCATCACATCAAACTATTATTCGAGCATGTAAACTAGGAAGTAAAATACGCATTAGAGCAGACACACATACATGTGTGTTTGGGCTTCTCAAAGGGGATCTACACAGCGAATGAATCCAGAGCCCCTTGACAGCCCAGTCTAGTGCCAGACGTTATTTGGAACTGTGTGGGATTTCACGTTGTTGTTTTTCTTTTAAAGCCACTAGTACATTATGTTGCTATGGCTACTCTATCACAAAACCCTGTTACCGATGCATTAGAGTACTTTAAACGCAGTGTTTTCCCCTCTTATTTGAAATTCTATTGTATTTTTCTCTGGTGCAGGATATTTTTGGAAGAGATTTGCGTTAGGGAGAGCTTCGAGACCTCTTGGTGTAACAAATTAAGATTTTAGTGTTTAGCTGTCCACTTTACCCCTTTAATGGATTTTATTAACTCTGTTATCGAGTGGCAGGAGAGAATGAGCATTTGTTCCCTGACTGTTTCGATCCACACGCTGATATTACTGATAAATTAAGCCAGCACACTAAAATGCTGAATGGCAGAGCTGAGGTGCTAGGTACATATTCTCCCAAGATCAGAACAAGCTACTGGACTTTAAAAGTTGCTAAAGAAAAAAAGTAATGCCATACGGTAGACAAGACACAGGCTCTAAAGCGTTTGGTGGTTTGTTTTTGTTTTTTTTTTTTTTGGTTCCAATAACATCCTAGACAGCTAACGCTCCTGAAATTTTGTAGTGTCTCCGTGTGGTCAATGGCAGCTCGTCTGGCACTAGCCAGCAGCAGCAGGTCATCGTTTTGGAGCCCTGTTGGCCGCTAGCGGTCAACACTCCCCAGAGATTTGCGAATAGATAGAAAGGGGGAGTGATAAGGGATGCTTAGCAGGGTGGTCAGTGGGTGAGTCCCTCCTGCACTGGATCGTGCTGAGAGGGCAGCTGCCAGAAAGCCAGGCATTTCTCTCCTGTCCGGTGATAAAACCGAAGTGTCCTTCAGTGCTGCAGTTTCCTTATGCCCTTTGCTTTCTTTTCGCTCCCATAGTGCTGATGACTGGATGTAGTTCCAATCTGATATTAGCAGGCCTTTAAGAAAAAGTGTTTCAAGGGAAGTCCCTCTCCTGACTTCCTTCTGAAATAAGAGCAGTGACAATAATAAAAATTTTTTAAAAAATTATTTCTCTTATGTTTCATTTACTGTTACTTTGTCCAAGCCAACTTTTTTATCAGTGCTCAGGGCAAAAGTAATAATGCCAGTAAATCATATAGCATTTTCTTTGTTATGGGAGTGTTACAGGAGAGGCTGCTATTCCTGACACTGCCAGTCCTTAGTGGGGCTAACCGCATCCGTCTGACCTGCGAAACATCCCTGCAGTGGATTCAAAGGATCGTTGATCTTCGTCAGCCCCATCCGTGTGAAGGTGGGATCTCCTCTCCCGTCTTGCCGGACATCAGTTTAACAAGATGACTGTACTAAAGATCCCCCTCAAAGGTAGCTTGCTCTCCTCCTCCACTCCCAGCAGGGAGAAGGTTAATGAGCTCCTGTGCTGACCCCAGAAATACTTGCAAAAACTGCCAAAGTGCTCCCAAATCTGTGGGAAAGGGTTGGTGGGGTGGCAGTTCAGAGCCAGACATCCTTAGCAAAGTGAATGCTCTCAAAACACTTGAGGGAGGAAGGATTCGCGGTAGAGATGGACAGGTTAACTTTAAAAGGTTGGACTTTCTTCCTGGCTCCCTAAAGTCTACCCAAGTCCCAGGTACAGAAGAGTTGGTCTGCCAGCTTTGTGGATCCTGTCGGCAGCGAGTGCTTCTTTTAAATTCCTTTATTTCACCTCTGGCTCCAGACAAGGGTATTTGGGGCTCATTTATTTATCTCTTTTGGTAGTTTGTGTTAAATCCCCGACTCCTGGTCCTGGCTCTGACTGTGGTGCTCCTGACTTACTGCAGCCTCTTGTTTTCTTCTCACGTACCTACCTCAGAGAAGCTGAAAGCGCCTGGAGAGAGTTTTAAACCCGACTATTGCAGAGTGCCGAGCACCTCAGTTTTCTTTTTAAAGGGAGTGAAAGCTGCCGTTGTCTTAAAATCAAGAGGGATGTGAATCTCTCAGTTTCAGTAAATTATTCTTGTCACTTAGTGTCAGTCTTCTGAATTTGTATTTCTCTGAAACTTATTAAAACGTGTCTGAAAAGAGAAACCTAGAAGAGAAAGTAGCACATCTGAAGTAGGAAGTGCTGTTTATATTTCATTTATACCAGGCAAGACAGTAAATGAATTTGAGGTCTGACATCAGGGAGACTTTAGATGACACTGCATACCATAGCGTACCTCATGAGGGGACATGTTATGCAGCCTCATTTTCTAACCTTTATCTAATTTTGAAAAAAGCAAAGGAAGTGCATGATCCCTACCTACAAATGAGGACACAGACAGCCAAATAACCTTGATCTGGAGAAAGAAAGAATGGCCTTGTGTTTGTGACGTGGAAGAAGTGGATTGTGTTCCTGTCTGTCACAAACCTCGTGCGACCTTTCATGAAACGCTAAATTTCCCCATCTTTAATCTTTCCCTGTTTTGTAACAGCTCTAAAACACTCATGAAATGTGGTTTTTTGCTAGTTTAGCTTTAGTTGAAGTGTCTGCGGTTTTTCAAAGCAGGTTCGATGGTGTGGCATTGCCCTTCCTACTGTTCACCCTCAACCCAGAATGTCACCACATCCCTGAGCCTCAGCACACCCCACAGGGCACCGTGTTCCCCTCGGTGGGATGGTGTGGGTGCAGTCATCTGAGCATGGTCCAGGTCACAAAGGCAGGATCCTGCAAAGACCTGAAAAATTATGTCTTTTTTAAAAAATCCTATTCCATGAAAACCACACACAGAGAAGACACAAAAATAAGACATAAACGCCCTGCCACTTGTCTAAAAAGTGTCTGGTATTTTGGGGTCTGCAATTGTTCCCAGAGTTCTTTGTGTAATGGAAAACTCTTCTTTTTACATATTTGTTTCCTAAAGTACATGAAGGACTCCATATTTTCTTTCTACAGTGTGCAGACAGAGCACTCCTGCTTGTTCTTCTCCTGGCTTTGGGAACCGTGCATGACCAACCTGATGCAGCTCATGTAATCCTCAGTCTGAGACTTCGGGAACTTTCCTGAGAAAATGAATTGTGAGACCTTTAATCTCTTTTAGCCTTTTATATTCCTTGGAAGAGAGCCTTAATTTGTTTTTTAACTGAGAAAAGAAAAATGTGCATATACCCTTGTTATGGAAAGAAAGGAAAGAATTGTATGCTCCAATCCCTGAAAATGGCTGCAATACTGAGGATAACTCCTAGTTTATTTTATTTGTACATGAAATGTATTTGTAAAGTTTTATTGCATAGTTCAGAGTCATTAAAGCAGCTTTTGGAGCTGTCACTTTGAAGAAGGGAGTGGGAGGGAAGGAGAGCAGAAAGGCATCCTGCCTCAAGGCTCTCTGTGTCCTATTACTCACGTTAAATCTTAGCTCTCTGACATTTATCTTGCAAAATGTCTCTTTTTTTTTTTTCTGAAATGATTTGATTGACCAAAGAAATAGAGATCTATTTTATATGATGATACCTTGTGAAATTAAGGTTGGCAGGTGATAGACTTTCTCTTTAAAAGCACTTCAGAGAGAAAAGTAATCAATGGAGAAAGTTATAGGAAAATGTTAGCATAAGAATGAGTGGTTTTGAATAGTCTGCTCATAAATTCAGGCTGGACTTCAGAAGTTTGCTCACAGATAGAGGAAATAAGGTTCTGGAATGACTTTCCAATAATAATGGAAAAAGCAATCAAGCGAGTGGTAAAAGGCAAAATAACTTTTCTGCAGGAAACTATGCTATGTTACTTATAATCTCATTCATTGTGTGGGAAGTTCCTCACGGGCCTGTGTTTCTGTCTCAATGGAAATTCCCAAATGGACAGGAGTGGGGGCTCTGTTGTCAGTATGACATCCTCCAGTGACTCTTTTATTAATAATTTTCAGAAGGGAGGGAAATAACCTTCTCCCAAGCATTGAGGAATCTTTGTGGGTGAACAGTGGGTTGAGGTGACCATGGCTGGCTGCCAGATGCCCACCCAGCTGCTCTCTCACTACCCACTTCTCAACAGATCACGGGGAGAAAATTAGATTTTAAAAAAAAAAAAAAAAAAGACACTTACCAGTTACCATCACAGGTAAAACAGACTTGACTTGGGAGAAAATAATTTGCTAGGTCATTTGTTGATTCTTCTGCCATCAAGCCTTAAAGTGTGAAAAAATCCTTTATCTTTGAGCCCTTCTACCTTTCTTCACAGTTGGTATCACAAAAGGCCTCTCAGAGGTGTAAGCAGCATTATTCCCATTTTGCACATAAAAATAAACCTGGCTAGCTTGGTTAGAACTAATTTTCTAATTAATGGCTCCCTGATTTTCTTCTTTCTTAGAAGTTGTGTCATTCCTGCTCACAGTAGTACTTTTTGTTGTTCTTAGGCTCGTTTGGGTTACTTTTCCCATGTGAGTATCTCTTCTGATTTAACTGTAGGTGGTTGGGGAGAACAAAAGAGAGGAGATAAATGAAAGCGTACGGAAAATATTCATTAAAAGTATAGGGTCCTTGCCTTTCTTGCCACAGAAGAGCAAGATGTAAGATCTGCTTTTCTTTAGCTTCTTTTCTCACAGCCTGTTAACATCCCCTTACCTTTTTTTTTTTTAACTTTATATTTCTTTCCAAAAATTCAGCAGTGTGTTTAATGAGTGAAAACATTCTCCTTTAAAGGTCACGCCACTCTTAGATTGACTTGTCTGTTGATTGTAGTTGAGCTAGTAGCTTTAATTCATGTTAACTCCATTTGTTTTTAATTAAGCAATGTCTTTTAAGCAAAGCTAGTCTATCACTACTGTCAACAGGTATGTTTTGCTCTTTAATATCGAGTCTTTTATTTTAGTTTAACTGAGATGAAGCTTTGAGGGCAATTTACTCGGACTAAAGATTTTTAAACAGGAATGCAAGTTGTCTCGCGATTTGCAACAGTCCAATTTAATAGCTTTTAAAAGTGAATTGTAATAGAAGCAACTCACCTAGCCATATACCTAGTTGCATATTAACATAAATTGTCTCAGTATCAAGGGTGAACCAGGTGGCATTTCTCTTCATTAACACTGACCCTGTCCAGTAGTGACCCTTTCAGAAGCAGTGGGCTGCTGCTTCCTTTCTGCCCATCAGAGAAGTCCTTTGCTAACGGTATTCACAAAATATGGGTTTGGCTAATCAAAACTGAATTTTGATATGTGGGTTATAGCACTTAAAAAAACAGAAAACAAACAAAAAGCCAACAAAATCCCCCCCCATCTCTTTGGGTAAGCTCTGGGACTGCATTTTTCATCAGCTTACTTAATTTTTCTTGTTTTCTAAAGTGCATCAAAGAAGAGAGCATGGAGAAAGTTGCCTGAGAGCAATAGCAGCATCTGTCTGAATTAGCAGCAGAGCAAATTCGGATGATCTTGTGCCAGGACCTGTTCATGACAAAAGCATTGGTATCCTTTCTATTAAAGACATCAAGTTTTCTGACTGACGTATTTTGTATGATGCGTATCGATGAGTCAGAATCGTTCCCTTAATAGTTCCAGGAATACGGCATTTCTTTCCTATCCTACATATGACTCGAGTACTGCTTTTGCAGTACAAACATCATTGTTTGTTTCTTGCCAGTGTTAATCATATAATTCAGGTTACTTGCATAGAGTACAATTTTTGTGCAAAAAAAACAGTCAAGAAAATGTAATCCTGTCTATGAAATTTGCAAGTGAAAGGACAATAAGGGTCTTAGAGAGTATTAAAACATTTCAGATGATATTTGGCAGTGCAAGGCATGTGAATTCTTAAATCTTTCTGAATTAGTAGTAATTAGTAAATATTATACATGCATTTCTAAGATTTTCGCTTTTTTTTTAATGCCTTCTCTGTCTTCTGACAGCAGAAGTGGAAATTGTGGCAGTTGTGACTGGAATGCTAATAACGGAACTGGGCATTTTTAGTCAGCGGGACTCTAGCTGCTTTTGCTTGAGTTGTGTAATATCATTAGTATTTTGTGTACACTGACGCAATTGATTTGGTTTGCTTTTAACAACACAGAACAGAATTTCTTACACATTTTTTACCCTTTTGCTTGTTATTTCTTGGCAATTAAGCTACATTTGCCCATGCAGCAAAATCCTTTTCTTCTAAGAAGGGGATTCTGCTCAAAGCACCTAAATTTTTGTTATTTCGTGTATTCAGTCCTCCTTCCCCCCTTGCTGTACTTTTTGATAATGGATTCTTAGCTTTTCCTACTGCTTCTAAATAGAAGCTGCCTCTTTCAGAAAAAGTAATGAAAAGAGAATCAACAACAGTAATCAAACTGAATTATGGCAAAGCTCTGGCTTTCAGCTAGCAATCGCTACAGAAACTGGGCCCAATTCATTATATACTCTTTGCATGTGTAATTGAAATTTCCTTCTTTTTTTTTTTTTTCATAAACATGTTCCCAAATATACTGCATATCTCTTATCTTTAATTAAGGGAAAAGCTCAATCTGAAACTCGGGCAATTACTAGAATTTCTGCTAGGCTGCAGAAGAACTAGATGAGAACACCAACAAATACAATAGGCACGTGCATCTTGCTGCTCTTCCATATATTTTCACTGCTAACAAGAAGCAGACCTAGTGAACAATACCTTGGACTTGTTAGAGGCGTTAGGAAAAAAATAAATCAGTGCAAAAGTACAGTGGATATACTTTTTACTCTGAGGCCAAAATTGTTTCCTCTTTTCGATTTGGCCAGTTGCTTGATGCTTGCTTTCTTGCAGGCTCTCTTTTGCAGGAGCAATTAATAGCCAAGTCCTGTCTGCTTACACGGGGAGCCACACTGCCCTTAACTTTAGGAGAAACAGATAGGGAGTGTTTTCTTCACTCGAAATTCTAGGGTTTGGGGTTCTTTTTTCATTTTTTTTTCTCCCCATCCCCCCTGTTAACTCTCGGCTCAAAGGGATGTCTCTCTCACCGTCTCTCACAGCCACATCTCCAGTACTGCTACTGCTGCTTTCTGTCTGCTGCCTTGTGCCTGCATTTATACCCGCTATAGAAAAAGCGCTGGTAGATATCATTTTTATTGTGACCCTCTTTTTCTCCTCTGCACGCCTCTGCCTCTGCTTCACCTTATTCCCACGTCGGTTTTACATCGTCAGCCCAGCAGATTTTTGTAGCCAGCTACCCTCGATTCCTGATGCAGATTGCAAGCTGAAGAACAGGAGACTTTTGGTTGCAGTGAAGCTTTACGCAAATTTCACCCCATTAATAGTGCCTGACCCTCTTAATCACATCGGTGGTGTCTGCAATGGCAGCACGCTTCTCGCGCGTGTGTGCGTGTGACCACACGGAAGGCAAAGCAATAAAATCAGTGCTTGATCAGCCTGATCAGGTTACATGCTTCATGCTGGGTTTGCTGTCAAGATGGTTTTGCTCCAGTGAACCCAGTTGCATTTTGCTGCCTTTCAAATCTGCTTTGGGGATTTTTGTTTTGTTTTTGTTTTTGTTTTTTTTTGCTCTCTGTGCCTGGTTTCTATCCTACTCCTGCCAGCTTTGTGCTGAAAGAAGCCGGCTACTTCAGGCAAGCCTTCTTGCGGGAACACCTTTGTTAGATTGGCAGAGGCTGCTTTGCTCCCTGCACCTGCAATCTCTGTCCTGAGGGATGTCACTGTCCCATTTTCCTTACATCGTGGAGGGCAGTTATGGTCAAATTTAATGTAGCTTTGCAGCCTACCGTACTGCAAATACCACTTTGCAGGAGGAGGGCAGTACAAGATCTCTGCCAAAGCCTGTGCTATTTAAGCCAGTTACCATTTAGCTTCACGAGCATTCAGGTTTCGCTGCTTAAAACTCCTAAAACTTCCATATTTTGCCTACCTGCCTTCCTGCCCACCTCTGCTCAGAAGAGAAGCAATGATCGGTTACAGGCTTTGTCTTCTCCTCAGCATTTACCGCCTGGAGCTGCTAGGGCAAAAAAGAGTAAATACATAAAAAGAGCAAATATATAACATTGTTTAAGGAGCTGCCTCTAAGGTATCTGAGGACTTCCTATATAAAATAAGATTTCTAGCAGGCTATCTGAAATCTCAGCCTCATCTCATTTCTCTGGATATACTGTTCCCTCTGAACTGCACAGCAATTTTTATGAGGATTTACTCTTAAAATCTGCATAGCAACAGATGAGTTGGCTATCATTATTATTATTATAGTCTAAATCATAAAGACAGCACGAGTTCACGGGAGATGTTATTCTTTCTCACAAACTGCGTGCCTACATGGAAGCAGTGACCTTCCCCATCAGAAGTGTTTAAATTGGGCGTGGAGGTGGTGCGCCCTTCAGAGCTCTCACTAGAATGAGCTGAAAGGCCACGGGGCTGGGATCTGGGGGGACAAGCCAGCACCGAAAGCCCCGCTGCTCTCCCTGGAGTTGGGATTTTGCTTTGTGAACTTTGGAATATTTTACTCCAGCAAGTCCAATGTCCATCTGCGGGAGAAAAAAGATGAAAGTGGGTGTCGTGCAGTTTCCTGAGCATGGTAATCAACAAAATTT
Organism: Alca torda; assembly: GCA_008658365.1. Lineage (NCBI taxonomy): Eukaryota > Metazoa > Chordata > Aves > Charadriiformes > Alcidae > Alca > Alca torda. Next base: position 6,748,023 of record CM018087.1, on the reverse strand, counting down.
GTGCTTTGGAGGGGAAAAGGAGGTTCCTGCTGATAAGAAAGGCTCTGTTTGATTCTAATCTTTTTTTTACCTGTTGCACAATTATCGATGACTTTCATTAATAGTGCTTTGTTGTTGTGCTATGTAAAAGAGAATCATCAGTCCTGCATTAAGCTACATGTAGAAAGTCAGTCTTTATTTGCATGGTAATGAAGTACTACCTAAGGTGTTAGAAGTAGAATCAATAGGCTAATGAGATTTTATGCAAACAATCTCAAGTAACAACCTGGTCTCACCCTTAGATAAAAGGATTTGTTTGAAGTAGGAAAATACTTCCAAGTTTGTTTGTTTTTTTTTTTTTTTTTAAAAAAAAAGGATGTATCCTTATATCAGTGCAAATTGAAACATGAAAAAGAACTTTTTTTTTTAGTGTAAAGTATTAGAGAAAATAATTCTAATGTATCTACATGCAGTAGTAAATAATAATCAGGCTGATTCTTACAAGAAGGGGTATAGTCTTGTACATCAGCTTCATTCTTTTCTTTGGTGCTAATATTTAGCCTCAAGGACGAAGTATCTCGAAGGCCATAACTGAATATAAACCATCCTCTCTGGAATAAAAAAAATAAAATAATAAAAAAGCATTGCCTCCAGCTTCTCAGGTACCACTCGAGTACTTCACAACTGGGGAAGAGAGAACTTTGCAGGTGGAGAACTGACCCTAACGGTACAATGTTTTCACTGGGATAAACATGCCACAATATTTTGGAAAAGAGCGTGGATTTACTTTCTCAGCTTTATAGTGGTGCCCTTTTTTAATTCTGTTTTACTTACAATTGATTCTTTGTGATCTTTTAAGTGAAACAGAATTGCAGAACGCACATTTTTCAGCTGGACTGATCGGTTGCAAATTAGGATTTGCTGCAGTTTTTGGTAGGGAGGGGGAACGGAGCTCTCTGTTTTCTTGGAAAGAGACAGAGAAAGCTGCAGGGAGCTACTGTGGCCAAACCCCATTTGGTCTGCTCAGCCCAGCTATGCCTGGGCTACGGCATGGGGAAACCACCTCATTTTGTGTTACCAAGACAATTAGCTATGCACAATGCTAAGGTGCTCTATAGTAAAGGAAAAGTACAGAAATATGGGTTCAGCTGTGTGAAGTAGTTTGAAACATCACAACTGATGGATCTATCCAACACACACGCAAAATACAGGCAATGTAAACTATGCTGGTTTATTAGAAAGACATGCAAAACCCACAGACCGAGCAAGGCACAGTCAAGAAGCTCAGGCAAAACAAACAAAAAAAAATCAGTAAAGATAGAGGTAAATGACTCTCTTTTTCCATTTTTCCCAGTTAGCTCAAGCATGAGAGAGAAAACTGCATTTTTTTCCAGAAATCTGCCCTCCCACTAAAAATCTTCCTTCTCTTTGCATAGGAAATAAAACAGTTTTATCTATTTTCTCAATGCTCCGGTGCTCCTGAGCGGGTTTGTTTCCATCAGCCAGCACCATGGGTGCAACGGGGGTCTGTCTCGCAGCCGGGGGCAGACTCAGGTGGACTGTAATGAAAAGCATGGGGAGAACGGAACGCTTCTTACATCCTTGGATGTAATGCATCCTTAAGGATGCATTTTTGCTTTCAGCTGCTCCTACTGTGGGAGCAATTGCTCCCACTGTTCATACTGGGACTGCGTATGTGCAGCTCTGAAATGGCCGAGGTGCTGTCAAACTTGCGTCTTAGCATCCCGTAAAAGAAGCCCTTGCTGCCCCCAAGTACTGCGGTTTTTTTTTCCATGAGCGCTCAAAACTGGATGGAGTCATATTATCTTTAGTGGGATGTGCGTTGTGCAACAGAATTATGTCTTAATCACAAATTTGACTCATTCTGTGTCAGAATAAGAACTACTTGGGCGCTGCTCCCTCTCCTCCCGGTGTATGTAATGCTCCACCTGTTTAAGAGACCCCATTCCTTCCTGGGGGCAACCAGCCCTCCTCCAAGGCCCGTCGTGCCCGCAGTGAAGGCTGCTCTCCCTCTACTTCACGTGACTTTTTCAATAATGGATGAGGAGAGAGAAATGTCCAGGCAGTTGAGGGTTAGGAGACCTTTGAGAGTGCTCGTCTCTTAAAAGATGAGCCCCTCTCATCTCGTTTGCCTTGCTTTACTTAGAGATGCCAGACCTTTCAGGCTTTGTGGTTTTCTCCAGAACTGAAAATGTATCTAATCGATGTGTTTTGCTAATGAATAGGAATCTGAATGAATTTGCACTAAAATAAAATGATTTCTTGCTAGAAATGCTAATGCATCTTGTTCCTTATACGAAAAAAACCAGAACTTCTGCATGTCAGTTATTGCTTCCTTTTTAAATTTTTTTTATTTTTGCTTTCTGATTAAATCAAGCCCCCTAAGAAGTGGGCAAAGCAGCATTTCATGGCAGAGCGCTTGTGAAATGTGCCCCACGGTGAGATGTGTCTACTTTGAATTTCCTTGGGATACTGCCAAGGTGCTGGTTGAAAGGCAGCCGTGCAAGTGAAAGGAGCCCTCCTTGAGGTAAGCGGTGCTTCATTTGACGTGAAAATTGCAGACTGCGCTTGGGAAAGGGACTTGGACAACCCTAACAGCTTTTGTCAAACAGGGTTGGATTTTTGTGGGTTTTTTTTGGGGGGTGGGGGAGCGTTGGTGTGGGGGAGAGGGTGAAAAAGCTGAGGCTTTTTGACTTTTGGGAATTTAAAGCTGTTGTGTTTCAGCCTGGGCATTGTCTCACCCATTTGTTTTCACCCCCTTCCCTTCACCCACTTCCACTGACAGCAGACCAGGTGAGACCTGTGCACCTTGTCCTCATCCTGAACCTCATTGCTGAAAGGAAAGGTAGAACGGAACAGCTTTCCGTGCTGGCCATTGGCGAGGGGACGTTGCTGTTGTGTGGAGGCAGGGAGCCAGATTTCACATGGCGAGCTGTGCTTTCTGGGCTAGCGGTGGGCTGGCAAAGCTTCCTATTTCCGTCGTTTAGCTAAAGACTAGACAAAACTAGGTAAAACCGGAGAGTTAAACAGATAGGAGGGAAGAAGAGTTTTGGTCGGCGTGTTGTTTTCCATCAGCTCTTTTCACAAACTTGTTTACTGAAAACACCATAAGTTTTTAATGATGTATTTATTGGATTTTTAGTAAAAGGGCCATTATTAAAACCCCCTGACAAGCTAGATAAAGCTTTCTGGTTTGGTTTGAACCGGTCTGTGGAAAACTTATGATATAATCTATAACTATTTATGAGTTTCTTTCACTGATGTAAATTTTTTTTTAATCCTTCTGCGAGGTCCTTCAGTTTCTGCTACTGTGGAGCCCAAGGGAACCAGAAAACTAAAATCTAAGGCAGTAATCACAGTAAATTATAATTTTACTGTTTCCCACATGAAAAATGATTTCTTTCATTTCTTGTTCTTGTTAGAACCTTTGTCATGAGCATAAATTTATCAAAATTTTTCGTTGTTCAATGTTTCATGTAAATTCTGGTGGAAGGAAGATAGTTTGACCTTTGTGCTGCGCTGCCTTCTGGTTTGGATTTCTTTTCCTGTGTCTTTAACAAAAGAATAATCAAAACAGCTGACTTCTTGCAGTTCTTAATAGCAGAGCCATTAAGACATTAGTTTTTTTGTGGTCCTTCGGTGTGGAGATACCCCCTGCAGAAAGGTAGTGGCAGGGGGGTAACCTGCATGGGACTCTCCACTTCTCCTGACTTGCTCTGATTTTTTATACGGCCTCCAAAATTGAATTGAAATCACTCTGCTGTGGGACGGGGGCAGATCAGTAGTCTGGTGAACATCCAAATGACTACCTGCTCTCTACTATTTTATCATGGGTTTGGTAAAGACTATAAAATAGGTCTTGGGGGTCCTGAGCAGGAAATTTTGGCGGTGCAGTTAGGCTTTTCATAGATGTACTATAAACTCCTGAGGAGAGATGGATTGAGGCTTGAGTTGACAGCAAAATCTCCAGTTTCAGGCCAACTAACGGTTTTGTTATGGGTCTAGCTGGCCTTGGCATAGGTTTCTATGAAACGCTGGATTAAGAAAAAAATTAGTTCTACTTTTTTTAAAACAGTAAGTTTTTTTTTTTAATTGGGCTTTTCTTAACGCCCTGCCCCCCCCCAGCCCCGTAATTTTCAGTGAGGAAGCACTGGTGTGTCATGGTCACAGGTCTTGCAGTGAGAGACAGCTAAAGCCCCATAAACTGTAATGCCCAGTTATGTTTGACAATTTCTTCTTCAATTTTATTGCTTCAAGTAAATGGAGTATATGGTTTTCTTTCGAATTACAAAGAATCATAGAAATAGATTTTTTTGCACCTTCTCTTTAGCACCAGCATTATTTTCCTATGTATGTTACGTTCACCTTACCTGACTGTTTATTATATTCTCCTTCTTCAGTGCTGTATTTTATATCCCTTCTAGAGAAGCAGTGGAAATGCTGTTCACCTCGGTGGGTGCTTGTTGACATGGCTATGGCCACCGTTTCACAGCCTCCCTCTCCTGAGTTACGTCAGTAGGAAAGTGATATTACGGAACAAAGTATTTCAATGGCCATCTTCCTTCAGCTCGTGACGTAGGAGAAGAAAATGTATAAACAGCGGAGACAGAAAGGAGAAAGCAGTGTGAGCAATGGGGGGATTTCATACACCTAAATGAAGGTATCCAGATAAGGGGTCAGAGTGTTTGGCTAAGTCAGGTTGTCCTTGTTTAGTCCCCTGGTTTAATGATATATGAGGACTAAGGGTAAACCCAGCACATTAGAGGCCACAGTTCAGCAAAAGCTGCTCTCTCCTTTGCAGTGCTGTTCCCTCCTTGCAGCAGCCTTGAACTCGTATGACACAAAGGCGACAAAACCACTGCTGTTATCATCCTCCCTCTGAAGCCGAACCGTTTCTGCGGTCTGCCCGCACCCCAGCTCCTCTGCTCACTTGTCTTGCTCAGGCAGGCTGAAAGAGAGCAGAAGATGAAATACGGCCCGAAATAAAGGGCAGCTCCTGACTTTCTCATCGCGGGCAAAGGTCAAGTAAATAATCCCTGCTACAGACCTACCGCTACTGCCATATTAAAATCTGACGTGTCATTTATAGTTGGGTTTTGGGAATGCTGAGTGCTATGTAACACCGCATTCAAAGCCAGCTTGCCTGCTTCAGGTGCAAATCCTTTGAATAAAAACTCTCATTACTCCTTTCTCTGTGTTTCCTATTAAGGTGAGTACATTAGGCACTGACAGTAGAATAACCTTCTCAAGCTACCTGTGCAGTGGCTTTAATATAGCAGATAATTTGTGGGAGGTGTTTTGGAAAGTCTGAAGTGCTATTTCCAGAGCGCACTTCTAATAGTGTGGAAATACAGTTCGTTTTATAGGAAGTGCAGTTGTTAGTCAATACAGCAGGAATTGAAGGATACTGAAGAACAATTGTGGAGTGAGGGAATGAGTTCATAAAGCACTATAAACCCTCTAATTTCTAAGACACCAGTTCTGATATGATCCATTTACTGAAAATAATCAATTTTAGACATGGAGGGATTTTTTTTTTTTGTGCAAAATCTTGAAGGATATAAGAATTCCTCGTGTTTTACTGAGGTTACTGAGATGCTTAGCACTGAGTAAGTGTCTATGAGTTTTTTCCAGTCTGGGTAACAGGGGCTGGACAGTTTTTCACTTAACTGGGAGCTCCTATAACAGTGCCATAGCTATTTTTTCGTATGCTTTGCTTTACATGCATGCTTAAGAGTTTCCCTGAAGAGCCTTGTTTTCTGCAATCCCAGTGAGCAGGTTTTCCTTATGGGTATAAAGCGATTAGCATTTAATTCGAAGTAGTTGCATGTAAATGTGAAATTCCTACACAAAATAAATCTTTCCACTTTGCAGAAAAGGTGGTTATTGATATCAGCTTCTTATTCTGCGTGAAAACTTTGATAGACATGATTGTCTCGCTAATGCCAGGGATTTAATTTTGGATTAGTATCAAAAGGAAATCAATGTAAAAGTTTATGTTGTACCTCAAAACTGATCAGTATTCTAACTTCTTATTAATTGTATGAAGTTTAAAAACATAGTTTCAGAACGACATTTAACATAAATGCCTCTAACAAAGGCATGATGTCAAATGGAAAAAATAACGGGCAAGACTTTTTCACAGTATGGTTCCACATTTGTGCTTTGTGGCCATTTCAAACGGCATTTCTCGTAGTATTACATCATGTCTTGTTATTATCTGTGAAACATAAGGCAAAGCAACGATGTTGGCTTTGTATTTGTGAACCTGCTTGCTGGTATCATTGAATCTTCTAAGACTTCACCTACCTGATAAAGTGGTTTAATTGGAAACCAGTGTGTTCCTCTTTAGACTCTGAGGAATTAGGTTCATAGCTCTAATCTGAGCCCCTGTGGATGAAAAATAAAGTCATGGCTCCAATTCAGAGAAGCGTCTAGGCATGTGCTTAATCCTAAGAAATCCACGGGAGTCAATAGTGTCCAACAAATAGAAGTTAAATACGCATAAATGGCTTGCTAACTTGAGTCTCTGGGCAGTGGAGCTCATCAATAACAAAACTAAGTGGATTAAATAAAAGATGTGGTTCCAGAGCGCCTGTAAAAAAAAAAAAAAAAAAAAAACAAACCAAAAAACAAATAAGCCCCAAGTTTTCCTAATGCGGTGCTGCAATGTATGGGTTCAGATGGGAGGAGGATCGTGGGTTCTGGTAAAGGATGCAAGAAATGAAGGGATGTGCAGAAGGTGGCTAGTGAGAAGCGCTCAGAGGCAGGTTTGAAGTGACAGCTGGAATGTGGAGTGACAGAGCAGCAGCTGAACCGGAGGGAGTGGGAGTTAGCCACCGGCATGTGAATCGTCCAGCACCAGCATTTTATCAAAAAACAAACGAAGCAAACAATCGATAGCAAAGGATGCAGAGCCAAATGTAACCCTTTGCTAGCCAGGTGTGCAAATTTTTCCTAGAATATATTTATAACCAGCTTTTTAAAAAAATAGCATAGAGTTACCTGGCTTTTCACTGCGGGTGGAAAGGAAGGGGAAGGTGTATTTTTTGTGATAAAGAAGGCTGTGAGGAGAGAATAAAATGCAAAAGCAGAGACAAGGTCAAGCCTTAGCAGACACTTTTCCAGCTATGTGTGAAGGCAACACATGTGGAGAGCCATCGCTCGCGGCAGGGAGCCTGGCTTCCCGGTGGCGATGCTCTTATTAGTTCATAATATGACACAACCCACTGACATGAAGGAGAGCCCATCTAACAAGTGCCGAGAAGACACAGACCACTGAAGGGCATCAATTGCTGTAGCTTCTCTAATCACCGTGTGATATACCAAGGACAGGAAAATGAAAGACTTGCAGGGAAAGGACAGGAAAATGTTTGAAGAGCTGCTCTTTTGGTACGAGGGAGGCTTTTAGGGCTTGAGTGGATAGTTAGGTTCCTCCCAACCCCCGTCTCTATTTATATATATATAGCACTAGATATTGAGGAATGTTGTTCAAAAAAGTTAGGAACTCATATGAAAGATTTTGCTTCAGATATATGACCTGAATTTTAAGCTAAGCTCCATTTATTGTAAAGAGTGTACAAGGAGAGGTGTTTGGAAGAGTCAGAAAGAGGAAAATCAATTCCAAGGAAATAAAGAGCAAAGGATTTCTTGGGAAATAGGGAGAAATATAAACAAGTGCAGAATCTGGAATCTGCAGAAACCCTTTTTTCAGGTGGAAAAAGAAATATGGTACAATTTATCTTGCATTTGTCTTAGATAAAATTTCCAATTTGGGCAAGAACAGATATTAAAGAGTATTCCTAGCCTTTCTGTAATTGTCTTTTTTTTCTTTTTTTTGGCTTGTAGGCCACTGTGAGAGTAGAGAGTGGCAAAAAGAAGGGGAAAATAAAGCAAAAAATTATTAAATCCTCTGTTTAACAACAAAAAATCCTCCCTTTGTTATATTTTATTGCACGTAAGTAGTATCAGAGAACTGGACTCTCTGAACATAGTAAGACTGCTAAACTTCCAGAGAGAAATTTAGCTTAGCTAACTAATTTACTACTCCTAAATTAGTAACTCCTAGTTCATGGTGCATGATTCTTTCCCTTCCTCCCCTTCCCTCCTTCCCTCCTATCTTCAGTTCTGCTGTGGAAAATAGAGTATTTGAAGGTTGAAGTAAATTTCTGAAGGAGCCACCAGATGTTTGGGCCCCATCTGACATGAAGAGCCAGGCAAGGGCTCTTCCCAGGCTCATCATCCATCCTGCTCTGAGGTTTTGAGTGGCCAAGATTTGGATTCAGCAGTTTCCAACTCCTGGACAGGATGTCATTGTCCTTGCAAACAAATCTGGGAGCCTATTTTCAGCTTTATAACCTACCTGTAAATTGCACTGGCATAGACACAAGTTAAATCCCAGATTTTCTTCTGATGAAATGCTGCTGAAGAATAAACCTGAATGAACCTGAATTATTGAAACAAAAAAAAAAGAAAAAAAAAAAGTATTTACTTTTTATTGCAGCCACAAATCCTGGAGTTATTTGAAAGCTAAAAGCTGTTATTTTGGGTTCTTTCTTCTAGCCTCTGCCTCGTACCCGGTTTCAGCGTATTACAGAAGAGTTTCTCAGCCTGCCCTGCTGCCATATATGCAGATACATTTCTGAAGACTCTCCCTGTGGTAATATTAGGATTAGCTCATTTTTCCTACCAGATTTGTTTCCTACCAAATTTATCTCCAAAGCTATGAGGTTTTACATTAAAACTACACATAGATTAATGTGTCACTCCTAAAGTGGTACTTCCTTTTCATCTATCAAAATAAATGTGGCACTCACTGTAATTCATTCAAAATACCGTCTTTCTCTGCTTGGTAATGATCGCTTTCAATTTCCATAAAAGCAGAGAAGAACTCCAAATCCCGAGGAAGTTGATGTGAAATCTGTAATTGAGTGGAAACACGACTTCCAGCAAGATTGGTGAGTTTTCTAACAAAAAGAAGAGATTGTTTTCTTTGTGAGTAAATTAAGTCCCTAACAGCTAATTTAATATATATATGTCTCGGCTGTGAAAATAACGCAAAGGGCAGTAACACTTTCTAATTACCTTTTTCATCTTTGTGAAGTTCCTGCCCGCTGTTCAGGAAACAGAACAGCACGGTCCCGTTGTGCTCCCAGGCACAACGGTGAGAGGTGGAGCTACTGGGGGATGCCTTGTCCCAGCTCCACAACTGGGAGAAATCGAACACTTTCATTTTGAAGACTTGAAGATGTACTAAAAATATAACTGAAATGCTGGTTTCCTTGCCTAGAGGAGGAATACTCGCCCGCATTCTCATTCCTTCCTGCAATAGGTGTTTCTCTACTTATGTGAAGTTAAGCAGTGTTAGCAGTAGCCTCCTTGAATACAAATGCACCTGAGACTATGCCAAAGGGCTCATGCTTTTAGGGGAGACAGGATTTAGTCCTGGGCAGAGGACAATGTTTGCCCTATTTTTTACGTCCATGAAATAGGTAAAATTCTGGCACATCCTCTTCCTTCCCCTTCAGGTCTGTGAATCTACCCCCAACTCTTCATTTCCATTTTTCACCTTACAAGAATCCCAAAGTGTTGTGTATGAACTTAAAGGCAATGCTTTACTTGTAGTTCTCTGCCCTTGGGGTATTTCATTTCAGAGGAGAAGACAACAGCAAATTAAATTTGATATTATCCTCACTCTATTTTTTTAATGTTCTTTTTCCTCAGCTCCTGAACGGAAGATTGAAGAGTTATGCAGCTCTGTGTGTAAGCTCAGTAACGTTGCTCATGTGGGAACTCTGAGGACGCACAGGTTAATTCCAACACCACCAAATTGCTGTCGTTTCCTGAGCTGACTCGGGAAGTGAAATCTGGGCTCGTGGAAGTGGCAGAAGAGGTCAGGCTGCAGTTTCACGTTTTGTTCCGTGACATTTTTGAGCCTATTGATTAAGACTCACTCTGAATTTGTAGGTCAGTTTTTGGATCGTTCCCGTTGGGTAAGGAAATAGTAAAAGAACTGCACTGCAAGCGCGGAGATGGCATTAAACTCATGAGACTGATTTTTGGAGCTGTTAGGTGAGGAGCATAGATAAGGGTGAGTGTTTGGAAGGGAAGTGAGCAGCCCTCTGCCAACGCTGGGCAGCAAAGGGCAGTGGAAGGGAAGGGAGAGTAGGCAATGCCAATTAAGCAGAAAAAATACTCACATTTTGTACGTGTGATGCCCTTCTAGGTAGCGTCTGGTATAATTACTTCAAGTGAGGTGATTCATTCCTACTGAGTTCGAGCAGTGCTAGTCTGGTTAGTCGTGGTTCCCATATTATACACCTTGCGTTTTTTTTGGGTAACTTAATTAAGCAGTGCTCATTTGTTTGAAAGGTTATCTTAGCTTAACTTTTTTCCCCTCGGAGTTTATTTTGAAATTTGGTGGGATTTGTTCCTTATGTCTGTATGTGTGATACGGTTATCTGTTTTGGTTTTTTTTTTAAATAAAAATGCACGCAGACTAATAAGTGACTGAGAGCAAGTTTAACGAGCAACCGAACTCTCTTGCTGTGTTTCCCCTGGAATTTCACTGAGTTAGTTGGGCAGGGTTTTATTGATGTCCGTGAAGACAGACATGGGTCAAAGGTTTAAATCTTTTCCTAAAACAGCTAGGGGAACTCTGGCAAGGGTGGTGGTTGTCCCAGAATCAAAGTTAAGGAAATTTAGGGCTTAATGAAGCGCTCATTAAATTCCTATGGGCGGTAATGCATATAAACTGTTACATGTAAGGAGTGGCAGTATTCAGGCGTATTTATGAGGCTAATAAATGGAAAAATTAACTTGGTGTGTCCTTGGGCTAACTCAGCTGGGCACCTGAGGCGTGACATTTCCAGATTGGGAAACCATGGTAAGTCCCACTGCCTTCAGCATCTGGGGAGGCATTTGCTTTCTACCCGTTTCAGCTGATGAAAGAAGCAAGAAGAAATTTTAAAAGAGGTTTGTGGAGTTAAGGAGGGCAGCTCAAGCTGACCCAGTGGAGAGATGTGCGGAGTTTCATCATGGCATCTGACCTTTCTCCTCTCCTCCTGGTAAAGAGCGTTCTCTGCAGTGCCGTAATTGGATGTGCTGTCCAAACTCCTTGCAGTGCTCAGCCTGTGTAGGAAAAAAGGCAAGAGCATGGAGTAAAATCATTTATCAGTCTTGATAGAAGTTTTCACCCCGGGATGGTGATATATTGGAGCATCAGAAAGGGTAAAAACTTTGTTTTAGGCTTTCAATAGGAGAGCTTAGCTAACAGGAGGAAAAAATAAAGGAGAATAAATAGGACCTCTTACCTTCTGCCTGTAAAACAACCTTGTTTCCTGCCCCCAGGAGACTGAAAATGATGATTAATAATTTACAAACCTTCTGTCTATTCAGTAGGTTGTGCGTTTATGCAGCAATACTGGATTTTATAATAGCTCTAATCCCAAATTAATTTGCAGCCTTCCAAAAGTGGGATGTGATGGAGGGACTATGGTAGGAAAGAGTGATTCATGGTAGATTATGACCAAGAATGAATGGAAGTCCTGTGCTCAGCTACAACTGCAGGGATAGGGAGAGGGAGAATAAGTATATCCAAGATAAAATTTACACTAGGGTACTGAAGCTAATACCATGAAACCTCATCAGGGTTTTGAAATCCAAATTAAATTCCAGAGGCTTAGAGCTAATAATCCAACAATATAGCATTTTAAAGTAATCAAGCTTTAAAGTGGGGTAATATTGACTTTTATTGCCCCAAGGTCTCCATACAGTTTCCCTTTTCTGACTTCCATTTGCAGGTTTGAACCTGGAATAGCTAGTATCTCCAAAGTGGTCTGAACACACATCTCCGTGAATGTCCATGGAACCACAGGATGTGGTTATGCCTCTGAAAGCACAATAACCCTTATTTTGATGCCAAAAGCCTCAATTGAAGTTAAAACATCCTCAGCTGAGAAGCCGTAGGGATAGTTTTTGATGATTCTTCATTTGTCTTTGAGTCGTCGGTCTATGAACAGAGTGAGATGCAGCAGGAATGCGGCTGCTCCACATACACATCACAAGCACGTAGGGAAGACCTGGCAGGACCAGGAGGCTGTAAGGTGTGATGAAGCAGATGGCTTGAATATGCACGAGACTTCTTCATATGCAGTGGGTCAGACATTTTTTTTTTTTCCTTTGAGATTATATCTTTGATTTATCCTGATGAAAAGAGAACATCCCTTTCAAATCCATTGGCTTTTACGTTAGCCATAATTTGAGATTGCCTCTCTGGGGATTAGTTACCTTGGGGAGCAGAGAATTTCAGACAGAGACAGTTTAATGTGGAGTGGGATGGCCACAGCTGCAGTCCTTTCTTTTGCAAGAGTTGTTTTAGAGTTTGTTTCAGTATAGGCTGAAGATTAAAGCTTTTCACTGTTCGTTAACCTTTGTTTTGGTGGGATTCTGTTAATAAGTTATTTTACCTGCTTTTGTTTTGCATCGTTTCACACTCTTGTTTTGCTTGCAGGCAAATACTCATATTTTCTTGTCCTCTCTGTAGTTTGTCCTTGGTTTGGTTTACATTCATTTTATTTATATTTTTTAGATACATTTTTCAGTGGAAGAGCAAATTGTGCCAGCCTGTTTAGGAAAATTAAGTTATTTAATGAAGGTGAAGGTAAGGATGTTTGAAGGCTCCTTTGTACGACTGAGTGTGCTCCCATTGATTTAAATTGAGTTTCAGGGAAGTCCATGGCTTATCAGCTTATAGCATATATATTTGGTATTTATAGTCCTAGTCCTGATATTAAGCTCCATTTCTAGGTAGCTGTAAGACTATTTTTAATTATTTTATGGTTACAGAACTCAATGCAAAAATATAACCTACCTGCCTGTATTAACAGCCAAAGAAGAGGTGTCGCTTGTAGTCACTTCCACATGCAGAGCCAGTTTAAGTCAATTGGTTTTATTATTACTGCGCTCTTCACACTCATATGCCTCAAATTGAACCGAAGCCATTTGAATTTATCTACTGTATCGAGGCAATCAAATGACAAGGAGTGGTAGTCGTTGAGGATGGATTACTTTGGATCTCCGTATCATTATTTGCCTTTAGGAATATAGCGAGCTGTTCAATCCAAGGAGGAATACTTCAGTTTTTAATTAATAGTTTCAGAATGCTATTATTAACTTTTCTTTTAACTTCTTCCATTAATTAAAGATTATAGCTATACGGTCAAACAGATAGAGGGAAGAATGCAAACAGTATATGATGAAGTCTGCCAGAGAAAGGGATGTTCTCTTTCAACAAAAGAAAAATGCATCGCTCTCCATCAGATCTCTGAGTTTTAATGTTGAGACCAACATGATCCAAAGCAGACAGTTAATTTCTTTTAATTGGTAAAGCATTATCACTTAGAGGACAGATAACAAAGCAGAGTTGTTAAATGAACGTAAGGCATTAGACCATATAAATTGTTTTGTACTTGTGAGTGTATATTAAATTATAATTAAATATTCTTTACTTATACTAAATAGATAATTTATTTTTATATATTTATATTACACATACATAATTTATAATACAATTATTATTTTTGAATAACATTCACGTAATTAGTTTGGGCTGTAGGTTTTTGAGTAAAAATGTGAATGTTTTGAATACTAGAAATGTACCCTTCAAAAAGAGAATGGATTTTGAAACGTGAATGTTTGAGCTTACATGATATTTGGCTTGACTGTACAGATATAATTCAAAACCTTCTCCACCTGTAGTCATAAAGTTAGATTATGGCAGAACATGCTTTACTGCCGGACTGCATAACATTGCATAGGAATGGTAATGTGAAGGATAATGAGCAGTCCTTACAAGGTCTAAGTCTCTTGCATCCAGATACTTTGACTCTCAAAGTCACGTAGTAGGAGTCAAAACTTGGCCAATTTTAAAATTAAATGCGTCAGTTACTCAAATGGCAGAAAATGGAGGGATGAAAAATTATTTCTTCGTGCTGAGAATACGGAGACCATGCTGGTAATATCTGTTCTGCTCAGTTATCATCCCTGAAATATTAGCTTTGTGTGGGAAAGAGCAAACTACCCTTTGCTTCACTGTGGCAGTGTGTAGCCGGTCTTCTGCGTAAGTCGTACTCCGACATCCAAAATGCTACTGTAGGCCGACAGCACTTTGCAGATGAACTTTTATTCTTATTATAGGATTGGTTTTGTAACTGTAGTTTGCTAGTGAGTTTAATACTAGTATCACTGGTAATTTATTCACATTGCGGTTATTAATTATTAGACAAATCACAGTTTAAGACTGCCCTGTGCGGGCATGAGATATAGCTTTTGATTGATAACCTGCAAGTGGAATTCTCTCCCTGGGGAGATTATTAATTGTACTTTGAACATTATTCAAATAGTTTCCCTATACCACTGGAATAATAAAGGGTGATTTAAGGAGACAGATCCTGCGCTGGTGGAAGTCAGTGGCGGCTTTCAGCTGGGGGGTCTGGATGCGAATGTTGCTGTAGTGGTGGCATCACAGGGCTCCCTTCCTTTGGGGTGGGTTTTTTAAGCTGTGGGCTGAGTTCAACAGTATGTACCCGAGGTGGGAATGTTAACGCTGACTTGGGTACGTCTTCAGGATGTTCCACTTCTCTTGATTCCCTGCATGTGCACATTTGCAGTAAGCCTTGGAAAGGCAAATTGGCACACTCAGCTGTATGCCTGGCTCCTTACAAATCACTCGGGGACAGACCATGTGCCTTACGCGGCTGGAAAAACTTCCATTGACTTGATAGGGATGGACTTTCATTTCAGGCCTTTAATACATCTTTTGCAGCTATACCTTCTTTGAGCAATTTGCTTCTTGGACATACACGCTTTTCCACACTCTTCTGCATTGATTTTCCCTATTTCAATTTTATTTTATCCTGCTGCTTTCTTCTGATTTAAGTTGAAAGTTCAACTGATAACCAATTTTTCTGTAATGCTGGTTATATTATATCAGTAAGTGGGAATAGCATAGCATCTCTGTTTTCACTCAATGGGAAGTGACAGACTGTTGATTAAAATTTATTGCTAATATGCTTTGATGAATGTTTCAGAGTATGTTATTGTTTTACTTTTTCATTTCTGGACACTTTCTATTTCTGTTTTATCAATTCTATTTCCTCCAATTGTTTTAGACGTAATGTATGATGCTAATAACATGTCAGCTTCAAAAATCAGGAGCATAAAATGATACTTTTGCTGAAAACTAGTTAGAGAGGAGAGTGATTTATAATGTTCTTTAAAATATGTAATTACATTTGTTTATTGAGATGCCAGTTACATACAGAAAAATAAGAGAAGATACTTGAATTTCCTCTTTCAAATTTTTTAATATAGAGTCATAATTTATAGATGGAAGGCAGATTTATTAGTTCAGCTAGCTCAACTCTGATCAAAAGGACTATCCACTTCCTAGCACCTCTTTAATCCTCCTTTAAGCTTCCGGCATTCCTTGAGAAGACTTTCATGCAAGTTTTATAGGTGTTCAGTCCATTAGTCTCTTCTCAATTTTTTTCCTCTTTATACAATAATACTACGCTTCAGCTCACCATGCTGAATCACTCATTTTCCTTTCAGGGATCCAGGTTTTATGTGATCACTTCAGCAAGTTTTTGTAATAGCATTTGTAATAGTACCCAACCTGCACTGGAATAAAGGACTAAGGGAAATCCAGCTGTTGACTAATGTAAAAAAAATATACGTAGGCTGGTGTAAACTACTTATGTCTTTTCACTTGGCTGCATATATTTTGGTCCTCGAGGCCCCTTTTAACAAGGCGCTTAAGTATATGATTACCTTTATCGTAGAATCATAGAATGGTTTAGGTTGGAAGGGACCTTAAAGATCACGTAGTTCTAACCCCTCTGCTGTGGGCAGGGTCACTGCCCACTAGACCAGGTTGCTCAAAGCCCCATGCAGTTGGCTTTCTGGGCTGCAAGTGTGCATTGCTGGGCCATGTTTTGTTTCTCATCCACCAGCATCGCCAAGTCCTTCTCGTCAGGGCTGCTTTCAATCCATTCTCCACCCAGCCTGTATTTGTGATTGGGATTGCCCCAACCCATGTTCAGGACCTTGCATTTGGCCTTGTTGAACTTCATGAGGTTTGCCTGGGCCCACTTCTCAAGCCTGTCCGGGTCCCTCTGGATGGCATGCCTTCCCTCCAGCATGTCAACTGCGCCACACAGCTTGGTGTTGTCGGCGAACTTGCTGAGGGTGCGCTCAGTCCCACTGTCCATGTCACCGACAAAGATGTTAAATAACACTGGTCCCAATACCAACCCCTGAGGAACACCACTTGTCAGTGCATGTTTGGACATCAAGCTGTTGACTGCAACCCTTTGAGTGCAGCCATCCAGCCAGGTCCTTATCCACCAAGCGGTCCATTGGTCAAATCTATGTATCTCCAATTTAGAGACAAGGATGTCATGCAGGACAGTGTCAAACACTTTGCATAAGTCCAGGTAAATGACGTCTGTTGCTCCCCCCTTATCCACCAGCACTGTAACCCCATCATAGAAGGTCACCAGATTTGTCAGGCGTGACTTGTCCTTGGTGAAGCCATGTTGGCTGTCACTGATCACCTTTTTTATTTTCCATGTGCCTTAGCAGAGTTTCCAGGAGGATCTGCTCCATGATCTTGCCAGGCACAGAGACGAGACTGACCGTCCTGTAGTTCCTCAAGTCTTCCTTTTCCACCACATCTCTGTGATGCCAATGAGATCTGTCCCGTCTTCCATTTTCTCATTGACCACAATTCCTCCAGACTGCTCCTGGGAGTTGGCTCCAGATGGCTTTTTGGAGAACAGGCATTCCTGCTGGACTCATTCCTCTACTGAGCAAGTTACTGCCTTGCTATTCTATGCGTAGGTATGTCCAAGCATGTTTTATTGGGTCGCCATCACTGCCGGCTGATTGTTTTCCTTACCACTTCTTCCCTAGTTTCTCTTTTGGTCAAACAAAATATGCTTTGGATTATTTTTCACCATCTGTATTAGATAATATGTTGTCATGACATCAGATGTGTCCAAATTGGGACTTCCCCCCCCCCCCCCCCCCGCCCAGTTTTCTACTCTGTTTGCCTGGTGTTAACTATGTCTCCCAATATAGAACAATTTGCCAGTTTTCTTAATATGGTTATTTCTCACTATTCCAGATAATTTAGGAAAATACTCAAGAATAGGAATTATAACCACGTTTCCCGTGTTACTACAGAAGGTGTCAACTTGGCATACTACTACTCCTCATTATCTTTTGTTCAGATTCAATTAGTCAGGTTTTGGATCTGTCCAAGCCAATTTGAATTAACATTTCAATTACTCTTTCATGAAAAAGAGAGTAAATACTTCATTAAATTACATGCTTTATTAAAGTAGCCATTGACATCCATAAAGAAACTTTCTAACATGATGTTTTACAATATAAGTGGTTTTGCACAAAATATCACAAACAGCCTTGAAATATGTGTCATTTTAATTAGGTTGCAATTCAAAATGTTAAATTTTTAATGTCTTCTGTATGAGGGAATAATAAACTGATCTGAGAGCTAGAAGGTCTCAGATTTCTTGAGAAAATTTCTGTGGTTTTGCCAGGAAATGGAGCATTCGGGTCTCTCTAAAACCACAAATCACAGAGCATCGTGCTTGTTGCTGAACAAAGACAGAACAAAAGGATCATCTCCGTGCCCCAAGGTATTAGTACAAAAACTTTCCACTGATGGAGAGAGGATCCAGGTTGAGGGCAGGTATCTGCCTGAAATTTTTTCCAGTTGCCTACAGGGCAACTTCTGCTGTTGTGTGCAATGGTACAGCTCTCTGGAAGTCAGCGCAATAGCACGAGTGTTTCTGACAGCTACTTAACTGCGTAATACGGAAGAAGTGCACCATAATTTGTAACAGGTCCTTCAAGAATATCCAAGTTCCGGTATCATAAAATGAACAGTTTCACAGCAATTTTGACGCTTTTACTGGATCATTTATGTTTTTTGGAGTCCTCCCTTCTTTAAGCCACAACCTAGTCGATCACTTAAGCACATGTCTGACTTTTAAGGATATACTTAAGCATGTTCATATTCAGAGAAGTGCTTAAATTTGCCCTTCACCCTAAGATGAGGTACTGCCGTGGGAAACTGGCTATCAAGCTATGTTGCAGTTCACATAGGTAAGGGCAACCCCTAAGACACTTAAACTTTGTATAAGATTTGTCAGCCTTCTTTGACTCAGCAAACAAAATCAGATTTTTTTTTTCCTTTCCATTCCCTCACCAGGTATTTAATTAAAGTATACTTTTCCTTTTGGCCTATTTGCCAGCATGAATGAACCTGATAAAGCAGTAGCTCTACTGGGGCAAAACAATGTCTCTGCTCCTACAGTTGCAGAGTAGACACCTATGGTATGAAGGTATTTTGGAACAGTGACATAAAAAAATCCTGATTATAGGCTGGTCACGTGGTTGGCATAATTAATACTACACTGGGAAGTTTGCTTTCAGTTCAGTTGAACATACCGACTTTTAACCTTGATGACAGAATAATTTCGTATTAGCTCAGTCATGGATTAATGTTGAACAGATGTAGGTAACTTTTTTTTTTCTTTTAAACCCTACAGCCACCTACATTGTGAATATATTATCTGGAAGGCCATTGCATCAGCGCTGCAATACGTAAGTACTTACAGGTTTGAGACAGCTGTAAGATGCTGAGAACTGCTGTGGAAATTGTAAAATATTTATTAATACAATAATACTGCTTTATCTTGGATTCAATTTATAATTTAAATTGTGTATCACAAGGGTATCTTTGTTCTTGGAAGTAGTTTTGAAAATGTCGGTTTAGACACATGCTGTATAAATACGCACCTTTCTTTGCTTCATACGTAGGCAACATAAATTGGTCTTCAAATTTAAGCAACCATTTCTTATTATATTCCTGAATAATGCCTTTGGGTATTTTCACTTCTGCTGCTGAAATACTGTTTACAGGCAGGAGAAAACTCTGACTGCGGCTGAAATTCAAGACTTTTATATAACTGGTCTTAGTTATTGAATTTGGAAATAATAGAAAGGTTATGTCTGTCTTTCCATATGAAAAGTTTCAGAGAGCCTGATCCAGTCTCCAAGTGCTCGCGAAAAAAAGCACTCCTAAATGAAATATGTTAGAGCCATTTCAAGATCAGAAATGTGCAGTTCTCTTTCTGCATCTACTGCAGTGTGGGTTTGTGTAGGTAATTTGGGGCTAGTTTCTTCCGTCCTTGCTTGTGAAATGCCTTCAGGTGTGCTAAATATTTTTCACTTTCCGTTCTTTAATTTGGGGTAATAATACTTAACTCAGGTCTGCATGTGGCCTCAATGGCGAGGACAGAGGAGACCACACTACAATTTAGCTTCCTCTGCGTTTGGTCCTTTCCGTGTCTTCTAATACTGTGGTGCCGATGGGTGAAGGACCTTAAGTCCTTCTTAGACTTATAGTCCACTTAGGCCATAGTCCGCTTTCAGACCTCTACAAAATCTTCACCTCGAACTATCTTACGCTATGAGCCTGTTTTGAAATTTCATTTTATGTGTATAAAGAGCTTGGGGAACATTATCTGTGGAGGACTAGGTTTCCTTTGGCTTCTGTAAGATCTTTTTGTTGTATGGACATGCCATGGCTACCCTTAGGTGCTCCACTGGAAGACAGCTGAGGCACATCTGCACGACATGGAGGTGTGAGTTGTCTGGCCTACAAGAAGTCTGTAGCTAAATACAGAACCTCAGCTCCTTGTACCTGGGGTTTGACCCAGTGCTTAAGGGCTCTTAAGCAGTGGAAATTGCTTCTGAGAATCTGATGAGGGTCTCACTGACTATCTGGTGTGACAAAAAGGGGAAGTGGAAGAACCTCGTAAACTGATGCTAGGAACAGCTACCTTAAGTCTGCAGCTGACATGGATGAGCTACCACAGAGGGGCAAGTACAGCTGGATTTGTCCTTTCTGCATTATTAATCATGATTCTCTTATAAGCAAATCTCAAGTTTTAATGGTCTATGTGAACCTCAGGTGGATTTCAGCTTGAATGAAAGGAGGAATGTAGTAGAAGCAGCAGAAATGTAGTGCTTTTACGTTTGGCTTTTTTTGTCATTTTCTGTCTCACTTTAGTATTTTCCTTTTTAAATGACCTCCTATTTATTATGCAAGGACATTATTGTGTATCATGGCATGAGTAGGACATTTACAAAAACCCGCTAAATTAAATTGCTGATTCGGAGACCAAACTGCAATCAGAATTTGATTTTGTGTGTCACCTTTTTTTTTAAGACCAGACTTGGGTTAACCTTCAGAAATTGTAAGAGCAGCATGGTCTTGGATCAAAAAAGAGGCTTGAGCTCTGTTCTTAAACAACAGGCAAGTTCAGCCCTTGTTTACATGCATGAGAGTTTTACTGACAATGATGAGCTTAGAGCTTTATATGCTGCTTGCACAGAATACATAATCAACAGTGGAAAATAACCAAGACACCAGCTTTTAAAAAGACAGGCTTGAGATACGTGCTGTGATTAAGGAGGTGTTTTAGATACTCCCATAATAAAGTGCTCTGAAGGGATGAATATCGCTTGCTACCAGACTGAAAGGTGAACAACTGCACGGGATACCACAACCTGGCAGAAAACTGTTTTGTTGTCTCAAATCACATGAGACATATTGTATGTTTCCTGTGGTATATCTCGTAACACAAGAATCTCGTATTTTCATGAAGCTTATCATGAACACACTTCATTCATTACCTCCAGCGATGCCAGGACCAAGCAGGATCAGCAGGTTTTGGGTACGAGTGGGAAAGTTGAGCTGAGGGTGTTACCAAAGCTAGACCCAAGCCCTATACTTAAAAAAGCTTAATGATAAATGTACTAATCAGTAATGAAATATATTAAAAAATCCAGATTATACAATAGTTAATCTGAAATAAAGAAAAGATGAAAATTTAAGTCTTATTGCTACTTTTAATCTGGAGACATCCATCTTCTAACAAATCATCTTTCACATGTTTTTTATCTTAATGATTCAAATTGAAAATTGGCTGGCGCAAGGTTAGTCTGTTCACCTTCAGCTATCTTTGCAGCCAGGCAAATAAATGACCTCTGAATCTGTCTCAGAGAAGCTTGCAAACAGGTATTTTAACAGGTAAACCATTGTTTTTAACCTTGAGCATACAGAAAACAGTGGCAGTTCCCTTTATCAGCAAAAGGAAGGAGTCATCCATCATCTCTGGATTTATGATGCTTATAACTGAACTGGTGACAACGATGGTGCTCCAGACTTTCTGCTGTAAATTGCCCGCTCTTGTGGTATACTGCAAATAATTTTGATGAATTTAGCTGGGCCATTAAACTCATTAGCTCCTGCAGTGGTTATGGGCTGACATCCACTCAGGTCTGTAGAGTTAGCAAGCAGTTAAGAAAGAGGATTTTTGTAATCCTTTGAAAAAGCATACCCCCCCTTAATTTTTCACATTTTAGAGCCTGTTTTTAAAAGGCTGATTCCTATGAATGTAGACTGAGAGAGTTGGGGATGTACAGCCTGGAGAAAAGAAGGCTCCGGGGAGACCTTACAGCAGCCTTCCAGTACCTAAAGGGGGCCTGCAGGAGAGATGGGGAGGGACTTTCTACAAGGGCATGTAGTGATAGGACGAGGGGTGATGGCTTCAAACTGGAAGAGGGGAGATTTAGATTGGATATCAGGAAGAAATTTTTCACTATGAGGGTGGTGAGACACTGGCCCAGGTTGCCCAGAGAAGCTGTGGCTGCCCCATCCCTGGAGGTGTTCAAGGCCAGGCTGGATGGGGCTTGGAGCAGCCTGGTCTGGTGGGAGGTGTCCCTGCCCAGGGCAGGGGGGTGGAACTAGGTGATCTTTAAGGACCCTTCCAACCCAAAATTCAATGATTTTATGATTTGTGACCTGCCCTTGAGCTGAATTATGGAGCAGCTTTATCCCTCTGTCAGCTCCTGGCCTGATTCACTCTGCTTTACAGAACCTTTCTCCATGTTTTGACCCTACAGAAATATACCTTGAATTTCTGGAGCTTGAAATAACTACAGGCAATGTAAAATTCATCCTGGTCTCGGCTTTCTCTCCAGAGATGGATTCTGTGCTTGGGAGCCCGTCACCATTATAAAATGTGATAAATCCACATCCTCCATGGACTGGTATAAATCAGGCCAGAAGTGTGACTTCAAAAACAAGGCAGCACATTGCTGCACACTTTATACTTACAGATACACCTCATAGGACTTGCACCTCTGAGCAGAAGAATATTTTGAAAGCTTTGGGCACTGTGTTGCACAGAGATTTTAGATCCCTCAATTCTTCTACCACAGTTCACTCTTTGCAAGCTCCAGACCTTCATCTGTAATGTCCTGATTATCAGTGGAAATAATATAACACTGGATAGGTTTTCCAATCCTCTACTGGCAAGATATTTTGTTTGCTTGTTTTTAATTAATATTTAATTGGGTGTGCAGACAAGGGGTTATATCATCAATTGTTGTAAACTGGCTCAGCTCCGTCAAAGCTAATGTTACTGTGTTGATTTATACAACCTAAGAGGCTAACTTGGAGTTAAAGGAAAGGGCAAACTCTTTCTTCATAGGAAGAAAAAGGAAATTAAAAAAGGAGATGTCATGCTGTGATCTGTGGTATGGTAATAGTGGCTTGTTGACTGCTGGGAAAAAGGTGACTCCTGCAAAAGAACTGGAAAATGATTGGGAGCTTTTTGCTTCCCCCCCCGCCCCCCTTCTAATCCTACTATCATCATAGAAAGTTTATTGCCAATTAACTTTATGGGAAGGAATTATAGTGGTGGTAAGCAATTAAAGAATACAGTATGCATTTATGTGATGGCGAGCAGGATTAATATAACTTAACTTGCTTTTTAAACTTTGCCCTAGCCTTGTCCCTAGATATCAGACACTCTTTTACCTGAGATAAACTGCTGTGATCAGAAACTGTATTTTGTTAAAAAGCAGAACATATAGTATTTATTAGTTATAGTCATGAAACTCATATTGGAAATAGCACGCAAATGAACTTCTTATCCATAAAATCATTGAAACATAACATGACATTTACTACCTGTGGTACATAATTAGAATCCCGTTCACTTATACAAGCATTCCATGATTTATTTCAGCCATTCAATGTGGTGATATTGAGACAAGTTGGCTTTCTATTAAAAAAATGAAAATTTTAAATTGAACTCTCTCTGTACTCCACTCTCAGAAGGTGTTATTTCAGATGAAGTAGTCAAATCTGCAAAAGCCACCCCGTATTCTGTTTATGAAGTGCATCACTATCTATTGAGCTGGTTTTTTCTGTTATTTTCTCATTGTATTTGATTAAGTTATTTATATAATCCTTCACTATCGCTCCCTAACAGTGATTTTAATTATAAAGTCATTACTTTATTAACCCATCCGTAATTAATGTACAGTATTAAAGATGATCAAGATCAGGCACTTAAAAATTATTCTTCGACTTTTCCATTTGTAAAATGAGGTCCAGTTTCAAAATGAGGTTTTAGATATGCCTTCAAGTTCTGTTATTGAATATCAGCATTAATAATTTATTTAAAGTCAAGATTTTATTTTTTTTTATTGCACACTTCGCATTTCTCTAAGATTAGTTGCATATTTGGTGTAGAGACGTAGTCATTCTCCAAGACTTGATACATTACCCTTTGGTTTGTTTTCTTACTCTTTAAGAACTGCTAACAAGGTAAAAATTTTGCATCCCCTCTCCTTTTTTCCCCAGGGGCTGGAATTACCCTGTTGCCCTGTTTCTTGGACTCCTCTCTATAGCACATGTTTTTGCAGTTCTTAGCTTGCCATCACTTTGAAATGTGTGTGTGCTTAGACATAGCGCTTAGAGGTATGGTTTAGTGATGGTTTTTGTCAGAGTTAGGCTGATGGTTGGACTCGATGATCTGAAATGTCCCTTCCAACCCAGGCCATTCTATGATTCTGTGTCGCTGCACAAAGCTATCTTCTTGCCATTGACTTAATTCCTATTGACCTTGATGAGGTAACGATGAGATGATCTCCGTAACCGTGCTGGAGCAAGGTGCACCACTCTGTCACTTTATTCCTCTGAATAAAGCTGGTCATGCAGTTCTTGGCTAGTATGATTTCTAGTTTGGAAGCCTTCAGTGAGACTGGAGGGGAAGCTGGATGCGTGGGAGGACAGCCCTCCTCGGAGAGAAAGAAGGTGAAATTCTTTGTTGGCTTTTAATAGAAGAAAGGGAACTGAGATTAACATCCTACAGCACATGAATCAATTGCATAAGCAAAATTTTAGCTAATTTGGAAAGAAAGGAGCAATATGAAGGTGCTGTTAGCTTCTATTAACATGCAAAACCAGTTCTACTTCCTTTTTTAGGAGGACAAGGGACTTGTAGGTAAAAATTAAGACAAACACAAACTAAGGTGTCCTTCAATTTATCAACAAGAGCTCTCTCTACTTTTGGTAATGAAGGATGTGGTCCCTTCTAAGTCATGTTTTAATCCTGCAACTCAATACCTTCTGGAGTACAAGGATCAAACTCTGCCCTGTCATACAAAAAAGATATGTTTTCAGTCTTTCGGTTTCATCTAGTTCGTGTACATCCTAATGAAAACTCTGCCTAGAATTTCAGGGAGCATTTAAGATGAACTCTGGCAAGCTGAGCAGAAGGCTCTAAACATAGCGTTAGAAGCAAGGGGGTCATCTGCAAAGTTCATGATCTTTGAGTAATGAGCATGGCACCAGCTGGGGAACGTGAGGCAGAGGTTTGCGTGCAGTGGTCTGCTTCTGTCCGCAGTTATTTCTAGAGTGTAATTTTTAGCAAGTGAAGTATTATGTGAGTGAAGGGAAGATGGATGGCACTGCCCCTTATGCAATGTGTTTTAATGCCCTCCCCACAACCCCCTGCCTCTTGAGGCTTTTCTGCTGCCCACTGAGAAAACCATTTGACTTTGGAGGAGATACGGCCATGGGTGAGATTATTCCCGCGCTCTTTCTGCATTCTCTGCTTCTGGCGTGAAAGTTTCAGATAGACGGGAGGGAAGGTTGCAGGCTGAAACAAGAAGTACAAAGTGGTCATTAGTTGGAGCAAAATGTATTAATCATGATGCTTAACACAACGATCAGGAACTCTCACTCGTTATAGTGATGAATATGAAAACCTTAATAAGGCACCCTCTGTCTGAGACATAAAGAAATTTGAACCTATTTGTGAAATTTTAATGCCAAAAGTGATTTCAGCTTAAATAACAATCTCAGAGCACTTGTTATAGCATTATGCATTTTATTTTACGTAAGTACCTTTTAAACTGCTTTACAAGCATTCTTCACAGCGGGTACCTGTTTCAGAAAGCCTGAGCGAATGAGAAGCTGAAATTACATTTTCAAACATGACAGAGGAGAAAATGTTACAAGCGCTTACATAAATAAAGATGCAAATTTAGATACTTTGGAAAACCTTAACAGGTTCCTAACCTGAAATCCGTCTGCATCTTTAGTTGGGTAAATGACACTAAAAATGTGGCCTTTAGCTACCCTGTCCTCTGAAGTGACTGTTTTCTGGAAACTAAATCTATTTTTTTAAAGAGTTTCCCCGGACTTAAAGCTACTTAAAAGTTTTAAAGTATTTTATCGGAGATGTATATTCTATACTGCGTATTTCTATCTGTCATTAGCTGTGAAGGACAGCTCCTTAATATAATCAACAACATTCAATTACAGCCCTAGATGGGAAATTAAGGTTAATTTTGCACACAGCAGAAATGCAGAGGGGACTGTCTGAATAGGTTGTAACTAACGTGCTGAAATGGGATCTATCGCTGACCTGCATGCCACCGGCTGTGCTGGAGACACCGCGGCTCCTGTCAGCATCGTATATGGGGGTAGGAAAAGCGGTTAAGGGCCTGCATCTTAAACAAAGCACCTCTGGTCTTGCTGCGCCTGCTAACGGCATGCAAGAGTTAAAACGTTCATTCGTAACTAAAGCCAAACAGCCGAAACCAACGACTCAACAGGGGTAGCTGAAATAACGCTCCGATAACATTTAACAAATTGTAGGTTTGATGTGCCAGTTGGAGAAGTCATCACTACACAACATGTAAGGACGGCACACGAGAGTGATGATTCCAAAGCGTGCGCACACTCACTCACAAAGGAAGGCCTCTTGCTCAGGGGTACCCAGAAGATGTAATTCTCACCACCCAAAGCAGTGAGGGCTCACTCAAGGGTATCCAGAAGAAGTGTTCACTCACCAAGGTGGGGAGCGAGGGCACTCAGTCCCATAAAGTTACTTTGGATGACGTCTTGATCCAAAGGGAGCGCTTCCGATCACAGACCTGCTGTTCTGGGGAGAACCACTCAAAGGGGGTCTCCACAGCCTGGTCGGACCTGAGCTATGGCCACCTATTGGTCATGTCCCAAGGCCCAGTTGGCTGGGGACTCTACCTGTTGACCAAAGGTCCCACCTCCCTTTTCCCATCCCTCGGGGGGAAAATGCCTGGTGGTGTGCACTCAAGCAGGCTGCGTACACTCAGCAGCCATGGTAAGGGCCTGAAAGTGCTGTTGGCCACCATGTTCAGGGCCTTAGCCCCTGTCAGGGCATGGAGGAGCCTGGGGGAGGATGTGTGTGTGCCCCTGCCACGGTGCTTTGTGTAGACTAAATACTAACTAGGGATATTTGCAGGCAACTTTTGATTAAAGTAAATGAAGCAGATCTTTTGATGCCACCGGGTAATACAGAGAAGGCAAGAAAGGATGGGCACAGTCAAAATATAGTGGTAATCAGCAGTGGTGCTACAGTGTTTTAATTCACAGTGTGAGATCCATGTGAAGCCTTAGCAAGGCTTTGCAAATATACCAGTCCCCTAAAATGAAAAAAAAAAATCCAGTTTGAATTGGCTGTGATGTTTATATGTTTGGTTTAGGTAGCAAAATAGAAATATCTCCGAGTTGCTTGTGTGGTACTTGAGGTTGTGTCTGCACTGCAGCACACTTTTTCACTGACTGGCGCCTTGTTTACAGCTCCTTTGTCTAGTAAATCTTCCCTATTGTTTTGTCTTTATTGGCTGTGCCAGAAGGCTACTGAGCTAAAGCACATAACCCCTCTCCTCCAATACTTAGGAACACTTTTGCATTGCTCATCCCTCATTTTAACTGGCAGTTATCTTGATGTAAAATATCTGGAAGTCTCAAATCACCTAGAATACTCAGGATCTGGAAACCGTATGAATTTTTGAAGCAACTATTCATTTAATAGAAGTGGTATAAAACTAGCATGGAAAAAAATATGAACTGTCTTAAGCGAGACAGTTCTTTTTTTTTTTTTTTCTCCATGCTAATTTTATTTATTTCAGAAAACTTTTCCAGCACAAAATCATGTCAGCCTGCTATCCAAATCCTTAACTGCTGGCTACCTGATTTTATGATAGGGCCTGTGTCTTTTCTGACGCTTTTATTTGTAATATGGGGAGACTCTAAAAGGCACATATCTTTATGTGATCTTTAACTTGATCTTTAAAGATCCCTTGTTTTCAGGAAATTTCCTAATGGAGTGGGTATAGAGGGCTGCAGGTTTTTCCCTTTGTCTGTACGTTTATACAGGGTGTAAACCAGATTTCTAAGCATCACGTTCACTTAGTAAGGCAAAAACTGACCTTTGCCTCTGAGCTAGCAGCTGGTTTCAGCCAGGACATCTGTTGCCGTGGAAATGGTCTTCCTCTGAATGAAGAGGACCAGGACAGTCTTGGGTGCATCCTTTCTGCTCTCAAATACCTGTATCGCCCAGCAGGCCGCGGTAGGTATGCCGGTTTGGGAAAGCGGAACAAAAGCTGCTGTGCTCAGCATCTGGGCAGCCAAACCAAGGACCTGTAAAAGCTTTTTATCCTCAGAAGCTTCAGCTGTTGGCAGTGTGACTTGGAAGGACAAGTGTTTGCACACCGCATGCTGTCTACACTAAGCTTGCAGGGAAGAAGCTAAATTCCTAATTTGCCGAGCTGTTCTGAGAACTGGGAGCAAGGAGCCACTGTGAGCTCTGAACTAAAGCATGATTAAAAAACCCCAACATATTTGTTCATATTTTGATATTTGAATAATCAGGCTCTCTACCACTCCAGTGTAAACCAAAAATGATAGTTCTAATTATGCTTGGTTTAACAGGTTTTTTTGGGGTTTGTTTTTCCATCTATGTCCCTATATTGTTACAGGAATCTTTCACTATTTTTGTAGCCAGACTGTGCTAGCTGTCAATACTCTTCAAAGAATTGGCTGAGTGTTCCTAATTAATAGGCTGTGCTCCATTTGAGAACTAGTCGAGGCTAATGCTTTTGGTGGTCTTTAGTTCTTCCTGGTAGAGAGAAGTCGTAAGAGTCAAATATCACAGACTGTATTGTTCACCCTTAATGGGGGAGGCAAGTCTAATGGAGTCGGGTGGAGAGCAGGAAACCCAGGTTTGCCAGTGCTTTATGGCTCTCAAGCTTTAGGTAATGTACTGCAGCAATTTATTTTATTTTAATGATGGAGAAGGTGAAACATGTAATTTTTCAGTCATTTCACACATGCCATTAGCGACATAATTTGAAAAGATAATGATTTACAAACCACCTGCTATCTGGCAGATGCTTAAATATTGGCACGTGCATGGAATATGGTATGAAACATATCTGAGGGTTTTAATTGCCCACTAATGTAATAGCTTATTTTCTCCTAGAGAATGCTTTCTGTACAGGTTAGTGAGGCAGAGTTGCTTTTTCTTTTGAAGTAGATCTGCTGGGGATGTTTTTTAATAGACAACAAACAAGGAGGACCTCTATAGATTTAATCTGTCCTTTTCAATTATTTTTATACTAGCAACTTTAAGATGCTAGTTGGCAGGAATTTCCTGCAAGATGACAGGAAATGAGGAAGAACATCAGGTTTGTAATAAAATGAGACCTTGGAAAGCAATCTGAGAAAGATGCTCGTGACATGTCTTAATATATCAAGAAAAACAGTGATTTATACTTGATCTAAAATGTGTTGAGGACCTCTGATCTTCTCAGGAGTCCTTGAAAGTCAGGAGTAAAAGTCATGTTCACTAGAAGGCCCAAGGCATCACAAATCGTATGCTAAGCTCAAGGATGCAGTGGTGGCTACGTTATCGGTGATGCTTTCAGCAGCGCAGGCTCCAGAACTTGTGGCTTCAGAACTTGTAGTGAGTGTTTGTTATTATTTTATGGATGCACATGTACCTTTTATCCATTTAATAGTAAGGAGATAAAGCTGGAGTTGGTGCCGTTCTATACCCAAAGTGCGACATCTTGATCAAAAGAGGATGCTTTGCTGGGGAAGAAAGCCTTCAACGTGAGTACCCTTGGAAAGATTTGTACCCTCATACAAATTCAGTTCTGAAACTGCGTTTTCTTACTCCTGTTCACTTTCAGTAATAAGTAAAAAACTGTCATACCCCCAACCCAGAAAACTCCGCACATAAATAAGAAAAAAACGTAGCCACTGTGGCATCATAAGCTTGTGAAATTGCTTAGAGGTACCTGCATAAGCATCCTAAGGCAGAAACAGCACCTGGACTATTAATTTTACATGTGGACCAAAGTCAAGTGGAGATTGTGATCTTGATAAGGTGTATTTATTATGAATATTTGCTATGATTATAAAACGTTGCAACAGTCTTGCAGACAATAGGATTGTAAAATCAAGGCCAAGGTATTTGTGAGGTACGTGCTGGAAATACCAGACAAGGAGAATTTGCTTTAGCCACCATAAAGGATGCGATCTTGGCTGCTAGTCTGAGCAGATGGAAGAGGCTGGATATTTTAGTTAATTGCGAAAATTATAACCTACTAGGGCACAGCCTGTGTGCTCAGTGAGAAGGAAGGAGCGCAGTCTTAGATGGCACTTAAACTAACTTGAACATCCTTACACTGATGAATCTAATGCAGGCTGGAGATGCCCAGGCTGACTGGAGAGAGTAATCACTCCACTCACTTCTCTCTAATGCGGGCTTGAAAATGCATCGGTTTAACTTGGGCCTGCAAATTGAGGCTTTCAATGGTAGAAGCCAGTTTTCAGTAGCTTTTCTGGTAGATATTTTTCCACTTAAAAATACCTCCTTTAAGGAAGTAGATGCAACTCTACATAAACTAAGCTTGAGATATTAATTACTCAAGCAAGAGTCGGGATGTTGCAGCATGAGCTGGGCACTCAGAGGAGATCTGGCATGGTTAGGATGGAGGTAGGTTAGGATGGTTATGATGGTCATGGTACCAGCTGCGCATCGCTTGCACGGCTTGAGTTTTTTGTGGGCTATTTGGGACGGACTAAGGCCACCGAGGAGCAGAAGCAGGAGGAGGACAGGGCCGTTCCTTTTCCTGTTATCTTTTCCTGTCTCTCAAGGCCCTGTACTAGATGAACTAGATAATTGTTTTTTTTTTTTTTAATTCAAAGTTGCAGTAATATACTGGAAGGAATGATAACCGCTCTAGGTTTTTCAGGGTTGCTGAAAATGTAGCATAATTTGAACAAAATGGATTTTAAACATGAAATGTTCTTGTATTTATCCAGCTTACATAAGGACTAGAAACCTTGCTAAATTTGTCTTGGTATAAATTTAAAAAAATGGCTTGGGGAAACATATGTAAAAATGGAAGTGTTAACAATCCCCCAGATTTTCCCCTTGATGCGTGAGGGTTTCACTTAATTCATACCCACTTCACTTGCAGCCTGGTTCTTTCTCCTCAGCTCTCTTATCCATAATTTTGAGTGATTAATGATTGAGGTGTTATTTAAATCACCGAGCCTTCCTCTGTCAGAATTTTTAACTAACTTGCTAATGGAGAGTAAAAACCAGAACAATCTGTTCTTTTTTTCTTTCTGTTGAAAAAGTGCTAAAATTTTGGAAATTCCTGTTCCCTGCTACAAGGGCAATGTCCGCCCTCCCAACGAAACCAGAGGGATGTCTTGGAAGGAGTGATAAATGTAAACATTTGCCCCTGGCAGATAAGCAGTGTCGAATAAACTGGATTTGACAGCATTGACGAATTTACTGTGTTGGATTTGAATGCATTAGCTGTGGTGAGCTGTGGAAAGGTTTGATAATGTCGTGGCTTTCAAATTATGGTCTTACCAAAGTGCTTAACAGATTTGTCTACTGTTTCATGTCTGT
The DNA here is from genome assembly GCA_008658365.1 of Alca torda. Lineage (NCBI taxonomy): Eukaryota > Metazoa > Chordata > Aves > Charadriiformes > Alcidae > Alca > Alca torda. The sequence goes on along the minus strand of CM018087.1, from coordinate 6,716,809 downwards.
AAATGACTACATAATTTACACGTTTAATGGATGTTAGATTACCTGTCTGCCATTAGACTCTTAGACTAGAGTGAATGAAAAACAGAAAACAGTATTTTCCCAGGCCATAAATGCTTACTTAACATCAATGGCACAGATGTATCATACTACATGTCACAATGCTGTGGCTTTGGAAAATACGGATAAAACAGATGGTTATACCCAGCCGTTAACTATATTTAAGAATTTTGATCTATTACCACAGAAAGGTGACTTGGAAAAGCTTGTTTTATAGTCATTGCATGTTAGACTGACGTTCAATCAAAACAGTGTTGTTGAACATTGATAACCTGGTAAGATAATCTCTGCTATTCATAAAGGTGACCTTGAAAAAAAGGTTTCTTCACTGAGGCTGCTTCATTTTTCTCTCTTGTCTAGCAATAAAGGAAGCAACAGAAAATAGCGTAGCATTTATTATGCAATTAGTAGCACTTAAAATCCTAAAATGAACATTAGAGTAGGTTGAACATACACAGAGAATAATGCATTTTAAAATATTTTGGGCTATGAAATTTAGTATACAGGTAGGACTAGACCGGTCTTAGGGACCTAACTAGTTATCATCTTTCTCATAAGATCACTTGAAAAAGCCCTAAAAAATTAGTGGATCTACAACGAATAAACTCTATAAAAGGTAAGCTATAAACTTGCAATAGAGTTCCATAGAAATATACTCTATATCTAATAGAGTATAATAGAGTTTAATAGAGAATTTTTTATATATTTTTCGAAGTAACATGTAAAATTAAGAAGAAAATTATTCCAAGTATGCAAATTTATAGACAACCTTTCTTTCCTTATTGGTATGCAATTAGGACTCCTCCATCTGGATGTCACATTGATACATCATCTAAATGATGTGCATTGATGCATTCCCCACACCGTCTTCGCTCGGCTCCCCGGCCTCTTGCGGCAGCTTTACGTGTGCCATTTCAAGACACTTGGGGAAAGTTAATTCAGGCTGGCGGCAAACTGCTGTTAAACCTTTCAGCCCGTGAACTGAAACTCGTGCTGGACTTCTCATCCCAGTCTGGCCATTTTCTGTTACTTAAAAAAACCCACAAGCTCTATTTCGATCTCAAGTTCTGAAGCTGCCCTTCTTCTTGGGGCGCGTGGGCAGCAGGTGGCCTCGGTCAGCATTGGGTTTGCCACCAGCAGGAGGAAAGAAGGTTGAGTTGTTTTAACGCAGAGTTTTGGTAACAGAAATCAGCCTCGATTTTTGATGGGAAATATTTGCCTTTGTACTGATTATGGCACTCTTTCTTTCATTGTATTTGCTGTTTCATTTGCTTAAACGAGGCTGATAAAGATAGTATCATTCCTTAATTACACCCTGCCAGCTGAAGTTTTTGTCGTATGTCCACGTCCTTAATAAAGCATACGATAATTTCACTGATTATAACCCATTATTCAGTTCTCTAATATCTGAAAGCTTTTTAACTCAAATGAGGATTTCAGCTTCCCCAATCTATTACAATTTTCAAAGATGATTTACCCCCATATTAAACAGGCTTGTAGTTTGTGTAAATATAATTTATACAAGTATTGGAGGATCTGTTATACTAGTTATTATCTCTATTGTCAGTATAAAATGGAAAGACCATGGTATAAATAAGAATCAGACCATGTAACGTAGCCTACTGAAAAATCTTATTTAATCAAGTTCAGTTTCTGTTAGGTATCCTATTTCCCATTGTGTATAATTAAACTTAAAACTAACTGTCCGCAACTATAATGTGTAACAGCAAAGATAAATTGCAGTCTTGAATTTATTCATAATACACTATTTACTTGTAATAATAATCTGCCATTTATCCATAAACAATAAAATTAAATTTAATTGTTCATCGAGATATATTTTGCTATAGTGACTCCACTTACAGTTCTCAGGACATCGTTACATAAATCCAAACATTTCTAAGTAATGTCTAAGATATCATATAAAAAATTAATAAGTATGTGGAAAAATAATTAATTGTAAGAAATACTAGCACATGTTGAAGCTGGCATTCTCAGTGAAAACATCTGCTTGTTTTCATTACAATGTTGCTACACATTGCTAGTACTCTGGTTTTTTCCCTTAAATTATATTTTTCTGTAGTAATTTTAGATAATCTTTCAGTCCAAGTTTTTATGGGGGCCATTATTTCACTGAGGGAGGAAAGAAATACAACACAGCCATGATAATTTAGCACTACATTAACCAGCCTGTCCGCTGTGTTACAAACTACCGCCAGGATGAATGTGCCTCCAAACTTTCTTTTATTTCCTTAGTGCCATCCCAAGTCTGGGAGATGCACCCATGCCTACCAAACAGCGAGGGAGAGCCTATTTTGAGTTGGATTCATCATCTTTAGGGTGAGGACCAAACCACCTTGAACTTACTGCGGAGCCTTCGGTTGTCATTTGAGAGAGGCGCTGATTTCAGGTAACGTTTCTGCTATAAATTCCAAATCAAAGAAACTACATCTTGATTTCTGGTCCTTTTCTAAATTAAAAACAAACAAACAAACTAGATTTTGACTAGTGTAATGCAGATTTCCTGTTACTTAGTATTTCACTCTTTCTTAGCCACTTTAAGGACCGTGGAGCTACATGGTCAATAACTGTAGAATCATAGAATGGTTTGAGTTGGAAGGGACCTTGAAGATTTAGTTCCAACCCCCCTGCCCTGGGCATAATCATCTATCCTTCTTTACCTCCAAGTGAATGAGTCGTGCTGCACAGGGACTGTATTGATGGTCCTTTGGAGCATCAATGACTTTGCTCTCTGGTTTGCCAAAGCAGAAGTATTCCATAAGTTCTGTGGTGTATTAACTGTCAGAAATGACATTGCTCAGAGCAAATAAATACGGGCTTTTCTATTGTTATAAACCATCGTTGTGAAAACCAGGTCAAATTGGTGCTCGGTCATATAAATTTCCATCTGAAAAGTAAAACAGGCTTGCTCAAGTCATTGGACAGATATCTGGTGTACCAACCTCTTTGTTGGTGTTACCCTCTTACCTGTCCTCTGGCTTGCTCAAGGTGCATATGATAAGTGCGACATAGTCACACCTCTGTAATTTTGTGTTATAACTAACTGATCAAGGTTGTTAAAATAATTTCTCATGTAAACATTTATTTCTTGATGCCCTATTATTCCGTCACCTGGTATTCGCTATTTCATCTGTGTTAAAATGGGTTTTTGGATGCTCAAATTTGTCTCCAGATGTGGAAGGTTTGTGCATCTTGGCAGCCAGTTTGTGCTCTGCTACATGCACAAAGCTGGCGACAAAAACTGCAGGGGAATAAACTGAAATGATTCTTTAAAAGTTTTTTGATGAAGCACACAGAAAATGTAGGAGATTGTTGAGATTCAACAGCTGTAGGCTGCTGGGAAGATCTCACCAGAGCTGCTCTTTTGCCAAATAGTCAAGCATTTTGCTCTCAGCAGCTCTCCGTGATTGCGTGTGTGCTTGTCCTTCCCACTGTCAAGCTTCTGTCTTTAACAAAATTGTTCGCTGTTCGCATCAGCGTGCATATTGCTCATCTCTCCTGCTATTCGTGTTCTCCACCAGCCGCCCCTGCTGTGTGCGATGGCTGCCCAGCCCTGCCAACCACTCTGCGCCCTGCTTTGCTCCTTCTTTCTGCGATACTGCTGTTCCTCACAGGTCCCTCAGCTTTACAAAACTAGCTGGTGTTACTGGGTGGGCCCCAGTTGTGTATGAAATGCAACATAAATGAAATCTCTACAGCACGCCTATGGGGCCTTTTTTACTGAAATACTCTCTGTCTCTCTCTACCAGGTGCTGAAAAAGCATCCCGACCCGTCTGGCTCCCTTCAAAATCCTTGGCAAGAGCTGCTTTTGCTTTAAATATCACACTTGTCTTTACGAAGGAAGAAAATTAATAAACAAACAAACAAACAAACAAACAAAAATCGAAAGCAACCCAAAATAGTGAAGCATTTGCTTAAGGTTATGAACAAATTTAAAAATCTGTGTACCAGGACCAAAATAAGTGACCCTGGATGAAGAAAATGGCCAGCAGAATTTTTCTGGGACATTTAAGAGTTTTCCTATGTCGTGCTCCTTTCCAAATAATGCAATTACTAGGCATCTCATCCTTTCCCCGCAGGGCTGAAGACCAGGCTCTGCCTGCTGGAGCCCCACAGAGACTGGGTGAAGAGTGACCTGTCCTGCGTTACGCGTCTGATGGCAGGCAGACCAGATGGCCACAGCCCTTGCTGAAAGCCCAGGTAACGCTTGCAGGGAACATGAATTCGAAGTGCCTGTGATGGAAACATGAAGGTGAAGTGCCTGGGCTCAGAGTATACGGGGCCTCATGCCACGTCTGAGCTGATCAAGAGTGCAGGAAGCATTAGTCGGCATCAAATGCTCAAAAGATGTCCTTTCACACACGTCAGGTTGAACATGCTGTACATCCCTAAGCAAGCACAAAATGAGGATAAAAGTGCTGAATAGAAAGCAGCTGTTATCAGTGTGCTTCATGTTGCACCTTTCGCATGCAAAGAAATAAATTGGATAGAATGCAGCACCTACTGTTGGAGGTGACAATGAAATGAGCCACCACAGGTGTTCTGGTTTTGTGTGCTGTCTGTAGCTGTGCAGTAGTAGACTTGGATTCACGTATTTTCCTTCTTTTTCTATTAAACCTGAATTTAAGACCTTATTTCATGAACTTACCAACAATAAATCAATCATAAGAGCTGACTGGACAACTTCTGTACAAAGCAGTGGTCTATTGAGTTGATGGTCTTCTTAATGGAAGCCTTCTGTAGTCCTCAAGACTTTGGTCACTTTCTGAAAAAGAAAGACAGACACAAATTTACAGTCTGGCTTTGTTGTAGCTCCACATTGAAATTATGGTAAAACATCTCGGATATTTTTACAGTATGGAATTATGTCAACTCAAATTTCCATATTTCCTAAGCTCTCATGATGGGCAGTTGTTCCCCACTGCAGTCCGTCTTTGCGTAATGTGTGTTTATATGAGCAAAGTCTCAAAAAAGAATATAAAATCATAAACTCCTGAGCAATATAAGTTGGACAATATATTAATTCTGGTATTCCTCACTTTTTAAGGCCAGTAATAAATGTATCCGTAAAATCTGTAGAAATGTTTATAATAAAGGGCGTTGAGCAACCAGCTCCATAATTCGCTCATGAAACTGTTTTTAAGACCTTGATGGGTTTCTACTTAGGGCTCTTAAATTATGAGAGGCTAAATAATCTTCAGAAAAGAAGGTAATAAAAAAACAAGTGGGAAAAGAAAAAGTATGACCTTCCAGTACTTGCATACAAGCAAGGTGGATGAAGGCATGGTAACCACACAGCTGCTATTCCATGCGATGACAGTTTCTCCATTGTAGAAATATCAGGGATAATCATCCTGTTCAAATTACAGTTTTTAATTTAAGCAAAACTTTTTTTCTTACTGAGAATATTGTTATGCATTCATATTTTCGTTTTATTAGTTTATGTATACAGCTACTAAGTTATTTGCATGTTACGGAATTTTATTTTATATTTAGCAAATGAATGGCATCCAAGCAATTTTAGATTTAATTTGATCAATATTTAATGAATTATAATTATCATTACAACTCAAGTTTTGCACTGTCATATATTGCTGCATAATGTTTAATCAAGGAGAGAGAGAGAGACTAAAATATAACTGGAAAACAGCTATCAAATTAGTGTTAAAGAAACGTAGCTGGATAATTAACTAAATTACAGAGGTCTAATTTAATAATTTTTCTAGTTACCACTTTAAAATTTAATTCCAAGAGCTTTTCCCTAATTTATATTTTTAAATATCTGCAATATTTATTTAAAAAAATACACAGAGAGCAAAACCACTTTGTGGTATCCAGGTTTGAAATCTCTGCATCACTAGCAAAAATTCCCAGGTGCTCTGTCTGGAAAAATGGGAATAACATTTCTGCAATTTAAAAAGGAGATCTGCCTATATGGACAGAATAGCACAGTCAATAGACTTTGCTTAGACATCACTAAGAGACAGTTGTGTAAATACTGTGGGAATCGGACAAACCAGTTAAGGTTAACGTATCTGAAGACAGTGCAATGGGTCATGAAAATCCACGAAAATTGTATGTTTAATATTAGACCTCTTGTTCCACACACTGAACATATATTTTACTCAGAAATGCAGGCGATCGTTTGTATTTAGTAATGCCAACATGATTTCACAAATTTTTTTGGTTAAGTAAAACTTATGAATGGTGAAACATCTTCTCTGGTACGGCACTCTAGCTCTGGTGGGAGGTGTCTCTGGCCATCGTTGAACTAGGTGATCTTTAAGCTGCCTTCAAACCCAAACCATTCCATGATTCTATGTGTTGAAAGGTGTTTTGAACAGGAAGCCTGGAAAAAGTGTAAAAATTTCTGTTTCACTTTAAAACAAGGCATTTAAAAGTATGCAGTTATGGGTTTTGGAAAAAAATTAAAAGTTTATGTATAACTATTTGGAATAAATGATATGCTTTTTCTTTCCAGGTGTTTCTGAAGAAGGTAACTCAAGACTCGCCTCGTTTGACACCATGTCTACAGACAAGGCTGAGTTACAAGCGCGTAGGTGCAACACCCCTCTGCTCTGCAGTGTGCTGCCGCCTTCACCGCTGTTTGCGTCTTCCACGTGAGTGCCGGGCTTTTGCTGTTAGCTGAAAACTAGACAAAGATGCTCTTCACCCACACACTTGTGGGTCTTGTTTTTTTCTGACAGCGACAGATGACTCTATATAATAGAACATACATTGAAACCCCCAATTTATTCTCTTTCTCTAGACAATTATTTGCTTACTTCAAGTGTAAAGTTAGACAACTTAAGGCTAAGAGTAAGTTCCAAGACTTTACCCATGAGGGCAGTTTACTGTGGGCACACCTTATCTAGAGATGTGGTGAAATTTGTGCCACCTGAAATCCTTAGATCTGATTGAATACGTAGCTAATATATAAATACATTTGTGCGTTCAACGTGAAATTATAGTTACAGGGAGGGAATTGCTGAATGAAATTCTGTGGTCTTCAAGGTGTATGAAGTGCCATTTGGGTTATAAAAATGAGTGCGCTCTGGTCTTAAAGCCAGTAAGCCATAATCACACGGCCAACAGAGGCATGAGCTAGCTGTCGATTGAGTCTTGCTTTTTGTTGATATGCCAACTGTGTATTAGGTAGAACAAGTGAGGTGAGGGATCTTGTTCTGAAGATGGCAGAGAAAACTATTTCGGTAAATTGTTCTGATTTTTTTTCTGATGTTTTTAATTTAAGAAAAGTTTGTGGTGTTTCGTATCTAATTTGAAATTTATTTGCGGCCAGATAATGAATGTGTTGTGGTAAAAAAATCTATGTTAAACACTGTCAGTTACAGCTAAATGGAAATGAAAGTATTTTTAGCTTAACAGTAGTTTTACTTATTTGAAGACTTTCATTCTTTTAGCTCGTGATTTGGAATGCAGTATGGGGTACTGGTCATGCGTGATGATTTACCATGCTGTACCATCCAGTTTTATTTGGATTGAGGACTGGAGGTGTCATTTAGCCTTTTAAAAACAAATTAAGAGTATAAAAATCTAAAAGCAAAAGACAAATGACATTCAAGCCCAAAATGTTTATCTGTGTAAAGGTTTTAGTGTAGAGATATTGTACAGCCCAGCCTTGCTTAATGGTTTCAGGACTGGACTCTTAATTTGGTTATTTTTTTCATAAATCATGTTTTAAAATATTGTTCTTATTATTTTCCTGATGTCATAACATTTTCTTGAAATGCAAAAAAATGCCTAAATTCTAATATTATTAATATATGCAAAATACAACTTCTGTATGTGATGCTATTCATCACATCCCAAATTAATCATCAGGGACAGAACCTGATATCTCATTTCAAGCAAAGACCAATAGCTCTTGCGCAAATTAAATCATCTTTCAGAATTATTTCATTCTGAAAAGCTAATAATTCAATGGAAATGGATTTTTAGAGGAAAAAAACCTGAGTGTGTTATAGAATCTTTCTGTAGGGTTCTCCATCTCATACATTAACATTTCATTCCACATTTTAAATCAGAATTTGTTGAAAAATAATTTACACTGTTGTTGTGAGTGTCACAGTCCTTTAATGTTTCTGAAGTGATAATAACATGATTTGGAAACTCAAGGGAACATCACGTAAATCTGATTGAGACAGAGACAAACACAAAGGAAGGGATGGATACGGAGCAGGAAATTCTCATTTTTGCAATGACATTTTTATCTCATCTTTTCCCTCCCCTATTCTACTTGAGAATAGCACGGCCAACCACTTTACAAAATAGTGTGCAATCTGCGGTTCTGTTACCCTTCCCACCTGGTATGAAGGTTTAATGGAGAGGGGAAAATGCATTAAAAGCGTATTTATTTTTAACTTCTCTGCTATAAGTAGTAGATAGCTCGTGGCTATGCAGCGAGGGGGAAAAGGACTTGTGTCTGGTACTGAAGATGGGAACAAGGGAGATGTTGTACTTAAAAGGGGAAAGGCTCATTTGGGATACTTTTTGTTCCAATAAGTGTTTACAACACTTGCCACTTTAAAGATATGTTGGCCATTTAAAAATAAAACCCGTATAGAATCTTTTTCTTTTTCTTTATTTATAAAGCAGGTGTTCAGGTATGCCCTTCTGAAAGGAGCAGGAGCTGAGCTCAGCCGCGCTACCGTGTGTTGGATGTTGTTTCGCAGTACATGCAGGCTCTGCTGTTGCAGAGGCTTGCGGCTGAGTCTTTGAATTGCCAACGCTCATAGAGTCATAATATGCTCAAATAGCCAAAAGAGAGGTTGTTTTGCAAGTTTTCAGAATATATATATATTTTTTCTTTATATGGATTCCCTTTTTCTAAATATACTTATGCTTCTGGAGGTGCAAGAAGTGTGATCATCATGAAGGCTCATGCTTAATAGGTCTTAGTAGGTTTGCCTGTGCCCCCATGTCGTCCTGTGTGCTACCCTGCCCTCCTGCGCCCGCCCTGTGAGACCCACTCACCCCTCCGCTACCTCTGAAGGAGCCGCAAAAGGTACCTGAGAAAAATAAGTCTGTCCTCAGTGGGCTTGGTTTTGCTCTCCAGGGACGTCTCCTTCCACTGGGAAGTTCTCAGCATCGGCCGTTGGAAAAAAGGATGCAAAGTCCTGCTCTGTTAATGCCAGGATGTCTACTTTGAGATTAAATTTGCAGAATAAACAATGTACTGAATACTTATGAATCTTTTCAGCACAGTCCTACCCAAGACATAATTTGATCCATATGCTTCATTGAAGTGACATATTAATTATTGATTATGCTTAATGAATATGCTAATATGCAGAATTCAGGAGGTTTCTGCTGCCCTGCTGTGCTCTCTAGGCTCTCATACATTTTTTAAGAGGTGTCTGTAGGAGACAGTGTCTGGGCTTACGCCAAGGCACCATAATGAAGACCACATACAGAGTTCAAGGGCTGGTGCCTGTCCTTCAGGAATAACATCAGAAACTTCTTTTGTCTGACAGTTGTTCTTGAAATTTTAAATCAGATTATTCACTTTTTCACTGTGTAAATGGGGTAAGTTATTAGTGTTTTTCCATTCAGCTGGGGACATAAAATAAGGTTTGACCTCGTTTTCCATCTTGTATCGGGGGGAACGACGAAAAATAAGTGTAAAGAAGTTCAGGCCAATGGTCTAGTCAATAATATATTCAAACTTAAGCACTCCTTCTGTATGCATTTGCAATGAGACTACAAAAGCCATTAAGTCTTTCTTTCTTCTTGCTGTTTTTAATACTCAGGTGAAATAACCAATATGCACAGTGGAAACAAAAAGTTTCTGCAGATGAGGCCTTGACTGTGGTTTTGAATATGGCCTCCAGCAAAGGCTGACGTTTAAATTGCTTCACTCTAAAGAGCCCCAAGGTGCTCTGCAGCATCTATGGGGACCTCAGCAGATGCATTCATAAACCTTTATGGTTGAAACCCTTTATACAATAACACATATTAAAGTAGTGACAATTAATGTAATAACATAGATTAAAATGGGAATTAGTCTAGTGTGCCAGGCTTGAAAAAAAATGTGCTATTGTAAGACTTTACAAACGTGAGACAGAAGTGTGTCTTGAGATAATGTTACCATGGGCACTCCATGAACTGATGAAATATCAACATTGAAACTATTAGATGGCAAAGAATAAAAGCCCCTCTTTTATTTTTTGAATACTGAACTATTTTATTTCAGCAATTGTTATTTTTCTGTTGTTTTTCAAGTGCTAGCAGGCTCTCACAAGTAAATCATAAATTAACTGATGCTAGAGCTGCAAGCCAAGGCCCCATGAGAAATCAGACAGTACAGAAAGACTTGACCCCTAACTGTGTATAAGCACAGTCTGTGCATTCGTGAGCGAGTAAAGAAGTACTATAAAAAGGCAACAATATCGAGTCACTTCAACAATCAATTTTTATTATTTATAATTCTATTTCAAAATCCTTTAGAGAGTTTGGGAAAGTCCTTCCTTTGCTGGGAATTAATTCAAATAAGTGCAAAGTCCCCCTGTGAGGATGGGACTGTCACTTTTTGGAGTGAGTGAAGAGTGTGGATTCAGGGCTAGTGAAATGCTGATGTGTCGATACATGAAACTTCCATCAGGAACATGAGCTGGAAGCTGTGGCCCTGAAACCAGAGACTGTTTGTTGCATCCTTCCTCCTGGTGCATTTGGAGAGAACCTGCTGGCTGCGGGACGTCTTACTGATGTGCAGCAGGTTCACCCGTCCTGGAGGTCCAGAGTTCAAGTACTCTTGAGTTACATCCTTTTCCTACGTCTGTCTCGTTGCATTTTCCTGTGAGGAGAAGGAAGGATTTATAGACAGGTTTTCAGTGTTAGGGATGTCTGATCCATCTTAGAAGCTTACACAACTGATTGATCCTTACAGGAAGGCCTTGTGTAGAGTGAGCTTAAAGAATAGGTCGTAGAATTTTAATACAGCTTTACGTGACAGGTTTGTATATTACAAATTTTAATTTTAGTGCAAACCAAAGTACTAATATGTAGCATAAACATGAAAAGATATTTCCTCCCAGATCCTGGAAACGCAGCTGACAACATCTGTTAGAGATCTCTGCAGTTTGTAAACAGGAAATTACATTATTATAAAAGAATAGGCTTCAGATATTCTAAAGATCACAGTTTTTTTCCATAGCAGAGGAGCAGATAAGATTCCTCTTTCAGCCAGGCGAAAACATTTCTTATTCATCCATCAGTTGTGCAAAAATGGGTAATGTGATGAATTAGTTTAAACTGGCCTAAGGTTTCCTGTACGTTCTCCTCTTCTCTTCAGATCTAGCGTAAAATCTGAATCTTTTATGATCCCTAAGCATGGTCTCAGGGCACATGAATGCACTGCTGCTAATCATCTCTTCGGCTGCAACCAGAATATATTGCTGCCAGTGCCATACTATACCACGGTATGGTATCCCGCACTGGTGGGGGTGATATGATATACCTTAGGTGGTGTTCCATAGTATGGATATCTTTGAAGGGCAAGTACTTTTTCTTGGGGTTTTGTGCAAAGACCATCTACGTGAATGGTTTTGCAGAGGATGCAGAACATCTTGCTGCTTTGCTGACTGGATACATTCTTCTGAAAGAGCATGCGGGTTTCTTCTTAAGTGATTTTCATTGAAAAAGTAAGGATTGTTCTGGCTTCTGGAACTGGATGCCTTAAAGAAGACTCTCCTGAAAGGTTAGGGAAGAACGCTGATTGTTATTATCTATGCTGTCGTGGTTTAGCCTCAGCCGGCAACAAAGAACCAGTCACCCCCCCCCCCCCCCCCCCCCCCCCGCCACAGCTGTGAGATAGGGGGGAGAATCAGAAGAAAAAGGCAAAACTCATGAGATAAAGGCAGTTTAAGAGAACAGCAAAGGGAAGAGGAAAACAACAACAGTAACACTGAATGTGCAGGACACCATTATGGTCCCACCGCTCATCAACTGCACCTGGGAAGGCCCAGCCCGCTCCCAAGCATCGACTTCCCGCCCCCTCCCCTGGCCAGCTTCCCCCCTCCATCTGCAGACTGGGCATGGAGTCATGGTGTCAGTCACACGCTGTGGAATACCTGCGGCCCTGCCAGCCCCTGTCCCCAGCGGAACTGGGACTTAGGCTAATCACAGCGAGAGTTTCCACTACCTGACGAAGTAGCACTCTCTACCCTCAGACCAAGAGGAGGCAACACAAAGGATGCTACATTGAACTTGGTTGAAGTGAAAGGCCTCTGCCTTGAAGGTAAGCAAGAGAAAACTCCGTGTTTCTGTGGTTGCTCCTGGGGGTCAAATCAATAAGTACTCTGGTTTCCTTGCTTGAAGTTCGTGCTTTCTGTAAGGGTGTGATTTTGCTTTCAAAAAGCCTTAATTCTTCTTCCTTGGGAAAACAAATTTCATCACCAACCCATAAATAATCACAGGAAAAAATAATAGCAGCCTAATTTACATCTAACCTTTCTTTTTAATGATTAATGGATACTATTTATGTAAACTGTTTCTACATTCCAGTGTGAAATGAAATTTAAATTGCAAATTTTGCAGTGGTGTATTTTAACTGGTGACCCTTTCCCCAATCACGAATTAAAAAAAACCCAATTACATTTGTAATAAAGATGCTAATGCATTTCTTGTTTTTAGGGCATGTAAAGTTCTTGCTGCCAGCAGTTTTATTTTCCCTGTCGATGAGCCAATAAAAATGTATTTTCCAAAGTGCTCCAAGATATGTGCATGTGCGCATTTAGGAAAGCAGCTAAGGAGTAATTCTCAGCACATCTACTTTGCCGCAGCATTCACGGTCAAGTTAAACCTAGTGCATGTTGAAGGCTCCGTTGTTCTACCATTCTGCAGAGTCAAGAGCAGCCCTTTGAAGAAACGTAGGTTTTCAACACGTGAGGCATTGAACCTTCACACCAGCCAAAGGGCTCTTCAGCAGTCCTGATTACTCAGTCCTTCAAGGCTGGTGCCAAAGATGCTCCTCTCTGCCCACCTGCAGAGGTCTAAGTGCTGCACTTCGCTTGGATGGTCCTTCATCCAGGGCCACCAGGAGCAGCTCTCGGCTTAAATGCGACCCAGGTCCCTGGAGACTGGCCTTCTCTAACAAACAACTCATTTGAAGTAATTTGCATTCTGGACAGCTTTTGATTTAGGGTCTTGGAGGCAGTTTGGTCCCAGCCAAAGTGTACCTAATAAACTGTGGTATCTTTCCTTTGCTTCTAATTGAGTTCAGAACACTTTTGGGGGGTTAAAATGAGAAGGCATTTTTGTAACTCATTGTTGCTTCTTTTGAACTCTTAGAGAGGACACTGAAGGAGTGGAGAGGAGGGAGCTGGAGTGTTTTCCATGTGTCTCATCGTATTCAGGACTGTATTCAGCTGTGACTTTCAAAGGCCAATACAGATCCACCAGAACCCTCTTGAAAAGCCTGGTGGCCACTGCGAGCTGTACAAACCCAACTGAGATGGAATTAAAGCCGAGGTGCTGCAAAGTTCTATGAACTTGTCACACTTTGAGGATCTTGAAGGTAATGAGGACAAACAGGGACTTTCCAAGTGTGTGTGTGGGAAAAATTACAGCAGAACAGGGTGCGTGTTGCTGCTTTAGGGATGCTGAGCTTCTGAAGGAAATATGGACTGTGCTATTCAGCTCGATGTATTTTCATCCCCAAGACAGCAAACTAGACAGAACCACATAAAACCTACTTGAACTACTTGAGAAGTCTTATTTTTTTTTTTTTTTTGAGAATGCTTTTTTTTGTGGGGGGAGAAGCTGTGTTCTATTTTTGTAGCAATGTGCTGTCAGAAAAGTGCAGGACCAAATGCCGTTTTCAGTTGTGTCTATACACACTGTCCGGGGGAAGTAGAAAGGTGATAAGGACAAAAAAAAAAAATAGACAAGTATACAGAAAGTCAGAGTTTCGTTAGTGCATAGTGCTGCTTTCTGACAGTGACAGGAGACGGAGCGAAGCGCTGCTCGTGCACTGTTTGCTGGTCTGTGTGACCAGCGGTAAGAAGACATCTTTTTACTTGTAGACTGAGCAACCTTGTTCTATGAAACATGAAATGTAGGACCCCTGGGTGTCATTTTAAGAGTTGCAATGCAGAATAAAAGAGCATTTTAATATATACCTACTACTATACCTGCTACTATACTAGGTATATAAACCTTCTCAGCAATACTTCTGAAAACTGTGACAGAGATGAACCCCAGGAATTTCAAGCTGTAACTTTTGCCTTGGCTTCTAGGAGTACCCATTTGTTCCTGACTGTGACAGGTCTCTTGGGGGAGGGAGCACCACTGAGTGGTGGGAATCCACCCGATGTGGAGCTGTGGATAGACTGACCGGGCCAATAATTTAAACAGCGCAACCACCTCGCTTTAACTTGGGTGAAACTAACTGCTCGATGTCGCAAATGGCTTATCAGATGCTTTGGATGCTGTAGGTGGCTCTTTGGAGTGCTGTTGATGGCATGGGATCTCGCTGGCCTGAGCACCCACCAGATCCTGGGTGCTCAGGCCAGCAGTTACCAGCACCCCGGCTGTGCCCAAGGATGAACTGGATGCTGCTTGTGTACAATGCAGAGTCACTGCACAATGACTGAGCAACCCTTGTGTTCTGGAAACCCCGAATCTGGGCTTGGGGATGGAGGCTCTAAATCCGGTGTGATAATCTTGGTGTAGAACATCAGCATTTGCATTTGTAGTTTCTGAAGTCCAGGGAAGCCCAGTGTTGGTGGTTTTGCTGGATCATTGGCAGGTGCACTATATGCACTTACTCTTTCGTAACTTTGCTTAGCTCTTATCATGCAATTTGAAAGCTCTGAAGTCTCAGTGCTGGCTGTAATCGCTTCTATCTGTGACATGATATAATTGGTTATCCTGACAATTTATTAGCATATAACGTTGCCTTTGTACCTCCACCAGCCTTGAGCCCTGTCATTGTGTGTTTTTTAGAGTTTCCTGCTATTGTTCTGGCCAGCGAAAGCCCACCTGACCTTGCTTCTTTGCTTCATGTCTCTATGTGAAGACTGACTTAGTCTGATCTCTCTTTGCTCACAGTACTATCTTATTGCTTATTTTCCCATTTAATTTTTATCTGGAGGTATTGTGTAGTTGCATTTAAGAGGTTGGATCCCTTCAGTAATTCATTCTTACCGCTTATTGTACAGGTGACCAAAGCATTCAGCTCAAGGGATAAGAATTCATACAAGGAGCGATGCTCTCGCTGCCTTTCAGAGCAGGCTTCTGTGTAACAATAGGTTCAGACCTTTCCTGACAAAGAGGCACCAAATTGATTTAATGGACTGTTACAGCCACAGACAAGGTTTCAGATTAGAATAAAACCACTTTTTTCACCCTCAGTTACTTCACCGGGGAGGTTAGTGGCTTTTACTGAACGTGAACTTATTTCTGATGGTATTAGAAGTAACACGACTGAGTTTGTAAATGAGCATGGTTAAATGGAGTCTGTAATACATAAAAATGAAAGTTTGACTATTTCACCTTTACTTTAATGAAGGTATTCAGGCAAGGTATTAGTTATATTGCTTAAACAGTTTTGGTGTAATACAGCACTGAAGATGCTGCACTTGTTAGCTTGTTGATTGCGTGGTTGTGTCAGTGCTAATCATGACTGACAAATAATTTAAGCAATGTTTCTAACTCTATTAAAGGATATATTCCAACAACCACAAAATCCTCATCTGAAAGGCAAATTCTGTGTGATACAGCCCACTGAGAATCTTTCCAAGCTGTGCACACACCAAAATGTTTGTTGTGCTCTTGGATGTGAATATTGACTTTTAATTTACCCTTTAAAATTAAGATCAGGAGAAGAGAAAACCTCTTCTAAAGAGTTTTAGCTCCTTGTTATTTAACCAATTATCAGTATACGCTTAAGAAAACACCATGCAACATCCCTCTTCCGTGACTTGTAATTTACCTGAATGGGGAAGGGAAGGCTCTGGTGGCAGGTTTATTTTTGCTTTTTAATAAAATTATTGATTTTCTACAATCTGATCTGTTGCGAGAGAAGAGACTGAAACCATTGCCTGTTTCCACCCCTTCTAAGTAAATGTTTTGAAGGCATCATACTCTCCCTCTCTATAACCCTGTAAATCTTGCACAGCTTTTCATGCGAGAGAGGGGCAGTGTTCTTCCTCATCCTCACATGGGGCAGAGCAGCCAGCCTCTGGTGACTGGGACGGAGAGGAGGGCATCCACGCACACACCCCAAGGTGGACACTCTCTGTGTAAATGACCCATATCACTGTTTTATTGCACTTAGAGGCAAAAAGTGGGGAGGAAAGAAGGGGGTCACAGAATCACAGACTGGCCAGGGTTGGAAGGGACCTCTGGAGATCATCTCCTCCAACCCCCTGCCAGAGCAGGGTCACCCAGAGCAGGTGGCACAGGAATGCCTCCAGGAGGGTTTGGAATGTCTCCAGAGACGGAGACTCCACCAATTCTCTGGGCAGCCTGTGCCAGTGCTGTGCCACCCTCACAGGAAAGAAGTTCCTCCTCACGGTGAGATGGAACTTCCTATGGTCAAGTTTGTGCCCGTTACCCCTTGTCCTGTCCCTGGGCACCACTGAGAAGAGCCTGGCCCTACCCTCTTGACACACACCCTTTCAGTATTTATAAGCATTTATAAGATCCCTCCTCGGTCATCTTTCTTCCAGACTGAAAAGACCCAAATCCCTCAGCCTTTCTTCCTAAGAGAGATGTTCCAGTCCCCTGATCGTCTTCATAGCCCTTTGCTGTCCCCTCTCCAGCAGTTCCCTGTTCTTCTTGAACTAGGGAGCCCAGAACTGGACACAGTACTCCAGATGTGGCCTCCCCAGGGCAGAGCAGAGGGGGAGGATGACCTCCCTTCACCTGCTGGCCACGCTCTTCTTGATGCCCCCCAGGATGCCATTGGCCTTCTTGGCCACAAGGGCCCGTCACTGGCTCAGGTCATCCTGTTGTCCACCAGGACTCCCAGGTCTCTTTCCGCAGAGCTGCTCTCCAGCAGGTCAGCCCCCAACCTGTACTGGTGCAGGGGGTTATTCCTCCCCAGGTGCAGCACCCTGCCCTTGCCCTTGTTGAATTTCATAAGGTTCCTCTCCGCCCAACTCTCCGGACTGTCCAGGTGTCGCTGAATGGCAGCACAGCCTTCTGGAGTGTCAGCCACACCCCCCCAGCTTTGTGTCATCAGCAAAATTGCTGAGGGTGCATTTGCTGAGGGTCCCTATACTTAGAGAAACATTCGGTCCTGTCTGAGAACTGGGTTTGCTGTAGACACGTCGGAGTTACCCAGGGCAGGTGGTCTGCCTGGTCCCTGGGCTAAGGTGGGAGGACGGTGCCTACCTGCTTGGATGCAGCTTTGGGGGCGCATGGAGGTTTAACTGCAGGTGTTTGGAGAAGATTTCTGCCATCAAAGGTGTGTGGAGGAACAGCGTTGTTGCAGGATGTTCCCTCGGGGAAAGTCAGAGCGTGCATCTGGATGCCAGACTGCTTGCAGTTTGGGCACCTCTGACTCTCCTGCTTTTTTGCTGCTTTCATCTGCAGCCTGAGCATGTCCCATCCCTCAGCGCACTGCTCACCAGGTGTTGTAAAGCATCCTGTCTCATCCAGATATGACATTTCCTAGAGAGGGAAAGATTTTCTTGTGCTGTCCTTGGGGAATAGACTTTAAAACCATTTGCAACCTACCGAATTGCTATTATTTTTCTCTAGCCGTGTAGAGCACTTTTGCCAAGAAAACTGCCTTCCTTTTCTATTACTATATGTGATTTTTTGTTAAAATATTTATCTTTTTAAAGCACAATTTAAAGGTCCCATGCTATGAAATTGTATGCCACACCTTCTGTTTAAGTACGTACCATCAGCAGACAGAAAACTGCAGGAGGAGACAACGGAGACCCAAAATTCTGAGATTTATCTAAATTTTTCTTTATGTCTTGAAGTAAGTGGCAGGTCCGTGATTGCGGTTGGAGAGGTCCTTGAGGAAGTTTGTATTTACATGTGGGCTCATTAGCACACTCATTTCTGATGGAAATATACAGCTGGGTGGAAACAGGATCCTTCACATGACGAAGAATTCCCTTGGGAATTATGCTAACGATGTCAGGGAAGTGTAAAATTAGAAGGTGTTGGATGATTCAGGTCCACGAACTTCATTGTAGTTTAGAACTACCTTCAGTCACAATTGCCAGAATCATCTTCTAAGATGTGTTGCTGAACACAGATGTTGAGTCCGACATCTGGCTTGGAATTTGTGGAAAGCCCTACATCCCACATCCCTCGGATGTATTAAACGCAGAAGCTGAGCCCGTATGATTTGGTTTTGTTTGTTTGTATGATTTTTTAATTTTTTTTCTGCCAAAGGTAAAATTGAGCTAAGGCAGAAGCTTGTCTTGTAGGCACTGTATTTAAAAAACGTTCAAAGTGTCTGAAACAGAAATTAAAACCTGAGCATGAAAAGCATTAGAACAACAGTAGTGCAACACACCGCATTCAAAAAGCCAAACACAATGACAGCTGCCTTCATGCCTCTTAAGAACACCTGCATCAGTGGAGCGGGCTGGACAGGAATGTTTCAAAAGGACAGTTTTGAATGCACTTCGGTCCTATTAATTAAATCATCAGCTTAATAACTCTGAGGAGGGATGTAGGCTGTTGAAAACCTTGATGGGTGGTGGAGCTTGCTGTTCTCTTGTCATTTCTAGGCCTGTCTAATTTCGGCTCAGCCTGCCTTATCAGCACGTCAGATGGAAATCAGATCTCTCGCAGAAGCTGTATTATTACTGTTTTGTTTTTAAGCCGACACGAAACCTGACAGTTTTCTGACATTTTTCGCAATTGGGGGCATGGAAATTCTAGACGGCAATGCTTTTCTGCACAAAAGCTTAACACACTTGACGTGATTTTCTATCCCTCCTTTTTTAAGAGGCACATAGGAGCCAAACTGAGATGTTAACTTCCACAAAGAAAATCAGAATCTGCCACTTTTTCTTTTTTCTTTCTTTTTTTTTTTTTTAATCTGAAGGATCAGATCCTCAATTTCTATAAAGCGGCTTCAGTTTTGCTGAAATGTGTTTGAACATTCATCTTGTTCCATAGCTTCAGTGTATGCCATATTGCGCAAGTGACTACAGATGGACAGCTTCATACCAGCTTTTATTCTTATTTGCTAAGAGGGTAGCAATTTATGCTCTTTTTGTTCATAGCAGAATAAAACTGGAATTAATCACTGCTTTGGCCAAACAAAATTTGATAAATTCAGACTTTGAATAGCCTATTTTTCCCCTTTTCCAGTCCTTAATTTTGCTTTTGTTTCGTTCTCACTCTGCAGTGCAGTAACATCCTCAGCTCTTCATGGGTAAAAGACGATCCAAGTGTTTGGGGCATGTTAACTTTACTGATCAACTCAGATAATGAAGGCTACAGGCTTTGAGAGGGGGGTCAGTGCGTCAGTGAGCCTTCTAGGGGACATTTCTGTGCTACCCTCCGTATACCACTGTTTCCCCTTTTTCTTTTTTCTGTGCATTGGTGCATTTTCACTAGTTTTTGTGAAATAAGTCACAGTTCACAGCAATGTGGAATTACGTGATGGACGTTGCTTGTTAAAGGGATTCAGGGTTATAAATATCCTTGCAGCTATGCTTATTTTGGCAGGTTTTTAAAAAATAACACAGTCTTTTCCTACTAGCAGGTCTCATCATGTAGGACCCTTTGCATTTGTGTATCGTAAATTGTAAATAGACAAATACTGTAGAGCTGGATGCATATGATCAGGAGGCAGGACTTTAGAAGTCTTCCAGCAAGCATTTAGTTACCTGCACAAGGAGGTTTCAAAATAAACTTGCTTTTTGTGGATCAACAAGTCCTGATGAACCTAAGACAAGAAGCACTCAGTAAGCAGACAAAATTCAGCATTGCGGGAGCAACGGACAAAGCCATTGGAGAGGGGTGCTGAGAGCCAAGGAGAAGAGGCAGGAAGGTTTAGGGAGAAATTGGGGCTGGAAAGAAACAGAAAAATTCAGTGAGGGTTCAGATGAAAGAAGAAGGATTGCTGGGACCGTTGGGACTCCAAGGTGGAAGGAAGGGATTTCATTTCTCTGCCTTCTGCCCATGCAGCCTTCCAGTTCTACGTCCAGTTGAGTCCCAGGGCTCGCTGCCTTGTGCTTCCTGGAATGCTGAGAAGGGACTGAGAAGAGATGGGGAAAAAAAAGAGCTGGAGGGAAATCTGTGGAGAGAGAGAGAGAGGGAAAACAGGGTAAGATTGGTGAGAAACTCTGGGAAGGGTTTTCCACTCCTGTAAGCTGGTGGGGCAGGACATGGTGGCATCTCCTGGGGAGTCTGTCTGCCGTAGCTTTGCTTGGAGGTCCCACGGGAGCTGGGTTGGGGGGACAGCTATGGGACAAAAGAGCTAGGGCTGCCAATCCGCATTTCATCAGCTAGAGGAACTGAACTTGTGAATTATGTGTTATGTACCCAAAATAGGTTGATTGGTCCAAGAAGCAAATTCATGGCATGAAGTAATTTTTTCTGACTTCACCAGGAACGTATTTAGACAGTTAGCTTTTAGCACATAAACCACCTGTGAACTCGGATTTTATTTTTTTTAATTTAATGTATATGCTCTTTTAGTAGTTTTAAAATTTTTCCTTTTGAAATGCAGCAAAAATGCATCAAAAAAAAAATCTGTCTAAGCCTGTGAGATAAGCTGCCTGTGTGCTGGTTAATCCTCGTATGTAAATGATAAATAATTATAGTTATTGGAAATTCAAACTGCATATAAATCATCATTAGGCTCATCACTTGTATTTTGTTGCTGAATTATGAATCTGGGAGAAATGTTCTCCTAGCTGGTAGACTGAAAACTCCCATAATGAAATTCCATGGTACAGCGAAGATTGTTGCCAATAACACAAATAATGTGTTGTAGCATCCTGTGAACATGAAATGGAATACAAAACGTAACAACTGAAAGGTTGGGAATGGCTGTTCTCTGGTAGTTGGTTTATATTTTATAACTATGGGAACTAAATCAATATCATGATTCTGTATGCACAAACATTTTCAGTCTCGTTACAGAATTCTTATGAAATATTCAGTAAACCAGAGAAAAGACAGTAACTTGAGAGGTTCAGGATATTTTCTTTGCTCTAGATGGAACGTTACTTTAGAGGATTGAAAAATATCCCACAGCTTTTTTTTTCCATGAACTGCAACTGTGCGCTTCAGAAAATAAGAATAAAATCCGATAGCTTTATGTAAGCATGTTAATCACGTTAGTGAACGAATACATGTAAACACAGTGACCTTTAGTTAAATGAGGCGATGGGTTTGGGGGGTGGTATCCCAGCAGTTAGAGGTCACAAACTCAATCTAGCAAATGTGATTTGCGCAGTCAGTTGTCTTCCTTAGAGCTCCTCAGGGCTTGCAGTTGCAGGATAATGGAGCTTAAGGGCTCTCCTGGGTACAAGTGGTCCTGTCCTCCACGGTGCGGCATTCCACAGCCCTGTGTCGCTGCCACATAGGTCTTAAAAGGCTTTCGCACTATGCCCTGATTCTGCATCCTTAAGTGCCCTCCCGTCTCAGGCCTTGTATTGTGATTTCAAAAAAAAAAAAAAAACCCAAAATCCAAACTTTGTATTAGGACACGCTCTTTTCAAACTGGCACATAAATTGGCTTTAAATATGTGCTTGAAGTAAAGCATTTTAAAATGAATTTCTATTGCTGTAAAGAAGAACGGAAAGCAAGTTTTACTGTGGGTGGGAATCTAATTTGTCACCCACTATCCCAGGCACTTAGGAATATGATTTGTGGCCTACGTGAAAAATGGAGTTGTTTCATGGAGTAAAGCTCAATTTTTTACTCCAAAGACCACATAATTTTGTAGCTGCTTTTCTGAATAATAGAATTTCATTTTATTCAATTAACTCCATTTTACAGTTGATCTTACCACTTGGTTAGCAAACTAAGTTATTTTATTTATTACTCTGTTAAACAGAATAATTCTATTCCTATTTCTGTTCCATTTCCGTGCCATTCATTCCAACTCTTTAGGTTGCAAGGGGATTCCTGAGGTCATCTGCTCCTTCCCTCACTCCGAGCACAGCTAATTTTGAAGTCCCTCTAGCTTGCTCCGAGCCTTGTCCACTTGCTTTCTGAATATTTCCAAGGATGGAGATTCCACAACCTCTCTATAAAAGCATGAGATTCCCACCCATGTCCTGCATTTGTAACTTTTGGTCCCACTCTTCTGAAGGACTCAGTAGAGCACTAAGGAGGTCGCAAGAACAGCCGCCTTACGCCAAGGAGGATTTGGTTTTGGTGGATAATACAGTACAGGGAAGATGAGCCAGCTAAAAACAATTCGTATTGCAAAATTAATCCCTTCATTGACGAATTAAGTGACTTGTCACATGAAAACTATTGTTTTTTGGAAGAGTCTATAAAGGACTCCATGGAGGAATTTATTAAATCCTGCAATCATTAAGACCTATAGAGTAGTCTGAATCTTTTTCTCCTTTTTTAACTTTTAACGTTAGAATAAAATTATTTGCCTTTTCATTTCCTTGCCATTACAATTTCAGGAAAATGTTGTAGAAAGGTAAGGTGGGTAAAGATACACCAAAGGACAGTTGTGGTATTTTTAGCTAAAGACTAGTGTCCACCAATAGGTTTCAGATCCGTTTGGCGAATAAAATTCGCAAACTGTGCCTAGACTTGATCTAAGTGAGCCTTTGGGTAGTCAGGTGAGCTGTGAATTTTCTGATCTCCCTCCAACCGCTCCTGCCTTCGAATGTGTTCATACAGAAATACATTTTACTTTACAAAACCTCCAGATTTGATTAATTTATGCAGGTATTGATGCGGGAATGAAGCCACTTACCCAACAAGAGCAGCAGAACACGTGTACAGCAGTGGGCAGTCCTCTCTGCGCTGGCTTTCGCAGGCAGTCTCTGAAGGGCTGCTCTTTTCATATTCAATGGTTTTTACAGGATTAGCTCTGGTTGCTGGAACAATTTCAACTCACTGTGGCTACGGCAATTGCCTTCTTTGGAATTAGTTTACAGAATTTTCTACTGTGAAAGACACAAAGGCAGTAGACTGCATTGTTTTTGAACTAAATATAGCGCTGTACTAAGTACAGGTTTTCTCCAATGCAGACAGGAAGGTTCCAGAAAAATCAAACAACCCAAACTCCTCCATGCATCCCCCATCCAGATTTCATTGTAAGACTACTTTCTGTAACTCCTGTTTTTAAATAACCGAGAAGTTGCTGCCTTAAAACCAGTGTGGATTTCACATATCAGCTGAGAAAGCTTCTCGGCTCCCTTGCACTCTGCTTCCTTCCCATGCTTTGCAGGAGTCTTCAGTTTGGAGATAAAAGAAACCTCACCTAGTGCCTTCTTTCAAGTAATGAAACCTAATTAGGATCTCTGTTAAAATTCTGAGTGTTAGCCAGATGGCAGAAGTCCTCTAGTGCCAGTGATTTTTTTTCATTAAGAGGTAATACCATTAGCTTTTAAAGAATGTTTCCTTTAGACATTGTTAGACATATTACAGAAAATAAAAAAAAAAATAAATAAAAGAAGACTTACGTAAGGCCATTGCTGTAGTTTGATTGCTTCTCATTTTTCTTTAATTCACAGTTGGCTGCTACAAGGTCTTTATCCTTCAGCCCCTACAAAAGGCAGAACAATATTATACGTGTACTTTATTATCTTCCTTTTAAAAAAAATGCCCCAACCCAGCTCTCTTCCCCTGAAGTTAATCGAGACAGTCTGAACTCCTTTTTGTCTGTTCTCTGTTGTGAACACACTTTGAAGGAGTCCTTTGGTTCTCATTTTTAGGTGTTTTGTTGATATTTTGGGTATGTTTCTTTTTTTAGCTGTATTCATCACATATTCCTCAGGTGACGTGATAAAAGGGATCGCTGGGAAGCAGTCAAGACAGGAGTATTTTTACTGCATACCTAGCTTATCAGTATTAGATTTCTTCCCTCCCTTTAAATCACAGTTTGCCTTGTAAGCTTCTATTGTGTAACATTTTAGTTGTAAAACCAATCTGATTCCCTTAAAAAAATGTTCATCATGGCTAGTTGTTATCACAATTGCTGTAATTATGCAGGTGAACTGGTTTGCTAGGTTGTCTACTTTTTTGTTTTGTAAACGCTCCAAAGATTGCGGCACCTGTCGCCATGCCCTGGAGACAAGAGCCGTGATCTTGTATGGTCTACGAGGAGCCCATTGAACAACAGGACACCGCAGGGCTTTACAACCTGGAATAGCTGTGCTGTGAGAGAATCACAGAATCATAGAATGTGTTGGGTTGGAAGGGACCTTTAAAGGCCATCTAGTCCAACCCCTCTGCAGTGAGCAGGGACATCTTTAACTAGATCAGGTTGCTCAGAGCCTCATCCAGCCTGGCCTTGAATGTCTCCAGGGATGGGGCCTCCACCACCTCTCTGGGCAACCTGGGCCAGTGTCTCACCACCCTCAGTGTAAAGAACTTCTTCCTAATGTCTCATCTAAACCTGCCCTGCTCTAGTTTCAAACCATTGCCCCTCGTCCTATCGCTACATGCCCTTGCAAACAGCCCCTCCGCAGCTTTCATGTAGCCCCCTTCAGGAACTGGAAGGGGCTATAAAGTCTCCCCGGAGCCTTCTCTTCTCCAGGCTGAACAACCCCAACTCTCTCAGCCTGTTCTCATAGCAGAGGTGCTCCAGCCCTCTGAGCATCTTCGTGGCCTCCTCTGGACCCGTTCCAACAGGTCCATGTCCTTCTTGTGCTGAGGGCTCCAGAGCTGGACGCAGTACTCCAGGTGGGGTCTCACCAGAGCAGAGGGGGAGAATCACCTCTCTGGATCTGCTGGCCACGGTTCTTTTGATGCAGCCCAGGATGCCATTGGCCTTCTGGGCTGCGAGTGCACATTGTTGGTTCATGGCCAGCTTTTCATCCACCAGTAACCCTAGGTCCTTTTCCGCAGGGCTGCTCTCTATAACGAGGATTGAACTGACCCAAGTGCAGGACCTTGCCCTTGTTGAACTTCATGAGGTTTGCACAGGTCCAGCTCATCCAGGTCAGTCATTCTGAAAAGCCCCAAACAATTTTGATGTTCTTGAGTGTCCGCTGTAGGGTAACTTCAAGGAGAGGAGCAATAAACAAGGTGGGGACAGAAACGTTTTGTACTGCTCCAGTCATCTGGGAGAGGTTGTGTGTTTACATCTGTTGTCACTTCTGAAAAATCTTTGCCTTACTATATGTATGTACATATTCATATGTAATTTCTCACGAATCTTTTTAAAGATACTTTTTCACATAACAGCAAAGGAAGTGTTTATTTTTACCATAGAAATATTAACAACATTTGGATAGTTATTCACAGCAAGTAGCATCTTATTTACTCTAGTGCTGAACTTGCCAAAGTTTTATTTTGTCATAAAAAATTAACTGAATAGGTACCAAAAAGCAAGACTCAATAGCATAATGATCAAACCCTTTTGATTTTGAGTTTTCTTGAGAAAAAGTCTTAAAATATTTAAAAAATAGATGTTTTCCAGTGTATCTGAGTGCTACTGACCTGAGACAAACCTTCCATCCTGTGGATCATATGCACTTCCTTACCTACAAGGTGAAGAAACTCTACCTTCTGTGAATTGTCCAGCATGGAAAAGACTGTCCTGATCATTAACCACTGACCTTTTCCTCTTCCTCCAATTTGATGGAGTGTGGCTATAGGTGATAAACATTTCCCCAGCTTCCGCCTCTAACATGTCCCCTCCATTTCTTGTTCTCTTGACCATCTTAGTTTTTAACAACGATTCTGCCACTGCATTGTAGAGGGGAAAATATTGCTGTCTGGTGGAATTAGAGGGGATCAAGAACTGTATGAATGATCCAATCAAAGTGAGTAAAAACTTTGAAAATTGGTCCTGTGTTCATCTTTGCTGGGCTTTTTCTCTGACAATATGAAAGGAAATTATAAATGCTTGTTGAGACAAGTGTTATTCATGTTCGCCATTAGTGGCAATTTGCTGGCTGTACTCCTAATTAATCATTCCTTTAGGCTCCCATTTAGTTCCTGACAATTGCTAACACACGCTTTCAAAAACTGCACCCTATCGACTGACACTGTTTGTGGGTGTTTTCTGCAGGAGAGGATGTGGCCGTGGTAATGCATTCCACAGCGCTTTGAAATGAATTCCCAAGTGCTTCAATCACTATTCTCCGCTCTAGGCCAAAGGCAAACATTGTTCTTACTGAATGAGATGAGGGGTTTCATTTACCAGCGACGTGATATTAAAATACTAAGATTCTATTACATGGGATGTATTTAAATGAAATGGTATGAAAGTGGAGATTGTATAACTCTCTGCATGGAATAAATCTAGTTTGAAGTGAAAGGTGTCCATGCTAAATACTGTTATCTTTCCACAGTGTTCGACTGCCGCTTGCCTTTCTGTGGGAAGCAAGAAGCAAAGGTAGTGACCCGCCCTGTAGTGCAACCTCAGCAAACGTGAATTTGATTATACAAACAGGAGAAGCCTGCAAGGCTCTTCCCTGGCTGCGTGCAAGAGAGGCACAGGGAAGAGCAGACACTTCTTCCCTCTAAAAGTCTTTCAAATTGTACAGTAATTAGCTGAAATACCTAAATAGCCTTTGGAGCAAGGAATGGGGCTGGGCAGGACTCAAATGAGTGTGTCAGCCACTGCCTTGCAAAGCCAGGCCCCAGCTTGCGTGGTCTCTCTCTCTTTGTGCCCGGTTATCTTGAAGGGTTTTTTCTGTTTTGTGTTGGACAAGGTGAAAATCATGCTTCCTGGTCCCTTAGTAGGATAGGCTTGATTTCACTTGGGTGGAATAGGATAGTGTATGGTTATTTTTGGTGTTGGTTTTTTTCTCTGTAGAGTCACTGACAAAAGTACTTCTCCAGTCATGAGTAAAGGCATGGGAGGAAGATGGGGTTTTATTTCAGTCCTCAGTTTCTTAGCTGGTTCCAAATAAAGGGCCGCCGAAGATCACTGGAGTTTGTGCAGAGCCCCTGAAGGTCTTAGAGTGCTCCTGACCTCATGCTGGGTCCTGCATCCCACACCTCCGTGTGGTACAGTGCTCACTTCACTTCTCTAAGACCTGGCCCTTAATCTTTCTGCCTGTGTTTCAATATACAGTTTCTTTTTATTTTTGTTTTTTGGTTTATCTCTTTCTTCTTTTTCTTCTTTTTCTTCTTTTTCTTCTTTTTCTTCTTTTTCTTCTTTTTCTTCTTTTTCTTCTTTTTCTTCTTTTTCTTCTTTTTCTTCTTCTTCTTTTTTCTGGTTTTCTCTGCTGTATCTAGGGG
This sequence comes from Alca torda, assembly GCA_008658365.1. NCBI lineage: Eukaryota > Metazoa > Chordata > Aves > Charadriiformes > Alcidae > Alca > Alca torda. The sequence continues at coordinate 6,689,390 of CM018087.1, read as the reverse complement.
CATTGGTCAATCCCGTGCCATGCGCTATCACACATTACTCAAAGCAGTAGGACTGGATAATTAGCAATACCAAGTGTACTGCTTCCCTAATTGATTTTCACATAAATGAATGTGTTTTGTTCATGGAGCTGTGCAGAGATAGGTGTTATCCTGACATGATGGTTGCTGAAGTGATGGACTTTTCTGTTGATCCCTCAGGTCTTGCCTGTCATTTGCAAATACATAGTGAAAGCGTTGCGGAGAAAACCTTCTAAACGTGACTCAAGTGTAAGTATGCAATGTAATGTAATAAACGTAATGGAAAAGCCGTGTCTGCCGAAGTCTGCAGAGAGCTTGAGACACTAGCTTGCAGTGTGAGGTTTCCTGTTTCCTTCAGTGGAGCCTCGTTAGTACCACAGCGGTAATTTCTTTAATGTTCAGCAAATGGCGTTGTGTTCCAGGAAAAATTTTGTTCTCAGGATACTTTCCTCCTTATTTCTTCAGAATATTATCTTTAGATGGTATTCTCCTAGAAACCAGACTCATCCCGTGTTTATGCTACATTCAATTACTACTGATAAAGATTTTTAATTAGAATATAATGGTTTTGTGTATAAGATACTGATTTGGGATGTGAGAGGCCTCAATTCTATTGCGGATTCATCACGGACCTGCTATTTACTCATCGGCTTATTACTTAATTGTGTCTATTTCTCCTCTACCTTTCATCTGCCTTGTCTCTCAAAGACCGTAAAAGTTTTAGGGAACGGGATTTTTTCCTACTGAGATGTATAGAGCAAACACAATGCAACCCTGATCTCACCAGGGGACTTCAGTCATTACCACGTAACGTTTATACTACTCATGATTAATAATATATTGCAGATGAGCATCCTGAAGCCCAGTTTTGAAAGTTAAAGCAGTTAGCATTTTCTGAGATAATTCAGATCTTAAAGAAAAATGTAGAAAATTGATTTCTCTGTGTTCCTCTGTTGACGTTGTGGTAACTCAGCTCCCAATCTCATAATGACTTGTCTGCAAATCTGAGCCTTCTGTTGAGCAGCTTTACTGATGAGTGGAGCCGCTCATGTTTGCAACGTTGAGTGTGTGTGTGAGTTATTGGAATAAAATATAAGAAATCATCTTATTTTCATTGTTTTGAAACACTGGTTTGTGACGTTGCATACAAATCTTCTTTGCCGTGTATAGAAGATTTCTGATTTCTGACCCTTACAAGAATGAGTTATTGCATGTACTATATTCTTACAACCAATTTATACTGGCCCTCAAAAGCGGGCATTTTTGGTAAAAATACTGTCACATTCTTTGTGTTAGCTGCCTCACTGTAAGAATATCGAAAGCCACATCATTTCAGATTTTCTTAGTGTCCTTTAATTATGTGCAAACCAGAATTAATGAGCCAGTTCTCTGCATGTGAAAGAAGTCAGCAGTTTTCGGATATTTCTGCACCTACACTTCACAGATTCTGACTGAGGTTAGAAAGCTACTGTATCACAAATTAATCTCATTCTGGAGGAGATGTCTAAGAAAATTAGATGATTACTCTCTGAGAATGCCTGCTTCTCTGCAATGTCTGTAGCAGCTCTGCAAGCAACTAGCTCAGATGAATTGCCCAGCGTTGGGTGGGATGAATAGCCTTGTGGTGGGCCACAGGGAAACTCCGAGAGCCTCAGGTCTGGATGCGCAGGATGGGTCAAGGAACCTTCCTCCGTGGCTCTGAAGACAGTTTCTTTCTGTGGCAGCACCCAAAGTCTGAAGTTTTCTTGTATTATGAGGAAGTTAGATACCGTGATTCCAAATAAAGTAATTTAAAATATTTCAGAGATTCTCAGTGAACACGATATGCTGGGTGAGGCAGGTAAATATATTTAGAGGTTTTTTATGTTTATAATTACCCCTTTTTTTCTGGTTTGGATGTGGGCAGTTTTCTGAAACTCTGGAAGAACCCTTGTCAACCCTATATTGTTACTTTGCAATCAATTATTACAGAAGGGACAACCCTGAATAGAACTCATCTAGAGGGCTGGGGCTTTGGAACAAGTACACAATTTGTCCTCGAGAACTAGTACTCAGTGTAAGACTTCTTCATGGAGCCAGAGATAGCAGCAATAGCCTATTGAAAACCTGAGAAACTACAATCAAACACATCTGGAAAGTCCCCAGTAAAGGGTGGCTTGGTCCGCGTGGCGCTAAATGATGTATTTCATGTCATATAGAAGAACTTCTTGTTTTCTGTGATGCTAGTAAATGGGGCCAGTGCAAAACCAGATTGTTTGTCCCAAGGCAAATTCTTCTTTTTTTAATACTTACTTTTCATCTTGTACTGGAACAAAAAGTTTAAAGTATTTGTAGAAAGAATAGGCCTTTAAAAGATCAGCAGGAAATCACTGAAACATTCTGTTTTAACTAGGTCTCATAGTAATCCATGCCGGCCTACAATTGTCTGATGTCTCCTCTGAGCTGTGATTTGAGTCGTGTGAGGATGTGAGGAACCACTCACCATGTAGCTGCGGCATTAGCAACGCTGGGTTACAGCTGCATCGGGTCAAGATTTGGTTTTGACTGAATGGTAAGTCTTTACCTTTCATTGTCTTTTACACTCCTTCTTTGAATTTTGGGCAGCTGAAGGTATGAATCAGAAGGCTCACGTCCCTGGTGGCCTTCAGGAGTGTCCAAGGAGGTCAGAAGCTGCAGGGCTTCAGCAGAAGCTGTTCAGTATAGAGGCAGGTACCTCTGAAATGCTTCTGGAGACTCTTGCTGCAAGGCAGAGCTAAAACTGCTTATTCACCGAGTCATGGAGGAACTACGTCCTTTTACAGTGATCTGGTAAATGGCTAATCACACGCACTGAGGCATATTTAATTGCCCTCTGAGGGCAGGAATCGCATGTGGACATCCCTCCCGTGATACTGTAGCTATGTGTTACTCATATGTGTTACTCATAAAAGGCATTGATGAAAGTTAGCCCTACTAGCAAACCTGTCAGGGGAACTGAAGTTTATGTAAGCTGAAGTTGCAAGTATCAACCTGAGAGTACTTGGTGTGCAACCTGAGCGGATTGGGAGGCAAGAGATGTTGTACCAGGTGCAAGAGGATCTAGATAAGGATGGAATGAGAAAATCTCAGACAAGGTTCCCATAAGACAAAGATAAGGATGAAATGTCTTACATAAGCCATCTCGTCATGACACAAAAGAGGATAAAGACCTGGCAATGACCATGGTGACCTTAATTGAAGCCTTTTGGAGTTTTATGTCATTCCATTTTTCCCAGACACATGTCTTACCTTTGAGTTAAAAGTCGCTAGACCAAACATGCAACTTTGCTTGGGTTCAGTAAATCTGTCCAAGTTGTTGCCTCTAAACCAGGCTGTGGTTGTTCTTTGGACAAGTCAGCAGCCTGGAACCTCCCAGAGAGCCTGTTGGCATTGCAGTGCTTGGGACCTTGGCACCGACACAATGACAGCACCACTAGAAGAGCAACAACCCCCCTGGCTGTTGCTGGTGATCACCAACAACCACGGCAAAAGGCATTAAATGGTCACGGCACAGCCCAGGTACAATTCACTACGGGATGAAAGAATGAAGGGAGTGTTTCAACTCAGGGTAATCTGATCTCAGATAGATTTCCTTTGATTTTCTTAATGGATTTTCTGTTTCTCAAGCAAAAATGATGTTTTGCCATAGGGAAAACGCTTGGAGAATTTCCGATCAGTGCGACTCGCAAGGAAGCTTCTTCATTTAATCAAATACTTGTCAAACACGCTTCACACACCTCTCACAGCAATTAAAGGAGCCATTTTCCTGAAGTAAGGAAGGCGTTTGGTTAGACATTATTTTAAATATAAAATATGACATGTTTTGTCAAGAGTATCTTTAAAATGACAGTCTTGCTTTATGCTCTGATTTTCTCTCTGTGATTGACTGGTTAGAGCTGAAATCACTGTTAGGGCAATAATTTAACTTTTTTTAAAATTAGTTTGCTATTTGCCTCAGATATTTTGCTCAATAGAAAAAACCTGGAAAATATTTTTTTCCTGCGAAAGGGCTACATATCAAAATTCAGACACCACCACAGAAAGGTGCAGTACATTTATGACCTTGTGTGATTAGTGATCTCTGAATCTAATCTTAAGGTACTTTAATGGACTATAATTATCTACAGTGTATAGTTACTGCCTTTCCTGAGATTGATTTAAAATTGCCTCAGGAGGCAAGTGCTGTGTAATTATCTGATAAGAACTAAACTTGATACTCTGACTGGAAACTTTTGGAAACACAAAAATAAATATAGTTCAGGACAAAACTTACTGCTGGCCAGCTTCAGAAATGAAATCTGTTCTTGCAGGCTGTCTCTGCAGCGACAGATAAAGAAGAAAAGGGGAAAAGCTTACAACCATTTTCGAGATATCAGCCTAATTTAGCAAACTTAGTGGAAGGTGGGCTTGCCCTCTGCCACGGATGTTCTTACAGAATCATAAGCAGAAAAGTGGAAGGTGGAGGAGAGACACGTGTGAACTCCTCTTACCCAGACGCTAGACAATAGGGTTTATAATAAAAAGCTCAAGGTGTTGGGAGATTGTGTTTATGGAAATTAGCGACTGCAGGAAGGGAGGTGGGTTTTGCAAACCTTCAGCAAGTTGTCCTCTGAGGCTGGGGTACATGTCCTGTGCCAACACCAGAGTTTCCAGAAGACAGCTCCCATCCTAATGTGATGTTCTCGCTGGAGTCAATAACACAGCGAGGACCAATGCCATTTCAGAGCTTCACCAAATTAATCGTATTTTAGTATTTAACATATGGTGCTGGAAGCAGTGCCGAGTGTAGCATGTTCTAGGAAAATCAGAACATCCAGTTGCTTTCAGATATATTTTTAAAAAATTCAACTTTCCTTACACGTTTCCTATTATTTCAAAAGTCTCTGTTCTTTGGACCTATCACAACAGTCAGAGATTCCTTGAGGAGTTTGCTGTCAGAGGCAGGATGGGACAGTAGACACTCTTTATGTGGTAACTGCAGTAAGAGTTTGCCAGTTTGTATCAAATTAATCAGATGTGATCTCAAGGAATAATTGATTTTGTTTTTCTCTAAGAATATGAAGATACATAGACCCCATCTGCACTGGGACAAGAACAGTGGACTTCAGGGTGCTGAGTTCGTGACTTATGCTTTTTCCTTTCCTTTTGCTTGCTGTTAGCCTGGCTTGGTTAGGGCTGAAACGCTGTGTTTAGGAAAATGGTGTGTGCTCATGAGCTGCAGAGCTTTTTCATGTTCAAACCTAGTCATGCCTCATCGCCCCGAGTGCATTGACAAGAGATTGTGCCAATGGTACGGTGCCGAGAGTAGATGTGCTGTGCCTCCAAATTCAGGAGCTGAGAGCAGTCAAGCTCAGGGCAGGAATCCTGTGCATGTCCAAGACTGTGGTTAAATGAGAGATATAATAAGAGATCACATGGAGCCTGGAGTTAAGGAAATTTCTTTTAACCAAATGCCTGCTTTTTTGCGAGAGCACCTTTCCACACCTTTTAGGTATTAGTGATTTATCTGCTGGGTTATCTAAATAGGTAATGACCATGCAATGAATAAAAACTACTCTATCTGCAAATCATGGAATATAAGAAATCACTGTGTCTTCAGGTTCAGACCTGTGGACAGCCCAGCTCAGTTTCGCGTCTCTGAGAGATACCAGCACATGATGCACTTAAGAATGATGCAACATTATCCTATGGCAGTAAGGAGGCCTTCTTTAAGCTGGATGACATCTTGGTTATCTCTGAAAGCGTCAGTGGTAATTTTGTAACATAAAAGCTGTTCTACCTTCCACCATGTAACTCAATTTTGGACCTTTTTTATGAAGAATGAAGGTAAATTAATCAGTGAAAAAATGGAAGCTGTTGGTTGCTTAAGGATCACTGACTCTGGCTAGATTACAGTCGATGTAGACAGGAGGCAGTCCCTGCGTACTTAATGCTTCAAAAAGGTAAATGTCTTAAAGTGAAAGAAGTTAAAAGATAAAAATCAGTTGAAAGGAAAATTTGAGAGAGCAATACGTGAATGGAGTTTGGAGCTTGGAGGGCCTTCCCACCAAAATGCTACAATTCAGCCGGGGGGGAAGAACCACTTCTAGTTTAAAGTCCATTGTAGTTCAGTGGAGAAGTGAAGGGAAAAATTAGAAATAAAAAGAAAAAAAAGCAATGCAAAAAGGGACAAAAAAGGAAATTACCTGGCAATGTGACATGGAATCTAAAAATAGTGAGAAAGAACCATGCCTGGCAGAAGGATTTTCTTATGTGGATTTGGAAGAAGAAACCTTTGCAGCGTCACAGGCCCACTGGTAGATGGAGATGATAAGATCTCTAATAGTGATTGGGAAATGGCAACACGATTAAATATTTAAAAAGAACAACCCTCCACATCAAAGCCCACACATCATCTGAATATTTCCAGCTTGGTTAGCGTGACGTCAGTTGTGGATCTAATACAGTATTCAATTAATACAGCACGAAAGGACGGGAATAGAACGAGCACCAGAGAGCACGGCTTACGGAAATAGGCTCTTGCCAAGCAAGACTTGTTTAATCATGATGAGATTACAAATTTAGGTGGTAAAGGAAGTGGTGAGCTTGATACATACTTAGTCCAGCAGACTTTTGTAAGGCGTTTAACCTAGTTTGCATTGTATTCCATAAAAAATGAGTGGTACTGTATCAGGGAAGTTCACATTTATCACATTAAAAACTGACCGACACAGCTGAAGGTGTAGTTACTGTAGAATAACCATTAGATTTTTTTTTTATTATTTTTTTCCCCCCTTAACTGGGGTCTGCACGGATTGGGAGTAGGCAGAAGTGATTCAATACTTTTATCTAGAAGCAGTGCAAACTCATTGCAGATAAAGCATCGAGATGGCAGAGGGCTGATGAAGTGGTAAATAATGAGGAAGCTTGGGAACGCTCTCGATAGCTTGACAAGTCGTCCCACTCAAAATGAGTTTGTTTTAATATCATCAAAGTAAGGTCAGGCGACGTTCGTATCTTTTTTTTTTTTATAACAATTGCTGTAGCTGGAAAAAAACAGAGAGTGTCCTAAGCTTATAGATATAGGACTGAGGAATGAAAACTAAACGTATAAGCTATAGGTTCTCTTCAGATCAGTGAATATAATTTAAAAAACCCACAAAAAAAAATAAATAACCCCAAACCCCAAAATCCAGAAGTAGTAATTCAAGGTTTCTCAGCAGCCCAGGTAAAATTTAAGCTTTGCCATAATGATGAAATAGATCCCCAACAGAGGGTGGGTGGAGCAGGGCTGGGAGAGGTCAACGGGGGCCTCAGGGGGCTGGAAGGGTCCACGGGACCCCTGTGAAGGGGCTCGTAGCAGCAGTTGGTGTGGGATGCTTGGTGGCATTTTCCTGAGGCATTTGGAGGTAAGACAGTGATGGCAAGTTGTCGTGGCAGTTGTTCCCTGCCTTCAAGCCCACTTCTGGGGCTGCTTCCTTCGGCTCCGTGGTCCCCCGGAGAGCGGGATGCCTGACCGCGGCTGAACTGCTCGGCAAGATGTAAGCTCGGGAGTGACACTGCCGTCTCACAGGGGTCGGCTGCTGGGGGACGCCAGCGAAGAAGAGTCTGGCCTCTTCCCACCCCGAGCTCCAGACCTGTCGTTAGTAGGGAAGCGAGCGTATTTCCTACTGCTGCGCAATGCGGTTCTGTGCGCTGGCTGAAGTTTTCACTGCGGGACAAATCTAAGCAGAGTTGCTAGGGTTTTTTTTGTTTTGTTTTTTTTTTTTTTTTCAAGATATATAATTTACTAGCTGTTTTGAGGCAAATGTCACTTTCTTTTTATATTTACGAACAGCTGGGGACCATGAGACAGCTGTTTAAGGAACTGTATTTACTTTTAGATGTAAACAAAATATTAAAGTGCCCTCCAGAACTCTCTGTGCTCACGCAAACATCTCATATTCTATATTATTTATATGCGTGAGTGTGTGGGTCGCTGGAGCTTGTTTCTGTCTGAGACATTGGCTCTCCCTGTGTGACAGGCTCGCTTCAGATAAAGCGACCTGCAGAGTGGCCACGCGCTTGCTGGAGGGCCACTCCAAAGGTGTTGTTATGGAAAAAAATTTCCTTTTTCTTTCCTCTTAGATGATGGAGGTGACAAAAAACCTCCTTAAAACATGAACTTTCCTTGCTGGGAAATACTTGAGTATTAAGGGAAATTAACGTAGGCATTTTGCACAACTTGGAAGAATGTGATGGAAAGATGCAATACTGATAAACTGGATCCTCTTCTCCTTACTCATGCTGAGCATCAGCAGACATGAGAAGACATGCTTCCTTTCAGCCTATTACATATACTCACTCCCAGCCTTAAAATTCTCCCTGAGTCATGCAGACTTTCCTGCCTACCTGGGAGATTGCCATTGACCTCTGTGCTGCTCCCATTTATTTTAAAAATACAGAGAAGAGGAGACTCTCTCCTGGAAGGTTAATTAGAGTGTTCAAGGTTTCTAGATCGCAACTCACATTTTCGCTAAATTATTTCATGTACAATTGCCTAACAACAGTCTTTCTAAGGGCTTTCCTTGGGCTTGTCCGAGGACTGGATGGGAGAGACATAGAGCATGTCTTTTGAATACAAAACAACAATTTGTCAATTTGGGTTAAAATTCTTGCAAATAGGTCTACAGATGTGTTAGAGACAGGTGGAGGGAGCGACTGAGTGATGACCTGATAACTGGTTCCAGAGGGTGTTCTCAGCGGGAGTTGCCCATGAGCTGCATCCGGGTGTCCCTGGGACTTTCCTGGCTCAAACCACAGGAATTTTGGCCTTTCACCTCTGCAATAACCAGCATGATGTTTTAGTAGCTGTCAACTTTCTCAAAACGCGATGAGTTTTTTAAACTTTCCAGCTTCGGTTGAGATCAGAAGGAGGGTGTAGATGGGCACTTCCCTATGGCATCGCAGTGCATCTGGTTCTGGCCATACGCAGCGACAGTGAAGAGGAGTGAGAGTAGTGGGGGCTGAATTTAATGAGGGGGCTAAACCACTCCTCCTCCATTGGCACTGGCGTCGCGGCAGGTGGGCTGTAGGTAGGGCTCCCTCGGATGAGCAGGTGGGAGGTATGGGAAGGGAGGTGGGAATGGCGGCACTGCGTGGGGACCACAACACGTCACGAGATGGTGCTTGCGGGAGGCGGAGGGCTTGAGTCTCTCCCATTCACAGTCCTTCATCACGCAACCAGCCAGAGGCTCACCTTCCTCCCTCCCATGCCTGCCTGGTACGTTGTGGCTGTGTCCATCTCAGGTGGTTTGTGTCTCCATCTGGGCTCCTCTCCTGAAGTGATGGACATGCATCTAGCAACAATATTTACTCCCCAGATACATTAACCTTATAACCTTGATGTTCTGAGGCAGCCGAAGCTTATATTGGCACATGATAAATTTGGGTCATATCCATATTATCAGAGGAAAATTTTTATGATTACACGACAAGATGCCAGAAAAAAACCCCAAACAATCTGAGACCTATGAAAATCAGCAGTATGTGCTGAGGAAAATCAATAAGTAATTTGCCCAGAGAATCCCAAAGAGAATGCATGTTTTTTGAGATTTAGAATAACTTTTGCTTATTGATTCCTAAAATCTCCTGAACAGGGAGAAATGTAAATACAGGGATCCTGCTCCTCTGGAGTTCAGTGGGAGGAGAATCAGGCCCTGAGCTGGCAGCTTGGGGATTTAGAAAGGTATGCTGTGCTGCTTAATGAAACTCTTTAATTAGAAAACTTTGTCTCAGCCTATATGTGGCTTGAAGGCAGTTTAATCAAACAGGCTGAATAATTCTTTCCAACCATTAAAGCTGATTGGTATTCTTAGCTTTGAAGGGAGAGAAACACAGAGACCACCAATAATGAGAACTGGACAGGATTTGGGGAGTCACCTTTGTAGGGTCTGTTTGAGTTTTTGTCTTTTGAGCAGGTACTTGTGCCTTCTTCAGGCAATTTGCCACCTTACAATCGAAAATTAAACAGAAATATTCATAACTACGTGTTTTGACTGGTTCTGAGTCAAGGCTGTGCAAAGCCAGAGTGTTAAATCAGAACTTACTTAACTCAGTATGACCGTGCATGTAACTATGCCTACTTTTAACCAGATTAACTCTACGTTCACGTTGGGGTTTTTATTTTCATTTTAGAAGCTTCTAGTTCTGTTGGAGAATGGACTATCTAGTGCTAATGCAGTCTGAGTGTCTTTCTTGAGAAAAACAAAGGAAGCATAAATTAAGAACCCAATTTTTAAACGCAGTTCTAGTACAATTTTAAGCGAAGAAAAACCTTTCCTTTTCAATGTAATTTGCTTGTAAGTAAAACTCATTTTGCTCATTCTCCCTCGTTCACACTGCTGGATATTAAAGGACAGGAGGGCCTGTCCACAAAGATGGACTGTCTTATACCTAAAATGTCAAAGGAACAATCTTGTATTATTTCTTAAATTTGTTTTATTTTTTTTTTGCATGTGCGACTGTATCCGAAATATTGACAATTCATGTGAGAAGGAAGTGAAAAATTATGGCAATCACACTTTTCTCTCTGTTCTTAAAAATGTCATTGTTTTTGCATTCCGGTTATTTAACTGGGCTTCCTGGCTCCGTGTGGTGCCTGATCTAATGTGACTACTGGGTGCCTCATGTCATCATTCTTCAAAACTCGGGTTCGTTTCTGTCACATCGCAGGACTCACCTCAGCTAGAAACGGGCTGGGATGTACCTCGGTGTATAACAAAGAGAGATGGTGTTCAAGGGACAACTAGGTCAAGGTCAAAGTGATAAAGCAGAGATTGCTGCATTTGGATTTACATCTCATCCACTGCATCTGGGAAAATGTTGGGGTTTCAGTTAATACCCAAATTCATGCCTTCCATTAGAAAGTTGAGACAGACATTTCCCAGATGAGCATTGCACCTGGATAATCATGGAACGGATACTGTGGTTATAAAGGAAGATTATTCAGAAGATTCGGAAGAATTGTTTTTAAATGGATCAATTCCAGCTCAATGCCATTCTTGTGGATTTTATAAAATTAGATCCCTAGAGTCAGATTTTTAAAAGACATTAAGTATCAAGTACAAAAACCTTAGAGGCGGGTTTTAGAAGTGCTCTGTGACCATCAACACAGACTTTAACCCTGTGGGCATGTTTTGTGAAGCTTGAAGTTCAGCATGATGGATATTTTTTTTCCTTGTGTGGCCCTGACTAGTTGAAATTTCCTTCGTCACTGCTTGCGTCCATTGCCTCTTGTGCTTTTCGCTGCACACGTCTCAGGACTGCCTGGCTTCTCTGTTAGCCGAAGTCTTTTCTCCAGGCTGGGCAGGGGCAGCTCTCTCAGCCTGTCAGATGTCATGTGTCAGATGCTCCAGTCCCTTAATAATATTTGTGGCCCCTCACTGGGCTCTCCCCAGTATGTCCATGTTTCTCCTGTACTCTGGAGGCTAGACCTGGACACACTGTGGCCCCACCAGTGCTGAGTAGAGGGGAGGGATCACCTCCCTCGACGTGTTGGTAACACTCCTCCTAGTGCAGCCCAAGACGCCGTTGGCATTCTTTGCTGCAAGGCCACGCTGCCGGCTCCTGTTCCACCTGGTGTCCACCAAACCCCCAAGTCCTTCTCTGGCAAGCTGCTTTCCAGCTGGTCGGCTCTCAGCCTGCACTGAGATTATTCCACCCCCAGGGCAGGACTTCGCACTTTGTTGCCTTTATTGAATTTCAGGAGGTTCAGGATGGCCCGTTTTTCCATCCTGTGGAGGTCCCTCTGAATGGTGGCCAGACCTGGCACCGTATCGACTACTGTCCCCAGTTGTGAATCATCGGTGATTTTGGTGTGAGTGCACTCTACCCCATCACCCAGCTCATTTAACAAACTCATTGAGCAATACTGGCAGCAGTATTGACCCCTGAAGGATAGAGATTAAATTTACAAGTTGTCTTTCTTAAAGAAAATCCATGGAGCTTTTCAGTGACTGCTGCTCCTGACTGTGGCGGCTCTCCTTGTGGACAGCCACAGCAGTTTCAAGCCATGAGCTGCCTCGCAGATTTAAATGGCGAGTGAATTATGCTGCACCTTCTTAGCAATAACAATTTCAGTCTCTCACGGTGTGTTAAAGAACACTAACAGCACTAAGGGCTTTGGTATATTTAATGCATTTTGGATCATTTTTTTTTCAGGACATCTGCATCAAGATTTGAGAATAGACTTGCCTCAGCAATGCTAAGAAACACAAATAAGAAGAGAGCTCAGCAGCTCCAGGGTCCCAGCTCACCCGACAAGGTTAGTGGGACTGGATGCTGTGCCCCACAGTTTTATCTGCCCTTCTGTCACACCAAGTAACTTCCATGAGTCCCATCCCATGGGATTATTAGGGGGTAGTGTATTTTCCTTTAACGTCTCACGGTGGTGTATGGTTCAAGACAGAATAAAGCATTTTGTGAAATAAACTCAGGCGGCTTCCCTCTACACCCAGGTGACTTTTGGAGATAAAGTTTTGCACCTCAGTAGGGTTCCTCTCTTTTATGGGGCAGCTGGTGGGAGTAGAGTTTTGAATGAGCTCACGTTGTTTAAGAGAATAAATTTTTCATTTTTTAAAAGATCCGCTTTTATAATGGAAACCTCTTATTCTTGGGTTTTAGGAAATAAGCCACAAAAGAATCCTTCAGCAGCTGTTTTTCACTGAAGCACTTTAAACAGGTAAGAATGGTTACTCTGAATTGGAAAACAGACTCATTTACTGCAACTACTTTTACTACTGGAAAACAGGACATGAAAATCTTTTCTCTGCCTTGCAGATGAGGCACAGTGGGCACTAAAACTTTATAATGGAAGAAGTTTGGGTGGGTAAACAGCTTTGTGCAAGGTAGGGAGCTTCTCTTGGACTCATATAAATGTGTTCAGACAAAGACAGTATGCCGATTTTTTGAGGACTTTGCCTTAGGAGCACAATATTGTTGGCTGAGGCACTCCTCCTGCTTGTGGCAGTGTTAATTCTTCAGCAGAAATAAAAAGGTGATTTAAGAGGAGGGATAAAGCTTCAGTCTGTAGGTATCTCCTCTAACGACTGACGGGTGGTGCTGCGTTTCTGGTGCCCTTCCCAAGGCGGTGCTGGTGGAAGAGGTTCCTCTGCTGGCCGTCTCGGGGCTTGCCCTCGCAGGGTGGATTTCTGACAGTGCTGCACCCCCTTCTGGAGATGATCCCAGAGGCCAAACCAAACTGCTGGCTGAGTGACCTGGTGTGGCTGGGCACATGCAAATGCTTTGAAACATAAGCGTGGAGCTACTGCTCATGGAAAGCCCTGCTTGGGCTGTGCCACTCTGCCTTGTGCACGCTCTGCTTCTTTCCCCTCAGTTTCTTCCATTCCTCTTGGTGCATCGTGGCACACAAGCTTGGTGAGGGAGCGGGTGGGTGTTTACAGCCAGTACCATTTGCTCTGTGCGCTGGAAATCACTGGGTAGGAGTCCGTATATCTGCTTTTACACCATTCACAGACCAGTTACTGGTGGCACTGCACTGAAGCCCTAATTCAGCAAGGCATAGAATCACAGAATGGTTCGGGTTGGAAGGGACCTTCAAGACCATCCAGTGCCACCCCCTGCCCTGGGCAGGGACACCTCCCACCAGACCAGGCTGCTCCAAGCCCCATCCAACCTGGCCTTGAACACCTCCAGGGATGGGGCAGCCACAGCTTCTCTGGGCATCCTGGGCCAGTGTCTCACCATCCTCACAGTAAAGAATTTCTTCCTAATATCTAATCTAAATCTCCCCTCTTTCAGTTTAAAGGAGAAGCTTACTTCTGGCAGGTTTTGCAGTGGAGTCCCAGGCTGCCCCACACTTGCACACTCCGCAGACATCCCAGGCCAGCGCAGAGGAGTTCGCCAAACCACCGGCATGTCTCAGTGCTGGTTTTAGCCACTCGATGCCAGTTCTCTCAGGACTCCACGTCACTTGTTTTTTTTTTTTAATCAATCATTATTTTTCAGTGTTGAACCTGCCCAGACTTAACAATGAAAGCTGTCTGCAAAGGTAAGAGCAGCAAGACAGAGTAGCTGGATGACGATTTTTCAGACTGCAGACCTCTAGCAAAAAAAATCTCTGCAGTTTGTCTCCTCCTTTTCCAGTGAAAAGATTTTGTCATTTTTCCGAAGCTCTGTTAGAATCTGTCTACAATTTTCACAATTTTCCTAACTAGTTACAGAATTTGGGGTAAATACCTTACAAAGATGAGGTAAACGGCAGTTTCTTTTGCCTGTCCAGCTCAGGGTATTGTAAATGAAAATATCCATAGTATTTATAGCTATTACATTAAAATTGCCACCATATGGCTCCCATTGCCTTAATAACAGCAAATCAGATAATTTTTTTCCCATGGTGTTGTATATTTCATCGTGCTGTATATTTTTATATATATATATATATATATATATATATATATATAGTAGGTTGTGCTATTAGACCAGGCTCTGGAATTTTTTGCTAAGTGAGAAACTAAGGCTGCTGATTTGTGTAACACCTGTCATTATTTTAAAGCAGGCCGACAGCTTTAATAAAACCTTTTTGCGGGGAAAGAGCGAGCTGTGTTTCATGGCGTCCGCTGGGGAAAGCAGGCGTCTCTGCTCCCCGATGCATCTTGCCTGCCGCTGCTTAGCACGTGGCGGTGCCGAATCAATAATTGCCGCTCTCACCACCTCTGTCTCTCGGCAGCTGGGAATTTAAACAAGTAACTCCCAAACCCGTACAGTCTCTCTTCCCCAGTCTTTGCATGCTTGTTAGCTTGCTTTTTCCCCTTACGGTTCATCAGAAATGCTGTGTGCAGCTCATTACAACAAATGCTTTCCCACATTAAAATTTCTCCAATATATTTTGGCAGCTGTGTAATAGATGGCTCCTCTCACTGTAGTGCATAAGGAGCTTAAATTATGAATACATTTACTTTTAAGTTTGGGGTTATTTGGCTGGGGTTTTTTTGAGGTGGACTCTTTTTGAGGGGGCTCTTTTGCACATGGGGAAATGATGCTCCCAGGTCTGAGTCCTTCAGGGAGCACGGTGGGAACTGGATGAAGTTGGTTGTGATCAAGGAGAGAGCGGGCACCCGCAAGAGAAATACGTTGTGTCCTTCAGCGCCACAGAAACAAGCAGCTGGAGGAAGGAGACTGTGTCTTACCTTGACCTCTCCGTGTAGGAGGCAACAGAGGTTTCCCCTCCTGCAGGTCTTCTCTCCACAAATCCTCTCATAACAAAGCATCGAAGCCATCATTTGCACCTCTCACTTGGGGCTGGCGATCAGGAAATCACCTGAAATCCAGTGCCCCAGGAATGGGGGGAGGGAGAGCACTGATTTAAATAAGGTTATGTTGTTTATAAAGGAAAACTCTAGGTGGGAGTTGAAGGTGAAAGAAGGTAAGTTAGGGTCTCCTCAGCTCCCTCGTACAGACAAGCTCTCCTTGCTTGTTTTAAGTAGCTAAAGCATTCAGAGTGTTGAATGGACTGAAGTATAAAATATTTAACCAAGTTTCCCGATGATATGCAATAATCATGGTGAAGAAAAGTGGCTGGACCATACTCTTTGAGGAAACCAGAGTGCATATTAAGTTCTTTCTGTCACCAAGAAAAAAAATAATAAATGTTAGCTTTCTAAAATATGTGGATGACATTTGTTCTGCGGGTACTAATAGAGTGCCTGAGGAACTAGGGAATGATTTTGAACTACCGCAGCTCGGTCCTGCGAGGTGCTGGGTGTCCCTGCTTGCACAGCAAGGTCCAGGATTTTAAAGGCGTTGAGACATTGTGCTTCGTTGTGTTATAATCCTCTAGTTTATGCTAATCTATATTGCAAATCCTGCTTTTCAAAAATGACCTTAAGCACTTAACACTTTTTGTATTTTTAAACAATATTCTTGAAAAATAAGAATATTTAGGCACTTAATTCCCTGTGCTTTCCAGAAAAGACTCGGGAGCAGATGCAAAGCCAGGTTTGAGAACAGAAGGAACAAAAGGCTTCTCCTGGGTGCCTGGAGGGGCGGTGCAGCGTTGGTGCAGCCCAGGTTTGTGGGAACCTGAGCCACAGCATTGATGGTGGCCCTGAAGGGAAGGTCTCACCCTGCAATACCGCAAGGAACAAAGGGGAGAGGGGCCACTTTTCGACCAACCCTTTTAGTTGCTTTTTGTCCCATTTGAATTGTCTTTATTTTAAGAAAGGTTGACTGCGATAATTTTTAGTTTAATTTGACTTTTGAGGTTGAAAGGCCTCTTTCTACTTCTACGAGTAGACTTACAGAAGGGCTGTGGTAGTTTGGAGCTTAGATAAGATCTTCTCATGCCTGTGAAAATGAGTGGTAACATGAAGAGACTTTTGTTATGTCCATTTTCCATTTCCTTTTTCTGCAGGCTGGAAGGTGCAGTGGTGTCTAAAAACTAAACAGAGGACAAGGGATATGTCTGTATATTCTGTGATATTTCGTGTGTCAGGTTACGAAGCCATGACTGCAATCTAGGTGGTTGAGTGGTATGAATAAATGACTGTTGGTAAGATTGATACAGAGTTCAACTTTTATGTGTTTATGTATTTACAGGCACCGCATAGAATTTTGGGCAAGGGTTCTGGCCTCTGCTAAATGTACTCACAGGTACTTTTGTTGAGGCTTTCTCATCTTTCCATTTCAACAGGCTGAAGTCCGCCAATGCTGTGGGATCTTGCCGTTGATTCAGGACGTGGTTTCAGTGGGTCACCGGGAACCTCTATTCATGCGGATTTCCTGTGTTCTCCTTGAAGCGGTGGAAGAAACCAAAGGAGCTGTGGCTTCCTCCAGAATCTCCACCATTCAGAAAAAAAGGTAATAAGGCAAAATACCAGAACTCTTGCTCTTCCAACACTGCAAAGCGCTCTGTAAGCACATAATAGCACAAAATAACAAGTATTTTGTACAATGCGCATTTGAATGTCATATGACCACTGCTGCTTTGGAGATACTATGGATATTCTGTGTCTGCAGTATTTCTTTTCAGTACTCCCTGGGGGTATTTTGTACCACTTTTCATCTAATCTCATCAATAAATTACTGTTTATACTGGCTCTCATGCCAGTCTATGGAGAGAGCTCTGAAGTAGCGGAGTGCTCATCTTCTTGTCTTCACAGAATCATAGAATCACAGAATGGTTCGGGTTGGAAGGGACCTTAAAGATCATCTAGTTCCAATCCCCTGCCCTGGGCAGGGACACCTCCCACTAGACCATGCCATCTTCTAACGGCGTGGGCTGTATGCTGATCCCAGGCTGCAGCACACACTGAGAGCCCAGCTAATACCCCAGGTCCCTGGTAGTCTTACTCCATCTGTCAGCCCCACCCAGAGATGCTGCTGCATTTTTCTATTGCTGTGGTTACCGGCACTGCATTCTCACCACTGGTTTTTTTTGGAGCATCTTCATCCTGAAGATCAACCTTGTAGTTTTGCCAGGGGGAACGTTCCTTGTGAACAGATATATTCTCTAAAAAGTCTAACAAATTAACAAGTTACATATTCGTGTTTTCTGACACACGAAAAGATAATTGGGACTCGTCGTTACTATGCAGTATTCATCCTTGCTTTCTACCCAGACGGATACAGGGACAAAGCCGTGGTTTTTGCAGTGCCTGATTAGTGCTGCCAATTTCCCAGTAATGACTCGGGTAGCTATACTGTGCTGGCCATTTCAGGGCGGTTTATGAGCTATAGACATTGAAAACCTTGGCCCTAGGTTTTCAAACCTTGGTTTACATGCAGAAGAGATCTTGCGGTAACATAACTGTTAATAGGTTTGCAGAAAGAAACAAGCGGTGCTCGGTCTGCTCCCGTGTTCGGTTATTAGAGGTAGATGGTGCTGTTGACCACGAAATTGTGCCGCGGAGACTGCGGAACTCCTGTTTCCTGAGACAGACGCCCACACACAAGTGCAATAATTATGGCTCTCAGAATTCCTTTGAGATCAGCATGTATTACTGTGGGTGGAGACACTCCCAGAATTTAAAGTAGCGTTATTATGATTTTACGACTAGTAATATGTGAGTTGTGGGTTTGGAGGGGCATAATCAACCTCATGTGCACCTGTAGGTATGTATGAGCTGCTCGAACCTTCGGTGGGTACAATCCTGACCAGAAAATCTTCTGGGAATAGTCTCTCCCCCAACATGCTGATGTGGAAATTTCAGGTTCCCAGACATATCTGGGAGATGCAGAGATAAAACAAAAAGCACAAATTGTTACCCAGAGGTAATGCTGTTCCTGAGGGGCAGAGTGCCTCTCAACTTGGCATTAATCATACGTTGTTTTACAAAGACACTTAGAGGTGCTCACCACACTCCAGCCTTCATTGCATGTGTTAAGGGTGCGATAAAAAACAGTCCTTGGCCAGTAGGATGACTATTGAATATGAGTTTATGAATAGTGGGGAAAAGGAGATGGCATTTTAAACGTGATCTCTGACATTCTTAGCGGCAAGCTACACTCAGCAGAATAAAAACTATGTCTTTACAAAGAGCTTGAAGGAACCAGAGGTTGTATTCGATAAGCTGCACGGGCAATGAATCCTGTTCCTGATTCATGACTCACAAACCAGTGCAGGAGTCTCGAGACTGTCATAACCATCAGGAGGGTCATTTGCGCTAAGAGGAAGGTGCACTGGGGCAGAGCAGTTTGTGATCTCAGGCAACGCCCTGCTCTCCCTGTGTTCCACTCAGTGACGGAATTGGATCACGCACCTGACTAAGCGCACGTGTAAGGAACATGGTCAAGGGTATTCAGGCTGCTGAGGTGGGAGATGAACCTAAAAGGGTCCTCACCTTTTCATAAAATAATCTGCCGCCTTTGTACATAAGCTCTGTAAGCGCTGTTTTTATGGTTATGATATCGCTGAGCCCAAATGTTGGAGTGTGATGAAACCCAATGAACATGCCAGGCTCTTTTATTTGTCATTAGATTCTGAACACTTTAGGATTCACTTGGGTCACATTTTGAAGCTTTTCTCTGCAGCTATCAAGGTTAGCGGTGCCATTTTATAAAACCAAGACTGATCTATTCACACATCCACAAGATCCCTGAAACTAAAGCTTTAAGAACCAGCTGTTACGAAAGCGCTTGGCACGGCCAACACGGCTGAGGAGCGGAGGAGTTCACTGCAGCTTTGTGTGAGCTGAATCAGTATCAAGGACATGTAGCTAAGGACTGTGATTTTATTCCTCTGGTGTTCTGGGTTCGGTTTTTTTTTTTTGCTGAGTAAGTTCTCTGCAAGATAAATCTGAAACCCCAGAGGTTTTTTCCTTTATCTCTAGCCCTCCTTTAGCACGTCCCAAGTTTTTCAGAACCAGGTTAAAAGCAGAACTGAGAAAAAGCAGAAGTCTTCGTTTGTGATATAAACGTCTCTAAAATAAAAATACTTCTGCAATTCTCCCTCCACCTTTCCTCATATTCCTCCTGTTCTTACACTCATTTCTAAGGTGCAGGGCAGAGGAAGCCAAGGAAATTCAACTTGAAATTTGTTTCAAGGCTCTGTGAATTTTCAGTCATTAACCTATAGGTGCAATTTTAGGGTTGGAAACTCAACAAGGAAATCTCTAGCTTCTAACTAAATGCTTTTTTTTTTTTGAGCACGGTGCTATTTCGCCCTAGATAATGGAATCATGCCTGTTGGGTTTTTTTGTCTTCGTTGTAGTGTTTATGTATGATACCTCACTAAATATGTTCTCAGAAGAGTATCTACTGAGAAATACTATTATCAGACAAGAGATTTATGGTCTCAGCAGGCAATTTATGATGGATGAGTAAAATGAAAAGCAAAGAATAATGGAAAATCTCACTGACTATTACATTGTCAATGAAGGAGCTATAAGCCGGATTCATGTGATATAGAGCAAATATTTATCCCTCGTCAAAGCCATTTTGATTGACTGTAGTTGATCAGTATTCCTGGTTCAGTTTTATGGTTTGCTTTTCACTTTTTCTTCTTCCACATGTCTTTCTGTTAAGCTGTCTTATTTTTAATCAGTGTATTTTGTGATTACTGAACAATATAGTACTTATTTTGTGACCACAACACCTGACTGTTTCATTAGTCTGAGCAGTCCTTCGCTTTCACCGCTGTCTAAACCAGGTGGACCTCAGGTGCCGTGAGCTGCTGTAGCGCGACATTCCCTCCAGCCGTGCCAGAACCGGGAGGCAGAAGAGTAAAGGTGAGCTTGCAGTAGATCAGAATCCTTAACACACTTTGGAACATCCTAAAGGCTTAGTTATAAATTAAGCTTTGGGATCCTGTTTTCCTGATTTTGGGTCTAGGTCGGGAATAGTTGATACCTTGCAGGAAAATTGCTTTCTTATGAAACCTGGGTCCCCATTATTCAACTCAGATGTACGTACTCTGGGCCTAACTGACATCTACCATTTTCCCACAGCCATTTTTTTCTACATTTCAATGCATTTTCAAACTCTGATTAGATACGAAATGTTAGTCTTCAAGATTGTTTTTGGATTGATAATAATAACAGTCCTAAGATAACCTTTTGATTTTTTCTTTTTTTTTTTTTAATATAAAATCGGTAAACTGATATTTTAATGGTAAATACCTCATTCTGTTAAAGTCTTGAGGATGTTATAGAATTATTAGTCTTGAATCTCCTCTTGACAGAGGACCAGCACAAAGCTTTTGCTATATCTAGAGACCTTAACTAAGAGTTATATCGTCTGTTGGCCTCACTACCTTCTATGAGGAAGTTGTTTTTACTCTCCTGTTATTTCAAATCTTAAGACACATGATCGCGGTCCAGGAGCACACTGTACAAACCCAGGACAGAAACGTTCATAGAATCGTCATAGAATGGTTTGGTTTGGAAGGGACCTTAAAGATGATCTAGTCCAATGTCCCTGCCATGGGCAGGGACACCTTCCACTAGATCAGGTTGTTCAAAGCCTCATCCAGCCCGGCTGTGAACACCTGCAGGGATGGGGCAGCCACAGCTAATGTTATTCCCATTCAACAGGACAAGCTGGGGCCAGCTCTGATACAGTGCAGCCACTATAGCCTTGGACGCTGTGACGAGAGTGGTGGGACAAAGCCGGGAGAAGTGATGGGGTTCCTCCACCTCTGCTCAAGGCTTGACTTCAACTTGAGGTCCTCAGCCTTGGTCCTTGCCTGAGCTGTGCTGCAGCTGTGTCTGTGCAGGACCATGCACCTCCCTGATCCCAGCGTGATTCTGGTTTCATAGCTGGACCTTGGACCTGCCTCGTCCCTACGGACTTTCTCGGCAGT
The DNA here is from genome assembly GCA_008658365.1 of Alca torda. Lineage (NCBI taxonomy): Eukaryota > Metazoa > Chordata > Aves > Charadriiformes > Alcidae > Alca > Alca torda. The sequence goes on along the minus strand of CM018087.1, from coordinate 6,668,077 downwards.
CTGCGCTCTGGGCTGACTCTGGCCACTGTGCTCCCTGACTTGTGTGACTACCGGAGACTGTTCTGCTGCTTACTAAATTATTTGTATTGCTGAAAAAGCTGTGCTAATCCTTTAAACCGCATCAGAAATAGCATTTCAATGCTAGTCTGCGCTAGGGCCTGAAACCTGCCCCTTTATCTTCACGGGGAAGGCTGTGATCAGCTCAGACACTGAAGGCAGCTGAAGATGCTAATACATGACCTGCTGCTAATGCCGTTAACAGTGTCAGTCAATTTAGCACAGATCTTGTAAAATATTTCCAGTTAAGAGTATCTCATGTTGAAAACTGCCGTGAGTCTCGATGATGCCTGGAAAAACAGTAATGATTCTGTGTGTGCTTTTAAGCGGAGTTAATTCTTCAAAAGAGAAATGTTTTGTCTCTGATGGTGCCACGTTGATCCTGGGATTAACAGTGAAAACAAAACAAGTTCTTGAAGTTCTTATTTTTGAGGTTTAGCCCACCGAAGCAAGAAAACACAATTCAGTGATCACATGACAATAAACATTTCAGAGAGGATTCAGGAGGACATCACTGATTTATAAGAATACACATTTCTAATTTTTTTTAAAATCTGGATGTGGAAAGTGGATTTTTTAAAGGCTGATACCTTTCATCAACAGCCTATTTCATGAAAAAAAAAAAAAAAATTTAAACCAGTCACTGCATTAGAAAGACTACAGAAGGGTCATTCAAAATGGTATTTCTACCAGAGCCTACCAAAGGCTATTCATCACATAAGTACCCCAGGTTGCAAGGCTCCCATTTCACGAAGCAATATACAATTAATACAACCTTAAGGATGCATGCTATAAATATTGATGAACCTTTGACAACAGTGTGAGTGTTATGGAGTGGGTAGCTCTGGGCACGTAGGACAAAGTCAGCTGAAGACAGGACACACTGGGGGGAAAAAAACTACCTAGAAAATGAAAAAGGGAAATATTCCTTCCTCTTCCCCCTTGTTCCCCTCTTATCCCCATGCCTACATACAACCTTTCGCGTCTTAATTGATTTATATGTGGGCAAACATCACCTGGATGACTTACTTTTAAAAGGATTTTAATGCCTAGGAAGTACTTAAACAGAGAGCAGCTAGATTCATAGCTGGCATAACTCTGCACAGCTCTGCTGAAGTCAGTGGATTTCTAATGACTTGAATACTTAGGAACCAGCTTTAAAATATGCAGCTACAGAACTTTAATGCTTCCTGTTCGCTAAAAGTTTTCCTTTGGGTAAATCTCACACTAGAAGATAAAATACCTCTCCCCTTTCACCAAGAAAAAGGGGTGAATGGTTAATACTGGGCCTGTCAGAGATGCTACATGTCTCCAGTATGTGGATGGTGTGGCTCAGGAAGATCTTTCGGAGCACCAGAGTGTGGGAGACAAGTCTGTGCAGGGAATAGCTGTTTCTATGCATATCTTTCTACCTCGCCTCCTCTCATGTTATGGCAGAGATTTATTTTATGTCTGCAGTGCAGCTCCATAGCTGCTTCCTTGTCTAAAAAGACGATTTGTTCCCATCTGTTGCTGAAAGAGCAGATCTGGTCCCGGGGAGATGGAAACAAGGAGCTGAAGTGTGTCAGGAGTCCGTATCCACAGTCGTTGCTGTGGATATTCTGCAAACAAAACCCCCAAAACTATTCTACTGGAATCTTTTGAATAGGTTAATGCTTATGTGGGGGATCATACCTCTCAAACAGGATGGTCAGTTGCTTTCCAGGTGGTGACAGAGTTGGTCATAAAGGTCCTCGCAATGATGTCTCCAACAGGATCGAATTGGACCCCTCCCCAAACCTGCCTTGGGGTTCTTGGTGGCCGCTGCAGTGAACACAGGATCCATTGCTATTTATTGCCTTAAACTAGGCACAAAACACCCCCTGCCTGCTTTAGCTACATAAAAAAGGGCTGGTTTGTGTGACCATTCACTCCTGACTCTGCAGGAACAGGTTTTACTGACTGATTACAGGTATCTCATCTAGGTACAGTTCGGTCAGTTCTGCAGCAGCAGCAGCAGCTGCCTGGGGTTGATGCAGGGACTGCAGAGTCTCTACCTACGATACTGATCAAGACATTTAAGCATTGATTGGTCTATGCCCAATGGGAGCTGCCTGGGGGAATCTCCAGCACAGGCCAAAATCCCCTCCTGGAGGGCTCCTTTGATGCTTGGCCAAGTGCTCCCTTGTGAAGCTGGCTGAGAGTTTAGTCAATCACCTCACCTCAGTGCAGTCCGTGGGCTCAAATTTGTCTCGTCTCAGGCTGCCTCACCTGTGCGGAGATGGGCTGTGGAAGCCCTCACCTGCCCAGGGAATTAATGGCCAAGTGTTCTGGGCGTGCACGAAGGCACAGCCCTGATCCCCAGCTACACCACAACTGCAACTATCATTTTCTCCCTATGACTTAAGTCCCATATCTTAAATCGTTTGGTGCCGACTGGGAGATGTCCCTCAGTTATCCTGTGGCACAACACACACCCCCTCTTAGGGAGACCAAGAAGAGGGCTGACAGCCGCAGCCACAAAAAGAGGACGCTTCCATCTTTACCATGAGATCCCAGCCACAAGGTGAGACGACTAAACTGAGAACCTGGCCCAAACCGTACGGCTAGAGGAAGTGTCACATCTACAACACCAAGCTTTCCCTAAGAGTAAGTCTTGGCAAGTCTACTTGCTGCCTTGCAGTGGACTCCAGCCTCACCACTGGCTCTCAGCAGTGGAACAAACTCGAGGAGGAGTTGGATCTGGAGCAACTAAGAGGTTCAGGGCCATTTCGGAGTCGAGCCAATGCACTTCCATGAGACTGTTTTACCTTAAGAGGTATCACGGAGGCCTTTGCACCAAAGGAAAAAAAATTAAACTCAACCCTTTTAAGAAACCTGCAATATAATTTGTGTGCAAAAATACAAGCAGCATATGTTAGAAGCAAAACTCAGTTATGCACCACCAGTAGCCCCTGTGCTACTGCTGCTTATCACCCCTTCCAAGACAGTTGGCTAACAGCATCATTTGGGAATTTCAAGTAATACTCAAAATTCCTTTGAACATAGCATTCCATTAGCTGCAAATTAATTGGATCTGAAGGTCAGTGTGAAGCGGATTACCACAGTTGAGAAAAGCTGCGAGCGTACTGCTCATTTCTAGTACGTTGGTAAAACTCTTCTGCAAACAATGCCATTGCAATACTTCAAAGTAGGGTGCATCCTGTAAGTCTGAGTATTTCAATAGTAGCCTGCGCCTCCATGAATGGATGTTAGGAACAATTACGAATTGCTTTTCATTGTCCCAGCCATCTATGGTAGATATTGTTATTCTACGTCAGAGTGAGCAGACTGGCTTCCAGCATTTGCTTGATGGCACTTCAGAAGCCACATGCGTGTATTTTAATAAAGGGACTAAGCTCAGCATCACAAAGATGAATTTAAAGAAAGAAGGGGAGAAGGAAGGTATGCTCTGAAAGGACCAGTAGGGCATAGATAAAGCCCCTGATTTTTTACCTTAATTTTAAGCAAGAAATGCTCCAAACCTTCTGAAATTCTGAGGTTTCCTAAATTAATTTTTATTTTTTTAGATCTCTAGCTACAGATTTACTTTTTCCCCCTTGCTTTTGGTTTAGGGTTTCTCTTCTCTTCTCTTCTTCTCTTCTCTTCTCTTCTCTTCTCTTCTCTTCTCTTCTCTTCTCTTCTCTTCTCTTCTCTTCTCTTCTCTTCTCTTTCTCTTCTCTTCTCTTCTCTTCTCTTCTCTTCTCTCTCTATTTCTCTTCTCTTCTCTTCTCTTCTCTTCTCTTCTCTTCTCTTCTCTTCTCTTCTCTTCTCTTCTCTTCTCTTCTCTCTTCTCTTTTCTGCAATTTCCATGAATCTATATAAAACAGGTCCACAATTCTTGTCATTTCCACTCTTAATTCATGTCTTTCTGTTGTCTGCTTTTCAGGTAGGTCCTTGCCATCAGCTTCTTTACTCCTTTCCTTTTATTTCATTTACTCTTTGTTGAAATATCATATTACTGGTTTGCCACAATGGGAACTGAAGAGCTCCAAATAAATCCCAATTGTTCAGCCTGACAACTGTCAAGTTGCATCCGCACACTCTGTGCATGACTGTTTTAATCACGGATTTGGCCATCCTACTAATTAATTTTCTTAGATGGGAGACTGGGAATGTGGCCTTAAGCAGCTAATTAGAGAGATCTAGGATTGAAAACATGCATTTTGCTCACATTTTCTTTCTTATTTCTCAGTCCTGGTGTATAGTCTCGTTTTAGGAACATGCGTGCAGCCTGAAAGCAGCATCAGCAACAACGTTTGCACTGGAAGGCTCAATGCCAGGACGAAGATAAGTGCACTTTTCAGAGTGGGAACCAGTCAGGGACGCAAGGTCATGAAGGACGCATCTTTGTGAAGAATTAATGAACAGGTAACAAGGCATCTTCCTCATATTTTCCTGAAACAGCAGCTGTTCCATCACTGCCGAGGCAGTGGTATGGATTAATTCAGCTTAGCGTTTCAGCTCTGAGGTTTACAAGTTTGCAGAATTTCATAGACTTCCACAACGCTCAGCAAGAGCTGGGGATTCTTGCCGTTTCTATGAATTCGCTGGTTTCCCGTTGATTAACTGTATGTAATCATCATTTTCCGATATGCAAAAATTAAGAACAAATGCAGCCTAGTGCCTACACTCTGTGATAATTGATGCTGGGTTTATGGATTGTATTTTATTTACTGAGGACCTTCTTGCTGAGCAAATTTGACAAATGAAAACACTTGCTGAGATTTTATTTCTATGGCAATTTTCTATGTTTTCTTTCACTAGCAATATAATATTTTTGTTTGTGAAGGGAAGAGCTATTGTTCATCCTAGTTATTGGCCTCGTAGAGCTGAAAAGCAAAAATAACTGATATTGAGGATGCATTAAAATGGAAGCAGGTAGAAAAGAGCAGCTCCTAAAAAAAAAAAAAAAACATTTACAGACTTGCTTGTGGAAAACTACTGCGAGTTATTCCAGAGGACAAATGATGATTTATCTTGTTGGGGTATTTGGCTCTTTTTCTCTTGCTGGACACTTTTAACAATTCCATTTATTTGCATTACTCTGCTAAGTACAAAGTCCAGGTTTTCTGTTGTGCTGGAAGTGCATAGCAGGCAGCATCTCTTTTTCGCGAGCAGATGAAAAGATGGGATATATTGGAAAAAACTTGGGTGACAACCTGTGTTTTCCAAGCTCCTTGTGGAGAAGATCAATCAGCCTCCGAGCTTCTTTTCGTACCAGTCTTCAGGAAACAGATGATTCACATGTGGCCCTTGGGAGACTGGTGAGCAGAACCAACAGCAACTGGATTCACATTTCTGGGGTACTTCTGTAAAATGAAATAGCTGTGGCTCGTAGCTGTGGTTTTCAATCTGAGACATCATTGTTCTGGCCCTTGATGTCTGCCTGGGAGCGGATGCAACCAAAAATATCTCATTTATTCTTTCTGGAAAGAATAGACTCATCAAACGTAACTGTACATAGAACTGCCCACAATAAAGTGAGTAAAATGCAGTCACTGCATTTGCAAGATGACCAGTGCTACTTGCAGTAATCACTTAGCTAGGTGTGGCCCCAGAAATATTAGTCACAAAATAGTTTTAATTGGTGTAAATGGCATTTAGACATCAAATGAAAATGAGGCTGTGTCTACAACACCGTCGGGTGGTATGTATTATCATAAAGATCTAAACCAATTTGCTTTATAATTAGCTAGCTCAGAGGTCACCACAGGGTGCAAAAGCTTCCCGAAACCTTGGGCAACCACATTTGGCTGCCTGCAACTGTGCATCTGCACCAAGGTCTCTCTCGCATGGGTTTTCCAGCTCTGAGTTGGAGATACCAGCGCTCTTGCACCCTTGTGCTCCGACAGCAGCGCTCCCGTGCCATCTCCTCTGCCTGGGCGATGCACAACGGGCTTGAGATGTGGTCTGGCCTTGCTGGAATATCCGGGAGGTAGCTTGCATAGCTTGTGCCTTTTCAGGGATGAGCAAAGCAACAAATTGATTTTAGGTTTTAGCCAGAGAAAGAAGACAAATAGAAACAAAGCTGCTCAACTCCGCACATAGCTCTGTGCCATGCATGGAAGTGAACTGGTGCCACGCATGGAAGCGAGCTGGAAATAATCTCAGAATCACAGAATGGCTTGGGTTGGAAGGGACCTTAAAGACCATCTAGTTCCACCCCCCTGCCCTGGGCAGGGACACCTCCCACCAGACCAGGCTGCTCCAAGCCCCATCCAGCCTGGCCTTGAACACCTCCAGGGATGGGGCAGCCACAGCTTCTCTGGGCAACCTGGGCCAGTGTCTCAACACCCTCACAGCAAAGAATTTCTTCCTAATATCCAATCTAAGTCTCCTCTCCTTCAGTTTGAAACTGTTACCCCTCGTCCTATCATTACACTCCCTGATCAAGAGTCCCTCCCCAGCTTTCCTGTAGCCCCCTTCACGGACTGGAAGAGGCTCTAAGGTCTCCCTGGAGCCTTCTCTTCTCCAGGCTGAACAACCCCAACTCTCTCAGCCTGTTCTCATAGCAGAGGGGCTCCAGCCCTCGGAGCATCTTCGTGGCCTCCTCTGGACCCATTCCAACAGATCCATGTCCTTCTTGTGCTGAGGGCTCCAGAGCTGGTCTCACCAGAGCAGAGCAGAGGGGCAGAATCACCTCCCTCAACCTGCTGGCCACAGCAGGAGATCATAATCTCCTTTTGTCTGCAAGTAAGTGGCCTTCAAATGCTCATCACATGATAGGAAGACAGTATTTTTAGGTAGATAAATGGGATAGACATGGTTATATGAAAATCACGTAACCTGAGAACAGTGATAACCATGCTGCCCTAAAGGGAACTACTTGGCCAATACTTATATTTTTTTTTCTCAGAAGCTGAAGAACATGTCACTGTTAGATTTTGGTGAGAAGATACACCCCACACTTACACTTAGAGCATCAACTGATGCCGTAATCGTGAAATGTGTATGAAAAAACATACTCCAAAACATACTCCATGCTGTTATGATGAGCACTAAAAGGAGGAATATACTTCCTTAGGTAATTAAAACAGCTGTCCTGAGCCCAGGAGACAAACCATGTAACTGCTCCTCCGTGCACGATCCTCCCTTGGCAGCCCAGCCGACTTCAGGGCAGAAAGGACATTAGGCAGAGGTGGCAAGAAGTCTGTAACACTGGAGACCTGAAGGTCCTCTTGTAATGCAGCTGTTCGTGGCAGCATAGCGATGTGAGAAGCAAAACCATGTTTTGGAGACAGGGACTAATTTTCTTGTACCTGCTGTTAATGCTGATGATTTGCAGAAGCCCAAGCTGTCTGTTGGAAAAAACTGATCTTACCAGGTCTTACTTTTGGTTTGTTTGTTTTGTTTTTAAAGCAATAGAAAAGGTCAAACCTGGAAATTTCCATCAGTCTGTAGTCATAAATTAAAAAATTCATTTAGAACATAGCTTTTTATTAGAGAAATTTAGTTTATTCTAACAGCATTTACAGAAAATAATTTTTTAAATAATAAAAATATTTTATCATTCTACTAGTATAAAACAAAATTTATTTGAAATCTTAGATTTTAATGCAATGAAGAAATCATTTCAGTAACAACCTCAGACACTCAGACATGATTTAAGCTGTGCTACGAGGCAGTGGGACATCTTTAATTGTCACTCTGTTACACTCTGTTATGGAATGTGTGATTGATGTCCTTTTAATGTTTCTAAATTTTTTCTTAAAAATAAAATAGATGTATTGATATTCACTGGGGCCCAAGTTCTTCCATGAGGTATATCTGAAGCTACTCAGAGATTTCAGATGTAGCCATAGCTGTTTTACGTTCCCTTTTATTTAACCTTATTAGGTAGCCTTAAAGCCGTGGGGGGTGCCCTGTTATTACTGAATTAAGATTATCTCTTCGATTCCTTTCGTAAACCATGCATTAACCTATCCACAGAAAAAGTAGCATTTTGTTAAAGGCGGTTGACAGACAAAGTATTTCCATATTTCTGCATTTCATGCTTTACTGTTTGAAATTCCATTCAAATGCTATTGTCAGTGTTTGTACCTTTTCTGTGTTTTAAAACAATTTAAGAAGAAAGTCTAATTAAAGCAAATCCTGTTGGTGATAGGAAAGAGGAAAGAAAAGCAGAGGACAATTATTCTGTAATGTTAATAAAGGCATAATGCGTAAGCCATAGCAGGGTTTTTTCCTCTCCCTGAACAGTTTCCCAAAATGTTTATACTCTCAGAAGTTTCTAATTCATATCTTTGAACCTGTAGTCACATAATCAGATTAATTGATTTTCTTTTAATCCAGGAACCAGGTATTCTAAAATGGCTCTTGAATACATAAGAGAACAAACTGGCAGATTGGAGTCTCTGCATTAATTCCGATGGGCACCTTTTAAGAAGCTGGAAGGTAGATAGTACATCTTTCCACAGAGCTGCTGGGAATGCAGTTTTGCACCTTGAATTCCCAAAAGGGCCATGTTTTGCTGCTGTTACTCTAGAGAAAGAGAGACGAGGCTGCTTTGTCTGGCTGCGTGTGAAGATGACAGAAAATGTCTAGATGGTTTTTACTTTATCCAGCTACCAAAAATGATGGTTTTGGGCATTTTATATATTGCTTTATGTACCTCTGACCATCTCACAGTTGTTCCTTCCTTCTCCTGAGGGATTGCAGGCATTGGCATAGCAGTTTCCCTGCAGATCCCATTCTGGGGAATGCTGCCCTTGGCGTTCTTCTTCTTTTGTTGCTGTTAGTTATAATGAAATAGATTACTGTTTAAGTGAAATTATCTTTCAAAGTCATTTTTTCTTTTTTTTCAGTAGACTTTTCTTTGAATTTAAAAGTACTTCAAAAGAAGCAAAACAAAGACAATCTCATTAGGATCTGTGAAACTGGCACATATGGGGAGATTTAACACCTTTTGCAGTATTGCTTGTGATGGTGATATGTATTAACCGATTGTCTCTCACTGGGGTGTTAACAACGAGATGAATCTGGAGTCATAGCAGGGAAGGATGTTAAAAGCTGTAGTGGTATTTGTTGATAAATTTGCAAGAGTTGCAGTTGGCTGTAATGCTACCCTCACCCATATGCTTCCCTGAAAATTAATGTGCGGAGTGACTCTCCCGCCCACCCGCATCATAAAAGAAAATCTGAGTGCTTGGTTTGGAAAACACAATTATATTTGCATTTTCTGTGGTACCGTACCAGGTTGCCGTGATGCGTAAACTTATATCGTACCAAATTTTCTAAATGTTATAAAGGTAGAGCTCACGTTAGAAAATGATCTTCCACAGATTATCAAGGTTACTTCCAAACTTTGAAAAAAAAAACAAAACAAAAAAACCCTCCAGCTCAGTGACTAATGCTTCTATTAGCCAAATACACAAAGCAAAGTATGCCTTAAGTTGTGTGCTTTGCTGAGAATTCAAAAAGTGATGTCTCTCCTGAGGCCTGTATAATTCATATAGCACTTTAACCTGTGATTAATTACAAAGGGAGGGAAAGCTTTGCTCCTTCCCACTTGTGCTTTCATCAAAACCAAAAATCCTAAAGTAAATCTCTGCTAGGCAGTAAGAGACCCAAGTGACTTGCTAGACTGATTAAAAATCAGCCATCCAGCCGAGTCTTGAAACAACACTGGGTAAAAGGAGGATCTCTGGAATGGAAACATCTACCAGGGATCAATGCTGTGGGAAGTAACTGGTTTTTGAGGGGAGAAATGGCGCTAAAAAGGCAAAAGGAGGCTTCTGCGAAGTGCAAAGCTGATCAGTGGGAGACCAGATAGGACTTCGTGATGCGGGGATACTGTTTTTTATTGACGGTTATGAGCTTTTGGATGTGTTCTGGGGGTGGAGAGAGGGGAACAGCAGTAACACCATCGAAGCGCCATCTTTAGTTAATCCACTGCAGAGTGAGTCACAAGTTAGTGAGTTTGCCATGCAAAAAAGCCTCTTGACTGATGCTATTTGAGGTGCAAAACTTCCTTGTTGAAGGTGAATCATCTGTGAGCAGGGAGTTGCTCTCGCTCGCAGCCCAGAAGTAAATTTTCCATGGCAAAACCCAACAAGGTCAATTGAAATATATTTCTCCATCAGGTAGTACTCTGCTTTTTTTTAAGTTTACCTGTGATCCAGACGCTCTCTCAAAGTTTCAAGGTTATTAGAACAAGGTGAGATGAAAGGACGTGGTAGGGGTGGGAAGAGCGTGGTTTCTTGCTGGATTTTTGATTGTTTTCAGCCACTTCTGTTCTTTGTCAAGGTATTTCAGCCAGATGGTATGTTAGCCTCGCATGGTGGAATTGTTACCTACAGATCAGGAAAGGTGGTTCCTTGCCTTGGTTTGACTGTGGTGGTAGCTCAAGAACAGAAGAGAAAGGAAGCGGGGACACAAGACCCATCTTCTTGTGAACGGAGATAGGGCAGATCTCAATGTGTTGACTGAAAAGGAAAATATGTGAGTATTTTGCCTGGCAGGTGGTGTGTACAGCTGAGTTTCTCTTGGGAGAGCTGTGAAAAGCAATCGAGAATACCTCTGGGAGCCCCAATTCCTTTAAGTACATCTCACCCAACACAGCATTTCTTCACAAAGGACTAGAGTCACCGTGAGCACAGAAAATAGTTGTTTTCCACTGCTTCCCCATCCCCAGTTTCCTCCCCTCACAGACTCCAATAACTCTCAGCAAGAGGTGGGAGTGAAGAACTACAAAAGTCGGAGCTTTGGGGCTTGTTACCGTCACTAGATGGTGGTGGCGCTGCCTCAGCTTGTCCCTCTCTCCCGTTGTCCGCACATGCCTCGGAGCGCAGCTGGGCACTTAACCAGAAGTGTAGTGTTCGCTCCTTTCAGCAGTATTCAGGGAGATGAAAAAAGGAGATGAGAGGACTCACATAAGCAAAATAAATAATAAAAATAAGTAAGTTAAAAGTTCTGCACTTTAGTTTTTGGAACTGCACGAGGAGAGCAGCAGCTGGGGCTGAGCAGGGGAGGGGGAGAGGGATAATCAACGTGCTCATTTTTCCGTAAGCCCCAGATGCAGATGAAGAAATGCAAAGTTTGTGCTGATCAGGAGACCAGTTCTCATCCAGCAGAGAGTAAATTAAAAAATAATTATGAAGAACAGCAATTTCTCTGAAAGCGTTTAATGCCTTGCGTATTTTTTCCATAGTTATTTTCTTTCTGTAGAAGAAAGGGAATGGCTTGGGACTTGGTCTGGGAATATTTCACGCGCCTTTGTTCCTCCAACAGCCCTGCGCTGCCCACAGGGCATGTCCCCTCCAGCTGACAAGCATGAACTGCTCTGAAAGGGGAGTTTTCCAGATGGTGTGGCTTGGGAGCAGCTGGGAAGGAGAGGATAAGCAAGCTCCCAAGGGCGGAATTCCCAGGCAAGGCAACTGAGAAACAGCAAAGTCATTTGGTGTTTCCATGGATTGAGGGAATTCAGTTTTGGGGGAATGGATGTGATCAGTGTTTACACATCTAGGCAAATACTGAGCAAACCTGAACAGGTGTCTCAGACTTGTCCTGTTGTTATCCATGCCCCAAGCAGCCCCAGCGCTGAATCATGGGTTCGTTTCAGCATAAGGGCAAACATCAAGTCAGTAAAAAAGTCTTCATCTTTGGTCTCTAGTACTTTGTCCAACCTCATTTTAAACCTAGATGTCTTCCTTATGTGATATATTCTCTGTCTCCCCTAACTAATGACTGAGTTAGGCCTGTAAAGAGCATGGATTTAAGGAGAGATTGCAGGTTCTTGGACAGTTAACTGGTTCTTATTTTATATTTCCACTGTACCATGCGTTGCAACATAAGCTGCTCTTCAGTATATCATGGGAATGCAGAGAAAATATGAATAATTCGGTTCATATATTTAAAAGCATGTAGACAGCGCCGGCTTATTCTGTGTGTGTTCCCAGTTCCTCTTTTAAATTATTCTCAGCATAAAACATGTATTTACATTCAGATCAGAACTATTCACAAGAGGCATGCAGCTGTGGAATATGTTACATATTGTAATTATAAAGACATATTTGTTCCTTTTTCCCTATGAATAGATTCTGGTATTGATTTGTTCTTACTTCTGCACACCTATGCTGAGGTGATGGGGAGCAGGTTGATTTTATGTGAAATGACTTTAATTGCCTTATCTCTGGGGAAGAAATAGAGTCATTGAAAACCTCAGTTACAATTTTGTAACAATTTTTCCAAACAGACTTAGACTAATGATCCAAAACACTTTTCTTCTTAATTAAGACTATGGTTATAGTTGGTTACTGGGATGCTTGGGAGGTTTGGGGAAAAAGAAAGCCTAGAAAGTTCAAGGAAAAAAAATGTAATGTCGAGGACACATTTTTTAAATCAAATGAAAGCTATAGCTTCTGTAAATTGTTTTGAGAAAAAGAGTTATCCAGCAGATTCAAAGCCATCTAATAAGTGAAAACCTACACAAAAGCTGGAGCTTTACTTTTAATCCTACAAAAAGGAGCCAACAAAGAGTCAAAAGACCAAAAAAGAACCAACTCAAATCCCAGACCCCACAGAGATCTTTGTGGAACGTTGTGACCCTCAGGCTTGGCTCATGTTTTCCTGGGCATAAATGGAGACAAAATCCAATAGAGTCAGTAGATGAGGCCACTGAGGCAAGCACAAGATGCGACAGTCGAGGATTATCCACATGAGCAAAGACCATTTGTAGGCTTTGAACTTTTATTTTTACCTCTGGCACCTCCCTTTGAGGTGGTGTCCCAAAAATTGCTCACAGGTTGGTGTGCTTTGGAGATGCTGTTTTGAGCAGCAGTAATGAATGTTAAGAGCTATTATGCACGCTGTTGGCTATTTTTATTGAGTTGTATTTTTTATTAGTTCTGAAATATGAGGGTCTCCAAAAGTACTGTGGCACTATGGATACTGTTACGACAAAGTTCTTAATATAGCCGTTATAGTTCTGTTTGTTTTAGGAATAGTTAGAATATGCCTATTTAAAAAAAAAAAAAATATAGAAGGAAGGAAAAATACACTCTGTTGGACCTGACATATTGACCTCTGAAGATTTGAATCCTCTACAGACATCCCGCAGTGATATTGAGTGGGGAGAGCTGTACAGGAATGCTGACAGAGAATGTTGCATCAGATAAATAGATCAATTTTCTTGGCAGAATAACAACATTTTTCCTTCTTTGATATGGGGCAAATGGAATTGCTGAGCTGTGTTCTCAGTCAAGATTAGATACATATTTTGAACCCAAAGCTCGTCTCTATCAGAAGTTAACATTAACAAACCCCACAAAAGCCTCTCTGCTTTAAGTACTGCTACTACTGCTATTAATGCGTGTGTCTATCTGAAAGCATAGCATGAACGGCTCTCGCGCTTTATCCACAAAGAAATGTATTCAGCTCTTTTAAAGGAATGGAGTGAAATGCTTCGATTCACAATGTTTGTTCTTCTGTGGCTGAGATGAATACAGCACATTCATTTCTTAAATGAAGAATGTGCAAAGGTTCTCTCTCTTACAGCCCCAAGAGGAACGTGTTACGGTTCTTTCCCATCTCAGCGCCTACCCAAGCCAGGTGTCCTTTCTTTCCCCATCTTGGGTTTTATGGGACTTTTTTTATCCAATTTTTTTTTTTTTTTTTGCAATTATCATAGGCACCTTTTGGCTCAGATGGTCTAGTCTTGCATGAAAATTAGATTTTAGTTAATCTCTTGCAAAAATTTCTGCCTTGTGTGGATGATGTCACGTTTCCATTATCTAACCCTTAATAACTGATTATAGCCTAATTGAATGTACTAGAGGAAAAACGACAGGATGTCAGGATATAAAGTTCATTAAGGAAAATCAATTTGCAAGGCTTTAAATTGCATTAAGGGCTACCCTTTAAATCATCTAATGTATTTCTTCCTGGTTTGGGAAGGTAAATAGGCACATTGTGGAGAAATATGTGCAAGAAGAAGTGGTAGATTTTGTGGACACATTGAATTGCAAATGACCGAAGATCAGACAACAATTCCATTATTAATGACAAGCTGCCAAGGTACTCAAAGCAATATTTTGCAAGTGCCTGGTATTTTCCATTTCTTTGTCATTTAAAAATAAACAAATCTTGCTTGTAGGTTGGGCCAAGATGTATCTCCTTTTATTAAAAAAGCCAATAGAGAAGGGTTAACGAATACCCGCTCTGTTACTTACACTCCAGGATGGATTTGGCAGCCCCTTTACATTCCAGACCGGATGTTTTCATCTTTTTCGAGTCTATAAACAGCAGAAACTGCTTATAGTCACATCCTTGGCATCATCACCAGCTGGATGCATTTCAATTAGTGTCTTTTGCGGTATGAAGTCAACGCCGTACCTTTGTGAATTGTTTAATAAAAGCAGTCAGTGGGAGACAGCCTTACCTTGGTGGTGAGCTCTAGGCAGTTACTTGAGGGCGTGGGGATACGCTGGCGACAGCTGATGTCTCAAGAAATGGTGTGTTTTTGTTGGGGTCCCAGGGCTGGCTGCATCTGCTTGTGGCTTCTTGGGTGCCCAAGGGAGACGATTTTGGAGCAATTCTGGAGAGGTAAGGTTAGGATATCAGCTGGCTTCTGAGGCCTGGACCTATCTATGCTACCTTGCATATAATGGTGTGGTCTGACTGGTATTGGGATAGCTCTTGCTCTCTGCATGGCCTCTCAGCTTTAGTACCAGGCAACAATGGTTTTGTTCAGAAACTACAATAAAGCAATAGAAAGCCCCCATGATATTAAAAGCTAAATTAAACAAGATTCAGTTCTGAAACAGAGGTTTTTCTCTCTATCGTCCTGGCTTCTTCTGGGTACTATTTTGCGCTGGATTCTGGAAACACAACATGTGCTGGTCCATCTGTATCTCTTCTCCCCTGGCCTTTGGTATTCACACGTTCCCGGCACTGCAGTGGGAGACAAAGGCCCTGTGTCTGACCAGGGTCTGATGGGGTCAGAGCAGTAGAACCGGGCAGCAGGCCCTGTTGTGTGACTTCAGCTGCGTACATGGTGCATGGCAGCCTTTAAAGAAAGGATATGTCCCAACCATAAACCCCGTGCCATGGACTTATTCCATACCTGCATTTCTTTGTCCAAGATCCGATTACTTACCAGAACTTGCCGTGGTCTTCCTGTGCATCAGTGGGGATGATGAGCCCAGATATCTCAGTATGCAAAAGCAGACCTGCAGCCTCCTGTTTACAGTGGTTTTCAGGTGAGATAATTAATTAGGACTTCAAAGGAAGAAGACGGCACATTTAGCATAAGTTTTAAGTCCCATTTTGTCGCCTTCCCCGAAGTTTTTTAAAGAGCGGAGAACTGGTACAGTGTGTCTTTCTCTTTGAGATGGTTTCTACAGAGTTTTTAATTACATTGGAGATCTCTTAAATGTAATTTTGTATGATGGCATCTGGTACAAGCTGGATGCCTCACTTTGATCTCCCGTGGAATAGAAGTTGACAGTAATCTTCAAATGAAGAGTAACATCAGCAGAAAAACAGAGATGAAATTAACATATTGGAGCATAGCTTTTCTTGTAATCATCACCCTATTAAATATGGAGGGGAGTATTCTGAAAATCAGGTTTGCATTTTGAACAGCATTAGTGGGGCTGAGTTGCCCTCATTAGCTATTTTGTATTAAATTTCATAAGAAAACCGATGCTGACAAACATTGGAAATGCTTTTTTTTTTATCCTGTTTTTAATCGTTTTAGATCACCTACTAAAAATCTTGTAATATTTTAATGGGTGTCTCATTCATAGTAAAAAAAGGTGAACAAATTGAATATAGAAAATAAAAATACAGTTTTCCCATCCTTTTGCTCCTTGTAGTGGTACCAGAATAAAAGTCATGGTGCATCTGTGTTGTACTTTACTTTTCATTTACTTTTTTTTTTTTGCATATTTTATATGGTTGAAAAAGTATGCTGCATATTTTTTCAATGAATTTGCATTTCAGGTACGAAATTTTGTCCAGTTTTCTTGTAAATTCCACATGACTGTAAGGCCCTTTAATTTTTTTTTTTATTTTTTTGCAGGATTCTAAAAACATTCCCAGTGTCTTCCCTGGGTGTAAATAAGAGGCATAAAAATATACAGATGCTCACTTTTATGTGTTATCATCCCACAGATGAACTCACAGTGAATATTTTCATTCTGAATATGTTTAATTTGGGTTTTTTTTTTTAAGCAGCTAGATATTTGAGAATGCTAAAGAGGGAGAAGGTACTTTTTATAATCCTTAAATATAATATATTTATTATTTATTATATAACGATATAATACTTAAAATACTTTTTATAAACATCTAAATATTCCTATAAACCTTTATTGCAGTCTTTCTTCATTGAAGACTTTTATTCCTAAGGAATATAATATATATTTTTGTGTGCCAAAAGCATCAGGTTAATTTTGTCCTTACAGTAATTCCAGGGGAGTCACTAAAGTCTTTCTTTCAGGAGTCGGACACTGCTGAAGGGCTTCTGTGTTCTCCTGGCACCGACTTCACCCTGCGGCTGCTTCAGTGAGGAGGGATCCAGGCAGAAGGGAAAGGCCGACATCCCCACATTGATACTGTCGTCTCTGATGCATGGAGGTGGGCTTTAAATATATTTATTGTACTTAATTATCATTTTTTTTAAATGTTCTTTATTTGAAAATGTAGATTTTCTAGAGCCCGCTTCACCAAAAACGCAGTCTAATTTGGGGTAATGCTCTTTGTTCAATCAAAGTTGACACAGACAAATACCGTCCCTGCAGGTTGGGATTCAGGTACTTTGTCATGGCAGCGTGATGAAAATTAGTAACTACTAACATCACACTCAGGCCTCATGGGTACAATCTGGACCTAAGCCAAGGTCCTGCACTTCTTTGTCCAAGATCCGATTACTTACCAGAACTTGCCATGGTCTTTCTGTGCGTGCGTGGGGATGATGAGCCCAGAAGGTGTCGGTGTGCTTTGAATGATGCCTTCAGTAAACTGGCACGTGTGTATTCTACATCCTTTACGTTGTCTCCTCTCATCCCAACGTGATAGCCCCCGCTCCGGGCCACATTCTGGGACTTGGCGATGACTTCTTTCCTGGGTGTTCAGATCCCTCTCTGCGCCCTCCTTGGCTGCATTTGCAGCAGAACAACAGAGCAAAGCAGAAGAGGGACCTGGCGATGCCTGGTTTCAAAAAAGCACCTATTTGTCACTCTTTGATATGGCAGTACCCTCTTTTGGGTTGCCAGAGAGGGGGTTTGGAGGCGGGGTGAGACAAATGCTATTATTATTTTCATGTAAACTCAAAGCATTAGCCCCGCCACTAGGAAATGGCATATGCTTGCGTCCCTGTGCCTGCTGCGAGGGTACCTGGTAATTCGAACGCGCGTTGGGACTGATGGTATCTTTCTTTCTTCATGCATAGCACAGCGGAATAGTTGAAGACAACTGTAAAAATATATAACCAGGCAGCCCAAGCTTCTCATTTTCATAAGGGTTGGGTGCATCTCTGGAAAATAGTCTTAGCAAAAAAATAATAATTATGGTTGGCCTGCTATTTGCAATTGAGAAATTTTGTCGCACAGTGATTGTCTATGGCTTAGCGTGACAAAGAGCTAGACAAATATAGAGCAAAGCTGCAGCAGAAAAACAGAGAAAGCGGTAAGAAACGAGTGGGAAACCAGGTCTTTGTTAGATTTGGGACAGTGAGCGGCACGATAAGAAAATCCATTGTGTGTTTTCTATCAGGCTGAACATCCACTGCAGTTTAGGCAACGAGAAGGTCACGTGCCGTTGTGCCGGTACCGCTGCGGTTGTGCTGCGCGGGGAGGGCAGAGAGGAGGAAGCAATCTGATAAATGAAATGTAACCACCTGACGCATAATTCAGTCTTGCAAGGGCAGTGTAGGAAAACAGTATCATATCTAGACAAATTAATCTGTCTTAGGTTTATTACTATCTCAAGGCCTTCTCCTTCATTGCCAGTTCAGTCACAGGTATATATGTGATTATTATTTCAAAGGGAGAGTTCTTTTCCAATAGCTATTTTTGAAAGATGCTGTCTCACAGCCAAATCACTTTGGTGAAGTATGCTTTCATTTTGGAGTACAATAGCAACTGTCAGTTAGAACCACCATTTGTTTTGCTTTGTTTTGTTTTGTTTCTGTTATTTGTGTATTACCATTTCAGGGAATAAATTTGGATGTGCCAGGAGCCTGAACTTTAATTTGTCATTTGAGATGCTGGCACCCCCGTGGTGCATTTCGCTCATCAAACCCATCATAACCAGCTGGTTAATAACAGCTGCGCAAAGTTGGCTATACTCACAAATTGCGACAACTTAATAAATGCAGAGCGGAGACAGGAATATTACCGCTCTCGGCAGGAGACCGAGGCACGGGGAGGTTTGGTCCCCTGCCCACAAAGGTGCGCTGGTTGTACAGACCGGGCTCCGTTGGGGAACGTTGGCCAGCTCTATAGGTCTTGGTCTACACGCTGTGGTCAAAGTCATCCAGCAACTGCTGGTGCCACGTGTACGGGGGGGGGGGTGGTGGAAGTCAGCAGGCTGTCCTGAAAAAACGGAATTTGTGATGTCACTTATTTGGCGAGTATTGAAGTTGACTGTGAACTCCACTAGAAGGGATTAATGATAAAAAATGAGTGCAATTTAAGATATTTTAAATGATAAGATAATAATATATGTATTATTATTATATATCATATAATAACATCATTATCTTATATCATAATAAATGATAATATAAAGATAAAACCAAGTACCTGTTAGGCCTCTGGAGCAACTTCCATTCCCTCTCCCTTCCCCAGATGTAACTCTGAATTTGGGCTTCTTTTTCTTCCAGCTTCCCTGTGAGCAAGGCACTGGGACCTGCCCGGCTTGCAGTCCGTGCTCTTCCCAGGCAGGCCATTTTATTTTCCTGCAGCCCACACCTGGGTAGGGGATGCTCCTTGCGAGGGGAGAAACGATTCAAATGTGAGCGAACTACATCCAGGGAGAGCCGGCAAGGGAAGAAAGAGTGATTTGGGGATTGGCGTTAGGGATTTCATATAGGAAAACTGAAGATCCAATAGTTTCTATTATCTTTAGGACTACACATGCAGAGAGCACGTCTGTGGCTCATCCCTCAGGCTATCTGAAAAGATTATGGATATTCTCCGCACTGTGGTGCTATACCGACCATCCATACATCCATTCACGTATCGTTGTTCACACACAGGGTCGTGGCTTTAGCATCCAGGGACAGAAAAATGTCCTTTAATATTGGTCCAGTCCTTATTCTGTGCTTTTTATCTAGTTCCTTCCCCTTAGAAAGGTTGTCTTTTTCTGGTTTGTTTGTTGGTTTGGGTTTTTTTCTCTAGAAACAATAGAAAACAGCAGATAAGGAAGCAGGCTACAGCAGACATACCGCTTAGTTCTGTCAGCTGGACAAGCACGCTTTCTTCCTCCCTAATATAATGGCAAAAAAAAAATGTGAACAAAAGCATGTTTTCATTCACTAAGTTCCTTCATCACTGGAGTTGCTAAAACCTTAAACATGCATCCAGGGGCAGCGGCGATGGAAGAAGGAAAGGGACTCTTCCTCAGTGGATACCAAACAAGCGGAAAAGAAAAAAAACCTGATATTACCAGCACCATAGTAAGGGCGAGGAATAAATGGGTTGGAATTCAGGGAAGAAAGGTCTTTGGAGGGTGCTTAAAAGTGATGCTGCGGTTTCAGTTTCTGCTCAGGAAGTCTCAGAACTACAGACTGGCAAAAGCTGGGAGGGAATGGTGGAGAAAGGATCACTCTCCTCTCTGTTCCTCATGTTCTGTCCCTGAATAACTACCAATAAACTTAATACTGGACTTGACAGATTTCAGTTCTGTCTCCGGGTGGCTGTTGCTCATATTGGTAAGCAGGTGCCCAGGTGCAAGGCTGGCACAAGCATCTTTACATGGCATCATGACACAGAGAGAGATGGGCAGGAGCGTTCTCATTTTTAATATTTTTTTTTAATTTTTTCTGTATACACTTCTCTCATCTTTCTACAATATCTGCTATAGGAAGTAAGCAACTTTAAACAGCCAGCCTCTTCAGGAGGGGTAGGCTTGACATTAACTCTTTAAGTAAGGTTTATGTTTTGAATCTGCAAACAATATTCATTTATACTTAATTTTACAGAGCTGTCAGCAAAGTGTGCTATGAGGGCACTAACGGCATGTGTTTTTCACAGATTTGAGTTTTACTGAAGAATGTACCCCGAGAGTATTGACAAGACCCAGTTAAGATGCATGGAAGGTTCAGGAGGAGAAAGCAGCACCACTTTTGCAGACTGGTGTAGGTGGGGACTTCCCTTCTCCCAGCCGTGACTCTTTTCCCAGAGAAAAGTGTGGTCAGAAGTATTGGACCAACTGGTTTTGCACTGGGGAAAAAAAAAAAAACCAAAACAACAAAAAAAAAACGCCAAGCATTTTTGCCACCTTATTTTATTAGTGCTTTATAAGGCACGTACCTAAAGCGTGAGGGGGTCATGTCTTCTTTCTAAAGGTGTCTTAAAATGATGAAGAATTTCTAAAGCCGATAGTTTATTCTTCACAATATGTTTCATGTTAATAATAAATGTATCTGTGGAACTGGCATGATTGCCATCCGCTTTAATGCTATCTTTTACAAGCCCATAAAAAGAGAGGTTACCAGAATAACAAGCAGACATTGTTTGGGGAAAAAGAAAAAAAAAAAGAAAGTAAAGGAGTTACTCAGTTTCTCCCCCATAGTATATATATTTGGAGGAGATGAAACTTCTTCATAATCATTTCAAACCTAAATTGCCCTTTGTATGGCCAGCAAGACTGAATCCATATTTCTAAAGGCTTCATTTCTGAGGACTTTGGAAATCAGATTTTGTTCTCTGTGCACTGAAATATTAATAAATATTGCGTATCAATTTTTAACTTAACTTTTCTTTGTTTCACTGGGTATGGCTCATAAAAATGTCTCTTACTCCACTTACTAATATCCAAACTAGGCGAAGCAGCATTAAAACAGAGCACATAAATACAGCAGAAATGTAAATGAAAGAACTCTGGTAACAAGACCTGCCTGAAGAAATCCATACAGACACGGTAATGTATATTTCCTCCAAAATATCTTAAAGATCTTTTGCTCTACCTCTTGCACATTATAAAACACTCAGGGAATTATAGATTTACTCTCGGAATGCATTTAGATCATTACTTCCAATGACAACAGTGCAATTCTTTGAACAGTGTGCATTTCATAAATAAATAAAGAAGGCGTATATTGCATCAGAAAAAAACCTACATTTCATGATTCACTTAGGGTTTGGCAGAAAAGCAGGAGCAGGTAGATATCCCCACTAAATGGTTATGGGCTATCTGGTGAAGATTCTGTCCGCGAATAATTTTGCAAGAATAATTATGCAAGAAGTAATTTTGTTTTCTGTAATTTAATATAATATTATATAATGTGTATCAGCAATGGAGATAGATAAATCTTGACAAGCCACAGGCCTCAGTTAAGTCCCAGTTTAAGGGCAAAGTTTCTGTTGCTACAGGGCTTACAGAAACACTGATTAGTACCTTTTTACTCGGAAGAGCTGACGGGCATCCTCATGGAGACGCGTACTATTCCGTACTTCAATTGGTGAGTACAGCTAATTTTTGCAGGTCTCAGGCGGCTTCTTCAGGCTTTACCTTTTGTTGGCTCTTTCCTGGCGATGTGCCACTGCCAGTGAGGGCTGGCTTCTCAAGGCTCCTGAAGGTTTTTGGTCTGTAAGCTGGATTTCCTTGGCCATTTCCTGGTTTGAGGTGTCCAAGCCGGTTGCATCCCACTGCCCGTTAATCATGCAGGTACCGATCCACTTGGGAGCAGCCACACTACCTATAGGGAAGAGCATCAGGAATGCAAAAGGACCCTGAATAGGTGTCATTTCTGACACTGCTTGGAGCTGTCGCCCCCGGCACATCAGAGACCTCGGCCCCGGCAGAGCCCCTGGGGGAGGGTGGGACTCTCCAGGTTTCTGAGGACAAGGAGCGCTGGGAATGGCAGTGGTCCCACCTGTGGGAGGGATGCTCTGCTTGGGAGGCGTGCTCTGCTGGCTCGCCAGGAAAATGAAGTGAGCAGTCCATGTACCATCAAGGAGGACGAATGGGAGATTGACAAGATCCCGACAGTCCCAGAGTCGTAGTGGCATTTCAGGGATGGAGGGACAATCCTCAACACAGCAATAGTCAGAAACTTCCAAGGTGGTGGCGACTGGAAATTTGGCATTTTCCACAAAACAACGAATCCCCTTCTCTGACTGTTTCTGCAATTACAGAACAGGCATAGGGACTACAGGTATAAGGCGTTGGAAACAGGTGAGGAAGATGATGTCCCATCAGGGGAGGCATCAGAGTTGGCTGAGCCTTAACCAAAAGTAGGGAAGAAAGAAAATGAAGTTACTCAAGGCTTTCTCCTGTGGGGGCCGAAGGCACTTCTTTGTGTGCCCAGAGGGGCGGAGGTGGTGGAACAGAAGGAGATTCCTATGACTGGAAAAAAGACAAATGTTGCACCTGCCTTCAAGAAACGGGATCCAGTTTTACTTCAGTCTCTGAGAAGATTATGCCGTTTCCAAGAACACGCTGATGGCTGGTGTTGTTTTCAAACTCAGGTGTCTTAAAAATACGTTGTTCGATAAGGTACTCCAGTGATCACACAGCAGAAGGGTCCTGATGGGGACAGGATGTGTCAGAGGTCAGTGGAGAAGTGACAAGCCATGAATTCACTGTGCTGACCATTCCTATTGTCCAAAGTTATTTATCAGCTGTAGAAGAGGCATGTAAGGAAAGCTTGAAATTTCAGACTGGAAGTGGGCTTAGCTATGCCATATCAGAACTTCGTGTCCATTTTAGAATGGAGAAGGGGCAGGAAAACATGAAGAAAATTCATTAAAAAAGATACAACGCAGCTGACACACATCATGCCTGGAGGCTTGGGTGTCATCAGGATTGAGGTTCATCACATACTGTTTATCTATGGGATGAGTGAGCCATGCACAAGAACGTCCTTTAGATTGCACCGATGACTAGAGTAGGCACTGAACCACCCCAAAAATCTGTATCTGCTACATTTAGACTATTATTTGGACTGTTTGACCTAGGAGCGCTTTTGGTAGACCTGCCAAAAGTCTAAAGTACCAACAACTGCCTGGGATCAGTCAAGTCTCGCTGCACAAAAGAGAACAAACAAAAAAAACTTAAATTCAGTGGCAATCAAACAACATTTATCACAGAAGCTTTATGAGCAGGAATTTGTTCAGTTACACTTCTGTCACACTGAAAACAGCTTGCTCTAGATTAAATTAATTTTTTGGGTATGTGGTTGGGAGTCACTGACATGAAATCAAAAGTGATAAATATCGAAAACCGGTTGCTGGATCAGTTTCCCTAGGTTGGGCAGCTTCATTAACCTTCGCCCTGATTTGAAGAGCTCACCCTTAATAACTTGTTGTCTGTGTATCTTTATAAATCATGTTTTCACAAATCTTGACTTAAAAAAAACGCTTCATAATAAAGTGCCTCAGAAATCCTGCATACTTCACCAGTTTTTGTCTGGCCTACTTTAGAGATCAGTTTAATTTAGGTGATATTTGATTCCCCACTGTTGATGTGTTGTGGTTTGTTTTGTTTTGTTTTTTTCTTTTGCTTCTTGTGGAGATTAGCTTTATATAAACATGTTATCCATAACATAAATCAAAGTAGCTGGAAATAGTAATATTGTATGGTCATGTATATTCATGGTTGTTTGATGAGGGAAAGACATTAACATATTTCTAGATTCTCTGTCATTGCCTTCCATTTTTTTCTTAGAAGAAAAAAAAGAAGGAAAATGTTCTAGTAAATTCATGTATTTATGAGAGTAAAATTATCAAAACAGGTAGAGCAATAACTCACTTTTTCTCTCTAATTTGCTGATTTGTAAATTAATAAGAAAAAAAATGTTTTTCTGGTTCCATCAGTGATGTAGCAGATTCTACTCTTATAATTAAGTGCGGCTTTTCCTTCTCCCTTTCAACATGGTGAATATAAATGCTTTTGAAATAAGCACTCGCACCGCTTTGACAAGCAGGAGTGCCTACACCGCTATCAGAGAGCTTGCAGCAGTTCCGCACACATTGTTGGATGGATTTTATTTTTTCCAACCATCACCTGCCAGGGTTGTTCATACCGACTTTATTTTCTGTTGCTTAGGGTTATGGCTGAGAGATATCCCTTCGTGCAAGCTCTGTGCTATAAAGCGTGTCATTTCCCAGGTGAAGGGAAGGATGGCGTCTCAACTGGAGAACTTCACCCTGCGGGCATCAACATGTGCCCAGACTATGGCTGAGCGCTCATCCTACTCTGGCTTCCTTCACTGATTTATGTAGCTAACAGCCACACGAGAGGTAAGTATCTCATGGTGTTATGCCCTCTGTGCTCCTGTAAAATGAAAGAATTACTGGTCAGCAGACTTTAAAATCAGGGTAATTCTTCCTTTGTCTATTTACAAAATGTCAGTCATTCTCACCAACTTGACAAAGTTGGTCCCTCAAACTGAAAGAGGGGAGATTTAGATTAGATATTAGGAAGAAATTCTTCCCTGTGAGGGTGGTGAGGCACTGGAACAGGTTGCCCAGAGAAGCTGTGGCTGCCCCATCCCTGGAGGTGTTCAAGGCCAGGCTGGATGGGGCTTGGAGCAGCCTGGTCTGGTGGGAGGTGTCCCTGCCCAGGGCAGAGGGTGGGACTAGATGGTCTTTAAGGTCCCTTCCAACCTGAACCATTCTGCGATTTTGCAACAAAGGTGCTTAGAAAGCCCAAGGTCTCCCTCATATCTGAGAATTTCTTGTGAGCTGGCCCAGCGCCCTCCCTAGGTCAGGGAGAACACTATTTCTACAGCTGTAAGGGTTACACACGAGCTGGTCTGGACATCAGGCCTCACACTTACCGTGTAATAGGATGGTAGGCTGGGCCAGTCGAGGCCAGCACCTCCCAACAACCTGGGTCTGCTGCAGAGAAAAACTCCAGTTCATGCTTGAGAGGGCTTCTTAGGAGTCCCACTGGAGAGAGGGGGCAAGGCCTTTCACTAGATATGAATACTGAAATGACTTCAACAGATGTTGAAATTATTGGCTTACTTATTACTCAACAAGTTCCAACAGACCACCTTTCAGCAAAATAAAACTATAGCTTCCCCACTCCTTTAAATATTTTATATTTAATACAGATGAAACTGATTATTATTTTTTTTTTGTTAGTAGCTTTGGCTAGTCTGAGGTGGAGCAGCTCAAAGATTAGATTTTCTATTCCATGTAACATCTTTGATTTGACAAGAAAAGGGGAGAGGTCATTCGTTCATTTGTGAATGAAAAATTTGAGTTCTGAAAGTTTCCTAAAGAGGAGAAAACCTGGGGAAAAAAAAAGAAAAAAAAAAAAAAGGAAGCCTAGAAATACTCATGAAATTGCAAAGCCTGTAGCGAACCAAAGGCTGGTGTCCAGGTTCTGGGGATCCCCCACTCCGTGGTGGCTTTCAGCCCCTCTCTGTTCCCACGTCCCCCCCAGCACAGGGCAGAAACCAGGAGATGCACAACACAAGATTTCGGTTTCTGCTTCTGCATCAAACTTCCTTTGGACTCTGAGAATGTGACACGAGCTCTCCGGGTTTCTACAAGCTTGAGATGTAGGAGGGAAGCCCTGGTTAGACCCAAGGTTCCTTCATCAGGCTTTTATTACCGGGTTGTTGTTGACAAAGATAAATGAAGTGAGACTTACCACTGCAAGCTTAGATAAGCATGAAGAAAGGGAAAAAGTGACAATTACCAGTTTGATCTAATAGTGTAATAATGTAAGAAACTGAATTTAATACACAGTAAAACAATATGAGGCAATGGAGATACTACAATTAAGGAAATAACTTAATACATATATGTTTAATTAAAAACACCGTTTATCTAAGAACATACACCCTGTTTTGAATAGTAATTTGAAATCAGTAAAGCTGTAGTTGAACAATATAATTTTCATTTAATGCTAATCTTGGACCTGCACATTGAAGACATTCAGCGCAGTGGAAATTAGATTTCAGTGAATTGTATAATGGTTTGTCTCTTGGACCCCAAACTGTGAAAAGGAACGTGGATCGTGGGAGCCCAGCACGTAATTCCCCTTATCGCATAATGTTGAAGTTATCGCTTAGCAGTGTCCAGCTTCTGAAATAATATTGTCAGGGCTGCTACTTGCAATCTCTATATCTTTGGGGGGAAAAAACTAAAATTCCAATATGGCATTGGAATTGCCATATGGCAATTGTGAAATTCCTCTTTTTCTTACCATTTGTTTTTAAAATTACATTCACTTTGAATAAAATCATAGTGAATAAGTCTAGTTGCTTTGGGTTTCATCTGAAGTTTTATACTTCATATATTCTTATATATTCATATATACTGTATACATTCTCAAATTTGGAGATAACAAAGATATTTTGGAGCAGCATGTCCCTCTGATTTATTTGAACAATATTTACAGAAGGTGAAAAAAATCGTCTAGTAATGAAAACTTGAAGCATTCCTTTAACGGTCTTCTCTTCTTTTTTTTTTTTGTTTGGGTTTTTTTGTTTGTTGTTTTGGGGGTTTTTTCATTGGTTGTTGTGGTTTTTGTTTCCCTTAATTAAATATTTTGAACAAATGCGTATGTTTTACCAAATGCTTCCAAAACCAATGGCCAAATAAATCACGTCTATGCAAACTCAGGTAATACGAGAAACTGAAAATTACAATTCCGGTATGTGAGAGGGTGCGAAGGGAAGCTGCGTTGATTGAATGATGTTTTCCAAGGCATTTCCAATCAGTTACAGGATCGGCTTGGTGCCTAACCACTTAACTGTCTCGTCGCGTTCATTCTTTTCCTACTCTCATGGATATTTTTCTCTTTATTTCTGTTATAATTTTGCAAGAATTAGGAAAAGGCTTATGGAATTAAAACCTTTGATTCAGTGTTTAGAAGAGTTCCTAGAATATGATGTTTCTTTCTAAGTCATCAAGCTTGACCTCAGATTTCTTACCAGAAAACTTAATTGGCTTATTGAAAAGAGTAACCCACGTCACTGGCTTTTCTTTTATTGGAGTTTCTACATGTCCCCTCTTATTTCTCATCTGGGTATTTAAGCTTTTCCCCATATAGCTTCAAACACGCTATTTGCAAACATGGCTTTCTGATATTCAGGTTTTAGATATGCTCAGTTATTGGGAAGTTATTCCAGCGGTGTAGTCAGTGTGTGATGGAGCCGATGTCACGTGCTGTTCATTCTTTCATCTCATCCCCTCCCTATGCTTAGCGTGGGAATTTTGAATTAAATACAGTATAACAGTCTTCCACATGTTTGTATCATCAAAAATATAAATGGAAGATGGAAATGCTTGGATGGTGGAGATTCTGGGGAACGAGTGTTCTGCAGTATCAGACTAAGCGGTGAGAAATACTTCTCTGCACGTGGGAACCTCCTGTTGAGACGTGAAAACAGGGATTCCTGCTGTGGTGCTTTGTTGGGAAGCAAAGCCATCAGGTAGAGTGAATAGTCAGTGCATCTTAGGATGCGGTTGGAGCCCCATCTCAACTCAGTGGTTTTTTGGGAAGCTAGTGTGCAAGAAGACTTTGATGTATTACAGTAGCGTCTACTTCTGATGATTTACTGTCTTGGAATAGGTAATCCCTTCAAGGATTGTCTCTTAGATTTCTGGGAGATAGCATCACTTTTCTCAAATTGGGAGATAACAAAGATATTTTGGAGCAGCATGTCCCTCCCAGTGATTTATTTGAACAAAACACAGAGCCTTAGCCAGCAGTGGCTGTAAAATGCACATGAATCACTGTAATTTAGGCTCCTCATTTACATGAAAGTTAATTCCTTCTGAAAAAAATTCAGTATGAAACAGACATTTGAGTTTTAATAATCTGTGTTTTGATAGATCTGAATCATCCGGGGGCCCTCCTGAACTCTGCAGATTGTTTTCTGTCCTCTTGTGCCACCAAAAAAAAAAAGGTAGATGGAAGCTGCAGACTTTTGTGTTGGATGCTACACAGAGAGAAAGCGGGTGTTGGAGCCTTTCCGTAATACAAGCTGGGCACTCTGGGCTTGCCATATGGCCTCAGAAAAGTTGCTTATGTGTGAAGCCGATTGGTTTTCTACCAGAAAATGCCAACTTGTTTAAAATTGAAACTGTAGGAAGGAGGTTCTTTTGTTCTAGCATTCAGGTTTGTTTGACTTGCTCGACAAATGGCCACCTTGTGGAATTCTTTCAAAACTTAAAACTAATTTTTACTTGAAAGTTTAAAGTAAAATAAACCAGAGCATCAACAAAATCTTTTAAAGTTTGTTGAAATTAAGTGTTCCAGGAGATCCAATCAAACTTTAAGTTGGGAACTTTAAGTCTGAAATAGCTTCTTCTTTTTGTCCCAATTCAGGATAGACGTTCCTCCCGAAATCAGATATTCTTGTGAAGCTAGTAATCTGTTTTTACCAGGCTCTATTTAATAATACTCTGACCTAAGACTGTCCCCAGATTAAATGACTGTTTCACTGTAGAGAGAGCAGCAGATGTTCTATTTTTTTGTGAGACTATATTTTTTTCCCTGTCTTTCTCCCCCACCTCCTTTCCCTTCTAACCTTCAAACAAGCCCAACAGACTTGAGCCCTCAACATTTTCTTCATCAGAAAAACACCGTCCCATTTGAGGACTTCAATGTGTTGTGGGAAAAGGCTCCATTCAGTTGAGACTTTCTGCTGAGTTTTCATTAAATTGCATGGTAAGACCCCAGCTGTTTTTCAGCTGGGGCTCAAATGTCTTCTGTAGCTGCATGCCAGCTAAAGCCTCAGGCTCTCTGAGGTTCCTCCCTGCGTGCTTCTCTCTGCTTCCATACAACATGGTCAGCCCTTGCCTGGTTCTTACTGAAAATCTGCTGTTTCTGCTCCCATTAAGCAGATGATTATTTTCATATTCCAGTTATCCAGTGCCAGCTAGAGTTCTAGACCCTGCTTTTTGCTCTATAACTTCAGGTGGGGCTGGTGAAATACAATAGTCTTGATGCCTCTGATGAGGAAAGTCTTGCATACATCCGCATTTGGATGAAAGAAAGTGGACTTTTTTTAAAAAAAAAAACCACTATTTTTTGTATTTATTTAGATATAAATAATTAATTTATTTGTATATAGATCTAGATATACAATAGGTATTATTTAGCATTATATATATATAGTTTATCTAAATAATTTATTTAGCTAAACCTGTGCAACTGAAGTCATGCATGTCTCTGGCAGCATAATATCCATGAAATCAATGCTCACCATAACCAGGACAACACAAGGCCTCCCAGGACTCCTGATTCACTGTGCAGGTGGATCGTTTCAGGCACTGAATTAGGTATGGGAGGACACCAAAGCAGCTTCCAGAAAGCTGGCTGATTCTCTAGCTCAAAAAGCAGCCATGATAAAATATTGCATATTTAAATGTTTCATATTCTTCATCAACCTGATGAACAACTTTGTGAACACCTTTCATATGCTTTATTCTTTAATTACTTCTTCCAGGTGCTAGTTATTAACCTCACATACATTAAAATGGCCTGAGTGCCTTACTGCCTGGTCCATCTTAGAGAATGGCGTCGGGCTAATTAAATGATTTGAGAAATCTGTAGTGTAGTTGTGCAAAGACAGACTATAAGCGTGCCTTAGTGCTCATACAAGCTTGTAATTTACTGAAATAAAGCTAATCCATTCCAATGGGTTCTGTAACAGTTTAAGTGTCTCTTGTGCTTTAACCACAGCTGCTCGCTCATTCTCTGCTTCCCCCACCCCACCTCCAGGTGGGACTGGGGAGAAAATCAGAAGGGTAAAAACTGAAAAAACTCACGGGTTGAGATAAAGAGAGTTTAAAAGGTAAAGCAAAAGCCACACATGCAAACAAAGCAAAACAGGGAATTCACTCGCTACTTCCCACGGGCAGGCAGGTGTTCAGCCAGTTCCAGGAAAGCAGGGCTCCATCACACCAAACAGCTACTTAGAAAGACAAACACCATCACTCCAAACATCCCCTGCTTCCTTCTCCTCCAGCTTTATATGCTGACCATGGTGTCACATGGCATGGAATATCCCTTTGGCCAGTTGGGGTCAGCTGTCCCAGCTGGGTCTCCTCCCAGATTTATGAGCACTCCCAGGCTGCTCGCTGGTGAGGTGGGAAGCAGAGAAGTTCTTGAGTCTGGATAAGCACTGCTCAACAATAATTAAAACATCCCTATGTTATTAAGGCCGTTTCCGGCACAAATCCAAAACATAGCCCCGAACTAGCTACTCTGAAGGAAATTAACTCTACCCTAGCCCAAACCAGCACAGTGTCCAAGCATCAGGGTGCTGCACCAATTTAGGAAACTGGTCATTTAAACTATATTAGGTATATCAATGTGTTCATCCATTTATTTCTAATTTAACTGTTGTCTCTAAACAGAACTTAGTGATAGGTAATGCAAAAGACAGTATGTCCCAAGAACCATTTCTCCATTTTGAGTATTTCCCAGGAAGATAACCGGATTTCTGTTTACTGGGCTTAAACAGCATCAAGAAATTGCTTAATACAAATGCTATTGAGAACCTCATTTGGAATGTTAGCTAGCCCATCACAGGTGAGAGGGAAACTGTTATCTCTTGGGTGCTATTTTTTTCTTTTAACTTCTTAAGGACAGTATATTTAAATAATCCATAAATCTGAAAGAACTCGCATTTGGGGAAAAAAGTCTGGGAGTAAAAACAGCTGATATGAGAACACTATTGCAAAGCAGTTCTGATTGGAACAAGCCAAGCCCGGTAATATAACTTCAAGAGAATCTGGGAACCAAAATACTCACTTCTGTTGAATCATAAAATGTAGACCTAGTAGAGACGTTTAGCTTTGCAGCACTACCCTCAGCCAGCCGAAACCTCAGCCCTCCTAAGATAATTCCTTGCAGTTCTCTACCCATAAGGCAGTTTGATTTTATCACCAATTTCCTTGCTAACATCCCCCTGTGCTCCAAAGTTGCTAACCACCATTTCCTCTCAGATCATCAAACTGATGAATGCAATTAGCTTAAACTCGGGCTGCCGCCTAGAGTTGTAGGTGGCAAAACCATTTTAAGGATTTTGCACCTTTGGCCCATCACAGGGGACACAACATTGCCCTTCCTGAAAAGTCGTTGTCATCTTCCCTTAGAGGAAGAAAAGCCAGCGTGAGCCTCTCATGCTGGAGCTCTGCTGTTTTATGCCTCTCGTCTGTCTCTCTGCCTTTGCTCTCATTTTTAGCAAGGGGCACACATAAGCCTTGGTACGTAGGTGATTTGCAGAGGTTTGGTGACCTCTGAGTTTTCCTCCTAGCTAAAATGTCTTGGGTAACCCAACTAATTGGGAAGGAAAGGACATGGTAGCCCGTGGGCTAGCAGCTCTGCGGGCCAGAGCTCTTTGGAAAGGGGGCTGTGGTAAGCAAGTGGGTGCCTGTAGCCCCTCTCAGTAGGAGAAGACACGGGGGCAGCGCCTTACATCCGATGGGGCAGTGAGATGACTGAGCAGCTGACCCAGCTGGGGTTGGAGTGACCTCCTCCATGGAGACAATGATAAACACCTGGACATCAGCTTCCTCCAGAAGGGGATGTGGGGTCATCGCTTTAATCCTCTTCCCACTGGGGAATAAACTATGGGTATCAGGATGCTTTATAGCAGCATAACTGGGTCAACGAGATGCATGGGTGACCAGTGTTTTGAGGACAGCAATATTATTAAAGCGATGTGATCTTTGTGTCAAGAGTAGCTCGGGGGGTCCAGGTGATGGGGAACTTGCAGTGTTCCCTAGTTCTCTCCCACTGATATGTAACCTATAAAAATACTCTCATTTCCAGCTATATACTTTGATATAAAACAGTGAAAAATACGTTTAACGGCCTTCTGCAGTTTTCTGTTGGCTTCCCATCTGTCAAGTCTTTCTTTTATGGTTGAGCTAGCTAGCTTGTATTAGTCATTTGGGAGGCACTGCACTGATTTACATTACACCGTGTCATAAACCAGTATGTGATGAATCTAGTGTGCTAATAAAAGCTAATGGTACAAGTAGAACAATATAAGGTGGGACAATGCTAATGTTATACCTTTCTGAGAACATATAATTAAGCGTTCTTCAAGCTTTCTACTACTCTGTGTGGGTTTTTCCCCACAATCTCAAGGTTACACATACGTATTATTTTTTAAATGGTTTAGTAATTTTGCTGAATTCCTCACCACAAAGGAAAATAGTGGTGCATATGTATTTTTAAATCAGCGATTGATTTGTTCTATACGTAACTTTTCAATTGTTCTAGCTACAAAGAAAATTCTCACTACCATGGAAATCATTGTTGGTTTTTACTAGCTGAAAATCTGGTCCTCTTTCTTATTTATTTTAGTATTTAAAAATAAAATGCTGTGCTTTCTCAACCAGAAAATGAGGGAAAGAAGTTCCATCCTGAACGCGGAAGTAATTCTCAGTTCCTGTGTGTTGATGCAGTGATGCACAGGCGTCCTTCACATATTGGGTCTGGCAGGAGAGAAGCTTAGCAGAATTTCAGGTGTCAAGAACAATTAGGTGTTAATTAAAAGTGATATATTTGCTTGTCCCACAAGGTCCTCCTCTGCTCTAGTTCAAGGACAACATACAACAAAAATATTGGGGCACTTTTTTTTTTTCCCAGCTGCCCCTATGACAAAACGAGTACTTTTTCGGTTGATCGCTGGATGAAAAGTCTCTCCGCCTCTTGTGAGACGTAGGGAAACCTCTACTAAGCCACTTCTGCTTGGGCATCTTGTCCTTTGTGCAGAGAGACGCTGCTGGAGGTTGTTCCCAATATGCATAATCCATGAGTATTCTGCATTTCACATGGGTTAATCCACACAGTATATAGTCACCATGTAATTAGGCTGAGTGTTAATATGTTCATTACGCCCAAAATGAGGAAATGGTGGTCCTCTGTTGCACTGCAGAATGAACCAATCCTTGAGCTGCTGTCGTCTTATTCTTTGCTTTTATTTTTTTTCCTTAGGGTTTAAAATCTTTTAAAAAGCGTTTAAAAAACCTTTCGATATCAGTATTTTTCTCTTGAGTTGCTAAGTACTGCCATTGGAAATATTTCTTTCCTATGTTTTTATTTTTCTTGTCTTGCGTGGTATTAATTCAGCTGTATTTGCGCAGCTTAAAATCCCACTGTGTCCACAATCAAACCAGATTTTGGGTCACAGACAACTGAACCAGTGGCATGCAGGTTGCATTTTCATTTTTCCACATTTTACGACATAGTAAATCACTGTTACTGCTATTAGAAAGCAGATTAGGTCTCTCTCTCAGGCATCTGCAGAGAAGAAAGGAGGTTCGTTTTTTAGTTTGTGTAAGAACTATTGCGATGTGCAACTTCTGCGTGTGAGGAGCTAGGGAGCAAATTGTGGATATGCGCGTAATTGTAGGGTCAGACTCATATTTAGATGAAGGAAAGGATATGTTTCTGCCCAAAGCCAGAAGAGAAATTTTCCATCTTTGAAGCAAATGATCTCCCCAGAAATGGTGCTCTTTTGAACCTCGTCCAGTGCAGAACGGCACCAGCCCTCGTGTTGTTGGAGGAACGCGCGGGAGCAAATTCGTATCTCCCCTGAGAGTCTGAAGGCTTGTAGTAAAACCTGCAGCAGCCTCTCCCTCTCCACCTTTAGATGTGAAAGTAGTCAAATATTTTGCTGTGCATCTTTTCTCCCTCCCCTCCTAAGAAGCTATGTGCCATGGCTCCCCCACCACGGCTTTGCTTTCTCGCTTATGCAAGAAAGGTTAATAATGAAGAGAATGTGTGATGAGGCTTAGCTAACAGGTTTTCCCAGAAAGAATAAATCAGAACAACTCTGCTTCTCTGCTGTCTTTTCCACTGAGATTCAAAGCCCTGGTGGCTGCTTCAGTTACTAATTATAAGTTACATTCAGCCATGAAGGGAACAGAACAACCACCATGTGACTTATGTGAATAATCACACTTTGCTGCTCCAGCTTGAGTTTGCATTGCTGAATGCTGATGGACTGGAACAATATCTTGTCTTTGGGTCAAAGAAAAGGAGAAAAAACTGTAAATGCAAAAAAAAAAAAAAAAGAGAAAGGAAATAAAAAATATTGAAGAACATGAAAGAAACAACAGAGTTACCTTAAACCTGCCTGATGATATTACAAGCTGAGTTTTAGACTAAAATTATCTCATAAATGTGTATTCACTGAGGGTGTTTTGATGGGCTGAGAGTAGTGGAAGAATGGAAATGACACAGTAAGTTTTCCAGGTCTCGTCTCTTCCTTTATTTTGTCTCCTGAACTCTGTATGTCTCATTTTCCTCCATCTTGAGGATTCCATTCTGATCTCCCACGCCTTATCTCCCACTAGCAGTTTAATGTTCTCCAGTAGTTTCTTTTCCAGTCCTGCATTGCTTCCACCCCCTCCTGGCCACTGTCTCGATTACTCACCTACTTCTGTTGTGACATGTTACCCCCATTTTCATCTTCATTCTTTGACTCTCTCCTTTCACCTCTAATTCGGTGTCCCAGTGCCTTCGTCACCACTAATCCAAGTCCATATAATAATAATAATCCAGCAGACTCAGCTCTGCTGTGAGCTTGCTCTTCCCCATTCTCCACCCATGGTTTTACTTCCCCTCCAGCCACTATGGAGACTTGGCTTACAAGTTTCCCATGTCCTTCACCTTTTCTCTCTCCCCTTGGACTCTCATCTCTGCTATAATTTTTCCAGTCTCAACTACATCATCTGGAACTTAACCCTGCCCTTCTGGATGTCTTTTTATGAGTTTTATGTCAAGTAGAGATCTTACTGCTAGCAGGAGCTCAACAACCTGTTGGTAGCAAATACAGCAAATAAAATGGATGTGTACTGAGTTCCAGCAGAAGATGGGAGATGTCTTGACAGTGCAAGACAGACTGAAAACTCTGCTTTCGTGGATGACGACTTAGGTATTCAGAACTGACAAAGTCAAAACACCTGATCCCACTTATATCTACAGGATTTCGGAACTGATTAGATGTGATGTTTCAAAGTTGTGGCATTACAGGAAATCAAATGTCAGAGTTAATTTCAGATGCTGCGAAATTTTGCCTAGGACATTAAAGGGGTAGCAGAGTTGGCAAAGAGGATGTTAGCTTGTGTCTTCAGCGCTCCAACTTGAAGTCCTGCTTTCCACCTTGAAATGCGGTTTTGCACCGAGATTACAGGGTATGAGAGTGAATCGTTCACAAGACAATATTTCTTGCCGTGAACCCTGGTGATGGGGTTGTAAAAGCTGGAAGAAGAGAAGAAACAAACAAAGTGCTAATTAGGCCTTGCTTTATTCACGCAAAGAAGTCTGTAATGTTAAAAGAAATGGAAGGGAATCAGGAGTCCGAAATGACAATGGAAGCTGAGTGTCTGACTGCTTTGAGATCCTCTCAAAGCCCCAGTCTACGAAATTACAAACAGTGTCACACAACGTGGCCAAGAACAACGGAAACGTTGCATCAGTTTGGCTGCTGTAAGTGCTCTCTGATTTATTCACTTAAAGCCCGATGACCTCTGTGAGGGTTTTTTTTTTTTTTCTGTATGAAGATTTGGTTTTCTTTTGTGTTCAACAAAACAGAATCTTTTATCAGAACATTTGAAAAAGGGAAGGATGGACCAAGTGATCTGTGAATAAAGATAATCACAAGCACTTAGAGTAATGCAGGCGTAAGGTATCATGGCAAATTAATAAGCAAGAGAAGTTTGATATCCCACAGACAAAAAATATCTTAAAGTGATCAGCTGTTCATCAAATATTTATTGCTGACAACAAACTGCAAGGTAAGAGATGGGTCAAAAGCCACCAAAATAATGTCAAATTATATCAGGATGAGAGACCTCAATTTACTTTAGTGTCTTATGTTTAGGAGCAAACACTGCTGGAAGATTAAATGCTTGAAAATCTTTATGAAAATCAGTGCTGTACAAAATTGCCTTCTTTGGAGCACGTCTCATCTGTGTGTTTGCATTAGGATTAAAATTTTGCGCTTTTTTAGCTTTTTTCTTTTTTTCCTTTTTTTTTTTTTTTGATCAATCATGGATGTAAGAACAACCACATCAGCAGTTTTGACATCCAGAGAACTGAAGAAAATATTCAAACATGTACTTAGTCTCAGCCTCGATGATATTTGAGGGTAGTTAAAAAGCCTTTTCAGTGAGAAATTTGATGCAATTAACCAGCTTCCGATTTGCCGTATCAGCAAATCGCGTATTTGTGCAATGTAGACAAATGCTGACATACGGCTAAGAAAGTTTACTCGGTATACTTTATGGTAGACTGAACTGAACAGATTAAAAATGTTTTGATGCAGAATCTGAAAAATAAGTCTGTTGATTAAAAAAAAAAAATCCGTCTTGTGTATTATGCAAACAGCGTAGTTCGATAGACAAACTTCTAGAGATATAGCAGAGGTGATTCATTAGTACAGCAGGATTCATTCCTGCCTTTAGGTGACACTTAAATGCCATTTTTTCATAACAATCTTACTAATTCGATCCATAGATGGTGATTTATGTATTTATTTTTACACTACAGAGAGCTATGCAGTCACACGTGCTCCCAGACGCGATTCTGGTCTGAGTACCTGGTGTTGGGGTAGACTCATCTGCCTCACAAGGCCCGTAATGCTTTTTATGTGCTTTCTGCCAAGCCTCGGACAGCAAAGTTGTCTTTCTTTGCATTGGTGACACTCGAGAATGTTGTCACAAACTAATTAAAGGTGTGAAGCGTATGCCTTAATTAAAACCCACGAACACCTGCATGGATCCTCTCAGTCATAACTCATATTGCGTTAAATTGCTTTTGCATAATAGCAGGCCTACTTTGGGATTGAGCAGACCTGTAAAGGGTGCTTATGAAAGCAACAAGAAAAAAAAATTTCCCTTGCAGGGGTTTTGGCTTTGCGATAGCCTTGGAACGCGGCCCAAGCTCATCAAAAAGTATGAGAATGTTTTAAGCACACTTGGGACCAGATAATTTCAAGTGAAGGTGACACTTGTGGCCGAAGACAGCTAGTGAAACACCATGATTTTGAAAGGGTTCTGCTTGGGGACTCTAAGATTTAGTAGCATGTCAAACTCAAAGTCAACACAGCAGGATTTAATGCTGTGTAAATGGGAGTCAAAGACAATGCCTTCATGAATCCACGTGATAGATGTGCATGCATTTCCCACAGCTGTATTCTCTAGCACCGGAGTTTTGCTGTGAAAAAACAATCATTTCTAGGAAAAAGAAAAACACTATTGATTTTCAGTTCTCAGTGAAGCTTTCTGAAGTGTTTTTACATGAGAGAAAGCCTTTACAGTTTTTAAAATAAAATCCTCTTTCTTTTTTTTTTTTTTTTTTTTTAACTGCTCAGGTGAGATAAAATTGTGAGCACAGCCAAAAACTGGATGGTGTTGACTAGCTTTTAAGAGCAATCCTTAAAGGAAGGAGTAACAAATGACTAATCTATTACACAGAAAGATATATAGGGCCCAAAGCAGCTGGAATATGTCTGACAGTCATTGGCGGTTTGCTCCATGTGGTGGTTTGCAACAGTGGCACCAGGTCCCCTTGCAACTGCTTTGGTTTCTATTAACTGTGGCATTGTGTAGACTAAAGGGTTTCACCTGGCAGCCTTCAGCTCTACCTGGCAGTGGAAGGATGTGGATAAAACACGCTAAACGTTGCAAGAACAACGAAGCTGTCTATTGTAATATTGGAAAACATTTTTTTTCCATAAAGATTATGTGATGTTTTAGCACGGTAACAGTTGCTGAAAGTGGAGAGATGTTTTATTTGATGAGTTTCAATGCAGGTGAGGTTACTTCTTCCTCTTTCTCATCAACTAGACAGTCTTAGGAGTAAATAACCTTGCATGCTTGGGAAGTGAAAGCCAACTGCCTCTTCATAACAGGGCATCTGTCCTAGTATCAAGCTATGGTACCATTTTTTTAACAAGCATGATGGGTATTCTCTATTTTCTTTCATTCATGCTCCTCTCTAGCACCTGTCTTTCATTTAGAGACATCCTCTTTTTCCAGTTTCATATCTATGGGACGTCCGCTTTCTATAAAGGCTGCGTTCACACTGGCTAAAAGTACATGGAGTTTGTGCCTGTTCTTTTACACCACTACTACAGGAAGACTATTATACTTTACTGGGAACATACTAATTCGAACTGGATGGAATTTTTTTAAATCGGTTGTCATTCATTCAGATTTCTTTTTGATCAGGTTCAGCAAAACCAAATTGCTTGGAGGACTGATTTCAATTAATCTTCTATTGAAAAACAATAAAAAGTTTTGAAATTGTTGAAAAATCACTTTTGTTGACTTTCCCCGGTAGCAATATTTAATTTTTGGCTAGACTGAACTTTTGTTTAGGCATCTTAGTTAATGATACAGTACATACAAACTGGAAAAGGATAGAAATCTAAATGAATATTTCAAAAAGATGAAGCAAAATGAGTTGAGGTAATTTCCTCTCCTGTGCAGCCTTCCCTTTTCCATATTTAGAGAAGAAAGCACTTCTTAGGTGTGTCTGCCTTGGTTCTCCATAGTATTTGTCTGCGGACTTGTTTAAAAACTCACTGTAGTGCTTATTGCTTGTGGCAAGGTCTCCTGTGCTAAAATTTAGGCCCTTTAAAGCCTTCTGTCCCCTTAATTCCTTTGGCAGCAAATAGCAAAGATACAAAGATTTTATTGTCAGTGAAATTATACTAGTACTTAAATGGTTGCTTTCTGTTCTTGTGCAAAAGAACTAGACAAACTAAATGCTTATAGAGTTTCAGCAGCCTTAGCAGTTCTCAGTGCTAAGTCAAAGGACTTGCCTCATTTTTTTCTTTTTCCTCACTGAAAAGGAAGGAAGAGAAGAGATAAAGTGACGAGCTGAAGTGCCTATTTGTTGATGTTTCAATTTTCTTGCTATGCGAAAAAAAAATAAAGAAAAAAAAAGAGAAGAGTCTTCCGGATCTTGTGGAGTCTTGTGGCAAGAAGCCTTTTAAAATTAAGCTGAATGACATTGTTTGAAATGTGACCTTTGGCAAAATATTTTGGTCCTCCTCATCCCCTTTCCATTCCCTCTGCCTCATCGCTGTCCCCATTTGTAGAGCGCAGCTGATTGAGAGCAGCTGCCTCTGAACATGATGAGGTTGTTACCATGAGCACTGCTGTGCTGGAGAATATTTCTGTGTAAAAGCAGAATCCTTCATTTGTTTGAGGGAGGCTGCAAGTACTCTGTGCCAGACCAGACGGTGCTCTCATCAAGCAGCAAGACAGCCAAAACTTAGCAAAAACCAGTTTGCTGTAAGTATATGTGTAGGGAGTTTAACAGCTGACAAACCCAGGAGCGGGCGGGCCAGAAATTGTCACTGACATTGCAGCTAGATTTTGAGGATGAAAGGTATACCGGAGTCGAATAGATAGGAGAGGCAGCAGGAAGATATCTAAATAGCTTCAAAAAATTATGAGGGAAAAGGTGTTGGGGATAGGAGCCTACACGAGCTCCCCGAGGAGGCTGCTGGTTAACTGGGGGGTCCGTTGAGATGCTCATGGAAAAAAAGCGTGGGGTATTTGGTTGGGAGGGAGGGGTAGTGTCCTCATGGCAGTGTTTTCCTGTTTGATTGGTGATAGTTATAAAGAGAAGACTGAGGGAGCCTGTTTTGGCATAAAGCTTATTTTTGCACTGTGGAAATGACATTTATACACAGAGGCAAAGTTGACGCATACCCAGAGGAGCACCACAGTTTTGGAACTGCGTGAATGGTCATGTGCATTGGCTGTGGTGAGCCATCTTGCTGCTGAGGGTGACTACAAAGCCAGGATGAATCCAGGTTCTTCTTTCTGATACACAGAGAAAACAAAGCCAAAAACCTAGACAGGCTTGAGAGGTGGGCGCGTGGGAACCTCAGGAAATTCAACAGGGCCAAGTGCAAGGTCGTGCATGTGGGTTGGGGCAACCCCCGGTATCAGCACGGGCTGGGGGGTGAAGGGATTGGGAGCAGCCCTGCTGAGAAAGACTTGGGGGTACTGGTGGGTGAAACGCTGGACGTGAGCCAACTGTTCGTGCTCACAGCCCAGCAGGCCGACCGTGTCCTGGGCTGCACCAAAAGAAGCGAGGCCAGCAGGGCGAGGGAGGTGATTCTGCCCCTCTGCTCCGCTCTGGTGAGACCCCACCTGGAGTGCTGCCTCCAGCTCTGGAGCCCTCAGCACGGGAAAGACAGGAAAGAAAAGGGTTTCACTTTTTACCTAAACAAAAAAAACCTCCAAGGTCAACTGCCTAGAGGCTGATACCATTTATGAACTTTTATTCTTTTCGGAATCTGAAGGAAATAGAAACCTGAACTTTCTTTACAAAAGGATTTTAAAATCTTTCTGCCTTATGAAGTTCCATAAATTGGGCCGCGTTATTCATTATATATAATTTTTTTTCATAAAGCAAACTACCCATTGTTACTATGCATTGTTTGCTAAGCTGTGTCTATTCTTACTTTATGTATTCTTCCAGAGAGGTTTTAAAAGTTTTGGAAATCTGAGTTCATTTTCATTATGTACTTTTCTGGTGCTATGATAGGACAGGATGAAATTACTATGCTCAAAACAGTCACAATGCAACCCAATAAAGAAGTCCAGCCTACAGATAGACACTAAACGTAGTAACCCAATCACCCGATGCCTATGGAGATGTTTTAACTTCAACGTGGATCTGAAATGTGGATCAGTTATGATCTGAAAAATACAGGAACCGGTCCTGCAGCTCTAGATGTAGAGGGCAGTCAGAGCAGCCCCACTGAAGTCAAATATATAAGCTTAGGTAAGTCTAAGTCTGTTAGATTTATGATCTATATTTTCATTTATGGTAGTTTCTTTTTGTGTCTTCGTTTCATTTATTTTTCACAAAGTGCTTCCTGTATTTGTTTGTCTGAGAGCGCACGTTTCTGCTAAGTCCAATTATTTGTGTGCATTTCTTCTTCTGCCGTAGTTCTGTCCTCTCTGGTTTTATCTTTTGCAAGTATATACATTTTTATTCCTCTCCTATCTGTGAAACAAAAAAAAACCCCAGTGCCTTAGAGCCACCGGACAGTAATTATGTGAACAGTGTACCCCCTTCTGTTGCATTTATAGTAGTTACAGCCGTAAATAATACTTTATTTCTCCTTAGTATTCAGGGAGCAGAGAGGATGGGACCGGCGTGACCGCCCCTGGACGATGGCAGATCAGAGGATAGACATCAGGCTGCTTCTGTTTTACCCTAGTGCTCTGTTAAGCCCAGGAGTCAATATCAAACCCACAGATCTTTGATTGGGGAGCTAAGTGATTAAGTGCAAAATTCCAATATCTTTATTCCAGCTGGACAGCATCTCGCCGAATTAGGCTGTTTCCGAGTAAGAAGCCACTTGGTGTGTGATGTGAATACAGCTAACACGTCCACCCTCCGAGGTCTGAATGCATCATTCTACAATTAAATGCTTTAATTTGTGTAAAACTAGCGAAAACCAGCAAACTCGTTATATTTCAGACACAAAGCCTGATTAGGAACGCTGGCATGTTTTCTGTTGCAGTACAACATGCGAAATGCGAAAAATCCCAAGTGGCAGGAAGCACAAAAATACTGTTTCTTGTTTGCTTTATTTGTTACGTGAGATTTTGGTGCGATTTAGAGTAGACTGTGCCATGCCGCGGTGTAATAGAAGCTTTGTCCCCACACCCCGTTCCTCGTTGCATCTTCTTCACAGACCAGTTATGTATTTCATAATGTGCCTTGAGACAATTTCAAGGTCCCGTTGGTCGGAGATGA
The DNA here is from genome assembly GCA_008658365.1 of Alca torda. Classification (NCBI taxonomy): domain Eukaryota; kingdom Metazoa; phylum Chordata; class Aves; order Charadriiformes; family Alcidae; genus Alca; species Alca torda. Next base: position 6,626,104 of record CM018087.1, on the reverse strand, counting down.
GTTAGACAAGCTAAAGCGATGAATGAAGCCGGCGGGTGAAATTGCCGGCCTGCGAGAGAGAATATGAAAACTTGCTCATGCAAAGATATTCGTGTCTCCCCATTCATAGAGACAAGGCAGCAAACATGAAAATCTGTCGTTTGTTTCTTCACAGAAAGCCCAGACCTTTGTGCAGCAAAAATAGCTGATCGTTTCTATTTAAGCCCCTTGTCTCGGTGAGCTTTGTTTCACACTGCTGAAATAACAGCAGAAAAACATCAAAAGGCTTGAGAAAGGTCAAAAGGCTCGAGAAACGTCAAAAGACTCGAGAAACATCAAAAGGCTCCTGCAAATCTTCGTTGGCCCAATTAATATTTTTCAGTAACTGTGAAACAAAAGGTAAATTGTTCTAATTACATGCAAAATGCTGGCAGCAAATATTTGTGCCGCCTTATCCGGCACCACTCTGCAGCAGGATGAAGCACTTGGGTATAATTAAATGTGACGACAGAGTTAATTTTCACACGTATCCTCTAGCATGTATGTCAAAGATGGCGAGACCCACCCAAGTGCCAGCCAGTCTGTCACATCTGACACCTGAGGCTCTACTTTGGCCTCAAGTGTTGAATTTGAGTGTTTTTATCGAGACCTGCCTCATTTTTGTGGTTTCACTGTGCTGACGGGTGTGCTTGTTGGAAACGTTTCATGGCTTTGTGCCGGGTGGTTGTTGTGGCTGTTGCCACACTCACTACAAGAAAACTTTGTCCCCAGTTATTTACTTTTATCGCACTTCATCTGTCACGTCTTCCAGTTTCTGCCTCAATATACTGTCTTAGTTTCTTGGCTTTTTGTGCAACTATACAAATAGTTTAAAAGTGAGGTTTCTCAGTTTTCACACTACCTTTCTCTTTCCCCCTACACTATTTGTAGTGAAAACTACATGCTGCAGGAAGGAGGAAAAGAAATTGAGGAGAAAATTCGTTTTTCGGTTTTCAAAAACAGACACAAAAAGCTTTTTAAAACATCAAAATGGAAGGAAAAGACAATCTGCCTTTGGAGAAGGAGGTTTATTACACTGGGGAAAAAATTGCCTGATGCAATTTTCTGTAGAGCAATTCCATGCTGTCCAATTTGCCTGCTAATGTTTTAATTAGATAATCCTACAAATGCTCAATAATTGATCTGACTGCTCAAGTAGGTTTGATTCAAACATATTAAAATGGTCTGTGGGTCTCTTGGCCTGGCAGTTGGGCAAGTGAAAGAAAACTTATTCCTATGTGTCTTTTAGTCATTTATTCTGCCATTGACCGTGGTGTTTTCATGTGTGATGACCAATGAAGGTTTAAGACAAGATGTTTTTTGCTGCCCACAGTGTAGATTACTCCTAGGATAAGATCCTGACCACCGAATTAGGTTGGAAACATCAAAAAAGTGAAGCTGCCCCAAGGTCAATGCTTGGTCAGGAGATATAAAATGAGCAATCGACCTACTCTGCTTGGATTTGACCAGAAAATGAAGTTTCACTTCAAAACCTAAGGACAGAAGACGTATATTAGAAATATTTTTTCTTTTCTAGCACTTTCAGCTGATACCTGATTTACACCCTAAAGTTAAGACTGGCTAAACACTGTGTTAAAATCCCAAAACCAAAAATTGACGAAGTCTGCTGGTTGATACATGTTTTTTTTGGATTCTGCTCCATGGTAATTGTCCTTCAAAAACTGCAGCACTAAATCAAATAATTCAGTGTTGCTAATTCAGAGGAAAAAAACCCCAAACTGAGTGTATACACGTGTGCCTACTGGGAATACGCACTCAACCTTGCTGCTGGCTGAAGGCAAGGCCACATCTCTACTGGGCTGCTGGATTCAGCAACCTCTGCCGTAACTGACTGCTGCCCTTTCAGGTAAGAGCGTGTAAAATTTTTATATTAAAAAGTGTCCTTTTGTATGCCAACCCCCGCACATCAGTCTTGCTCAAGGTCAAGATTCAATTCCTTTATTACGAATATTCAGCGGGGTTTACTAGATTTGCATCTCAGTATAGTTCATTCCATATAATAAAATAAGAATAATTACAGCTGTAAATCATTTTATTAGCTCCTCTGCACACCCGCCAGTGTATGACACATTAATAACATCTGCTTTACAGAGATAGCCCATGTCCACGTTTGCTGTTATTTTTTTTTCCTATGTGTTTTCTAAGTGTTTTTCTTTTCTGGTTTCTCAGCTGAACTGGAAGGTAACCCAGTTGGCTGCTTATGCATCTTGTGTTACAAACCCAGTCAAATCTTCTGGTTTAGCCACCATCGCTATCCTAGTCAGAATACTACTGTTTGCTTTGGTTCTTTTTAAGTAGTATAGAAATCTATCTCTTTTTTGTGTGTGTGTGTCTGACCAAAATATGGACTTAATGACTGTGGGATAAAGCAGTAGAGAGATGGGAGACCCTGTGGCTCCAAAATCGGTGCCTCAAAGCCAGGAGATGAGTCTGCGTCTCTGCAAAAGCACGTCTGACCCTACAGACCTTTCTCTCTTCTGCAGGTGACAGAGATCAGGCTTCTCTTCCTTGCGACACTACCGATTTATAAAATTGAAAGCCTAAAGGCTTTTATTCTACCTCCTAGAAAAATTTATGAGTTTTTGGCCGTGAGTAGTCTCGTTTTCTGGGATGGCGAGATGCTGTGGAGAGATGTGCTTGCTGCCCTGGGCCAGCCTACACCTGGTGGAAGATGTAACTCCTCTTCTACGCTTCTGGAAATCCTTTTTCTTAGTGCATGAACGTTTCTCAGCGTAGGCAATAATAACGCACTGCTGCCAGCTCAGCTGCGTGGCGTCTTTCGGGGGCGAGCAGCGCAAGGAGCGCGCTCTGTCTCTCTCCAGACAGTTAAATTGAGAAAATTACTTTGGGGAGCAGGCACTGTTATTTAGACTGAAACTCCTGAAAAAAGGGACTAGCATCTGAACTATTTGTGACTGTGTGTATTCACAGTCTTCTGTGAATAGCAAAAAATACCTTTGTACCACATGCGGAAGATAGCAGCGTGCTTAATTACTAATTTCTTTAGCCGCCTGCGTAGCTTGCCTCTAAAGATCCTTGAATCCACTGCTGCTGTGGCTAGACAGAGGGCTCAATGTAATAGATGTTATGCAAAAGTTTCTGATAGTTATCTTCCTGTTAAAATATTTTAACTCTTATTTTTACTTATTTTCTTTTTGATTGTAAACAGTTTTCGAAAAGGTGAAACCTTTTCCTTACCCTGAAAAAACCCCAACATTTTCTTTGATAAAATACTGTGACGATTCCTCATTGTGCGTATTAAGAATTTATCATATATGGTACTTAGAAGCAAAACGTTTAAAAAGTTCCTTTTTTCAAAATCAGAAGCACTTCATCAGTTGAGTCATTTCTTCCATTTCAGTGCTCAAATAGAGATGTTTTATTAATTTGGGGATTTTAAAGAGTTGTTTTCTAATTTTTAAAGGCCAGCCAAGTTCTAATGAGATCTAAGATCTGTGTGCTCCTTTTACTACCACACATCTGCAGCTTCTGTGTTGAAGATGCATAATGTGTAAGTAAAGTCGAGGATGACCTTCATCTCAGAGAAGCTGGTGCATAATGCCGGTGCCTTCCATGGAACAGCATCGTATCAGCAAGAAGGGCTGGGGAACAGAGAGGAAAGAAAACTAGAGCCAGAAGATGTTCTCCCAGAACATCATAGATGCAAACAGACAAGCACAGGTCTTTATGCTCGACACCGGTAACTGAATTTCTTGCATCAATTAAATCAAAAAGAAAAAAACCCCACTTGTTAGCACAAGTATTGACACAGCTTAATTTCTGCAAGTGCTCTGTGTTTGAAGAAGGGAGATGTCCTTCAGGCAGAAGGGCAAACTCAACAAGAGTGGAAACTGATTTTAAAAGGACAGAGAAAGATACTCCATCTTCAGTAGTTGAAATGGTGCATAAGATTTTGAGTTTTCCACAGTAATTATTCAACTGTAACCTTCTCAATGCCTTGTCACTTCTTAATTTATTCTGTATTGTAAACACCTGCAGGCACAGATGGCTGATCTATTCTCTAAAGCTTTGGCTATTTTGCAGTGCTAAAATGAAGCAGGGCACCGGTGCAATACAGATTAGGTTTATTGCTGAGAACTGGTGGTGATATTCACAGTTTCACATGTTCACAGACAGAAGGATAATCCTTTATGAATCCGTCCCAACAAACTGGCTTAGGATCCTTCCCTACGTCCCCTCCATTAGGTAATATCTTCTCTTGACCGAGTTAAAGCACATTTGATAATTATATGTAACAGACTATGCTGATGAGCTGGCTGAATGACTTCAGAAAAAAATGCACATTTGTTGCAAAAAAAAAAAAAAAAAATTGCACATGAAATGAGGACTCACCAATGTCTTAGCTGAAGTTCCTTGATTTGAGGTAACAATTTTGTTTGGGCTGAATTTTGCTTTACATCCTTTCACAACTTCCGGCAAGGCAGCAGGACTCAGGAAGCCTGGGTACAGATTCTCACGATATCCCTGACCTCTGTTTTATCTTAGTGAACGAGGTTTAATGGATGCGTCGCATTTTTCTGATTAGTAAAATAAGTGAAATACAATTTCTGCCATTTGTTGCAGTCAGCCCTTTGGAGGCTGGGTCTTTTATGCCAGTTGATCCATGGATCTTGCCTACTGATATACATGACCGCAGCATAAAGAATAGCATTGATCATTGTTAATTTATGGCTGCGCTGATCTCGATCAAATCCCTCCCCATACCGTACAGATGCAAAGTGAATGAAAAGTCACTTCTGACCTCAACCAGTCAGCTCTTTAGCCAATTCTCTAGGGATAACTGGATTTCTGGAAAATACTCATCCTCTCCCAGCAGGTACCCACCCATTGAGAAATAGGCATTGCACAGGTAATACCTGTATTTCAGCATAAATAGAATGGAAATTTTATAGCAATAAAAAATTGGAAGCAAATGGTATTTGCAACAAAAACGCTGCAGAAAGGGACAAGAACTTGTGGGTTTTGCGTAACATATTTATATTATTTTTATTAAATTACTTGACACTAGCTGATGGTTTACAAAGCCACTGCACATAATGTCTTTAATACACAGCACCCATCTAAATATAAGGAAAATACTGTTTTTTCACTGATTAGAAATATGTTGTGTTTATTATGCTAATTTGGGGATTTCAGACAGAGAAATTGAAGTATCATTTTTCCAGTTCATTAAGATTTGACTTTTGACTACTGCTCTGCAATTGATTAGTTAGTTTAATTATGTAGATACCAAATGTTCTGAAGGCTATGCTCGCTCTTTCACATGGCCACGCGCTATCTATGATAAAATGTGCTCCTGTTAAATGATAATATGAGTTTTTCTAGTGAGACAACTGCTTCATTTGGCTTGAAGTAAGAAATCCACCATTTCTTGTCAACCAAACCTTTTGTGGTATCCTTTAATTAATACCATGAAGCATACATGTTCTTTGAGTGATGTAAATTACATTTAAAGTGACAATTAGTCCCTACCACATAGCAAGACTTTCACACTCCATTAAGAATAAAATTAGGAATAGCATTTTCTCAGCATAATCCATGGTCATTATAAAACCATCCATGGGGATCAAGTATTGTGGTTGTTATTGAAATATATCATTATAACAAGGGTAATGATTGCAGTATTCATTCAGCTGTAGTCATCAGTTGCTCTTTTTTGCTCTGATTTGAGAAGGAAAAATCTGCAATTAGAAAGCCACATATTTGCAGAAAGTAAGCACACTTACTTTTCTGTCACTTCTGCGCTTCAGAACTTCGTGCCATATTTATCAGAAAGTCCAAGAAAGGAAAATAAATAGGGTTTTATTTTATAAAAGAAATAAATGCTAATTCAACTGCTACGTAAGCTAATATAAGGGATCCAACATGTGGGCTTAGATGTTAAATGAAATAATCTACGCTTTTGCCTAATCTTTAGCTACAGGGAGCTCTCGCCCTCTTTCTCTCTCGTCCCTTGCTTGCACTTCTTGTTCTCAGAGTGTGACTAGTACAAAAACAGTGGTCTGACCTCTGATGCTGAGCTCTCCCTCTTGGGTCTGTTCACCGAGTTCAGCAACAGGACTGGCACAACTCTCTGAAACACACCTCGATCCTCTTTCCAGCCCTCTGGTTCTCCAGATAAGATGTTTCTCAGATAACGAATCAGTAATCTACCTCTGCCCTGTTATTTCAAGTGACCTTTTCCTGGTACATTGCTCCTGTCTGTTGTCGATCACTGTACCTTGCATGTTTTGCTACACAAGCCTTTCTAGTAGTTGTGCTTCCTGATTACTCTTCTGTCTCTTCCCACTTTCGGATACGTATGGTCTTGCTTGCAGTGCCAAGACCTGAGTGTGCTATGGATGTAAGATTCAGTGCCCTTTAAACTTAACAAAGCGCAGTGAGCAGAGTGTCTGGTGTGGATTTAGTGGATACTAACGTGGATGCCACAACACTAATTTTTCTGTATTACTGGAAGGGTCGGTGCACTTGCTCCTCCCTGTGTGCAGCAGAAGTGGCTCCATGGCTCTCCTTGTCAAATGCAGCTGCACCTGCCCCAGCCTCGCTCAGCAGAAAAAGGTGATAATGTCTAGTGACACTTCTAATGACCTGGCTAGGCAGCGGTATGGGCACCTTTACTGCCTACCCCAGCTCACCCTGCTCAGTGCTTCGCAGGGCTCTTCTATGGCTCTTGCGAGCGTACTGAGGTCAAGTCCGGTTAGTAGTGACAGCACATTTCTAGTACTCGTTTCACTACCCTGGTCTTTAAAAGACATACTAGTTGTGTTGCAGGGCAGCTAAAGCTCTGGAACTTAAAAGACCGATTTGCACAAACACCAACGATTGAATTGGGTGATTGAGTTACACTATTTTTTATTACATAAAACAATATTCCAGCTGTTATTGCTAAGAGCTGCTAAATGATTATTCCCAAAGCAATATCTAACTTTGTATCTACCAGGATAATATGCAGCCATACAAGCACAAACCGTGCTGTATTATTCACTCAGGAAAGACCACTTTTCTATCCATCAGCAATTCAGTGTGGCAACACCAGGGAAGCCATGTTCTCATGCGCTCCTTGAGCTACCCATGGAAGATAGCCACCCTGATCACGGTGGGCAACCGTCACTGGGTTGGGGTACTCTCCTGCTGATCTGGACCAGGGTCCACAGGTGTAGCTTTGGTCACATAGTGAAATTAGTGTCCTTGTTTTCTCTCTTGATTGGCAGTTGGGCTTACTGATTGGTCTCCTTGGCATCTTCAGAAGAACCTTCTCAAAACTGATCTGGCAAAGCTCGTTCTTATGTAGTAGATCTCCGATATGATCCCGTGGATCACCTAATCAGATGTTTCCTCATTCTTCTTGTCATGATTTTATCCAATCATCGTCAGTCTCTTGGAGACCGTGCCTTTCTGCTGTTTCTTTTGACCAGTCACCTTCAAGGTCAATAGTTAGTTTCTGTTTTTATACAAATTTATAAGGTGATTTATACAAATCACTTTACAACCCAACAGTTACTTTCATTTGTACACCCATAATCTTAAACTTGTGGTTTATGTATCTGTCTGCTCTACGTGTTGTCACTGACAAGTAGAGAAGTCCAGTTCAGACAATCAAAAAACTTTGCATCCTCCATAACTTAATCATTTTAGAAGTGTTTAAACTGAACGTGTGCTATTAATCGTATATACGCTCTGCTTGTATGTCCTGATTCAGAAAAAATATTTATGGGCCACCTTCATTTCAAATTCCTTGGGATGTCAATGAAGCGTGAGTGCGCTGACTGTGCACCCTCCTGTTGCAGCATTTTTTGCAAGTTTTTTAGGATGCTGTGCTTTTCTCTTCCGCAATTCCTGCTTCTTTGCTTTACAGAAGCCTTCTTCCTTATTGCACTGGTCTGCAAACTCATCTGTCTCTGAGCTGAACTCTCCTGCCCTAGTGGATGCATAATAGAAAGACATCTTACAGATTTTGGGTAGTTATACCAACCAGCAATGGGTGAAACCGGTATTGTTGATGCAACATCTGGGGTTTCCGCATAATGGAGATATGTTGCTGAGATTTCATTTCCTACAATACAATTAATAGTCTCGAACATATGCTTTATGGGGACATTTCCAGCAACCTTTTCTAGATAACAGAGATATTTAAAAGATGTTCTTGTTATGCCTGCATTCAGCTATGGTGCAAGTGCAATTTTTAGAGGTCAGACCTGGTGGGAAATGTTTGTTTCACTTGTTTTTTATAGCAGTGTTTACTAATACTTCCCATCAAATAGGAAATTAAAGGCACCAAAGTCATGACTGCATTTAATTCTTCCCACTCTAAACCAAATAAATCCAGAGTGCGAACCAGGCATACACATGTGTATATTTAATAGCAGAGGATTCACATATGAAGGATTATGCCATTTTGCCTGTTGCTCTCAGGGCTTGAATGGGGACTGGGTATGATTTTAGGTTTTATGTTGGAGGAGAATCCTGAAAAATATCCTCTAGATGAAAACCAGAAAACCTGTGTTGTACAGAAAGTCTTGCTAGTTGATTGCAATTGTTGTTTCCGGACTGGCTGTTTTTTAAACGGATTTCTTTTATGCTAATAGGGAACTTGGAACTTTTACATCTATTAAGCACGTAAGATACAAAGTATTACCCCTGGAGCCAAAAATTGTGATTCTCCTACAGTATTGAAATTCAGTGGATAAAATCGAGATATTTTTTTGTTGTTCCCAGCAAAATGAAGTAACAATGTTTCAACGTTGTTTACTTTCTATTCAAAACATTCCAAAATGTTTTGATTTTTTTTTCCCTCCAGTTATTTATCCCTTTAACCAGCTGGTTTTCAAGTTAGACATATTTTTAGATGAAGTGCTATTAAAGAACTAATAACCACAGTTTACTGTTTTGTATTTCAGAATGAAGTAGACTTTTATTTCAAAAATTAAACATCAAACTCCACCCTTCCCTGCTTATTCCTTGCTCCAATTTATTTCAAATAAGTAAAAAATAATGAAAAAAAAATTGCTAACAGTTTAAAACAAACACACAATTAGTTAAGAAATAATTTTCCCACGTAAGATCTTGAACCAAAATTTGGCTGGGAGGAGTGGTAATGAGAGTTTACCTATCACTACGTATTGTTTATGTTATGTTCATGTACTTGGTAGAAACTTAATTAACCAGCTGCTTCAGTATGAGACAATGAGGGTTTTGTTGTTGTATTATGTGTGTGTTGTTTCCTTTTGAATAATGCCGTATAGAATACTTATTGTGGAATATTTGTCTTGGGCTTCTTGCCCATGTGTTGTGGTTTGACCTCAGATGGCAACAAAGAACCATGTGCCGCTTGCTCAGGTCTTCCCAATACGGGAAGAATCAGAAGAAAAAGGCAAAACTCTTGGGTTGAGACAAAGGCAGTTTAACAGAACAGCAGAGGGAACAAGAAAAAAAAACAACAATAACATGGATAGAGGAATATGAATATACAAACACGATTACAGAACTGCCGCTCACCAACCGGACCTGGGACACCCCAGCCTTCCTCCCCCGGCAGCTCAGGGTGGGCATGGCTCCCATGGCATGGAATACCTGGAATACCTGTTAACCCTGTCCCCGCAGGAACCAGGACACCATGTTTCTCCTGCTCAAAACCAAGCTGAGTCTTTCCATCTGAGAGTATTTATAATGTTAAAATCTATTTCAGTCAGCAAATGATATTGCTAGTAATAGCTTGGACTGCAATCTAGTAAAACCTTTAAGCATATGGATAATATCTGTTGAAGCTAATTGAGCTGCTGGCATCACTGAAATTACGTACGCTTAAAGACCTGATACTGGGAGCTTAGTTGACTGCAACCGAGTTGTATTGGTCTGTGGGATCCTCTTGGGATGGGATCTGGGGGACTACATCTGGGTTCGCCAGATCTCATCCAGCACTTGATGTGGGGGTTCAGGGGTGGGTGAGCATAGTTCAGCCTGACAGGGACATGGGTCATTTCTTAAAATGGTAGAGAAGCCAATGAGGACAGGAGCAATACTGGACGTTGTCCTTACCAAGAAGGAGGAGCTGGTGTGGAATGTCAAGCTCAAGGGCAGCCTTGGCTGTAGTGATCATGAAATGGTAGAGTTCAAGATCCTTAGGGCAGCGAGGAGGGTGTGCAGCAAGCTCACTGCCCTGGACTTCAGGAGAGCAGACTTTGGCCTGTTCAGTGAGCTGCTTTGTAGGGTTCCACGGGATAAAGCACTGGAGGGGAGAAGGGCCCAAGAAAGCGGGTAGTATTCAAGGATCACCTCCTCCAAGCTCAGGAGTGATGTATCCCAACAAAGAAGTAGTCAGGCAAAAAAGACAGGAGGCCTGCACGGATGAACAAGGAGCTCCTGGACAAGCTCAAAAGCAAAAACGAGGCCTACAGAGGGTGGAAGCAAGGACAGGAAACCTGGGAGGATTACAGAGAAACTGTCCAAGCAGCCAGGGATCAGGTTAGGAAACCTAAAGCCCAGATAGAATTAAAATCTCACCAGGGACATCAAGAATCAAGAACTGATGCTATAATCTCTTGAAACTGATACCTGTTTCTTCATATGAATCAGATGGGAAAAGCAGAATGGCCCAAAAATAGGGAGAATATATTGGGAATCACTTCTGTGAGTATTTTCTCTGTCTTAGGCAAATCCAGCTGTGTGCTTGAGCAGACTGGTTCAGGCCAAGCAAACGGGGCTCCAGGGCACTGCTGCAGCAGGTGGTAAGCGAAGCCCAGGACACGTGGTATAGGGACAGTCTGGAGTGTGTTGGTGTGATACGGGTTGCTCACAAGCTTCTTTCCAGCAGAATGCCGAGGTCCAGGTCTTGCAATTCATCCTTTCAGGACAGATTTGTTATGGTTTTTTGGACAGATTTATTTTATAAAGATAGGAAACATAGCACCTTCATTTATAGTAACTACCGCATACTTTCAGAGCCAAAAAAGACTCGATTTTTCAAGGCAGAAATGCTAGTTAGGCACATTCCATTGACAGAGAATGGGAAATCGTGTGCTTTGTAGAGATTTACCTTTGAAAAGTTTCCCAGAGTGTTTTACAGACAAATTATATATGCATCACCGCGCTCATATGAGCTTAGCGGTTTTAACCTGATGGGTAGCTTACCAGAGCAAGACTGGACCTGACTGTTCTTTAAGAGTTGATAGGTCTGGATTTCTTTGGACCACTTGTCTCTAGTGCCTGCAGTAACACAAATTTTGCCAGTCACTAACGATGGCTTTCCATATGCTCATAGAGTGGCCTGAAAAAAAAGGACTTGGGAACGCTATATACCAAATAAGTGAAGCTGATAAAATGAACTTGGCATTCCCCAGTTAAAAGTTAAAGTATGGTGCTAAATAACACCCAGATAGGTGTGTGGTGGCACATGAAGTTGACGACATATTCAGGGACAGAGATCATACTTACTCATCAGGTAAGCTCCTGCTTTGGGACATTACTCCACAGGAGAAGATTTATTCCAATGGCTATAACTTTCTTACCCTATGAGAACTTCTCATCTTCATGGTATATCACCTTGGCATTTTCCTTGACTGAACTCTGCTCTTGCTCCCACTTCTCTTTTTAGTGTGTCTGCAAATCTCTCTGTCACTACCATTGCTATGTCTCCCAAGTCATTACTATGGTACTTAAAAAAAGGTACAGTAAAGTCATCCTAAGCATCTTCAGTTCTCAAAAGAGAGTGTATTCAGAATTAAACTGTTGCCTGGGTGTCAATAACTGTGGCGTAAACAGGAGTAAATCCATGTCAGCTAATGAAACCAGACCCGTGGAAAAAGAGGCTCTGCCTATAATCCATCACAGTGTGTATGGATTATGTATCACAGCAATCTTCCGCATGCGGCAACAAATACGGCCCACTGTGTAATATACCCAACCGCAGAGGTTCATATTAAAGAAATTTTTCAGTCGTTTAATTGAATCTTAAAATGTCACAGTAATTCAAGATCTACTTCACTTACACCTGTACAAATCTGTTTATAGTGTCTTGATGTAATTTTGTCCATTATAAATTGGCTTAAATGACCCAAAAAGGGGATTTGTTTCCCCTTTCAATTCCCCGAAAGCTTTGCAGCAGTTAATAAAGCAAGTTCTCTATGTTGTTTTTGCAGCAGGCAGAATCTTCACTGCATAGTGCCTTGTTTAGTTATTAATCTACTCCAGTGCGAAGGGAGTATAATGTTGGGGTCATAACAAATGACATAAATAAGACTTTTTAATGCATTTTGGGGAAACTTTTCTTGCTCATTTTCATTTAGGACCCATTCACAAAAAAGCAGCTAGCCTAAAGGACTTACAGTTAGGGGACTGATTCAAAGGGAGATGACTTAAAGTTTGGATTAAGTTAATATTTAGGACAGGAGGGTGGGGTGAGGCTTTTATGACCTTTTTTGAGATGCAGAGGGACGTCAGCTTGAAAGGTGGACAAAGACTGCAGCTCATGTTTGAGGCTGACCTCAGGGGTTGGGGTTCTTTGGAGGCCAACTTTGGGGAGAAGATGAGTTGAATGGTCTGTTAGCTGTTTTATCTAAACCTCCCCTCCATCTTTTCCCACCTTCTGCTAGTAAAGTTGGGCAGAATAAACATATAAACGTTCTATATGGCTGTCATCATGGCAGCACACACAGATGTTTTTCGTTTAACTCCTCCTCTTCCTTCTGGTTTGGCTTTTCCTTCCTTTTCCATGCTCCTAAAACCAACTCAACTGTGGAATCAATGTTTCCTTATAGTCATCAAACATTTATTTGTCCTCGAAACAACAATGAAATGTTCTCTCCCACTTCCACTACTTAGCTGTGGACTAGGCAGGCACATCAGGTATAGGAGATCTAACAGCTTCCCATAGGTTTCCTGAGGGTTCACTCAAATTGATTTCAACCACTTGTGGCAGCTTCTTCTCCGGAAAAAATCGCTGCAAATATTTTATGTCATTGTGACCCACATAGAACATCAAGGACAAACATATTGGGAGGTTATTTAATTTTTCTATAAAGATAAAGTAAGATGAGAAGAAATGATACAAGCCTTAGCAATATTAGTTGCATGACAAGATAGCAATTCTGGTGCTAAACCCACTTGCTAGTCTGAGTCGTCTAAATAATTGCAGGTACCTCTGTATCGCCTTTTAAGGTGAATCTAAGCCTGATGCATACTTAAAAATCACTCGGATAATACCTTGCTGAGAAGGACCTATCTGGATGCAGAAGCACGTGCTACATGCAGCTGCATAAGCCACGTGGATGTATCAGCTCAGATCTCTGCACAAGTAACGTAATTGTGTACTGTATTTCTTTCAGTAATGAGGTGGTTGGCACCGCACCTACCAGATTTGCAGTCCCAACAAAGGGATAGTTTTCAAGAGCGAATGAATTGGCCATGCTGAAGCAACTGGAGCACAATACAGAGGGAAGCACTTAGAGGAAAATATTGGCTGGATGCAGTACAGGGGAGAGGGAACGAAATATGGAGGCTAAAACAAAATGAAAATAAAGCTTATATCAGAATACTGGTACCAAAATAAAAGGGGAAATGCAAAATACATGAATGGCCCTCATTTTTTAAATTTCATCAAAAAAGGTCTAATCAAAATTTGTCATTGATATTGACAGACACCTTGTTTCTGTTAAAAGAAACGTGCCATTCTGCTGGCAAAAACATTTTCATATGGAGAATTCTGATGACTTCTGGATCAAACAAGGGTATTAAATTTTTAAAAGTCCTAGATCTGTTGAAATTTTATAACTATACATTTATTAATACTAAAAAAAATACTGTAAATACCCTCTTATTGGTAGTGAATGAACTATTTCATGATTATTAATGAACTCTGAAGTTGCTATTGCTGTCTAATTACACTAAATGTATTTCTCAAGGTTCAGGAATCTACATAAATCAATAAAAAGAACTGACCCTGAAAAATGAAGTGAAAGTAGTTAATACACTGCTTGATTGGACCTTACTGATGGGTATTAGATTATTTTTCTTTTTATTTTTTTTTTCTGGTTTAATTTTCTTAGTTGCTTGCAGAGTCTTTCAGTTACAAGGCAATTTTGAATAGCTGATGTTTTTTGGTAACTTACCTAAAAGTTATTTTTGAATTGTACATGCAATAGCCAAGAACTCTCCCTACGTAATTGTTGTGGGGCTATGGAATTTTCCCTGCAGTGAGTTTTAATTATTCTGTGCTAATTAAGCAACTGATGCCTACTGTGAAAGATTTTCCCTTTGGAACAATGTGAGCAAAGGTGCATACATAAATTTCATAACATATGCATAAAAACATCCACTTTTATCTCTTGTACTAATTTCACGTCCCCATGTTTAGTCGATAGAATAAATAACTCCTATTGCCAGATATAGCATGCTCAGAAGACATAATATTAATCTTTTCACGTTAAAAAAAATATAACAAAATGGTATTTTTGGGTTTGTTGGATCTTCTGTTTATAGTAAAGACTGCAACCTGTTGCAAAGTTAGAGAAAAAATGGGGTGCTCAATTACAGTTGTGTTAGAAGGCAGCTTGGTCAGAAGAAAAAAATAATTGAGAAAAGCAGAGATAGATTGTACAGTCAACTTGGCAAGGACTTTTTGTTGTTTGTTTGCTTCTTAATTTTTATGGAGAAAATGGATAACAGGGTGGAACTGGCCTAAGCATGCAGCTCCGGGATGGATAAAGGACAGTATGTGCCTCAAGGCTGTGCTTGCGTCTCTGTCTCCCCCAGCTACAAAGTCAGAGGGGGTTTATACCTCTCAATTTTTTTACACAAAAATGCTGATGCTTCCTAACTGAAAGAAGCAACATTTTGAGTAAAGGGCAAGTTATAGAGAATAGCCTTATGGTATTGTATTATTTTATTTTCCTTCAGGAGGCTCACGTTGTGCCTTGTGGCTATATAGAAAAAGAATCATAGGATGGTTTGGGTTGGAAGGGACCTTTAAAGATCATCTAGTCCAAGCCCCCTGGGAAAGCCCCATCTTTCTCTAGATCAGGTTGCCCAAAGTAGTGTCCAGCATGACCTTGAACAGTTTGCAGTCGCAATGCGATTGCAAAGTACAAAGAGTAGCAAGCAAGGGCGAGGGGAACAGACACTGGAGGCAGATACTTTCTTCTGGGAAGTGTGTCCATGAGTCTGTCAACTACATTGGACAGGACATTGCAAGAAGTGGCAAGATTAAAACTGGTGATGTGGAATCACTACCAGACCCTCTTAAAATGGAGGATGTGCAATAGGAAGGAAGAAATCGGAAGCAAAAATTCGTGTATGAAAATGCCTGAAAATGTAATTTCTGATCAAACTAAGTAACGCCAGATTTGCTTCTTTTATTCTGACTGAAACTAAAAAGATTTTCGATAGCTATGCTAGAGGTAAAAGATACTTTCTGAAGACACTTTCACTGAATTAAAATCCAAGTTTTTGTCTGAAAAAAAGGGTCAATATAAAAACTGAATCAACAGTAGTTGTTTCAAATGGTGGTTTGGAGAGTAAGCTTTCTGCCTCACATCAGAAACATTGCACTGGTGCATATTACAGAAGCAAAGCCGAGAAGACGATAATTGGATAATTATAGCACTAATAGGGCCTTGGGAAAACTGGTTCAGGACCTTACTCTGATCCAGGCTTCAGCTCTGTGGGAAAGTCCCTAGGGACTGGGGGCAGCGAGCCCACAGTGCTGAAGGTGTCAACGTCCTGGGTGGCACGAACAGGGGCACGACCAGGAGATTGAGGTGGATTTTAGCTCCCTCTGCTCAGCACTTGGTAGATCACATCTAGATGCTGTATCTAGATTTGGATATCAAACTGCAGCAAGACCAGTGGAGGTCCTCAGGAGGTGGGAGATAATGGAAAAGAATTGAAACAGGAGAGGTTCAGGCTGAATTTAAGAGGAAACCTTTTTCCCCAGGAGGATGCTCAACCAGTGGCACGATCTGCCCAGAGAGGTTTTGCCATCTCCATCCTCCAAGGTTTTCACGTCCTGACTGGATCAACCCCTGAGCAACCTGGTCTGACCTCAGAGCTGCCCCTTGCTTTGAGCAGAAGGTTGGACCAGAGACCTCCTGAGATCCCTTCCAGCCTGATTTATCCCGTGATCCTTACGAAAAATGGGCTGAGGAGGAAGCTGATTGTAATTTACTTCGATTCATCAATGTGAAAGAAATTCAGAAAAAGAAGCAAACTGGGGTAAATTTATTTCAGACTAAAAAAACCCTGTATTTAAACCACTTAGTATCAGACAGCTATCTGTGTCACCTCGGTACTACGGATGGGCAGGCATGTAGATATTCCCAGTTCTGATCCACCTGTGAATCCAGTAGTTGTCAACATGCTGCTGCGATGATCCAATCTGATCTGACAGGAGACTCTCCCAAAGTCAGGAACTATTGCAGGTACATCAGGATATGTGCTCCAGTCTGCCGCCAGATACATGTGAAAATACCCATCCTAGCAGCGAGCTGTCAGAAACAGGAAAACGGTCTGCTTTCTATTCAAAATTGTCCATATGAGCGAAGTGAAATTATGGGGGGGGGGGGAAATCTACATGAATTATCTTTAGCTCAGCCCATTTTTCCTCTTCAAATTACAGATCTGTCATTTATATAGGTTTTTAATTCAATTATCTTTAGCTCCAGTTAACTGGAAACTCCTGGTCCATGTAAAGGTACAGGACAAATATTGTCTTTTGGCAGCTCAGCCTCATTTCTCCTTGTCTTGACAAAGTGCTTAAAGAAGCTACAGGTTTCAAACAGGCTCATTTATCTTGTATATTACCTCAAGATACTCTGGGCAAGTTCATCAAAACGATTTCCAGATTTGCCACTTTTTCTGATCTTTCTTTCTTTTCCCTGTCTTCGCTGTGCTCACCATTGCAGTAACACACAGACATTAATTTATGTGTTCTTTTCTTTCGTCAGTGTGTGCTCATTTTTAAGCTGTGCTGGGTTTTTCCTTGCTATGGTACACAACACTCAATAGTCAGAAGAAGAAGGCTTTATGTACATTCCATTATCTGCTTTTCCTCCATTGAAGGTAGCTGCCCTGTTCAACAGACTGTGGGACCAGTGCAGATTGCGAGAGATCATCACAGAGGTCTTCTGATTGCCCTGGCTCGTGTCCTCAGAGGTCTTTTTACTCCCTAAATTTAGAAATTCCACCCACTAGAAAATAAATTTCATTCTGCAGGGAAATTTCATACGATTTCATTGTATGTATTCAAGAATTGAATGTGTTCTCATTTTTAAGGGAGACAAAGGCTTGAAAAATGCAGCTTGCTCTTTGGTAATCTCCAAACGTTGGGGTTTTTTTTTTTTTTTCAGTGAAATTAGCAGAGTGTTGTTGCTGCCGTTGACTGAGGTGGTCCGTGGTGACAGCGGAGCTGCTTGGATAACCGATGCTATGATGTAATCCCATTTATTTATGGGTACAGTACAAAATGTTCTGCCTCCGAACACGGGCAGAATCAAACAGCTGGAGACAGCACTTTTCGCTCACCAGACTGCCTCTTGCAGCCCGTGCTGAGCAGATAAGCCCTGCTTTGTTTTCCCTTTTTCCTCAGGGTCATGTTTTCCCAGGCTGCCTCTGCTGCCGCTGCCGACGCTCAGCTCCCTCCCCGCTGCCTGTGCTGCCCGCACACAGCTCCACGGTCGGCCGCCTTCACTGCAGAGCTCTCCGCAGACATTCCCTGGGACACTCGAGCTGTATTTTGCTCTCATCCCTGTAGAGAAGCTTAACGTAGCCTGGCGAAAAGCAGCAGTTCCCACAAGCATCCATGGGGCTTCACCAACATCCTTTCCTTTACCGAGCAATGTGATAAAATAAGGGCTATACCTATAAATCTATAAAGTGTGCAGTTATCTGATACATTAGCTATTAGGAAGAAATTCTTTACTGTAAGGGCAGTGAGCCCCTGGCCCAGGTTGCCCAGAGAAGCTGTGGCTGCCCCATCCCTGGAGGTGTTCAAGGCCAGGCTGGATGGGGCTTTGAGCAGCCTGGTCTGGTGGGAGGTGTCCCTGCCCAGGGCAGGGGGTGGAACTGGGTGATCTTTAAGGTCCCTTCCAACCCGAACCATTCTGTCATTCTATAATTATATAATAGTATGTATCCTAATAAATAAAAATATACTTCCTGAAAACCACCTAAGGCAAATATCAATTGCATATGCAATATGTAATTGCCTTTTCATCCTTTAGGGCATAACCTAGTGAAGGAAGATGGCAAGGGATCTCCTTCCTTTCCTCCCTGCCACTGCCTGTGCATAGGATCTAAACATGTGTATTAAAAAAAAATGTTTAAAATCGAGCTGTATGCCAGGTTTGGGGGAAGCGTGAAGACAGTGCAGTATCTTCATCCTCCAGCATGTTCTGTGCAATGACAGTGAGGGTTAACAGACTTCCAAGCACGACATATTCCAAATTGTTCTACTTGGTTGGATGAATTTTGAAGTGCTTCCCCCTCCATCGTAACGGCTGTCATTTCCTGGAAAGGGCACATTTGATCAAATATCTGTTACTCTCCTGCTGAACAGAGCCTGCAAATTACTAATGATTCTGGCAAAAGAACTTTAATTTTGTGCCAGTGGGAGATTTCAGGTTAATTAAATAGTCTCGTTGCTTCTGTGTTTCACCAAGTAACCGCTCTTGGCTGAGACCTAGAAACTTACAACTTGAGGCCCTAATACTGTCTTGACCTGAACTTCATCAGGCCAAGCGAAGGTCCCCAAGTGTCTGAACAAGTTCTGAAACTCATTTTAAAAAGCTATAGGGCCACACTAGGACAACAGTTTGCTCCAGGCAGTGAAAGAAACCCATTGATGCTTACAACGTTTGTTAGGCTTTAAGCAAATGGCCAAAAATGTGAGAACAGCAGCAAAAACCTGCTGCTGAAGCACATGTCATCTCAGTCTGGGTCCCAGTCTCACCTATGGTGGTGCGTGAACAAAAGAGAAAGGCCAGGAAACCCCTGAGCAGAAGGTAAAAAAATCCAGAGGAAGCTTTTACCTGCAGGCAGTAAGTGCTTTCTGTCTGCAGCACAGACTCCTGCAGAGGAGATGGGTGCTATGGGAGAAAAAAATGATCTACTTGGTGTGGCCAGAGGGCTTGCAATCAAATCCAGTCCTGCCTATACCTTAACAGCATTGCTCTGTCACAGTCTGGCTTTCAGTTTTGATATGAGGCTCAAATATGATGGTACATTATGCAGGAAAAGCATCACAGACATAGTATAACTCCCTGGGGACAGCCACAGGCCTCGGGCATTGGATTTGTGGGAAAAAGTGTCACTGTCAGTGGTTGCACTCAGCTATCTGCTTAGGAAGGATGGTCCTCTTCTGGTTTTGTTAAATGATAATGAAAACGAATATGAATGACATTATATAAGGAACATGGGAAGTATAGGGTCATTCACCTTTGGAAAAGATGAATAATATAAACAATTGTTCACCGACATATGTGTTTCATTGCTCTTAAATGGCACTGATGAGTCCTCAAGACCACGGCATGATCCAGGTAGCACCTCCTTCCATTTGCATTAATTCATGACCAAGAACTTGTCCAGGCTCCTACCTCAGTTGCTTGAGCAGCCTGGATGTTGTAGCAGGCAGCTGTGAAAGACTCTCAGAAAAAAAGGCTTTGGGGGGGCAGAAAAAGCATGAACCATTCTTTTTAGAAAAATGAGAACTCACAAATAAGATGCATTGTTCCCCACCCTGAGTACCTGATGGGGAACGATGATGGTCAGCCAGGTGTGCTGGTTCACCCACGCTGGTGCCACCCTCACAGTACAGGGGTTTGTGGTTCAGACACAGCTGAAAATGGCATAAGCTTTAGTTGAAAACTGCCATTCAGTTGACTGCAAACTCCAGTTTTCTGATGTGTACAAAAGACCCTGAATTTCATTAGCTTTGTGCTTCTGGTCAATGGCCATAATTAAAAAATCATTTCATGTAATTTTTAACAAAGACCAACTAAATGCCAGCTCATGTCAAACCTTCTACCAGTTCATTGCTCATTGAAGTCTGTGAAAGTGCAGTGAGGGAATTTCTGGCCAAAGTTTTACAGCAAAATGCCGGTGGTTCTCCTTGCTCTGTGCAGTAATGTTCTGAGAGATCTGGGGGCCTGAGCGAGGAGAGTGGAGCCAGGAGAGACGGGAAGTGTCAGGACTGGGGGCTCTGAGTGTCACACTTGCACAGGGGGAAACCTGGAGCAAGACAAGGGCCAGGATGCATTTGGGAGACAAAATATTGGGATTTTTCTGGGATGACTTAGAGGTTTTGTGGACAGGGTGTCTGGTGGGATTGGGTATGAGAATGGAGGAAATTAGATGAGTGAGGGGCTGAAGAGCTCAGTGCTAATTCGTTACCTATAGGTCATGCTGAAACAGCTCCCTCCACTTCCCACCCCATATGGGATGCTGGCCAACCCACCCATACTTTCTGTTAGAAATAGGATAATCCCATGCCAGGATAGGCCTCTGCATCTGTTTTTATCTCCCGATTCAGATCTTCGCATTCATAAACTAGATCAGCTTCTTAACTCTGAACCTCTGCCAGAATCAGCCAGCAGTTACAGCCCTGCCCTGGCTTAGCTCCTCTCTGAGTCTGCAGCCGGGAAGCAGAATGGGGCTGCAGAGCTGTGGCAGGTTTGTCGGAAGATCCAGTAACAAACTCTGAAACCTTTATGCCAGTTTATGCCTATCCAAAGGCTTTAGTTAGCATTTTGTAACCTCTCTGACCCTGGATAAAGCAGAACATTTAATCGAGAACAGCTGCAGAATATAAGAACATCTCTAAGATATCCTGATATGGTTGATACGAGTATTATTTTATTCTAATTCAGCAAAATCACATTTTAACTAAAAAGAAAAAAACCTAAAATAATAAGGACTAAAATAACAATGATAAAAGCAATCCACGTGCTCTTCTGAGAAAGGCAGCTGAAGAGAGGATTTAACTGGAAAAGGGAAGCAAAGTAAATAGAACAGATATCCCTGTTGAACAAACCCTGTTCTGCCTTTTACAGGCCAAGGATAATAATAATAACAACAGTATATGCGGTATGCAGTTTTTGTAGGCTTTTTGCTTATACTGAGAAGAGAGATCGGAAGGGCCCAGAAACAAAAAGACTGCATGCTCTTTCTTTCTGTCTTGTGAAGAAAAAAAATAACAAAAATCTCCATATTGTGCGTCTCTCCCAGCTATTCGTCCCTTTGCATAACGAAGCCCTTCCATTAGTGCCAGTCTCTTTGCTGGCACAGCGACTGCACCTCGTGAAAGCAGCGAGCGGAATGAGAGGTACTCGTATGCAACTCCACGGGGGATGCAGCATTAAGACCCGCCGTGCCTGATTGCTCATTAATATCGTATCTTTAGGGCAGCACGGCTCGCAGCTGGCAGGTCACAAAACTGTTGGAGGTGCGCCTTGAAGCTGGAGCCAAGAAACGGAGGGGGGACAGGTGGAGGTCCGTAAATACGGACATGTGGAGTCTGGCTGTGGGATGCAAAAGCCATTCCCAGCCACGGAGAGAGCTGAGCCCATGCACGTACCGTCCCCATGTTGAGCAGCAGGTCACCACCGCCCGTGCTGATGTTGTGCGCTGTGATCAAAAGGAGCTAATTTGGTTGGCTTTTGCTGGAGAAGTTCGCAAAATATGCAAAGCCGCCCCCAGGCCGGCCAATTTCTGACCACTGCGATTTGTACAAGTTCACTGCCGTTTCCGATCCCTGTCCTCCCACACGCACTGCGCTGCACTTGCACACAGCATCCCTCTTCTCAGCACGACTTGCTTCTCAATCCGCCCATTTTTGAAGGCCAGATTTAGGCCTGAACTTAGGCAAAAAACCTCAGTGAGTGTGGGACTCGTGAACAGCACTGTCTGAATACGTTACTCTTGTTTTTCCAGAAGCCAGCTTGCATTTTGCTCGCTCAGGGTTGACTGAATATCTGTAATTCTGGGGTTTTGCTGTAGCATTTCTTATGCCTTCGCTCTGGTAGCTGGATTAAAATTACTACTTCATATTTTTATGTTTCGGCATCTACCTTTGCTAATAGTTAAAAGTCAAGAATGACTCTTTGGATTTGAGGTGCAGAACAGTCCAGGACTGATTTTACTTTGATGTTGTTTTTTTTTTTTTTTTTCCCACTGATGTAGATGACTACATGCCGTGCATGGCAATGAAAAATTCAACCTCATCTGTATAATAGTCTCAGTATATTAGACCAAAATCAGGTATATTAGACCCATACTATCAAACAATGTGAATTCTTATGCAAATCCATTAATGAAGCACGAGTATTTGCTCTGTTTATACACGTTGTTCAGTGTGTCATAGATAATTTTCTGCATAACTGAAATGATTATTGCAGACGTGGAATCAATGGAATGTTCTTCTTAAAATCGGCACGCTTGATTTTCCTTGTGAAATTTTGTTCTGTCTTAATGGGAATAAATTTCCAGTCAGGCCAGCATCTGAGGACATTCAGTAAGGACACTGAAAAGTCCATTCTTTGCTAGGAGTAAACTAGGTAACTAGCAAGAGTTCTTCAGAAAAAGGGCTGGGAATTACTGTGAATCATGCTTTTTAAAGAAAGGCAAACATCATATGTAGGTGTTGAAATAGGGTAATTGTTCACAAGATAAGTGGAATAAGGCTTTGCTCTGTTTAGTGGCAGTTGTTGAACACCACACTTCAAGAAAGATGAGATAATCAGAGGAAGTCCAGAGGCCAAGAACAAGAGTACAGGTTTAGAAATCATGTCCTACAAGGAAAGACTGAGTTAATAGTGTTGGTTAACTTTTGAGGAGAGAAGACATAAGGGAGACGTGATAGTCCAATCTTCCACTAGGTCTACTGCTGCTGACAAGTTTCTTCTCCACACCAGGGCAAAAAGTTAATTGGCTTGGATGGTAACAAGGGAAATTTAGGCTAATCATAAGGCTAAATTAGGCTTATCGTAAGATTTCTAATAGTTTGAAATTGGTGTGTGAATAGATTGCCTGAAGAGGCTATACAATCTCTGTCACTGGATGTTGTTAACGCCAAGGGATATATACACAAGAGGAATACAGTAGAGGTGCAGGTGGTCCTCCCTACCACAGGGAAATGGTTTTGCAGCCATTCTTCTGTTGGTGCTACTGTTATAAACTAATTACATGCAGATTTAGTGAAAAAGCAATCATGCATAAGTTTCCATGTTGCTATCTTTATGAAAAAGAGTTTTGCCTAGGTATTAAAGTGAATCCCATCTGACAGTAAGAAGCTATCTTATAATGACAGCGAACAATATGCTACTGTCTCCTGGTTACTTATAGGTTACTGAGCTATTTGGAATATCTTTTCAATATCTTCGCCTGTTTTTCACTCATTAAAGTTTTCTTTCTCTGAGCACAAAAAATAAAATATTCAGTTGTAATAACAAATTCTCTGATGACACGAAAATGTTATTAAACTACGTCAATAACCTCTAGAAACATAAATGGAATACAGGAGAAACATTCCTTTAAAAAAGTCAATTGGAGGTAAGGTTTTGATACAATTTGTCAAATATGCTTTCTAAAGCGTGATGTAAGTTAATATTGATTGCCGTTTTAAAACGTAGCTTGTTGGCTTCTTTGTTCCACTAAGCTGCCAGCATTGTCATTCTCAAGTTGTTTTTTTTTTCGGTGCTCTCAGATCACTGAGGCTACTGGAGCATGCTAGGGCTGGTAATAATACAACTAGCTGATAAACAAAAGCTGTCAAAGATCAGGAAGGGAGAATGAAGGGGAACACTAAACTCTCTCCCTCTCTAGGCTGTGAACATAGTAAGAGCACTAATTGAAAATTTATTTAAAGAAAAATACCTAGAGTGGCAGCACCAATAGTATTAATTATTTCTCTAGGATGCCAATGATGAATAACGTCTGTCAAGTATTTGATTTTGGATTTTGCTATCTGACTAGTAGAATTATAACATTCAAAATTAAAAATATAAATCATTACTACCTACCACAGTTCTTTTCAATTATTAAAATTTACCTCGTTGCCCTTAAATGCAGAGGAATTATCTTTTGGCACTTCCTTGTTTTCTGTGGGGTCTCAAGTGCCCTCAATGTGTAGTTTTGTGAGTAGGGAAGTTATGCTAGACCTTTTTTGTTGTTTTCACATTACAGCATCTCTGATTCGTGCACAGCTGGAGCACTTGTGACTCAGACCCTCAGCTTTGCAGGCATGAGAGATGCTTCCAGTACAGCATTTCACAACCTCTAATCTTACAAAGAGCACTCTGTGAAGGCAGGAGGGCAATCAGAGCCCATTGTAGAATTTGGTCTGAAACACCAGAAGGACAACAGACCCCAGATTTTCCAGTACCACTTCCCTGGCAACCCACAAGTAAATAGCTAGAGATGGTGCTAAAAATGTTGCAGCCCTGCATGTGGACCCACAGATATGCAGGAACTGGAGTTTCTTCTCAGCCCTGAGTTGAAAGCGTTTCCTTCATGGGCAACATAAAAGATTCACAGACAACACCAACTCTGTCTCATCCTGTCAAATGTCTTGATATACTTGTCACACTCCTACAAAATGCTCAAAATGCGGTGCCTCCATTGAATTGCTGTTTTTCAAGGGAAGGTTGTTCAGCTGGAACATTTCTTGGCCAGCAGAACCTCAGGAGGTCATGCAGCACATGGCTGTCCGACCAAGACCTCAGCCTCTTCCCTTTTTCCTTTCCTTTCTTCCCATCCATCAGGACAGTTAGCTTCTTATATAGGTAAGACACAGGAACACGACATTTTCCTGTGCAATGTGAAGGCTTTATTAGCACACACACTTTGCACTGTCTGTTGATTAATGGGGCAAACAACCCTAAACTCCATATGGATGCAAACTTTATATTACTTTGCTCCCTTGGAGAAGCATTGTCCTAAATGAAAAATATCACAACACGATCTGTGTATGCATAAAGTGATTTATTTAAAAGGCACAATGTATTAACAGCGCTTCAACCCATGTGCTCTGTCTTTGACGGAGAGGAATTGCTATCTCAGCAGATGGTCCTGGGAATGCAATTTGCACTTACTTTGCCAAGGAACATGAAACTTAACTCTGTCCCCTTGTACCCCTGAGTTGATGTGTATTTGTGTTGCAGGAGCTGATCTGCAGCGGTCAGCCAAGGCACCAGGATGATCAAATGCGTGTGAAAAGACTGAGGAATTTTCCTGCTTATGGGAACTTTTAAACACCCTCCCCCCCCCCCCCCCCCCCCCCCCCGTCATTCGCTCTGTATGTTTAATCCTATTTAAATAGCAACATGTCAAGCATGCCCAGTCATCAGCTAGCAGGTGTCCCTATAGAGAAGAGACCTTCAGCTTTAAGTTTTCCTGCATCTTGCAGCAAGGATTTTTCCCAAATATTGACTTAGTTTTCAAGGTTACTGATGATGTGCTCAGATACATGAGTTGCTCAGACTACCTCAGGAAAAAAGGCTCATTAAGAAGACAAATAGATTTATCAGGCAAATCATCTAGCTGACTATGTACTTTTGGTTTTACCTGTAAGATACTAAGTTTGAATAAATTCATGTTTTCCATATGCAAACACTTGTGACTCTTTCAGTTTCTGAAAGAAGGAAGTCTAATTTATGATGTGTGCATGTGTGTTGGCACCAAACAAGCTTCAATCTTAATGTTAATCTCCCAAAAGAAAAAAAAAAACCCACACCTGATTTTATAACAATGAGAAACCTAAAGAATCAATTGCAAGCAATTGTCTAATAGTACCTAATGTTGCACTTCTAGCTACAGGTAAGCTAATTACAGTAAGTATGGAAAAGGATGAACTTCAGGCAGCCCTACTCCATCCTTTTGCTGCTGGTGGTACCCAAGGCTGCAGAAGAAAGGGAGGGCAAAGCTGGATTTCTAAACCAGACAAAATGACCTGCGCTGGCTGGTTACGCTGTGAAAATGCTGGGGTTTTTTTCCACGGTGCCACAACTTCTTTCAGGACACCTGTTTCATGATTTAATCATTCAGGTCATTTGGCCTTCTATGGTTGAACTAAAAATAGATGCTGTGTTCAAGCCATTAGTCTAGCTCTGTATTTCCCAGGGACCAACAGTCCAGCAGTGCTGTGAAAAATGACTTTTTCTTGGTTTCTTTTTTTAAACATTTTTTTTTTCAATAAGAAAATTCTGAACTAGTGCAAAAAAACCCAAACCAAACAAAACCCCCCAGAAAAACTCCTTTGCTTTGCATACAGAGAATTTAAAGATATTCAAAGCAGTAAGAAACTGGGATGGGAGGAAAAATAGTTAAATCAAAGGTGTTTCTATGGTGCTGATAGCTGAAAAGCTGGCTTTGGCAGCGTTTAAAATGCTCGTTATTCTTTTGTCTGAATATTTCACAATCATAAAAGGAAAGAAAAAGTACCGATCCTTTTTTTGTTACATTAGGCCCAGAGTAACCATTAGATATATTAACTGTTGTGTGCTAGTTAGCTGAATGTATTTTTTGCCTAGCTTTCACACATTTTGGAGATTGCTTTTGTTTTTTTAATAGATGTGTTTATTTGCAGTGTTAACCACGATGGTCACATCAGTCTCTGGCTGCCTGAACTGTTTGTCATTCAGGACATGCGATTTTCTCCTCGGTGACTTGACTACTCCCGGATCAGCCAGCTGAAATGATTATAGCCAAAGATAATTAAAATAACAAATGGCAAACAGCGGATAGCAAATAACGAGTATCGAACCATTGTCTGTGCAGGTAGAGCCGTGTTTGCATGCGGATACAGATATTTGTATAAATGGCTGTGGCCAAGGAGTTGTGCAAACAGGCTGTTTGCATGAATGCTTACAGCCGGGAAACAAAAAGGGGCATGAAAACTGTTGAATGAGGTATTGTGAATTTGAGTAATGCAAACGTTGTTCTTGGGACAGCTCAAGCAGGCACTCTTATTCACATAGGTCAATGCACCTCTGCTTTGGAAATCAATTGAAAGTTTGCCAATTCAAACAGGAACGCAACCAGTTTTCATTGTAACATTTAGTCAATATCAGTCTTAATCTTACAGGATTGCATTTGTCAGCTGTTTCAATTAGACCCTTTTAATGTCTATGTTAATAAATGTTATTTAGTTGGACAAAATTGAATTCAGATGGTAAAATGTATTCAGTGCTACCATTTAGATATAATACCACTGCATCATTTTTATATGAATATATACATTCATGTGATGTATTAATTCAACTTGAATAACAATTTTTCCAACCCAAAATGTATTTTTTGCTAGTCTGAACATAATGAAAATGCTGCATTTGGCCTCAGTTCCCTTTATCTTCTTTTCATAATTTACCTCGTTAAATCCCATTACTCAGTTAAGTTGTTTCAGGTACATAACGGCAAAACCAAGGTGGGAAATTCCCAAGAAAAAACCGCGACGGGGTTGAGGTACTCAGGCAGGCAGAGAAGTGCTCGGTGCTAGAGAAATTATTTCCATCTCAGCAAATCGCAAGAAATGTAGGGCCATGAATATCAAGTTTGTAACAATGGGACATCTGGGGGAAAGGGAAGGAGAAATGATTCAGGCAGACAAGACTGGTCTAGTGCTGCCCTGGCTTTGGGCTTGATTTCCATCCTGAGTTCATCTACCTCTTTTTAAAGTATTGGATGGTTGTGTTTGGTTTTTTTAAAAGATCGCAGATGACTATAAATCAGATCTTCAGCTCAAAAAAGACTAATTGTTAGTGGTCATATGGTGTAAGTTTCTAACGAAGAGAGAATCCCTGAAGTCTGGGGTGGCCTCTTTGCTGCTGACTCTCTTACTCTGCATACCCCATGGTGTTAAAACCGAGATGTGCTGGTGAGCTCTTATCATAGAAATGCCAGTATTAGACATAACCAGCACGTCTGGTGAAGGAGAAGGTGAACAGTGTAACAGCAAGGTTATAAACCAGGACTAAAGTGCTTTATTATTTTTTTACCTGCCTGACACCAGCACTTTGTGCGAGCTTGCCTCCTCTTGTAAACTGCAGAACTTTTAAAAGTGTAGTAAATAACCAAAGGTAATTTAAATCAATAATGTGGTTCTTGTGTAACAGCCTTGGTGTCATATACATATTCATACTTTTCTTCAAAACTGATTTCTCTTCATTCTTTGGAGGGTGAGAGCCTCATTGCTAATCAGAACACTATTTCTGCTTATAAGTTCTAGCAAATGAATCTCCACCAGTTGTTTAAATTGAAATTTTTAGCTGCCATTACAGACAGGTCAAATGGGAAATGAAAAAAATTAGGATCACTGACTAAAAAGAACAAATATAATCTATATGCATAGACCCGTGGCTCAATATATTCTCTGGGAGGTTAGCTGCATCCAGATGGCAACTATTCACTCTGCCTTCCTACCTTAAAAAGTTATTTCAATTCAAAAGAAAGAAATGCTTTTAAAATACCATCCACTCACTGTAATTGACTATGCCAGCAGGCTAAAATACCTCTAAAATGAATATTCCACTTCAAATGGGGATTTTTGACGACCAGAGTAACCCCACTGTACCTGCAGCAGCTCTCTCCACATTTTCTCTGGAGGAAAAAAAAAAGCCACAACAAAACAACCAACAACCCTAGCATGGAGAGAAACTTCTACTTGTCACTTATTGTGACTTCATTTATATAGTGGCAGGAACTACAGACCCTGGACGCTAAGACCACCACGTGCAACATAAAAGATGAGCAGTGCTTGCCTTAATGAATTTTAAATTAATGACATCACCAAATGCTTGAGAAGAAATGGAAACGCAAAGGTCAAGTCATTGGTATAAGGACCTGGAGCGGGTTATTGGCAGAATTGGAGGATTAGAAGGCTCTCTAGTCCCACACAGCACTACTTTAAATCAATAAATGCTGGATTGCAGTCTCCAGGTACTGTTAATGTGAGGCGTTAAAAACAATTCCAGCAGTTTAACACCCAGTTGAGCGATAACCTCTGACATTTCGAGCCATGCCTTTTTATCTTATGGAAAAAGCTGTTTCAGCTCCAAGAATTATGTAGCACCTGCCCTTAAACTCTTGGTAATTGCTGCAGGTAACACCTTGGATAACTCAGCACTCGATTTGCAGTTCTCCTAAATGTTCCTCTTGGAGTAATATAGGGAAGCGAGGTCACACTGCCAACGCACGGACATTTATCTAAAACAAAGGTAGCATGTCTCTGTGTTTGATATCACACCCCATTTTTTGCCCTGGAAGACACGGAAAAAGGACATGGTAAAATTACAACCTTGTTATACTTAAAAAGCGTAGGTGGCTCTTGTGGTATAAAATGACTCACTAAAATCTGAAAGCCCCTCTGTTGCACATCTAGATGCATTTTTACTGGTAAACATTTGAATTATCTCACTGAAATCAGTGAAGTCATTAATTTACATTGGAAGGCATATACAAATGCCAGCAGAGACAGAATCATCCCTATAACTGGAAAAGAGATGATGCAAATGTCTCTTTTGGATATGTTCTTTTTTTTTTTTTTTTCCTTTTCTGGGCCACCAATAACCCAGTCTCTCTTCCTGCGTATAGATACTACAAAAGCTTCTAGAGACAGATGTGCTAAACCAAGTTAGTACCTGACTCCGGCTTTCCTGCTTTCACACCACAACTGCGAAAAAGCAGGAAAGGACTTTGGCAATTGAAGTCACAAGCAGATTTGCTCCCAGTGCCATTGTAATTTAGTGTTCAGATAAACGTCTTTTACACTTGGGTAATTTCTTTGCATGGTGTATGTTATTCATAGCTGAGTAAAGTTGAAAACCCTAAAAGATGCTTTAACTTAGCTCTTTCAACTTGGAATCACTTCAAAAATATTTATGGGATTTTTAATTTTTTTTCCCTCACGTTTTACTCATTCAGTCTCAGCTGGAATGAGAAGCTGCACGCAACAAAAGGAAAGCAAAACATCCACAACATACTCTCCAGCCAACAAAGGAGGTTTATTTTATTGGGGAATGGCCATATTTGAGCAGGGCATGAAGCGCATTGTATTATGCTCTCTATTGGTGCTTCAAGGGAAAGCTCTCTTTTGCCCTCGTGCACTACGTTTTTCAGTAAAATGAACTTCTTCTGTGCCTTCTGATTGGGCTTTTTACATCTGCCTGTGGTAACAAGTGATGCCACCTTAACTGCTCTTTACTCTGAAAAGCACTATTTTCACAGCAACAGCTTAACTTCCAGTTTGTGTATTTTCCACCTTTAGCTGTGTGTGTGTCCTGGTTTCGGGTGAGGCAGCGCCGGCCTCCTGCCCGGGGAGAGGCCTGTGTGCACACACTCGTTACCGTGGCAACCAGGGTCAGCTGACCTGGGTGGTTACCCTGTGGGCAGGTCAGGTGACCCAAACTGACCAATGGGGTGCTCCGTCCCACCCGCCATGCTCAGTAGAAGAGCTGAGGGAGCAAAGGGGGCAGGTTGGCTCCTCTGCGGGGACTCTTCTCCGAGGGCTCTTCTCCAGTGGACTGCTTCCCCAGTGACTCACTTTCTTCAATGGCTGACGTCTGAGGAGGACCCCATAAGCTCATCTGCTGTTTGATCCCGGTCAGTGTGTTCTAGTTGAATTATATTTAACCTGGAGAATAAACTCTGCACAAAGAGTTATGTTGCAGCATTAAATTGGACTGTATGTGCCAGCCTTTCCATGACTGTAAGGTCATCTATGGACTTACACCAATTACTCTTACAGCAACCCCTATAACCAGATTTTAGCTAAGTCATATATAGCTGCGCTGTTCCCAGGCTTTTCCCAAAGACTTCAAGAGATGAGCAAATTACAATTGGTGGTTTATTGTAAACTCTTAGGTATGTTTACCATTATAAAAATGTGAAACTTGAAAAATCAGTCAAATACAGGTGTCCATAGAGTCTTACTGTGAAAATGAATATGATTAGGTAAACACTGAAAAATGAAATAAAGATACTTTCTGAGATTCTTATAACAGTTTTCTAGCCAAGAGTCGTGAAAGACAGAATTGTGTGAGGAGTTTTTAGTTCATATAGTTCATTCTCTTTCTGTGTTGGAGGGAACTATTGGAAGCCTGTTCTTAGGTGTAAATGGATACAACTTTCAAAAACTTCATTAAAGTCTTGCTGATTATCACTACCTGAGCTTTTTATTAATGTATGGTGAATTGAAGCTTCATTTCTTATGATCCTACTACTTTTTCTTCCTTCTAGTTTCAGCAGATGGATCATTAAAGGATCCCTACAGCATAAACTTATTTAAAGATATTCCTGACTGCTTTGGCAATAGAAAGAGACTTAGAATTTAGTTTCTAAAAGTCAGTATCCCCTCATTTAATGTAATTACAAAACTACATAATTTTTAAAAATGAGACATTAACTCTACATTTATGATATTTAATGTTCTCAGTGTGCAGATGGAATGCATGTAAATGTGAAATTTAAAAAATGGTATTTTAGAAATACTGTACTTCAAGACCTTCTGTACATGACTTAAGGGAATCGGCAGCAAATCCATTCAGAGGCGTGAGTTATGGATGATAAAAATCTAGAGAACTTGTCTAATAAATAATGTTACTAAAAATCTCTTCCATAGTTCATATTTCTAAAGTGAAAATGCACAGCTTGGTGTGACTGAAACATAAACTGCAGCTGTGTGCCTTGAGATCTTTTCTCTTGCAGGGAGGATGAGGAGATCCTCCTTGGCCAAACTGATGTGAGCAGAAGACAACTGGTTACATCAAGCTCCCCCATGCCCTTGCAGACAGGAGTATTTAAAAGAATTAAATTAAAAGATAAGTGAAGGAGGAAGAAAAACATCACTATTTTCTGTCCATGGCCAGAACAGTTGTTTACCTCAGTTTTCCTTCCCTTGTTGCCTTCCTGCAAGCAGTGGCTTCTTGTCCAGGGTTTTTTAGTCCATTATCTAAACTTTTTATGAAGTGACCTAAACTTTTGCCCACCAAAATCTCCTGTGGTTGTGAGTTCCCACCTGGGGAAAATGGCTCCCTTTAGGTTTTTTTTTAAGCCTGTCACCTTGTCATTTTTTGCAGTGCCTTCTGCTTTGGGCTGTAAGAGAAGGTGATCTGGTACCTGTAAAATGGTGTGTGCTGCAGAGGGGACAACACTTCTGAGATCAGGATGGTTGTATGAGCCATGCAACTGAGCAGATCACGCAGCTGTGCTAATTGCTAGCAAAAGGGATCCATTGTAGGGATCCATTTACCTCCTATATCATCCTCCAATCTGATCTGATTATAGCGGACACCTCAGGCTCTGTTTTGCTCAATGATGTTTTGAGTCACTGTATGATTTCAGCCATGTGAAATGGCCTCTTATTTGCATCTAGGTCTGCTCTATATGTGATAATAGGATCAAAATAAGCAATCAGAATGCACTGTCAAGAGGAAAAGCGGTACAGAAATAAAAGCCCAAGGGTTCTGTGTTGTGCTGATTCTCTTCTATATATTTCATACTCACTTTTGCAGTTGTTAACGTGCTATAATAAGAGAAGACCCCGTCAATTTAAGATGATACTTTAAAACTTATTTATTATCCTGGAGGCTTTAGCTGGCTATTGGTATTTCTTGTAGTGAGAAAAGAGGTGGGGAGAAGTGACTAATATTCAGTAATATCTATTGTAATACATACATTTCCAGATGCTTGAGCTGTAGAAGGTTTATAAGTGAGTTAGTAATAAAAAGAGAGGGAAATGCAATGGCAAGGGAAGATTAATGGGACTCTCTTGATACTATGGCTCTCCTGCCTTTAGTCAACCACCAGAAAAAGTCTACTTGGAAAAACAAGTAAAATTGTTGGGAAACTTTTAATGGCTGTATTTTCACCTCTATTGGCACATGTGGTATTAGAAGGAAAGGGCAAGGGAAGTTACCATAGATATATTTCCTGTTAAATGCAAACCAAGAATTATAGGTTTATAATATTTTTCAAGCTAAAAATATTTTTTTTAAACCTGGGGAATTTTTCATTAATTTCCTTCATTTCTCTGCTTATAAATGGGATCAAAGATTTCACTCAACTTCAAAATGTCTTTTTTGTTTGGTTGTTGAATTATAAAAAAACAAAACCAAGCATAAATAATTCTGAATTTGATATTTCCAAAGTAGGTTATATTTTTATCCCCCTCTTTTCCTCTGTTTGGTCTTCATGGGGAAATCTAAAGAGGTTGAGAAAACGAACTTTTATAATAAAATTAATTCACAAAAAAGTGAGCAAACCAGAACATCACACTTTCCACTAATAAGCTGTGCCTTTTTTCGACACCATTAATATCCCTTTTGATAAAATGATTAAGATGAAAAAAAATTTATCAGTACTTTCTTTTTTATAATCAGAAGTATATTTATTTCTTATAATGCCTTCTGCTATCAGTCACCTTAATCTCACATTGTTTGTGCTTCAGTAGGTTTTGGCACTGCTTTAATTATCTCCTCTTGTTTAATAAAGCAGTTTTATTTTGACACAGAACTAAAGCCTAACAGATGACCAGACGCAAAGAAAGGTGGTGTGGAAGTTGACGTGTAGTTGCATCAAATGAGCAGAGTCATTTATGTTGTCTGTTATTTTAATCAAGTGGGGTGCCTGAATCTTTTTTAGACTTGGGTTTGCATGTTGCAATTAGACTTGCAGGGAGAACCGTATTTTCGGCGCTTTTAAGCTGTGTGGGAGAACATCACAAGAAGGAAAGAAATAAATCCTTTGCTGTGAGGGTGGTGAGCCCCTGACCCAGGTTGCCCAGAGAAGCTGTGGCTGCCCCATCCCTGGAGGTGTTCAAGGCCAGGCTGGATGGGGCTTTGAGCAGCCTGGTCTGGTGGGAGGTGTCCCTGCCCAGGGCAGGGGGGTGGAACTAGATGATCTTTAAGGTCCCTTCTAACCCGAACCATTCTATGATTCTATCACTTTGCCAGGATTGGTGGTTACTTCCCACCCTGCAGCCAAGTCTGTGACATGTGGTAGGAGTTTTCATCATGGAGCATTTCTGAAAGAGTTGTTACCTGTTTCTTTCATGAATAAGCAGGAATTGCACTCTTCATATTGACTCTGGTGAAAGTCTTGTTGGGCTACACTCAAGTGTTGTTGCTATGAAAACCTTTTTAAGCCATTGAACTAGTTAATTTTATTACTCATAAAACCATTCCCTGCCCTCATATTCTGTGGAGGGTGGTGAAGAGCTGCCATCCGGAGAGTCATCTGGAGTTATTTTTCAGGCAAGTATGAATCCGGAGGATAAGCTGCAGGATGATTCACATGCTGAAGACGGTCCTGTTAGTAATGCCACAGATGCTGATGTTGCTTTGGATACTGACAGTGATGAGTGGTGTGTAATATCTGATAAAGATTAGAGGCCTCAAAATCAAAACAAAGCTCCTGAACAGGAATCCCATGATACCAAAACACCATTTACAAGCTGTGACAGCAAGATAATTGTCCTGGGTGGGGCTTCTATTTACTGGAATAAACGATGATAAATAGTGAATCTGGCTGGACTTTGACTGGGGGAAAATGGAATACTCATAGATATATTTTTATATTATTGCTGCTGTCAGAAGACTAGAGAAGCAAATGTGTATGCATTTTTGTGTGATCTCTGAGTAAAACAGAGCTGGCTGTGCACAAGAAAATGTACTGTTGCATTGCTTCATTGTGACTCCCACACTGTTCTTTCCCTGTCATATCCTATGTGCCTTGTCCATAAAACACACACTAGATCCCTTCCTTCTTCTGCCATCTCCCACGTTCATTATTCTTGTCACCTGTGACTTTTCCATAGCTTAAGAATTTTCTCTTGACCTGAAAATTGGATTGTCATCTCAAGATGGATTGTGAAAGGAGGAAACATTGCTCAATGAATCCACTCTTAACTCTCCTCTTGGTTGGCAACATCCATGTGAAATAGTGGGAAATAATGTCAGGAAATGTGATGCCCATCCATCACTGTCGAAGTGTCTCAGAAAGCTGAGAAACATGGGTTTCTGCTGTCCTTTCCTGCAGCCGCATATTTATGATGAAGCTGCTCCAGGTCATGTAAAACATACCACTAGCAAGGGGAAATTTGCTGGAAGAACAGTAAGTAAGGTAAGAAGGACAGATCTCTTCTTTGCCATCTTGACTTTTTTTTTTTTTTGAGCCCACTCAGGTCCTTTTTGGGGGTCTGCAAGGAAGATGCTGCTGTGGAAAGGGACAGAGGAACCCTTTTGATAAACCCTATATATAAGAAGGTGTCACTTGTTCCTCAACCTTAGAGTGGCAAATGCAATTCTGGCTGCAAGGCTGGCTGAGAAGCTGGTCCTTACTATCTGACTTCGGGACTTTTGCATTAACCTTTCTATTTCAATTGACTTATGCTATTGAGCAGTGCATGAAGCTGAGAATTTATAGGGAGAGTATTGACATGACTTTGAATTGGGGTTTTAGACTTAAACAACAGGAGTTGTCTTTAGCTCTAGGATCAGCACTGCATTTATAAAATTAAAAAAAGAATAGAGAACAAAACCACTTAACCTACAGGCCTATTCCCTTTAAAATTGTACCTGCATTCGCCACAAAAGGGGAGGAGGTACATTTGTCAATGTAGTGTTAAACACAAGACGCTGAGTTGCCAAGAGGAGCGTATTTGTTATGACAGGCAAGATAAAGTATCCACTGTCTTTTAACCAAGTAAATATTGAAGGACTGCTCATTAAAAATTCAGTCATCTATCTTCATCGTATGTCCCACACTTCTGCAGTTCCAGATTTCTAGGTGATGAGTGATTAAAAAGCGCTTCAGATAGCAGAACCTTGTTTTAGGCATTGTGGATTTTCACTCTAGAGGCTTTATTGGGGGATGCCCCACCATGATTAAAGACAAAACGCTTATCCTGTGCAAATCAAAATTAAAATGAATGTTTCCAATTAAAGGGATATGGGTAGAAAAGTGGTTGTAAAAATGAGAGTGAGAAAGGAAGAAGGAACCGCCGTACATTCACTTGTTTGGGGGGTAACTTAGATGTGGTGAACAGAAAAGGTGATCACAGACTTTCAGGAGCAAGCACTATAACCTGAGTAAATAGTAGAAGGGGATCTGTTGAAACTGCCCAGGTTCCAGGTTTTCACAAAACACTCCTGGTGACTCTCCCCACCCTTCTCCTGCTCCTACTATTGCAGTAGAAATTAGAAAACCTTTCTTGAAAAGAGTTTTTCAGCTAACTTTACAGGTTACTGCATCTACTCTTTTTTCCCTGTTAAACTTTCTATTCACAGGCAAGGCAGATACTTCACCAAAGAAGATGATTTCTTAGGGCCATGGGGTTTTTCTTAGCACTTGAATCCAAGTGAGTAACAAAGGGAAGAATAACAAACTTCAAGACTTCAAATCATACATTTTGCACAGCCCTTCAGCTGTTGCAGGGATCAGAACACGCTGACTAGGTTCAAGCATCACAACATACTTCTCGTACAGTAGTACATTTGTTAAATTGAAAGATGCCTCTTGCAGAATAAATTTCAAAAAGCGTATTGTCTCGAAGTGCAACAATTATTTGTTTGTGTCTCCAATTGAAAATTCTTCGGAATTTTCTTATTATGGTAAGTACTACTTCTGTGCCAGAAGACAGTGAGCAATTCTGGGCAGAATTCATATTGGTTCTGTCTGACTATGCCTTTGTGATGCATTAATAGAAATAAATAGAGGTCTATTTGCAAAATATCCTTGCTAAAACTTCTGTTCATTTTATAATAGCATTTGTCAGCACTAAGGAAGGAAAGAAAACTCTCACAATGACAGTAATGGTAGGTTATTTTGCCTGACTTGCTGTCACAGAGTGAGCTGATGTCCATCTGAAGCCATTTCTGAAAGACTTCTCTATAAAGGAAACTAACTGCATCTAGATGTTGGACTTCCTGGGGTTTTTTTTTTTGGAAGAGGTATGGTGATCCTTTCAAGGTACAGGTAGCCACTTAGAAAATACCTTGTTGTGCCTTTAGATTACAGATAAAATTAACATCTTCAGATGGAACAGTCTTTTCATAGATAATCCAGTTTCATGGAGCTCAGAGGTTTCTAGGGAAGCCTTTCACTTTCCATAAATTGATTGAGAACAAATAAATAGATAAATAGATAAATAAAATATTAGGGTTTTGCAAAAGACTACTATGCTGATTTATTTCACATGGCATCCTGAGCTTATTCCTGAGAGCAGAGTTAAAATTTTGATTTTGAAGAGGTAGGCAGGACTCACAGAGACAGCGGTCGTGGTGCAGTCCCTTTGCTGTGCTTTAAATGCTCAGGTAATGAGCGTCTTACTTGAGGGACCTTCTGATCCTGAGAGGGTCCAAACACACAGATTGCACTTGCTGGCCATTCTTGTAAAGCCCAGGTCTCTTGACTTACTGGTGTGTTTGGAGGAAATGAAAAATTTGTGCATTTCTACATCCTAGCATTTAAACTACTCTTATAATGGGGAAGCAGTTAGGATATGTGGGCCCTGCTCTGTGCACTACTGGGTTTCATCCTCTGCAAAGCATGTACACAGTCAGGGATGAAGGTCCTGCCCTCCTCTTTGACCCCTGTAAAAAGGTAGAGCTCTGGCAGCTTTTACATTTTAGGCCCAGGATATTAATGGAGTAGACGTGGATGTTTTTCGGAGTTGCGTAGCCTGGGTTATTCATACCTTGGAGAGACAGCCTCAGAGGGTGGTGTTAACCACAGCCCACGGAGGTGCCACAACAAAGGTGCCAACAGCCATGGAGATAAAGCTTATCTATTGCTTGCCCTTTTTTTTTTAAATGGTCTACACAGCAACAGCTGTGAAAGACATGCCAGGATCCCTCTGTTGTCAGCTCTCCTTTGTGACACACAGCCTGTGCCAAGTAATGGGGATGTCAAAACAGAGCGTTATTTTGTGAGGAACACTAGGTGCCTGTAGAGGAAGAAATTACTAGTTTACCTGCTGTTTAAGACATATTAATAATACAGTAACTTTGATTTCTTAAACTCTAACTAAAGGCTGTATTCAAAAAATGCTATCTTCAATGCCTTTGCAATTGAATCAGAGTCCTCCCCTCCATATTTTTGGCTCTTAAATAATTCTTTCTTGTGATTGTTTGACAAGAATCAGACATCCTCCCCCCCCATACCAACGTCTACTGCATGCTTTTTTTTTTATGGTTGTTCTTGTATTAGTCATTTGAGTGTTTGACAGGTATACATCTGTGGCCCTTTATATGTATTTTTATTCATCTGTTCATGGGCTCAGTGCAGGTACTAATATCCACCATTGTCGTTGCCTGAAACTAAAGCTAAACTCTTTTCACTTGTGGGTTGGCACAAACAGAGATGCTGGTGACCATTTATTTAAACAAAACTTTTCTCTTCACCAGCACGTGCGCTGTCTTCCAGGGCTCGTATTCATCCAGCTAACCTTCAGTTGGCAGCAAATGTCCACTACCTCACTCTCTCGCAGGATGGGAGCATGGAATGGGAAATCACCCACATATGATACTCCATCTCTTACCACCTCCCTCGAGCACTATCTGAGCGCATGAATTGTCTTTTTGGTATTTTGAGCCAGAGCTGCTAGAGCATTGTCTGTTTTGGTACTCGGTGGTGTGCATTCAGTGCCTTACTTGTACGGCAAATGGTAATTTCCTTATCAAGGTTTCATAGCAGCCTGCCTCTGGATTTTACATTGCATTTGGAGTTGGGCACCTTCATATGGACTTGGCCCTTCACAATTGCAAGACTGACTCGGGAGGACTGAATAAGTTCAAACAAGTTTTTCATGGCTTATGTTCCTGCTGTCTGCTGAATATCTGGCTTTATTAGCAGCTGAAGATAGGCTTCCTTTCTGATAGGTCAGTGTCTCGTTAGTAGCAGCAGCTTAAGGCTGCTTGGCAGTATAGGCGAAATTCAATTTTGCAGCATAGCAGAGAAGGAGGGAAGGATTTGGGGACGGGACTATCACTTTGGCTCTGTCACATCAGAGCTGGGGAAAGGGGCTGGACAGACCACTGGCACTTGGGGAAATGCTGGGCGGGAAGGTCTGGAGTAGAAGGGGTGAGTGATGGTGGGGGGCGTCCAAGGTCTGCTTATGCTGAAGGAAAATGGGTGGTGTCCATTCCCTGACCTCGCTAATCCCCATCTCTCCAGACTCATTTTATTGGGATCCTCCTTCCTACACTGCCTCTGCATGAGATGGATGCTCATCCTCTCTGGTGCTCCTATTGCCTCTCCCCATCACAGTTTCTCCTTGCTTTCCCGAAAACCTCAGGCTGTTGCCATGCAAGATGAGAAACAGCCCCATGGTAGAGTGCCTGGAAGAGGCATGAATCAGATTTACTGCTTTTGCTCTTGGTGACAGTGTTGGCCGCAGGGACAGCAGTTGCATGCATAACCATGGCCCCTCCTGTGTGTTAGAAGGTGGGAAGTTGCCTGGCCCAGGGGAGCCCCTGGCTCCACAGGCAGGAGGTAGGACTCAGGTGTCAGTTCTGACCTCTACCATAGGCAAAATGAAGATCATGATCCTGGTGATGGCTGAGGGTCTTTGGCTGCTCCTGGAAGTCCAACAGCTGCATGCAAATGCCTTCTCGGCGTGTGCCATTGCCCTGCACGAAGCTGATTGATTTTTGTATCATATAACGGTCCTTCCCTCAGAATTCCTGTTTTAGTTCTGTGTGAAACATGGCTGGAAACTTCGCCTTGAGACCTCTCCATTAAAACCAGAGCAAGTCAGCCAATGAGTTCAAGCACTAGTCGGGGTACAAGGCACAACATGATCATCTCACAAGAACAGCTAACTCCAATCAAATCAGCGATCCAATTAACCCAGTGTCCTGCCTCCAACTGGTGCCAACAGTGGATGCCTGGGGAAGGCGGTAAGAATAGAAAGAGCATTCAGTGACACTTTCCCAGGATACTTGTGCAGCCTCTGGCAATTGGCAGTTGGCCTTGTTTCCCTATGGAACCTGACAAAAATCTGTCAGTCTCAGATTTCATTACTGTGAGGCGTGTAGTCAGCCTTCCCAGCGTGAACTGTTAAATGCACGAAGTGCTCTTGAATCAGCAGTTACCAGAAACATGGCTCCCTTCCAGCCATCGTCCCTGTCCCTTTGCTTGCAGACATGGGCTGAAGGAGTTTAAATCTTTTCCCGGCAGTTTTCTGCATGTCCAGAGTTTCGCTGTGATCCTCTGCATTCATTTAAGTGTGCTCAAAAACTCACTTTACTTTTGCTCTGGTTGTGCATGAGAAGATGCTCCGAGGGCTGGAGCCCCTCTGCTGTGAGGACAGGCTGAGAGAGTTGGGGGTGTTCAGCCTGGAGAAGAGAAGGCTCCGGGGAGACCTTAGAGCCCCTTCCAGTACCTAAAGGGGCTCCAGGAAAGCTGGGGAAGGACTCTGGATCAGGGAGGGGAGTGACAGGACAAGGGGGAACAGTTTCAAACTGAAGGAGGGGAGATTTAGATTAGATATTAGGAAGAAATTCTCTCCTGTGAGGTTGGTGAGGCACTGGCCCAGGTTTCCCAGAGAAGCTGTGGCTGCCCTATCCCTGGAGGTGTTCAAGGCCAGGCTGGATGGGGCTTGGAGCAACCTGGTCTAGTGGGAGGTGTCCCTGCCCAGGGCAGGGGATTGGAACAGGATGATCTTTAAGGTCCCTTCTAACCCAAACCATTCTGTGATTCTGTAAGTGGAGCTTCGTCAAGCCATCAGGTTCTGCACCTAGGAAAGGAGATACAAAGAGATACAAAGTAGTGAAATGGCATGGTCACTTCCATGGTTCTCCTTGGGATGGAGACAGCAGTCTATCCGTGGGATGGGATTGTTCTTAGAGGCTGTGTGAAGAGAAAGATGCTGACAGCAGAGATCATGTTAGTAGATCCCCGGTGATACAAATATAGGGTTAGAAGATAACCAAGTAAAACTAATACGGTCATAAACAGATTTTTCTTGGAAGGTATAAACATCTATGCAATAGATGAATAACAAGGGATAAGAAATATTGCTATTTTATATACTTTACACTCTATATGGTAAATACATATTATCTAGATACGTTGGTAAGGGACTAAATGTTCTGCTGTGGAGAAGCAGTGTGGCTCCACTGCAGATGTTGAAATAGGCATGAAAAATAAACACAAATGTATTTGGGACATTAAGTTTTAGGCAACCAATCTTCAGTTGCATATAAAGTGGCAAAATATGCCAAGGCACAGCTAAATAAAGTCAAATATACATATGCTGATAGAGGTAAGACATTATCTAATTTTAGTGCCTCTTTGTTGTGCGCAGTGAATTCCAAATATCTTTAAAATCTATATTGATCTCTCCTCCAAGCACAAAGAATGAGTATTTTAAAGAACTGCTTTTAAACAACATGAAAATACATATTTTAGGAAACACTTTTGGAAACGCTCTTGTTTCCGGCTGCAGCTTTGGCTTTCCAATGTGAAAACCTACCTTTGATTTACTGAATCTTGAAGGTTATATGCAGTTTTCCATGCTTCAGTCATATCTAGTAGGTAGGTTCTGAAATTTTTTAGATGTCAATAAGTACTTTTTTGTCAGCCTTTGTTGTTAAGATGCATTTAGTGAGATAGCCTTACTCAATAAGGCGTCTTATACTTTTATTTTTTCTCCCATGATGAAGCTGTTTTGATGGACACTGAGGAAGGATCAGGCTTTAAATTTGCACAGTTGCCCCCACCTATAGGAAATGACTAATGATTTAGGGAAATAGATGCAGGTAACTTAAAATAGAGGATTTAGTTCTTCACTTTTCGGAGGGCATTGGGAGCAATGCTACAAAACTCAATAGCTACAGTGATATAAAATTATCAAAATTAGGATGTGAAACTGCTTTAGTGACTTTTTTTATTTTATGTTTGTATGGGATCTAGCAAATTAAAGATGATAGCTGATGCTGAATTCCAGGACAAATTGGATCAGTTGTGTTTCTCTGAGATTACTCAGCTATTGATATATTTTACCTTATCTGGGTATGCTGCATTCTCTCTACTACTTCAAGGACAAATTTCTATTGATTTCTAAATTCTTGTTAAAATAGATGAGTGTGAGGGTTTTAAGGTTTTTCTAGGGGTATGACACTGTCGTAGAACCTGAAAAATTGGAGAGGCATTACTAACCATCCAGAGACATTAGCTAAAATTATAGCAATGACTTTTCCCCTTTATTCTGTATTTTGGGGGATAAGAGTGAAGATGTACTGTCCAAAACAAGCAAACAATATATCCGAGAATAAAAACTTCTATTAACAAAAGTTGGAAAATCTGTCTTTTAGTGAAAAGACGGTTTGGGGTTTTTTTATTGGCAATATTTTTGTGTTTGAGTTTTCATTTTTCCAATCCCAGTTTTCCGTAGATAAACAGTTTCAATAATTCAGTTATCCTCCTTCATTTCTTTTGCTATAATATGCAGAGCAAACGCTGCTGGAAACAGTTTTATGTCACCTGATTTGATAGAAAAAAAAAAAATAGAACAAAAGCCTGTTCTCTGATTCACGTTCTCCTAGGATCAATGTTTTCTTCTAATATTTCATTTGGTTTCCTGTCCTTTAGCAGGGGTTGCCACTCTCCATCTCAGCAGCCAGGATGTAGTGTTGTCCAAACTTGCTCATACGTTGTGGTACATATTGAGTAATTCCATTGATGTAAATCGATTTACATTGAAAAACTGAGATCCTGTGGCTTTATCTGTTTAAGCAGCAACACCCTCCAGAGTAATTTTCATCTGCTGAAAATTCATCCTTGATTATTTTTTTCTCTTCTGCTTTTCCTTTTCTTCTTTGTTTTGATACAAAGACCAACTAGTTAGTTTTATTTACCTTTTTTATCATGAGATGATTGTGAACAATGTATCTTTTAAGAACATTTGTCCTCTTTAACAAATACCAGATTCTACTTAGAGTATAATGAAATCAGGTGGGTGCTACCGAGCATTGAATTATTAGCATTTTGTATTCACTTTTATAATTGAATGTTGTTCCAAGTTTACTGATATTTCCTTTTTCCCCTTCTTTTTCCCCTTTTCCCTTTACTATGCGTATTTTGTCACTGCACATCACAGTGAAAGCAAGACAAATACAGTGAGGGAATTCAATGTTAGCATGCCAAGTTATTCCCAAATAAATGAAGCAGTTACCAGTCTGTGATAAATTCAAAGGATGACTTCTATAATCAGGAAAGCAAGGACTTCTTCTGTCTCTCTCTTATTCAGAGTGCAGCTGGGATGCTGCATTTGGCGCTAGTGTCTGCAGCATGGAAAGCACCTAGAGAGACCGGAGGCTTAGC
Organism: Alca torda; assembly: GCA_008658365.1. Classification (NCBI taxonomy): domain Eukaryota; kingdom Metazoa; phylum Chordata; class Aves; order Charadriiformes; family Alcidae; genus Alca; species Alca torda. Next base: position 6,582,745 of record CM018087.1, on the reverse strand, counting down.
TAAAATCTTAGAGTTTGAAGAACCGCTGACTGAAGAGACCAAAGACTTAGGTGTGCACAATTTGCTGCATACTAAAGTGTGTACATACACTTGAGTATATCTATTTTATTTATACTTTGATCATTCTTACAATTGTTTTACAGAGATATTGATCACTGGAAAGTGGGCTGCTCTGACCATCTACCTTTGACATGAGTTTACTGCTGTAGAGAGAGGTCCATGCCATTGAATGCTTTATTTCCATGGAAGACACGTGTGATCTGGCCCTGTTCTTCAGTGGCTTAGTCAAATGGATCCAGACAGCTGGATAACTGTGAAATCTATAAGTCTAATTTAACTGATTTAAACGCCTTCAATTTCTGTTCCTATCCAGCTGATCTCTCATGTAGAAAGCCTCACGTGCACTGATTGTTTTGAAGTCCAGACGACTATTTGTCTTCTCGCACGTGGTTCATTACTGCATAGCTCCACTGTCTCTGTGAAGTTCCACTTGAGTTATGCAAATAATTATGCAAAATTTCCATGAAAGTGAAATCAAAATGAGGTCTCTGACAAGGAATAGGATAATGGCCCTGAAATTCCCAGGCTTACAATCTGTGGCTGGTGACAATGACGGTGTGTCATTCCATTGACTTCTGTGAACTCTGGTGGTGACAAAAGAATGGCTTCTGTTTTACAAAGACCATATTTACTCCAACACATCTTGAATGTTAATGCGTCCCTACATATTTTTTTCTTCAACATGACACTATGTTTCCCCCCTTCTGTGTTATGCAATTTAATTATATGCAGACCTTGAATGTCATTTTCTAATCCTCTGTGGTTCATTTGAAAGTCTTGTAAAATAAAACTAATTGGTGTGTTCATTAAAATGTCAGAAATATTTTTGAGTTCAATTAGATAGTACAGCAGTTTTATCCAAAGTGTGCTTATAGTACAATAACTGTGTCAGGAGGATGTAATTAACAGCCATTTAAATGAACAATTGTCTTAAATTTTTCTGGTTCTTCATGCATGATAACTTAATCAAACAGCAAAGTTCTTACAGGCTTATCCATTTGAGAGAAAGGTGAAACGCTATAAACACGTACTTAAAAAGTCAAATTGAAAGCCGTAAAACTGCTGAACTAAAGAAGTCAACTATATAAAAATGAAATGCAGAAGCATACTTTACTTCAATGTCAGCACATTACAGCTAAAATCCAGGCAGAAAAGGGAGAATTTAAGGCATGGTCACAGATTTTGGGAAAGACTAACATGTACACTGAATGAAGGTCAAAGGTCAGAATTGTAGACTTATAGAATGGTTTGGCAAGTACAGCTTTATTTTGGAAATGCAGGATCACACTGAGTTATATCACATATAGTTTTATAAAAATTACTGGATTTGGTTAGAATTATTTTTATTATCCGTTTGCATCCAAATATGCCAGTTTGTCAAAATAGACATTTTGTGGTAAGGTCTGTTTTTGTTGAGCATCTTGGTTGACTTTTTTTGTTTCCATTTCAGGATTACTTGAAAAGATTAATGTAAATTTTTGTGATTCACTTAGGACTTTGTTGTGAACTACAGGCTAATTGTAGTACATGTGCAAAAAATATGGGGAAGAAGGTTCACACTCCAGCAAAACCTTTCTCTTGGCCTAAAGTTAGTTGGGAAGTGAATTTATAGCCTGGTCTAGTGGGAGGTGTCCCTGCCCGGGGCAGGGGTTTGGAACTAGATGATCTTTAAGGTCCCTTCCAACCCAAACCATTCTATGGTTTTATGATAAAAATATTTCTATCTGATGAGGTGAAAAGACAAAATCTAAAACCAGCAAAAGGCTCCTGAAATGGGGAAAAGCCTTCCTCGCCCAACTTCAGAGATCACAGCTTCAGCTGAAACAATGAAAACCGCTCGGAATGTGATCAAAGCTGCTCTTGCAGCTCCTGGAGCTTAAAGTAAAGCTGTGCAATAGCTGGAGCATACAGTGTAAGTGCTGACGCTTGCCTTTGTCTCAGATGGGATGGTCGCACCTCAATATGTGGCTGTTTTGTGATGGGCGTGTGAAATTCCTTGGTCTGGTAGTTACTGATGGAGCTAGCGCCGTGCTTGGGTCCTGCCTGGTGCTAAAGACTTTGTTCCGGCAGGGACGGATGAGTACAATAAGCTGCAGAGAGATGGGGAAGTTGAATATTCTCAGCAAAATCACCCTCTTGGTGTCATAGATCTGTGGCCGCCTTGTGTTGGCGGTAGCTCATGGTTGCACAGTGAGTCTTGAGGTGGCTTGACAAAGGAGCCCATTGCACCGGGGCCTTGGCAGCCCAGATTACAGTGTCTTCATCTGTATCAGTGGGTTTGCTGGTGGTGGTTGTTAGCTCATCCTCTCTGCTGCAGACAATATAATGACCTCTGTGCAATCTCTGGTGCTGACAGTGCAGATCAAGTCTACATCACTTTGGAAGCTGAAGTAGTGGCAGGAAAACTTACTCTTGACACAGTGTGGGCCCCTGGGGACTCCCTTGTTATCCCAGTAGTGGGAGAGCGTTTTGTGACCGAGTCACAAAGAGCCACATCACTCTTGATACACCCATGTAACGATAGTGAGCTGGGCCCTCCTGACATTGACTGCCCTTGGCCATTGAAACTTGGTTCTGACACAGTTCTTCCACTTCCACCTCTTGCAGCACCAAACCAGCATCTCCTGGTTTATGACAAAATCTCCCTGTGGCCCCCCACTGAGACAAGGACTTTGTGTTTTAAAAACATGCGTTCTTAATAATCTTTTGTTGTTATTCTCCTGGAGTAAGCTAGACAGACGCCAGACTCACCATTCAAAGACTGGAGGAAGAAACCAGATAAAACAATAGAACAAGTTTTATGGTTTTCTCTTCCCCTGATGCAAGAATATAAATAAAAGACCAGCTCTGTAAAGTATTCCTCAGCAGGATACAACAGAAGAGAGATTAACTTTCAGTAGCCCACCTTTGTATTCGAATGTGGTATTTGCTGTCTCTTCTCAAAGCAATATTAGCTGTTCTGCAAGCTATAAAGGAATTTTCAGCTGCTTTGTCTTGCTGGCTTTCATGGCTGCTTTTTAATTAAAGCTTAAGGAATTAAATGAACCAGGGATGCTGGGGTTACACAAGGATGAGAAAAATCAGGCAGTCAAATCCACTGAGGTGCAATGGGGCACAGGCTGATTCTCGGATTATCATACTCAATGATTGTTTTTTCCAGTTTAAAGCATAAACATTAATGCATTTTAAGCATCTGGGTCAGGCTGACAACGTACAACTGTCTGAGAGAATTAGATCTGAAACAGATTGGGAGCTACTTTATTAAGATTTTGGGTGTGATTTGCAAAAGATGTTACAGCAGAAGGCTTCTTTCTCTTATATTTTGCACTGGGAATGGAGAAATTAATAATCAAGTGCTTAATAAGAGATATACCTATTTGGAAATGAGCAGCTATTGCATGACACATAATTCTAACCGATGCAGTGGTATATCTATTTATTAGGCACAAACATTTGCGACATTGATTGTTTTGTTTACAAACTGTGGCCACATTGTGTTATTTAGCTGTAAGCTGCCATATTTAACTGAGGTAGGGGAGGAAATGAAGCCATCAGCCATGGTCCTAATATTTACAGACATGGAGCTCTACATTTCCATTACTCTTGTAATGGATGCAGTTTTGAATTAATTTTTAGAACTGCCAGGAATAGCAGCATATTGGATTCTCTCGCTATTTTATTTTATGTTCTGTGTCCCTGCAGTGTCTCTTGATTGCTACTCATTAGAAACAGGCTTCACTTGTGTTTACCAGAATAAAAATACTACCCTTCCTCATTGCACCTTGCAATCCAAACTTTGCCTTGGATTTAAAAAGATGCAAATTAAATATTGAAAAGTTTCAAAGGCTGTATCTTCTACCGTTTTAAGCAATGATGAGCCTTTACTATGAGCTGGGAGGATTTTAAAATGTATTTCATATGCCACAGGCAACAGAACTGTGGTTATTCCTTTGCCTCATTTTCTTTTATGGGAATAATAACATGGCTGTTTCTGGTTCTGTTATACAAAGCTGGGGGTTTTGCCTTGCAACAGGTCTGCGCAGACCACTTATTTTTTTATTAAGCCTATGCCAGCAGCCTAAGATGCCCTCGACCTGTGAATCACTGATGGCTGGTAGAGCATTGCTGGGTGTAGATGATGGCTGTGCGTGTAGGGGAATTGAAGGGCTCATGGTCGGCTCTCTGCTTTCATCTGTCTGCTGGTAACTCACTGCTGGGTTGGGCAAAGTCCTCTGATTCACGACTTGTGTCATGAATGCATGACTGGAGTGCCACAGGCTCAGATATCCTCTGAAGCTGAGCATCACTGCGCTGTACTCAATTTTGCTGGTGCCAATTGGTATAAACACACTGGCTTGAAGTTATCCCTGTTTATACCACCAAGATGAGTGGTCCTTCTGTTGAAGGACCCAGGGAAGTGTCACATCAATGACGGTCCAATTTTGGGGAGTTGCAGAGAATATTTTGCCAGCCTTCGGGGCTCATTCCTCATCAAAGCCAATGTATTGCAGCCCGATGGATACCTATGTAAAAATTACGGCAGTGGGGCTTGAGAATGGTCTTCAGGCAGCTGAACTCAGCAATTTTATTTTGAAGGCATTGAGCTTGAGTTATGTTCGTGTAACTATATTGGAGCACTGCTTCTAATGGATTTTGCAGAATACTCAGCAGCTCCAGGTCTATCTTGCATATGTCTTTGTGCAAACTCACAAGTGAAATGTTATAACGTGGCAACTGCAAAGAGTGAAAGACCAGGGGGATCTCAGGAACTCCTTGGCATTTATTGCTGTCAGGCCCTGAAAGGAGTTTGGGTTTGCAGAGCCTTAAGGGAAATGTTTCTGTAGATGCATCCAGTCCTGAATCTCTCTACAGCATCAAACTCTGGTCTCTGAGGGTCTGTCCTTTAAAACAGCTCGTTTAGAGACACTGGGGAGCTGATCTAGACTTCACTAATGGCCTGGTGGTGAAAATGCTCCAATCCTAGTAGCAATCATCTGAACTAAATTGTGCCTCATACATAGCACTATTGAAATGTCAACACAGGACTTTTACATAAATGGTCAGAAATTATTTATCCCTGTAACTACCAGTTACTTGTTTGGTAATCCATCTAGAGCATCAACTTTAATTAAGCCAAATTGCAAAATTACTGCAGAAAATAATGTGACTTCATCGTATTCTAATTCTTTATGAGAAGCTGAGTTGCTAAGAGACAACTTTTTTTTTTTAAATGTGACTCTTCTTCATAGTTTCCTAATGAATAGTAAATGTCTAGTGCTTATATAGTGCTGTTCTCAGTAGATCATACAGAGACTGAATCTTGTTTCCTCATTGTACAGAGAGGAGGAATGGGGTAGGTGAAAATGAAGCAACATCTCTGAAAATGGCAGAAGGTCAGCAGCTGAGCGAGGAGGGATGTCCTCTGGCCTTTGCCTCCTCCAGCAGCTTGGATCCTCTGCAGAGTGCCGGGGATGCTCCACTGCAGACCCTGGAAGTACTGAATTTTGTACTGAAAGTACAGATTCACAGATGGTGGAAGGAAAGTTTCCAAGCTCTTTGTTTTCCTTCTGAGTTTCGCTATCCTGCCTTTGAGTATCCTTGTTACTGATGTTTGCACTGGCTGTTGCCTTTCCATTGACAGCAACGGGGCCATTCGTAGAGATCTCATGAGTCACCAGTGCCTCTTTCTGGAAGTTCTTATTTATATAAAACAACGTACCATGAATACTTTTCTTGCCCCAAGTGATCCTGTCATTTTTTCCCCAGTGCCAATCATTGAATCAACCTCAGTCCCTGTTCTTCTATGTGGCCTTCCAGTAATTCACTTAGCTGCTTACATATCTTTCCAAGTACACCTCTCTAGGCAGGCACAGTGCATAAAGGCAGCTTCTAGATAAATGTCTGGACATCTTTCCATTGTGTGAGCCGTAGTCAGAAGCTTTACAGTCAGACTTCAGAGCACAACTGGTGAAGCAGCAATGCTATGAGGGTACGTTCCCACTCTTCTTACGCATTTTTTTTCTCTCCCTGGAGGTTCTTGGCTCCAGCCAAAGAAATATCTTCATTGTACCTGAGAAATAATATAATACTGTTAACACTTATCACTGCCTTAGCTTTGTGAAACCCATTCTAAGCTTGCAGCGTAACGCTGAACAGGACAAACAGGATGAGGGATGCTTTAATTAGCGTATAGGCAGTTAAGCTCAATAAGTCTTGTTTCAATGAAAAGGCTGATGTAGTGCAGCAACGCTCATTTACATTGCCCATATTTTTTTTTAAAAAATCCTCCTCACTGCCATTTGGTGCGACTTGACTTTTAAAATCAACTTTTAAAAACTGAAATGTTATTTTCTCATGGACTCGGAGGTAGAATGTAAAACCTCTGTGCATTGTACAGGATCATCTGTGTTTTAAACTTGATGAAAATAAATCTTACAATCAAGTCTACCCTAAAAGGATCACATTAGAGAACGAACATGTCTAATATTTGCATATACTTTGGTTCAGTTAAACTTCCACTACAGAAAATCACTTAAGGACACGTCCCCTGTTCAGTCACTTTGCCTTTAATATGACTGTGACTTGCCAGCTTCATTTTATATTTCTGTTACCATCCTTACAGATCACAACACTAAAGAATATTTTGAGTGATGCAACCAATTTTACCTTGTCACTTGTGTTAATTTTGTCACTTTATACATTGTGTATGTGTTTCTTGCTGCTTTTTTTTTTTTTTTTTAAGGATCCCTGGTAGTAATATACTCTTTATTTATATCTCTGTCACTTTGAATTGTGCTGATTTCTTTGCTGGCAATGAAAGTGCATGAGTGCCTCTGCATATGCACATCCACATGCTGTTTCACCTTTACTCCATAAAAATGCACACGTTGGTGGGCTTTGCAGCTATTTATACATTCATTTAACTTTCATTTTCTCCCCTTTCCCCTGCAAGATTTCCCTGTGAATGCTAATAAGACGGCTTCAGGTACATTGTGTGGACAGGATGCTCTTCTCAAATTTCTCCTGGGTGAACAACCACTGTTTCTCATCATGACCCCTGCCTGCTGCAATCAAACTCCAGAATCGTTCCGTTCTGCACTTTGATTGAATCCTCACATTCACGGCACTGCCTGGCCACAAACTCGGCATCGCAATCTGCAGGGTCAGTCACTGATGCACTGAGCCCTTCTGCTAGGACCACTAAGTGTAATTTATATGTTTCAACACTTTCTCAGCTTGCACACTGGAAAATAAAGTCTCAGGGAAATCTGTCAACTGGTGCTGTCATAATGGTCCGCCAGTTAATCAGCAAAACTATGCTCTGGTGGTATATTCATGCTGTACATATATTCAGGCTGTTACAACACGGAGTTTTTTTCCTTTCCTTTTTTCTGTATTGCACGCCAGTTCTCATCCTCTTCATTCCTTTATCTCTGAAATATAAACTATTTAAAAACACCCAGTTACCATATAGAATATGTGCATGTATATTTGAAATCTGTCCAATTGGGAGCTTGAAGAGCAAGAAATGGGGCAATTTAGCCAAAAGGTTAGGTCATAAAGCTCCTATTGTGCACACTATCACTGCTGCTTTTTTCTTGCTTGGTGCCATCAATGAAGGTTTTTACAATGATTTTGAAGAAGGAAAATCCTTTCCCCAAAACAACGTCTGAAACTGTCCTGCTTTGACAAAGATGATACTTTCCTTAGTAGTGTGGTCACTGAAATTTTTCTGAAATCATTTAGGGGTAATATATGGCTTGTCTCATACAAGGAAGAACTAGGTCAATCAATATTATGGCTTCTTGTAGACCTACATTAAAAAAAAAAACCTCACATGAAAACCTCTGCAAACCTCATAGAAAAGATCCATAAGCTTCTTCAGCCCTTTCACAACCTGGGTTATAAGGCAGTCTACAGGGACAGTTTCCTTGGTGGTATCTGCAGCATTTTCTCCCTCACAACAGCTTACCTTAGAAACTGCAAGTAGTGACTAAAGAGATGGGAGATGCTGAAGCAAAATTAATGTTCTTTCATCACAGTGTTGTTGTTTTCTTTCAGGAAAATACATTGTTCTGTTCTTCATATTCAGGCTGTGGTTTGATCAATCTCCTAAAGGTGGCTGTTGATGGGGGAAGGCACCAACATGATCTTTTGGACTTTAGTACAGCGGGCATAGGGGTATGGGCATATGGCTGAAAAATGGATAATTGGGGTGTCCCAGGTGGACACAGTTTAGCTTTAAAGCAATGAATCCTGGGGGCTAGTCAATAGAAGCGTATCGTCAAGAGGACGGCATCATCAGCAGGACTGACAGTTAACTGTGTGGCCTTTAGCCTGCAGCATCAGTCCCTGGTTGATCTGTGCTGAGGACCGCTATGAGTTTGTACTGCTAAGAACCTACCTAGATGCCAACTATGTAGGTCTGCAACTTGCAGTGCTAGCTGCTAGTGTATGATGAACAGAGCAGATACGGCCATAGCATTTGTAATCCATGTAGGTTTTTATTGGTGTTTTCTTTACTGATGTCTGACGTTGTAGCCATGCGTTGAATTCAATTGTTGGTAACATCACCAACTCTTCTGAGTTCTAGAGCTGGACACGATAAAAAAGTCTCCAGCACACGTGAGAAGATATCAATAAACATTTTAAAAAATCTATTCTGTAAAAGATATCCTGCAAAACACACCTCTCTTATGGGAGAAGCTATTTGCAAGTATATCCACACACACATGTAGCTTAGCTCAGAAGTAAGAGGACTCTTCATGACTCACTCTTGCTATTACATTTAAAAATAGGATGGTTTAACTCATTAATTGCTTTTGTTCTTTTTAAATGATTTTTTTAATTCTTTTTTCAACTTGTGTTCTTCTTACTGAAACATTATTTTTCTAGCGATGCTTCACAAAAGATATTGCCAATTTGTGCAATGTAATGAAGCCTGAAAAAGATGGAAGCCCTTGCTCTTGAAGTCATAAAGTAGTAAATAAAGAAACATTGCAAATTTCCCACCTCATCAGACCCTCAGTTTTAAATCAAGGCTAGTAATGAGGCTGATTTCTAGAGCAGGTAATTCTGACTATGAAAACAGCATCATAAGTCTCAGATTGATTGTCCTTGAATTTTTCATTACCAGGTATGGTATGATACTGCATATCTGAGACATTTGTTTAGTCACAGCATTTAAATCCGGAACACAACCATCCTAAAACCTAAGAATATTTAGATATCTTTTCAAGTGTTATCTACATGTATTATCTATTATGAAAATCTATGTATTACCCAGTTGGGGATACAACCAGAGGGAAGTGGAGCTGCTTCAGGTCCAGCTTTGAAGGAAAAGGGTTGTGTGGCTGGAGGTAGGAGAAATAAGAAAGGAAGGTTGTTTTATGAAGATGTTATCATCGTATGAATGCTTGGTAGAGGGATGAATAAAGTCTGAGGTCAGGACTGCCACGTATTGCAGTTTCCAACCTGGGATTTGTGTTATATCAAATTATTTGAAGAATAAAGTTGTCCTGATGGGTTTTGTATCTATTGCTATGGACCCCACACATTTTAAGTTAAATGTAGCATTGCAAGCTCTCAATGCTGAAATGTTGTTTTTTCCCACTGATGCATCACCCTGGTCATAAATTCAAGCATAGTAATGACTCCTTGCTTCCCTTGCTCACATGAGTTAATAAGACACGTACTTGGGCAGGATATTTTTCACAAAATAAAACAAAAAGCCTGCACCATCCTTGGTTAGATGCAGTCTGACAATATGATGAAGGGTAATTATTTTGGTATTGATTCGGAAAGATTCAGATCCCTGCACTTCAAAGGGTTAAATGCTTTCTGTCTGTGTAACAGTTAGAGCTATGAAGTGTTGGAGTTGCTATAGAAACAGCACATATTTGATTCAAATGAAAGAGTAAACAACCTCTTTTTATGTCTCAAAGCTAAATGAAATGTGGCCCCCAACTTTGTGAGAAGTTACTGTAAATACTTTTAAATCACTCCAGAAAGATTGTTTTTTTTTTTTGATAAACTAAAGCAAACAATATGAATTTAAAAAAAAGGAAAAGAAAAAGGGAGAAAAGCTTGCAGCGAATGTTCCTCCTGCTCCATTGAAGACCTCACAGGCCGTGGAGGGTCGTGATGGCTTTGGAGGAGGACCCAACGCCTTGGCCGGCCACGTGGCACAGCCAGGGCTCCTGGGACTTGCGGCGATGCTGCTCCCCAGGCACCAATAGTGATCATCTGCCCATGGCCAGTGGGGAGAGATGGCCAACGAGATGCTGGCACAGCAAGTTTTAATCTCCTGAGCTCATTAAAAAGCTTGTGGGCTGCTGTGCTGGGTCATTCGCTGCCCAAAGACTTCTGAGGCCCTTTCATCAGGGGTCAGTCTGTGTGTACACACAATGAAAGCAAACTGATGAGGGAGAGAAAAGGGACAATGCAATAACTCCTGTTATCAATTTTCCCCTTCTAACTAGTGAAGAGGGAAGAGATCACCTTTCAAATTCCCATCCCTCTCCTTTTGCAGCCATCTCACAGCAGCCATGTGACAGTCAGAGACCTTTAAAGGCTGGTAAGAAATTTGTCAAACCAGATGGTTTTCCTTAGAGGGAAACACAGTTCTTAATTACAAGGTTTATCCTATGGGAACAATCTCTTTCCTGCAGGAAATTTTGACTTTTGTTCAGAAATCACTTTTTTTTTTCATGTTAATAAGTTAAGAATTTTGGAAGAAGAAGGGAAAACATTTTCTAAATAGCTTACCTAGTTAAGCCTTTCTAGACAGGAAGGCTAAGCACACTAGAGACCCTGTCTAACGGTCGGTTGCATATTGCTACTGACAACATGCTGGATAAATTTCTGCTGGATGCCTTCGTCCTCCCGAACCACCTATGCCAGCCCTACCCTGCTCTTCATAACTTTTATTTCCTTCTCGCTCATGTGCCTGCCGTCTTCTGCCCAGGCATCAGCTGCCAGAGGTGTTTTGCTTGACCTTTTCTCAAGGGATTTTACTCTTCATTTTGTAATTTCTGGATGTGACCTTGCATTGACTGCTGGGCTAATTAATGAACCTCGGCTTATTTGGAGACTGAGCTTGGTATGTCTGTGGTAATGCCGATGGTATTGTGCCCGGTGAAGCTACGTAGTTGTGTTATCGATTTCATATGTATTGACATAAAGCATAATACTGCTGGGTTTACTCTCATGGGCTGCTGCAAGTTTAAAAATGGTGGGAATAAAATGGTTTGTTCAGCCCAAAACAGATTGTGATTGAGTTTTATGGCAGCCTTAATTTCAGAGAGTTAGAAGAGGCCTAGCTAAGAAGTAAAATTACTGGACAGAAAGTTGGTTCTGTTTTACCTCAAACCAGGACAGGAAGAAATACAAAACATCCCTTTTGGACCAACAGAGAATCATTAACTTTTCTGTGTTGATTTATATAGGAAACGAAAATACAAATGTGTTTCCACAGATCAAGTACTAATGGGCTAAAACAATCCTCTGTGGGTAAGTAAAATTCTTTGTGTGTTTCATTAGTAATTAAGCCACACGCTTCCCCCCCCCCCCCCCCCCCCCCCCCCGGCAAAAAATATATGAGTAGGAAGCACTGAATGTCAGGGGGTTTACCTTCATATTTCCCAGAATCGTGTTTGTAAAGAGAGTACTAAAAAATCCTGCTGTACAAGTCCGTGTGCAGAAGCCACCCATGACCTGAAGCAGCAGCAGAGCACCGTATGCATGGCAGCAATGGCACGTAAACCTGCCGCTGAGCCATGAATCATGCGTCTACATTTCTAGCACGGTCCTTTTCAATTATATTCCATGCTTTAAGTGACACTTACGGGGCTGAAGTTAGAACAAATTGTTTCTTTCCTTTTTTTATCCCTGACACCTTTTGCACCTTCTGCAGAGGAAAAGGAGGTGTCAAACACACGTGAAATGAGGTAATTTTGAAGGGATTGGGAAATAAATTGCTTGAGAAGTGGTTTTCTCATTCAAAGTGCTGTGCTCTTTCAGAGTTTGGTGGCTTTTGCCCTGATGCGTTCTCCTCATAAAGCTCCCGTTGTCCATCAGTGCGGCTCAGATCAGTGCCGTTCAACATGTGGTAGGGCTAAAGAACGAGGAAGAGGAGCAACTGGGCAAAAAGATATGGAGCTGTCTGGCTTGTTACCTCTGCGTTTTTGTGAGTGTGAGGGTTTGTGGTGTTGCTTTACCTTCTGCGATCCCAACACGGAAACCTTCCCTGCTGTGAATGCTGCTGGTAGATATTTGGAAGGGGCTACCATGCACCTCTTTTCACAGTCTTCCACCCATGCAGGCTTTTAAAAATGCAGTTGGCATCTCTTTTTCAGCCTTCAAGATAACACCTGAAGCTTTTCAGAGGAGATCCAGGCAGTAGACACAACACGTGTCTGATCTTTGCAGTGGCCAGTGGTGACAGGAGCCGGTGGCCAGCAGCAACACTAGGGACATGAAGTAGCAGCTGCTTTGGGGCAGTTGGGATGGCAGCAAGCAAAGGAGCTTTCAAGATGAGGTTTAGAGGAGGAGGTTAGTTGACTTAGGTGGGAAGGGGCATGAGCGGAGGGAAAAGTGGACCAGGATGGGAAGAACAACACTGAAAGAACAAATGAAGTGTTGAGTGGATGAGTGAGAGGGAAGAAATGCAGCTCCCTAAAAGCAGTTCCAAGGTGGAAAGATTAGGAAAGAACATTAGACTCAATGGAGTTTTGGGGTAGTAAATAGGAATTCTGGGCTGGGAAGCCCTAAAACTTCGTATGTGCTGTCAGACTGGTGGGAGGAGGAGGGAAGGGTATTAAAAGACACTTTGTCACTTGGGTACCTGCAGCTGGCATTTATTTTTAGTGAGGGACTGTTCCCACTTGTCATCTTTTTTCCTGTTGAAAAGATGGTAGTCAGAGGCTGGTCCAGGTTCATTTTGCAACGTCAGCATGTTCATGGGACACTGGGATCATTAACACCTACAATGCCTTTAAGATCTCAGCAGTCACTGCAAGCAAACCCTCTGGATTTGTTTGAGATCAGTAGATGAAAGTTTTCCAGGAGAGATTTTCCTTTCAGCTAGAATCTATTTTCAAGCTGCCTTTTTCACAGCAATCTCGCACTTTTATTTTAGCTTGAAAAGCTTTTAGGTGATGATAGCCCTGGCTGGGGAGGAGATAACAGACACTGCAATGGCTTCGGTGATGTTCACTTTCCTTTAAACTGTGCACAAGGAGCCCCCAACCATACCCTTTAATGAGAAGCCCTCGTTAAATGGCCCGAGGAAGGAAATATAGCAAAGTCTCAAATCCATGCTGCTGCTTTAGAAGCTTTGATCTTTGATATACCTGTATGTACATTGTCTTTGCAATGCAAAGGTTGTTGATATGAGGATATTTGTCAAATGGATCCCAGATGAATTTTGCTGTGATCATAGGCAAGAATCCACAGCCACAGGGAGGTTTTCCCACTCCTCGGGGAAGCGGCAGCTCTTACCGTGCACACAGTTATTGTGGGTGCTGGATCCTAAAATAAACAGCTCTGGAAACCATCCCTCAGTCATGCAGTGCTGTGTACTGAGCCAGAGGTAAAGTCAGCAGGATAAACACTTGAATAAATACTATATGTCATTTTAAGCCAGAGCAGTATATTTTCTCCGGCATTACTCTTTGCAGAAGGAACAATCCCCATTAATTGCATTAGGAAAAATGTTGAGGATTGTCAGCAAGTCTCTGTTTGCTGTTGTGCTTGGTGGCCATGTCCGGAGGAGAAGAGGAGCGAGTGAAAAGAGGCAATTACCCACCTGAGCAGGGATCTGGAGTGACTGACTCGGGTTGTTAACGTGACGGAATAGGGCTGTTCCCACCTGCCAACCGCACCTGATTTCTGGGTGTCACGCTTACTTTTATGGATTTTTAGCTTTGGTTTATTTGTACTGAATTTACTCTTATGGATTTTTACTTTAATTCTCGTAGGCTGCTGCAAACAAGATGGTAGAGTATAGCGGAGGGGGGAATCGTATTGCCATTCGTATTTGTTTAACCACCTAGCGAGAAGATTTGTTTAACTTCCTATAAAGGAAGAGAAGCAGCACCGGCAGCGATTGCAAGAGTTAGCTTTACGGAGAGTAATAACCTCACACGCAGGTCTGTTACAACTTTCCAAAATGGGTATGTGCTGAACTGATCTTCCCAGTATTTAATAGCTTTGGGAGCAGCATGAGAAGGCATCCATCTCGTTTCCCCCTAAGCTACGTGGCAACAGCTTATTGAATGGGGCAGCCTTTTTTAGCCTGAACTCTGGGCTAAAATAAAGGATTTAGATACCAAAAACTCAGGTGTGGCAGGAGCTGGTTTCAGGGTCCTGATTCCTAGGGCTGAGCTTTCTATACAGTTCACAGTGAGAGGCTGAACCAGCCTCATGGCAGACAACAGTGTGCTGGGAAGAAACCTCTGAAGTGGCCATGGGAGGTGGGATCCATGAGTGTTTTTCCCCATGAGAACTTACTGAGGCTCTGTCTTTTATCTTAAAATGTACAGTCAGAGGAGGCTGTAACGCTACCCATTCCTATTGAGGAGCTGACACTTGTCCAATTTCGCACTTGGTAGACACCGTAGATTTCATCTCACACCCATACATTGCAATGTCTGTGCTACAATTTTAAACAAGCTAAGAAAAAAAACAGGCTAGTGCCCTTTTTTTTTTTCCTGTTATGGTGGGTGTGTTTCTCAGCTTTGTAGCTTCGGTTGCCCTAAGGAAAAAAGCTGATGGGAGAATCCTGTGTGTGTTTGCCAGACCTGTATCACCATCCCACTCCTCCTTCTCCTCTATCTTTTGAATCCAGTGGCCAATTTCAGCTGCAATAAACCATGGGTAAGAGATCACTTAAACAGGAACCTTCCTGCATGTCTTAGTAAAATATGTGGCTAAATAAAGCCGGGAGATGCTGTTAGTCCCTCTGCTAAGCAGAAGATACAGCCTAAGATCGGGTTATTTTGGATTACGGAGAAAAAAATGGAGGGAGTAACTTTAGAAATGGCCTGGCTGTTGGAAAGGTGTCATTTACAGCTTCCACCGACTCAGGCAAGAGCAGTTTATTTCAAGAGTGAGGATAATGAACACCATAAACTTTCTTATTTCAAGGAAAACTCAGCACTCTGACACTTTCTGACTTCATGGGAAACAAATGAAAGCCAACCTCTGATTACAGGGAAGAGAAGAAAAAACAAAAGAGCTTTCCTTTGTTGTTTTATGTTATCAAGTGGCAGAAAATCGCAGACCACTAGAAAAATAACCTGCATCCTGTGCATGCACCTGCATCCTCCATCCTTTTCACCCAGGCTTGAGACTCTCTCCCAGCACCTCTCCCCACCCCAGGATGGTGCAGGTGGGCAGCTGGTGCCACACCGCGCCTGAGACGCTTTGCTCTGCTTGCAGCTTTAGCTGGAGCTTGTTTGAACGCCAGCCAACTTTCCAAGTCTATGTTTGCAACTGTGGTTGCTTCTGCTGCCCTGCCAAAACCAGGAACTTCCAAATGAGCGGTCACAGAAAAACAACTTATAATATCAGCTGCTGCAGGAGGTTCCAGTGAGCTGGAACTCTATTTATTATATGCTTGAGAGACTCACGGAACGACACAAGGCTGTGCGTTAATACATGGGCAGGCAGAAGACAGACAAGGCAGATGCTGCATTAACCACAGCTCATTGGAATTGGAGAACAGTTAGTGCCTCACCCTGCCTGTCTGAGATGGTCAGCTTGATAGCCTCTTTATGCAATCCCCAAGCAGCCTGCTGACATGCAGGCATGGCTGAAATCCTTTTTCGAAACAGCTGGCGAGTAGAGGAGGGCCGGGTTTCTCCCGTTAAGCTCCTCTGACTAACCCGCTCTGCCTCCAAGGCAGTAGTGAGTTCAGCATCTGATCCTAAGTGGCTTCCATAGGGAAAACCTGCTGGCTAGGAAGCGTTTGGGGTGTTTAATCACCGTTGCTCTTCTGCTGGACCAGAGCAGGAAGATGCGCACGTGTGAACAAGCCTCAGTGCAAAAAGGGCTATGAAGATGATGAGGGGACTGGAACATCTCTCTTAGGAAGAAAGGCTGAGGGATTTGGGTCATTTTAGTCTGGAAAAAAGACGACTGAGGGGGGATCTTATCAATGCTTATAAATACTGAAAGGGTGGGTGTCAGGAGGATGGGGCCAGGCTCTTCTCAGTGGTGCCCAGGGACAGGACAAGGGGTAACGGGCACAAACTTGACCATAGGAAGTTCCATCTCGACGTGAGGAGGAACTTCTTTCCTGTGAGGGTGGCAGGGCCCTGGCACAGGCTGCCCAGAGAGGTGGTGGAGTCTCCATCTGTGGAGACATTCCAAACCCGTCTGGAGGCATTCCTGTGCCACCTGCTCTGGGTGACCCTGCTCTGGCAGGGGGTTGGACTGGGTGATCTCCAGAGGTCCCTTCCAACCCTGGCCAGTCTGTGATTCTGTGATTCTGTAAAACCGAAGTCTCCCACCTTAAATTGGCAATTCGGGTGCTGCTGAGGCGAGTGGGGGTGGCAGCATGGGTACCTTTGCTCCGCCAGCTCTGCTGTGGCAAGGTGACACATGCCGAGGGATGGCAGGCAGATAAGAGACAGTTAGAGGAGAAGATTAGGCTGAAGATGATCATGCTTTGCTCCTGCACTCTAAAATTTAAACAGAGGCTTCCAAAAACTGATTATTCTTCTCATTGCTCTAATTTTCACTCTGATTCTATTCATGGCCAGTTCCATATTAATTACTTTCACTCCAGTATCTACACCTTTGCAAGCCACAAATTCACTGCAGGATTAAGCACCTGTCAGGTCTTCAGAAGATTTGTTTGTATTTGTCCCAAACCCCCATTTCAAATAGGTTATGAATGGCAGAAACAAGGACTTACAATACCCGTTTCCTTATTCTAACTGAAATATTTCCCTATGCCTAATACTTAATGCTATGCTCATTGTATCACTGTATTTTTGTTAATTATCATCTTTGTTTCTATGAAAACTTGTATAATCATAAATCTTTGTGTGTGGATAACAATGATTAAGATTAGCAGTTTGAGTTTCACCTTCAGTGCCTGCAAATTAAAGCCCAGAGGATGAGACCAGTTAAATGAAAATGAAGTGAATTAGCTGCATTTTATTTTGGTTAATTTTTGGAGCACATATGCTACGTTAGCTTTTCATATTATAGATACACCATTTCTGGGGTTGCACATGATGATGAATATTGGTTGGTTTCCCCATCTGGCACCTTATTCTGATAAAAAAAAAAAGTTGTTATTAGCCAGTAAGGTCAGTCTGATGTTGGAGCAGCCTTCTAATAGGATCACAGCTTGTATTTTTAATTTAACTTGTTCTTAGACTATTACTTGAGCCCCTCATGTTTTCTCCCAGTGGAATCACCTGAGGCTTGTGGACCTCTGTGAAAATGTGTCATTTAATGACATCTAAAAAGGTGTGGATTTGGGGGTTATTTTTCTAGTTTAATCAATGTATTGTTGCTAGTAATGTAAATTTTCATGTATTTTATGCCTTAACCAGTGCCATAGAGAGGAGAGCAAGGAAAGCAAGGATACTTCTGATTGCTTTGTTTGAAAGTAATCAACATACAAGGGGAACAGCTGACACGTACTGTACATTTCTCTGCTGTGCATCAGATGTGACACCTGCAACCGACCTGAAGAAGTAATTTATCATTACATGTAACTGCTTTTTTAACTTACGTGATTTAAAGCAATTCATTAGTGGGGTGTTTGAAAAGTCTCTCTAATAAGCCTACATGCTGAAGATTTTTGCATTCTTTCTCCCTGTTTCCCTCCCAGCTCCCATCATCAAAAAAAGGTAAAATTGCATTTGTCCATTTAGAAAAAGACAAAGCAAAGTTCTGAGGAAAATACATGGCACGAGGAAGCTATGAAAGTCTAGTTGGAACAAAACAGTCCAGTTAATCACCCGTTTCTTCATCAAGGATAAGCAAGGCACTAGCATACACAGAGCAGGAGCAGGTTATGAATTAATACATTGGTATGGAGGATCTCTGTTTGTAGAAATGGAGAAAAAGGAAAACACTGTATGAGAGGAGGAGAACGCCAAGCTGTTTTTCAGGTATCTTCTACTGAACAGCCTTCCAAATTTCCCATAAGTCAGGCAATTGGTCTGGGGCATGTTTTGCAGATGGATCAACAGCAGCCCATCTTCAGTTGGGCATCTCTGAATCTGCACGACAGATGGTGCAAGCACACTGGCATGTATTTTCTGGATCAGAAGGTGCATTTTTTTTTTATCTTCCATCAGTCTTTTGGCAACGTAGCTCTTGGCAACAATAGGTGGATAAGGGGTGACACAGTATCTGAAATAAGGTAGATTCCTTTGTTGGATTTTTATCAGAGTAGCTTTGAACTGAATTATACCTAATCCTCTTTCTTACTTCTTTGGCAACATGCTGCAATGCTAGGAGCTCGTGGAAGAGAGATATAACCAGAAAAAAAAGGTGTATTTTCTCTTTGATGACTCAGTTAATCCAATATAATAATGCTATTTTGTGTTTCTTATTCTGTGGAATATGGAGAAACAAGGAAGTAACCATTAAAGAAATGACAATGAGGTCATCTATGCACTATTGGTTTTTCCACTGGATATTGAATAGTAGGATCTGTCTGTCTTCTAAAATCGTAAGGTATTTTCTTGCAGTCAGACTGAGAAGACTGTATGGAGTAAGAGACAGCGGTGAATAACTGACTTCCCTTAACACCTCTTTTCCATTTCAGGGACTTGTGTGCTTTAGGAATGTGGCATTAAACACATGTTGTTAATTATTCCTCTTCAATTTCAGTGTGACTGAATGCAAGAAAGGAGAAAAACTATCCCAAAGGATACATCTGGCCTGCTGTTCTTGTGATGTTAAAGACAGATGTGGCACCTTGTGTTTTATATCAGTCAGTGCCACAGCCCTTCAGAGGCCCTGAATGCTTTCTCTTCCTGTTAAGATTTACCACATATTGAGTTCTATGTGCTTTGGAATTTCTGTTGATTTTATTTCTGTCACTGATGTTGGTTTAGAACATGGCTTGAAAAGATCCCGTGATAAGGAGAGGATTAAAACTGATAACGTAAACCAGTGCGATCACACAAAGTGCAGCCTGCCATTTGAGGGCATGAACAAGTGATGCCTGATTTTAAGATCCCAGTGCTGTCTTTCCAGTTGAAGGAAAGAGCCTTTTATATGGGGTGGGTGGCAAACCCTGCTCTTGCTGCTTTGTGGTTATCTGAGAAAGGAGTAGAGGGGTGCACGTAGAACCATAGAATCGCCCAGGTTGGAAGGGACCTTTCAGATCATCAAGTCCAACCATCAGCCTAACTCTGACATAAACCACCACTAAACCATGTCTCTAAGCACTATGTCTGCCGTGTCAGAGTTCAGTTTTATCTCAAGACTGTAACACTTTATTTGCCTCCAGTTGGCTGCTACTTGGACAAATGAATAGTTAAAGGTCACACCTCCCTGAAAAAAATGTATTGATGCTTTGAAAAAATCTGAAAGCAGAAATAGGAAAAAAAAAAAAATTCCTTTTCATCCCCACACCCCCCTTTTTGGCAAGGGGGAAGGGAAGAGAAAGATCTTATGCCTTAGATGAGAAGGAGTGGAGCATAATAACGTCCTGGTCAGAACCATTCTATCAAATGAACTGTGGCCTTTCCGTCCCCACCACCAGCTGCAGCGTAGGGAGGCAAAGCTGTACAGAAGCCATGTTTGAGTGGAGCATGCTTCCATCCTGGGGGAAAAAGTGCCAAGTTTCTGGAGTTTTTGTACTTTGTAGAGAACGGAGAGAGAAATACATTGCAAGAGAGGGTCCCACTCAACATGCTTCTTTTGACCAAAAAAAAGAGAGACTGGATTTCTTATAAATGCTTCTCATGGAGCCTGAGCTTAACCCAAACAGGCTATAAACTGAAGGTGGTGATGAATTCATGGAGAAAATTAACATACCTTTTACCTCCTGTTTGTTACTGCCAACATTCATCAGATCAAAATTTCTCTGCATACCCACTGAATCCAACATGCTGCGTCTGCTTTTAAAAAGATGCCATTATACGAGTTAAATGCCTGCAGTTATATTTTATTTTGGGATTTTCCTCGTAACAGCTTATCCTTTTATTTTCTAGTTCAATATTATCGTATCTTTTTTTCCAAAAATGTCTTTAAGAAAATGGGAACGAACATAACTACCTGTTGTTAGTTATGACCTTTTGTTTATTGGTTTTAGTCTTTGGCTTAATGCCTTTCAAATTTCTAAAGGCAGGACAAAACTGGCTGCACACATACATTTTTGAGGGCAGATGGCAGCAGAGGAATGGCAAACACAGTTTTTCGAGCATCCAATGTAGAAAATACCTCGATCTGCCAAAGGCTGCCTACTTTGATGGAAAAGTACAAAGATCTAAAACTTGAAAAGTACTGGAATTTGATTGTTCATAAATATTAGAAGGCTGTGGCTTAATAGCTGTGTATGTATTATGTGTTTTGATACTGTCTATCAATCTCAGGTTTGCTACCTTAGTTTAAAGTAATAGGCGCAATGTATTTTATTTAACAAAGCGCAGTACCAACTCAGGGTAAACACGACTGTGATAATTTCTGTGCTCCCCCTAATGCAGCCATCGATTATGTGCTGCTCTGAGCGCAGACATCACTCTCGAATGGTCTGTGCAGATAAATTACCGACCCCTTGCTGCAGAAAAGACGCTTTTTTGTATTGCTGTTTCACTGACCTTGAGAGGGTATGATTAGTAATAAATGCATCCCTGAGACAGATCCAAGGATATTGAAGATATGACAAATTACTCATTAAGAGTCTTCAGTGGAAAGGTTATCATGATATATTTCGAGGCAGGCAAGAGCTGCAATTATGTTTTAAAATACTGACCATCAGTGTGCAGTGTGTAGCATGACACCTCAGCTAAATGGACAAGGAAGCAAGCTGGACAAAAGAGACACCTGGGTAACCCACTCCGAGCACTGTGAAAAACACTGGTTTCTCCTCCCCAAAGGCAATTCAGATATAACCACCCCTGGCAGGATAAAAAGGTGCTTTTCAATACCAAGAGAAAGGATGACTCAGTGCTGAGAATTAGCCGTGCCCATCTCCTACATCCAGACCTGAATTTTGCATGTGAACTTTTCCTTTTGTAAGATTTCTGTCCAGTACCCTTAATTCATACATGTTTTGAAAGCGAAAGTCTGAGATGTAGTTAGGTCTATGAGACAGCTCAGTTTAGGTGATAATTCTAACTCTGTTATGACTTTTTTTCTGTGGATTTTTCTTTTTTGTCTCAATATTCAGCTCTAAGAAGAAAAAAAAAATATTCCCCTGATCTTCCTTCACCCAAACCACGGTTCTTTTTGGGTGGTGTTTATAGAAGAGGGATCAGGAATGTGTCTGAATAGCTCAGATTCTTTATTCCAACATCAGTACCTGCCTATAAGCCAGTATCCCTCCAGTTCACCCGGCTTTGTTGGATTCCTTTGAATTGCTTGAATGTGTCTCCTTTCATCTAAACTTATCCAAATAATTGGCAAACTTTGCCACATTACTGCTTCTCCCCTAGTCAAAAAAATTAAGTCTATACATTTCTGTCTGAGTATGGAAGTCTTGCAGCTCCCAAGCGTTACGGTTTTTTTTTCAGTAATTAAGGTAAATCATTCGTTTCTGCTATTTTACCTCTTCTTGCAAGACTGCTGAGTTTAGTGCTCTCTAGAGAACTTGACAAAAGGCTTTTGAAAATCCAAATAAATTACTTTAACTAATTTTATCCATTATTTGTTGCTATTCTCAAAGGATCCTAAGAGAATAGAGGAGACTGATTCTTCCACGTGGGTCTGCCCTCGTGCCAGCCTTTGCTTTGCCTCAGACTGCAAGCTTTTGGGCACAGGGGCTGCCTTCTCTGTTATTTTTTGAAAAGTACATCACTTCGCCAAACAAGGTTCTGATTGAAGTACTGAGGCATTATTAGTATGTTAAAAGCACTTACGTCACTAGTTCTAGTTCTGCTAATTCTGCCAGTTCTGATTATTCTGCTAGTTCCCAGACATCAAAATCAGGCTTTATATATCATTCTCAGATATCCTTACAGGCTTCTTTTAAAGGCAAGTATGGCACTGAAGTAGTCTCTTATTAGTGGAAAATAGGTGGCCATAACCTGTGTAGCAACTGCACATCCACCAACAGAAAGAGTCGTGCTAACTTTTTTTAAGCTTTTTTTTTTTGCAGTCTTGAGACTTCCAGCACTCCAGGGAGTCTGACAAAACCAGCAGGAGCAATTAGGAAAGCATTCTACACCAGAATGATTTCCTAATTATTCCTGTTTCATCTTACAGCTGTGATGATGGCGCTTTTCTGTTTGACTGCCTTTGCTTTCCAGGTCCTGCGAGCTCCGTCAGCCATGCCTTCCAACCTAAGCTCTTCTGCAGGTCTGTGATAATAGCTTATCAACAGGTATGTCTTCAGCCGCTCCCCTCTGTGGTGTTTATTGTTTTAGCAGGACACCCTAGGAGCGTGTAAGAGTCTTTCGATGAGAGGAACCTCTGGCTTGAGGGTAATCTTTCTTATTTCCCTCTGAACTCAAGAAGCAATTGTCTAAGCACTTCATGTATATTTACATCCTACTTAAAGCAATGAAGATAACTCTTAAAATCTTTTTCTGTTAGCTGTGCAGTCAGTCCACCGTGCAAGTAACTAAAAAGACTCATTGCAGCCTCAGCCACAAAGCCACATTTGCTTTGTGCTCTGAGATTCTTCAGTAAAGAAAACCTTTGGGACACTCATATTAAGCCCCGATAACCAAATTAGAGGAAACTGCTCATGAAGAAACATACAAAAAGAGCCATCCTTCCATGAAAGATGGATTTTTTTTTATTTTTTTTTCCTGAAGGGGTGATTGCCTTGAGCAAAGAGAGGAGCTGTGTCATTTTATCCCTGTGGACTCTCTGTTAATCTAGCTATGTAAGAAAGAAACCAGCAGTTGCCCTTTGCAGAGCCTCACAGTGTTAGGCATTCGTGACTACAGTGTATATTCCATATATTTAAGAACTTTAGTCCTAGAACTTTCCTTATCTTGATGTGACCACATAAACCCACGACGCGTTCACCATTGCTCCCTGCCTGAAGCAAGCTGGAGTCCCTTTCTGAGTTGGATTCTGGTTTTCAAGGTCCCGTTTGCTGCGTCTCTGTCCCTGGCACAGTAGGCCAGAAAGTGTATGGCCATGGCAATAAAAACTTTTAACCTCTTCCAGCCTGTTGTTTTTAGTGCCTCTCTTCTAAAAATTAAGTAGGAGTGATTTGTCTGAAAGAATTGCCCCTGAGAATGGACACTGAATGCTTTTAGCCTCTCTGCTCATCAGAGGGGCTTGGACTGAGTTGAATTTGTCTTTCATGGAACATTTCTCCCCTTTTAACTTCTGTTCTTTCCCAGGGATGGCAGTGTTGAAGCCTCCAGACTCTTCTCAGCATGTCTGTGGCTATCCTCATTTAACAACAGCTCACCAGTGCATGGTATGTGATCTGGTCATTAGAGAAGACAGAAATCAATGGTCCTTGCAAGCCAACTTCGCAAGTGTTGGTCGTTTGCTGAGCTGCCTTTCACGGTACCCACAGACAACAAATGTTACTTACAATAACCGGGCAGTATCCTCATACATAACTTTGTTTTGCTGAGTTAGGAAAGTTGGTATCAATTTCTGATCTCATTTACAAGTATCAGAGTTCTAGGTTACTTTTGCCTAATTAGAATACTGCTGAGAAATTAATTAAATTGTAGAGTGTCAATGAGGGGTAACATTCATCTTTCATATAGCAGCTGTGATACACACCACTGACAGAAAAAATATCCTAGACAATAGAAATTATTTTATCTGTTGTGCTGGTGGTTAATGGAAAAGTTGAAGCTAAGCCTTGCAAGGCAATAAATGAGCCCATACATGTACATAAAGATGCACCGGTCTTCAGAGTTTCAGTTTCTCGTATCATTAAACAAATAAATGATTGTTCCCTTTTGGGGCTTTGTATTGGAATCATCTCAGACAGTATGTTGGATTATTTAAAAAGACAATACCTCAAGTTGTTCCCAAACTTAAATAAACAATATCTTTGGTTACAAGTGTTTATATTTTAAAATTATCAAATTTTCAGAACACAAATCTAATGGCTATGGAAATTTTGAACGAGGAATCTCTTTGTAGAACTGTATTGAATGCAACACACTGAATTCAAAGATTGTTTTTTAAAAATTCTTTTTTCTCAGTAACCTGTGTCTTATGGGGAAGTTTCTATAATGTCAACTTAAATTACAGTTGCATCTCTCTTAT
Organism: Alca torda; assembly: GCA_008658365.1. Lineage (NCBI taxonomy): Eukaryota > Metazoa > Chordata > Aves > Charadriiformes > Alcidae > Alca > Alca torda. The sequence continues at coordinate 6,558,295 of CM018087.1, read as the reverse complement.
CCCCATTTGTGAATTTCTCACTGCTGAAGTTTGGTTGCAGAATTATGTCATAGAAATATTGCAGAAAATATTTCATAGATAAAAAACCCAAACCATATCTTATGCTCATATAAAATACGTAAAATAAGCAGTTGTTGATTTTCATCCACAGGACCCATTTTGGAAACGTCGAATGTTTTGTTCACAACCAATTAACATCCATCAATTCTAATACATACTCAAAGACGTGCCTTAGCGCAATGAAGACTTTGCTCCCCTGCAGAGGATGGCATTTGCACTTCAAAGTGTAAAAACATTGACAGCGAGATTTGGAGAATATTCGACATACACCCTTCTCCCTTCTTTGTGTAGTTATACTAGTTTAGCCCTTTTTTGTTTGTGATGCTGCACAATTTTGTGGACAAGCTGAGAGTGAAGGTAAAGTATGTTAAACTTCCATATTATGTGCTTGTGTCTTCACAACATTGGAAGATGTATTTCAGTGGTGTTTTCTGTTTTAGTAAGATGTATTTCAGTGACACTTTCTTCAGTAAAGAATTGTGATTAAAGAAAATAATTTCAAAATGCACAGGGTCATGCTGGTTCGGAGCAATTAGGCTAGGTAATTAGGAGCACGATAAAAGGGCTGCAGGGGGAAAGGAATTTAAGCCCTCATTGAACTGTTATATCAAAAAGTGAATAAGAAGAAGAGTGAATTAAAAGTAGGGCGTATAGCTGGTAGACAAAAGATAGAGCCAATTATTCTGGAAAAGGAGTGCAGGCTTATTTATCTAGAGCTACTATTCATCACATGTAGTAAGGTTCCTGAATGTGGAGGCAGCAAACGTACTGCCAGTTTCCCTTCTTGGTTCCAACTTACTGGTCTTACTCCATCAGAAGCTGAACGCTATCAGCCTTTTTCCAGGACCCCTTCACAGATGAGTATGGTAAAGAGCACGGCTTCCCAAAACAGGTATATGAAGAAAAGTTAAACAACATTAAGGCTAGCTGACATGATTAAAGACTGAGTCATCAATGGATGGGAATGAGGGATCATCTAGAAATGGATGGGAAGAGGAACTAGGAAATGAACTTGATGTCTGTTTGTTGGGTTTTTTTTCAGCAGGAATGATTTGTTTCAGTGTCTCCTAAGCTCATATTAAATGCCAAACACAGTTCAAACGAGTAAGCAATCATGCAGCCGGGTGAGTTTGCTGGCATTTGATAAGGTTTGAGTTTGCACTGAAGCTTTAATAACAGGAGTACTGGGAAAAGAGACTAAGGGGATTGGTTACACTGTTCTAGCACAGTGGCGGTATTTCTGTGAGCACGTGCTATGCATCAAAGAATGAAAGACTAGCCCTTCATTACACTAAAGACCTACATGCTAAAAACTTCCCTCCTTGAGAGAAGTATGGAAAACGCCATGGTGTTGATTCATGCTGAGTTCCTAGAAGGAGACGCATAAATTGTCATGGCCAGGAGAAAAGGATTGCTATGTCCGTGCTTCACCTCAGAGCTGTGGAGGCGTTCGCATGTCACTAATGCCACAGGACTACTCATGATGGGGATGGTGTTATTTAATTGATTCTTAACTTGTGTGTTTGATTACTACTGCCCTCTGAAGTGGCCATTAGAAATGAGCTGCAGGTCTCCCTGGGTTCATCTGTGGTTAATTAATAATCAGATACACTTTTATCAGTACACCGTAACAGAGTTTGACAGCAAAAGACATTTAAAACTATTGATTTAATGAGGCGACATAGTTTTTCTTTAATGACTGTAAATGCTCAGATTATTTAAATCAAAAGCTATAATAAAAATACCATCTTTATAACAACACCACAAATGTTGCCCTGGAAATCAACTTACTAGCTTAATTGTGCTCTATATATTGTCATACATTTCAAGATCAGAAATCACCTTTATGACAGTTTAATCTGCACTCCAGATAACCCTGGCCAGAAAAGTTCATATAATGATTCTTCTGTCAAGCATCTAATTTTGTTGGAGATGGAGTATCTCATTTAGAAGCCTGGGAAGCTCTGCTGACCTGCAGCATATCCAGTGCAAGCATTAGAGGCATTTTTCCACCAGAGCCAGAAAGTCTCCCAGGCAGACGGAGTACACACGCAAGGCTTTGCCTCATCCTGCCATGGAATAGAATCACAGAATGGTTCGGGTTAGAAGGGACCTTAAAGATCATCTAGTTCCAACCCCCCCTGCCACGTATAAGGGCTGTGTGTGTGGGTGTAGAGGGAAGCACTGCTCCCATCACAGTGTGGATGGAAACCAGACTTTACTCCCATAGAAATAATGTCTATGCCAATGGCAGTAACTTTAACGATTCCTATGAGGGATCTTTTACAAGAAGGATAAAGCTGCTTTTCAACAGGATTATATTGAAGCATAGAGGCTGTTTCAGTAAAAAAATATTTTTTTTTCCTTAAGTAATGGAGCAGGCAAAGGAAGGAAGGAAGGAAGGAAGGAAGGAAAGGAAGGAAGGAAAGGAAGGAAGGAAAGGACCAGGCTATCTTGTTTTTAATTCCTTAATTTTCCCTGGATGTTTCTTAGCCTGTTATGTCTTGTATTGTTTTGTAAGAGTAGTTAGAAGCTTTAATTTAAAACCTTTTATCCAGCTTCCATTAACAGTTTGATTCTTTCCCACTCACAACATATTTCAACTGGCATTTAGAGCAATAGTACTTCACTGTGATTAAAAAAAACATTTAGGAGTCTAACTTGTGTGTTTTGGGGTTTTTTTTGTATTTTCATTTCTGACCTAACTCTCTACACATTTATTCTCTTTTAGGGTGAGTCTAACTCTGATCAAGGCATTTCAGTACTAATGTTAGGCAGTGGTATCTTCTGTATTTGTTGAGGAATAGCAAGTTTTCTAACCTGCACCCCATAACACATTCCTCATTCCTGACCTGAAGGGTCACCTACCCAGCAAGAGCATATTCCACATTCCCTGCATAGACTTCCTTGCTGTGACAGCCTAGATCTGCTGTGTGAAACCAACACGCTGAACGCTTTACTAAGGTCATCAGACAACCATTAGATATCAGATACTTGAGCTACTGCTGATTTATGATGAGTTTGAACTGGTGGCCTTAGGGCAAAACCTACTGTCAAGCTCTCTGAGCTATCTGTTGTTTTGTTTTGCTTCATTTTCTTCTTGCTTTCTTACTTTAGTGACAACTCATGAATAAAAGCAGAGATGGAAAAAGCACAAAAGATATGCCTGGAACTACAGAAAGATAGGAGGTAATTTAAGGTATTTTTTCTTCCCAGAGTTTAGAAGAAACTAGGAGAAACTATAAATGCTCTGAGCAACACAGCTTTTAAGTGATAGATATTTTCTCCAGCACGCTCCTGAAAAGACAGTTGTAGAAGGTGATTTAAGATAACTTTGTTTTTTCTCATGGGAAATCAAAATCTTTCTCATAAAAATACTACCCCATTTCCTTTGATGTTCTGCTATGAGCAAACATCTAGCTAGCATAAGCTTGCATTTCTAGTGAAATGAACAGCATTGGGTGGTAAAAATGAGCTGGAAATATTATTTATTTATTTATTTATTTGCCATAGCTATGAGGATCACAGATAGTATACTACTGATCATGACGTTTAATGTAATTCTGGGACAGAATTAGTCTGTGTTGGCCTCAGCAGGTACCAAGGAGCCATGGTCTGGATGCCATTAATTAGCAGGGACTTCCCCTGGCACACCAAGGGATGGTTGCAGGGAGCGCTACAGGCTGTTCAGCCAGCCCTTGGCCTAAAATGCTGCCTCCCTAGCAGAGCCTGGAGCTTTTGGAGCTAGTGCTGGGGCTGGGAGCGGCTCTGGGAATCGGGGTTGGAGCTATCTCCAGCTGTACCAGCTTGCACCAGCTGCTGGAGCTACGGTGCATGCGGGATCCATGACTATTGGCCTGTTTAGAGTCCTGAGTCTTCATTTCATACGGGTTTCTATCTGCAGCACTGAAGCATTAACAAAAGGGAAAACGCCTTGCAGGAGCACCATTGGAAGCGTAGAAGAAATCTTTACGAACTCTAGTGACCTTAATTCAGGCTTCTTGAAAATATCCAAGGAATATGCAGATTCTTCAGCAGCTGCAGCATTACTGACAGTATTAATCTGTTTCCATTCTCCAGAAGGTGAAACAACAGCAACAAAAAAAAAGAGAAAATTAGATTCTCTTTTTCTGTACAGAAATGACCTACAGTGAAGACACAAAAGAAGTTGCCAGCTTAGACATGGATGTGAGAGACTGAAAACCTTTCTCTGAAGGCCCAGTTTTACAAAAGCAGAGAATTGAGAGGTTGGTAAACTAGGATGAAAGCCAGCAGTTGGGTTAACAGTTTTTCTGACTGAAAAAGGTATACATAATCCCCTCCAAATTCCTGAGACAACACGAGTGACTAAGCACTAGCATACAGAGGTGGAGAAGCAGAATAAATTTCTTGCTTGTGCTTCTTTGCCATCTGTCTGCATCATCAACAGCCCAAGTTGTAGACCTCGATGTTTTTGTATTTCTTTCCATCTCCATAGGGTTTACGGATGAAATCCTGACACCACTGACCCAAGGGGCTCTAGGATCATGTTCAGTATCCTCAGTCCTCTTCAGGCTAGACTGCAAAGACGACGTCAGTAACTCCTTTGGATAGCTTAGTTCCTAGGGCAGTTTTATTTATGACTATCAGCCAAAAGTGCAACATATGCATTGAGAAACTCATTTTGTATAGCCTTCAAGAGCAGGAGTTGGAGTTATGTGGCGCTTCCACAATTTTTTCTGTTTCTGCTAGATAAAAGACATATCACAGTAGCATACCTGGTTTCCACTAAAATTTAGATCTATTGGCAAATGACAGAATCACCTCTTGCCTTCTAAACTTCCACTCAGTGACTTACAGTATGTTAATTTTTAACTATCCTGCTGAGCAGAAACATTCATAATAAATATGATATAGAATAAATGTGTTACATTTTATTTTTACTGTAGTGTTAAATTATGCTTTTATAGCTCTGGTTACTCCTGCATTATGAAGAAAAAGTAAATTTCCAATGATGGTACTCAAGAGTGCAAAATGCTCTCTATAGTGCAGATGTTTCCTCTTCCCAGATTCTCCTTTGTTTAATTACAGTTGCAATATTTAAATACAGGGTTGATTCACATACCTACTTTGCTGCTTCTGCTGCAGGAGGGCTTTCCACTCAAGTGAAATACAGTTTTGTTATATTCCAAAGTTTACAACATTTAAAAGAAAGTGCTATTCCAGTAAATAAGATGCATATTTTCTTGCTTAAAGTTTTTGTCTTCCTTGAAACAACTGGTAAAGAATTCTATTCCACGCCACACTCAGGTGAGCTGGGTCATAGGGCTATCTCTTGTATATTCAGTTGATGTTGCTCTCTTCTCATTAGACTGAGATGCTATGACAAGTTATTGTAAGTTTCTGTTTGCTCATCTTGAATAAGAGAAATGAGAGTCTGAAATTATTGCTGTTAAGTAATTTGAAATCACCTAACAACTTTCTTGCTCAAGTAGAAAGAGCCGAGACTTCCCATTTCAAGAAGTGTCATGTATTGATTTATTTTTAAAGGACTGATACCAGTAAGAAAGTTTGGTTACTCTGAAAGAGTGTTTTGAAAGGGGAAAGACTCTGAATGCTTCTGGGGGTGCCCAGAGGGAGGACGTTTGGCAAGGAACGTTCTTTACACCACCAATAAGGGGATTTTTAACCCAAGAAAGCAAGACTTGTGATCATGCTCTGCGTGGCCACAAGAGCACACAGTTCCCAGGACATTACTGGAAGAGAGCGTCAACTTCAGACAATCCCAACAGCAGTGTACAGACCCTACAATACTGAATTTCTGTAAGTCGCAGGAAAATCAGCAGCAGCTGGAAGTGAGAGACCTTTGTGAACGAAAGGCGGCACGTGACCTCAGCCCTTATTAGACTCCAGAAAATCCCCAGAAAAGTTGTGCAGCCTGAGCTATAGAAGCAGCTTCATTAAGTGCTTACAGCCCCTGTGCAAGATAAAAAAAAAACAGTTCTGCAAATTATTTAAGTTGAATCTAGCCCTTTTAGGTCACCATAGGAACATCTGCATACTGGGAAATTTTTACAGGAGTGTTGCACTGCTCAGGGAAGCTGTTGAGTTCTTGAAAATATGGCTTTCAGCAATCTTAAAATTCTGGTGCACACACAACTAATATATCAAACCTTTATAGGTTTTTACCATAAACTTATGTGCCTTTCAAAACTTGCAGTATTTATAAAGTCCAGGAATGTCTGTCTATTCAGTCCTCTGAGTAATATGTTGATATATTAAAGTTATTACTGTCCTTTACAAGCTGGCGAGTTAAAGAGAGTGCATTTAGCCTGGGAATTGCACAGAAGGGCAGAATTAGGCCTTTATTTGTGTTCAGTGCATGTGTCATAGCACTACATAATGTATAGGTTAGACTCCATCCAGTGATGATATCTTATCTCAGCAGGACAGACTTGTGAGCTACTGAGGTTTCTTTAAATAGATAAATCAATTTTTCAAGGACATCCCCTGACCTAAGGAAGGCACCATACAAACATTACTTTACACGTAAGGTATCATTATGTCTCATTGCAGTTTAACATGAAGCATGACAAAATGCGGCAGCCTAAGGACACTTTGTCAAGCCTATTGCGCTCTTCCACGGAAGAAATACTCTGTTGGTCAATGGTTGCTAATACCAGTGGTTTTAACACAGATTTGTCAATTTGAAAGATGCGCATATGGGCATGTGTGTGTTCTTTCATTACTGGTCACCCATTTTAAATCACGTTAGAAATGGAAAAGTGTCCCTTTATGACAGTACTTTAAAAAGTGTCAAGTAAGGAGTTTGAAAGTGTGTTACACTTTTCCTATAGTTGTCTAGAAGGAATTCTGAGAAAAGTAAGAGCAACGTCATTGCTTTCTAGAGAGGAGAGTTAATCAATGCAGCAGCAGGACATTTGATGACCTGATGTGGCTGGATTCAGGATATGGGAGGATTTTTCCCCCAGATGGCAGAATGATGACTGTCCATTTCGTCATACACTATCGGTTTCCATTCTCTGTTTTTCTATAAGAGAATTCCAAGTGCTCTTTTCTTTTTATTTGGCCTTTTGGGTTTTTTTGTTGACTTATATTACTTTTTATGTTAATAACTTGTTAATAATTATGTTAATAACTTTTTAGTTTTTGAGATGTGTATCCAAGATCAATTGTCTTCACCTAAGCATTGGTATGGGATTTTTTCTTTATATTCTTTTACTCTGAAGTGTTGGCATCTTGGATGTTTGATATCAACCACCTGCTTATAAATCCTGCAAATTTTCATTAGTATCATATTGTCTGGTCTTTTAATAAATTCAGGTACATTTGACATGCATCAGAAACTCTGTCTGCAGAATAGCCCAAATACAAATGCAGAGCTCTCTCAGCTGTGGCTGTAGAGAGCCTAGCCACGAGCCTACCCAAATCTACGTTCTCGTTTGCTAAGATAAGTCAGACTATGAGGGATTGCTATGACAAGTCCTTCCTGCTTCAAGAATAAACAAAATACGTAAAAGACACTGGCTTTATTTTACTTGTGTATCTGTCTGAAACTGTGGGGCAGCAATGTGCAACACATGCGAAACATTTTTAATTTTAACCGAATGTATTATTTCTGCGTGGCGAAATGTGTACTGCAATAGATATATGCCCAGCAGTTCAGAAATAATTGCTGTAGTCAGTTGTCTCTTCTTATTGCATGTTTTGGCTGCCCCTTGTAAGTGTGGTTAGAAGGTCAAGGTTGTTTGTCACCGCAGATTTAGATACCTGGTATCTTAAATAGTTGCAGCAATCCAGCCCAAAAACACTGTGCTCTCCATGCTGGGGCAATCATTTCCTACCTTGTTTTTATACTTTCGCCGTGTACCCTAGGAGGTTTTGCTAGAGCCGCATCAACCCAAGATTTCCTTTCATCTTTAAACTCTGCCATGATTCAGCTTCACTGTTTGGCTCTACATTGAGCATCTCAGAGACATGCCACCTCCCCAGCGGGTAGTGTGGCACGCTGAACAGAGCAAAACTTACGAACTTGGAAGCCTGAAAACAAGAAGTGTCATTTTCAGCCAATCAAATAACTGTACACCTCTTCCTGACCTTAATCCGCAGACATTTCTGGGGCTGGAGTCAGACTAACCATTCCTGGAGCACACTGCAAAGCTCTAATGTGAGTTTGTTTAACAACCAGATATTGTTTGATCTCAGATCTCAGCAGGGCACGTGTACAAGATGAATATGTAACATTACTGGGGAAAGGGGATGTTCAATAGAAATACAGATGGGCCTTTCAAATTTGTCACGGAGTGAAAATCCCCAGTATCAGTGGAGGATGGTTTTGGTATGGATTCCCCAAAATGAGAAACCACTGCCAACACCACAAACAGGCAAGATAAAGAAACAGAAGATAATAAAAGTCTTTGTGTTGACCCCATACATTGTGGAAACAACACTTTTCAAGACCTGCCACGTCAGGACTTAACCAAGAAGATGACTTGGTGGGGATTTCAGCGTTAAATAAGTAATCGTGTTCTTTGAAGACAATAACTTTAGCTATCTCTTGCCCTAGTGCACTCTGAGTGCACTAGTCCTCCCTTTCAGCTGCACGCTGAGGCTCAGCCTGCTCTGATGATGCCTTCAGCTGCATGCCAGAAGAAAGAAACAGCTACGCATATAGAGCCTTCATCCTTCTGCTGTATGATGGGCCAGCTGGAAGTCTTGCTAAATATACCTGTCCCTAGATTTACTCACTAAAATAGAGGGAGGTAAATCAGCGAATAACAAGAATAACTCTTCCGTCTCAATGCCTCATCATCCTAAAGTTGCTTCCTACTGCAGGCAAACAGCTTGAACTGCTCTTTCTCGTGCTTTGACTGCTTGTTTTGACATTACAGAGTTACTGTGACAGGTAAGAACTAACTCTGTTCAGCAGTTTTTACCCAGAAAAAATCTCCCGAACAGTGCATTGTGCTCCATAGAGGGCTAATATCTTTATAATAATATGCATTTTCATTCTGCTGGATTAAGGCCAGTCAGTCAGAGAAAACTATTGAATTGTGTTCGGCTACAATAAGCCTGAAAGGTAACACTTCAATATATCAGATCCTCAAAGGGATACCTTTTTCATTTACAGTAAGTCATAACATATTGGTAGAACTGACCTAACCGTTAGGATAAATATTTCAGGTGGTCTTTGGAGAGTCTTCACTGAGTAATATTAAAATTCTTGAGGATGGGGAACGGAGAGGAAAAGTGTTGCACTGTTTATAGATGGGTGGTGAAAATGAGAGAACACGCTTTTGACCTGTCCTCTCTGTGTCTCTATGGTCATTGTATTTTTGTAGCCGTAGCTCCATTACACAAAATAGCCTTATCTAAAAATGGTAACAACAAAAGAGAATACTTCCCCCAAGTCCTGTAGTTACTCCATTCACTAACTGTGCATACATGTTATTTGATGTATTTTTGTGTATTCTCTAGAAGCTGTCAATACAACCAGAAAAAAAAATATGTTGCCAAAAAAAGAAAAAAACCCAAGTATGAGCAGACATCAGAAAGGATGTGATTTAGAGGAAAATGTAGTCTATATACTGGTAGCAGACAGAACGGGAGGCATTTTACAAGTAATTGAGAGATTGCCTCATGTCACGTATCTGCTGTCATAGCTATCAAAGAGCAGGTGTGCTCCTCTCTGGCATGCAAGTCACTGTGGACTGAGATGGGAGCAAGATTAGAGCCGCTGAACTGACAAAGACACAGGAAGAAAAGTGGAAACACAGCATTGGCATTTTTTTTTGGTATGGGATCCTGCCTTCCCTCACCCCTGCCCGGGATGAACTGGTAGGGGCAGAAGCATCCTCAGTGCAGGAAACCCCAGCGGCTGCCCTTGGTTGCAGGCGAGAGGAAGGGACGCACTCTGTGGGACGCACTCGGTAAGAATCTCTTCTCACCCCCCCCAAGACAAGGCTGTAAGATACTGACCAACAGCCCGGTGCCTTCTGAGGCGCTACGGAGCTAAGAGAGAAGAGAAGAGAAGAGAGGGTGGGAAGTTTCAGACACCACTCATGTCTGCCTCGGGAAGTTTTTTTGCTTGTAGCTTTTTCAGTCCTGTAAAAATACCAACTCGGTTCTAATTTGAAGCGCTCAACTTTGTTAGGTTTATCATGTTAGAAAAAAACTAAATATACATTCCTTTTAAAAATATCAAACAATTTCTGAAAACGCCTAGGACACTCATTTCAACACTCTCATTCGCCATCGATGTTACTCAGCAGGTGGTACTAAGCCATTTCAGTATCACTCCTCAGTTTCTGTAAATTTGCAAAAAAAAAATGTGGGTAGCGCTTCCTTTCAGCATAAAAACCTTACGCAAGGTTTAATTGGTTCTCAAGATACCTTTGTTATTTCCACAGCCTTTCAGTTGTTCACGCAAACGATCCCTACGTTACTTCCACAGCTCTACTGAAACCAAGTAAAATGAAAACTCAGAAATTCGCTATTTCACGCCCATTTAAAAGGTATTTTTAATGACTTAATAGAAAGAGAAGTATCTGGGGAGCATCGTCACTTCCTGAGGGAGTGTTCACGGCCAAAAAAAGGCAAAAAAGGGGCTTTTCCAGAGCTTTCCAGAAGCCGGTAAAAGGCTGGCAGAGGGCGGGCAGCGCGCGAGCGCCGGCTGCTCGCGCGAGGGGACGAGGCGGGGCCAGCAGTAACGGCGCCCGATTTAAACGGGACGTAACCACCACCAACGGTCACTCTCCGAGGGACAGCTCCGGTGCAGGTACGTCCGCGGGGGAGCGGGGGTTCCCGGCGAAAAAAGGCAAAAAAAGGGGCTTTTCCAGAGGTTTCTGGAATCGGGGAAAGGCTGAGAGAGCGCGAGCAGCGCGCGAGAGGCGGCAGCTCGCGCGAGGCGACGCGGGCGGGGCCAGCGGTAACGGCGCCCGATTCAAACGGGACGTAACCGCCACCGAGGGACAGCTCCGGTGCGGGAACGTCCGCGAGGGAGAGGGGGTTCCCGGCGAAAAAAAGGTCAAGAAGAGGCTTTTCCAGAGCCGGGGAAAGGCCGGGAGAGCGCGAGTAGCCCGCGAGAGCCGGTCGCTCGCAGGAGGGTTGCTGAGGGGCTGGGGCCAGCAGTAACGGCGCCGGACTTAAACGGGCGTAACCGCCACCAACGGTCGCTTGCCGAGGGACAGCTCCGGTGCGGGTGTGTCCGCAAGGGAGAGGGGGTTCCCAGCGAAAAAAGGCAAAAAAAGGGCCTTTTTCAGAGCTTTCTGGAGTCTGGGAAAGGCCGAGAGAGCGCGAGCAGCGCGCGAGAGGCGGCAGCTCGCGTGAGGGTTGCTGACGGGACGGGTCGGGGCCGGGCCAGCGGTAACGGCGCCCGATTTAAACGGGACGTAACCGTCGCTGACGGCCTCTCGCCGAGGGACGGCTCCGGTGCAGGATTCCCGGCGAAAAAGGGCAAAAAGGGGGCTTTTCCGGAGCCGGGGAAAGGCCAGGAGAGGGCAGGCAGCTCGGGAAAGCCGGCAGCTCGCAGGAGGGCTGCTGAGGGGCCGGGGCCAGCAGTAAAGCCCCCCCCCCAAAAAAAAAGGCGGCCCCAGGGAGCGCGGCGACCAGAACGGGCAAACAGAGAGTGGGCGGCAGTTTGCACGGAAGGGCTGTACCAGCTTGACCAGGGAGCCCTGATATCCACCCGGCGGAGAGCCTTGGCCTCCCCAAGCTCTGCACCCAGCAGGACTGAGGCAGATTCCCAGACGGAGCTCTCGTGGGAGCACGCTGCCACCCAGGTGTCAGGCTGCAGGTTGTGCCCTACCCTTATGCCAGTATCAGATAGCAGCAGTGAGCATGGCTGTAGGAGGTGTGGGCTGGTAGAGGAACTCTGCTGCCTGGTGATGGAGCTCCAGGAGGAGTAAGTAGATAAAGAACCATCAGGGAGTGGGAGAGGGTGATAGCCTGCTGGAGTCGCAGCCTACCTCCCCTGAACCAGGCCCAACAAGCAGAAAGGCCGCATGATACAAATGATTCCCTGTCCTCTCTCTGCCTAGCCAAACAAGGTAACTTAGAGGATAGGGGGCTGTGGGAATGTGTTCCTGCCCAGTGAAGCAGACATGTCTTCCCAGTGACTCCCCCACCTTCCCAGGTACCCTTAAAAAATAATTCTGAGGCTTTGCAAGGGGAACCCAATCATGACAAGGAATAGAATTCAGTGTCCACAGAGGTGTCACCAAGGTTAAGTCAGACTACACCTCGCATCAAAACATCTTAAGAAAAAAGATGGGTGGTTGTTGTAGGTGACTCCACCCTAAAGGGAGTGGAAGGCCTAATATGCAGACCAGACCCACTTCTCAGGGAAGTCTGCTGCCTCCATGGGGCCCAGCTTAAAGATGCAATAAATGATGGCGACTGTATCATAGCTTTCCTGCTGCACAGTGGCTTCCAGCTCCTCCTGTTTGTTGCCTGTGCTGCGTGCATTAGTGTAGAAGCACTTCAGTTGGGCTACTAGTCCTGCCACCTTTTTGCTGGGAGAAGCCTTAATTCCTACCTGTCTATTCCCAGGTGCAGCCATAGTTTTTAACTCATTGATGACCTTTGTCTCTTGGCTGCTGAATGCATATCCATCCCGTGCCTTCACTGAGTCAGCAGACCAAGGGAACTCACTAGTATCCTGTCCCACAGACATTGCCGCACCACCCCCAGGTTTACCTTTAAAGAGCCTGGTTTTATCCCCTTCAAATCTAACTCTGTAAGAGTTAACTCTTCAAATTAACTCTGTAAGCCCATGACTGTCTCTTAGAATTCACATTTCTGTCTCTCTATAATAAAGAAAAGAATTAGTGACTTCATCGGTAAATCTAAAATATTAAAGCATAGTCCAAATGACTTTTATAGATCTATGTTGTACTTGAGAGATGTGCTGCGCTTCTGTGAAGGAGTCACTGAATATGTGGAGAAGGCGACCTGGCTGATCTTGTCAACTAAAGAAGTTGCTGATCTACAAACTGCTGGAGACTGGAGGTAAATATTCTGAGAAAGCATTGCTGCCTTGTGTGCGTGCTTCCCTTGGCATCTGCTGTTGATTGTTGCTGAAGATAGGCCACCTTACCAGATGGACTATTGATTGATCTAATCCAACACTGCTGACTGATCTTTTAATCTGCTCGGGTCCCTCCTCAAAATCTCTGAAAGAAACAAAGCTGCTGGTGGTAAGAGCCAAAAGCCCTGATATGGGTTATTATCAGTTGGTTAAAAAAGTATGAAACAAATAATTGATTTCTATGGCCAGCTTTCTACATGGAGGAAGATCATCAATAGCCTCCCACAGGCATCCATGCTGGGTGTTGTTTAGGTTTGCTAGGAGACTGACCAGTGAGGTAGTAGGGTTTGCTGGTAATATTCAATTATTCAGGCAAAAAAAGAGGAAAGCTGCGTTAGGAGTTGCAGAAGGATCGTAGAACAGTAACTTAACAGATAATAAAATAGTAGATGAAATTGAACAGTGATGAATACTTCATGAGGTATACAGGAAAAACAGTCCAGACTTCAATACTGAACTCCAAAATACTAGTACTTTAGAAGTTATAATATATATGTTTACAAAATCTTTACATCATTGCTCCATTACAGTCAAAATCAAATCATCTTAGGAATTCTTAGGGAAGAAAAGGGGGGAAAAAAAATCCCAAAAGATGTAATTACAGCACTACGTGTAACTATAATGTCCCTGCATCTTGAGTTGTGTTCTGATCCGCTGCCTCAAAAAAGACGTAAGAGAGCTAGGAAAGGAACGCAGAATGGCAGGAAGGATCATCAAAAGCAAGGAATGTCATTTCAGGCTTGGGGAATGGGGTGAGATTGAGATTTATAAATCATGAGTGAAATAGAGAAAATTAATATGGGGCTATTATTCATTACCTTGTCTCCCATGACACAAGAACTATAAGTATTAATGGGAATGTCTCAGGCCTAATGAAAAGAAACAAACACCCCACCCCCTGAAAAATCTGTATTTTTCCATAAAACATGTTTAAACAGTACACATTCTTGAAACAAGGCTGTTTAGGCTGGCCAAAAATTTGTGTGGGTTAAAAATGTAATTGAGCAAATTAGCTGAAGGAAAAGGCAACAAAGGCAGCTGAATACAAGAGACCATAGCCTTGCTCAGCAAGCTCCTGAGACAGAAATTGCCAGGGGTTGGGAAAGGATACTTGCTAAACCTAAACATTTACCATCAGAAACAGCATAGAGATCTGGACCGAATTTTGGGGTTTGGTACAGTCATACTTATGACTCAAGATGTAATAAAGAGTAACAGAGGAGTGCCCTGGGCTCCTACAGATTTGGGATGCTGCTGTCAGAGGACTGGAAAAGCAGACCCTAGCAGATTGCTTGATACGATGGCAGCCAAATTCTTGCCCGAATGCATCTTGCCAGAAATGTCATCACAGCTTTTTCCTGGGTGGACTTGCAAGTGCTGAGCAGTCAAGATGTGCTGTACGCAGGAAAAACCCAGCAGCCACTTGAGATCTCACAGAATTACAGAATGGTGGGGGCTGGAAGGCATCTCTAGAGATCGTGTAGTCCAACCCCCTGCCAGAGCAGGGTCACCCAGAGCAGGTGGCACAGGAACACGTCCAGGCAGGTTTGGAATGTCTCCAGAGATGGAGACTCCACCACCTCTCTGGGCAGCCTGTGCCAGGGCCCTGCCACCCTCACAGGAAAGAAGTTCCTCCTCACGTTGAGATGGAACTTCCTGTGGTCAAGTTTGTGCCCGTTACCCCTTGTCCTGTCCCTGGGCACCACTGAGAAGAGCCTGGCCCCATCCTCCTGACACCCACCCTTTCAGTATTCATAAGCGTTGATAAGATTCCCCCCTCAGTCATCTTTTTTCCAGACTGAAGAGACCCAAGTCCCTCAGCCTTTCACGTTTCCACCTGCTGTATGAGAACTCCCTGTTTGTACATGCAGTAATTGCAGACCTTTTGCTACCTCTGTAATTTAAAGCCTTGAATGAAGGTCCTTTCCCAGTTTGTGGGGGATAGATACACCTGCAGACTGCTGATATATTACTGCGCTGTGATCCTTTTGCTTTTTCTTTGTAATTGCCATCTCCATAGTTAATTATATTTACTTAGTTTTCAAAATTATATCAGTAGGTGCTTTCTCTCATGTCAAAAATAAAAGGCTATTGTGTTTTGATATGTGTGTTTAGGATTAGACAGGCATTACTACTGGCATCAATGTTACTTACTGATTTCTAATACCTATGTCCTAATGCCAAACATATAATCAAGCTGGAGCCAGACAACTAAAATCAAGAAATGAGGCAGCTTGATTAATAGCTAAAAACATCACTGTAACCCTGAAGAGATGGCATATAATATTTATGGATTTAACATTGTGAAGTAATTTAGGTAACATAGTTAGGAAAAGAGGACCAGGTTACAAAGCACGTATTATAAATTAATGATTGATTCTGCCTGATATAAGCACCTAAAAAGATTATTATCTTGGCCCATAAAGGGCCAAAGTAATGGTGTAGTTAAACTTTGATGGATAAAACATGTCCTTCCTATCTTCCTGTTTATTTTGTTATTTTTTGTTTGTGAGTGGAAGAATAATTAGCTGCTCTGGGTTTTTATTCATTCTCTTAAGTTTGTTTTGTGGTATGTACTGAAGTTTATAGGCCTTGTCCTGCTGTCATTTTTGTGCAGCAATTAATTAATGGTATCTAATACACAGCCCTGGGAAGGGGCTGGCATCTTTAATGTGTCAAGGAAAAGGACATAATTCATAGCTATGTTTTGGACTGTCACTAGCTTCTGAAGTCTTCTAATTGCAACAGCTGGCAGTTAGTATAATTGACTTACTCCCTTTCACAGCAAAAGACATCCCTTTAACAACCGTAGGTTTAATCCAGCCCCAGATATGAGTTCTTCCAGTGATACTACAGAGGAGCTGCAGCACTAGAGTTCAGGTAATACCTGACAGTACAGCTTAGACAGTTTATAAGTCTCAGCTGCGTGCAAATGCCTAATCAACCACCTGGCAGACACTGGCAGGCTATGAAGAGAAGAGCTCCAGGTTAGCCATCTTCCCCAACTGAGGTTCACTTGCTTACACCCCAGGTCTGCTGAAGGAAAGGCAATATTCTCTGTCAATACAGATGGACTCAGATGGAACTTCTGAGAGGTGAAGAAACAGAGTCTTGGGGTTTGTGTTTTTTTTCTAAGGGGTTCTGAAGTCTTGTGTGTTGGTGTCCTCAAGTGAAGTAGGTGACGAACTTCCTGAGTTTTTCCTGCAATCTTTATATTTGCCATCTGCTTCCTAGCAAGTTAAACTGTGAGATGGACCACTGACTTTGAGAAATGGGGTAGAGCTTCTTCATTTAAGCACCTGCCTTAGAAAAGCAATGTATATTGACTTTATATTTTAGTGAAGTGTTTGCTCTGTTTATGAAACTCTCAGATAGAGCCTAGGCTCTATTAAACCAACCTGCTTACCTGTAGGTACGTGTTTGCACTCACCTTTATATCCAGGAGTCAATCCTTCAGTATATGGCTTTAGTGCTGCTGAGCCAATTTATATTAATTGAGCACCCAGCAGCTGTTCAGCAAAGTATATATCTAATACCAATGGTTAGATTGGGATGAAGAACTTTGCTTTTGCTGGATCCTAGCAATACTAGTGGATTTAAGGCTTATGTACAGATTTATATGTTTTTAAATACATAGAAAAAATGGCAACAAAAGTAAGTAGATATAGTCTTTGTTACTTGTTGCATGGGCAACTTAAGTTGATATTACCTGCAGGAACACACTGTGGTCTCCAAGTCGCTTTGGAATAAGGCCTATGTGAAATGAAGACTGGCACAGTATTTAATTTTATTTTTTTTTTCCTGTTGTGGGAGAAAATTGTGAACCTTTCTTCTTCAAGCTTAGCTTGCTGGCAGAAGCTGGTGTATCCCTGCCTGACCTAAAGCTTGGTCTGCAGCTGTGCTGTTCCACACACACAAAGCATATTAAAGGGGCTGAATAAATGAAAAAGTCACTAGATTGCATGGAGCTGCTGGCAGCTGTGGTGGCACTGCTCTGTGCCTGTGCCTCATGTAGTTGGAAGCAAGTTGGAACATGTCTGCGTGTGCTACAGCATCTACCTCAACAGTGCAGGCAAACAATGCAAAATTGTTTCTGGAATATGCTGAGTTGGCAAACAACCCTCATGGGAAACACACAAAAATTGGACACAAGACCAAAATATTTTTGTTTGGTTTTAAATGCTTTCAGTGATAACTTATCTTCACCTGTAAGTGCTCCTGCCTGTCGCACTGACTTGCTGAGGGACATTTATTGCAGCACTGGCCAGGCAAAGGCACCTAAGCAAAAACAAAGCCTGGCTTGCCACGTTCTTCATAGGCACATGTTACTGAAAACGCCAGCAAGTGGGCTTTTAAGTGCTAAAATCATGCAGACAATATGTATCCCTAACAATTTTTGTGCTGTATCCAGCATGGTACATACTTGCCAAGCTCCAAGAACGTGTGACAGAATAAAAATAATGGAGACAAGAACATAGTTGGAACAAGCGCAGTCAGGATGCGTAGGAGGTGGGAGATATTGTTTGCTTGTCTGGGGCCATGACTGATGCTTGCGGTTGGAGGGAGCTTGTGATTGCTTTTTGAGTACACAGAAGAGAAAGCTGTATTCCTCAGGTGTCTTTCTCCTTACTATCTTATCTGCTTTTAAAAAATTGTTTGTGACCCTAACACCAGAAGATATGAGAGAGGAAGACAGCAACTGTGAAATAAAAAAAATCTGTAAACTCTCTATGCTTAAGAGCATGCTCTTCTAGTCCTTACTATGTGTATTACATCCATGTTTGCTCAATTCACGTAAAAGCACTTTCCTCTAATCCCCTGTTCTTCCTTTGGGCAGTAGCTGGATTCTTGTCAAGTGTCTCCTTGGGTAACTTTCTGGTTTTTCTTTCTTTCCATGCCTTTATCAATTACTTCCAATGAGTATATTTGCTGCAAAGATTATCTTTTTGGTTTTTTTCATAAAAAAGTCTGCAAAATCTGCATCAGCCTGTCATATGCAAAGCACTGTCATGGATTTCATGATGTTACCATAGGGTTTATTTATGTGGAGAAAATTATTTTAATGAGTCTATCCTGTTACAGTGATGTTAGCATGTCAGTAAATGTTCCCACATAGATGCTATTTTCCCAGAAGCAGAGCTTTCTTTTTCTAATAGCTTAACTAGAATCAGAAAATAAATTTTAGAGATGCTTCTGATGGGAAACTTTTACCAGCATAGCTACTACTGGGGACTTCAATAGGGAATAAGCTCTTGGTGGCACTTGGTGTCTCTCAGTACCTCTTCCCCACTTTTAAAGTGAAGACCTTGACATCCATAATGTAAGGATGCAGCCACTTGATTTTTGCAAACTGCAAGAGCTGGCAGCTCTTGTGAGGAAAAAAGAGCCAAGGATGCCAGCCAGGCTGGCTGTGCTCTTGTCCATGAGGCACACAGTCCTGCAGCACCTGAGTGAGGGGAGTGAGCAGGTCTGCTGCAGCGACCAGGGCCAACCACCACCTGGTGGTCCTTAAGGAAGCCCACAGTGATGGGGTACGACTGAGGTAGAGTTGGGAAGTCAAATCTATGGGTCAGGATCAGCGAAACAGATGGCTGGACACAAAAATACCTTCAATGTGGCTAAGGTAAGGCCGAGGACAAGCGCCTGACCTTAACAGTGGGTTGGAGAGGATGTTTTCAATGACACATCAAAATTTATCCTGATGACTTCTGTGGCAAGGAAAGCGTTCAAAGGTCTTTGGTCTTTCCATGACAATGGAACAGATATGGCAGGATGTATATTTCTCCATGTGGGAAATACTGACAAATTGCAATGGAAATATAAGATATTTTCTCTTTGGGTGTTTTCCCATCCTATCTCCATCCTTCAAGTGCCTCCTGTTTTTTCTTATTCTTATGTCCTGGATGCAACTGAATACACTTCAGCTGAGTTTTTGTTAAACGAAGGGGAGAGCTGGGGGTGTGTGTAAACTCATACTGGGCAACAGCATGAAGGAGGGGAAAATGTGAGCCAGGGATTGTCTCGGGCATCGGTGAATCACAAGCTCCCACTGCTTGGAGCTACCCTGATGATGCATGGCAGTTGTAAATCCAGTATGTTCAGTCTGCTCCCTGCCCATCTGGCGCAAAGCAATGAAACAAACAAAGAAGGAAACCAGACAGCACAAATGAATCTGACCCCAAAAGCTAAAATTAGCCAGTGTTAGCTTATTCCTAACAGCTTGAAAAAGCCTTGCAGTAGTACTCTCTCTGGGTTTCTTTTTCTGCTTGTGTCTGAATGCCTCCGTGCAAGGGACCAAGCGCTTTCTCAGAAAAACATCAAGTTTAACTGAAGACCGCATACCAGCAATATTTCATGTTTGAGGGAGGTGAGAATGTTAAGATTATTTTGAAATCCTACATTGATTATTATGGATGTGGGAGGGAAGGGATTAGGGAAAACAGACTTGAAAATCTATTTAGTGTAAACCTACAAAACAATTTGGACAGTGGTAATGACATGGGTGATTCATCTAAGGTGGGAAAAGAGTTCCTCCAGTGTGACTTGCACAACTTAAAATGGTTTTGCTTTCTTACATCCAGTAACCTAAACCTGAAATTAAATGTTTTGCATTGTGTGTATTTGGTGAGGTGTTGGCACTGGGAGGGCTGCAGAGGCTTGTTTTTTTAAAAAGGATTTTCCTGAAGGGAAATTCGTTTTATATATTTGAGTCATTAGTCTCAACACTGCTGTACAGAAACTTTGATAGAATTTAGGGGAACATTTTCAGAAGAGTTCACGTGCCTAGGAATTTTATCACATCTGCACTCTTCAGTGGTTAAGGTTCTGACTCTCTTCTTGCTAACACCAGTTTTCCACAACTGAAGTGGTGCCACTCCTGTTAGAGAAGATGCTTGTCTTATAAGTGGAGATGAAGATGGAAGACAAAGGGAATGTTATAGTTTCTCTTCTGAAGAAGAAAGGTTGCAAAGTGGAAAATCACAGTAAGAAAAATGTTCTCTGAGGTTTTAAGAAGGAATTGTGAGATTGTAACACAAATATGTACTTGTATGGGTTAGTCTATGCCAGATAGTATAAAATCCCCTCCCTCTGCCACTTTAACCTCCTTAAGAGGCCTGTGAGGACTTTGTTTTGGAAACCTGCTTGTGCCCTTTTCTCCTATTTTTCCAAAGTACAAGTATTTAAATCACTGCTTCTGCAGAACCCTTCTTTTGTTTGCTAGCAGATGTGCAACACTTGCATGAAGGAGAGGTGCACATATTTCTAGAGAGTTAAAAACACTAGCTCTGGAAAGAAGACCTGAGGCTGGCAAATCATTTGAGTGGACAGCATGGCATAGCAGATGTCTCTGACTACCTTTCTTACAAATATTGGTGCTATGAAGCCAGCAGTTGTTGTCAGTACATACCAGATGTTTCTATGATTTTGTGTATTGTGGAGAAGGTCTTTAGGTCGGAAAGGAAGGAGGGAAGGAAAGGTGGGAAATATTTTCAGCTTTCCCACCTTGATCCTTATTCTAAGTCATCACTGTATTTCCCTGGTGAAAAGCAAGGCAGTTCAGAAAATTCCATGCTGCAGTGACAAGTTCTGTTCAAAAACTGCACAACCACTTTAATAACTGGTTAAGGACTTTGAAAAGGCTGCATAGCTGTGTCCACTGTATGGAAAAGTTCACTCCCTTGTCGCTGTGCTATGATCTGGATGACGCTTCCTGAAGATGCTTCCCTTGTAGAACTAAGGTTTTTGTGTCATGCCATGCCAGACATCCTAGTGGACTGAGAACTTTAGTAATCTAAATATGATGAAGTGACATAATATGGGGTTTGTTCATGACTCCCTACCCTCTTTTGTGGCATTTCTTGCAGGGAAACAGCATGTCTTATGCCTCCTAATCCTGATCAAAAATGTCCTATAATAAAATTATAACATTGAAAATTAAGTATAAACTCTTAGCTGTAGGTCTTAGCTGCACCTCTTTGTATGACTTTCAGCATTGTTTTTTGTTTGATGGTTTGGGTTTGGGTTTTTGTTTGTTTTTCTTTTTTTTCCCCCCATGATTACGTACATGCTTATCTGCAAGAGACAGACTGTTAATTTAAAAAATACTTCATGGTGTAATTGTCTAACATTGCAGTATGGTACGTCACGGCTATGCTGAACATGAATTAAGGTTCACTACAGATTAAATAAACATGCTTCCTAACGCAGTCTGATGTGCTTATGGAAAACAGGGCTGCTTTCTTTCATAGCAAGGACACCAAAAAAGGTGTGATATTTCTTGTACTGTGAAACACCGAGTCAAAAGGATTCTAAATGTTACTTTAAAACCTATATAGAATGTAAATTCCTGCTTCTAGGTAGATATGTGCTGTGATGTTTGGTGGATGTGGGTCTGACAAGCCAGCTGGCTTTGTAAGCCATGTATGTATGAAGAGAGCTGTTAGACCTGAGGCAAAATGCAGGTGAAACATGTCGCTGCTACTTGTATGTTACAGTTGGGGGTCAGCACAACTCTGTCCATAAATGAAATACCTACTTGAGACCCCGTTTCTAGATAATGGCTTTGGACATGCTGAGCAAGGAAAATCTTAGTCAGATTGGTCTGGCTTGTACCATCTTGTTAACTAGTACTTTTGTAGTGTTTTCTACCTTTGAACTCTCAAGTCAAAGCTTTTATCTAAAAAGATGAAATCATTGCTTTTTTTCAAAATGTGACTCCAGTGCAAACTGTGAACTCCTTTTTGCTTGAGACTTCTCCTGTTCCTTTCAGAAGGATGATATTTAAGTGAATACTGAATGGTCTTGCAATTGATTAGCACATTCAAGAAAGAGTTGTTCCTAATGTTAAGATCTATCACTGCAGTATGATTAGATTCCAATTTTTGTATCACTTGTGAGTGGAGTTTGACTGGTAAAGAGAGCTAGAAATAGATGAGACATTTGTCTGATATCTTACCATGGCCTGCAAACCTTCCAGGAAAAGAGTAACTCTGGTTAGGACGGTTAGGACTGGAGTTCTGTCTGGTTCTGTAAGACCAAGGAGCAAGTTTCAGGAAATGAGCAGCTGTGATTTAAGATAGGAGGGAAGATACTGTTAAGCAAGATGATTTTTAATATCCGAAAGCAGGGCAGACATCAAATATTGGCTCACACTAGTGAAAAAAAATGCTCATATAACTTCTAGAAAGTTAATATTGAAGCTGAAATGTTACTTAAACCCATTCTAAGAGAGAAGTTCCAACCTTTTCTAGCAGGTATCGCAGCGTACCATTTTGCTGATTTTAGACTTTATTAGCTTTGTTAGCTAATTTAAAATAATGAAGATAATTTAGCTTTATTAGCTACGTGACTGTGAGGGTCATGTAAATGGCTAAAGTAGAAAAACATGACTAAAAAACAGTATCTTATATTTTCTGCAATCTTTTCCTCATTTAAGGAGAAAAAATGAGCTAGTATTTATCTGAACAGGAGCTGACTTTTCATTAGAAGTAAGTCTTAATCCTCTACTTGGAAAACTCAAGGTTAAAGATACCAAATTTGGGAGGATATGTGAAAGTTCCAAAGTATTACAAATTGTGAGCTGGGGTGGTTCTGAAAGGCTTAGGAAACTGTAGGCTCTTTTCTTTAAAGAACAGAACATTAAGTAAAATTTCATGGATTGTTTTTCTGCCTTGCTGGAACAGAGAGGGTTTATTTTATTAAAGAAAATCTCCATACACCTGTGGTTTAATACAAGATAGCCAAGACATAAATGACCATCCCATTCCAGAAATGTATGAGATCATCTTGCAGTCAGAGAAGGCATACCGCATTTCTAAATGCGGTGAGCAGCAACAAACTCAAGCTGCAGTTCACAATGGGTTCTTGAACATACACACTGAGGAAAAATTTTGTGCCTAAAATACGTTGACCTACGAGAGTCCTCTTCAAAATGCTTATCGATGTTCTAGGAGTGGCTAATTAAAGCATAAGATAACTCATTTGTCAATGAAAAATTGCAGGTTTGGAAGAAATATATTGCATTTAATAACATGGTACTTCTCCATTGAGGCTTCCTGTGTTCTCAACACTGAGCTGATGTGATACATTTTGACAAAACACTCAAAGGAAGAAGAGGAATTATCTACTGCAGCTGCAGTAGATCCTTCCTCCATACATGATTAATATCCTTGACAGGGTCATCAAAACAATCCTTCAGGGCATGAGTGGAAACAGCAGAATATTCTGAAACACTATCTCAGGTACACCACGATGGGAACACCTATAGGCATTTAATAAATGGACTTTTGCTGCTGGCCTTTTTCTTCCTTTCACGGAAGATTCACAGATCAGATTGTTGCAACTTGTGAAGTGTTCAAAAGCAATGCTCTATCAATATCTGATGAACATCAGCAGATTACTTGCTATACTCAAGGCTTAAAAGTATATGATAATCCCAAATTCACAAGTGAGTCAGGCTTTAGAAGCTTTTGTCTAGCACTGGAATGTCTCTTTTGGCTACATGTAGTTACAATGGGTTGCCTTTATCTGAAATGTAATTTATTCTAACTACTTAATTAGTATAAAAAAAAATCCATTTAGATGTCAAAGCTCTGTAACCAAACTATGAAACCAAATCAGCTGGTTTGTTTTTTTTTTTTTTGTGGAGAAAGCAGGGGGTAATTGTTCCTGTACATACAGTTCAAACTCTGTGACAGTATCCTGCTTGAATGAATAGTATTAAATTGGAGAAAGTGCAGAAAGAACCTAAATAATGGCTTAGGTAATGCTCCTGAGAAAAAAAGGCTGAAAAGGCTTACTATTTGAAATGGAGCTATCTATTTGGTTCAGTCTGGGCTAGAATGGTTTATTCATGCCAAGATTATTCTTGGGAAAAATAAGGAAGATATTAAACTATTAGTTTCCAAAACTTGAAACAAGAGGGAGTTCATTGGGACATGGCTGCCTGTGCACTGGTACGGGGTATTGACAGAAATTCAAGACTTATATAAATAGCAATAGACCAGCCTGCTTCCTCCAATGTAAATAGGCAGCTAACTGGCCAGGTGTGTGAAGAGGGATTAAAGGTTAGATCAACAACATATTAATCTTTAGTGATTTTTTTTTACCCTTTTTTTTGTGTGCTTTGCAACTGTAGGTGGAAGAATAAAGCTTTGAAGGTGATGTTTGAATTATTTCAATTAGTTTGCCCTTCAAAAATCCCTGCAATGAATGGATTTATGCGTGTCAAATTAAACTAGGCCTGTTCTCAACACATATAATTGGGGCTATTGGTCAGAAACACAGTTCCAAAATGATTAAGTTGCATGATCCTGTCCAGATGGGTGGAGGTGGAGTCCAATCAAAGGGGTACACCCAAAAAGATTTTAAAAGGCTATGAATCTCACTCTGTCTCTGGATCTGTAGCATGAAAGGCACTGGACATAACTCAGAACACAGGAAACTCCAGTAATGCAAGAATGTGGAAAAAAAATTGCCATGATGCGCTCAAACATTGGCACAAGTTTCTCAGGCTGTGGAACCTCTATCCTTGGAGATATCCAAAAGTTTACCAGGCGCACCCCTGAGCAACCTGTGGCAAATGGATGTGCTTTGAGCAGGAGGTTGGACAGAAGCACTTGACAGGTGTCTTCCTACCTCCATAATTCCGTTTCCATGATTTTGTATTTACATAGGTTCTGTTTACATTAGAATTGGGGTGCGTTACCTTTTGAAATGGGTTTCTTAATATTTTCTACATTTAAATGTGTATAAATGTTATATTGCTATATTTAAGCGTGGAAACTAATACATATTGGTGTGTAAAATGGCACAAGAAGAAAATATTTTGAGGCTTAAAAATGGCTCCAGGGGAGACTTTAAGTAGCTAAGAAATGCTGCAGCTCAAGACAGCTGCTGGCTTTAACGTCACAGTGTCTGACTCACAATCTACTAAACGCTTTATTGCAGAATGTTGATTTCTTAAGAAAATAAAATTGACACAGGTTTATTACCCTGAGACAGCAGTGTTACTATTATGTCCTTCTGAATAGTGCTATGATTTTAATACAGTGTTTGAGAAATACTGCGTTGTATTTCAAAAGCTTTTATAGCTAATGTGTGGGAGACTTTACACATAAGGTGCTTCACAAAAGAGTAGAGAGCCCAAAACTGAAGAACACTTTGAAAATGTAAACACCCTATGCACTTGCCTGGAGATGAGTAAGGGGTAAGAGTGGCTAGAGAAGAGGTAGGTAATGACAAAAAAAGGAAAAAAACCCATATCCAGAAGGGTTTACTTCTACTTCTGCCCAAAAATTCATGGTAGCTTTGATCACCACTCGTCAGTAATACTTGGCTTAGGGAGGCTGTTGTTATTGTGGCTGGGAGGGAGACCATGTCCAGCGTTATGAAATATTTTTACTACAAGAAAGCAGTGTTTGCAGTAGTTCTCCTAAAATGCCTAAGCATAGATAAGCTTGAACCATGGAAGCAGTATGCAGTTACTTTCTCAGGTAGTTAGAGACCTGCCTAATTTTAAGCCAATGAAGTTGAAGGCACCTGCTCAGCACAGTGCACAGGAAAGAATATCTCTGTTTTGAAAACTCAGTGTTGTTTTTGCATTTGGAAAGAATTTGCATGCTCTAGCATAGCCCACAGTAGCCATTAGCTAAGGGGTTCATGTAGGCTGTGTAGCTTCAAGGCCCTCTCCAGAGTCAGGCAGAATTTAGAGTTGAAATGGGATCTCTCACTTTCCAGCTATAGTGGAGTCACATTTCTCTCTGCTGTATGAATCACAAACGCCATTCTGAACCCACAGAGGCTTCCTTTTGACTTTGTTGCTGGTATATTGTGCTGCTTCTAAAAACCAGTACTGTTTTGATGAGATAGCATTTTTCATGGGGAAATTTTTGCACCAAGAAGGGGGGAGAGAGGACATAATATTGAGAGGTTAACCTTAAAGAATACAAGATCCAGCAGAACGTGACAGAAAATAGACTAAAGTCCAGTGAAAAAAATAGGTGGTGGGAGAAGCTCTTCCATTAACTTTGTCTTAAGATCACATGCTGGAAGACTTTTATCAACACTGAGTGCACCTTTTTTCCAACTTACTTTCAAATGTTGGTAACCTCCAATGCAAACACAGGCTGGCTCACATAAGTTATGTTAGCACTTATATATCTTCCTTGCTCTAGTTCTGTGCTTTATTAAAGAAGTGTTCTGCCTGGTTATCCCTCACTCCACAGACACAGAAGCTGAGGGGAAAAAAAAAGGAGTGAAAAAAGTGCCAAAATATCCTAGAGCTGTCCAGAGCAAAATTAAAAATGAATCCATGGTATTAGCATAGCCTCTGGTTGAAACAAAAATGACTGTTGAAAACAGCGTGTTTTATTCATAGTGCTGTACTTCAAAGTATATTTTAAACTATATATATTTTGAATATTCCTATAAAAGACAGCAATTGAGCATTCTGCATGCACTGTCACTTTGTTAAGAATTACAAACCAAATACCAACTCAGCAAAAAAAGCAGGAATCCAATCCTATATAGTGAACCTGCATTGACTCTTCGGCTTTGCAGCTGTCGGAGGATCAAAGCAAGTTTCTCTTTTCCACATGCTCCTGTTTTTTAATAAGGAGGGCTAGTGTGATGTGTACCCGTCTTAACAGGACGCTTGGCAGTTCTTGCTAGGGTTACACCACCGGATGGAGAGTTCTAGTATCTGAATGATTTAGTTCAAAAGGTATGCTAAAACCTTGAAGGTGACTATTATCATGTCAAATATTACCTATTTAGTGCCCTGTTATAAAATCATATAATTAGGTTTTAAGATAGCTATAAATACCTATCTGTTTACTAGTCAGTATTTTTGTTTTGCAACTGTAGTATCAGCATAAGCATTTCTAACCGCTACCAAAGAGAATTTCTGGTGCCTTTGTATGAAATTATTCTTGCATGTCATTTGTAATTGTTCCTGTCAGGAAAATGGAAACCTTGCACATATGCAGTAATGTGCCTTGGAGAGCATGTAACCTTGGAGATCTGCGTAACGTACCTTCAAATAATGGAAATTCTGTAGATGGTTCCTAAAATACTACTTTCTTCCTCATGAAAACTGAATTCTTTCCAGAGGTAACATTTACCCTTGGCAAAACAAATTTTGATACAATATTGTTTATACACAGCGTAGGAAGCCAGAAATCCTTCATATCTGTCAAATGTCCCAGTATAAAACTTCTTGTTTTTCAAGCGTGCCGAAGGCTGTACCGAAAAGGAGAAACTAACGAAAAACCTTTGAGTAATAAGTATCCAAGAAAATGAAGCAAAATGGGATCTTTTACTGTTTATGTTCGCATATGAAAATTGATTTCTTTTTCTGGAATTGCAGTTTCCCGTTTCATTCTGCCCCTTTGGATTTGTAATGAAACAAAATGCACTTTTCAAAACAAACTGAGGAAGGATTTTCTTTGTAAACTATTTTCAAAAGCTCTACTGATTTTAATCTGACTCATCAAATAATGTATCTTTTTATTGAAATCAAAAAGCAGATTCTTTTTCACTTCTGAACACTTCATTGAAGTGTTATCATGAAGAACCAGTACATAAACTAGGTCTGTTCTCTCACTGTTTAAAAACAGTAAGTTTGTAAAAAAGAACAAATAAAAATCATGAGGTTGTCTTTTCTAGGTGGCTGACTTGGATGCTTTGTGAATAAAAGACATAAGCTTTTAAATCATGTATGTGCTTTTTACCCAGAACTTTTCATATGTGAATCAGTGCATAGACAACTCACATACTTCTAATTCTAAAAAGCATCTTCTAGGGCCACTCTGGTTGCTAAGTTACACAGCCAGCTTTTATTATGCTGCTTGTTAGCTGCAACTTCCTTTCTTTTTTTTCTTCTTTCCATTTCTTCTCCAGAGACAGCAGCATGCCTAGATTCAGGGCCATATTGTCACTGCTTTTCAGGCAGTGACTGAAAGACTTGCTCGGCTGTCTCCAAAATTTACTGTTAGGAAGAAAGGGTATCACATGGCAGTACTGTATTTAAAGAAAAAAAATTTTTTAAAAATCCATCTTTTTCTCATAGAGAAATGCCAGTGCCCTCCTTTTAATTTGCAATGCACTCACTTTACACTAGCCGTGAAGTTTAAGGAAGCCTCTACCCTATGAAGAAGTGCCTAGTACGTTAGTGTAAAATAGAATTAATGGGAATTAGGCCTTTCTGGCACCACATGTTACTTTTGCTAGCCTTGGCAATATCCCTTAAAAATGCATTATTTGTTTTTATCTTTCACAGTGTGAAATATTGGCTAGAACTGGTATTTGTAGGCTTTGCCAGAAGCTGCACCCCATGACAAGTTGCATTCTTAAATTTCACAGCAGGGCTGTCCTTTGGCAGCGCTCCCTTCCTCAGATTGGAGTCGGGTGCCTCAGCAGCACCAGTGCTAGGACATGAAGTCTTGTTAAAAAAGGTATTTATTTTATGTATAGATATCTAAAATTTTGTAGGTATTTCAACTAGTAAGACCTTCACCATACAAATTCACTTTGTAGTCTTGATGACTATCAACATGTGAATGAAAGAGAATTATGCTTTTTATAAAGATACATTTTATGAAGCTGCTTTAAATGCTAGTGAATATTTAGTACATCTCCATAGGTACAGCAAGCCTAATGATTTGCTTCACCCTAAAAAAAATTATTAATAAATTGGGTCTAGGAAAGATCTTCAATACAGCATTATTAAACCATTTTGTCAGAATGCATTCTAGACAGAAGTTTACAAAACCATGAAAGAACAGGATTTTTAATAAAACTTAGTAGGAATGTTAGTTTCTACTCATATACTCTAACATTCTTTTCAAAATTCCTCTAAGTCTCAAAGCGAATTATCTCAAAGATAGAGGTGTGATATCCCTTTAGTCTAAAGAGATCAGTTAAGATAAAAACAAACATGAGGTATCTTTACCCCGTTAGACTGTATCAGACCAGTTACTGTAATGTAATTCATTTTTTTTTCCTGAGCATGATTTGACTACATAGAAAGAAAGGACAAAATATCAAAAAGTGGGGAAAAGACAAAGTTTCTTCTTACTGAAATTTTTGTTTGAGGCGTCTGACTAATGCCAGTGAGAATACGTGTCTCTGTTCTCAAGTTCTTCACTGAAAGAAAATGGAATAACTCACACTGGCTTCAGCGGTTCTGTTATAGGATTATGTGCCTTTGTGAGTCTTTCTTCCTTTCTTCCTTTCAGAATGTCTGTTCAGGGCATATCTGTGCTAACAAAGGCTTGAGGCATCGCTTTCTGCAAACTGGATTTTGAAAATGAGGAAATATGTCCATTGGAACGCTGAAGAAATAAAATTTCATTTAACAAAGGTCTGTTCCAAACCCCCTGAAATCAGTAGGAACGCTTCAATTTGATTCCACAAACTGTGGAGCAACACAAAAAGGTTTCAATCAATGGCAGTCTAGATTGCAAAACAGTGTTTCTCAAAAATAATTGTGCTGTGACTTACTTGATACGTCTCTGAACGCAATACTCTTGGAATTTCTTAGAAAAAAAGAACCCCTCTTTCAAGAATTGTGCACAGCTAGATAAATAGCAAGGAATATGGCAGAATTTTGACACACAATGCCTTAATGCAGTTTAGTGCTAGCAACATTCATCTTAAGTAAGCTACTTATTACCATGTCATCTTAAAAAGAAAAAAGAAAAGCCCATGAAATTAGAAGATGACATTAAAGATGAGGAAGCAACTAGGAAAGCACAGTGTAAGGAAACAGACTAGGTCAAGTCATAGTCTTTGTGTACCCAGGGAGTTAAAAGCATTTTCATAAATTAAGAACAAATAATATAGTGGAATCTGACATGTACTCCTAGTGGAATGATCTAAATTAATTTTCTTACTGATCCCTTGGTGATATTAGGCTAATCTTTACCATCCTTGCACCAGGTTTGACTGCCCGTTTGTGGTGTGAAAAGGAATTTTCAAGTCTGAAGTATCTTGGTTTCCCTAGGTAAGGCAAGGTAGTGGACTACAGAACAGTGCTGCAGCGTGCTTAGGGACTGAAATCTACTTTTCATATATTATAGATTAACAGCTTGTTTACTCAGCAGTCATTTACTGGGTGAGTTCCAAAAGTACCAGAAATGGACTTTTGCAATAATTTTCTTAAATATATTTAATTAACAAAATAGATGTCTAAAACTGAAGCTGCCATGAACCCAAAACTACTTTCATTGGCTAAAACCATTCCAGCCACTTCCAATAAATACTTCATCAATCATAAAAAACCCTGTGTGCAAGTTAATTTTGTAGACTGCCTGAATTTTCTCATGTTTTTAATGGATTCAATTATGGTTATTTTTTGCTGGTTCTCTAATCATTATTTTTCAAGCAGTCTCTACAGTGAATGTTTAGTTGTGTGAGTGGTTTCCTGCTTATGCTCTAAATCCCTGTATATGAAATACCTGGGTGAAATATGTTCCTAATAGGCACTTAAATAATTGCTTTTAATTTTCACAAGAAAAATTATTTGGAAATATATCCTGTTATGTTAGCTGGTAACCCTAGGCAACTGTGTATTGCAAATGATTCTGACTGAAGTGAATGATCCCCAAAATCTTGTAGGTCATCAGCAGTGTGGACAGGAATAAAAAGATGGCAGATACATAAATGGAAGGAAAATTTGAGCTATACTACATCATTCAGTTCTGCAAAATTTGTCTCGTCTTTTCAGGGTAACAACCTTCTCAAAAACCTCCTAAACCTTCAGGTTTAGGCCAGTAGATTATAAAAACCTTTACTCAGAGGAACGATATAAACTGATACGAACAATGTTACTGAGGAACTATATTAAAGCATGTATGACTATGCAAGGAATTTACCTGATTGCTTTTTCCTTATCTAAAAGCATCATCTGTGTGCCTACTAATATCTAGATGCTGTATTTCCAACTTCCCTTTTATTTATAAAAAAAAAAAGATAAATTTCTCAAATGCAGCAATAGGACATTCTTTCTTTTATCCATCTTTATAATAGAACACTTCAAGAATATTGATAAAATAGGTGCTGATCAGGTACTTCACAAAAGTATGGTAGATTCACAAACTGAAGCTTAGTTTGAAATTGGAAGATAATTTGATGTTTTAAAAGGACTCAGTGCAGAGTGTGAGCTAGAATGTTCTACCAAACTACCTGTCACTTGAAGCTGAATGTATGTAGCCATTTCCAACCCTGTTCAACGCTGTAGTGGTCACGCTATTCACTGCTTAATGCAAAGAATGCAGCTGCTTTCTGTGTATTGATTCAGGATAAACTTTACAGACTGTAAGCACTCACTGCCAGAAAATGAACACACAAGAATAAGCAGTAAACTCCCTTTAGAAAACAGAACTGTAATATAGAAGTGATGAATGCAAGATTAGCATAAGCACTGTTTCTAACCACCTGGCTTAAATGAACTTCTCCTCAGGTGTAGTGTCCTACAGCTGCTGTAAGGGGCAGGTTCCTACACTACTCATGTATCCTGACAATAGCGGGGTGTCTTCCAACACTCTTGTTTCTTGTTCCTCCAAAAAGCGTCGACTTGTTGCTGGGAAAGGCCCCCCAAGCCGCCTGCATGTTGGATGTGCAAGGACTAAGTCCACACACCCAATAAAGGGTCTAGAGCAAGTCTGAGCTATAGAACTAAAGCGGGCCTACAGGAAAGGCAGAGAGGGACTCTTGATCAGGGAGGGGAGCAATAGGACAAGGGGGAACGGTTTTAAACTGAAAGTGGGGAGATTTAGATTAGATATTAGGAAGAAATTCTTTGCTGTGAGGGTGGTGAGCGCCTGGCCCAGGTTGCCCAGAGAAGCTGTGGCTGCCTCATCCCTGGAAGTGTGCAAGGCCAGGTTGGATGGGGCTTGGAGCAGCCTGATCTAGTGGGAGGTGTCCCTGCCCAGGGCAGGGGGTTGGAACTAGGTGATCTTTAAGGTCCCTTCCAACTCTAACCATTCTATGATTCTACTTTGTAAGTGCTTGAAATAGTTCAGGGGATGAGTTCCATTTGATAATTAGATAAACAATGCAAACTGTGGTCACTGTAATGTGAATTCTGAAAAAAAGTGCTCCCCTCACCAAGCTGCTTGTCATTCTACTAAGATAAAGCAGGTTGTAAAAACTACGTGCAGTGAGGCCCAAATGTCCTCCTTTCTCCACATTACCAAGCTTTAATGAATTTCATTATTCTTTTTTAATTTACATGCTCTTGCAGAATAAAGGTCCCCAAATCATTAACTAATTTGATATGTCTGAAGTACCAATTCAATTCTGCGGTCCCTTGAGAATCCTAGCCATCTTGTTCAAACACCTCTTAACTTAGTTTCATAATTAGATACACCTTGATTGATGGTTTTTTGTATAGTACTTGCAGAGGGAAGGAAATCAACCTAATTGTTATCACAATTTAGCATGTTTAAGATAAAAATTAAGCAAATCACTGATTTCCAAGAGGAAATAGAGCCCTGCCCTGATGTAGGGCAAGGTAAGGAGGTCTTTCAGGTAATGACTCCAATAATGAATTACTTCGGGAGGAAGAAATTGACATGG
Organism: Alca torda; assembly: GCA_008658365.1. NCBI lineage: Eukaryota > Metazoa > Chordata > Aves > Charadriiformes > Alcidae > Alca > Alca torda. The sequence goes on along the minus strand of CM018087.1, from coordinate 6,525,567 downwards.
CAATTACCAAGAAAGTTTTTTCCATGCTACCTGCACATTGGATATATATTTATATGAAAACAGGGACATCTATTTTTTATTGTTATTAATAGCTAAATCATTCCAAACAGGAAGTTGATGGTGAAATAAATATCGGAATTAAATGATTAGGTAGAGTTGTAACAAAAGGAGAAGCCCACTTTTTTTCTGAAAGAAGCCCTTTCCTTTTTAGAAGAACTTCTAGCAGAACCTTTTTAAATTAAAAAAAAAAAATTAATTTTGAAAACCATGTTGAATCCCAGACTTTTATGCCTGCTCACAGGACTGAACAGTCCTTACTCACTCAGAGCTTGTGGCAAGGGTGAGTTCAGGATCAGGCATTGAGTTACCGTGAACACACTTTGCTCGCTATTCTGTTATGGCTGAGCTGCAGGCTAGAATGTACTAATAGGCTAAAGTCTTGCTATGGGAAGAAATAGGAGTAATTCACGCCTGAGACATAAGACATACAGGAAATTATTTCATCACTATAAGCAAGCCTGTGTCAAAATCTCCATTCTCACTGAAGAAACTTGGCTGCAGAGGTAGAAATGAGAAATCGTTGTGCCACTGCAGAACACGAATTACTTTAGGGCTGAAATAATGACATGAGAACCATGTTTTTGGGGCACAATCAGTGCTACAGAGTGCATAAACTGAAATAATTACTTTCTTGTTTATGCAACTAAATAAGAGCTTCAGGATTAGGCCTCATATTTTCATACATTTAAAGAAAACTTGGTCAGATTTTCTGTTTCTGATACCATTTATCTATGTATCACAAACTCAGTGTACAGCAGTGACTCACAGCATATATAAGCAAACAGCTATGATAATGGATATGGATGGGCAGAGGGACTTGAATTTACAAGTATTTGAAATGGGTAGTAGCAAATAAGAATTTTCTCAAAGTTTTGAGTGTTTTGGTAATAAATCTTGTGTTGTTTTAAATTAACTGGAAAAATCCTAAGACATTATTATATTGTCGTCCGTGTGAGAGTCTTAATGTTTGGGAATTATTTGGGGTATTAAAGGTGTCATTGGTTATAGATTTACAGTTTGTGGGTACTACTGAAGTAGTTTAATTACGGGGCCTGGAGAATTATGAAAAGATTAACTTATTTTCAGCATCCTCTTCTGTCACTTTGGAAAGTTTGGATACTTAAATTTGTGATTAGTAATGATGAGTAGTGGTTAAGTGTAGCCTGCGTATTTTGTTTGAGTTGTGGTTATGATGCAGATCACATCATTAGAGTAGGAAACTATTTGGAAATGCAAGCTTTCATCTAAAGGTTGTAGAGTGGTAATCTTGGAGGAATCTGATTTAACTTGATTTTGGACACTTAAGTAGCCCTGTTACTTAAGTCATGTGCAGTTGACTACTGTAGTTGATCCTTTGTTTTTGCTTGGTTTAGATTTAGGGGTGTTCTATGCTGGTTTTCTTTTAAGAAAACTCAGTTTGCCTTTGTAGGAAGTTTAGAAGATGACTCATTGTGCAGTATTTATAGACACATCATGCCAGTTATAGACACATACTAGGCAAAATCTATGGCCAGCAAGTTATTAACTCTTCTGGGATTTTGCATTAATGGTGGGGAGAAGTATGGGAAATGTGTAGAATTACAAAATTTTCGACGAAAACAGGCCTCAGTTCTGTAATCTCAAGTCTAATGAATCAGTATTTCCAGACAGTCTCTATCAGTAGAAATTAGACAAGTTGTTTACATGCAAATTCACGTTTGCTTTGGTAGGTAGATCTTGTCTCAAATGAATGCTCATAATATACTGATTGACAAAAGTAATAACTCTTATAAGTGTTGTCATCAGCTAATAGTGATTATACAGGTAATAATACAGGTAAATGAAATCCATAAGGGAAATCAAGAAGGTCTAAACTAAAGCTGACCAGCCTTTATTGCTGTGTTAATTTGCTTATTATTGGTACAAAATGGGTATTTGCTGAGTAGAAAAGTCATTGTCTGACAGATAAAGGAGCATAGAAACTGAAGAGGGAACAGACAATACCTCACTTCAGTTGATGGTTTGAAAAAGTATACTTTGTAGACTCTCCTCAGTACAGAGCTGAGGTGGGAAAACCTTGTCAAGCCAAGCCCTAAAACCAATGGGAATGGATTATTAAAAAGAAAACAGTCTGTATGTGGATGACAGAAACAAAGGACAAAAGCTGAGACTCTTGAGCAGAGTATGAATATGTTGATTACAGCTCTCCAATGTTATCTGGTAACATTCAAAGCTACTGCTCTAACATTTCTCAAACAGCAATCATTAAAAAGGGACTGTTTATTTAGCAATAGTGCAAAATCTGCATTGCCACCACCAGCATCTCTTGTTTTAAAAAATGTTTTCCTCCTTGTGTCTTGTATAATAAAACTCTGTGGAAAACATACCTAGACAGAATGTGGTCCAAAACCCCACATGTGCCTAGTACCTGTACAAAGTTCACAGGCTAGCAACATACATCCTGATGCTTTGAAATATGAGTTTCAAACTATGTAAAAGGATGCTAAGTGATTTGCATCTGTTATACCACAAAAACTTGTGAATTATTAGACATGAGAGAGAGCCTGTATAAATGCCCCTGCCATGGCAAAACAAATAAAACAATACTAAAACTTCTACTGCATGGTCCAAATACACATGAAAACTAATTTGTATTTGAGTGCCTATTAAGCTACATATTTCATTTTTCTCTTGTAACGATGCTTATGTGAGACCTTTCACTTGTCAGTGTCACAGACTTATGCATACGTATTATAGTTAAGTGTTAGAAATGCCATAGAGAACCATCTGTAACAGTTGTATTATATTCCTATCATCTTCAACTCCAGCCTGGACAAAATTAATTTCTATTAATATAATTCAGCCAGTTTTATTAATGAGGTCTATTGAGGGAGGATGTCTAAGCCATTGGACTGTGACTCAGATAATTTCCTAGTTTCTTCTGTGACCTTGGGCAAGTTGCTCAATTTCTCTGGCTGGAATTTTCTGAGACTCCAAAGATTTTAGAAGGACAGTAAAGCTGATTGATTGTTTTGGTTCATTGGCTAAAATGAAAATTCATGCAACAGTGAGGTGAGGTTTAGCGAAAAAAATAGGAAAAACAAAGAAAAACCTTGAGAAGAAATAGGTTCATCTCAACAATTGAATTTTGCTCCTAAAGTTCCTTTCTGGCTTTATCTCCTTTTATTACATCTGGGAAATTTATGAAACGTATTTGACTTGTATAAAAAAGTAAAATATAATACGAGTGTTTTCATTGCTTATGTTTTCAATTTTACTTGAACAATCTAATTAGCTTTAACTTCAAATTTGACTGCTTCCTGAATTGAAGTACTATTTTTTTTAAAAAAAATCACAGTTTCAATGAGATGGTCCTACATAAAAATATTTTATTACACTTTTCAGTATGTTGAGTTTATAAGTTTTTAGACAGTGACTGTGATAGTATGTATACCTACAGCATTTACACAGCAAGTTTTACATTTCCTGAGCCTTAAGTCATTTGTGTAATAAAAATAAATTTATAAAGTCAATTTGTCTTATGCTTACACTGAACTTGTGTCTTACATGACAGCGTAAGGAGGTGAAAGGGAAATGACTGACTGTTGCATAAGCTTGTAAATAGAAAAAGGAAAATGCTGAAAGAAAAAAATTACTTCTACTGTCTCAAAGTCAGTCGAATAAGACATCAGAAAACTTGGTTTCTTATTGTGATGTAAGTAGGAACAGCAGGACCAAGAAGGACATATCCCAAAGTTAAAAGCACTGCACTGAATCAGGCTTGTGGCTCCCAGAAATGTCACTGCTCCCTCCAGCAACAGATTTAGTGCAGTTGATGCATCCGTCTATAAGGATTCAAGGTAAGGGTTTGCAGTGGGTTGGCACGTGGCAGGACAGGGTTTCACACTGCAGATGCCATTTAAAAGCCAGCCTTATTTATTTTCATATCAATAGCCAAATGGCAAGATCATCTACTTCATTTTAACAACCATGGAGATGGCTGAACAAGAAGGATGATTCCCTGTTACGGTGTGAGCCATACTGAATGCCTCCTTCGGAATGATGAGTCCTTCTACAACTACTGCCTGCTAGTGGGAATGGTTGTAAAGTACCATCTGAAGCCACAGTCTTCCATACCAGATCCATATGTGATTGAGTCACCCAGCAGTAAAACTGTGATCTGTATCAGACACTGGTATGTTTGCTTTTCCCAGATGTTTCGAAAGTTTTATGCTGCAGAAAGACAGACAACATCTGATGCGTTGTAAAGTGTAGTGTAGGCGACAGGCAAAAATTTATCTGGCATAAAATTTCCTCTATGGCTTCATGCTGTTCAAGAAATATTGCTAGTGAGTAAATAGAATTTTTATCACGTGGCTGCAGTATTTTTAATCCTTCCTAGGAGTCCAGAGTCAGATTTAGTGCATTGTCAAACCACTGTCTAAGGTTAAGCAAACACACTTGTGCTTAGTTACAGACACACATGGGTGTTTGCTGGGTTGGAAAAATCTATCAAAGTGCCTTTTTGCTAGTGGCTCTTCTCTAGGTGAAAAGATCATTATTTTAAGAGTCAGTAGAGCCACCGAACAGTGGTAAATGGGAAGTGCCAGTCAGTGAAAAACCAATTTCTAATAGACAACGCAGTTACTGCATTAGAAATATACAATTATAATGATAACAATAATAATATCTTTTCAATATTTTTATCAATTATTTGGATGCAGGAGTTGAATCCACCGTGAAGATATTTGATGATGATACCAAACTGGGAGGTGCTGTTGACTCTCTTGAGGGACAGGAGACCTTGCAGAGGGATTGAGATAGATTGGAGCGTTGGGCAATGATTAATGGGATGAAATTTAACAAGTCCAAATGCTTGCACCTAAGATGGAGTAATCTCTCCTCCCCTCTCCCTCTCCCTCTCCCTCTCCCTCTCCCTCTCCCTCTCCCTCTCCCTCTCCCTCTCCCTCTCCCTCTCCCTCTCCCTCTCCCTCTCCCTCTCCCTCTCCCTCTCCCTCTCCCTCTCCCTCTCCCTCTCCCTTTCCCTTTTCTTTCTATATTCTCTATAAATTTTACATAAATATATTTGTATTAAGTCATAGACCAAAACACATAGAAATGCAGGGAGAAGTGAGGCATTCTCTGATGAGATGCAGTTGGAATGAGTTAAACTTTGTGTCAGCTCAACTCAGTTGAAGATCCGTTCAAAGGCATGGTCAAGGTATGTTCTTGATAGAAAAACGTGTAAGAAGATCTCTTCAGGCATGTTCACACCTGAAAAAACATTTTCTGGGCCTACCAAAATTAATTTAATCCAGATGCTCATTGTCTTTCCTTCTTCTTCATTTTGTGTGAAAAGTCTGTGAGATGTATGGAAAGAAACCTCTGAGAAGCACAGAGCTGACAGAAGAATATGCTATCTTTTTTTAGCATGCTCCCTGATGGGAAAATTATTACTTATTAGATTTTTCTATTGAGACAAAGAGAATATCTTTCAGACATCTGTTTTTTAGCTTTTAACTGGTTCTGAAAACCGCTAGTTAACATACTTGAATTTTCACAACACTGTATGTTGTAGTCACAAATGTATGAAGTCTTTAGCAGGTGACAAGTTTTCTCCTTGCAATCTATGCTTTTCTGCTGTTTGTTTGTTTGTTTGTTTGTTTGTAATTGGCCAAATACGGATCATTTGCTAGCACAGAGCTTGGTGAAAGTGATTTTACTCTCCTTGCTATATGTACTTCTAGCAGCTGAAAAGTCAGTTTTTCAGGGACAGATGTAACCTCTGCCTGTGCATGGTGACCAACGTGTCGGACCTAACAGAGGGGGTCTTACAGATTCATGCTAATCTGGTCATTTGCAAGTACCTCCTCAAAGCAGAAGGAAAGCAAGAACTCTTCTCAGGGAAGTTTCTGGGGCTTGCCAATACATGAAAAGTATTCGAAATGATGCAACTTCTAGGGCCACTGCTTCTTTCTAAGCACACTATTATTGAATAGTGTGCTTAGAATTTTTAAATGTTAAACACTGGTCTGTCAAATGCATTTATGGGAAATACCGAAACTCATTCTCAGTGTTCGCTCTTTAAAAAGGTTTTTAAATTAGTAAGTTTCTAGTGTAAAGTGACTGATACATTTAAAACAAAAAGAAAACCGAGAGTCAATTAAGTTTAGTCCATATATTAGACAGATGCAATGCCAATGTCCCTTGACTTTTTTTTCAAAGACACTTCAGTCATGATCAACTCAGATACTAAACTCAGAGTTCATAGGCAAGCAGTCCTTACCTTTCTAGATCTCCCCAAAATACATGGCGAATTTTCATCTTGACCTACTGAGCTTTCCATGAAGAGAAGATCGCTTTCTTGGCCTCATCTGTATTGTTTGCTATCTTGCCTCCAACAGTGGTTGATAACTGTATCAAGGTACTTAAATAAATGCCACTGTCTGCCCTGTTGTAGCAATTATAACTCCTCACATAAGATAAGGAATTGTTTTTTCTTTTTTTTTTTTAAGAGGCTGAGGGTGGGAGAATATGCGTGAATACAGATATGACTGCATATATTACTGCAATTTTTCCAACTCCTATGAAATCCAACACGCTCAGTGGAGAGCTGCAATGGCTAATAATTGCTGTCTGCAAATTGCAAATGCATATCCTTGATCAAATTAAATTGAAACTGCCCTCAGCCCACAGGACTACGCATCCAGTGTGCAAGCAATAAGAAAAGGCTTTCTAACATGGTCACTGAAATGATTTTGCAGTGGTTTCCCATGGACAGTGTCTAACATTTTGCTAATGGAAAAACAACATGCACATCTGAAACAGCTGGAAAGAAATATTTAAACAGCACATGCAGTTAATAAATCACTTGGTGTTTGCAGCAAGGGTGAAATATGGGGCAGGTCTGTGGTTCGGAAAGTAGCATAAAATTCTCTAGGGAAAATGTAGATTGGACTTTGTTTTAACCTTTCCTCAATTACAGATACAGTTTACTGATATGTGATGTCGGAGGTCCACTATAAGAGCCAAACATGTCTAACTGTTGTCAGAGAGACTATAAATTGGATTGTTACAATTATCTAGGATCCAGGAAGAATAATACTGTAGTAAATAAAGGTCCCTGGAGGTTTGTTGCAGGCTTGTAATGACTTAGTGCATGCCAGTGTCATCCCTACAGATGTGGCTGGATTGGAACATTTTAACATCTGTAGAAATTCGCCTTCAGCTTTCCCTGGAGAGGCTGTTGTTGTAGATCCTAGCCCTGACAGCGTCCCCCAGGAATTTAGGGTAGTGGTGATGAGAATTGGTTGAGAAAGTAGTTTTCCCATCTTAAAATCATACATAAAATACATGTCAGTCCCTAGCCAAGTTAGCGTGCAGCATTAACACATGCGTTATGAAGAACATCTTCAACAACAAGGCCATTTGGGAATACAGCTGCAGAGATTCAAAAGGAGACCCAGGTTTTAGTGGCAGTCACAACACTCATTTGTACCCTGTTCCATCACTAGAGATCTGTTTCTTTTGTGCAGAAAAGTGCTGCATACTGGCAGCTCGAAGCAGAAAATCAGTGAGGAGGTGGCATCTATTTACCTGTTCATGCCATATTAAAAGGTAGTGATTAAAAAACTGGACTTAGCACCTGTGGACGGCAGTTACAGGACAGCTTTCAGGCAGGCTAGGCTGTGACAAGATGGCAGCACCCTGGGGTGGTGGGAGGTGGGGCCCATGTGCCTAGGGGCTGTGGTGGAGACGTGGACACCCCTGCCAGCCAGCCAGAGGGTGTTCCAGAGATCACAGGGCACATGACAATGCTAAATGATGATGGGGGAGGCATCTAGGCCTGGAGCACAAGGCTCCTTCTTCCCCTCAGGGCTCTGCAGGCTGTCTGAAGGCAGATAAAGGACTCCCTGGGGAATTAAGATGGTGTTTCTTGAAATCAAAATCTGACTAAAACGTGTAGAGTAGTGGAGGGAACCATCTCCAGATACCTCTCTTTATAGAGTTGGCCAAAAAGCCTAGAACCCAATTGTTCATTGAAACTTTTCAAAAGGTAATTTCTTAACTTGGACTTTTCAGCTTTCTTCTTAGATTATGATACCTGACAATTGACAGGATTTTTTCAGAGTTTGCGGTTGGTGGGTGTAAACACCTCGTGTTCAGGTAGTCTTAAAAAAAAAAGACTTTTTCCTTACTGAAACTGAGATATGGGTGGAAGTTATTTGGGACATTGTTTATTTTTTAGCTGTCTAGCACTGTAACTTCTGTATCCACTTCTGTACATAGTCCATATTGTCTTCAAAAACTGCTCTTTGAAATTGGAAAATTAAGGGCGCATAAGTACTTAAAAAATTGTCAATTAATAATTACAATAAAACATATAGTTGTGTAGCGATTACAATGCTAGAAACAGCTCCAAAAGCCAATGTGTATCTTTTGCCACCATCAAAACCATGCCTAAGCAGTGAATACACCAGCGAAGTCAATGAGTTGTGCTGTGTTTCCTCTGAACCGCTGTTACATTACCTAGAGGAAGCAGAAGGTTTAAATAGATCCTTGGACACTAATTACATGGAGTACAGTAGAAATTTTGCCCTGATAATGTTCTCAGTAATTATCTTTTATGACATTATAAATCTGATTTTTTTTCAACTTTTATATCTGTGATTGTTCCTATGTGAAACTCTAGAGTTTATTTAAAATTAGCAGCGGTTTTATTAATGACACTCAACATTTTCAGTCGTAAGCACATAATGTAAATCCTTTAAAGTGCTTAATATGACACAACTTCTTGTTTAGATGTGTGTGGTGATAAATTAAAAAAAAAATAATGAAACATGCAGCAGAAGGAAAAAGCTGTGAAATTTTCAGGGTAGTGAAGAGACAGACTTGGCCAATATTGATGTGTATTACAGGTCATAATGAGACAATGAATAACCTTTGTGTTTCTGCAATTTTTTTCCTAAACCCTTAATTTTGTAAACTTTTTTTTTTCCAACAGCAGTTATTGGATTTTGTTTGAACATAGCGGGAACAAGAGTACCTATAGGCTATGTTGCACTGAATGTAATTTAAAGCAAACCAACCAACCTTCTATCACCTATCACAGTTGCAATAGGAGATGCTGTTTTGAGGGATGGAGGTCAAACGTGCAAACAGGCAAATGTTCAGGACGATGAATTTGCAACTAGCATTTCAGCTCGCTTTATCTGCTGGAATAATATGGTGGCCTATTTGTACAGCACTTGAGTATCTACCATATGGAATAATATGTTCAGTTCTGATTTGGAGCAGGGTGTATTTGAGGCAGAATCAGTACTGTGTAGCAGAGGCTGGTAGTGGGGTTTGCAGCAGTGCCCTACCGCTACCCATTGACAGGATTTTGCTAGCACTTGCCAAGCAGGACATCCAGCACTTGCAGGCAGTGCTGGCTCAGTTACACCCTTTTACTTCCCCTGCAGTCGAGCTCTGCATCCAGGATTAAATAATGTTTTCAGCATCTCATTGTATAATAACACGTGCAGTGAGTCCCCCCGAGACAGCACTTTCTGCCATGGGGCATGAGAATTGATCGTGCTGTGGGCACGTTCAGGATTTTGGGACGTGCAGTAGCTTAGCTGGAGCTGCTTTGCCGATGTGTACTTTTTGGAAATACAAGATAAACAGACTCTTTTAAAGGCCTGAAGGAAATCCTGAAGTTCTACCTAGACAAATTTGTCTGCTGCACCTAAATAACCATAGCTGTTTGTCTTGATCTAGGAGAAACTAGTTTAAGAGGAGTTAACAGTATTTTAATGTGGGGGTATTGTCACAATTGTCATACAGTAGAATGATTTCTGCAAGAACAAAATTCCTGTCTTTGTGACACGACTACATCCTAATCTGCAGGCATTTGTAACTAGCATTCATTCTGTTATACTTCGTTAGCCTAAAATTCCATATAATCCTGGAGTCTGAAAAATGAAAGAGTGCTCAAAACAGCATGTTTAACATGACTTTTGTAAAATGTTAGCTTAAAAATAAAGGCAGTCCTGTACATAGGATGTAATCAGAAAGCCTCCTTTTTTACATAAGGTGGTGCTTTTTCATTTCTGAACTATAGGAAAAGCTTCATTCTCTGACAGCCTATGTAAATGAAAACACTTACGAAATTTATTAAGAGAACTTTCATTGCCAGGACACTAGCCATATATTGCTTAGCCCAACTATTATATTTACTTCAATACTAAGCAGTTACTTTAGATGATTTATTTTATAGAAAGTTCTCTTCTTTAATAAAACGGTGCATGCAGGTTTCACCTTTGGCATCTCACAAGAGGATTCTGTTTCTGCCAGTGAAATACAACATTGTTGCTTTTAAAAGAAGCGTGGTGTGCAAGAGGTGATTTATGGTGACTGGCAAGGGAGTGTAGGCCCTGAAGAAATGCCGTGCAAATGATCTTTGCTGAGGAAGTTTGTGCAGGGTGAACCATCGATGTATTCCCACACACTGTCAACAATGGCTTGGTGAGGATCTGATGCTGATGCACCAACTGAAAATGAAGTGGCTAACAGGGTATGACAGTCTTGTCCCACTATTGTGACAGCTGTGGAAAAAAAGAAAATAGAGGAAATGACCAAGACAATAGCTGAGAAAAATGAAGAAATACTAAGAAAAATTATAAACGGTTTGAAAAACTGTTTGAAAAATTGTCCAGGATGGAGAAAGAATCCCACTCTTCCTCTGAATGGACCCACATCTCAGTCGTTTATTAAAAATGCCCTCCTATGAGGGCCAACTGAAGAGAAACAGAACCCGCTCCGATACTTCCTGTGGCTTTGCCTCTGCGACTATGGAGAGGACATGAGTAAATGGGATAAATAACCTAACATGGTCCTACAGGCACGAGTGGTTGAGTTGCAAGGTAAAGCAGACGGAAGAAAGAATTTTTGCAGGAGGATGGCTGCTCCAGTCCACGGAAAGCGGTTCTCCAATCTGGATGGGAACTCATCTGCTAGCTGTAGATGTTGTCCTCAACATTAGAGGTGCCCTGCCTCTAGCCAGGAGGAGGAGAGGGACCAACCGAGTTTATTGGACTGTGTGGATTCAATGGCCTGGCACATTAGAGCCACAGAAGTATAAAGCCACCTGACTGGGGTAGTGAGGTCCTTGAACATATAGTTCTTCACTATAGTAAAAATGAAAGTGATGTAGTTAAAAGCTCAGTTGAAAGTCTTTTAGTGAATGGAAGGTCACTCTAAAATCTGCAAAACAAAGTTAAAACAAATCAATTAGATTTCTACAGATACATCGCTGTTTCTATTGCTGCGTGATTTTAGTTGTCAGCAAAAAGAATAAATGCTTTTGGGACACCCAAATTCTACTTCCAATGCTAATATAAATCCACAATTTGTATTATTAGCCAGCTTCTTGCTGGCCTATAAATTTTATCAACTGTTTGGGTTTTTTTTATGATAGGAGAGCTATGCAGGGTATATGGGGGAAACCAGTAGTTTTAAATATATTAAATGGAAATGATCAATATATTATGGAAATATAAAATAATAATGCTAGAAGTGACAGTGAAATCTGTGGGAAGTTCTGAATAATAGTATATACGAATGTTTAAATATATTATGACAATCCCTCTTTAAAAATCAAACTGCAGCTCTAAATCATATTCTGATGGCTCTTATTATCTGGAATTAAGCTGAATTATGAACAGCCGTTGCCTGGGATGGGGATATAGATATATAGGAGTTTTTAATACTATCCTTTTTTAGCATTGGTCAGTGTTTGTCAAAAATTGCAGTCATACGTTGACAGAATTGACTTCTAACTGTTTTCAGAGATCTGGCAGAAATACCCTCCCATATTTCCTGTAGGTCAATGCAAATCCAAGGCATATATTTATGTCTCTGCATTGTGCTAAAACTCACTGGCTGAAATTTTAAAGCTTGCCTTAAGGATATGGATGCCCAGCTCTCATTAATTTTAATTCAATTAATTAATTTGGTTACTCATTTCCCATTAATTTACATTCATTTTAATGGGAATCAGGCATCCAAATCCCATAGGCAGGTCTAAAAATATCAGCCAGAATATAATGAATATCAAAGGAAAAGGAATTCCAGAGCAAGTTGGAACTTCTCAACTGTAAAAGTTCTGTTAAAGAGCCATTTAATTGCTTTGCATTGTCAGAAGTGATGATCTCTCAGAAAAAACAAACCTCGGACTTCCTCAAAAGTCAATCAACAATTTGAATTACATCTTAAGAAAGTAGTGTAAGCCTAATCATGAGTGCTCAGCGCTAAATTACAGCAGTTTGTTGCATCTGAAGGCAAAATAGCTATGCAGAAGTGGGAGCACTGACACACAGATTTCACTGGTGCGGTGTTGCAATATTATGCTTGTGTCACATAAAGAGTTCATGGGCCTGTGATGTTGTTGCAGCATCCACATTAGATGGCAATAACTGAATAGACCAGCCCTGGCAACCTCAGGGTAAGCCTGGCAATACAGAGGGATCCGGTGGGTTTCTTTGTGCTCACAGCGTATGCAGGGGGTGCGAGATTGCCGGAACGATGGGCACCACCACCCCAATAAGGAGAGATGCAACAGAGATAAGCCTGCTCCATCAGATAGCACATGTGCCTCTTTCAAGCATTTGGTCAGGTTCTTCTGATGGTACTCAACCAGATCTTTGGGGGGCTTTTATTATTTCGCTTTGTGCGGGGGGTTTTTTCCTCTTGTAACATGTGCTTGTGGCTGTTGTCCCTGAGAAGTGTCTAATTTACATTTTCATTCATTTTCCTTCCTAGCCATATTCTTAAATATCCTGCACATCTGCTTTTTCCTTTAAAATTTAGAGGTGAACTCGCTTAATCTATTAACAACTTTCTTGGATAAGAAAAATAATAAGAAAATAGGTTTTTCAGCACCTTTCATCCAACTCCATTTTTATTTCACGGAAGTTTCATATACTGGAATTCTAAACAGTCTGTTTCTTTCTGCTGTTGTATCTAATGTATTTCATAAGCTAAACATTGATAAATCATTATCAACTATAAATTTGGTGGCCAGGTCAACAAGAGCTATTATTAATACTCTGAATTTCTTTTTTTTTTTTTTTTATGTTTGTGGAAAGCATGTTTCCTTTTTCTTTTTAATTATCAGATTGCAGGCACTTTTGTTTACAATAGAACTATACTGGATAAATTAAATTTCTCAATTGACAATTGAAAAAGAAGAGCAGTTTAAATTGCAAAATAAGCAAGTCAAACCTCCCTTAATTAATTTTATCATTACTTAAAAAAAAAAAATGCAGTTTAGCTGCACAGGGGAAAATGTCTCTTAATCATGCTACATTTAATTGGAACAAATAATTATAGTGAAATATTAATCATTATGCACTGAAGCCCCATTTAAAATGTAATCAGTCTGAATTGAAGACAGACTGCTTCCTGCATTAATTTGAACTATAACCTTACTAAGGTTTGTTTGCTATTAATATATGTAGAGTATTTGTGTCTGTTCTAAAACTGTAGATAGCTTCAATATAAAATACCATATAAGTAAGCTATTGTTTGTGAAAATTGCTACTATGGGAGCCTGAACACATCCTGGGAGAAACATTAGGATGGAGTTTTCGAAGCCCTTGGTATGTGCTGTCAGTCTCCATTGTCAAGTTTAGTCCCATGGGTGTTTTTTACTGTTGACTGCAATGAAAGCAGAGTTTTTCAGTGCCAAGAGCTTCTAAACAATCACTCTCAGGGACTGGAAGGGAAAAAAAAAGTAAGAATCATGATTGCATCGATCAGTTTCTATCTAAATGTCCTCTGTTTTTAAATTTAAATGAAGATGGATTTGTTGTTCTGGATGGCTTAGACATCTATTAATTATACATGCACATAATATTTAATTATCTTAAGTAAGTATGGCAATTTTCTTGAATTAGAGATGAATTATTCCGTTTAGATTCCAGAAATTGGACTTTATAATGTTTGTCAGTTCATAATTAGCTTTGAATTGCTAGCTGTGGTGTGGGTATTAGGAAGTTTTTAATGCTTGGAAATCCTACAAGTTTAGGAGCCCCTTGTGGTACAGATATCCTACTCCTGGATGCCCATGTGAAGTCTGAGTATATGAAGATAATTCGTAACCTCTTCCAAGCTCCTCATTGCCTCAGCTTGGGGCCTTTCAGGCTGGGAGTCTGAAGCATTCATTCTCTGGGTTCTTATTTAATAAAATTAGAAATGTTCAAATGCAATAGGCCCAAAGCAAGTGCATGTGTTGTAAATATGAACTACAGACAGTAGACTTTCATCTGAGCATAACACCCATCTCCTTTTATTTTAAGATGCAAGGAAATGCCAGTGGAAATTGCCTATATGTTTACATAAATATACCAACATTGTCTAGGAGCTAACAGTTTCTCAGGACTCTTACAGTTTAACACCTGTATGAGGTCAAATTCATAGATGATATTGGTATCTGTACATCCACTGATAGCACCAAAACACTCTGAAATACATATGTGTGTCTTTAACTATGGCCATGATACAATGCCTGCTGAAATCTGAGCCTAAACCGATATAAACTGCTAACTTTGGAGAAATGAACAACTTAATAAGCTTCTCCAGTTTGTCATTGCATGGGAATAAATAAGCACACTGTTCAGTTTGCTTGTAAAGTGCGCCCAGGAATAAGGTGGTCCCACTTGGTTGTGCCAATGAAGGGGCATTTTTTTGAATATGTACCTCTGTGCAATAATGGGAGAAGGGGAAGTGAGACAAGGGAGAAGGGGAGAGAGACCTGCTCCAGGAATTTGCTGTTACCTGAGTTCTCTATTTTTGGCGAGCAATCAGAGCACTGGATAATTTCCTCCCCTAAAGTAGCACTGTAACCATACAAATGCTGTGCAATATTTCCCTACTAAGGAAAACACTTTAGAGGTCCAAGGTTTTCCATGTGGCTCAATATAAACGGTTAGCCGAGCACGTATCATCTCTGCAATCAGAGTGAGAGGGCTTTGCTCACTTTTCCTGCTCCTTAACGTTCCAAATGCCTTCCAGTGTTTGCCTTTCCTATGGAGAGCTCTGGCTAAACGTCTCTGCATGGGCATTGTCAGTTTGCAGTCAAGGTGCGAGTGGAAAAATGCACGAGGGGGAGAAGGAGTGGAAAGTGAGAAAGCCCATCAAAGCTATTTTCTGAGACAGCTTTGGGGTTCAGGCTTTTTGTCACCTACCTTTGGCAGGAGTCAGACATTGCTGAATGGATAAAAGGGGAGAGAAGAAAAAAGCAAGACCAAGGCAATTTAAGATACTATCGAGTGCTGGATATCATTGAAAGGACATGTTTAGTTTAAGCGACGGTTCTATGGAGTGTATTAACCTTTCTATCCTCCCTTACCTCCACGCTGAGCAATAACTGTCTTTTCTTGTTTTTTTAAAAAAATATCTTGCCAACTTTACTGCACCATTTTTAATCTTCTATTTGAAAGAGATGTTTCCCAGAAGTTATCTGATTGGAATCATGCTAATCCACCTGCCCTGTACCCCAGTAAAGAAGGTAAATATAGATTGTAAATGGGATTAATATGAAAGAAGCAGGGAGGTGGGAGAATGGCAAGGCAGCAGCAGGAGTCAGCTTGGCTGGCCACAGAATGGATGAAAATTGTGTAGTTAGCGGGCCAAAATGAGTTTGAAGGATCCTGTGGGTATGTGGGTCAAATATTCTGCCAGTGTTAATGTCACAGGTGTGCTGACTTTGATAAATCTGTGCCCATTTATTTCAGCAGGAAAGTTAGTAATGCTTTCTAGCGCTATTTAATTATACCTGGTACCTTAGGTCCCTGTCCATGCACAGGAATGACCTGTGTGTTATATTCTCTTCTTTTCTTGTCTGGTCTCTGACCTGATATTTGTAATGTCTCCTGAAATACTTGCTGGCTCTATCTAGTGAGTTTGGCATCTGTGGCTTGGGCATGACCAAAAAATCCCACTCTCATTCAGTATTTGAGTAACAGAGTTCTAGTTAGGATAAACTGTGCTTTCAAATGAATTTTTATGTCCTTTTTTTTTATTACTAGCATTTTCCATTTAACTTTTCAGTTAAGCTGTAAAAAAGAGAAAACAAAACCCCTTCATATGCTGAAGTTTGATAAAACATTTTTTGCCGCAAAAATGCTGTGTTGACATGCAGAAAGGCTATAGTCCTGACATAATATTGGTATTGTGCTAATAGCGTCAGAAGCTGATAGGTGTTCTCATCTATTTCATATGCATAATGCATCAGTGCACAACATTACAGTGTGTATCAACACATATTA
Organism: Alca torda; assembly: GCA_008658365.1. Classification (NCBI taxonomy): domain Eukaryota; kingdom Metazoa; phylum Chordata; class Aves; order Charadriiformes; family Alcidae; genus Alca; species Alca torda. The sequence goes on along the minus strand of CM018087.1, from coordinate 6,509,215 downwards.
GAGTTAGGTAATTAATTAGAGTCAACCCAGACTCCTCCATCAGCAAATGTCCAGGACATTGCTTAAAAACAGCACTATACATTTTCTTCATGGCTTTCAGTACAAAGCCAAGGCTATCTGGAGCCAGAAATAGTATATTTGGTAGCATTAATAGTATTTAATAGTACTATCTGTATTTTTCTTTCATGAATCTGTCCAGTTGCTTATGAACTTTAAACATCTACAACATCCTTGGTCAAGTATTTGTATTGACATTAATACCTACTGTGAGGCCTCTTCTGTGACGTCTGAGTGGGTCAGATGTTTGAATGAATTTAGAGAATAGCACTTGGATCACTGAATCTCATGTGGCTTGGAGGTTTGACAGTGTTAGGGTATGACCCCAGAGCAGTTCTTCCCACAGGGATGACTTACAGGTCCAGCAGTAAGTACTTTTGTGTGTTACAACAGTTACAAGCAACAATTGTAGTTGTTTCCAGTATTTAAATTAATCAATGCTATACATATTGATCTTAATAGCTATCCCTTTTCAGTGTTAAAAAGTGAAAAAGAAGCTGGAAAAATCTATGTATAAATAACTAAATCATTATGTTTGAGATTATAATATGGGTGGTACGTTGAAATTAGTTCATCCAGATGGCATCAGAAATCACAGGCTGGAAGAATTTAATGCATGTTAAGAATTCATGTAATAGTTTCAAATAGGGGTCTGGATAAAAATGGCTTGATATATTTTGGAGCAGCTACAGTTCCCTCTGACTTTGTGTAATAGCTAAGTTCAGGCACTTCACTTCTGGAACTGTGGTCCATGAGAATTTTTTAATAGGCTCCACCACAGAGTCCTTTCTATATGACGAATAGGGCTGCAAGACCTCAGCTAGTTTGCAGAAAAGCCACAGATGAAAAACACTGACAGCCACTGCCCAAAAAAGAACAAGCTGTATAATTTACTGTGGGTCACCAATTTTGAATGTTGTAAAGTTATATCCAAAGCTGTCACCTTCATAGATTGAGTGACCTCTTGCGATAGTAAAGGTTATGAAACAAAGAAACATATCTTACAACTTATTAATCTTTAGACAAACGGTCAGAAGGATTTCTGACTGCTATTTGCAGGTACCAAAAAGTATGAGACAAAACGCTTCTGTGAAAGTTTGAGGGGAAAATAAATCAGCATTTTGGAAAAGCAGACTGCATCTTCTTTCTGGGATGGAGTGACTTTGATCTTTAAATACTTACAAATGAATCCAAATAGAGTTTCGGGTTTTCTGAAGTTTGTGTAAATGATTTGCATTTCAAAAGGCCCTGCAGTAAATGCCAGTTAAATTCCCGAAAGTCTTCTAAGAAGATGATTAACTTGAGAAATCCTTTGTTAATAATTAGTGGTACTGACTCCTGGGTGAAACAACATATGTGGGGAAAAAATAATTCATGTATCATAATGCACTGGATTCTGGACTTTGAAATCAGTTTCTTTTTTAAATCACAATTAAGTGTGTGACGGACCATTAGCATTTACATTTGAGTTCATAGGAATGTAAAGAAAGCATATAAAGACTGTTTAACAGCATTATAGAAATGTAGTTTGCTTTTCTGTGAGCTCTGTAGAGCCAGATGAATTGATAAGCAATATAATTTTTTTATACCATCAATATACTATGGTTCAATATTCTTCTTAAACACCACAAAACAAGACTGAAACCTCTGTTTCTGTCCAAGATCACCATGTAAATGTAAGCAAAGAACCATCAAATAGGTAGATATGGCTTGACTACATGAAGCAGCATTTCTGTAGAACACAGTGGGTATTTAAAAAGTAAAAAGTAAATAAAGGCAAAGCAAAGTTAACCACCATCCAGTATTACTGAGGCCAAAGGTGTATCGGTCCTTTCCACACGGCAAGAGCTTCCCTAGTTTGAGCTGCAGGATTATGCAGATGGGCGGAGACTGCTGAAAGCCATCCAGACCACTTCCCTCATTCAAAGCAGCTCTAGTTCCAGGGGTTTGCTCAATGCCTTTTCTGGCAAAGTTATGGATATCTGCAAGGGTGGAGATTTCACATCCTCACTGGGCAACCTGTGGCAGTGTTTGAACACTCACATGGTGGGGAAAAGAAATAAAAATCCTTATATTTGGTTATTTTCCTGTGCTGTAACTTGTCTGTGTTGCCTCTTATCCCAGCACTGTGGAAATCTGAGGAGAGTCTGGCTCTGTCTTCACGAACCTTTCCATTAGGTAGTTGAAAACAGAGGTAAGATCTGCTGCTGAAGCCTTCCCTCCAGGCTGAACTTGTTGTCTCAGCCTCTCCTTATGTGCGCCCTACTCATCTGGGTGGCATTTCAGAGCCCTGAGTGCACCAAGGCCTTCAGCTGCGTTCCTGAAGGAAGCAGGGACCTCCGCACACTACTTGAAAGCTGTGTTTAAGCTCAGCCCCTCAGCCCCAGCACTTGGCTGAGCAACGTTGTGGGTATGTGTGTTAACAAAGTGGATCGGGACCGCGGCAAAGGCAGGCTGGGTCTTGTGTCTCATTTCTTCTTTTATCAAACTGCCTGAGGTATCAACACAAGATGTTAATACTTTAGTTGATGTGAATCATTATGACATCTCTAAAATCACTTTTGTGCTATTTATTGTTATTTCAGCTGAGGTTCTGATCCATCTTTCATTCCCCACTAGAGCAGATGCAGCTCCAGGCCAAACTGTGTCACATGTACCCTCACTGCTTGATGAAAACGGGGGGAAAAAAACCCCTGTTTTTCTCATTTTTTCACATTGCCTTCCTTTCACGTAGCAACACTTCTCCATTGCTCTGAAAGAGCATTGGAGAAAGATATTTTTATTCTGGATTAGGCACGTAATAGTTAATCATTGAAATAATAAATGGCCATCTCACACGGATTAGCATATGCACCACGGATCTGTAATGCCTTAGAGGGAAAAAGAAGGCTGCATATGTGAAGTTGGACAGACCACTCAAGGGTTTTCAAGAGGTGAACTTATTTATCCATCTTTTCTATACCAGGATCAACTCTGTCTATTCTGGCAGAAGGCTATGTTTCTGGAATGGGAGGCAAATCCTAGGTCTTCTTTTGCTGCTGGAGGGGAAAAAAAATAATAAAAAATACCAAGAGCTGATATTTCACCAAATTTTCAAAGCAAATTTCCTCTACAAAACAACCTCTGAAAGACTGTTTTGGTGTCATTGATGTTCATGACAACCATGTTGGAGGTTGGGTGCGTGATTCCTAATAGCAGGAGCTATAGACTGTCTTTTAAATACAAAATGGAAAAGTTGCCTCAGGAAACTGCCAACTAAACATCTTGCACCTATTTTTCCTAGAGGTATCGGGCACCACTGAAATCTTTCATCAGTAGTTGTCTCTTCCCTCACTCCTCTAAAATGCAATATTGGCGCTCCTTTTGTCTCAATGCTTTTGTGCCTTCTTCCAAAAAGTCCTGCTTTCTCATTTGTGATGTGAGATAAATTACTGGATCTGCTGTGTACCACAACCCAGAATTTCTGAAAGGTGAGTAAGCAGCAGTGTCCTTAAGCTAGAGTGTTTTGTTCCTTCTCACAGCTGACTCTAAGTCACGTAATTTAGAAGAAAGCTGAGGAAATAGCTTTATGTTGTGTAACTTCTATTACCTGGTCATTAATATGCATAAATACCTTATGCAGGTGCAACTGATACAATTGTAAATTCCATCCCTCATTTCCTCATTGAGCTCCCCTTTCTTCCACATTCTCCTCCTTACCATAGCCTTTTGTTTCCCCCCTACTCTCCCATGTCTCAGGGACTTATATGTTCATGGTCATAAATGAACTAGATGGTTGGACTTGGTGATCTCTGAAGATCATCTAAATGATCTAAAACGATATTTAAAAGGTCCCTTCTAACCAAAATCGTTCATGATTCTGTGATTCCTGTATCCATGCTAGATCAGACACTTCTTTCTCCCTTATCCTTACGCTAATGTCTTTTTTTTCTGAACTCCAGAATTGTTATGATTTTCTTTTTGAGTGAGAGTTGAATGAGGAAGACTTGCTTGGCCTCCTATGGACATGATGGCTTTTGTAGTCAAGTAAATACTGCATAATTTATCTTCTAGTGCTGCAGGCTTTATCATCAGCGGTGCTTTATTGCAGGAAACCGCTATCAGAAGGGCTGTCGGACTCCCAAGTCTTACATTTTTTCCCTCTTAAACTTGACGCAATCCTTGGTTTTGTGCTTATAGTAAAATGTTTTTTTCTGAAATGGCAGAGGATATTTTACACAAGGAACTTTTATCACTGGGAAACCATCCAAAAATCTAAGTAAAACACTTATTTGGGCATATTAAAAAAAAAGCACGAATAAAAAAAAGCTTAGGCTTTCAATTATATTTAAATGACATAGTCTAAGTTGGCTGTACCCATTGTTCAGCCCCACTACTGTAATGCGCAATAAATAGCTTTTAAAGAGAACATACTCCTAACCTCGCTTGCCTGTAATGTATTGTCTCCCTGTAACAAATAGAAAAAAATGCAGACCCTCTAGCCTTATTTTCTGCTTAGTGCTGAAGGAAATTTTCCATTTACAGGGTTTTTAAGCTTAGCTTTTTCTATGAGGTTTCCTCAAAAATACATTTGTTGTGCCAAGCTGGAAAGCTTGCTTATTGTTCCAAGATAAGCAAATAAGTGTTAAGTATGAAGAAGTAAATCTTCTGATATGTTTTCTGCCTTCCTGCTCATTATTTTGAAACTGCTGAAGTTATTGACATTGTAAATTTTTCTTCATTTCTGATGTTTGCTGATTTGTTCTGATGTTTGCTGGTTTATTTCCTGTTATATTTAAGACTTTTTCAAATTCAGTGGTTTGCATTTTGAGTGCCTGGTTTCCATTGAAGTAAAGGGAGTAAGATGACCGATCCCTTGAGTGTCAAGAAAAAATAACGGTTGTATGCTTGGCCCTGTATCCGCTGAGAACAGTAGTCAGTTTTGGACACCTCTATATAAGAAGAACATCAAACTACTAGAGTGTGTCCAGAGGAGGGGGACCAAGATGGTGAAAGGTCTGAAGGGCAAGACTTATGAGGAGCGGCTGAGGTGGCTTGGTTGGTTCAGTTTGGAGAAGAGAAGGCTGAGGGCTGACCTTATTGCAGTTGATAACTTCCTCAAGGCGGGCAGCGGAGGGGGAGGTGCTGATATGTCTCTGGTGACCAGCTATAAGACACAAGGGAATGAAGCTGCACCAGAGGAAGTTCAGGTTGGACATTAGGAAAAGGTTCTTCACTGAGAGGGTGTTCGGTCACTGGAACAGGCTCCCCAGGGGAGCAGTCATGGCATCAAGCCTGTTCAAGGAGCATCTGTACGATGCTCTTAGTCATATGGTTTAGCTTTAGGTAGTCCTGCGAGGAGCAGGACTTGCTTATCTTTATGGGTCCCTTCCAACTTGAGATATTCTATGATTTTTCCTCTCCCCTTCTTCTCCGTGACTTTTACAACTAATGAGTGATTATGGTGATGGGAAGTGAAATTATCATTCTTACATTGACACTGACTCAACATTCTTTTTTTTCTGGTCAGCACTCCCTGCAGTACACCCAGGTTGTGCCACCAAGGGCATCGGACTGCCAGCTGTCCCCAAGACTTCATCTGCTCCTCACCCACCTTTCCAGGTGACTTCTCATGTGAGTGCTTTTCTTTTTGTTTGAAAGGCTACAACATATCCACAGTACCTGTCTTTTAACTTTATCCTCTCTTCATACTAGCAGCTGCTGGCTATGCAGGCAGGAGGCTATCCCAGTCTCATTAGCAAAGGCAAAGTAGGCAATTTTAGCTAGTGCGGCATTTGCTGAATCAATGCATGGAGCATATCCAACTACAGTGCTTTATGCCTTTAAGACTAGCTGGATACCCACGTACAGACCTTGACATTTTCCCAAGTTTGGGGGTTTTTTTGTGTATGCATGTCTGTATCTGCAAAAATATTTTGTGTTTTCAGGTCAAAATTCAAAATACTGAATAATAAAATACTAGCAAGAATTTTATTAACTAATCCAAAGTTGGTATAAGCCTAGATGGCTGGAAACATGCAGAGCTTACCCATGAATTTTTTTTGCAAGAGAGTTTAAGCTTTTATTAGTTTTCTGTTATTTAAAGTTGCAGTTCTCTAAGTCTGGGTTAGAGTTTAGGCTTAAATGCACATTTCCTCAAGGTGTTATTTTTTCCTAAGTCATTATCACAACTATTGGTCAGGTGAACAAAGAAAAAGTCTTGAATTTTCACTTCACATGTGGTAGCTCAAGGAAATAAACTCTTTCTGGTTTTGAGGTGATACAGACTCCTCCACTCAGCATGGTTAAAGCAATAAGTAGATATAATTTCCTGAGAACTAAGCAGGGAATCAGTTGGGCAACTTTTTAGGGGTAAGAAAAAAATCTTTTTTTATGGGGGGGGGTGAGAGAGGGAATGGGTTACATCATTTTATTCTGAAGTTACATAGAGTTGACTGAGGTCTTGATGCACCTTAATGGATAAGTGTTTTTTTTCAATTGCTTGCTTTGTCAAAAAGGTCTCTTCTTTCTTTCCATTTCACTAAGAGTCCTATCCCAGTATGATCATTTATTTTAAAGTGTAGGACTAGAAAAAGCCCAGCTATCAATTTGCTACTGTCATTTACAGTACAAAAGAACAGAATCCAACAGAAAACTTGTGACCCTCATGCTTCTCCACACGACAGCAGAAAAGGTTCAGTGAAACATTCAAGCTTATTGAATACAGTTCTAACACAATAAAGACAAGCAGCTGTCATGAATATGAGGGTAAATGCTTTTACATTTTGTTAGCAGTTATCTGGGAAATAAAACTTTAGATTTGACTTTACGGCATTCACTTTGAATGACTTTGAATTGACACTGAAACACCAACTGTCCAATCTTTTTTTATTATCACACTTGGGATATGATTTTACATGTGCTCTGTAAAGAAAAAAAGAGGAAAAAACAAATTGGAAGAGGGATTGCTACAGATTATGAAACAACCCACTGCTGATTTCAGCATCGATCCCCAGGAAACTGACAGACCTGTCTCCTTATCTCTACCAGTACTAACCCAGATGGGTTGCTCTTTTACAGCTTTCATATGAAAACAGTGTCTTTCTTTGTAAATCCTCCACTAAGCAGGTCACCTTGTCCTAGAAGGAGATCAGGTTAGTGAAGCAGGTACTGCCTTTCATACACCCAGGCTGACGGCACCTGAGATATAACTACACTAGACACAAAATAAAAGTGAGTGTCCAGAGGAGAAAAAGGATAGGTCTGAAGGTGTCGGAAATGAGGACAGAAAGACTGGAGTCAGGAGAACTGAGCAAAGAATATGCAGAAAGTGAGGATATGAGAGAAGTTGCAGACAGCTGATGAGTCAATTGGTAGAAGGGTACTGCACCATGATAATGAGTTGGGGGGAAAACCCCACTTATCACCAGCCTCATTAACTGTGAAGGTTATGCAGTGACTATCACTGAAAGATTTGCTCAGCTGGAAGTAGAAAAACAGGCAGACTCTCATGACAAGAAAGTAGAAAAAGGGACAATCTTGGACTTTTTAATGCCTTCAACAGACTTCATTGGGGGAGAGAGAGACAGGGACAGCAGAAGCTGGAGAGAGCAGGCAGTCCTTTTATGAGGATGTCTACGGCACAGTGATTTTAGCTCATATGGCCATACCCAGGCTAACTTTAAGCCAGCCTAGTCAGGTAGAGCCTGCTGATGAAGGATTATAGTAATGCACAGCTAAATGCAAGCTATCATTAGTAAAGGGTCCTGCTAGGGTAGTGGAAATGGCCTAGTAGGCATGTTAACAAATCATAGATGGCTGTGTAATGTTGTTGTGTCTTCCCACACACCTAGCAGCAGCATAAAGTAATAAATGACCCACTAAAGTAATGAAGAAAGAGGAAGAAAAACTGATCTTCCAAAGTAATTACACAGTATACGTGGAGAGGCTTTCTAAGGCATGATGGGTGGGCAGGTGCCCAAGTCTGTTAAAGATTAATGACATGTAGGCGCTTATGTCCCCAAGATGTCTTGAAAATCAGCCCCACAGTTACAGACTTTCTCCCTTTATTCTCATTATAAAACCAATCCAAAATGGGACATGAAACCTCAGAGTACACAGGTCTCTGCATATAAATGATATAAATGGGAATGAATATCAGACTAATTTGCAAGACAGGGAAACTATAAAATGAACATTTTTCTCTTTTTTAACGTCTTCATTTCAGGACCATATAATTGGATAATGTAGAGCTTTTGAATCATATATCTTAGCTTCATGAAGTATCTCAAATGAGCACATTGTCCCCTAATGAATGTTAGAACTTCCTGAAAAGGAGCAGCAGCTAGAATTTCAAACTGAAAAGTCATTACATCACATCCAGTTATTTATGTGACCTTCTTCCTAGTAACACAATAGTTTTGCATGTCTGAGATTAAATTTCATGATAGTCCTTTCATCTGGCCAAAAGGGACTATCAACATTGGGATACTTAATTTTTGGATCACCTACTGGGTTCCAGAGGCTCTGAGACTCTTGATTTTCAGAAAAATCCAGGCACTTCCCCTACAAAAAACCTTGTTCTTTAAGGTAACCTACCTTAAACTCCCCAAGAAATGGAAGGCAGCCCAAATCACTTTTTTTGGGGGAGCCAAAATATCTCTGCACTCAATTTTAAAACCAGAGTCCTCTAATCACATCTGAGCATAGCAGGCATCCTTTCTTTATTAGTGCAGGAAAAAATCCATCCACTTCTTGATGAGCTTTATGCAACTCTCTATCTTGCTTTTAGATGACTGAGCACAGTCAATTATAGCTGGCACATATACTGCAGATTTTCATCTGTATCGCCAACTGTGCTCCTTAATTTGTTTTCTCCTTTTTGGTGGCATTACTTCTAGGTTCTGAAAACAGTTAGTTTCATCTGAGACAGGGCAAGAAGGAAGTACTGAGGCCCAAGGTTTTAAACCATGCATAAAGTATCGTACTTAGATATATTTCACCTGTGTGTAGTGACCAGTGAGCTCATCTAGGTGAGATAAACGTGTCTTGATGTAAGAGAGACTGGGTGCACATCACTGAGTGATGAATTTTGTTCCTTTTGGATTAAACTAAACTGACGGAGACACTCTGAAATGTTCCAGCCCTTAACGGGTACTTGATATACAGAACTAGAGCAAAGGTGTCCCAAGATAAAACTCCCTGAAATGCATCTGTTGTGGACCTTGAGTCTTCATCACCAGCTGGTGATTTACGTATGGGCTAATTTAGACATAGGCAGAAAGGTGAAAGCACAGTGCAGGGATTCGGAATGAGGAACTGTCCTTTTTTAACATGGGCCCTTCACCATGGGTTGTGTTGGAAAGCTTGTGTACCGAGGTCTACCTTAGAACATGCTTTTTCCTTTTAATAACACCTGTAAATCATTAGCAAGGCAGTAGGCTGCATGGGCACAAATTGGAGGATTTCTCCTAAAGTGTACCCTAAAATGTTTGCAGGAGATCTTGTATGAAATGCTGCTAAGTACTTCTGGAGCTGTCTGTTTTTTTTCATTTAAACTCTTATTGCAGTCAATGATAGCATAAATAGCCTTATATTACTATTAAACTCTGGAGGGGGAAAAAAAGGTGTTACTATGTAACCTGCTTAATGTTTATAAAAAAGAAAAACTGTTGTTCACTCTTTAATTGGTAAGTGTTTATTTATAAAATATAAAGTTGGTTTGGTTGGTTTGGTTTAAAGGACATATGCTAATGTGTCTATTAAAATATGTATTAAGAACAAAATATCAACTTACTTTATCTTTTTTCTCATAAGAAATAGTGTCTCTAACTATATGTTAGTCTGCTCTAACTGTATGTTACAGGCCTCAAAATTGCCTGGAAAGAACGTATTTATGGTTCCAAAGTGAGTTTAGTGAATGTTTTTCTCTGCAAGTTTAAGTCTCTCTCTCTGTCTGCATGTATTACAGTCCTCAGTTGTTGCACACTAACACATTTTTCCTCTCACAAGCCTTTTTTTTTTTTTCTTCACCCAGAACTATGAGTAGAATTCTCTATTTCATTTGTTTAAATTGTTTAGATAGAATTGAAAGTCCTGAGTGGTATAGGCAGATGAGTGATTGGCACGGTGGTTTCGCAATATGTATATTGGGCAGCAAGCCAGGCACAAGCTGTGCTGAGAAAAAAAAAATAAAGGAGGAACAGAAACATTTAGAAATTCGTGAGTTCCCCAAATCAGAAAAAGATATTCATGGCCCACCCTCCTGCCAGACTTCAAATCGTCAGAGTAAATATCTAGGCATTTTGAGTCTTTAAAATGAACTGAAAGAATACTAGAAAGCTGATGAGATCAGAGTTCTGCAGTCACCCTTGCAGTAAGAGGCCTTATTTATCACTAAGGTGCTCTCAGTCTCAGATCACTGCCAACCTGGAAAGTTGAATGCTCTGCAGGGACACAGAGAGAAGAAGAGGAGATATTTCTCTTTAAAACAGACCTACCTCAGACATTTCTACCTTGGAAAGGATTTCATTAAGCTTGCCAGTTGACTAAACAAAAGGTAAAGATTGTCAAATTGTATCTTGAAGCGAAGCCTTCTGATGTCTTCGATTTCCTGATGGTAGACAAACGACATTTCCCTCCTATTTTCCAGCTTTCAGTTCCTACCAATGAATACTGCATCACACTGCCAGCATTCATCCATGATATCACCTGTTGTTTCTACATGTTTCATGGGCGTTCTCAGCCTCATGAAAATATTTGCCAGGGTTGTTAAGTGTTTTGTTGTCCAGAGAAGCTGTGGCTGCCCCTTCCCTGGAGGTGTTCAAGGCCAGGCTGGATGGGGCTTTGAGCAGCCTGGTCTGGTGGGAGGTGTCCCTGCCCAGGGCAGGGGGGTGGAACAGGATGATCTTTAAGGTCCCTTCCAACCCGAACCATTCTATGATTCTATAATTCTTAGTAACACGTTTGGCCAATACACTAACAGTTGGCATTTAGGACTACTCATGGTTAGTGACTAAAACGGGAAAGTAGAACACTTTAGCAAAGAAGAAAGAACAGGATACCAGCTGGTTGTACCAAATGTCATGAAAATGTGATTAAATGCTTGGAAGAAAGGACGAGCATATATAATTCATTGCCTTTTGCAGAAAAAGTGAAATTACCTAATTTTCTGGACGTGGCTCAAGTCTTACGTGTTTGAGTTTTTTTTGAAGTCTGGATTCTACCAAGCTTTCCATATGCCTCTAAGCAAATGCTTTAACAATTCTCGCGTATCTGTAAAATCAAAAGATTTACAGGAGCTTTCAGTGGCCTAACTCATAGTAACTTTGGGAAGCGCTGTGCTTTAAAATTACTGTTACTTTGAAAGGGAAATTAAAATTGTAACTGTTCTTCAGTGGCAATTTGTGACAGGAATGATCTGTCACAGTGGGCAAGGAGGCACAACTGTAGAAGGGGTTAAACTGGCTGGAAGCAGGAATGCCAGAGACAGGACTCCCTGCAAGGGAGTGAAGTTTCCCTTGGTGATAAGGAACAGCCACAGCATTGTCTCCTGTAGCCATTATTTACTCAGTACTTAATATATAGCTACTGTGATTTATTTCGATGAAATCGTACAGTGCTTAATGTCCCATTTTATTTTGAGCTGATTTATAATCACAGGCAGCCCAGATCAGATTTGGTCCTTATTAATGGAGTGGGTTGAATTTGGTCACCTATAGTTTCTGCAGCCTTTTTGTCAAAGCTGAGGCAGTTGCGATTCTCTTATTGCTTGTGTTCATTTGAATATCCACACATATTTTGAGGCAGATTTTTACTGTGAATTCTGAAAATTGTTATTATTTGAAGGAGGCTAGAAGTACTTCTCTAGCTTGTCTGCAGGGTGTTAATGTATGATGCACATATATGATGCACTCCAGAGGAACAACAGGTCCACTTGCTTTTACTTCAGGAGGTGCTGTCTGAGCTGGTTGATAGCTGATCCATCATTTAAACTGATGATGGACTGTGAAAATAACTTAGACTATGTTATTATACAGAAGGAGAAATGAATGGCATATTTTGGTCTCACTGCGATATACTCATGGCAAACACACAAGCAAATAGTCTGCAATTCCAGGAGTAGTGGTTCATCCTGAAAGAATAAAACAGTCCCTGGCAATGTTTCCCTGGTGATGAGGTGGAATTGAACCTGTCTCACCAAGTCAAGAATTTTATGTCCAGTAGGTCACTTTGCAGCCACAAAAATACACAAGCTCACATTACACAGTAGTGCATGAGAAGAGCATGGAAGTTTAGCCTTTCACTGGTAACACGGAACCAATCCAATGAGCATCCAAGCTGCAGTTCTGGGTAGCCAAAATCAGGTCCTGACAAGAGTGATACCACATTTTAACTGGTGTTGGGGAAAAAAAATATTAAAAATTGGGCTCTAAAACCTTGAGGCACATTAGAAGATGTAACAGTAAGTGTTGCATTGCAGATGAGACTTTGAGGTGGATTTCTCATCAAATTACCCACTTGTTTTTGCTTCAGGATTTCCTGTTGAGCACATGAACTTCGTTATTTTTCAAGTGGGTTATCTGGCCTGCCTCACTTGTAAGCAACAAGCTGGTAGAATTTCCAGCACACTAAAAGGCAGATTTTCACCTTTTACCAGACTATTTTTCAGGCTCCTGGTTTACACTACATTAGGAAATGAAACGGACTTCACTCTGCAAAGAAGTCTCTTTAAGTTCCGGTATGGAACTATGAGTCCTCTGAAGCTGTATGCTCTGTTATACTTCCATGCAGGGGCTGGTCATAATTTAGTTTAAGTTTTGCAAGTGATGCTTGTTATTCTGAAAAACTTTTATTACTGCTGCCACTTAACATGCAGTATTTGAGGACCATTTTGTATGTCCCTAAAAAGAGCATCCAACTTTCTATTTGTTTGGCATGCAGCTCACCTTTGCAGACCTATTTTTCCCCTTTTCAAAGAGTATGCAATGAGAAGGTTGACTTGCTTGGTTGCATTTACTGTGACTCTACTTCAGGCTCAGAAATACTTAACTTGAATGTTTCTGGTTGCTCTTGGAACTGAAATTACCATTTTCCTCCCTCTGGTCATCATAAAAAACCCCTCTGCCACAAAACACGATAATTGGCAGAAGTGAGACAATCCAAGTGGCCTTGTTTGTAACTTGCTTGTTTAGTTCAGTGATTCTGAGGGCTCCATCTACATCTTGCAGAAATTAACTGATTTTGATCTTAAAGCTTAGAATAGCAGGTATTGAATGCCCAGGTCACCTTGTTGTTCTAAACAACAATCTGTGCTATTAAATTCATTGCAGCTGAATATATGGAGATATATATGTATGTATATTACAGATACATAAATTGCTCTGATGGTAGTGTTTGGGAAGCTAATAAATAAGGCCAATTTTAAACTTAAAAAAATCATGCTAAATTCATTCACTAACAGTATACTTTATGACAATGGTTAGATCCTAGACATTATTTAGCATTGTCACTACATAGACAGAGCTGTTGATCTTTAATGCTTATATTCTAAATTACCCAAGGGTATGAAATATGGCAGAGCTGATGCCACATAGTTAGAAGAGATGGCGATCTTAGTAGCCAAAGACAAGCTGGAGAGCTCTTTGAAGAGAGAAAACAGTACTGAAGTGGACTTGTTTTCTGTCTCCTTTATGGAGACATACACTGGTGACTTTATGCTGCGCTCCCTCTCCCAGAAGGGTGGTTTCATCTACTGCCCATGCTACTTTTCTTGAGTTTTGGTTTTGAGAGTCATCCTTGTCTATTGAGCAGGATGCCCTGCCTACTGGCAGTTTGGTTATCACATTGCTCAGACACTTAAGTGAAGTCTGGCACATTGTGTCTGGCTATGCTATCATGGTGTTACCAACCTCTTACATACTGTTGTTTATTACACTATTATAAAATGCTTATATTTGGTTGAACAGGAACTAATATTAATTCTATCCTGATTAGCGTCCTTATAATGTATAGATGTTTCAGGCTTCTGCTTTCACTACAGAGTTATCACATATACGAGGCTGGGCTTGCTAAGATATTCAGTAGTAGTTTCAGACTAGAAATGACCCTTGTACCCTTGGTGCCATGATCATCGCTGCAGTGATCATTAGCAGGGAGCTCACCCAGTCTTTCTTCTACCTGATGAGAACCAGAAATTGCTTCACTGTACTCGTTCAGACCTGATGAGTATATTAGTTCTTTAAAGTAGGAGAGCGTCAGCTGAAATGTCTGGCAGCCCTACTGACGCAGCAGAAGTGTGATGATGAGGGTATTTGCTGAGGATATGGGAGACCTGAGTTCAGGTCTCAGTTTTTAATTGGTGGAAGGGCCTTTGCTTATGCCTCATGCTGCCTGTGTGGTTATTTTTTCCTATGGTATCTTCTTAATAAGTTTCACTGAAAATGTTCCCATTGTTTATATGAGCTTTGCATGGTGATTGCTGCTGGGGCATTGCTGAAATAGAATCAATTAGAAATGCTTATTTAGGTGTATTCCCACTGCTCTTGTAAACCCCAGTTATGAACTCAGGTGATCCTGCTGTGCTAGCTATCGTACAAATATAGGTAGACAGGACCTGCTGTGAAGACCTTATTAACACAAGCAACATAAATACCGAATATATCCAAACAAAGGAAAGAAAAGACTCTAAGAATTGGGTAAAGATCAAAGGGGTTTTGCTCTATTGATTCTATTCTCCTTTTAAACAAAAGTTGCTTTTCTTAAGAAGAGGAAATTCTACTCATTTGTCCCTCATGTCCATCTTGTTTTCCCATAAATTGGCTGCTAGTACGCATACAGCCAGCTCAAGGTGACTTTTGAGAAAGATGAACACTGGGTTTTCAGGTCTTCTAGGATCCATTTCTGTATTTACTTCATGATGTTTCCAGCTTCCGTGCTTTTTTGGTGAGTTTTGTGATACTTGGCATTGTTATAAAGTAGAACCTTTGAATACAATGGTTGTGTAAGCATTATAATCTTTCCTTATAAATATCTGAGCAATAGAGAAACATAATAGTAAATTTCACCCTCTCACAGTTGTAAAATTAAGTAGGCTCCAGTGATATTTCAAGTTTCAAAGACACAGAACACATAGACATTCAGGCTTTTTTTCTGAAGTGCAATTAAAGGCTTCTTTCAAATGCTTTAAACCCTGTGATATTCATTTTATCAGGTGAGGGAGGTGGCTGATATAGCCTGATCAGCCCAATGGAGCCAGGTGGGATTAAACCTTGAAACTGTAGAGACTCTTAAATCTACAGGCTCAAGAAAGCGGGATTGGAAAGCACAACTGAGGTGACAGAAGGTGGCCGGGTTTTTTTTGGAGACTAATGAAAGTATGGGCCTCACAAAAGCCTGATTTCTCAAGGGCATAAATGAAAGCAGCAGAATTATTTCTGCCTGAACTTTGATTAATACAGTACCTATGAAAAGAAACGTGATAGCTGGCAGTGTACTCCTGGAGACATGCATTTTTTGTAGAGTTGAAAATTTGCAAGAGATGCCAGTAGAATATGTTACAAGACAGGGGGCTGAAGAATAGCTACACATAAATATGCAAGCCTACTTCAAAATTTAAAAATGATTTTTAAAAGCAATATTTTACATTTTCTCTGAATATTATGCAGTCGTACCCTACAGAATCCATTTTATCATCTATTACTTCATTTTAATATATGGCTTTGCTAGGATGTGAATTGCATCTATAATTTACTTCTGTCTGATTGAACAGTTTCCCAGGTCTGAGACACGTTCTAACACACTTGTCTAATGTCAGCTTCGTTTGACAAAGAGGAAGGGTAGCATTTTTAACCCAGTTTTATTTTTCATAACAAATTTCTCTCACATCTCTTTGATTCCGGCTTTAAAAAAACACAACACAACAAAAACACAAGAGGGGGGGAGCCCCCTCTTTTCCTTTTTTTCCTCCTAGAAGAGGATAAAATAGGAGAACAAATTGAAATCAGTAGAATTTAGTTATTTCAATGAGTCCATGGCTTCTGAGTAAGCTTTCAGACAAAATATTGGGACACTTCCTCTGCTTTCTACTTGGCTAGTGACTCAGAGTTGGAAGTGGAGACTCAGGCCAGACGTGGTTTGGGACCTGATGCACTAATAGGCCTTTGTGACACTGACCAGTCTTACTGACGCCCCCCACGCTGTCCATGAGCCCAAGGAGCTCCCTTTCAGCCAGCCCGGGGCTGTTGGTCTTGCTGCAAGAATACTGTAGGATGCTGGTCCTCTCTTCTCTGTCCTGGCTCCTGGATGGACCCCATGGGTGAGCTGAGACACCAAGTCAATAGGACTATGTTGTCTTTCTACTCATGGTAGTTACTGGAGCAATTCTCCAGGATCAGGATTTACAGTCTCTGTCAAAGATGTGTACATGGGGATTTTTATTAGGAAATTTGGATGCCTTCACTCCTTTTTTATTTTTCTGCAGGAAGAAAGAAAATCACCCTACCTCTTACACCAGTAGTATTTTTTTTCAAGGGATTCTCACAAACTCTTTTCCCATACCATTTTTCGTCTTATTTTACCCCCTATTCACCTGAGTTTATTGATTTTAATACACAACAAGTAAATAGACATACTGAGTAAACAGAAGTGCAAGACAAACAACACCGGATTCAGGACTGGGAGTTATAGCAGCAATTTGAGTACAATTATCAGTGCGTTTTTCCCTGTGTTTTCTGTGAACAGGCTCCCTTTGCAGCCTAAAAGCACTGGAAATGTTCTTCTTTACCCCCTGTCCATTTTTTTTTCCTTCCAAAACCTTTGTGATGCTGGCCCGAAGACTGCAGAAATCTGTTCGAGTCATTCCACAGGCTGTGAGACTTTATCAGGCCCTCTATGTGTTTTACCTTGTACCCTTCAGAAACTATGGCTTTGATTGCAGAGAGCTTTGGCTCAGACTCTGAAGTAGCTCCTGGGACAGCAGCTGCTCTGGCACTGTTTGCTCTGGTGTAACTAGTGCAGGTCTCTGTAGAGCTGGCAGGAAAGTTAAGACAGATCTTCTCCGTTGACTTGCATGGGATACTATGGAAAGGAGGGGACATGAGCTATATACAATAAAACACAGTCCTTTCAAAAGACAACAGCATAAAAAAATTTCTAATGAAGTGTTTTGTTTGTTCCTACTTACCTTTTTCAGGGGAGTAATTTTATGTCAAGAGGGATAGAAGTGGGTAGCATCAATACATCACTGTAACTTCAAATTAAGCACCTTTATCCAGAAGTGCAGTTAAAGATACATATGAGACAGCACAAGGCAGAGGTTTCCTTGCTACCCAGCAGTGCAGCCTTGAGTCCAAGAATGAGTGAAGCTCTGTCCTTTACTAGGTATTCTCACTGTCAAGCTTAACATCTTTCCCCATTCCCTCCACTCTACCCACCCTTTAAGCTTTGTCATACTTATTGGCTTCTTCTGTGCTCTGTTCTGAGATGTCAAAACCTTTGTACATTTGTCTGTGCAGCGCAAAGCCTTGCTGGGTTCATCTGCCTGGAGGTCTTCTAGACCAAGGCTCCAAGGGTCTTAGAGTGTCATCTGATCTTTATAGCTGTGGTAGATTGACCCTGGCCAGCAGCCAAACACTCACCCTACATCTCTCTCTCTCTCCTTTCCCATGGGATGGGGAGAAAATAGAAAGAAGGTGAGAAGATTTGTGGTAATAACAGTTTAATAGGGAAAGCAAAAGCTGTGAGTGCAAAAAAAGCAAAAAGAGGTATTCATTCACTACTTCCCATCAGCAAATAAATGTCCCATCTCTTCCTGAAAAGCAGGGCCTCAGCACATGTGGTGTCTGCTTGGGGAGACAAATGTTGTAACCATGAACACCTCCCTTTTATCTTCCTTTCCCCAAGCTTTTGTTGCTGAGCAAGATGTCATATGGCATGGGATATCCTTTTGGTCAGTTGAGTTCAGCTGTCCTGATGAATGCTGTTCTTAGCCTTCAGGTATACTCAGGTAGATGGGAACTACGAGTGTACTTTGATCAGTGTCAGATTTTGCCTCAAGAATAAGTAAAATTGTTCTTAAACACCTTTTCCAGATAGCCTGGCAAAGAGGCTGAGCCTGCATATGAAGGAAGGGAGTGACGAAAAAGAGGAGAAGCTGTGAGAAATTGTATGATTCCTTGGTTTTGGACTGTGCTGAAAGGCTTGAAAAGCAATAAATGGGACTGAGAATGAAAAAAAAAAAACACAGTCAAACCAAAACAAAACCCAAAGAAGTCAAAGTAGAAAAAGGATTGAGAATGGCCTGGGTTGCAGGAACCATGGATGAAAGTAATGAAGTTTGTCTAGTAGTAGTAGGGAAGTGTAAAACCTGAATATCCTTATTTTGATCTTCTGAGTGTCCTCTGCAGCAGCTGGTGAAAAGGTCACTTTCTGTCACTGATGGCAGCCAGGAAGAATTGCTCAGTTCTCAGTTTCATATCAAGGGAGGATTCAAGATGTCTATTGGTTTTTATGACACGTTATTAACAAGCAGTAAGTGGACTACCAGGATCAATGTTAGCAGTACAACAGACAAAGCCAGTCTTAACTTTAGCATTTCGTAACGTGAAAGAGCTTGACTTCAGAGCCGTAATGTCCTTTAAATGTGTGAGTTTGAATGAATAATAGGTGACTGTATTCTTTTTGCTTATTTATTATTTATTACTATCATTCCTTTTTCTATTTGAAAGCCTCCTAATTGTACCTTAGAGCAGGACCATATTTCCTCATAGTTTTGGAAAGGCCTTAAAGAAGTGCGTAGCTAAGAACAAAATTCACTTAATGCATTATCTGACTCTAAATCACGAACCCCAAATCTCCCAATTTTGTTAAGAAACAGAGATCTCTTTCAAGATTACAGATGAATACTATGTACAGCTGTGTAAGACACCACACACACTCTCTGGAGAAGCTGGGTTTTGTTTTCAGGGAAGAAATTTTACTTCTAGGCACTGCTTTCTCACATGGTTCCTTTAGGAATTCAGCTGTGCTTTTCCCTGTTTTCTTTTGCCATAATTAAAAGTAAACTTCAATTCTTTCTTGCTTGCCTATGAGGACAGCTCTTTTCGCCAGATCTTCCAGGAACAGAGGAAGAGAAATCCCTTTCCAGTTCAAGGCTTTCCTTTTACTCTAAAGGCACCTCAAAATGCACACACGCTTACACACATCTCTTCTCATGGAACCTGAAAAATAATCTTAAAATCCCATAATCTTCTATGCCAAGTCAGAAAAATTCAACTTGAACATTGTGTTCCTTTGGAAGTATTTTGGGGTGAGGTGGAGAAGATGCTTCTAAAATGTTGGTGGTTTGATTTTTATATGTTTTTTCTCTCCAGCCTCTTTTCCCTCTCCTTTTTTACTCTTCTTCTCTGACTCCTCAGTTTCCCCCAAATCTATTGAGAATACAGGAGAAAAATAATCAAGAATTGGGAAACCTCTAACCTGCTCAGAGGATTCTTGCCTGCTAGTTTTGTATTCCGGAAGAGAATTCTTAAAGTATCCAAAATTTAATCTTTCATGCTTTTTCTCTGATAAAACCCTGTGATAAGAGACATCTTAAAAATTATGCTTTTAGCCTAAGATCAGCTTGTATTTTTAGAGAAAAGTATGCATCTGAAGTTCACTGCACAAAGCCTCCCATTTTAATAACTTAAGCTCATGAAAAAAGTGTCCCAATAATTCAGACAATTAACCCTGATACCTTTACAACTCTGTGGTTCCCCCTCAGGAAGACTGAATCTTTTTTTATAACTTTAACTGAGGAACTAGCTGCCGAGTAAAGGGTATGTACGTTCCCATTAGAATGGCTATTTCTTACATTAAAAATATAGTAAGCCATTAAACCCTTAAAATGTAATCATTAACATTTAGCACACTGTGCCTGATGCATTAAAAACATTATGCGCGGCTGATCTGTTTGACTCACAGGGAAACATCAAATGGCTTCAATGCATCCTTGCTTTATCTTTTAATTTTAGATGATATTGCTGTGTTCTTACTAATTTGCTTCAGTGAGTTCTCCTATTTTTACGAGTTTGTAATTGGAAAATTATAAAATATATGTAGTCTTTTAGAGAGCTAAATCTGTCTCATTATTTTTCCTTCTGACTTTCAAGAAGTTTAAGTGTCAGAGTTTGTGAGTAAATTCGCTATCAATTAAATATCTTTTGTTAAATTAATCCCTACTGTACAATATGACATACAGCCTAATTCATATTCATTCTTTGTAGATGGCACACATTAAATCTTTATATTTAATGATTATACGATCTCAAGATTTCATTTTAGAAGAATCTCCTTCTCTTCCTTGACCATGAGAAAGTGCTAACATACATATATACGTCAGATGTTATCCTTTGAACTCTCTAACCAGGATGTACTTGACTTCTCCATACTGACATTGGAATATTCACTATTATTTCTTCTTGAAGTTTTCCAGTTTAAATCGGACCTATGTGACATTTCAGCCATTTTTGAAATTACATTCCAATGGCTCAGGTCTAGAATTTTTTTCTTTGGTTTGTAAACAATGTCAGGTCTCCTATATTTTACTTCACATTTTGAAGGGGGAAATTATAGAAGTCTTAAATTTGGAGGAAGGAAAACATTCTTTCTAATTGCCACAATATTTTCACATCATAGCCATTGATACTAAATTTAGCATTCCACATGTTACGCATGTAAAAGACTGCATTTTTTAGTGTGTCAGCTGTCTTTTTTTAATAATGAAGTTCTCCTGTGAGTGTGTTTATAACTGTAAATGAAGTCTCTCTGCCTTCTCTGGCTCAGTGAAAGACCTTTACATTTGGGTTCTCTGTTTTCCAAGAGCTGTGGGAACAAATCCTTTATCGTATTTTCTTTACCTGATGCATCCAGATGGAGTTCTGTGAACACTGAGCACTTTG
This sequence comes from Alca torda, assembly GCA_008658365.1. Lineage (NCBI taxonomy): Eukaryota > Metazoa > Chordata > Aves > Charadriiformes > Alcidae > Alca > Alca torda. Next base: position 6,488,240 of record CM018087.1, on the reverse strand, counting down.
GGGATGATTTGTCACTCTATCAAGTCATAAAGAAATTGAAACTAATTTTTTTTAGAACATTGCAGAAAATACTGCCTTTATTATGCTGCTTTTGCTGCTCTTCAGCCCAGCTGAAACTGGAAAATGGTAGAAGTCATAGCAGAAAATGTCATCTCTATGGAAACTTCCCAACCCAATTGAGGATGGTGGGATAAAGTTTAGAGAAGAATTAGTGTTTTATTCTGAGCTCATTTCCAAGTGATGCAGGATGAATTAAACTCCTGATTGGATAATTGCTCCTAAGGAGAGACGTTAAATTCCAAATAGAGATGGGAACTTGTGAAGTGGGCTCGATTGAAGGAATTGGAGTTATGTGGGGGTCTGAATCCTCACAGGGGAAGAGGGAATGTAACAAAGCCAAACTGCATTGGGGATACATATAGTAAAATGCTACCTGACTGGAGGAAAAAGGAGCAATATCACCTCTAGCTGGGCTTTTGAAGTTGGTAGGGATATAAGAACTGTTTATTTTCACTGTCAGATTGAGTGTCTGAACAACACAGGCTTGAGTTTTTTATATCTCTCCAGCTGCCTCATTTTTAGTACCTTATCCTCACCTGTTCTTTTTTATCACTTGTCTCCTATTTATATGTTCTTCCCTAATCCCGAGGTCTGTCATTCCTGGGAAGGCTTTTAATTTTTTCCCGGACATTCCTGGGCCTATCCTTACAGCTGGAAATGATTATGATCAATGACCAACAGATGGTCTTCTCGATATGCCTATTTACTTCTAACCCACAACCCAATTTTATTTCATTTGTCTGTGTCCCAAAGCTATCTGGTTCCCCAGTCCTGTCCTCTTTCCTTCCTTTCCCCTAAACTCTGTGGTAATGGTTTGTTTCAGAACTAGGTCTCTACTGGAAACCAAGCAGATGGCTTAGGCAAAGGGAACAAGAGCAGGAGAAGTGTGGAGTAACCTTCCCCCTCAGCTTGTGGTAATAACTTTGTGATTTAGGAACAGCCATGAATACACCCCAATTATCACAGATAATAGACACGAATGAAATTATGCTCTTTGATTTTTTTTAACCACAATTATTCCACAATTATTTGTAATTTGTAATTATTTATAAATATATTGTGGCCTTCAGCGATGCATTCCACAACTTAACAGCTATGCATGATGTGAAAACATACTTCTTCTTTAAAGCTGTAGCATGTTTAAAGCCATTGATTTCACTCACTTTTTACTGTGAGAAGCTGCACGACGGCTCTCTGTCTCTGTGGTATTTACACGCCTTTGCCCTAGCCACTTGGCTTGTTTCTTTTCTATGCAAACTGCCATCTTTTTCTGTTCAGTTTTTGTCCCAGAGAGCTGCACAGGTGCAGAGATCCTTCTCTATTGAAATCTGAAAGGAGTGCTTTCAGCCATGCCAACTAGATTGTCCAAAACTGTCTGGTTTGTGGAAATCATTTTGAGACACATAGCGGTTTTCCTGCCTAGACGCTTACACCAGGACACTGGATTCCACTTGGTGTGTCAGGTGACTCAAGATGCGTTTGCGGCACTAAAATCTATTTGCAAATCTAGCTCTTTCTGCATCAGTGAAAATCTGCTGTGACAACATGCTTGAGAAGACTAATCATACGCATGTGAAAAATCTGTGATATGGTAATATGCCACGATGGACACTGACTATAATTGGTTTTAATAGAAAAGCATATGCTTTGTTTGTCTTTTCTGTCTCAGGCACTTGCTTCCTACAAATATTAGAAATTAAAATGTAATCTGTGCATAGCTGAATGAGCTCCCTCACCAGTAAGCATATGTGAGGCACTCAGAGGAGCTGGAGTACACGGAGTGGCAAGCCGTTTTTACGATGCTGTAATTCTGCTGCTTTTGGTAGCTGTGTAAACGAGGAATGATGTGGCCTGAAATACTCAGGGTTTTCAAGTGTATTAAAAGGGAGAAGATAAAATCCTCAAGTAAGCACCTACCTGTACCAACCTTTCATGCCTATGGTTTTCCCATCATGGCCAGAATGCACAATTTCTAATATCTAACAGGAGCCTATGTATTTATTATCTGAATCTACTGCATGTCAACATTGTTTTGGCATATCAGGAAGAGAGTTCTTTTTAATCTCACAACTGATATGCATTTTAAACTACCTGACTTGCCTGTACCTATTGACTGAGACATTAATCCAACTGGATATGACAAATTGCAGTGAAGCCAAGCACTATTAAGGCTGGCTTTATTACTCTCTGCTTCAATTATTTTGCTGATTTTGTGTAATTGCAGTGTTCTAACTATACTGGGCTGACACACAGCTGGTGTGGCTGATCTGCAAAAGGAAATGTTAAAATATTCCTGTCTAAGGAAGGGTGCCAGTAGAGATACTTGAACACAGGAATAGTGGAAAGAATCAAATGAAGTGCCACAGAAGTGGCTGAAACATTGCCATAAATTATTATTTTAAATAAATTCTGTGTGGCTAACTAAACTGCATCTTTCTGCTTACAAAAGCTTATAAAGCTTCTAGTAAAGCTGAAGTCTTCCTGAAAACAGAAGATTATGTCGAACCAGCCTGCATTAGGGCAACTGATCATGAACTCTCAAGCACTAAGCTGCTCTTCGCTGATGAAAAGTCCCTGTGTATGCGAACCAAAACTGTTTAATTTTGTCCTTTCTGCATCAAAACCATAGTAACTTATTCTAGGGCTATCCTACGTGTCCTGAAATAGATGTCACAGTTTGTTGTTTTCAGGGGCAATAGCTCACATCTCATGCTTTTTGTCCTTTACCAAGACACCTTTATTTCATATTCATAGGGAGAAATAGAAAAGGATGTTCTACACAGGAACTGTGCCGTCACTGTTCCCTGGCCTTGCTGCACAGACCTGAAGTCAAATAGGTCACCCTCCTTTCCTCATCTCCCCTTGTGGGGTCAGATCTGAGAAAGAGAATTGCACCTTCTCCACTTGTGCAGAAAGCAGGCAGTTTCTGGTGCTAGCTTGTTTCTCTACCACACCATCTCCACTGGGAAGCGATCCCTGTTTTAAATATTTCATAGAATCATAGAATGGTTTAGGTTGGAAGGGACCTTAAAGATCACTCAGTTCCACCCCCTGCCCTGGGCAGGGACACCTCCCACCAGACCAGGCTGCTCCAAGCCCCATCCAGCCTGGCCTTGAACCCCTCCAGGGATGGGGCAGCCACAGCTTCTCTGGGCAACCTGTTCCAGTGCCTCACCACCCTCACAGCAAAGAATTTCTTCCTGATATCCAATCTAAATCTCTCCTTTTTCAGTTTAAAACCATTCCCCCTTGTCCTAAGGCTCCCCTCCCTGATCCAGAGTCCCTCCCCAGCTTTCCTGTAGCCCCCTTCAGGGACTGGAAGGGGCTCTAAGGTTTCCGCAGAGCCTTCTCTTCTCCAGGCTGAACCCCCAACTCTCTCAGCCTGTCCTCACAGCAGAGGGGCTCCAGCCCTGTGAGATTTGTGTCTCCCTGCATCGTTTCATTTAGCCGTTGTATTGGAAAAGGGCTGAAGAATGTACCATAAACTGTTTTTTTTTCATATATAGCAAAAGAAGACTTCGACACTGCTTTTATTAAGCACCAATAGTTCAGAAGCAGACACTGTAGAGAGGGGAAAAAATGTAAATTGTGAGGCTGGAGGAAAAAAGTATGGGGAAAAGCTTGGTTTAGATGACTGAAGACTGTAGAACAGTAAGTGGACCTAAATGTTTCACTGTTTCTTGCTCACTGGATAAATATTTAAGTTTAAAGTCAGGGAAAACTTATTCTTAAGGGGGGAAAAAAAGCAAACTATGAAAGGCTTTTGACAATGTAAAATACATCCTCTCCCAAGCTAGCTGATCATAAAGAATGCTGACTTTTCACATGCCTGGACGAGCTTTAAAAATGACTCAATAGATTGTAGAATTCAGCACATTTTCTTCCCAATTATTTTTGAAGAGATTCTGACAAATGTTTTCTAAGGGAGGAATGGCAGACTGTCTATTTTATTTTAGTTTTATGGGGCTTTTATTTTTATCCTGTCATGAGAAGCAAATGGCAGAGCTATGATTAGGATAAGCCATGTAAGAGGGCTCAATCTGCACAATTTATAGTACAGCTTGCTTTAATCTGTCAGGGAATGTGTGTTATATTGCCTTTCAATAGAGGATAGAGCTCTGGCTATATATGTTAATAAATTCTATCCAGATAGTCTTAAAAGATGCCAACAATTGCTGGAAGTACTTGGAGCAGAAACCGTCTACAATTTTGAATCCTCGGAGGACTTTTCTGGATAGTGTGGATTTCTTTAACAAAAACAGACAAACAAAGAAAGCCCCCAGCATCTCTGCTATCCAAAAAAATCTTTAGAAAAATCATTACAACTGTAGATACCATTATATTTTTTACTAATTAGGTTTTGAAAATTTACCAGCCTAATAACAAGACAGTGGTTATTATTATCATCAGTGTTTTCAGCAACTTTTTGTGTTTTCGTTTTTGTTTTGTTTTCTTTTGGGTTTTTTTGTACTGTGAATCTAAATCTAACAGCAGGCTGGCTTTTCCTCATTCCTGCCTGTGGACACCCAGAACTAGTCCCCAGTGATAGTCCAAATGAACGCCACTTTTGCAGACTCTCTCCAGTGGGCTACTGCACCTTTGTAACTCCCTGTGACTGGAGATTTGAGAGACTGTAGCTGTTGGCTACTGAAAGGGAAATGAAAAATTGGGTATTGGTTCTCCATCCAAGAAACTGTTTCACTACTGGAACCAAGACTTCATATTTTGGTACTCCTTTTCTACATGGAGAGAATTGCTTTTTCGAACAAGTTCACGTAGCATCACATTAGTTTTAGGTTTGTGGCATGATATAGTATTTACAGCAGTAGAACCACAGTGCAATGGTCAGGTATGTCTAATCAGATGCTAAATAACTCTTCCCAGTGGTGAATATTTATATGCTGCAAACAACCTCAAGTTGTGGTAAAACACAATGCCATCCAAAATGTAATGCAGGTTTGTTTATGGAAGTGCACTGTATATTTGGTAAATCTGAAATTCTGCTCTCATATAGGGTGTTTCCCCCTGTTTATTGATGCTTTTAGTACAGGCACAGGCTGCCTAGAGAGGTTGTAGAGTCTTCTTCTCTAGAGATATCCAAAACCCACGTGGATGCCTTCCTGTCCGGCCTGCTCTGGGTGACCCTGCTCTGGCAGGGGGTTGGACGAGATGGTCTCCAAAGGTCCTTCCAACTCCTACCATTACGTGATTCTGTGATTACCACTGCCATCTGGTTACAACTCTTACACTTTATGATGGATAGATTTTCTTCACTGGGCTGAATGTGATAGGAAAATTGGATCTAGTATTTGCACCGAGAGATTCTGGTTTTGTATTATACAACAAGCTTTGAAAGCTGAATAACGGGATTCTTGAAATGTCATGGAAAATAATTGAGAGTTCTTAAAAAAAAATTCTGCATTTTTCTCCTAGACTGTTTTTGCAGTGGGAGTTGCAAGAGAAAAGTCACAGGTGTGAACACTGAATGTTAGTCTAATCTCAAAGGAGAAGAATCAGCCTCCTCTGTTTAAGAAAATGAAATTTATTGTCTTTTCCATTGGTTTCAAATGTTTTTCAAGAAAAGGCAAAGCAATTGCATTAAGTAGTAGAATAGAAAAAAAAAACAATCCACACACAGTATTATGGTGACTGTCTAGGCAAAATTCACATTTAAACTTCTGCAAGGATAATGACGACTTCATTATAAGCACAGTGAAAGCAATCATAGGCAAAAATGAATGTGAAATTATAATCTCACATTCACTAAAAAATCAAACCTGCAAATTTGAAATAGCAAATGCTCAAATCACTTAGATCATCCTGAGGGTCCAAAGAAAACAGAAAAATTATATCCAAGAAAGAGTGAGAAACGCTGTTTTTCCTAAAAGCACAGGATCCCCCTGCTGGACCTGTGCAAAATTTCCATTGATTAAATATCTTTCATATCCTGGATGGATTTTTTAGGATATTTTCATGATCTGTGGGATTATGGCCTTTCAGTGTGACTGTTAAGGTGACAAATACATAATCTATGTATCATTGTTTTCTGCATTCATAGTCTATGATGATGCCTTGGTTTTAAGCAGCTTCCTTTATTCCTTACTTTCAGGGGGTTTTGAATACAGAAATGCACAAATAACAACATGCTGTTGCTTTTGCGGCTTACTAATACTAGTGTCAAATTTGTCCAAATGTCTCCCTTGTGGCAGAAGGCAGACACAAACATGCTTTTCACCCTTCCAGACTTCTACAGAGTAGGATTGGAACTACCTATAAACAGCAGAGATGTGATATTTCACTAATATAAAGATGCTTTAGCTATATTCCACCATTTGGTTGTGCAACAGGACACTGGGCAAAGACTAGAGAATGTTGGTTTGCTGCTGGTTGTTGATTTTCACAAAAGTGATCAGTCAAGAGGATCTGGAGTTCAAGTTGTCTTTTTAACCTTAAAACAATGTTTTGTAGACCCTTCTTAAACACAGCTGTGGTTTAAAGCCTCTTTTTTCTTTATATCACTGCTGCAAACTCTGAGCAAAACAAATGCAAGGTCTCATTTGGAGCCATGCGACTCCAGAAATACAAATAGGTAGTGTCAGTATAGGTAGAAATCCCACTAAAGCTTATAAATGAAAGGTACTAAATCTTTTATTTGTTCCCTTTCCTAAGAAGGAACCAAGTAAACTAAAGCGTAAACCTATCAAAGGAAGCTGCTGAAGCTGCTATTTGTGTGAAAAGGTCTTGTGACAGCATTAGATCACCACTTGTTTAAAGAGTAATTCTATAAAATACCTGATTGCTAAGACTTTTTTTACCAACCCATCAATCAAGATGTATGTCAGCAAAATTAGAAGGCAGATAACACTTGCAATTAAGTTATTGCATGTGCTATAGCCATAGTAATTTATGAGTATATAATAGGCCATACTGTGAGAAGGAGATAATCTCTTTTATTGAAATCAATTTTTTCCCTGTAGAAAAAGCACACAAAGTTGTGGACCAAGACAGTTGATTCCCAAACAGGTATGTTCTTTCTTGCGTTAAGCTCTAGCTCTAGGTCAGCTAGCTTCTGGAGTACTCAACTTGGTATAAAATGGTTAATTTAAAATCTTTCCAGTTGGGAAAAAAAGCCCACAAATACATTTCTTTTGGTTTGCTATTGTCCTAATGGAAAGCACTCTCTGAAACCCACATCATTCAAACCATCGGTTCCACAAAACGAGAAACTTAGCTCACAACTAAAATTCTACAATTTCATCCCAATTTATTGCCGAGATATTGCCTTTTCAGTGTTTGACCTATAAAGCTAGATGTCAAGCACTCAATTATTTTTTCACATCAGAAACTTCTCCCAAGAACTGATTGAATTCTTCTGGAATTAATTTTTGCTGAGACACACCAAACTCTCTTATAAGGCATTCCAGGTTGTACAGCACTAACACTATTACATGCTCCCTGTCTCAGCAATGCATCTGGTTGTAAAACGAGTTATCCTCCAAAACTCTGACCTTACAAAGAGACAGTGCAGTATTAAAAGTAATCCCAATATTTTATTTTAATGTTTCCAGGAAGCTTTCAAACTGGTTTAATAAAAAGTTGTCTAACAATTTAATAGAGAGTAACTTAATGCAGATTTCTTTTTTTATGACAGGCTATGGAAGTACTAAGGGCATGCTTACTAGCTCTAGTAAGAACTTGTGATTCACTATAAAAAGTTATAGGTTTTACAGTAATTTCTGCAAAACCCAGCTAGTATCATCATGACTGTATCACATCAGAGTCTGCAAAGTGTAACTAAAATGTTAGGAAATAGGAGATGCAGACCAAAACCCCCAGAAACTCATATACTGTCAGGATACATAGCAGTTCTATAACTTGACACATTTTTCTACTAATGAGCAAGCAGAAAGTTTACAGACATCAGTCATTAAAATGCAGAGCCTGATTCTCATTTGCATGAAGCCCAAGATACACTTTTGCGCTTCACAGTTCTTAAGGCATTCTCTCTCAGCTGATCATGTAAAACTAAATGAGAGAAAAGACCAAGAAAGAAGGAAAAATACACCTTCAGGTAAAACAATAGCTGTTTCAGCAGAGGGACAAGTTTAAAATTGGTAAAGGAAACAAAGTACTTAATTCCCAGAGGCATCTGCCTGGATGGAGGCAGTTCCTTTGGAGTACTGCCTTCTCTCTGCTCCCCCCTGCTGCTGACTTTTCACACTTCCCAAAGGAAAATTTATAATATCTTCAAATCATAACTCTATACCTTGTGGCACTTCTAGCCAGACTGTAAAAAGCAATTAAAATATAATATACAGCAGGAATATAAACCCTCTTGATTCAGATCTTAACTAAATCTCCAATTAGAAGTTACAAACCCACTTTCCCTGAAGGTAAGTTATCCAATAATTGCCATATGGCAATTGTCAATGACTTCTCCCCTTTCTATCAAAAGTCTTAACAATGTAGGGGTTTTGGTTTTCAAAAACTTGTCAGAGAGAAAAAAACCTTCTGAGAATTTTTTTTTTCCATTGGACAACCAACCAAAATTCCAATTACATGCTAATTCTTTTTAGTTCCATGAAAAAAAATCACGAAGCTTCCCCTGTGCCAATGCAGATAATGAATTTTGTTGAGGCAACAGATAGAGGAGAGCGGAATGCTCAAGAAAGTTATGTCTTTGTGGGACAAGACTCCAGATGGTACCAGAAGAACTTTCAATCCAAAATTTCTTCTAGAGTAGTGATCAGAGCTGGCTTGTTTTTTGCCAGTGATGCCCCTTTGCCCTGTATCACTTGAATCACTGTCTAATATAGATCAGGCGAGGTTAGTAGTCTCATTTTTACCATGTTTACTCAATCTTTCAACTGAGCCTGATTTAGCAGTAGCCAAATGATGAGGGTGGAATTTAAGCAGTTCATTGGGTATATCAAAATGCTCTTTCACGTTGCATGGAAAAGCTCACCAAATACGATATCCATTGTACAATACATTTCATCATCTGTGACCCAAATTCATCACATCTGGGGCTGACAACTCATGGAGCATTTCCCTGCTCATTGTTACTGTAATCCTGTCAAAAATATTACTTTCCTTGGAGTTAGTGTAAGAAGTAACTGGCTTGCCCTCAAATTTTCCTTCCCTTCTCATGCTCTTTTTTCAAGATAACAACCTTCATTAATGATTTCATTTAATGGAGTGTTCATTTTTGTTTGTTTGTTTGTTTGTTTGTTCTCTAAATCAACTAGGCACTATTAAGGTGAATTCTTAAAAAAAACCTGTGAATTATTATTTTGAGTTTGAAACATTTTGACTAACTTTTGTCAGTACCGATTCGATGTTGCATCTCAAACAAACTACCTGCCAGTATTTCCTTTTCACAAATGAAAAAAGGTCCTTCTTGTGTCAGGTTACATTTTTGTGGCTGAGTGTCATCTTCTAATTTCATCTGCTTGTGTTGGACTTCGTGAAATTTTAGGCTGGCAATAATAAGCCGGCAATAGAAGTTTTCACATATTTGAAGTATCATGTGGAAGTGTGAGATACTGGAGATATTACTGGGGTCCTTTGGTCACCTTTTTATCTTGTGGCACACATGCCATCCCCATGCAGCATTCACTAATTTGTCTGATGAAGTTCGTTTTGCTTGATTGCTATTTTGGCTTCACTCTTAGGCACATTGCCCTGTGTATCTGCTGCAACAAAATTCTCCTGAAGTGTAGTTTGCACTGTTTCTCTAGGCCTGATGGACTTCTTGTGGAGCTTATCCTATTTTTTGGTCATTCTGCAGCAGTGCTCACAGAACCTACTTATGCTGGACAGTCTTCCCTCAAAAATTATGGTTGTTCTCACATCTGAAATACGAATGTTTTAATAAAACCAGCTGGGATAGGCCTTAATAGAATTTTATTCTTTTTTTCAGTACAATGGCTTCCAATATACATTGGAACCAGAAGAATACAAGATTCTAATTAGCATTCTTGACTGTGGTCTGCCACTGATCGTAGGTCAAAGGGATGTTTGTGCTTGTTCAGGTGATTCAGGTGGTGATAAGCAGCCTCCTACATTCTCCTCAGCTCTTCAGCTCGTGTGCCATGATGCGTTCAGAAGATGAATATTTTGAAGAGTATTATGTGCAGAGGAAAATAATGCACTATTTTTGTTCTACCACCGTTTCTCACATTTCTACTGTAATTTGCTTAATTCTTTACCAAATCTACACAGACTTTAAAGAATTTATGGTTTTGGTAATCTTGCAGTACTCTAGGGGAACAGGTTCTAAGACAGAATGAGCACTAATCTTTGCTTTACAGAAAGAAAACACAGCGTGTGAACAGATTTTTAGCAGCACTGCAGTAATGTATTGCCTGTGACCGGGGAAAATTACAGGTGTAACATAGTGTATATGATCTGAGATGAGTTAGGAAACATTAATTACAGGCATTGATGCAGTAAATGAGTTTATACACTTTGCTAGCTTTGTACAAAGAGTAATTGTTCTCTATGTATGTTGCAAAGATACAAGTTTGAAATGTACTTGATATTTCTTGGCCATATGAATCATCTATTTGGGGAAAAAAACTTCAATATATGCAGTATTTATTTTCTAATTATAGGGATATGTAATTTTCTTCTATTCCTCCTAGTTTTGGTTTTATTTTTTGTTAGTGATCTTAAGATCCTTAACAGCACACAGGTGCAAATATGGTAATGAGATGTACCCCTCCCTTTCCATGTATAAGCACCCTCTGTGTGACCCGTATTCCCACACATATGATGAGGAGAACCTTCTCTCTCATTAGTACTGTCACTGTCATCCTAAGCATTTGGAAATTTTAAAAATCTCTTCTTTCTTCAATTCAACCTTATTTCCAATAAACATTTTGGAAAACCTCAAGTGCTTTCCTCAGTGTCGCTCGCTTCAGCTGGAAATTATAGGATTAATTTATTTTCCTATACACTTTTGGCCCATTCAGACAAAAAGCAGAGTACTAGAATTCTTTTCTTAAATTGTAAGTTTAAGATTAAATCTTTATCTTGTAATGTGTTACCTAATAATTATGAAACCAGTAAAGAACAGAAATGATGGACTGTATTTCAGTAGATAAGCAAGTAATAAAATAAAGTAAAATAAAATGTAATGGCATGAGTTTTATACATTGATATTTGCTTATAAAATTTAGGCTAATTCTGTCCAAATCTTTATTTTCTGTATTTTTTTCCTTATTTGAAGTGAGAAGGAGGAGGGATCAGAATGAAAAGTACCAGCTTGACAAAACTTGGGAGATTAAAAATCAACTGTTTTGCCTATGTGGTTGCTGTGATAAAATGCCAATTATAAAATTAGATATTAAAATTTCATCTCTGGGGACTCATAATTTGCTAATGAGAGAAACTTAAAACTCATTATGGTCTTTAGATTACTCAGCCAACATTTTCCTATCATTATTTCACTCTGTGAGTCCTACGCCAGCTTTATACAATCCTGAATTACTTCTCTTGGTTCTTTATTAACTACTGGCTTTACGTCTTATTTTTGGCATTATACATGCCAACATATGTTTAAATTACTCGTGTTTTACTTAAACCTTACAATTAGTTCCATAGAAATGTCCTCATCACAGGCATGAGTATCAATATCTGTCTGAAATATAATTCCTCCTACGAAATAAGCGGTGAATAGAAAACACGCAGACATAGTTGTTTCGTTAGAGGCCTGGTGAGGACCGGGGTTTTTGTTAGGTGAAGATTGCACAAGCCGTGAGACTCTTGCATGACATAAAACATCCCTTTGGGATTGGAATTTTCTGTAAGTCTCTAAATTAATCCTGTGGTCCTTTTTCTTTTTTTTTACTCCCCGTTCATCCTACAGCTCATTAGATACCCTGCAGCCCAACTTGTGAATATCCCTGCTTAGTCTTTGTACTTTTTCTTTTAACATTGACTATGACAGACAAATTACATGCATTAATTCCAGTGTAATGTGCTATCATTGTAGTGTAGTCCACCATATATTTTAAAATTCCTTCAATGGATGCACGAAGTTATTATCCATCTTGCTTTTCAGTTAGAGCATATATGGCTTGGGTATTGGTCTATTAATCATGAGAACCCAAAAGCCTGTCTTGATTTAAGAACCATGAACTCTCCATTAAACTAATTTCTATCTGTCGGTCATAACATTAATGATATGATTAACACATGCAAACTAAAGTAATGTTAAAGGTTTTGATTTAAAGTTGGGAATGAGAGAAAATGTGTACAGATTTTTTCTTGGCTCTTCTCTCATGGAAGTTTCTCTGAGTATTGCAAATATTTTACTACTGGCCATCTGGGAAGAAAAGAAAGATACTTCCAAGTCCCAAACTAATCAACAGAATTCTTGTAATTGGTGGTTTCTTTCTAAGATGTCTATGTGTAGTTTGAGCTACCCTTAGAATGACTTTTTTTGATATGACTCAAATTCAAAATCTAATTTCTCTTTTAAAAATAATAATAATAAAAAAAATCTGTGCAAATACTCACAGACTTACACTTAAACACTCATATTCACATATGCACAGCATAATATTCCAGAATGTTTCTGTGGAAATCTTAAATTAAGCCATAATGTATATTTACTGCATATATTTAACAACATAAATGCTGATGTTACAGTAGAGAACAAAAGCATGGAGGGAGGGAAATAAGTCACCTACTGTTACATATAATATGGTGGTATCTTACAGAGTCCGCTTTTGGTCTGGCTTTGGTTTTCATGATTTTTATACATTCTTGTATCCTTAATCCAATTTTTGCAATAACGTAGACAATTTGTGTTTATGTTCAGTCAGTAGACTTCTCTAGGATAATAGAGGAAAGCAATAATGGAGAAAGTATTCAAAAAGAGAAGTGTGAACAGAATTTAAGCCATTGAAGCTGTATAAATTTTAAAAAACATCTGTTGGAATTAGGTTCCTAAATATCTTCAAGTATGTAATGGATTTTTCAAAGATGAAGGAGTAACTTATAGTGAATCCAAATATAGAGCCTAAGTACATCACAGGTAGAACTGAGGTCCTTTTGAAGTCAAAGGTGAAATTACACTGTCTTGGAGCCAAGATTGCAAAACTAAATTTTACTTAAAGGCCAATTCTGAGACAAGATTTTATTCTTCTGCTGTTTAAGTTGATGAAAGTTTTGTTACTGACTTAAAAAAAAAAAGGTGCTATATAGCCAAATAACTTGCAATAAACCAATGCTGCTATTATTTTACCTATAATTGAATTCATGTAACATATTATTATACTGTTTGGCACAATGCAGCATGCACATGTGCATAAACAGATTTTGAGAGATAGTCTGCTGGGTAAGTAACCTTTTTGGTTAGGCAGAACAGTTGAATTTTATTGGCTAAAATGCCATCAGCCCATCCTCAGTTTATTGATGATTATAAATTCAGGGAAATACTTTTCAGAGTAATTTGTACCCCTCTGTTATGGTAGAAATTCTTAATGAAAAATGTGTCTGGTGCTATAAAAGGAAAGAAAATTAGCTGCTTGAATACCAGAGTGATTTCTAGTGGTTATTTCAGTTTTTATCCCCATGGGTACACATAGCTGTAGATTCGTTTAATTCTCAGAGAAGCCAATATGTTGGCAAATACTGTGCCAGAGTTATTTTTGGAGTTGACTTGAACCTGCTGCCTAATTAAAGATACACTGTTGACCTGTGATAGTTTTCATTACATGGAGTTAAAAGTGCTGGTATTTCAAAACCTTTTATTGTATTGCAATTTGTGCCACACAACTTGCTGTGTTTTCTTTTAAGGGGTTATACTGCTTTTTCTCCAGGCTAAAAGAGAAGATACTGTTTTCTCTGTTGCTCATACTATTAGTCCATGCTCAGACAAGAATTTGCCTTTACTGTTAAAATATTCCAGGGGATAATTGCTGGTACCTATATATAGGCTGCAATAGAATGGACTTAAAAGACGGCAATGGGTATGCTTAAGGGCTTTATAGGCTTACCGGTAAGCACATACTCATATGTACTTCTGCACTTAGACATTCAGACTCTCAATATTTTGTCATGTACCTCCCAGATTGCTGCTCGAGCTATTTTTTAGTATGGGGGCACTCTCCATCATTCTCCTTCTTCCCTTTGTGGCAGGATGGCTTTTGTAACAAGTACTGGAATATTAATTCTTTCAAAACATCAAAGCAGTTTACTTTTGATATGAAAGAAACAGTTAGAGGATTTTAGATATGCTTTACTTCTTTGTTTCAGCAGAGATTCTCCTCTGAGTTTGATGCAAAGCCATGGGGCTCCTGTACCTGAATTGCTCTTTTCAGTAAATAAACCCACTCAAAAGGTTTTCCTCGGTTTATGCGGACTACACCTATAGTTTCCCATGGGCTGATCTGGAAGATTGATACCTAAATCTTTTTACCAAAAATCTTTTTATCCAGGGCCCACTTTGGGTCATCTGCTGGTTGTCTTGAAGGCACCTATGTGGATGTGTGTGTTCGTAGCTATATAGACAGCATATTTTCTTTTAATACATTTTTAAGGGTCAGGCTATGAATGGAACCTGAAAGGTGACACTGCTTTACCTTGTCTGGTATACAGAAGCTGTGCCTCAAGTGTGGAGATTCAGGTGATTTCACCAAATAGAGGTGGAGATTTAAGTTCAGATTGAATGCTGGCATGCCTTCAGTTGCTTTATTATTTTAGGGTTATGCAAAGGCAGAAAAACAGACATTCAGAAATGAAATTTCTATAATCATAATATATAAAAATTAAGTGTTTGCAACATAAAGGAAAAGTAATAAAGTTTTTAACTGAAACAGAAAGCCTGCTTTTATTTTACTTTAGAGGTAACTGTGTGTATGGAGGGAGGTGTAGTGCAATCGATTATTGTGATTTTAGTCTCTTATAATAATTATCTGATATCTGTTCTTTTATTAGATTTGAAGAAAACACAATAGATTTAACTGGTGTTGTACCTGCTTTTACATCTAGTATTTGCTTAAACTTTGGCTGAACTGCAATTTATTCAGGTCTCTAGTCTGCAGTTGTGCAGGAAACATTGCATTGTGTAATCTATAGTTACAGGATGGAGCATATTAATGGAGCTCTAAAGATGCATAAATACAACTAAACCTTTGCTGAATTCAGGTTATATGAGTAGCTGCCATGCTGATTAAGTATCCGAGAAAGTTTTCCTTTTCTTCCTAAAAGGGACTGCAAATCTTGTAATCTGTGGAGAAGTCCTTATGAATAGCTTTTGCTTGCAGCATACCTAAAGATCAGCAAACTTAGGTTTTGCAGAAACAATGGGAAAATTGCAGTTCATATTTAAAAGCTTTTCTTTACTTTCTCCAATGTTGTAACTCGGAGGCAAATGGGGTGTTCACCACTGAAGATGCTGACAGAGGGAGGCATTGGAGGAGAGGAGGTAGTGGTCCCCAGCAGCAGTGCTCTGGGGAGGTAAATGATTTAATGATGATAAACCTCTGAGTCTTTTTGGGGTATCACAAATGCAAGTAGCAGCTATTGCCCAAAGGTCCTGGTCCTTTTGGTTCAAATTTGGAGGAGAAAAGTAAAGCAATCAGCAATTTGTCCTCCTACATTTAAAAAACGTGAGTCTCCTCTCTGTATCTAGTTTGGTTAGTCTTCCCTGGCCCTGTCAGGGAAGAAGAGGGGGAAGAGGTGCTGCAGGCATGGGAGCAGGGATTCCCCTGCAGCACGTGGAGGACTGTGGTCCATGGAGATGATCCACGTCAGAGCAGGCAAAAAGTATGAGGAGGAAGCAGCGGCAGAGAGGAACTGTTATGGGCTGACCACAAACCCCATTCCCCATCCCCCTGCACCACTCAGGGGTGAGGGAGGAGGTAAAGCAGTTAGCAGTGAGGCCCCACCTTGAATGCTGTGTCCAGTTTTGGGCCCCTCACCATAAAAAAGACATTGAGACATTGAGGTGCTGGAGCGTGTCCAGAGAAGGGCAACGGAGCTGGTGAGGGGTCTGGGCATGAGTCTTGTGAGGAGCGGCTGAGGGAGCTGGGGGTGTTCAGCCTGGAGGAAGCTGAGGGGAGACCTTCTCGCTCTGTACAGCTCCCTGAAAGGAGGGAGTAGCCAGGGTGG
Organism: Alca torda; assembly: GCA_008658365.1. NCBI lineage: Eukaryota > Metazoa > Chordata > Aves > Charadriiformes > Alcidae > Alca > Alca torda. Next base: position 6,472,055 of record CM018087.1, on the reverse strand, counting down.
GTCAGTCTCTTCTCCCAAGGAACAGGCAATGGGACAAGAGGAGACGGCCTCAAGTTGTGCCAGGAGAGGTTTAGACTGGATATTAGGAACAATTTTTACACTGAAAGGGTTATTAAGCATTGGGACAGGCTGCCCAGGGAAGTGGTTGAGGCACCATCCCTGGAGGTATTTAAAAGCCGGGCAGACACAGTGCTTAGAGACATGGTTTAGTGATGGGTTTTGTCAGAGTGAGGTTGATGGTTGGACTCGATGATCTGAAAGGTCCTTTCCAACCCAGGCGATTCTATGACTCTGTGATTCTACGAAGAGGTGGGGAAGGTGTTGTTTTAATTTGTCTTTGTTCTTCATGGTCTAACTCTATTTTTATTTGGAAATAAATTAATTGTCCCTGAGTCTGTTTTGCCCATGATAGTAATTGTGGTGATAAAGACAGTGATCTCCCCGTCTTTATCTTGACTCACAAGCTTTTCTGTTTTATTTGCTCCCTCTGTCCCGTTGAGGAGAGGGAATGAGAGAGCTGCTGGGTGGGGGTCCGGCAGCCAGCCAAGGTCAGCCCACCAAAACATGTTGTCCTGAGCTCTGTCCTGTCTTTACTGATCTTCACCAGGACTCAAGGAGGAAATAATGATATCCATCAGGCAGCTGAGCAAAGAAGGACCAGTGATGGTCTTGCTTGTGACTTGGTGAGGAAAGAAGAAAAAGGGAATGAAAGTGTCATGTGATTTAATGACTTGAAGACTTTTGTCTTCATGCATTTATCCCTCTCCTAGGAAAACAAGATGGCAAATATAGTCCACAGTCTTGTGGCCTACGGTAATATCTTTTATTCTTTATACCCTCTATTTATAGTTGCACCTGTATGAGATAAATCTTTCATATCTGCAGATTGCTTGAGTTTCTCCTGACTCAGATTTAACTCTGCAAAGACGGAAGGCAAACCTGCTAGGAAAAAGCTCCAGTCAAATAACTTATGCCACTTGAGCGGTAATTAAAAATATTTTCATGAATTATGACATTCACTTGAAAGCTAATAAGAAATGTTAGGTGGTGCGGGAATTTCAGATGTAACATACCAGCATAAGAATTTTGTCATCTATTCAGTACCCAGAACCAGTTCTTATTTTCAACAGATTTTAGTTCCTATTAAACCCCTAGAAAACAGCTCATCACCCAGCAGCTGTCAATGCAATATTTACAGCTAGAGTTTTAGAAGAGCCCAGTATTCAGTGTAGTCAGATATCTTATTAATGTAGTCGCTTTGCAGCCTAAATGGGAGCTGTGGTAATACTTAAAATAATTTTATTTGCTAATAGCAATAGGACAGTTGCAAGGATATTCATTCTCTAGGGAGCTCACATTTAACACAGGGCACATTACAGTGATATAATCTGCCTCGTAAGGGGAATAATGCTGCCAATTACTCTATCGCATTCTTTAGGTTTTTAGGTAACACTGATGTAACATAATGAAAATCAATGATTTTGAAATAAAGATGTGGAGCCTGAAATTTTGGTGAGAAATCAAACCTCAGCTGCTGTATGAGCGGGTTGGATCAATAGTTCCTTTACAGAAGCCCTTCATTTGCTAAGGACATCTTGGTATTAATCCATGTATTAATCTCTCGTGTTTATCTCAAAGAGCTACTTGGAGATGGACTTAGAGTCCCAAAAGTACTTGGCATACGCTTGGGAATGTTGGTCAGATAGTTCTTCTGCACTATGAAACTTTCTATTCTTTTTTTTGCAAGGTGTATGAAATTTACCACAAGAATTGTTCATAGAGTAATGAGGAATTTGAGCCTATATTAAGCAATGTGCAGTTGCTAACGTTAACATAATGGATGTCTCTTCAAAACAGACATAGTGGTTACAGTCTCACCTTGACCTCAGAGCTATACCAACCACAGTATCTTCCTTGTGAGCCCGGGAAGCTGGTTGTAATCACTGTATAAAATCCTTCTTGGCGTGTGAATTATTCTCCCTGCTTGGTGTCTCATCTGCCAAATTTTGGGGGGAAGAAGAGAAAATTCTTCCCAAATTATTTGGCCTCTATTTATTTTGTTATTCCTCTCCAAAGAACATCATAACTGTTATCAATCCTATAAGACTGCAATACATATTATAATAATTCATTACAGGTTAAAATTACCTTTATTACTGTCCATACAAATGTTCCAGATGTCTAGATGTATGACATTGAAAGAATGTAAAAATTTTCAGGGGAATTTTTGGAAGTGAATAATATATTTTGATGTGGTCCTTCTGAAAAAATCATCTGGTAAAGCCACCCTGGAGTACAAAATCTGCTTTGTGAAAGGCAAACATGGCCCCAAACAATCCCCTTGAATCTTAGTGCCATGAAAAGTGGAGAACATCTGCCCAAGGCTCAAACTTCTCACCTTCTTCACTAAGATACCCCAAACTGTTCCCTGTAAATCAAATACTTCTGAACTGTGGAGTCAACTTGGCACCACATTCTATAATGAATAGAGAAAATCTTAGAATACGTAGGTGGAATAGGAGAGATAATGATGTTTAAAAAAAAAGTTACTGGAACTTCAATTTATGAGCTTTTCACAGAATAAAAATGCAGTGTGAGGGAGGCTAGCCTTATTCTCATTCAACAGATTCATTCAAAAATATAAAAAAAAGTTTCCTTTATATTAAAAATAATGAAAACATTCCAGCTTGAAAGAGTGGAGAAAATGCAGAATTGTTACCTTGAATTCTCTGAGTCTAAAATTTTCTCTTTTTTTCTTTTATTCCTCTAGTTCTGATGAACAAGAAAACTTCACTGCTATCTTGGTAAGTTGTTCTGAAATAGCAGGCTGCAGCTCTGCTCTGCTGTCAATCATCAAGGATCAGTAAAAGTAATACAGCAACACAAGAGAGGCAAAATATATTGTGCTGCTTATCCTGAATAAGATTTTTTATTTTTTTTTATACACACATGATTGCAAATTCTGGAAAATTCTTTCACAAAAGTAAGTCAGATAAACATTGCAGACCCAAATTCTACCTCCTCCATTAATGCTGATAAGATGATATTAATAAAATGAGGTTCCATTGCATTTTTCATGTTTTAGACATGATTTATGAGGAAATTATCATCATCTGTCATTCTGAATGTTTCTAGAGGACACAATAATCGTGTCTGTCAATTACTGTACCGCTGCCTTTTGGAAATGTGTATTGTGTATGTCTTTTCTGATACTCTGAAGATGACAGCAGAATTGTATTCTTTTTAGGACTAACTACATAATTATAAATAAGCGTTAAATGTATGAGGAAACATACTTATGCTGAGAAATTTTACTTTAGTTGTAACAATTAAGTTCTAATATTATTGTCCTGCATAATAGTATAACCATAGAAAAAACCTCTCCATTATTTTTTCCCAGTGTGCTACATAAAAAAGACAAAATTTGAGTACAAAACCATATGTGTTGTATTATGTGTTCTGTCTATAATAACCTTGAATTTTTTGAATCTTAAAAAAGGTGATTTTTTTTTTCATTTAAACAATTTACTCAAGAATTTAAAAGGAAATGATTGCAGTTAGGTGACAAAAATCTCCTAGGCTCCTTTAAGAGTCCCCAATTTGATTTTAAGTATAGAAAAGACAAGCTCTCCTACTCTCTTTTTGGTGCCAAACTCAACAGGAGTTGGAAGCGCTCAGTCTCTCAACGGAGAGCTTCATCTCATTCCGAGTAGAATCTTAAGTCCAATCCAAAGGCCACTGAAGTTAATTGAATGATCTGATCCCTACTCTTTTCAGTGGGAATTGAATTAGGCCCTAGGACATCTAAAATGGTGTGATGGCATTTAGCCCTGACACTCTCATTAATAACCGTAGGAACTGAACTGTTATAACCCTGTCTAACTTGGAGCACTTACCCTTTTTCATCTTAAGATGAACTTTGTAATGAAGGGATTTACATACTTTTTCACTCCATAAACCTCCACTCTGATTGGCATCCCAATACTGAGCTTTTGCAAACATCCCCTTTGGTTTAAGGAAATAGTTAAGGAAAAATCCCAAGTCTGAATCTGCTCATCAGAGTGTTTTGTTTGTTTGTTTGTTTGCTTATTCTGATTGAGTAAAAAAGTTTGCTTGGAGACGTGCCCCTTTTTTACCACTGGGGTGTAGGAGTGTGTTATCATAAGGCTCTCAGCTTGGCGTGTCTAATGTCAGCTACCGCTGTATGACTGTGGACACTTTCAGAGCAGTACTAATGGGAGCTCTGTACTTGTGCTGATTGCATTGCTGATTGGAAACTGAATTAGTGAGAAATATCGCACCCTGTCTTTTGCATTCCTATCTTTTTTCTTCCATGTACAATATGCATATGTTTGTGCCTAAACATATATATGTGAAACTAGGCTGATTAAAAAAAAAAGTAGTGATATTCTATGACTCTGTCTTCATTAACACTGAAATATTCTTACCCCACCCACATTTTCTTTCTGGTTCTTATCATTTCACCTGACTAATCTGCTTTTCAAACCTGCGTCAGGTATTAAATACATACTGTGTTGACCAAATTACCATTTTCTCAGGGGTTGCCTGATGAGGTGTGACATGGGGAGGGAAAAGACCCTTTCAAGTAGGTCCAAAAGTAGGTTCAAAAGGACTCAAAAGTAAGTGCTTGTGACGGAGTGTTGGTATTTCAGAAGCTGTTGGGTATTACAGACATGAGTCACAATACATCTGTAACAGACTTTGAGAGATTATATTTTTTAGATCTGTCGCAATGTTACCATTCTTTACATTGTTTGACTGGCTTGGATCTAAAAAGCAGTGATGGAGATTTCACAGGCTTCCCTACAATCTGTTCTAGTATTTCATTCTTCACTATTAGAATGTGTACCCGATGATACAACCTCTGCATCCCTTTCTGCATTATAAGACCCACATTGCTGTGAATTCCTTTTTTTTTTTTCAGTTGTCTTTTAGATATTTGAGGACTGGTATAATTTTATCACATATCCCTTCAGTCTTCTCATTTCTAGACTACAGAATTCTCATTCCTGTGGCCCTTCTTTTACGTCCTGGGAGAACTTCATAACCATAGTAGTGAAAAAGGTAGGACTTTCGAACTCTCTTTGGAGCATAAATTTCACTGACTGCCATAGATTAAAGTTTCTAATCCAGTGAGTGCTTTTGACACCTACCTATAAAAAGGCCTTCTTCGTTCTTAAACCATCGATTCAACCTGTGACACTTACAGTGCACTGATTCATAGACTCTATTAAGAGGATTTTACAGAAATGTTTTCACGACACACGGGAGAGAAATCTCCAGATGAATGATTTATAATGGGCTGTTGTACATAAATGGCAATGAAACCTCCAGTGTGGGCTTTTAAAAAAGAATTAATTATGATTTGTACAATTGCTAATAAATAATGGTTTGAGTTAGAACCCTAAATCTTATGCTTCTTGGACAGTATCAGTCTTTGCATGTTTATATTTAAGTCCACTGGTTACAGATTGTGGTCCATAGACCCATAGTGAAGGGGTATATATATTTTTTTATATATATATAGTATATAAGTATTGTATCAATGTCATATATACATATAGTGGAGCATATTTTGTTAAAGTATTGCTTCTGAATGCTTATTTGATAATAAGGGGAAAGCAAGTACAGGGTTACCATAGCATGTCATTATCATATAGAGGCATTTAAGTTGGGCCCCCAATGAGGCTAACTCGCTGCCTGTGTGGTTAGTTTTCCTTTATGCTGCACTCCAGGTGCTCCCCTGCTGACCTGTGATCCTTCTCCAGGCTCTGGGCATCTATTGCTGGCATTGGCATCATACTGGTAGGAGTGGGATGGATTGCGGTTCCACTCCCCTGGCAAATCTAGTTTAACGCCCAGTTCACGAGCTTGGAAAGCCTCTGACTGAAGATGGTCTTTTTGTTCTCTGACAAGTGGACCCCATCCGGCCCCAGTAGACCATGTTTCTCACAGTGAGTCCCATCATCTAAGTAGCCAAACCCCTGGTTGAGGCACCAGTCTTGTAGCCATTTCTTGCTTTGCCAGATTTTCCTGGCCCTATCAACCCCCTTCCCTTTGACCAGGAGGACCGATGAAAAAACTACCTGTGCCCCAGAATCCCTGACCACTGCTCCCAGGGCTCTTTAATCCTTCTTGATATTCCTCAGCCTGCTCCCAGCTGAATAACTGGTGCCCATGTGAAACAGCAGCAGCAGATAATAGACTGCATGGGGTTTGGTAGTCTCTCAGTGACTAGAATAGGAAAAGAAAGAGAAAAAGAATAGGAAGGTACTTCACTGAAGGCAGCTATGCGCAAAGTTAGATGGTTCTTTCAAGTTACATATTTATAAAACGTATTGCATAAGGGAGTGCTATCTAGCTATTATTAGCAGGCAAGTTGCAAAAGGCAGCAAGTATAAAAGCAAGCTCTGACTCATTTCCTTCTACCACGTAAATGTCTCACAGAGCTGAGAAATAGCAATTCTCTTAAGTCTCAGCCTGGAAGCCCTGCAGTAATCATGCCCCTACTGGAAACATTCTGTCCGCAGCTGAGCTTGCCCATGTAACCACGTAAATATATTTTTTAGGCACTAAAAAAGTTATAAAACTGCTTCCACAACATAGTGTGTGCAGCTGATGATACATTTGTTCTGACTCGCTGTCAGCACCATCCAACCCACCCAGTTTACCCAGAAGTACACCAGGACTTGGAGGCCCGTCCCTTGCCTACATGGGGTGGCACCATTTTGTTTTGGACTCCGTTTTTTGGCAGGTCTTTTTCCTGATCAAAAGGAAGCGGGCAGACAGTCACAGGGCTGCCTGAGAGCCCCTGGGTGTGATGGTGTCAAGAAATGGCTGTCAGGCAACCTCAGAGCAGTAGCGCTTTTAACCAAATGGCTGCTCCCTGTCATAAAATGACAGCACCCTGTGAAAAAATGGAGTCCAAAACACTGCTCAGTGCAGTGCCAAATGAAAGCGTTTTTTAAATTTTATTTTGCCTTCTGACAGCCCCTTCTTGTACTCTGCATGACAAGGAGAAAAGCGAAGGGAATTTGCATGTTGATGGAATAAGATTGTATTTTGCAGATCCTAGCAGCTGACCGTTTCACTCAGAAGGTTGCCCCATAAAGTCCAAATAAAAGAAAATTTGGGACCCTGAGCTCAGCCAATATGTTTCCATGTTTGAACTGCAGTACTTCAAGCACCACATGTAATGCTCACATGCTTCTTTGCTGCATCCTACAAAGCACAAACCTTTGGTTTCCAGCAGATTGGTGGAATTACCTGCCCAGTTTTCACTCATTTTCAATGTAATTTGATTACATGAAGCTCTTTGAAGGGGGGACAGCATAGAGTCACCTAACAGTAACAGTGGACTCCTAGTTCTGAAGGCTGCCATCAGGCTCTCCTGTGTCTCTCCTGTATCTGGTTTGCACTGACAGAGCTGAACCTGTCACAACATGGCATTCAGCATACGCTTGCTAGTCGGGTACACATACCTTTCCCACAGCAAAAACTTCAGTGGGATGTTCATTCAGTAGGATGGACCTCTGCATTTCCCTTTCTGCAGAAAAAATACTGCTAATGTTTTAATGACTCTGAGACTGAAATTATTAGCTTAGTATAAACTTAGAAAACCCTTTAGACAGAAGAGCTATTCAGGGCCATGTAAATCTAGAAGCATATCTGAACTAGCTCAATATCTTGGAATGTCGTGATGTATTTAGAGAAATTTTTAATTCAGTTGAAGGTAGTTATTTTCAAACTCCTGGACAGGAATGAGTCTCTGGAGGCCTGAGATGCATTTATTACAAGCTCTTTAAGGGTCTTGTCTGATTCTAGGCTCTAGCAAAAAAAGAGTAAATTATTGATGAGTAGGCAGTGCAATTCCCTCTCCAGGGTCTCTGGTCAAATTAATATTACCGATACACCACAAACTAACAATCACTTTTTCATATTTATGTCACTTCTATAGCATTTACCTATAAGACAAAATACAGCCACTAGAATGTGGCTGTACTATATGGTCACATCTGCAAACTGGGAAAGGGCATGCGGTGATGGGTTGAGGGGTGATGGCTTCAAACTGGAAGAGGGGAGATTTAGATTATATATTAGGAAGAAATTTTTCACTATGATGGTGATGAGACACTGGAACAGGTTGCCCAGAGAAGCTGTGGCTGCCCCATCCCTGGAGGTGTTCAAGGCCAGGCTGGATGGGGCTTTGAGCAGCCTGGTCTGGTGGGAGGTGTCCCTGCCCAGGGCAGGGGGGTGGAAATGAGTGATCTTTAAGGTCCCTTCCAACCTGAACCATTCTGTATTTCTGTGATTTCATCCAGGAAAGCATTACTGTTATGCTAGCATACCTCCTTCTCAGGGCTGAATCAATTCATGCTCTTCAAACTAATAGCTAAGTGTTGTAATCTACTCAAAATGAAGAACAGATTTGAATCTTCAGAAAGTATGTAATTAATATTATTCCTAATGCATCACCACATTCGATGGAGTTAGCTTCCTGAGATTTAGCCAAAAGAAAGTGTTTTGACATTAGATTCTTGAAACCTTAAGACTCAGAGTAGAGTTTGACATGTGAAAAGCAATTAGAGTGTGATTCATTAATCTTGTACTGAACAGTGGACGGCTCACAGCTGGGTGGAATTAAAAATAGAGGGAAGAAATTAACATGCTATATGGGTTATCATCGTACACAGTGTCACTACTGGTATCATGCTTTTCTAGATGACTTTAATACTCATGTTAAAAAACAGTAGCATAGGAAAAATTCAATCCAGGAAAAATCTGTGATTACAAAATGTTCCTTTTCTTCCTGCTGTGGATTTTAGATTTTAATTTGTTTAGATTTTAATCTGTTCTGTGTATTATCAAGAGAAAATGAAAATTGTGTGAAAGAAACAAGCTTCCTTCAGAAACTCAGATTAGCTAGAGTATTGATTTGCTTTCTCTCCCTGTTTCTAGAGGGTATGTGTCAGGAGAAATGACTAGTCAAAAGAAGTCATGAAAAATTTAGCCAGATGGAGTAATATTTCACGAATGTTCATCACAGGTGTAGAAAAATGGTACTTCAGTTCTAGGAATGGGAGCATTCTTGTCAGGTTTTTTGTTTGTTTTGTCGATGCTGCTTAATTTGAGTATTCTAACAATGTTTATTTTGCTGTGTGAACAAATACTGTTATGGTGCATTCTACATTTCATCAGATAAACTTAAACTTCAAATTGATGTCATCATGCTTTGTCATTAGCATCATCAAAATATACTGTCGGTTGAAAAATAAATATGGACTTGTGGCTAACATTCATAAGAAGAATGGTTCAAAGCATCAAAATTCTCTGCCAGTGCAAATTCTCTGATAATTTTTTTCACCATTTCTCTCTGACTGAGCCCAACTTGGTCGAGAGCGAGCAATGTTTTATTCTAAGTAGACTGCGAAGTCGCACAACAACTAGTGGACTTTAACAGATCTTAATATTGAAATGTCTTTTCAGGCTTGCAATAACATCGTGGAGTCAACCCGAGTGCAGTTTATTTTGTTGTTATTCTACTAAACGCTTTCCTTGTGCAAGAACTCTTTTTAAGGCTACATAGTATAAAAAGTAGGATTGCTCAAAAGAGCTAAAGTGGGCAAATAAACTGACCAATAATCATTAATCTTGTAGCAAATTTCTCAAACATAAACAGAGAATAACCTGTGGTCACAGTGATCACGGATTTATTTTGTATGCTAATGAGATCAAAGGGACAGTTCTTGCAGGCCTGAGAACCAAATTAATGGGTGAAAAGTTTCGTGTCTGAAATTGCATGGGAGCTGTGTAAATTAAAAAAAAATAATGTTTAGCTGGGGTAAAGTCAAGAATTAAAGAAAATAAGAGCAGAGATATGAAGAAAACATATCCTTTGAAGATGCATTCAGAAAAGTGGGAATATTTTTGGTGTATATTTACACATTGCAGTAAACCTATAGACAAGGTCATAAGAAAGTTCCTAGGAAAACCAGCTCAGAATAATAACAATAGCAGTAGCAGAACCAATAATGTTCAGGGCATTTATAACAAATTTTAAAAAATAAAACAAAAAAAAAGGATGCCGAAACACCACGAAAGCCTGCGGGTTAATTGGATTAGAGATTGGAGTGATAGGATTAGTGACTATGCCTTCTGAACAGTGTCACTCTCTATCAACACAGATCATGTTCTGAAACAGGGAATCAGATACAGCTTATTCCTAAGTACCAATTCTGAGCCAAATTCTGCTATGATTGCAGTGAGTGGGAATTCTCATGCAGTGAGAGTGCCAAAACGAATAAAAGAATTATAATCCAGATGTAAGGTATTGGGAAAAATTGCTATTTATTAGACAGCTTTTTGGAAGGATCATAATATTGTTAGCAGACAGAAGTGGTTTTTTTCTCTGGTTAGGCTTTAGCTGGATTTCACTTTCATTTCAGACTCCATACAGTTCTTTTGTGGTTAGCAACTGTTGCTCAAAAATACATCCCAGTAGGTTGCACGTTGCCTCCACAAGCAATATCACTTGCAAGGAACATGTAAACCAGAAGAGGTGTGAAACTACTGCCATGATCCAGCCCTGAGTTGGAATAGGCATGTTTCTGCTGCACGGATGTCTTGTGTCAGTATAAAATAAGGATAAAGAAAGAAAAAGCTGTTCTAACCTGTCAGAAATAAGGGGCTTATAGAAGTACAGATTGAATAACAATATCAAAGTCTTCAGTTGTATCAATAGGCCATATCAATTCTAAGAAGTGTACAATATCTACATCTAATTAAGAAAACTTTAAGGACATCCCACTTATCAGTAAGTCTATAAGAAATTACAAGGTTTACTAAAGAATAAAAAAGTTCACTTCTGAAAAAAAAAATGTCTTCTTCATTTCTCTATAGGTTTCAGTCTGTAGACTTTTGCTGTCATTATAGCTCCATGATATTAATTGTACAAATGAAAAACAAAATCTCTCCCCACAAAAAAACAATGTTGCCTACATTTAAACAAGAGTAGCTTTCATTTTAATATAGGTAATTTTTTCCAGTCACAATCTTGACTTCTATTAAAACAGGTTTTGCGCTGTTCATTTCATACTATTTCTTTTGGCATTCTTGCACTTGTTTTTAATGCCAGAAATGGTTGGTAGGAAGTGATACATGACAAATCTTGTATGCACAGGTAATTTATTTGAGACTGTTGTTGGTGGACTAGAACACTAGATACTTGAGTCAATCCTCGGTCAAACAAGGACTGCACATTCATATTTCATAGCCTAGGAGCCAAAGGGTTTTTTTTTTATTTAAGATTAAGTGGTAAATACCACCTAACACCAGAATGTTTCCTGGAAACTCTCTGTTGAGTTGGCAGGTGGCATGAAAGACTGGTTAGCAACTAGTGACCTCTGTTTGGGAAGACTGCTTAGCACAAGAGCTGCTGTCCCATCAGCCTAAAAGGGATGTGATCTTCCCTGTATCATCTATCCATTTAGATCTGAAGCGTGTCATTTGGCAGGCGACTGCCTTTCCCCAGTCATTTTTTTGGGACTGACTACTGAATGAGTCAGCCAGCTTTGGAGGATGAGGTGGAAGATATATTGCATTAAAATTACAAGGAATTGTTGATGCATTTGATACCTTACCAATGTAGAAAGCTGATTAATTTTTATGTTGTTATTGTTTTGATTTTTTCATTGATTTGTTCTTGTTTGTTTATAACTGAGTTGCAGATGTGTAGGGTATGCCTTGGGCTACTTAGCAGTCTAGTTAAGAAACTTACATGGTTCAACTCTTTCTCTCCTACATGGCATTTGCTGGACTTGAGGTCCCCTCAGAGTAAATAAAAGCAGCTATACAATCTGTTGCTTCATAAATAACACCTCCTGTAACTATGGCCTGCTGGAACACAGCTGCTTCTCTTAGGTATCCTCTTGTTTTCTAATCCCATTGAAACCAAGTGGAGTTAGGTAGTTACGAAAGTTTTAAACCTGTCCAGAAAAGGATGATTTTCATCCCCTAGGATTTGTTCAAAGAAAACTGAGCTTCCCTTGAACAACTTGTTCATTTCCCTGAATTTCCTCCCTCCCACTTTCCAAGTAGTCTTTAGACATAGCGGACCATGATGGTGAAGCAGTGTTAAGCGTAATCTCAAACGGCACGTTTCATCCTTTCCCTGCACTTTCTGCATGTCTGTTCTTTGCTGTGGGATTCTGCCAGCAGTCTCCTGCAGGTCTCAAAGGCTTCATTCCTGCTTGAAACACAATGCCTGCTGGACTCTTGACATGACTTCATGACCTGGGCTGCTTTAACAAAGGTCATTATCATACCACAGAATATTGGTAATTGCATCATCATCTAACTTACAAACCCCTGAAGTTTCTCGCCCATCTAAGAAATATGTTCTGACATCCTTGCCTGAAAGATGGTGGTTAGCAATTAATCTGCAGGCCTTCCTTGCCGTCTCCTACGTAGAATGAAACCAGGAACAAAATAATTAGCTTTATGAAATATGAAGTGTCTTCCTTTTCCTGAGAAGTACAAGCATTTCTGAGTGTTATTCTTTTATAAGATGCCCTTTCAAAGGACTTTAATGAAGGAAAGATGAAAGCTAATGGAGTAGTAGTTGCCTATTGCTTTTTTTTCTGATTTAAAATATATATTAGTTTTCTTTTTACCTCTAGTTTATGTCCATATATCATTTTGCCGTACTGCTATAAAATGGGAATAGCGGCATGCAACTCTGAAGTGTTCCCATTATTTTTACCTTACTATCACACAATTCAAGATACATTGTATCAAAGATGCTACATAAAAAAGCAAATTAAAATTGAATTGCAGCAAAGCTACTAAAAGAATTCATTGCACTTGAAAGAGCTTGCAACTAAATATGTTATGTGGTGGGAATGGACAATTAAGTGCAAAGAATAAGTATTAATGTGCTGGTTTGTAATGTTGTTGAATGTGTAGTTATGTACACTTCATTTTGTATGTTTAATTGCAAATAATATTTGTGATTCATATATGTTCAAGGCTGCCTCAGTGTGTGGAAAATCTTTTCACTTTCTGCAGCAGTTTTCCCTCTAAAATGACTTACACGAATCACTTGGTACATTTAGAGAATTCAAAAGATTTTAGATATAATACTCCATTGATTTTGTTGCTGGGAAAACTGAAATTTTACAGTGCTACTGATATATCCCATAAAAAATTATAATAAAGTCCCTTCTTCTAAAGCCAAGCTTTCTTTTGCATTATGAGAAGCAAAATATTCTATTTTAATTATTTCACTACTTTACTTCATGCTATAATTTTTAGGAGATGTCTAATGACCTGATCCTATGAAGTACTAATCAGCGTCAGCTTCTGATAAAGCTCTTGGGCTCTGGGGTAGCCTTACCAGAAGAGGTGGAAAGTATTTTTTTCCAGAAAATAATATAAAGCCCTGCAGTATTTCCAGTTCTCGTGCAACTCATGTGGGTGGGGATTGAAGCTTTAGGAGTTAGAAAGGAGAGACAGATGAAATATCCAGTAGTTGTGATCAATGGGGAAATCCATCCTTGTCCTCACAGCATGTGTGTTCCTCCCCAGAGCTGCCCGTTGATACCTGTCCTTAGCAAACCAACAGTTTTGAGCCTTCCAGTGCTATATTATTGCATGACTGAAAAATCCTGTGGGTCCATCTGATGGAGTCCAGGTGAAATACCTACAGTGCTAATGGCAGAAGAAACTGGGGAAAAGAATATAACAAAAGGCAGCATAAGAAAGTTACTGTCCCTGTCCTCATTCTCTTTATAGATATGTTATCCACAATTAATGTGGCCCGTCTCAGCATCTACCTCTAGATGGAAAGCAATTAAGAATATTACCACAATGTTTCTGGCAAAAAACTTTCGTGAACAGGTTAGAGATTTAAACTGTAACTGAAAGATTAATGTCAGGATCTTTGTTGTTTTAATTTTCAGTTCTTGTTGCTCTCCTGGAATACAAGAGGTTGGACTACTGATTCTTCCATTGACTTGTGCGTACTCTTTTTCTCTGTTGTAATAGCTTAAGGACTAACTACCTTTAAACAGCCATTCATTTTAGAGAGCTTAATTCTCTAAAGACTGTTACCATTTCCTAGACACACTATGGCAGGTTTCTCAGACTTTCATAATAGTTTCCTTTTGCCTTTCAGCATGGATTTCCCAGCCTGAACTCATAGTATTACTTAATCATGCACTGAAGCAGTCTGGACAAACTGATTAATTATAAAGCTGTCCTACATTTAAACAGTGCAGGTATGTACTATATAATCTTTGCCAGATCTGAATATAGTCAGCTGAGTGCCTGAAAACTTTCAGTTAATTAGAAAAGTAAGTTTCTCAGCATATCTTCACACGATGTCTAGTGAAGTACATTCAAACCATATTAAAATGGAAAAGAGACTTAATTGAGAGATGTACATTGATTTGGTACATTGATTTGTAGTGAAAACCGGACACGTGTATTTATAACTTCAGGATGGGCTTTTTCATGGAAAGCAGAACATCTTGACTTTTCTTGCAACATTTTGCATATAATAAATGATTTCTGCTTTACTTTTGTTTCAACTTTCTATTTTAAACTTCTTGAAAAAGAAAATGTTGTACTTACTTCTCTTCTCTTACACAAAAGAATTTTGAAGAAGACAAATTTCCACTGATGGTACCAATGGAAGAATCACGACCTTCATAAAAAGTTTTTTAGTAAGATGTATATCCATCACAGTGATCTCAAAGAGAAATATGGTTGGGGTGAAACAATTAATTACGGGGTTTATTACTAAAATGAATATTCATGTCTTAGGGAATTTACCAGATACAGATGTTTACAGTTGGGGGTTTGTTTTTTTTTTAAATATTTGATCTATTCCAAATAATTGAATACAGCAAACTGAAATTCAGAATTCAAATATCCATTGTAAGGAGACAGTTCTGCAAGTTTGAAAAGTACATCCTTGAATATTATATTAAATACTTATACCCTCCTACTGGCATAATTTTCATCATTTTTTTCTATGAAGGAAGTGTGATAAGAAAAAAGTAAGTTTCTGGGGGGATACAGGGAGGGCTAGTTGTAATCTCACGTAGTTAAAGCATTGGTTTTGATCTTTAGAGAAATAAGTAACAGCTAATGCTAACTTAGCATTAGCTGAGTTAATGGCCCTATGAATATCAAGAACTTAAAAATCCACCTAAGCGTATTAACACTGCTAATGACTGAATATTGTTGTATTCCTCATTAAAAAAAATCAGCCCTGAGAAAATACCTTCTCCACTCCAAATGTGCTTTAAAATTATTTTTAAATAATTTGTTTCCCAATGAGGGCTACTATTCTACTCTCTAGTAACTGGAGAAAAAAAATAATCTGTTTATTCTGCCTAAAGGGGCAGAGTAAGGGGGTCTTGCATATTTTGCCAACACCTTTCTATGCTTTTCGATGTACAGCTTTCATCTGAAATTAATTTTAACTCAGGTTTGGGGGAGATTCCAATTTTGTTTTTGTCAACTACAATAATCTCGTATGACTTGTCACTGATAACTTACCAGGCCTTATCCTCAGAGCTTTCTGTAAGAAAGTATTTAAGTAAGAAACTGCTTGGACATCTATCAGCATAAAAATATATTACTATTGCTGTAATTATTATTATCATTAATGATAATATTTAAAAATTATTTATTTATAATATATTTACAAATAGGCAGATACTATGTTTTCAGTCTTTTTCTCAGAAGACTGAAAGAAGACTTCTTTCTTCCACTTCTTTTTCTTAGAAGTGGAAAATAACACAGTTGGACTTTGCCCAAGAATAAAAAACTGCCACTTCCTAGATTTAGTGATATTTTTTAAAAATCTTAATTTTTAAACCTCGAAATAGAGCAGGTCTGTGAGTCTACTCAGGCTTAAACACTTTATCACCTAGGGCTTACAGTAAGGATCTAGAATTTAAAAAGGCCAGAGGGGCAACTGCTGCCTTTCCGGAGGCTACTACTGAAGATAATATCAGTGCAGCCGTAATTATCCTTAGGATTTTGTGTGGCCTTTCTGAAGTGTACCAATTAGTGACACTTCAGCCTGAAAAGAAGTAAAGCTCTTTTCTGGCAAATTAACATCTTGCCAGACAATAGGAAACTGTATTTCGTGCTTGGTTACAGACTTCCGTAGGTAATTGAGATCCTAATGAAATGTCTGAAGTCTTCACCCAAAAAGCTACCTTGGTGTGCTTGAGGAAGGAAAAATATAACTTGTAGCTTCTAAATTTACTCTTTGCTCTGAGATGAAATGTCTCCGATGTGAAATTCAGGACGACATTAAGCATTTGTTCAGAGACCATATTCAGGAAGCAATCAAGACAGTCATTTGTGGAGATATCTACCCATTTTTCAGCTGTGATTAAAAATCATATACAATGCTGAGCCTCTTAATAAGTGGGATGAAAAACAGTATAGATGATATTATTATAATAATGTTATAAGAAGTATGCCCGCCCTAGGATGACTGTGTTCAGTTTAGGCCGCCCCATCTCAAATTAACCCAAGAGATGTAAAAGACATTTAGAGATATGAATCAGGGCTCTGCTTAAAACACAGAGATGGAACAATATCAGCTCAGTGACAAAGTTATCTTCTCTATCTGTCTGCAGCGCTGACGGTGCACGAAAAGCTCAGATGCTCATGAATCAGCTGTTTTCCAACACAGCAGCAGTTTAAAGTAAACAATTACCTTTGCCAACCTAGAACTTCTCTGTTTGCCAGTAAGATCTTTCAAGTAGCATATGAAAATCTTGTGCGAAGCCAGATTGAAAAGATGAAGACTCCTTGCTTGATAAGGAGTGGCACAAATGAAAGAGAACACGGCACAAATATAGATGGTGGCAAAGACAGAGACATAAGCGTGAATGTTACCCCTTCTGACCAAAGGAAAACAGGATGGCCTGATGACATGGAAAGGCAGCTGTTGCAGAGGGAGGGAAGGAAACACCTTGCCCTGCAAAAGCAAGCACAGAAGATGACACAAAAAGTGGCAGAACCTGTTGATAATCAGTGTTTTGACGGCCCAGGGACGTTCGTAAAAAAAGATTGGAAAATCTGTGTAGAAAACAACAGAAATAACCTAGGTCATTAAGTTAATAAGTTAATAAGCTAATAAGTTAATAAGCTATTTGATTAAGCTAATTAATTTAATGAGTTTAAAAGTTCTGTAATGTGATACAGAGTCTTGGAAGAGGCATATCTTTGGTTTCAGGAGTTAACTTCTGTTGCAATTGGTGGTAAAAGGCATTGTCTGAATGAAGGAAGAGAATTCAGAGCATCCATAGTCCTGTTCAGTCTGAAAAATCATGATAATTAAAGGTCAGTATATGAACAGGTGATTTTCCACTGCTGTTTGTCCTTCTTGGTCACCTTAAACATTTCTGTTTGTAACTTTTAACTCAAAAAAATCCACAAAATGTGAAGCATATATAATGCAAACAGTTTATTTTAGTCTCTCTAATAACAGACCGAAGAAAAAAAAAATGCATGGCTAGAACCAAAGAAGCTGTTAGGCTATTAAGGATGCAGTTAGAAAGTAGATGGAGAAGTAGCTAGATGTCAAGAGTAAACATAAAGGAAAAGGAAGAATCGAGAATATATCCTAATTTAACTCCATCTTGCACAGTTTCGAAGGCCACTCCAAAGCAGCTCAGGAAGGGTTGTGCTTAATATTAGAGTAGAATTCAAATCATCTCACTGCTGAACCTTGTAGAGGCAAAGGTGACCCTGATTCTCTGAGGAAGCTACTTGCATCAGGATTTCAGTCTGGATGGACAATAGATTCACCGTTCTTCTGAACCTTCTGTACTGCTGGGCAATGCGTGGGTGGAACCTTATGAACGAGGGGGCAGCATGAAAGGAAGAAAATCTGCCTCTGAAAGAGAGCTATTAGGGAGTTGCTTTCCTCCCTGGAGTACAGAAGGCACCAGAATTTAACTCAGCATAACTACTTTGGTGGTGCCCCTGCACAGAACGTGCTTTGTTTCCTGGAAGTTTGTATATTATGGCTGCTACCAATTTGTTGTGATAAATTTTAAGTGTCTGTGTTAATGGCGTGTTGTCTACCAATCTGTTATCAGTTTGTTGCATCCAATTTACAGACTACATTGCTCGAATTCTCCATCAATTTTTTGCATTACTGCCCGTGCATTTTATGTGGCCCAAAGGAATACCCCTTATATACAAACCCAAGATTTTATTGTTAGCTTAATTAAAGTCTTAATGGTCTAATCCTAGAATTATTATTAGTTCTGTTGCAATGAAGCTAACACTGAAAGTTCACGTTATATATGGTTCAAGCTGATAGATTTCTTCTTTACCCTTTTCTCTGATGTTGTGCTCCTCTTTCTAGTGCCCCTTCAACTCCTGAGGTTGATGATTTTAGCCAGGGAGAGTTACAGCAAGTTGTCAGCATTCAGTGACCTTTGCCAAAAGGTGTATCCTGCTGATGGTGAGTGTTTCCTCCTCTGCATTTTTGGGTCCACTTAACTTAATTTGTATGCATTTTCTAATTAAGACCTTTTACTTGCTCTTGGTTTGCAGTTCCGTGGTTATGTATGAGTTTACTACATAGTGTGATTTACAGATTTTGGAGACTTGTTCTTTGGTTTCTTTTTTACCTCTAAAGCTAGTTTTACCTGTCTCCTGAGTTTGTGTTTCTCTGGTGACCAATACCTGACCACTGATAAGTTTTTATAGTCCTGGGGCCTCTGCTATCATCCTGCGTCAGTATTTTCAAGTTACCTGCTGTCCTCCCACACTTGCGCTCGTGTGATGCATTTTATTCTCTGTTATTACTCTCAATTAATTAGAGAAGTCTATATATAACACAATTGTTCAAAGCTAAGCAAAAGGAGAAACAAATAACAAAACAGTTAGACAGCTGTTCCTATAGACGTGCACCAGCAAGGCTGTATTGACCGAACCACAAAGCTGCAAGGCATCACCAACTAAATTACTGATGACTTTCCTACCTGTCTTCCCACTGTTGCTTTGCAATGTTTCATGAAAAGACAAGACTTGAGACCACCAGGTCACCACATATTAAACGACAATTTGAAGTAATGTTCAATAGTAATAGCTTTTTTTCTCTTTTTTTCCTCTTTTTTATTTGTCTAGATTAACTACAAATTCATATAGAAAATACAATTTCTGGTTATATTACTTAACCTTATGTAAATATTTTCCTTCAAAAAAAAAAGAAAAGAAACCAAATATATCGCGGTTTCTCAGGTCTCTTTCTTATGTTTTTTATGGTACCACTGTAGGAAGAAGGGTTCATTCTTTCACAACATTTGCATCAGTTTCTCCCAGTTGCAAGTAGAATTAAAAAGATTAATGTTTCTTTCCTGCATAAGTTTCATGATGATGGTGGTGAGAAGACTGATTGGGGTTTTTTAACTCTGTTTCACACCTCAAATATTCGATACTTTAAGGTTTTCATCATAGTGTTTTATTTTATATTTACTGTGAGGTACATGATCCCTGTGGGAAATAGAAATGTGAATTGTAATGCTAATTTTGTGAAAACATAGATGTGCTGGATATCTAGAAAAATATGGAAGAAGGAGATAAAGGAAAGGTAAAAAAAAAAAAGAAATTTCAATTTTTTCACCCTTTTTTTGTCATTCATGTATAAGCTGTTAGCTTTTCTTGTGGGTTTAGTGTTTGTGCCTTGCCTTTGAGTGCCAAGGAAACTTTTTCTTTTGGCCTGCTTGCCCTGCTTAAACATTTTCAGATTGTGAAAAGATGTCTTTATGACAATACTTTACTTTATGGCAATAATATCATTTTGATGTTGCTGCAGTAAAATTAGAGGATGTGATGAAGCTAAGTATAGAAAATGCTATGAAAGCAGCATAAAAAGGTCATTAAAAACTGTCTTAATAGACAATTTACTGGAAACTTGGGGAATGGGAGAAGCAATGGAAAATATGCCTTCCTTTTTGCTTATATGATTTAATTTCTCAAAACTTGATTATATTTCTAAGAGCATCAGACTCTATGCCTTTTACAATATTCATTTTCCTAAGAGTCTCCCTCAAAACAAACTCAAATCTGGAAAACCCTTAATTTTGTTAATTGTTCATCAGTCCAGATGAACAACGAAAAGCTGAAATGTTACTTGTGATGTTTTGAGTGTTCACTGCATGGATCCCACTATTTGAGAATGGCAAATTTACAAATTTCATCCTTCCTTCCTAATTCCTTGCAATTAAAATATAAAGGTGAACTAGTTTAAGAAATTCTGTGTATCTAACATTTGGAAATCAGATCCCCTATAAAAAATTTCTAATTTCAAAATAAACTCCACATAAGCGAACTAAATTTTTCATTAAATTTTGTCAAACTTATTCAAAGATTATATCCATTCGAGTATCTGTAATTTAGGTAACAAGTTCTAATCCTGCTGCTGGTGGTGAGATTTCTTGCAGTCTTTGGAATTTTGTACTTTGAGCTGCCATATTATGAGGATAAACTCTTGCATAACTTCATTTATTTACATCTAGTCAAGGTATAGAACAAGAAATATAGAGAAAACAAGAGGAAAGGAGAAAAAAAATTAACTCCCTGCTTGACCTTCTTTGTGATTTTGGTTTGGAAACTGTAGCATTGTGTGATTCAAAATGGTTCTGTGAACAACAGAAAGCATAATGACAGAGACAGATGCTATGACAGGGGAAGGGATCACTTTTCTCCAACAGTATAAGAAGCTTTCTAGCCAGAAAAACATGAAAATGAACTTAAGTGGTCTCCCTGGGAAAAAAGACAGAACATGAACAACTACAACAACCTTCCAACAACATTTTGTTTGTCAAATCAACCAGTGTCATGACTGCTGTGTATCTGCATAATGAAACAATGTCAGATAAAATTCCAGTTTACTCTGTTGATAGCAAAGTTGCATGTAAGCATTATGATTTCTTGGTTTTTTTCTGGGGAATCGGAAAACCTGCAGATTCACAACAAAACAAATTGAGAACAGCTACAATGTCCCTCAGATATGGATACATTTTTTTCTTCCTTATTTGTTTGGGTTTTTTGGTCAATTTCATTATCAGTCCTTGGAGATTTAACTTATTTAATTAACTTAATTAAAAAATTAACAGCAAATTTTTTTTAGGAAATAGTATGACTATAAGGATGAAGGGAATTATATTAACCAAATATGCTAAGCACTGGAGTCTGCTTCAGTGTATACTTTTTGTTTGATATTTAGAGAACAGTTTCATGAAGGATTTTAATCAGATTTTGATAAAAAAAAAAGAATTTCTATCCTGAGTACAGAGAACAGAACATGAAGCAAAATGTATTGAGTTAAGAGCTGAAATTTTGGGTTCTGTCTCCACGTTGATTGGTCCCTCCTACATTTCTTCCTTATTTGCTCGTCTCATATTCTGTGAGATAATTCTGGGACCATTTCTGTTTGACTTCAAACTGAGAGCAGGCACCGTATGGCCTGCTCAGCTGACACTTCTATCTAAATAATTAAAGTGACTGTCCATTAAAGGTTTGCAGCCTCATGACACATTTCCCAGTCATGACAGTCAATCATTTAGGTCAGTTCAACCTTTCCTGCATTTACTTTTCTGTAAATTAACATCTAGCCATAAAAAAGGTATTGCTGTCAGAACTAAGCTGAGATACTTTAATATGCTAGTGATGAGTGAATGTACTGCATTGAATGTCAATATAAAAAGAAGTTTCAAGGAAGATAGATTTTCACATCTCTTTATCCCAAATCAGTATCTTTTTAAATTCATTGGCACTGATTTAGCGATGATGGGCAGTGGTATCTGACTTTTTGAAGTGGTGATGAGCTTTCTTCCAATTGCACATAACACATATTTTGAGACTTGAAAAATGAAATCTATTTTTGCTATTGCAAAAATTATGAATTGCAAAAATTATGACATTATGAATCAATCGTTGCTGCCCTTTTGACTCATTAGCCTCAATTTTCTTCTATTTTTGCTATTGCAAAAATTAAGTTTAATTTAGTTTGAGGAAGTTCTTAACTCAGAGCATTTTATATGAAGTTGTTTTGGGGCAAAAAACTAATTATGAATACTCTTTTCAGTATTATGGTCTTCTTTCCGTTCTCTGAGATTTTGGTCAAAATGGAAATTAGAAATGCTCCCTCTCCCAGAGGAGAGAAAGTAGGGAAAATAGTTTCTTTTGTAATCTCTGCAATGGGATTCTTTGACTTTTTGAAACTCTTGCCCTTGTAATTTTACTCTTTAGCAATGATATACATTGAAATGGGTTTCTCCTCTCTTTGTCTCACACTCACCTGGCTTCCTGAGGAGCCCCTTGGCATTAGGGAAATCTTCCTGCTATATATCTGTGGGAGAAGAGACAGCACCATATCTTTCAAGAGCTACAATCATTTAAGGGACAGAACCAGACTATAGATGTCCCTCCAAGCACCACTTCCCTTCATTGGGCATGTTCCTCTTCCTAATGACTACTCTGCTGAATGTAAAATAGTAACAATCTCCAACAGATGTTGCACTAATATATATTTAAAGAAGTATGAAGAAGGCAAATTAACCTTGTATAGAGATAAACATCCCTTCTGCAGTATGCCCCTTCATGCCCCTCAGTTTGTAGTGTTTTCACCCATTTGTTCCTAAAAGAGAATAAATGAAATGAGCTTTCAAGGTAGTTCCTGCTGAGGTTCTATCTGTGTTATTGAAAAGGTGAATGATTGTGAAAATGGATTTGAGACACTATTGCAAGCAAAATGCAACCTAAACCACCAAAGAACATTTTGTGTGTGTGTTGCACAGCTCATCTTGTAACCCCCAAACCTTTAAAGTCGTTGTTAAATGTCTCTTTCTGAAATACTTTCAGCGTCATATATTAATGAAGAAGCTTTCTTTGTAGTTACTTCTTTCTTCAAACTCTCCCAGTGAAGCAACCCCTTTCGAATCAACAGGCATTCCGAGTGCTGTTCACCACTTCGATAAAAACCCTTTGCATAACCTACCTATTTGCCGCCTTCTGAATTGTTTCAAACTGCAGCCTTCAAATTCCTTCTTACAGCCTAACTTATTTTTGTCAATGCCTTTACTAAAGATTGCCCTCCAGAAGGTCAGGCATGACGTTATGAATCAATCGTTGCTGCCCTTTTGACTCATTAGCCTCAATTTTCTTCATTACAACTAAAAAGCTTATAGGAGTTGATCAAAAAGCAGCACAGCAAGGAGCTAATGGAGGAAAAGGAACGTTCTGCATGGCTAAGTATTAGCTGTAACTGAACTATTTGGAAGAACTTGTTCAACACCACAACAAATACTTTCATTAGACCACATCAGTTTCGTTATCTGTCTTTTTCTGGAGGTGTCTTACGTATGCCAGAAGGAAATTAAGAATGAAAATGAGCAAAAAAACGTTCAAATATGTGTGTGTAGACAGTGCCATGGTCAGGACAGGAAAGGATTCAGTGAGAAGGCTTGGCAGAAGAAACATAGCTCGATTTTAAAGGCATTTTTCTCTTGTTTCCATGTATTTCCTTCTACTTCTTCTGAACTAGAATATAACAAATGTGGCATGAATAAGGCTGTTAAATAATTTCCCTTTTGTTTCTGTTTCTCCATTGATAAAATAGAGATAGTGTTCATTATACTTTGCAAAATCTTTTGCAATCTACTACTAATATATATATACACACACATATATGTATGGTGATATGCACATGTATTATGACTATAAATGAGCATGTCTGTAGGTTGAATTTTTACACATAATATGTTTTCAATTTACTTTCTTAAATTATTTAACTGATAATGATATGATGTGAAATAGTCAAATGAATTGATGAGGTCCATTGTGAGGCCAAACTTATAAAAAATAATTACTTTTTGTTGAGGAACACAAAAACGTTTTAGTAACACTGCCATTTCAATTCAGGAATTTCCACTACAGAAATTTATTTCAAATTGGACAATATATACATTGCATTTTTTAATTTCTTCCATGAGGAAATGAATCCTCCCACTTTTTTTTAATAACACTATCAATGTACATGAGTTGCTGGTTGCAAGCCAGGGTATTAATTTAAAAGAAGATGGAAAATAAGCTTTTTTTCTCAGCATGTTTTTTAAAAGCTGGTTTGAATTGGGGCATTGAGTGTTGTTATTTCATCCCGTGAAAAACCTATTAAAGCAGGTGCAAACTGTAATGCTTTATTCTGGTATTGTTCACATCATGTGAACAGATGTCAGTGCCTTCCCAGTGTGCAATACGTTAGACACTCACATATGTTACATGTCAGTAGTTACCATGCACACCTCAGATAAGAATGTTTCTACTGTATTCTGATACCACTGGACGGTATTTCAAATGCATCCATGTTGTAAATCCTGACATAACAGCTGTAGCACCCTAATTCTGTTCTAATTTTCCAGTCTAAAGGAAAAAAAAACCACCTTCTCAACTTCCTGTGTTGTTTATCTAGAGCTTTGTCCCCATTAGGCTACTTTTCAGAATACTGAATACACTTTTGATATAATATTGATTTCGTCTTACTACTGTTTACTTGCCTTCAAGGCTACTTGAAGAATTCAACTTAAATTTGGTCTAAAAGTCATACACGCTATGGCTCACTGTCCAAAATTCCTTCTGCATTTTGTTGTGCTCTCTGTTATTGAGCTGTAATGGGGACAGTTCTTCTTCCCTGTAAGCCAATTTTTCAGTGTCTGTTCCAGACAAGATGAGTTTCTTATAAACCTTTAGAACAGCAATGTCTGAGCACCTTCTAGTTCTACATTAAGTGGTGTGTCTTCCTTAAAGCAGAGATCTTAGCTAGCTAGTTGGCTTTTTCTGACGTCTTTATTTCTTTGGCTACTGTAAGGGTACATATGGTAAGTGGCTTGTGGCCATGCTGCTCATGTCCCCATCTATTGATGTGAACTCAGAATGAATGATTTAATTTGGGAAACTAAATGAAAATATGGAGGGTGGTGTCCCAGGGTCCTGGCCATGGTGGTGTCACAGAAGAGGCGGCTGTAACAGGTTCCTGTGGTTGTGTATAATTTCTTTGATTCTCTGTGGTACTCAATTTTCATTCATCTTTATGAACGCTCATGTATTCACTCAACTTTCAAATTTGGGTTTAATTTGGTTGCTTTTGTAGATCTCTTATTTCTTTTGTGACCTGTGGCTAAAGGTTTCATTGATATTTGGTAAATGAGATATTTTTTTCTTCAAAGGCATCTTTTCCATTCATTCGCGTATCTCAGTCATGTTCTACGTATGTATATGTATGTGTTCAGGTGCAAATTTACCTTTTGCTCTGCAGAACACTATTTCTTTACAATGTATGTTCTTAGTCAACCATTCTCTTGTATTTTGAATTTCTGTTGCACCAACCAAGCTCTTTCAGAGCACAGTGTTATCTCCACCACCCCTTTGTATCTCAAGTCATTGCTGCATCTGCCAGAGACTGTTACATACCCTAAGATTTCTTCCTCTGAATATTGCGTGATGGAAGAGCACTTTCTTTGGCATGGCATGTTTACCCTAGACTGGGTTGAAATCCAACCAGTTCTTTCCTTAGATGCACGTGAAATATTTATTTCTTGAAAGGAAGAGACTATGACAGTGGTTACAACTTTCTTGGCGTATAGAGTATTATAGGTTGGTTTTTAATTATTCTGGATGTTATTTCTGGCTCCTTTCTTAGAGATACGATAAATACATGTGAACACAACATGTACATCCCAGCATTTCCAGCACCACTTTCACTCAGTGACCGCTGTTCGCAAGGATTTTAAGACTCTTTCTCCACTTTGCCCATGATGTGTGAAGTTACTACATGTAATTGTGATGGTTGCATTTCCTTCTCAGTCAATAGTTGTAGTCACTGATAAGAGACACAGAAAATAATTCTTCCCATTTCTTAGCTCATTTCCTTTGCTGCTCTTAAGATCAATTTGCAATCTATCTTACATCAGAATCACTTTGGCTGAAGGTTACTTGGAGGCTCTGTTTTCATTCCTGTGTCAAAGGTGGTTTTGTAAAACTTCTTGTTTCCAGGCTTTTGATGTTTTCATGACCAAAAGTGCCTGACTACCATGTATAATTTCTTATATTACATTGCTTGATCATTTAAGAATTGGTTTACAGAACTTTGGGGTTTTTTTTCCCCAAAAAACCCAGCGTTTTTTGGAGGATTTTTATACGGATATAGGAATCAGTATATGATTCCCTATATACTGACTAAAGAAGAGAAGTATTGACCAAGAAACATCAACGTGAATCCTTGCCAGGCTGTAAGATGAAGTAGAAATCAGATTTGCTTTAGGAACAGTTTTATTAAAAAATAAAAATGGTCGTGTGGAATCAGACATCAGGTGAAGCATAGGCAGGTTGACTGGTGTTGGGTGGGAAGCACGGAATGGCAGCAGGGAGCGGGGCCTGAAGTGGGGCTGGGGTTGGGGGGGAACCCAGGGGACAGGATGGGGGACCTTCAGCCCAAACTATTCTGTGATTCTATGATTCTATGAACTGGAGAAAAGGAGGCTGAGGGGAGACCTTCCCGCTCTCTACAACTCCCTGAAAGGAGGGTGTAGCCGGGGGGGGTGGGGGGTGGGGGTGGGGTGTCGGTCTCTTCTCCCAAGGAACAGGCGATAGGACAAGAGGAAATGGCCTCAAGTTTAGACTGGATATTAGGAAAAATTTCTTCACTGAAAGGGTTGTCGAACATTGGAACAGGCTGTCCAGGGAAGTGGTTGAGTCACCATGCCTGAAGGGATTCAAAAAACGCGTAGATGTGGTGCTGAGGGACATGGGTTAGTGGTGGACTTGGCAGTGCTGGGTTAATGATTGGACTCGATGATCTTAAAGGTCTTTTCCAATCTAAATGATTCTATGATTCTGTGACTCCCTCTTTTTACATTAAAATATTTTTTTAAGGATGACCACTGTAGTATACCACTTGGGCATATACATCCCTTTAGGGCTTTACTACGTAGATGGAGTGCAACACAGAGAGGCAAAGGATGGTTAAGAACACACTCACCTCAGAGAAGGCTATTCTCCAATTATTTCTAAAAAGGTAAAATTCAGCTGATGCTTGTGAGAGGTCATTGTGGAAACTGAAGCAGCTCTGGCACTAACATATTCCCTAAAAAAAAGTGTTAAATATTTTTGTAATTATTTATAGATATTTTTGACACAGATATCCGATACTACCTGTTTCACAAATGGAAAAATGGAAGACTTGACATAGTGACTGGCTGGTTGAAGGCATCGCATTCAGGCATTCAGTGGGTGGAATATATCATCAAAATCACCTTTAACTTTTCTGCAGCAAAAACATTTCTTCTTCCATAGATTCCACATCAAGAAAATCCACCAACATACTAAAAAGATTAGAGTTCTAATAATTCCTTTCTTTAACCCACAGTGATAATCACGTTCATGTTAGGTGGGACCAACTCTGCTATATCACAGATATGTCTACCTCTGAATTATGTCAGTTTTGGAGCAACAGCATATGCAGCAAGCACACAAACAGTATTTGCATTAAGATACACAGTGTTAATTTTTGAAAAATGTAGACTGTTAAGTGTTATTACTATAAGCAGATTTAATATACTTTTGAATTAATTAACATTCACCCTAAGCATTAACATTATCGTTTTTTTTTCCTATTGCTTTTAGGAGTGTTGTGTTCAGTAAGAATTATTAGGGGAATACATGTAAAGGTGTGTGTAGATTTTGTGGAAGAGCAGTTCTAAGAGGCCAAATAATGTTAAATAGGACTACTGGACTGAAAAGGGAGGATATATAGGTTGGTACTGGTATAGAGATTATCCTGGGCTGCATAGAAAGCATGGTGGGGAAAGAACTTGTCACACATTTCTGACACGGTATGGGAAGAACAATAACTGTTAAATTTGCTGGAGGAAGCTTATATGATGAAAAGCTTTAGAGAGGACAAAAGCAAGGGATGATAAGACTAGCTGAGGTATGTAGGACACAGAAAAAAAGCAAAGACAGACATGCCTGCTGGTTATCTTCTTTTCTTTATTTAGAATTTTGGTACATGCCAATGTATTAAAAAAATACAATCTAAGAGGAAAGATAAAGTACTGAGCAAAAGAAGACCAGGTCTCATGCTTTGCAATACACATTCTCTGTTTGTGAACTACAGGGTACACATCCACCTAAATTCTGCAGTATTTATGAGACCTGAAGTCAGATCTAGCAACAAATCTTGATGTTTGTTTAAATATTGAATCATTCTCTGTACTTCTGCAACCTATTTTGTTTACTTGTATTTATTTAAGATAGAAAAGACTTGTTTGCCTTTTCACGTGCAATGGGCATGCAGGTATATCTGAATATAATGTGTGTGGAGTTGTGCATGTGTGTTTTAATACATTTTATTTAGTGTGTAAGGACCATTCCTTATCTGTTAAAAATGAAGTGATCCAACGTTAAGTCACAGGACCAGATCCATGAATATAGGAATTCCATGGATGTGAAAGGAGCTACATACTACTGAGTTCAATGGTTAGGTTATAATAAACACGTATTTTCTGCCTATATATATATATATAGACTTCTGTATATACTTGTATTTTTATTTATGTACATTTTTATGTATATATTTCTACTTACATATATACATATACCTATATATTCCTTTCATACATTTTTCCTGAAGTGTTTTATATAATTTCTTTCCAAACTGTGTGCCTGCAAGTAATAAGAAAAGGCAGTTTGAAGCAATTTATCAGACTTCTGTAGGAACTGCATTTGTTGAATTCAGATAATGACTCTTACTTTTCTAAAATTAGAAGCTAGTTCTGCCATCCAAGCGTTTTAACAACAACAGTTAGAAACTACTTCCCTCTGTGGTGGATTTAAATGTATTCACTAAATAACTTCTGGAATATTTTAGACTTTTTTGCTTAGAAAGTAAATGAAATGAAAAGCATCCATTTCTAATTCGGTAGAAGACTTGTAAAACAATGCAGTGGAAATAATGCATGTGGTCATAGGAAGTGTTCTAATGCAGACGAATTAGCACAGTGTCATTTTCTCAGACCTGATATCGTGAACCAGAAAAATGCTAGAAACTATTACTGTGAGACTCAGCTCTGTTATCAAGCGTAGATTAATACAGGTATTTGGCCCTTCAGCAAAATATTGACTTTGAAATATTCCACACGGTGGTAAGTTAAGGCAATCTAGCAGATTGTGAACAGAATTACCTAGGCCCTGGCTAATATTGTGTGCAAACAAAGGTGGCCTTTGCGTAGTTTTGGTTTTAGAATGCGCCTTTATATTAGATTTCAAAGCATTTCTACCATGCCATGGGGAAACAGGAGCAGCTGTTAGCATTCAAAGCATGATGAATTTGCATGCACCTTCTAGTCATTGCTGGAAGGGCCCTGCTGACCATCTCACAGCTTTGTAATGTTGCTGATGCTGCAGTAAGGTACAAAAGTCTGTTTGTACCTTACCAGGATTTTTATGAGTGATAATTTTGAGAGTTGGTGTTGGATGTGAACTGAATCATTCACTAAAATGGAAGAAATTGCATCTTCTGTGTTTCTTGCTGTGGAAACAAATCTAACAGGCGAAGGCAAGTAAGGGCCTGGAGTGTCCACGGGCTAGGCACTGCAGAGAAATGGCAAAAGTTGAGATCATCCACCGTGCGACATGCAGAAGCACTGAAGAACTGTGCAGCTTCCTATGGGAGTGTGTGAGGAACTGTAAATCACTAGACAAAGTCAGGCACTAATTCCAGGAGTTAGACAATAATAAAATTTATAAAAATAGGTGTTGAAAAACCAACTGAGATCACAGATCGAGCTATGCTATAAAGCTAAGCTCGGTAATTTGAGCAGTTACTAGAGCTTATAAAGTGTTAAGGTATGCAGGCAGGCGATGTGGCCCTGGCCTGAGGTTTAGCTAAATGAGCAGAGCCTGGGAAATAACTGGGCATGACATGAAAAATCACTGGACGTCGCAAGTAACGAAGTGAGGTGGTGCAAAAAGTACAGACAGTGCTGTGAGGGATGGCTGTACTGCACGGGGGCGTTACGTGAGAGGTAATCAAGCTTCATGGGTAACGGGAGGGGAGCGATGGGGACCTTTTAGAGGACGTAACCTTGCAAGGCCAACAGGGCCTCGGTAATCTATCAGTAGCACGAGGTAAAGCCATGATTGCTTTGGTGACAATATCAGAAATACCAAATTTGGGTGCAAATACTGAAAGACTGGAACTAATGGAGAAAAAATAGTTAGAGGCAGGATTAAAAAGGAGACAGGCAGGGGTCAAGATTGAAGAAGATCGAGCCTGGGAAAGTGAAGAGAAGAGGGATGGGAGGCTCTGGGAGCCAGCAGAAACCATGTCTGTGGGGCTAGAGGAGGAGAAACTCCTGCGTGTGAGGGTGCCCTGTGCCAGGCTGCAATGGGCCAGGAAGGAGGGATCCTTTCAATCCCAAAGCCCACGGGTGCTGGCAACTTCCTTTCTGCATAAGCAGCAATTCATCAAACTGAGGTAGCTGAACATAATAAAAAGTGACTTTGTGGTTAATGAGAGCCTGTGATGGCTATGCTGAGAATTTTGTTTCTCAAACGTGTCAGCAATCAATAAGAAAACAGGAATTCATGCAGTTAATAAGGCAAAACGAGATAACGTGTATGCTAATAAATGAATGAAAGACTGAGTGAGTAGACAGAAAAGAGGGAGATAGATGCACCACAAAATGAAGGTGGTCAATGATGTTTGTTGGTGCCCAGTAGCAGTACTTCGAGGAATACAGAACAAGGCTTTCAATAAAAGAGTTCACGTCAGACACTACAAGCCACTAGCAAACTGAAAGACAAATTCATGAACATACAGCTAGAAGATAAATGGATGATGATGATGCAGAAGTCTTGCTGGGGCACTTAATGCATTCACTAAACACGGCAGTAAAACAGAAATAGCCACTTGTCACATGTCGCATGAAATAGCAAAAAAAGGAACACTGTTCTTTTAAATACTTGCTACCTATGATGCATCATCACAGCAGGCTTATAGGAAAAGATAGTCACTGCCTGATGTTCAGATAAAATAGCAGTGGAGGTGTTCACAAAGGCTAATTTTAGTCCAGTAAGATTAGGCATCCTCTCTTGTTCAAGACAGGGGCTTATGCCTTCTGGGAGATAGTCCTTCCTCACATGTACCTAAATAAAACTGGTAAAACATCATTAGGCGGAAGACCCCTGCTGAGCACAACCTACCCTGACCGCCCCCCCCCCCCCCCCCTCCTTCAAAGCACGGTGATGGTCTCCAAACTGCTACCAGGCTGTTTCCATTGAATAAAACCTGGACGGTGTCTGGGACAGTGCTCTCTGACATGGGCCAAAGTTATCCTAGGGAGTGTTAAGAGTGAAGCACCGACTATCGTGGACAAGTGCTTGAGGCAGCGTCGTGACCCAGATAGTGTAGGCACATGGCTTACCACTGGTTTTGGAGGATGCCTAGGAAGATTAATTGTGGCCTCTATGAGGTAATTATCCCATCCGCAGCCTTTTTACTGTAGGCTGAAATTGTCACTACCTTTCTGGGCTTTGACAGAAAAGAATGAGTGAGTCCTGTCATTCATCTAGAGGTCAATCTGGAGGTTTTACCGTCTTCAGATTTCGGTGCAAATGAGGAACGAACTAGGATAGGACCCTGACTTTGCCTTCCAGGCATATGAGAAGAGCATGGGATGGATGGTGTATCACTTCATTACTCCCATTCATCAAGTATGGGCACGGCAGCATCATGGGAGAAACTGTAGAGTATTGCAAAGCGAGAGAAGCCACTCAGCCTCTGCTTTCTCTACAATCTACCCCTGGGACAGCATTGCTGCAAATTAACTGCATGTGAGGGCTGGTAGAAAAGCGCCAAGCCTGCCAAACAGCAATGCTGAATGAGACCTTTCAACAAAGCTGTTATGGTTGTGGATCTGATGGGGAGAGATCTTCAAGTACGAAATGGTGAACTGGGAAGTGCTTTACCCTCTTCTGTTGAAGTACAGGCTGATGCTGCAGATGACTTGAACCATCTGTGGAATGAAATGAGAATGGCCTAAAGGGACATGTCGAAATGCTAAATTGACCTTACCAATTTACAGTGGCCTTTAGTGACAACTGAAGAAATGATGCATCATGTTGTTACATTTGACACTTCAAATACATGTAAAAATATGTGCCATGGAAAATGTAGTCATTAATGAGAATAAAATAAAAATACAGTTTTAACCAAGAAGATTAAAACAGTGAGTGGCGATGTCTGCTGGGTGAGATGTGGTCTCTAATAGAATCAAACAAGTATAAGCAATATACGGATCCAACGTGGTTCAAAGAGGTTCCCAGCTGAGCATCACTTAGTTTTTGCCTGGGGATGAAAGCTACGCTTTTGGCTATTCTGACTCATTTGTTTTTATGCGATACATTTTAGGGCCACTGTTGGACAAAGGAAGATGAAGAAGCACATATCTGGTTTTTTGACTGGGATGGAAATAGTTGGTAAAGATCTTATGCCTTTGTGAGAAATGATCGAAAGTGTAATGACAGACAGTGCCACTATATTCTGCATATTCTCAACAGGAAGAGCCCTGCCATTGAAACGGCTGGACTGAATGATGTTGTGTGTGCTGGACGCAAAAAACCATGACAAAATATAGACGTGTGGGTATTTGTGTCTGTGTGTGCATCCTAATTAAACCATCCCCTAACTGGGAAAATTCCATGTGATTAATGCCCGCTCATACCTATGCCAGGTTACTCATTTCTTACAGGGTTTAATGTTGTGCTTAGATCACTGATTGAAACTATCCAGAACTGATGCTGTCAGGGAGCGCTGGCTGAGGTGAATCACGTATTACACAAAGTCAACAGCAGTGAAAAGCAGCGGGAAGGGCTGCAGGTGGAGAATCCACCTCTCTCTGAAAAGGCCATCAGCTAAAGAACTGCTTTGAGAACAATGAGCTGTCAGAACGGCATCATGGTCTAGCAATAATTATTGAACTTTGTCCGCACAGACAACTGAGAGTTGCGACAAGCGATACTTTGGTTGTCAGATATACAAGCCATGCTCTCTCATCTCCCGCCTGAGACTCTCTGCCTGAGAGAGACTCTCCATGACCCAACGGGAATCTCTGTGAGATTCTGTCTCTCTCTCCATTAATTGCATGAACTGTTACTTTTAGTTAGCATTGTTTTCTTCACATTCAATTAAAGCAGAATGAAAGGGACAGAATGGAAATAGTGACTGATATGATGGAGGGTCTGGTCACAGGAGCACTGCTTTTTTGAAGGCTTCAGATCTGCTTTCAAGTGAATACATTTACAGAGGATCATTATTTCTCCTAGTCATACCTCTTTGTAAGATTTTCTGTGTTAAATTTGTGGTTTAGGGGAAATACATTCTGTTCCTGAGTATATTTTTCTTTAGTTTTGTAAAGAAGGTTTGTACTTCTAGAAGGCACGTTAGTAAAAATGGAATCAATTATGTAGTCTCTGGGACTTCGGTCTGAGTAATGAGTTCAGGATTTTGCAATAACAGTAGTAAGGATGAATATCTCATAAGATGGTCATTTTAAACTCACCCTTAAGCACCAGAGTGCTCTGACCCATTTAGTAATGGGGGAATAAATAGAATAAACATTATTTAATCCTAATCGCTTCATTGTTGCTGCAATACCATAGAAGCCTATTTATGACAGAGATTGCCATTTAGGCAATATTAAATAAATTATGAATAAAAAAGCCCCAGGGCACTGCTTCACCCCCCAAGTAAGCTTTTGTCTCCTAGGAACAATTGACACCAGCTGTCTTCATGACCCTGTAAGCCCAGGCAGGAGTAAACAGCCCTCTGTTCGCATTAAATGGTGGCAATTGTCCTCCCCCCAAGAAGGCAGTTGGCCGTGGGCCTAATCCTGAGTTAAAGTTGATTTCAGGAGGCAAAACCTGACAATTGGTAACCAAGCTACTCGTGGAAACTGATAGACCGTGGCCTTTTCTTCCTCACCAACATTCAGCAGTAAATCTGTCTTGATCACCTCTTGTTTGCTTAACCTTAATCCTACCCTCCAAGACATGAAGAAGCACAAAACTGGAGTGTTCCTCACCCCCTCAAAAGAGAAAGAAAATTTTAGGCCCGAATGATGTCTTAGCCCTATTCTCAGCCCTGGAAATGTAAAGACAAGGTAAGTTGGGGCAACATCTGCCCAGAGTGTCACCTGCCAAGCTCTTATTTCCCAGCATCACACTCTTGCAAAGCTCCTTCTGCATTTTCAACCTTAGCTGAATTTTCTTAAGCAAATCTGATCCAGTGTAAATTTGTGCCTGTCCTCAGTGTTAGACGGCACTGTCGAACCCAGAACTGCAGTCCTTTGAATTTAACTGCTGCAGTTTCACCTCTTGAAACCTTTTCTTGGATTCCCTAACATAGCTATCCTCAAACCCAGCACCAAGCTGATGTCTTCCTGTCCCTCAAGCCAGGGTATTTCCCAGGCCACAGCTCCTTTCCTTTTGGTCTAACTAAAAGCATCAGCCTTTTTCCTAATTCTGTACACTGCTTCAGAAAAAAACAGAGAAACTTTGCCAGGTGCTAATTCTTTTCTAAGATGAACTACAGTGCAGTCCTGGGTAGATATAGAGCTATATTCCAATGATTTCTCACCAAATGAAATACTTCTTTGACATCTAGCCCTTCCTCTGTCTGTGGGCCAGAGGCAGGTCTGTAACAGCCTGTAAAGGGTATTACATAGGCTGAACCAAACTGTTTCCTCATCATCATTTTTCCTAAAGCTAAGCCCAGCCTTAACCCAAGACTAAATCGGACCTTAGGGACTAACATTTCCCACTGATGGGACTGTCCCACTTACTGTCCCTGGGACCAAATGATGCCTTTTACTTCTTCAACTCTAGGAACATACAATATGAGTTTTACTTCATGAACTCTGAACTTTCCTTTCATCCAAGTACGACTCAGCGCATCGAGGACTTTCTGTTTAAGAAGTTCTTTGTGCTTAACCACCATCAGCTCTCTTCCGAATCATCACAGCTCTCTTGACATGAAACACTAAGATCCTTTGTAGAGCCCTTGCCTTTTTATCATGAATAACATATATGACCTCAAATCTAAGCAGTTACTATGGAAGAAAGCCCCTTCTCTTAAATCAGCAGTTCATTTTCAGGTCCAGGTAACACCCTGTCTCTTCCCCAGCCTTCAAAGTATCGACATCCTGAAATAAACTCAGCCCTTGATCCTTTAGTTTTCTTGACTCTAACTCAAATCGTAGCAGTAGCCCAAAATGGAGACTGAGCCAGAGAAAATGCTCTTTCCAACTAGTAACTCCCAAAATATATAGCAATAAATTCTCCTCTTGAATCTTAGATTTTTCTAATCCAGATTAATCTGAACCCTCATCTCAACCTGACACTGGAAAACTACTGATTTTAAAGCTTTCACTGATAAAAGAAAATGCTTTTAACTAGCATAATATTTGAATTCACTATCAAAGTCATTTTATGTGGCTTTCTATTGGGTACGAAATGAGTAGAGACAGACAGTTGTGTTTTAGCTTTGGTAGCTCCAATCAGCTCTCATTTGTTTTCTGGAAAGGTAGATATTGTAATAACCTGATTAAGCAGAAGGACTTTTGGCTATATTTGTTGGTATATTTCTCTTTTTCTCTCTCGATACTTCATTTTTTTCTTTTTGGCAAGTTTCAGTTTTTGCTTCAGAACACCATAAATTTCAGATAAACACGGTGTGAAACATTTATGAATTGCCATAAACAACACTTAAGGATGTTAAAGCCATATTCTGTTTCCTGTTCTGAGTCTATTTTGTCTCTGGTGCCACAATAATCTGTCTCACTCATATGCACAGTGGCACCGCTAATTGTCCTTAATTGAGACTAGTGGTACCTAATATGCTACAGCGATTTTCTGCTGAATTTTGATCATGTGCGTACTGATGAGGGAATCCAGACTCAGGCATTCCACCTGCTTATTGCTGTTTGGACAGCCACAAACAACGCAGTGTGAGAGACCTCCTCCCTTTATAGGCAATATTTCCAGACTCACATAATTGTCGACTGTTATCTAAAGATTTTAATATTCCCTTACTTCTTTCCGACTGCTGAAATGCAATCCCTGCGAATATAATGATGAGGAGGCAAATTAGTTTCTTTATGTGGAACTAGTTTTCCTCAACATTTGTGCTGGGTATTAAGAAATAGAGGGATAATAAAAATATTTCTGCCAAGGAAAGTTGATCTTAGCAGAGTTTTACATCCTCCATATTTCCCAGGTGGGCACATAAAGGAAGGAAAAGACAGCATAATAGATACAATAATTTCCACTAACACACATTAAAGCCTTATACAAACACAAGTAATTTTGGCCAAGTATGATTTGTATTGATACACCTAGGTTATGACGGGGGCAAACTCCTGTTGCCTTCAGTAGTCTTTGAAAAAGGTTTAAATACCAAGAACCTTTCTGTTGGTAGCAGGCTCATCTTTTCTCCTTCTTCTGTATGTTGGCTACTCAATGTGTATTTTAGTCATGGTAGCTTGCCAGCTTCTCAAATGAGAGCATGTTTGCTGGTGCTCAGCTACAAACAGTAATTGGAAAAGTTTTCCATCTTCAAAGACGATTCATAAATGAGTTCACAGAATAGAAAGTTATCTCACCAGTGGGATAAGCATTTGGGCTGGCCTAAGTACAGTATCAATTCCTCTGGCATTAAATAACCTTTCTTTCTCTGGCAGACATTAATGGCCTTTCAGGTAGTGGCATGTAGTTTTCCCTGCCATTTACTTTCCGAGAAAGCTCTCATATTGTTCCCAGTTGTTACAACTCTGTTTAAAATTCTGCTCCATACAGGGTGAAGACGTATATATCATCAAGTCAAAGCCCCATTAGAGAATCAGGTGGTAGAAAACCAGTGCTAAAAGTATATGGCTTTGGTTAATTGCTCATTTGTATTCCAGCTTAGTGATGGAGGTTATATTTTCTGCGGGAGGGTTAATACCTCTATCTGAGAACAAAACCAGAGACTGGGCAAGAGAAGTCTTTTGTACCTGTAAAGGGCAGGCAATAATTTATCTCATAGGCATGGTTCTGGATGCAATCTGAAATCAAACATCTGGAACCATTTTGGCAGATGGAAATGGCACATAATAAGCAGGATATAGTACAAGGTATAGGATGAATAGGCTATGTTAAAAAATAATTAAAAAAAGACTAGTAAAACATCATGCCGAGGGACTTAAAATGTCCTAAGTTACAGAATTGTGTTACAGAATTGAAAATTCTAACTCTTGCTGTCACTTCTGAATATGCACTGCAGCATGACACGTCCTTTCTTTAACAATAGCTAAAACCAAAGTTATCAATCTATTCTTGTGTACAGTGTTGCAATAAAAGAAAATAAAGTATTCATCCAACAAAGTGCAGAAGTGAAAAGCAAAGACCAAATATAGGGGGAAAAAAGGCTTAATGGCTAAAAGCCATCTCTTTTCTGCTGTGGATCTCTTTCCATGTGAGGTTACCAAATCTGGCACAGTTTTCACATACAGCCCTCAGCAAGTAGCCTTGTTCAGTTTGCCTACACTGTTTCTCTTTCTCTTTGTTTTTGGTGGGATTTCAATCATCTAACCTTAATTTTAGAAGCAATGAAGGACTACAAAAATAAGAATTGGCAGTCTTGAATGATATTTCATATGGCTTCTGTTTGTGTTTTTTTCCTGTGAAAACAATTCTTGCTTTGAAACTTTGATATCATTAGCATTTAAAATCAGAATTTTAATTTTGTCTAAATGAAAACTTTTGATCATTTTGGTTTTTCCCTGTGGCAAAATGTATTCTTTTCATGTTTAGTTCAAATGGGGAGGAAAGAATGTTACAAAACTCAATACTTCATAAGGGCATTTATTTGCTATACTGTATAATGCTTACAAGTATTTCTCATTTTCTATTTCTGAATTAAGAAATAAATACCCAAAACAGTGAGGGAAAAGATGTTATAAAAGATACGTGTGTACATGATTTTCCAGAGAGCATAAAGCAGAGTGATGGTTTTTGTTAAAGTATTTTATGCTGCTGTTTTCTGTTTTGAAAGCATGTCTTCAGTGACAGAGGATGTGTAAGGGCTACCTGTCTTTGCTTCCACCCTCTCTAGGCTTCCTTTTTTGGTTTGGGTTTTTCCAAGCGCTCCTTGTTTATCCATGCATGCTTCCCAGTGTTTTTCCCTGACTTCCTCTTTGTGGGAATGCATTGCTCCTGAGCTTAGAGGAGGTGGTCCTTGAATATTCGCCAATTTTCTTGGGCCCCTCTTCCTTCTAGGGCTTTATCCCACGGTACTCTGCCGAGCAGGTCCCCAAAGAGGCCAAAGTCTGCTCTCCTGAAGTCCAGGGTAGCGAGCTTACTGTGTGCCCTCCTCACCCCCCGAGAATCTTGAACTCCACCATCTCATGGTCACTGCACCAGTTCTGCCTTGAGCTTCACATTGCTCACCAGCTCCTCCTTGTTGGTGACAACAAGGTCCAGCATGGCACACGTTCTCGTTGGCTCCTCTATCACTTGGAGAAGGAAGTTATCATCAACACATTCCAGGAATCTTCTGGATTGCTGGTACCCTGCTGTGTGGCCCCTCCAGCAGATATTGAGGCGGTTGAAGTCCCCCATGTTGACCAGGGCTTGTGAACGTGAGGCTGCTCCTATCTGTCCATGGAGGGCCTCATCCACTCAGTCTTCCTGGTCAGATGGCCTGTAGCTGACCCCCACTGTAATGTCCCCTGTCCCTGCCCTCCCTTTAATCGTGAGCCATAACCTGGTGGTCAGCTCCTCATCCATCCCAGGAGGAGCTCCATGCACTCCAGCTGCTCCTTGGCATAGAGGGTGACACCCCCTCCTCATCTCCCCTGCCTGTTCTTCTTGAAGAGCCTGTATCCTTCCGTTCCACCACACCACTCATAGCCATGCCACCACATGTCCGTGACGCCAATAAGATCATAGCCCTGCAGGCATGCGCACATCTCTGACTGCTCATGCGTATTCCGCCTGCTACATGTGTTCTGCTTACCCTCTCTTTACCCTCTAGTCACTGCTAGAACATACTATTTGGTTTTGCAAATAGTAAAGAAAAGAGTAGTTAGAAAGTTAGTGTCATTAGACACCTCTGCAGCAGCTTTAATGTGCCACCTGGTCAGGAGTCCCTCCTGCATGGGTTTCCACGCCATTACTGGCTTTGGAGTTCCCTCAGGAGTTTGGATGCGGGTAAGAAAACCTAGAAAATAAAGCGACCACTGCTCCCCCAGACCTGTGCCAGGTATTCGTTAAGCTACCCTCATGCAGATGGCAGCATGCACAGTGTCATTTCTGTGACTGAGTCTCTGCATGTGCCTGGATGCATTTCATTTTAAAAATTAAGTCATGCTTCACCAGCAGTGCATCTACCCGTGCTGAGGCCATGTTTGGTCTCGACTGTTTAGCTTTGTGGGAACTCTCACAGGGAAAAAATGGTTGCTTACTGTTTTTCTGCATCTGGTGCCTATAAATCTACCCTGGAACCAGCAGAAAAATTATGTAAGTCAGGGGAGTGTCCTGGTAAAGTTGAAGGAAAGAGCCTTCTGCTGCATTAAAATAGCTGCCAGCTTATATCCTAAAATGAAACACTTCTTTCTGTGCATGCCAAAGGCTAGGAAAATCATCCCCTGACCCAAATTGTTTGGGAACCAGGATGCACAATGGTGCTGTCACATTGATCCTCATTTTTCTCAATTTCTTTCTGTTGAGTCCGTTTCATGTCTCAGATACTTTGAAATGAAATATTTGGCTAAATACCTGAAGTCTTACTCCCAAAGAGCTATATTCTGGCAGAAAGTCTAATGTTGTTAATGCTAATTTCAGTTCCTAATGGCTGTTTCCTTTTCATCTTTGATCATCTTTTATGGAGAACAAAATAAGAAAATAGGGCAAGAAGAACATTCACAGCACGTCCTATTTCCTCTAGTGTCACTAAGATGCTGATGTGACTTAGATTGTGTTAGCAGTTTTGACAAAAGTTGTCAGCAGACCAAATTTTGGTCTGGTCCCGGTTCTGAGCTTCATTCTTCCTTACTTGCTTAGCATCCTTTCAGCTCAGTTCAACTTGCACTTGAAAAATCACAGTGCATTCAAAGATTTTAATCATGCCCTAGAGACATTAAGAGCATTTTAGCCTCAGTTTCCTGTCTGCATTATACTCTAAAAATAAGATCTATGGAAGTTTGGGGTTGGTCTCCTAAGCTCTCTGCTCCTGCTCTGTCTGCTCTTTGGTGCATGGCTGGATACTTCTTTTCTCTGTTTAGTAGAGCACAGGGCCGTGAAAACAGCATCAGCCATCTCTCAAATTGTCGGTCCTTTCACCCCTAGACAGCCTTCATATCACTTATATTCTGGTTAGTGAATGGATTTTTTTTTCAGCTCTTCTATTCCAAATGGGGTTCTGCATTCTTCTGAAATGAAGAGTGTTGATTATGCGAAATACCTTCAGTAACGTTTTCAGGACAATACACCAAAAAAATCCCTCCAAATATGGATGTTGTGGTCAACTATTGTTGAGCTGTGTGATAAAAGGCTGATCTCCACACGCACTAAGGGGCACAGGGGAACAAGGTGGGGGAGGGAGGGATGGGATGAACCCCAGTAGCCCAGTCCCTGGCCGGGCTGAACTGGGAGACCACCTGCCCCATGGGCTGGCTGGTACCATTGCGGTGCCTCACCGCTCCCCAGGTCATCTCACAGATGGAGCCATCACTGCCTGGGGGCATGGGATGCGTTAGCGGTGCAGGGGACGAGCATTTTGGGACTGCGTAAGATTTATGGGCTGTTTAGAAGAGGAATTAAAGACTGTGAGCTTGCTGTATTTTTGTAAAGCATGGAAAGCATTTCTAAAATTATATTTTTGCCTTATTTTCAAATGAAAGCGTAATGCAATGGGAAGAAGGGGAGAAAAAAAAGAGGGTTTTTTTGCTTTTGAAGAGCTACAGGTTTCTCAGATAATGAGCACTTTCAGTATATTTGCATCTTTGTAGGCAGTTGTGTGAAGATGCTGCAGTCTGTTGCTAGAACCAAGATCACATTTCTCATCCTCCCAGGCTCTAAATATGCGAAACACCACAAGTCACAAGGGCTCAGAAAAAGCAAAACAAGACATTGTAAATCCACAAAGCCGGAAAGGATGGGGAAGGAGGGGAACTGGATTTGCATGTTGTGAACACAGGGTACTGTTCCCTGACCTGTATTTTATGATTCAGCTATCACCCTGTGAATATTTCACGGTAATAAAAGGGAGCAAACGACAGTTCTGAGCGGACAGAGATAAATCTGTATCAGAAATAAGGGAGTAATGAGAGATATGGCTGAGATATACCCGAGCACGGATATATATAATAAAAAGTCTGACAGAATGCTCTGCCCTGGATATGTACACTGGTGTTATAACAGCTGACAGTGCGAAAGCCTTGGTAGCGATGGAGCTATTTAGTGTTGATAACAGTATGGGGAAATGTGGCTTTTGTCCATGCCAAATTGCTCCTTTTAGAAAGCAAGATATTTTTGTTTAAAAAATGCCACTTGGAGACAGTATGCGCACACACACGCAAACACAGAGGCACCAATCCGTGTGCGTGTGATTGCCACACTGATGAAACAGTCTTGCAGGATTTAAAAAAGAGGCACCCAGCATCAGTCTAAAAAAACGATGGCAGTAATTTTTGCTGGTGAAACTCACAAAAACTGCATTCTGTATGGGTTTTGGTAGCTGTTTGACAGAGCACTGTATCAGGACTGAAATTTTTCGGGAAGGCAATGGAAAGGTCAGGAGACAAGACTAAAAATAGTTGTTTGTCCCATCTGGATCTTACCACTTCCATTTCCTGCTTATATAACCTTTTCTAGATGAATGTATTATAACTTACACAAATGCAGTGCTGAAACTGCAGAGTTTGAAAATCAGACCTTTTGATGTTTTCTAACCTGTTTGACTTCCTCACCTTTTCATGGAAATGGAAGGAGCACCACAGGGCTTAGAAGAAAATAGGCAGCGAGGAAGGCTTTGAAGCACCTTGTCCCTCCCTCAGTGCTCTGTAACCGTGGGTGTCTCCCACCCCCAGGCGGAGGCTGGCGCAGGGTGAGAGATGCTCAGAGGGGTCAGCGGAGCCCAGCAGGACACGCCGTGTGGCTGGGGCACCAGCATGCCCGGCAGCAGCTCTTGCTTGCATTGGGAAGTAGCACTGGTCCAACTACCACCCACTAAATGTCTTACGTTTGACCATATTAATAAAAGGGGCAGAAGTGTGACCTGGATAAACTGCACATCTGAGGTGTTCACCCTGCAGATGCTTCTTATGATAATGAGAGAGAACAACTTGAGTCA
The DNA here is from genome assembly GCA_008658365.1 of Alca torda. Taxonomy (NCBI): domain Eukaryota; kingdom Metazoa; phylum Chordata; class Aves; order Charadriiformes; family Alcidae; genus Alca; species Alca torda. The sequence goes on along the minus strand of CM018087.1, from coordinate 6,429,544 downwards.
TTATTACCTCTGTTCTTCTGAGGTAGCAGTTTCCCTCCGCAGGCAACGCCTCTGAGCAGCTGACAGTCTGTTAAGGGAACTGATCATGAGTTTGCAGTTCTCTTTTGAGGAGCAACATTTAAATATTTGCTTTATTTATTTAGATTCAGCCTGCATGGTTCATTTACGTATGTAAAACAAACACAAAAGGCAACCTTGCAGCCAGTTTTCCTCAGTGCCAGGTCATGTGCATTTCATAAAGTTTAGTATGACAGAGAGAAATGGCAGAGCATTTCGTACATTGCTGTCTAGCTGGGGCCAGGTTAGGAGGCTGGGAGATAATAACAGCTGCTTTCAGCTATCAAGTTAGCTCAGGCTATGATGCAAATAATTGTTACTGCCATTATCTTTGAAGGCAGATGTTTGGTGTCCCTGCGAGAAAAAGTAGAATATCACTACTACTTCTAAAAAGACTTTTTTTTCCACATTGTTGTAACTCGGCAAAGAATGATATGACTAGGGATGGAGATGAAATATGGAGGGGAAAAAAAACCACTTCTATAAATGACAGAAAGGATTAATAGAATTCATCTCCTATTTATTAGCAGTCTTCTGTTGTCAGAATGTGCTAAAAAGAACACATAAATGGAAACAAATTGCACATTATTACAGCAATGTTCTGTCAGGTGAACCTGATAGGAAAACTCTTAAATAAATCACCTGGCATGTTTATAAAAGAAACCCCCAAAAAAACAAACAAACAAATCTCTATGGAGGCAGCTTGCAGCTGTTTTATTACACTGATAAATGTGGGAAAAAGAAATTAGGCGTATCTTCAGAGTTCCCTGAAGCACTGAGTTTCCTTTGAACATGATACCACAGCATTTGAAGCAATGAGGATGGAAATGGACGTGTTCAGCTGAAGTTGGAGAAAATGGAAAGGCAAAAGAAACAAACGAAGCCCCCAAAGCCCTTACCTCCACAAACATGAAAACATTGATGGTGACCTTTGGAAATGTCTATACTCACCAAGGCAGCCCTATCCCTGTGGGAATGGTGGCCACTGCTTGTTCATCACCTGCCTGTAAGGGACAGTGGTGCACTTCGCTAACTTGAGCATCTGAAAGTCTCACTGTTCTGATGGAGTTTGCCCTTACGGAGGCAGTCCTAGGACATCCTTTCCTTATGGGTGGTGCACAAAGAATATGAAGGTCATAGGACTGGAAAGGAGTAGAGTAAGTTGTAGTGTGCACAGCTAGAAAAGTTACTGTTGTATCGGCTATTTGAATCCTCATAGTCTTAGCGTCATGATAAAATAGGTATGTTGGTGGTTTTTTTCTGCTGTCTGTTATAGCTTTCCTTCCTTTGCCGAAGCACAGCATTCACATCTGCATTTATATATGTCTGGATTCAGAGCGATTCCTGAATTCATATAATTGAGAACACTTTTTCCTTTGCGTTTTTGCCCCCTCCCTGTCACCACCTTAACATTGTTGCTGTTAATGATTTTGGGGAATCAAACCTTACTCATTCAGAAATAATGGGAAACGTGCAGGTTGTTTTATTGTGCAGGACAGACCAGCTGAGGACTCTGGATCTGCAAATCCCTAAAGTACTTCTAAAATAACAATCAGATTTGACTGCCCTTTGCAATTGTTGATGCTCTTACTGATCTTAAATCTCTGGCATGTATTTGTGATTGAAAAGGGTCTCCTAAAACTGCAGTTAGAACAGGAAGAGCCTTATAAAACCCTTTCTAAAAAACAAAAACAAAAACACAACTAAAAAAAAATAAAAAACCCCCAAACATAAAAAAAGGCAAAAAAACCAAAACAAACTAAAAAAAAAAAAAAACCACAAAACAAACAAACAAAAAAACCAAACACAAACCATGACGTTTTCTCACTGATTTTAGTAAGACAATTTTGACACCAGCAGATAGGGTGGGTTATGTTGTTGCCTCAACTAAAGCAGGAATAGATTTAAGGTTTTACTTAGTTCTTTTCAGGGTATCTCCAAACAATTCACAAAGCAGGAAGGGAGATAATTAGTTCAGTGACTCTGGGCAGAAGGCAAATCCGTCTGCCTTTTTGATTTTAAACAACATCTGTGCTCTGCTGCTGACATTACCAGGTGTTGCACCTAACGAAGAATAAAGTATGAAGGTGGGAAATGAGTTTAAATGTCACATCTGATTGACAAAGACAAATCTCTAGTTTGCAGTAGTTCAGTGTCAGCCCTGTGCAGAGGCTCAGATCCTGGACATTAACTCTTCTGAAAGCACACTGTATCAAGATTAGAATCATCGAATCACAGAGTCGTTTAGGTTAGAAAAGACCTTTAAGACCATCAAGTCCAACCATCAACCTGACACTGCCAAGTTACCACTAACCCATGTCCTTCAGCGCTATATCTACATGTATTTTAAATACCTCCAGGGATGGTGACTCCACCACTTCCCCGGGCAGCCTGTTCCAATGCTTAAAAACCTTTTTGGTGAAGATTTTTACTAATATCCAATCTAAACCTCCCCTGGTGCAACTCGAGGCCATTTCCTCTTGTTCTATCACTTGTTACCTGGGAAAAGACACCTACACCCACCTCTCTACACCCTCCTTTCAGGGAGTTGCAGAGAGTGAAAAGGCCTCCTTTTCTCCAGACTAAATAATCCCAGCTCCCTCAGCCGCTCCTCATAAGACTTGTTCTCTGACCCCTAACCAGTTTTTTTGCCCTTCTCTGGACATGCTCCAGCACCTCAATGTCCCCCCTGTAGTGAGGGGCCCAAAACTGGACACAGTAGTTGAAGTTGAAGTGGGGCCTCACCAGTGCTGAGTACAAAGGTACAATCACTCCCCTAGTCCTGCTGGCCACACCATTTCTAATTGTGTGCCATATATATATCTGTGTATATATATATAGTGCTATATCTTAATCATACGTAGGTATTTTAGCCATTATACATACAAGCATACAATATACATATATACATACATATATACTTTTATACTTACAAGCAGTAATGTGAGGGATGGAGATAAGATACAGCCACCATTGAACTGTACCTGGTATTCAGGCATAGTGAGGACTGATCTAAAGGTTTACTCAGTGTCTTTTCAGGTGTTATAGTGTTTGTTCTAGAAGGCAGATGCCCTTTAGCTGGTTAACCTGTAGATTTATAAAAATTAAAGAAACTGCCTTAATCTAGTCCAGTAAAAGCTACTCTTTTCTATGCTTATATAAACAGTTATATTTGCAATTACACGTCGTCTATTATTATTATTTTTTTTTAGTAGTAGTAGTAGTAGTATTTCCATATTGGTACCACCTCAAACCCCAAAGGGGACTAGATGCTCATAGATTCATCATGTCTGTATTTTACCAACCCAAAATAAGAGATACCAAAGGGTTTCAAAGTGGTATAGAAACAAAACAGATGATAGTGGAGGAAAAAGAGAAGCAATTTGCCCCTAGTCAAAACGAAGGTCACTGGTGGAGGTGGAATTTGCCTCTAGGGCTATTGATTTATGCAACTGCAGAGATTCTCATTCTTCCTTGAAATAGCACATTGTACATGTTACATAAAAAGGAAATATGCAGATAATTTGGAAGCGTAAATTGAAGAGGCAAGGTGGAGTAGTTGCCTCGTAGAGCCCATCTGTTGCTAAATGATGACTCTGACAGCTGAACAAGTGCATGATGGCAATTATTTTTCATTTTATTCTGTCGAGTAGAAAGCTGCGGTGCATGGACTCATCACTGCTGGTACTTATACATTAACAAGATGTGTTCTCCTACTTGCTTGATTTTCACGCAGATAGCTACTAATTGTAACAACTGGGCTGCTATTAACATATATCAAATAGCTCCCAATTTCTTTGCTTTGAACTGAGCACCTTTTTTCCCCCCACTCTGACTTAACAGGAAAATTGGAAAATGTTTAAGCAAGAGATGTTAATAGACCCCCATTTGGTACTTACATCATATATTAACATATCAAACACAGTTTAACATTCAAAATATCTCCTGTCTGGCAGCCAGGAAATTATGCCATAATGTTAATGTACATGCCCTTATTAAATTTTGCCTCTATAATAGACAATCTGTTATAATGTAAAGGGAACAGCAATATATCACAGATATTACAACACAGACTAGCACTGCAAAGATAATATCTCAAATATACATACTTGTACAGCTACTATCTGAATATCTTTATTTTTAATATCTTTATTGAATAACTTTATTTCTCCTGCAAATAAACCAAGGACTCAATAAACAGCTACAGGCAAGGAGAGCATCCACCTGGGGAAAGGGGAGGAGGGGGAAGAGGAAGAACAATAAGGAATAAATACTGTGTGCATGATCAGTGTAAAAGTGTGTAAAATCACATGAAATCTGGGGGCAATCTGCCTGCAGCCATCTCTTCCCACCGCTGTCTCACGCTTGCTTGAACCCGGTGAGGCAGATCCGTTCACTGACCTGATGGAAATTTAACTCGGGAGGGGAAAAAATTGCTTTCCACCAACTCGTGTGACTCACTAGACATCTGCAGGGTAATTTTAACCACCCCAAGGAAACAAGGGAGAAGACACAGCTAAAGGAACAGTGTGCAGAAGAAGGAGAAGCTCAAAACTACTGGCTTCTTGTTCTCCTAGAGCCTTGTTCTCCTCTCCCTGGCTCCTGGGTCCCCACTGTCACCTTCTTGCCCTCACTGCTGTCATGAGGTGTCCCGTTATCAACCTTCTTGCCTTTGCTCTGGGCTGACCCTGCAGAAAGCCAGCATGGCAGGTAGCACCCAGCAATGTGAAGTCAGCTCCTTCTGAGATGGGCAACAGTGACCTGGAGCATCCTGTGCCTGGAAGGGTGACCTGTACCTGGATTCATGGAAGCCTTCTTCTGAGCTCCACCAAGTTGGTGTGGCCCTGTTTCTGTTTCAGCCTTGCTCCCCTTTGTTCAGATATAAGCCTCCCAGATCGGAAAATACCTCTTACTGGGTGCTTGTACGCTCTGCAGCACATCTGACCTGATGTGAGGCAGAGCCTCTACACCATTGCAAGTCGAGATGAAAACATTCCCTATTCTCAGTTTAATTATTTTCTTTCTTTCCCTTTCTCTCAAAGCAAGCCAACAACAGCAATGCCACCATAAGCAGCAAAAGCAAGTAGTTGGGTTACGGTCAAATAGCACATGGAGTCGTTTTGTCTCCCTGCATACTTGGGCTGGTTGGTGCCACCATGCCACGTGCTCGTCAGCCTCGCTGCTCCAGCTGTTCACAGTTTGCCTTCAGCACACACTGACTTTGGCATTCTTTTAAAAAGAAGCCTGGGTAAAGGTAGCCTTGCTGCTGGATTTTCTGCTCTGGCCTCCTTGGGCTGTTCCCCAGACCAACAAAAGTCAACAGAATTAAAGCTTCCCACTGAATTCACTGGAGCTTTAGATCTTTCTGCTGTGGCTAATTAATCTTGTTCGTTAGATACTCCCCAGGTCCCATTCCCTCTTCCTCATCACTTCGAGCTAGTGCACGTTATTTTTGTCTTTTAAACATTAATTGTTACTCTGCATGCCCTTCCTGTAATGTATTACGATTAAATCCCCCCCGATAGCCACCTTCCTTCTCTTGCCAATGCTTCAGAGGCTGGGGAGTCAAAATGTGGCAGGTGCAATACAGGCCAATTAAAAAGCAAATTTGTGCTAACTGATGGGTAATCTTCAGTGGAAATCACAGGCGACATTATTGGATGCCTGGGGAACATTTTCGTTAAGCAAATTCTTCCGCTTCTGGCACAGCCCTGACACCTCCACGTGTTGTAGCTGGTACAAGGTAAATCTCCTATACTTTCACCTTTGGATTTTTTCCTGTTGCCTGCTGGTTCTGTTGTGTATACTACTGTCTTCCTTTTTCTTCTAAACCGAGAGACAAAGGAAGTCAGGGGCAAAGTGAGTCAAACCAACCATTAGTCTGCTTTTTATTTACTTCCCTCTCATAACTACCACAAGTACAATAAACCCCCAAACCAAAACAACAACAAAAAAAACAAAGAAAAACCCCAAACCACACCTCTTTTATATTTCTACTTACTTAATAGGTATTATTGTTATAATTGTAATTATTATGTTATTATTATTATTGTTATTGTTATTTTCAAAGCACTGTTGCCTATAACCAGTACCAGAATCTCACTTCAGAATCAGAGTTCAATCTCTATCAGAATCTCTTCCTATGAGAGAATAAGCAGTGTATTTTTAAAAATCACTGTTAAATTGAAAATCTCACAGTGTACATGCACAGGTCCGACAAAGGGTGGGAGAGAAGGAGGGAAGGTGAAGTGAAACCAGGGACACACAGCAGCAGATGGGAATGTCCTGTCCTCCATCCATGGCATTGCCAGTTAGAAGACACTGCCTCCTTTTGGTTTGTTTTACAGATGATTTTAAAAGTCTTATAGATTCCCTTAAAGCCTCTCCAAAACCCAGCGCAGCCAGTAGGCTCATCCCACCAACCCTGACGGCCTGCAATTCAGTTTCTGAAGAGGAAGGTTATGTAGACTGGGGGGCTTTGAGGATTCAATATTTGCAGAAGATCCTTTTTTTCCCCTACTCTGGCGTCAGATGGTTGCCAGTAATGCACAAGAGGCTAAAGCAAGCTGGAGCAAATCCAGTCCCTGCAGAACCCTGCGTACAGCTGGGCTGTTACCACATCCTCCATGAGAGAGCAGAACTTCAGCTCTCTTAACTTGAGTAACTGAGATTGACCCCTCCCTGGCCTCAGAAATCTATCTCTGCCTGCAGCAGCGCAACACAGGCAGCAGCACTGAGCCCAGGCTGCTTTTATACCAGGGGATAATGCCAACAACCTACATATATACATGTATATGTATGTGTACATGTGTGTGTATATATATAAGGATGAAATTCGTATTCCTCAACTGGCAAAACAAGTCTGGCACCAGCTGAGCTTGTGCTCTGCTCTGTTTCACAGGTGAATCCATGGTCTGGAATCACAGAATCACAGAATGGTTCGGGTTGGAAGGGACCTTAAAGATTATCTAGTTCCACCCCCTGCCCTGGGCAGGGACATCTCCCACTAGACCAGGCTGCTCAAAGAATCTTTCCATATTAAACAATTACCATATATTTTATAGGTACAGATGATGTACCACATATAATATATGGTATATGGTACATAAATGTTATATATTAACATAGAGCAGAGAGTAAGTAGTGCAAGTATTTCTTTTCCCTCTGTATAATCCAACATTTGGAATGTTATCCCAGACTCCCACTGCATGAAAGTGAAATGAAACGGATTTGTGCAAGCCAAAACCCTTCCTGACCTGCAGTTTCCACTTACCACTTTCAAATATTGATCCAAGATTAAATGACTTCTTTTTCTTGCATTGTGTGGAATTCTTAAAAGAAGTTTTTTTTTGTTGTTACTTTGGGAGAGTATTAAATCTGAATTCAGTTCACATAACACTAACAATGCTGCTTCTGCACATCTTGAGATCTTTTATCTTTGTTCATTTCCCTTTTTTTTTTTTGACAAGCCTATACCTTCACAGTGCTTCCAGGACTCGAGGTGATAAGCTTCAGATATAGTCATTATTTCTAGACTTTGCTTTCTTGTTCAATGGTTTGTAACGAGAATCCTTTGTTTTTAGAACTGCAACAGGTGTTTGAGTAATTTCCTTATAACATTAAATGAGTGGGTGATTGTGTGTGCACGCGCATATATATGTGTTTGTTCAGAGGGAAATAGTTAAACATAAGTAATCTACCTCTCCAGCATCATATAAAAACTCTGTGCCTCAGGATAATGACTATGTGCTGTGACTGCAACGCAAGAGCACTGAGCTTCCACTAAATAGTTAAAAAAACCATAAATAATCTGCTATTCCAAAAAGACAAAGAAAGAATTTGGGTAATTTTATACACCCTAAAGTGCTCTGTTGTCTACAAGCAGAGTAGCCACCCTGTGTCACAAAGGACAGAAGAAAGGCCAGGCTTTGAGCTTAAGAACTGTGGTCAGTCTAAAGTTTGCTGCTCAGTAATAACTATAGGCTCACCGTGTGTGTCTGGAGGAGTCCCCATCAGCATGAGAGACTTTCCTGACATGAATGCAGACGTGTAAGGTAGTGAAATATTTGTGTTTATAAAGAAAAAAGAAAAAAAAAGAGAAAGATCCTTGAATTGCCATTTCCATATTTTACCTTCTTAAAGTTAATTTATTTGTCTTTACTTATGTATTTATTAAAAGAATAACTTTCAGGCCAGGACTGAAAGTTTTAGTGTTTCTGCAATAAAATGAAAAAAACAAATATCTGTAATTATTGCTAAACAATATTAATAAGACCAGTTGCAAACAAATCCAAGCAGCAGAACAAATGCTGACATGATTTGGGAACTTTCTGATACCTCTTTGATAAAACTAGGTGGGAAGAAACATCATCTGAATTCAAAAGTTTGAAGCAATGATTTTTCCTTTTCTTTTTTTCTTTTTTTTTAAATTTTTTATTCCATTGGGAGAGTATAGGGAGCAGATAGGCAAGCATGCTTGGTGTACCAAAAGAGTGCAAAACTTGCAAGGTAGGAAAAAAGCTAGTCCTAGAAGGTTCGGTGCCGTAGGCTACCCAGAAGGCGGCAGTGCAAAGCTGCATGATGCAATAAACTCATATGTGCCAGCAGCCAGAACACAGGATATGTCTCCTGCCAGAACTATTAGCTGTGCACAGTGCAGGCATTTCAGTATTTTCTTACCAAATATTTAAGAGATATTTAAATTATACACATATTTAATTATTTCATCCCATCATGCTCCATACTGTATACTATCTTTACTTCATGGGATGTTTCAGATTGGGGGAGGCTGAGGACCAGTTTCAGGGACATTCAGTACTGCATTTTCTTTTCAGAGGTGAAGGAATTCACATGAAAAGGGAATGCAGTTCAAGAAGAAGGAATGTCTTTTCCTTTTTTCCATCAAACTTCCTTCATTGCTTAGTCTAATGCCACCCCAATGAGGGATTGTATCAATTGACATGAACCATAATACATATGTTTTAAATGTTCAGCCATACGTTGCTCTATAATGGATAGCTGAAAAAGTTTCCCCAAAGATACAGCAGTCTGAGTAACTAAGATGTTGATAAGGTACTTATTACTTCTACAGAAATATATTTCGAGTTATTTCAGCTGTATTACTGCAAATTTACATCAGTGAGATGGAGATCATAAGCTTCATCTATTGTCCCAGAAGCACAGGAGCTGAAAAGTTTCAAACTGTGAAATTAGGAATTTAATTTTCCAGGAACATAAAATCTTGAACGGTATACTTTCAAAACTAAAAGTCTGTTTTAAAATGGTCCAGTACACTGAGCAGTGCTTGGAGGAAATCTCTTGCTTGAGATGAGGAGGTCTTGTACCATGCCCTCTGGATGGGGATTCTGGCTGTTTTCTAATTCTTGTGAAGTGGAAATGCAATCGCCCAAGGTCCCCTGCACTTTGACAAGTAAAAGGATGAGGATTAACTATGTGAACATGTTTAGGCATTTGTAATCCCTTAGTACATAGAATGAATCCTTTCCTATGTTTCCTTTAGAGATGCACGTCACAACCCTTCTGAAATACTCCTCTCAACAGCATAGACTTTGTTCTGCTCTGTGTAGAGACAATCCTCATTTACTGCAGCGAGACATTCATTTGGGAGAGCTTGGCAGCGCAGTTTTGCTAGTAACTTTACAGAAGGTTACAAAAAAGGCCAAGAAAAGTCGAACTCTCCTAAAGCTAGATTTCCAGATGGGTGTCATAGAGATTCCCCTAAATTCTTGTTTAGGTGATCTTTAGACCTGACTACTGGTATTTCCAAAGGCAAAGTTACCAAGACATCTCATTGTCTCTCACTGGACAGACGCAGAGCTGGCTATGCTCCAGTATTAGAAGTAGACAAGTCCAGCAGACGTTGGTACCTGGGGAGGGGAGGAGTGTCTCCTTTCTGCTGCAGCCAAATCCAGAAGTCTCCCAGCCCCAGGGAGAGTAATTTCACAAATACTCAAGTAAAGTGTTCTGCAGGTGTTATAGTTCATGTATTAAAATATTGAATGTAAGTACATATTTAGACACTGTGATTGTGAAAGTAATCAGCAATGTAAAGTTATATCTATATACAGTGTCGTATTTTATAATGGAATGGGTTATGCTAAAAAGCCCTGCTCTGAGACAAGGATTAATGGCATTTGTTTTTACCTACTGTGTCCATGTAACAACCAGCCTGTGTTCATTTTACCGCTGAATTTTACATATTCACCTACACCCATGAGAGGGAATGTAAAGCCACAGAAGCATTGCACTCATTCTATGTGTTTTATTGACTCACCAAATGTAGTGGTGTGTTTTATTAAGAAAATATTTTGGAACAAAGCAGAATTTTACCTACTTAATTGGCTTCAATCCAAACATTGAAATTATAATTTAAAGCTAAACTTGAAAAAAAAATAATGTGTAGTTTTTAAGAAAAAAAAACGTGTCTTGAGTATTATGATGGGATCTCTTTGCACTTAAATTATCACACTTCATCATTTTCCTCTCTTCTTATTTTGTTCCTAAGGTTTGGGGCATCTCAATATTTCTTTTCTATTTGAGCTGTAAGGCAGCAGGAAATAAATAGCATCTTTTACAATCACACAATGTCAATACACATGCCAGATTAATAGCTCTGGAGAAGGGTGATCTCTGATACTATCAAGGAGAAAGAATAATGTCTACAGGAAAAATAATAGTAACAAAATATATTCTCTGCCTTTCTTCAATATTTCTCAACTCCTTGTTTCTTCCCTGGCTGAGGAGGTATAAACCTGTGACCAAGTTGGCAGGGTTGCCATGATTTGGACAACTGACTAGTCCATGAAAGATGGACGCCATCTAATTATGCTTGACAATGCTTATCAATTACTTTCTCTACCAATCCACTGTAATGGCACATAGAAATTATGGTTTGTATCAGAATAAATCTGGTGGTTTTGGTTTAGATCTGTCTGTGGGAACTATATTTGTGTTTCTCTAAAATGATTTTAAACTGGAACAAAAATCCTTGAAACAGTTTTCTTGGGAAATTGGGGAAAAAGATCTTCAGGTTATTAATTTTATTATTTGTGTCTCTTTGGATGACCCATTTAGGAGACAGATCATAATTTTTGTTCCTGAATAATAGTTTGTACTGCTTTTAAATCTTAAGGATGAGGACATCGCTCACACTACCCCGTTATATTACAGAGCATCCCATAACATGCTGTCATTTGGTGGTTTCTTGTTTTATTAGCCAGGCTGCTATTTTACTGTCAGTCTGTCCTTTGTGTATAATGACATTAAATACCTGGAATGAAACTTTGGTATTAAAAAAAAAAAAAAAAAAGGTCACCTAAAATATCGAACTCTTACAAAGAGAAGAAAAGAGAAGAAGGAGCCAAGAGATTTAAATGAATCCTGGCAAACCAAGTTGTTACACACTGCGAAAAAAACCCCTTCTGGCTGAAAACCTCAATGATAGGTAATTATATTTCTAATTGAGGCAATCATTGTTAAGCTATGAAGAATATAATTAATTTTATAACATTCTGTAATGTTGTAGTCAATACAGATAATAGACTTTTTGAGACATTAGCTGTCCAAACACATTCAACTAATTTTAAGAATCTCATTGCGCTTTCTCTTAACTGAAGTCAACAGTAATAAAGCCCTTTTCTGTCACTCCGATAAACTCAGTGACTGAGTTCTGCTGAAATGAATTAACTGAGTTTAAAGAAACAGTGTAGCTCTAGTTGACAGACATTCAACCAGCTTCTAAGTTCCTTTGGTGAGGTTTTCAATTTGCAAGCACAGCACGCTTTAGGATACAGTGGACCAGATTTGTCTTTTCTGTAATCACACTGATTCCAACTAAAGATTTACCAGCTAGGTATAGGAGAGAAAAATAGGAACACAACCAAACAAAAATCTAAGAAACAATTACTTTTTCAGATTAGTGGCCATTGGAGACGCTATCTTGTATCTTATCAGAGACAACAGAGGATGCTTCAGAGGAAAATTCATGAGGTGAATAGCAAATGTGAAGAAAAAGTTTAATAGACCTCAGCAAGCAAAGCTCTGAGATCCTAACCCAAAAGCTTTTGCTTGTAAATGTAGTCTTCTGCTTGTTAAAGATTGGTTCTGGCTACAAGATTAACCTATAACTGTTATTAATGAAGAATATAGGGAAGATCATAGCTCGAACAAGAGGCAACCAGCTTACCTCTCTAAAGCAAAGCTGAGGTCTAGTGAGAGTTATGCAAACAGAAACCTTTGAAAGTAATAGACTGCTCGGAGGGAGACCAAGAAGTAGCAGATTGCAGTATGTCCCTGTTCCCCACTGCATAGCTCATACTTCGGAGACGATTATCTTCTCTATTTTTATCGCCACTGGGAAGCAGAACTCTGTCCCACACCTGAATATTTTAGGGTGAAGAGCATGATGCTCAGGGAGAAAAAGCAGTTCTTGGTGTGGCAGGTAACTAATCTTGAGAGGATTTTTGACCTGCAGAAGAACTTTGTTATTACTGAGAACAAGATGCGAAAATTTTGAGGGAAACTGAGATCATATTGAAATCAGGCCTTGCAGACTACATTAAAGCCATTAGTACTATAGTAAAATTAGGCTTAATTTATTTAATTGTTGTTTTCTTGGCTGAATTGCTTTTTACAAAAATTTGTAATTTTCTATTTATAATGTATCACTGTCATGGGAAAGTCTTAAAAACTTATGAGGTACATGGGTCATAGGAACAAACCTTTCCTGTTGCGCTTTCTTAGGAGCCTAGTCTTCTCGGACTGGCGTGGAGTCTAATGTAGGGTGACAAATCAGGCCAGTTTAAAGGTATCATACCTTATCCCTGCCGTCCCCATCAGCAGTCCGCTGCGTTTTCTGAGACACACTGATACAACAAGGTATCAACAGCATTGGAGCTACACCAGAAAGCTAATGGATGAACAGGGACCATGTCTTCCACATAACATTTCTGCTCCGCTTCTTTCCTTCAAGAGAAAGGAAAATAAGAAAAAAAAAACAAAACTACAGTATGGTAAATGCTAGCAATAATTCACAAACTGAATGACCTGGGCAGGTGACACCGAAAGCTTTTTAGAGCTTTCTCTGTCGCAGACTGTGATCATAACCATTAGTTACAATAGCATATGAAAAGCCTGGTGACACAATTGTGCTGAAAATGAAACTGTTAAGCACAGTATTTTGTCTTTTTGGCTTCTGCAGTTCATCTTTGCCAGCTCCAGTCCAGCCGTTGGGCTGGACCCAGCAACTTCAGCCCTGGCCAGAGCTGCTGTCCCAGGGCAGCGGGGTCCAACATCAACCGCAGCTACAACTGCAGCTCGGGTCCATGGTTGTCTTTCTTCACCTTAATAGTCCTCTCACCTCACTGACCCTTCCCAGCTTCCCTGATTTATAGATGGCCACTTGTGACGGGTACCCTATAATCAGCCATCTTTTACTTCTTCCAAATAGATGCATTACTCCTTTGTTTCAAACCTTTACTTTACCTCGCACTTGTACGATTTCTGACTTGAAAAAAACTGAATGCAATTTAGTAAAGCAAATAGATTAATAGAGTGAAAAACAAGAGACATTAAATAATAGTCTCAGCAATTAGATGAGGAAAGGAATTAAATAGCTTAATTCAAGGGCTTTAGCATTATTCACTGCAGGGCTTAATTTGAATTAATATGTAGTGTACACACATTTATAAATGTCATATATGGGTGGCTTTTTAAAAAGGAACATAGCAAGTAATAGCAAAAAGGATTAATCCTTGAACTTTCAGAAAAAGCACTTATTTAAAGTCTGGCATTGTTTTAAGGAGAATGTTCTTACTGTAGAAACTGAGTGTTGAGAAGGAGACAAGCTTCAGCTGTTGGGAGAACTCTTCGATTTCAAAGTAAAATAAATGTGTTTGGGTTTGGGGGTTTTTGTGGTTTTTTTTTGTTTGGTTTTTTTTCTGTTTTACACTCATCTGGGTCAGCCTTCTGGTGCAACGGCTGTTTTGGCTATAGGAATGGACCCGGTACTATGTTGAATGTCAGCGTTTTTCACAATCTGCTTTATTCACTTCAGTGCAGCAGATTTCAAGGGTTAGGTTAGCTGAGGCTGTGAAAATTGCAAGGTCATTATGTTGGATTTCTCCTGCTTTCCTGAAAGAGCTTGTTACTCTTTGGCTCCATTTCAGAAGTTCTAAGGGCAAGGCTCAGAGGTTGTAAGGTCAAGGTTTATGAGAAAACTGGTTTTGGGGCATAGCAAAGAAAAGTGGATTTTCATTGATTATCTGGAGCCAAGAGCCTCATTTAATAATAGAAATATTTATGTAATTATTTGATGATTTTTAAGCAGCTTCTGAGGCAGATTCTGAGGGTACTCAATTAAAATGTATTTATTTGTACTGGTGAAATGAAACACTAGCAATCAACCCTTGTAACAAAGACTATGGCTGTAAATAATGCACCATACTGCCCGAAGGAATACTCTTTCTCTCCTTGATAAGGAAGGCAAAGAAAAGAAAGACTAATGTCATGAAACTGCTGGTGCTGGAAGTGACCTTCAAACTTCATACGCAGAACTGGAGACGTCTTGAGCCAGTGACTGAATTTGGGTCTTAGTACTTTGCAATCCATCTTTATTGTTGAGACTCTGCAATTAGCTAATGGTGTGGTTTTAAATTTAATTTTTAGGTTTTTTTGGTAAAAATCTGTTGCTACGTAAGTTGATGTGCAATGCAGAAAGGTATTATTTTTCTGGGTTTTGGTGAATATTCCCCACACAAAGCACATTTCCACATTATAAAATATTTGCTGGCTTCCTGTTGAAAAGAAAATAAGCTACTTCGCAAATAAAGGAAGGATTTGCTTTCAGCTTGTGCTACCTATATCTGTTCATTAAAAAAAAAAAAGCCAATAGCAGGAAGACAATCCCTTGTTTCATCAGTCTCATCAGAAATATCAGTTCTGATGACAAGGCAGCAAGGATCGGTAGTAATTAGAAAGCTGCAGACATGGAAAAAAGGCTTTACTACAGATAACAGTAGAATTAACAATAAGTGATAGCAAAGAAACAAAACCAGAATATTACTTATGCATTAAAAGCTTGCAAAATATATGCCCCGTCATGATTTAATGGCCTTGTTATACCAGTATTTTCACAACTGAAAATTTTATTTCTACAAATGTTTAGTCATTCAAGAATACATTTAAGTTTCTTACTAGCATTTTTTCAATAAATATATTTAATTGATGTCTCACAGCATAAATTTGAATTTACTAAGGGATAGGTTCTTTATCTGTTGAAAATCCAGTAATTACATAATTGCCGATGTTCTAATTGGGTAAGATTGTCATTATCTACTACTGAGCAATTGATTACAGAAACAGCTTAAATGCATGTCCTGTTAATATCCCTTAATGGCAAAGCCTCCATTAGCACAGGAAAGCCATAGCTAACAAACCTAATATATTTTTAACAACTTGTCAGATTTTATTAGATTTTGTGAGATTTTTATCTTTTTATTTATGAACCATTGACTTCTTACGAGGAACAGCATGTTTTCTAACAAAACAAGTAATTCACATCCCTGTGGTGGAAAGAAGGGAAAATGGTAAATGTACTCAGGTGAAATAAATCATTATATACGGATTTTTAAAGGGATCTAATATGATATATATTCACAAAAATGATGGGAAAACTACCTATTGTACCAGCGTTTGAAAGCTCACAAGAGCTTTTGTAAGATGTCACTTGTGTCTGAAGTTGAATAACAGAGCAGCTTCCTTTCGTAACTTAAATAGTCAGGATAAACCTGTTCAGACACTGAGGTATTTGCAACAAGGATGAGCATGTTATTAATCCTGGGATAGTATTTTCCAAAGAGGCCTAGCTCCCCCTTTCAGAAGTTAATTAGGTGCTTCAGGGTCTATGTATGAGGGAAAGAGAATATGAAAGTTAGTCAGAAAGTCTTTATGAGACAGTTTTTATAAAGTTACATGGTATTCAATGATGAATGGATGCAACGAAACGCTTATCCAGAATGTTTTCTGGAATACGACAGCAGGGTGGTAATTATCCCTCTCTCTTCAGCACTCATTAGGACACATCCAGATACTGTCTCCAGTCTTGGACATATTCCTCCATATTCCCTAGATTCCCAGGTTTCTACCCCATAAAACCCCATGTTTTTTGGCATGCTCCAAACAACTTGCATCTCTACAGTGAGTAGTCCAGCTGCGCCTAAATCGACCAAAAACCTATATTCAGCCAGGTGAATTTCAGTGACCAAGTTGAACTCTCACCCACAGTAGGTAGACTTCATTATCCTTTTACAAGAGGGCAGACACCTCAACAAAAACAAATTTCCATTGTAATAAGCTTCAGAGGTGTTTGACATCATTCACATATTTTGAAGGAATGCTAGGGTTAATTTGTGGAAATTGCAAATGAAGAGTCACATGAAAATCTGCATAAATGTTAATGCATTACCATTTAGCAGACTACAGTAATAAGTAAATTCAGAATGAGTACAAATTATATATTTATTGTGCGTGGCTCCTACATACGTATTTTATTTATGGATAGCTTTTTCTTTGTATGTTTTGCACATATCTAAATATACACATACACACAGGATGTCTCAAATGAAAATAATTTAAGATTTTATTAAAAATGTATCTACAGGCTGTTTAAAAAAACAGGCTTTCTTTTACATTCAGGAGAATATTTCTGGGGAAAATGCAATATTCCATCCTTAGCTTCCCTTGTAAATAACTAAAAGAAAGGGGGTCACGTGGGTGGGATGACTTCTTTAATTCTTTTTTTTGTTTCTTCGCTTCCATGTAGACATCCATAAATAGCTTTAAAAAGCCATTTAATCACAGTATGCAGGAGAAAGTCAGTGTATTCTTGTTGTTTACATCAATCTAAGAAGAGACTAGGTACACCAGCTTTATTGGTATCCTTAGTGGTATACTTACGGGTATATTAAAGTAGACAACAGCCATTCGTATATAAAGTAGTACAAGTACTTGCCAATTTATGTACTCCAGCAGAATGTTATATGAAAACAAAACACAAATTTTACTTTGTGTGTGTGTGTGTACAGAAGAATTTCCTCTTTCCATCTTTCAACCTTCTTGGCAATTTCTGGACAATCTCCCACTCACTCCCTAGGCAGAAGAGCAATCACTCCATAATTATGTGTTTTCTAATCTTAGGACTACAGATGTAAGACAGCACGAGGTATGCCAAAGACGTAACGGCAGATTTATTCTGCAGATAGAGAAGCACAATGTGAAATCTCTTCCAGCTATCTCAGCTGTGTTTACACATTGCTACCTACCATACTGCAAACATTTCTGTAGTGTAGACGAAGACTGTCTTGTGGATGGCTTCTCTCTCCAATTCCCAAAGCATTTTGTCACACGTTCCTTATGGCAACTATAAAAACTTTGGTTACATGGAAAAAAGATGTGTGAGGTTACACAAGGCAGAGACAAGATGAAAATATACCTACTGATTTATACAAACGTGGTATTATCTACACATGGTATTTTTAGCAACACATTTTAAATTCGGGGTCCTTCATTCTTATGTGTTATAAAAGAATGCGGGCATTTTTGGCAACAGAAACTTTTTACTCAAATTCAATGAAAAATGAAAAAAAAGTCAGTGCATCTGCAAAATATCAACAACTGTGAAATTTGTGTTTGTGATTTTAATCTCTATATTTCTACAGTTTCAATTTTGCTCCCCTCACTTTGAAAAATAGAAAAAAATGCTCTTTTTGGCCAGTGGTGGTGAAATATCTGAGTTACTGCCACAGAAATACAAAAAAGGAACACATTCCCTTAATATTTCTTTTAGCTATTATCGTCTACAAAACTACATTGCATTTGAGTGTCACTCTTTAATGGCATTCTCTACTACCTTATAAGATGAGCTATGACTAGACATTCTTTCCATAAAGGATAAAATAATTTATATATACACTCTGTAAAAACCATTTTGTCTGTGAGACACTGCAGTGTAGAGAAGGAAGATAAATAAAATGTGTGTGTGGGCACCTCTCCATGCCGTAATACTTTCAGAGGATGGAACTACCAAGTGTTTAAGCACAGATATAAGTATAATTTAAAGAATAGTTATACACTTGCAGACCCGCTCCACCTCCTCATGCATTCATCTTGGTATGAAAGCACTTTGCAGAGAAAAAAATGCGCTTGATGGATGAGTTTGGCAGTGATGAAGGCACCTGGAATTTAGTACTAGCATGCTTTTAAGAAGACATCAAGCATGTGTTAATACTGCTTGTGCTTATCCTACAAGTCTGTACTTGCATAAAAAAATACAAGACTAGACAAAAGCACTAGAAAATGTGCTAGAAGAAACAGTGTGATGGCCTCTTTTCTATGCTCATCTTTGTTGTGATGTGAAGCAGCTGCAAGAAGTCCAAAATGGCTTGAACTTTAGTAGTTTGGGGATTATTAATTTGTATTCACAGGTATAATCACTCTGTGATCAGCATATCATTTTCATGGAAATGGGTACCGTGGAAACCATGGCCGTATTTCTCAGTGAATTTAATAAATAGGCATGTGAAATCTATGAAAACATGAGGGATTAAGTTTTATCTTAACCTTAAGTTATGTTTTAAAGATTGGAACTTGTCAGAGTATTGTTGTTATTGTTTCTTGGAGTGGGAGAGTGGTACAGTGGGAAATAGCATGAATGTCATGTGAGCCTGTATTAAACCCTGTATTTGACTTAACTGAGAGAACTCTCGATCTCCCTGCTTCATGGATATAGACTATAATTAAAAAAAAATTCCTTAGCTATTGATATATGATATTTTTCAAATTAATAATGCTTCTTAGGTACGTGTGTTTTGTCACCATGAATTTTGCGTATCTACAGGTATGTATTATTGCTAGGTCAGGACAACAGAATCTTTCGTGGCCTCAAAACAGTTTAGACAATTCCTTCCATACTATTTTTGTTCTGTAAGTCATTAGGAAACAGTTTTTCAGCTGAGCACTCCGCAGATTCCCATGGAGCTGTTTTCTCACCGGCTTTGTAGGTGCAGTATATTTATACAGCTGCTGCATGGGCCAGCAAAGTAGTTAAGAGGTAGGAGAAGAAAAGTGGAAGATCTGAAAATGTGGCAAGGTCCTCATCTTTGCTCCATCTTATCCATCATTTAAAGGAAAAAAAAAAAGTTAAATAAAAGATTTTTTAAAAGGGTTTTGTGAGCTCCAGATCTAACTGGTAATTCCTTTGTTGCTGTTATTGTAGCAGACAGCTCTAAGACTATGTCTTGAGGATGTCCTACTTCTCTCCAGTAAGAATTGTATGCTAGGAATCAAAGACTCATTCACAGACAGGCAACTTCTTAAAAACTCAGAAAACACTAAGATAATGGAAGTGTAAAGCTGGCTAAAAACTTTAGCTTTCCACTGGCTGCAAGTCTTGCTTCATTGGATATGTGCTACAGTGAACGGGTGACCATGATAGCTCTGCTTGAGCGAACTCAATGTCAGAAACTGTCTTTCTATGGGAGTACCAGAGCTCCACATGGATGCACTAAGCCATCACAAGACACTGTGGGCTTTATTATAGAGATATGTGTGTTCAGTAATGGAATAATAAAGCTCCTGAAAAGCATTCTGAGAAGGCCTCCTATCCATCCACGGGATGCGGGACAATGGTTTTGTATGTACAAGCAAATTGTTAGAACACTTACAGTCACCAGTAAATAGATAATTAATCTTAAAAAAATTCGCTTACCTAAAAGAAAATGAGAAGAGTTGCCTCACAGGCTGTTCCACACACATTCATGCAACATAGTAAATACAGTTGTAAAAACTTCTGCTAACTTAAGAGTTTTGGTCATTTCTGTCAGGTTTAAAGAGACTAATTTTCCCATCAACTTCCCATTAGGCAAATATTCAAAGCCATCACTCAGAGCTGAAGTCACCTGAAACACTCTCATTAAAAATGCCAGATGTGTAGTTTTAACATGCTTTAGATTTACGCTCTAATCCAAACATGTCAGCAGCTTTCAAGGTATATGTGCACATCAAGGGACAAGAGCTTTTAACTTTAGCTTTTCCTTTTTGTTCTGCTAATAGGGTTAACATGCATTTTCCAGGGACAGAGAGTATGATTCTGGTACAGGCAGTTGCTTAGAAGAGTGATAGACAGATGGAAGTTGGCAGGATGTTAAGTAAAGTTAGGTACTTTCAGGTTCTTAATCAAGATTAGAGAAAGTTTACAACATATTTATGAATTTACCTTTCCTTGGAATACTTTTTTCAGCTGTTTTTTTCAGATTTAGATCTAGTTACTGAATTTTTCTTCTCTGTTCCAAAGGCTCTGGCCTCTCTCATCAAGGCATGGCTTTGCTATAGTTGTTATGCAAGAGTTCCTGTGTTGCTCTGAATCATATAAGAAAGGAGAAAAGACAACAGTCTTTCCCTTTTTTTTAATGATCTTGCAATAGTTTGACAAGATACAGCTTAACAACAGCTTATTCTTCTGTCTAATTTGGATGCACACTGGACAAAGTCATAGATATTTTAAAACAGGAAACAAGCGAAGTTATAAACTTCACAAGAATGAGAAAACAGGACAAGGACAGTTTGAGGAGACATTCTATCATCAAATTTTCTCATTGGAAAAACACTTTAGACACTTTATTCTTTTTTTTTCCTAATACACATCAAGGGTACTCAGACAAGCAGAAATAATGGCCTCTGGCTAATGATTGAAAGGTAATGTCAAAGCACTAGTAACCCAGACATATGTGGCTTACAACAAATTTCCCTTTTCTCCTTTCTTTTGTACTCCATCCAGGAAAAACGATAACACATACCAAGTATGCTGCCATATCTTGGAGACAGAGAGTAATATTATAGGTTGGAAGGGATCTCCAGAGGTCACCTAGTCCATCTATCAGTGAAAACAGGTACAGTTACAGAAGGTTGTTCAGGGTGTTTTCCAGTCGAGTTTTGACTATCTCCAAGGATGGAAATTCCATAATGTCTCTGAGAAATCTGTGCCAGTGTTTGACCGCCCACATGGCAAGAACTTTTCCTTATCTGTAATCAGAATCATAGGAGCTCACTGGGTTTACTGAGAATATCTGACTGTTCCCTGTAAAAAATATACTTCTGAGAAACAATGTGTAAAATTATGCCATAAACAACAACATCTGAGTATTTCCTATATATTATGTTTTCCTTATTATGCGTATAATAAGTTGGCCCACGTCTTTCTTTGAATCTGACATACTTTCAATTGTAATTATTCATTACGCACCCTGCAGAGACAAAATAAGCTTTAAAAATTTGTTGGTTTTATAGGCGGTATAGTCAATGCCTCCTGGATATGTCATGTTTTGTCCTTGGTGCTTGGCGAGAAGGACTCTTTTTTTCCCGCTCTATCTTATATATGATTTTGATATCACTGCAATTTTCATTAAATATGATTAGTATAGGAGTGTATGTCAACAAGATTGACCAGGGATGATCTTGATTCAGCTTAAGCTGAAAAGAAAGTCAGTAATGCAAATACTTAGAGATGACAAAAGCAGATCAATTGAATTATAATTTTCATTGCTCTTGGTTTAGTGATTAAAATGACCTAGAAAAGGACTTTCCTTAACACTGATTACATTTAAAAGGGGAGGGGGAAGGGCCCACGTTACATGTCAGAAATTGGTTTCTGCCTTTTTAGGCGTTTTCTGTATGTGTAAGGGTATAAGATTAGAGACCTTGAAGGTACCTGTGTTTTAACTGGATTTGATAAGACATGAAGAATTCGACTCTCTTACTCTTTTCTTACATCAGAAAGGATGTTTAACCAGCGGCTGTATTTGTTTT
Source organism: Alca torda (assembly GCA_008658365.1). Classification (NCBI taxonomy): domain Eukaryota; kingdom Metazoa; phylum Chordata; class Aves; order Charadriiformes; family Alcidae; genus Alca; species Alca torda. The sequence continues at coordinate 6,407,608 of CM018087.1, read as the reverse complement.
GAAAGATGCAATTGGATTTAGCTTAATCCCAGAGACAGGGAGAAAGAACCTCGGTTTATTAGCTCCTCTGACGGGAGGCAACTGACTGAATTCTGGAGCACTTCACAGTGCTGAAGGAGCAAGAAAGCCTCAAACTGAGTCATACTGTTTATTCTATAGCAATATGTTCTGATATATTTTGAAATTGATGATCCAAGAAGCCAGGCACAAATTATGATTTTACAGCACTGAAATGTTGCTATCTATTTATTTTCAATCAGCAAGGAAATATACCACAAAGTGCTTACTTATATACAAGGGGGAAACTTATTTACATCTACCTCAGAACCCACAGAATTGTAAATATATTGTGACTGAATGCACAGAAATGAAATGCTCTAAAACATTTTCTCTCAGCAATTTGTGTCTAAGCACACAACAGAGCCTGGGATGCAACTTAATAGGTTGTTGCGAATTAGCACATTGGGGAAAAAAGGTCTCTCTGCTTTCATAAACGAACAGTGTTAAACTTGGTTTTAGCAGACTAACAGAAGACAATTTTTAAATAAACAGGGTATGTGTGCTTTGTTGCACTGCTCAAAATATTTTACTATCTCAGGAGTAGTGTGAGGAGGAGGGTGCTCAGTCTTTCTAGGCTTAACCTGTGAACAGTCAAAAAAATACTGCCCAGAAGGGAATTCCAGTTTAGGTGTTCGAAGTGCATTTGCAGGGCACAGAATCACAGCATGGTAGGGGCTGGAAGGGACCTCTGGTGACCATGTAGTCCAACCCCCTGCCAGAGCAGGTTCACCTAGAGCAGGCTGGACAGGAACGCGTCCAGGCGAGTTTGGAATGTCCTTGATGGTACACTTCAAAAACTTCAAAACCTCTTAAAGTGCTGTTTATCCACCTTCTCTATTCTTTCTTCTAAAGCTTCTCAGCCAGCCAAAGTGACACTAATCTCTCATAGCTCCCTGAAACACATCTGATTTCTCAGCCTTTCTTCTTCTAGAGTTTTACTCCCTTACAATATCCCTCTCTTGCATGTAATCTTGAGTGAATCTTGTCTACAAAAATAAAATTTAGTGCTGAAAGTTTGAAAAACAGCAAAAAAGTCAATGCTTCTGAGGAGCCTTGTGCCTGTTCCACGATAGCTGGAAGATGCTGGAGACCTTTTCCTTCCAAATTCTAAGCATTGAGGAAACTCTCCATTAACAGACAAATTAACATCTGTCTTTTCAGGTTTAATGATCCACTGATGACGCTGTCCTTAGTAGTCCACAACATTTCCCTTTGTCAAGTTTAGTAAAGCATATTAAGCTTTTTTCACAAAGAAATGCACATTATGAGGCAAGTTTAGATCAAGTCTAGCTGTTTCTTTTAACTATTGGAATATTTATAGCATGAACTCTTGGAGTATTTATACCATGGTTAAAGACAAGTTCAATTTTCATCCTATGTGCATCTTTTAAAATTCCGTAATGCTCTAGCGTTCAATATTTCGTAAAGGGAGTTACCTACAACACAATGGCAGACAGTTCAGTGGCAACCACCCAAACACTGAAGACTGATAAGAAAATATGAGAGGTAGATTGATTTTCCACATTCACTCATTTTGGGAATTCAGTTCTAGTAGGTTCTTTCTAGCGCTGACTTGCTGGGATGTTAAGTTATTCTTCACTTGTTTATCCTTATTTTGTATCTTTTATATCAGGTGGGAATATCTCAGGAAGAAAATGTTTTATTTACCTTTCATTTCACTTTTAACTACATTCTATGTTTATCTGATCTTTGTATTGCCTGGGATTATTTCTTTTGAAGAGTTTCAATTTTCAGTTTTTAACATAAGTAAGTAGCTAATAAATCTCTACACATCAGGTATTTGTGTTTTGCAATAATGTTAAACGAATCCAAAAATAGTTTAATAAACCTGCACTCTCCTCGTAAGCTACAAAACATAGACATTTTAATCGTAACTTCATCAATTGTAGTCAGATTCCCAAATTGTGTACTTCAAGGTACATAACATGTTTGCAACTGTCTTACGAAGGTGAATTAAAGCTGAACATAAGTAGTTGCTGGCCTTTGAAGATGTCCTCCAAACTGTACAAGATCCTTCAAGCATTCACTGAAAGCATTTGTTTCACCTTTCCATGGAAAGCTTGAATAATATCACAGTCCTACTGATCTGGCCAAGGCATTTATAATACACCCAAGAAAATATGCTTCCTCAGAGAGTTGGAAGAAAATAGTGAGCTCTAGAACTAAAAGTAGTAAAGAAACTGTCAGCCTATGGTATTTTGTCTGTCCCCCGCTTGTAGTAAAATGCCATTTTTGGGTGATGTGTCTACTCCAGGCAATATAAAATACCTGACATACCTGTCACACCTGTCACAAGCCACACATCTGGTCAGAAGCCAAACAGGCGTAGGGTTAAATTATTCACTACAGAAACCTGCTGTTGAAATTTTCTCTCTCCTTCCTGGAGCCCACATTCCCTAACCAATGACATACAAGAAACCTGTTGGCCATTTTAGCACGCTTCATAGCTGAGCTGAGGAATGACACTCCCATTAATTTTTATTTTTATTATTTGAGATATTACCTCCTTTCACAGAAGGTATAATAAATGTCGATAGCATTCATAGTAAACATGCTGCTCCCTTTTGACATTCCCTTGAATTTCTGAGTTGCAGTAACAAGAAAACCTTATTACTTATGCTAAAGCTCTGGCTGCCAACTTATCCGGGTTTTGTACTCCCCCATTGTTTACAGGATGACATTTGGTTTTTTGTCTCTGGAAGGATGGTGGGGAGACAAGGGAGCTGACAAGTAAACAAAAGGAAGGTGCTTTTGAAATGCAGACTGTTAACTGCAAACACGGCTCACGTCCTGCTTATTATGAACTTTGCAAGGCAGGTATTGTTTTCTCAGATAATAACTCTAAATGCAGCATGCTATTCAGAGACTTTTTCCTCCTACTCTGTAATGGATAAACAGATAACTAATGACATACCAGAAAGCATATTTTAAAGATCTAAAATCTAAGTTGGCAAGGCAACCCTGGATAAGAGCCTTGTATATCTGCACGTTACAAAATGATCTTTAACAGTATAACAGCATTTCATTTTTCACAGCGCACCTTTCGTCTCAACACATGCTCATTACACTTGGGGACCTCAGAAGGGACCTTTCTACTTTGCCAGAAGGAAAACAGAGTTCTGATGTCTATTAGTAGCAATTTCTGACTTGTTAACATTTCCTCTTGCTGCATACCATTTTTTAATAGCCATTCCCGCCCAGATCCTTCTTCTTATTGGCCCTCTCTGTCCCATTACCATTTGGAAAAGGTTTCTCAGGCCAACATCCTGCCTCAATCCATGGCAACGTCTAATTGAAGCTCTTTCCCAGAGGGCTGATCTATGTCCTTATATTCCTGTTCCACATCTTGAGGAGTTGACAGGCCATCCTCGGGAAAGATTCCTGAGCTGAAAATAAGGATTTAGTTCAATTACAGCTCCCTTATTTGCCTGCTAATTTGGGGGGTTTTTTTTGCTGTTAAGTGCCTCTGCCAATGGCTTTTTATTACTAGGGTGCAGGGAAGCTGGAAGCCGTCAAACGCAATAACATGAACTGAAAAACATCTCTCTGCCTCTAAATCAGGGCCACAGTTATGACCAATTCTTTTTCCTCCAGAGATAATCTACTGTTAGTTTGAAGTGGGTGTAACAGAACAAGAAACAATAACTGATAATTAGTGGACAAATTATGCTGAAAAAGGGATTAAGGAAATTATCAGTGTGATATTTATTTTTAAAAAAGGGGTGCTAATTAAAATGAGGTGCATTTAATTACTGTATAAATTCCAAGTTGTCCCATCTGGGAAGAACATGATACAATTATACCATTAAGCATTTGAGTAGGTGAAATGATGTACATTAAATGCTTATTAAATCAATATACTCACCAACTATTTAGGGGCTGGTTGCATTTTACAGTGTTTTCACAGCCAGACTGACTGTATTTATTTTATTCTCTGCATGTATTTCATTTTCCCGTTGCGTTAGATCATCACGTTTCAGCTACATTTTGGAATTTCTCTGTGCAGCAGTCTAGGTCTAGCTTATCTCCTGCAACAGCACAACAATATGAATAACTTTGATAATTGAAGGGCCAGTGACAAAGAGAGGCTGGTGCATGGCACAGATTAGAAAGGGAGCATGAAGCTGCAAGCGCTAACGGAGAAGAAGAATAATGCTATTGTTGCGTGAACAATTACACGCCGCTGTGATGCCTTCCACCCCTGGAGTCAGCTGCCACACAGGTGGTGCAAGGCACATCTGGCGATTCAGTAGCTGATGAGTTGGCAGGAGCTGGGTGAAACAACAGCTACACACTGTTGCAACCAGATCTAGCAAACCAGTCAGGGGTCATAGAGAAAGATGAACTGCTTTTAAGAATAACTGAAAACCTGAATGAGCTTTGGAGCAGAATCCACACCTTTCCTCTCCCTTGGAGGCAACTTCATTACAAGATATGAGGATAGATTATGTGCTCTCGGTCTGCAAAGGTCTGTGCCTGCAGTGCCTCAGCCATTTATGGCATGGCTTAGATACCTCAACAAACATCTTTGTGCTAGCTCTTTGGTGTGGTTTAACCCCAGCTGGCAGCTAGGACCACACAGCTGCTCGCTCACGTCCCTGGTTGGGATGGGGAAGAGAATCAGAAGAGTGAAAGTGAGAAAACTTGTGGGTTGAGGTAAAGACAATTTCATAAGTAAAGTAAAAGCTGCGCATGCAAGCAAAGCAAAACAAGGAATTCATTCACTGCTTCCCATGGGCAGGCAGGTGTTCAGCCATCTCCAGGAAAGCAGGGCTCCATCATGTGTAACCATTACTTGGGAAGACAAACTCCCCAATAATATAAACAAACCTTTTTGCTTCAGGTTGGCTCATCCTAAATGGAAACACCAGCATGTTTAACTGCATTGGAGGCATTTAGTGTGTGACACGAGTCTAGGCCTAGGCTTTAGCTACTGCCATGTCACAGGAGGATTGTTTTTTGACAGTCCAGTGTCTTTTTTCCTATTTTACAAGGCAGGTTTCTCATGTGGTACGCATACTGTAATATGTATAGTATCAAACATATATATGTAGAGCAAAATTCCTGTACGTTGTTAATAGTACAGTACACCACTACTTAGGGTAAATGTGCTAAGGAAGGTCCTGAGGAACCAGGCAAAGTGACCTAACCACTGAAATGGCATGAGATGGGCAACGAAGGAAATAATAGCAAGAAAAACATAAAGCACTTTCCAGAAGATATGCTTAACAAACTATTTAGACTAGTCAGTTATTATCTTATAATTAAAAAAGTCCAAAGGAAAGCAAATGAAAAGAAAAAGTTATCTTTTAAATACGTATTAAAATGTTAATGTTTCATGCCTGTAATGAAGGTTTTAATAAGAGTAGAAGATGAGAATGATTGTAACTGGTAATATACCAGTTCCCATTTTAGCTGTCATTTTAAGAACATAATTTTGTGGTTCTGTCGGCTTGTTGGAGCTCTGTTGATCCCAATATATTTCATTTCCTTGCCAAGTGTCTGCCTGTGTGAGGTAATAGCATTCCAGAGTGAAGTGCCTTAGTGTCTGTAAAAGTGCTTGAGTTGATCTTTAATCTTTTCTCAAAATGAATTTTTCAAAATTATTTTTAAATGAGCTGTTAGTGCTGGTGAAAGGTGTGAGATGTATTTATTCACATTTTTTTCTCTTTTCTCTCCGAGTCAGGACATGAGATGCTCATCTCATTACAAATTACAATTTTCTAGATAAAAAATTTCTCCCATTATATCAGACTGCAGTAGTGCAAACTTCCCCACGCTATTATAGCCCAGACTATCAGTATCCCAGCACTTCACAATCTGTAATGTTTCATATGAGCAAAATAACTTTGCAAATGACTTTTGCAGATCCCTGAGAATACCAGACCAATCTTCTTCTCCCACTCTGCCACGTTCATCTTTAAATTTTATATGCCTTTACATTCCTTCTCCCTTCTAATTGGCATGGATTTCAATCTAATATTTCAGCAAAGATGCTTGCCCACTAAAATTTGCAAAGTCTGCAATTTCTATGTGGTTTCAGAGGGGCAACAGAAGACGTCTAGCGAGCTTCAGGCTACCCTAGCAGTAGTTTGATTTTAACTGGTAAATACTGTATTCTGTATTGATGTTCTCCTATTCGTTTATTCAAGGGGGGGAAAGACACATACAAAACACACACACAAAATCCTCATTTATTTATAGCAGAATTTTCATTGAAGTTTAATACTAAATCTTTTCATAAAGGAGTATTTGGCTGCCAGTGGCCAAGGCAATACAATGGGACCAATGGATTTCACCAGGATCCCAGTTTGATGGAACTGAATTGTTGTCCTTTTCTGACCATTTCCTATGACTGCTATGCCACCTACATACTGCAGTTCTCCTTTTTTGCAGTAAACAACACTTTCCATTTATCCATATTCCAATAACAAAGGGGGAAAATTTCTATTAATCTGGCAGCAAGAAAAAGAAAGGAGCTAAGTGTGCTACATACATTAGGAAAGTGCCCTCACTCTCTTGGTAAAAGGAAATGTTTTCTGTATTTTGTAGGTTTTTAAAAACTGCCAGCATGAGAAAGTACAAAAAAATTTAACATCTCAGTAATGTTTACGCTCCAAGATTATGGGGTTCTTGCTGCACAAAGCCAAAGAAAACAATATGTACTTTGATAAGAAGACTTAAATACAATTAGCTTAGGGACTGTCACCTAGCAAGCTTTCAAAGCGTATCTCAGGCTCTGTATTCAACCAACCAAAATACCAGACCCTTGAGTTGCAGGCAGGGCAGTACACATTGAGAAAAGAAGGGCACAGACTGAAAAGACTTTTCACTTAGCAGCGTTCCTCACACTGAGCCACTGAGAAAGTTAACAGGTTAAGAAGTGGAGTCAGACATCCAGTTTAATTTCTAAATGTCATTTCTATATCATGAACTCACAGCTAAGGACTACAGATACTGATGACCTCTCTCAAAAGTGACAAGACTTGACCCTACTGACCCAGGGATAAACAAAATACATTGCTACCTGCTTAACAAGAAACCCACAGACAGGAGTGAATGTCGTGCTTTTACTGCACTGTAACCAGTTCCTTGAAGAGCTGCTATTCCTTGAAGGTTATGTCTAGAGGAACAATGTTGGAGTGTAGCAGGTCAATGGCCAGGTGGATCTAACATATAAAGAGGAAGCAGAAGAGGATGATGTTATTAAAATTTAAATTTTCACTCCAAGAATAACACTTTTTTTTTCTTTTTTTTCCTATTTTATACAAACACTGGCTACAAGTCTATTTTGTACAAGTTAAATATCTGATTTTTTTACAGTTATGTTAGCAGAACTTGCAAAATTTCTTATTCTACTGGAAGACTTTGAACTTCTGATTGTGGTGTCGAGAGGCACTAAAATTACCACCCAGCATCCAGCGCTGAAGTTCTTGCCTTTTAAAAAATTACACAAATTTTTAAAAATTGCACAAAACTTGTTTCACAAAACTTTTTTGCTATTACTTAGGAAAACATAAAATATACCTAAGTAGATACTCATTACAATGTACTATGTTCCTTTTTGCTCCCCCTCCATAAAAAAATTTTATTTTTTCTTTTATTTCAGTCAATTGATAGACTAATATTTTTTCAATAGGCCACAATAAATAATACAAAAATATTAGGTGCATTACTTTGACACCTTACAATATAAATGTATTACCAGTGTAGCACTGGAAAGATAGTGAACTACTTTTCCTCAAAAAAAAAGGTACCTCAACCCTTCCTAAGCCAGAAGGTCAGTATAATGAGTAGTGAAAGAAAACTTGGTAACGAATGTGGACAATAACCTCAAAAAATTTCAGGTACAATGAATTGCAAAGGGCAGTGGCACACAGTTTAGGAATTTTAGACTCTTTTTACTTGAACTCTATAGGGTTTCCAGTCTATATATAGACACTAAAAGACGGTGACTTTTTGACAACACAAAAATGACAGCATGCATATGTGTGCACATGGGCTGATGACTGTTCCCTGTGTCTGCCACACACAGGGATGATTTGCGGTCCCCAAAGTACTCATGAGCATGTTAGAAAACCTGAGAGAAGCCAAATGTTCACAAAGTTAATGGCTCACTGCTGCTGCAAAGAGCAACACATGCAAAATAAAAGCCTCAATATGTATTTTGAAAGATTTGAACACAGAATGTAAACCTGAAGCCAAAAAGTGCTTAAGGAAATGTCCCCTGTGTAACTTAAGACAAGTGCTCCTGCAGTGCCCCTTGGTCATGTTAACTACATGCAGGTTATATTTTTAGACAAGGAGAACTCAAATGATTAAAAGAAGAGCCAGAGTGAGGATATAAATTCAAATACGCTGATTTGGAGAGAGTTTGCATTCTGTACTCGTGAAAAACACTTAATGAGTAGGAGTTTCTATGAAATATATAGCCAGTGTTCATTCTAATGCACAATAGATATTCGGAATTTTTGATTTAGTAAAAAAGACAAACATCTCCAGCTCAGTTGACAAAATAGTACAAGATGGTAGATTTAGTGTACACCTGTGAGATAAAAGACCCTATGCAAGAGTGTGGATTTGCAACTAATTAAAACATAATTTTGGAAAAGCTTCACCTTAAAAATCCTTTCCAATTCATTTAATCTTGCTATCCTTTATTCAAAGATCCATTATTTCATAATGGTATTGTGCATGATTTTATGACCATAGCAGCTAAATGGAGATTTAAAGCAGGGTGTACAAGAGTTTAGAGAGTATCTGCTGCTCCTCAGTATGCAGCACAGCAGGAAAAATAAATTAAAGCAGCTGAGGAAGAAAAGAAAGCAGTGTTTCAAATCAACAACTATCTTTATGAGTAAACCACCTAAGCATCTGGAGCCAGGACCTTGCGCCTTCCTTATATCTGTGTTGATATTATCCGCATCCTGCAAGTGCTTCCGGGCTAATTGAGGATCATTAATTCACTATTCACCTTACTGGATCAGGCAGAGAAAGAAACCTTATGTACAAACACAGAAGATGAGGAAAAAAGGGAGGAAGAAGCAGGTAAAAAGATTTTCTTCTTTCTGAAATCTGAGGGTAGATTGTGATCCTCCCCTCCCAACAGAATACAAGAGACACTGCAGACCTTCACTCCTTCCTCATACACTCAAATACTTCTAGCAACAACAAATGACAAAAGGAACCCCAAACAATGCCCTGTTTAGAACAGAAATTAATAGCAGATAGTTGCAGCATTGTTGCTTCTATTTACTGGCACCAACTATAATCACCTTATTCTCGAGTAAGTTCATTTTGATTCTTAGACTTTCATCTCACTCTTTCTTCCTACTCAGGGTCAATACCTGGGTTTTTCCCCCCTGTACCTTCTACTCAGCTGGGTAGCAGCTACAAATTTGCTTCCTAACCCTAAGAGTCTGTGAGTATAAGAACTGCCATACACCCTCTAGGTTAGATCAAAGGTTTTCCTGCTTCAATATCTATCTTATCGCTGAAAACAGCCATTAGTGGATGCCTACGGGAGCATTTGAAAATAGGGCTCGCATTCCTCAAAGCACTCTCCTGCTCTTTGGGGGGTTCTCAGGCATATCTTCTGCCTTTATGGGGAACCATCCTGGATAGATTTCGCTTTCCTGAAAATAAGAAGCCATGGGATAGTTGGTGGTAATGTAGTACCCATTTTATTTGGGGCATCTATCACACCAGTAGTAAAGGAAGGGCATCTTCTACTGGGTACATTCTTGTGATCAGTTTTCCCGGTTCCTGTCTGACCCTTCAATATAGCATAGTCAGAGACAATGGCATAAACCCAACTATTCTGACCTTTCTTTTACACCTAACTATACACCATTCATGGTAGTAATTGATATTATGGAAATATGCACTGTGGATGAATTAGGATAATCTTGTTATACATTTTTATGTCTCCTGGGTTTTTAAGAAATATTATAGATTCAAAGAGATTTCATGTAAAGACATAGTGTTTTCATTTCAGTCTAATGGCATATGGTGAAACTACTAGACAAGAATTTTTAGCTTAAATTATACTGTGGATAACCTTATTTCATAAGTTCTTGGACTGTGGACTGCAGATAGTTAAATGTAAAACAGGAGCGAATAAAAGCAGGTCTTTTCCCACACTGGTGATTCATATTAGAATGTTGTTCAAAAAGGCCTTAACACTGGTCACAAGTCCCAGTTGCATCACAGTTAAGGCAAAAATATTTGCAGGAAGGTCAAACACAAGCGACCTTATGTTGCACCATCACAGGAGGGCAATGTGACAGCAACCCAGGCTAAGCCTCTTCCTACATCTCAGTTCCAGGTGCTCTGATATCAGGGTTCCGGGTGCTGCTGTAAGGAAAGCTAAGCTGTTCTCTCTTACTAAAACACTGAGGGACTTGGAGAATCCAGTAAGAGAGTGGCTTGTAATATCTTTAAGCTCCCCAGCCCTGTTGCTGACCAGAATGCTAACAGTAACCTTCATTATATTCAACAAAAAGATCGCATAAAGTACATGCTTTTATTGGCCCTCTTCTTTATTCTTTTGGTCCTGTAGAATAGCTAGGTTTAGATTCCCAAACCATAACCTTAATTAAAATTATCACATTGGCTGTAACACTAAAAGGCACCATAAGGCTTTATGTCAGTAGACACCACCAGCTCTAATAGGCCTCTTCTTGTCTCTTGCAATGACACAAAATTGAATTGAACAAAATTGAACAATTTCACTTCTTTGAGCTTGTTTCCCAAAGGCTTCAGTCCAACACTCCCAGTGTAAGCTCTCCATCTAAGTCAGTGGGTGGGAAGTACAAAATCAAGTAATAAGCTGAGCTCTTTAGAGCTTTAATTTCCCAAACCCAGCTGTAACCTAATCTATGTTGTAACTAGAGAACAAGTAGAGAATATAAAGCCTCTGCAGAAACTAGCCTTCTTTCTGCCTCTTCGGTCACTGGGGAATCCAAAAGCAAGCTGGGCTCCTGAGTTTTCACATTTCCAGTTGCTAATCCCTATCCAGTCAAAATGCAAGAAACCTTTCCCTACACTGAAGAGTCATAAAAAGGACTTGCATTTTTTTGGCCTCTGCTCACCTCCTCATTTTGTAGGCCTTGCAGAATGCAGTCATGGGCTGGGTTCTTGGATGTTTTGCTTTGAAAGCCACACTCTAACCACAAAGTTCACTATATAATCTTGTACAGGCAACATGGGATGAGGTTAAAAAGCAACAATTAGGCACTGGCCAGTACAAATAACAATCTACTTCCTCATTCGATGGGTTCAGAAGAATGCAAACATAAACCAGCTCTTAATCTGAAAATCTAACTCAAATCCAAAACCTGAAGTTATTTTGCATCAGGGTAATTTATTCTTTATTGAAACCATTTTTCTGTGGGTGTTAAGAAATTCAATAATAAATGGAACTTTGCAGTGATAGATTGCCAAACTCTAGTCTACCTAGAATGATATTCAGGTGATGTTAACCTACAATAAAAGACAACATAAAGCATTACCCATTTCTGGCACAGCCCATTTCATCACTTTCAGGGCCCAATGGTATCTGGAAAAAAAAAGGTGCTCCTAAATATGGACAATAACATCTTAGGCTACCACTCTATAGTAGAAATATAAGACTTTGATGATAATGAGTCTTTTTTCTGCCTCTGAGGGTTTTTCTGACTGAACAATTTTAAGTCCAAAACCTAAATTGCTTATCTTTATCAATAAAATTAAATGTAGGGTAAGATTTTGTCCTAAAACAATACCAGCCAGCCCCCTAACCCTGAATCTGGAATTTTATGCCAATTTTCTTTAGTAGAAAAAAACATATTTTGGCCCCTAATATATATACCAGCTCTCTCCCTAACGTGGAAGCCCTTGCAGAAGGCTGCGATAAAACTTCAATCTTTGATTTTCCTTAATCTAGTCTTAATGCTGATCAAATTTGAGAGGCATCATTGCCCTCTCTACAATCCTCTTCCAGCCTTGGGGAGTCTGGAAGCACACAGGAACAAACTGGGCTGCAGAGCCTTTGCATTTCCTAGCCCTAGTCCTTAACACAATTTTGCATCATAGTCCAGATCTGTATACCCATACTAGAACTTTATCCTAAATCCATGCTAGGACTTATCCAAACACTGAGGGCTTTGCAGAATCCACAAATAGCATGGAATCCTCAGTCTTTAAATTCTAAAACCCTTGCCATAAAAAATGGGTAGCCAACAACCTCATCAATATAGTGAATAGTAGGATTTGATTTTCATCCAATCCGTTTGTAATTCTCATGGTCATGCAGCATCCAACAGCGTAAACTGATTCTTCTGTGTTTAGCTGCTCTAATCTTACCTTCTTTGTAACCCTAACCAGTATGTATCAATAGAGTAAACAGTAGTATCTAGAAAGTAAATGGAAGAAACAACGTAGATGTCAACTGAGATGACAAGACAATTTACTAACTGAAGAGCCTACAAGTGCCCAGCAATGAAGTGGGTTCCTTAACTGCTGGAAATCTCTCAGCCCTCCTGTAACCCAAGTCCTGGCCTTTATTTCAGCCAGTGATTATGAACCCATACATTGAAAGATGTAACAAGGCTTAGACCCCCTGAACCTCTTCCTAATTTCAGAGCCCTGCAGCATCTAGCCACGATCAGGGTATGAAATCAAAGCTATGGTTACAACTACATAGGCAGCACCTTCAGCACGATGCAACTTAAGGCAGTGACTCCCTATGATAACCTCTTCTCTATCTCTGTTAGCTAAGGAGAATCTAATAGAAAATGTGTCCTCCACATCTTCTCTCAAATCTTAACCCTAATCAGAGCTGAATTACACCCAGGTAGCTGATAGTTACAACAAAATTGGATATTGACGTAAATCTTTGATAACAGCAGCTTTCTTCCTATCCCTGCACACTGAGGTGAATCCTGCATTAACCTCAGGTATTCGAGCCTCTTTCACAAGATCTGCCCCCAGTACACTGTCTCCACACACGTAGCACAGCTGGCTCCTAACTTACAATTTCCAAAGCTTTTTAACTGGAGTTCACCATTTTTATCTCCTGTGTTACAACCTGAAAGTGGAAAAAAAAAAAGTTTTACATAATTGTGCTTCTCTGTTCCAAAAACGATGCTGAAGAACATCTTTCTTAAAAAAAAAAGATTTGCTAATCTCTCAAAAACTTCTGTGACTGAGGATAAAATACTCAAAATCATAAATTCTTTCAGAGAGCTACATAAAGATATACATTACCTCATGGATGAAGTGCACTCCTGACTCAGCTATCAGTACATTTACTGGAAATAAAGCCCAACAAGAAGAGCCTGGAATTTCCAGCTAGGTCTTGCCTGAATCTCAACACTGAAAGGACCAGCAGATAAGCTTACTAAACACTTTCTATTTACAAAGATCTTCTCTGTTCCCAGAGGAAAAAATAATTCAGCCAGCAACTGTAATCTATTCTGCAGAGTGGAATCAATAATCGGCAGGAAGCAAAATAATAAATAACACTGTTCTGCTGGATGGAAGGAAATGAAAATAAGATTTCTGGTGCAAATGAGGAATGACAGAGCAAGGGAGAAGAAAAAAAAACATGCTATGTAACTCCATTTACAAGAAAATGGTGTTTGCCTACAATCTTACTGTGAGAGAACAAAAACATGAACAAAATACGTTTGCAACATGTTCTGAACAGAATAGATTTTCTTTAGTATAGAAACACCACTATTCAGTAAAGTAGTTTTCATTCCAGTTTTAGAACTTTGACAGGCTGCAATGTTATTCATTTCGCTGTTACAAATTGTCTCATTATCAGTCAAATGGTAAAATTCAGAGCTGTACGACTAGCATTGGAGCCCTGCTGGAAGGAGATATCTGATGCTAGGAAGTGCACTAGGCTGTAAGTTTGACCCAGGGTGGACATTTCTTCTCCCACAGAAGCTTGATTGCCGCAGCAGTGCAAGGTGAAAGGCATGGCGTTCAACCTGGCTGCTGCAGCCACGCTCTAAGCTTTTCACTTCACATCTCTTTACCTTTTTTCTATTTGTAGTATTGGATGGCATTTATAATAAATCACTACTGATAGTATTGTAATAATGCCAATTACACTTACTTCCCTTGCAAACTGCATGGACATTTACATGTCTTAAGCATGGGGAAAAGTAGAGGATGCTACTGAGTGGAATAAAATATTCTAATTTTAAATTCAGTAGTCTTACAGTCTTTGCAATTAGGATTCATTATGTCTTACATCTTGGCCTGCTGATGTTATACTTTGTTATACTCCGTACTTTGAGAGTCTCCAACCTGAGGCAGCACAGTTTAACAGATTTTTCTCTTATCTCTCTCTTTTTTTCTTTTTTTTTTTTAAATGATGCCACCATTGGAAGTAATGGTCTCCAAGTGCAAATCTAGTTATGCATGTCTTATTAGATTGTATTAGTACAGACTTACATGCCCACCCAAGCGTCTTGCTGGGCCAGAGCAAAATGCTCAGACCTTGACAGGGTCAGGCTTCAAAACTAGAAAAAATATGTAAGATAAGGCTTAAAGCAGCAGAAGCTATAAGTGAGCAGCCTTATGCCATTATACTTCAGTACTGTAGTATTAATAACATATTTAATGTTTTTCCACAAATAAAAACCTGATACACTATACCAGGACTCATATGCCCCAGTTACAGTAATTTTTTTAGCAGAAAAGGTATCGTCACTCAAACAAAATTTTGAATATTGAAAAGGTCAAAATAATCTTTTACGTTATTACAATTGCTGCTCTTCTTATTTGGGACAACGACTTATTATTTTTTCCCAGCACAGAAGATGAGGAAAAATTAATCTATTCTGATAAAGTTTATGAAGAGAATAAAAATTTTCACAAAATGAATACATTGACATTCCAAGCTTTACACCTCCAATTTAATGACTCTTCTTTCTGGATGTAAAAAGATCTTTCTTGGCTCTCAGCATATAAAATGATCTCTTGGCTTATTAAAAGTATAGCTGCAGACTTTCCCAGTCAGGGACTAGAGTTCTGGGAGTTCATGCTTATTAAAAATAATAGTACTCCATACTAATTTTTTTAAGACTCTGTGAATCCCTCTTGCTAGGAATAGCATATGGCAAGAGAACCCTATGTCAGTAAATCTTGAAAAATATTTCAAGTCAAAAAACATTAACAAACTTTGATCTTCTTACATGCAACAAAGTTAAATACAAAACTTGAGAAACTTAGTGCAGTGTCATCTGCACTGGAGATCAATGCATGGTTATTTCTTTTTTTTTAAGTTGTATTTTTTGCTATGTGCTTGCTACAGAACAGCTAGATATTCATTGGTTTGCTTTCTCTTAAATAAAGTAGTGTCTAATGGAAGATGATAGATTTGCATCTCTAATAATGTAGCAACATCTTCCAATCATTTTATTAAAGGTTTGAGGGACTGAATAGATTTCTGAATGTGTGAAAAACTTGCTCCATTGAAACTGGTGACCATTATAGAATTAGGCATGTAAGGGAGAGGAAATGGTGGGGAGAGGTTTCGCTACAAATAAGATTAACATGTATTTCATATGAACTTATCCTGCAAATTGGGGGTTTTTTTTCGGCAATAATGAAAAAAACATGAAGAGCTTGCACCCATAAAGCTTCTTCAAGCTTGTGTCTGGCAACCCTAGCAAAACTGGCTTTTGAAACAAAAGGTGGTGACAGAATGGCTCCTTTGAAACATCATCCTGAGACACCCATCAAAGTATAGGAGACTCTGGGAAATATCCTCTCACAACTTCTGCTATAGTTTCCCTTCTCTCTGTCCCTCTCCAGAGAAAAATCTCAATGTCTCTTGCAGTTGGAAACTGCTCAAGGGTGGCTTTTAAGCAGGAAACAATAAACCTCCAGTTGATGTTGGCATGTGTATTTCATCTATGGATGACCTTCTGGCACGGAAAAGTGCACCCTATCTTAGATCTTCTGGTCACCACAATTTAGTCAGTTTAGCTGTTCTGAAGAACAAAGGCTTATGTTGGTTGAGTTCTCCCAGGCACAACTGCAAGAAGCAGAGAGGACTATTCCCTGCGAGAATGTACTGGAGTAATACTCAGGACAATATCATGGTAGTGACAGAATTGGAAAGATACGGTATGAATCATGGTATGAGGAGAATGTGTCCAACTGTAGCAGTATCACAGGCCACATTGATCACCATTAACACAGAGTATTGAACTGTTTTCCATGTGAAATATTGCATTTTTATTTCTAGCCAAGGAACTGGAGCTCATGGAGACGATAACAGATCTCAAATCTAATTTCAGCGAATGAAGTGTATTCATTTTGAATCTAGGAACTGAACTGAAAGCTACGACAATTTATTACTTGCTCCCAATTAATTAAACTTCAGGGAAGGAGACAAGACCAGAAAATTGCATGTTATTGATATAATTAAAATGCAAAGTTGGTTCTCCTATTTCATTTTTTGTTTTGCTAGAAAGAGAAAAAGCTTGGAAAGAAAGAAGCTTTTTGAGTGAGCAGTTAAACTAATTAAAAGCATTAAATTCCACTATCTTGAGATGAAGGTATAGATCACTTCTTAAGGATGCTACATGGTGTCATTTACTGACATTAGAGGAGAACTGGAAACATCAACTGATAAGTGAAAGCTAGAAAAAATCATCAGACAGCATACAGATTGATTTCTCAGCAACCTCGTTTAATTTAAACACTCTATTCAATACTGTAGCAAAAACATTGTCTCATTTATAGCTCTGAGATAGACAGTAGTTCAAAAAAGTACCTGTTAGTGTTTAGAAAAAAATGGTATATGGGCAACATACAGGTGGGTACAGTATTAATTTAGGTCATAAACATGTTGACTTTAAATCGCTTTGTAAAAAAAAAATTAAAAATTTATACCAACAGCTCACAGACAAAGACATATTTGGAAGGATGACTGTATCTTCTTAGTGGGCAATTTAACCACAATGAACAAGGTGGGTTCATTCAAAGGTACCAGCCTTTACACCTTTAGGACATATGTGCAGTTAATTAAATGAACTTAGAAAAAGCCGCTAAGAAGATATTTTATGAACATCACTACTAAAAAGCCCTTGCTGAGGGGCCACTCTCTCTAGACTACAAACTGCTGGACATCGTGCTAAGAACTGCAAAATTCATGTACAATATGCATGGAAGCTTAAAATTCAAGCTACAGAAACATCTCTGAAACAAGTTCTTAGGTCTGTTAGGAAATGAGATAAATAAATAGAAACACTGCAAAAAGGAGGGGAAATGAGAAAATTCAGTCCAAAGCCAGCTGAAGGGTTATGGCACAAATTCTGTGAAACTGTATCATAGCCAACAGGATTTGCACCTTGCTGTATCAATGGATTGGTAAAAAAACAGGATGGGCAGTGTTTCAGTGCACAGCATTGTGTGAACACAGGCATTCTATCCTTCTCCATTTCTGACATCTCATTGTATTATTTTCTATATTAAAACACTGTATTATACAAAAATATAGGTAACCCTTATATTTTGCCATTATTTTCTCTATTTCAAACCAGCTGAATAAACACATTTTGAAAATAACAGGCCACAATCTTGCAATTGAAATTGAAGATTGTGTAGGCCATCCCAAATCTCCCATCCTCAAATGGTCCCTCTCTGCTGGCGACTGATGCCTTTTCATCTGGATTCCACATGGAAAGAAAATTAGCAATGGGTGACATAACCCAGCTGACAGTTAGTTGCTATGTAATACAGAAAATCATAAAAAATCCCAACCATTATCAAACCCCTCTCGGCAAGTGACTCAACCTTACATGATGCCCACATCATGTCTGCAAGAAAAGGCCCTAGCTCAAGAAAGGCAACATAAAGGGAAAATAAGAAAGGAAGCACATACTACCATGCACAGCTACAATCACGTGTATAATACCAACCTAGATGCTCAGTGAGATTAAATCTTGTCACTCCTAAGAAACAGAAAATAGAAGATTGTGGTAGGTTGACCTTGGCTTGCTGCCAGATGCCCACCCAGCTGTTCTCTCACTGATCCTCCTCAATAGGACAGCAGAGAAGATTTCTTGAAAAAGCTCATGAGTCAAGATATGGAGAGGGAGATCACTTACCAATTACCCAGCAAAAAATACTCTACTTGGGGAAAATCAACTTAATTTACTGCCAGGTATTAACAGAGCAGGATAGTGAGAAATAAAAACAAAACTAAAAAACACTTTCCCCCAATCCCTTCTTTCTTTCCAGGCTCAACTTCACTCCTGGCTCTTCTGCCTCCTCCCTTGAGGAGCACAGGTGATGGCAAATGAAGGTTGTGGTCAGTTCACAACACTTCATCTCTGCCACTCCTTCCTCCACACAATCTTCCCCTGTGCCAGCATGAGGTTCTTCCCGTGGGATACAGTCCTTCAGGAACAGACTGCTCCAGTGTGTGTCCCCCACACGCCAAAGGTCCTGCCAGGAGCCCTGCACCTGCATGGGCTCCTCTCCATGGGCCACAGCTCCTTGCCACACAACCCCAGTAGAAAGATGGGCCAGTGTCATTATATGTCATTGTCCCTGGGCTGCCAGATGGCAGTCTGTCTTACCAATGCCTATGAGTTTATTCTTAGTCTCAAGCTACTTCACATTTTTTAATTGAAACCTGACTTCGTGGTTTGCATAAAAAAAATTCAGTCATAATTTCGGTTTAAAACGCACTTACATCCCTCAGGGCAGCAGATCAAAGTTGGAAAATGTGAATCTTAACAGATCAAACACCAGAAGTAAATTAAAATGAAATAAGTTGCTACTTTCAGAGCACATCGCCATAAAGCAAATCTCACAATTAATGGATGTTTTCCATTAGCCCTAAAGCACCCCAATAGTCTAGATAAAGCACAGCAGCCTGGGGTCTGCAGTATCATGTTGATGACATACTTCAGCAGTTTCACACTCATTAGATAGTTCTGGACAACGCTGCAATTTTATTTTTTTTAGAAGCAGTGAAGGACTGATGTAAAAGCAGTTATGGCAAACCCACAAATTCCAAAAAACATTCTCCCAAGACTTATTACATTGTTTTTGAATCTGAACTTATAATCAACAAGCAATCAGGAATATAGGAGTTTGTTGTTTTGTGCTAACTCTGCTTTTACAAAATTCATTTTAATCTTTAGATTAGACCTGCAGGGTATAAAACAAAGACATAAAGCAGAGCATGGTGAGACACTTTAAGTACAGTTGTAATCTGCCCTAATTATTACCCAGCTCCATTTTCAGCGCAATGCTATGCTAAATATGCACATGCATGCCCCTCATTGAGCAAGAGAATGCAATTAAGAACAAACATTACAGTGCCTGAAGATGAGTATTTAAAACTTCTCAATTCTGAGCTCTCAGTTAAAAGTTAGAACATACAGTCCCAGAGGTTTTCCCGTATTTTGGGGTTTGTGCTGAAAATACTGAGAGGTCACCAAATGGACCTTGATCTACTGTATGCAACGTGTTATTCCTGATCTTTGTGGCCTTTCACAGAAAGAGCTAAAACAAGTTCTGTTCTGAGAGGTCTAAGTGATGAGCAATAATCTCAAAGATGCCTGAGGTATGTATCTTGAATCATAGAACCATAGGGTTGGAAGGGGACCTCTGGAGATCTAGTCCAACACCCCTGCCAGAGCAGGGTCACCCAGAGCAGGTGGCACAGGAACACCTCCAGGCGGGTTTGGAATGTCCCCAGAGATGGAGACTCCACCACCTCTCTGGGCAGCCTGTGCCAGGGCTTTGCCACCCTCACAGGAAAGAAGTTCCTCCTCACGTTGAGATGGAACTTCCTGTGTTCAAGTTTGTGCCCATTACCTCTTGTCCTGAGGATGTAAACAGAGTGAAGTTTTTCTCCACCTAATAGTAAGAGGGTAAGAGGAGACCTTGAGTTGGTGTTTGTCCAGAATGCTAAATTAATTCATCTATTAAAGACCTGGTTTGTAAATGTAAAAGTAGAACTGTTTAGCCAGTCAATGAGCTCACCGACTCTGCACTTAAATTAGAAAGGGAAAATTATAGCTCCTAAAATCTCACAGAGGCTTGTTCTTTGATATTAGGGTTGCTAATCTGCCAGACTCTCAGTGGCCTGTATCACCAGCCAAACACAACAGTGGCATGCCACAGGCATTCAGTGTAGAGGTGAATGATGATACATGGTGTGGAGTATGAATGAACCGTGCATTTCCAATCGAAAGCAGGCCACCCACTATACACCTACTGCAGTTATTGGGCGTAACGATTGCTCAACACATTCCTCCAAGGGTTCAGGCCCTCCATAGTAACGCAGTGGTTGTCTTAGGAAGCACTTCATGGAAATCATTATTGACTTTTATACACAGATCTCAAACCTTGACCAGTCCTCAGAAAGAGTTAAATGTAAGCCAGCTTCTGCTGTGCTGTATGCTTTTGTCTTTCTGTAAAAAATTAACTATTAGGCTTGATATAGTGTGTTGTTTCTGGAGATAGCAAAAAGGTGCTTTTTTATATATATAGAACACAACATTAGTTCTAATAGCTTCAAACTATATCAGTTTAATTCAAAAATATCAGACATTTGGGTTTGTTGTAACTCGGCACATTCATTTTAAAGGAAATGAAGGAGATAAACCGTATTTCCTCTGAAGTGTCTGTTTACATCAGCCTGAAAAATCTTGATTTTCTGAAGAGACATGGATCACAAACTGTTCAGCACCATCCTTAGCACTTAGAATTCAGAGCATAGTCTTCCAAAGTAATTTTCATTTTGGGAGAACTGCCAGGGTTCATTTTTATTTAACATAGCTAATGGATGAGATAGGAGGGGAGTTTTAGTTTGGTGGTTTGTTGGTTTTTTTTATTTGAAAACAAATCACATTTCATAGGAAATTTCCAGGAAATTTCTTCTGAAGAAATAATTCAACATTTCACTGTACAATACTGATTAAAAATTGTAGAACTGTAGAATCATAGAAAACCAGGTTGGAAGGGAACTCAAGGATAATCTGGTCCAACCTTTCTTGGCAAAAATACGGTCTAGACAAGATGGCCTAGCACCCTGTTCTGCTGAACCTTAAAAGTGTGCAATGATGGGGAATCCACCACATCCTCAGGGAGATTATTCCAATGGCTGGTTGTTCCCATTGTGTAAAAATGTAAGTTCGAAGGGATTCTGTGAATCTGAAGGGCTTAAACAGGGAATTTTGCTCCTATTAAAATACAGTAGAGTCCTGGAAGCAAGATGAAAGCCTTGGAAGGATAACCCAAAGCTGTGAAAGGAGGTCAGAGTAGAATAGCTGAATCTACATCTACCTACCTAAGATTTCCTCTATAATTCTATTTCCCACTAGCATATCACCCCTACACACATCCACACAACTGACACAAATTTTTATGATCAACACCAGTTGACTATGGCATTTATTAAAGTTAGGTCAAACCTTGCACCTCTCCTTTTCTGGTGACGGAATTTCACTATATTATGAAGAAATTATAAAGTTCTCATGACTTGAATAAACGTGAGAGGTTCAAGGTAAGAGTGATCAGAAGCAGGCATTGGGACCAAAGTGAAATGCTAACAAGCATTTGTTGGTTTTCCTCAAATTTACCTGGGAATAGCCAAGAGGCTACCAGTCTGGCAAAGGGCAAGATGGCCAGAGACTTTAAAAAAAGAAAAATAAAAATTGGAAAACACATCGAAAGAAACACTTTCTGAAAGTTTAGTAATTAAGTTGGTGTCTTTATACTGTGGGCCTAATTCTGCACACACAAGAGAAGCACCTCTGTCCTCTGCACAACAGTCTTTTGCTCTTTAAAGACCCTCGTTTCTTGAGGGTATAATCTCATTCTGTGGAAATTCGGAACCTCTTAAAAAAAAGCAGATATTCTGAAACTGGATGAATTTGATTTTTTAGCAGTGTGAATGGGAACATTATATTCCAACAGCTGATGACTCCGAAAAAGCAATGGGCACAAGCATGGGAAAGTCTGATTAGATAGGGGGAAAAAAATTCATTGTGTTGGTGGTCAAACTCCAGTTTCCCAGAGACTGTGGAATCTCTACCTTTGAAGGTTTCCAAAACTCAACAGGACAAGGCCAGATGGCCCCTGGAGGTCCCTTCGAACTTGTATTTTCTCTGTGATCTTATGATATTTATGAACTCATGGAAACAAGTCCTGTAAAGACACTGCAGACATTTCATTTTAACAAAGCTAAAAACATGAAGAGAGAAAATGTAATATATTTTCTATTTAAAGACTCCAGCTCTGTGTCTCGGGTGCTGGGGTTATCAGCAATATGAATGGAGGAATCAGATCTTTTCTCTGCCTCTGAAATAGCTGCCTTGGGAGGGAAAATAGAACATGAGAAGGAGAATGGAGGAGACAGACTAATCTGAAAAATAATATATAAACAAAACTAAGACAAATATATATAATCTGGCAATATAGGTCCAAATTATATTAGCATGCCCTAGCTTGGCATTTGACACTCACTTTCTATGATTACTGAAGTTATTCCTTTGAGATAATTTTATTTCTAATTTAACTCAGATGCTCTCATAGTTCTGTGCTGCACCTGCTTTATATCTCAGCTTCTCACTCTGAGGGAAAAGAGAGAGAATGATTTTTAAAAGCCAAATTTTAAATGCCAAAAAAAATTAACATACAAATGGGAGCAGATGTTGCTTTAATAAAGGTTCACAGCACACACACAAAAAAGTCAATACTACACACTGCAGAGAGTTTAATCTTTCTTTTTTCTTTCATTCCATTTTGGAAATAATTTTAAGTACACTATTGGTGTTGGGATAGATGACCATCAATTTGGTAGTCTAAGTTTGGTTTTCATTTTCTTTCTCTCATTATATTTACTCCCAAAGAACCAACTCAATTTCCTCCTGGGCCTGTCCTAATCCAGAATCACTGAACAGCTTTTTCCTGCAACTAATTTCCAACTTAATTCGGAATGCCAATATATGAGTTACAGGCTGTTAGGTGCAGCTGGCTTTGTCTGCACTCTGATAGTCTGACACAGATCTAATCCATATACACTACTGCAGTTAAGTTTCGAGGAACCTCTATGTATTTTTTGCATTTTTAATTGTGAAAGGAATCTTCAGTTACGCCCCATCGTACGAACACAGCATCTGACTAAAAAGCCTACTGCAGGTTTTAATTACAATTAATTATATGATTAGGACAAAGTACTTCAAGAGCGCTGCCTGAATAATTATTTGAAACTTGGACCAGGATTTCTCTTGAATTTGGAGAGGGCTGGTGAGCTTCCTTTGTTGATGACGATATTCCACATATTCAGTGTCCTGGCTTGGGTCAGAACCAGAACTGGGAATATAGGCAGGGCAGGAAGAAGAGCTGTAGGCATACTGCACTTGGTGTATTTTGGATGAATGGTATGCAGGACATAGAAATGCAAAGAAGTTGAAAGAAAATGAAGAGGGAATTTCATTGTTTTCCAGAGCAGCACAGAACAGTCAATTAGTATCGCACAGGATCTCTCTGACAGTGGCTAGGACATGATGAAACATGATATCCCATAGTAGGATGGGATGATAAGCCACAAGACTGCCATTTTTTTCCAGTCCTATCTATTAGATAAAGGTCCCTATCATGAAGCTTTGAATCCCAGAAAATTAGCATTCTTATGAATGAATCTTAATGTTATAAATTATCCTTATAGGTATCTCACCTCTTTCTGAAGCCTACGAGGATAGGATAGTTTACTTGTACCTCGTCCTGACTATCTCTACAACTTCTGTGAGGAAAGACACAGCAAAGGTAGAGCTGCAAAAGCAACAGGTGCTGTACTGGTTTCTGTCAATAGCAATTGTAACAAAGTGGCTAAGAAACAAAATCACAAAGTGATTTGTCAGCATCAAAGGCATACATTTACCAAATGTTGACAAACCAACCTTTGTGCAGCTTGACCCAGGGCCAACTGAATCCACTACTGTCTTCACCTGATACGTCCGTGGTCCTGCAGCCCAAGCCAAACTCCTTGACTGTCGACAGAGCCAGGATTTGACTCAAATGTTGGCTTTTCTCTGGAGTGGACCAAGTCACTCTCTAGACAGTAAAGCTCAGGCACAGGAAAACTTAACTGGGACATGGGAGGAGTGTGGATGTGATGTCTTAAACCACATGGCTCTGTGAACTCAAACCTAAACTCAAGGCCCAGAACCCAAAGTCCTATAGACAGAACTAGAGATTCCCGTTGAATTCAACTGGCTTTTAATTAAGCATGTGATATGGAGTGCCTCAAGACTATAATCCCAAACACTCTTCTGGTGACAAACCATATATTTGTGCTGGCTC
Source organism: Alca torda (assembly GCA_008658365.1). NCBI lineage: Eukaryota > Metazoa > Chordata > Aves > Charadriiformes > Alcidae > Alca > Alca torda. The sequence continues at coordinate 6,383,194 of CM018087.1, read as the reverse complement.
GCAGCTTCCCAAAGACCTTATCACCTGCAGCATCCTTACATCTTTTCCCTGTCCCACTAGTGCTGCAGAGGTGGGAAGGAACAGTCACAGAGACAGTGAGTGTCTTTTTGTGTAGAGAGAGTTTGTTTTCATGAGTCATTAGATAAGGCAGGCTGCCACACTAACCACCGGGATCCAGATTGCTTGGCCGATACAACAGGCCTGTTGTATGTGATTTATATCCTATGCGTGAACCTGAACACAGACAACTACATCCATGTACTATAGCAACATTGTTCTCTCACAATATTTAAAGGTGTAGTTTCCAACTCCCCAGATAGCAAACTGTCAAGCTTGTACTAGAGTTACCAGCTGATTCAGTATGTCTGTGACCATCAAATTCTAACCTAAACTGAAATATTCTTCCTTTACCAGTAAACAAATTGAAGAATGCATTACTTCTGTTCCCTTAACGATGGATGACTGGATTTTCCAGCTCCTGCTAACATGACATCCCTACAAACAAGACTTATATCTCTGTAGGATTTTCTGTGAAAATAAGTAGATAAATAATTAAACATGTTTGCATAGTAGAAGTTAATGAAAACAAATCAGGAAGCATTCCTGAGCATGGAGCTGGGGCAGGATTTTGTCTTTTAATCATTATGAGCAGAAAGGAAACAGAGGGGAAAGGCACCAGAGAAAGAGCAGAAAGTTAATTAAAATGCACAACCTTCTGGTGTTTCCAAATTACATATTGACCTGGGGCAAACTTCCAGTTTCATCCACCAGGATGTTCTATAAACATAGACTTACAGAGGACTTGTTTCTTTAGAATCGCATAGAAAGTCTTTTTGCCAGTTGTATAATTTAAACAGGTAGAATTTTACATTATGCTACCTACCAAGTTCATTTGTAATCTTTCACCAATGTATCTAGAAATTATTTTATTTTCTTCCAGAAATGGCATCCAGAGAATTACTCAGGAAAAATAAACGTAAATTAATAAAAGTTATGCTTTTATGTGTGAAAACAGTTCTAAACCAAAGAATATATATTATCATATGTAACTATGACACTGGCTTACTCGCTGGATTAATATAGTCAATAACTCAAATAACATATTAGTCTCATCAACTTGCCCTCCTTCCAGAAATGAACCCAGCACTCTTTCTCATCACTGAAAAACCAAATATTTAAAACAGAGTACATCTCACACTCACCCCAAATTGTATGGTTTTGACTTGCTCCAGTTTTGCTGGTATGCGCATATCTGTTTGGCAACATGTTTCAGATCATGGACAAAGCCATCTCCCAATTCTTTGCTTTGCCTTTGTTTTATACAGTCAACACCTGGTTCTCAGGGTGCAAATTAAATCAGCAACCTAAATCAAGTCCTTCCTGAAACAGTCCTAAAATCTTTTTGTAAGCCAATTCCAAACACGATGATAGTGTTTTGGAAAGCGTTATGAGACAGGGTTGTTTATCTCTTTCTTTTCCCTCTGTAAAAAGGGTTCAGACAGTATTTTTCACCCTTGACACTTCCAATCAGAACGGCCTTGCCTGTGCTAGGTAGCTGAGTGAGATTGAATAGCTTAGAAACAGACCTTTATATTTCTTAAATGGGTTGGAAGTCCATCTGCTGAAATACTTGAATGTGTTACAGTAAATGTAAATAAATAAAGAGCATACTTATTAGCTTCATGCAAAATCTGAAACCCTAGAATCATGCATGAACATGAAAGGAGATAGAAGTGATAATGTTTTCATCTCACCTCTTTTCCCATGCTTTTTCTCTGCCATGTGCTGGATATGGAGCCTAAGCCCTGAATGACAAGTGCATCATACAGGTATTAAGCACAGTAAGCCTGCAGGGATCTCTTCCTCTGCTATACCAATTACCTGCCTTGAACGGTGATGAATATTAAAAATTCTTAGGGCTCTACACTGAATAAACTGGGGAAATCAAATCTGTATTTTAAGGAATATTTATTAGTCTTGCTAAACAGAGGTTAAGATTATTTTTGTTCTAATTTGGATGAGCTAAAGGGTATAAAAGTATTGAAAATATCTGCATATAGAGAATGTTGAAATCATGTCTGACTAATCTGATAGCCTTCTACGATGTATGACTGGATGGATAGATGAGGGGAGGGCAGTAGATGTGGTCTACCTTGACTTAAGCAAGGTGTTTGACACGGTCTCCCACAGCATCCTCATAGGGAAGCTTAGGAAGTGTGGGTTAGATGAATGGACAGTAAGGTGGATAGAAAACTGGTTAAAAGATAGAGCTCAGAGGGTTGTGATTAGGGGCACAGAGTCTAGTTGGAGACCAGTGACGACTGGTGTTCCCCAGGGGTCAGTACTGGGTCCAGTCCTCTTCAATATATTCATCACTGACCTGGATGAGGGGATAGAGTGCACCCTCAGCAAGTTTGCTGATGACACAAAGCTGGGGGGGGTGGCTGACACACCGGAAGGCTGTGCCGCCATGCAGAGAGACCTGGACAGGTTGGAGATCTGGGCAGAGAGAAACCTTATGAAATTCAACAAGGGCAAGTGTAGGGTGCTGCACCTGGGGAGGAACAACCCCATGCACCAGTACAGGTTGGGTGCTGACCTGCTGGAGAGCAGCTCTGTGGAAAGAGACCTGGGAGTCCTGGTGGACAACAGGATGACCATGAGTCAGCAATGTGCCCTTGTGGCCAAGAAGGCCAATGGCATCCTGGGGTGCATCAAGAAGAGTGTGGCCAGCAGGTCAAGGGAGGTCATCCTCCCCCTCTACTCTGCCTTGGTGAGGCCACACCTGGAGTACTGTGTCCAGTTCTGGGCTCCCAGGTTCAAGAGGGACAGGGAACTGCTGGAAAGGGTGCAGCAGAGGGCTACAAAGATGATTAGGGGACTGGAACACCTCTCTTATGAGGAAAGGCTGAGGGATTTGGGTCTCTTCAGTCTGGAAAAAAGACGGCTGAGGGGGGATCTTATCAACACTTATCAATACTGAAAGGGTGGGTGTCAGGAGGATGGGGCCAGGCTCTTCTCAGTGGTGCCTGGGGACAGGACAAGAGGCAATGGGCACAAACTTGACCATAGGAAGTTCCACCTAAACATGAGGAGGAACTTCTTTCCTGTGAGGGTGGCAGAGCCCTGGCACAGGCTGCCCAGAGAGGTGGTGGAGTCTCCAACTCTGGAGACATTCAAAACCCACGTGGACGTGTTCCTGTGCCACCTGCTCTGGGTGACCCTGCTCTGGCAGGGGGGTTGGACTACATGATCTCCAGAGGTCCCTTCCAACCCTATGATTCTATGATTCTAATGTTGGTAGTACTCCAAACAACACTCCCTCATTTAGAGATTAAGGAAGCGATTGGATGCCACCTAGACTAATTAAGGTTAATCTAGAAAATCACTCAAAGGCTTTGCTCCATCTCAAAAAAATGCCTGCTCTAATTCCTTTCAAACTCAAACTATGCAGCCAACAAATTTGAAAACCCTAGGAAAGATGGCATTACTAAAACCAAAACACATAAACAAAAAAACCTAAACACAGTTTCCTGGCTTTACTATGTGTACTTTCTGGGTGGAAGGGGATGAGTTGGTGATTAACAGTGGAGCTGAGTTAGCAAGACAGACTTCAGCCACCTACAATATAAATTGTGTTTGACATGCTAAAATACAGAAAAGGAAAGAGTGTATCAGGAATGTATTATTTGTTCATATTGCTGTTCAGCTTTCTGAAATAGAAAGTTCATACCTAACTTCAGTGAAGGCACACATAAAATTATGAAAAATCCATGCCTATGATACATACCTAATTATATGGTTATAAGATTATGAACATGTGCAGAGAAATATTTTCAGAGATACATATAGGCCTTAAGCATATTACTTTTATCTCTTTGGAAACATACTTAGTGTGAAATTTTGAATTTGACTGATCAAAGTAAAAGAGAAAATTTACATCATATAGTTACTTTATTTTATATTTTATTGGGCCAAATTTTGTATTGCAAGCAAAATTAGCACGCTGAGCACATTACATCTGTGGTCATAAGAAACCTAAACTGTACTGCTTGGAAGGCAGACAAGACATGTGGCATATGGAAGATCATGCATGGAAAGTGGGGTTTTTTGTGGAATGGAGTGATCCCAGGAGTGGTATTGCGCTTAAAACCAGCATGTACCTGCCTGACACAGGGCTATTTCTGGGACTACACGCCCTGGAAATCCTGTAACTCAGTGTTTTCATCTCTCTTCTCCTGACTAAGACAGAAAAAACTCTCTGCAGAGATTGGAAGGAAGGCGATATTTTGGGGAAATAAAATTTTACTGAAGTCGGCTCCCCTCTAATTGTATTGTAATTGCTCTGGGCCAAACTTTTCAAAGAGGCTGTCCCAGAGGGAGGAGGCACCGGAGAGAGAGAGTGATAACAGAAGAAAATGTATCGAGCTGTGTAAATGAACGTCCCTGAAAATTAATAAAAGAAGTAGAGGAAGATGGATGTCAGTGCCTCAAAATGTTGCAACGTAAAAATATAATAAAAGGGAATTATTACCTTGGGAGTGACTAAAAACAATATAAGATTCTTTAAACATACAAAGAGAAAGAGATAAAAGGTTGAAAACTGAAATAATTAGCCCACTAAGGGATAAGGGAGAAACTTAATACGAACCGAACAGGATATAGTGGGAAAATGAGATGAGTTTTGCACTTTTTAGTATTCGTGAGGGAAATAGGAGGTGAAATAGTATAAATAAATGCAACCATATTTTCCAGCTGCTGAGTGGCACAAGTGAAAGGATATCGTGTCAGAAGAAGACTTGGTTAAGTTAAAAATCACTACAGCCAGATAAAGCTTCAAGAAAATGTGTTATCCCTTCAATAACTGAAAGGAACATAAGAGGAAATACGGAAGAGATTGTGGGGGTTCTTTAGAGAGAAGGTATGTACAGAAGAACTGAAAAAGGAAAGGGATATTCATATCACCCTTTTAGAAAAGAAATAGTGATATAGTAAAGGAGCAGCTTATTACACAGATCCACAAATCCAGCTATGATGATACAAAATGGAGAAATGCAACATGAAAATGTTAAATGTACAGATCTTATTAGTATATGATTGTCTTTCAGGAACGGATTCTTTAAAGTTCTGTTTTCCAAATATACAACCCACAACAGTATAATTATTTTAAAATTACATATATTTAGTTACTAGGAAAGAAAAGCAGTAAATTAGAGAGAAGAAAATTAAAGACAAGAAATGCTTCTATTTTTGGTAATTACAAATCTGAACATTGGAAGTACAAACAGTCCATTTAGACTTTTGCAGTGGTTTTGGTCCTGATTACATGCAATTATTGTACTGCATACAAAAGAAATAATCTCCAAATAATTCCCTTTTGTATTGTCAATGTAGCACTCTAAAGCAATTACTGTGCTCTCAAAGTATATTATTGATAAACAATAATATTAAAAGAATAATAATACATAATTCCTATACAAAATTCTTTATAAACAGAACGTCACTGCGTGAAGGGGTAAAACGAGTATTCTAACAAAAGAAAAATAAGATAAATAACGTGACTTGTCTACAGTCATCCCACAGATTGTACTGATTCCAGTCTAGAACCTCAGCTACAGGGATATTTCATCTTCAGAAAAGATCTATAATCAACCTCTGATGATTCATCCAATGATAATGTTGGGATTTATTTAGCATTTCAATGCCACTGTGGTCAAAGTCTTGCATTTTCCATTAATTATTACATTCACAAAGTTTATCACGATGTATACTTATGCTACTTGAATATTCACGTGGCCATGATTAAATATTTTACCTCACAGGTACTGCAAGTGGTGTCCTAAAATTGATTGTATAAATCATTGTCTGAAAACATCAGGTGGTGACGGTGTGAATCCAGACCATACTAGTGCTTTTAAGACCACATTCACTATGTGAAAGCCATAAGTGCTTTCAAAAATCATAGGTTCTCATTCCATTTAGCTCAGTATAGAGTGCAATGCCTAACTACATTGGGTTTGAAGTTGGGACTAACCACTCTCATCAAAATTGGTTTTACGTTCTCAGAGGTATAAATACAGACTACTGGGAAACAAGAGTGAAATTAATTAATAACAAGGCAGAAATTATATAATTATCATTACTTATAAACAACCTGAGCAGACATATACTACAAAAGGATATTTTCCCATGGGAAAAAACTTCTATAAAAAAAGTATTGTTTTGTAATTGCATTATTGGAGTAGGACAATGGCTATAAATACGTATATTCTGCCAATTAAAACAGAAAAAAAAAAAACAAAACAGCAAGAAGATCCAGAAAATTTTCAGGTGTCAGTATCTAAAATTAGATCCTACTCTTCTTATTTCACAAAAATGAAACATCATCAGTGAAGTGGAATTTATTTAAAAAAATATCTTTTTCCACCAGTTTGGTAGATACCTGCCTCCATTAGACTTGAGAAATTACATCAGAATACAATCTGCTTCTTCAAAAAGAAGTTACATTGCTAATCATTTAGTAGGTCTTATTTAGTACCAAGAAATGTCTCTTCAGAAAATTCAATCTGCAAACATAGCTCTTCCTGATGGTAGTACGGTTTTGTTTGAATATAGGAGAAGAAATAGAGAATTCATCCTTTCCTTTATGCTTTATTCTTTAATAATATTCTAGCTGCAGGTGTTGTAATGACCAATTTCTTGTCTTTTTTTTCTCTTAAGCAATGAGTCTGACCAAGACAAAGCGTACTTTGAAAGTCCCTCTCAGATCCTGCTAGACATCCTATGACATTTTCCTGCAATTTCACCTGTAACTCAGAGATCAATTGATCAGCAGAGTGATTACTTCAGACATCTGAGAAATTTTCTGCAACACAGATCCCAGAGAGGCTGCAGAGTGGGTGGCTTGTTCCACAAAACCTCGTATTTTGTAGCCACAAGTGGCCGTTTGTCTCGTGAACAGCTCAGGTCGCAGCACCGACCTGCTGGTTTATTCCCCTGGGGAATACCTTTCACAGAGACTATCAAGGTAACCAGCCTCCTGCATTCCTGCCCCTCCTAGAACCGGGATCCAAAACCCAGAAAATATATAGCTATTTTTTAAATACCTATTATTTGTCTTATTGCTCATGCATTTTGATAATTCAAGCATGCAGTCCTAGGTTTCAGCTAGCATAAATTAATGACCTTTGCTCAAAATATTTTATGAATACTTTCAGTCAATTACTTTTTATTATTTCCATATCTGTAGACATTACGAACTAGTTCTCAGGTAATTAATTTTAATGGCCCCATACATAAATGGGAAGTCCGCCTTCTGAAAGGGGGCATTTGGTGCTAATTTTTCAGGTTTCACTGCAGTAACAGAAACGATGTTCTCACACTGCAGGAGCACAGGCTGCCATGAGATTATTAGAAACAATATATCTTACTGATTTCCTGGATACACCTGAGAGGTGACCCACTTCTTCGGAGAAGTAGTCACAAATGGGAAGCAAAAAAAGTTGTGTCTATCCCGTATTCTTTCCTCTCCAAATGCATTTGCAGCCTTACTGTAGTTTAAGCAGCCAACCTGGTACGTTGCGGGTGTGAATCACATCCTAGGATTGCTCTCTCTTTGAGCACCACGTAGCACATATTCCTACTGCTGTCAGTAGGCCAGATCACAACAACATTCAGATTTTCCAGGATGAAAGCAAGGGGATTTGAAAAGGATAATAGCAGATCACACCTCCACTGTCAATTATCTTTCTAAACCCTGCATCTATAGTGTACACACACACACATACATGTATAGATCTGCAAACATATGTTTGCGCACACACACACATGCACATATATCAAAACTATTTATTGCCTCTAGCATTGCATATATACATTTTAATGACAACTGGGGTGGGAAGGTGGAAAGGACAGAATTCCAAGAGGAGTTTGTGGAGGAATAAATTCGACTGTTTTCTACGATGTAAACAGAGATTGTTTCTTTTATGAAAAAGATTAACCGAAGTGGTTTCCTATGAGATGAGGGGACTGGGTTGATGATATAGAAGGACACTTGGACATTTCCAATCCTATGCATTCACTTAGGGGGGGAAATTAAAAAAAAGTCTAAACAGGATATTTTTAGCTCACAGAAGATGCCGCCAGCCTGGCAGATCTCCCTTGGAGGAAGGTATATGAAACCTGGGAGCTGCAGCTCCCCGGAGCACCAAAGTGCTCAGAGGGAGTCTGAGATTCATGTTGGCCTGGGGTGAGTTGAAAACTGTAAGTTTTGAAATGTTCTGAATTAGGTTCTTCTGATTCTTCTTTTTCTAGATTTGCTTACACAAAGTTTTCACTAATCTTAAATCTGTTGCTAAGTGCCTTTTAACTTCAGGATTTGAGCCTCTGTCTGCATGCTAGGAGAAGCAGTCTTATCTCCATATCTACAAGGACTGTATCAGACAGTCTTCCCTGCCTTTCAGCAGACATTGCAGTCAAAGAGAATCTCATTTTTTACACAGACACTGAAATGCTAATTCACTTTAATTAATGACCTGGTTTCTGTCCCTCCACAGTGTGCTGGAGCTGATTCATACAGTTCCTCCGTGCAGGAGGGAGAAAAATGCTGTCTGGGAAGGGCCCTAGCTGGGAAAGTAAAAAGGTAATGGAATTTTCTCTTTACCAGGAAGGTAAAGAAATTCTGTGCAACGCGATCAGTGATCAGGCAGCCCACGGAGTGTTGCAGGCGCCACTAGGTACCGCTACAAACTCTGATTTCCTAACGTCTGAGCAACTTGTAATTCTTACATTAAGCCAGTAGCCATTAAGTCTGGTTTTGGTACAGTATATCTTCCTGAGTATTTCTTCCAAAACCCTATTAGTTAGAGGCTGCTTATGCCCTGAAGGTTGAAAATTTATTATCCTTTCCAAGGTGTGCATTTGTTTATTAATTGAGGCAGAGGAAATTAGTCTTTGTTTAGTCTTTACTATGACAACTCATGGATCACTATAATTATCCAATTGATTTATAAATTCTGTAGAGCTCTTGGCTTCGGTGATATCTTGCAGTTTTAAAAGGAGGGCTAAGTTATAATAAGCAGCATGTGTCTTAAATTTTTTTTATATAACATTTCCCAATAGTTCAACGGAAAGCACTTATTTCCTTTTTTGATATGTCCTTGAGAACAAGGTTAAATAGATAACCCACTGGTTTTAAGCACTTATAGCTGTTTCCTGGGGGAAATGAACACCTGCTGCTGCTAAATTTATCTACTTGGTCATCTCACAGTGAAGCTGTTACATGTTGTCATGTGCAAGCAGCCATTCTGGATTTAAGAAACTGTGACGGTACCTGGCATTAATCCTGGTCTACTCAGATACTTATGTGTGTAACTTAACATGCCACGGGGCTCTGATAAATTTTTGTTCTTTTTTTTTTTTTTTTTTTCATTTTTCTCTGTAGAAATACTGTGAATGCTAATCTCCTCTGCACAACTCTTTTTTTTTTTCTATCATTCATTTACCAGCTATGAGATGTCTACATTAGTTCTTTTACCAATACATTAGAAATTATACTGACACTCATTATTTTCCCACAGCAGTTAATGAACTTCAAATTTTGCCAAGAGAATGGCCATCAATTCTATTATATGCAACAAGCTTAACACTAACTCAACTTTAAAATACTCCATCTATATTTACCTGCATGAAACTTTCTAGCTCTCCATAAGGGTGCATTTTGCATGAACTACATTGAAATTTCATTAAGAAAATACATACTGTCAGCAAAAATTAAGCTGTAAAGAGAACACTTTCTTGTTTCGAAAGAAGTCAGACACTTTATTTTCTCCTGTGATCAATCTGCTAAGATTTTTAGTGTTGGAATTTCAATAACATGTAAATTCTGAATTTTCTAAGAACGTTGTGAGCAGCAGCACACAGCCAATGCCAGAAAAAGACCATGCTATTTTTGTCCTATTTTCCTTCTGAAGGATGAAGTACAAAACCAACTCTAAAAGTGGCAGTTATAGGACAGTTGCAAATGTTAGAGAAATACAGCTGAATGCTACCTGCAGAATAAACCTATATAAAAAGTAGAAAGCAATAATAAAAGTTCCCTTATAGATTCAAACACAGGGTAAAAAAAAACTTTAGAAAATATGATGCATGTACACAAATTACCATAATCCTCCCAGGTTTCTCACTTAGTATCCTCATTAAAGCAGGAAGGGAGAACAGAATATAGTGTGCAGAATCATTTTGTTATTTTATTACCTCGTTCTGTGGTTTGGATTTTCTTTCTTAAGAAAATGTATTTTTCTTTTGGCCAAAAAAAAAAAATTCCAAATGGAACATCGTTCCTTTCAGATGATGCACCATATGAAAACAGTTCTAGAGTTTACACATACAGACCAACGTACTTATAATTCTGACACCATCATCTTAAATTCTGGGATACAAAACCTTGTTTAAAGAACTATAAACCTCTGTTTCTCAGAGGCATGAATGAGGTAAGAGCAACAATATTAACGATGCTTTTTCTCTTTTTCCTTCTGCTGGGAACTTTAATCTACCCGCAAACCACCTCTTCAGCCTTCCAAGCAACCATTCATTACTTAATTATCTTCTCCAACTGAGCATCCCTTTCCCCAGGATTAATTTTATTTCTATTACCATTTTTTGCTTGAGTTTATCTGTGGCATTTTGTAGGAGGTTACCAGTGATTTGAGTAACTTTTAAGTGATTCATACATTTATAAGATATATTTGGTAGCCTCACCTTCAGAATATGCAGTGTTGCCTTTAATGCCATTTCCCAAATACAAGTCTGGTTTTCACTCCAGTTGAGCCAGTGATACTGTTAGTCATGCCGTTTGACCAAGTTATTTCTGACAATCTCCAGTAAATCTTTTGAGCTCTGACTGTGTAGGCCCTAAGTGAAGCAGCTAGATGACTATTTGAATTTACCAGGCACCTGGCATCTATCTGGACATTTCTATCCCTTCATTTTTTTGTTGGGCAGCAAAACTTGTGCATTTTTGTTCTTTGCTGCTCTACTAACAATGCAGAATATATAATAAACTTTGCTTCAGATCGTCAGTCCTGTGTTAGAAAATCATAATTACAGGCTTCCGCTAAAATATACCTGTGATGGGCCACCTTTCAAAAACCACGACAGCCATCAGGAACAGCTTCTCAGTAACTCTCCTTTAGCACCGTGCTTCAGGAAAATGCAGCCCATTATTTTCCTCCTAACTCCCAGGGAGGTAGATCACCTGTTCCCAGATTTTACAAATGAGACTCTGTGCATCCTTAGTCACTACAGGGCTGGACACCAGACCACTTACCTCCAGAGATCAGAGGGGACAGGCCGAGAGGATCATCTCCTTCTGTGCATGCACACTGCTCGCAATGATGACCATGGAGGTTCGGCTGTTGGAAGCACAATGACATATTACTTTATGTGCTGCAACTTTTGCAAATTATGTTTGCACCAGTGTCTGCACACAAAGCTTATCCTACACATTTTTATGAGCCAGAACACAATATTGCCTAGTTTCTGCTGGGGAAATCTGACAATTTCTTCTGTTCAGTATCTTTGCCATGAGTATTTTAAATTGTGATTAACTTAGTTTTCCCTTTTATTGATTATCTGGCTTCTAAATTAAGGCATACACTAACAAGTATCTATGTTTATTCTTCAATCTCTTTTCATAGGAAACCACAGAAGATGTATTTTATTTATAATACATTAATTAATTAAGGAAAAATAAATTAACAAAAATCACATCATAACATTCTATTTAAAATGTCTAATTAAAAGTACAGCAAATATACAAGCAATCAGAAATGTATACATGAAGCATTTGTTTGCAAGCACTGAGTTTTCCGTTCCTTCAGTAAGTTTGGAGTGAAAATGGAATGATGAGTTAGTGTTAAACAGTGCAAGCACCCCAGTTCGCTGACAAAGCACATGCTGTTAATGGTGCCCATTTCTCCAGAGCTTTGAAGACCAGGGAAAAGCAACCCCTGAATTGTGGCACTGTTTTGATTTGCACTGGGAGCCCGAGAGACTTCTCTGTGTCAGCAAAACACAAGGCCTTGGAGAGCACCAGACATCAAAGATTTCCAATTATTTCAATGTTCAGAAGGCACCTCTTTCAGATAGGGTCCACAATGGGAAAATTCATTCTCCAATTTATGGTTTTTAAGATGAAAAGTGAAAAGTAAATCCTATCTTAACAGCATAGGCTGAAAGTCTCAAATAAGAAGACAAAAGAAACATCTTCTTCCCCTTTCCTAAGCCCTTTCCAAACAGCATCCCTGCAAATTAGATTATACTTGAGATTTTAAAATATTTCCTAAAGTACCAGGTAGCATTAAATACAGAATTTCTGTCTCTAGGGACTTTGGTACTTTAACACTGTCGTTTTGACCCAAATCACTATAAACATTTAAAACATCCAAGGTATGAAAAGTGTTGCTAAATGTTGATACAGAATTCTCAATATATGACATAAAAATCTGCACTGATTTGAAACTTCCATATTATAAATTAGATAAAGTACCTGTACATGCAGTGATAGTTCCTTATGACTGTCATAAACCAGTTGTTTATGAACTCTTGTCATAGATATTGATGGCTCCTGCAATCATGCAGCATGGTTGGGGGCAATTTATTCACTTCTGGGGGATGTAAATTTTAGCCAGGGAAACAGAGAAATTGCGCCACGTTCACTATTCTGCTAAAGAGTTGGGCTAGATAATTCAGGGAATTTTTTTTTACTATGTAGTACCTTATGGGAAATCAAAAAGTCTTACATACCTAAGAAATACTGAACATTTTGTCTTCTGTTGAGTGATCTCTGAATTTTGCCCAAACTGTCAGAGGACATGAAGACAGATTAGTTTGTGCATGAAGCAAAAATAAGATTTTTCAGGCATTGATTTTTAAATGGCAGCTTATCACTAATCTTGCTAAGGGTATGCACTGAAATTCATAGTATTCTAAAAGCAACATTTTATTCTAAAAGCAACATTTTATTCTAAATGCATGTATGTATGTGTGTATATATATACACACAGACATACATCATAGTCTTGTCTAGCAATGCTATTTTCTTCACTTTTACAGGATGCTGATAATATTAATCTCTGTAAACACTGTAAAAGGAAGCACATTTTCTAAGTTTCATTGAATATTCCTTTCGTCCTTTTCTTCACCTTAATTTCAGTACGTTAACAGACATTTGAGAATCAAGTCTGATAAGTCTGATTTTGGATCACTAACACATCAGTTGGGTGAAATAAATAAGAATTTAAAGACTGCTTAAAAGGTTTTGCTAAAATGGATAATTACAGATACCACTAAGGAAATAATGTTGTGCTTCTTAGCTGAGCTGTACAAAACTAAATATAGTCGAGTCATCCACATAATGAGACATGCAGTGACTGCACTCTTATGCTCCCCTGCACAGTCCATTCAGAGATGGTTGTTTGATCTTTGATCATTTTTAGGTGTTTTCTATAAGCTCTAATTCTTCTCCTAAGCGAAAAGACAACATAAAGGGTGGTGTTACTTCAAGCAGTTCTGTCTTTCATCTGTCCAGAGCAATGCAATATTCAAGTGAGCACAGTGGAGAAGTATTATAGCATCAACTTCTGAATTCTTATCAATCATTGCATACCACCAATGTGATCTTCCAAACTTCTTAAGGGACTGGATTTTCTATTTATCACTTAACTTTAATATATATTGGATTAATAAATCTGGTGGGTAACTTGGGAAGTTTCAGCTCATGTAATTTTCATTTCACTCTGTTAGTCCACCCATAATACATTCCTCTGCCTATGGTAGTCTATCTGCCACAACTTGAGACCATTTCTTGAGGTGCAGCCTCACCATTGGTGAGTACAGGAGGACAATCACTTCCCTTGTCCTGCTGGCCACACTATTTTTGCTACAGGCCAGGATGCTATTGGTCTTCTTGGCCACCTGGGCACACTGATGGCTCATATTCAGCTGGCTGTCAATGAACACCTCCCGATTCTTTTCCACCAGACAGCTTTCCAGCCACTGTGCCCCATACAACTGACCTCTGCCCATCGATCAGCCTGTCCAGATCCCTCTGTAGAGCCTTACTGTCCTCAAGCAGATCAACACTCGTCCAGGTCATTGGTAAAGATATTAAAGAGAACTGGCTCCAATACTGAGCCCTGGGGAACACCACTTGCAACCAGATACCAACTGGATTTAACTCCATTCACCACAACTCTTTAGGCCCTGCCATCAGCCAGTTTTTAACCCAGTGAAGAGTACTCCCATCCAAGCCACTTTCTTCAGGAGAATGCTGTGGGAAATGGTTTCAAAGGCTTGACTAAATTCTAGGTAGACAACATCCACAGTCTTTCCCTCATTCACTAAGCGGGTCACCTTGTCCTACAAGGAGATCAGGTTAAGCAGGACCTGCCTTTCATAAACGCATGCTGACTGGCACTTATGCCTTAAGATGCAGCTGTCTCCTCCAGCCACTTCGTCCCAGGACTCCCTCCTGCTTGGCCCCAGACAAGGGGCTTCCATCACCAGCACCCACACACAGGACTCAGATCACACACCGTAACCAACAGTCACATCCTCTCCGCCTCTGGGGCTGGCAAAGACAGGAGGTCTCTAGCACAGGCACACACACACGACAGTCCCTGGGTTCACAAGCACACGCACACTCGCGGGTGCCCCTCTGCACTGGGAGGAGAGCCCTTCTGCCTGCTGGTACTTCTGCACAGATCCCAGCCCTCTGACCCACCCCACGCGTCCCTGACTCACTGGTTGGGCCATCTCAAGCATGCAGCACTGGTGCTGCAGGCAGATGTTATCCATGTCACCAGTGTCTGCTCCATACCTTTTCTGTTGGATAGCTGGAAAGTAATTTTTCCAGGATATGAGTTTGCTGCCTTTCATATGCATTATACCTAATACCAGAAACATGCACTTTTATGTTGGATCCCCATTTAATGCTTTGGTGTTTGTTTAGCAAGTTGAAAGAGTGAGGAAAAACAAAAAAACAAAAGACCCTAGAAATCTTTTGAAATCCCTAAGTTTTCATTTTTTTCTTTTGCTAAAAAGGAAAATACTTATAATGTAACTGTTTAAAAATGCCTTTAAAGCTTTATGGTTTTGCCTAACTTGGATGAAACAAAGTCACTGAATATCTTTAACAGTGATATAGCTGTAAAGATGGAAGCAGTCTTGTGTTAGTTGCTGATAAACTGTTTCTTTGAAAACTTAAAATAAAATAAAACAGCCTGAAACCCACGGATCCACTTCAATGAGAAAAAGAAAGAGCTGTCTGTTCGGAATTAGTCTCACTTGGTGAGCAAGTTCCCCAGAGGCTGGCTATGGTCAATATTTCACGAAAAACCTGGAGTCCTGTGCAAGCATAGGTGTGGACTCTGTGTCAGAGATTTTTACGTCAGATGAGAGGTTCATTATGGGTTGGAAAAAAAGGAGGTTTGCCCTTAAGCCATAGATGCTAGGAAATGCAATCTTAAAATGGCTAATTGGAAGAGAATGCAGATGTTTTATTCAGTTGGAAATGCTGGCACTGCTATGTGGATGAGACACTGACAGGATTTCATTCTTTTGTGAGTACAAAACAGTGATAGAGTGAGCAGGCACTGACAGTGTTCATGAAAATAAAGCAGAGACTATGCACAAAAAATATTCTACTGCCAATTTAGACATTTCACCACCTCAAGCTGAAATTTGCATGACAATGTAGAGCAAGAAACCATTCAGCAGCAGAGAATTAAGTGCCACCTCAAAAAACCACCTGCCCACATACAGACTTTGCTGTACTTCATGAGATACGCTTCTTTATTCTAATCCCACTTTATGGCTCATTATGGTTCATTGTAACTCTTTCTCATATATTCTTTTCAGACTGGAAAACAAAGCAGGGCATCTTTAATATGCAGGGCCTGCTTCTGCTCCTGTTGAAGTGGTTGAGTTTTTAGTAGGAGCGGAAGCAAGTTTTTGAAAAGTATATTAAGTTGTATGGGAAATACCTACACAGGACCGTTGACTGAACTACTTTTCAGCTACTGAATCAATTATATATGTAGAATAATGTTTGATGGTGAATGAGGTATATGTAGACATACGTTGGATTAATTTCAGGCATGTTGGCTTGTGCCTTTTCATTCATGCTGTCAGCCAGATCCTTGATCACAACTTCTTGCCATTGCAGTGAAAGGGTGAGAAGAATGGAGTCTGCCATTTGACAAATTTCCCAGGGAGGTTGTGGCTGCCCCATCCCTGGAGGTGTTCAAGGCCAGGTTGGATGGGGCTTGGAGCAGCCTGGTCTGGTGGGAGGTGTCCCTGCCCAGGGCAGGGGGTTGGAACTAGATGATCTTTAAGGTCCCTTCTAACCTGAACCATTCTATGATTCTATGAAAATAGTAAGGGCATCTCTAAGGCCTTGCTATGAGATGAAAAAGGTCATGATCGCATGATATAAAACATTGGTATGCTATGAATTCAACACTATTGGTTCAGATTTGTTCAAAAATGTTGATGGATCAACTCTTTGCCAACATATTCTCTGACAGATCAGATATCACCAGTCCTGCAGCATCTGGCACAAAGCCATAATAAGAGCATCAACACAACACAAAGCCTGTATTGGGTGATGTGGCTCCTTTAACAGAAAGGCACTTTGATCCGAATCATATTTGTACGGCTGAGTGATTTGGAAGTGCAACAGATTCAATATTAGTCACGGAACTGCAGCTTGTCTTCCTGCAGTAAAAAAAACCAAACCAAACAAAACACAAAGGGAGTAAATCAGATACTCTGATGTCCTGGAAGACAAACAGCACGCTACCTCTACACCACACTGCAGCTGGTAGCTCACTGGGCACCTCGGGAGCACATTCACCAAACAACAGCAGCTGAGCAGGGTTGCCTGACGTCGATTTGCCCCAGTTGCAGAATGTGATTGATGCCCATTCAACTCAGTGGAAGCAACTTATTTGCTAATTAGTTCCTCTTTTCAGCACATTTACAGAGTGCATGTTTGCAATGATGTGCTTCTTGGGAATAAGTTTCCACGTATTGGCTTCAGTTCTTCATCACTGCTACTCAACATAAATGGAATAATTTGTCTTTGTGGCAGTATCGTCTCCACCTAAGAACTGAATACTGACTCTTCTTTAATTTCTGTTTGTTGAGACACAATTAATATATTGTGTTATTCGTGTTTCCCGTGTATTATTGCTTACATCAGAGATAGACCCCAGGCCCCATGAACATGACAGGGGTCCTTACTTTGCTGAGGGCCGTACAGAAGTAAACACAATCATTACCCAATAGAAGATGGAAATAGAGGAGTCATTTGTCTTTGCCACATCACAGTTTTGAGGCTAGAAGGTTTAGATCAAACTGACATGGTCATCTGTCATGTGAATACACCCATGCCGAAAAAATAACATGGACTGATGATAATGAGACAGACATTCAGAAAGATTATCACATGTGGGCTGCTTCAGGAGTACAAGGTGAACAGAATTGGTTCAAAACCAAAAAATTACAGGAGGTGATTTTGATGAAAGACCAGTCGTGGCACAAAATTGGAATAAGACAATAGAATGATGATGGATATAACTTTTCTTTACAAAGTGTGAAATCTGATGGGACAGATACAGGGTGGTGCATTTTGCAAGGTAAATTAAAAGAGGAGAACAGTCGAGCAAAATTGCCCATTATTTAACAATAAACCAAAATTGATATTTTTCTATTCCATCCATTTGGATTGAAATCCAATGGATTTCTATCCATTTTCTAAATAGCAAAGCAAGCTCCATCTACCAATTTGCAATCAAAGCAGTATCCTTCTGTCCTGGTTTGAGGTAAAACAGAACCAATTTTCTGATTTGTAATTTTACTTTTTAGCTGGGCCTCTTCTAACTAATAAGTCTGAAATTACAGCATATTGTTCAGAAACTGTTCTCTCTCAGAGTGATAAGACCTGATTATACCAAGGAACGGTATGCACAGAGGCTCTTGCTTATACTTATTGCTATAACAACCAAGGTCAGATAACTTCACTGTTTGTCCCGTTAGAGGGTCGGAAGCAGAGAAGCGTAGAGGGGTCCCTCCTGCAGGGAGGAGCGGACGGGACAGGTGACCCAAAACTGACCAACAGGGTATTCCATCCCATCTGCATCACGCTCAGTATAAAAGCTAAGGGATCAAAGGGGCAGGTGGGCTCTGGCTCGGGCTTGGGCTTGTTTTCCTTCAATGGCCAACGTCTGAGGAGGACCCTGTCAGTTTGTCTGCCTTTGATCCCGATCTGAGCATTCCTGACTCTCATCCCGGAATTCAGCTCCTGTCTGTCGCTGACTCCAGTCTGGGACTTTCCCTGTGTCTGCTGGTGACGCGATCGTCATCCTGGGAGCTGGATACGGTTTTGTATATATTGTATACTTTTTTTTTCCTTTTTCTTTTCTCTATTATTATTTACTATTTTCTTATTTATTATTATTTTCATTAAAGTAGTTTAGTTCTTTTTTCTAAACTCGTAAATCTCCTTATCTCTTCCTCTCCTCTCTGAGGAGAGAGAGGGGGAAGGGCCATCTGCCGTTCTGATTGGTCAATCCGGCCAAAACCACGACACCTTCCCAGTAGGCTGGCTAACCACGGAGATAGGACCTTGTTCGAGGCTATTTTGCCTATTGTCACAGTGACCGACGAGTCTATCAGTGTGATCTGCTCTTCCTTCTTTTGTAATTGAGCCTTTTTGATATGCTTGGTAGTGGAAGTTACTGTAGTGATCAGCAGTGTCTGGCAGTGGGCCAATCCAACAGAAGAGGAAAAGCATAAAAAGCTGCATTAATACTTCTGTGGGAAAATTAGGTTGGTTGATATTATGATGTGACATTAGTAAGTGATAGAATATGTGTTAATGGCATTCTGCTAGATAAAAGCTGAATTATTGGTCAAAAAACAATATGATTGATCATTTAACTAAATAATGAATGTATTACCAGAGAGTAATGATGCTGGTTGATAGAAAAGGGAGGAGAAGCAACTCAACATGGAAAAAGCTGAGAAAATAATTAATTTTCTGTAGTTCTCCATTAGATTTGGGTTAGAATAGTGAGGACAGATATTTTTACGGCATCTTCAGACAATGATCAGATGGACTGTTCCCTGCCAGTACTTTTACAGTTGAAAAAACAATGTGAAAACCCAACATCTTTTAAGCCACACAATAGCTCCAGGAGTTGCCTACACTAATGCCTTAAATCTGCAACAGAAAATGAGCCTATTAATCAGTGAAGGAAGGATTAGAGACTGTCTGATTTTGTGCGGATGTGCATATCATTAGCCTATTTTGTACTGTAACTGAATAAAAGTTTATGACCCTCCAAGTTTTTTTTTTTTTTGGAGCCCCAATTAAAGGGCTGTGATATTCTGGTGATTTGATCCAGAAAATTGTCTCTGCTGCTGACAGCTAGCAAATGATCTACCAGATGCTTGGGATCTGCAGTACAGAGCCCAGCCATGATTTTAGAGTGAAGAATTAAAATATCTTCCCTTCAGCAGATAAGAAATGCCTCATTAGTGCTATAAAGGAAGAACTGAAGGCACATCACTACTATAAATAGTACTCTATGTCTCTTGTTAGCTCAAGTCATTAATAGCCTTCGGAAGCAAGGAATTGCCAGACTGATAGATATGTTTTTTACGTCCACAGAACCCAGTGATGTGGGTTGTTTGCAAATGTTCTCCCCATTTTTCATCTGGCCTCAGCTTCTCCTAGACTCCCTACCAAAAGCCAAAAAGTTGGGGTTTTTTTTTAAAAAAAAGGGAATATAGACTCCTAACTTACAAAAGGGAGAGTCTTGAACGGCAGAACATCAGCCGTTCCCATGGTTATGTTTTGTTTCAGTTATAAAAAAAACATTACCTACGCAGTGGTTCTATTCTGGTAATATTTGTGCCCAAATGGGTACTTTCAAAATTTCCTCTCCCAAGCCTTATGCTAAAATTGCCTTGACAAATATTGAGCTCAGATTTCAGGAGATTGTGCTCTTTTAAAAATAAAGTCTTAATTAACAATGAAATAATCATCTTTGAGTCCCTAACAGACCTACCTCTTCCTTTCAGAGAAAAGCATGGTGGAATAGCTACATGTAATGCTTAATTTTAATGCCAGTGCTTCCAGATTTTTTTAATATCCTTTGTCAGAACACTCCTTTTCAAGGACAACTACAATATTCAATGCTACTTGCTTATTTAATTGAGGGGGAAGAGGTGGTCTCTCAGTAACTTTTAACGTATCCTAGTTGAAAAGTAGTATTATTAGTTTATTTGAAAGAGTGCCATTAAGTCCTCCCCAAGTGTGTATTTTTATGCATACGTGTACATCTCATCTACAGTAAGATATAAAAAGGGTACATCCTCTTTTTCTGCATAAAGAAAAGGTATATCTACTATAAATTACAACACATCATTATACTGTTTATAAGATGATGTTGCCTAACATACAGCAAGACCTTAATTTCCCAAGTTAGGTGGTTTCTTGGAAAACTGTCTGAAAGGAATTAAAAATCTCAAACATGTTTTTAAAGTCTTTTCATTTCAAAACTTCGTTTTATTGTGAGTTTGAATGTAATGTGGAATAAGAAAGTAAACAATACATATTTTTATTTCCAAGCATCCAGCTCCAATTAAACATCATAAATGAAGTCTGATGCACTCAGGGGTGACTAAATTGGTAAGGAAATAAATATTGTTGTGGAATTTTAAATGAGATGGCTTGTGTGACTCCACTAACATCTTTTTCTGTGGGAGAAAATGTCTCACTTCTAAGTGCAACATAACAATAAACTTGCGAAGCCAAAGTGTAATGTGCACTTTTGCTGTTGATAGCTACAATCCACAGATTTTTGGCACCCTGTTTTTAATGACGTCAATTATTAGGCAAAAGGTTAACAAAGATATGACCTACTGCTAGCTCCTTGGGAAAAGCACAGTTTAAGCATTTTAATAGGTTAGAGTCTAATTTTATATATCAACAGAAATATTTTAGGAATGTGTACCTCAGCTACAGTATTGGCTGGGTGCCATTAAAAAATCAAATCATAGAAGAAAAGGTTCCAATCAACTGATGTACGTGTTCTATGCTGAATTTATGATATTCGGAGATGGCTTCTCAGTTTCATTCATTCTGATACAAATTTGAAGTATTAACTCAGATCTTACTTGAAGTCAGTGGGAATTTTGCCAGGCTAACAGCGGAGCTGAGATAATTATGGACTTTGGGATTTGGCCTGTGTTGAGAGATTACATGGATCAAAACCCTGAAAGGACAAATCCCCTACTTTGCTCTTTCTGAGCCAGTATTATGTGGTTTGGCCTGTATTGTTGGTTTTTGTTTGTTTTTTTTTTTTTTAAATTTCAAACCCCAGGTTCAAGACTGGAGAAATCCAGAAAGATGAAGGCAGACCGAACTGTTTTCTGCTGGACTTCAGTGAGCCTTAAGCTGTGGGACAGTAAGATGTTATTTTATTCAGTTACCTTACCCTCTTCATTTAACAGCACACATAAAGCATAACAGATTATTTTCTAGCCAGACCGTTCATTTCTGTGGGTTATGCTGATCCATACAGCTTTAAAAGCCAGCCCAAAATACTAATTACTTCCCTGAAGGTCTTCCCCTTACTTCATGAGAATGAACAATTTACAACATTAGAGTTGAAAAGATTTCCTGAGTCTAAAGTTCTAAAATGCGATCTAAAGTTCTAAAATGAAACATATATAGCAGAACAAAGTAACTAATCTTTTTCACAGAAGAAATGGTGGAACCACTTAGATGAATTCGTAAGTAAACTTCAAACTGCAGTATGTTTATGTATCATATCACACTAACAGACATTTGTCATGATTTATAGCTAGCAAATACTACTTCAGAGCATGCTTACTATCTATAATTATTTTTCCAACATACAGAGGATTTACTGGATTGGCAGGAACATTTCTTTCTCTCTTTGAATAAATGCCTTTACTGCCATAATCATTCAACAGCTTTTTTTTCACCAATTAGTTTTAAAGACAGAGTACTTGTAAACTTGAAAATATTTGACAATTAAAATTTAATAAGTAAAGATCGCATTCTCAAAGTTAGTAGAACACCGAACTACAGGAAAACTAACAGAGCTCTTTATTCCCAAAGGCATTTTTTTCTAACATATCAACCTTGTTACAGTAGAAAGTTAGTGAATGTAAAGGAATATTTCATGTGTGAGAAAGACATAAACTACTTTTCTTACTTTATATTTATCAGCAAATATTGAAACCTACATATCAGGGTCTATTATTATCAATTTATGTCACTGTAAATTCATTGACTCGAGAAGCAACTCCATCAGTTTCCAGTAGGGTAATGAATAGAAAGTGGGACATTGACATTTTCTGCTTTATTTTCTTCCTTCTTCAAGCATTCTATGCATGATTTGCATCAAAATATCCAGGATATCAGAAGATAAAACAAATAAGCTGTAGCTGCAGAAGCTGATAATCTAACGTGTTACAATCAAAACCCTTTTGCACTAAGCCCACTCCAGAAATCATGATTTCAAAGTTGCTTGAAAGTAAGTGAAGTAAAACTGCAACCTATGTGAAAATAAGTTGGAAGAGGTGGCCTGCTTATACAGTATACATATCATCCGATAAAGGATGGAGATTCTCCCTAGTCCTCCTTTTGTTACTGATGTATTTATAGAAACTTTTCTTATAGTTCTTAACATCCAAAGCCAGGTTAAGTTCTAGTTGGGCTCTCCACCGGGTGGATACCATGGCTCCCTGGTCAAGCCGTTACAGCCCTTCCGCCTTTTCTAGGAGTGGGGGGGGCGCCATTACTGCTGGCCCTGGCCCCTCAGCAGCCCTCCTACGAGCTGCCGGCTCTCCCGGGCCGACTGCCCACTCCTGGCCCTTCCCCGGCTCCGGAAAAGTCCCTTTTTTGTCTTTTTTTCGCCGGGAATCCTACACCGGCACCGTCCCTCAGCGAGCGACCGTCGGTGGCGGTTACGCCCCGTTTAAATCGGGCGCCGTTACCGCTGGCCCCGCCCCGTCCCCTCAGCAACCCTCGCGTCAGCTGCCGGCTCTGGAGGTCTGTTTGCGGTCTACCGGCCTTTCGCCGGCCCCGGAAAGCTCAGGAAAAGCCCCCTTTTTGCCTTTTTTTCGCCGGGAACCCTCGCTCCCTTGCGGACGTACCTACACCGGAGCCGTTTCTCAGCGAGCGACCGTTGGTGGCAGTTACGCACCGTCTAAGTCGGGCGCCGTTACTGCCGGCGCCTGCCGGGCCCCGGCCCTGGCCCCTCAGCAACCTTCCCGCGAGCTGCCCGCGCTCTTCGCCGCGCTTCCCGCGCTCTCCCGGCCTTTCCCGGCTTCTTCGGGAATCGGAAGAGTAAAAGTAAGGAAAAACTCACGGGTTGATATTAAGACATTTTAACAGGTTGAGCAAAAGGCCGTGCACGCAAGCAAAGCAAACAAGGGATTCATTCGCTGCTCCCCATGGGCGGGCAGGTGTTCAGCTATCTCCAGGAAAGCAGGGCTCCATCATGCGTAATGGTTACTTGGGAAGACAAACGCTGTAACTCCAGTGTCCTCCCGTTTCTTTTCTCCCCAGTGTTACATACTGGAGCATGGTGTCGTATAGCATGGAATATTCCTTTGGTCATTGGGGTCAGCTGCCCCAGCTGTGTCTCCTCCCAGCTTATGCCGTCATGGCCTACTCGCTGGCAGGGCAGTATGAGGAGCAGAGAAGGCCTTGACTGCTTAATAACAACCAAAAATAGTGCGCTGTCAACATCACTTTCATCCCAAATCTAAAACAGCACTATACCAGCTGCTAGTAAGAAAGTTAACTCTATTCCAACTGAAACCATGACTCTACATATTAAAGGTTTCGTTCATATGTAGGTTATGTACTTACTGCATCAGAAGTCCTCTTTTTCCTGTGTTTTTCCTCTGTAACTTTTTCCTTTGTCAGGAAGTTTCAAGAAGTTCCACAACTTAATTATACCCTGTATGAAGAGCCACCTCTTTTTCTTTATTTCAAAGTGCCATTTTCTGGGTTTTTTTGATGTTGCCTAGTTCTCGTAGTTCTGGTGTTCAAAAAGATTATGCACAATCATTTCTTATTTACCTCTACTCTTGTGAGGCCGTACCTGGAGTACTGCATTCAGTTCTGGAGATCCCAAGACAAGAAAGACATGGACTTGTTCGAGCAGACCTGTTCAAGCAGGTCCAGAGGAGAGCCACAAAAATCATCAGAGGGCTGGAACGCCTCTCCTGTGAGGAAAGATTGAGGGTGTTGGGGTTGTTCAGCCTGGAGAACAGAAGGTTTCGGGGAGACCTTTCAGTATATAAAGAGGGGCTATAAGAAAGATGGAGAAAGACTTATAAGAAAGACTGGAGAAAGCGACAGGACAGGAGACGGTGATTTTAAATTGAAAGAGGGTACATTTAGATTGGACATAAGGAAGACCTTTTTTTATGATGTGGGTGGTGAGACTTTGGAACAGGTTGCCCAGAGAAGTTGTGGATGCCCCATCCCTGGAGGTGTTCAAGGTCAGGTTGTACAGGGCTCTGAGCAGGCTGGTCTAGGGAGAGATGTCCTTGCCAATGGCAGAGCAGTTGGACTAGAATCTTTGAAGGTCCCTTCTAACCCAAACCATTCTACGATTGAATGATTCTATACCTTTTCTGAGCTGCTCATGTTTCTGTAGAGCTCTATAATACTACATTTGAACCACCTGTTTTGCAGGCTGTTAGGTGTTTATCTAGTGATTGCTTATACAGACCTTTATTCGTTCTTGTTCTCTCATCTGGATGACTCCCAGATGTGTCTTCTTGGAGGAGAGATCAGAAATCCAGGCACAGTATTCATAAGGTATTGGGTTCCTCTTGGATTTGTTAAGTGGCCTAATGATGTTTTGCGCTTTACTCCTCTGCTAATTATTTTGAACTTTTCAGCTTCTTTTCTGAAAAAGATTGTGCACAGACATGATACTTTTAATGGAATTACCCAATACAACTCAAGATCTCATTCCAGAGTACTAGCAGTAAGCTTTCAGCCCTTCATTATACTGGTCAAGTTAAACTGTTTCTCTCCATGTGCTTTACTTTACTTTTACTTACATTGAATTTCACCTGCAGCTTAATTATCTTGTCATTCATTCTCAGCAATTCCTTCTGCAATCCTTGGCCCCAATTTTTACTACTCGCACCACCTTAATGTAATCTGTAAATTCTGTTGTGCTCAAAATGAATTTCGATATTGTTCTTTAAATTGCCAAACACCACAATCACATAAAAATGTATCAGAAAATTTAACAGGCAAAATGTGACGGGCTAAGTCGGACTTATGATTCAGAGAGCATAGGGAACAATTCTGCAGAGATACAGAATGTTTCCTGCTTACCTGTTTTTTCCAAGGGAATAGAAATTCTGCTTAAAATTTGAACACAACAAACGTAATTATCTTATATTAGATAGTGATATTATTCCTTTTATAAGAAGCACAACAGCCTTTCATAACAGTTTTATGAATTAGCGAGCATATAGAAGAGTGTAAAAAATGAAATTTGATAACAAATTATATTGACAGGTCCTAAAATAACAGTTACTCATGGAGAACTATTTCAAATCAGTTTATAATGGTATAATTCAGCTCTGGTTTTGGTGTATGCTGAAAGTTGCATTTCTTTCAGATAAATATATTTTATCCACTGATGGGTAACAGTTTTGATAGCAAAATAATTCCAGTCTGCAGGTCACAATATATATAGAAATAAATAAATGTGCTTGTGTAGAAAAAGACAAAGAAAACAAATGCATGAACATATTAGCATAACTCTGGTTTTAAGGCTAGAGTGACTGTTTTCTCAATTTTCATTGGAAAAAATATATTTTTTTTTTTTATTAAATGGCAATTCCTTGCATCTTTCAATAACTGGAGACACAGCCTAGCAATGGAAAATTAAAATGTGCAGTTTCAGCTACAGGGGCTTATCTTCAATAATGGAACTGTCCAAGCAAAACTTTCCTTTATTGGGAGTTTCACTAGCAGATAATTTCTGTCCAGAATGAAAGCCTACTGAAGTAAGAAACTTCTTTGCTGATAATCTTCCTGCAATTTTTCTATTTATGCTCTACCTTCTAGACTCATTACATTTCTGGAGATGCTCTTTCCTATCCATTCACCATGAAAGCCAAGTAATGCAGAGTAGACATTGTCATTTATGCTTGACAATATTTTATACAACTTTTTTCATGTTCTCTTCATGACTATTAAGCAACTCTGTGGATTATACATAAATAAAAAATGAGGTTAAATAGACTGCTGATTTAAGCCAATATGCTTAATAAATAGGGCCATTAACATACAACTTACTGCTTGAAGTTGATGGGTAACTGGTTCACACTCAGTGTGTTTGGAATGAAACGTGATTTAGATTTTGGAACGGATAATGATTTCCTGATACAGTAAGGGGGGAAATTTCTGTTACAAGTATACTGAACGTGACAAGAATTAAGTCAATCACTAATGCTTGAAGGGCTGGAGAAACAAGTAGAGTAATACTGAGAAAGACTCAAATAAAAATGGCATTATTTTCCCTTGAAATTCCCTTGGTTTTACAAAACAGTATGTTACAACAAGCAGCATTCATGTTGCGCAAAATACTCTGGGCTGATAAACTGCCGCAGCTTGTTGTTCATAGTGGGCAGAGGAATCAAACCCATCTCCTGTTTCCCTCACATCCATATGAAATGAAAACAGAGAAGTGCAGACATACAGTCATGCCTACACATATCTGTTAAACCTTGGATTACATTCATTTCCAAAGAAGGAGCACGAGGTCAAATAAATTCTTTCTGAAATGTTCATACACCATTTAGTGGTATTTTTTCTTAGAGGAAGAGCATTTATTTACATGAACCTAATTTGCTGTAGATGTAAATCTGGTAACCGCACTTGAGGCTAAAGAGTGATCTGAAGCTAGTAATAAAACTTTAAGTAAAATTATATAATTAAAGCTACACAGAGAACACAAAACTAATATATGCATATATCTCAATGTATGTGATTAGATACTATGTCCATCGTACCCAGTAGAAATATGAGCTACAAAAATAAATGTAAATGTTGTCTGGCTGCATGAGGGAGAGAATTAAATCTTCATAGCTGGATTTAGTAGAGATGCATGAAATCAATCTCTTTAAAGACATTTTAAGGACATAAACAGTGTTGTATATACCCAGGGCAAAATTAAACATAAAATGTATTGCCTCTGAGGCAGAACAAAATAGTTTCTTGCAGTGAACAATATTGCAGAGTCACAGCATGGGTTTTGAATTCTATTTCAGCGAAGAGGGTCTGAAAAAGAAAAACACATTAATAATAAGCTTCTGCCTGTGATAATGGAAGTTTTGAAATTCTTGATTTTAGTGTGCCACGTGAGGAAATCTTATGGGAAAAATCTTTCGACATCCCTTCTCTATTCTTTTGGTGACCATGTTGCGATTTCTTTCACTTAGTTAGCAACAAAAAAGATCTCGTAAGATCACTCATCAGGAAATGTTTCTCTTTTCCTTTTCTGCTTCTCCCTTTCCCCCACCTTTCCCCATCTAACCGAGCTGATGTCTTACATTGCACTGGGCAATATATAACTTTACTGACTCATATAGAGAGAGAGAGAAATAGCAATTCTTTTATATGATTCCCATATGGGAAATCTGAATCTTTGTCAGGTGACAGCATCATCAACTATATGGACAGTACAAAACTACATCATATTTCCATAAAATCTTGTAATCATTTGCCTTTTGTTGTACCTTGGGTATACACACCCATTATAACCCTTTCCCCACCTATGTGCTGCCAGTGAATGACTCTTCCACTGAAAGAGGTGAGCAAACATTTTCCCCCTCAGACTGAGTAGAATCATTAGCACTTGGATGAACTCACATGTAGGTGAGTTATTTGGGAACAAACACAGGCTCTGAGAGTTTACAAACCCCAAATATTTAGTCCTCTTACAGCAGGACGTGGGAAACTGTCAAACCAGAATTCTTCAAATTTCTTTATTGTAGCACCAGGATAGATGGCTTGCGTAAAGTTGTCTTTTTTTTTTTTCGCTTGTTTCCTAATGGCAGCATGTCTGGTGTGCAAGATAATGAAGAAGAGGAATTGGAATATACAGGAGAAGAGCTGAATACACATAATCATCATGGAACTTCACACTGTGATATATTATCTTGGTGCTGTACAGCAGATGTACTATATTTACTTTAATATCTTGGAAACAGCATGGATGCAGCATTGTGCATTCTGTGGTCTCCATAGGAAATAATTGTAATTTTCCATATTTTTTTAAAAAAAAATCTTGGAAGACTCTCTTGCCTTTATATCCATTTCTCCATTCCATCACATCATTTTTTCCTTCTTTAGAGTTATTGTAACTCCTTTGAGAAAGTGTCATATTCAGTGGTCTTCCACTGATGAAAATTTTAATTTTAATTCTTATGAAGCATTCTATAATGGATCCAACAAGGAGAATAATAAGCATTGTGTGATTAAGCTTGCTTTCCTCCCAAACAGAAAAAAATTTTCAAGGTCTTAATTTACACTGGGTTTTGTTTGCTCATTTATTTGATTTTGTTTTTTCAAGATGTCTTTTTGATAGTTTGAGTCCTGTTTTTGTCTTTGGCTAGTTAAATGCTTTTCATCCACACTCCTTCTGCATGGTCTACGTATTTCCCTCAGAAAGAATAGCATCTGCCAGTGGGAAAAAACCCGCTGAACAGCAGCTTCTTTTGTGCTGAGCTAATTTAGGAAGGTATTCACTTTGCCCTCAACTTTGTTAAACCAACGAGTGGTTGGAGGTTTTGATCTTTTATTTCTAAATGTAAAAAAAAAAAAAATGTCAATGCAGCTGTAGGGAACTGATTAGAAAATTGTCCTTCCTAGGAGGCAAGAGAGAATGACAAAGGCCTAAGTATAAAGATAGATGCGTATAAGATAAAGAAGATGCATATTAATTCTCCCTTTTCTTCCTCTTTCTATTTATAGGTGGGTAAGAGAGAACTACAGACTCATTACATTGTCTGTCTAGTGTTTAGCAGTCACATGGAAGAATATAGGCAAATTCTTATATAAGATGATCTCAAAGCATTGCACCTTGTACAAATTAATTAATTAATTAATTAAATTATTCATTAAATCCAACTTCTGGGCCTGCTGAGGCACTTTGGCTTAATTCCCCAGTTTAGTTTTATTTCATAAATGGTGGAAAGTCAGGCTAAATTAGAATTGTGAGGCATTAACACAGAAGAGGAAAAAGCTATTGTAGCAAAGACAAAACAGACCAGAAATGGTCAGGAATTTCAGTTGTAGAAGCAGTGTGGAAAAGTCAATGGGCAGGACTGGGAAGGGATTTGAACTGTGGTCTTGAAGAGAGATTTCAGAGTGCACTGGAACAACAGAAATCCTGAATCATTACACGTGATTTCTTTCTCTTGGGAGAGGTGAAATCTGGATTACATGGAATAAGAAGCAGCTAAACATGGGCATGGAAGGAATGATTTTGAGAGGCTACGAAAGAGGTGAGCCTCAGAGGAGATCACAGAAAAATTCACTAGAGGGATGATTGTCAACTTTTGCACTAATATAATCTGTACATTTGCATCTTTTCTGTGGTCCATTTTCATTGCTAAATTGTACATGGAGACTCCCTCCTGTTGTGAGATTGTGACTTCAGTCTAATTCCAAATTAGAATGAATTTTACACAATCTATTTGAAATTAGCATTTTCATTACAATTTTTTTTTTCTAAATATAGAGGATTCACACATTTAAAGTTTTATTTTAAATTAGTGAAACCATTATTTAGGAGGCTATGCTTGGGAAAACCTTGGATGAAGACTTCTGTTTCTAAGATGAACTAACTGCGTTCAAGAAGAACAAGATCTGGACTAATTTATGATGGTCTGTAAAAGGTCCGTTTGTCCCATGGAACTCCTGACATGCTTTATCCGTGGTCTGTTTTTAAGGGCCAGAAGGCATCAGAAGACAATGTTTCTTCACCCAACTCCCGTAACGTTCCTCCAACCAACTCTTGCCTTGGCTCAGTCCTTGCTTGTAGCTTAGGAGTTGGGATTCAGCTGCTCATGGGGATTGTAGGACTACAAAAAACACACAGGAAAACTACACTTGTATGGGCAAAATGTCCTTCAAGGTTTTCTCTATTAAATCTCATGTTTTTTCACAGATTCAGGCCATCCTGGAGACAGACCAAGGGGCTCGATATACTCAAGAAAGCCAAGAATTGCTCCCTTCAATTTTCCAAGTAATCTCCACATCCTAAAGTAAAAAGACTGAAACATTCAGGTAAATCCCTTATATTGTCTCCAAGAGTAAAGAATGTACTGCTGAAGAGAGACTCTCTGGGAAAGAAAAGGGAGATTTATGTCTGCACTAGTAGGAACAGCACAGTGCTGGAAAAAATCCTATGTAAGAGATAAATCCTCAAGTCCAATCTGAGATACGTAATACTTCTCCAGACAGGGAATTCTCACATCTACTCTACCTGACCAGGTATATGTAAAGCCTTCCCTCACCTTAACAGTCCCTTTTCTTGCTCAGATGGGCATTGCTTTTAAAACAGAAATTCTTACGCTGTGATCCATGGTAGTCCAAGGAGAGCTTGTTGGCTGCTAAAACATGGAAGCAAATTTCTGAGTGAATCAGCTTTTTCTGGCAAATGGTTTATCAAAACAGGTCTTAGGAGAGGCATGAGTTTAAAAAGGGCTAAAGTACTTTTTTTAACTGTGGTGTATCTGATGTTGGTATTTGATCAAGAAGGTGTTATTTTATACATTAACTTTTTTCCTTTTTTTTTTTTTTGGGGTGGGGGGTGGTATTGTGTAGAGGTAAAAAAGTTTAGACAGATACTAGTCTAAACTAATATTTTAAAATCTCAAAAGACTTTTTCAGACCCAAAACCTACGTCCCACATATTTACGACTCCTACATTTCTTCCTAGCTGCCAGCTAATAGCCTAAAGAATAAACTAAAAAGTGCCACTTCCGCAATTATAACGTGTTATTATGAACAGAGGCTTTTCTACATGATAGTAAGTGTATAGGCTTTATTAGATTGTTGATAAAAGACCTATTTGAAGCCTGCTGAATTCTTAAAACTACTCCTACAGACCTCAGTGGACTTTGAAAAAACTCTGACTCGGTGTCTGGGGAAACAAACTCCCTGTTTGGTATATCTGGCTTCTGTGATAACCAGCTGATTGAAGGCAGGGACGACCAGCTCTTTTTGGAGTGAGCTTTTCCTTGGAGAAAGAGAGACAGTTACAAAACTTGGTGTCAGATATATGTAATCAGTTTGCAGCCGTAGCCTCCCTGCTTGCACCCAGACAACCCAGCAGAAACTCTAGCCACTAGAGGTCTATTGTATGTTTTTTTTCATGCATCAGGTTAAAGTATGTTGCTGTGATTTTGTATGATAGGCTGCTGGAGGTTAAACATCATGATTTTGCCAATTTGCTTAGCAACAGCTGTGACAACTCTATAAACTACCATAGTACTTTTACTGTCTAGCCAAACGTCTAAGCCAGGGTGATTCATATTATGTGTGTTTATTAAGTTGTTTACATAATAACCAGCCAAGGACTCTAATAATATAGAGAAACTGGATTTCTTCCATATGGCATTTACTCTACTCCAGTTACTTAAGGTGGAAGCGTTAACAGGAACTTCAGCAAATGTAATTGCCAATCTTTCTTAATCTAAAACCTTGATAAACATAAATTAAATAATTTTTAGCCTTTGAAAAATGGTAAATTGATAAGCCCGGTGAATGAAACCTTTCCAGCATACCATCAAAAAAACATGCTAATTTAAATAGCAGGTCTGGAAAGAATGCCAGTCCCAGTGGTGCAGCATAATTGTATTAAAATACTACTTTTAAGGCAACAGACTAATATCGTTTGACCTCCAGGTTCATTAAACTACAATCTTTTGATGGAGCTTACTATTAAAATTCCAAAGAGCTACTAAAAAAGTGGGGGAAGGCATTAAGAGCTGTGAATGACACAAATAAGTTACAAGATTTGAAACACAGAGTTTTCCGGGAGAATTTTTATAAGCAGCAGAATTCTATGGTGAGAAATGTAATGGAAGTTATATTTTAATAACATTGATTTTCCAAATTTTAAGCTGATATTTTCTTTTTGAGCATTCTGTCAGTATTAAAAGCCAAATAGATGGTATGAAGTAACAACAGTAGATGCAAGATGAGCTTTTTCTTGTTGACATAAGACCTCCCCACAGGATTGTGTGCTGTGCCATCCAAGGTTTGCAGTTCAGCCAGTGCCAACCTATGCATTATTCAGAGCTGTAGATCAAGCGACCTCTTCTAACCACTGACTCTATTCACTGCAGTCATTTCAAAATTGAGTTAGAAAGGAAAGGTAACGTGGGTTTGGTGCATAAAAGGAGACAATTCCCATTCTTTCAGTTTGCCACAGAAATTTCAGGGCCATGAAAGCTGGCAGTTAGAGAAAGAAGGATTTGACACAGAATGGTAGGGAAATAACTGGGTAGGACCATAAGTGATGACTGAATTCACCCTCATGTTTGGAGGAAGGTTTCTCTGTGTCTGTGCAATTCCAGGCAGTTTTTGTTGTAATTACTTTAAGACAATGCTTCCAATTTTCCAGCCTTCCTAGAAAAGTAATGTATTATCTTCTGTTATCTTTGCCTCGAGCAGAGTTTTCCTGCTTTCCAGCCTGTAGCATCTTTTAGTGATTTCAGGTTCATAAGTTCTTATGCTCTCTGCAACGGATGTGTGCCAGAAAACAGTTCCTTTTTTTATTTGCTACCCTTTAGTATGTTGGTGAAGGGTGTATGTAATGGCAGTTTTATCATCAGATAAAGTGTTGTGTTAAGGATTAAGGTTTGTGGGCTAGTGACCATGCTGTGGCCTGAGCATTTCCCAGGGGGTCCAGACATGGATCTTAGATGGGTTTGGAGCCCATGATGACGTTTGGAGGATGTGTGAATATGAATACTGGGTGAGACACACCAATATTCAATACTAGGATCAGTAAGGAAAGAGAAATCTTGTTAAATTTTGAAATTACTGATGTTATTGCAGCTAATTAAGGAGTCAAAAGGGCAGATATGAAAGACCCTTTCACAAAGTGCGTTAATGATGAGTGTATGCTGGTGATGGCTATGAAATATATGTACATTTTTCCTGGAATGTGCTGGGTTTATAGCATGATTTCAGAAGACTAATGAGCAAAGCTATGGCTGTCAGATGACCAATAAAAGATGAGAAAGTTTTTAGGATTAACATCAGACAACTGTAAAAAGGCAGCAGGAGAGAAAGAAAAAGAATACAGCTTTCATATGAATGTAAAATGGACAAATACACAGAGGAGCTATTGCTCAGCTGTTGCGTTTCCTTTATTTCCTTCAAGTTTTCTCTCTGCATCACTTTCCCTCTGCTCTGAACATTCAGTATGAAATGACTTCA
The DNA here is from genome assembly GCA_008658365.1 of Alca torda. Lineage (NCBI taxonomy): Eukaryota > Metazoa > Chordata > Aves > Charadriiformes > Alcidae > Alca > Alca torda. The sequence goes on along the minus strand of CM018087.1, from coordinate 6,349,593 downwards.
TTTATTCAGCTGCTAAGACTGGTGGAGACATCAGTACAATTTCTTGTCCTGCCTTGGTGCAGTTATCGGGTGATTCCACATAAGTGACCATTACTTGACATAAAACAATGGTCAAAAAAAACATAGAGGTAAAGAGGAAAAGAACATTCTGGTTGGTAACAAATTCCATCAAATACCTTATTTGAAGCATCTGGAAAATATTCTGATTATAAAATGACATTGAAAGCTATGACATACTCTCAGTGTCACTCCAACACTTGAGGGTATTGCTTAGCTCTCCATTTAGCAGAGAAAACTGTTAATCTATTGTAAGAAAGGATTAGAAATCAGAACAAATTTGCTAAATAAAGCCTTCCAGCTGCTGAAAGCTAATTGTACGTATTTATTCTAAAAGTGCTCTAGTTGTGATTGTCCACACTGTAGTGCAGGAGATGCAAAGGTATATATTTAAACTGATGAGGAGTAATAAATGACTAATGCATTCTAATATCACGCCAGAACTTTTCAAGTTAAATAAATCTTCATTGACTGATACAAACTTAGAATCCAATTTGATTTTCATTGATGTAAATACCAATTTACACCACAGAAGTTTGTTTGCAATGAGTGCAATAAATGAAAAGAAAGGTTCTATTTGAACCACTTTGAAAAATTGTAACTACGCATGTTATGTATCTCAAAAATAGCCGTCGCCTGAAGCAAAAAATAGTATTTTATTTTTTAAAAAGAGTGTTTGAAAATGTTATTGATATTTGTGTGTGCTTTTTAAGGATGGGACAGGTAGAGAGGAAGCTGGGATAGTGCCATGTACCTTCCTCTGTTACTTTTCCAGGGTTTGTTCAGGTATAATGAATGTTGGTCCAGAATTTCTGTCACCAAATCACTTCCCTGAGAGTGAATCCCAATGGAGAGAAAAAACCTTGCTACTGTCGCTGCTGATCCTGTTATCCATGAAGGAGGCTCAGGAATACATGAGTTTAGCAATGGGGATAAAGGACAGAATTTTTAAGGAAAATTTAGAACACCGATAAATGTATTAACTAGTATTCATTACTATTTAATCCCCAAAAAGGAGCCAGGAAATGTTGATCAGCACTGAAGGTGATTGTCTGTAGGGTTCAATTATTAGAGCAGTCCCTGGAACAGACCTGGCTGAAGTCTCTGAGGACTGTCCCCAGCCATTGGCAGGCTTGGAGCAAACAGCACTGGGACCAGTGTTTCCACTGGCTGCTTAGCTATGACCATGCTGTTTTGGAGAGTTAGACACAGCTTTAGCACAGACACAAATAATTCTGTGGCCATTGCCTTTAAGTCAAGAGAACGCCCATGGGCATATTTAATTTACAAGTCTAAATGTAACAGAAGTGTTTCAGTATGGCTCTGGGTAAACCACACTATTGCTCAGTCTGGTTTAACGCCATGAATGAACTTTGATATCAGGGGAAATGTTCCTTTTTAAATAAGAGGAAAGGATCGTCCGGTTAAATATTAAATAAATATTAAAGTGAAACAGCTCCCTTTAGGGTGTGAAAATGGAGTATTGATAATGTGGATCCCAGACCTCTATAAAACTACAATTCACTGTAGGCTTCAGCTCTTGAACAAATGGCAATTTAAGTATTAGGCAGCAAAATATTGCAGATGCTTCAGTATACCTCTGGGAGATGCTATACTTACTGCAAGCCAAATATAAAATAAATGTAAGGTAAAACCAAATAAAACCCCAGGAAATAAAGTTACAGTTGAGCTGCAAAAATCAGGCAGACTTCTATGGCACTAGCCAAATATTCCATGTGATGTCAATTTGATAGGGATGCACAAATGCCATGAAATTACATCTATACAGAGGGCAAGGAAGGTCCTTCCCAAGTGGATCAAACTGCTGCAAGGAAGTTTACTGAACCGACACTCATTAGCTCCTAAGTGAATGTGAACAAATTTTCATGAAGCTGCTGTTGTTTTCAAGCTGTCCTCCAGGGCTCAGCCAGCAAACTTTGGAGGTGATGGTACAATGAATATAATCCCAATGGATCTCTTAGACACTCTTGTAAACTGTAGGGTTTTCTTTTTTGTTTTGTTTTAATTAAGGCTGAGAATATACACAACAGAAAGACATTATAAATGTCTGGTTGGTGGGAAGAAAAAAAATTCTTTGGTATTTGTTGTTAACGCAGTTCCTACTGTGATACTGATGATAAGGGAAGTAAAATAATCCACAGAATACTTATAAGTTACTAACTTCCCTTATAGATTTTCCCGACACTTGTTTGTTTACAGAAAGCATTTGTTCCTTGTTTTCACTTACTTAGCCGAGCCCAATACAATTTTCAGAATTAACAAGTATTTAAAAACTAATATCCTCAAATAAGGTCTTGTATTTTTATGTGCCAACTGTCAGTGTATTCTGACAAGGATTAAATGGGTTATTGCGCAGTGAATAAAAAATTCTACTTATTCTGAAGTAGTCTTAATACTATGCATTTGGGCAACTAGTTTCATTTATGCTAAAAATAATAATTTCATACAAGACTAAAAGCTAAATCTATACTAGATAAATATCACAGTATCTAGTATATATCTAGTATCTATATATCTAGTATCTAGTAAATATCTAGTATCTAGTATACTAGATAAATATCACACGTAACAATATCATCATATCTCATCCTCACCATAGGTAGGAATGTCGAGATTATTTTCTTTCACTACATGTGGTTGAATAAGACCACATTTTACATTTCCCGAACAGCTGTTAACCTGCCCACCAGGCAGACTATCCTAAACATAAATATCCTAAACATAATAAGCCTTTTGCTAAAACCTGAGGTTACAAGGTTTTTCTTCTATTTCCTGATTTAACACCACCCCAGCAATACTGATTATTCTGAAATGCACGGATATATAAAGAGAGAAACTCAACAGTCACTGAAAGGTCATCAGGTGTCCTACTTCAGCTACTTAAACCTTTTCACTTTTGCCATTACTAGCTATGCATCATCCAAGTTTACTTCATAAAAAAATCCACAAAACTAGATACTGGTTGCAAGGATTATAGTAACAAAAATGTAGTCTTAGGCAAAACTGGGGCTGGAAAAAACAGCATTTCTTCAAGAAAATAATATCCTTCAAATCTGATTCATGTGAAACAGGCTAACAGCCAAATGGTCATTTTGCATTAGAAACCTCATCTTTACTATCCTTGTGGACAGAATCACGGAAAATAAGGCTAATAAAGACTTCAAGAGGTTATGTAGGCTGAAATTCAGCACTTTAAGGAAAGTAAATACTACTAAGCATGTTGTCTTCAAACTGTCTCTACCAGTGTTTCATTGTCCTTTTCCTAACTTAATTATCCCTGGCTGCAGATTAAACCCATTACTCTTGTCATAGTCACCTAAGAACAGGGTTTTTTCCCTGTCTTTTGCAGCTTATTACATATTTGATGACTGTTCCCACATCTCCCTTTAGTCTTCCCTTGCCTAAGCTATCTCAGCTCTTTCAATCTTTCCTTGTAGGTTGTGTTTTCTAGATGTCTGTTTTTTATTGCATATTTTTCTTTTTTATATTTCATTAAAAATGTGAACCCATCTTTTCATTATAGAAGATTATTTCTGTTCTACTGTCAGCTTTCTTCAGGGAGAAGAGATGGAGTAATTTTTCACCTGCTCTGTTCGCTTCCCTTACTGTTATCTTATTCTACTTGTTTCATTATTTTAGATTTATTCTGTTATAACTGCTTTTGATTCTTTTCTAACCTCTGCTGTCTTTACCAGCCATCCATGGATGACTGTTTTTTTTTTAAAGTTTCCTTTTCTATTAAGGAAATCGGAGCAGCAAGCAGTTTAGTGTGTCTGATATACAATAGCTTTCACAACTGGAAAAATAAATTTGAAAGCGTTCTTTCTATCACTGGGGAAGGAAAGGTAGAGTCTGTCAAAATAGTGAAAGTTCTGAGCATATATATATTTTATACCATTTTATTCCTCTTCACACTCAGGATATTGCAGAATTTGTATTTAGGATACCAAATGGGGAGTAAGGCCTAGAGCAAATTGAATGGAAGGCAAATAAAACTCATGTGTAGATTTAAAAATCAAGATGAAAAAGGAGAGAGAGCTGGGAAAGAAAACATTTTATTCTGCTCAGGGATATTTATATATTTGAAGGTACTTCTCATGCTGGATCCGAACACCTTTCAGAAAAAATTCTTTCAACATTCTCCTTTCTCCATACCCCAAAAAGTCAGTAGTCCACTGAGTAGTAAGGGGGCAGTAACTCTGGTTCAGAGAAAAAAGACAGAAAAAAGACTTAAAGCTTCAGGCCCAGCTGGCTGCTGCCTGGCATGGCATAGCGTGGTGTGGCATGGTGAAGCATGACGTCTGTCAGCTTTGACATCAACTCCTGCGTCAGAAATTTCATTCTGACACCCTTTCTGGCTGAAGTTTTCAGCAAAAGGGGTACATGTTCCTTCAAAACCTACATTTTCATTATTAAGTGCTGATTCAAAATTATCTTAGAAGACTCCCACTAGCGATGAAGAGTAGTTTGATTCGGTGAAGTGAAGGCAATGTCAACAACAGACTTCTCCTGGCAAGGGACTCGGGATGGTAACAACTGACTGTAATGCCCCAGTCTGAAGCCATTGAGAGTGGGACCCAAACGAACAGTGGAAGAAGGAGCATAACATCAGAAGGTGAAGTCTGTATACACAAAAAAAATAAATACTGTAAGGGTAGTGAGGCACTGGAACAGGTTGCCCACGGAAGTTGTCAATGCCCCATCCCTGGAGGTGTTCAAGGCCAGGCTGGATGGGGGTTTGAGCAGCCTGGTGTAGTGGAAAGTGTCCCTTCCCCAGGGCAGGCGGTTGGAACTAGATGATCTTTAAGGTCCCTTCTAACCCGAACCATTCTGTGATTCTGTGATACACGCATATCATTTTAAATGCACACAACTTGAACTGTTTTAGCGTCATTGTAACTGTGCTAGTAGTAATAATCTGATTAGACTTTTAAGACTTTAGACTAATAAGAAATACTTTAAATACTTCAAAGTGTGTCTCTTTTCTCGTTAGAAAGATTATAAGCATTAGGAAACTTGTAGGAATTGAAGCAGTCTATTCTGTAACTTGGATACATCAAATTGGCAGTGGTGGACCTTCTGAACTCAGGCTCCAAACTCACCTGCACCTGCTGGATGGGTTTAGACAAGTCACTTCTGTCTCTCTGTGCCTCATTATTTTTCATCAGCAAAATGGGGGGAGAGAGACTGACCTCTACTGATGGAAAGCACTGAAAAAGAAGAGCTAGATAGTTTGAATCAGGCTTAAACTGGCAGAAAAGTCAATGCTGAATTTCAGGACTTTTCTCCCTCTGGAATTTTTGAAGTCCAAAAGTTCACAGGTTATCAGATAATGTCTCCAAAAGTGCTCAAGTTTTATTCTTGCTGTTGATTCTGATATAATGAGAGAGAGAGAGAGAGGAGTTGGTCCTGAATCAGTTTCTCCAGCATATACAATTTGCTGATCTCATGTCAGCTCCTAAGGAAAAAGCAACTCTTACGAAAAAAATTCAAGGAAACAAGTAGAAGCTATCCACCAATCTCATGTTAAGATATTTCCCATTTTTAAAAATCATTTTTACACTGTGATTATTATGAACTACTACTCTAATCTCTGGCTTAATCTTTATTACTCTTACTTTGCAATCTTTACTACACAAGCAAGAAAAGATATCTACTTTTATGTAGATATTGGCCAACATGAAAACTAGCATACTTTTACTTCAGAAATTGCATATGCCTTAATTCATCTGTATGTGTTTTGGTTTGCTCCTATTAGATAGAACACCTGTGCAGTGTAGCAGCCACTAAGAGGCAGGCAGAGATGTTCCTAGACCTGCTGGGACATGTCACTGGACCGCTGCTTTCATGTTATGTGAACATGACACATGGTGGCATGTTGCCTCTCAATAAGGTCTACCTCGACCAAGACTCTTAGGCGGACAGGAGCCCCAGCAGAGATATAATACAACAGGTTGTCACATTATTTACACACAGGGACTGCAAATAGGTAGGGCATCCTCAGGAATGCACAAAAGGGATGACAAGCAAGGCAAACCAAGACAAGATATGAATGATAATGATAACAATGAATGATAATAACGATAAAAATGACAACAGTAATAATGAGTGAAGTTTTGTTTTGAAGTATAAAACTGGCCAGATTTGTAAGCCTGCTATACTTCCATTGCAACAACCTCTAATTCCTTACCAGATATCTACTTATGCATGTATCTATTTATCAATCGATAGATACAGATATGGATATCCAGGTTCAAATGCATGGATAGCTTTCGAAGAGGGATGAAAGTACCGGTATCAGCCAGAGACCCTAGTTCATCTGCTTAAGGGAGGTCAAATAAATCAGATCAAATGTTGTCCAAAGTTCTTCTAGCTCTAAATTAAAATGGTTAAGGTTGGCTTTTTCTCATATCCTGTCTGAACAAAAAAATCAATTTATCCTTTTGACATGTGTGGAAAATCAGCAGGTGTAATACTAGCCCATTTTGAGTACTTTTTTTGTAATACCATCTGGCTGAGCTATAAAAAATAAATATGACACTTAATATGTCACTTGACTGAATTATTACAGCCTGTTAATTGACTTTGTATATGCAAGAGAATGTAGCATTTAAGCCTTTAAAAGCCAGTTAAAAAAAAAAGGACAAAGTCTCACTGAAGGGTATGAATTTCTTTCTCAACCACAAGTCACATTTATAAAAAAAAGACTACAAGACTGCAATGTATTTCGTTTTCCATCCTTTTTTTCATGCCTCCTGGACAGTGGACACACACACAAAACTTCCCTCAGAGGAGTATAAAGGAGCCATAATGTGCATTTAATTTGATTTAGTGGTTTTGGGTTTCATAATAAGAAATAAAGAAAAATAAGAAAAAAAAAAAGGAAATTTACATGGAACTGCTGCAACTGAACATAAAACTGTATTAAACTCATTTATTTACAGCATACTTTCTGGGTCATTACCAATACTTGTCACTACATACACAAAACCGTTAGTCCTTTGCATTTATACTGTAAATCAGCTAGCTGTTACGTAAGTAATGCCACGGGGCTGATGCTATAGGGTTAGCCCCGATGGCTGTATGTTTTTTAGGCCTACTCTGTCACGATGTTACAAAATGCATATATATTGTTGCTGGCCTCACTGTTTTAACATGTCAACTCTACAGCCATACCTTTATCTGGAACCTGCTTTATCAATGATGAACTCCTGGGTTAGCCCCAACTGCCCTGCTTCCCCTTTTTACCTCCAAAAATCTTCTGAGTCAAGAGATAAACTGAAAGATGAGTTTGTCTCCTATTTCAGTAAAAATTATAACAAATCTGAATGAAACTGAACATTTGGGACTCGAATTTCTGCGCTTCCATTATAAAGTAAATTGAATTTTACTTCTTAAGACAATAAAGCTGACATACCTCTGACAACTGGGCTCTAAAAAATAAGAGCTATGTGTTTATGTGCAATAGGGTCTTGATATGTGTAAAAAGTCAGAAAAGCTCTAGTATGTCTCAAATCTCAGGAAATTATCACTGCTTTCAAAGTGCCTAAACGCAGTACTCTTGTTTCCAGCCTAAAATAATGCAACAAAACAAAACAAAGCAAAAACGCCCCCACCCTGATTTGTACAGAATAAAAGCGCAAGGAATGTAAAGAAGTTATTAAAATGAGAAAGTATTTACCTAGAAATTACATCAAATAACAATAGAAATTAACATGATACTATTTTGTATTGCAACATTCAGTTCCTGTCATCTTGTTCTCCATTAAAGTTGACATGAACTGATATAAACTGATGTACTTTGACAAATGATCATGTTTGAACAGTTATTAAGAAAACAATAATTTGGTTTCTAGAGCTATCTTTAAACACAAGCTTTTATGTACGTTGCAAACCTTCATTTGGAAATAATGAAAAAAAAATCTATGTATAGTGCTAAAATTTGGAGGAGAACATATTTATAACCATAACAATTTGGAAAGACTTTTTTCTTGTAAGACAATGTCCACTCTACTCTGATAGGAAGATACTGGAAAATCACGTACCTCTTGTTCTTATACTCTCAAGGGAGTAAAAGCATTTGATTTGACACTTGAATTTTTTCATCAGTTACAGCAAATTTCCCTTTGCTTTACTCATTTACCTCTGTCTTTTGTAAAATAAAACAATTAAAACCAATTTCACCTACCCTGTGACGCGCACAACTGGAAATTCTGTTATCCAAATCTAGGCCTTCAGGATGTGACTCCATCCACATGTAGACCATACTACTGAAGTTTGCAGATCATTAAGCAGAACTTGAGGTGCTCTGGTGGTTGCAGTGTTGCACAGTATGCCATGACATGAAAAATTCCAAAAATATGAAAAATATGGAAAAGTCAAATGTGAATGTCTTGACATTAAATTCAGTAATATGAAGATTTTTAAAGAATATGTTAGAAATGAGCAGTGTCGATTGAAAACAATTCCATTTCATAGACCTACAGATTTCTGAGAGAAAAAATTTCTAACTTAGAATAACAGATTTCACTGAAAATAAATTTGTTTCTTCATTAACATCCTTCCAGTTTGTACACTCTCTGTCTTATTTCAGTGTGCATTCAAGAAAGAAATCTCCATCAAATCGATGACAATAAAGTAGATGCAGAACCTGTAAAGTTTCAGAAGAACATATGCAGATCTCAATGAATGCAAAAGTATCTTATTACATGTAAAAAAAATTTTAGAAATTCATTACTGCCATAAATGAGAGCTGACTTGAAAACATGGCTCCCACTTTTTGAGAGCTGAAATATTCCCTTTTAATTTCTAAAATTTCAACTTGATTAGAAAGGCTTTTGCTTGGATTTAGAAAACCCAGACACGGCAGTTGTTTGTCTGGTTTTTTGTGTATGTTATTGATACCTTGAAGCTAATTGCTACATTGCAAGGAGCAATAGAAACAAATCTTTAAAATGTCCTCTAACAAGAAGTGCACAGCAACATTCTCAATGACTTGAGCATGGAGAATCTGCAGTCTTACTCCATAGCACACTTGCCCAGCAGCGTTTTCAATAATGTTCTCCCTCAGCATTGATGCAGATGTCAAACTGTAGCTAGCGTCTTCCTAGAAAAAGCATTCTCTTTCACAGGATAGGTAGAGCTTAACTAATTTTGACTTGTGAACAACGACTTTGATATTAGAAAGAAATTCTTTACTGTGAGGTTGGTGAGGCAGAGCAACCTGGTCTGGTGGGAGGTGTTCCAGCCTGTGGCAGGGGGTTGGAACCAGATGATCTTTAAGGTCCCTTCCAACCCGAACCATTCTATGATTCAATGACTTTGACCTACTGATAGACGCAAAATTAATTTGAAATTTGTGTTTATTCCAGTAGCTGCAAATCCTCGTGAACAAGTTTCTTCAGAAAAGCCCAGAGAAACGTCCTGTTTCCTCTTCATGGGATTTGTTCTTCATTATGAGTTTCACTTTTGTCAGAATGAAAGTGAAGAGAATGCCTGAATAACTGCAATACAACTTGTCAGAAAATTAAAGTTTCTCCAAAGGAATAAGCTTCTGGATAACAGGTACAAAAACATTCTCTGCTTATATATAACCAGTGATGTAACCATATCAAATTTGTTTTGAGCATCAATTCACCAACAGAATAAATTTGTCCGCTTACTCAAAAAAGATGGTGATGAAGGCAATTCAAGACCCAGCTGGGGAGTTTTGTGGAAGGAATGAACGTGAACTGTGAAACTTGGAACATAGCAGCACTAATGAGGAGGGATGCTTCACAGCATTTTCTAAGCTCCGAAACTTGAAAGTCTCTCAGTACACAGAAAGTTTATTTGATGCTATAGTAAGTGAAGTCTCAGCTAAGACACTTGACAGATCACTTGTGGGAAATAGTAGGTATATGCAGCCATTTCAGAATTACATAAATTTCCAAGAGATTTATTTGGTTTGCTCTCCGAAGACTTGAAAAACTCCCCAGTCAGATGAAAGTTGGTAAGAGTAGCAAAAAAAAGACTCTGTAGACATTAGAAGAAATTCTTCTGTAACTTTTCTTTTTTAAGTGCAGTCCTTTCCTTTTGCATAGTACCCTTAGCATAGTTATCTCCATCCCGTTTCCCTTTAGGCTTAATTTCTTGTACTTTGTGCTTAGGAATCTCTCTTTGAGGTGCTGGAAGTGTCAGCACTTTCTTTGCGTAGTGTGGGACAGGAAAGGTTTAGAAATACATCAGCATCTCCCTTAAAGTCTCTCCGTGCTTGGGGATATTTTTTGATTCTCCTAAAAACAAAGAGTGACTCAGAGAGCAAGGAAGAGTTTCTGAGGGCACAGCTGTGAACTGGTCATTATGGGTAGCCCAGAAAATTGCACAAATTTTGCTAAAAGTTACACATATTTTCCACTAACCTCATGGACTCTTTCTTGTCCGTAACATATGATTCCTTCCTCTTTTTATTCTTTATTTTTAAAACTGCTGCTATTTCTCCATTACAATCAACATGAGTCTAACTGGGGAAAAAAAAAACAAAAAGATTCTTCCCTCTCTGTGCTCAAAGGTCCCAAACTTTGCAATTATTTGAGGAAAAGGTTGAAATGAAAAACTCATAAGAAGGAGGAAAAGTAAGCGCTAGAGAAGTGAAATGCTTATCCCTGGTGAAAGGGAACATTGGTATTTTCTTAGGAGGCATGAGGGCTGACTGGAGAAGGATTGCAATCCTAATGAAACATATGGTCTTGTCTTCCCTGCAGGATAAGTTTCGTAGGTGGGGTGATGTTGTGAAAAAGAATTGTTCCCCAGACAAATAAATTTATTGCTAAGGAACACTGCCACTTGTCTCCATCTAATTCAAGAAAGATTGGTCTCTCAAAAGAAATTCTTGTTTTGAACTGATGAGTTTTCTGTGCCATTTAAAGAAAACGGTTAAAAGTAAGTAAAGTGGTTAAAGTAAGTATTATCGAAAGCAAGTAGTAAGTGATTAGAGTAAGTATTATCGAAATAGTGGCTCCTGTTTTTCATTTAATGAAAACTTTTTTTGTATTATATTACATCAAACCTTACATGCAGCACAATGCTGTTTTAGTAAGTAGAGCATGGTAATAATATTTAGAATTTTAACTAAAAAGTAAGAAATAAAGCTTAATTCTGGTCTTTAGAAAAGGCATCCATTGCAAACCTGCAGGTTTTCTTAATTACTTTTCCTCCAGGGTCAGTTGTTGAACGATCCCAAACTGAACGCAATATGAGTTTTCTCTCTCGTTCCTAATAACAAATCCTTGTTCACTCCTTAAAAGCCCTTCAGTTTATTATCTCTGAGAAAACCTCGATTAAGGCTTCTATTTATTTTTCTTGATTAGTCAAAGAAGTGTATGATAGCTAAATAATACATAAACGAAACCGCCTTTATCAGAAGCAGGAACCCACGGATGATATACGCACAATTCATTAAATTTTTTAGCCTTCGTTTCTTTTGACTGAGTGACAAACAGTGTAACAAATTGCAGAACAAAAATAAATAAATGCCCCCCCCCCCTTATCTTCACTAGTCAATACAAAACCCTTTCAAGTGTAATGAGAAATGAGGTGAAGTGAGAAATATTTTGATCTGGATGGAGCTTAAATAAACAACAACAAAAAAAGAGCAATGGCGTATTAAGAATTTTTCCTCATCTATCACAGCCTAATGACAACATTTAAATGACAGAACTAGGTGAACTCCGTTGCTGTAACAAGTTTTAGGAGCTGGAACAGAGCTGAGATTGCAATATTAGGTGATTTCTGAAGCAGTGTCCTGACAAGGAAACATTTTGAACTCAATTTATTTCTCACCTAGAACAGACTTTTAAAATGATACTGATTTAATATGACTCTCTGGTGTCTACAAGGATCTATAGCCTTATTCTCAGAGAAACCATAACTACCCACAAACTTGAAAGGCTTGAAAACTTAAATAGCATGGACTAAATGATCAAAAACATCCTGCCATAATTCTGTGGCAAGTGAAGAACAATGTTTCTGAACTTTTTTTGATAGACCACGCTTTGCAGCAATTAATGTCTCAGCATTGTAACAGCCAGGTCACAGCACTCAGTGGGAGACTGAGCAGGGAAAGGCATTTTAATTTTAAAACAGAACCGATTTACTCAACAGAACAATCTCATGCTACAATACCCACAAGCACCAAAGAAGTGTGGGGCTGAGTGATTTGGCCAGAGTTAATTGCAGGTGCACAGAGGATAGATGATGTTGAATATAGAGTCAGCATCCCATTTCTTACCTTCTCCTTGGACTGGTAACTACGTGCGGGTTTTAGGATATGTCTTTTTGTACAATTTCGGACCTCATAGTGACTCTGATCTGTCCTTTGTTTTAATCTGAGGTTTAATGTCTCTCTCTTTAGGCTGCTCTTTCTGGTGCTTCCACATCCAGACTTTCCCATTCATTCTTCATTCATATAAACCTTAATGTCTGTTACAAATGTCTATGCAAGGGCAACTACACTGGTCAGTTACATCAAAAAATAACAGGAAATATGTAACTAATGGTGTTTAATAGCAAAGAAGAAACTAGCCTTTGACAGGTTTTCATGCTCCCTAACTTACGACATCTGATTTGTTCTATTAGTCTACTGAGATTCTTTGTATAAGGAAAGGAAAAAGGATGCCTGTAGATACTAGATTACCTAATTCAGGATTTTATGCATTATATATTTGATTATATGTACATATATTCATAAATATTCATATATATCTATACGTACATCAAAAACTATATATATAATCAAGCTCTGATGCTGTCTTTCTTAGAGAAAACCTACTCTGATATATTCCATTCAAACTGAAATAATTATAAATATATAGGTATATATATGCATATGTATATATATGTATATACGATAGTTAATTTGGAAATAGCACAGCTGAGACACTGCAGTCAGTGGAGATATAACCAGCAATAGCACCAGCAATTCTTCTGTTTTATATTCTGTCTTGTCAACTGTGAGATGCTATATAGACAAGGGGCAAAAGCAATCTAAAATAAAATGCCAAAGCAGCATCTCCTTGGATAAAGTATGTCGTGGAGGTGACCAAGCAGTAACAAAAGCAAAAGAAATATCAGAAATTTTATTCAAGGGTGCTGATTCAAGATAATTTTGTGATTCAGGTCACAGCTTTTAAAAGTGGTTCAATTGCTCGGTGTAGATGTGAGAATTCAAAGGCGGTATCATACCCAGTAGGTCAGCTCTCATAAGCTGTATGTCCCTGCTATGGTAGATTTGCTCAGTTTCACAGTTTCTTTAAGAGCTTTCTCAGCCCCTCTTTTCCAGTGATGCCCTGCAGGGGCTGATCCCTGTGGTTGGGAGGCAGTTCCCAGCCTTAGAGTCTGTACAGGCAATCTTGAGCTCTACAAGCACTACCTCTGAGAAGACCAAACTTAGCTAGTTTTGCTTTCACTCACCTTCCCCCACCTATTGCTAAAAGTACCTCAAAATTCTACCCTGAAATTGCCCAGAGATCTCCAGTGCTACCCTGAGACAGGCAAACAGCCCCTGCATTTCGGTACTGCTGAGCGTCCCCAGGCCCAATTCCCACCACCCTCCCATAGGGTGCTCAGGGAAGGGTAGTAGACATGCGTAGATGCAGGTAAAAGCTACTCTGTAAGGTCCCGTGACACCCAGAGAGTGTAAAAACCCAGACTCCACAATGAGGCTCGGTTTTGGCATCCCTCAATTTCTGGCATGACCTTTCATAATAGTAATTTACGACAGTTTTTGGGTTGGTTGGTTGGTTGTTCCTCTCTAGGTGTGTTGTTGAATTCAGAGTGGGGTGCTGAAGTGATAATCCTCTTTGAACTTGTCCTACTAGAAATTTCGGAGGCAATTCAGGTTCGGACTTGACATTAGAATCATAGAATCACAGAATGGTTTGGGTTGAAAGGGACCTTAAAGATCATCTAGTTCCAACCCCCTGCCCTGGGCAGGGACACCTCCCACTAGACCAGGCTGCTCTAAGCCTCATCCAGCGTGGCCTTGAACACATCCAGGGATGGGGCAGCCACAACTTCCCTGGGCAACTTTTTCCTAATGAGTGTCTGACCACCCTCATTAGGAAACATTTCTTTACTGAGAGGGTGGTCAAACACTGGAACAGGCTTCCTAGAGAGGTGGTCGATGCCCCATGCCTGTCAGTGTTTAAGAGGCAGTTCGACAATGACCTTAATAACATGCTTTAACTTTTGGTCAGCCCTGAAGTGGCCAGGCAGTTGGACTAGGTGATTGTTGTAGATCGCTTCCATTTAAATTAAATTAAACTGTTCTGTTCTGTTCTGTTCTGTTCTATTCTATTCTATTCTATTCTATTCTATTCTATTCTATTCTATTCTATTCTATTCTATTCTATTCTATTCTACATTGTGTAGGTTGTGATGATGAAGTTGCATGTACTGTGATCAATCACAGACAGTCCTCAACTTCCAGAGACTTAACCTTTGCTAGTTTGTGACAACATGAACACAAACATGATGAGTTTGAATGCAAACAATTCCCCACCTACACGTAATACTAAGAGCCTGAGAAGAGATGTATTTTTGTATGAAGACTAGGAAAGTGAGGAACAACCTGCATTCAACGTTTACATTTGGTTTCATTTTAAACTCTTAAATTCAAGGTGTTTGCAACTGAGCTTATTTTGATTTATGATTTTTTGAAACATAAAGGCATGACGTGGTTTATAGTTAGGGTCTACTGCGAGAAATTAGATCAAACTATGGTTTGTTACTTCTTCCTAGTCAACCTGAGAAGACAGCATGAGAGAAATTTGATCAGCACTTGTGTACTGATCAAATAGCAGCAGTAGTGAAATTAGCCACCCATGAATTAACTGTCCAAACATATCAATATCCCACAAAATAAACACCATGTTTCAATTCCCAGGTTTCATCAATACAGTAGAATGGATAGAGGCACAAAAGTGATAATGAGAAATGACTTGTAAACAACGGAGGATGTTGTGTGATTTGCATTAACACAGAAGTCCCAGCAACTGATATTTGGCAATGCATTGCAAAATATTCTGGGACCTTTAATATTCCTGCAATTGCACAAAACAATTTTTAAAATGCTAGAGTTTCATAGTTTAAGTCAACAATGAAAAAAAAAGATTCTGTTTTCATCATGAAATCAACGAAAGAGAGAGTAATTGAAAGCTGTGCAATTATATTATAAAAAATCTCGAGACTATCAATAGTTTTCTGTAGGAAAAAATATTGATTTAGTCAGAAGATAAATATGCATCCATTTCAAGAACTCTGCAGAGTTCGTTCATGCTGGAAATTAGGACATTGATCATGTCCTGAGATTTTCTATCCATTTTCTCCTTCCAACAAATACTTGATGTAGGCACTCCTGCATTTTGAAGAAATGAAATGCTTTTTCTATAGCAATTCAATATTTTCTAGTGATATGCACCTTAAAGAGTTCAAAGCAGCCTCCAGGGTATCTGGAACCATAAGGCTGTATGTCTGTACAGTTACATGTGCAAACACTTATGTTCACTCATGTATATGTTAGTATACATAATTTTAAAAAACGAAATTGCAATAGAGCTTTAAACCAATAAGTGAAAAATCCTCAGGTTTTGGTACATTTAATAAAAGCTGCTAGGAAAACGCCACGTGATTGATTTTCCTTTCAGTTCTTTGCTTGCGATAGGCTAGGAATAAAGTACATGACACAACACAGACATGATCAAAATGTTGATGGGTAATTAGCTGACCCCAGAGCTGCAGATGCCCCTGAAAGTGCTGATTAGGTGTTCGGTCCACAAAAAAATTAATTATACCTAAAATGGCTGCATGAAACATCAAGTCATCAGAAGAAAACCACGGCTCCAGCATGAGCAAAGGCATGAAAGGAAGAGGTGAAGAGTGACATTTAATAAAGAAAGGTACAAATCTTTCTACAGAATTTCTCATCTATATTTTTGATTAATCAAGCAGCACTTTATGTAAGAGACAAATAACAATTTTGTGTGGGAGGGGAGAGCAGGATAAGGAAAATATTTAAGTTCGCTAACAATATAACTATATCTTGATAAATAAAAAAGGTTAGTATTACCCTAGTCCAGGCAATCATATAAATACAGAATTTCTCAAAAAGTTTATTCAGGAAATAAAACAATGTTGTAAAAAATAAAATTTTGATTGAAAATATTTCAACAAGTGTTCAGTATGAAACAGCAATTAAACAATATACACATATTTTAATGAAAAATATGGGTTAGTTATAAACATTTGGAAATTAAAATAACTTTTAAGATTTATAGCAAAAATAAATTTTCATTTGTTGAGAATCACAATTTTTTATGACCCACATTTAAGGAATATTTTATTGTTGTCTTCAGTACCTCACTCTCCTTGTACTTACAAGAAATGAAGCAGTTTCCCACTTATCTAGTGTATTGCCAGCTAAAGTTTAGAAGTGACAATCTCAGAGCAATACTGAAGATACACTTTCAATATAGCCCGAAGTGCATTTTTTAGCTACATTTGAATCAGTAGTTTATTT
The DNA here is from genome assembly GCA_008658365.1 of Alca torda. NCBI lineage: Eukaryota > Metazoa > Chordata > Aves > Charadriiformes > Alcidae > Alca > Alca torda. The sequence goes on along the minus strand of CM018087.1, from coordinate 6,332,960 downwards.
TCGTGATAGAGTGCGCTAGTCCTAGAAGTACTGTGCCATTAAAGATGGAGATGTGTTAGATGAGATGGATAATGTCTAACATGGAAAAAGCAGAAAAAAATAATCTGTTGATACGATCTAACTGGCTTGAAAATTGTGCAGTTTTCTTACAGCAACCATTTTTATTAGTCACATCAATGTGGTTATGCTTGCTGTTATTTCCGTTTGATTTATGTTCTAGCTGCTGGTGGGGATCAGTTAAGTTTATAACCACATAATAAGAGACATCCATTGCCTCTAAGCTAAACAGACAAGGAGAATGATGGAAGGAAATTTTATTACATGAATTTCACTGGTAGGAAACAAACGCACATGGAGGAGAAGTGCCATTTATTAGAATTCTAGGGAATTTCTGCAGAAAAACTAAGAAATGGATTCAGAATACTAAAGTACCTTTGTTTAGTTTTGATTACAAGATCAGGCTTCATTTCTAGGAGCATCCCCTCAGTATTATGTATATTCTTTGAGAAAGAGTATTTTGGAAAAGTTTTCAGTGTGTTACAATATACTCCAGAACACTTTAATTGAACTTTATAACAGGTACAGTGCTAAATATTTCTGGTGTAAAAATATGAAATTTCCCAGGAGATTAATTTAGAAGACAAGAATAAAATAACAATTACAGTGTTGTATCCATAATATTATTAATTTGTAAATATAGTTATAAAATTATTTATCAAAGAAATCCAACTATTTCTTTTTTTAACTTGACAATACTTTTTTTCCTAATAATTATTCATAGACTCTGTCTGCTTTCTCAGAGAGGATTATAAATCCTGAGAACAAAGAACAAACTGATTCCTGGAGCTGAAGTCTTTAGGCAATCTTTCACTTACTTGTTTTTCCTTAATAGATTGTCTTTCTCAGATATTCAGATTTTTCATGTTTGTAGCCTCATGAAACCTTTTTATGCAGGTTGCCAAGTAATTTCAAGGCAATCACAATCTTCCAAAACAGAAGTGCATCGATAACCTTCATATTATCAGGAAAATGAATCTATAATATGTATAATATTAACAGAGCTTGGTCATCTTTCTTTGGAGGCAGCTGCCCAGAATGTTAGGTAGTAATTGAAGTGTTTCTACTGGGAAGTATTTTTTTTTAAGATACTGTTTCTTTGGTGGCATCGTGTTCTCTTCATAAGCCGGGTAGTAGAACAGCATCAATTAGCAGTCAGGAGAAAAAGCCATCAGATGGAGCTCTGAGGTACTTAAACTACAGATTGGTGAAAAGCGCTGAAGCTATAAACAAATCTCAGCCTTTGGAGGTTTATGAAATAAGTGCGTAATAATAACTATCAATACCACCTAATTCCTAAAGCGCCTTTCCCTTCAAATCCTCAAAGCAGTTTATAAACCATGAAGTAATTATACACTAGATGTCAATAAAAGGAGTTAGGCAGCTTGAGCAGGGAGGTGAAGCAACTTCCCTGAGGTCTGGTCTCTTCTTCAAGCTTGTAGTAGAAGATGACAGGCCTAGGTTCAATAACACATTCATATTGGGGGGAAAAAAAAAAAAAAGCATGCCCAAAACCAAAACACAAAAAGGAAATACTTAAAAGTATCCTTGATTCAGTTTTCTGTCTTCAGCTACAGTAAAAAAACTTGTTCATAACTTTCAGGTCTAAATCAAGGAAAATATCAGCAAGAACCTTCAATGTTTTAAGGTATCTCATGATGCTCGGTACTTATGTGCAAAGTCTGGTGTGGAACAATTAATTTTTTTTTTTTCGTAATTGCAGCTAATTTTGATGTGAAAAATATGAAAAAGCTTCACATATCTTTAGTTCTATTTTTTAAGCTGACTGTATAATTTACATTTTAAGTGCTCATTAAGGTGAAAAATGTCAGTGCTGTAGAAAGACCAAATAAATTACCTTCATGTCTTTTTTCCCTCTTTCTTATTATTAATCCAGAGACCACAAAAAAAAAGACTATTCTCAATTAATATGGGAATGAATTTATAATACATCAAATCACATGCTGGTCAAACACCGTTCCAGTCCATTTTAATTAGGCCTTTCTCACTGCCTGCAGACAAGAGTATCTGTAGTAGACTTTAAAATACTATCGCTACTATTAGATAAGTTACTAGCATTTAAAATCAATTATATTTTATGGAATGTTATTGCTCACAATTTTATTGCTTATACTGAAAGATCATAAGATTCACTGTCATCCAGATGCTTTGCAGGAGTGTGTACAGTGTGTCCAGCTCTCAAGACTTCCAGCATCAGCCTTCATCAAAAGCCCTTTAACATTTTCTTGAGTATCTAGTCACTATGGCTGGTCAGAAATCAAAATTTCTATTCCCTAATAAAGTTTGAAAACCTATTGTCATGACTCAAGACATGAAACGAAGAGTATTTTAGGCTTGAGGCTCTGAAACCTCGTTCAGAATCATACTTCTTTTTCCCGCAAAACCCTCCAAGAATAACCCAAACAAAACCAAAACAAAAAACAACTCCTAAAGACCACTTTCAGCAACAGGCAGTGATTAAGCCAACAAAGTAATTCAATTTAGGTCACGGGTATCAAGGCTTCCCAACATCCAGAAATCCTGGGCTTTTCTTCAAGTTCCCAAATCCAATGTTTTCCTGTATATCAACTCTTACCTCATGTCCGTGATTCAAGATTTAGGCTGAAATCTAACTGATCAGAATATCTGAACTCTGAAGCCTCTGCACACCTCATGACGACAATAATTTAATTCTTTGATTCCATAAATAACTGTTGTTCTGTAATTGATTAGATATCAATATTACTCTCACTAAAAACTTCCCACTTAGTAAATCTTGTTGTGCAGCCTGTATTTGGAAAGATACTCTTTGTGCCAAAGAATAAACACAGAGGTAAAGTTCCAAATGCTATACTTTCAAGTCTGTCCTTTCTGCACAGGATCCCGGAGCATTATTCTGCGTATAACTTACTGCACGCATTTTCTGCTGTCCTAGACCTTTATGTGTAAGATTAAATTTCTTACATAATTTTCTACAAGTCTGCAAATTCAGGTCTGAGATATTTCAAGGAAAGAAATTGGCATTAGGTCAACTATTTTCCCTACTGTTTATTCTCACAGGGTCCCAAATATAAGCACCTTTGCACAACCCCATTTATAAATGTCACGTTTGAATGCAATATTATAAATTTACTCGGTAAATTCATATCTGGTTTAACTTGCTGAGGTGCTTTTACCTTTTTCCTGTACTCTGCAACTGTGGAGTTCAGTTATTCAGAATCAGTGTGGATTCTCACCCAGGTGACTGTATTTTCTACAGTGATCTTTTTTCTTTTTGTAATAAAATGGTCTTTTATAGGACTCTGTGGATAATTATTTTAGAGAGTTTATGGAGAGGAAACTGATCAAGAATTAATTTCAATGAACCTTAGCTCTTTATTTAGATTTTTTTCTTCATTTTCACACAATCTCTTTAATAATTTCTAATGGATATAACAAAAGACCCTATTGCATGCTAGAATAGGAAAGATTGGTCATTACTGTTAATCACAGTGAATATTTCACAGCTAATATAATGGTCAAGAAAGAAATGGCCAGTAATTACAGATTTGGACTGGGTAGCCTGGCAATTGGTTTGGGTCCTCTTCCTGACCGAGGTAGTGTTTCCTAACCACCCTGAATAAATTGCTTTTATAACATATAAATGTGTGATGATGTAGCCATAAAAAATACCAAACATTGTGCCAAAAAAGCATTGTATAAACATGTGACACAAAGATAATGTATTTCTGCCTCTCTCTTCACTTATCCGTAAAAAGTGGTAAGGTAATATTCATTAGGCATGGAACAAAAATGTTCAGTATGAAACGCATATTTTTTGGCATTTCCTCCTGAAAACATTTTCTAAAATATCCCAAAAGGATATTTCCAAAGGAAATAAAGATTTTTCTCCAACACTTCTGTTAGCAACTTTTTATTAAAATTAAAGGATTAAAAAAATGTTCAACCAACTCTATTGCTTAGTTAAATGACAAAAATAAGTGGAGAGAGTCAGCGCACTGTAGTAAACAATTATGTTCTTCATGCATTTGTTCATGTCTCTTAATTGATAGAACAGTCCTCAAATTGGCTAGTTTCTCCAGAAAGCTAACTTGAAAGCACTGGAGCTCATATCAGAGACACATTTTCACAGGTTTAAACTAAACAAGGCTATTGGAAAACTTTCGCAATCAGGCATTTCCCTGAAATACCTTTAAAATATCCCCTAAGATGGAATATGTTATAAAAAAATTTACATGTAAATATACAAGAAATTTAATGTAATCCTCATCTTTCTGTGTCCTGTAAACTTTTAAGGTATGAAAATAGCTCTCAATGGAGAAGTGGTTTTAATGGGTCAAAATAAGGATGGATGAGTGGTTTTTACTTTTCTTACCTCATTCTTTTTTCCAGTGAGTACCGCGTCATCAGAGGGAAAGTCTGTGACAGCTAATGCAACATCTGCCAGCAGAGGGAGAACCTCTGGTCTGAGGAAGGACAACTAGAAATAGGACCTTGGAAAAACAGAAATAACTAATTATTAAGGAGGTGCAATAACATCCCTGAGATGCACAAGACATATTTCAGGTCCTAGATTCTTCCACCTATTTAAGTAAAAGACCTTTAGAGAAACACAGACAGAACAGAACTTCATGAAGCTGCTTTCAAAATTTACCGTATTCACATAGTTACTTGGGAGTTAAGACTTTATTGAGATTTTTCCTCCTTTGTTCAATCTCTTTTATTTGTACTATGCTGTGTGAATAATCTGTCTTCAGCCCAAACAAACAATTTTTATCCATGGACTAACTCCTGTTATCCTCATCCTGAATATTTCAGTGGCCATTCTATACATTATGTCTCAAAGCCACCATCATCAGGGGTGAGCAGAGAACGACATGTGGAATCATTCGTCCACTTTCAGGCAGCGGACACTCAGACTAGCACATGGACCTTCCTAGAAAGGGAATACAGTGCTGTCGGCAAATCACATCAATGCCTGTAGCCCTTGAGACATGGGTACACAATATGCCACAGTTTGCAAACCATGATTTAGGCATATTCTAGAGAAATTGCTAAAAAGGGAAGAGCTGATGGATATCCAAACCAGTTTCTGTCCAGAAACGGCAGATCGTTGTATCTTTTGCAAAGATTCTGTTTTCCTCGAAGGAGGTTTGTAGAGGATTGTTTGTGAAGTTTGTTCCTAATAAATAGATATCTGCTGCTCACTTAGCTATTGAAAGAAACTCATTTATGTTTATGGATCTTCCATCTTGAAGACGGAACTCTTTCTGTAGGCAAACTCTTCGATTTCGCTATGTAAGACTGAATTCAGATACATGCAGACAGAGAAAAGCCCTGAACCAACAAACAAACCGATAAGACCGATTGTGTAGCTGATGTAGCCTCTGGCAGGACACAGCTGGAGTTTATTATTCGTGTATTCATAAAGAAACCTTGCCCTCAAATCTTCCTGTTTTGATGTACTGCTTTTGTGTTTCATAGTGTCAGCATTGATTGAAGCTGATTGACTTCACTCCTCCTGTAGGACACAAAATATATATTAAAAAAAAAAAAAATAAAAGGAAAATCTGCTTCTGAAGAGGCTCAGGCTGTGACTGAGGATAGATGGCAGGAACAGCATCAGGCACAGTGATTAATAAATTATGGATTCTGGAGCAAACCACTGTATTTCAGAAATCCTCCCATACTGCAGGGTGCCTGTGTAATACACCGTTCTCAGACCTGATAAGCAGCAAAGCAGAAAACAGCAAAGAAACTTTAAGATAGCTGTACAAAGGGAAGTGGCTTTAAGATTTCCAAAAAGCATGTCTATTTGAGTAGGTGCTTCAGGAAGAGATTTCTGAGACAACGAAAGGCTTTCTAAGGTACGTAGCTTGTAAATACGCTTCTTTTCATGTTCGGGGAAGGCAGATGACAAGCCAGCTTTAAAAAGTCTATTAAATCATATCTGATGTAAAGCAGACATACAGTCTAGAAGGAGTTATAAAAAAATGTGCCCTGTTTTTTTAACACAGTAAGTGAGATTCAGATTGATACCTCCAGCTAATACCTTGGCATGCGAAAGCACAGCCATTAGGTTAGAACAAGGGAGCTGAAAGCCCTAAAACTAACTGATGCTTATTTGAAAACAGGATGCAGTGCAGGGGCAAAAAAACCCCACAACAAAACAGGTCTTCAGCTGTTCACCGAAGTCATTACAATCTTGAACTGGAAAGCCTGCAAGGGCTGTTTGGTGAGAGAATTCATATCCTCAGTGCTTGCAGCTGTGTGGTTTCTTCCCTAAGGGAGAAGAGTGAAAGGAAGGAGGCAACAGTCACCTGAATTGAAAGTCGGGAGCTGAAGGTAAAGGGGGGTAATAAAGGCTGAGGTTTTGACAGGCCATCCTGCCAGAGAGACTGTGCAGAACAGTCTCCACAAGGGGAACGACTGTTGTCTAGGCATGGGTTTAGTTCAGATTTCGCTGTATGACACATTGTTTCTGTTGTTTCAGTACGGTTTTCTTCTTTTCTTCGGGTACTACAGTCAGTACATGTCTGTTTGAATGTCAGGAAACTTTCTGCGCACAGTCTCAGTGTGCAGAAAGGTGTGGGAAGGAAGGAAAGTTATCTGCTAGGCAATTTGAAGGGGAAAAGAATAAAAGCAAAGAAATACAATTGCCTTGGAAAACATAAGAGAAAAGCCAGCGTGATTATATGAGCCTCCTTATCTGTAATCCTGGGGTATAAAACTAAACTTTAAAAAGACCAAACCAAACCAAAAACCCCCAAGCCCTGAATAAACAAACAAACAAACAAAAAAAACCCCAAACCCACCAATCCTCCCTCTCCCCTGCCAGACCGCACAACGTGTTTAGCTCTGTTTAGCAATGGTTTGGGTCCCAGCTCTGATATGACACAACTGTATGACCTTGGATCATATTGCTATGAAAAACATCTGCAGAAAAATAAGAAAGGTGAAACTGCAGAGACCAGCTGGACTGTTGAGATGGGACACAGCAGCAGCTCAAGGCTTCAAGAGGAAAATCACCAACATGGAAAGCTATAAAATGCTGATGGGAAAACCCAGGGAGGCACGTTGGAAGCTGTGAAGTTGTATGGATCCTATTTGCAGAGTTTCTGTGTAGCTGGCTAATGGCGCTTAAACAAACTGACGCAAAAAACTAGACTATTTGCAGAACTTACTCGAAAAGATTCTTTTTTATCCAGTTGCTAGACAACTCGATAAAGACAGAAGATTTGCATTTCTTTTCACTCTTGGGTCCTTACATCCTCCCAAAATGGGATTTTTAATGATACTGAGCTTTTGAGATTCATCTAGGCATAGTGGTGTTATTTTCTGCTCTGTATAATGAGCATTGACTTTTCATTAAAAAGAAAGCTAAATGAAAACCAAAAAAGCTGTATCTGTTTGATTGAAATATAAAACCAGCCTGACTTTGGATTTAGAGAATCAGTTTGTCACACTAACTGCATCTCTGACTTTCCTGGTGTTCTTTTTTTTGTTGTTCTTGTGTTTTTCTTAAAAAAAAAATCCTTCTCTCTAATTAAAACCAAAATAATCTGATTAGACAAAACTTTTCCATTCGTTTAGTGACAAGTCATCTGAACATGAAACAAATATGGTTAGTAGAGAGGAGAATTTCCTAAGTAGTAAAATTAGCCAATAAGAGAGCCCAAGTTAGTGCCCAAGACAGTAGTGAGAAACCTCTCCTTGTCTACAGTCACTGACTCCCTGACTTCCGCAGCTGCTGCTGTTGCTACCTTGCACCTCTGCCTTGAAGTAGAAGATAAACCAGAGGTATTTATCCCGTGTCATTGCTTGCATTTGAGATTCAAACAGCAGCAGGGTAAGTTTGGCTGCATTTAGAGACATTTAGTAGGTAGAAAAACTTAAACTACCTAAAATAGGGAGATATTTTTCCGAGTAAATGAAATAAAACTTTGGATTACACCTTTATGTAAATAAATCACAGCAAAGTCTTTTTTTTTTTTTTTTGGCAACCTTACAGACCGGCTTCTTCATAATTTCCTTAACTTTCTGACCTCCGTAGGACATGGCGATTGGGATCGTGGTGATGAAATACCACAATAATCTCGCAGCTTAGGCTGAACCTTTGTCATTAGATCTCAGCCCAAAAAAGGCAGGACATGTTTCCTCAGGAAGGATAGGAGATTTGGGGTCATGTGCAGGAAGGTTTTCTGTCTCTTTTTGGGATAATGATCCATGTAGGATCAGCTTATGGTGGGCTCTCAGTCAGTTCAACCATACTCTTTCTTGGTAATAGTTTATCACAACTTGAAAGTAGATTAAAGTCCTTTGTCTCTACGAGAGAGAGGTCAATCTTTCTAGCACTCCTAAAATGCAATTGCATCCTTATTAGCCTTTCAGTAACTGTGTTCTGTGACTAAAAAGAAATAGGTTTTAAAAAAAAAAAAAGGATCCACAGTTGAAAGAAAGCCAGACAACCTTTCTCCAATCTCTCAAAAATAAAATTAAATCCCCATAAAGAAAAACTGGCAACAGATCTATATGCAGAGTACATTCATCAATGTAACACAAAGTGAACAAGAGCCTTACAAGGGACAATACCGTATGAATAAATGTGTTTCTACTTGTCATTAGTTCATTAGTCTGCCACACAGATGTGATGTACTACTCAGTAACGCTTTAGCAAGTGTACAAGATGGACAACATTTTTTGGCTCCAAATGTCGGTAGGATGAGATAGGCGAGCATGGGAACATATAGTTTAGCAAAACTACAAGTGGGTCACTTATGGAAGCTTTGCAAAGACTGTAACCGGGCTCTGTCATTCCACTATGCTCTGTGTGATGCCACATGGAGAAAAAATAATAAGGTGTGAAGGGCTGTTGCGTGGAAAGGGGCAAAGCGGTTTTGGCAGAAGATAAACCCCCTTGCGTTCTAACACTCCTCACCGAGGTGGGAGGCTGGGTGCGGTTAGGTTTAAATTCTGAGTGATGCCCAATTCAGCACTATCAGTCCATTCGCGTTTAATATCTATTAAACTATTACGATTTGGATACACTAATAGTGGACGGCACCTTCAGTCTAGTCGTGCTCATGAACCAGCACGGCCACTCTCGAGTCTTTGGTCGCGTTCAGTGAGAAACCCAAATGACTAGCTACTTAAACAGTGCAGTTTATTTAAACAACAAATATATAGGTTCTTAGGATTGCCGGTGATAAATACACTGTCTGCAAAGCACGTACAAATGAAAGTATTATTACATATATCAAACGCGCGACGAAGTTATAAGCGATACAGCCTGGCTATAAATGTAAGATAGAGATTCTCTAGAGAAATTTTCTAAGTTTCCCGAGAAAGCACTCGGTATAATCTAAGTCTTACCCAAAGGCGTCCCTACGGGGGGGAAGAAAGGCTCAGCGCGTCGAGTGATCCCGGAAGTCAGTGATGGAGTTCTTCACGATGGTGTCTTCCCTGGGTATCCCCCCTTTCTTGGGCTATTTTTATACTATTTGTTATCTTCAAGGTGGAGTTTGAGTGACTTTAGTCATAAATACTTTAATTATGATTGGTGTAAAATTCTCTCGCTTCACATTTAAAGGTATAGTTTACGAAAAATTCAGAGCGCAGACTCAAGAAGGAGTGGTCGCACCTTGGAGGCGGGTAGTCTTTGGGGTGGAGGTGTGTTTTGGGATTATAATGACATTATAATGAGCAAAGTTCGCACAAAGGACAGCATTTCATAAAAATTTGACAAAATGTTGGCTCCAAGTATCAAGCAGGCAGCTAATTGGCAGCTTATCTGTTTCATGGTATCGTCCCGTTCCCGTATCGGCTATACATCATAAGGTAAAGCCGCGGAATAATTGCATCCCGCCCCGTACCTCATGTAGCTTCACAAGCATCCTTATCAGGGAACCGCGGATGTTGTATTCTTCATGCCAGCTGCAGCTGTTTTCTACCTCAGAAGCCTCTTGATTTTATACTTTTCCTTAATGTGTGAACAATGCTGTACTTTTATATTTTTAGCCAATTTAATAATTATTCCACAAGGGCCTCTAAGAGAGAACAAAAGCACAGAAGTGAAATTTCATTTACACTGTGAGTAGCTTGGTGCGAAATTCGAACAATGCAAGATCGTTGTGATGGAGAACAGAAAGGCCTTTTCACAGAAAACCAAAATTCCTTTTGGAAACACTGGCTTGCACTGTCCTGTCAACACAAACTCTGTTTTTCAGTATTTCTGTACGGTAACTCTGGTCGGGTAAGTCAAGCTAGGTCAAGGGAACATCAGCAGCTGGGGTCTAGGAAACAAGGGCTGGTGCTTAACATTTTGAATATTCCCTAGGGAATATTTAGTTTCCTTTGGAGCCTACTCCAAGACAATATCTGAACATGGCATCAAAGAAGCTTGTCATTTTCCCTATGAAGTATTAAATTGAGCCCATGTCTATGTTTTTCTATGAACAATTTAGTGCATTGTTTTATTTTGATAATATACGCAGTTTCTGTACCAGCAAATTATATTCTCTCTGCTTGTCATTCTGGGTTAGAATCACAAAACGGAAGTCTAAATATCTTTTTTTTTTTCACCTGGAAGGGATGAAAAGGGTGCTTTCTGGGCGCTCACAGCCCAGAAAGCCAACCATATCCTGGGGTGCAACAAATGAAGTGTCGAGGGAGGTGATTCTGCCCCTCTGCTCTGCTCTGGTGAGACCCCACCTGCAGCACCGTGTGCAGCTCTGGAGCCCTCAGCACAGGAAAGACATGGACCTGTTGGAGCGGGTCCAGAGGAGGGTCACAGAAATGATCAGGGGGCTAGAGCACCTCTGCTATGAGGACAGGCTGAGAGAGTTGGGGTTGTTCAGCCTGGAGAAGGGAAAGCTCCAGGGAGACCTTATTGCGACCTTTCAGTACTTACAGGGGACCTACAGGAAAGATGGCGACAGACTTTTTAGTAGGGCCTGTTGTGATCGGACAAGGAGTAATGGCTTTAAACAAAAAGAGGGAAGATTTCGACTAGATATAAGGAAGAAATTTTTTACAATGAGAGTGGTGAAACACTGGCCCAGATTGCCCAAAGAGGTGGTAGATATGTCTTCCCTGGAAACATTCAAGGCCAGGTTGGACAGGGCTCTGAGAAACCTGATTGAGTTGAAGGTGCTCATTGCAGGGGAGGTTGGACTAGATGACCTTTAAAGGTCCCTTCCAAACTATTCTATGAAAAGTAAGATAAAAGTGTCAATACTCCTGTCTCCTAAATTCAGGCACTGTTTACAGTGTACTTTGAAATGAGCATGAAGATTCATAAACTGGCAGAATAAGCATCCCTAGATTACTGTTAGAAGTGTGAGGAGCGTTAAATGGCAGAAACAGGAAGCTTGTGATGTTTTATGGAGCAGTGTCCGATATTTTCAACCAGAACAACAAACAGCAAATCTTGAAATATTATAGTTCAACTTGTGCACAGAAAAAATGAATTACAAGAAGAGACACAGAAGCTATTTTAATGAAATAGAGTGATAGTCTGGCAGTAAACTGCACCTGATGAACTGGATGAAAGCCAAAAGAAAAAGAGCAAAAACTGAGAAGACATAAATCTAATGTCATCATTTTTGCAGTAACTTCTTAAATTGTTTCTGTCATTGAATAGTTACACTTAAAAAGCTATAATACATCTTGAGCTTCAGTAATTAACATTTTCTTTGTTCTGTATGATTCCAGGAAAAGATGATTTAAGAAGTTTTGTCTCTTAGAGACTGGCTGACAATCTTCACATCTGAGGAACGGTGTGATGTGGCAGTATTATAAACCTGGTTTACATTCCTGTGGAAAACCTTGTGCTTTAATGTGTTGCAGACCTTGCTGGGGGTTATGTCCCACAGGAGAAGCTGATCAGCCCTGTGCTAGGTCATTGGAGCTATCTGGTATTTGTGCTAGTTCAGCAAGAGCTGTTATATGATTTACTAACAGGTACCGTGAGGGCAAACCATTAGACAATTTTAATACATAGAGCAATGGACATTTTGCAGCTCAAATAATTGCAGTTGCATTTCTTTTTTTAACCAAAGGAGGCTTTCAATGTAAGATTTCAAAATATTGAAGTAGGATCCTGATCCTCATCTAGAAGTCAACTCAGAAAGGAAAGGCAGAGACACGCACAGAAGTTAGGAATTAAGACAGGAATATTAATAAGGATTGAACACTGCAGAACTCCGAACAGGACCCAGAAGAGTCATTCTGAGGTGGCAAAGGAGAACACTGCTCTGTGAAAAGGCAGGCACCTTGAGCTAGTGGAAACCTTAATCACTGTCACAAAACTCTTCCTATGCCTTTTGCTTCATAAATTCTTTAAATAGACTCTCAAATACCGCAGGACTCTGTGGTTCTAACAGAAAGACTAAAGGCAAACCACTGCTTTTGCAGGAACAAGCGTAACCACAAGGCTGTCAGAAGACAAAGTCTTGAGGAATATTTTCCCCCAGTTTGTGGATGATAATAGAGGAATTAATGGGAAATCCTTGAAAGACCACTAGACTTAGATTTAATTAAGAATCTCATGAACCACAGAAGAGCAGCAGTGTAGTGCACAGTGTGAAATATAATTGTTAATGTAAAGGTTAATGAGTTAATTAGCCACATTTAAATGTTTAATTCAAATAAATGTTCATCCATTACCTGTAATGGGAGCCATTTTGTTTTGTCTATTTACACAGTCTAGGGTTTTCTATCCCCAATATTGTCTATAGGTATGAAATTCAACATATGGCAACCTGGCTTTAGTTAAAAACTGGGAAAAAAAATAAAAAATTACAGCCTCGATTCCAAATCCAACTTTTTATTTCCAACCTAACATAATGGACTTGAGTGACATTTAAGACACATCCCAGAGCAAGCATAATAATTAATCTGCATGACTGGGTTTAGCCCAAATCAGACATATCTCGCAGTTAAGTCCAGCTTGGGACTTCCCCAGTGTCTGCCAGTGACATGATTGTCATCCCGTGAGCTCGATACGGTTTTGTATATCGTATATATTTTTTAAAATTATTATTTTATTAATATATTAATGTTTTCACTAAAGTAGTTTAGGTTTTTTTCTAAACTCATAAGTCTCTTTCTCTGTCTCCCTCCTCTTCTTGGAGACAGAGGCCGGGGACAGCTTCTGTTGTTCGCTTCAGTGGCCAGCCCGGCCCAAACCACGACATATCCTTTTATCACCACCGGTACCTGTATGATGCTGTCTTTGATCTGTGCTTGTCTGTATGTACGCATTCCACCATCTTTCACTTACACAGCACCACTTTGCACCTCATTCAAGTAATGTGATTCAGGTTACTCTCTGAGCACCAAAATTATCATGCTGTTCAGGGCAAACAAGCCCTTGATATCTTTTCAAAACAGTACTCGTGCTCCCCTTGGTTTAAAGGGGGAATCAAGCCATGCATCTGTTAGTGCTGCTTCAGCTTGAAAACAGGTCTTTATACAGACTACAGGTCTTTGAGTCTCCGTCTGCTGCTTTTTATTTAACTCTAAAGCAAGCCAGCATCAAAGACATAGAGGAATTGTGACAGGCAACGTAACTTGAATCTTTCATAACACTGATGCATAAAAGTGCCATGGAACCGCCAAGGATCAGCCTGCTATTCAGTCTTTTGGACAATAAACGTGTATAGTTTGGAGGGATGCTTTCTAAGGTGAAAAGTTTCTTTCTCTTTCACCCTTCTCTCTCCCCTAGCCTCTTACCAGCAACCCAAGTCCTCAGTAATTCAGTCTTGCTGGAGAGCCAGAGCTTGTTTTGGGAAATACCTCACTGCTAATTTTTCAGCAATAAATATTCTGATCAAAACAAAATGCAGAGCTTGGATCTTCCACCAGCCGGCTTCCCAAGTTGTAGTAGAGTGTATCCAGAAGTCTGATTGACTTCTGTCTTCTGAAAATTTGGTTAAATTCAGTTAAGCCTAAACTAGGTCAAAAATCATTAGCAGAGTCGAACATACTATCATATAATTTTCATTTCCTTAGTAGATGGAAAATGATGTATGCTACACCCAGCTCTTCTGTTTTAAGCAAGTTCATACTCATTAAGTGATGATATCACGTATCTGACATGAATTGTGAATGACATGCTTTGAATGAATAATGTTCATGCAAAGACTACTCAATCTAAACAAGGCTGCTAATGCACCATTCCCAAATGATTAACACACACTGTATTAGGCATATATTAGTCAATATATTGATTTCAGAGCACTATATTAATTCCCTGGAAATATATTTCCTTTTAAATTACAATGCATGTTTTATTTGAGTAGATTGCTAAGATATCTGCAAGTAGACTGGAAAGTGACTAAATATTAAGGTTTAATTTCCTTGGTATTTTATGATTTATGCTTTCATCTTACAGATAACTTGCCATGAGAAAGCTAAACTATGTGCAGGCTTCCAGTTCACAGGTTTTAGTTACGGAAGGAGATGTTATACAGCACAAGGGTGGAAAAGTGGGAATGTCTCAGAAGTGAGAACACAATAAAAATTAATAATATTTTCAGTGATTGGTTATATACAAAATGTGGGATCAAACTGGTAATTTTTAGCCTGAATTTTCTAAGAAAATGGAAAGTTTAGCTTGTCTCCCTTCCCTAAAACTCTCCTGGTTTGGGGTGAAGCAGGGCCCACTTCCTGTTCAGGGAGAGGCCCGTGCTGACACTTGTTGCCGTGGCAACCAGGGTCAGTTGACCGGGCTCTTCCCCCGTGGAGGCGTTGCACCTGTGGGGAGGAGTGACAGGGCAGGTCAGGTGACCCAAACTGACCAATGGGGTGCTCCGTCCCATCCGCCATGCTCAGTAGAAGAGCTGAGGGAGCAAAGGGGGCAGGTTGGCTCCTCTCTGATGGACTGCCTCTCCAATGGACTGCTTCTCCAGTGGCTCTCTCTCTTCAATGGCTGCCGTCTGAGGAGGACCCTGTCAGCTTGTCTGCTGCTTGATCCTGGTCAGTGTGTTCTTGTTCTATTGTCACTGAGTCCAGTCTGAAACTTCCCCAGTGCCATCTCCCTGGGAGCTTGATATGGTTTTGTGTATATTTGCGTATGGTTTATTATTTCATTGAACTAGTTTAGTTTTTTTCTAAGTTCACAAATCTCTTTATCTCTCATATTCCTCTCCTTTGAGTGAGAGGTGGGGAGAGAGCATCTGTCACCTTGTCTCACAGAATGGTTTGGGTTGGAAGGGACCTTAAATATCATCTAGTTCCACCCCCCTGCCCTGGGCAGGGACACCTCCCACCAGACCAGGCTGCTCAAAGCCCCATCCAGCCTGGCCTTGAACACCTCCAGGGATGGGGCATTGACAACTTCCCTGGGCAACCTGGGCCAGTGCCTCACCACCCTCACAGTAAAGAGTTTCTTCCTGATACCCAATCTAAATCTCCCCTCTTTCAGTTTGAGGCTGTTACCCCTCGTCCTGTCATTACACTCCCTGATCCAGAGTCCCTCCCCATCTTTCCTGTAGGCTCCCTTCAGGTACTGGAAAGGGGCTATAAGGTCTCCTTGGACCCCCTTCTTCTCCAGGCTGAACAACAAGCTTCCTATGCCTGGGCAGTGCTGGCAGTTGAGTGAATCTTCTCCTATTTGTTCCTACCCAGATACCTGAGAGATGAGAAATGGTAACAGTAATCGCATGAAGTAGTGACTTGTTTGCAAAACATCACAAGTCAAGTTTTGCCAGAAACACTTTCATACCGCCCACCATCTATTCCTGCCAATTTTTTTTGCTCCCTGTGACAGTTAAATTTGCAATTTGATTAATGATTTCATTCCAGTGTTTGGAGTATGTTTTATATTACTAGTTCCAGAAAAGGCAGGTAATTAGACAAATAAATTGAAGTAGCTCAGAAGACTTTTTAAAGTCGTTAATGCAGTAAGAAAGTAGCGTGAATAAATATGACAGAATGAGGGGCCTTTAAAAATATCCTCTTCAAACTGAAGGTTTCTTTTTCTCTGCATTTTTCCTGCTCATGGGAACAAGGCAGCCAGGTCTTTGCTAAATGCACAAGGGAGCATGAGGAGTATGTTAAATGTTAATCTGGTCTAAATTATGAAGCAGGTCTTAAAAGTGAGGCTTCATGTTCACCTGCAGGTTACTGGTCATAAAGCACAGCAAAGTCAGTTCAAACAACTTGCTTTAATTATGACTCACAAACATTATTCTCTGTGCCAAGTTGAAAATTGAGATATTTATTTTCCATGATGTGCAACAGCAGCTGTGGGCTATAACATAGACAAGTCATCTTTGCATTGCTCATTATTTTTCAGTAATTAACTAATTTTATCCCTCACACCTGTCTCATAAAACCTGGTGGTATCACAATAGCCTAAAAAAGTTGATGTATATCCCCTCTGTCAATCCTATACCTCTCTCCTTGACGACTTTTTGAAAAAACTTTCAAAAAGCTGTTATTTTAACCTTCTGTCAAGATACAAGTTTTTATAAGCCAATGATAAACCTTATATGACTTATGCTCAATAAAACTTGCACATGGACTTGAATTAGCCAGGAATTCTGTTTAACGTGACCAGAATTTTTTATATGAATTGTCAATTAAGTGGTACAATTTGAAATGCAGGGAAGCATTTGGAAGTGATATATATTGCTCGCGATGCCGCCTTGATACATAGCTTGCATTCATGTACCAATTAAAGACACAGCTCTACAGGCTTAACAAGAAAGTATTCAGAGCAGATGGAGATAGAAAGAGAAGAGGTTTATTTGTCTTTCTTCAAACTAGGAATGTGAGATCAAAAACTCTAGTCTTGTGATAAGTAACTTTTCTAGATATCCCTTAAATAGCAATAGCTATTCCAAAACTTAAAAATAATGTTGCTGCTTTTCGTGTACCTGCCCTTGTTTTGGAGTGCTTATGCTAGAGCAGATTTCAGCTTTCTTCTGGGCACGCTTCTCTCCGTGTTGGTATTAACTGCAGAAGTATCTAGGTTTTTATCTGAACTGCCTGAAGCTATGTGGGATGAATGTGGACCTTGGGATTTCTTGGAAGAAACACCCAATACTGACATCTAAGATCTGACATTTCAAACAAAATAACAGAATAACTGGTGTTGGAAGGCACCTCTGAAGATCACCTAGTCCAATTCTTCTGCTCAGACAGGGCCAGCTAGAGCAAGTTGCCCAGGACTGTGTCCAATTGGGTATCCCCAAGGATGGAGATTAGATAAGCCCTCTG
This sequence comes from Alca torda, assembly GCA_008658365.1. Lineage (NCBI taxonomy): Eukaryota > Metazoa > Chordata > Aves > Charadriiformes > Alcidae > Alca > Alca torda. The sequence continues at coordinate 6,315,677 of CM018087.1, read as the reverse complement.
GCCAACCTGTTCCAGGATTTGATCACCATCACAGTAAAGAACTTTTATGTTTAAGTGAGGTTTCCTGTGTTTCAGTTTGTGTTTTATGCATCAGTTAAAGCCCTGCTGCAAGTCAAACTAGTTGGCTAAAATAGCAAATAAGAACTCCTGAAATATTCAGAAGGCAGTTGTAACTAAAGACAACTGTAAAGTTTGTAATTATTTTATACAGACTGGATAACATATTTGTCTAGCTTACAGAAAACTGATTAGATAATATAACTTCAGAAAATTTGGCACATGTTTAATAGTGTAGCCCAAGTTCACTCTGAAATTTTAGCTGTATCCAGCCCTACTGCATATAAATTTTATGAGTACTGGACAGTACTTGGGGGGGGGGGATCCTTTCCAGAAATTGTTCCTAGTGGTTATCTTAAAATGTTGAGTAAAATATTAAAATGACCATATGGAAGTTAAGTTTTTGTTATTATACCAGATTTATTGTAGTTATATGTAAGCACAGTAATAAGCAGAAAAAGCACCTTTCTGTTAATGTGGCAGTTATGGTTATTATTACTCATACAATAAAAAACTCCACAATAATTGTTCATCAATATTCAGCCTCCCTGGGGAAAAGAAAAGTGGTAGATAAGGATCTCTAGGTTGCCCATATGTTGGTGGAAGAGAAAGGATGGAGTTTGGCAAAAGATTGGCGTAAGGAGAGTAGCTGCCTAATACAATATCCTATTATTTCCCCTATAGCTGTTTTACATTACAGCAGATTCGGGGAGGTAGTCCTTAAGGAACAACTCTCTGCTTTGGAGCTCTGTCACTTGAGGGTATTCCACATCCTTTCTGCAAGCTTGGAATGCCTTATTTCTTTCAAATTATCTTTCACATCCTCTCTTAATTGAAAAATTCTAAACCCTCAGGGCTCCCCATAATGTGTTCTCTCTCTCCTCTACTCACTGGGTCAAGTGCTTTCCTTAGCTTCCTCATACTCTTACGAGTTAAGCTGTTAGCATCCTGAAGCTTAATATAAAAGAAATTAGACACACCCAAATTATATTTATTTACTTTTTTATTATTTTCCCATCTGCATTACAGGGAATGGTCCCTGGACTTCAAAAAGGCAAGAAAATTCTAATTAGCAAAACTGCCTTATATTTTCACTGGCACCTGGTAAATAAACAAAAAGAGATAAGTATCTATAACAGTCTAGAATCTATTTTTTTCTTCATACCAGTCCCTTTGACAGGACATCTGACAGCTAACAAGATCAGGCAAGAAATTTCAGTCTTTCTGAAGAAAAGAGTATGTGGCCATGTAAAGCCCTTCTCAGACCTTCTAATTTGCTTAACAGCTCCTGCCCTTAAGTGACAACTTCACATCCTCTGACTTCATACTCAGGTTCAGCAGTGAAGGAAAACAAGGGCTGACATACATGCACAGTGAATGTGGAAAATGTTTTACATGTTTTTCATCTTTCTGCAATTTGAACATTTTGGTGTGGATCCTTTGTAATCTTAATGTCACTTCCTTTCACTGCTGTCATGTCCATTCTCACCATAGTTCACAAAAATAGCTGCTCATAAATTTTTTTAGGACTTTCAATATGGTTATAGCCAGTCATCATTACTGTGGACAAGGTAAAGGGCAGTGGTTCTGAAGTGTGGCTACAGCTCTTTCATATGTCTTGGAGACTTTACATTTAGCTGTGAAAATATGTTCTTATAAGTCAAATAGGCATAGTGGCATCTGGAGATAGCGCTGCTCTGTCTGATACTGAAAAATGTTATAAAACGTAAAAGTATGCTCTCCTCACTATTGCCTTCTAACATAGTATTAAACAGCTAAACATATTCATCCCCTCTACATGTGATGGTTGGAGATAAACAATGGGTTCAAAGAGCTGAATTTAATAATTTCATACATTTCTATAAGCAAATTGCTGACTCATGAATTAACAAACTGTATTTACTCTGCTGATAAGCTTTGGAAAATTCTAGTCTGAAGCTCATCAAGAAGCATCTTTGGGTTAATGTTATCTAAGGAGTCCAGAGCAACAACACGAAACCTGCAAAAGTGGTTCACTAGTTGTTGTATGTACCTGGACAGGCTGGAGGAATGGGCTGAGAGCAATCTCAGCAGATTTGGTGAGGACAAAGGCAAAGTCCCGAAGCTAGGATGGACTAGCTTCCTGCAAGAGAGGGAGAAATCCACATGGTCGGGCGCTGTTACAGGCAGACTGCTGACAAATCTAGAACCAGAAAGGAGCACCACACAGTATGTGTGAGGTTTTCCAAATTTTAATGCAAATGTGTCTTAGGCTGTGATACTTTGTGCTGTTTCATTTTTTTACTGAGACATTTAGCTCTGTGACTCTGCCCGAAGAATGTTGTGCTTTCTGATGAAAGGCTGATCTGCTGAGAACAGACACTTTCTCTGGCTGGAAATAAAGTGCATAGGCAGGAATGAGCCAACAGACAGCACCACCTACTGTCGATTCTTCAGTCCAAATTACTGAAACTACGACTGACAGCCTTTTAACAGCATCTTTTGACGGAGGTCAGTGCTAAGGAGGAAGTCATGATACTCAACTTCATCATGCATTTTCTCACCTTCATGTTCGGAGAAGCAAAGATGTGTGAAGAGCTGGTGAATGACCTCTGGATGTCACAATGATTAATTAATGAAGTTTGCTTTCACCACTGGATACCAAGTGGCCTGTCAGATTAATTATCATTCCCTCAGAAGGCTATTTCTCTTCCAGTGTCTCCTCCTAGAGTCCCTACAACATGTCTCATGCATCATGGGGCGTTTCCAACAGCTTTGGGGATCATGGAAGCCGCTTCTGAGCATCATCTTTCTTTTGCATGGGATGAAAAAAATTAGTTACTCATTAGCATCACTAAAGTTCTGTTTAAACATGGTAAAAGGCAGATTTTCCAAATTACATGACAGAAGTTAGAACTAAAACCTGCCATTGTTAGAATGATATAGTGGACAGCGTCTTGCCATGAGTTAAGTGTGCTTCTAGCTCCTTCTGTGTTTGGTTTTTTTTAAGAGCCTCTTCTTACCTCTGAAGCTCAATGTTTTCTTCCATTTGTAGGCTGCAGTGAAATTATAGTCTCCCATGTCCTGGCCATATTTTATATTCCAGCCCTCTTTCAATGTGATCCTGTACATTTTACTTGCCCTCTTTTCTTTCTTTTCTCTATGCCAATCTTTTTATTTTCCCTGGTGGATTTACTTTATTGTGATGCTCCCTTTATCTTAGTGAGAACAGTGTTATGGTCTTCACAAGAAAAATATTTTGATTTTTATCCATAGGACTTTTGAAAGCTAAAGAAAATAATTTATCGGTGAGTGGGTGAAGTTTGTACATCAGTAGTCAAGATTATAGACAGGCTGAATTGCTCCAAATGAGGTTGGTAGTTACACAGAAGCACAGATACATTAGCTTCTGGATTTTTCATCTGTTAAATTGTGTTTTGCCAGCAAACCAGGATAAGTTTGTACAAAAGAGTACACAGAGGAAACAAAGTTGACTTGCTACATGGCATCAACATAAATAGTATAAAAATAAATAGATCTGAAAACAGATATTAGACCTTTCCTACTATTTCAGAGAGACATGCTTAGTTAAGTCATATGGATTTTTCCCATCTTTTCAGAGTGTAGGATTCCTGTACCTCTGCCCGAGACACACAAAAGGACCCATAATGATGGGCAGGATGAAACACAGCTGATGACATGTCCGGGGTAGGGGGACAGTTTGGCCATCCCACATCCTTGGGGTCAGCAGTAGATGGTAACCTGCACCAATGCTGCTGCTGGGAGTTGGGAAGACCATTCACTCACCCACCTCATTGCCAAACCCAGTGCCGCTGTGTAAATCTCCAGAGAGGGCATGAAAGCCTGTATACCTTTGAGAGGAGAACAGTTTGTTGTGAAAACTGGGCTTTGAGAAATGCAAGAATGAATGGGTTGCCTGAGTGAATTGGTCTGGTTTTCGATGGTGAAAGTTGATTTTTTTTTTAATTAAAAAAAGCAGCGTGGTTCAAGGAAGGGGACAGAAATATACAATCTGCATAATTTCCAAATTCAAGACCAAAGTTACATTCTTATCTGTGAAGAGACGGTTTGCAAAGATGTATTAACTTGATAATCATGCTTCATCCAAATAATACAAGCAGGCATTCAGGCAAAAGTAATTGGAAATACTGTGTGGGTTTGTGATATATTTTAGATACAATTTATTTCAAAATTATGCAGAATGTGCTTAGGAAAATTATATTTCCAATGTCAGAAAAGATATCTTTGTGATGCAAGAATTATGAGAACAAGAAACATTGCTTTTTTTACCTGTTTTAAGCATGATCAAGCAAAGTTCAGTTAAATACAACAGGCCACTCAAGCCAGGCTGCTCAGAATCATTCAGGGCTAAGAAAGTCTTTTAGTGAAGTCTGGTTTATCAGTGTTGAGCCTCTAATTAGTAGGCACTAAGGTGCATTTGTGCCAGCCTTTCTGAAAGGTACAGGTCCCCAAAATTTGATTTTTGAGCCAGACATATACATAACAATTAGCAACCAGCATTAACATAGTAAAGCCTTTGAAGTGATTGTATACAGTCTATTAACTAAGCTAATTAGTGACACACAAATAAGTTCTGAGACAACTAGGCTGTGCCACTCACCTTCACAATTTTCCTGCAGGGGCAAAGCCTTTGTTTCTGTTTGTGATGGGGATTTCTGTGGACAAAAGACATATTCTTGTGCATTGTCACAGCATCACGGAATAGGGCATCTTTTATGAACTCTTCCCCTCTTTCCCCTTGCAAGGTACATGCCACTTCCAACAGGTACCTTCAGAAGTTAATGTTAATGTTAGAAATACATCTCAAGATGTTTCATATCTATTGAAAGTCATTTTTGCAGTCTTAACCATATTAGGAACATGGATCGAATGGGGCACAAGCAGACTGTTTTGCAGGAATCGGGAGGAAAAAATGAAAGAATGACGGTTGTGTACCCTGAAGACCAGAAGAAATAAAAGGCTTCTGCTTTGCAAAAGACACTATTTTCCAAGCCTGTGATGGTTAGGACAAAAAGTAATGGACATAGACTCTCTTGAAATACTTAAATCAGGTTATCAGGGAGACATCGAGACATTCCGAGTTCCAGTATGATCATGCCATCAGATGCTTCCCAAAGTCTTTTCCTTCTCTCTAGTCAGAGTTTTTACCATTTTTAGAGCCTTCTTTAAGACAGATGACAGCCAAAATCCATGCTTTCTTTAAAGAAGTCCCATTATACTTAAGGCTCTCCAATCATATCTTCAAGCAATTTAAACCACTTCTTCCCCTTTTCTGATACTAGTAAAGATATTTCCACACAGATAATTTTTACTCTGTAGATGCTTTAGTCTACTGGCTGATACAACATACGCTATTTTGCAGTAGATATATTGTCTTTTGTCTTCTTCAAGGAAATCTCCAGTGACCCTAATATTTAATTTGAGTGGTGCGTGATTAGCAAATTCTGAGCTTGGCTCCTTTGTGCAGCTTCACTTTCCAGAACCAGCTCTGGACCTGCCTGTGTTGCTGTCTTATTTCCCATTTTGACAAGTTGAGAACAGAGCCAGAGAGTGAAAAAGCTCCTAATGCAGTCTGGCTATGACATGATTACAACTAGGTTAAATGTATTAGTTCTCCACATATTACACTAGAGGTCATACAACATCTAATTTATTTCCTTGAATTTCACATTTCACACTCCCCTGAATGTAATTTCTTTCAATTTTCCCTGCTGTCGGTAATTGGTGTGCCACACATCTCTCTTCTCCAACAGACTCAGTCTGATTATACTGGCACTGCATTTTGTGTATCTATTAGGAACTAGAGATCAAACTTTCCCCCAGGCCTGGTTTCCATTTCTTCCTCTCATACTCATTTGTTAAGGGCATGAAGTCCTCATATAGTTCACATTTAGAAAGGTTAGTACTTTCTTAAAGAGAAAAAAAGCCAAACAAACCACAAAACTTGCCAGTGGCTGAGGCTGTCTTTCAGACCTCACGTTTTGGCTTTCACCTCCCCCTGTGCTGTGTTGCTGTGTTTTCAGAGATATCTTATTTAATGTACACAGAGACTCATGTCATCTCACAAAGCCTTTAAATGATAGTGATGATGAAACATAGTTTGGATTATTTTGTAAACAGTTATAGGGAAAATGAAACATTGAAGAAGATAAGAGCTCTTTTTTTTTCCAGATCTCAAAGTTCTTGCCATTTTTATTACATTCATTAACAGTTTCTCAGGGTCTGCTTCCATTTGCAGCACCGGTTTTATGATTGTGGAAGTTTACTGAGTTCCAGCATGTAGGTATTTCTTAAATCTAGATCTAAAACATTACATGAATTGTAATGTCTTGAAAAAAACCTATGCAGATCCTTGTGGTAGAGACCGTATCATTATTCTCCAACTTCAAGTGGTTCAGTCTCCAATGAAATATTCATTTATATATCTCTTATGGATTCTAGGGTATTAATGTTGAAACAGAAAGAACCAGGATCTCTTTGCACCTGACCTCTCCCTATTATTTTGACTGCTTCACACTGTTCCTTAGGTTTTAAGGAACTGTATTTTGTTGATCTCTTGGCACCTAACTGAAATCAGTATTACTTTGCTTTCACATTTACAATTGTAAGTTATGTGAAAAAGACCTGCAAGTCAGTAGAAGGATAGGTTGTGAGGAGGAGAAATGAATCCAAGGGGATGTCTATTCTAGCATCCCTTCCCTCTTGGCAAACCCTCCTCTCCTCATCCCTGTTGCTTTTGCCACCAGCCCAATCTGAACCTCCTTCTGGGGAGTTTTGAAGTGAGTTAGATAAGGACTTACTTTCAATGATGTAAAAGACATACGGGCTGTCATATCATATCAGGCCTGTGGAAATTATTCCTGTATGAGTTTGAATATCCCCTCTTAAAAATGTTCTGATACTATGACCTGATTAAAAGGTGTATTTTTTTAAGGATAATGGAAATGTGGTAATACAAAGACTCACAATCTACTATACATCAGCTTGAGGAGGATTTCACAGCACAGGGAAATTCCCCAAAAAAATGCTCAATTCAGAATTAATTGTAGCATTTTTTTGTTAATTCAAATCCACTTTGATTTCCAGATCCTCTGTTGAAAGTTTTGCTGCGGAAACATTTCTTTCTGCAGTATTTCTCTCCTGAAAATAGTGAAAAGTAGTATTTTGATTTTTTTTGGAGTAACCTCTGGAAATCTGCCATTTTCAGTAGGACTTGTCTTGTTTGTTGGTTTTTTTTTTCTTCTTTCTTTCTCTAAAGGGTTATTACATTACTTTTCTGAATCAGATTTCATGCATCATTCTGTGATCTACCCAAAATCCCTTGTTGAAAGAATAAAATATACCCCAGTTGCTTGTGGGTGTGTATTATCACCAAATACTTCATTACAGAATCTACTGAGTCATGGGTATTGCTGGAATGATGTAACTGACAAATACACAGATCCAAGTATAAAAACACGTGCTAATTGCTTGCCAATTACTATTTTTTGTAAAGAGAAGACAGTAAAAAAATAAGGAAACTCTGTCTGAAGAGCTACTACCTTTTTAACTGCTTTGAAGTAGATTTTCAGCATGTATTGTAGTAATTATGTTTAAACAACACATACCTTTAAAATCTATTAGATCTCTTAGGCTTTCTATATTCAGGTAGCTAATTGCTGCATTTTCAGAATGCTACAGTTCATTGAAATGCTGGTGTAAAATACTGCAGCAGTCCCTGAACACAAGTATTTCCCATTGCCTACCAGTGAGAACAAATCATAATTCAAATTAACCTCACTGTGTCATGAAACTTTGTTACGTGTCATTATGTTACATTATATAATATCTATAAATCAATTCTAGCAAGCCATTTGCTTAAATGACAGGAGTTTTTTTTGTGTGACAGAGTAAAGCTAGAATCCTCCCTGTGATTAATTTTTCAAATAACGGTGAAGTACAAAGTGGAAAACATGTAATTTTGTAAAATGACAGCATTTTGGGCCCTCAAAACAATTCATTATGTTTTAGAACCAATAGAGATGACTCTTCAACAGTATATATAATGTAATTTAATTATAAAAAGGAAGTTTGTTTTGCCTGACAGCTTTTTGGAGGGAAATGTGCTTAAGTGCCCACAAAGCCAGATGTCACACTTTTTCTCCTTCTGGACCAGACCGAGTAATATACAATCCTTTCTATAACGAGTGTAGTTCTGTGTTTCCAGAACCTCAGAGCAATTTGTCTGCAGTTTACCAGAACATTTCCATGTTTCTTTGTTCAAAAATATATCTACAGGCTATTTTGATGTTGTAAAATACTATGTTTCATCAGAAGGTGTTGCTTTAAAAGGTTTTCAATTGATTGTTTTTAATGTTTTAAAATTAATCAGGCATATTGCTTCTCTGTCATTTTGCTTTTCCAGCAATTGTATTATATATATATTTTATTGTCAAAGTAAAGCTTTCAAGAAGATTGTTTTTTATGTTTCCAAGCCAATCTTTTTTTCAAGATGTTGTAGAGGGGAAAAAATAGACCAAAACCCAAAACGAAAGAAAAGAAAATGTATTCTTTTAGGGAAAGCTACTAGTTTTTACAATTGTTTGCTTCTTTCATACTTGAATACTTCCCTGCTTTTTAAGAGCACAATTACAGAAAAGTGAATTGGGCCTGATTCGCCATCACTTTTGTCTAGTTTTATGTTGAGTAAGTGTTGCTTTTAATGTCATTACAAAGGCATAAAACTAAAATAAGGCAGTAATAATTCTATTCCACCACACATACCAGATAGTAAAAATGTCTGTAGGGAAAAAACATCAAATGTATTTAGATAGATACTTCAACTAACCAATACACACAGGTTTGTGACTCTCCCTGATCCATGGCAGACCTCTCATCACTGTCACTGGGAGCTGCGGATGTGTGAATTCAGGGTAGGCTATGCCTCACAGAAATTATAGCATCTTTAACACTTTGGGTTTGCTTCTTTATCTTTCTTGATATTGCTGGAGAAATCATATTTGCAAAACAAGAACGCATAAATAGAATCATAGAATAGTTTGGGTTAGAAGGGACCTTAAAGATCATCTAGTTCCAACACCCCTGCCATGAGCAGGGACTCCTTCTGCTAGACCAGGTTTCTCAAAGCCCCATCCAGCCTGGCCTTGAACGCCTCCAGGGATGGGGCATCCACAATTTCTCTGAGCAACCTGTTCCAGTGTCTCACCACCCTCACAGGAAAGAATTTCTTCCTAATGTCTAACCTAAATCAACCCTCTTTCAGTTTAGAACTGTTACCTCTTGTCCTATCGCTACACTCCCTGATCAAGAGTCCCTCCCCAGCTTTCCTGTAGTCCCCTTTCAGGGACTGGAAGGCTACTGTGAGGTCTCCCTGGAGCCTTCTCTTCTCCAGGCTGAGCAAACCCAGCTCTCTCAGCCTGTCCTCATAGGAGAGGTGTTCCAGCCCTCTGATCACCTTCATGGAGCTCCTCTGGACTCAGTCCAATAGGTCCACGTCCCTCTCATTGGGGGCTCCAGAGCTGGACGCAGTACTCCAGGTGGGGTCTCAGGACAGTGGAGCAGAGGGGCAGAATGACTTCACTTGACCTGCTGGCCATACTTCTTTTGATGCAGCGCAGGATGCGGGTGGCTTTCTGGGCTGCAGGCACATGTTGCTGAGTCATGCTGAGCTTCTTATCAACCAACATGCCCAAGTCCTTCTCAGGGCTGCTCTCAATCCATTCTTCACCCAGCCTGCATTTGTGCTAAATAGCTTAGTCCTCAGGTCACTCAGTAATTCCTAGCAGCCAAATTCATTCCTGGTGCAGCTCCATCTGTTCCCAATGAAATTATGTGCAGTGACTTTTGCCCAAAGTGTTTAAAAGCTTGAGGAGCGATTAATTTTTCTGAATTTTAGAGGCACTACCAAGATGAGAAAGAGAGGGGTTAGTGATGTAAATTGGAAGGCAATGGATAAGAAAAGGGTTTAATTAAGGGTAATGGGAAAACATTAAGGCAAAGGAAATTTGCCAGTAGGTTGATTTAAAAACATATACATATTCTCAGTGCTCTGATCAATTTAACAGTTCAGTAGTCATCAGGATAATGCTGGAGTCCCACTGTCTGAAGCAATTAAATGCATGTGTTTCAAATAGCAAAAATGTATAAACTAGAAATAGAAAATTGCTCAGGTCTGTTTCATCACCAGGTGCCTCTAGTTTGAAATTTTTCCCAGTGTGATGGCAATGCCTGGCAAAACATGATAATGTTGCCAATTAGTTGGATTATTAATTTGTCATCTCTGATGCTTATTTCTTTGGTTTAAAGTTTGGTTACAATTGACCAGAACTGATTCCTTAAACGTAAATCGTTTTTTCCCTTCAATTGCTTGCTTTTCTTCTCTTCAAGCAAACTACAATTAAATATATTACTGAAATAGTGGAGAAAGTAATTCATTATTATTTTTTTTGGAAGACTGATCATCAACACAAAAAAATGCAGGCTCCTATATTGTATCATTGGATCAAAAATACTTTAATATATATACATAAATTTATAGCTGCTTATTTACATCCCTATCCATGAGTACTTAATACCATTGATTTCCCCATTTGGAAAGACTATTAAAGGATGAGCCAGACACACAGGTTTTTGAGAGAAATTATTGAATGGAGTGTTAGAAAGTGAGCAGATTAAAAAGTCTGCTTGCAAGAGACAAGCATACAGAGTTAACGAAGTGTGTTCCCTACAATCCATCAGTTGTCACATTGCAGCTATCTGGTGATAAAATCAATATAAATGCTGCCAGATACACAACATTGCTTCACTGGAACTCTAACCCCAGTATGTAGTCATACAGGTATTTAAGCTTGGGCCAAATTGTATACAAAGCTTAATGTGGTTCTGAGCTTGTAAACTCTGACAAAGGATTTCTTTATTTTGCAATTTTGTTTGCTTTCAGCACACCTCTGTTTAATGCATTCATCTTAGCAGTTGATCTTCCTGAGGTGGATCAAGGTGCTTTTGTAACCAAGACTTTCCCAACACGCTTCAGTCAAGAGAAATCACTGTTTTTAATGAATTTAATTAATTTTAATACTGATAGAAAAACATGTAAGATTTGCTTGTTTTAAGTGATGTTTTTCCCTGATTATTCTTCACTGCAAAAAAGTCATCCATTGAGCTTGTTTTTCTATCCTCTCCTTTTTAAAGGTGTGATTTTGTGCAGACGGATGACTCTGACTCAATTCATGTAAGAAAAAAAAAACCACAAATCCAAAAAGTATACATAAGCTGAACATGAATTTAAACTGAAATCAGATTAAACTGGAATGCAGCATCTTTAGATAGAGAAAAACAGTTCTTATTTGAATATGTGCTCTTTGCTGATTTGAGAATGGCGTTGCTTGCAAAGTGCATTGTAGTGCATAAAGTTGATTTATAGATGACAGTGGCATTTAAAAAAAGAGGTCCATGTCCTTATTTATGGGCTTTTGCTTTCCTAACCTGATCCCTGGTTGCTGGGACAATTTCTCTGTATTGCTTCCGGTCTGCCTGTCCTTGCTTCCACTCTCTGTGGGCTTCTTTTTCCTGTTTGAGTGTGTCCAGGAGCCCCTTGTCCATCCATGCAGGCCTCCTGGTGTTTTGTCTGACTTCCTCTTTGTCTCCACACAGGAGCCTCAATCCATGTCTTTTCCATGTCTTGTCCTTGGCCCAAATCAAGCAGTAGTGACAAACTTGCTACTATATCCAATAAATCTCAAAAATAACATCATTCCGCATGGAACATTTCAGAGTATCTGTTCTGCCCTGGCAGGTCAACTTATTTTATGAGTCACCTGCCACAATTTATTTTGTCTCGGGGAAGCCAGAAACATGGAAGATATGGCAGGAACCTGCTTCAAATGTCAATTTCATTAGGCTTTAAAACAAATTACCTAAAATCAAAGTTAAATATTCTTAGCAGAAAGCATGTAAATTTTGTGTTTGTTGCAAGTTGTGCTCTAGTATCCACTCAAACAGTGAAATAAAGATGAGTAAATAAATGAGGTTAATTTTTATTTCCTATTTTTTTAGCACTTGCATTTGAATTGAATTTTATGGCTATTTTGGGTATGATCTTAGAGGAAAAGGAAAGAAAAAAAAGTAACCCAGTCAACTTGCTGTACTTTTTATCCTGTATTTGAACTACAGTACCATCATGGCACATAATTTTACCTATAGGTTACCTTCATATATGAGGGTAACAATTACATAATTTTTCATTCCATGTTGTGTTCTACCTTCTGATTTTCTCCTTGCAATAATGCAATATTGATAGGGACAATTTCTGAGCTGTTTTGGAATATTTTATTTCACAAAATGCAACCTACTGTTATTGTCTAATCCTTCCAGTAGCCTTGTACTGTACTGCTCTGATCTGTCTTGGTCTTGCCAGCCAAGCGAGCTAGATGCTGCCCAAAGGAACAACCCCAACAAGAGGTTTATATTCTTCACCTGCTGAGTTAATGAAATGCATGTAACCTAAAGTCAATTAAAACAAAGAGTCAGAGGTCCGGCCTAGATGCGAATATTTGCTACAGCTTGATTATCTCGGGGATCCTTGAATCTATAAGTAACAGAGGGAGCAAATCAGTGAAAATCCAGACTGAACTGTGAAAAGCAGCCAGAAAAGTAGGTTTTTGTGGATGGAAATTGAAGTTCCTGAAGCTCAGTTGTGCTGTCAGATGTTTAACTTCCTAGTGTGAGAGGAAGTCATTTAGCCGGGAGGGAATTAACAAAGAAATGCTTTCATAATTGAAGTTTTAAATTGTTTCTCTTGTCGTTGAATTATAATCATGCATGGAACTGACAGAGGGAAATAAGTTCAGAACATGGGGAAGCATAAGCATGTTGATTAGCATATTTTCCCTAAGGTATAGATCCAGGAAGAGAAATACAGTGGGTTTTAAAGATCAGTGATAGAATTGCTGGGCAACAAAAGAAAAAAGATTTGAAGTATGGAAGTTCTTTAAGCCAAATCCATTTGACATCTTTATACTTACATAAATAGTTTCACTTTTTCTAAATGTACTTTTCAAAGTATTGTTTGTTTGTCATAAAAGACCCAAATTGAAGTTGCCCACAAATGTCTCTTAATTTAGTCGGTTTATAACATTATGCTGCTAATAGACTAAAATTCAGTATCCTTTGCTTCTTTTTTTTTTTTCGGGGGAGAGGGAGGGAGGGCAAAGGAAACATTGCAATGAAGAATTGAGGAATGAAAATCAGCGGAGATGAGGATGTCTATGCACATCATGTTTCTGATCACCTGATGTACCAGTATCACTTGTTGCCCTGTGCTAATGCCCTTTACAAGCACTGAAAGCATTCTTATTAGGTGAAAGAATAGAGTAGCAATTTCCATTCAACTTCCACACATTCCAGAAAAAACTGAATGGTCTGCCGATAGTACTGTCTTTTGTGTATCTGGGTGGATGAGCTGACCTTAGGGGATCAGTGATACAAAGATTAGGCCAGCTCATCACTGCAAAATTACTTACTTTCATCAAGATGAGAGCTTCCCTTACAAACTTTCTGGAAGGCTGCTGAACAGCAGGTAGTTGACATTTGCACATGTGGGTTATGCATAAAGCCTGAAAAGGATATCCATTGACAACAGGATTTGTATTTATTCTTGTTTTTGAGATGTGGGTATCAGCTGAAGTACCTCTTGTGGCTTTTCCATCCGTGACTGCTATGGAAATAAATACAACCCCAGGCCTGCCCTGCTACGTGGCTTATGAGGTGCTCCTGTTGTTTACAGGAAGGTTTATAAGAAACCTTTATAGAGGAGTATTACAGCAACCTAACATTAGGATAACATTTTGAAGAGCTGTGCATTTTCACATCTTAAGAGCATTCAGAATTATCGCCTACTTCTTCCAACGATTACCTTAAACAGTGGTTTTACTTATTTTTTTTTATTAAACAACATAAAGTTTGTTTTGATGACATAATAATTTTCGGTGCATTCAGCTCTTCCGGCTCTTTCTTTTTTCCCCACAAAGGGGAAGAACGAAAGACTAAGCAGAAACAGAGCAAGAGAGTCAAGTGTCTCTTTCCCCACCATTTAACATAAAATGCATTATTTTTTTTCTTTTAAAATTTCAAGACACATTTCAACAAGGCATTTCTTCAGTAAAATAAGCATCGAAAACTTAATCTCATTTATGGTTGAAATTATTTGCAGTAAAGGAAAGATTCTTTTAATGGTATGTTTTATAGAAAGATGGTCAGCAAGACAGAAAGGATCACTGTTCAGATTGACAGAGTGAGTTTCTGTAGGTATTGTAGTGAATGTACTTCTCAAATAGTTCAAAACTATCACTCTAAAGAACGCTGTCATTTCCCTGGAAAATGAAGAATTAATGCTTGAATATAGTCTTCTCAGTCTTTTTAGTGAGGGGCATCGACTCGGGACGCCCATGAGTGTGCATGCTCTTGTGAACCCTGAGAGTCTGGGGGGGTGTGCTTGTGGTAGTGACCCCCTGTCTGCCCCAGAGAAGGAGGGAACGTGGCTGTCGGTGCTGATGTGTGATCTGAGCCCTGTGGGTGGACTATACCAGGTCCAAGAGGAGTCCTGGGCCAGAGTGGCTGGAGGAGGTGGCTGATCTTAACACCCCTTAATGTATAGAGAGAAAAGTGTCAAGGAAAAAAAATGCCACTTTGTGTATCCATGTCAACATGCCAAACCCAAAGATGTATGTGGAGAAGGATTTGTGGCCTCTATGTATCCTGCTGTCACAGTCCCAAAGAGCTTCACTCTAGCTCAGGGGCCATGAGTTTGAGGTGCCACCTCGCTGGGTGCTGAAGGCTTCTCCCAGTCAACGCAGTCTGACGGCTGCATAAACCCTTTGTGTGTTGCCCAATGAACCCTTTAATTGAGCGCTAAGTGGTCTGATTACAAGGTAACCATGTTACCCTAAACCTACTGGTTGTACTTTTTCCCCCGCAGTGAAGGATGTTTTCTTGCCGAATTTTAAGTCTCATGAGCTGTGTGGTTTCTGAACGTTTTGTGTGTGACATTCAAAGCAAAGCTGCTCCCTTTTTTTCCCCTTTTGGTGCTATGCTCATGAATTATTTTTTCACCCTTTGTGTTTAGAGATGCCAAAACTTGGATCTGTTGGCCTCTAATTCCATCAGGTTTTGGTTTAAATTACCATTTCAAATGAGTCAGAGTAGGCCTTTGGGTTATGTGTTTGAGCAGCACTGGTTGCACACTCTTTGCATGTCACCAAGGCAGACGTGGACAGAATCCATAGCTGCTGCTCTACTACCACATGACACTTCCACTTTGACCTGTAGTGACCACATCTACTTACAGAAACCGTCACTTTTTGCACTGAATTCCAAAAAGAAGCCCTGTTCTTGCTGCAAAAACATGTTTTACCTCACACCCAGCTTCCCAATTTCTCTTCTCCAGGTCTGACACTGAAGAGGAACATCACCCCTATGGCCACTTGTCCATCTGACTGCAAGGGGAAAGTTATGGATACATGCTGTAAGTTCCAGCTAAATTTAGCTAAATGGGATATTTTTGTCTTTTTACACTAGAAAAGAACTTTAGAAGTGTGCAGGCAACTAAAAAATAACATGGTTCAAATCTGTTTGCAAAATCTCAACCACTGTCACTGGCATGGAAAAGCTTTATGTTTTTTATGTACTTTAGTGTGAAACATTAACTGTCACTATTGCAGTTTGCAATTACAGTGAAGCGAGGCAGAAAATAGAAGCTCAAGAATGTATTAGAGTAATGAAGTTTGAACTATTATTTGAAAGGTTGTTATTTTAATAAATATTTAGCTTTCCTAGCTGCGTGGGTTTCTAATTGATCTTTAACTATTATTCCTGGATATTTCTCATCAACTTCTAATTGCTGTTTTAAGGCAATGGGGGAACAGAGGCAATATTGCCCCCAGGGCAATAAGGGGAACAGAGAGGATAATGTGCAGTGGTTGTGGGAGACTGGGATACTACACTATTCAAACACATGTAATAAAGCATTTTTAACGGCTCTCTGCTAGAAAGGAAAAAATGAAGTTCATATCAGCTACTGTAATTTCTTTCTCAGAGCTCAATGGTCATATGCCAGTAAACCATCACTAACAATTTAGAGTTTATATCCAGGTTAGATGAATGTAGGTTGTTAAAAGCTTTTCATATTAGTTGCGTGAAAACACTTCATATTACTGAAATAAAGCTTTCTGATTGGTTATTGGGAAGTCTCTTCAGGATTCATGGAAACTCATGGTATGTTTAGAAAAAGTCTTTATGATCCATCTATATTATTTAATAGATAAGCCTCAGATGGTTTTAATAGTGATGCAGAGGTATTTAGTTAGCTTTGATATCGTGTTACTCTCCCAATTAGCACTAGAGAATTGATCTATTAGTATATTGTGTTCTACTGTTTTCCACACAACATGATTGATATCATTAATTTTAGTAATTTTCCTTAATAAATAATAGAATAGTCTTATCACACTTATGCCTCAAGCATTGCTATGCAATGATTTTTGTTAGACGATGACACTTATTACCACTTTGGTGACAGCTAGTTATTGAAATATGTTTGAGGATTTAAACCATAATTAATATTTTGCTAATATATTCTAGGCTTCATGTTTTGATAGACAGAGATATTAGCTTTGGAAATAAGAACTGATTGAAGTGCTTTGAGAAACAGGTGTTCATTCCCATTTTTATACCGATGCAACAGAAATTTCAAATGCATTCCTTGTGAAAAACCTATAAAATTGGGTATTGTTTTCTGAATCTAGGTTAGTCAATTGGCCTCCTCAGTCAGGAGCAAACAACTTGCATCAGTTTGCATTTTCATATTTGCTGAAAGATCAGATCTGCTATTTAACTTCTTTTTAAATGCTTATCCGTGTCTGAGAGGAAATGTGCATTTACAGGTGATCCTTTGTGACTTTGGTCAATATTTGTCAGTATTATAATTGCATGTAAATTACTACTGGCTGACTAGTACACCTCTGTGTTGGCTGTACAATTTGCACATACAAACATGAATGCATGTGAGTTTTGATAGAAGATTCCTATTCAAAATTAATGAAGGTCATCTGGAATGAGAGGAGCTACAACTTTGTAAGAAAAAATTCTTTATAGCTACATGGTCAAGGGTGTAAGATCTTCAAGATGTGATATACATTCACCTGCTAATAATAAACCATTATTTGTACCACTTTCAAAAAAAAAAAAATCGGTAACTCTGGAAGGCAAATTCTAGTGGGAACACCTGACTGTCCTTCCTAGCAATGCATTTTGTGTCTAACTTTGTCCTGGAGTTAGCTAGAGTGAAATATGTTGTAAACAGATTTTTTTTTTCCTTTTATTTTTGTGCTTGAATAGAAATGTAAAGCACTTTAACATGTCAGTGGGACTGCTAGGTGTCTACATATTACTGTGGTTTTCCTCTGGAAAATGTAATCCGTAAAATCTAGGTCTGTAGTATCTCTAGTCTCTTGGAGAAGCAGAAATTCTGCTTTATAAAATAGTATTTCATTTTCTTGATTTATATGCCTATTGTCTACTGTCCAGATCTTCACAGTGAAACCATGTTCTAAAGTTACTTGGGAAGACAAATCCCATCACTCTGAACATCGCCCCCCTTCTTCCTTCCTCCCCCAACTTCTATGGCTGCTCATGATGCTGCATGGAATATCCATTGGTCGGTTGGGGTTGGCTGTCTCAGCTGTGTCCCCTCCCAACCTTTGTACCCCCTGTCTCCTCACTGGTGGGGCAGTGCGAGGAGCAGAAAAGGCCTTGACTCTGGGCAAGTGCTGCTCAGCAATCACGAAGATATCCCTGTGTTACCAGCACTGTTTTCATCACAGATCCTAAACATAGGCCTATATAAACTACCGTAAAGAAAATTAACTCTCTGCCAGCTGAAACCGGCACAAACTGACACCTCTTTGCCTTAAAGGACTCAGGATAAAAGGTCTCATTAATGTTAGTAGGGGTAGTTATGATGTCTCAGCACTGACTTCCAACTTGGCTGGCATTACTCAGGATTTGGTAAGATTCAGCTTGAAGCTTTCATGTATCTCCTAAAATTCCCAAATGTTGATGCTCCTTAGCATGAATTTGGCACCAGGGGAGTGGTCAGTCCTGAACCTCATGCTGGATGTGAACATGTTTGCATGACTGGACTTGCTCGTCATGCTTTTAAGCACTGACAGTACAGATATCAACAAATAAAATAATCTGTTTAGCACACAAGAGTCATATACTTCTTTCCACAAAGGAATTCTTTTTTTCATCGTGCATTTCTACATTTACTAATAGGACTTCTTAAATCAATCTTGATTTTTGTACTGTCTCCCTGAGAGTGTGTTGTAGTGTTTTAATTCATGGAGACAATTTCAAATTCATAGCTATGGTTTCAGTGAAGGCGAGCTCAGACTGCTGTAAGGCTCTACTGATCTGCAGTCACATCCATTGACCCACTAGATTTTGGTTAAATCCAGTTTGCCTTGGAATTGCTTATTAAAGATGGTCAATATCTATACCTTAATTTAGTCCATCATTATAGTTGTGATGAGGGTGGTGGTTACAGAACAGGCTAATTATAAAAACATGCTGAATAACTGGCTAATTAAAGTCACTACACTTCTCGATGTTTTTCTTAATTGGTCCTGGGGGAAATGGGGAGGATATTGAATTACCATGCTGATTAGAAATACAGTAGCTGCTGCAGTTTGGATTTTATTTTGGAGATAAAGATAGTGCCAGCTGGGGAGTTATCAGAGGATGGGGGCAATGATCCCATCGTATGACCACTTTTAATAAGCAATTGTCAAGGCACATTAATTTCCTCCTCCCCCCCCCCCCCCCCCCCCCCCCCCCCATTCAGCGAGCTAATAATGGACTTCCTCCTAAGAAGGCATAATTATACATCTCTCATGAGTTATTTGGGTGGGCAGTGTAAGAGGTGCCTGGAAGAAGCTAGACTGAGGAGTGCATTAAAGAAGCAGGAAGTAGAAAAGGATATCTCCAGTTGATAACTTTAAATATTTTCCCAATAAAAACACAAAATCAAACCCTAGGTATTGAGGGAGTACAATTTTTTACTCATTTCCATCTGCTGTAACATTATCATGCATCAGGAGGCACGCCAAGCTGCAAAGAAACCTTGTCATTTTAGTAAAAATTGTGTTGTTGGAGATATTGTGCAGTTTTTTGTTAGAAGAGCACATCTTTGTATTTTGCATTGAATGCTGTTATTCTGTGAGACACCGATTGATCAAGAATATGGAAGTTGTCTTTATTTTGTAGCAGTGTGGAAAGCAAAGCTGTCTGGAATGGTAAGAGCTATTTGGCAGGAGGAAGAAAGGAATGAGTTTGATTTTCCTGGTCAGATCCACACGGGAGCTCTGTGTGTGTGTGTGCGCGTGTAATGAGAAGGCATCGAGGAGAGTGACTGAAAGTGCCAATTAAGAGTGGTAAAGAGCTATATGCATTCTCGTGAGTGGGAGAGGAATCATGAGATGCATCTGGTTTGGAACATTTAGAAAGTTGTAACCGAAAGGAAAATGAACTCAACACTAAAATCAGTGTGCTAATTAGATCTGAGGTTTATTCTGGGATTTCACATATTCTTTATTATATGCCACTTAAAATAGCATGCAATCAGGAGAGCTTAGCTCATTCTTGATACTGTGTAGAGGAATAATCATTCTGAGAATAGGCCTGTGTTGAAAGTGGTGCAAGTCAACTGACCTTTAGGCTGCTGAACTAGCTACAGTGTGTATGTAATAGTTCATCCAAAATCTTGTGGAAGGATTTATTACCACATATGTCATCTAATTTTATTGTTTCTGCAACTTAATATTCGACTGTACAACTTACCTGATTTCAGTGTAATGCATTTTTATAGCTTTTGCTATAGCCGAACTAGTGAATGTGGAAGCAGCTCACCAAGAAGAAACAGGGACACTCTGTAGACTCCCTCTGACCCCACGATCTCACAGGAATGATTTTAGGTGCTTCAGCTATGTGGACATCTCCCCACAATATGGACATAGCTAGTGCCTACTTAGACTCCTGGAAAGATGTCTTACCAAACAGGAAAAAAAAATTACGTCTTGAGATTTAGCTTTGTCAGCTGGGATAGGGGGTGGGAGAGCAATACAACAAGTACTGGGTCATGTGTCATGTAACGATTAAGAGCCGCAGTCCACATTTTGTGACTTCCCTCTTAACAGAAATCTTTGTAATATAGGAAAGAGCATTCTAAACATGTCCACTTTGCTTGCACATTTTAAATTTTTGTCAATAATTATTTCTTCTGCGAGCTCCCCCTGCACTCACGTGAAGTTTAACATTTCCACCATGGTTTAAGTGTATGCTTTAGACCTCCTGTGATCTCCTGGCTTCAACTTATGCTCCCAAGATTTATATGAAAAGAGAATTGCTGATTCCTATTCCTGCCACTTTGGATTTTATAGAAATCTGCCTTGTCTCAAAAATGGAATCTCCCACCATGAACTTTCTCTCAAAATGAAATCTTATCATGTTCTTCTGTGGTAGCTGCAGTCATGGCCAACACCCTGGAGAGGAAATGGGAAAATTCAGGACTAAGCAAGTCAAATGACTCCTCAGTAAACATACTTATCATTCTTCTGCAGACCAGGTAGAGAGGACTTAAAACATGCCTTCCTCATGAGTTAAATATATATTACGAAAGAGGTATTTCTTGTGGAATAGCCCACAAAGGGTTAATTTAGGTCTTGATGAAAGTAATTTTGAATTTGTATCAGTTAAATCATAGCTTTAAGGATTGATGTTAAGGAGTCCCAGCATTTCTGATCAGCAGCTAATGAAAAGGATGGTGTACTTGAGTTATTGGGTCAACAGCTGCTTTTTTCCCTTAGCAGGCAAACAATATTCAACCTTCTGTGTACAGAAAATGCAGTATTAATGAAAAGCCTCTAGAGTACATGGGACATTGATGAATTATTTTTTTTATGACTGTATTTCAGAAAACTAGATTGGAAATGCTTTGATTTAATTTTGAACTAATTGAAAAGCTTATTTTCTTAGATGAAAAAATACAAAACATAGCCTTAATTGAATGCATATTTGCTCAGAACTACACTTTCTAACATAAGCAACTAAGATTAGAATTCAATTTAATATAAGACCTTTAGGAATCCTGACAGTTTGCTCCAGGGAATAAAATATCAGTTGCCACTTTAAGAGATAAAATTTGCTACTATTATCATCACAACATTTATGCAGCTGTGACTAAAAGTGTCAGAATAACTCTTTGCTGAAATAAATGGCATGGTCAACAACCTTCCGATAGCTGATAAAAACTTCATGTCAAGTGATTTCAATGACCAAGCAGAAGGTAACATGGCAGCCTGCAATAAATATAGGACCCCCATGCAATAGGTCAAGCAAGCATCGATGGACTTTCTGCTCCTCCAAAAGTTCCTTCAGCATAATTTAATGAAGAAAAAGATAACTGCCTTCCAGATGTTCAACCAGCACAAAACATACTGCTTTAATGTCAAATATAGGCATTTGTCTGATGGTGGAGATAAAGGAGCTATCTATAAAGCAGTTTTTCATTACATCATCTTACATTACCATTCATTTTCAGACCCTACTGTTGTGATAATTGCCCTACAGTTTTTTACAGTGAATGGCCCGTAAGGAAGACAACAATGGATGGAGAAAGAAGGAAAGGTGTACTGGAAAAACACAACCTAGCCATGTGAATAGCAATGTTAGGAGGCAGAAAGCAAGCACGTTTCTTTGGGGTTCATCAGTGAAGTTGCGACACAAAAGGTGTAAATGAATCTGCATTAGTGATTAATGCTACTGCTACTGAAAACAATTATGAATTGACTTCAAATTGAGTAGATACTGTGGTAAAAGCAGAATTCTGAGAACACTACTCGTCTCTGAGTGATCTGACCCCGCTTCTGCAGGACAGCCGTCATTCCTGGGTTCTATTTATGAAACCCAGAGTTAGGATGGATTTAAAACATACACATAACCATGATGAGTGAGACAAATCCCCCTTAGGAATTAGGGACTTGAGTGAATTTATAATGTTGAATTATTTGTAGGCATTGAATTATTAGAAAGCAGGTTTGTTAATGAATCCCATCTCCAGTTTTGTGATGAAATAGAACAGTAAATTGCATAAGCTTCAGCAACAAGAACTTTGATTAAAGGTATAGAAGCTGTTGCAATAGCTGGCAGATGCTGCTCATGCCTGAGATGTCAAAGGACAAGATCCAGTAATCTGAGAAGATGCATCCCAGAAGCACAATTTGCATAGGCATCACGTCTCACTGGTTTAGTCAGCCTTTTTTAAGAAAAAGGTACCCATCAGCAGGACCCATTTCTCCAGCAGTAAGGCCAGACAAAAGAAAATAAATTGTTGCCTACCCTTCATCGCTTCAGGGTGAGAAAGACCCAAATGTTCTGTTTTCAGAAAGGGTGCAGCAATGTCAGCAGCAATGGTAAATTATTTCAAGATTAAGCCATAATTTTTCTTTTTAATGGCCTATGAAGAAGAGTTCCTTTTCTCTTTTTCCTCTACAATTTCACATGCTTTATTAAATGTTGCAAATTGGAGTTTGCCTTGTTGTTTTAAGATTGTTTGCAAATGTATTCCTTCTCTCTCAGACTCACTCAGGCAGGGGCAATTTTCTGCCTATATTACAATTCCCACACTCCCGTAGGGGAGCAAAGAACCGTTTGTCAAAAGCCTGCAAAAGGAGACAAATGATCTGTGCTCTACTCTAATAACCTGCCTGAAGAAGACAAATGTGTGAATTGCAAAAGTTTCACCTGCAAAATCCCCACTGATATACTAATTAAGAACTAGATCTCTTCAACCACTGCAAAAAAAAAAAAAAAAAGAAGAAAAAAAACCTGTCCACTGAGAAAGACTGGGGAAAAAATAAAATAGTGGCTGAGAAGTGCCTCAAAGTTGTCTCAGAGTTGTCTCAGAGTCCTTTGCTGAGGTAGGATTACAGAGAAGCACAGTGCATTTTAAACCAGATTCTTAAGGATTTATTGATATTTGGAGGATCTGTAAACTGCATATAGTTTTCCATATGTAGTCTCTCTCTGCCCTGTTTTCCTGTCTTACAGCTCTTATTTGGTAAACAAGACTCTCCACGTGATTTTTTTTCTTTTTCTTTTTTTTTTTTTTTTTTGCTGACCTCCCCTGTCTCGAAGTTTTCTTTCTGGGTAGGAAAGGGTTGTGTGTAAAAAAGTTATTCATATCTACTACATTTTAAACTGCTAAAATTATACCATAATAGCTGCCACCTTTTATCCTGTGTACCTCCCCCCAAACCACTGAAGTCACAGCAGTAACCTGTGATTTACATGGCTGATCATTAACAACCCAGTTCAAAATATGAAAAGATAACAGATGAAACTGGTAAACCATTTTTTCTACTTTACCACGTAGCTCACTCTATACTTTTAGAGAACAATTTTCACATTCGCATCAATTTTGTTTCTAAAAAAACTTACAAACTACTGTCTACCAGAAGTTTCCATTATATTTTGCCCAGCTGCTGAGTTTTATTCTATCTCCAATAATTCTGAAACACTTTGAAGTAGCACACCAATTTCCTTAATGCTTTTGAAAATGACTTCTTTACCAACAGTAAAGTCTTTGTGAAAATGCCACGTGTGACACGTGAATACCACAGTCTTGTTAAATGAGACTCAATAATCTTTATCTTGAGCAACACTACTTTCTGATTTTCAAAGACTTAACGTTGTTGAATTTTTATTTTTTTTTTTTTAATTACCTCATCCTGCCTTTTCCGTATCTGTAAAATGTGTGGGATATCAATGTATTCAAAGGTTTGTGGGGATAATAATCTCAAGATTATGAGTTGTTTAAATCCTACAGCAATACAGACCTTACCATGACATGGCATAATGGATCAAATAAGCAATTGTTTTGCCATAATAATTCCATTTATTTTAATAACTAAGCTGTTGCTTGAGTCTTCCTATAGAGAGAGAAGAAATGGACACAAAAAAAATTTGTCTACAAGTGCAATCAATTTATTATAAGGGAGCTCTCTGGAAATTTTGATATTGAGAGATTACCTGAGTGGAATAAATATCTAAGGAGCTTAATACAACCATACAAGACAGCACTCACTTTGACTCCAAGCAGGCAAAATGTTATTCATAGCGATACTAGTAAATTCTTATAGTACATTAGCTCCCAGAAGGTTTTTGCAGTATTGAGACTTCTCCGTGTCTGTACAAACACACCACCACTCACCCTGGATGCTTATGGTAACAGCTGAAAAACATCACCATTACACGAAGTGCTTTCCCCTTATGTGATACAACTATTCTTTTTTATTCCTATTATGAGTATGATAAAAGGCCTCAGTCAGGACGCATTAGCGTGGTAGAAAGGCATGATATTATAGCTCAGGCAGTTGCAGTTTTTCTCAGGCGAATAAGCAAAATCGTATTTTGTTGTAGCAGCATAGTTAGTTCTATGGCTGGGGGAGAAAAAAAGATGGTGCTGGAGTCTGCGAGCGAGTCATTACCACTCCTTATGCGCCATCTGTCTATTAGCAGTAACAGCAGAAAAGAAAAGGCTGAGCAAGTAAGAAAAAAGAAATACATTATTTGTGTTGGAACGGTTAATTCCCCATCTTCCCTGTCTTATAGAAAAGAGGCAGTTTGCTCTTTCCCACTGCACTGACAGTCTGCTTAACATTTAGGCCATTGTCTAATGAGCTTAAGTCTTGAGCTGGCATACCTGACCTCAGAGGGGCCCTTAGCCTCGGTTAAGAGAACAAGGGCAACAAGTGATGGCACAGAAGGGCATCAAAGGCATTGAACCAACATGTGCTGGTGGCAATAAATGCCTGACACCAGGATGGCACAATGGCTGTCTAAAACCAACAGACAACAAACAGGAACTCGTGAAGTGCTACAAAGGCATGTTTCTGTAAGTGATAAATTGCACGTTGAAGCAAACAAGCAGCAGAATGCTCCTCTAACTGTCAGAGTAACCAATGCTGTTGGACAGTTTCTGTCTGGGCTCATGGTATAAATAGATTTATTTTGGGTCTGTAATGGTGTGAGGTTTTCTTTCCTTCCAATCAAACCTGTGATGCTGTAGGACACAGCCACAGGTTCCCGGCAGAATGTGGACAGTACCTGGCCTCTTCTTGCTGTTTCAGATCCACTTGACAATTTGAATGCCTAAATGCAGAGGGAGCCTAAATGCAAGGAACATTTCCTTAATGATTGTATTCTAGATTGTTGTGCCTAGATTGTGTCTAGGTTGTTGTCTAGACACTTCACTACAAGAATGCCTTACCATGCAAACAGTCCAGTTTTAAACTAGAATAATTAGTCTGAATTAAATGTCTACCGTGTTGAAACTAAAATGCGGGAAAGATACTATTTTGAGGATATCGGGGGGAAAAAAGGAATACTCATCATTATAAGCCTACTTAACTAAATTTTCCACATGACGTCCCCATATAGCAGTCACAAAAGTAGATACCAGTTCTTTGTCTCTTCCCACTTGCTCCTGGCTTCACTGCTGCTTGGTTGTACCTGGGGACCTCAATAGGTACATGCGTAGGGATATATTCGCACAGAGAGCGTATCTGGCTGGGTAGTTATTTGCTGCAGCAAGAAAGAGCCTGCACGACAGACCTGCTTTAGGGCACTCTCGGAGGCTGCTGAAAGTTCATTGCTACCTGCCGTTGGTGGGACACTCCAGTCAGGATGCCTGCCCTTGGAGAAGCCGTGGAGCCTGTGTGTAATTACTCCTGGGAGCATGCTGGAAGCATCAGCCCATTTACTCACTGCACCAGTGCTTCCTATAAATATATTTATAACCCTGGCATGCCTGCCTTACCGTAATCTCAAGGGTTTGTCTGGTTCAGAGAAAGCCATAATGGGAACTGTAAACTTTTATGCTTGCCCTCTCTAGAAATTGTGTTGAAACTTTTATAGCTGAGATTTTTCACCTTTTGCTTGTTTCTCCGGAAATCTTATTCACAAAGCAGTTCTATAAAGAATTTTAAATAGTGTGAGATGTACCCAGCCAGGTTTATTGGCTTGTTGTCTAGACACTTCACTACAAGAGCTCCGTTGTCACAGTCTGAGTGCTGTGTTCACTATAATAACATTGATGACTATTTTTTGCTTATCCTGATTACTTTTGTTTTGAAGACAGTAGAATACTGCTTAAGCAAATCCTTTCTTTATGAAAGATGTCATACTTTCTTTATAAATGTGCCAAAGAAAGGAGAATGGGAGAGACAAAACAGAGGCACTTTAGAGGTGTTGATGTTATTAGTATTTTGTCAGGCTTGTGCCTGGTTTTAGTAACTGGAGCAATTATTATTGTCATGCAAAACTTCTCTGGCTGACTTCCCAAAACTACTGCTGAAAAGTTAAACTATTTCATGAACAGTGAAAAAGTGTATGTAAAATGTGCTTCCCACTACATAAGAAAAGCTAAGATGCACAGTTAATAGACAGCTTGCACAACCTCCTGTGACCTTACTGAGGAAGATACCTTGAGAAATGTCCGTAATTGTCCATTTGTCAAGAGTTACCAAGTGATATCTAACTATAGTCTTCCGCATACACAGTAGATGCACTTGTGTAATCATTTTTGGTAAGGGACACTGTTTAAGAACGCCACAAGGGCTATTTCACCTTTGCAGCAGTTCTCAAGGGAATGCATCATTAATATTTATAAAGTCTATGCAAATCCTCACTTGACAACCAAGACCATTTACACAGATATAATATCGTGGTCCTGCAATAGAAAAGGAAACTATTTCCTACATCCCTCATTAAATTCTGGAAGCTGGCTTCTCTTCTACTGCCTTTTGCTCCCTGAAGACCCCTGAGCAAACCGAAGTGGCTGGGAATTGTTCAGGCTCTCTTTGCAGTTACAGAGGGTATGTCATCCAAGTAGTGAGCCACATGGCCGTGTGACTCCGGTGACCATAACCAACTGTCATGCATAGCCCACTGGATGAAATTTGTTCACACACGCAGTTGATGAATATACCTGTCACTGTAATAAATAGTTGAGCCAAGACCTAGTGGGAAAGCAGGAGGAAATACATGGTCTTTATTCCAACCCCTAAACAGAATTATTGGCTCTTTAAATCCAGCAGTTTAGCCAAGCAGTAAGCCAAAGAGAAAAATAAAATGTACAGCCTTATTAAATTCTACTTAAAGCTACCTGATACCAAACTAAATGTGAAAATAGTGCCTATTGTGTTTTTTCCTTTAACGCGGATGGGAAACACTTCCTTATCTTGCATGCACCCATGCAAAGGCAGTCAGAACAGCCTCTCCAAGGTGGGATCACTCAGATTCTGAGATCTCAGGAAAGAAAAGGAGTGATGTGGGAAGGCAAAGCTTGTACCGTGTCTTGCCCCTTTCTGTCTTGGTTCAGTGGAGACAGAAATGTGAACCAGCATTATAAATGGGTCATAGCATCTATTAACCAAACCAGGAGAGATGAGTCTTTAGGGTTTTTTTTTTCTTTTTTTTCTGTTTTTTTTTTTTTTACTGCCCAACCTACCTCTTCTCTCTGGTAAATCACATAATCTGGCACAGAGATTTAGGGTCTCTGTGACATGCTCCATTTGGGCTTTCTCCCCTGCCAAGGCATATAACAAGAGAATGAAATGTTCCTTTTCTGGCCTGGTGAAATCATGCTCTCCAGCCTGTTATGAATTAGATTCACAGTCTGAGTATCTCCCTCTGTGATCAGCTTTCATTACTAATAACCAGCTCATTCTGCCTTGCAAGTCAGAAGCAACAGCTTCTGACTCGGTTCAGACATTTCAAACAGAGAAGCACACAAAGACTTCTAATTAGTGCCTCGATATTCTACCGTGCCCTAGCTAGAAATTAGTGTAAATGCAGGCTGCAGAGGCTGTTAAAAACCCAATCAAAGACACCGACTGATCTGGTCAGTGACCGGGTAGTTTTTTGCTGCCACATCACGGGTGTGGGTGCAATCTGTAGCTTTTCCCTGTTTTAGTGTTGCCTAAAATGTTGGCTAAAACTCAAGTTTCTCAAAATTGTTTTTCAGTCCAGGTGCTCTGTTTATCAGCTCCTAGGTTGTTTTTTCTTTTCTGTTGCTCCCTGACCTTACCTTTGGCTTCTGCACCAATGACATGCATATCCTTGTCCTGCTGTTCCCTGAGCCTTGTTCTGAGTTGCCCCTCATTTTGAGGCATATTTTTCCAGAGTTAACTTGTCATACTGTTTCTCAATCCTTACCTCTGCTACGGAAGTTTAAATACTCTTCCTCCTCTACTCCTGCACCCCCAAATTATTTTTAAAGCAGGAAAAGTTGGGGAAAGATAATATATTTCAAATGGAACAAGTAGTAGGTGCCTATATATATGTAAAGATGATACTCTTGTATTTGCTTTTATGCGTGGCTGGTCATTTCCGAGCGAAGGTTGCTCAAAAAGGACAATGAAAGCTTCCCTGTCTGCAGTATGCCATTCACTAGTTTGTGTATCTCCATCATAAGCACTTTCATGCGCAACTTCCCTAAATTAAATAGGTCGTATTGCGTAGTGATTTATAACCTGGAGAAACATTTGATTTCAAAGGGACAGCACAGGGTATAAATCAAAGAATGAATTTGACCCACCAATCTCCCTCAAAAGATAGACTTTCAGAGCTCCTGTTCCTTATTTCTGATACGTTCTTTTCAAGATGGAGAGATAAAACCGAGCACGTGGTTCAAGGTGAGCTCACACACTGATTTACAGAATGGCCTTACCGCTTTTTCAAAAGAACTCTCTATTCTCTCCTTAGCACATTGTAACGTCTTGTTGGTTTTTAATCATTACTGAACACCGGGCAAAGATTTTCACCGAGCTGTTCACAGTGATAGCCAGGACGTTTTTCCCTGAGTACTTACAGTTAATTTAGATCCCATCAATGTATCAATTGTTCCTTCCAGTGTGCCTTACCTTGCAGCTGTCACAATGAATTTCATTCCCTATTGTGCTGCTGAGATACCACTCTTTGTTAAGATCTTCTGTCCCTTGTAGATTAACCTACTCTCGACAGTTTTGAGAAAATAGTTTCATGGAAAATTTGCCAGTTCACAGCTCTCATCTTTCCAGACCAGGTACAAACGTTCAAAAAAACCCTGCAATCTCCAGTGCAGGATGGAGCACTGAAGCTGAAAATGGCACAAATATACATACCTCGTGGGTCAGTACAGTTTTACTTAATACTGGGTCCCTGAAACCCAGGCAAAAAGTGGCATACTTCTGATTAATTCCTCGGTACAGCGGTAACAGGTTAACATCTGGCTTCCTCATTAGGTTAGAAATAATAGCCTGTTGGCGTCACTCGGAGAGTCTGGGGAGGGCCAGAAAAAGCTGTGGAGAACTGCTTTCTGAACTGTGGCTCCGGGTAGGATGAAGGCAAAATGGTACTCAGCTGCAATGGCATTTTCTTGGACCAGAGATGAAACTCCTGGCAGAGGCGGACCTGACTGTCCAGTGCAGGATTTTGCTGAATTGCTTTGCTTTTTTATTATACATTATTAGCACTTTTGGTAGCATTCTGCTTGGAAAAAAACAGCCTATAGCAACAGTGTGTGCACAGCTTCCTTGCTCATTCATCTTTCCACTGCTCTATAGGCCTTTTCTGGGTTTAAGGTGACCTTGCGATTTATGAAGGAAAATAAAGGATTGGAGTTAAAGGTGTTATAAATGATTGACCTACCCGGATAGCAGCTGGTAACTTCTGGATGACAGACTTTAGTAAGTAGAGGTAACCTGTAACAGCAATGTTTTCAGCAGAATGGAAGGAGAAATAAGGGGATTGTCCTGCAGCCAGAGGAACGGCATGGCACAAACAGGAAAAAAGAGCAATTATTGCAGCACTAAGCTGATAAGACCAGTATTTTAGAATGATGTGGTAAGTTCAAGAGCAACTCGCTCTTTGCTCTGCTCAGCCAGGTGGAGTGGATGTAATGTAAGAGGCCAGGCACAATCACAGCAGTCTGTGTCGGCAGAGGAATCCTAATTTGGGGAAAGGAAGAAAAAGGAACAGAGATGTCAAAGAAGAGCTGATTAGATGAAACATTTCTTCTGCCTGGATATGAGGACACTTTGAAGACAAGCTTAGCCTGAAGAATGGTAAAAAAAACTTAGTTCTTTTCATGCAGTCATGCTGCAGAAGATAATGGAGTTGCTTCAGGTCAAAATTAGAACTGACTGAGACTTTAAACAAAGAGCCCTTAAAAATGCATTTTTTTTTTTTTTAAGGGGTAATAAAGCTGGCAGTGTAAAATATTTCCTGGGTCCAGTGGAGACACTGAACGGAAGTTTCTACTTGTTACATATATGGGGACCTGCAGTTCAAATCTTTGGTCTGAACTGGCCTCATGTATCCCACTTGACCTAATTGCTGAGCTATCAGATGATTCATGATGAGTTAGGGGTACTTCCACTTATTTTTCTTCAAAAGGTTTTGAAGGCAATTTTTTTCCTACTCAGGAACTTAAACCACACTTATGAAACCTCAAAATAACTTTGTGGGAGAGAAAACTGATTTGCTACTCAGCGTAGACACTTGGTTAGTCAAAGGATGTTCAGGCCTCAGGACCAGTGTGTAATTTCCTCTGTCATCACTCAATATTGTTTGGGGTTTTTTGGACTTCAAACAGTTTTGTTTTTTACTTTCTTTCATTTCACGTCATCTTCCACAGTACTTCTTATGCCTGTAACAATATTTTTGGGACGGAAACTGTCACTGCTCAAAAACTCTATCCTGCATGACAAACAGGCAAGACGACTGCCCAAACCGTGACAAAGACTTAAAGATATTCTGAAACTATAGTAATGGGGAAAGACTTAAGTTTCGTAACTGTTACGCTTCCCCATCTGGCATTTCTTTTTGAAGATCTATCCCTTACACCAGAAATACTCAAATGGGTGACCTTGTACTATGTCATGGTAGTTTTAGGCAGTTGTTTCTTCCTCTTAGAAATCTTTCCAACAGCAAATCTTTTTACAAAAACAAATACGATTTTCATTATATACTACATTGAGCATTTATCTGATAATTATTCAATCAGTTCACAAACTGAGGGAAACACTACTGTGCCTATTGCCTGTTGCAACTATTGCTATTATGCCTTTAATTTTTATTTTTTTTTAGTTATGAAGCGTTTTAATGGGTATTTTTAGCAGCCACTCACTGTACTTTTTTTCTTTAAATGTTTTGGTTTTCCTCTTAATTCAGAAATACAACCCTGTTGAATAGTATACTAGATAAAGCTGACATGTTTGAAAAACCAATACAGGCAAATAATATATATAATTATGTTTAGTCTGCAGAAACAAGACTACACAACTGCCATATGCTTCTTTGAAGCTCAAAACATTTTAATTACTGCATTTTTAACAGGCCAGTAAATGTTTAAAGAACTGTAACAAGTATACTGCAAACAGTAGAGTAGGAAAACACGCAGAAACAATGACTTGCAATTCCAAATATTTCTGTATCATCTTTCATTCACATTCCTTAAGATATTCAGGAACTATAGTTTTCTTGATAGCAATCTATGTCTCAGGTTCCTTTTTCCTTAGTGAATTCTCCATCAAACTGCCTTCCTGTAGAGGTTCGAAAGAGGATTTTGTTTACTGCCAGCATAACCTCTGTTGAGTATCTGAAAGTCGAACTGTTTTTCCTGCTTCATACATCACCTTCAAGAGTAAAAAATGTAGAGCTTGTGCAAAATGTTATAGTTACTAAAATTAACAGGAAAAAAATTGTTGTTCTTCGATTTTGTACTGCCAGAGGCAGGACAACATGCATTGTCAGTAAGACCATCAGGTGCTATACAGTTTATAATGTGAAAAATTCACAAGGAAAAGATAGAACATAGCTGCAAAAAGATCAATTTTAGATTTCAGTTCTTAAGCATATTCTATGTTATAAGGAAGGCTGCATATAAAAATATTTAAAATTGGTTTTGGTAAACATACACTGTGACTCAATAATAAAAAAGTTTGCTTTACAAGCAATATCATAATCAATCTCTGGTACACAAAGCTATTTCTATCAGCTACTGGATTGCATTTCTTGATAAAGATAAGACAAGGGGCTAGTGATTTGGTCCCACCAGGTGAAGAACCTTGCATTTCCTTCCCTGGGTCTAGGAAAGGGCACCTTGTACATTTGAATTTTCAAAATTCATAATCACTTGCATCCTTCTCCTAATAATTTATAATGATAGTTGTATACCACTAAGTGGAAATGCCAACACTTAATTTAATTAAAAAAAACAACTCGTGCCTGAAAACACTTAGACATTTCTATAGTTAGAAAAAAATGTTTTCAGGTATGTGTAGCTTTCAGTTGGATAAAGTCTTTCTTCTGCAGCAGGACTACTCCTGCACTTTACGTGAAGCAGGTACTTAATCCGATGTGGGACTGGTGTCAAGTATTATACAATCCAAGATACAGCCAAATGTTGTTCATAACTATATATTTAGAGAAAAATGTACATGCATAACAGCTCTCCCACTAACCACCTGTGTATTCCTTTCAGCTTCCTACTTCTCCACAGTTTTACTTTTTTTATTTTTCCAGTATTAACAGTTGCCAGTTTTAATGGTTGGTTGGCCTGGAAAACAATATTAGCCATCACAAGTGTATTTTGCATATCATTATTATTATTATTATTATTATTAAAGATAACTATTAATATGAAAACTTTACTTTTCTGAACTGATGTTTCCTTTCATTTATTTATTTGTTGAAATACAGTTGTACAAATCAAATCCTCAAACTGATCAGAATACATGTGTCTAGAAAATAGCCATCAGAACTTACACGGTAGCTTCTATTTTCAAGTATTTATCTGTCTGCCACTGTTCTGCCTATTTGTCTGCAGTCAGCTTGCCCGTGCTCCCCTCCCATGGCTTACTTCTGCCTTCACAGCCAGGGTACCTCAGCAAAGTGACCTCAGGATCAGGATCCCTTCCTCCAGACCTGCCCCTGACCTCCAGCACGGGACTTTCTAGGTCGACATCTGATGATTTGGTGAGATTCTAGTAAGGACTATTTGCAGTGAATATCCATTCGATAATGTTCATCCTTCTCACTATTAACTTAAATCAATTGTTGATGAAGCTGCTGAACTGGTAGCCTAGGTGAAGAGTGTTTCAAAAGTAGAAACACGAATCAAAAGTGGTCAATAATTTAAAAAAAAAAATATCTTCTGTGCATGTAGAGATTGGGAGCTACAAAGATATTTACTCTCCCATGCTATCTCCATTTGTCTTAAACTTTGGGTTGGAAAGGTCATGAGAACAGCTTAAGCTCTCCTTTTTGTTTCTTTGTCCCAGTGAAGGTTTTGGGAGTGGATTTCTTCTCAGAGGCAGCTGGAGCACAGATCCAGCTTTACGACAGGTATCGGTGCCGGGGAGGTGAATGCCGCCACAACCTGTTCCTAAACCAACTCATCTGCTTAATCAGATTGCAAGATACGCTTTCCTTTGGTGGGAAGGTATTTCATTATTTTCTGATGGCTGCGCATCCGAGGGGATGAAGGCTTTAAATAACGCGATTCCCTTTGCCTAATTGTTCATGATACGTGCCACTTGGCACAGCTGTTATTTCTTGGCCCCAGCTGCGGGGGAGACAGCTTTCTGGTGCAGCTGCGAGCGTATCGCGTTTCTGTGCAAGGGACCAAACGTTAAGGAAAAATATTTCGAGGCTCAAGGCCTTAAGCTGGCAGAAGCGATGTACATCATTCAGGTAAACTGCTTAATGCCTACGGGGAGGATGTTGGCTGCAATGTACTTACCTTGGTCCTTGCCAGCAATTTATAACAGTGACTGTGATAGCAAAGGAAGAAGTAGCAGACACTGTTGTACTCCAGCTGCTGGAAATGTTGAGCTTTTGTTTAAGCTTTATAGGACTAATTCTCCTATTGTTTACTTACCCATCAGCTTAGAATGTGATTCAAAATTATTGAGTTATGTCTGCCACATCATAACAGAAAGAGAAATGAACCTACTCTTTTAGATCCCGGTTGCTGGGTCATATTAGTAAGTATTTAACAGGGTTTTATTTGAGAAATACCTCTCGCAGTTTAGCCATCTTCTCCAGCAGAACTGTTCAAGAGTAGACCATTTGCTGAGAAATAGGTCAGACAAAACAAATGCAATTAGAGAAGGAGAAATACATGCTTCTGAACTCTTTCCTGTGCAATCCTTATTACAATTTTTTTTCTGGTTTTATTAATTTTTCAATCTCTTATTCAATTTTTACTTTAATTAAATAATGAATGGAAACACGTCCTATTTAGAATGACATTATACTTCAAAGCCAGAAGATGACAGGCAAATCTCTGGCTATTTCTTCATTGATACGACAAGAAGTAAATTCATGTATTTTTAGAAGTTTTTAAGGTAATTTTGTATTCTGTGCACCCATAGACATACCTGAATTAGTCTGCTCAATAAGACATATTCTGTGCTTCCCTAAACACCAGGATTTCACTGAGGTTAAGCAAAACTTCCACAAGTTTGGGGCTTTTTTTTTATGTTAGTCCAGGCTTTCTTCTCAGCCGCTGCAACAGTGTCTACTCTGCCAGTTCCATTCCTGCCAATTTCCCAGAAATGTGGATTACTGCATTGCCTCAGAGGGAACTTCTTGTGCTCAAAGAGACTGTCAGCAAAACCCCATCTTTAGTGACCAAGGCCTAATTCTTTTTCTCCTGCTTCTTCCAATATGCTAGTTTGAATGACAGCTTTTTCCAAAAAAATTGTCTAAAACTGTCTAAAATTGTGTCATATCCATATAGAAGTCTGACTTCCCTGCCCCAAAGCCTAAACCAACACTCATTCTCTATAGTATCCAACATTCTCATCAGAATCCTCATAATTTTTCTCATATTGGGCTTTTGTTTCTTTCTAAAGGCACCTTCTTGCTGTTCTCAGATGGGAAAAAAAAAGAAGCAGCAAACATCCCATAAAGACCTTCTAATGTTTCATCATTGTGAGGAAATAGGCACTGGAGGATGACTTTGCAAAGGCCCAAGTTGCAGACAGAATACATTTCCTGCTTTTGGAGTACAGAAGCTACATAGAATCAAGAGCCACTTCACTCTGTGATTACTGATGACACCCTACTAATGAAATTTCACACAGGTGAGACAAGATGTGTCTTTAGAGGACAGCTGTTGCACAGAACTTTGCTAACTGCACCATTGCAAGCCACAGAAAACAGCTTATTAAAAGGCATTATTTGATTTAATAGAAGACCTTATGATTTACCTCCTTCTTCCCTTCATGGAAGGTTATGTGCAATGGTTGGTCACATTTCTGGTATTACCTCATGGACATTGAAAGTCATAATATGTGCATTATATAAGGGAAAGTTAGGAACGGGGCTGCACCTGTCTAGCTCCCCAGTGCTTTTCAGCTGAGGACAGAAGTGCAAGGCATTTCTCTTGAAGGCACCCACAGGTTTTCCATGACCTGGGACAGTTAAACTATTGGGAAGAAGAATGGAGAAACAGACTGAGACATTAAGAAGTCAATTATTTCACAATATACTTGTCAGCGTTCTGACATATATTTGTCAGGGTTATAAAAAAAAAGTTGTGCAGATAAAAATTCTCATATCCAGTGCCAACTTTGAGCACTTCTTCCAGTTTTCTAATTACCATGTCTATCTTTGTGGAAAGTGAATGTAAGTAATAAACAGTTTCACATGTACAAACTAGATATTTGAAGTTTGAGAACTGGGCAGCAACACCTGCAGTCGCTTGGTCAGGATCAACAACCAGGTTGTTCTTCTAGACTGGAAGTTCCGGATTTGGTGTTTCTCCTATTCTTAAACATCTTCTCCAGTTTGTAGTTCCCTAAGGATTTTACCACCACCAGCCACCCCCCCACCCCCCAATATATTTAGCTCATTTATGCTAATTTATTCAATCACTTGTAATTCCTTCAGCTATGTGCAATTTTTCCTTAAAAAACTCAGACATTTGCTTTCTTTTATAATATCCAAGTGGTGGGCTTATTTATAATTATTGCCTCAGAGTTTAATTTGTTTATTATTACTTGCCAAGACACCATGGGCTGTATCAAATAACAAGAGTACGTTTGTTTTGTCGTTGTTATTTAAATTTATTTCAATAGACTTTTTACCACCAAACTGAAAAGGGAAAATCTTCAGGACATTCCCTTATTGTCATCCAGTTCCATCAGTGCCTTATGATACTAAATAAAGCAAGATACCATTTCACATTAACATATTAATACTAACAATTAAATTTGATTATAAGTAACTCTTCTGTTATAATAAATTTATTTTTAGACTGGGTTTTTTTCTGAAGGTGTACATCTTTATCTGGTGATTTGTCTACTTATATGTGGCAGGACAAACCAGCTTTCAGAATATATCAAAAATAGAAGCTACAGCAATTTGTGCAGGCTAAAATGGGCTTTTTGCATGCATTCCTGTGACAATTTCAAAAGAAAGCCAAAGCCAGCCTACGAAAGGCTAGGGCAGATTTTCAGTACTGGCATCTGGTGAATGCCGGATGCTAAAAAAAGAAACTGAAGTGGCGCAGGATTTATTTCTTTTAAGAGTAATCTATCTGTCCTTCTACCAGCGTTTTATATCCTGGATCTTGCCTTAAAGTCTCCTGCTGGAATACTGAAAGTTGTCCCATGAGAAACATTAATGTCTTCCCATTTCATTCTAAACAATGCCATTAGCATTTAGCTGCATTTGTCACTTTGAAGCAGCTGGCTTGCCCGAGACTGGACCTGCAAGGCCTCCGCTTCCTTGGTTCGCTGCTCCTTCATCTGAAAGATGTTTTGAGCTGTAGCTCTGAGATATTTTTTTTTTTCTGAAAATACTTCCCTGCGACACACGCAACACAGATCTGAATAATGGGCAACTTTAGGCTTCTGTTCTCACTAACGTTTTTGTCTGCCTGAGAACCTGATATTACTATTTTTTTTTCTGTCAGGGTTTCATTATCCTTTTTGTTGTTGTTTTTTTTCCCCACGATAATATTTTTCAGTATATCTGCTCACATCACATGGTTATAGAACATCTAGAAAATTACTTCACAAGTATCAGCCATTGGGCAAATCTAATACTTAAATTAGGAGTAAAAACTGTTTTCTTGATGCTGGCACTTCAAATGTGGTGATACCCAGGAGACAGAGGATTCAGGAGGCACTGATTTTAATAGGTCCCCAAATCAACAAGTTCCTTTGGCATGTATTTGCCTTTAAGAACCTCAGACCAATTAGATTATTCTTGGAGTTGAAGTTTGTCAATAGTGGAGAGAACTATGTCAATCTAATTGTCCAATACCTTCTACAGCATCCCAAAATGGGTCTATCTCAGTGATGATGTGCCTTGTTACTAGCCAGCAAATCTAGAACAGAAGTCTTGTTGGGCTATTGAGGATGAACAGGACGTATGAACTACGTATACAAATGGGAGGACACGCGTATCCAACATTTGCGAGGTTGGTTCTCTTAAAACAGTGTTTGTATTTTATTTTTTTTATTTTTTTATAAGATGGGAGGGGGAAAGCATAAGAATGTACAAAGTGCTGTTTTTACCTCCTGCAGAAAAGTTATATTGCTGAAGAAAATAAACATTTGGATACAGTTTAGCAGACCTTGTAAGGGTGTCATACTTCCATTGAAACATGATTTGTGGTATTGATTTTTTTTAACCTTGCAGAAGATCGCCTACAGAAATAGACATAATTTTTTTGAATAAACTACACCAATTATCTGGTTGCCCACAGCTGACGAGTTATTTATTTTTTCTCAGTGCAGCATGAGGGCCAATATAATATAAAACTGACTGGGACTATAATCAAAGGATATTTCTGCAAATCACTCAATGACAATCTGGGGCAATTTTCAATTACTCTCAGGACAGATTTTTCCAATTGACTAGACAGAAAGTGGCAAGAAAGATTTAAGAAATGCCTTGTAAGTGCTGATCTGAGAACTTAGTACCGAATATCATCAATCTGTAACCTTCTGAGACCAGAAGATTTACAAAACAGTCTACTGAATTTACATAAACATTCAGTTATATAATTATATAATATAGTGGTTCAGTATCTGGGGATTTTTAGTATTAAAGGGAATAGCTATAGACTCACACTTTGACTGTTTGCAATTATCAAATGCTTCATTAGATTAATGACTGACTGAACACTGACGCGCTTTCTTTTCTGAAGATACTCACTAAGGTGTTTCCCTGGATTACCAGTAGTAACTTGTATACTTACACAGGTTTGATTTGAAAAGAACTGAACTGATAGCTTTGGCATAGCAAAAACTAAAACATAACTAATGGCTTAATAAATATCTTCCAGAAATTGTAAATTGAAACCTTCCTAAAACTGGATATAGATGCGCTACAATTGGATACATATTTTTCAAGTTTTTTTAATGGTCTTCATATATTTTTAAGTTTGCAAGAACTGAATGGCAGCGTACATAAAATTAAGTTGCAGCATTAGAAATACTGTTATATTTGCATTACAGCAGTGCTAACAACGCTGCAGCAGAAACAAAGCCTCGTTACAGCTCCCAGTCTGCTCTCTTGGACTTTGCCACCCTAGTAGACACAACAGGGAAGAAAGGTGGAAAGAAAAATTACTCATTAGAGAGGTGAGATGTAGGGATGACACCGTCTGATAACGGACCACCAACTTTTGGGGATCTTGTTAGAAATCAAAGACATCCCAAACCAATGCTGGCTCCATCCTGCCTCCAGCTTGGCTGCAGCATATTGCGGCTGCCCTCCAGACCATTTGTCCCTCAACTCTTTTCCCTGATGGCTCACGTGAATGAGGCTGTGTGCACGACTGCCAAGCATGGGTGCTGCACCAGTACCTTAACCCTCACGGTATGGTGTATGGTATGGTTGTACACCACTGACTGCTGCGCCCCTCCTCACTAACACATCTTCTGTTAAAATATTTGCACTCAAGTCCCTGCCCAGAACACCCAGAATGGGAATCGTCAACCTAAATATCAGAAAAAAAAAATTCTTCCATAAAATTTTCTGTATTTCTGAAGATGATAAGCAGTGCAGGATTTAAGCAACACGGAGCTTGTAAGCTCTGAGAAGTTACACCAAATCCTTCCTCCAACCTCCAGGACAGTTGTTTAGAGGAAGGTCTGCCATGTACAGAATTAGCAATTCATTTCTTTTAGGTACGAGGACTTTGCTTTAAATATACATATACCGGCAAAGTTCAGCATCTGAGATCCTATAATGTCACAGCTCATCCCTATTAGCACGTTTGCTTGGGAGAGAGAAAGAAAATACAGTTTTAAAATTTAAACAGGAGTATATCTCAGCACTCAAGTAAATTATTCTTTTTTTTTAATTTCTTTTGGGAGCAGCCCTAGTACAGTCAGATTATTGCGAATATTTTCTTTAGAGACAGCATTTTAATAAGAAAGCTGTGGTTTGCTCCTATGGCCGAATCCAAAAATAATTAATAAGTATGTATTAAGATTCTGCACACATAGGCATTTAGCTCAGTGCAGTGAAGCAAACAAGTGAACAACTGACAGCACACTGATATGGAGACCGAATTTCCTGTAGCCACCTTCTTCCTACAGTGCCAGTTATCCTGGATGAGTCACACGCTTACCAAAACACCAAACACGAACATTTTGATGCATAATGTGCTATATCTACATTAATTTCTGTGCTGAAATGCTAATTAAACTGGTAATTGTCGTTCATATCTCTTGCTATTATATTTGTATTCAAAATTGCAATAGATGTAATCTGTATTTTTTTTTTTTAATTCAAGTAGTTGAAAATTAATTTGAAGCCGCACAACAGCAATCATACTCTAATTAGTGAGATAATCAATTAATAAGCTTGTAACTAAGGGTTCTCATGTTGTAGATGGAGATTATTTCAACTGGGATGAAGTGCAATCTTTGTATTAAAAAAATTAAATCACAAAAAAGCTAATCTGTCCTACAGCCAGGAGATAAAGCTACATCTGTTTGTTTAACAGGTATCATTGCGCTGTGACTGTGATTCACGTGGCTATAACCACAAGACTTCCATTAAAATAACAGCTTTCCCTGGCCAAAACAGCATGACATTCTTCAAGTGTTCACACTTACTCCCTTCAGTTAATACAGGCAAAGTGATTCCATGAAGCCATTAAAGCAAATATAATAAATGAGTTCAAGACAACTGGTTATTTGTACATGGAATTAATTGAAGGATGCAGAGAAGAATTAGGGGGGAGGCTGAGATTAATAAACCTTAAAGTGCAGGCTTCTTGTGCCAAATGGCCTTTTCCCCTGTAACTGTAAACA
The DNA here is from genome assembly GCA_008658365.1 of Alca torda. Classification (NCBI taxonomy): domain Eukaryota; kingdom Metazoa; phylum Chordata; class Aves; order Charadriiformes; family Alcidae; genus Alca; species Alca torda. Next base: position 6,275,157 of record CM018087.1, on the reverse strand, counting down.
AATTTGGGGTTTGAACAATTTTAGACCTCAGTGTCCTGCATTAGCAATGGCATCAGATTCCTCGCAGAGGTGCTTGCATTGCTTTCCAGCCCGAATATCCATGAGACAAACCTGAGAATTTGTGATCCACAGAATGAACTGGGGAACTTGATGGGCTACTTGCAGGAATACCTTTGGGGTCCTTTTGTCACGGTAGCTTTAGCATCAAATTGAGACTACCATGAGGTGTCCCAGTACCGACAGGCGTACTCAGATGGACTGTGTGTCTCTTCCTTACAATAAAGTCCTGCAGCACGTGCTGAACAACCATTAACATGGAATAAGATCTAGTCCCCAGACTGGTGCACAAGGGAATTACAATTCTCCGCTCTCATTAGACTGCAGTTGCTGCGTTACGATGAGATACATGGATCTGACAAAACCTACAGGACAAAGTTTCAAAACCTTCATTATAACCTTATACCGCAAGCAGATTATAAAAAGGTGTACCGTATGGAGAATTAACACAGCTAATCCTGTGCTTTAATAGCAACTGCATGCTTTAACATGATCTGATTAGAAACGTGTTGGGATGATTTTCCTGTGTTGGGTGTTTTGAGTGGTTGGGGTTTTTTTTTTGGCAATAGGTTGATTAGATCATTAATAATAAAATTCTCTCACATGAAAACACTATGTGGTAATAAACAAGAAAAAATTAAGCGACTTTTTGAATCATAATTCTGTACTACCATTAACAGTGTTAGTCTGGATTTGCCCTTTTGAAGGGCAAATTCCATTAAGATTTCATTGCAGTGTTGAATAAATAAAGCAAAAATAATATGCAAATTCAAACCATATTAGTGCTGATTCATCCAGCTCAATCTCACTGTATCCTGTATTTATTTTATTTAATATTATTAATATGAGGATGTTTGACTGAACATCAACTGAAAAGGTAATGAGACTTAACATTTGGAATGTCACAACTAATTAAAAAATAATCCTATAATTTATTGACTTTCTGTAACATAGTTTTCTTCTTCGGGCTCCAAGAAAAGATCATCGAAGGCCATCGGAAATTTTTCCACAATTTCTTAAGCACTGGCTCAGATTCTGCTGCTGTGATTGGGGAATCAAATAATCCATTACATATAAGACTAGTAAACGCTTATACCCCCGTATCTCTAGCAACTAACAGAAAAATTCCAGTTTCATCACAATAAATCTTCCAGTAATATTTATTCTCCAGCAAGAACACCATCACTTATGGTTATAAATAGTAATAAAGTGTATGATGAGAGTTTATGCAAAATGCCTTAGTGGAATCCTGGCTGTCGATGGCATTGTTCAGAAAAAAGCTAAGAAACAATCAGGGTGTTTTATAGAAGACAGTAGTTGAAACAGCAGGAGCCACCACAAAATATACGGCTGCCTGACAATGCACGAATCTTATGTGAGCCTTCTCCGTGAAGAGTGACAGACAGATGCAAGAACTGGCCCCCGATCGCTGAAGGAATATGGATTTGTGCATCTGAAAGGAAGAGCAGGCACCCTGCTGGGAGTACGAGAGATAGTAAATGAGCTCCAGGAGCATCACTGGAGCAGAAAAATAAATAAAAGCCAAAGTAAAGGAAACTTTCTTCTTTTTTTTTTCTTTTCTTTTCTTTCTTTCTTTCTTTTTTTTTTTTTTTTTTAAAGCACTCATGAAAAAGAGACTTGGCAAAAGAAATTTCCTGAAACAGGATTGTGAACGTTCTTTGTAACACAAATTGTTTCTCGATTTTGGAGGTCAAGCCAAGGCAAAATTCAGTAGCGAGGACTACGCTTTGGGTGAATTCCACAGTACAAAGAGGTCCAGAGTCACCCCCAGCCCTGAAGAGTTTGCAGCCTAAACAGACAAGAGAGCGAGCAAATGGATCGAAGAGGCAGAAGGCACAGGAGGATGAAATTCCTTGCTCGGTGACAGTATTAAGTGTAAAAACTAGCTCTTGTGTGCTCTCTTTCAGCATTTTCTCTGCCTGGCCACAAAGCTTTCTCTTTCAAATGAATATTTTTTTTTCCAAGAAAATGAAGTCAGAAGACACGTGAAATATTTTAGGGAATATGAGTGGACATTCCTGACAAGTTCCGGATGTAATTAATTTCATTGTAGCTTTATCTTTATGAAGGGCTTTACTGCTGTTAATGGAAAATACTTAGTTTGTCCAAAGGATACACTTTTTCCAACTAAATAGATTGTCTAATCCCTAGTAGTATAATAAAATAACAGCAATTAAACCCAGAATATATTCACGGTGTAACACTATTGCCAATGCCATATCCTCTGTTAATCCCCTTGGGAGGAAACTATCACTTATTGTTGAATCTGTCAAACAGAATGCTCAAAGTTTAGAAGGAGTTTTCATCATTTATGTTTCCCCTGAACTGTATCAGATAGAGCTTTTAATCAAAACTGGCATTTTAGCCTACTAGAAGTGACAGCTGGGATGCCAACAGAATAATACCTGGCAGTGTATTTGTGATATAGGCTACAGTATATCATAGCTGATTCTACATTATGGTTGCTGATTTACATATTTTTAAAGAAATCTGAATATGATTCCCAAAACACTTTTACCTCAGTCATTCTCCAAAATTTTGCTACAGCCATTCTACTGGGAATCGCTTCCGTTCTGAGCCTGCAAATATTTTCACACTTGCTTAGTGCTTCCTGAGCAGTTCCACAGTAATATGCAAAATCACGTGTGTACGAGCGATCAACGTGAGCGTATCTTTCGTGATTATCGAAATATTAATTTAAAAAAAATATATATTTGGGAAACTCCTGAGATAACTGAATTGTTTTATAACCAGAAAATTGTAATATTTATATTCATAATTCCTGCATTATTCTGGGAAGCTTGGAATGACCAATTGACATACAGTCTATAAAGCCTTTGTTACAAACCTTAGCAAATAACTAACAGCATATTGTTGTTGCAAATGCAGTTATTTGAAAAGTTCTTTCAACGTAAATTAAATTGGTAAGTCTCTGTATTCTTCCAGATCCATGACTTACTCTATTTTTAACTTTATGCCCCCTGCAATTTCAGGGAGAGCTGGTAGAGTGAAATCAGGAAACCTGTGTCTCAGAAGCATCTCCTTGCCATGCCCACAGACCTACATGCACGTGCATACACATATACATATGCCGTATCGTGAAAAATCTCAGCTAGCACTACTCGCCAGCTGTTTTCTAGAAACATTTTAGTTCTACCAGAAAAGACAAAATACAGCCAATCTTTTTAGGGTCTGCCAGACAGCATACCTTTGTTCATATGCTCTACTATCCCTATTCCTGTTGTCCCCAGAATACCTTGTAATTTACAACAAATTACCGTCATCTGGAGATTCGGCAAATCACTTACCTCCAGATCTTCATTTGCACAGTCACGCCTGCATCACTAGCATGGAAGGGGAATCAAAGTCCCTTCAGCAATGCAAGTTTGGTTATATTTGTGTTTTACAAAATACTTCCTCCCTAAAAAATAAAAATATTTTCCTAAAGAAATATTCTGAAGAAAAATGGGCAGTATATTTTAAAAATGAGAAAGCCTACACAGCTCATAGAAGCAGCTCTAAAAAAACGGTTAAGATATTAACTAAGGCCCAGTTCTTTAGGAGATGTAGCATATGTTGCTGCATGGCTGCTTACACTTGAAATAGTACAATATTTTAAGATCTTGCAGAACTCTTTGCTCCAGTGCTTAAAACATTTTAATCATGATTTTTCATCTACTCTCTAATTTTTTAACACACAAAAATATTTCATGTAGCATTTAAAGTTTATGTTCACCTTTTCTCATTTCCAATATCTAGTGTTTCAGTAGAATCGTAGAATAGTTTGGGTTGGAAGAGACCTTTAAAGGTCCAACCGCCCCTGCAATGAACAGGGACATCGTCAAACACCTCAGGTTGCTCAGGGTCTCATCCAATCTGACCTTGAACGTGCCCAGGGATGGGGAATCTACCAGCACTCTGGGCAACCTGTTCCAGTGCTTCGTCACCCTCATCCTAAAAAAGTCTTCCTTATGTCTAGTCTGAAACACTTATTTAGCATATGTGAACTTTAGTAGATCATCTGAAGCACCAGAAAAATAGAGGTCAAAATGTGTAAGTTTTAATTCAGAAAAAATTCACCAAAGTGACTGGAAAGAAAGGAACTATGATACTTTCTTCTCAAACACTTTTGTCCTTCCTTTTGTTTATTCAAAGCAATCCGGCATCAAGTATTCTCAACACCAACTGACATTTCATATTTTTAACTTAATTCAGCTTTACTGCTTTCCCATCCGTTCTTCTCTGACAGGGAAAATATACAACTTGCCGTTATAAATACTTTATGATGACCCTATCTCCCATACTCTTCATTCTAATCATAGCTATGCCACTTACCGTTCGTGTCAGTTTAGATATATAGAAGAGCCGTAAAAGCAAAACCTCTCCCTGCTCTCTTTGAATTATTTTTCAGAGGGCCATAAAAACAAAACTGAAATGAATTCATGTGGAATTTCAAAGCACTAACAATTGCTTTTTCCCTCCCCATAGGGGAGAGGGAGGTAAGTGCAATGATGTCTTCGAATTTCTGATTGAAAAATAAGCAGCTTCCATGTCCACTTTGTAAAATTATTTAACACTGCAATTTCACTAGCCCAAAGAGGTACACGTCTTAGTTTTCTGTTCCTGTAGGCTCTTCGAACAAACAGAACAGGTAGGAGAGGGCAATGTTTTTCTCCGTACTGCTTTGGAGGGCAGCCGGGGAAACAGTCGCTGAAGATGTGCAACTGCGAGGGCACTTTGTCGTACCTGCAGCAGACCAGAGCGAAGTCTCTTCACTCGCCCTCTAAATAGAGCTCAAAAATCCTACTGCAGCTTGAGCAGGGGCAGCTGGACCAGATGCCCTCCAGAGGTCACTTCCAACCTCAGCCATTCTGTAAAAAGGGCAAAAGGGAAGGAACAGGAGGGACCAAAGTGGTTTGAGGAGGAGCAACCACTAGAAAATAGAGAGAAGCAGGACATCTTTGCTTGTAAGCAGGACCCTGGCCTTACCAAGGCTGCACCTACTCACTGTAGTCAGCCTGTATTCTTACTAAACTCGATTTCTAACTATTTTATCTGAGTGTCTTCTGTTATCTGCGTGCAGGTGGTATGCTAGTGACCTTCGTGCCAGACTAGCTGTGGGGCAGGCAAAGTGGTCTGGACCACAGGTATGAAGGGACTTAAAGCACAGGAGATACCAGTGAAAGAACCTTTTGCCTGAGCACAAGTCCTTATTTTTGCTGCATATGGTTTCTGTGGGTCCTTATAAAGGTACTGTCCTCCTGCTTCCATTAATCCATTTGTGTCCAGACTTGTCCATACCATGCCTGTATATACGTATCGGGAGTTTGCGTTTAGCCTGGACAGACCTGGAAGCAGCTGCCTCTTGCCTCTATGGGGCAGGAAGGGACGAAACCTCCAAAGCCCTTCAGCCCACTGGGTTTTCCCACCCGTAACAATCATCCTTACAACTTCTGCTCCTCCTTGAGGTAAATGATATATTTGCATGTCTGTTGTAACCTCAAGAACAGACCACCGTTGCTCTGCGCAGTCCTGTATGTGCAGTCACTCCAGCCTTCTCAGCGTCAGATTAATCTGGGCAGATAAAATAAAAACACATTATTCTTTTGCAGACCATTTGTAACCAAGTGTCCTCAGCTTGGTTACAGTATCTGTTTCAGTCTTTAACGTGGAATTTTTCTGCTGCAAAATTTCCGTTATTTGCTGTTGAGCTTTAATATAGGGAAAATAAAAACAAAGCAAACTTACCTTCATCAATTAAAAAAAAAAACCTTTTAGGAAAGGGTTAAAGAAAAAACATGTCACTGAGGTAGTGTTTTGTTTATTGTCACTTATTAACACTTATCTTTAAGGGACGATATTAGCAGCCAAATACATGGCAGAGACTCTGCTTCCCTGAAGAAATAAGAAACCTCTGATCTCACAGTCCAAGTACTGGGACTTATTTCTTGCCGAATTACTAGATTGTCATCCCAGCACTTCTAAAAAAAGCTCATTGCTGTGTATCTATTTCTAGTTATTCAGAATAATAGTACAGTGTTCAACCTTTTTTTTTTTTTTTTTGGACCAAGTACCTTCAAAATCAGCATGTTCATAATATGAGCAAGGAATCTGGCTCTGGGTGATGCTTTTTTTAAAATATCAATTGGGGAAAAAATATTTCCTCTTAATGTTCTAGTAAACATTTACATGCTTTTAGCATATAATTCAACTTTCTCAGTCATTTACCAGTAAAGCTAAAATACATTTCCTTGAGCTATTTTAGGGTAATAGATCTGATTTATACCCTGACTTCTCCAACCATATGGCTCCCGTCCACGCTTCCCTGTGGCGTTTCTTACTGTACCTCTTGCCGAAGTGAAAACTGTGGCTCTCTCACGCGGTAACCTCTGTCAAACCTTCCTCCCCGCAGGAGGGATGCAAAGCCAAGGACACAGAGCCCCGCTCCGCTACCTAACCTTGGCTCAGGCCTCAGAGAAAAGTGCTGAGCTGTGCGTGAGAGCTATGAAAAGCCTGCAGGAGGAGGAGAGAGGTGAAACTGCAGAGACAGGTCAGGCAACCGAGATGGGGAGCGCGAGCAGCTCAAGGATTCAAGAAGAAAATAGAATCGACAACGTGAAAAGATATTAAATGCTTATGGGGAAAAAATAGGGAGCCTTGTAGGGGCTAGGAGCTGTTAGATTCTCAGCTCAAGCCCTCGGGGCTGTCCACATCAATGGAGCGAGTGGAGGATGGCAGCTCAGCAACACCCAGGAGCTGCAGAGTTGCAGTCTGTCCCCTCCTGACCCGTGTCTGCCTGGCCAGCAGAGTCTCCCAGTCTGTCCTGAGCAGGGAGCGTGCTCAGCCCCATAGCTCCCTAAATCCCAGGTATCTTGTGTGTGTGTCAGGGAATAAACCTGTTTTGTTCTGAAGTCGCGCGTATCCTGCTTGCAAAGTTTCTCTGTACCGGGCTAATGGTACCTGAATAAGCTAAGCCCAAAGAGGGGTGTTAAAAAATGGCAGACTTATTTATATATATCAGCTGAAATTAGCAAAGAATTCTTAGGGATTCAAGGGAATTCTTGGGAAGAGCTTGAACACAAAAGCTGTTTGGGTTGGAGGCTGGGTAACATTGAATTATTTCTGTCACCTGAAATATATTTATACCTTGGCTCAAAAACATGTAGGCTGAATGTGTCTTAATTGAGATTTTCCTTTATCAACTTGTTTCAGCTGCAGCTCCAGTGAAAATAAGATTTTTTTCCCCTCCAAACTAAAACATGTTGACAACACAATAGAAAGTCTATCATAACGGAGAAACCACTAGGTGCTTATTCTCAGTCCTTAACAGAAAAAGGTTCTTTAAGCAGTCCTACAAACTGTGTTGCTTTTTACCAAATAGCTCCTCGACAGAAGTACCGTTCTGGGCTGGGACACATTCTGCAATGCGAGCAGAGGCAGAATAAAGACACAGTTTGCAGCTGGTTTTTGCACCTCGTGTCCTAAATTAATTCTCCAGATCTGGCCCATACCATTCATGAGGGTCTCGAATTCTACGCTTGTATTTGCAGGTGAAGACAGACTTGTGATTGCTCTGCAGAAAGGACTTGCCAGCTGTGAAGGCAAACGCAGAAGTAGTCATCCCAGACCTCCTGTGTCTAAGCATACCTAAAACTTAGTGACTGTCTGGTGTCTGGAGACATTTCAGGGATACTGGGACATTTCCGGGGGCACTGGAACTGGTCTGTAGGTCTGTCACAAAACTCTTAGGACTAGAGGTCGGCCACATAACGGACAGTTACGTGAGGGATGGCCAAGCTTCACAGAAAACTGTAAGAGAGCATTAAGGGGATTTTGGCAAGTGCAGTCTTGCAAGGCCAACAGCACCTACAGGACTACATCAGTAACACCAGGTAAGGCCATGATTATCTTGGAAACGATACCAGAACTGCCAAATTTCTGTACGGACCTAGAAAAACAGAGAGAAAAGGGAAAAAAGTAATTAGAGGATGGGATAAGGAATGTACAAGGGTACAATCTATTCCATTTCCACCAGCTTATCCCAAAAGCTTCCCTTAACATGCTCTCCATCCTTTCTGGAAGACCAGGAGAAGTGGAAAACATTTTGACTGCTTCTGGATAGTGAAAAGTGGGGCAGGAGAGAGAAATGTCTTCGTGCTTCCTAGCCTTTCTCTGTGACAGACTGGGAGGTTCAGGAAAAGGAGCATATGTGAGAATGGGTTAACTGGAGTAATGAATACACTAGATGGAACAGAAAAACCCAACCCTTCTAACATCCCTGTCAACTAGCTGAAAAACACGCACTTTGCTGAAGGTGCTCGCAGAAGCCAGTGCGTTGCATATGCAGCTTTCAGGAACATTACTGCTGGGAAATCTCAGCTTTTCCTGTGGTATCTGCCTGTTCGTGCTGCTGCTTGACAAACTGCTGATCTGCAAGCGGCAGAGTTACAGGGCAGGCAATATGCCAACCCCAATGTTTTCGTGGCTTTTTTGAAAGGTTTGCAGTTTGGCAGGTATAGAAAATGTGGTACAGCGGAATGGTTAATTTTAAGAGAAGTGAACGGAAACTATAAAAATAGTAGTATTTTATGGTGCTCTCCTGCTTTCCTGAGAAGAGGCATCTCAATTATAAAATGGGAGGTGAGGAGATTGGATTGAATGCCTTTGAAAGGAAAAAGCATTGAGAAAAATCCTTCTGAATTTGAGGGCTGTAAAACACATGCTTTTACCTAATCTAACCTAAATGTCATATTCCTTGCCCACCAATACGTTCCACCATCATGCTGAGAGGGCTCCCCATGTTTTCTGTCAGTGTCTTGTGCATTCACTGTGCTTGATACCATAATCAAGCAGAAGAAATCTTTAGCTACGTATGGATTCTAAAAAACACCCCATTTTCTCAGAGAAAATGATATATCTGATCCAAGACAAGAGCTTTTATTTCACCAGGAGGAAAGGTCATCAGATGCAATTTGTTTCCTCCTTCACCTTTCCCCTCCCAGAGCTCTGCTCTCTCCTGTAACATCTTTCCCTAGTTTCCACCCGCGAAAGATTACTGATGGCTTGGCTGTGCTGACTGAGAACTCGGCACTGCACATCACACCTCGCCGCCAATCTGCCACTTCCTTGAACGTCTGGAAGGGAGTGGATGAAAGGAAATGGTAGATATAATTTGTCTGGACTTTCAAAAAGACTTCAGCAAAGTCCTTCACAGAAGGCTATTATGGGAATAATAATTATGAGGTGAAAGGTAAAGGTCTGCCATGTATTAGAAACTAGCTAAAAGAGGTAAAAAACTAAAAGCAGAAATAAACAGTCAATTTTCAGGCTGGCAACACGTTAACATTGAGGTTCAGTAAGTCTTGGAGAGACTTCAAGGACAACAGTTGCTGAACATGTAATTTACCAACAAACTCAAATAAGCAGGAGAGATTCTAATGTAGGTGGCATTTGGTGAGTAGCCTTTTCCATACAGACTTGGACTTACAGGTCAAGACCTCAATTTCCCTCCTCTCTGCTCCAAGGTTTGTTGGCAACAGACATATCATTTCAAGCTCCCAAGTGATCTATTGTGATTTGAGCTTTTGGGAATACTTGAGGAAAGAGCAAAGACGTAGCGAGTTTCCAGCCTCTTGAGCAGCAAACTTTAAATGAAGTCCAGAGGAACTCTCAGCTTTCATTACACAGAATTCATTCAGCAGTACTCACGGTATATGACCCTTAAGTAAGCAAGCCCTCTAAAGCTAATATAATAGGACTTCTGAAAGAAGGAGAAATGAGAAAAAGTACCTGGGAAAAATGATGTCTCTCAGCAACACATTGTAGAGAACGATCAGGGACCAGACTTGCACGTGCATATTCTTAATCCTAAATCACAAACACCAATATCTCTCCCCAAAAAAGCTCTCATTCTTTGCAATATGATGATAGAAGATTTAATTTATGATCGTGGAGTTTAGTCCAATGGAACTACATTCGAGATAGATAGGTGCAAATTAAAACATAATGAATGAATATTATTATTTTTCTGGAATGCATTCAGTGACAAGACCATGCATAAGAGTCTCATTGCAGAACAGTGTGTGCAGCTGCTGGAAATCCTGAAAAAATGAGTAATCCTATTTTAGCTGCATATTCTTCAGCATGAAAAGAGGGTGCTCTCTTCTGCATTCTTTTGGAGCAGTTTCAGGGTAAAGCGTTATCTATAAATACATTTGTAGATACTCTTGGAAAGAGCAGACAGAGAATAAATGAGCTGCCAAGATGGTATCATGACACTTCTCTAGAGAAATATTTTAGCCCTAAAACTGATTCCCTTAAAAAAGTCAAAGCACACTCCATCTCGTGGAAAACTCTGGTTGTCATAGCCTACGGAGAGAGTAACAGAGCACCTGAGCAAGATAAGGTCAAATATCTGGGTACTGCCTGTGAGGCATGCAAGCATGAGAGAAAAATGTGTTGAATTTCAAGGTTAACATGTTGCATATTTTCTTATTATGGAAAGAAAGAAAAAACATACTAGAATTGCAGATAGCATGGCTATCTCTCTATCTGTATGGTTTTAGCAAAACAAGGGTCAGTTTTAGAAACCAATTTTTCTCTTACTGAGATGAAGGAGAGCTTTTGTACTTCATTTTAGTGTAAAGTGGTAATGTAATTCATTTTGGTGCAAATGTCAGGATCAACAGGATCAGAGAAACAGCAAGTCAAAACTTGTCTGGAAATCAATATGTGCAAATCTTACACTGAACAAATTGAACACAAAAAAAAGTGAAACAGTTCTCTGGAAAATCATTAGATATCAATCTGGCATTTTTAAAGGGGGAAATATTACCCAGTTGTAACTGTAAGGCAAGTGGACACCTGCCTACTCCTAAACATTTTGAAAATTCAAACCCCAACATTGTTAAACATTGTGAAAAGTCTTCTATGTTATTGAAGATGAAACTGGAAAACTGAGATGCTTAGGGTCAAAACTTCACCTAATAAGTAGCATTATGCTGGCATAAAGCAGCTCAGGATTTGGACACAGGCCAAGGTAGGGCTCTGCCAGCATCAAACAAAATTGGTCTTTTTCTCTTGAAGTACTTACATGTTTAGATTCCCTCTGTTCCCTCTTCCCATGGATTGAGAATTTCTGAAATTTTAAGAAAAAGAAAGCTTAACAATTTGTAAAACGTAGGGAGTGCAAAACACTTTCCACCACGTCTCTGGCAGATCCTCCCATCACGTGTCTGTGTCCCTCATGTAAGATGAGGAGAAGGCGAGTCTTTGTTGGCCTACAGTCAATTGTACTGTTTCCTGAAGCACAAGTGCCATCCCTTTGTTAAGATGCTGTTCAGATATTCTCCCAAAACTGCCAGTCTAAGTGAAGCCTTTTAGAGCAAAACCGAGTCATTGTTGTATTTGCTTCTGGACCATTATACTGCACATCAATATCTTACCTTTCTGGGTCAATGTAAGCTTATGGTCACTGAGGGCTTTCAGTTACATCAACACACTTTTTATGTCAGCGGTGCTCCAATGTCTCCAGATTTATTTGTTACTTTGCTTCCCATATACTGTATCTCGGACCTATGAATGTGAATAGCCCACAGCTGTATGGGCAGCGATCAGGAAGGGCCGTCTGGACTGAATTCCAAATGCAGTGTTTCTATATTGCCCCCACTGGTGAAATGCCGTTAAATCTAAATAGGTGGTCCAGGCTGGGATCACTTTCATGAATTCCCGTCAGCGTCGCAGTTTGTACATCCATGCCATGGGCACAAATGGGACAAAACCAGTTATTCTGATCTAATCTTTTTGGAAACAGAAGGGCTTTTCTCACTTTATAGTCGTGCAATGAGCAATCTGAAGACACAATTCAATTTAGTCAAGCTAAACTAATAAATGCCAATATCATTATCAGCAGCAATCATTTTTTGCTTTCAAAAAATGAAGGACGTCACCAGTGATGTGCTACAACTTGCTTTGTGTATGCTTGTCAGTGACTTCAGATGAATCTCTAAGTACGTAATGGAAGAAAGGGTTTCATCTGATGAGCAGAAGTTATCAGTGCAGGTGAAACTTACACATTTTAACATGCCTTTTCACACACGTGCAAGTGAATATTCAGCGTCAGTTCATCTAACACCAATCACAACTCATTTTAGATTCTATGGAACTGGTAATTTTTGCCTTTGTTATGAAGGAAGAGCAATCACATTAGAGAGATTTCTCATCCTAGTAATGAGTTTAATGTGACATTTAGGAAAGTGGTTTTGTGTCTCACGTAGCAAGGCTGTTTGTACATTTTTTTATGGAAGCTGCACAAAGGTATACACCACAAGTAGCTAGGTCTTTACTTTTTTCTATAAGCTGCGAGTTAAATGTTAAATTACAGTAATCGTGACCTGTTTTAGTATTGTCTATTATGTACTAGGCTTTGTTTCAGAGATGGCTTTCCCTTAACTGAATGGGAATTCTGAAGCTGTGACACTACACTATTCTAGAAGGCCAGAATATTTAAGGATTGCTGAGTTTCACAGTCAAAATTTCAGCCATTTACTGGAAAGCAAATCAAAAATCCCTTTAGAAATATCCAGCTTTGTTCTTGGAAACTGGGTACTTACAGACTTCAGTTCTTTACTGTCTCGACTCCTCTATTTTAATCATACAGAGCACGCTGCAGTGGTCCTCTACCTGTGGAAGACGCGTCTCTCAGTATCACTTTTCACCTGTGCATCTCATAACATTGTGGAAAAAAGGACTGTGTCACTATTTTCACTTTACATTTGGGGAGACTACAGCACGGGAGAAGAAGATGATTTGCCCACCTCATGAGATGGTTTCCCACTGTGGCCTGCCCACGTGTGCTTCAGTCCAGCCGCGACTGGGGAAAGGAAGCAGTTTCCACACTGTATTAGTTGGGGCTATGAACACAGGAAAAGCCGCATGAGACACACACAGGAATGTTTACTGAGTTACTGAGACATTGCAAAGAGCTAACGGATTGGAAGTAGGAGTGTCCAGAGCAGTAATCCCCAAATCCTTGTATTCCCTTTCTCCTAGAGACCATACAGATTTCTGTGTTGCATCAAAGAGCACTTTGGTCCCAGGGGGACTACAGCCTTCACTTAATAAGGTTCAATCTCATAAAAAGTGCTGGAAACTCGATGTGAGAAGAAGACAGGACCTACCTCCACCAAAAAAACCCAACAAAACCCAACAACACACCGCAAACTGCACACGCTGTGTGCTGAACTTCTGAAACCAAAGAACTGCCTTCTGTGCACCCATTCTCTAACTTCATGTAGCAGGGGTTATGTGATAGCTTTAAGATGCTATTCTGTTTTTATTACCACTGAGTTTGCCCATAAGTAATTCCAGTTCATATATTAAAAAATAAAGCAAACAAACAAAAAAAAAACCCTAAACCAGCAACCAATGTCTATAGAGAGTGCACGGACTCATATTTCTCTACCCAATAAGCCTTCAAGTTCATCTGTCTTACTTTGCTTCATCACAGAGATGGTCCTTAGACTGTGGTACTTTGTATTTCCTGACAACTTGAGTAGATTTTCAAGGGAGAAAGATGCTTCTAAACAGTTGATGCTCTAACATAGCCCCAGACAAGCATGGCTAGTGGTACTAATAATCTTCTCCTTTCATTATTCCCCTTCTGATTTTTAGTGGGAAAGTCTTGCCTTCATCACAGCAATCTTAGCTGCAGAACATCTTTAGACTGCCTGTAATTCTGGGTTAAAAATTAACTGAAAATAGAAATTTTCTCCTAGTAATTCTTTTTGTTCATAAGAAGAGTTAGTTTCATTTTGTTAGGCAAAAATTGAGTTCTTCATCTCTCATCTGAGATATTAGATTTTCCTATTCTCCAAATTACGGTACTTATTCCTATAGGATTTTCCTCAAGATAGAGAACTCATTATTTTTATTTTTTTATCTTAAAAAGTAATTCTGAAAGCAGAGATTAATTAAAAAACCCATATTGTTTCATTGATTTCCTCAGACTCTTTGGAAGCTGTACAAATTTTAGAAACTAAATACTCTTCTTTCCTCTGGATTTAATAGACAGTGGTTTGGGGTTTTTTTTTTTTGAATTTTGTTTTTTAAATAAATATAGCACAACCCTTCTTTCTCCTTAACACATATTAAAACATGGCAGTACTCATATGAGTGCAGGATTCTCTAGTCCTGCTGGAATTTCAGCCCCTCTGGTGTAACATATCATTCCATGTTAGAAAAAAAGTACTGATTCACACAAACCAGAACTAATTCAATGGGTTTACATCTGTATCTGATGTGAAAATGATAGTGAAAATAACAGTGAATGATATGATCTCCTTCATACCATGTACAAGATCCAACCTGGGTGAACAGGAACAAAAAATGATTCCACCATTCTGGGATGCCTTGGGGAAGTATATGGTTTTAAAGGTAATCTCTGAGCACAGTAACAGAATAAAGCCTTTGAAGAGTTGGATAGTGGAAAGGAATAGACCTCTACATTGAACACAAAGAATCACAAGCTGTAACAGGAAGCACTTGAAGATGACAGAAAATATCACAAATACCATCCTGAGATTTAACTGCAAAATCTAAACCCTTGTCTTAGTGCTGTGGAGAGAGCAACTCCGGATGTCCATAGGTTTGTAAGCCGTACAACAAGTAGCTGCTCTTTTCTTTCTTCATTGTAACACCCCACAAGGCACACCCCACTATGATATCTTTTGCAGTGTGTAAATAAATGCTTCAACCTTTTTTTTTTTTTTTGGTTGTTTCCATCATATTTCTTTCCTCCTGCCACATCACCGTCAGTATTTATTCAATAGAAATTATAACTGCACCCTTAGAAAAAGAAGATGCATTTCTTGATCTCTCAAGTCAGAGGAGAATAAAACCCATCCTTCTTGAAGAAGTAGCCTGAGATAATCCTTTCACTTAGGCACTGACTGCCGTGAAGAAATTCTCTTGTCTGACATGAGTGGGAGGAATCCCATAAAAAGAGGATAGGAATGGGATTACAGTAATATTTGGCAACAGCCAATAGATTCTCCTAGTGAAACCAGGACATAAAACGTAAAAACACCAAGAGAGAGATGTTTTGCTGTAAGGTAGCATGTACAGAAAGAAGGAGCTATACGGTCTTAAAGAAAAAAGTTATTCATATAGCTGGACAGAGAGGCACCTTAAGTATGAGATTACAGGAAAATCCTATGGGCTTTCAAGTACAGCTCTCAGCTGGAGTTGAACAATCTGTCGGTTGGTCCAAGGAAGGAAGATATTTCAAGAACAGCTGAAGGAAAGTAGAAATTCAGAATTTATTTAGGTGTCAGCATGGTTACTCCACTGCCTTGGTCTGTCTGAAATGCTGCACGAGACGTGCGCAAGGAAGGAGACCTTCTGGCCTGTGACAGGACCAGAACATCATGTCCTATCGCACCTGCACCGTTCTCTGGAGTCTGTCAAGATGTTTTGTACTTTTGCCTTGTCTTTCTATTAAATCGTCTTTAGCTCAATTGTATATTTACTTTTATTTTTCTCTTATGAAAGTGATAAAAATAATTACCATGGGGCAGATTTGCCCTTATTTACAAGGAAGCAAACTCATGTAAGCCTTCTTGTGCTCTGTTGTTTCACTATTGTCTTGAAGTAGTAAGATATCTTCTTTTATATATGTAATATGTATGTATATATGTTTTAAAAACTTGAAAAAAAAATATATATTTATGTTTTCAACAGTGACACAGAGTGGTTTCTTCTTAAGCTACCTGAAGTTATGAAAAAGACTCACATTAAGGCAGCGGGCTCATTATTGGAATAGAGCTCTATCATTACCAAGTCACACTCCAGGTGTTCATTCCCACTCCAATTCTGTGACAAATTAGTAATTCTAATGAGTGCTCGTATGGCAACTGGTATGACAGCAGAGCCCTTACTCCTGTGGCTACGGCAATAGCATATCATGGGGTGAGCAATTGCCTTGGTTTCCCATAAGTAATAATAAGAATAGACCGCTACATTTCTAGTAGAGGTTTATTGAGCAAGGAGGGCATTAGAAGATACTTCTACTTAGACTGGGATAGCTAAAAATGTGGTTTTCATTTAGTTACAAATTTTCCCCCAAGAAACCTGAAATGGGCTTGCCCGAATTATAGGCTAGTCCCTTGCTGTTCTTGACCTTAAAATAGACACAAAGAGAATGAATGTCCCCTTTATCTCTAGCGTAACAAAACACCAACATTTGTGTCTATAGAACATTAACCATATATTTTTTCATTGTTATTATCTAACGTATTTTGAAGGTTTTCACTATTGGTGTGAACTGGAAACCATATTAAAAGGTCTGTCTGCTCCAGCCAGACTAGGGGTCCATTTAAGGGCCTAACATTGAACTATTGAGTCCAATCTGGCTCCTATGGCAACTATCAAGACTAAGCCATGAGTACCTAATGTGTTATTTAATGTAAAGGTGAAAACTCAGAAAGGAAAGTAAAAGAAACAAGTGTCATCAGAAATTTGAGCACTAATAGGGATACGTGGTGACCTGTTAGTGAGACAAAACTGCAAGAAAAAAAAAAGAAAAAAAAAAAAGACGTGACTGTTTATACCCTGAATTAATCAGTTCTGACTTCTAATATCCTGCCTGCTCAATAAACTTTAACTAGGAACGTAGCACTACACTCTCCTTATTACATATGGGAAATCAATGTGATTGCTAACCCCACTAAATGTTATTAGCACAAACACAAGAGCAAGGGATCTGCCATTTTAACAGTTGCCGTATGAGCACTCCTCAGAAATTAGTGCTTATCTGTCAGAGATTTCAGGCGCTGAAAATGAGCACCAGGGGTTGGATAGGATAAGGACTGAATTTTATCCTATTAATGTGTTTGCATGAACTTTAGAGCTAACATCGGGGTTTTTTTCTTTTCTTTTTTTTTCTTTTTTTTTTTTTCCCTCTCCTCTCTTTAGATTTTGTTAAGCTGGCAACTCCAGTTTCAGCTTCGAAATTTTGCTGACCACTGTGGGATTTTTGACATCTGGGAAGATAATCCACCCCAAAACCCCTTTCTGTTCTACTGGATCTAAATGTTTCTACCTCTCAGGTACTAAATAACCAGCCTTTTTAAAGGGTGCATAAGGTTGTCAGAATAAGAAAACTGATGGATACTAGAAGCTAACTTCTTTGGTTTTCTTTAACACTCAGATAAACAAGTATAACAAAGGGCACAGAGTCCAAGCTCATTTTATAATTTTAGCACACAAAGATGTGATGGCATCCTTCAAGCAGAGGGACACGGTGGTTTCCTTCAACACTTCTGCAATAAATACCCAGGATATCCAGGAGCAGCAGGAGTTATTTTAGAAACTATCTATGTCTTCTGCCTACATACCCTCTTCAAACACGAGTAATAGATGGCTTGGTCTTACCGGATTTTTAAGATAATGTATCTATCTTGCTTGTACTTCACCTTTGAAATTCTTTCTTGCCTTTAAAACCTTCATCTGAAATAATTTGAACTGTTGATTTTTAGCACTCATCACAAAGCCGTCTTTCCCCCCAGATTCTCTGGGAGTGCAGAGGCATAGTCAGGATGAAACAGATCCTGGAGGAAGCTTAGTGCACAAACTGTTGTTACGCTGCTTTGGAACGAGCGGATTTGTGAGGAGTCAGAGGGTGAAGTTCCCAATCAGAAGGGCTGAGAATGACGGACAGGTCTTGTTTCACCTTCAGAAACTGAAAAAAGTGAAACTACAAAAATGCTGCTGGGAATATCGATAAACAATATGAATAAATTGCTTAGAAAACATGTTCCTTAAAAGAAATCATGATACATATATTTTAAATAGGATTCAGAAACCTCTTTCTTTACCCTGAAGGGATTTTTTTTGTGTTTTGGTTTGGTGTTTGTTTTGTTTGTTGATTTATTTTTTTTTAATTAGATAACATTCTACCTAGGACAAATCGTGAAAATGTTTTTCTTATAAAGGGGGAGTTCCAGAATAATGGTGCTCTAGAACACCATCTCTTATCAGCAAATATCTCATGTTCATTCACCTTGCTTACAGTCTACCAGGTATATAATTCTATTTAGTTTCTTGTCCCCCTTGGCACTTATTTTATTTATATGGTGTGGTTCATTTTTTTCCTTGAATGAGAAACTTTACAATTATCCTGCATTATGCTATCGTGTCAAGCTGTTAGAATTATTAATATTTAATAAATTAACAGATCAATCTGACTTTTTCTTATCCAATTTATAAATTATTCACAAGTTCATCTTTTTTTTTTCCTCTGCTTTCTATATAATAATAATTGAAAAAAATGTATTGCCCATCAGATGTACTTTATGGTTACTTTGAAAAAAATATTTAAGAAAGGAAGCTGGAGTGCATCCAATATGCACATAAATAATTGTTTCATATAGTGTTTTGAAGCACTTTGCTTTCCTAAAAATTCTAAAAACAAACACATTTTTTTAAAAACTTCAACTGAATTTTCAAAATAAAAGAGAAAAAAGATAAGAGAGAGAACAACAAGGGTAAAAATCAATGAAATCTAACGGTAAAACCCTGCAGCCAAAGCCGAGGCCTCTTGCACCCATGAAGGAGAAAGAGATTAAGGAAGATATAATTAATATTTATTTGCCTTGTATCCAGACATAAACATACTAACCTGGCATAACCAGCGACTTTCATAAGTATTTTGTGACTTTGTAAGAATTAAAATAGCATGACCAGTGTGGCAAGCATTTTCTGTAACAGCTACATGTATGCCTCTCTCTCTCTCTCTCTATATATATATATAAAGTAACATGCAACAACAAAGGGAAAATAAGAGATTTGTGGTATAGTTGCACAAACGGGATACAGGAAAATGAGAACAAGCACACTGTAAGATCAGAATAAGAAATTGAGAGCAGCAGGTACAACGTCTGGTGGAACCAGGATAATTCAACAGAACAAGGGAAAAAGAGGTAAACCCTGACAAAGCCAGAGGAAATCCGCAGGTAAATCCAATTTGGTGAACTATGCTGAGACAGGTGTGATCATCCCCTTTCTTTGGGGATGGGGTGAAAGACCAGGCTCAGAGCATCCTTTTCTGAGAAGAGGAGGGATTATGGAAGCGTCTCTTCTGGAAGAGAATTTATATTCTGAAAAACTCTGTGCCTGAGCATCCTTCAGGACAGGATACCGACTCTTTTCTTTTTCCCAGGCTATGAGGTATTAAAGGTAAAAGGAAAAGGCAACTTTTTCATCCCAATTAGGGCTCCAAGTCAGGAGAGTTCTTTATCTTCCATTTAATATTAAGGACTTGTTATACAGGCTTGAAATTACATGTTTAGAATTTGTTCTGTCCTTCACTTTCTTGCTGTAAATTGGGATTTTTATATATATATATATATATATACACACACACACACACCCCAGTTCTCTTCTGTCTATGACTGAACGTTACATCTGAATATAAATCCTTCAGAATGGCTTCTGTTGTTTTGGCAGATCAAACTATTTCTTCCTGAGATTCAGCTTTTGGCCTCCTTAGTTACACATTTCTGGTCCAATATCACTGAAAGTGACCCATAATTGAGTACGTCAGCCCGAATTAAAGAAATGCAGATCAGGGCATCATATCTAAATTAATTTCCTGACTTCACATTCAGTCTTTTCTGCACTACCAATTATGAAAATGAAAGATAGGGCACTTGGAAAATGAAAGAGGACTTTGACAAGGTTGCAAGTCTGCTAAATTAAGGAGACCTTGCCGGTTGCCAGTGTTTGAGGGCACTTGCACACATGGAGTCAAGACCGGAATGAATTCTGAAGCTGTAAGAAATGTGTTTTAAATAGATATAAATTTAGGCTTTAACCTTGCAATATTCTACCTCCTGGTGACATCAGCAGGCAGAACAGAGCACCTTTGCCAGGAAATGGGAAAGTACAAGGCCATCTAATACGTACGTTGGTGTTATTCACTGTAACATCTATATCCATATATGTGTATTGTTCTGCCAACACCGGTAATAGGGTGTTTTTTCCAGGGATATTCGACATGTTGCCTTGATAGCAATATTGATGACTGCCAATTCCCTAATAAAGATATAATAGTTCCATACACCACTTAATGCAAAGTGTACTTTGCAGATCAGGTACTTCTGTTGGTAGAAACCGTGGAGGTATTCAGAAGCTGCTTGGACATGGTCCCAGGCAACCAGGTGGCCTTGTTTGAGCAGGGGGGGGGGGGGGTCAAACCAGACGACCTCCAGAGGTCCCTTCCAATCCCAACCATTCTGTGCTCTTGTAATGGGATTACATAAATGCTATTACATTTCCTAATAAGTCTCCCAAATCTGTTGGAAATGATGGAGAGACTGTAGCACTTATCAGGAATTTAGGACACTGTGTACAAGTAACCACTTAAAACTAACTGCATATGTCATTAGAACCCTGAATTACTGTGGTGTGTTTTCTGCTGATTGTGAGAATTTTTTATTTAATTTAAATGTAAATTGCTAAGTGTCCTGGTTTGACGTTTCTACACAATTTTTACAGATATGCCTGATTTCAACTGTACCCTTTTTGTTAATTGTCTTCTCTGCAGCCTTCATGTGTTATTTCTTATGGAGAAAAAAGGATTTTTCATTTACCTTTTTTTATTTTTTAATATATATTTTTGTTTGCAACTCTTTTATGAGCAGTTTGTTCATCTCATACCAAGGTGCAGGCACAACTTAGACCTTGTGAATTTGTAGGGTTTTTTTCCCACTGGGGTGTTTGTGTGACTGATGGCTCTGTGGAACGCTGTAGGTTTGAGCAATTATTTTGCTTCATGTAACAAATCATGTTGCAATCATGTTGCAGCTAGAAACTTCAGAGAGCAACATGAGTCTCTTTTTTACAGAGAATTTAAATTACGAGTCATTTTTAAATCATTTGATAAAACGCTAGGCAGAAAGGGGGACTGTAAGTGTTTGATACTGCTTCAGTGATCATTCGTATTGTTACAAATACAAATGATTTGATATTTTACCTTGGTACTGTGCTCTGCTAAGAAGTGTGCTGCCTTTTCAGAAAACCTAAAAAATATACATAGCTTGTGTAGATCAATATAAACCTGGGATTGGTCTCTAACATAACCTCCAAAAAGCAAAAAAATGTACGTTTGTTGCATAGGCAAATTTTGAAGAAGAGGTGCTCCTAACACGTAAGTATCAAATAAAAAAATACCCGAGTAACTCTGAATGTTTTCAAGTTTACTTTCACCACCACTTGCAATGCGTTATATATACTTAATATCAATATATAGTGAGCCTATGAACTTTTCCCATATCAAATATTTACTAATACTGTTACAGTGATTTTTGTTTTTTAATTTAAGACACATTATATTTTATAGGTTGCTGAAGTCTCTGCCTGCAGCGCAGCAAAGCACAATGTGTAAACACATCCTCTCCAACTGACACAGTTATGTTATATTCAATTCCTTTAGTACTGTCCATAGCCTGGTTGGTGCTTATGGATGAAGTGAAAGTGTTTTGCTTTCTGAAGGTCTGAATTTTAAGGATGCTCTTTAGAGCCTCATCAGCCTAGGAAGTCCTGTCTGCTTTCTGTGATGTGGTAAACGGTGTCCAGGACACATTTTTCCCTGGGCAAGTTTGGTTTCTTAAAGTTGTTTTTATTTTTTTTGTGTTTGTTTACTCACAAAACTGGTATCATCACTTTGGCTGAAAAAAAATCGCAGATGTAGATAAAAGAATGTCTAAACTTAGCTCTTTTTAAGTGGCAAAAAGTACCTGCAGGATGGATTTTTTTTTTTCCCCACCAAAAGGAAACCTATTTTATCTTTAAGCACGTTTTATTCTTTGGTTTTGACTGAATATTATCCTTCCAGTTCAGATTCTACCAGTATTTTCCCCACTTCTTGGTCTTGTTGCAGACCTTCAGGATACTGATTCAAAATATTTGCTCTGTCCTGGTTCTGGACATTCTCAACTCCCTCTGTCATGTACTAAATAAACTAGAATAGTATTATCCTTTTTCCTTCTCTTGCCATGAAATTAATAAATAATGTATTATTCACTTAAAAATTAAAAAAATCCATGAAACATGAGTTTTTACGTTTGAAGAGCTGAGTTGAAATGACTCTCATAAAAGAAGCCAGCTCTGAAGTAGCTTTAAGTCATTGTTGCAATTTCATTTATCAGATGCTTTAACTTAATGATCATTTGCCCCATCTTTCATTCTTCCCTGACTCAAATACATATGTGCACACTCATGTGCTATTGCTAACAGAAAAAAAAGCATTATTTTATGGAACCTTTATTAATCTCCATCCCATATTGTTATAAAAAATAAAAGTAATTAGTCTGTACATGTGGTCTACCCACAGGAACAACAGCTTTTATGTTTGTTGTATAACCCTTCATAATATGTTCCTGGCAACGGTAAGGGCTAAACAAGATGCGTTGACAACACTTATTTTGTAGGACTTTGCCTGTCTCCTGTTTTGATGACTATGTGACAAACTACCACTTTGATGAAGCCATGGAGAAAGAAAATGATAAGATGTATCAGGAAGAGAATTTTTGTTAATTACTGGGCTGTTTAAACCTTGAATAGAGCACTGTATACAGTTATGATACTATGCTTTCAGGAAGGATTAATTACAGGTGGAATAGATGCAGAGGAGAGGTCACAGGAATATTAGGAAAAGGAGTGATTCCCTTGCAGATGACAGCTTGGGGCTTTTTTCTTTTCATCTAAGCAAACTAAAGTCTGAGAGGAGATGCAATTGCTTCCATATATGTAATAATTAGAAGCTGATCACTGAAGAAGAAGAGTGACCCCCTGTGAAATAATAGTGGCAAAAGGGCAAGAAGTTTACATTAGCCATGAGTATTTATTAATTTATGTTAACGCCCCAATCGTTTCTAGTAATGGGGGCAGTTAGAAAACTATGTGAGGAATTAAGAAAAGTGGGGGAACAAAGGGGCATGTTTCAACAACAAACTTAGCTAGTCTATGAAGGGATTGAGTGATACTGCTAGGTTGTATTTAATGGATCATACAGCCCTCCAGTGCTTTATGAAGTACTGGTGCATTTACTATTGATACCTGAATGCCTCATGTGAAAGCTGGCTTGCCTACAGATGCCTTTACAGGATATAGATTTATTTTTTTCCTAATAAGAGTACTTGATTTTATGTATGGAATATCCTCAAGGAGAGCATCAATAGCTAGTCATTTTCTAGCTTTGCCATCTTTCTTTGTATATTGGTTTACAAGCACAGGCTTTGACTTTTGATTACTCTGTAATACACCTGTAACCACATAAAGAATTTCCTAGCATGGAGAGTTAGTTTGTAGCACATGGAAGTGAAATCTTTAAATTGGTTTTGACATGCAGCCTAATTCATAAATCAATATGCCTCTCCTGTAGACACATGATCAAAGGGGTTAGCCCACCGTTTTTGTAAACACTGAATTACTCTATAGACGTTTAACAAAATAATGAAGTAATTATATAAGATGATAATTTCATTTAAAAAAGAATTTTCTTCTGAATCAGCTTTCTTGTACTAAACACTCTTTGTATCACATTGTGAAAATTCTTTAACTGAGACATGCCTCATTCCGAGCAGAAAAAAGAAACCATTGCAATTTCTGTAAGAAATTCTGTTATTTCATTGCTACTTCATTTGCCAGTATTACTATGCACATTTAGACACCCCTCTTGAAAATTTCAGTGCCACAGATCTGTAGTGTCACAAGGAATATTAGCTTTTTTTATGGCATAAGGTTTACAGATAAATAAGCAATAAACTCATAACTCATAATCAAGTATCACTTCATCAGCCTGTCTAGATTTCTTCTTTGCCAGGACTAAATGACATTATGATAACAAGGCATCATTTTTTCCAGTCTCTGTGATGACATAAGTATCAAGGGACAATCCAGTATAGTATACTGATTTCACAAAGAAATGTGTTAAAAGTCTGTAATAAAAGTAAAATCCTTTCTGGTGTTCACTGAATGATTCACTAGCTGTGCCAAATCTCTTCAGCTGCTATTGTGCTCAGTGTTTTCAGGATTCAGGCCCATGAATCCCACTGATTTCAGTCTACATTGCATCAGCCTCAATATTAACAGAAATACCCTAACCTTATTCTAAACAAAGACGAGACATCTGCACAGGTGAAGCTACAGGTTATAGCTTCATTTTCAGCTTTGACACCTAAAAGCACATGTTTTTAGTAACTTACTCTTTTGGTGTTCCTCTTATCACAGAAAGATTTTATTAAGAGAAAAAAACCCAAATCATAAAAATCTAAATAAACATCTCCTTTTGGTATGACCACAAAGGAAACAGAAAGAATACTTATGTATTAGTAGATTCTTGGCTAGCTGTTTTCCATACACAGAATACCTCCACATGATTCACAACATATTCTAGTTTCCTACTGGTACCACTGAATTTATGTATTTCAAACTTGTTTAAGTTGTTTTTCTAAGCAGAAGATACGTAAAAGGGTTTATTTCAGTGTTTTTCTCAGGTCAATTTTTAGGTGGAAATAGGGATTTTATGCAGAGATCTTGCCAACATGATCGCACATTCCTACTACAGAGCATAACTTTATAAGAAACATAAATAAAGCAATGAAATTGAAAACGCAGACTGTATAAAGTAGATAATAAGTAGAGAAATATCACTAACCTGTATGTCACTGTGGGGGGAATCTTCTCACTTGGTTTTCAACATCTGCATTTCCTGTTATGCTCAACAGATTTCAGAAGACTGAAGTGATGTCTGCCCTGAGGTAACTCACTCCCTGGACCACAAGAGAATTTTCTTTTCGACTAGGTTATGCTCCATTCTCAGCTCAAACGATGTCATCACCACATATATGGCCTCAGGTTGTCCAATAGAGCACTCGCTGGCTGAGGCGTTTGGTCTCTTCTAGCACGTGGGACACCCTGGGGTCAACCTCCTCCAGTTCAGCTTGTTTTGAAAAGGACTGAACACAGCAGAACCTGCTCTGCAAAGTAAATCAATGCTTTGTGAGCATTGAGTTAGCATTAAATAGGGTTAATTAGTGTTTAACTAGGGTTTCTCTGAAAAAAAAAAAAAACCACAACAAAAAACAAAACCAAAACCCCAACAATAATGCTTTGAATTAAGGCATTAATGAAGGTGCAGCCTTAAACAGTTAGTTCAGATGTTATGGTCTATGCTGTAGACCTCTGAAGACAGGGAAGATGAATTCCACCTTAAATTTACCAGTAAAGAAAGAAATTAAAGGAAATCTAAATGTACAATCACCACATTTCTTATTAGCAGTTTCAATGTCTTTTAGAAAATGAAATCAGAGTAATTTCTCAAGCTCAGGAGGAAAATTCCAATTTATGATTGATTAGAAGAAGCGTGTAAAAATGAAGAGTGAAGCTATATTAATTGGAGACAAGAATCGATATGTATTTCCAACATCAAATTTAGGATATGATTATGTGAACTGCTTTCCTGGTTCTTCTTGGGATCACTAGACCCGAAGCAGTGATGGCAGTCAATCAAGTAAAGAATATAAATCTCTTTTCATGTGAACTGTTTGAACTGTAAGAGCTGGTGGCTAGAGCCGTTTTTAAAAAATCCCTGGAAAAAACCGTAAGTGTTATGGGATCCACTTCTCTTTTGGTATTTCTATGTCCCAATGTTTTAATAACAGGAGAAATAATTTAAGATAATAGTCAATAGAGCCACTCTAGCTTTTAGTGCTTTTGAGAACTCTTATAGTATTGTCTTCTCTTGGCTTAAGCTCTAAATCGTGTGGGAGCCAGCAGGGTTGATTAAATCAATTTCAAATATCTTAGCTCCTCTCATAAAATGAAGGAAAGCATTTGAATTCAGAATATGTTTTAGGTAGAAAGTAAATTCTGTAATACAGGATTAAAATATAATAAAAATAAATTTTATACCCCAAATGTTTTCATCAATTAGCTTAGAAATCTGTAGCAGTTCAGTGGTACAACAGTAATGATTTCAGTGGTACAACACTTCTGATGATTTTCAAAGTTATGTTTTGAAAAATGAGTTTGTTGCCTAAAAGAAAATTCTATATTGCTCTCTATTTTTATACACAGTTCACTGGGATTCTACAAAAGGTATTCAAGTTGAAAACTTTTGACTTTTGACAATGTTTTCAAAAAAACCATTCCATTATTTTTGATGAAATAATGCTTGTTACTATATGTATTTTACAAAATGAATGAAACATTTCATAAATATTTTTCTTTCTAAAAAATTCTTACCTGTAACGAAGCCACATATTGTGCTTGAATACTTTTAACATACTTAATATAAAGTCTCAAGGGAAAATTCTGCCTTTTTATTTATTTTCAAATTTTTCTTGTTACCTCTTTTTTCCTTTCTCTATCTCCCCTTAGAATACCACCATTTCCCCTCTCTAGGTTTTCAGTGTCTCGCTTTGATTTATTTGCCCAGAACAAAGTCTAATGTAATCAAATACTGGGGAGAAAGGAAAGCAAAATTCTAAAGGAAGAACATCCCTTTTAAGCTAATCTGGATCACGCACTCTGGAGTATATCACATTTCCTTGCCTTGCGTAGTTTAGTTCTCTAGTGATGCCTCGCTAGTGAGTTTGCATACTGTTTGGTATTAGATCTTTCTCAGTGTAAAACAAGTCATAAAAGATAAAAAGGGAGAGGATCTTGTTTTCAGAATGGAGGCATGTTTAACTTCTACTGAAATTACTGGCAGCAAGTATTGAAGACACAATATCCTCAGTGACTGAACAAATAAATTAGTTATGTCAAAACACTTTAAAATGTACCGTATAGAAATTGTCCCTTTACCTATTTACCTTCATTTACAGGAGTTCAGGGAACAGTAAAAGTAATTGGGGATTTTCTAGTTTACTCTATGCAGTATTCTTCTGTCATTAAAACTGTTAATATGAGTAATCAATATCCAGGAGCTGGTTTTTGCTTTGTTGAGCAACCCAGTGAGTTAAGTGAGTAACTGTCTTATATCCTGAAAGATATTCACACAGGGACATTATATCTAGTACAATTAGTTGACTAAATATGGATAAATGTGTAGAGCATCACTCAGAACTAAATAATGTATGTATTACTCCAAAGAACGTTGGTAACTTATGAATTTCTATTAAGCCTGTTTCACTCATTTTTTATCAAACTTGAGAGCTGTGACCTATCTAGAGACTTCTGGTTAAATTAAGCTAATTGAAGACTGGAAACAGAGTGAGAAAGAAGTATATGTAAATTAGTTAATATAAATTTAAGTTAATGAATAAAATGAAGCTGGAAATGTGATTTATTTTTTTTGTTCCACAATATCACTTTGCTTGCTATAAGTAATATTGTCTCATTGTATAAATAATTTAGGCTCCCACTCCCTCTGAAATACATGAACCAGCATTCTAATGCTATTGTCATGGTATTTTGTTCATCAGTGGTTAGATTCATTCTTCTACACTCATGGGATATTTTTCACAGCAAGGGTGCAAAGAGTCATTCATCCTTGCCCGTGATACCTTCGACACCAGAGGCTTTTGCCTCTGAGTGAATCCATATGGGACACTGAGATGAGCCAAGTGACATGGTATCAAGAGCAACGTATGCATTTCCCTCACAGTTTAAAGAGGAGAGTCAATGGTACCTGGGGTAGTGATGCTGCAATAAACTCTTGCTAAAACCTCATCCATGATAGTGAATTTTCACCTCAGTGATATCCAAATGAAGCCTGTAACCACCACAAACTCCGGTTTGTTGACAGTAACCTGGCAGTAAGACCAACACTCTGGATTAAAGGCAGCTGAACAAACAAAGTGAACTTGGGAAGTCGTAAAAAGTTAAAAAGTTCTATGGGAGTACAATGTTTTTTACCTGAGAATTGGACAGAAATGATACTATGGGGTTTCTAACTCTCCATCTTTTTTGTTTTTAATCTTTTGAAATTATACTTTACAGGCCTTAACAAGAAAAGTGTATAAATAATGACAAAACCAAAGTAAATAAAATACCAGTTGCTGATATTTTTCCTTTCTGTATCATTTAATTTGAGCTAAGAATGGTATGAAAAATTATTAATTCTATTTGAACACACTCAGGACCAAATGTTATTATTGATATCAAGGAATATTTGCAACTAAAAAAAAATTATATTTTCAAAATGCAATTATAAAGTCATTTAAATACAATGCATTTAATTAAATTTATTATTAAAGTGCTGGTCTTTATTTTTATGGGATTGAAACTTTAAATTTTGCATTTTATTTCAAAGTCAGACTGTGCTCTGTTGCCATGGCATGTATGCATATGTATACCTGTGTATATAATGAGATTGCTGAGAAGGGAGACTATGTTAAAGATAGCAAGGTACCTTTCAATTGTCTTCAACGGATTCAGAATTTAGCATAGCACACACCTTGGTTTTCCAGAAGTATGATCATACACAGGAATACAAAGCAAACACAAAGTTTGGTAGGATTTTACAGCATTTTTTCTTGTACAAATGTCTATATGAAGTACAAGACAGGTACTGGATTCTAGGGTCAAATAAAGGCAACGCTCCATCACCATGGGACAAAAGCCATTACAGACTCCCACACCTGCTTTTTCTGGCTCTGCAGCAATTCTGTGCATAAAATGTTCTTATATATCTCTATACATTCTCTGTGTCTCTGAGCACACATAAAACTGAACAATTCACAGTGAAAGCAAAGATCTCTCACGTGGTCCCCCAGCATTTAGTGCCCTCCACAGGATATTTTAGATGGGATTTTAAAAACTATTTATTGATGTAGTTGCATAGGTGCTAGCAAAATGTATGCAATAACCCTTTTAAAATTCACAGGAAAATATACAGTCAGCTTAACATCATTTCTATAGCAAGAGACTACACATTTCATATATATACTTGAGTCACTCTTAGGTTATATAAACTCAGTTTATCGAGGAGGGACGGAAAAGTATGTCCCCATTTTTTGATAAAAAAACTCTGTATCACCATTAGTAAAACTTTGTTCTTATATTAATGTGTTCATTTAAAACTAGACAGTTGTGTATGAAATAGTAATGTATGGGACATGCAATGAAATCTATAAATTGAGAAAAGGGATGGATGTAGGACAGTTGGTATATCAAGTTATACAGGAAAATAACATTAGGAGAAAATACTGCAGATGCAAGAAATACATGAATTAATTTGTAAATAATAGATGTTAACTGGCCATTATGTAGCAAACATACAGTACCTGGATTGCCATA
The DNA here is from genome assembly GCA_008658365.1 of Alca torda. Classification (NCBI taxonomy): domain Eukaryota; kingdom Metazoa; phylum Chordata; class Aves; order Charadriiformes; family Alcidae; genus Alca; species Alca torda. The sequence continues at coordinate 6,245,775 of CM018087.1, read as the reverse complement.
TCTCATTTCAACTTCTCTGGATCAAACTATGATTTCCTCCATATTCTGGACTTCTAATAATAATACATCAAAAAGAGAGACTATTAGACATTTAAAAAACAAATGCTTCTGTTTTTACCTAAAAATTCCAACCATTAGTAATACAGATAGTTACCACTTTATGGTAAACTTTGAACTTTGAAAAAGCATGTGAAAAATGCCACAAACCAATCCATTTAATTACCACTTTGTTCTGCCTATTCTCTTTGTGCAATGAAATCAATGAAAAATTAATGGCTTCCATGCAACACGTTCATCAATAAAGTTGCCAAATTATTGCTGGAGGGTGGGGGTTTTTTTGGTTTTTTTTTTTTGTTTGGACAGACTTGCATGAACCAATAAATGAAACAAACAGATGCCAAAAGGTATCCAGATGGTCAGAGTTCCCCAGTTCCTGCACCCTTTCAGAGTCAGAACTGACAAACCCCACAGCACCACACAGAGTAAAAATATTGTTTCTGATCTTTCAAATGCCTGCTTATCCCATTACATCTAATTGATGATCATAAATATTGATTTGGGGTACAAAGGAAAGGTTTTGACTAACGAAAGTTGATAAACTGCTTCTGCTTTCTTAACCTCAGCCGTTAACATTTTGCAGTAATTGTTGTATGAATGTTGAATAATTACAGGCCTTTTGGATTTGTGCCAATGCAGCAGAGTAATCTACATGATTTCTGCTTCCTTCTATTATTTTATTTGGCTTTAATTAGCATGGATCAAAGGATCTTCTACAGGCTATTGCTAAGCACACCGTGTGCCGAGTGGGTGCAAACCTACAAAGTCAAATCTGTCCCTGCTATCTTGTGGTGGGGACCGATGATGGAGGAAGATACCCACTGGACTTTCTCTCAATCTGCTTCCCCCATGTCAAAGTATTTTTATCCCACAGCAATAGAAGTATATAACCTGCAGGCAACATCCAAGATCTTAACGTTGTGTTAATTGAGCTGTGTATTGAGAAATCGCAAAGAGCACCGGAATGTTGTTTTGGCAGTTCACTTGGTTCAGTCTTTCCAATAAACTGTTAGTCTTTCAGCAAACTGTATTGCGGATCTGGCCATGTGTAGTTGTTAAAGATAATGTGGCACCTGTACAAGAGTTTTTTAGCCTGCTCTCCTACTTAAATCCCCAGTGAAATAATTACACTCTCCTACTCTGGATAGCTTTTCCACCCCTAAAATTTCTTTTTCTTCTCATAAACTGTTATGGAGAACTGCAGTGCGATGGTAAGGAGCGTGGCAGATGTCGCACACAATGTATTACCCATAAAAAATGCTATCAGCCTCTTTGATTTCAGGTAAATTACATACTCCGAAATTTACAGCTGCTGTGCTGAAATATTGAGTGTGTGCATAAAATGTGTCTCAATCCAGACAAAAATATTACACCATCAAGAAGTTTCTCTAATATAAAGGGAGAAAAGCCCTGGAGAATCTATCCTTGGGGGAAAAAAAAATAATGAGGATTACTTTGCTAGACAAAAATCAGTAGAAATAAGGAAAATCACAAGAAAACCTCTTTGGCTGCTCAAAAAAACCTTTCCTGGACAAGTAAAGTAAAAACAAATAAACAAGCAAAACCAGTTTATTTTGAACAAAGAAAAATACTTCTTGACAAAGTTATTGTTAATAAAGCCTTGGTTAGCTTCCAGGGTGACGTTTTTATAGCTGTTAGAATTCATATAGCTAACAGGCAAAGTGGGAGTTCCTATAGCTCCGTATAGTTATGTTCATTAACATACAAACTAGATCCAGATTGTTGTTAATTGTCAGGTAAATTTATTCTTATGCATTTCCAGGAAAAGAAAAAAAAAAAAGAGGAAAATATTTGACAAGAAGAATTACAGAGCTGGCAAGGGTAGGACACTCTACCACAATTACTTGCCTTCAAAATACAATTTAGTGATAAACCATATGCAGAGCATGACTATACTTTCTTAGGCCAAGCTTTTTTTGATCACTTTCTTTCCTAAAACAATACAATCATTAAAGTTGGTTAATGAAAAAAAGAAAAAAAACAACCCAACAACAAAAACCTGAAGGAACATTTCAGGTATATTAGGTGATGCTGTTAGCCTGAACATAAAACCCACCAGTTCTCCTCCCTGTTCTCTGGATATCAGATCTACGCATACAACCGAGGGAAAACACATGCCTGAAGCTCGATGGATTTTGAGGGCAACCATCCAACAGAGCCCTCAGCAGGACTGCAGGGGAAAAGACTGTCCTGGTTTCAGCTGGGGTAGAGTTCATTTTGCATTGACTCAAGAGCATCCCACCAGTTTATTTTTAATTTCTGTCCACAAATATTCTTTCCAATATTATCTTTTACCATGGCTTATTTTATCTTAAATAAGACAGAATAAAATTCTGAAAATAAATAAACTTCTTAAATATTGATAGACAGAATTTTAATTTAAAATTTGAAGCTAGATAGTGAAAAATATTACAAAAGGTTGTTGGGTTTTTCTTTTTTTTTTTTTTTTTTTTTTTGTTTGGTTGGTTTTTTTTATTTTAGGAGGGCTTGTGGGAATTTTTAGACATGAACAAAATCTGGAGTGCTATATCCAAACCCACCTTCAAGTCTGCCAACCTAAGCTTTTTGTGGTATGAAGTCAGACTATAATTTCACAGCTGGCCCTTCTTTATACACTTGGCCAATCCTGAGTCTGAATCCTAATAAATGTCTTTGTTTCTGTTTCTAGAGACAGTAAAAGGAAGGAAGGAGTCGAAACCTGGAGCTGAGTTTTATAGCTTAGACTTATCTATAAATTAGACCTAGCTGGCTGTTCAATTAAGGGCTCACAAAAGATCGTTCCCTGTAATCCAACATATAAAGAGTGGAGTCCTATTCTATAGACAACTGGAATAACAGTCAGACAAACCACAGAATAATTGGTGTAGGAAGAAGAAAGGCCTGACTCACACTCCAAAAAGCACAAGTTTTAATCTTTTGACTTACAATAAAATTCCTCTAGGTGGTAACAGTACACTTCTCTCTTTGTTTTTTTTCTAGAGGCCAGACAGTAAATATCACAGGTTCACTAATAAAAATCCTGCAGTTAAAAGTCTCCAGCCTTGGGCACCAGAATTTCACAGAAGTTTAGATCCACTGCTTAGGAAGGAATCTGTAACAAATTTGTGTGTGGTGGTGCATATACAACACCAAAACGTGTTGCATATGCATAAATAAACAGGGGACTGAATATGGTATCGCTTTCATTCAGCTGTCCCTAATATTTAACTGCAGCAGGTTAGATTTTCATCACTGGCCTAACACAGCTGCAACTGCATGAATAATAAAACGGTCCTGCACATGGAAAATCTCCCTTTCTAGATCAGCATTTCTGCATTTGTACCCATCCAGAGTCAAGGCACTGTCCCTCTTTATATCTTTACATGGACCCTCATTATGTAATGCTTACCTCAGAAAAATCGGTATCTGGAGGAATTTTTTTTAAAAAAGTCAGTTTTTACTCTTATCCATAAATATCTATCAAGGGCTGGTCAGACCTTTCTCCCCAGTCCTATCCCTGGGGTAATGCAGAAGTTGTATTTCAGGAAGCAGAAACAGCATGTAGAATGTAACACACACCAGGGAGACACACTATACAAATCTTTTAGGATTTCCACTCAAATGTTTCTTTGGTTTCTGCAGTTTTTGATGACATTAAGAAGATACGTTCTCTAAAGGAAAGCAAATTATTTGCAGATGGTGTTTGCCTTGTTCTATATGGGTTTAGGGAGGCAAATAACACGAGACGACCTTTATTTTCGTGCATCAAAGTACTATGAAGGAAAAACCCAGCAACTAGGATATAGCATTTGAGAATAAGCTCCTGTCATCTATAGGTATCTTATTTACTGGAGGTTATAAATGAGGTGAATAGTAATTTCGGCAGGGGTGTGGAGAGTGTGGGAGAACAGTCTGAATGTAAAGCATACCTTTATCTAATACACAATATTTTTAAAATCATTAAAATACAAAGCATTTCTTACTCTATTGTTTGGATTTCATCCAGTGAGGTGTGATAACAGCTATAATCTTAGCAACAGAGGGGAAAACAGTCACACGCAGTTGGTTTTTCAGGTCAGGAACACAGAGAGCAATTTCTGATTTTGATTACCTTTTTTCTCTTCAAAGACAAGATCACCAGGTTCAGGAGCCCATTTTTCTGTTTCTGGTTCTTTTCCACATGATGAAACATCTGATTTTGTTACTTCATTCTTATGTTTCTAAGACAAAAAGATAAATAAGTACCTTATATATATATTAATTAGTAGAGCAAAATGGAACCATCATCAGATAGAGTGACCAGTCAGCCTTTGAGATAATAGTTTGGAACTTGATTCTGATCATGGCTTGTGTCTCAAATAAAATCAAAGGTCTCTTCTCTGTTTTGAAAGTACTACGATGTCAATAAAAATATAAAATATTCTCTTACAGGCTATTTATCTCAAACTTACGACGATGGATTGAAACATGGCCTTGTTTCTCTGACTTCTATGTTTTTCCAGTCTCTTTCATGCGAGTCTGGATACCATGGTAAAACCTTAAGGAAGAAAAGCCAGAAGCAGCAGCACTCATGCAATCTCTTTTGCTTCACCTGAGCATGGTGGGGGATAAGGAGTAACTCATAGCCCGAGACCAGTCCACATCCAGATTCTGAGACAGCCAAGCTGGTTACCTGGTACCAAAGCAACTGATATTTTTTTCCAGTTTTCACACTTTAGGTTCAAAAGAAGAGTTTGAAATGAGTTTTGAAAAAGTGGAGATACTCTGAGAACACTCAGAAAGATGCATGATAGACTCTGACCATTTGCACATGAAACTACAACCTTAAGCATAACTTATGGAGTTATTAATGGAGAGAGGCAAGAAATTAGTTTCAACTAATTTAAATGCATTTCCAATAAAGTAATTTGGAAAGCTGGGTAAAAAATCTAGTAAACTTGTGTCACTTTATTGTAACATGATTTTAGAGCTCTGCTTAAGAACAGATTTGGACCTCAGAATTGGACCCACCCTAGACAAAGCACTAAGTACTTAGTACTAAGCCCTAAAGAGTCTTATTTCTTTACACAGCTGGTTGTAATATTGTGCTACAGATATTAATACACTCCTAAAGAGGAAATCTGATTTCTTTTTCAGCTAGAAGCAAAAAGCTCCATTGCAATAAAATGGCCTCTTTACTGTTTCTGACTGGGATAACCCTTGGTCCAGGGCTCTAACACAGTGTTGGTATTGACCTTGGTGCATGTGCAACTGTGGCCTCAGTAAGTTTCAAAATTCACACATAGGATTTGAGGAGTTATTGCAGGGAAAAGCAGCATTTGATCTTCTTCGCTGTCTTTGAAGGAATTACAGTGATTATATCCTGCCTGGTGGCAATGTACTAGAGAAACGCAGAGAACTACAGAGGCTTAACTTGCTAACACCTGTAAAGTTAAAAGTCTTCAGGACTTACAACTTTAAACTAATATTTCAAAAGGGTTAAAACCAAGCTGTGACAATTCAATCAAAATATTAGGAAAGACTGTGAACATACCATAGGAGCAAGATTCTTTTTTAAGGTAAATAAATATAAGAACCCATGAATGAACAACAAATCCACAATCTCTAAGTGAACATAAAGGCAGGTATTAGCTTTAAAAAAATCATAATGTCCAAATAATTCATAAATTATGAATTATTATTTGGTAATAGATCATAATTACCAAATAATTTTACCCTTCAATTATGCTCAAGAAATTACTGAGCCTTTCTTAATCCTAACCCAACTGAAATTACTGTGCCTTTCTTAATCCTATCTTCTCTCTCGTCCTCCATGCATATACCCTTTTGCCTATCATACACACTGTTGCAGAATCACTTTCCTAATAAATAAATAGTCCTAAACATTCTACCTGAGACAGCAGGTTGAAGAAAAACAGAGGAATGAAAAGCTGAGGGACTTGGGTCTTTTTAGTCTGGAAAAAAGACGACTGAGGGGGGATCTTATCAACGCTTATCAATACTGAAAGGGGGGGTGTCAGGAGGATGGGGCCAGGCTCTTCTCAGTGGTGCCCGGGGACAGGACAAGGGGTAACGGGCACAAACTTGACCATGGGAAGTTCCATCTCAACATGAGGAGGAACTTCTTTCCTGTGAGGGTGGCAGAGCCCTGGCACAGGCTGCCCAGAGAGGTGGGGGAGTCTCCATCTCTGGAGACATTCCAACCCCGCCTGGATGCGTTCCTGTGCCACCTGCTCTGGGTGACCCTGCTCTGGCAGGGGGTTGGACGGGATGATCTCCAGAGGTCCCTTCCAACCCTGGCCATTCTGTGATTCTGTGAATATTGCTGGACTTGTTTAGTACCTCAGACATATTCAGGAGCAAAAGATTGCCCACCTTTCATTTTTTGCTCTGCAGTAATGGTTTCCAGTGGAATTTTGAAAAACAGTTTCAACAGAGATGAGACACTTGCAGAAGATTTTCCAAAGTTCCTTCAGGAACTTTGTTATCCTCCTGTACTAAATATTACAGATTACATTTACGTACCAGCTATTACAAACTCCCCAACAGAGGAACGTAAATGAAGATTAACTCTGCTCCAAATTTCACGCAGCACAGGCACCGAAGGAGCTGAATGTGCTTGACATCTCATAACGAGAGATATTTGCACAGTAATATTTTGGGGAACTTTTTTTTTTTTCATACAGCTGGTAAGAAACTAGGTTAAAGGAGAAATCTAGAGCCTTTAAAAATAAAATTATTATTTAGACTTCTTTGAAACTGAGGATATATTAAAAGGGAAACTGGCTGTCTGAATGCATTGTGACAGCCTTTTTGTACATTTCCAGTTATGTGTCTTAATATTTTAGTATATATAGTGATATCAATAAGGATTGGTACTGTCATCTCACCCACGCAAAATTTAATTACAGAAATTTGGGGGTTGACATATTGTTAATTAAATATTGATTGTTACAGCATGAACTAAGCCATAGGTATTTTCCTTCCTAATTAGAAAAATGACTACTCCGCATGCCAAGAGTTACGAATCTCACTGAAATAACTGTAGAACTAGAAATGTAAAAAAGCCTTAAATAATGCAGCATATTGCACCTCAGTTATGATTAATAAATTAGACGTAGTGTAATAGCTGTACTATTTCAATAAAGTGTTCACATTTTCCCCTATGGGGAGTAAAGAGCTAGTGTTTGATAGTTCGCATTTATTCTAGAGCTTTGTGTTCCAGTTTGCCATGAGTAAGTGGCCTCAACATCATGAAAAAAGTCATTATACATCCCTCAGTGCCATCAATAATGTTCGTAGTGATTATACAAGAAAAGCAAATACTGAACTGATAAAGCAAGCCAAACACTCTTTTGCTCCGAGTGAGAAGCAGCATACCATTTATGGCATATTAAGTAGTTCAGTAGTTAAAAGTTTTTTTAATAATTAATTTTTGTGGTGCTTATGTTCCATGGATGAAGAAAGGACTTCTATTTTCACTGCAATCAGTTTCTCACTTTTTAATCAACATTCATTTAATGTTAAAATCTGATTTTCTATATCAGATATCATGCTAATTTCTACTGACTGTTCTCTGATTAGTGAGTTAAATGTGCAACTATTCTCCCTAATCTACAAGTTAAATTTCTACTCAGGAAATGGCTACTTTTTCTTCAGCTTTCATCTTTCATACCAGAAGATCATTTCCCCCCAGACAAAAAGCATATCATCACATCTTCCTCATCTCTTTCTAAATACTTCTCTTTTTGTTAAGTTAACATTTCCTCCAACAAAATAAGATATTTCTTTCATCTTTTGAGGACTAGCCCTAATGAGCCAGTGCACCTTATACATGATTAATACCATGAAAATGAACAACAATATTTTTTGCTATTTTATTAGAGAGAGATAGACTAGAAGTGGTCTATAGTATATATATACACACATCATGATGAATACGAGCTGAGGAACTTGGTAACGGGGGCGTATAAGATGATAAGGAACATGCATTTTTTAGCCCACAGAAGGATCATCTATAGGGCATCTCTGAGCCTTCATTTATCCATTCATTTTCTCTTTAAGAATGTTTCACATAGATTTCCATATAGGAGGGGAAGGGGATTTCCATACAAGGGGAAACAATTTGACCCAGTATTTCAGTGCCAACGTTTAATCAGATATTAATGGATGCAAAGAATATTTGATATGCTTTTCCTTTGTAGATTGTGGATTTCTACTAAGTCAACTGAACTTCATGGTGGGAGAAGTAGAATATTCTTTGGATATCACTTATTGCAAGGGATTACATTACATGAATTTCAATGAAGGTGGAAGGACAAACTGCATTTTTGTATTTTTGTATTAATAAAGAGATGTTTTAAGGTGATTAGCATCAGTCTTTGAAGTACTGTGAACATATCAATTTTAAGGACATAGATAACCTGAGAGATTATTAAGAAGACACACTTGCTTACAATTAAATTGTCACACATCTGTTTGAAGCAGCATAAATTTTGGGAGGTCTCATTTGCTTGGAGTTTTTCTATCCACGTTGTGGGGGGTTGGAGTGGGTGTTGTGGTTTTTTAAATCCTTTTACACTTTCACAGCTGAATTTCTGTATAGCTCCATAAGTTCACATGAAGTTGAAATGAACAGGAAGCTAAACATCACAAACCAACCCCTTGGGACAGGCAATGAAAATTTAAAACTGAGTTCATGCTGTTTGCTTATATTGCTACAGATTAAAGATTTATTGCCATCTGTAGATTTTTAATGCTCTCTTTTACACAGAGTTCTGAAATATGGTGTTATCCACTTTATTTTAATTTGTTACAATCTCCTCTATTGGAATGGGATTTAATTTGCTTTTCTATCAATTTTTCTTATTTGATCTAGAGTTTTCTATACAACATGAATATTTCCTTTTTTTTTTCCCCCCAATGAGTTAATAAAGCGGCTTGGAAAAATTAAACATAAGAAATCTGTGGAGGCTTTGAGCTATCTAATTTTTACATCTCTCTATGCTTCTTCCACTGGAAAGAGAAGTTCTGATAGGTATAAATATGAATCACAAATTCCAAATATACAGGAATCATTTATCATAGAGCACGAATCTATGCAAATGAATAAACAATTATATGTAATAAAAAGCAAGCTCTAGAAAAAGGCTCCAGGAGAAAGTGAATCTAGCTATGAAAGACTTAATATGACAGATCTAGGACACAAGTTGCTCATCCTGTAGGGAAGTCACTTTCAAACCTTAAAGTAAAAAATTAGGGTTAGTTTGAATGTACTGCAGTAGACTCAAAACAGTGAATTATTCCAAATTCACCAGATAAAAATTTAATGCTTTTTGTTTTGTTTCGGTTTTTTGTACTAAACAGTCATTGGTTATGTCTTATCTGTATTTTACAGCAGGAAATATCAAGGCCTGGTAAAATCAAGGAGTTCAAGATCTACAAGGAACATTCAAGCCAATGCAAGTCTGATACATGGTCAGTGGATTGAGTCAGTTGACTGCTGTTAAGAGCCTGGATTTACAACAAATATAGAGGTGGTTCCTTTCAGTATTTGCACTGATGACACTTAAATTCAAAACAAATGTTTACTTGTACTTTGTTCGTTTGGTCATTTCAGTAATAGAAATTGAAATAAGTTGCTATTTTACCAATTTCATTATAGATCAAAATTATTACTCTTCAGAATATCTCTGGGCAAGTTTCTTCAAACATGGAGGCACCAAATTCATTATAGAAATATTGATTTTCTCAATACTCAATATTTTTGTATTAAACATGCATGTCAATAGCTTCACTTTAGCTAGAGAAAATGACAAAAGAGGCTTGCTGCATCACTTTTCACTAGGTGTCATTTTGGTGAAATAAATTTGAGCAGTACAATGTTGAACTAGGTTCAATCTGTAGTTTCTGTTAAAACAGAAAGTTGCTTACCCCTTAACATCTCTTCTCCAGGGATTTCTCTCAATAAACTTCTCTCTCCTACTGGTCAACTGGGGCTGTCACTCTCCTGACAATGACGTGCAATAAACTCGTGAAACCCAATGTTTTATGGGAAACATTTAGTTTTGTAGTAGATCATTTCATAGTTTCAGCCAGGCTCTTGAGTAACCATGTAGATATTTCACTTCATCTGTCTGTTGTTCAACAGCTTTTGGCTTGTTCCTTCTGATGAAGGAAAAACACATCTTCCAAGTTAATACCACTACAGAAAAAGTCCTACTAATTTCCCATTTAGAATAAATTCAAATACACTTACAATCATTTGCATAAAATAAGTTCACAGCAATCTTTCCAATATCACTCCCATATTGCATTTTAGGTATGTAGGGAAGATTCAAGTACTCTGTAAACCATAATAAGAAAATATTTATGATTTCTTACTGATTCTATAAGCAATTTATATCTACAGGAAAGATTTAACCCTGATACTTGGCAGTGGAAGTCCTCCTTAATGAATCTTTATAATCAACATCACTTTTACTATCTGACACCAGAAGTGGATATTCTGGTCAAAAAAAGGTTTCTCCTGCGCTTCACTTCGGCACACACATTTCTAACTAAGCACAGTGGGGGAGCATGTGCAGATGACCCCGGTAATCCAGGTCTTACCTCATTGAGTGTACTCTACTATGGAATGTTATGAAATGCTATCAATGCTATGAAAAACATGCAATTTATTGTTTCATGGTACATTAGGTACCATGTTAGCCACATACATTAGGTAAGTGTTAGTCACCATACATTAGGTACATTAGGTGTACCATGTTAGCCACCATACGTTAGGTAAATGTTAGCCACTGAAAAGCAAACACATTCCTACACAAAAGTAAAGAAAAAAATATCTAGACATTATCTACTGTATGGCAAACAAGGCAAACATTAACATTTCACCCTGATGCCTGTGTCACATACAACAAAAACATGGAATTTGTCTTTCTTAGGATGTATGTTTCTGCAATACCACATTTCAAGTACATGAACAAGTTTTAAAATATCAATAATGATGCAGGGAGAATTCTTAACGGACAAGGGAAAGGAAAGCTGGGCTGTAGGACAGGGTGGCTGTAGTGCTTGGTTCCAATACAAGAAACAAATGAGATTTTAGGGAGCAAGGCTGGCCAGATGCTATGTGTGTCAGCATGCAACACAGGTGCCTCAGGCACCAGCATGAGAGGAGCTCTACAGAAGCTGGGGAGGCTGAAGCAGCAAGTTAAAGACAGGAAGGCGCAAGGGCAAAACTTTCGAGGACTCAGCAGGGCAACCTCTGGTCTTTCTGCTTTTAAGGAGGAGGAAAGTCTCACGGAAAGAAGATATCAACCTCCAGAATGGTAAAATATGTTCCTATATGCTTTTCATGCAATCAATAAGTGTTCATTTATATTGGGATAGTAACTCAAGATAGCTTTGCTCTTAATGGGGAAACGGTGGGAGGTCATTATTTTCCAGCTGGGGAATATTAGGCTGGCCTGAAGTAGATGCAAAATGAAAATAATATGCAATAAGGTTTTATACCACCATAACCACCACATTGCAAAACCTCATTCATCTTTTGCTCTGGGAGGCAGTTTAAACCATTATACCCAAAGAGCAAACTTTCCCTTTCTTGTGGTAGGCTGTATACAGAAATGGAAAAAAAATGTGACTTTTATTTTTTCTCTCTTTTTTCTCCTCTAAACAGGTAATTAACTCATGTTGTCCAACAATCCCTGGTGCTGCATTTCACAAAATGATATTCCTTCTCTAGTCTTACTATTCTGCTATAAAGCAGTTAATTTGGCTGCGGAGTTGCAAAGGACACTGGCCATGCTGCTGTCAAAGCTTTCAAGAAATCTTTCTCTTCCAGAAATAGAACAAGCTGAAGCTGAAACAGGCAAAATCAGGCAGGTCTATGTGGTGTGGAGACTGCTGAAAAGGTAGAAGTCTGTCCCAGGTTTTACAGATGTACTCTTCACTGTAACTTTAACCTTATAAAATTCCATTTCAGAGCAACATCTCCTCTCCCTCTGAGAAGTTCAGGCATGCCTCAAATGTTTTCACTTTGTCCTGTTTGAACACCTGAAGTCCATTAATCATGACTGTCTTATCAAGGTAATTATTAATGGATGTCCAAGACAGAAGTGACCCACCTGAATTTAAGGATATTTTCTTCAAAATGCCGTTGTTGATGTATTAGGAAAGGGTAGGTCATTTTGAATTAAAAATGTAGTAAGAAACTCTTTGTCCTTAAACAGGGGCCACATGGCCAGACATAATTACAATTTACTTTTACCTTATTTCTTCTAGTTACTATTCTGAAGTCATTTATAAAAACGTGCATGGCTGAATATGGCATACAATATGGTTTACTGTAAATAATGTCAAATATTGAGGCTATATTATTAAGTGCTCATAATTAGAACTATATTTCTTTGGAACTTTATATTGCTGCTTACAAAATTATGTACAAGCCAGCTTGGAAATAAAACTTGTAATTTTCCTGTGCAGTGGAATAGTCATGTCAAAGTCAGGTGTCTGCACAATAACAGCTCAAGACACAGTCTATTGATAGCACTGATATTAATTTTTCTTCGTTTTATTTTCACTATAAAGTATTAGATTTTTTAATGACATTATTATTGTAATGTGCCTGAGTTATTGTCGTCGTCATTATTATTATTCATTATGTTTCCAGCAAAATTGCAAGAATAACATCTTTATTTCAGATAAGGGCTCTAATATGTGCAGTGTTTGACAGTCACTAAATCTTCCTCTATACCCACCCTGCAAATTATCGTAGAAAATTAGGCTGGATGAAAAGCCATGCATTGCTGATATCACACAAGTCTGTGTGGGCACATATACCTATTTTGCAAAGGATATAAAAATTAGAGAAGTGGAAAACAAATTAAGATGACACCATATTGAGAACTGAAAGAAACTATAAGCCAGAGGATAAAGCTAGAAATCCTCCCTGTACCTTACATAAGAAATGAGAGGTAGAAAACTCAGCAAAACTTCAGTCTCAGCAGGGCCATATCAGTGGGCACTGGGCTCTGCAATGAGCCTGATGGAGAGAGATTCCCAGAACATGCGCCCTTACAAGCTAGCTCAAGATGTTGTGCATATGGGAAACAGAGGCACCAAGAGTTTTATACCTGGGTAAAGAACACTTGTGGGATGATTTGTCTACATACAGGTATAAGAAGTCTAGGTCTTCAAGGTAGAAGATTAACACCCAATCTTCCGCCAAGGCAAGGTGCGTGACTGCTCACTGAAGAATGTGAGGGTCTCGCGCTGCATCTCCTTACTTTCTGTAGAGCAGGTTCATAGAAACACAGCCAGTTTCTATCACATGCTTGTTGATCCCTTAAGCAGTACGCTTGTCTAGCACACGCAGGGACATCTGCATCATAAGTGTACCATGAAAGCACGTATATTTTTATTTCCCAGGGAGCAACTGTGATACCCCCAGGAAAGAGAGTCGATAGGTACAAAGAAGGTTACATTTTCTAAACATGGTATGTAGACCCTGAACAGTTTTTTAAAGACCATTTCTACACTAAAAACCAACCAACCCAAACAAACAAAAAATACCCTCTAGATATGGCTGCTATTACTGAAACGTGGTCAGATGAGTCACAGTGCTACAATAGTAATATTAATTAGTTCTGTGAAGACAGATAATGATTTTACTAATTTACAGTTTATAAGCAGTTTAATGTTCATGCTTCCTGAAGTATTCTTCGCCTCTTAAAAAAGTCATCCTTTTCAGAAGGTATGTTAACTGGGAGTACCTCACTTTTACTCCTTGTCATTGTGTGTGTATTAATGTGATACTTGCTGCTCCCCAGAAGGTTGTCGCTAAATGCAATAAGGGTGTATGAAATCCAATTAATGACTTTCTGATGTTAAATCTTGCATTTTTAGAACGTAGTTGAACAGTATCTATAGCTATTGAGTAATAGAGCTACACCGCTCTGTTGGTTGTAACTTCAGAAAGTCCACCTGCACTTTTGGGCCACATTGACGGAAACATCAGAGAGATACAGGGCTTTAGTTGCAGTTACAGATTGTTCCTCAGATTATTCTAATTTCAATTGTCTGTGTGATGCTGTGTAATGATACCTGTGACATCATTTCACACTGGTACAAAAGTCAGTATGTGACTTCTAGTAAAACTATCAGGTAGTGTGGTGGCCAGTGGGGTTGTAACTTGCAAGAATGTCCCTTTACACCTAGTTGTGTGCTGAAAACCAAAATCATCGTGCTGAAAAATGACAGGTACAAAAATGTGAATCTTAACTACAGCTGCAATGGAAGCTTTGGTAAAGCACATTATAATGAATGAGAAAGTAATGCTTAGAAGAGCTGTCACCTGTGGAGGAGAAATGACTCCTGTTTAAACCTTAATATGCAAATGCCGCGAGCGTTCCCAAAAATACACACATTGCAGCCATAAACCATAACCAACCTACAACATTAAGGAAGCTGAATCACCATGTTCCTGTGCTTAAGTAAACGTATTAACATGAAAACAGGTTCAAGTTCAACAGTAATGACCTAAAGTAATGCATCTATTTGTGGCAATAAATCTTCGAAAGAGCATAGGAGGCATTTGGCGAAGGTTTAAATGGAGTGAGGAAAAGCTGAAGTGGTCTGATTAATTAGGATAAAGTTCTCTGTGGTGGGAGGAAGACTGCACTGATAGACCTGATTGCGGGAAGGAAGGGTGAACTGATTAGGTTTAATAGAACACTAACTCATTAACTTGATGAATACAATTAAATTCCATGATTATTCTACTAGATTTTTATTTGAACTGCATTAGGCTGCAGAAATCCCAGAATAAGCTCTCTGTCTCACTAACGGAACAGTTGCTGCCCCAAAGAGTAAGTAAAAGATTAGTGTTCATGTAAATTCATGTAAAAAATGTTTTGAATCAAATGAAAGGGGGGATGAACCGAGCTTCTTAATGGTTTTTTTTTTTTTGGACTCAATGTAAGTAGTGTTTTTAACATAGGGGTTGCTGAAGACTGAATGTTAAGTCATTAGGTGGTTCAAGCATGAAATCTTTGGCTTCAGCCTTGGCGCTCTGTTGAACATGTTGAAAATTGGGATTTAAATGATGTAATTCTCATCTATCAATAGTTTTAGTCCAAAATAAAACTAAGGAAGACCTATAAAATCTCTAAATAAGTATACGTTTTCAACAAATTAAAATATATTCTAAAGAAATGCCATTCTATTTTGATAAAATCAAAATATTCAGTTCCTGGGTTTATTTTGCTTATTTAACAGGAAATGAATTCTATAAACAAAGTTATAATTTTGAATTAAACATTTCACATATTTTTATTTGATAAGAATAAACCTAGAATGCTGTGTATTTTTATCAAAATTACTACCCGTATTTCCAAAATGCATCCTGTCAAAACTGTCGTATTTCCTCAGGAAGTTCTGCTGTTTAGAGAATATTCTCTCATATCAGGAAAAAATGACTTACTGTAATACTTTAATCTACTGTTATATACAGTGCATATTTAAAATTAATGTTTCCTTCTGTCTGATTTTTGTGTTTAGTTTCACATCTTATAATTTTGAGGCATTAATATTTTATAGTGTTTTTTTAAATGACAGTTGTAGTCGTTTTAAAAATGCTAGTTATTTTTTCTTTTTTGTTACTAGGGAATTCATTGTTGATAAATTGTACTATATTGACATCAGTGAAAACAATAAGGCTGTTTGTTTTCAGATTTTCAAGCATTTCTGTTTTGTCTAGTTAAGGTACTTGACTTCTAGCCTGGACAAATTACTTTTCCAGTGCCAGTGTTTTAAACGTTGAGGTCAAATCAGTCTTGGGTACTCATTTGGAGGAAACTGTGAAACCTCTGAAATCAAGTGGGGTGGGATGCAGCATTCGCCCTTGAGGAATGAGGCTTGCAAGAGGGCTGCTTTGCATCTTTGCCAGATCAGCAGCAAGGAAAACTGTGCTTGTTGACTGCCTGCCTTAGGGTGTGAATGCCAGGCTACAAGTAGCAAGGGGCTCTCCTCAGCTCTGATCTGAGAAAGAATCAGAACAAAGGCCTGACATTTAAAGACTTAATTTACTATTAGGAGTGGCATAAACGATTAAGTCTTTTACAACAGGGAGACCTTAAAAATTCAGGTTTTTTGCCCCCACGAAATTATACTTTACTCTTCCTTTCCATGCATGACTGATCTTAATCTGTGTAACTTCAAAAACTAAAGCTGAAGCTCAACAGGAAGCAGATGCTTGGCATTTCCAGCAGTGTGTAACCTGCGGAAGTTCAATACAATTTCAGAAATTGTTATGCTGCAAAACACGCCTATCAGCTCAGCTGACCTTTAAGCTTCACTTTATGTTCACTTCAGGATTAATTATTCCATTTCTTGTGTTTGTGAACCATGTTCTATACCAAGGATGTATTAGAGACGGTACCTGTTTTACTTTCCATATCCCGTCAAACTACCTACATTGGTACAGAGAACAGAAAACATAGCATCTCCTTATGCTTGTTGTGGTCAGGCAAATAAAACTATAGACTTTTATTAAATGTCATTAGTGAAGTGCAGATAACAGTTTACTTATTACTTTTCACAGAAAGTTATGAAATGTCTCTGTAGTAATGCCTGTATTTAATTGCAAAACAAATTACAAGAAAAGACCTTGCAATGTCAATGATATCACAGAATTTGATACTTCTCATAAAACTTTAAAAGAAATTATTTAATTAAGCAAAGTTTTCAAACTTCAAACAATAATGGTAAAATGAGACAGCAAAGAAAAAATTTATTGTAGCATTTATGCTACCATTTTTTCATTTTTAAATTATTTGTGAATAATAACTATACCTAGGTTAATATCCCAAATATTAGAAAAATAGTTTTGGTCCAAAGCCAGAGTGGCATGGTAAAACAGGAATAAAAGATTGTATATTCCTCTAAGACTAGCAACATTGCATTATCTGTTGTACCTGAAACAGAGAGTTTATGCCTGCGTGCAGATTCTTTCTCAGTAAAAAAAAAAAAAAAAAAAAAAAAAAAGCCTATTTTAAGTTTTGGTGCAGGACAAAAGGTGGACTGATGCCTGATCTAAGACTGATGTTTCCCTATGTGGATCTGCCGGACGAAGGCTTTGCTGGTTCAGCAGCAGCAGTTGAGCTTGGCAAATGACACTTCTTCTTAGCCCTCTTCCCCACTTCAAAGAGTATAGATTCTGCTTTGAATTTTCCAAATTTCAAGAGCCTTACAGCCATATTTTAAACTTTTACAGCAAGCTGTCTCAGTTGAAGAGTCCAGCAGCGTGCCCTCAAGTTGGCTGATGTTTAGCAATCAATACTGTGAGTGTCATCAGGAATCTAATTAGTGCAGGTTTTTCTCTCTTCTCTTTCTGGATATAAAGAAATAATCTGGTCTTTTCTCCTGAAATTAAATTTCTTCAAGTGAATGGATAATGATTAAAACAGTTATTAGACATGTAAGTATTTGGCCTTCCTTTAAAAGATGGAAAGATGCTTCCCCAACAAAGGACCTCACGTAACATCAAAAGCAATAGTGAAAGTACAGAAGTGCAACTTGCTAACAGAAAAGTTCCGATTGCTCTTTCCTCAGGTAGGATTGAACTGAGAAAATGTTTTGATTTTTTGCTTTCGCTGTATTGTTCTTCACTGGCAATACAGTACTGCTGTGGACAAAGTATTGAGTGTCCTACAGCTGAACCCCTAAAAGGCAAACCTCCCTTTTGATATTCTGTGACGGGTTTAAATATCAAATTTATTTTTTAAAATAAAACTGTATAGGTATAGGTATGATATCCTATAAAATGCAAACTGAGAAGGAATAATGGAATTTTTTTTTGGCAGCGCACCTGCCCCGCTATATCTCCCCAAGCCAAGGTTAAAAAGTGAACATAACATTAAGATTTTATTTAATGTTAGGCTATTTTTTTAGTTCAAAGCTTTAAAAAAAGGGTTTAACAGTATGTTTAAACAATGTGTTTTCCTTGTTTGATATTTTTTACCCTAAAAGTGACTTGAAACATTGTAAATAGCATAAAAATAATAGTATTTTTGGTAGGCCCTGAGGAGCATTTCTACATTTGGGTTGAAATTCTAGAAAACAAATGGTAGTGCTTGATACCAGGAGAGCTAAAAGAACATGCACAGAAGAGCCGCTTGGTACGATTTTTTTTTGGCATTCTAACAACATGAATCTTGTTATGCAGAATGGGATTGTTGGTAAAAATCAGAAAACAGAAATCCATAAATACATGTATTTGGTGTTTTTCCTTCCAAAAGTTTGAAAATGTAGATACAGAGGAGAAAGACGAGGCAAAAAGAAAAGAGCTGAAAATCATTTACTACGGAAAAAATGGAAAAAATATTTTAAAATTAGAGATCTTATTTAGCACTTTGAATCACTATGGAGCACTTCTGCCTAGAGCTGAGTTACTTCAATTCATTCAGCAAAGTAAGTCTATCCATCAGCCCCTTCCCTCCCATGCACTGTTATCTTATACAAAATCACTGAATTTCAGTGAAAAATAAACAGGAGAAAGAGAGACTGCAATCAGGAAATCCGCCAGAAAAGAATTCATCACTGCCAGTTCCTACAGGGTAAGAGGAATAGGATTTTCCCAGGGTGTAGGAGACCTGTATTCTTAATCTTTCATCTGCCTAAAGAAATTCAAAGAAAGATTTTAATCTTCTAAGAGAATATTCTGTTTATTCTGAATAGGCTCTCCAGTATTTTGTTTTAAACTGTTCTGCTTTTATAAAAAGTATATTCACATATTCTAGGTGTGCAGCTTGTTACCAAATCAAGAAATTTTGGAATTTCTGCTTATTTGTCTCATTTTTATGAATGTTATAAAAGACATATGCATCAAATGGATTTGATTTCTGCTCAGAAGGCTTCTAGTACAATAGCTACATGATTCTATACTGAACAGATTGAAATCCAAGTATAATTTACAAAACTCAATAGATGTGCTGTAGACAAAACCTATAAAGCTGTGAATTCAGTCATGTCTGCAAAGATTGCAGTAAGATATCCTACATGCTGGTGATATTGTGAAATGTTTATTGTGTACTTTGAAAGATTTATATTCCTCCTTGAGCACTAGGGAAGTACCATTTCCTGGATTGGCCGATGTAGGTCAGCAACAGTGGTGAACTTAACGGTTTTCATTGCATAATCAGCTACCGAGCTTTTTTTCACTCCCTTTCTTCTTGCTTTTCAATGTCCTTGATAAATTGAGGGAGGAAAAACCTAACATAGGCTCATTATCTTTATAAATACGTGTATGGTTAAATATATATTTATGCTATGTAATAAAAGAGGCATTCTAGGTAACATTTGTAAAACAAAGTATTTTTCAGCAAAACAATTTTTAAAATATTGACTGTTCTCACCTAAATGGTCAAGATTTTAACCCAACCTTCCAATTCTATTGTTCACATAGATCAGTGAAGACACAGTAAAGATAACTGTACAAATGCAAGACCTCACAGAACTGTTTCTAAAATGTAATTAAAAATACTTTCAAAAGAAGGTTAAATATTTTAATTTCAGAACATGAATAAAGAATAAAAGACTCTGTGAAAGTCATGGCATGCTGTGAAATAATGTGTGTAGATACATAAATGTTGGTGCAAATTTTGCTGTTATTTACAACCACATATATTCATTGTGAAGTGAGCGGACCTCAGAGAGACTGAAGAAGGATCAAATCAGGTATTTTCATATTCAGACATTAGGCTGTGTTAATTAACTGGTGGTTTCTCAGAGTCTCAACACAGTGATGCAAAAATTTGCTGCCACTAGCTGGAACTCATCTATTTTTGTTCATGTTCTTTGGGACAAATTTCTCTGCCTGTTTCTACCTCACTTTCTGATAGCGAAAGATTCTGTCAGTCCCTGGCAAAATCTCATGGAAAACAACTTTGCAGAAACTTATCTCCTGCCAATGACGTGCTCAAAGCACTTCATGCATTCTGCCTAATTTTCATGGGATATGACTTTCCTACAGAGAAGTGTCTAGATTTGCTGTATTGGCTTATTCTCTTCAAGGTGTTTCTTGTCATTTTATCTATGAGGATGCAATATCACACAGCAAATTTATGACATGTCTATACCACAACAAATGCTAGTAGGCACAGGTTCCTATTTAGTTTTCCTTTACCAACAGGCTAGGATGTTCAATTAATTGAGTATCCCAACTAACAGATACATTATGTACCAAGCCCAGCTAACATTGTAGCTCTGTAAAATGTTCAGGGGCTTAATTGGAATAATAATCAGAAAGAGGCTAAGCTTTTGTTATTAGATCACTTCAATTCTATAGTATAGATACATCTCATTAATGCCTTTGTGGACCTCGTCACTTAATATGCATTTCTGCTGTAGATAGAGAGTACTCGGAGACCACGACATGCAGAAAAAAACATGGCATTTCTGTTCCACCGTCCTCTTTCTGTATCTCGTATGCTTGGGCCAGTGATTGTGCAGAGCCCTCAGCTACGGCTCCAAAGTGTGCAAGAGGGACTTTCTGTTGACACTATAATGTTGCCACATTACTCCCCAAGACGTTCCCTGTGTTTTCTGAATTTACTTTAAGCAAGCTGCTGCTTTTTACAATTTCTATTAGCAACAAAAGCTGACCAAATGATCCCAGTGCCACGTTTCAACCCACAGTGCATAGTTTTCTCATCAAACTCATAGCTCCAAGCATTTAAAAAGTCTTGTCAAACATGTTTGCTGTTATTGTTATATTAGCAAGAGTGAGTAAGGATCTTGATAGAAATGAGCATTTACTACTGTCTGCATGAAAACTTACTTCTTTCACATTCACCGCAGCTTCTTGGTGAGAACTCCCACTTCAATGCTTCTGCATCCTGCATTCAAATACGTAGAGCTTTCTGGGGTTCCTTTCAATATTCCTCATCATCACTAGGCTTGCACAACCATAACCTGAAAGGACAGATAGTTCTTGGCTTTCCATCTAACTTCAGAGAAACACAGCTTGGCAAGCTATGTTCTAATATGGTCAAACTTGCAAATAAAAACAGAAACTCTCCCAGATCTCAAAGTAGATCTTTTATACCACAAGAGAACATTTCCTCCTGAATGAAACTTGTCAAGCTCCGAAAAAAAATGCCTACTGTAAATGAACTTGAATGTCAGAATGATGAAATTTCTTGTAACATTCCTCCCACATCACCAGAAAATACGCTTTATCTGAGGAGTTTCTTGATTGTATTAATGCTAATTACTATGTACAACCAGTTATTATATATTAGCTGGTATTGAAGTCAATGAAGCTTTACAGTGACTAAAGGTCTTCTCTTTTTATGAAGAAATAGATAAATAAACAAAAACAAGTCCCCAAAACTAGATGTCATCATTACAATGTATTTTTTTCTTGCACAGAGGTTCTTTGGTCTCATCTCTTTAGAGTCATTACGCTTTATTGTTGTTATTTCTCATTTTAATCACCTTCCCTGTTTCCATTTCTGTTTAATTGCAAATTGTTTTCCAAAGAGCTTTCCTCTGAGGATTCTGCTATTGGTTTTGGCTGTATTGAAAAGAAAGGATTAAACTTTAATTCATTTCCAATTACAGTAAAATGAACAATATGAACCAGTAGTGACATATAAACTTCTCTAGAGGTGTATAAAAATTGAAAGGCTATCTTGTTACTCATGCTGCTTGATAAAAACAAAATAAAAATAAGTAAAAATCCAGTGCAATAATACCACTTCTCAGATACAACTAGAATAGGAAAAAATCACTTTTACTGTTTTAAATGGAAACACTAAAATCATATTTAACAATCATGTTCCCAAGGCAACCTAAAATCTCTAGCTGTGTATTGACACAGCTATGGATTTATCTGTCTGTCCTCTGCATATATAGCTCATCTATCATTTATCTTTTATATCATATCTCTTATATTTCATGTCTCTCCTTGCAGATATACCTAATATCTGCCTTGCTAAAGTCATATATATCTTACATATATATATATATATATATATATAATATCTGTCCTTGTTAAAATAGAGGAAAGACACGGTGACAGATGCAGGGTTGTTCTTTGATTACATAGTGATCCCATTCCCCACCAGACTATTTAGTGCTTTTATAATTTAGAATTGTAAAGAGTAAAAAATCAATACCCACTGCAAATGGGATGATTAATCAGAGAAATTTATGATGGTAACACTCTTGTTTGATTCCTAGTGTATGCTAAATAGGGGAAGGGAAATTCCAATGGACCCACAGATTTACCAAAGTTTTAATGACTCAGTTCTGGTGTGTACAGATTGATAAACTTTCAGCAGACTCCATTTTCCAAGAACCATAAAAACTCACTCCTTGGCCTGTGCAGGTTGTGCAACCTTCTGGGATCATTAGCAAGAGAAAATCCATCACACTTCTCATTTACAAAGCTAATTGGAGAAACGACAGTTCCAGAGAGCAGTCAATTTGGATGCTGTGGAATTTGTTTTCATCCTCCGACCCCAAAGCCAGACATTTTTCATGAAGGTGCATTATTATAGTCTCAACAAGATCTCATTCATGTTATTATACGCTCAACAAGAAATCTCTAGCAGTTTTTTACTCCAGATCTCTTGAAAAGATGGACTTGAATTTCTGTCTCCCTATATCCTATAAAAATCACCCTAATGACTTGCTAGGAAATAAAAATATAAAATAGGTGTACTAGGTAAGTAATTTATCTAGTTCTGTGACCTGACAAAGGTCAGCAGCATGTTCTGAGGAAGAGTAAAATAGCGAAGAAGTACCCAGTGCTACTTCCCTCATATTCACTGTTGTCTTCCACCAGTCTATCGCTTTAACAGACTTGTGCCATGAATTTGTCAGGTTAGCTTTTGAAAACGCGCAAATTCCTATCACTCAAAATGTTCTATGCCAATCAATTTAACAGCTTAAATATGCACCACATTAAAAAAAAAAAAATTGTTCTTTTCAGTTTCATTTTACCTTAATTGTATTTGCACCACCTTTCTTAGGAAGATGCCTCTGAGTCCTTCTTGTAAACTGTATCTGTAAACTGGAACAAAATTTCATATTATAAAATGTTTCTCAATTATTTCAGAATTTACTTTCTGATTTTTCCATTGAGAAAAAGAACCAGAGAGCAGAAGATTTTCTGAGTCATAAGCTCAAAGAAATAAGAAATATGTAAATTTTAGCTTTATTGTTTTACACTCAAAAGACCTGAAGTATTACTTATTTTAGTTTTCTTCACAATTAGTGTAGTAGAAATGCAGAAAAGCATTCTTCACTCTATAAATATTTAAGTCAAATAAATGCCTTCATTAGAATCTTTTTTTTTAACAATTTCACATGAATTATCAAAATGGCTTAATTTAATCCAAATACCTTCTCTTCAAGGTATGTTATTATTTCCCTAGTTGTTTATTTTATGCTTTCTTCTTAATAGCAAGTATCCCACGGCTAATGTACATTTCTTCTTAACCTTCTTCTATAATGTATACCACTATATTACCTGTCTTTAAATGTCATCTATTAAAAATTACAGCACGTAAGTGGGTATATTTGCAGGATACCAAGAGAGAAGGGTGTTTGTGATTCTTTATTTTGTTTCACAAAGCAATTTGTTTAGCTTGAAAATAAAGGGAAAATTATGAACATGCAACACCTAGGGATAATGATTGTTTTAAAATTTTTTTTTAATTTGCAACTCTCTTAAATATTCGTTTTAGTAATCACAGACTTAGGCTGCAGCACTGCTTCTCATAATCGTCTCTGTTCCATGTTTTTAGCCCGCTGTAAATGCAATAACCTTAATACCCATATCAATACTCTTAATGCTCTCCTCTTATCTAAAGACTGTCCGTACTATTCAATACTTCAGGGTTACATTGTTTGCATTTTGCCCTTTACCTTTTCACATGATGACTGATCGATTCTGATTATCGATTTCAATGACAAGACATTCATCTGGTTAAACACTGCAGAAGAAAAAAAGTGAGGGATTTAGCATCAAGGAGACAATGGTAGGTGTTACATTTGTTGAAATTTAATCTAAAAATCCAATGATGAAGAAAATGTATAATTAAAATGAAGTAATTCTTCCAACGTCTTTCAGTCGATTTGTGAAATTCTCTGTAGCTGGAGGTCAAGGAGTCAAATGGTATAGCTGAATTTCTAAAATGGCTGGATAATTTTATGATTTGATGCATAACTTTGGTAGCTAGTATCATTGGCTTTATAGTATTAACTGAATCATGAAGGAATTTTTATCTCTACTTTGGTACTGCACAATCAGCCAACAGTATTATGAAGTTTATGGCTGAAGACAGCCATAATCTCCCCATCTCTCCTTAGCCAATCTTTTTTTAAGATTGAACAAGCCAAGTTCTCTTGGTCTTTTCTTGTATCGCATGTGCTCCAGCCTCCTGAGCATCTTGGCCCGCCATGGGGCTCTCTCCAGTATTTTCATGGTTTCCTCGTACTGGGGAGCCCCAAACTAGACACAGCATTACAGATGTGGTCTCATAAGTGATGAATAGAGGGGGATAATTACTCCTCTCAATCTGCTGGCTATACTCTTGCAAATACAGCCAGGTATATGGTTGGCACAGGGCTCAATATGTTTTCCACCAGGACCCCCAGTTCCTGCCTCTCAAACATACCATCCAGCTGTTCAGCACCTGGTCTGCATGCTGTTGATGAACCTTGTGAGGCTGTGGTCAGCCCATTCATCCTGTTGAGGTGTCTCGTACCCTGTTGAGCAATCCTGCCCCAGCACTTATCAGTCACTCAGTGACAGCAAACTTCCGGTTGGTGCACCTCATTCCATTGTCCTGGTCATTAATAAAGACATTAAACAATACATTTCCAATCTGAGCTTTGGCTTTACCAAGTCCGCTCCAGCAGGGGATCTTCCCAAGCAAACGGCTGAACAAATGGCTTCCTAAAAGGCAACCAAAAATTATAAACATTTCAAGTACTCAAACCCAAGTATTATACAAGAGATATTTCAAGGATCTATGTACACACAACTGAGGAAGCGTACCTTTGCAAACATCTCCTTTTTCAAGGTAAGGAAAGAATGATGTATAATAATAACAGAATGTATAACGTATAAAATAACTATTCTTGCTGTAAAGTCAATTTTCAATGATATAATGTAAAAATTAGTGTGTCTGAATTTGATATTTTCCTTTTGGAGGAATAAATTCATTGACAGTGAATAGCTGCATAGACATTAGACAGCAGCACAATAACCAGTCAAATACTACGATTTATTGTAAAGCATATTTTTGCCTTTGCATAAAAAGGGGTGCTTCTTTTTGAGTCAGTGAGCCAGCATTGCAAAAGGTACATTGTGAGTGCTGTGTTTCTGTGAGATCTTTCTAACACCAGTGAAGGCCCAGGAAACTCAGCTGCAGACTAGGGCACAAAATCTATCACATCTTTTACTTTCATTGACCTAGAAACAAAGCAACTGCTGTAATATGCTACAGGAAAGGTTTGCCTAGCCCAGTGTTTTCTTAGCTGGCAATGAGGAAGGTAAGGAGAAAACTGCAGTAACACCAAACATGAGAATATTTTGTGGAAGACTATTTTTTTTCTCCCAGACAGTTAAATGTGGCTCTTATATTCCCAGATGTAATACTTGATTTCTTAAATTTTAAGCTAGATGTGCTTGTAAACTGTATTCTTTTTATTGCTATAAATTCCTTATCTTCTC
Organism: Alca torda; assembly: GCA_008658365.1. Taxonomy (NCBI): domain Eukaryota; kingdom Metazoa; phylum Chordata; class Aves; order Charadriiformes; family Alcidae; genus Alca; species Alca torda. The sequence goes on along the minus strand of CM018087.1, from coordinate 6,219,968 downwards.
AAGAATCTTTCTTTATTTACATAGTGAAAGAAGTTACTGATTTATTGTAAATAACTTATTTTAATTATGTGAAATTTATTGGTCTATAATGCTTTTGTGACTGGATTGCTTTAGTCTTTCTAATTTACTTTTTTTTCTGCTCCTCAGGTCATATAGCCGCAAAACCCAGTGCCATAACTCTCCACATTAAGGCGGTGCATCGCTTCTCTGAAGAAGCCCGTTGATGATAGCGGGATTCCTCTTATTAAATTGCCTGTTAGAGTTGCTGTGGAAGTAATTACAGCTGGAGCATCTTCGGTTCCTCTTCTGTGCCTTTCCAAAGCTGTAATTATTTTGTCTCTTTGGACTTTCTCTATTACATCCTGCTTTAATTGCAGTAGGTAAACTAAATGCACTATTCAAGAGAATGTGTTGTCTGGTTTCAGTTCATCTAAGTGCTGGGTCTGTATTTTTTTGCCCGTTATTGGAAACCGTGTAGACATTTCTCAGGGCAAACAGCTTCTCCTACTAATCAGGTGTGTAAGTGAAAAGAGGAGAAGAAAAGGAAAAAAACAACATTAAGGAAAACTGGATGACCCAAGCAAGGTATATTGTCTGTTGATGTAGGTCAGTGCAGTTCTTGGTGGAATAATATAAACATCACAGAGCTCCCACTATATTGCCTGTATTTTTCATAAACTTTTTAGCTCACTCAAGAAAACAACAAAAGAGTCTCATTACAGAAAATTACTTCATCAGGCCTTAAGTCTGAGTAGCACTGAGTCAGTAACTAAAGAATAAAAGTTGTGTGTTTGTAGTATGATGTTGCTTCTAAATCCTTCAGTTCTGGACTGCCCCCACAATCCAAAGATTTACAGTCTAAGGAGTAATGGACTCAGGCTTTATACACGCCATCAGATTTTCATTTAAACATCAAGCTTTCCTGTCTTTGTTTCAGACTGCAGAGCAAATACATGCCATGAATACAAAGATCAGACATTTTTTCCTAGTAATGATTTTGGATTTTTTTTTACTTCAGGAAGATTAATAAGATGTTTTTTGGACTTTTTTTTCTGACTGAGATTTAGTGGAATGACATGTATCTCAGTCAGAGACACATGGATTTAAACACTGATTTGAACATTTAGCCATTGCTGTTATTGTTGCTGAAGTTTCTTTTTTCCTTTGTTTTACAGAGAACTTTGGGTTTATGATTACTTGATTTTGTTTGTAAAAGTAATTACTGTTTAAAAGAAAATAATAGCTAATTTTCTCTATGAAGGGTCTGCTTCATTTTAGCATATCCTTAGGGCTACAAAAAGAAGCTGGACTGCTTTGCTGAAGGAAGACTCAAATGAGCTGTATATAGTGAAAGAAACATATACACATAATTCTAAAGATCTGCTTGTGGGATTTTACTCCCCAAGTAACTAAAGTTAATTCACATTATATTTATTAGGTAATAAACATTACAATTGTTTCTTGTGAGACGGTATGAACAAGAATAGTTTCCTTTCTAAAATAAAACAATCTGAAGTGATGTTGACCCTTTGAGTCAAAGCTGAGACAATCTATCACATCGGTTAGTTTACACCTCTGGAGGACAAAGTGCTTGCATTATTTAAACATGAAGGCATAACGATAGTGATTGTTACAGCTCGACAGGGTTGCAGTGATGCATTCTTTCCTTCTATGTATCTTAACTTCTTTACAGAAAGCTCAATGTTACCAGTTAATTTGTAATTCATAAGAAATAAATATGTCACTGACTGAAAAGGTCCCACTAACCAGTAATGCAAAAAAGGGCACTCTCACAAGTTGTCACATTTTTTCCCCGGTAGATGAGCCAAAGGTTATTACCATTTTTTATTGAAACAATTTGATATTCATTTGGAAAGGTCAAATAGAAATACTGGGTTATGGGCTAGAAATTGGAATAATGGTAGAAAGAAATATTATTTCTATTTTGAATGATTTACATTAAACTATAAAAAAGTATGTCTACAATCTCTGCATCTTAGATTATGTTGCAAGGAAAAACAACAACATTGAAAGCCAGTATCTATTAAATAAATGAATATCAATTATTGTATCTCTTTGTATTATTGAGTGTGCTGCACTGACCTGATGGAGTGAAAAACCACACAGCACAACTTACCTCTCCATAAATCTGTTTACTTTTTATGTCAGCTTTAAGGAAATTCTGCTTACTTTTTTCTTTTTTCCTATAAATAAAACAGAACAGAAAATTCTTTGAGGCACCTAATTTGTGTTTGCTCAGAAAGCATTGTTTCAAAGGAGCCTGTTGTTGAGTTCCGAATTTTCTTGAAAGCTAAACCTTTAGTGTCTCACTTGAACAACTAAAATTAAGTACCCTGTTGCAGTAGAATAAAATTGTTTTCTTTGTAGTAAATTTAAAACATCATCTTGGTATGTTAATTGGAATATTCATCTGCCTAGTGTCTAACCCCTTAGATTTAGAGCACAAGAAAAACAAACAAACAAACAAATCAATTTAGGCACTGCGTAGACATACATTTGAAAATACAAGGGAGTTTTTGCTTTTCAGTTATTCTCTAGAATACATTATTTTTGAATGTCCATGAACAAATAAATTTATGCAAAGCTAGAAGGTCTTTCTAAAAAATAATTATTTACTTTATAGTAGAAGGAAATTGGAAGGAAAACATCAGAGAATCCTCTGATATGGGAGCAACCCTCCCACCAAATGAGCATCCAGAAAGTCATCTTCTCTGCTCCATGAACGTTGCTATACGTTATTCTGTAGAAAACAAAAAAAATGTTGTTCCCTACCAATCCTTACTTCCATCCCACACCCCCCAGTAAAAGGACAGATATAACAGAAAACTAAAGCACATGGTTTTCAGTATGCAGGTATTCTTCCGACTTCCCTCTGACATTTCTCTTTTTGTTCCTCTTTTATCAATGCCTCTGAGAAGAATTTAAGGATGGCAGATATCTTATATAGAACAGATGACACAGAATATATTTAATACACAGAGTACTATGAAAATACATGGAATCTATAGCACTCATAGAAGTAACAGGTCACTTTATGGCAAATTTCCTGCCAATAACTTCAACCACTGAACCAGCAATTTCTTTCACTGTGTATCAACTTTCCTCTCTAGGATTTTTTTGTATTAAAGACAATCCCTTTTTTGACTAAAGTAAAAACTTCTTTCCTTTTTTTTATCTTTGTTTTTTCCCAATCACTAGATTAAAAGAGCAAGCTGCCGTTTACTGGACGTATCTGACCTCCTTTTCCAATGCCATTGCAGAATGAATGTTTGTGAGGTAAAAATTATTGAGAAACTAGGACAGTGAACCAAAAAAAGTCCCTGTACATGTCTTGGCACACAGGTCTGGAGTGAAGCTTTCTACCAGAAGAGGATGTGAAGCATCCCAATGCGTAATTCTGAAGAGGATTGGTGAAAATAGGGAATATTTTCAGTATTTCTTTATAAAGTAGCAAGACATTGAGGTTTGAGAAAGAGGGAAATGGAGGAGTAGCATACAGTCTCTATGAGAATAAAATGATTATTATAAGGAAGACGACACAGGAGACAAAAACAGGACCTAAAACGCTAAGATACAAATTCTGTGAGCAGTACTATTCATAGTACCACTGCAGGTTTGTTTCTAAATATTCTCCCGTGGCTGGCTACAAACTCTGATTGTGTCTTACTTAGTCATTTGGGAATTTCTAAGAGCTCTCATGAGTTTCTGTCCAGGACTGTGCTTCTTCCTTTCAGTTAGCCATGGCATTGCTAAAAGTTCTTGCCTCTACTCTTTTCAGACACTTGTTTTCATGTAAGAACCTAATATTATTAAATGTTTCTTTTTTTTGGTTTTTGGTTGGTGTTTTTTTTATTCCTTTCTGATGAAGCCCATTTAAATTAGGCTGATATATGAAGGCAGGAGTGGGAGGGGGTGGAGGCAACATTTATAAACCTGATTTCCTTGGGTTATAAATAACACACACATCCTCTTTCCTAGGACCATATCCTCCTTCAGGGAAGAAAGTGTGAGACATATTTCTCTTCACTCCTCACTCCTGCACCCCTCATCAGAGATAACGAGCTGAATTGTCTGCAAAATCAAACCTGCTGAATTAAATGTCCAAGCACATATTTCCATTAATTTATTTGGGAACCGCAGACAGAGTTTTCATGTTTAAGCTTTAAATTCATTAGGCTAAGGCTTGTGGAAGGCTTGGGGTGAGTCCGTAGCGATGCAGGAGAGCTTTGCCACCAGCTTGCAGTACCAGCCAGTGCTGATGGGGAATGGAGGTCCACTTTACAGCCCACTGAACCTTCCAAAAAATGCATGCCTATTACATACTTCTGCCGATCTGTAGCTATCCATTACCAGCAAAGGTTATCAAACAGACATTTTAAAAATGTACAGAATAAGAATTATGACTTTCTAAGGTTTTATACCGCTATTTCAACTTCTAAATACAAAGTGCACACCAGTCCTATTCATCAGCTAAAAATATTGATGACCAGCAGATTGCTTAGGGATTATAGAGCTGGTATTTCACTACTGTGGCACATTCAACAAATTTCAGCTCCCTCTCAAGAGCAGACGTGGCACTGGAGAGGTGGTTTCTCTGTGCTCTGGCCCTCCTTCTGTTCCCTTATTTAATGCTGAAAACCTTTATGAGCCTCTTGCAAAAATGCAACTTTGGTTTTCTGCTATGTTATAAAATTATCAGTGCAATCAAGGCAAAATGTTACAAAAAACTAGTCCATTTCCATGAATGAATTCTCATTTAGGATGGTGTAATTAATTCAAGTGTCAGTTTGATCACCTTTTTTTTTTTTTTTACTCTAACAACCTAAAAACCTTGTATTGGTGATTTTTTTTTCTACTAAGTCAATAAATACTCCTATCAAATGTTTCCTACCTAGATAAATAGCTTTATTATATGGCTACTGACCAAAAATCCCACAAAACCCCTCAGGATTTTTGCACTGCGTCAGTTATTCTGTGCTTTTCTGACCTCTTCATTTTTCATTATAATTTGTATCACGGCCAACAAAATGGGAAACAGAGACAGCAAAATGTAAATCCATGCTCCTCAAATTAACAAAAACCCTTCAGATCTTCCTATCTTCGTCCCACCTCCATACTGGGTTTAGAATAGATGGCCTAGGTACTCACTGAACATTAACAATACAAGAATAGACTTCCTAAGACATCTGAATGCACACAACAGCTAAGAACTATTAGTCTTCTAAAAGGCCAAGGAGCACTGGCTGACTGTTTTCTCTCAAGTTATGATAGCTCTGAGACACAGGCTTCTAAGATTTTATGGCATTGAGGTCACTGAATTGATTTATTTATTTATTTTTTTAACCATTCTGTTGCTTGATGGCTACTACCCAGGTGACTGACTATTCAGAGAGAGACAGCATCTGTTCCCATTTGCACTGTGCTATATTTAAGTAAAACTTGTTTCCCTGCATATTTTAGTAACTCCAAAGATGTGCATTTTTATTTGATTGCTTTAACAACTCTTTCTTCGAATAAGTTGGCATATTATTGATACTTGTCTATTTTATTTATATATTGCAAACTAGATAAGGCATGACTTAAAAAAATCAGTGTAATGTTCCTCCTGCAGCTAAATACTTGCAAGTACAATTGCGATTACTGTCTTCCATCATTCTTCTGCAGTCTGCAAATAGCATAAAATTTAGAAAATCATCCCTCTCACTCACCCAAAAATTTGTCCCACAAAACTAATGAAAATCTGTAGACACTATGTTGTCCTAACCCTGTGCTGTGGATTCAAATATTTCCAAACCTATTGTTGACACATGAGAAACTAATATGCCCTATGACATTATTTCCTCTTATTTCTTTTTTTTTACCAATTCCTTAAAAAAAAGAAAAGGGGAGGTGGGGTGAAATTATACATGCCCAATTTTCACTGAATGAAAATACGAGGATTATTATTATAAAAGGTGCAAGAGTTGATGCTGCTTTTATCAAAGGTCAACGCACTCAACTATGGAGACACCGGATGTCTAACAATTACCTGCAATGACTGGCGAAGAAGGAGGTAGACAGCAGAGGAAAAATGAACAAATTTGGGGTCATTACTTTCTGGGGAACATGGAGCAGACCACTGAAAAAGCTATTTGGCATTGCCTAGAGGAAACCTGACATGCCAAAATAAATGGACGGAAAATGAAATACAGTCATTTGGTAAGAATTCAAAACCACTATGTGCAACAGGCCTACCTGAATAAGAAATCTGTTCACCAGCGTTTTCTTTGCTCCCACAGAAAACAAAATCTTTCTTGTATTTGCCATGCTTTATGTAACTGCATCTAGAGAAATGACAGATTGTGTCAGTTGGTATTCTGGGAGAAAAAACTTGCAAAATTAATTGAATGGAATGGTGCAACTTCTCTTTATAGATCTGTTAGTATGTGCTATTTTAGAAAAAAAAAAATCACTAAAACGCTGATGAATCTATCTAAAAATAAATGAAAGGACTCAATTTTTTTCTAAAAGAAAGGTGTAGATGGCTACGGTACTTTTAAGGACGACACAACCCTCAAAACTTGTCCTTAAAACAGTTGAAGCTGCCTACACACACCTGCTTTTTGGTGGTTTGTTGGTTTTTTTTGTGCGTTTTTTTTTCCCCCGAAGATCATGTTTTCTAACTCTAATCATATCCCCATTAAACCAGTAAAATTGCAAACTCACTCAGCCCTAAAGCACAGGCCTGCATGTTTACCTTGAACACAGCATTCATAGGTCAGTCTCTCCCACTGTATGATATGCCCTTTGAGCAGGCTTAGTTCCACTCGAGCAGCCCTGTTCAATTACATCGCTCTAAACAGACTCAATTTGTCATGCAAGATTTCACTTTTCTTGAAACTACAGCGGACTTTCTCTCAATTTTGATAAATTTCTTTGCCCTTTTGTGAGTAACCCCTGAGGCTTCTATGTGCACAGCTTCTTTTTGACTGCTGTTATCTCGTGGGGTAGAGAAGCATGTCCAGGCATCAGGGACAGCGCTTTAACATTTTCAGAGAAGTCAAGCTGACTGCCAAGTGAATTGCGCTCTACTGATACTGCAAATGGTCAGCTAGAAGTCATAGACGTTACATTACTCTTCCATTCTTGAAGGAGAACAGTGAAAATCTCCAATGGGATGGACTGGGTTTTTTTTAATGTCTAGCAACATGCACACACAAAATGCTGTCGGACGAATGAGATATGCTCTCACCCTTTATTTCTCCCTGTTAGTCGCTCTCTATAACAAGCATATAAAAACATGCAGGTTTTTTTATCTAGCCATATTGACAAAAATTTTTTCTAAATAAAACCTCTTAACCTCATATGGGAACTCATGACAGATATTTGAAACCTTCCTTTTCAATAATTAAAAGTATCTCATTTATATAGTGTTGGAAATGCCTAAAACCACTTTATAAGCCTAAATAGATGCACAGGTATTAAATGAAAGCATTTTAACTGTCACTGAACTGTCATCTGAGGTTAAATGGAGAGCTTGCTTCTTAACATGACAGAGTTATTGCAGAGGCTCTCAGTGGTGTTGAGTCCAAAAGAGGAAAAACATTCTTTAAACAAAAGCACTAGGATAAAGCAAACCCAACCAGTCAATCAAGCAAAACTCTTTTATAATAAAAGAACTAGAATAATTTATACCCACCGAGAATTTGGCCTAATCTTGCTATTAGAAATGTGAGGATATATTAGCTCTGATAATCATGACAACAACATAAACATTTAGTCTGGGCCTTCTCTTACAAGGATTTATGAACACTCTCATCTGATTTTTTTCATTTCTCATTATCATTAATAATCAGAATGTTCCTCAACATTTTGTCATCAAGTAGGACTGTACAGGACACAGTAATCAGATAGAAGAGTTTTCCAGCGTGCATTTAAATACTTGGCAAAGTAAAGGAGGGTGGCACAAAGCATAACAAATAGGTAGATTCAAATCATCCTTGTCTTTGATATTAGTTTTTTTCTGGCTCCTCTGCAAAACAAATTTTGGGGTGGACATGTGAAAGGTTTCTGTCCTAGTTAATGGGCTACAAATCAGTATATTATATAAAATGCCATTTTGTTTCTTCCTCTTGAGATTAAATTTTGCATTACTGTTGTTGCATTCAATTCACTTAAATTGTATCCTTAGGTAAACTCATTTGTTTTATTTGAGGAGCTACTATAGGTCACGAGAAGGAAGAAACTCAAACTTCAGTTTCTAATCATGGAATAAATTGCAAGTTCAAAGCAAATATAAGGCAAATGATATCACCATAACATAATTATTTCTTCCTTTACTTGGGAATTCTGCATTACATTTAACTAATCATCTTTTGATGGCTGAGGTATCTATTTTCATATTAACTTAAAAAAAAATAGCAACAACACTGCTGTGTCTGGAATCTTCTGGGGACAAAATTGACTTTAGCATGCATATAACTTAAATTATGAGATCAAATCCAAATCACCTGTGTGATCCATTTTGTGGACTGGTGACTTTGTATCCAAGCTGCTACCTCAAATACTATAGGCTCATGTTGTCCCCTGAATTAAACAAAGGGAGCAAGATTACCCGTAACACACAGGGTCCAATAGTTTTCAGTTATTAGTACACCAAGATACACACACAAGCTAAACTTTGGGAACTACCTCTCTGTCTACAAGAAAGGTGAAAATTGCTTCTAACTTCAATTCATTGCCTGCCAGTTGCATCAGAGCAATATAGTATTTCATATGAGATGGTCATATTCAAATTTATTCAATATTCTCCGTAAGTTACTTGATTACTTTCCTTTGATTAATCAAACTGATATTCCAGGGTACAAGTCAACATTCAGCTCCTGAAGGCTAAGGACTAAAAAACTGTCTTTGGTTTCTTCTTGTGTGCTCAGAATTCTGACACATTCAGTAACCACGGACTTTCTGTAGTACAGAGGAGTCTCTCTTGCTGAATGTAGGAAACCTTTCTGCCTGCATAATAAAGGAATAGAAGGATGACACAGCAGTAAAATTGGCAGCATAGCCTAGATAGATACTGCCTCCAATCAAAACCAAATTCCATTTGCATTAGCAGTTTTTGGTTTATACAGTGATCCCCTTGTAAACCTTGAAGACAAAGGTAAATGTAATTAGAAGATTCACATTAGCCAAAGCCTTGATTTGTGTTGTTGTGTCTGGCACATCTACGGCCTCAGTAATATCCAAGACTCATTCTGAAAAGCTGTATTTGTTCACTCCAGAACAGGGCAGAAGAATGTACTCTTTCCCTACACAAACTCAAAAAGCTATCACAATTCAAAAAAGTTGGCAATACTGTTCTTATTATCTTGGCTTTTGGTGCAGATCATCTAGTATCTTAAACTCAGAAAGATATTGTGTTTATTTATTTATTTATAATAATGCTTAAATGATTCATCTGGCCTGTATCCATTCCATATGCTACTGAAAAGGGAATTAATTATTAAACAGGTTTAATCAAGTTTTTTATTTTCAGAAATAAGTACCACAGGAGGGTAGGGAGAACATGAAGCCAAACAATTCTCCATGGTGCACAGGGACAGGATGACAGGCAAAAGAGACTGGTAGGAACACAATTAAATGTAACTTAGTTATTTAAATAATATAATTAATTAATGAAGTATAAGGATTCCTTTTGTTTGTTTGTTTTTTGTTTGTTTGATTTTTTTGTTTTGTTTTGTTTTGGGGTTTTTTTTAGATTTTGAAGATGGTCAAATATTGGAACTAGTTGCCCAGAAACGTTCTGGAATCTCCGTGTCCCCCCAGAGATTTTCAAAACTTGACTGGCCAGGTGTCAGAGCAACCTGATCTACTTTGACCTGCTTTGAAAAGGAGGCTGGGCTATATAACCTTCAGAGCTTTTTTCCAACCTAAATTATCCAATGATTTAATGACACACATATGACAAGCTATATTTGCTATTTTATAATGCATTTTAAAATGCTACCTTTTCCCACTGATTGCTTTAAAGGCAAATACACACCATGGATGACATTATAAAGCATATTATTAGATGGGAAATGAGGATAAACACTTTCTGACAGATTAAGTTCTGCCTTTTCTCTTATATATGCACACAATAACTTTTTCAAGGTCTTGAACAATTGAAAGAGTTGATTCAAGTCTGAAGAGCTTACTGAGAGCTTCAGCTACTTAATGGGCATGTCTGTAAACTCTGCCTAACTTGTAGCTGACTTCTTTACTGCTTATTTCTATCTTAGATCTTACAACAACACTAAATTGATATCCAAAATTGTGAAACTTGCTTGGAAAATGAAAGCAAATACCTTGAAATTAACTATTTTTTACTGCATAATAGAATTAGAAAAGTTTTGTTGCCCCTTCTGTTTAAAAGTATTTACCGTTTTTAAAATAATGTCATCAGATCTTATTTTAATACTTTATGAAGGATCAAGTAATACAATAAAAATCTCTCAGATGAAGTACATGAGGAACTAGAGTGGCCAGATTAACCAGAATCTAAAATTTTCAGTTGTATATCTCTTCATTTGTATTCAGAGATTTGAAACAATTTAGTATCTGGGACCGAAGAGAGTTCCAGAATTTGAAAGACTCTAGGTGCGGATAGATTTATAATGTGAAAGCTGGAAAGGATACTTAAAAGACTGGAAATTGGAACAACAACACTGCATTGTACTGTGATTTGGCTTTGGGGAATTAAAAGCCCAACCCTTCTTAAAGTGCTTAGACAGGAACTGTGGAGTCTTTACGGGTATCAGGGGAAGGGTTTCTATTACCTCCTCTAAACTGGAGTGTTTATTTTGCCTACACAAGACTAATACATTCCAAAGGGAATAATTACAAATAACCTGAAATTCAGTGACTGCAGATGTTTACTTTCAACTCTTCTACAGCTATTATTGCACAAGTTGAAAGTGCATTCTCTGTGTGAACATTTTTAATTAACAGATTTCTGTATGTGCACAGATGGCCAGAAGCTGCCTCCTAAATTTCATAGAATCATAGAATGGTTACAGTTGGAAGGGACCTTGAAGATCACCCAGCTCCAACACCTCTGCCACGGGCAGGGACGTCTCCCACTAGACCAGGCTGCTCAAAGCCTCAGTTAGCAAAACTACGTTTCAAAGGAATAGTAAACATTAAATAAGATATTGTTTTTAATCTCCTGCATGATGATGGCAGCCTAAAATTTTCAATACTTCAGTGATGTTTGGTAGCTTTTTTGGTTTGAACAGATGGCCTTATTTTCCTGTGAACAGCTATTTTCCACCTACCCAGTCAGACACTTAAAGCCCAAGTTAAAACTCAAATGATCAATTTTTCATTTTACTTTGATCATGGAAACGTAACTTATTTCCTTTTTCCACCAGATGCTGGTCCTGTCATGACTACGACTTTCTTTGGTTATTGGCTCTAAGGATAGAATAGGTCTTAGTTTTCCAAAGCTGTTGTTTTAAAGAAACCCAGTATTTTTTGCTAACAATAAATCCACCTGCAAGAAGGTTTTAAGTTTCTTCCTGATGCATGTATGCTCCCTAATTCTGAAGGTACAACAATGACAGAAAGGCTGAATTCACTGCAAAAGTTCACCTGATTTATTGGAGCGGTATTTTTAGCCTCAGATACTTAGAAAAATCATTTATTCTGGGAAATCAGTAGAAGTCCTTAGTACTGGCTTCTGTCCACTTCAAAAGGAAAAGTGTTAAGATAACAATATGCACTTATAGGCAATAATTTTACCAAGAAATACCAAAGTGCCTCCTGAATTGAAAAAACAATCTGACCTGCAGATGAATTGGCTGTTTCTCAACTTCCAGAAGTCTAAAAACTAAACGCAGTTTACTTTTTCTAAGTATGTGTTTTATTCAGTGATTCCAGGTAAGATTCTCTTGAGCAGTAAAGGAAAGATGAAATCAGACTGAAAATGCCTAGATTGGTTTTTATAATGGAAATAGGGCTGGAAATGCTCTCGTCTTTTGGCTACTACATGGTTGACCTACATCGTATCAACTGAAAGTCCATTTTTACTAATGGTTAAAAAGCCCAACTGGAGTGCGAAACACAGAAGCAAAAGTCACTGTCTGTATCTGTCTTGACAGGGTAGGAGGCATGACAAAATCACACGCAATATTTCATGGCAGCTTCAGAACTGTGCAAAAAAAAATCAAAGAGATAACTACATTACCCTCAGATGATTAAAAACAGTCCCTGCAGAACTGTGTTGAGATATATTAGAGATGTTTCAGGATATTATAACTGCTCCACTGCTCAGTTAACACTCTTTGGCAGCATCTTTTTTGCATGCATAGTTAATGTAAAGAGCAGGACTCTCCAAAGATTTCAAAGGATCCAGTCTTCTTTTGCCTTCTCTCATATTCCTTCCATCCTGCAATTTTAATTGACATGAAATGAAAGCAAGTTCATTCTAGGAGACAGAGGTTTAAGCAATAAATATTACTGTCTGTTACAATTGAAGACAAATGGCATGACTTTGGTACTGACGTTCCACTTCACTTTCTAAATGGTTTGTGTTGTGGTGAGTAGAGATATCACTGCCAGTTCCCTCCACCTCCAAACTTTACCTCATCCTTCTCATCCTGACTTCCTCATTCTAACTCAGATATTAATTGTTTTCATCTAAATTAATCTAGTTTCCACTATCCCAGTTTTTGTACAGTCTTTCTTTAGTCACAGCTCTAAAGATCCCACATTCACAGTCTACCTACTTGGCTTTCTGAATTTGAGTTCCTTTTGAGGACCCTTACAAATGTCATTGTGCAACATTTATTCCCCAGCTAATCCCAATTCTCTACCTCCTTAAATCACTGATTTTTCAGTCCCATTCTTTCCTAATCCACTTATCACTGCATTTCATATCCACAGCCTATTATATGGTTTTTGAACATGACATAGCCGTAAATCCACAGAAAACAAACTTTTAAAAGAACAGAAGGAATGGTCCAATAGTGGTTTGCATAACAAAATGTGTGTGTATATAAATGGAGTAACACATTTACCTTGTTAAATTGAATATATATCTCTGCCTATATACCTATTGCATATGTGTTTTAAATTGAATGTTATATACACACATATTTATATGCACTTAACATTGCAAATCATTATACGGTTTTGTAGTCTTTGCATTATTTCAAGAATTTCCCACAGAAAGCAAAAGTATTATGATAATACCACATTTCATAATTTCATATTTCATAAGAAGACTCAAAGAACTGTGTCTTGTAGATAATACACAGCATTCTCACAGTTCCCATTTAAGACAGTGGGTGGTGTGTTTTTCTGTAATATTAAGACAGCCAAATTAAAACCAAATGTTTGGAAGAAAGAATAAAATTAGGATAAAAATTGCAGCAAATACTGAACTGTGCTGTTTGGCCTTTCAGGTGTAAAACCGTTGCAAGATTAAAGTAGTTTTGACACACCAAACCTGCAGGCTCCATTTCTGATGTACTTTATGAAAATGATAAAATCAAAATAAATGGCTGTGAACAGTGTAGTTCCATTATTGTAATAACTGTGAGATCAGCTACATTTACTCTCTTTCATGTTACTTTAAAAAAAGACGAGTTAACAGGGACAGAACGTTGAAAAAGAAAAACTGCTGAAGACCTCAGAATTGCCAAATGGTATAAGCAATGTTTTCAGTATAGAAGTGTTGTTTTTCCCCCAAGCTGCTCTTTTTCTAATTTCTGTTTTAAAATTTAATTAGTCTGACTGAATTTTTACAATATTCAATGTGTCTATTAGACATTCAGTGTGAATTACAAAAAAAATAAAAGCACTTAAAGTGTCGTAAAAACAAGGACTAAACATATTTTTTTTTGATCACGCTTATTAAGAATGCACATTCTTAAAATTACACAAATATAAAATTTAAAAAAATTCCACAGATGGTGGGGTTTTTGTTCAAATGTATAGAATGTTTTATAATAATCTGAAAATTCAAAATCACTTTGAATTAAGGTTTTTATTAGCTTTGTATTAAGAAACAGATAAGATACAGAAGTTAGCAAGGGACATCAAGTCTTCTATAGGAGGATTAACTGACTAAACTCATGCTTCTCGGTAGACACGGAAATAAGGGCTAAAAATCATGAATAGTGAGTAGCTGGTGAAAGTAGTTTTTGACACAAAAAATGTTAATTGAATGAATATACAAAAAAATCAAAAATAAATAAAAGGAAGTGGTTTGCCATTAACAATGTAAAGAAGTTGTGGAACTCCCTGCTGCAGGCTGCGGATAAAACCTTGCCTTAATTTAGAAGCAATTTAGAAGAGAAGTCTGAGAGCTGCTATATATTTAAAGACAGTGCAGATTTAGGAAGCTTCTGACAAGAAATTAAGGCATGCCGGGAGGCTCTCCTGGCTCAGTAACACTACATGCTTGCAATCAGTTTTCCTGTAGACAGGAACGTAGCGTAACTGGACAGGAAAGCCTGTCTTCATGTTTCAGACACAGTCAGTTTGCATAATTTTTAAATGAAATAGGAATATTCTAATGTATCTGTAAAAATCTAAAATAATTTAAATTCAGATAGTCTCATAACCTTCTGTTTCAATGCAAACGTGAAATAGTATATGTGATACTGTCCTGATTTCCTATTAAAAACTATGCAAAAATATAACCTTTACATGTTTCAATATAAAAATGGAAGCCTATGATGACACTTTATAAAATCCTGTTCTTTTAGATTTCTTTCACCTAGTTAGTTTTCATATGCACTTAAACACAATGTGGTATGGAGAAAATTCAGTGGATGCAGTTCCTTGAGGCATATATTTAGAATGAAATCATGGCCATTTGAATTAGTGTGGATCTTGCATTTATTTTAGCGTTTATTGATGATATTGTCTGCACTTGTCCTGAGCCATCTGCAGGACCTAGCATTATATAAGCCAATGCAATTCATAACAATATGCACTCGTAACCATACAGAATATGTAGATTATATTGTACTGCAGTGTGTGTCGTAGATGCATAAAAATTCCTATCTATTAATTTATGAGCAGTGTAGGGTCCCCCACCAGTCTCATTTTTCATACGCGCTTGGTTACATGGATAAATGGTTTATAGCAGGGTCTAACTTCCTTGATCTCTCTGATCAGGGGGTTGCAATAATTGGTCTGCTGGGACTTATCCCCGTGCAGATACAAAATGAAATTATTTTGGCCCCTTACTCCCAAACTCTTAAGAACAATTCTAAAAGATATGAAATGCAGCTATTCCTAATGGTTTCTAAGTTCAATTCAAAGGCTTAGGAAATTAAGATCTTTCAAAGAGTCTGGAAAGCTACAAATTAAAAGGACACCAAAATTCTGGTAATTTACAAGAGTCAAGAGCAAAAAGTTAGCCTGATTCTTCTTAGCAGTTTTCTAATCTACTGCAAGGATTGCCTCCAATTTTAAAATGCTTGTATTGCAAATATAGCCAAAAATATTACAATTATAAGGTAAAGGCTGGAGTCTTCCTACATTAAGCAATATACCTATGTGTTCTACTTTCACACTGTCCAGAGCAAGAAAAGGATTAAACCTTAATCCAGAAACCATACTATTTTAGTTGACCTAGGCTTGTATACTGTCAATACCCAAAATGCAACTGTACCAATTTTTTCCAGCATCTGTTCTAGTCCTGTCTGTGAAAGAGGGAGCAGGGGGAAAGCAAGTTATCCAAGCACTGCAACATGTTTATTTCTTTCTAATCATGGAAACAAAAGTCCTGTTTACACACCCTATCAACAATGAGTCAAGTCATAGCTCAAGCTGCATATCACAGAAAAGTCAAAGGTTATTTAAATAAGATCTTTTGTTTGGCCCATAATTGTATGTTTACACTATATTAAAGTAAAGGAGTTAGGCGCCTTGTATTACTGGTTTTAAGTGGGATCTAGATTCCTATCTTCTTTCAGTGTTTCTGAAGATTGGAGAGAAAGGAATTACCAACACAGGGCAGGATTCTGTAGTGAACCACTTAGGAGTAAATTCTCTAGAAAAGAGTGTGGGGATGACCAAAGCTTGATATTTTCATCTGGAGTTCTAACATGGATGGATTACTATTTTCAGGCTAAGTGTAGCCCCTACAGTTTTCCATTCATTTAAATAAAATCAGGTTACTATTATTAGAATAGAATGAAGATTATTATTTAATCAAAATTATAAAGTTTAAATAATTAAAACCAAATCCAAAATTGACATTATTTTCTCAGAATACCACCACCTCATAGAAAATTATTTCATTAGTACCCTGGAAGAGGGATTTCATTTTTTTAAACAAACAAACCAAAAAAAACCATTGGATACTTCTGAGCTTTCTTGTAAATTACTTTAAGTTTTTAAAATATGAACAAAGAATAACATAAGATGATTCATTTTCATGGCTGACATATCTACAATGAAACTGTGTTTCATTGTAGGTGTTGAAACCCTTCCTGTTTCAGTGAAAGGCATTCTCTTGCAGTCCAAAAACTGGAAGAAAATCTTTGCAAGAATTTCTTTGCCAGAATTCTGTGACAGTGATCTGTCTGGAAAAGTAGACAACACTCTTCAGCTCTGGCTTGCCAGTTAACATTGGAAGCAAAAGAAAGACATCAACTCTGTGAAGTCAGCAATCATCTTTCAGTTTTGTTACTACTGGAGTGCTAACAGCTAGAAACCCCATTGATTATGGCATAGAAGGCATTTTTTTAGGAAAAGGGATCATACCTGAGTCTAATATAAGTGCAAGAAGAGCCTTTAGTTTTTGAAGATGCTTCTTGTTCTTGTTTCAAATGTCTCTGCCTTATTACAGACCTCAGCTTGATAACAACTTGCTTCACAGTCCAGGCAAAGGACAGCAGCTCTGCAAAAGGAAGATGTTCAGTTAAACGACATCCTGCTTCAAGAACTCATTGCAAAGGCCGAGGGACTGAGATGGTTCGAGCAAGAACAGAGCTGTGTAGGGAAGTCACAGACATCCGTCTGAACCGTGCTTGCCTCCTACTACTCAAGTCCCTTCAAAAGGCATTTGAAGAGTCTTTAGTGAAGTTGCATATACGATCTGCGCGTTAACGAAGCTATTCTGTTAATTGAACCTTCTTTTCAAATATATTTTATAGACTTGAAGAAAACGAACAGCTGCCTCTTTCTACAATTGACCTATGCACATTTTAGTTTATAGGGGAAATAGAATTAAAGAGGACAGAAGACAGGTGGAGCTTCAAAAAACTACTCTCAAAACCAAGACTTTAACATATGCTATTTGTAAACTGTATTGTGTTTGTCCTGAACCCTCACTTTTAGTTTTAATTATTTTTCTGTTTCCCACAGTTTAAGAGTCTACCAAGGGGAAGAAGAGAAATCAAGCACCCAATTTATTGTGACTGTGAAAAGGAATCATTATAGGTAACAGTTAACCAGGATTCTAAAATTAACTTGACAAGTCTACGATTCACACACCAATACCTTAAGAGAGAATTAACAATGACATCAGCCTGCAAGATAGAGAAGGAGACATGTAAGCTAAAGAGTTTCAAAGGCTGCAGTGAGAAAGAGAGACAGCACTGAGGAGCCACGGCCAGACCCAAGTTCTCCTTGCGGAATCACTGTGCCATGAAAACTTGATGGTGATAACTCAGACTGCTTTGAAAAAGAAATCACTGAATACTGTAGATCTTGATAGTTTCCCTGCAAAGAAAATTAACTTTGCCTGAGCCTGGATGTCTTTTTAAAATTTAAGTTCAATCGTTTTAACACAAATAGAATCTGTGAAGAAAATTTTGAAAGGGAGTGATTTAGTACGTTTTTGGAAATCGAAGTACCTATTCAGAAAATCAAACTTATTTACTATGAGGAAAAAGTAATCCCACTTACTATTTCTACTAAAAGGTTGTAGCACTAAACTAAAATCACAAGGCTGAGGTTCAGTACAACATTCAAGCATAATCTTTCTTCTAAGGATAAATATACATTATCTCATTTGCACAGATTGAAAAACAATTATCAAATAGGGGTGATGCATGCGTTTATTAGTAAAAAGTAGCACAAATGGCATCAAGATGAAATTTCACAAGTATTTGTTCCTTGGTAACAAACTTCTTTAAGACTGTCTAGTGCAATTAATCCAATTGCTAGAAGCATTTTTCTCATCGCACTCTTCTCACATACTGGGACAAGTCCTATTCTTTAATAACAGAAAAGCAGATTTTGGCCTTTTCTCTCTACTTGTATGCAAGCTGACTGTCATTTGGGGAGAGAAAAGGATCTGTCTTTAATGCATATTCCAGACCTACTTAGGGGAAAAAAGCAAAAACAACCAACTCCATTTTCCCCCCAGAATAACTCCACTAAGATAAAACCAGTTTACTTGGGAAAATTCCATTTAAAGTGAAGCTGCTCGTTGGACTAAATTTCATTTAGTGTTTATGTTCTGCCGCCTCTCAAAAAAACCCCAAAACAAACAATGATACAACAGTTCCTTGAGCCTTGAATGCTTCAGACTCTGGGAGGGTTGTTCAGAAGGAGATTTCTCAGAAGGTCCCAGAGTCCGTTAGCCTCCATCTCCATCTTCCTACCCCCTTAGCATTACCCAAAAGAGTACATACTCACCAGTATCTCAAGTACTGGTGACTATGCAGCTTCCCAACCCTTCTCCTCCAGTTATATTAAGGCTGCTTCTATCTGCATCCACGGGATTACTTAATTTTCCTTGTTCTTGGCAAGTTAAGAGAGCTTTTTTTTTTTTCATTAGGAAAGGGAAAAAATATCCCATGCTGTTGTACCACCTTGTGCAACAGCAAGAAAGCCCCTGGACCAATGCTAGAGCTGTAAGCAGATGACCAGGCTGTTGGCTAGGCCCTGTATATGACATAACAAATTGATGGACATGATAACAGTGTGAGAAGCGGACAAATTACAGATAGCACCACGGGAGATGGCTGGATTGCACAGATGGGTATGGGAGTGGCATGTTGAGAGAGTGCTGTTGGGGGACACTGTCAGGCCACCCTGTGCACAATCACTGCAGCTGACTGCAGTCCCAGGCATGATTGCTGCTTTTCTGACTATTCCGTAAGGGCTTTCAAAGTCAAGAGGACAGGGGTAGGAGTGGGATGGGGACCTTTCTCTGGCTGGCAGGGGAGAACCCAGATGGATGGAGTGAACATCCACGTGAGTGTGGAGGTGTCCTATCTAGGTCTGATGGCATCAGCAGTTTCCCACCACTTTGTTCCATAGAAGTGTTTATAGAAGTCAGCTGCTCAGCTGAGGTTGGACACACACCCCCCCCCAAGGAGAATGACTATTCATATCCAGTTCAAAGTAACTTTACTAATGGCCATTTTACAATACCATTAGAGCAAGCAGATGCCTTCTGCTCCATGACAGAGCCAACTGAAAAATAGCTTCAACTTAAAAATGCAGTGGACTCATTCTTTTTATAGGGCTTGCCCTATCAGCTTATCTCTAATGTCAAATCACAGTGTACTCTCCCTCAAATTAAAAAAAGAAAATCATTACTGATTGATTATGGCAACTTTTGCAGGAAATAAGCAATTAGAACTTGCACACAGGGAAAAAAAAAATAAAAAAATCAATGGTACCAATCAACTTTCTACAATGGTTAATGTCTGGAAGACAGGAGTACTGACAAGACTAATCCAGAACTGCCAAACCCAAAATACTTAATGAAACAATGAGGTAGAGGGCTTCCTACTGTAACAGCCTATAAAATAACAACAGCTACAACAAAAGATATATAGCCAGAAAAGGTAAAGCAAATCATTGAAAATCCTTTGGAATTTGGTGACCGTGTAGAATTATCTAATAAGGAGTTCTACACTTCAGAACATATAACACCGTGTTACTGTTACAGGAAGGGAGAGAGGAGGCCTAAATGTTAAAATAGCTACATTAGTCATTTGTATTCTTTTTTCATCACCTTGAATATTAAACATTCTTTTGCTTGTGCTTGTATTTCATAAAAGTTCAGTCACAAGACTGCCTGTACAGTGAAGGTTGCTCATGTGTATTTTCCTTGCTATGGCAAGGCATGTATTGTTAGTTCTTTTCTTTTAAACTACTTTACTCCCCCTTTTCCAACACAGGTTCTAACTGTGTAGCAGCTTTTCTTCCCCTTTTTTTCATTTTCTTATCCCTATCTTATCACTTCTAGTACATTATGCCATCTTTCTGTGTCTCTCCTAGCTCATTTAGTCTCACCTGTTCTTTAGTTCTGTAATTAGTTTGCTAATTTTTTAAGCAAATTAGCTTGTCTGCTCATAAAGCTCAAGTGGCAGCTTTGACATCACAGTAATATTAAATTATATTTTACTTTCCTGAATTTCTACTTTGCCTTCCTCTGTGTTTTTTAAAAAAAAAAAAATTTGAACTGATCTTTTCCCCTTAAAAACACCTAGAAAAAAAGCTTCTGTCTTAATTTCGGTTTGCAGAACTGCAAGAAAATTTGCGATGACAATTGATAAATAAGTGGTAATTCATCATCATAACCAGACCTACACGAAACCTAAGAATTACTCTGAGTGTGAAGTTCTTCTGAAAGGAAACGGTGTTATTGAACTTCCATGTCTCTTCTCATAGGCCTAGACTCATTACCCCGAGGGCAAGACGTGAAAAGTTACACAGGACATGAAGTTGTGCAAGACTGTTTTGAGATTCACATTGTGGGACTCAGTGGAACATGAACTGACATTGTTCAGACAGGCCTGTATATGCCGTTATGTGATTGGCAGGTTTAAATAACCCGTAGGTAAAGCAAGGTTGTAATGAAGATGCCTTACAGACCACCTTTCTCAGCAATTCACTTGACAACAAAAGCAGTTAAGAAAGAATAAAAATATATGCATGAGTTTGACAAAATATCATTCAAAACCTATATAGCTTTGAAACAAGGGGCTTTTTCTTTCCTTCCCTCCTTACTTCTTTCCTTTTACATCCAATTATTAAGACAGACTACTAATTTACCAAATTCTAAGTACAGTGCATTCAGGTGTGTAAGGATATCTGGCTAAGAACTAGTCAAATACACGTATAATAACCCAAGTTAAGAATGATGAGTTGAGGAACTGCGACAGCCTAGTTCATCTGCATCAGCTACTTCAAAGACTACTGATGGTAAATGATTAAGCCTTTGTCACTGACATTAAACCCACCAACATTATTAAACAGAAAAACGTATCTTTCAGGAGTTCTGCATTAAGGGGGACTATTGCATAATGGGATATAAGACTTACTATACGATGCTTGAGATGGAATTTAAATGCAAATTTAAATTTGGTCCCTGTACAAAATTGATAATGGGATGCTTAGAGGAGTGGATAAAGGTGGGAAAGGGAGCAAATGAGGTGATTTCAGAAGAAAATGGAGAGGAGTGACAGAAGGGTCCAGTTGCCTGTAAGTAGGATGCTGCTCAATATGCATCAGTATGTCTGGTCTGGACTTCATCATTGCAGTATGTCCCGTTTGATTATTAAACTCTTCTTTCTAATGATCTTCCATGTGAGTGTGCTCTGTATCCTCTCTTTGTCTCTCTCTCTCTCTCTCTCTGTGTGTGTGTGTGTTTGTTATTTAATAGTGATCTTCAAGCCAGACTAGCTGGTGAGTAGGACATTAGGGGGCCAGACAGGGGAGAGACCAAGGGTCTCAGAGCCACATTATCAGTGAAACCTGTGAAAGGAGGTGTCCCTGAGCATCAACCCATAAAACCAGCATTGGGCTATTTTTGCTGCTGTATTTATGTGAGTGTTTTATGTTTATAAAGACATTGTCCTCATGTCTGTTTATCTGTTTGTGAGTTCACCTCTACCCGCCAGGAAGGAGAGACTTCTTGGTGTCCTTCAGCCCACTGGATGTGATTACAGGGATATGGTGTTATCATTTTCTTCCGGGAGTTACTGTACCATGAAACCACAAATCTCAAAGAAAAACAGATTGAACTATTAACTAATTTCTTCACAAGACAAACATAGAGATGCAGTTTACAGTAATAGCAGCCAGTGCATTCAACACAATGGGATCTTGATCTAGTCCAAAAGGTCAGCACACGGGTTTTACAGCTCATCTTATGCACAGGGAAAATCGATGTATTTCTTGGGGGGGGGGGGGGGGGGGGACCAAATTAAAAAATTGGGCTTAGACTGCTCAGGGGAAAATAACATATCTTTTCAAAGAAAGATTTCAGAGAAAGTTACTGCCAAAACACAAATTAAAAAAAGCCTAATGAAACACAAACCAAAAGAAACATGAGGAGAGACTAACATTGACAAAAACTGAACTTTTGATTCATCACCCAAAAAAAAGAGATATTGGGAAGAAATCTAGAAAATTGGTTTAATGTTGTCACCTACTGGACCTGGAACTAGGAGTGATCACTGAATCTAGGATGGATCTCTCTGATGAACATACAAGAGCACTTATATTTCACACATCCTTGCACTAAGCAGATACCCTCAATCAGAAAATCTTACATTCCAGGTGTTTGGACATTCTTTCCTAAAGTAGGGAAAATTTAGAATTTTTTGCTTTGGGAGGTGGTAGACACAGACAATACCATTACTGGTATTGGCAGATAATATTAAAACCAGTAAGCTGAAAAACATTTAAAGACATTCAGTTTAGAGATGCACAAAAGGGTAGCAGGGGAAATAGACACAGATACACCTTCTTCTAACCCTAATAAAATGTTTATAAGTGCTATGAAAATAGCACTCTGAAAGGGAATAGACTGTGTACAACTTTCCCTTCTCCATATGAACCTTGAGACCAACAGCCTTTCCTACACTCAGTACCCCACTTTACACTGAGTCCTGAAACTTAGATCTTACATTTAGCATGTAAAAGAAATACAATCGTCTTACAAAGTTTTAGAATTTTAGAAGAGACTGTGCAATATATACATATTAGATTTCCTTCCTGCTCACTTAACACAGTGAATTGTGTTACAGAAAAAACAATGGCGCTTACCTGCATATCCTTACAAAGAACGGCAAATCAAAAGTTCTCTCTAGCGCAGATTCCACTGTAATAAAAATTATACCAGGGAAAGTTGTAGGTTTGAATATCTGTTATCACAAAGTTCTGACACATATCTTTTATGGAAAACAGGAAAGAATCTTGGACTGAAAGTTAAAGGATAGAGACTAGTTTCATCAGCTCACATAATTCGATTTATTTTTCTCTTTCAAGTGAAGTGACATCCCACACGTTTCAAAAAAAATGTCTCCCACATTATCAAAACTATGTGGGACATCGAGCAGATGTCAGGTGCCGCTGAGAAAAACTTAAAGCAACTTGCAACTAATTGATGAAAAGAGAAGCCTTACCTATTTTTATCTTCTATTCATCGTCACCACCACGACTGTTGTCTGACAGCGCAGCCAGCTCCTCAAAAGTACAGTAAGAGAGATTATTCTGACATTGGAGTTTTACAAATGCTATTTTTTTATGAAGCCATCTCTGAAGTAGTTCACACTGACTTAGCATTAACTTCAAGGAGAAAACTTCCAAATACACATTTGGAGCTGTGCTAATGGTACCTGCTGGAGTTTTCTCAACATACACCCTTAGGAAAGAAAATCATCAAAGCCAAGTTCCATCTGGATTAGTGCATGTAACAAGATGGTCGTTAAATCATCATGAAATAAGAAAAAAAAAATTATGCCATCATAGAAAACTATTATATCTCACAGTTCTGGAAATGTCATAATTAGTAGCTAGCTGAGCATAGAATAGCACACAATTTTATGCCTATCATGTCAAAAATGTTTAAATTAAAAATTTATGCAAATGTACAAACTCTTCTTTCCAATGTTTCTAAAGTTACTGTTTGATTTCCTCTTCAATATTAGTAAGCCTGCCTGTTCAACTCAAGGCCCAAAATCATTCATACGGGTAGAGTTTTGCATTGTTTTTTTTATTTTAATACTATCAATAGCAATGACAATTTAATCTCGGGTTTTCATTTTTCATGAATGACATTTCTTTTGTACCAGGAATGATATTTTGTATGCATATTCACACACATTAATGCTTGAACATACGTACATATACTGACACACATTCTCACATATACGTATATATACATACACTAAAAGAGAAAATTATTTAGACAATAATTCATTTGGAAAAAAAGTATACATTTTTGTATATATCTTTTTTTTTTCCAAATTCTGATCGGTAATTTATTAGATCAGTGTTTACACTTCGGGTTTATTATTTGGCTGAGTGGGAGGTGAAGGGAACAAACCTTCTCAAATCAGATCCTGATTCAGTCTGTGTATTTTAGACTTACTTCAAGGTGAAGAAAAGGCTAATGAGAATAGCTGGCACACACAGCTAATGATGGTCATATTGAAAACACAGCTCTTTTATTATACTGGTAAAGAAGATATGAAATTTTGGTCTTTAAACCAATAGATTAATGTCCATGAAGAATACGAAGTATTTTGATTATCTAGACTTCTAAAGTGACCCCATTAGCAATCCCCATCCAGGAAACTTTCCCTGGATATCATTTTTTCCTCTTTCACCTTGTGAAAGAGTGATTTTATAAGGCAGTGTCCCTAAGACACAGTTTCTAAAACCAATTAAAGAGGCACAGATTTTAAAGGCAGTCAACTGTGCAAGGGTATGGGACAAGGGGCAAGACCAAAGGTGAAATCTATCATTTCAATGAAAATTTCAGGGAGTTTCAGTTCATAAGAACAGTAAAAAAATCTATGTCAAACTGAATCATGGCTTTTCATCCCATTCTGGACATATGCCAGCAATGAAGGAGACGGTGACCTGAATTTGATTTTATTTGTACAATAAATTTTCTTTGCCCTGTTCCCAACTGATTTTGTCAAATGAAAAGACGTTCAACTAAAACCAGTTTTCCAGCTCTGGAATAAGTCAATAAATGGAAACATGTGCAGTCTATATTAATATAATTATTAATATAATATGTTATTTTATATATATTATTATATATTAAATAATTATTATATATTAATATAACCCTTCATTGACCCAAGTAAGTCTGGTGTCCTATCTTTAATAAATTATTAGGCCAGAATAATACCAATAAACATTAAACAAATAAACTCATGGAGTCTTACACTGGCTTAATACTTAACATCAACTCTCTGGGTTAAGAAGGGCTTCAAATTATAAAAGCCATTTATTAGAATATTCCCTTTTGTATTGCTTAATGGAAAATTTATAAGTCTGGATAGTTTGTATAGTCTCCTCACATGACTGAATACTTTTATGAATGATCTCACTGAAATACATAAAAACTATCTCAATTTTTTCACTGAAGAAAAAAAAAATTGGCAAACTTGCAAATGGTTGACTTCTATCAAAAGGAAGGAAATACTTCCTGTTAGAATAAGTAGTGTTTTGTTCGGAGACATGCAGCACTGAACTCTTCTTGAAAAAAAAAATCAATTGTTTTATTGTTGTCTATTCTATGTATTATACTAACTCAAAATTCTATTTTTTCTCAAAATTAAAGTATATTTTCCTGTTTAATCATTCCCTCCAAAATGTTTTTTTTTTTCTATACAATCTGCAGTTTTATATATCAGAAATGGGATCACTTGCTGCTCTGCTCTCATTGAAGTCACCTATTCTTTCCCCCTGTGCAAAATCAGAAAGTCTGGAAGAGTCTTTTGTATGGGAAATTTCATTTTAATGATCTGAATTTCTTCATCAATCTGAAAGTCTAATATTCTTGTGGGTTATAATGCTTTTGGACACTTAAAGTAATTAATCTCACTGTTTTATGGAAGAAATAAAGGAGAAAAATTATGAACTTTTATGTGGTATAACTGCTAAGGATTTTACATAAGTTCGTTCTTTCTTTCTGACCTCTGTGGAGACAGAGAAAGCCATCTGAGTGTCAGATTTGAGAAACCCTGTCATTTTTAGGAAGAATTTGTATTTGACATCTAGCTGATGTATTGGACAAAATCTCCTTTGGAGTGTAAGAAAGGCAGGTATTGCTTTTGCAGAGGAGAAAAGCCGATTCTATCAGAGGTGACGTGATAAGGGAATGACTAAGACAAAGAGGCTCCAGCTAAGGCTTGTAGAATATCTCTTATCACACAGACAAAAGGACAAACTAATTCATACTGGATTAGTGTCTAGAAGGGTAGTCAAACATTTAACCAGGGCTAAGCACATTGAGCAATTTTTTACCAAAAAGGAAAGAAAGAAACTAGTCAGATAATCCCTTTAGGTGTAGCATAAGGAGAAGTAAACAGAGGCAAGACGTCCAGGAAGAATTTTGGGCACCTTGGACAGACTGTGAACCCTGGAGTACCTAACCAATGGGAAACAGGGGAGGGAAAAATTTGTCCGGGATTAGGAAATAAAAAGGTGTGTTTCAAGAACTGAAGGTGTGCCTACTTGCTAGGTCACCCACTCTTGTAAGAACGTGAATAAAAGTGTGCTTCACAGAGGATTCTGCCTGAGCCTATTTCATTTGGACCAGAACTTATTTCTCACAGCAGCATTTAGACTCTCAGATTCTTCTTTAAAGAAAAACATATGGACATGTATACCTATGGCAGAACTGCAGATCTGAAAGTTGCAATAGCAAGTGCACCTGGAATACTTTTAGTCTTCCCTTGTTAGAAATCAACTTTCTTGTAACATTTTTACTATCAGAAATTTTTTTTTTCCCCTACTTTTTCCCACATCAGCCACGGAAAAAGACTTTAAAAAGGAGTGTAACAACACTTCTGAATTGCAGAAGAAATAGTTTTACTACAGAAGCAAAATATATAATCGGGGACAGGCTTTCTTTTTTATTACATGTACATTATCAAATACAAACATTGAGAAAATACTGAGCACGTGATATGCATTGTACGATAATGCATTGTACGATAATGCATTGTACGATAATGCATTGTACACACAGTATATATCTCAAAATAAAGCTGTTTAATGCACCCTCAGCCTTTATTCACACTTGCCTAAAATTATAGGGCATAATGTATTTATTGTGAGTTCAAAAACTATTATAGATGTGTAACTTGAAGTTTCACTTAAGATTGTTCAGGCAACTCCCTGCCTTACACATGCATATTTTTGAGAATTAGGAAACCTCAGGACATTAACCTTGCGGTATGATAGACTTGCTGCAGAAAAATAGGATGATAGTGTACAAGGCATTCTATTTGCTGCAAAGCCTTATGGACAACTTTACATAACTGTAAGCAGAACCTCTTCAGTGTAATTTCAGATAAGAGATGCTCTGCTTTCTGTGGCTCAACCCATATTTACCTGACACAGAGAACTACACAGACACTTAAAACCTTAGCTAGCATGTTCAGAGACACCTATACTAGTGCAAATCCACAATGTTCCCCTCCAGTGCATGAAGGGGAAGAACCTCAGCAACCACTTTACAGTAAATCCTGCTGCTACTTTGCATTTATTCTACCACATTAGCTGTGGAGCTCACCATCTTTCTACCTCCATTTTTTTTTTGTCTGCGATTAAAGTATGAGCATCTCTAGCTACTGGAGTTTTGTTGTGAGGGACTGTTTATTAATATTTGTAAAACAGATTTTTTTCAGAGAGTTATCTTTGAGATATTTATATTCATTTAAACTCAAACCTGCTTCAAGCCATTAACAATTGTACTAAATGACAATGACACTGAATTATCAAAAAGAGAGGAAATGTGCTATCCTGACTTAAATACGCAGTCTGTTGTCCATCTTCCTCCTCAAATTATATTGATACTGGCCATTAAGGGGAATACTACCACACCTTGGGTAGAACAAGTGATTTCACCATCTATTGTTCCACTTGCACTGTGTTTTTCAGCAAACCAAAATCAGTCAGCATTTTAAACCTTCAACAGACATTTGCTCTTCTATCACTTTTCCTTGTTGAAAAAAAAACCCACCCAACAAGACGGCACGTCCCTTATCACATCAAAACATGCAATGTCCCAAACATGAAGTCCCAGCTTCTTCTCACAAAAAACAACGTAATATCTCAGGGTTGATTTTCTTTTAAATTGTTGTCCGTTCACATAATGATTTTTACTGCAGAAAACTGCTAGCAAACTTATATACATGACAAAAATCCCTTCCTTCCTTGTTCACATTTTTTTGTGGTGATGGCATTGGTGAGTATACAAAGTGTGTTGCAAGAAGCAAAAGGATGATAAAACACCAGACTCCCCACCACCTTTCTCCTACCCTCCAGGGCTCCTGCAGTAACTATAGTCCCTAATAACCTGAAATAAGGGGTTTCTGTTTGCTTTTTATGATAGGACAGTAGCTTTTTTATGTCTTGCAAACAATAGCTCTGACAGGTTTCCTTTCTTACAGCCTCAGCGTCTCCATTTATATGACACTTACTGCTCTCTACGCAAGCCAGACATCTTTGTTTTTAACCAAAATGTCTTTACATTTTTATCCCTTTTTTTATAGTACTTGGTAATCCTTTCTTGGGGGTTATGAATTAAGCTTCAAATACACTCTTGGTCTTACTTTAAAAACAAAATAAAGCAAAACAAATTGGAATAAGTAATTGCATGAAGTGTTCAGAGGAAGACTCATCCTCACTCAAACCAGATGAAGCACATTCAGCACAGTAATAGACAGGAAAACAACAGTTTACATCTCACAAAAATGGTGTCCTACCCTGGTAGGTCTGTCAGCAGCGCTGACAGTCCAAATACTGTTTATCTGACTTTTCTAAGTGCAGAAAGTATTTTCAAAGAAACTCCAGTTGAGATTATTTACAAATTACACTTTTTCCTCCTCTGCTTCTGTTTCCAAGGCTGCTGTGTATCCTGAAAAATAGTGATTGATATTTCTTTTTCTGCACTAATGATCATTGTTTTTTGCTATCTATCAAAAATAATCCATGTTCTCCTACAGTATATACTACTGGAGGCACATGGAGGTCTGTTTGTGTATACATAACCTTTAAATGAATTTGTCACCACAAAATTGTCAGTCTTCCATGGCCACAGACAAGCTGAGATTCCAGCAAAAAGGCTCTGTTAAGCCTGCAGTGTCAAATTTCAGCAGCTGTAGCTCTCCTCAGCTCCATTAACTAGCTCACATCATCTCTAGTAACACGTTTCTCACTACTGCGTTAGCGCTGCAGGAGTTCCTGCGCTCTCACCGGCAGCACACAAATCCTTGCCATGTGATGAGTCTCTGCTGAATGGCAACACCAGGCATGGCACCGCAGCTGCTCAAAGGACACATGACCTTTTTTTTGAAACTGCACTTTACAGATTTATTTTTTTCTTTGCATGAGGACTAAGGGATTACATCCGGGATTGCATCATGTTTCAAGATGCAATGATTCAAGAAATGAGAAAAATTGAAAGAACTACTAAAGCAGAAGCAGAGACCCAAGGACTGAGAGGATACTAGACTCAATTTGTCTTCATACATCCAGAAACTGCCGGTACTGCTTCCCTGAAAGCTTAAATTACCGACTAGACCCTGCTGTCACCCCTTGTTCTTTGTTTTCCTTAACTCCAACATAAAAATTTCCTTTCTGTTTCTGAGTGATACAAGGGGACCTGAAAAGGAACTCATCACACTTCCATTCACCTCTTTGTCTGGATACATTAAGTTATAAGTAGTTAATTATCAGCTCTACTTACTTTCTTAGTATTGGCTTATTGTCAGTTCAGGACAGACAAAGAAATCAGTTAGCAAAAGGAACGAGTCCTTCAAATGCACCGTTCCCCTAATGAAGCAGACCTATATAACACTCATGATAATCCTTCATGGCAACACAACACCCTAAGAAAGTGATTGTCATCTGAGTATCACTATCGTGATACAATTTTGCCAGTCCATAGGGTAAATATTTGATTTAACGGAGCAGCAAATTTAAAATACCAAAATGTGATTTCCCAGTCTTCCCAACAGTCCGAGGATTGTTCACTGTAATTAATTTTCCTTTCTGTTCAAATGTAGTGAAATATAAATCTGAATGTGACATCAAGGAAGAGATGCATAGCTTATTTTAAATAAATACAAACTTGAAAATCAATAATATAAATCAATATAATCCATATATGGTCTTACCAAAAAGTAAAATTTTGAAGTATATCATATAGGGCGCTGGAACTAGATGATCTTTAAGGTCCCTTCCAACCCAAACCATTCTATGATTCTATATATTGAAATGTTTTAATGACTGCTCCTCGCAGGAGAAGATGCCTTTTGTTATGAAATGAAGGGCAAATTTAAAAACAGATTAAACAGACTGGGAAGGGGGAATACATAAACACAAATGTATATATCCAAACATACATATATGCTTTTCTTTTCTCTCAGTCCTGATTTGCACCAGTTGTTTTAAGTCAGAGATCAAAATAAGTCATCTTGGAGATTTTTTCTGAAGGGAAAAAGACTTTAAAAAAACTTTAAAATGTTTTTAAATTGTTTGCTTGCTCATTCAACTACTCTGAAGAAGGATTTTAGCCAGAGTCCCTCCTCCTCTTTGTTCAGCTTCTAATATTTAAAAAAAAAAGATAGGTGCTACACTTAAGTGCTTGCTCATATCAGAATATGTTAAAGATTTTTAAAATATTTCTAGATTGCATTTATATGTTCTTTACTTACAACAACTGGCAGCTGGATTCTCCAACTTCATGATAAAAGTCATGCCCTGCCTTAATTATTTAGGAATCCAGCATTGTTTATTCTTTGACCTCACATTTTAAGGCAAAGCTGATTTTTCCACATAAGTTTTAAAGCATTTCCCTCAAGCAATATTCTGGACATAACAGATTAAGTTCCAAAATTCCCAGTGCTGCAAGGGTTATAAAATGTCATTGGGAATGCTGATAGTACCTTAAAACAACTTAGTCAAAAAGGAAAGAATGTGAGCTGACAGCACTGGCAGCTGCAAAAAGATATGTCTGGAAATGGGAGCAAGAAGAATTCTGCAAGGTAGAACAGAGGAAGCAATACTGAGCTTATTCTTGAATTATGCACGGTTATATTTTCACCCTTAATTCACTGTGTCTTCAATCTCCGGGACCCAATGCTAAAAATAACTTATTTGAAGTGTGTTCTGTTCTGGACAGCTAAAACACAAACAGAAAAGTATTAGAAGTACCCTGGGCTGCAGTGATTATGCACTGGTGTAGTTATCCTGAGGGATATGGGTCAAGTGAAGAATATGGTCAGGTTTTTGTCCCTGAATGTTCTTGTTTATCTCTTCTCTTATTTTTTGGAATGAAAACATGCTTGACCAGATACCCTTAAGAGAACACTCTCCTTCTTGCATATCCTTAAAAAGCTATGTGATTTTCTCAGTTGCCACCTGAGGAAGAACTGTGACTACTTGAGTACTTAGAATAGAACTGTTTTATTCCTTTGTTGCATTAATTCAGTTCAAAGAAGTCATTGCTGGTAAAGGCCCTTCATGTAGAGTCTTGATAAAATAGAGCAAAAGTGTAATTTTTCCCATAATACCTATCAAATTACATTCTTTCAGTCTAGGGTACCCTCAAAGAAAAAAGAAAAGAAAAAGAAAGAAGAAAAAGAAAAAAGGGGATAAAAAAGGTAATTTGCTTAATTTTGCCTTTGATTTATAATCTGTATCTGTTACTGGTTAGAGTTGTTTTATGCTTAGAACTGATAGTGAATTGTTCTCAGGAGTCCACCAGGGTAGCCGATTCAAGCAATCATCTGGTGAAGACACTGAAATCATGTAAGGTTTCAGCAATATGTATAAGAATCTCAAATTAAGATAGTAGTTAATATTCATATAAAGAAATTAGTATGAATAGAGCAAATATTTCGCATTTAAAGTTCACTTTATAGGAGAGTTGTTAATGCTAGATTACTACAGTCCTTGCTCAATCTTTGAGCTTGTTACATTAAGTAATCCAAGAAGTGGCCCCTTTTCATGAGAAGTCATGACACCTTGTAAAACAGTCTTTGGTTTCCACAGCTTCTTTGGTACTCAAGGGAGAAATGGAAGACTGCCAGGGGGCAGGGTGTTCCCTTGCTTTTTTTATGGGTTTGAGGAGACAGTAGATTTTACAATAGGAAATCAATGTCTAACATTTTTGAATTAAAATATGAAAGAATTTTTGTTTATCTCTAAAACTACAGTGTGAGTTATTTTTAAGGAGAATTAATATCTCTTCCATGAGATATCTCTACCATGACACCAAGTAGGTCTATAAGGATGGCTCAAGGATGGAACTA
The DNA here is from genome assembly GCA_008658365.1 of Alca torda. NCBI lineage: Eukaryota > Metazoa > Chordata > Aves > Charadriiformes > Alcidae > Alca > Alca torda. Next base: position 6,187,713 of record CM018087.1, on the reverse strand, counting down.
AGTTTGAATGAAATTCTGCAAAAGGTGTACTATCAGTAAGTTTGCGTTACAGCTTGTAGAATTTTAGACTTACCCAAATAATAAAGCCTATGCTTAGAGTAAACACCTTGAATAATGAAAACCCAAATTTTCAGTAGGACAAGCAGTTAAAATGACATAGACTTTCAGTGGTGTAAAGTGATAAATCTTAGCTAGTGAAATGGTATAAATTCTTTAAAACAGGAAATGATACTCATGTATGCATTTAACTATAGTTGGCAAATATCCTTTGCTAACCGAGATAGAGATGGACCCTTTAGTACACACATTTTAGAGGGGTAAAGTCCTCCCAATATAGCTGTTGTGTTACTCGAATCTGTTCCTATTGATCAATACTGCCTGATTACATAGATGTAGCCTTTGAATTTCTGAACACCTTAATTTTATCTTTTTGATCAAAGACAAAGTAAATGCAATACACAAAAATAGCAGAGCACACTCATAAATATCAAAATATCATAAATATCAAACATCAGTAAACAGCTCTCCTTTTGCATTGACAAAATCGGAACCTGCTTAAGAACTGTTTCTGAAACTACCACGAAATAAAAAAATATATGTTCACAGATCTATTAAACATTGTACTAATAGACAATAGGTTTTCATGGGAAACTTTTGGTGCTGACAGATGAATGGAATTTTCATCATTTAAAGACAAACATCATAATGAATATGCTATGCTAATAAATCATTGCTTAGAAGAGACCATTCAATCTTGACATTAATGATATCAAATGAGCTGTAGCATGTATATGAATTAAATTAGAGTATAATGACAGTTTTAGCATTTAGAGCTACATAACTCACTGTCCCCTGTATCTGTTTGAAGACCTTTTTATTAACAGAATCAGCAGTTTGAAAAAGGGACAAGATACTTCTGCTATCCTACCTCCAGTGGCAGGAAATTCCAGAAGTTCACCAACTGTGGAATACGAAAGTACTTTTATATGTTTTAAACTCATCTACTTATTTCAGTGAAAGCTGCCTTTTTCTAGTGCTGCAGGATTTGGTGAATAACACTTCTGTATTCAGCTGAGGCACTGCTTTCATGTTTTTGTGACTCTTATTCATATACTCTTCCAGACATCTCTTTTCCCTTCTGAAGAGCTCCAGACCTACTAATCTGTTCTCAAAAGAAGTCTGGGGGACCGATTCAAACACTAGTTGTTTCCACTTAACCTTAAAGTCAGCACAGACCAGATAAATACTTTCCACACTTTGAATCCTCGTAACATTTCAAGTACCATGTTCATACTATCTCCTTTAAGGACCTACTTTAGATGTCAATTAGAAAATAGCTAGTGAGAGTTTAGTCTATCTGGCCAGCAGCTGTGCTTTAAGTGTGCGGAGGAATGACTTAAAACAGATGTTTTGGAAGCAACATTGGGGGAAACCTGATAGAATCACGCAACCCAGGCTCATTAGTAGAGGATAGAGTTTGTGACTATTTTGTTTTTGCTTTGGCCATCTAAAGACTCATTTTGTTTATCCACTTAGTGGGATTGTACACTGGATCTGGTATTTAGTTCATAAGTTATCCGAATGCTTAATAAAACATTTAAGGCTCCACAGACATTTCCAAATACTACAAAGCTTAACCTTTAAATGATAGTTGTTTGTTTTCCAGAGTTTTACATTAGAAAGCAGGCCACCTGGAAACTGAATTCTTTCTATAAACATTAAATTTATGTCAGCAGAGACAAAATTGGGTGTTAGCAACTGAAAAGCTAGAGTTTTCAGAGAATGAATCTTTCTACTGTTAGTTTCTGTATGTGCTGACATTGGATAGATTTAAAGATCTGTCCTACTTGAGAGTAACTATGAGGAATAGTTTTGATACTAGTAGATTGCCTAGAACGAGAATTTAGAGGAAATATCTGGTCTATGAACCTTCTCCTAAGTCTTTCTTTAGAAGTCAAGTTAGTCTTTGATGTTTACAGATACATTACATTTTAAGTCCACATTAATTAAGTCCACTTAATTCAAAGGCTACTCAAGACAGCAGAACATAAGCTAGTTTCAAGCAAACTATTAGGTATTTGTTTTGCTTTGTAAGTGTCTTTAATCAGTATTCATTCAAAAGATTTTTACAGCACACAGGTGAAAGCAGAGCTGACATAATAGTAATGGGATAGGGGAAACTGCAAATAATCTCTGTATATCAGTAGCATTCCATACAGTAACACTTTACCAAAGGACCGCCAGCAGAGGATTTAGAGATGCATTATGAAAGATTTTGACTCTCATGAAGAGTTAATAAGAATCATCCTTTCAAGTCCCCTATGCAGTGTTGCAGTGGAATAGGCTGACAGTTCAGGTATGAACCACTTGTTACTACGGGAAAGGTAGACAGAAGACTAGAGATGAAATAATAATGCTGTATCCAAGTCAAGCTCAATGAAAGATTCACATCCTTGGGGATGAAGAGGGAGAGATCATTTGACAACAGATGAATTTTCAAAGCAAGTTTCCGCAAGTATCCATAATAGACAATTATTTGCAGCCCTTTAAAAGCATTACTGAAACCATCACCTATAAGAAAAATTAAGGATGCCTACTTTGTGACAGTTCATAGACTGGAAGAGAGTCTGTGGATCAGCTAGGCTATAGCCACTGCAACAAACTCAGTCTGTATGAAAAAGACATCATGCAAATCTCATGAATGCTGAATTATAGTTACTTCAAATTATTTCAAGTTAGATTTTTTCAGTCACTTATTTTTTTAAATATTAGGATGATTTGTTCAGGTACTAATTAGTGCAGAGGCCTGAAGAACTGAGACTCCTTTCTTGCACTTGCAACATTTATAGCTAAACATAGCACTCTACAAAGCATCACTAAATGCAGACCAGGCTGCGTAACAGTCTTCAACTTTTAAGTAAGCCTGTACGTACAGGTAAGAAATGCTTATCCCAAGTAAATTGAACTTAGAGCTTCTCTGAGCAATACAACATTGGGTTACTGTAGCAACAAGTCCTGTCTGTATCATGCTCGGTGACTCATTCTTAGTTTGTTAATTACTGTCAGCCTAAATATGATCAAGATGATTTTATCACACCAATGTTCATTGGCTGATTAAATCACATGCAATAACCTGCAGCCAATCCAATTACTTTATGGCGCATTGAATTTTCTGAATTATACAAAAAAAGTCCTTTGCAAAGATTTTTAGGCATTATTTAGTGTAAGTTTAATGCATGAGCAATATTTTATTTCTGCCATTGGCTGTGTACCCTGATAAAATTCAGATGAAGTCAAATGGCTCACAGGCAAAAATATTCTTATGCCACTGGAAAGTCAGAAGCTGATGACAGATTAATAGCAAGAGAAACACCAGATGTATGACTAAATGTTTTATAACATACATATGCATGTTTACTTACACTACAGCCAGAGGAAAATTTGAAAATTCAAAAGAAAAGTAAGATTCCTCATGTACATGCACATCAAAAAGAGATAACTTCCCTTTTCTGCCCCCTGATCTGCCCCCAGGATACCTACCCATGACCCAGGACCCCACGTCAGATCCCCCAGGGCCCTCAGTCCTGCCCCAGTGAGGCTGTCCACCCCCAGCCCCACCACTGCGCTACTACATTGGGCCTGACCAGGCCTGAAGCAGGGGCTGATGTCCTGGCCTGGTCTCAGGCTGTCCCCATCCCCATGGAGGTGCCCTGTGTTTGGGGATGGGGCTGTGCCAGATCCCTCAGGCTGCCCTGGTCCCTGGCTGGGGTGATGGGATATACCCTGCCCAGACAGCCCAGCACATATTCCCCTGGCTCCCGCCCTTGGGGAGCAGCCAGCCCGCAACATGCCCTGACATAAATACAGCAAAGCCCATTCCCCCCAGATGAGTTATGAGTTAAATTAAGTTAGAATACTTAAATACTTCTCTTCAGAAATGAAGTGATACTATCCAAAAGAAAGGTTTCTACTAGAGTGTGATTTATGAATTAGAATTCCATTTTCTAGCCTAAGAAAAAAAATAGGTATTTGAGATCACTGTAGAAAAAAATACAGTACATATTGGAAGTACCTCAGGAGACACTGATAGCTGAGTACGAGTGCCATTAAGAAATTCTAAGGATTAGTCTCCCTTAGTCTTGTGCTTTATTCTAGTTAAATTTTGCACAAGGCGTTTATTTTCATGGATGCTTATTCATGTGTCAAAGTTAGGTCAAATGATCATTTATTATACTGATTGTTGGAAGAGTCTTTTTAGTCTCCAAATTAAATTTCTTATGATATTAATACATGTTTAAGAAAAGGGGAAAAAAACCAAAAACATTCTCATCTGTAATTAAGATTAACCTCATTCATAAGACTGGCAAAGAGACTTCACTCAGCAATTTGAGTTATGCACCCAAGAGAGTTTGCTGTTTAGCATGTCCTTTTAAAGTATTTTTTTTAAATAAAGCAGATATTACAAAGCCAGATACGTCTTAAGCCTTATTAAAGAGCTCATACACTAAAAGTAGTTTTTAAAGACTATACAAACTGAAATCTCAATACTGCAGTACACTGTTTGATGAATTCTTTAACCCAATGGAAGAGAGGAATATTTCAAGACAGTGTTGGATTATGGCACCAGAGCATTTTAATCCATACTTAACTTGCTTGGTTTTGCAAGTCAATTCTAATATCTTGTGCTAACTGATTTGATATGAGAATAACTCTCTTCCAAAAGTTCTCTATCAAACTATTTCCTATAGGCAGATAATGAAATTTTTAAGTGCTTCATTTGAATATGTAGTGGGAATGGAAAAATGTGAACAATAACTACTGTACAAATCATCATTATACGCATGAAGTATTATTTTCAGTACTCATCCCCCCTCCCCTCCTTTTCCAAGAAGATATTGAGGAATCTGGAGGTTTCAAAAAGGAGTGATGAAAGCAATTACTGTGAAGAAATGCTCATGAGAAAAATATAAATGATAGACTATTAGAAAATGATGCAAAATATAAAATGCTGAAAAAGAAAGAAGGTAGGATGGCAATGAACACTATTAAGAAATTAGATGGGAAATAACTGTTTATTAGGTTTTGCAGCAATACTGAAGTAGCAGTCCGTGAACTTGAAAGAGCGAAGCTTAACACTGATCAAAATATCCACTACAGTGTAATTGTGGGACTGCCATGTACAGTTAATGAAGCTAATGCCTTATTAAATTCCAAAGAGTGGACACGGAAATTATTCCCAAATTTGTAACCATAATTTGGATACTATATTTAACACCACGTTTTTTGTTTAAGCCTACCTAGTTGCTAGAGGTCACAATGAGACTTAGAATGATGGTACGAGTTCCATATGCCTTCTTACACCAGGATTTTTACATGCCCTCTTGATCATTTGGTATTGCACTTGGTCAAAGACAGGACACTGCACAAGTCAGATGCACTATAGCAATCTGTAAATTGTCTATCTGTATCTTCACTAAGGGCTGTCCAAGAATTCCACGACATGTAATTGCAATCAGAGCAACCACTTATGCAGTTTCCACTTCTCTCTCATACACGGCAATCCCAGATGCTTTGCAATGCTTATGCTTCACAAAGTCTAGCAGTGGCCTACTTATCACTGAGATTTTCTACGCACAATAAGCAAACATCTTTACTTCACCGAAAACATGAAGAAAAACAATTGTCAAATTCAAAGGTCTTTTGTTCAGAATCAGTGGAACATCGCTGTAGGAACAAGGAGCTTGGTCAGGATGTTCAGTAAAACCCTTCTTGTAAAGAGAGCTGTAAGGCTGTTAGTAATTAGAAGAAATCAAAACTGAGTTATCTGGAAAATACTATACTCATAATAGCTTGGTAAGGCATTGATTCAATGTGAGCACTTGACACGCTTTCTGAAAATGTATTTCACACAGCATGTACATCCATCTGGACTAAATTTACTAAAATCCCTAGATTAAAAATAGCTTCAAATAAAGACATCTGAGGCCCAACTGTTTTACTTAGACTCCTTGGCTTTTCAGAATTTCAAGTGCTATAACTGCTTTATGCCTATAAGGACTAATTCACACAGATGACCGTTTAGTTTCTGTTATTGCAAAAAGCTATAATTACTTCAAAGCCTGTAGTGCTATCAGTAAAACATGTAGCTCTGGATCTTCAGGCTAATGCTTTGTTCAGGTTCAGCCTTGTTACCGAGTCACTTGTTCTGTGTCCTCTAGGCATTTGTCAAATCTGGTTTTGTGTGTTCAACACCAGAGGTGTACATTCCCACCTTAGGTTTAATATGCCATTGAGCTGGATTTTTCCTCCTCTCAGTTTCTGCTCTCCTACTAGCTAATTGACTTCACTAGGGCTACTTTTGATGGAAGGCTATGAACGAACTGCTCTTTCATGCAGCTGTCAAATTCTGTACAAGTACTTACTGTAAGCTTCCTGAGTAGTTAGTTGGACAGTCATTTTTACACAAATAATCATCCCATTGCAAGACACCAACATACACACTCATTGTAGTATATAACCACATCTGTGGGATTTGTTACTCAGCATATAAGCCTCAAAGTAATCAACCACATTCAGAAGCAATGTTGTTTAAAGGAAGTTTGTTTGGAGGATGCACAAGGGGCATTGAAGCAGAATTAAAATTCTTCTTATCTATGCGATTTATCCCAAAAGATGACCAATATTACTGGTAAGACATAGTGGAAGAAATTGCCTTCCTAATATTAATCTCAAAACCAATCCTTTTAAATTGTGGAATTATAAAATAGCAGGGGACATAAAAGCCAGACTTTTTTTTTTAAAGTTAATCTTGCAAACCTCAGAGATAAGGCTTGACAAAAGAATGTCTTAATTGGAGTCTGGCATCTCCATCCTTTAGTAGCTGCGGGACTTCGTTCCTGCTTTCATTCCTTCCTGTATATTACACTTTAGGATCCCAATTACACTGCTAATGTAAATTAAAATGTAAATTAATCTGGTTACTAATGCATTTATGCAAAGCAACTCTGCTTCCACTTTAATGCATTAAAAGGAGAAGAATTCTTTTAAATGTATTACATGTATTATTTTTTATTATCCTGAAATAAATAAAAACTAATTACGTAAAAGCTGGTTATACTGAAATCAGTGAGAAGCTGCTTCAGCAGGATATAGTTCTACCTGATGACTGACTTCAATGAGCACAGGGTTGGAAAGTGATTTTTTTTTTTCTCCTTCAAGTGTAATTTGCTTCAGTTAGCAAAGATTTCTCATCTGCCATAATTTCTCTCCTTTAAGAATCAGTTAATTTCTTATAATCAAATTAAAAAGTCAGGGACAAGATATGATAAGGGAAAGGACGCAGTGACACATGTCAAACTTTCCAAGAAATACAGGATATAAAAAAAAAATTCTAGAGGTTTATTTGAAAGTAATAGCACCAATTAAAAGACTGTGAAGTGGTATGATATATTTCACCTTGTTCACTAGCTCTAACCAAAATCTTTGATTGTAGGCAAGTTTCTTGGCAAATTCTGATGTAGAATCAAGGGCACTTTCACACATTGAAATTATGCATTGCCCACTGGCAGACAGATGTTTATGCCTGGAGAAAACACTTCCAACACTCTTAAAGGTTTGCTTTCTCTTCTGTCACCTCCATGCAAATTAGATGTCAATTAAGCACATTCTGACACCTTTGTAATTGAAAACATTTTTACAACAGAAGTCCTGTCGAAATCCATTACATTTTCCTCATATATTAATGCTATGGATATCTTACAGATGTTTTATTTAGAAGTTATTAACATGAATAGTAAAAATGAAAAACAGACTCTATTTTTAATTTCAAATGTCTTCAGACTGGCAGATTGAGCACATGAATAGAAGTCAAGGCTGGACCTGAATTTCATAAGAACTAGGAATTTACATCTGAAAATAAGAGCTAGGAATCTACATCTGAATTGCATCTGAAAAATGATATAGAAAACAGTCTGCAGATGACACTTTTTTATGTTAATTTCTACATTTGACTATTTTCATAGAGAATTTTTGAGGGAAAAGCCAAATTGATGTAGTTTTTCCTCATGCAGAGGCATGTGTCTGTTCTTTCCTTCCCTTCTGAAGAATCGGGTTTCCTGGAAGTCACCATCCATGCCTAGGCATGTTCATAAGAAGTGCATGCTGGACTCTTGCTGCTCCATGGCCAGGTCTCTGAAGCGTGAAACACACCAGGTAGGTCAGATGATGTGATTAACCATTCTGGCCACCTCTTTGGGAGACAGCATTTATTACATCCAAAGATCAATGAGCAATTTAAAAGTTTGAATGAATTTAATGAATTAAAATGTGGTAGTTACAGCTAATTGTAACAATTTGCTTCCTTGTGAACATCTTTTCAATCTTGTCAACATCTTTCTGTGGGCTTTCTTTAATGTATGGTTTTCAATTAATTTCAGAAAGCAGAAGGCCCATCTGAGGAAGGTGACAAATTAGGGAAAATCCTAGTAATCATAAGAAAGCAGAAAAGCTCTAACAAATAGTTTTTATGAAATAAAGCAAATACTAGCAGGTGACTGACCATGCATCCTCAGCCTATTAGTTTTATGGAGTCACTGATTAATTTTGTTTTGAAAACAACTTTCTACTTTTTATACACATTGCAAAAAACATAACTGTATATTCACCAGGATCAGTGAATGTTAACATTTGTGAATAGTTTCCTTATTAAGGCTTTTAATTCCTTAAATTTAATGACTTTATTATGAGATGATTCTTTTTATCTTGCCCTTTATTAACCTATTACATTAATCAGCATCTGCAATGATGTTCAAAATTCTCCTTTTTTGGCCTCCAAGGTAATGAGATAACCTCTGGTCTGCCCCCATTAATACTTCTTGACTTTTTAAGAGGAATTTCTGCTCAACTTCAGAATGCAAAGAAATGATTTACTCAAAACATCAAGGATCTTCCCATCTTTTATACGGTGGCCCTGTATCTCCAGTCTTCCAGTATTTCATAGGCAGAGCTTTGCTCCTGAAAGTTTATATTTGTAGAAGTGAGCAGACATTTCTCTGGAAGTTAAGCACATCTCTGTATTTCGTATTATGATAGGCTAATCATAGAGGTTTAGTGTGAGATACTCATATGATTTTTCCTTTTAATAGGGATATAGAAAATTGCTGTTTAGCTCCAAATTTTGTCAGTATGCTTGCTAGTGTGTAAGAGCAGTGCACAGTAGAATAAGGAATACTGTGGATTACCTTCTTCCCACTTAAAATATACTGTACATTTACGCAAACAGTAGGTAATTAACCAAACCAGAATTTATGTACAATATGAAGCTTAAACACCTGTTGTGGAATGGCACAGAATACTCTTTTAACTTGTGTCTTTACATTAATAATTCTCTTACTTAATACTACTTTAACATGCATCATAAAATGCACCTCATTTTTAGTCAAAGAAAGACCCGAAGTACTCTTGATGTACTTTGGGACTACACTCTTCTACATTTTGTGTGTAATGTACCACGGGTTTTGCCGTGTTCAACAATTTGGAAAAAAGTGACCTCATTTTATTGATGAACATTCGTAAAAACTAATCTATAGACACTAATATTAATTGTATTTAATGTCAGGTTTAGAAAACTTTTTCCTGTTGGAGGCATTTAATGCCGGATCTTAGTTTTATCAGAGCATGGGGTACATTTGTATTACACATTTTTTTTATCACTGAGCAGAAATCCTAAACAAAATGAAAGTGAAGTGGTATATATGGGGAATCACTGATGTAAAATAGTTGTGTCTAATAGTACCGCTAAAGTTACTGCTATTGGAGGGGGCAATGGTTGCAAGTCATTACCCAAGCATTGTGTCTTTATATGTCTGTGTGTGCCTGCCTGTCATTATTTTTACAGAACGAACTGTCAATGATCTTAGAAGATGAATGCCTGTGTCATTAGGTTGTGCTAATAAAACATTATTCAGGTGATCAGGAGATCTCAGCTAGGAGGTTGTTAAAAATAAAGAAAAAACTTAAAAAAACCCATAGCCAAACCAACCAAACAAGATTGGAACAAAAGCTAGCAAAGTGCAAGCATGAGATAAAAGCAGATGACTTGAAAGTCCAGGCACAGCACGATACCAATACCATAGGCCCAAGGGCTATAAACAGAAATCACAAATATTTACTGACAGAACATACATAAAATATGTAGTAAATCTTGTACACAATGTTTCAACTTGCAGCCCTATAAAGTAAGCAGCTGTCAGAAACAGAGAAGTGACTTCAAGCAGACTCAACATGTCACGAAAAACAACCCAACATTGATGTGTGCATCTTGGGAAGTCCTTGGGATGCTGACTGCTTGCTCTAACCCCCACCTCTGCCTTCCTCCTGAAGGGGACTGGTTCCTGTCATTGTAAAAGGACTAATAATGATTCTTGGGTTAAACCAAAAGGACTTCATATAAGCTAACAAATTCTAGTCTTAGCATGGGAGCTGTTTCTTTAGCTCACATGGCATCTCGTCTGGATTTGACCTCAAGGGTTATCTTAACACTTGGATCCAAGTATTGGCAGAGAATTTGGACAGTCTCAGCTGTAATTTCCAATGCAGCATCATGCAGAAATACTAGTTTTGATCCTGTAAACTTGCTGGGTTTTTTATTATTTTTATTTTATTTTTATTTCTCTCCAGCCCTGATATTACTGCCATTCTGAAATCAGCACTCGCCACTGTTCTGTGGCACCTAATGTTACTTCATAAATTATGCTTTGGTGAAGTCTGAAGCCCTCCACACTCTTTCTTAAATAACCCCGAGGTCAGACAACAGGTAACTTCACAGCTGTTTCCCAGCTTGTTTTTGAGTATCACCAGTGAGCAGAGATCTCTGCTTCCAGAGAGGTTTAGAAACACTGTGCCCTCAAAGCTGAAGGACTTGGTGTGGTCTTTATAATCTACTGCCAACTAATGAAAGTTTAATATAAACTACAGAAACAGCCTTCAGCAATGACTACAAGTTTATGCGCTCAGGGTGAGGATGTTGGTTTCCATTCCCTCAGGTAGATGAAAAAAAATTTATCTCCCAAACCAGATAATGCTCCTGTGCATTTTGCAAAAAGCCTCAGTGAGGCTTTTACAAAAATAGGACCATATCTAAAGCTATGATATGGTCCCTTTTTCCTGTCAGTGCTGTCCTGTATCACACAATATTTGCTGGTATACCATCACAATCCATTCACATAAGATGCACTTTACCTTTAATACAATCAAATTAGGCCCAGGTTGGGGAAAGAGACTTATAAGAGAAATGCAGTTGGACAAAGAGCAGAGAGGAAGCCTTTCTCTACAGCAATAAAGTCTTTCCTTTAAAAGATTCCATAATTCCTAAAGTACTGGCAATAAAACTGTTTAGATGTTACTGTATGAAGAGAATAAAGAATAATCTTTTAGTTCAGTTCTTGGGGTTTTTTTGTGTTGTTTTTTTTTTTTTTTTTTTTTTTTAAGTAAAGTTTGTTTTTCTGATTATTTCAGCCAGCAACTGGCTAAAACAACTGAGTTCTGATCTGGAGAGAGGCTTAATGAATTTCACAACTCATACAGTCTTTTCCAAGCTTAGAAATATCTGTAGCATAGTCTCCTGATCTGAAAGACAAGAGACCTGAGAGTTTCTACCACTTGTCCAAAACACACTAGGAGAGAAGTCACTAGAAAAGCCTTGCTGAAACACCACAGTGCAGAAAAACAGAAAAACTCAAGCAGAGCAGACAAAATTGTCAAGAGTATAGAGCTATTCCAGTCAATTAAGGAGCTTTGCAATAGCTGAGCACAGCTGAAGTCTTTTTCCTTGTTCCAAGGAGATGCATCTGAAAGAAAACAGATCTGACTTTTCTGAGAGGGACCTCATGCAACAGCAGAACCCAAGTACGGACAGCCTTCCCCATAACCTCTGCTCACTGCGTGATAGTAGCAAAAATGGCTCAAGGAGGTAACTGAATAGAATACAAGTATGCTTTAAGCAAAATCCAGTACAGTCTTTATAGAAATGTGCTACCTTCCCTAAAGAAAGAACCACAAAAGCAGTTTTTAAACTAAATGTCTATTTTCTTTAACAAGGACCCTATGGTGGGACTGTCCTCAGTACAGCAGCACTGGAAACGAGCTGCAACAACCATTACCAAAGCTGCCTGCAATATTCTTTTTCTGCCCTCTGCTGTAATCAACATATCTTTGACCCCCCCCCGTCAAAGTGCCTCCTTCCTACACAAGCTGTAGTAAGGCCTAAGTGTTCAGGAAAAAGGCAGTCTTCCCTCAGCTGTTGTTTATACTGGCTTTTATGCATTGCTGTTTGTTATAGCTGTCTGTCATGCTGTTCTTAAATACCTTGCAGGCATATTTAGCAATATTTAGCTTTGCCATCTGGAACAGACTTTCACCCAACTCTGGGCTGACGCACTTGAATGCCCCATCTGGTGTAATGTCTCTGAAGTATAAATAGGGCAGAGATGCCTAGTCTGTGGTAGCTTTAGAGGGGAAATTAAAACCAGTAATGCTTAATAAAAAAAAAAGTGAAATGAGTGAAGGGTTTTGACAAGAGTTCAGCTGGCTTGAAGTAATCATCTGCAAGTGCAACCTCTATTCAGGAGGTCAGCATGAGGTTCTATGTTCCCTCTTCCCACAAATTGTAGAGCCCTGTAAAATTGGCAAGGGTCTAGCATCTTGTTCACATCTGAAATAATGTATGCAGCTTATTCAAGGAGACATAATTCACATCTTTAATAACTACGCTAGTAACATATCTCCATTTTTACAGGGTACTTGACAGCAGATAAGGCAAAACATTTATTTTAATAATTCACATATACAACAGAGAGCACCGAGAACAAGCATGAATGCCAAAATCAGGGAATAGTATCCCATATCGCATTTCTTGCGAAGCACATTAAAATTTATTAAAATTAGCTCATCATAAAAAAATAGTAGATGAATTCACATCTTTGGTAATGTGTTTCATATCAACACTCCTGCCGAGTGATTAAACATTATTCTGATTATGTCATAATCTTCTACTGCCTTAGACTTGCTTTTAGGAAAAGTTTTTGACTATCTCATGTGTCTCTTGTTCATTTTTCTTTTGGTGTTTACATGTTAAAATGATTCTGCAGCATTAACAGCATTCCTGGTACAACCCAGCTAAACTAGATATGCATGGAAAATAATTTTGCGTTAAAAGAAAGAGCCATCTGGGTCTATTGATAAGTATGACTTCAGGTAAGTTTGCTGTGAAAAGATAAAATAGTGAAAGCATATTTACTCAAAATATGAATATGCTAACATAGATTACAGGACTAACTACTTCATTGACAAAATAATTGGAGGCAGCTATGAGTTTCAGATTACCAAGCATATTTATAACTTTTAAACTCCTGCAGTTTTAACAAGGCTCCTAGAGCAGATTCTTTCCCTCATTCTTCAAAGGCCTTCTGTGATAGTCCCTGTTAGGGGACTTCTGCACAGGAGTCACCTCAACGACATTAAACAACAGGCTTGGGTCACACTCTGCCTGAAACCTAATTTAGTATCCTAATGTGTAACAGAATCAGGAAAAAAATAATTGAGAAATTACAGCTGATAAAAGACAGATATTTATTGTGACTCTTGTAGATGCACTACTGGACTCATTAAATTGATATCCAGCCTTCAGCTACTACTATATTTAACCTATATGGAAGTACATATGACTTTTTTCCCTGTATTACTATTTCAGTGTACATTTGTTGTTCAAAACAATAAGCATACATTGAGCTGCACCTGACCAGTGCAGTCTGTCCTGTCTGCCTATTAAATTCCTTCCTGGCTCTGTCAGAGGACTACTTTTCTGCAGTTGGATAGACAAATATGCAATCAAACCATGAGCTTGTGGAAAAGCAGTGCCCTCACAAGTTCACCGAGAAGGATCTGCTTCAGAGCATTATTGGCATTTCGTTTTCCATTTCTCGCTAACAACGAAAATCAACCCCACTGTGTCTTGGCTAAGTCCGTAAGGGCTCTTACCCCATCTTTTATAATAGACCTCAAGCCATTCATTGTGACTAGGGCAGCCACTTTACTGCCTATCCTAGCTTTTAAAAGTTACTGCTTCGAGGACAGGTTTGAATGTCGGGTTCCTCCAAGGTTTTTCTTTCCTCAGAAGCTGGAAGAAACACTCCTTTCTGTGAGGCCTTTTTTAGCTCTGTACTCCTTGATGCAAAGCCCTTGGAATGACTGATGTACTTTTCAATTCTTTCATGTTTCATATAATGACAATTATTCTTGGCCCTTACCTTGCATTGCGTATGTATTCTCATAAAAGGAGCTCTAAAATGTTTTATCTGGAAAAAGTATCTGATGGATATAGATACTACTTCAACAGTTTTACGGTTTACTGTAGGACCTCTCTGGAAAAGCTAATATTTACTGAACTTCTGCAAGCAAGGCTTTTAGAAAAACTAATACATTAAACAATAAGAGTGTATTTCCCTGATTTGAGTCTGTTTTGCCCATGATGGTAATTGCTGAGTGATCTCCCTGTCCTTATCTTGACCCATGAGCCTTTCATTATATTTTCTCTCCCCTGTCCAGCTGAGGAGGGGGAGTGATAGAGAGGCTTTGGTGGGCACCTGTAATCCAGCCACAGTCAACCTACCACAAAGAGTTAATTATGAACCCTATTCAAGCTGCACTAGAGGACAAACTCTGAAATTACAACCCTCCCAAAAAGATGACATTAGCACCTCCTGCAGCCTAATAAAAAGCCTCAAAAGATATTGCTTTAATGCAGGGACATACACATAATAAGATTCCAAACTGTATTATTGACAAGAAAGAATTTTCTTACATAAAATGTCAAAATAAGAAACGGAATAGCTGTTTTTGTTGTTGCTGTTGCAATGGTGAACATATTTAATACTGTATTTCAGTAATGTGCTCTGCAGCTGGGATTCTGTATGTTTTCAATGCCTACAATAAACTGCCTCGAGAAAGCACATATCAAAATGATAGGCAGCAGTCCCTAAACAGCTGAAGAAAAGGTTTGTTCCACTATGCAGTGTATAAAGAATTGTCTTGGTGATATATTTTTAAGAATTCAAATCTCAACTCACTCATTTCCTTGAAAGGAAAAAATCACGGTTTCTCCCTGACAAGAACATTAGGGGAATGCAGCATGAGAGGCTGAACTAACTTAGTCATAGGAAGAATGTCAGGCTCTTCTCATGTGTAGTACCTATTTTCTAAAAAGAAAGCTAACTGGATTATGTTTGTAGCTCTTAGAACTTAAGACACAAAACTCTCTGTTACAATGACAGAGCTGTTTGAAGAGTCCTGCTGAGCTTGAACATAAAAGAGAGGCAGTGAGAAGTACTGATGAAAAATGTTTTGAACCAGTTAGGAAATTCCAGAAAGAAGTCCAGGATTTATTGTGCCACAGTTGTCCAGTTGAGGCTTTGATGCAAAGTTCCTCAGTGCCCCTCAAACAAGCAGAAAAGAGTCAAGTTGGCATAGAAAAACTGGAAACTCTAAACGAGAAAAAGCTGGAAAAGCAACCACTTCAGTCCTCACATTTAAAATGTTTCTCTGTCAGCTGGGGGGAAAAAAGAAAGCATTGCTCAAAGTCTGGTGATACAAAATTGAAATACAGTCCCCAAACTGCCAATGATGATGAATTCCATCTCAAGCCACAGGGAGAAATATTAACTCTTTGCTGGAAGGAAAGACAGGTAGTAAAAGACCTCTTAAAACACTTAATACACATGTTCCTCTGTTCCATCCTGTCTAGAATTTCACAATACCTCTTTGTAGGACGATCATTCTCAGACATCATTTATGCAATGAGACAAATAAATCCAGATTTCATTGGAAAGGATGAAAAAGACCTCACAAAACAATGTCTTACTACTTAGTTGACCCTGATTTTGCTGCTCTATAGTTTTGTATTTTTTGTATTTTGTACTTTTGCTCACAAATTCAAACCTGTCATGGTTTGAGCTGGGTTGGCGAATAGCAAGACAACAGATGCTCTCCTGCACTTCTCGCTCTAAGGAGAGGAGCAAGAGAGATAAAGGAAGTTAAGGGTTTATAAAAAAACTAAACCATATTAATGAAAAATTAATAATAAAATAAAAAAGGATATAATGAAAGAGATACAATATAAATAAATATACACAAAACTACGTCAAGCTCCCAGAGAGATGTCACTGGCAGGCACTGGGGAAATTCCAGACTGGACTCAATGACAAATGGGAACAGGAACACACTGACCAGGATCAAACAGCAGATGAGCTGACGGGGTCCTCCTCAGACATCAGTCATTGAAGAAAGAGAGCCATGGAAGAAGCCATCCATTGGAGAAGATCCAAAGGAGAAGATCCAAAGAAGAAGAGCCCTTGGAAAAGAGCCCTTACACAGGAGACAAGCTGCCCTCTTTGCTCCCTCAGCTTTCCTACTGAACATGGCGGATGGGACAGAGCACCCCATTGGTCAGTTTGGGTCACCTGACCTGCCCACAGGTGCAACCCCTCCACAGGGTAACAAGCCAAGTCAGCGGACCCTGGTTGCCATGGGAACAGGTGTGCGCACGGGCCCCTCCCTGAACAGGAAGTTGGCCCTGCTTCACCCCAAACCAGGACCAGGACAAAATCTTGAACGCTATTACAGCTTTTAAAAATGTTTGTGCACCCTCTGTCACAAAACTTTACAGCTGAAACTTTCTTCACTCATGCCAAACCAAAATCTTCCGTTTACTAAGCAGGCATGGAATAGGGAATATGTGACTATATTTGAGTATTTCTGAGTTTTCTTCACAAGTACAAACAAAGCTCTTGGTTCTCAAGTTTTTTTCTCATTAGCTGCAAATCTGCACAACAGCCCTTTTATCAGGACCTTATCAACTTCTTCATGTTGTATTGTGATGTTTCTGAAAATATAGGTTCTCTTTCGAAACAGATTTAGAAAACACAAAATGTGGAAGCATAAAACTAGTGTATGCTCTTTACCCCCGTATTGCTTCCACTGGCATCACCTGGAAACCCCTTCATTATTTTTGTGAAAATAAATTATTTCTATGAAAACACATTTATGAAAGAATATCCATAATAAACTGTTTCTCAAAACTGCACTCTCTTCCACCCAAGTCATTACAGACTAGAGGCTTTGCATGACTTGATTTGTCCTCCCTTGACTTTGTGGAATCCAAGATGTGCCACATCTTGGCAAATTTTAAATTCACCCTATATTTTTACACCATGTTGATTTCTTTATATTATCTGTAATCTAAGAAAACTCTCCCTTTTTCTGGATCTGCTTCACAACTGATTTTCCTGTACGTTTTTCAGATTAGTCAGTGGAATTCTGCCTGTGACATCTGCTTGGCCTTGCCTTTCCTATCAAAAGACTATTTTTAGCTAATCATACTCTCTTTTTCATTATAAGTGACTATATTAAAAAAAATCTTGAAAAAAACATTGTAAGTAACAAAAATCTCACATAGGAGCAATTGACGTATAAATAGTATCAAGAAATTCTTCAAAGGGGTGGCAAAAAACCTGTAAAAATCCACAAGTGAATTATTTGGCATTATTTGTAAAGTAACTTGTGCGTTACTTCAAATATGCCCAAATATTTTCTAGAATGCTTAGTCGTTTGGTGTTTTGCCCTGTTTGTGGCATGTACATGTAAGATATTCAACAAACATAAAAAATACATTTAGGAGCTTTGTAAGAGGAATTGAATTGTATAGGAAGTCAGTTCCTTGGTTATATTCCTTGGAATTTTGGAGCTTCAAGAAAGAACAAAGACTCTGATACTCCAAGAACATACAAGGATACTCAAAGCGAGGCCAGTACTTTGAAATTCCAGAAAATAGAACTTGTTTGTCCTTTTTCTGTATAAGTTAGCTGTACACAAATAAACTAACTTAGCATCAAGGTAATGGGGCTTAAATACACTTTATGAATGCTTTTTGCTTTGTCATTATCAACGTACAAAATATTCAAACAAAACACAAAAATATTCTAACTACATACAGCCTGTCTTACTAAACTCATGCTTCAGAAAATCACTGGAATCCCTCCTAGTGACTGTCTGTACTCAGCAGAACAGGAAGCAACATAAAGTTCTTGTGAAGCTGTCACCCTTTCGTTTTATCTTAAAATGCAGGTTGGTTCAAGGTGAAAAAGAAAGTCAGATATTGCTCTCGTACTTCATAGAAAATACCATTTTCGAGTTAGAATGTCAGGTTTGCATTATCAGAAAATTAGAGGTATGTAGCCTGTGGGCCTTTTGTTGAAAAATTCATTTAAGAACATTCTATATTTTCATAGTCCAGTGTGATTAGAAACAGCAATAATAAGGTTTAAAGTGTGGCAAAGGAATCAGAAACACTAGAAAACTTCAAAATAAACTCCTGGCACTATTGATTAGGCCAATATATTTTACCTTTCTAGCTTGCATTCTACACATAGAAAAGAACACCTTTTCACGGAAACTTTGGTAAATATTTCGGTAGGTATGAACACAGTTGCTAGACTAATACTTAGGTTATGAAGTAGAATGAAAAAAGTTTGGGGTTGTTTTTTAACCAGATGACAAGTATGGCCGAAGTTGAAACTGCGTTTTATTTACCTGTGAAAAATTATGTTAAGATAGACACTTGCATTTCTACTATCCAGTATTAAAAGATATTTCCAGGAAATGTACACACTCTTTTTATCCTGAAATGAATCCTGCACTCTTGAGCAGTACTCTCTTGATTGCACTGGATATAATTTACTAAAATATATCCACAGAATAGAAGTACCATGGGTGAAGCAATAAAAGGAAATGTGCAGCTCATTTAATCCTGTCCTAATCATGTCCTACTTTACCCATGGTTCATCCAAAATTCTGCATCTGAGAGCAGATTTATTGCCCATTACCAGTTGTTAGTGTATTTATGTCAGGAAAGTGTTCCAATGTACAGCAATAAGAAAGGCAGCTTCCTAATGTTGACATTCATCAAAGAGAATTCTAGTGAATCTACATCATTTAAAGATTTAATTTGTTAAATGATACATTAATAGTATAGTTATAGCACACTTGTATTACCTCACTTATAGTTTTTACCTAACTGTGTAGCTCCTTAATCATAATCAACACACTCCACATTTTGACAAATTAAAACAGTGAATTTGCCTGTAATGTGGAAATGAAGCAAAATATGGGAATTTTATATTATGAACTAAGAAGTGGAAATTTTTATTGGATACGGAATTTTGGAACATGTAATGAGGAAAAAAATGGTAAATAGGAGATAGAGTTCACATCTTAAGGTATTTTACTAGGTGTTGCAATAAGTAATATTTTTTGCTTTGTAAAGGGAAAGAGATCTTTTGATGGGATGGACAGTATAATAGGGGAGTAATGTATTTACTGTGAAGAACCTTGAGAAACAGAGATGTGAAAATTAAAGGCCAAAAATAAGTCAATAGAAGTTGCTAATGAGGAAAAAAAGAGTCAATTGCATCTGCATAAAGGAAAGCCCCAGACTCACCCTAATATCTCACAAGATAACAGAAAAGTAGGAGCAGGAAAGGATCCCAAGATCAGCTGGTCCTTCCCTCTGCTGTTGCATGATTTAGCTATTCTCAATGGCTACTCTTTGTCTTGAATTCATCTTAAAAACCTCCAGTGCAAGATTTTCCACAGTCTTCTGTTTAGCTCTTTACAAGGTTTTACCATCCCAGGACTTTGAAGGATTTTGCTAATACCCGTCTGATTGTCCTTAGCTGCAGTGTAAATCAGACATAAACCAAGCAAAGTCAATGCTCTCAGAGAGGTGTAAAACTGAGGCAAGAGAAAGGAGGATTATGTTTTAGAAGATTAAGAGGCTATTACATGGTAACCTATCATACGTAATCTCGGAATAAAGGTGTATCACTGTACATGTAACAAACAGCGTGTTTCCGTCTCGGTCAAAGGTGTGACAGCTGGTCATGTACAGATAGTAGATACAACTGGAGCACCCCTGTTGGCAGCAATGCACCTAGGAGAGCAGGGGCATTTTTGGCACGTACCCAGGGCAGGCTTTGCAGACCACAGTCCATCCCACCTTCAGAGGTACTAGTGCTTCACTTAGTTAACTGAACAGAAGAATGGTGCAAATGTATACACTTGTATATATAAAAGCTACAGGCATACCTTTGACCACAGTACAGACATATCATTCAGTGGCTAGCTTTCAAAGCCTCTGGACTTTAAAAAAAAAAAAAAAAAGTGGAATAGACAATTTATAGGCAAATAAATTAGCCTTTATTGAAAAGTTGACCTACAGTTCAGACTTAATTATCAATCCCATCTCGGAGATTTTCTATTTTGCTTTTCAATAACAGCAATTTAGTTTTGAAATCCACAAGGGCAGTAAGAAATAACTGAGCCATTCATAGACTGTATTTAGTTTTCTAATGAGTTTCTGTTGTGAAGATCTTGAAAATGCCATTCCTCTATTTCTGCATTTGTTATGCCATCAGGAGCTCACTGTTCTCTTCATTATGTCATTGGTAATGAAAAAAAAATGTTGAACAAGATTCCAATATTTCCTGTCAACTCAAAATAATTTGAAAAGCAATTAAGAAGGAAGGTGTAAAGAAAAAAAAAAAAGAAAGAAAGAAAAAAAAAGAGGTTTTTTACCAGCCACCTGAATGATATAAAATGAAAGGAACAACATGAAAGGTTTTTCTTTGTTTTTTGGGTGTTTTTTTTTCTTCTTTTTAAAATAGTATCTGAAACATAAACAGCTCTTGACAGCTACAGACACCAATGGAGCTAATGTCTTTTTTATTATTTTGTTGACAGTATTTCAATTTGTTTTTAAATTATCATTCAGCCCTCCTTTGTTGTGTCTTGGTTTACCTTTGAAATAGCTGTGTAGTTTGGAAATGTAACTGTTGTCTAGATTACAGACAGGGGAACGTGCAAGAAAAATATGCTTTTTCTGTGCCTTTGTAAGGAAGAATCATAATGACATTGGTTAGGATCTAGATGCTCGTGCTTCCATAGTTCTTGCTCAGCCACGGGATCCGGGAAGACACAATTCCTGATAGGAACCAGTTACAGACAAGAAGCCAAAATATAGTCTCAAGAAAAACAAATCTGTTTTTCAATGGCTTTAAAACCATTATTGTTGTATGATTATAATAACTGTGTACATCTATCCCATTGTATCAGTGATGCACATGCTAATGTTTATTTAGGCAGACCTGGCAGCATCTCTGCTGCTAGTGCCTATGCAGGCATTAAATTCTATATAATTTGGTGTAAAGCTTGTTCGTGCATGCAGAAGGGTGCATTTTTGTTTTGAAGAGTAGAAAGCTTTATTGTAGTTTAATCGTAATTCACAGCTGAAATTTGATATAAGAATTTGAATGATTTGAAGACATTCACACTACTTAGAAGAATATTTAACATTTAGTATTTCCTGTTTCTTGTATGTAAAAAAGTAGTTTTTCATATTGCCTGTAAAAATTACAGCTTTCACATCATCCACCAAGATTTCCTTGAGAGATAACCACTACCTCTAACTACCTGGTTTGAGAAGAAAATTAGGCATATCTGAAACAATATAGTTTACCTACCTCTCATCACTCCTTAACCTAACCTTCCCATTCTTTGGAATTGACAGTGAATTGAAATATCTGCTGTTTTTTGTATTAGTCCAGGAAATTTGTTACAATGGCAAGGAGAACAAATTATTTTATCACTGAATGAGACGTGCAGCAAGTTGACTATGCTGAAAAAAAGCATCTATATATCCTCTCAAAAATATCATTGAGCAATGAAGAGAATCTTGTTAGAATACATTTCGTTAGAATACAGTTCGTTTAAAATTCTTTCAAGTTTTTAAATATATGTTTTCTCTATTCATTTGTTAAGGTCAGCATTATATGAGAACATTTACTTGTGAGTTTGTTTATACTATTGAAATGTATTAGTGAGAAGGCTTGTTATTAATGTATTAGTTGATGCACTAATACAGTTCATTATATTAATGCATTAATTTAACTATATTGTTATCAGAACGCATATAGATCATCGTAAATTTACAGCTTTTAATACAAGCAACTATAAACTAACAAATTGCTGTTCAGCTGAAAAATATCTGCTACAAGGAATATTTAGCATTGACATTTTTAATTGTTATTTATACCAGCTAACGTACACAATTACAGTTTAAAATTCTTTCAAAAATGTTAGACACCTCATAGCTAGCTACTAGTTATTCTCTTCTTTTTCTAAGTGAATTAAAATGGAAGACCTGGGTTTATATTAGAAGTATTTGTAGCCAGACTATTTTCAGACCTCTTCTTGTCCACAACAGACAAAGCTTTTAGACTTTCTTGGGGTCATAGTGCAGACCGAAAGGGCAGAAGGGTGCATTTGGATCTGGCTGAGGTTTCTCATTGACAGGTGCTTTGACTTAGTGTGAGTTTGAGATGAAGAAAGTAGATCTAATTTGTGGCAGCAGAGGAATCATCAGGATGTTAAGATGAGAAAGATGAAGTAAGGATTATCACACATTCCTCTGCAGCTAGCAGTCGCTTTCCTTTATCCCCAAAGTTCACATGCTCAGGATGGGGTTGTACAGATGGCCCAAGCAATAGTGAAGCTGTCACTTTGGTTTACATTGTGCATGAAGAAATCTCCAGACTGTCTTGTCACTTCTTCATGATCAGAAAATAAAATAAATTAAAACAAAAAAACCTGATGAGACAATCAGCTCCCAGGAGCTTATCAGATGTTACAGAATCATATTGCTAGATACGACCCACCATGGTTCAGTAAAGTAGATGATGATTAAGGAGCTACATTAGTAATCAAGAGCAGATGTTTTTGACCATGGAACACAACTTAGGTCAGGACTCTTGCATACAGAATAACCTGGAAACCTGATAGTATCACAGAATCATTGAGGTTGGAAAAGACCCTTAAGATCACCGAGTCCAACTCTAAAGCTAGCACTGCCAAGTCCACCACTGAGCCATGTCCCTCAGCACCACATCTACATGTCTTTTAAATACCTCCAGGGATGGTGCCTCCACCACTTCCCTGGGCAGCCTGTTCCAATGCTTGACAACCTTTTCAGTGTAGAAATTTTTCCTCATATCTAATCTAAATGTCCCCTGGTGCAACTTGAGGCCATTTGCTCTCATCCTATCACTTGCTACCTGGGAGAAGAGACCTACACCCACGTCTCTACACCCTCCTTTCAGGTAGTTATAGAGAGCGAGAAGGTCTACCATCAACCTCCTCCAGGCTATGTAACTCCAGTTCCCTCAGCTGAACCCGTGAGTGTTCACATGAAGACATGCACATGTGTACAAGGGACATTTCTTCTCCATATTCTTTTTCTGAAGTTGTTCAGACTTTGGCACTTAGAACTCTAGAATCAGATTTCCTTTCTTTCCCATATGAGGGCTTGGCCAAAAAAGATATTCTTTGAACTACTTTCTCTTGTGAGATAGTGGATTAGAGGGGGGCCTGATGGATGATCCCAATGTCTAATTATGCTGAATTTTTAAAGAGAATGTAATTGAATAGAAGCAGTTTTATCCTTTAAATTCTTTTAGAAAATTGTTGAGAATTTAGAAGCATAAATACATGTCACCTTTGTTCTGCCTCCCCAGCATTCCTTCTTCTTTGCACCTCAGGATCTGATGGAGGCTTCTTTACGCCACAGAAAAAAATTATACTGTTCACCATGTGTACTGTGCCTTGCAGTGATTTTTCCTCATGTTTTCTTCTTCAGTGCCTTCCTTGGTTATTTTTCACTTGCTGCAGATATATGCAAATCTCTTCACTGTGTCAGCTGAACAATCTGCATCACTTTTGGCATCCCATGTATGTTTTTGTCCCTTTAATTATTTTTCCAAAACTGTATTAGTTTATTTTGTTCAACAGCTATTCACATTCTTCTCTTTTCCAGAGGATTATAATTTTAACAACTTTTTCTACCTATTACTACTTAACCACACTGGTATCTAATGCCCTTTTTAACTGTTCACGCTTAATAGGATTAATTTCCCTTGTGTTCTGTGTGGTGGTTTATTAAGTATTAACTACTTTTCTGCAGTAGATGGCATATGCAATTCATTGTAGAATTTCAGTTAACATTTCTGCAGGCATTCTGCATTCCATGAAAACATTTGCAGCATTAAAAATGAGGAAAAGGAAAAAAGGAACAGTTTTGAAAGATTCCTTCACTGCAGCCAAATCCTCTCACTGAAGCCTTTTTCACTCCGATGCTAGACAGTACCTTTGGAAAGGTTTAGAGGTAGAAAAGTTGTTGCAGGACTATTCCTCCAATTATTGATATTAATTACTGCTACTACATAAACATTAGTAATTACTAGATAGGAACAAATCACACAACTACATGCTGGTCTCACCGCTTAAATGCACTTCTGGAAAGGACTCGGACACCACAGTATGAAGATCATATTGCAGAGGACATTAACCAAATAGAGCAGAAAGTATTGCCCAGTACTTGCTCAGTCACAGTGGAACCAATACGCCTGACTGATACGAAAGGATGGTATTTTAGGCTTCGACTATCTCCCATCATCAAAGACTCTGTGATAACTTTTTTTTTCAGGGGGAAGAGGTGCAAGTTTAGATTTCAGCCATATACCATTTCAAGCCATAATTTTTGGCTTACTTAGAATGCCCTAAGTCCTTTGAACGAGGTATGTTTATTTTCTTCACTTTCTGTCTGTGTTTGGTGTTGGAGCACACTTTTAAAAAGATTCCATATTCTGTCTTAGAGGTGAGGTAACTTCTTCATGTAGCACATTGGGAACTTTATGGACAAAAGTTACTTGATACTGTAAACTTGAGTTATGCTGCTGTTCTGAAAACATGATTTAAAGACAGCTAGTGAAATGTTATCTTTCCCTGCATCCTCCTGCCAGGAGGGTTTGCATGGCCTGCAGACAGCTGTGGGTATTGTTATAATGAATTATCTCTTAGGGAGAGAAGCAACAAAACTATGCACATTTTCAAGAGGAGTTCCTAGCCTTGCAGCAATCTATAATTTCCAAAGATGACCCAATATTTAAGGTCTATGGACATGCCTACAACTAGAAGATCAGAAAACATCTCAAAAGTAGGCATTAGAGAAATTATTTGCAATAGACACATTCTGTATCTGAACTTATCACTGAAGCCAGGGAAGGTACTGTTTAGAATTAATTATGTAAATGCCCTGATTTGAGTACAGTTTCATATTGGTTTTCCAAGGGCTGGGCCTGCAAAATTGAAGTATCTCGGTGAGTTCATTTGGTTCTAAAATGGGAATAAATCTGTTCCTCACCACTGATGTTTTGTTTGCTTATTTTGAAATAATCTCCATCAATACGTCACTGAAATTAGTAAAAACTTAATCACCTGGACAGTGCCAATGCAGACAGGAAATTGTGTCTGAGCAAACTGCTCACGGGCACATGCAAGAACATCTTCCTTTAGAAATGATACCTTCAACGTGATAAAGATCAAACTTGAAATGAAATTCAGCTGTGCTTGGGATGCTGCTAATCTGTGCACTTCTGATGCCTTTCCAGTATGTAACACTGTTATAAATCAATAAACTTTCTGGGATCCTGATTGACTCAGCTGTGACATTTCATCTATTTGCAGCTCAGGCAGTATCTTGGGACATTGAGTAACTGTCCTGATGACACTTATAAGATGTATTTCTCCATTTAGGCAAAATATGTAGGGTATGTGTATTTCTGCAGAAAAGTATCTTCTTTAGCATTGTTCAAGCTATGCAGGCAAAGCATAGGTGATCTCATTGCCATTTAGGGGAAGCTACATTTGGGTTTAATTCCTAGTGCTCTGTTTATTTTACTGTAGTAAAATTTGTGTAAAAAGTGCTATAGACTTTTATGTTTAAGTATAGATGTAAATATGCAGATGTTCACGTATGCAGTTCAAGGAGCTTCCTAAAAAGTTAATATATATGGCTCAAAGTAAAAGAATTTCAGAGTTTTATTACCATTGCAATAACTTATTTAGAAAATATGAATGAAAATAACAGTAAGGAAAATACAATATTCTAAGATGACTTAGGAGTGGCTGAATCACTAGAAGGCTGTGAGTGAGACCTGAACATTCTAGAGAGCTGGGTGGAGAGGAACCTAATGAAGTTTAACGAGGGCAAGTGTGGGGTCCTGCACCTGGAGAGGAATAACCCCATGCACCAGTACAGGTTAGGGCCTGACCTGCTGGAAAGGAGCTGTGCAGAGACGGACCTAGGAGTTCTGCTGGACAACAAGTTGACCATGAGCCAGCAATGTGCCCTTGTGGCCAAGAATGCCAACGGTCTCCTGGGGTACATTAAAAAAAGTGTGGCCAGCAGGTCAAGGGAGGTCATCCTCCCCTTCTATTCTGCCCTGGTGAGGCCACATCTGGAGTACTGTGTTCAGTTCTGGGCTCACTGGTTCAAGAAAGACAAGGGACTACTGGAGAGAGTCCAGTGGAGGGCTACAAAGATGATCAGTGGAATCTCTCTTATGAGGAAAGACTAAGAGACCTGAGTCTGTTTAGTCTGGAGAAGAGAAGACAGAGGGGATCTCATCGATACTTATTAATATATAAAGGGTGGATGTCAAGAGTATAGGGCCAAACTCCTTTCAGTGGTGCCCAGGGACAGGACAAGGGGTAACAGCCACAAACTTGACCATGGGAAGTTCCACCTCAACATGAGGAGGAACTTCTTTCCTGTGAGGGTGGCAGAGCCCTCGCACAGGCTGCCCAGAGAAGTGGTGGAGTCTCTGTCTCTGGAGACATTCCAAACCCGCCTGGAGGCGTTCCTGTGCCACCTGCTCTGAGTGACCCTGCTCTGGCAGGGGGTTGGACGGGATGATCTCCAGAGGTCCCTTCCAACCCCCTCCATTCTGTGATTCTGGGAGTTTGTTTTGGGTTTTTTGTTTTTGTTTTTGTTTTTTTTTTTTTTTTCCCCAGAATATGCTAGCAGAGTGCAATAAAACCCGAGAAATGATTTTCAGCTCCTTCAAGATTTCCTCACAGGAACAATTTACTTTTATTCTTAATCCTTCCTACTTCACAACATACAAGAGCTTTTCTCATCATAAAAAGGAATTTGCAACTCTCAATTGCATGATTAACCTCTAAGGCTGGATTCTAATACTCTGAAAATATCATTGATAATTATATAGAGCAAGATTACACTTGCAGTTTCTACATACTGTTTTTTTTTTCTTAAACATGCAGGATTAGGTCACAGATTTGCCTAAACTAATATCCTATGGTTGATATTATTCAGTAGCAAATGCCAGTGAAATGTAAAATGAAAACAGGGAGCACACAGCATGCTGAAGGATGACGTCTCTGTAACATTTTCCAAGATAACATGTATTTTCTGGTATTACATCTCACTGGTAATCTATAAACATGCATTTTATTATAAACTCTATTATCAGGTTTGTTGCTTTTGACAGTTTGGGGAGGGAATTGTCCCATCCCTTGTCCCCATTCCCGATCTCCCCCCAAAATCTATTTTCACTGAGTCTTTAGGTTTTAGACTCTTAAAAAAATCACTTTTAGTCCACTGAAATCCAAAAAGTGTTTTGCTTCAATGGAAGCCTTATGTCTGAGACAGTGTTCAATGTGAAACTTGTTCAGAGTCTATCATTCTACCATTCCTGTTCTTTAAGCACCTATTTATTGGTACATAGTTTTATTTCACAGAGACCTTTTTTGTTTCTTCTTATCACATAATTTACATAAGTTTCTTGTATAACGTGGCCTAAATTTTTGTTCAATTTAATTTATGCTGTACTGGAGTATACTGAACTGGCTCACAAGTACGACTTTAGAATGTAGGTACTACCTTAGTGTTCCTCAGTGCAAAAGCCGATTTTAATGATGGGGCTTAATTTTTTTGTTCAAGTCAGTCGCTCTTTTTTCAACTGGTTGATGGCAAATCAAACCTGGTACTAGCCAGTTATTTTCTTTATCTTTCTGTTTCACAGAGTCTCTTCTTTCCAAAATGCCTTTTTTTTTCTTTATGTTTGCAAAATGATATTATGTTAAAACATTTTTAGATTAAAGGAAATATTGTCAGAGGACATATATATTGTATAAAAAAAATACTGTATAACACAGCTGAGACCCTTATGAAACAATAAGGTTCATCTTATGAAGACATTGGGGCATACTTTAAATAGAGCATTCAAGGTCTATAGAATTAGCCTGCATCAAAAAGTCAAACAGTTTCTAGGAATAACTTCTTTAACGCTAATAAATGGTACACAAAGAAATAGTCACTGATGTCTTTGTCATCTACTTTCTTATAGGATGAATTAACCTCGGATTTTTTGTTTGATTGCTTATTGTGCATACAGTATCCCTTGTAATGTACAATGGGCAAGCAGAGAATCATAGAGTCATAGAATCACCTGGGTTGGAAGGGACCTTTCAGATCATTGAGTCCAACCATCAACCTCACTCTGACAAAACCCATCACTAAACCATGTCTCTGAGCACTGTGTCTGCCCGGGTGTTAAATACCTCCAGGGATGGTGCCTCAACCACTTCCCTGGGCAGCCTCTTCCAATGCTTGATAACCCTTTCGGTGTAAAATTTTTTCTGAATATCCAGTCTAAACCTCCCCTGCTGCAACTTGCTCAGCCTCAGTGCTGGCTACACATAGGAACAGGGAAGAAGAGCATCTTAGCATCTTGTCTGCTCCAGATGTGACTGCCCTTAGTAACTATAACAAATTAATCCATGACTGCAAGCAATTTGTTTCTTAACCTGACTTCTCAAGCAACAGTTACTTCAGTAAGTGATTGGGGACCTAAAGGAAAGTTCTTAAAAGTAGCTGTAAAAAATTATGCGTAACCTAACCAGGCTATTATCCTACCTCGTATTAGAATAACATAATTCTGTTATTCTACTATATACATATGCAATAGGAAATATTAAACTTTGATTATTTTCTGTATGTATCCAGTCTATAGATAATTATATGGTTGATACAATCATTTTTTACAGTAACTTTTATCCCAAAATTTAAATACGACAATGTGCTCTATTTCTTAGTAATTTTAACAACAGACTTGCATTTAATTTCACCTTTAACTGCACAATGTGCTACATTCATTACAATTTTTAATTTCTTTCAAATTCTAATTTTCTGCAATTTAGATTTTAATATTACAGAATGTACTCCATAATGAGTTGGTTTGGGTTTTTTCAGCAAAGTTATTATGTTAAGTAATGAAAATCTACCAGATAGCTTTTTGTCTAGACCCCAATCCAACAAAGACTGCAATATAATTAAATCCATATATGTATCACCACACCGCTTTCAAAATGGTCTCAGGTTTTCTGTGGAGTATTTTTGAGCATCCTAGCTAGCTTTCATTTGCCATTCTAAAAGGGCATTGATTTGCCAAAGATTTTCTGTCAAGTCTGCCAGCACATAGCAGCAATGGACAAGAATGTGAAGTTGGATGGGCTCATGAATTGGGTCATATGGGTCATGAAATAACATCCAGTAATTCAAGAATTTTCTCTGATGTTTATCAAAATTGTACCTATGGACTAAAGATAATATATAGAACACGACTCCATAAAACACAGAGGCTTACAGACTTACTACAGGTGGTCTGTGGCTGTAACATGCTGTATGTTACATTCATTTATTAATTTTGGCAAACACGGCATAAAGAAGGTTTTGAAAGTTATTAGCAATGTAGAAGCAAAGCACACCAATGCTGACTTTTTGAGATTACATTAACACAAAGAAATCTGATACTCTGAAACGGTGAGCATTAAATTGTATTCCTACCTTACAATTTCTTGTACTATTCCTCAGAATTTGTTGTTGTAATCACTGGGTTTGATTTAGAAGGAAACACATCTTATGAAGACTTGACTTTTTGGATGAATGTATTTTATTATATTATGTATGTGATTTGTAACAGATGACTGCACCAACAGACTGCTCATTTTATCCCTGACTCCGCAGCCAGCCAAATAATATATAATGGAGTGCACACCTAATCTGGGTACTACTAAAACATTTACATGCAAAGATTCCACTAACAGGGATGTTTCTCCCGTGGAAAGAGTAGGCAGAGGCATATTACAAACTGTACCTCTGAAAAGGAGTAGTAAAAGCTGGCGAATCCATACTGAATTCATATCACTGCTTTCCATCCACCCCTTTCTTATCTTGAGTAACACATTTGCTGTTTTGATAGAATAGATTTGTCACCTGTCTTTTCCCAGAGGATGTTGCTTTTTAGTACGCAATCCAGTAATGTTTACTTTAAAAGAGACTCTCGCAGCTTGTTTCAGAGATCTGAAATCCATTCTAGAACTCCATCTTATGATAACCGTGTTGGGTTTGAGGTCCCGTGGATACCTTTCTTTGCCTACATTAGCTATAAGAATACCTTCAGAAAAGCAATATATGTTCACCAGTTTCAACCAACGTCACTGTCAACGCCATACAAAAGTGTGTTCTATTGTATTCTATTTTGTCAAAGGAAAAAAAAATCAAGAATCTGTTTGTAGAGCTGCAAATAAAATTAAAAAAGAGGCAACTATGACTGAATTAGACTTTCTGATGTTCTTTCTGAGATGTAATCTAAACACTTCAATGGCATGAACTGAAGGAAGGTTTTAGCCAGCACCACTCCACCTCCTGGACAGGTCTTTTTGAAGGTGTTTTTTCCACAGTCAGTGTTCTTTTGTAAATCTTGGCTTGTAATATTTTGCAAACTCTATTTCATAGATTGTAAAATAATTTTTAATATACTATTAAATATACATTAATATAGTGGGTAGGAGCCTCTATTGTTTGCTGTCTTTTTGTAGACACCATACATATTGTATAAATTGCATCAACTGTCCCCAGCTTTCTAAACACTGCTAGTTTTAGGGATTACTGCATTGTATCTATTCAACAATTACTCCAATGAGTCAATGGATAGCATAAATTAATAAGGCTGGTTAAGGTATTTGTCAACAATGGATTACTGTCAGAAAATACAAGCCAAACCAAATTTTATGTGTCATATATTTCCACTGAACTCAGAGAAGGAAAATAAAGTTAAAAAAAAAATACCTTCTGAAAATACACACAGTACCCTTCCGTTGTGTTGTGAATAATCCAGAAAAGTCTTGGAAAACTTGCCAAAGTATAAGAAACTGTGAGCATGAGTACTTGACACCTTATTCTTCTAAAAATAGTGCCTATTTTTTCACTTTCACAAACAAAAATCAGGCATATACACTTGCATCCTCAAATAAGTAATTTCTGGATGACCTATTTGTCATCAGCAGCAAAAAAATAAATATGTAAATCAACCTGAAAACTTATTTGGCTTATTTTTGAGTCAGCAAAACACACCAAGCAAAAAGATTTGAAATATACATTTTAACCTTGATCATTTACAGAAAGAGGTTGTCATCTTTCTTAGAATTTTGGATTAAGATGCAGATTTTCTTGGCAACAGTTGCTAAGTGAAACACTGCGTGACAAAATGGACTACCATAATTCACAGGGGATGAAAACTTGGAAATTATTAACTTGCTTTCCTAGCTTCTGCAATTTGATTTATAATTGTTTGTTTTGTTTAAAGGGACAACCCAGTAGTCACAGCTCCATAATAAACCTTTGTGTAAAAATAACGAGGGCTAGTTTATAATACGTATTTCCTGATTCTACAGAGGAGTAATGACAACTAAGAATTCTGTTTAACCCATTATATCTTTCACTTGGTTATGACAACACAATGGGTAGCTAAATACTATTCTTTTTCCCTCCCATAAGATGGCCATGAGAAAGGATACAGACCAGATAGAGGCCTGGATTTCCCACTCCGTACACACTAACTGTAATACCAGAAACATCAAAATTTCCTTCTGTCGTCATCTTTCCTTCTCACTTCTAAAGTGAAGTGAGAGGACTATGCCTCAAGTATGGCTCAAAAGGTCAGAGAACCTCCTCCAGGTACTGAAATGCACCCTCCTGAAGTTTAGAGATGATACAAAATTGTGGGGGCCAGTTGGTAGTTTGAGGGCAGGGCTTCTTCCCAAGGGGACCTGGGGAAGCTGGAGGAATGAGACAACAGGAACCTGATGAAGTTCAATAGGCACAAATGCAAAGCCCTGCCCTGGGCAGGCAGAACCCCAGCAGTCATCCAGGCTGGACCTGCCTGACCTGGAGCAGCTCTGCGGGAAAGTCCGTGGGGCCTGGTGGCCACAAGTGGAGGGGAGCCCACAGTGCCCTGGCAGCACTGAGGGCAGCAGCATCATGGGTGGTATGAATAGGGGCATGGCCAGGAGATTAAGGGATGAATTAGCCCCCTCAGCTCAGCACTTGTGAGATAATATCTAGATAGCACATCGATAAACTGGGGTGAGGTCAGTGAGGTCCCTAGGGCAGTCGGTACTGGAGGAGACGCACGGGAGCAGGGCTTGGTCAGCCTGCGGCAGGGAAGGTTTCAGAGGCACTCAAGAAACCACCCTGCCTGCAGAGAGGGGATGGAGAAGATGGAGCCAAGCTTTTCAGAGAGGTACATGGTGGGAGACACAGAAGACAATAGATGTGAATTGAAACAGAGGAGGTTTTTGCTGAATACGTATGGAAAAGAAAGTCAAGGCAAGGCAAAGCCAAGCCTTGGAGGATTTTTGATTCTTGGAAATATTACTGCGTAGAAAGTATATAAAGCGTGTATTTACAAAGAAAGGATATAAAGTATAGAAAGGATATAAAGAAATATAAAACACAGGTTTATAATACTCCTAATATTGGATGGGATTTTTTGAAATATCTCTGGATTTTGGCAAATAGGTTGTTGTGGTGAGATAGAACACAAAGCAGCTGCTTCTTTATATGGCAAAGTACTGACAGCATATTCTATTGCTGAGCTTCAACATTTGTGAATTTTTTCTCCTCAAACATGTCATTGAGCAAGGTGGCAGTTATTTGTATATTATTTTCTTTTGCCTGCCATGTTGTTATTACTACAAATTTTCTGTCTTAGTTCTTCAACAGGACATAGTTTGGTTAAGTGTTTTCCAATTGGAAAATGTTGATCAGTCCAAACGGAAATATTCAGAATATGTCAACATATTTGGAACTTTTTAAACTTGACAAAATGCCACCAGGAATCAGAACGGCTTTTTTTGTAGATATTTATGTATGGCATGTTATAAAAGCTGCTTTATATGCTGCAAGTTTACCCAACAAACCACTCAACCCAAGCTTAGAAAACTTAGAGTTTCACCCCCAAGTTCCCTGGCATATATCTTCCACTTTGGAGACCTGCTTCCTTCTGGGCTTAGTTACACTCCCAGACAATATAGCAAAGATATGAAATCAAAAGGGTCAGTCTGCAGAAACATGTAATTGTGGGGTCGCCTCCAGAGATCCGCTCTTCTACTGAGGTTTCATATTCGCTACATGGATGACAAGGAAAGGAGATAAGCAGGAACTATGCTGCTCAGGAAACTGAGATTCAGCAAATCTCCTGCAGCCATGGGATATGCTGAGAGAATGACAGTAATTCTGGGCCTCGAAATGACACTAGGACTCATTTTTGTATCTGTCTTGCTTTGCTTCAGCCTGAATGAAAGGTTCTTAGTGCACACATTGAATTGTATGAGGCATCTGACATGGATCAAGAATATCTAATGGAAAACAGTGAAGTTTTCATGTTAACAAGTGTAATTTGAATTTCTGCATTTTATATTGTCTTTTAATGCATATATAAGTTTTGGTTTGGTTCATTTGTTTGGGTTCTTTTTCCTATACATACTAAGGGTTTAATTTAATTATAGCTAAATTTCTGGTGGATTTTTTTCCTTAGAAAAGTTAGCAAACTAATCAAGCATGATCAAAATTTCACAGAGAAAGAGTTTGCTCAGAAACTGCCTGTAAACAGTCCTGAAAAATTTTTAAAATGCCTATGTTTTAAATACAGCAAAACATACAGGAGGGATATCAGTAAATAACCAGATAAAGGGCCTTTTCAGTTGTGGAAACTGGAACATTTTATGTAAGTGCCAGTGACTGAGACTCTTCTTCTAGAAGCAGGAGCCTGAAGCATTTCACAAATTATTTTTGACATTCAATTACTGATCAATTTGACATTTTCCTTTTCTTAATGGGACGATCTCTACCATCATCCTATGCAGTTTCACTATGATGAAGACACATTTACCTATACTAACTTAAACAAATTCTCTCCCAGTTATCCTTTTCCCTCTCCTTCCCCATTCACTGAAATTCTTCTGCTTCAGAAATTATCTGAAATTAAATTTTGATATTATAAGTCCATTTTTTGTTGTTCTTACAAGTATTACATATGAAACATTTTTTTTCCCATTCCTATAACTTGATGTTTTATACATGATACCAATTTGTGAGTAGTCAAGTTCATTTTGTGCAATCCTAACTCTGCAATCATTTATTGCCTTGAACACAAACATTTTCACTTATCACGTTAGAAAGCAGCTACTTCTGCAGCTACTTTGACGAGTGGTGTTCCCCAGGGGTCAGTACTGGGTCCAGTCCTCTTCAATATATTCATCAATGACCTGGATGAGGGGATAGAGTGCACCCTCAGCAAGTTTGCTGATGACACAAAGCTGGGGGGGGTGGCTGACACACCGGAAGGCTGTGCCGCCATGCAGAGAGACCTGGACAGGTTGGAGATCTGGGCAGAGAGAAACCTTATGAAATTCAACAAGGGCAAGTGTAGGGTGCTGCACCTGGGGAGGAACAACCCCATGCACCAGTACAGGTTGGGTGCTGACCTGCTGGAGAGCAGCTCTGTGGAAAGAGACCTGGGAGTCCTGGTGGACAACAGGATGACCATGAGTCAGCAATGTGCCCTTGTGGCCAAGAAGACCAATGGCATCCTGGGGTGCATCAAGAAGAGTGTGGCCAGCAGGTCAAGGGAGGTCATCCTCCCCCTCTACTCTGCCTTGGTGAGGCCACACCTGGAGTACTGTGTCCAGTTCTGGGCTCCCAGGTTCAAGAGGGACAGGGAACTGCTGGAAAGGGTGCAGCAGAGGGCTACAAAGATGATTAGGGGACTGGAACACCTCTCTTATGAGAAAAGGCTGAGGGATTTGGGTCTCTTCAGTCTGGAAAAAAGACGACTGAGGGGTGACGTTATCAACACTTATAAATACTTAAAGGATGGGTGTCAGGAGGATGGGGCCAGGCTCTTCTCAGTGGTGCCCGGGGACAGGACAAGAGGCAATGGGCACAAACTTGAGCATAAGAAGTTCCATCTCAACATGAGGAGGAACTTCTTTCCTGTGAGGGTGGCAGAGCCCTGGCACAGGCTGCCCAGAGAGGTGGTGGAGTCTCCAACTCTGGAGACATTCAAAACCCACGTGGACGTGTTCCTGTGTAACCTGCTCTGAGTGACCCTGCTGTGGCAGGGGGTTGGACGGGATGATCTCCAGAAGTCCCTTCCAACCCTATGATTCTATGATTCTATGATTCTATACCGATAGCCAGCTTCGCATTTCCCACATTTCTCATCTGAACTGAAATCTGACCATGGCAGTTTATATTTACATGCACTTAGAAATCTGCCTCTTCTTGTAGTTATTTTTGTAACAACCACAATGTATTCTTATTTATAGCCATCCTAAATAAAATTTAATTAAATAATTCATGAATTAATTTGCTAGCCAAACATGTATTTGTAGGATGAAGAATTTAACAGAAGAAATTAAAGTATTCTATATCAAGGGACTGCTTATAGGTACTTTCCTTCCTTAGTAAGCAAATCCTAAGCAAATCCCAAACATGCACCTGGTATGAGTCTGCAGGTGCAGAATTTTAGAATAAGGAGTATATATATAGGAAATCAAATACAACTACTAAACAAGGGATGTATAAAAAAACAGGTAAAATGTCTGGTAGAACCAGAATAACCCAGATGGCACCAAGTTGGTAATTACCAATTACCAAAGTTGTTCTAAATATCT
Source organism: Alca torda (assembly GCA_008658365.1). Classification (NCBI taxonomy): domain Eukaryota; kingdom Metazoa; phylum Chordata; class Aves; order Charadriiformes; family Alcidae; genus Alca; species Alca torda. The sequence goes on along the minus strand of CM018087.1, from coordinate 6,151,674 downwards.
AGTGTGTGATGCTACATGCATCTGAAGATAAATGAAGTATTTGTATAGTGTATCAATTGGATTGGAAGTAAGATAATGATGAAAAGTCAACTGTTTGACCCAAGTCACTTTCCGAATGAATTCTAGTCTCTAGAGAAAAGAAAATTAGATTTATTTTGCAGATGAAAGAGTCTATTCAGTATACCCATAAATCTCATGCTTATTAGCAGACTGCATTTCAGAGATAGGAATACAGAAGGAACTTTGTTTTGCTTTTGAAGAAAGAAAGGGAAATGTTAAGGTATCCTTAGTTTCCCAGGGGTTTTTTTGTTTGGTAGTTCATAGGTTTTTTTCTTTTTCGTTCCCATTCAGCAAATATGGAATTTCTCAAAATCACCAGAAGAATGCTTGTACAGTAGATGGGGTTTGTAGTACAGCACTTCTCAGTACAGGAGATGATCAAATAACAACACTTCTTTCTTAAAAAAAGAGCTCCATATTATTATAATCAATATTTGTCATAATAAGTAGATGATTACTTACTTGGAGATGTAAGACTTACTAACATTAGATTTCATGAGGGCTTCAAATTATGAATAAAATAATAATTAATATGATTGGTTTATCTACATAAAATTATTATTTGAATTTGTTTCTGTTTATTATAATAATAAAACTAGGCCTAAAAGAAAAACTTCCTTTGGTATTTTATAGTGTGTGCTAACACTTTTATGCCTTATTATTTCTGAAAACTCTAACCCAGCATTATATAATGGCAATATTTATAGTCTTGTCCTCCAATTCTTCCTTCTTATACCTGGAGAAGAAATAAAAAAGGATCTTCCTTCCTTATTTAATAGAAGATTATCAATAAAAGAGAACAAAAAATGTATTCTCTCTTTTTGATAATTAATATCTGGAACTATTCAAATTTTAGGCAGCCTATAATGTTTTCAGAAGTTACTTTTTTTCCAGGCATCAGTTTCAACACATACATTTCTCTCCCAGCATCTGGAACTAACTCATTTCCTACAGTTGACTCTCAGTCAACACAAGAAAACACTACTTTTAACACAGTAAAGCCATCTAACATGATTTTATAAACAGATGCAGTGTGTAGTTTGCAATACACATGGATCAACGCTAACTCTATTCGTGTTCTCCCACAGAAAGCTTTTGCTGTCTTTTTTTTAATCCTTGTATGTCACACTTGACAAAAAAAAAAGAGAAAACATCATTTTGTTTCGTTTTCTCCATATTTCTGTAAGTTTGCAGATTTTCAGTATATTCGAAAATATCGCAAATATAAGAAGATATAAACAAGTCTGACACAAAAGGAAAAGTCAATAGCAATGAGGCTTTTAAGCTTTCATAATTAGCCTGCCCCATGGAAATTAATCTCACAGAGATAATAAATATAGAAGGCAATATCTGCTCCCCTTTGTTCAATGACTTCAGCCAAACAGTAAAGGTTTTTATTGTGGAGAAATAATTTTAAACTGCTCCATTTGGACTAATCCTGAAGTAAATGAGAGTGTTGCCTGAAAAGGGCTAGATTTCTCACAACAGAAAGTGCCTCAAATGAAGAAAAAAGAACCAGTGATGCTCGCACAAACCTCCCAAGGTGAAGTAATCACACCTGCTTTCTCTAACCTTTCCAAGTCCCACAGTCTAACCAGTCCAAGTCCCAAAGTCTAACCCGTCCAAGTCCCAAGTCTCCAAATTGCCCCTGTTAGTTCATCCAGAGTATGGGCACTTCACCAGCTTGTAGTAGCACTAAATAAATCAGCAAAGTGTTTAACGCATGAATGCAACTGCGTGACAGTTTACATCTGTTTATGAAACTACCTCACTTGGACTCGAAAGCACCCATGCTGATTAAGCAGCACTTTTTCTAGTATCTGTTACTGGCTTCTTCCAGAACAACAGCACCTGAGCATCACAGCAGACACAGAGCCTCACCGTGTAGCATTGCCTTCTGGATTGAAGGGAAAGCAGTGTGTCTCAGCAGCAGGAAAATCTAGGGAAGGAACTGATTTGCAGCAGGGAATGTGTAGCCTAAAGATGGAGGAGAGGAAGGAATGGCTATGAGTTATGGCTGTGTTTGAACAAATGCTGCTTCAGCAAGTAGCTGGATAATATAGCTGGGGACTGCATTATCTTTATTGTGGAAACTCTCTGTGCTCCTGAGGGGGATGGAGAAGATCTGATAGCTATTACTTTTACAGTTACTTTGAAGCTGCTCAGAAGAAGATTGCTAAGTCAAGGCATATTGTAAGATACCCTCTGTTTTTCTAATGTCTTCATGAATTCATTGTCTAACATTTAATTTTCCTGGGGCCCGGTTCTGCCAGCTCATTTGGAACTGTGATATCCCCCAGGCACGGTTGCATTGATTATGTTGGTAAAGGTGGCAGAATCTTATCTGTGCTAAGAGCATTATGTTAATACTGCAGTGAGCTGCATGATTATGAATATCAGGGTTAAATGTATGAAGGCCAGTCCACAGTCCAGACTTGCAAAATTCTCTCTTCCAGAATAAATATGATTGCTTCAGATTACATGGTTTAGTGAGTCAAACCTTTTGGCCTTCCTTCTGATAACATTTAAATAGAACTTTATTGGTCAGAACATAGAGCTGGGTGGATCTCTCCACTTTTCAGCAGTATGAACAGTGTCAGGGAACGGACAGAATTCATTTTCATTCTGAAGATTAAATGGAAATATATTGAGGGAAAGACAGCGAGGGGCTTACTGAATGTTTTTATCTAACATCTGGCTAAATTTTAAATAGGGAAAAGCTAATCCATGAAATTCTTCTCTCCAAAGATGAGGCTGTCAATTGAATTTTCAATTTAAAATTATATTAATAGATTTGAATGTGGAGAAACTTTATACAAGCTCTTGCAATTTTACAGAACCTACACAGCACTTCTAAGAAGCATGTCTAATCAAAAATCCTTATGTTCTTCATCAGTTTGGCATACAAATACAGTGATTACATTAAAAAAAATCAAAACCCAAAGCAGTCCTATATTGCAATGTGATAAATATAAACATGATTTTGAAAAAATGTAACTATAAAATCATAGGATAATTCAGATTGAAAGAGACCTCAGGAGCTCTGTAGTCCAACCTCCTGTCCCGAGCAGATCAGCCCTAGGGTCAGACCAAGTTCCTCGGGTCTTGAAAACCCCCAAGGATGGAGATGGTGCGACCTCCCTGGGCAATGTGCTACTGTGCTTGACTCTTCCTGCAGAGAAAAAGGGTTTTCAGTTTATGACAATTTTATCTTGCACTCTCATCGTGGTCCACTATCCTGTTCTTGCAGAAGTAGTGACAGAAAATGTATACTAGGAAGGCAAAGATGATTTAGAAGTTCCCAGGAGGGAGCAAGCCTATATCTTTGCAAGCTTCTGCAGCTTTTCAAGACAATGCAAAGAAGAAGATCTGGGCAGAACAGTGACTGTGTGCAACCCTGGATGGCTCCTGCATGAGAGGGAGGGAAAGGTCCTTGTGGTTGCTCATGCACAGGCACTGGCTGGGATCTGACCGTGTGAGAGGCAAAAGGGTTGAGCAGGACATCATTAATGGTAGTTGGGTTTTCCTGGCTTGGAGTGAAAATGCTTCTGCTCCTTTCTGGGAAATTAGCTCACTCTATTTCTCACATTTCATCTCTTTTTAATAAGCCATCACCAGTATACGGAAAAGACAGGTATTGTCAGGAAACACCTTCCTTATTAATATGTTCTGCAGGAATGCAGAATGCGTAAGGCTTTAACTAACGTGTGCTTTGTGCCTCTAGTAGCAGCTGAGGAATATGTATGAACCAACCCTACGTTACACAGCAGAAAATCTTGCCGGATTTTTCTCAGGATGCTCAGTTCAGTTCACTGTGACGGTAGAGTGCTGTTCGCAAGGGACAGCTCTGTAATGGGAACCATATCACAGCGCAGCAAGCTACTTCACTGCGAGAGTTTGCTGCATATACTGTGTTCATATTTCTATGTTCCCACAGATGTCAGATTCACTTAAGTCCTGTCTTCTGGGACACCTTTGGAAGTGACAGTCTAGTCTTCAGCAGTTTTGAATCTTGACAGCTGGTATCCTTTTGTTGAAGACTACCTCCACAATGAGATAGGAATTCAGTTTTTATGGCCTTTCTAGCCCCTTTTTGCCAATGGTGTGTTATAAGTTATTTCCCAAGGTACTAATTTTTACTCTCTGAATTTTGACAATGGATGTAATGTATTAACAGTTCATTATGAATGATACTCTAAGTCAAATGAAATACCCTAGAGTAGGAAACTTCAAAACTCCACCTTAAGCTTCCAGAAACTTTCCTTCTCTTCTGATGTTATAATGTCCTAAACAAAATAATGTACATCTGCCTTTTTCTTGCATTATTCTATGTGAGAAAACAGTGGGTTTTGCTCTATGTTCCATTATTTTTTGAGTAGACCTTATGTCTATCAAACAATAAATTTATGAAATAAAAATCTATAAAGAAATAAGGAGATCATATCAGGGGGAATTATAATGTTTTTTGAAGTTATGTCACTTTTAATTTGGGGGACATGAAAGGAGAGGAAATAACCAAACCCTGCTAATAAAATTTTATCAAAAATAGACATCTCCGGATGAAGTCAGTTTCACACAGAATAAACATAAGGACAAGATTTTTTTACGGTCCTGTATTATTTTCTTGTAATGACAAACATTTTCATAGTTTTCTGGCTTGTCACCAAAAAGGTGAGATTACTATGAATTTGTGGAACTGAAATGGTTGGATGATTTTAATGAATTAAACAAAAAGGTCTGGATGAAGGAGACTGAACTGACACAGTCTACTTGGATTTTCAAGGTTTTTCTGCAAGCAAGGTCCCTCATCAAAGATTTTTGAAACTCTTACAATGTCAAGCATCAGGAAGATGGATAAGAAGATAAGATCCATTAAAAATAGTCAGAATAAAACAGAAGGTCATTTCTCACAATGCAAGGTGATAATTGCTGGTATCTGTGCTTTTCAGCATATTCGTAAATAAACTGGAATGGAGAATAAATGGTGTAGTGACAGGCTGAGGGACACAGCTGCCACTTGCCCATGTGTAGGTGTGACCAGTAATGAAGCTGAGTACGTATCCTAGACCTACACACACAGACACCCAGAGGACATCGACACGATACGGAGTCATTTGAAGTACTGAAGATGAGACTGACTCTTTAGCCTGGAAAACACACATCTGAGGGAGAGATAACAGGATTATGAAATTAAACATGAAGTGTTCTGTCTTTCCAGTACAAATCAAATTAGTGGTTTCACCATAGCTATGAGACGACAGTTCTCTACACTGTATTTAAGATGTGGAACTTCTAGCCAGGGTAAAAGTATATGACTGATGAGGTTGGTTTCTTGTCAGTGCCTCCATGCTTGTTTTGTCAGGTCTATGTCTCTGTATAGTTTGTTTCTGGTTTCCCCCTTTTCCCCAAATGGCCATGTCTCTGATCAGAAAAACCTCACTGGGATAAACATTCTCACATCCTCACAGGCCCTCACCAATTAGTGTGGCTGACTAGATTTGGTTCTGCCTCCCTTATGATTTCTCTCATCTTTATGTCCCTGGCATATTCTTGTTTATGGCTTCTTCCTTTTATTATTATTTTTGCATTGCAAAGGTGACCCGATGCCTTTAAAGGAGTTTGCACTCTCCTTCCACATAACTTTACACGGTCCCTTTTTGGCTCAGGAATCTGAGGGGTCCATCAGTAGAACATCACTTAGTACTCAGGCATCAGTTTTGGTCACCATGGAAGACAAGATCCAGAAGCAAATGTAAATCTGATTTTGATCTGATGTGGCCATTTTTATGACTACCTTATAGCAACTAATAACATTCAAGACTTCTTAGTCAGACAGCAGGAGAACAGAATTCAATTTCTTTTCTGTCTGATCTGAAACAGGTGCCTGAGCCAACATGGGAAATTATTTATCCTGTGGTTTAAGGCTTGATTTTGTGCTGGTGTGTACAGTTTGTTCCCCTTGTTCAGTCAAAAATGTGAAATGCTGTTTCTTGGCTCATCTTTAAAATCTGTTCAAGAAAGCTGGTGTCTAAATCTCTCTCTGATGCCCGTAGCTTGATGTTTACTTTCTAGAGAGCATTTTTCTTCCATGCCTTCTCTCAGTTTGTTATTTCTTCTGTTTTGTAAACAAACTATCGCAAACTAATTTTTTAAAAGTCATCTGAATAAATCCTGCATTTGAAAATTAAATGCCATGTGTACAAATCCCTAACTACACAAAGAGATAAGCTTACTAAGTCTTCATTAGAAAAAACAATGCGTGGTGTTATTACTAGATGATAATTTAGATATTAATAAAATCTCTCCTCCATTCTATACAACTGCTGCAAATGAGGAATGTGCCCAGCTCTACAGTAGACAATTTCTATACTTTCAGCAATTAGTAAGTGTTGTCTCACTCAAGAAACTATAGAACTTAATAGATCTGAATGTCATTTATACTGTAATGCTTGCTCAAAAGTTGGAAAGGTTCACAGTATTATACATTGCGAAGGTTCTATAAATTAACCCTTTGAGGTAAATAGCGGCCATAACTAAACATTCCACTGAAAAATAGGCTACTCTTCATAAACTGAGACACCAGCATTACCTACAAATAAATCGGACCAATTCTTTGATAAATCCAATCCACATGACAGAAGAATTACAAACTGGTGAAGGGTGAAACAGGATAAACGGGATATTCTGAAAAGAATGCCTGAGGCCTGTGGAGCAGTGAAGGACACTGGTCTCTATGTGGGGGTCTGTTTAAGGATTAATCTTTTTCCAGGTATTTTCAATCTTCCCTCCATTGACCTTTGCTGCCATAGTTCCATTATCATTCCCGAAGAGTCTACATGAATTTGGGCTACAGAGAACAAAATAATTTAGGTTTTCCAAAATCAGTTCCCTGAGACAAAGAAATGTGTTTTTAACAGATAAATGAGTCCTGCCTAAAAATGGTTGGAATTCTAGTTATCCCTGGATTTTAGCTACCCTGTTGTAACATCGTGGGGTTTTTTCCTAAAGTGCTGGTACTGAGCACCAGAATATTTAGGTTGAATATTGGATAAAACAACGTAAAAAATAGGCCATAGAAACACAAATGGAAAATGGAATTTACTTTAGCTTATCAAAATAAATAATTAATCAGAAAACAAATTCAATAGGACAAAACAAAAAAAATAATAGGAAAAAAACTAAGAATGGTTGAAGGTAAAATCAAAAGAGATTCTTAATCCTCATCTATAACACCTTCTTTAAAAAAAAATCTCTGCCAAAATTGACAGTATTCTTTCTATGTCAGAAGACAAAGAATATACTTCTGTACAAACAAGAATATTCAGAGGGTTAGCAATATATAGAATATTCAGAAGTTTTGCATTAATGTGCACTGTGTACTTGCATTCATGTCTATCCTTTTGTTTCTGTACCTTTATTCCTTCTCATAACAACAGCATTTTTCACAATTTATTTTGGTAGGCTATACAAAATCTTGTTACATTTTGCACACTGAAAAATAGATTGAAGAAATATGACTTTTTAAGGCAAGCATATATTCTGTTTTACTCAAATTTCCATGGGAATTATTACCATTATTCCATGGTAATGGAATAAATAAATGGAAATAATGGAATAAATAAAAGAACATTTATACCTCTTTTTCTTTTTTTTTTTTTTTTATTTTCCCAATCTCTTCTAATAAAAAAAACAAAAGAAATTTGTCACAACTTCTTGGTTTCTTCAAGAACATGCAATTGCTCATTAATATTCAGTGTCATCACGTAATGAGCAAAATGGGGGATGTACTGTAGACCTACACAAGTTTTAGCTATGCTTCACAGAGCAGAAGGAAAAATCATCTGGCAACACAGGTGGAATCTTGTTGCCCTGGATGAGCTAGTAGCATCGTCACAGTTTGATACAAAATTTTTTACAAACAAGTTAATTTGATTTTTAGCATGTTTTCATAAAAGAAAAAAGACTCAAAGGATCAGTGGCTGTCTGGGCACATATGCCTGATTTTCTATGCATCCCCAGAATTACTACTAATTTTTGAATCCTTTGTCCAAATTAGACAAAAATGTAAAGGTCTTGAAATGGGTTATTAGAGATTTCAAAGAGGGAGACCATGCCAAACCTTTACCCTAAAGGCTACACCATAGCCTCTGTCTTTATTAGAACCCACAGAATCGAGGCATACCTAGAAATTTAGTGAATTAAGCACTATTTACTTGATACTAAGTGAGATAAAGAGGCTATTGCTAAAGACAAAAAAATTGGTCAGGTCATTTGTTAATGAAAGTGCAATCCCAATTCTTCTACTGTCTTTGAAAATACCACCCATCTTCAGGTTATATTATTTCAAAGTTGTATTCATTTAAAAATAATTAATTTGAATACTTCATATGAAAAGTAGGAAACATTTCCTTGATGAAGGAAAGGAGTGTGTAAGAGATAACATTGCCATTAATGAAGTCTAATTAGAGACCCGTTTAAAAAATAATCTCCTGTGCTAATTTATCATGGAAAGCTAATAGAGTTCTAATTTGAGACAAAAATAGTTCTTTGGAGTTTTATAAATGCTCTTGTCTAAGTTAACTATTTCTATTATTCACAAAAATTAAATTAGTGTGTTAGAAACCTGACTATTAAATAAAGAAGATCATTGTGTTCCATACATTAATTTTTTTCAAGTTATTTTTGTGAAGGGGCTTGTCATATTTTTTCATCATTATAGGTTTTGAAAGAAAATGCTATATTATTCTTGTGGTTTAGACACCATTATTGTCCCTTAATTTCTATCAATTTAAAAGATTCTATATTTCTTTATAGATGACAGGGATTAGCCTCACAAGATAGTATGCCAATTTAACTTCACTCCCAGTGTTTCACCTTCAATGTTAGCTCAGTGAAAAAACGTCATTTTATTCTTCCATTTGGGCAGCTGGAATTCTCTTCAAATCCTCTTCTCACCTGGACTGTAATTCCATCCGTGACTAAGAGACATGCCAAGCTATTGTACACACCATGTGAAGGTAACAACTTGCTCTTTGCTAACTGAAAGTGGCAGAAATTGCTTCAAAACGCTCTCAAAATAACAGACAAAGATCAGTATTGCTTAGGTGAAGGGCCACTAGTTGGGGTATTATTTGGTTGAAGACTAATATCTCTGTACACACAAAAGCCACAAGTATCAGAGGAACAGGGATGTGTGGGGGAATGCTGGCAACCCAACCAGTGAAAACCAGTGCTCTCTGACTGATTTGATCCCAGGACAGGGCTGGATTAGCCCATGCATGGAGAAGGATTCCTCCTCCTAGATGAAGCAGGAGATAAACCCTCCATCTGAGAACCCGAAATCCGAGTGAGGTGTGACCTACAGGTTATGGGACTTACTATGGGATGCAAGGGAAGAACATTTTGGGGAGTGCGTAAAACTCACTATGGGGTTGTGGAGATGTGATATTTGGATAGCTCTCATATCCCTGGCTCACAGTAGGAAAAAAGATATTTAAAGCTTTGCAAGAACTGTCGGGATATCTACTGATACTGCAAGGACTCTTGATTTATGATTGCTTGGTCCAAAGATGTATTTTCCTAAACTGTCTAATGACAGTTCTCTCACTTCCAAATTAAACAGAGAAGGATAAAAAATTATCTGGACTTTCTAATTGTTGCTTAGTTGTTAATAATTTGATGTCCATCACTGAACTCTTGCCATTGATGTTTCTTTGGGAAAAAAAAAAAGTAAGTAAGTATCTTTATGGAAAACAGCAGTGTAGCTTAATGAATCATCGCGACTTAGGATTCATCAGTTAGTTACCCACCACAGGTCTTAACTAGTTACATGTCCTGAAGCGTCAGGTAATGTCTCTGTAATTCTATCTCTCTCTCTTATTCTTTACGCATTAAGACTAAGACTCATTATGTGAATATTTGTGTAGGAAATTATATTTATGGGTCTGATTCATTGTAGGGACTAGTATTCACCATGCATTGCAAGTAAAAGTACATAAATTACAAAGCAAATTATATAACTGTGATATTTTACCAGAAATGTAGAAGATGTAGTTATTAGCGGAGGAATATCTCAAATGTATTCAGTTATTGGAAAGGGGGAAAGTGGTCTTGTTAAGAAGGAAACTATTGCAAAATATAGACAGACTATGACTAATTGAACCATCAAATCTGCAGTCACTGTCGAGCTTTGTTTGCAGAGGGAATAAGTTTTCCCTCATTTCACAGTCAGGGTAGCACAGTTACTGTGCTACAAAGTACAAAAGATAGAGGCAAGTTTCACGGCAGATGGTGAGAGGCACTTAGATGCTTAATTTTTGTACCTACTCTATATATTTTGTATCTTGAAGCCCTGATTAAGTTTTCCATACATTCTTTAAAAAAGATCAATTGAATTTACTACTATCAAATATTGAAAGTGCTCATGATATGTAGAGGAATACAATAAGTGCGTAACAGCTACTGTCTCTCTCACAACTACATTATTCTTCTGTCCCATAGTATGCACCAGATTCTTGGTGAAAAATGCACTTAGTCAAAATGTCAGGAGCGTTGACTCTTCATTGTGCCTCAGATTTTATATAGCTTGTATCACTAAATACAACAACGGGGGACACAGCTTATTTTGGAAGACAATCTTATTGTGTTAGCCCATCTTGGACTAGTAATTTGAATCAGACAAAGGAATATATTTATCTGATAAGAATTAGACTGGCATACGTAATTTTGTTATTATTATCTACTTTGGAAGAAGAAATAGAAGGAATCTTTCAAGTGAAGTGCCAGCTTCACTCCCACAGAGACACTGCTACTGGAGTTCAAGGTTTTTCCCTTCTCTTGACCCTGCTCGAACACTCAGCTGAGCTTTAGACAAAGCACCCAGGTCATTGCCCAGATGCATAACTTCTCAGCGGAATATTCTCTTTGCAGTTCACAAGTCATCCTCTTCCAAACCTGCTTCAACAGAAGCTTAAGGTTTTTTTCTTCCCTCTCAAGCTGATCCATAAACCTATTCCTAACCCTCACACCAATGCTTGCCCAAGCCTTTAGAGGGAGAGAAACCAGCCATAGCTTAGATGAAAGATTTCACAGGGAAGGTTTTGTTACTGTAGCTTACGTCTGCCTCTGGCAGACCTGTAACAGTCCTGCTGTGACTTGAGCTCTAGATTTTTCTTGCTCTCAAAACAAACCCTTACCTAAGCTCTAAAACTAACCCTTTACCCTTGGCCATGCAATAGACAAGACCCCATGATCATTAAGAAACAGACATTAGCATAATGTGTGGTGTTGCTAATGAATTAATTGAATAAAGGTGGGTTGGAGTTTTTTTGTTTGGTTGGTTGGGTTTTTTTAAGATTAAGGTTGGCCTGGTGAATCAAAATCTCCCATCACAGTGATCTGTAGCTGATATGTATATACATATTTAGTTGCAACTTCCTCTTACAGCGCTGCCAGTTATTTGTACTGGCTATAATCCATAGCTCTATTACTGGGAAACTGTATGAGGAGACACTGCCATTACCTGACCTAGACTATCTTCAGCTAACAATTCTTTTTTTCAGCAGCTTTAATATCTTCTTCCTAACAAGCACCCTCGTAACTTGGGTGGCAGCAGCCCGCAGCCCAGTGGCAGAGACTGTGGATGCAGCGTACCGCCTGCCGCTACCTGCTGTGGGACTGAGCTTGGTGCGTTTGCACTGTCAGGGCTTGGAGCAGGATGGAAATGTGACTTCAAGCAGACAAAGTTCAATTCTGAAAGTAGCTGTGGTGCATATAGATCTGCAGATTCTTGTTTGCATATTTAACTACAGAAATCAGTTCTTTGTTCTGATGATTAATTATATTTTTGTGTAAGGAATATAACTTTTGTGTTGACAGCGTGTCACTGCAGTTAACTGGTGCAGAAAATTGCTCTTCAAAAATTTATGCAGCATATCAGCTTTGAATAAATACTTGAACAGGTATGTCTTTATAATAAATGTTTAACAATGTTTAACTTGATAAGAAAAATGAGGGGGGGTGTTGGTGTCGTTTTTGGTTTTAATTTTTAGGTTGCAGTATCATTATGATGGGACAAGAAACCCAGATTATAATGTAAGTAGAATTAAAAAAAAAAAGTAATTGCATAAAAACTGGAAGTATAGTACTCATAATAACTGGAAGTAGTGGAGTTGGAGAGATCACCTAATGAGTTGTGTTGTTTTATGGTTACAAAACAGAACTACTTAATAAAATTATTGCTTCATCAATTATGTTGGATTTGTCTGAATTTTTTAATTTTGAAATACATTTTTACTACTTCTTGATTTGCATTTTAGAGGGCAGTTAATCTGAGAAATATTGATCACCTCAAAAGCTATTTCAGAATTATTCTTTTAGCTCATAAGGATAGATGATGATCACTGTAAAATAATAAAGAATAAATATGGAAAATCAAATTTTTTTTTTAACACTTCAAAAGCCACAGCATAGCTTATATTACACGCTACCTGGAAAGGGCAGGTTTAGAGAGATGCTTTGAATACAGGTTGCAGTGATGTGGGTTAAGGAATACAGAAATATGCTGACAACTCCCTGCTTTTCCCTTTTAGGATCCTTTATATTCTATATACTCCATTACAAAACATACATTTATACAAACTACATAAATCTCTCTAAAAAATGGAAGATGGCCTGTGAACGAAGTCATAACCCTTACATTTCCCGCAGAGGCTGGTATAGACCTTTGTGCCCATATTGTTGGTTACCTGATTTCTGACTGTTTACACATTTAGTGAAATGAGATTGATGTAATGGAGGTTCAAATGCATGGCACAGCAATCACACACAGTAAGAAGGGAGTGGCTGAAAGACAATTTTCATATAGGATGAGATAACATAGACTATGATAGTAACAAAATTGTGCCCCCTTTGACAAAATGGCCCCTTTGGGGAAAGGGAGGTGCTTTCATCTGTCTGAAAAACAGCCAGTCAATCAAGGGAGTTCCAAGATCACCTGGGACATGACATAGAATCATTTAGGTTGGAAAAGACCCTTGGGATCATCGAGTCCAACCATCAACCCCACTCTACAGAGTTCTCCCCTACACCATATCCCCTAACACCACATCTAAACGAGTCTGAAACACATTCAGGGATGGTGACTCCACCACCTCCCTGGGCAGCCTATTCCGGTGTCTGACCACTCTTTCTGGGAAGAATTTTTTCCTAATGTCCAGTCTAAACCTACCCTGTTGCAGCTTGAAGCCATTCCCTCTTGTTCTATTGCTAATTACCTGTGAGAAGAGACCAGCACCAACCTCTCTACAATGTCCTTTCAAGCAGCTGTAGAGAGTGATGAGGTCTCCCCTCAGCCTCCTCTTCCTCAAACTAAACAGTCCCAGCCCCAGTGACATGATGGTGGCTCCCTCAAACTGGTGCCTCAAAGTTGGAGGCTGAAGCAAAATGGCAACCCTTAAGGGGGGATGCGAGAGGGGTTTTCTGTCTGTGATATTGTCTCCAGGTTGAAGAGGAAAGCGGAGCCAGAGCTGCCATCCAGTCACAGTGCAGCTGGAGAACACACGGATCAGGACAGTGGCAGAAAGGGCATCCTCCAGGGGCAAAAAGAGCAGGGGTGTGTGGTCCTGTGAGCAGGATGGGGACAGGGCTTCCACAGAGAATGTGGCTGTGAGGTGACCTGGCCCAGCCTGGAAGAGGGGTACACAGCCGGCCGCTGTGGCTCTGGTACCCAGTGAGATGGGTGAGGACAGATTGCTTTCCTGGAAGCGGCAGGTTTTTCTGTGAAATTGTGAAAAGTTAAGGGAGTAGAAGACTGCCTCTGTTCATTTGAGTTGAATATTCTTAATTCCTAAAAGTGATGTTCAGTGAAAGCTGGTTTTCTCACACACTTTGATTAATATTTTTTGCTAATACCAACAGAAGTGAAATACCTTCAATGAAGGATTTTATGTATGCACATAGAGTACCTTGACTTCATTTCTAAGAGGAAAAAAAAAGCACCCTAATTAACTGTTTAATATTGCTTTTGTTATTTCCTTAATGATGTTCATAATTGCATTGCTGATTTTTAATTAAACATGTATTTTGTGAAATATGTCACATAAATAATCCTACTGAGCCATACTTTTAATAACTATTCATCATTCATTTAGTAGCTACAAAGGGCAGTGAAAACAATTACTGAAACGTGCTTATACAAGGCACAGCAGAACACAGGAGACTTTACAGAGCATCTCATTGTCTGATTAAATCCATTGATGGGTTTACAATGGACCCTATTTTAAGAGATAAGACAAATTTACTGTTGTCCTTATTCCTTGTTATTAAAAACAATGTCCTAATTCTTTCTGGCAGGTTATTTCTTAGGTTTTACTTTGGCTGTTCATAAACTGAATATATACTTGCTGTCTTTTTTTCTTTCTTTGGGACTTTTTAACCTGCTTTGTGATAAAGAATACTGTAAAGAGGAGTTTTATGTACAGTTTACTGATATTTAGGTACTTTATTAGAATCTGTGCTTCTGGGTGGCATGCAGAACTTTTAAGATGGATAGATAAATTACTACAATTACATTTTCGAATGCAGTGAGCAATTTCTGTGTTAATATAGTTGAATTTCATATGACTACATTCAGTGAAATGTTTTGTGCTTCAGTACTGTTCTGTTCAAACCAGAAGGTCTAACACAGGAAGAAGAAGACACAGAGGTGCCATAGGATTGATCTTACTTTAAATTTTAAGATATAATTTTATAAATTTTAATTATTAAGCTTTTTTTAAAAAAAAAAAAATGAAAACAAGGTTTTGGTGTATTTTCAAACCTAAAAATACATTTAGCTCTCATTCAAGTCAAAAGAGCATCACAGACATGCCTGAAAGCTTTTCTGAGTAGAGAATGACTTTAAATTGGCTTACATGTCATTCCTCCTTTACCAATGCCATAATAACCATTAAATACTGCTGTTTTCACAATTACACTTATATTTAAATTGATCATTACATTTTATCCTGATCTGCTGCTATAAGGTCTCACCGGAACCTTCTCTTCTCCAGGCTGAACACAGCAACACACTTTATGCTAATGTCTAGTTCTTAATGATCATCCCTACAAACACAAAAATGTCCACTTTTGACACTCATATTCTAACTTAGTTGTATGTTTACAGTACAGTTAATGCTGCATAACTAGCACGATGGCTATGGTCTTTGTTGTGTCTTAGTTGTGGTAATGAAGGTAATCAGAGAAGTCAGAAGCGAAACGGGTTGTCTTTCTACTCCATCCCTCCGTGCTTATGCTTGATTTTCTATGCTGCTTGTCCCTCTCTCAAGAGGGGATCTTGCCTGCTGTGGATACAGTTTATCATAGGTTTGGTTGTGTTAGTCATCATTCTTGCACATCTAGTAGGATGCTCTGTCACCCCCCATACTTATCTTGTCCCTTGTTCTTTATCTTGCAACTTTTTGTCATTCAGATGTGCTGCGCCTTTCATTCGTATGCCCCTGTGGGGTCAAATTGCTCCCATACTTAAGAAAAACTTGTATGCATTGCGCCTGGCTATGCCATCACATAGGAGGAATAAGTAAATTGCATTTGACAACCTTGTTTGTATTAAGGGAAGTTTAGGGGAAGTTCTATCATGACTGTTACATCAGGAAGTTCTAGGTTATTTGTTGCAAGAAATCTTTAAAGAAATGCATCCCATTCTTATAGATTTAGCTATAAAAAAGGCTTTGTAATCAATAATGAGCATTGCCAGACTATGTTCTTCATAATAAATTGAAATCCAGGAGGGTGACAGGTGATGCTGGACTAAAAGGCCTGGGAGGCAGGGCTGATCTTCACCTCTGTTTTGTGTCTCGTGACAGTTATTTTACTTAGACATGGAGCAGTGCTGTGGGTTAACCCCTGCAGGCACCACATAGCCACTTGCTCACTTCCCGTCTCCACCCCCAGTGGGACGAGGGAAGAAGAAAAGAAGAATAAAAGCAAGAAAATGTGTGAATTGATATAAAAATTGTTTAATAAGTGAAAGAGGAGAGAAAGAAAACAAAACAAAACAGAAGAAGTGGTGTAAAGGCAATCACTCACCACCTTCCACAGCTAGACTGACACACAGCCAGTTCCTGAGCAAAAGATGGCCAACCTCCCTAAACTCACTCCTCTCCGTTCTATTTATGAGCGTGATGTTACATGGCGTGGAATATCTCTTGTTTTTGTTCAGGTCATCTTCCCAGTTGTGTCCCCTCCCAACCAGTCTAGCCACTGGGGGCACAGAGTGAGAAACAGAGAAGGCCTTGACACTGTGCAAGCAACGTTCAGCAGCAGATAAAACATTAGTATGTTATCAGCATTGTTTTGGTCACAAATCTAAAACATAGCACCATATGAGCTGCTATGAAGAAAATTAGCTCCATTCCAGACAGACGCAGTACAAGCAGACATACTCTAGGGAGATGACTGTATTTGGCAGCAGATTTATCTGACCCTGAATAAGAACCTATGACACAATAAATTAATTATTTTAGAAAGTGTCCAAATTTTCCTTGATAACTTGGGTATTTCAAAATTAAAAGCCTTTTGGCTGTATAATTTGAGAGAAGAATTCGTGGTGACTGCTGTGTATACCCTCCCTGAGGAGGTTGTTTAGAACATATTTCTTGAGACAGAATTATTCCATATGTTAAATACTGATTCTTAGAAAACAAAGCCTTAGGATAAAGTTCTCTGGAAAGGATTTGTAGAACCTTTCAAAAAAGAGACTGATGGAAAATCACCACAAATTTCAGCAGAGTTATAATTGGACTCCCAAAGGTAAGCATTCCTCTGTGACTATTCTACTCTTGAATATTTTCCCCCAAGCTTTTTGCTTCCACAGCAAGTATTATTAAACAAGCTGAATGAGTCACAACTCTGCTTTTGCTTGGATTGATGGTAGTTCAACCTTTTATTTAATTGCAGCCGCCTCTGGGAATAAAATGGTTCAGAATTAATTTCTTTTTCTTGGCTTTTCATCCTGTTCCTAGCACCTGCTGATTTTATGGCCTGTCCCAAGCATACCTAAACAAGCAGCTTTCCTCTCTGTCCTACTATATAAAATCTCCAAATTGTATTGAAAACTTTCTCTTAGGCTTCTTTCCATTCCAGGCTCTTTACAGTTAAGGTAGAATCCATTTTCATACCACAGATGTCAAACTCTGAAAGACTGGGACAGATGGCTCAAATCTAGTCCCATATGTATCATATATATATTTAAAACAAGTTTTTATTCAGATTTAGAAAGTTGGTCCACAATGGAATTAAAAAAGCACTTCAGTTCTGAATTTTGCTTAGCCAACTAAACCAGTTAATTTAGGTTAAAGTAGCGTGAAGATTAGGGGAAGAAATAAAATTGACTTTGAAAATCAAAGGGAGCTAAATCTTATGCTTAAAACACTTGACAATTAGTACTTTAGTTTTAAAGCATGATTACGTATGAAACTTGGATTCCAAAGTGACAGCCAGCCAGTAGTTCACTGTCCCCTGATGAGCAACATGTTGCTGATGATACGGTGAAAGTAATGAAGACCATGCAGCCCTCTTGCTAACCCACCTGCTGTCTCAACACCTGAACTCTAAAACATGAGAGAAAACAAACTATTAAAGTAAATGTTGTTATGGATAATTTTTGCATAGAATGAAATAAGAATACATGTAGTGTATACTTTGGTAATGCTTTATCATGACTGTAACATCCAACAAAAACTGTCAAAGTAGTAATTAGACTTTTTAAATCCTATTGCAGCTGAAGAAAAAGTGTAACAAGCAAGCAAAATGATGTGCAGAACAAAAAAAAAAGAAAAAAAAAGTTTCCTCCTGCTCATTTTAAAAATAAGCATTTGATACTGCAGCCAATACTGTTTAATGTCTTTATTCATGACTTGGACGACTTACTTAAGTATTTTTAAAAACAGCTCAAGAAGTACCATGTCAGATTGAGAAGGCCAAACAATAATCTATAAAAACTTTTTCCACTTTTGCCATACAAAGCTAATAGTGAAATAGGGTTAGGCTCATAAAAAGCTGTGGTTTTCCTTATTTTTGATATTTGCTGAAACAGCTTAAATGTAATGTTATTGTAGTCTAGGAAGAACTGAAGTAACATATTTTCCCTGTTAGAATTAATTTTCCAAAAATTTAGGTAGGCTTTAAAAGTCATTAGGACTGTTAGAAAAAGTGCAAATTGAAGCAGAATTTTTTTGGTGAGCAGCCAAAGATCAAGAGATGGTATTGTGTACTTTGAAGAAGCATATTTGTAGGCTGGGGAGAAGATAACCAAGCAAAGATTTAAATCGATTTAAACATGGAAATGGAAATGGTGGGGATGGGGGAAGCTATAGAGAGATTTGCACTACTTTTATAGCCTGCTGTTCTAGTGTCCCCAGATGGTACAATGCTCAGTACATTGATGTTAGATAACATTTGTATTTTTAAACATTCAGCTCCCCTTTAAATTAGCAGAGATTTGATTGTTAAATTATGAGTTAAGAGAAATGTATAAGTGTACAAGTGGGATGGGAGCCCCATTGACATAGTCCATCAATGCTACAGCCTCTGTGCCACAGCCTTCCCTTACCCCAGTACCTTTGGTACGAACTTTGTAGCGATGCTGGTGGATAGGTGAGTGTTTGCACAGTAGTTAACAGGGAAAGCAAAAAAATCACATCAAACTGAATACTAAATGTCTGACGGTCTTTTAGTTCCTTGTAAAAAACGTGTAATAATGCACTAGCTGCATAATGTCTGATTCTTGTTCTCTTTATTCTGCTTTAAATTAGCTAAACTGTATCAACAGAACTGAAATATCAGGGAAAAGAACAGCAAGTTCCAGCCATTTATAGTTAAATTTAATTCTTCCATTTTTTGTTCTGTTTTCTTGGTATAAATCCAACATTTCTTGGTCCAGAATTTGAAGTGGACCTCCATACCTATGGTAGACAGGAATATTTGAAATAAGTAAGCTAGCCTTGACTATTTTAATGACATACTTTTCAAATTAAAACAAAAATCTGTTGGAGGCTCTTCTCAGTTATGAAACAGGGAACTGCTTTTTGAACTGAATATCTTCCTTAGATGAACTTATGCTCTAAAACACCCAGATATATAATCTCCAAATGTCATCAGTAGAGTACCCTTCTAGCAATGAAGACAAAATGTGTAGTGTGCTGTACTATCACAAGCAAGTTGAGTGAACAGAATATTCCCATTTATTGGGCATTTGTGAGATTTTACATGTGATATAGCATCCAGATTTGGGTCTCCTGCAGTACAAAGGAGATTTTTCCCAGCTGGAGAAGGTCAGGTCAGTAGGTGGGATCATGTAATATATGAAGAAGGGCTGAAGGAGCTTGCTTTGATTAACCTGGATAAAACCCAGATGGGGAGAATCTAATTACTGTCTTTGTGTAACGGAGGGTGCTAGAGAAGACAGGACCAGGCTTTCCTAGAGGCAAACGGGGAAAGGACAAGAGGCAATAGGCACGAGTCGCAACAAGGGAACTTTTGATTGGACACAAGAAGCATCACTAAGCACTGTGAAAGATTGCTGAGAGAGATATTTACCCTTCTTGGAGACTTTCCAAAGTCAGTTGGAGAAGCCCTGGGAAACTTAATCTAGCTGTGAAGTTACCCCTGCTTTTAGCAGTAGGTTGGTATAAAACCTCCAGAGGTTCTTTGGACCTAAATTTTTCTACAAGTGTATTTATTAATGTTCTCAGAGTAGAAGAAACAAAACATTTATACCATTGCTTGCAGCTAACATAGAACTCTGGAAGAGTCCCTCAAGAACCCTCAAGAATTATGTCACAGGTTACTCTCTTTTGCTACTGAAAGAGAGTATGTTGTTACTTCAGGAAAAAGTCTAGATCTTTAGCATTTAAATTAATGATGGAAGCTGGAAAAAAAGCCAGCTTGAACTGCTGTCATGAGGAGCACCCAAAGTGCGAGAACAAAAATCACATTATGTAAGAAAGTGGCAAAAGAAGTTGCAGAGTTGATTCTCCTGAATCCATCCTGAAGGAATGAAGCCAGTTTCAGTATATCTTCCCTTTTATGTGGTATAACATTGCAGTTCCCATTAATCCTATGAATGTATGCCTCTCGGGATCCAGGTTGAAACTATGCATATGAATCAGAAGCAAGAGACATTGAGAACAACATCTATTGTGGTAAAATAGATTATCTCTAAACTGAGGAACTCTGAAAAAACTGCTTCTGTTTAGGATATTTTTTTAATAAGTAAATACTCATATAAATATACTTACATAAATTGCAAGAAATAAGAATGGAAGTATTAACAGCAGAGAAATATTGATGATTATTTCCCTCAGTTCTGAATGGTTTTCCAATTCAGCTGAAAAGAAGTCTGAGTTCAAGTACTTTTTCCAGTTCCAGTGAAAATGGTTTTCATCTATTGCACTAGTTAGTGTGTAGGATTTTAATGATTCATAGGACATTTTGGTTCACTACTCTCATTTGCTTTACATAATCCACAGATTAACGGTGTGATTTCCTCTCTCTAATATGGGAGTGTATAACTAAACTGAGGATAATTTAGAAAACACAACACACTTGAATGCTACAAGTATGTTTACTTAAAGAGAATCTTTTGTAATGTATTTGTGCAATTTTTTTGCAATTTGTATACCTTTCAGATATATATATATTGTGATGTATAGACTAAAGCAAGGATCAGGGGTTTTCCATACCTTGGTACTGTTTACAGTTTCATATTCACTTTCCTGTTTAGACTAACAGTAAAGGGCAAGAGTAGAAGAAAGGAGGTGTCATATCCTTTTTATGGCGAAGAAACAAGCAAATAAAAATGAAATTTGGACACAGTGCCACAGGGAAAGTTGCAACTGAATCACTTCTCTAATTTAAGGAGACAAACAAACTTAAAATTGTTTGTGATTGTAAAGGAATAATTACAAAATCCTCCCATAAGTGGCCTGGAGATTAGTCACCGAAATGGTGTCAAAGACAAGCTAATTAGTGGCATAGGTTGTTCTAAAAAAGCTTCATGTGATGTCAGTCTGTTGCAGGAGGAGTAGGAACTTAAAATAGAGAGGCATTTTATTCCTCCCAAAACTGACAGATTAAAAAGAAAATGTCCTTTAAATGTTTTGGACATAACAATTCTCTGTTTTCTTTAAAATAAATAGGGAAAAAAAAAACCCAGATTTGAAACTGTCTGAGATGAAGCTGGAGCAGGTTTTTTCATAAGCTCTATTTTAATTATCGGGCGAGGCAAGAATTGATGTAATGAGTGTTAAAAGTGCATTTGGAGTTGATGATTTTATATTTTAGTCTGTATAATTAATTTTTAAGCTTCCTGTAATATTTTAAAATAAAATTAATTTGGTAGTTTTCTTTAAAAATAGAAAGCTGAGAATTTTAGATACATTGTTAATTTTAAAACTGGCGGGAACAAGTTAGATTCTCACTTACCATCAGTGGAAAAGCTGACCTATATTTTAAATGCTAATGATGCTTACTGACATTTGGAAGAATTTTATTCCAAAAGTTAAAGAAAATACTTGATTTGATCTAGTGCTAATTTTTTATACTCTATAATGCTAAACCTCATTTACGCTTTTAAACCTCATTAAAAATAACTACATGCCATATTATTTTAAATGGCCTCTCCAATCAAAGAATGTCTTTTTTTCCAATATAATTTTCTTTTCCTTGTATTAAGAACTTTCTGTTGATTTTTAACTGTCACTTTGCATATAATGTTATTTTTTCTTACATCGTGGATTTTTTTCCTTCCTGAGATAGGTATTGTAAGCTCAATATCTGACTGCATGGAGGAGAATACACGTTAGGAAACTGTCTATGTTATACTTGCATGCTGCAGACATTCCTATAGAATTGCCTTCTGTGTGAAAGGACAATTAATGCACAATTACTAGACACAGCATGTGCTTGCTTCTTGCGCCAAGAAGCTTCTTGAAGAATGGGCATTTTTAACAGACCTTACTGCTTGACTCCTACCAAGAAAAACAAACAAACAAAAAAAAACTTCTTGATCTCTTACATCTATATAAGGCTGGCGCAGTCTAAAAAGTGTTATATGAACTTCAGAAAAAATATGATGATACCTCTTAAAGGACTAGAACTGATTCATTTTTTCTCTTTTTCCCCTTCCCTCTATATTCTATTTGTGACAGTATCAGCTGGCTCATTAAAAATTCCAGATAAATGTATTGGGAAACTGGGAAACATGGCTAATAAATCACCATGATCGAAATTCATGGCAAATTCAAGTTAGAAGGCACTGGAGTGACTGGTCAACTGATTCAGTTCAGTCATTCTGACTTTAAGCTGGTATCAGATCAAATTCCTTGATAACTGTGGTTTTCATTTTTTTTCAACACAACATTTTTTTTATTATTTTAATTATTGATAAACATGAAAGAGAATTCTAAAATGAATGAGCAAATATTTGTAATGAAACTGATTAATTTCAACAAATGAGCTGTCTTTGAGAAAAGAAGATTTTCTGAATAGTTTTGCATAGGCATGGAAAGAAATGGAACATCCCCAAATCATCAGTGAAGTAAATACACAGACATTACTTCTGAAATTTGGACTGTATCTGTTACTGTAACATGGATACTGGAAAAATGTTGATAAAAATCTCTGAGTGCCAGATGGGGTTTCTCTCCCATAAAGCTTCGGTTGTACTTCTATTTCAAGCTGGTCTGATACACCATGGAAATACCCAGTTTAAATGTATGGTTACGTCTATGTTACCAAATAGTACAGCAAGATAGGAACAGATCTGCACAGCAAAGCAGTGCAGATTAAATAAGCACTCAGAATGCTGAGGGTTTTGGTTTAGGCTAGCTCCAATCTGATACTGTGGATTGAATGCCTGTTAGTCCCTGGATGCCTTAGATATACTCCTGGAGAGTGTTTTCTGGTTTAGATTTTTTCTAAAAAGAATCAAATTCTTATGCTCCCAGACTTACAAAACGCAAACGGAATTGCTAAGTGGGGCTGATGAAGAGTTACTTCGAAAGTACTCTCCTGATCAAACTCAAACTCAGTGTAGGTATACTTCATGAAAACCAGCCAGCACTAGTAAAGAGTGAGTTTTTGCCTAAAGAGCTATTCCACATAATTAAGGCTACCAGACCCTGGTCCTTAAGCACTATGTAGTATGGTATAAATAAAATTATAATTATAAACAAAGTAATTAAAGCCATATTAACACTGACCATCAGTTACTACCTTTGTAAAATTTGATCTGAAGGAACGCTCAAAATCAGCTGTAGCAACTTTGCATGGATTAGGATCACAAAGTACATCTAAACTTTTTTATATTGGAGCCTTAAAATCTACTGTCAAAGCCCCCTGCACAGAATGATACTAGATAGTGGGTGCAACACAGCCTGCAGGCATACACTGAGCAGCAAAGAAAGAGTAATTACAAACACTTCAGGAAGAACTAATAAATGTTTCCCAAATCCATTTTAAAGGAAATTGGAAAAGGACTTTGTCAGTGTTCAGACAGGCCTCCAGGAGAACACAGCCTCTGACATTTTCATTGAACCATCCTTTCTCCACTCCTGATTACTTTTAGGAAAAGGGAATGTTTAGAACTCTTTGAGCCAAAATGTTGAAGATTTCTCATCACTTTATCCACGAAGTGGATAAAATATGTTTGAAGTGCTATCATTGTTCAAGATGTAACTAGTTCTAGTTACTGCTGCGTTACATGTAGGGGACAATCAGATTTCAACCTGTAACTTGGACTCTGCAACCTTCTGCACTAAACACAGTTACTGTGATGTTGGTTAGTAGAGTATTAACTTTTTAGAATCAGTTACTATGGTGCTGAGCAGTTGGGAATAATTTTATTTTACAGTTTCATGTATTGTGCATTAATTAACATTCTTAGCACTATAGAATCACAGAATGCTGATTCTGGAAGGCACCTCTCGAGATCATCTAGTCCAACCCTCCTGCTTAAACAGGGTCAGCTAAGAGCAGATTGCCCAGGACTATGTCCAGGCTTTTGTATACCTCCAGGGGTGGAGATTCCACAACCTCTTTGGGCAACCTATGCTAGTGTTTGATAAGTCTTACAACAAAAAGCTTTTCCTTAAGTGGAATTTCCTTTATTTCAGTTTGTGCCCATTGCCCTTTCACTGGATACCAGTGAGAAAAGTCTGAATAAAGAGTCTTTACTTCCTGCCTGTGGTATTTATACACATGGATAAGATTTGCCTGAGCCTTCTCTTCCATCATTTAAACATCTTTGTAATTCCTTGCTGGATTTGCTTAAATATGTTTGTCAAATATGTCTTTCATGGAGAGCACCAAACTGGACACAGTAGTACTGCAGTTGTGCCTCACTAGTGCTGAGTATAGGGGGAAGGTCACCTCTCTCAAGCTGCTGGCAATTCTCTTCCTCATGCAGCCCAGATACAACTGTCCTTCCTCGCTACAAGGGCACATCAAATTTTCTGTTCCGTCTCCAACAAGAATAAAAGAGGGAGACTACTAGTATCTTTATTAGTTCTTGCATTGGTCTTTAATTCTTCATCAGTGTTCATCAGAGTCACAACAGAGGACATGTCTGGTGGGAATAAGGGTTCAAGGAATTGTTGATCTGCCTTTTGTTTTCCAGTGCTGGACTGAGATATAAATTTACACGATACTATGATAAACAGAAGGGAGTGAATTCAGCTTTCTGGTGTCGTATTGCCACAAAGCAGAGCAGAAGAAACTCTATACTGCTGCATTTATGTATTTGATCAACTATATTTTACCTGGATTTATCCCTTTCTGTAGCACTTAGCATTGGACAGTGTGGTCTAGGCTCATCTTCCATCTGTTTAATGGGAGAATAAAAGTTTTATATTGTAATAGCCTAGCAAGTTTGACAGTTTTCTTAATGCCGTGTTCAGAACTGTAAAATATTAGTGCAAGTCCTACATCTGGAGGAAGGACATAATCAACTATATTCTTGTAATTAAATTGAATGAACAAGTAATGTAAAAGTTTGTAGACAAAC
Organism: Alca torda; assembly: GCA_008658365.1. NCBI lineage: Eukaryota > Metazoa > Chordata > Aves > Charadriiformes > Alcidae > Alca > Alca torda. Next base: position 6,126,551 of record CM018087.1, on the reverse strand, counting down.
TATGCTTCATCAGAGGCAAGACTTAAAATATGTTTCATTTGATTATGTGAATTCGTAAGCAGCTGTCTAATCTTCAATGTGAAAAATTGCTGTTTGCAAATCCTTTTTCTGGAAGAAATAGATAGCAATTTCCTACCCCCAAAAAATAAATAATAACACTTGTAATTTTTTATTCCTATATTAATTGCTTTTTGTACACAAATTTTCTTTTCTTTCCACGAAAAACTCCCCACTTCACATTGATCTCTGAATTCTATCATCAGGAACGTCTATTTTTTGAATCATAGAATCATAGGATGGTTTAGGTTGGAAGGACCCTAAAGATCATCTAGTTCCAACCCCCTGCCCTGGGCAGGGACACCTCCCACTAGACCAGGCTGCTCAAAGCCCCATCCAGCCTTAGTATGTATTTTTGGAGATGCCTAAGTACTTCAGATTGTGTTTGTTTTAAATGAATTTGTTTTAAAAGAGTGAAAGAACATATTCCCAGAAGCTGTTTACTGTTTTGGTTGTTTGACTGGTGTGCCATACAGTTCCCCTGGCATTGAGGCTGTTGAGTAAGTAATCATCACTCTTAGGACTATTGAAGACAGTATGTTTTCACAGACTGTGTTAGCAGTGTTTTAGCTTGAAGCTTTTGTTTTTCAAACAGCGAACTTCATGCAAATACCTCATTTCCAATGCATTTCCCTGGCTGAAACTTCCTTTCCTGTGTTCTTAAAAGCACAATGGCTAGTTTATCTGTTTGCTGTTGTTCTGATTTGTTTGGGGCTTTTGTTTTTGTTTTTGCTTTTGCTTTTTTCTTACAATGTTATGTTTGAGATTGAACTTGTTCAGTGATTGCCAGGCCAGCACTGGAATATTATCTTTTAAAACAATTTGGAAACCTTTGTCTAGTGCGTAAAGGTTAGTTTTGCCTTTTCTGTTTTCTGTTTCTGATAGAAGCTAGATCAAAGCATTGTGGTTATCTGCTGTTACATGGGCTGAGGCATAAGACGTCAATGTCTCTTTAACTTTTTAATTTAAAAAGAGTAGGAAACCATTTTGCTTTTTCTTTTGACAAATTCTGAATTCAATGGAGCACAGAAGAACCTCCCCATTCTTAATTTCTTTTGAATGGCGACAGTGTCTAGGTGTATGTATTGCTCAAACATAATAGCAGAAGCCATGGAAGAAAGTAGGAGGTCCAACAGGTAAAATCTGCAAAGGTATGCAGAGAGGTCATAGGTGGGAATACTACAATATCTCTTAAATCAGTGCATCCAAGTGTATACAAGCCGACATCTCACTCACAATTATCTGTTCCTAATATCTGAGCAGATCTTTGAGAAAGGGTGTTTCATTCCTCATTTTAACTACAGAGGGTGCACAACGAAGAAATGCTTTGCAGATTTACCAGAAGTGCAGCATTCAGCAGCATGTCAGTATGTCTGTGCCCTTACTGAAGAAGCCCCCAGAAATCAGCCATGACAGAAGTATCTGTAAGCAAGTTACTATATACTTAGAGAGCAGATCATGAGGGAACAATCCACCAACAGCAGTTAAATTATTAAGAAACATGGCAATAAGGATACTATGAAATTATACATTATACATCTAATATAATCAGTTAAAATATAAGGGCATATAAGCATTAGATGAGTCAAACTGATTAAAATCACCTATAAAATGCTATGATGTTTGCTAAATGAATCCCAGCGTGCTTCAATTCAAATACTTCACACTTTCGCTGAAACAGCCGGATAACTGCTAATCTGTGAATATTTTATTTTGTAAGGACAGTGTGACGTGATCATACTTGCTGTACCCGGGTAAGATGGCTGTCCGTGGGAGCTGCAGTATTGAAATTTGCGTTGCTTTAACATTTTGTCTCAGGGGGAAATGTGTGTGTGTAGGTGAGGTGTTTCTTTCTGACACATACAATTCAGCTGACCATTATTCACACTTTTGTCAACACTTCCAGTGTTTGAAGAAGTTATTTAAGAACTCCAGGAGTTGGGGAAAAAATTGTTTATTTGAAACATAATGGATGTGCTGAGAAGAAAATGAAAAGCAGTGTAGATGACATTTTTTCATAGCTATGGAATGAATAATGTTTTAATCCTTTGCATGGGAGAAGGGGCAAGGGAACAAAATAAATCTCTTAAAGGTTATAGGTGGTGCTTTGTCTTCATCATAAAAAGGTTTAGCTTCACAGTTTATGAAGAGCCTTATTTTTCTGCTTTTTCTGCTTTCTATAATAAGACTTACAGTCTTATTACTTTCTTCTTAGTGTTATTTAAGCTGCCCAGGAAACTATTTTTTTAGTCAGCTTTTAAAATGTTGAACTATTTTGTACATAACTGTTTTGAGGATGCTGCCTTTGGAACAGTGAAGCTTTCAACAGTAGTAATGTCAATATCCTTTCAATTGTTCATTTTGTTTGTACGGAACTGCTGTTTCTTCAAAATACTAGTCATCAGCTATAGGTTTGAAATTAATGGAATAAAGGAAAATTGATGAAGACATTGAAATGACAAGCACACTAGTTGAAATATTGTTAGAATGCTTGACAACAGTGTAGCAGTTCCTGATTAAAAGGAAACAAAAGCCTGGAGGAAAATATCCAGAGTTTCAGCCCAAAACCACCAACAGAGAATATCTATGGAAGTTTCACCCTGTCAGTCCATGTGTTGAAATTCCTTTTAAAATTAATGATGAGTTCTTGTCAGGCTTGGTTGACTGCGGCAGCAGATTGATGCTTTGTTCAAACTCTGTCTGCCTTGGAGCATTTTGTCTTCCGTCTTGGAAGAAACATTCAATTCATTATTGCACATTTGACTCATGAGAAAAGCTTAAGAAATGTGTCATTGTAATGCTTGGAATTAGATCTGTTTAAATCAAGTTTTTATTTGGAAAACTAAAAAACGAGCAAGTCAAGGTTGCCTTAATTAATGAGTAATTTAGAAATAATCCTGCTGATGTTTGGCATACCATTGCATTGACTCCTTGTGTTGGAAAGGTAGCACTGCAGTTCAGATGGCAAAGTAGAAGCTTTTGTGGAGTCTTTTAAAAAATGTTTCAAAAGCGCTATGAACTTTTATTAAACTGAGAATTTGAAAAATTGATAATATTGAAAATGATAATACTAACCATCATTTCACATAACCTTTGACAGTTCACATAGAATAAATGCAATACTGATATTTTCCTATTAGAGTTTCTACACTACGGCCATAAAATTCCCTTGACTTTTCTGATGGAGAAAAATACTGACAAAGTATTTAAAAAGTAAATGTGTCATTTTTCTTTGGATTTTAGAGTGAAGAAATAAACAAATTAATCAGAAATAAGAGTTTTGGCTTTTTCTCTAGCTTATTGGTAACAATCCAAAGCACCCAATATTTGAATGTTTGAAACCTGTAATTCTAAATTGGGATAAAACTATTCTGAAAAAAAATTTTTCAGGTTGCCTGGAAAAGTATTGTTTATGTAGGTGGGGATAATTCTGTAGAGTCTTCTTCGATGTTCTGTACATGTTGACATCATTGGATGCTGAATAGTAGAGCTGCCTTTGAGTTAATAAATGGTATTTGCAGTGAAGTCTCTTTCAGTTTAGTGATACTACTTAAAATATTGTAGTGATTAGACTACAACAACTCATGTCTGATGCTTTTGAGGCTTCAAAAGTGTGTGGCTTCTCAGCATAATTATTTTCTTTCCCTTTTGTCTATGTAAAACATATTGTACAGAATTTCCTTGACATTTGTAAGAGTTTGACCACTGACCTTCTGGGAGCAAGGTTGATTTCCAAGCACTATGTAGAATTCACTTTTAATTTTGGTTCTGCATCAGTATGATGTCAAGTCAGTTTTCCATAAAAGTTGTAAAAAAGAAGCACAAGAGTAAATTGTACAAGTTTTTGCATGAGCATAATCCAAGAAAAGACAATTATTACTGATGAGAATTTGGTCCATAGTCTCCATAGGCCTGAACATGGGTAGATAAGTCACTTATTCTCTAATTTGTTATTAAAAATAAAATGCAAACATGATTTGCAAGCTTTCTCTACAAGTTGCCAACTTAGCCTTTTCACATTTTAAAAAGCAATGCACAAAAATTAAATGGGTTTTTAGTCTCTGCATGACACTTATGTGAGTAATTTGTCTCAGATGTCAAGTTCTTACACTTCTGATATGCCCTGGACAAATAGAGGCTGGTGGAAGAAATATTTTTATCTATTTTCAAATTTACCTTTTGAAAAGAAGTACTTTGCCTACATTGTATTTAGGCAGAAGATTTTTTTCGCTAAAAAACTTTGTTCCTTGGGCATACATTGCTGCACTGAATACTTTGTACAAAACGAACTATAGTCCACACTAAAGCTTGTGGTGTCAAGCTACAAAGAGACAATAAGCAAGTAAAAAACCATCACAGTGAGAAGAGTGAACTCCACGTTTAACTTTGCATTTTGAGATACCCCATGCTTCACTAATAATCTTCAAAAATGGGCTTATTTTTTTCCATTGGAATAGTTGCAGGCTGACTTCCATTTTTATCATGAAAAACATTTCACCCGATATCAGTTGACATAGCCCTTTAATGTTTGGTTTCTTATTAGTGCTGACCACTGCAGAGCTAATCTTTGTATAAATCAATGGCAAACTGATTCATTCTAGAGCTGAAAATTCTATTATCTGAAGTTCCCATTGTTATGCTTTCACCTGCATAGGAATTAGCCTAGCAATGAAGTCAGAAGGTAAACTATTATTTCTACGCGGTGGGTTGTGTGCGAAGATGAAATTGTACTTTATGCTCAAGATATAGTTTAAAATTTAGCTTGTATTTAGATATTACTTTCCATACAGTCAGGTTTTATAATCTCTGTTATAAAAATATATAAGCCAAATAATACTAAAACTTAAAAAATCTTTACATCCATAAGATATTTTGGAATTTTGCACTGTCTAGCCTTAAATTTTTCTGCATATATGTTGTAATGTCATCATATTTCTATATCTCTTGCTCCTAATTTAGCAAAAAATGCTGTGATTTCAAGAACATTGTTAATGTGAATAGCAAAATTTCCAGATAGCTTGTAGAAACTTGTGATCATGAAGATATAGCAGCCTAGTAGTTTATAAAGACTGCATATCGGAGTCCTCTTTTACAGGCAGATTAGGAGAATTTTTGCTACATAGCTTTCTGGCTGTTGTGTACATCTCTCTCAGCAACTAAGGCTTTCCTTGTATTCAATATTACCTGAATGTTTATCTTGAACAGAGACTATCAGTAATAAGACTGTTAGAGCACCATTGAAATCTTTTAAAAAATACACGATACTTTAAAAGCAACCATTTGAATAATACTGATACTTTTTTGCAGAATAATAATGCCCAAATGGTTACATAATGATTAAAACTTCTGTTGTAGGTGTGATACACTTGCAAATAACATACGGTTTTCACCCCAAAGAAGTGCACTCATCCTCCAGTAAAATATGTACTGGAATCGTACAGGTTGTACAGGAGTATATTTTATTTCTGCTGTTTTAAATAGCATGAGTGATATTGTATTTCTTCTCCATAATACTAAGAAAAGCACATTAATTATAAGTCTGCTTATGACATGCCAGAATTACGGATGTTTTCAGCTCACAAAATAGGTCTTCACTGCTATTACCAGGAATCATGTCAAAAGTGGAAAAAACCAAATCCTTTAAATATTATCAATATTCCGGATTAAATGCCAAATAAAAATCATCATCTCATAAATCATAAGGCAGGATAATCATGACATCCTTCTGCTATATCTTACTCTGAGTAATGTTTTTCATCCCAATGGAGTTGTCCAGGGCCTAAACCACAATGCTTATGACCAACCACAGGAAAATTAATATGGAAATTTAGAGACGCCATTCTGCAGGTCTCTGTATTTCCGGCAGAAGGTGTGCAGCTCAATGTTGGACCACTGAACAAGCAAGATGAAGTCCTGTTCAGGCTGGCTTCTTTACCAGCCTTACAATGTCACTGGACTGCAGCACTGCCTCTCCTTTGACATAACATTATTACATGTCTTTGTTATATCATGGTCAAACTACTTCAAACTATACTGCTAAAAAAGCTCAGCAATTACCTCCAGCTTGTGCAGAATGCAGTAGGGCAATTACTATGAAGTTTGGGTGGAGGTTTTTTGATCCTTCCTGCTGTTTTACTGTGCACAAACTGCTTGTTGGCGTTTTGATGGAGTTAAAGGTTTTAGTCTTAATGTTTAAAGCCCTTAATAGAGTGGGTCACACTCTCTTGCTGGAATTCTGATCTTTAGGGATCTTTCATCTTGCCTTTGGAGATCTGAGGGAAAAGGTTAATCGTTGTGAGAGGTAGAAAGAAAGCTTCAGTTCGGCTTACATCTTTGCGGCTATGCCATTAGATCTGTGAAATGTCTTCCTTTAAGAGGAAGAAGTAGTATGGGCTCGGGCTCTTGAAAGAGGCATAAAGACTTTATTCATCTTTACAGATATTGGGGAGGCACCTGTGACTCTTCTTGACTTTTTTTTCATTGAGGCTAAAGGTTGAAATAGAAAGAGCTTAGCGCAGTTACAGCTACACATCTGTACCTTCAGGGTATGTTCTTAGCATGGACTATGTGGCCACTCATCTTCATGTAGCTAAGATCTTGGTTGCTTTCAAAACCAGAAGATCCACATCATAGGATGAAAATGTCTCCTAAATCCTTTAAGTGGTCCTACATCCACACTATTTCTAGTAGTTTCATACCTTCACAGCAGGAAATGAACTTTTTTTATTAGTATTTCCTCAATTAACGGAGCTGCTCCTTTTCTCTTTGACTCCTAGCATGTGTTTTGATATGAGTTTGCTTTAGGCAAAGAAACCAAACGAGTAACCAAATTTAGTTTTCTGTTTAGAGGACCGGTTTTTAGAATAATCCTGTCTTAACTGTAAGACAGCTTTGCAGTATGTTAGAGCTCCAAGCAGCATCATTCTGAAACTATTAAAACTCAAAACTATAATTATACAATTCATAGAGCTGTAATTTTGATAGGATCCTGAGGGATATGAAGATAATAGTCTTTCTATTTCAAAACTTTATTTCTGGAGAACTTTGTAATGAAAAAATGGCAAAAATTACTACAGTGGCTTGATTTGGAATTTGTATGTGTCATCTCCAGAGATCTGGCTTGTATATGTTTCCATAAATGTTATGGTGAAGGATAATATATACAGTGAGTTAGTTAACCAATTCCCACATAGAAAAGTGGCTTCACCTTAGAAATACAAAAATGAAAGATTTGAAATACAGAAGTTTTGTCCAATTCTTTTGTCTTCTCCCCTCCAAAGGCAACAATAAAGTTTGAACATATCTCTTGATCAGATCAACTAGTTCACATATTCATGTGGTTTTCTCTTTTTCTAGAAAAATATAAAATGCATTTTGATTGCTTTTAACAACTGTTCAAGGAAGACTGTTTCAAACAGAGAGATTAGTCAGACTTCACTGGTGTGTTTGAATAGCTGGTAAAAAGATTAGCACATCATCTAAAAAGACACTTCTTTTCAAGATGTAAATAGAAATCTGAATGTTTGCTCTGTGTGTGTGTACCTGTAATACATTTAATAGTTGAAAATTTATTCTTTAAGATTTCCTTTGACACAGCTCTTCAACCCAACAAATTCTGGGTGGAGTTCTAGTTTTTATGTCTTCTGTTCTGGTCTTGTTTTTTGTTAAAAGTCTGGAGAGAAGAATGTCTGTGTGAACTCACTCAGAGGCTAAAACATCCATACACTAAAAATTGAAGGCCAGCTGGAATTTGACCAGGTTTCGGTGTTTTCGGTCAAATACCTAGAATTTAGATAATGACTTAAGCATGACTGATTTAAGTTCATACTGTACTGTTCCCCCGATCTTGTGGTAGTTTCAAGCACCAGGGGGAAAATATCCCTGCTACTAAATACTGAAATCATGATGACCATTCATAGCATGTCAACATCAAGATTTGGCATTGAGTTACAGTTAGGAATGCAGAATCTACCATTTAAGAAAAGTGAAACTCTTCTAAACCCATTTTTATGAAACCAGTGTGAAACACAACACTCAGGAACTGTATACTGCATAGACATATTTTTGTGGAAGTAGTTGTTATGATAATAATTACGTTTTTAAAATTATAAACAGAACAATTAGAGAATAAAAGCTTGGAAAGTCAGGTTACACCCGCCTTGGTTCTTTATATAAAATTCAGTGAATTTTATTTCACTTAGTTTTTGTATGGTGCAAATAATGTCAATTGGCAGGGCAGTGAGAGGGGAATTTTGAGATTATACAATGCTTGTAACCTGAACTCCCAGTATCCTGCAGGCATTTACATTTTGTATGCTGTTTAGATAAAATCTTGTTGCAATTCTTCTATAAGTCAGCAGTCACCACTAACAATTTGTTTACCGTTATTGCACATCATTTGAACTTTTTATGAAAAAAAGAATTAATCTTGCCTTTTTTCCTCTCCATCTAATAGAAACTTTTTATTTAAAACTTAAAATTCAATTATAACTCAGACGTCTCTAGTCTGCATAAAAATTCATCTTAGCCCTGGACAGCGTGAGAGGATTACAGATGAGAACATTGGATAATAAGACAGGATATAGGAATTATTTTTATTTATGTAAATGAGTACTTTATTGCAACGAGCACAATGTGTTTATGTTCTGAGTGGCTTTAAAATCAAATTTATTTCTGTGGGTATGAGAACATAAATGAAAGTTTACAAGAAGGAGAGGATCAGTATTCTCTCACCTGTAGTAATAATATTCTGTGAGTTTTGAACAAATGGAAAATGAGCTGAAGAGAGAGCGAGATTAATTTACATCTTCTCCCCACTAAGTACTCTGTAAAGATTGTGAAAGACACATTACCATACAATCTTAATGTTTAGCACAGAGCCCAACATTGGTATTATTTACCCAGGTACTTAAATGCCTAGGTACAGATGATGAAAGCAGTCATCTTAGAAATAATGTTACTTAGTCTATGTTGTTGAAATAATATTATAAAACCACTCCCAATCGTTCTTAATATACTCAGGATTTGGGAAATTTTATTGGTTATTCAGATAACCAATCTGTAACTTATTAAACTGATTACTCATTCTGTTACATGCCCAACATGGACTCATCTTCTTTATCCAAGGTACTCTTGGAGAAAGGAAATATTTGATCAGTCACTGACTTGCAGAAGGGATTTCTGATGGGAAAGCATATGAAACTGAATGACTAGAAACTAAAATTAGTCAGTTTCACTAGAGAAATTGGATGAAAACTTCTAAGGGTAAATGAACAGCAATAATTTCTAAGGGTATTTGAACAACTGACTTATGGTGGTCTCATAATTTCTTGACTGATTTAATGTTATTGTCTGTTTGAGATGTAATAGATTTGCTGCAAGAATCCATGGTGGTATATAGAATCATGGAATCATAGAATGGTTTGGGTTGGAAGGCACCTTAAAGATCATCCAGTTCCAAGTCCCCTGCCATGGGCAAGGGATCCTTCCACTAGACCAGGGAACTCAAAGCCCCGTCCAACCTGGTCTTGAACACTTCCAGGGATGGGGCAGCCACAGCTTCTCTGGGCACCCTGTTCCAGTGTCTCACCACTGTCACAGTAAAGAATTTCTTCCTAATATCCAATCTAAATCTACCCTCTTTCAGTTTAAAACTGTTATGCCTCGTCCTATCACTACATTCCCTGATAAAGAGATTCCCTCCCCATCTTTCCTGTAAGAAAGTATTGTACAGTGAGGAGGTTAAAGGCTGAATATGACACAGTAATTATTTAAACCCCGATCAAATTTACAGGATCAGAATAATAAGCCTGTTAGCAAAAAAAATGCCAAAGTTAAACATACCACTAAAACTGACAGATATTTATAAGAAAATTGTATACAATTACATAGAGCGTCTGACAGTTATCTAGTGTTAGGGAACATAAATATACACACTTCCTATAACCTTGCGCATATTCTTAATAATTTAGAAAAATATATGCAAAGTTGGCAGCTTGATTGAGACTTGCAAGTAGAGACATCTTAAAGCTTCCGATTTATGCAAAATTAGGGTAGTATTTCTTTTGGAAATTTGAAATAGTGTTTTTCAGGTAGAAGATAGCATATAACCAGCATCCACTGGAGATTAGCAAGTAAAAATGTATAATACATCTCTTTAATATTTTATTTTGCAGGCAATCATAGTATTTTGAAAGCTACATAACAAACATAGCCATTTAGATTTAAATCCCATATGGGTTTGTTTGAGAATTGTTTGTATGACAGTGACGTAAAGCAGCACTGTAAGGAAAACATAAGATAAAATTTACTAGAAAAATTGTCTGCAATGATATTTGCAGGAAAGAAAATAAATGCTAATGAACATAACCTGTTTTACAAGGAATCTGGTTTTATATTTAAAGACCCTGGCAGAAGTTGAGGTCTGCCCTTTTCTTAATGCAGTTTAAAAGAATCATGGACAACTTAATATAGAAACTGGCAAATTGTTTTCCTGATTGAAGTAAATTTTCTGGAAGAAAAGATACAGAAGAATTTAACTGGCCACAATAAATTATTCATAATATACATTTGAATATATAATATTAACATAGGATTCATGCTTTGATTTCATGATTTATTTAAAGTGAATGGTTTTTTTCTCAATGGGAAAGGCAGTCTGTTCCTCTCCACCCTGATCACATGCATGGTCCCTAACCATCATGTCAGCACAGACACTCATGCGGGAAGCTGTGTGAGGAAGCTGCTCTATCTGAAAGCTAACGAACCAGAGCACAAGTCTCAGGAAGAAACGACCCGTTCGGGCAGCAGCCCACATTTACATCGGTTTTAAGTTATTGGGACATTGCAGGCACATGATTTATGTGCTTTTTCACATGAAGAATATGCTTATACCTGGAAATCACAAATGTGCAAAATTCTGCAGTTAATCTATTTTCAATCTGTTTTTTTTTCAAAATGCTAAACTTCCTTGCTTGTACAGAAATTGCCTGAACTAGCAGTACTTATATGAGAAGGTCAATAACTCAATATTAACTGAAAGAAATTTTCTACAGTTAAGCTCTAGAGGCTTTTTTTTTGTTGTTACCAGAGATTCCCTTATATTAGAAGAAACTTAATTTTGCAAAGATGGCAATAATTTCTGATTAGATTTTACTTCTAGCAATTCATGTAGTGGTCATAAGCACACTTATTTTCAAAGGTAAAGAAAAAAATAGTGGCACCTATCAGGTAATGCCACATTGTTCTTAAAAGCTAACACAATGAAATAAAAAATATAGTTGACCATGATCATTTACATGCTCTTTTGGAAGCAGTCAATTAACATAAATTGCCTCCTAAACCACAGGGAAGAGAATCTGGCTCTAAGTTTTGCCTTCGCATGGACCATACCAGTACTTAACCAAGAACTTACACAAGACAGAGTGAACAATACAGGGTATTCCTCATGAAGTCAATCCAACAGAACAAGAATTTGTGTGAATTTGTCAATGAACAAACCAACTCTTCCAAAATCTGTAAAAGCAGATCATATTCTCTGTTCAGTGTTCCTCTAATGAGATTCATAAAAAAGTTCAAGCTGCAAGAACCTTCCAGGGTCATCCCTCCAACCTGCTGCTCAAAGAAAATCAAATTAGATCAGGTTGATCAGGGACCCAAATTGTGTCTTGGGACACCTCCAAGGATGGAGACTTCATACTGGACATCTTTCAGTATTTGATTACCCTCATGGTAAATTTATTTTTTTCCTTATATCTGATCAGAATTGCCCATGTTCCAACCTATACCTGTTGCCTCTCATCCTACTGCTGTGCACCTCTGAGAAGAGTCTGGCTTCATTTCTCTGTGTATTCTGTAGACAAGAAAAAGTCCCCCCTAAGCCTTTTCTTCTCCAGGTTGAACTGGTTCAGCTTTCTCATCCTATCTATGCATGGCCTGTGCTCCAGCCCCCTGACCATCTTGGAAGCCTCCTCTGGACTCACTCCAGTATGTCAATAACTTTCTTGCAGTGGGAAGTCGCAAACTGGACACAGTATTCCAGATGTGGCCTCACAGTGACAGATCATTTTATTTGGCCTTCTGACTACACTTTTACTAATACACCTTTGGGTGTGTTTGGTTGCCTTTCCTGCAAGGGCACATGGCTAACTCAGGTCTATCCTATTGTCCACAATGACCCCTAGATCCTTTCTACAGAGCTGCTTCCAAGACAGTCAGCTCCAGCCTCTACTACACAGAGTTATTTTTTGCCAGATGTAAGATTTTGCATTTGCTTTTGTTGGACTTGATGGTGTTTGTGACAGACATTTCTCCAGCTTCCAGTATATTCAGGTCCCTCTGAGTAGCAGCTTTGCAGCATATTGACCTCCACCAAACTTGGTGTTGCCCACAAGCTTGCTGAAAGTGCATTCCATCCAATTATCCCAGGCTGTAAAACATGAAAGAAAATTGGTTCCACTACTGATCCCTGGGGATAGGATTGATACCACAATCTGCTTCATGGTCTGTGAAATCTGGGACTATGGTCCTATCTTACTCCTCTGCATCTGGTGTGTTGCTGTCAATTATTAAACTATTTTGGTTTAATGAGCTCTCTTTGAAAAGTTTTGCTCTTTTCATTCTATAATGAAGACATCCATAGAAAATTCTAGGTCCCAAGGATCCAGAATATCCCAAATGCACACCCTGCTTCCTGGGAGGACATTTGAGAATGTGAAAGACTCTACTTGTAAAAAGCTGAATGCCTGAACAGCCTAGGGAACTGCAAATTTTTTCTCAGCACCAGTGTAGGCTGGCATCCTGCCGTCTTCTGAAGACGTATAGGCTTTAATCCTTCTGGGTAGCTTTCTGGTGGTTCCCAGGAACAAATGTAGTGTTATGTTCAACGGCTTCCTCCATACAAGTATCTTGGACAGTCTACAGTAAAAATTTTCTCGGTAATTCTGGCATCCTACCACTTGAGAGGAAATCCTAGTTTATCTATCCGCTTTGTTAGAGTCTTTTGAGGTTAGTCTATTTTATGGTTGAAGCTAAAATGGGTGAGCTTCACTTTGGCCATAAGGGAGAGTCAGAGATGAGGTTGCTTTTATACTAACTGCAATGAAAGAAGGTCTTGCCTCAGGCAACAGATGATGTGTTCACTCAGTGTATGCGCATATGCATAGACTTTGCATTTCAAAGAAAACCACTTAATGGTAATCAACCCTTTTATTTGCTGCTGCTTACTTCAAAAGTGGAAGTATTATAAATACTTGTCATGTATAGAATAAATATCAGAGAAGATACAATATTTTTGCCACTTCATGACACTTACTCTTTTAATTGAAGTTATAATGGCATTTTATAAAATCCTAATGGGGTCTGATTCATGTTTGTTGATGCCAGTGGAGCTTTGTGGGGTGACTTTGGTCCTCCATATGGAACTCATTCCTGAATAGAGGTCTGCAGTGGGGAAGCATAATAGCATTTCAATCACTGTCAGAAGTTGGAGTGGTTAGTCCAGTCATCACCTCACAGTAATTACATTGAGGATTGGGTTAATTTTTGATCACTCTCTCATTTACTCTAAGACACATCGTTTTAATGTACACACTGACACATTAAGATGGACCATTTATGAGGGGTGATGGACTCTACAGCCATTAAGTTTTAATGCATCATTAATTTTCTAGGCAGATGTAAAACAAGGACTATGATATCCTGTTCTTCATTCCCAAGGTTGACTTAAAAGTCAGTGACCTCTCTTGATTGAGTGGTCATTAAAATAGTCTCTGCTATAGTAATTTTAATCTTCAGAGCATATAAATATTAGGAGTTTAAAAAAAATAATGCAAATTTTGTCTAGGACTCTAGCTTATTAATTTCTACATTAAAATAATACATAGACTTCAAACGTATGTGAAGGAACCTTTTAGATTCCTTTGTCTCATTTGTACAAGGTAAAATTCTACTGAAAATGACTGCATAATGGTAAAAGCATTTCAGGCACTCTATCTGCAAAGATTTAAGCATATTCAATTTTTAGGTATTTAAATTATGCCCCTCAGCTGGAAATCTTTGTGGAGGCAAGAAAAAAACAGTGCTTGACCATATAATAGAGTGGATTATGTATAACGTGGAATAATAATGTCCCCAGAGGTTTAAGATCCAATGAGGTATAATATCATTGTGCAAAGCTGATAGCGTAGATTGTGTTTTAGTGCAAACTAAAACCTCTCCATGCCAAAATTGGCATTTTCTGTTTTCTCTGTTTTCACTAAACCATCAGGTAGGTTTGGTGTGAATACACAAATTTTTGTTTATTTCTCCAGATATTTTTTTTTTTAATTAAAATAGAAACAACTTTTTTTTTTTTTTGTTGACTTGCTCGGTTTTGATTGTTGTTGCTTGTTAGTTTTCTTTTTGTCAGCGTTGGAATAAAATTTCCTGATTTTTGTGTAGTTTGGAATGACTGAAAGAACTGAACCTCTATATATATTAGTGTGCTTGCTGTCACTTCTCCTGGCACTTGTCACATAAGTGAAAATAAATATGTATTAGTTCTCTTTTTGCAGTGATGACAGAGGAGCCCCTGGACACCACCTTGGGTATGTCATTGTGCCTCCTTCATCATCCAGTGAGTGAAAACTAAAACAATTTTCAGTGCTAAGTATGATTGTTATGGTAACCCCCACCAGGGTTGGCAAGCTTCTCCAAGCAACTGTAAGACCACAAGAGAAAGACTAACGCAGGGCAACAGGGTGCTACCAAGCCTAAGAATGCCTTATCTGTTATGTTTTGGAAAAATTGGTAGATACTGGGACGGGCCGTCATGGCAGTGCTGTACATAGAGATGTGAAACTTTCTAAAGCTTTCCTCTCCTTCATGCTGGAACTGATTTCTTCAATATAAATGTTATGAAATGCCTTAGAGGAGCCAGACAGTAATACAAGTGGGCACTTTTCTTTTGAAGTGGGAGTGATAGCTAACTACATAATATTTACAGAAATGTCCTTTCAAAGAGAAGAGCAGAAGGCAGTTCAGCTTTCACAGCTGGAGGAAGCATCCAAGATTCTTTCAGAGAGAAGAAATAGATAGCTGCAGAGTGCTGTTTTTTAATCTCCCCAGATATTTCATGACAACAGTATTGTTATTTTACAAAGACTAATTTAACAGAAAAATAAGGAGCAAACCATCAGCTTTTACAACAGTGTTTTCAGAAGCTTAGTAAGAGATCCTGCTTTCTTATCCTAATCACACATTTACCAATTTAGTGTCTGTTTTTTTCCTGTTCCTGCAATGCACGAGAATAATTTTCTTCCCACAAGTACTATTGACTGCTGTGCTCTAAAAGTTGAATGTATCTGCACTATTTGTTTGGGTTTTGTTGTTAGCTATCTTTTTTTTTTTTTTCAGTTGTGCTATACATATTGCTCATACAATTGTACGTATTGTTCAGAAATACATAGGGTTCGGGAATCAGCGTTGTCCTGAAGACTGCATTGTATTTTAACAGGGGGTGTACATCACTTACCAGTGCCAGCTAGTCACTCATGGGCTTGTGTTAGGGATTGCTTCCCATGCAGTTTCTAAATGTACTTATTGGTAAATATGTGTAATTGTTAATCCTTTCTAAAATTACTGAAGTGTAAGGAGGAAGAAGCAGCAGTGAGGGGCTCTTATGGACCGACCACAACCCCCCATCCCCTCTGCACCGCTTGCGGAGCAGGGGAGGTGGAGGAGTTGGGAACGAGTGAAGTTGAGCCTGGGAGGTGTGTCTGTGGTGGATGGTGTTGTTTTAATTTGTTTCTCACTATCCAAACATATTTTAGTTGGCAATCAATTAAATTCATTTCCCCCAAGTCGAGTCTGTTTTGCCTGTGACTGTAATTGGTAAGTGATCTCTCTGTCTTTAGGTTTTATCACAACCCATGAGCTTCTTCATTTTATTTTCTCCCCTGCCCTGTAGAGCAGGGAGAGCAAGAGAGCAGCTGGGTGGGCATCTGGCAGCCAACCGAGGTCAACCCACCACAATATAATGTCTTTATATGGATATTTTGTTACAATATGTCAATACTGATATAGAGAAAAATACTGCTTTGAAATCAGCTTTCAGTACAGAAGAAGGTGGGAGTACCGTGGTGGAGGCGTTAGAAAAGCATGAGAGTGATGTAAATGAAATTTATTATTATGTCATTCTTTGCAATACTTTCACCTTTTGTGAGCATAAAATGGCCCTGAATTACATTAGCTTTGAGATTACATGAAGGTTACCAGTCTAGGGGAGATTTTGCCACTGCCTCCTAAGACTGTGAGCAAAAACTTCATTAGTTTAGGACTGCTGTATGATTTCATTGACTGCACAAGCATTTGGTTTGATCAGTGATCCCCAGTAGGAGCAACACTAGTTCCCATGGATTGCTATCATATCTTTACCTCAGTGGAATATTTGATGAACACATAGTGGACAAAAGTTGCTACCTATTCATAAATATTTACATGTCAGATTATTGACATAAAAGCTGAAGCTGAACAAATCTGGAACGTTACTCTGTCTGTGGTATTTGGAATAGTTCTAGCATAAGGACCTGAGTTCTGATCAGACTATTTTCCATATTTAAGTAAACATGCAGCTCGTCATGATTAATTCCTTTGTCTGGGTTTGGTTATAATGTTGTTGTTTGACTCATCCCTGGAGGTGTTCAAATACAGGTTGAATGGGGCTTTGAGCAATGTGGTCTAGTGGGAGATGTCCCTGCCCAGGGCAGGGGGGTCGGAAATAGATGATCCCTTCCAACTCTAACCGTTATATGGTTCTATGATTCTGTTTCAGTAATTATTACATTAGGTAAATAAAATGTTATCTGGATGCATATCACTAATTCTAAATTGAAAAAAATAAGATTATATTAAAATTTGTAGTAGCTATTAAATTTAGAATTAAAACCTGAAAGATTGTTAATGAGTTCATTAATTAAGACATTTATGGGTCCAACAAGTGGGTGAACGTAGATTCACTAACACAGCAGCTTTGTGCGAGTGGGACCCAGCTTAGTGAGGGTCAAAATGAATTTGGTGTGACCATTGAGCCTTTGTCATTGCCTGTTCACCTATCAGAGCTTCTGTCCACCAAATGGTGGTGGATGGAACTCTGAAGGTAATAACCCAATTTCATTGCTAGTGAGAAATCCAAGTTGATGCTTGTCCCTAAAAGGAATCGAATCCTGTTAGCTTTGATTTTTAAAGAAGTAACCTCAGTGTTAAATACAGTATTCAAGAAAGAATATTTTTAACACAGAAAAAACAGGCATAAAGGAAAAATGGTCAGATGGTCATCAAAGCTATGTACATAATGACTGCCAATTCTTAATGTTCAGTTCTGAAGCTCGGGTAATGACTATTTGTTAACAGTTTACCAGTAAAGTTTACTCTCTTCAAATATTAAAAAAAAAAAAATCAAAAATTTTAAATCTTGTTTTGCATTAGCTGAAGGTTTGTTCCAATGAACATCTTCTCTGTGTAATGACAAATCCTATTGCAAATAAGAAAAATGCTTAAGCAAGATGTTTATAATAGTATTACAGTATATTTTACGATTCATGTAACCTAAATATGAATATAGATTGGTGATGTTTTTCTTTCTTGTGCTTGGCTGGAAATGTATTTTTTTCCTCTTTAATAACCTACCAATGATTTTTCAGAGCAAGGAGACTTTCTACGTCATTAGACTATGCCTACTTGTAAATATGTAAATTCTCCCAACTCATAAATATTAGCATTTGTCTTGGTGTTGAAGGATGTAATACAGCTTTGTGGCATTTGGAGGTGTGGGATGAGGAAAGGGAGGAAGCAATAACGAGGAAACTATCGTACAAGTTTTTTCAAGTTCAAAAGCTGAAACTAGATTTCTAGAATTAAAGCACATGGATGTTCCATTGCACTTTCAGCTCACGACAATTTTTTAAAATTATAGTCAAGTCTTAACCTCACTGATCTTCCCTTGGTCATGTCAGCTATTCTGCCAGGGTTATGTATAAAATAAAATATATCATAGACATTTTGTAATCAAACACAATATCTTAACTTTGGTGTGATTCCAGTTACTGCCATCTCAAGAGAAAGCTATCTGTACAATCAGCTTCTAGAGGCAGAAGAGATGAAGGGTAGATACACCCTACTCTAGTTCCCTTGGCATCACTAGTTAAATACATCATCAGTTTTGGGCTAATTAAGCTTGTAAGTTATGGTTTCACTAGCAAGATTGTGTACACACTAAAGAGTATCTCAATAATTGTAAGCCTTCTCAGGGAACTTCTGTGAATTATGTTAATAGGAAAAAATTATATTTTTGCCTACAGTGACTAATGAAACAGCAACTGATTTGTGATACCACAGAATCATAGTCCAAGTGAAGCACACACGCATGCTGATGTAGATTATTGCATCCCATTTGCTAATGTGTATGGCACTGACTGACAGGCTTTGGTGGTATTTCCAAATCATTGGGTTCGTGTTTGTTTGCTTGTTTTTTTAAGATGGAAAATTCTAGAAATTCTGTAAATATGTAGAAATCGGAGTACATCCTGATAATGTAAATAGGTGTGTGTGCATAAGAAAATCCTAATTAAAATAAAAGCACACAAGTACCAGTGGGAAGTGGAAAGAACCTGACTTGGTCACGCTTCACCTGAGAGACGACACTGACTGCATCCTCCTAAAACCTCTCTTTCTTTGTGCAATGTGACATTTCTGTCTCAACAGAGTAGGCTCTAGCAATATTGACTGAATTTTTAAATATGGGTCACTATAATTTGTCGTATGGTATCCTCACAAATGTAGATGTGTGCTTTGGTATATACCTGAACAAGGTATGTACCTCTTATAGGGAGAAATAGAAAGCTGAAAAATTATACTGGTCCCAATCAAGAATGCAACGGTGCTCCACAGATAAATTCATTTGCCTAAAAAGATGTATTTTTGTGTAGAAGCATTAGACAAAGGAGGTATAGCGTGGACAAAGTGTTGGTATTTATACCTTTAACAGCCCAGAACAATAGCAAACATGCTTAACTTTAAACTTGGTGGCCAAGAATACCCTGCTTTGATGTTGCCTTTTGTACAAGATATCATTTACCAGGACAGTCTATAGCTCTTTTTAGTCTTCTTGGACAAAGCCCAGCATGGTAATACACACGGCTTGAACAAACAGGAAAACAATTATTAAACAAATGTAGTTTACTCCAGTAGGAAAAGCATCAACTCTGTACAAGTTCAAGTCAAGTCATGAAACATACTGGACAACCAGATTTTTACAAGTGCTTGCAAGTTCCACTTGGACAGAAAGCAGAGAAGGTTGTAGTTTGTAGGTATGAGAGAATCATCATCTGCATGGGAACAAATCTGACATGTTTGTTACAGTTCCTAACTATACAATTTTTTAATTTATCCAAGTAGTTGCAAATAACAAATAAATATTGAAAGCAGTACTTAACTAATTAGGTAAGGGATCCTTGTGAAGAAGAGGACAGCAATCTGTTCTTCTGAGTACATGGTGAATAAGACAGATAGCGATAAATTTCCTGAGGGTTTAGGTTAGAAATTTCCATAGTCAGACAAATTCCAGGTAATTTATTTTAGTGTGAAGCATTTCATTATGAAGACTTTTAAAAGCATGTTACAGAAATGTCTGTTAGAATGAACTTGTGTACAGCTGATAATGCCTTGCAACAGAAAATCGGACTAGAAGACTAGTAGTAGTAGTCTCTTTCAGCGTTATTTTCTGTGATTGTAATTCTGTGTGATGGTCTTGGAAAACAAAACAAAGCAGTGCTACCTGGCTTGGGAAATATTGGTTTGGAACAGTGTCAGGTGGCACATAAATTAATACTACATGGAGTAATTTTTTTTGTGTGCTTATGTAGCAAACCAGAAAACATGCCTTATGGTTACCACCTCTGCAGTAATTCACATATTGAAAAGCCTGAAAAAGGCTTCAAACGCTGGCAGAAGTTGTCAGAGGGGCTGCTGAATTTCCTGACTTGGAGATATTCCAAATTTGAGCAGGCAAAGCCCTGAGCAACCTGATCTATGCTGGCCTTGTGCAGAGCAGGGATTGGAACGGCTGACTTCCAGAGGCTCTTTCCAACCTTTTTCATCCTGTGATGATTTAAAAGGGCAAAGTAAAGTAGTTCTCACTTTGTTTCACCTTCTGAGTATGCAGGATACCATATGCCTCAAGGGACAGAGATAATATTGCATGCATTTGTATACTTCCTTTATAAATCTGAAGTATTTAGTTAGGCAAGTGTTCATGGGAACCTTGACTCAAGTAGTATAACATTGTGTTAGTGAAGGCATACTGACCTTCAAATATTTTAGACAGAAATTCATGCTTGTGTTATTAGGTATCAACTTAGTAAAAGTATGATTTCAGTTAATACCCTATTTGTTGACAAATTGGTTGGTTGATTGGTTTAGACGTGCTAAAATAAGCAATTTTTGATGGGACTAGGAAGACTACTGTTTTCAGGTAAGTATTCTTGCATCACAGGCATCTGCAATTGTTCTTATTTGTATGTGATTTAATGAATTTGTTTTTTTCCTTTTTTGCTGGATGAGTAAGAGACCTTGCTTCAGCAAAACACAGTTAGCGATAGCAGCTAAATTGGCACTGCAGTTCTAATTGTGGGGAGAGGCAAGTGGAGAGTTAGAAATGATGACCTGGACAAAACAATTATGCATATGAGGCAATCAGAACAAAGCACTTCATTCAAGCAGGCTGGCTCTTGGCACAGTTTTTGGAGAGTGGTTTGCACCATGGACGGTACACAGTCTCTAGAAACGCTTTGTTCTAGGACCAAAGTAGTAACTGATTACAAGTGAAGAAAATTTTCTTATCATTTCATACAGGATAAATATAAAAACCAAAAATGCTTTGTAGTCATATATATAGATATACATGATCTCTCTTACTGATACACTGAAAAGATACTCCTATGGCTAGGGGCAAAAATGCAGGCTAACTTACAAAATGGGTAATCATAACCTGGTGAGAGGCGTAACTGACCTTGTATTAAAATAAATGTGAGCGTTCCAGTCTGATTTTGAATGGCTTGACAGGAAAACTAATTTAATCCATCTGTCCATACAGAAGAGTGAATGGGAGAAGATAGTATTTAACAGGTCATTTTCATCTGGCTAACTTGGGTGTTGAAATACCATCTACAAAAACATTCTTGACAATGTAAAGAAAAGGATGTGGAAAAAAATGAAGAAGCTTTGAAGGAACCACAGAAAGCATTGAAAAACTGCATTAACATAAGAGATTTAAAGAGTATGATCTATTCAGTTTACCTAAAAGAAGACTGAAATGTGACTTGATCAAGATGTCAAATCCTAGTCACTAACAGATATTTTTAGAAAGCCTAATTTAGCAGAGAAAGTCACAGTGAAAATCAGAGCTGGAAGCTCAGGGTAGACAGATTCAAACCGAAACTGTGTTGGGGGTTCGGAGAGAAAGAAAGAGCAAAAATGATTTATAAAGGAAACAATCTATCAGGAAAAATAGTAGAAAAGTAGGAATTTTTCATTTCACAGTGTCTTCAGAGTAAGTCTTCCAGAAATATATTGTTCATCTGAACACAGAATATTGGACCAAAGAAATATTAAGTGAAAGTTAATGGTCTGTGGCATAGGTAGAAAATGATTTCTCCCGTCCTCCAGATATTCACATATAACAAAAAGGATTGCATCCATCCCATGCAAGAAGTTGCAGGTGGCTTCAGTCTTTCATATATTCTGAAACTGAAGTAATTCCTGTTCCAGGAAATCTACGGAAAAGACTGAAATTATGAATAAGTGTCAGGGGAAAGAAATGCCATTTTCTACCAAAATACACATGAAGAAATAATTTTGCTAGAAAACATATGGAAACATTTTACCCTTGCTTTTTTCCCTCTTCCCTTATATAAAAGATTCTTTCTGCTGTACTGAGCTGGAAGAAATATTTAGGGTTGGTTTGGAGCTTTTTTTTTTTTTTTTTTTTTGTGCATTCTAGGAAACTAAACCAGACCTGAAGTAACTTACTGAGTTCATTGCCTTCATACAGTTAGCAACTTTGAGATATGCCCACCACATTCTCCTTACGGACACCATCTGGATGATAATTTAGAAAGCATCTTCACTGCCTATGAAAATAATTTTTCAATCAAGACTGAAAAAAAAATAAATCCTTTTAAGCCTATATAGTACTTCCTGACTGTTCTCAAAATATGGTTACTTGGAACTATATTGTTTGCTTTCCGTTAGCATCCTTTTTGAAAGACAAGGATCAGCCAGCACTTCTCATATAGCAGTTCATTTCACAGGACATTGCCATGAACCCCTTAAGAATGAATGAAACCACCCACCTGTAATGCATGGATTTCCTTCACAATCTGCACTGACAGACTGTCATAAATCCCTCTGAAAAAAAGGCTTAAGAGTTATGGGTCTTTTGCACAAATCCTTACGTGAGAAGTTTAATATTCAGATACTGTTCATTACTGCTGCTCATCAGTATTGTTTTATGTAATAGGGTAAGTACAAGATCACAGTAATATCCAGTCATAATATATAGAAGTAGTTCTACATCCAGAAGTCATTGTATCTGACGCTGGAATTCTTGGTTGCTGGTTAATATGATGATTAAGAAAGAATAGGCTAATAGCTTTACAGTGAATTTGCTTTGGCAAAAGAATGAAATGTAATGTCTAGAAAACTGGATTAATAATTAAACCAGCAACTCCTTCCCCATTATGCCACTAAAGCGTGAAATGTCATTTCACCTATCCATGTTATTCATTATCTTCTTCTGGTAAAAATGTAAGTAATCTGGAACTCTCCATTTTTTCACAGTACCTGTTGCAGTGGAGCTCCAAGTGTTGGCACTACTTTTTGCATTGCAATAAAATAGAATAAACATTATATTATACTAATAAATAAGACAAGACAATATAATAATGTATGTAATACAATGTAATATAATAATTAATATAATAAATATAAAAATCTCCTTTTTCTACCATGAAGAGAAAAAAGTATGTTTCTCTCAATAATCTTAGATAATGATCTGTCAACATTATAACATGTATCATCCCAGGTTTTTAGATTTACAAAGGAAATCCAAATGAAAGGTTATTGCTTTTACAAATAAAAAGCCTGAGGCTTTGTACAGACTGCATAGTGCAGGGTCTCAGGACTTTTCTGGTTTTGTCTGAGGCTGAGTGGATTTTTGCTTTGTTAGGTTTGATAACAGTTGGTTTTCAGATAATTGTTGCCTCATTTTGTTTTAGTTTTACTTTCGTTTCTAGACATAAAAAGTAATTATTCTATGTGGATTGAATTGTCTGTGCCATCCAGCATAAAATGTTATATGGAAGATTTTAAATATAGCATGACCCCGGAAGTCTCACACTGTTAATACCAATCATGATGGTCAATCAGTGGTAATCACACGGATAAAACTTCGTATCATTCAGGTAAAACCAGTTTCAGAAATAACAGAAGAGAACAGTTGAATAATAGGGAACAAATGAAGAGAAGGGGCGTGCTGGCAGACTGTGCTAGGAAAATGTATATAAATGAAGAAAGTGGATCTCAAGAATGAGGAAGAAATATCAACATTGTACTCCTCCTGGCAAAGAGGAGGAAGATACCACAAACATTCTTCTCCTCCCAGCCAAGACCTCAGGGTGCTGAAGGCTCCCCACACCACCTGAGCTGAAACCATCAGCCTCAGGACCCAGAGGACCACTGAGACATTACAACATTCAAGAATATGGGTCCTAGGAGGTTGATGTTGTGTATAGCAGCTTAAATTGAGGCATTTCTGTATTAATGTGGACTGTAAATCTTAGCACTGTTGTAACTGGATTAACAACTATCATGTGTTATAATTTGAATAGAGCATTATGATTTTAATTGCACTACTGGTATATTCTTGGCTTTCCAGCCCATGCTGTCTCTGGTTAGCCCATAAGAAAATTTTGAGTGCAACAAACTTCTTAAAATTCAAATACCCACATGGGGAACTTTCCACTTATATACTATAACAAGGTTCAGAGAGGCATACTTATGGCTCTATGATGAATCAACGATGGGACTGTTGTGTGCTAATACTGGTGCGTTTCATCAGATTCAGTTTTTAAGGGTTTATATCTGTTTACATTATTTTATGCTGCATCCATTTACAGTTTCTTTTTGTTCGGTTGGGTTTTTAAAATGTCTTTATTTAAGGAAGTTCAAATATGGTTTGTAAATGTGTGTCACTGGTGAGCTGCTATATGGTAGTTAAATCTGAATGACTAAAACCAATGATTTTAGAAATAATCCATTTGTAATTCTTCAGTCCCCTGCAATAAGCAAAGCATTTAATTTCCTTCCTCTAACCTCATTGCCAATGGAAATCCATACTAAAGGGAGAATAAGAAGAATATTGACCTTTTCTTTTCAGGTAATACCAACTAATTATGACACATTCTGACCACTTAATCAATGTATTGTAAGATAATTGGTCTCTGCAAGGATGTCATGGTTTCATCTGCGATAGATCTCAGGATGTATTTTGCTGCAGGCGAAATAATTTAATAACTTTGGATTACTTAAATTCTGACACTTTCAGTTCTTGATGTGTCTGAGCTGAAATACAGCCCCTAGACCACAGGCAAGGAGTAGAGGTGGGGGTCTCAGGAGAGGCTGGACATGGCAATTGCAGCCCACTGGAGTACTCAGGGCCACGACACATATTTAAGCCATCTGTCAAAAAATATGCCAAGTAATGCCAATCGCAGGCAAGTGGAAACTTTAGTTAGCTGATCTTTAAAGTTGTATCTTATTTCTTGCAGAGTAAGTTCTAATCCTTAAAAGTTTTTGACATTTTAATAACAGGAACTGCATTTCTTTTGCTGACATTGTAATCCAGATTTCATTTAAAATGGTCATTTATATTTCCTCATTTTTCTTTTTGCTGAATTTAATTAGAGTGTTGCCAGGATTGGCTAAAGGCTTCTTTTGGGAAGGAATTTGTAAGACAAGCTGTAGCATACTGGAGAAATTGCAACCTTGGGCTTTTTTAAATTAAATGAAAGTGAAGGGTAAAAATTAAAGTATGTTGTGAAAGTAATAATCTCACTTCACACACAGAAATTCATAAACTAAAATATTATGTAAGCCTTGTTAAAAGTTATAGCGGAGTAGTGTAGTCTTATTGCTTCTACTGCATTATTCTGTCCTTCTGTCCTTCAGCTATTCCAGTTTGAATTAGAGAAGTTTGAATTAGAAAGCTACTAAACAAACAAAATGTATAATGGTAAAAATTCTTTCTGTAGAAAAACTATTCTGAGAATCCTTTCAAATTCATAGTTGACTGATCTGTTAGCCTCTACATTAGACAACAACACAATACCATTGCAAGTTAAATACTGATTTTTACAGGCAATCTCCACTTTTATCCGCTGAATGGTTTTTTTTGGGGGGGGGTTATTTTTCCTCTGTAATTACAGCATAGAATCCAGATGCATCAAAGGAACACAAAATTATCTGATTAAGTAAGTTTGCCATTCTTCTGAGGTGACTGACTAATGGATCAAGTGAATTTGATTTTGAAATTTAAAGTAGACTGTCTTATATTCACTTGCCAAAATATTATTCTCACTGGTATAATTAATGGCAAATTCCTCCAATTTCTTCAACACAATTGAAAGTCAAGATTATGTAGGCCCTTTTCCACAACTGGAACGCTGTGGTGTGGACAACCTAGTGCAAAATCAGATGTGGAGCAGCCAGAGCTTTTAGCTCTGATCCCCAGAGATGCTCTTTTCAGTGACAGGATAAATACGCGTGATTTTAGTAGTCGTTATTCCTTCATCAAAAAGAAATAAAACTGACATTCCAAAAATGGGCATTCCAAAGTTATTTTTGAGATTTTTGACACTTGGCAGTCTATTTAGGGATGGTGAAAGTCAAAGTGGACACGTCAAGGGCATGTTTTACCCAAATTTCTTGTTAGCAATATATATCTACATCACCTAAAATAGTTGAGTTACCTGTTAGGTGAAACCCACCATTTCCTTCTTTGGAAATGTAATCATAAAAATAGGTGAAAGTAAGTGTCAGTTATTATTAGCATCAGTAAGAAAGTGAATTAATGGAAAATATTTTAAAGGTTTCTGGGAAGAGTTTAAATTGGATGAGCTTTCTGTCACTTAAATACAATGAATATAGAATTGGCATAAGACAGTGTACATATAAGGGCAGTAAAAATTAAGTTCTTTTTTTTTTCAATTGCTGTGAGCACAGATACTCTCTCTTTAAGATTTTAGTGTTTTCTAAGGTTCAGTGGAAAAGCTGCAGGTGCTTGGTGTAGTATACGTTACTCTCATCTCCAATTATTTACTACAGCACAAGGCATGTGAAGTTATAGCATTTTTTTTTCTATTGTAATACCATTTAAATAGAACAATGTCCAGTTTATGCAATCAAAATGTCTTCCAGAAGCATGTTTTGGTAAATTGTTCCTGAGATCGTGTCAGAGTTATGACTTGCTTTCCTGAAAGATTTCTTGGGAGCCTGCAGCATGAAAACAGCTCTGCCATAAACCTTCTTTGCAGATACCAAAAGTTGGTCATATGTTCTCAGTATCATAGCAGCCTTTGGAGGCAGATGCCTAGGAAGTTGTCTTTCCAAAGAAGCAGGGTGGGGTTTTTTTTGGAAGATTGCATGGATGAGTGCCTGAGAGTTCTCATCTTGAGAGAGTTCTCTGAGTGGAATCTGTTCATGTTATTTATGATGGTGAACAACAGTAGTGGTGAAAATGGACTAGTCCATTATCCTATGAACCTTCCTCCATATGTCCAGTGATGCATGCCTGTTGGAGAATAACCGAACTATGGGACAAAACTAAATTACTCATCCTTCAGCTGCTGTAGTTCTAGGTTCCTAATCCAAACCTGGCCACTGACTGTGGTGTAAAAAGTATTAGGGAATTTGCATATGAAATTTGAATACCTTTCTATTGGGTCATTTTAGTTCAAAAAATGCCCTTATCATGCCTTGATCATCCCAGCCACTTTGAAAATATGAAAACATGCATGCAGATTAATTTCAATAAAAGTTTGATTGCTTTCTCAAGCTGTTTCCCTTCAGTGTTTGTGAAACTCTGCAGAAAATCAGCATTAGTAACCTGCGTGAATGACACATGGTGTAATGAACTTATTCTAGCATGGATAAAAATGGATGTGGTTTTATACAAATAAAAACCTCCAGAAGCAGCTGCCATTCCCAGACCATTGAAACACCCCCCCCCCCCCCCCATATTTCAATATACATATTCCCATACTATACATACATAGTCAATACATATTCCCATATTAAGTTTCCTTGAAATACAGAATCTATTTTTTTTTAATTTTGAGAAAGTTCAAAATTCTATCAGTTATCAACATTTTCTGATGTTAAGACTACTTTTAATAAATTTTAAAGACTGAATTAAAAGAACATGTAGGTTTATGATTTTAAAGACTGAATTAAAAGAACATGTAGGTTCATGTACATACACTATGTAAATGATGTTGTAAAAGGTAATTGGAAGGAAGGAAAAAGTGAATGCTGAGCAGAAAACTCACTCTGTGGGATGGATGAAATGTATAAACTGAAACTGGAATGAATATTTCAAAACTTATACTGACAGTACTGAAATACAGGTAAGTGCAGAGGTCAGGTAAAATGAGTTGTTTATTCCACACTGTCATTCTAAAAGATCGCGAAGAAGCTCAAAGCTAAATCTGATAGATGTCTTTTTTTTCCTAATACTGCCTTTAGCAGGCAATGCTTTCCTGAATGCTTTAGCAGCAACCTACTCATCTAAACCAAAATTTATTTCTATTGCTATTGCTCAAGTGACTTGGCAACCCAGTATTTCTAATAAATACTTATCACAGTTGTCTTTTGTGCCTGAGACAGTTGTAGTCATTTCAGTTCAAAGTTGTAGGCTGATGGGCAGGACCTCTCACAAAATCAAATAAAAGAAACATTTGTCCAACAGTGGAATTTGACCTTTTGACTTTGTGTAAGGAAAATGGAGTCCCAATCCAAGTTTCTGGGCACATAATGAAAGAATGGTAAGTAAAAATAAACCAGAAAGGATGAAGAGGAAAAAAAAAAAAAGATGGAGTTTCAAACTAGTGACGAGTGGCATAATTCAGTGCTATTTTCTCAGTCTTATTACTAAATCTTATGATGAAGGGGTATTAATTCAAAGCTAATTTTACCTTTTAAAAATTGTCATAGAAAAGGTACAGGAATATTAATACTCATATTCTATAAATAACAGATACCATTTACCTTAGTGACTTTTCCAATGTTCTTAATTTCTACTGGTTAACCATACCATGTGTCTACTAATTATAACACTACTAACCCATGAAAAATGGGGAGAGACCATTCACCTTGAATTTTCAAGTGTCAGAAGACTGTGGAAGATGAAGTACCCCGTTCTCAGTTTAGCTTTAATCTATATTTGTTGTAGAAACAGCTTTAGATCATTAGTCTTGTCCTCTGCTTTGTTTCAGTAAACATTAATTCAATTAATACCTATTTTCTTCACACTTAAATTTAACTTTATATGTTCGCTATTAACAAGCATAAATATAAGTAATCTTCTGTGTCACCTTTGCTCCTGAAGGTTAATACCAAGTGTGAAAGATAATTACTGTTTTGGTGTTGTAAGTTCATAAGCATTGCTCACGTTCCTGACGCTTGTTGTAGACCAGAGTTTACCAAGCTGTATGCCTTTGCCTGCACTCCTCACAGAAAGCAATCATCATTGACAGATCATTACTGACATTTAGGATGAGTTTTTAAGAGGCCTTCATGCAAAAAGGCAATAAATTTCTGAGGTCTCTCTTAATACAAAATTTCTTTGTAAATCTAGAGCTGTGCCTCAGCAGAGGGGAAGAAGGCGATCACTTTAACCCTCTGTAAATGAGCAAAAATTATTTTTGTAAGGCCCTTAATCCCAGCAAGCCATTTAACATTTATAACTTCCTTAAATATCCCGGGGCATTAACCACACTTTCACAACACTTACCCAGAAATGGAATTTTCAGCTCTGCATTACTATGAATCAGTTTTATTTTATTTACAATGATCTGACTGGTGGGGGTACGAATTTATGAATTTATATAGATTTCACAGAGATTAAATTTCTTTTGTAAACCATATTCAAATAGCACGAACACTGAGCTCTGTAGGATGATCCATGAAGGGGTAAAAATGGTCTGAGAGAAGGATCTCTCAAGACAGAGATATCTATTTCATCCTTAGCATGTAATAGAATTAAACTGTAATACTCAGAGTCAGTCCATCTTCAGTTGTAGCTAAGTTCTGCTACGGATTTTATTATGTTGTAGTATGATGGAGCATAAAAGATAAGGAAAAAATAAAACTAACTGCATCCTCTGAGCTCTTTTTTTTTGTTCTAACAATGGGTCTCACTTGAAAAAAAGATACCAATATTGTATTACCTTCTCTGGTCCTACAGTTCCTTTCTTTTGCCTACCTCATCCTTACTGGCTTCAGCTGATTTTCCATATTATTTCTATTGCCTCCTCATTCTCTTACTACTTTGGAGATGCCTTTACTTCATAGCCATCCAACAAAGCTCCATTTCAGCATTCATAGTGCCACAGTTGATCTAATACAGGTTAGATCAAAGAGGCAAAAGAGTTATTAAAAGGTCTGCTCAATTTTGGGAAGTTACTGAAACAGAGGTCTGTCTGGTTTTTGTCTTCATGTGTTCTTTCCACATTTTCCATTAAATTAATAGATTTCTTCTCATGATTAGTGAGGCACTAATTTCCAAGACTGATTAGTAACAAGTCTATTTCAATGTTAACCACTTTTATTCCTGAGACAGCATAATAACTTGCCGAAGGTTTTTCTTCTCTTGGAGTAAATAATAATAATAAAAATATGTATACAGGACAGTAAATTTCAGACTGCCTTGAATGACATTTTAATATAATAAATTCTTGGTATTCCACCTGTTGTTCTTATTGTTTGCTTCTTCCATCCAAAAGGAAAAAAATCAAGTTTGATGTAATTAGTGAAGCAATCCCTGTCAAAGATAAGGTTTCATAATGAAGCAGTATGAACACTTGCAGACAGATTTGTCACACATTAAATAGTTATTGAAAATGTCAAACTTGCTAGCGCTAAATCCAGGATTTGAACAGGAGTTCCTGAATACGCTCCTGAGTTGAAAGAAAGAACTAGGATAACATTTATCGACTTCAGAAAAATATTTCTGAGCAGCATTTTCTTAAAACTCTTTGTCTTTAAGTATGTGTCACAAATATGAATATTTTCAAATTAAACTCTTAAGATTTTCCTTTTACCTATGTTTTCTTTTCAAGTCCAAAGCAGAAAGCTAACACAAATGTTTCTTCTAGTGTTGCTTTATACAAGAAATCCCTAAAATGCTTCTGCGAAAAAGTATATTAATTTCCAGCAGACTCAAACTTAAAATATTTGAGTCATTTAAAATGAACACATAATTAAGATCCCAGTTCTACATGTACTTTGTTCTGCATATGTGGAATTGTGCAGTTTGTGCCCATTGTTAATGTTTGGCAGAAATACCATTGCTACACGTGGGCAAAGTCTTTTCTATGCTTTCTCTGACACAAAATCAATAGGCAGAATAAAAACTACATAAAGAAAATGTTGAGATTGTTCATTCTGTTAACAGTTCTCAAAACAACTTCAGGAATCGGATTGATTGACAACAGTTTTCCCTGAATCAGATCTTAAAATTATCTCACTTCTCCTCTCATTTATGTCAGATGAGCTGCATTAAATGCACAAAACTGAAGGAGATCAGACAAAAATGTCTACTGAAGACATTAATAAATTTCTGGGAATTAATAGTCACATTTATTTATTGCTATAATGATATACTATGATATTTACTTTGTAATAAAAATGTTTTTGAATGTTACAGGTATATTTGAAGCTGAAAATGGCAAGAAAACTTCAACTTCTCCAAAGTCCCTGTAATATTATTCATTATATTAATTTTAAACAAGTTAATAGCTTTGACCTCAGGAAAATACATATGCATATAAAGTTACCAATTTACTTAAATATTGTTACATTAAAACTTTCCTGTGCAATGGGAATTCATAAGGTCAGCATACCTAATGTATATATTTAGCTTCAATCGACTTTTCCCAAAATACATCAGCGTGTTGGCTGATGTCAATCTGTGTTGCAAGGTGGGAAACTCATACTCTGGACACACCATTAAAATTTCAACATGTGCAACCCTTAATTCACTCTGATGGAAGCCCGTAAGGAGGCATGGCAGAATTGGAAAACTGCAAGGGTTCATTTATACTGTAAGTACAACGTTGACACTAGAAACTCAACCTTGAGCTTGAATCTTACGCTCATCATAAATAAGATGTAGATGAAAACTCACAGACCTGCTGACATGTGCTCATGCAGTCCCAAAACGCTCAGGTTTTCCTTACCCATAGCTGCACCGTGGTCCCAACCTGCTCCCTGTCAGGCCTGTCGCTGCACGGTCCCTTGGAGTGATCCCCGCTCCTCCACGTTGTTCCATTCAGTTAAGACTAACTCAGATGGTCTTGGAGGTTTCTAAGCAGATCCTCGGTGACCTTTCTCCATTTTAGCCTAAACAATTGGGCTGTTTTACGCCATTCAGTCTTCTTACTCTGCCAGGGGAATGTGCAAACTTCTCTCCCTGAAAATGTAGGCCTTGAACGTTCCACTTTTCACAAAGAATAAGATTTTCTATTTGCCCACTTTCAGCTGTTACTGTTCATTTTGTTCTGGGAGGAATTATGATTTGTATGATCTTATATAGTAGAACCAATGTGTCCACTGAGAGGCTTCAATATTGATTCAGCCTCCCGTACCCTCAGACTCCAGGCCTTCGTCTATACAGCTTTAACTTTTTCTCTCACGTTCCGCTTACTTTTTTTTTTGCACATAGGAGTGAATCATACACCATGCTTTTCTTCTTTGTAATTGGGATAATCCTGAAAACGCAACCTGAAGATTTCATAATCTAATTTCTACTTTCCATTTTCCTGTCAGATATTTCTGACAGGATTTTTCTATTTTTCACTTTTTTTGCAGTGTTCTTTAATTCACTAACTGATACGTATATATTAATTTAATCAGTTACAACACAGAGCAGTCACATTTTAGTGTCCCAAGCTAGAGAAGGACTTGCACAGGGTGAAGCCGAAATATGATGTATTAATGCCAGATTTCTAGGTTTTTCTTCATTCTCTCTGTTCTTGTCAACATTCCTTGTTAAAGCCTTGCTGGAGAACAGAAATCTGAAATCTACTGTCACGTCCAGACACTTGGAAGACTTCTGAGGTACCGCATATCAAAAATTGTTTTGAAGCATTCTCTAGTGTGAACGATGTTCACCAGCCTAAAGCTGTGGAACAGCTCAAGAACAGCTCAAAAATTCACAAAAATCTGACAAGAAACGGTTCATTCCATTTGTGTCACTTGCCGAGGGACGGCTCCGGTGCAGGTACGTCCGCAAGGGAGCGGGGATTCACGGCAAAAAAAAGGCAAAAAAGGGGTTTTTCCCGAGGTTTCCAGAGCCGCAAAAAGGGCGGGAGACCGCGGGCAGCGCGCGAGAGCCGGCAGCTCGCGCGAGGGTTGCTGAGGGGACGAGGTCGGGGACAGCGGTAACGGGCGCCCGATTTAAACGCGGTGTAACGGCTACAAACGGTGGCTCGCTGAGGGACGGCTCCGGTGCGGGTGCAGGTTTCTCGGCGAAGAAAAAAAAAACAAAACAGGGGGCTTTTCCGGAGCCGGAAAAAGGCCAGGAGAGGGCAGGCAGCTCGGGAAAGCCGGCAGCTCGCAGAGGGCTGCTGAGGGGCCGGGGCCAGCAGTAATGGCGTCCCCCCCCCCCCCCCCCCCAAAAAAAAAGGCGGCCCCAGGGAGCGCGGCGACCAGAACGGGCAAACAGAGAGTGGGCGGCAGTTTGCACGGAAGGGCTGTACCAGCTTGACCAGGGAGCCCTGATATCCACCCGGCGGAGAGCCTTGGCCTCCCCAAGCTCTGCACCCAGCAGGACTGAGGCAGATTCCCAGACGGAGCTCTCGTGGGGGCACGCTGCCACCCAGGTGTCAGGCTGCAGGCTGTGCCCTACCCTTATGCCAGTATCAGATGGCAGCAGTGAGCATGGCTGTAGGAGGTGTGGGCCGGTAGAGGAACTCTGCTGCCTGGTGATGGAGCTCCAGGAGGAGGTAAGTAGATAAAGAACCATCAGGGAGTGGGAGAGGGTGATAGCCTGCTGGAGTCGCAGCCTACCTCCCTTGAACCAGGCCCAACAAGCAGAAAGGCCGCATGATACAAATGATTCCCTGTCCTCTCTCTGCCTAGCCAAACAAGGTAACTTAGAGGATAGGGGGCTGTGGGAATGTGTTCCTGCCCAGTGAAGCAGACATGTCTTCCCAGTGACTCCCCCACCTTCCCAGGCACCCTTAAAAAATAATTCTGAGGCTTTGCAAGGGGAACCCAATCATGACAAGGAAGAGAATTCAGTGTCCACAGAGGTGTCGCCAAGGTTAAGTCAGACTACACCTCGCATCAAAACATCTTCAGTTAAGAAAAAAAGATGGGTGGTTGTTGTAGGTGACTCCATCCTAAAGGGAGTGGAAGGCCTGATATGCAGACCAGACCCACTTCTCAGGGAAGTCTGCTGCCTCCCTGGGGCTTGGGTTAAAGATATAAAAAGAAAACTTACCTCCTGGTAAGCCCCTCACACTATTACTCATTACTAATTTTTCAGACAGGCAAAGATGATCTGTTAACAAGAAACCCAAGGGCGATCAAGGGAGACTTCCACGCCTTGGGATGACTGGTTAAGGGGTCAGGAGCGCAAGTCGTGTTCTCCTCTGTCATCCCAGTCACAGGGAAGGATGAGGAAAACAACAGGAAGAGTCAGCAGACCAATACCTGGCTCCAAGCCTGGTGCCAGCGGCAGGACTTTGATTTTTTTTTTTATTTGCAGGATGGTTTACGTGACACCAGGCCTGCTGTGTAGAGAGGTGGGGGTCGGTCTCTTCTCCCAAGGAACAGGCGATAGGACAAGAGGAAGTGGCCTCAAATTGTGCCAGGGGAGGTTTAGACTGGATATTAGGAAAAATTGATCAGTTCCTCCAACTTTTTTAAGGATTCACAGTTCACCCTCTGCGTGTTCTTCTCCAAGGGGAAAAGCTCTAACAGCTAGAAATAACAGTAAAAGAGTCTGCTAAACTCACAGTATGAGGAACAGGCTTTGCTTGCAGCATCTGTCCATTCCCACCCACTTCCCTGCAGTCCTTTTGGTTACTTCAGGTTTTTTACCACAGTGGGAAGAATTTGGGCTTTTTCTGAGTCTTTCAGGGTCTGCTTCACTGTCATGTCTAACAATCATGAGCTGATCAACAAATCTTTTACAAGACTACTCAAAGCATATCATCCTGTCAGCATTTATCAATGCTTTACGACTCTCTTGCTGTTGGCTTTGAGTCGGTTGGCTAAACATCTGGGTTCTTGGTAGCTCCTGTTTTGCTCATGGAGGCAGATTTTCATGTTCTTATTTCCACTAATAGGAATATGCGTCATTTCAGTCCTGTGTGGCTAATGTATCTTTTTTCTTTCTTTCTTTATGAAAGTGCCTATTTGGACCTGCTCCATGTTTCCTTTCATGACAGTGATAGAATTTATTTTTAATTAGGATATTAGTCTCCCACGTTTTTTTCATGTGTGTCCTCTATGACTATGTACTTCATAGTCTTTATATCAATAGGAATTTCTCTTTGTTTTCAGTGTCCACGCCCTGCTGGAGGGGGTTGATTACTTCCATATCTAAGCATCACTGTTTGTAAAGCAAATGGTGACCTGCTGCAGTATTACTGGTGGTTACTGGCATATGCTTCTCAGAGGCTTTCTGTTAAATGAATGACATCAGGATTGTGTTGAGGAAGATTTATGTAGTACCATGTAGCTACCTGGATCTCTGTCTGTACATTCACCAAAGGCTGATTATACATTGACCAGCTAGTTTTACCCCTTGACATAGAATCTTTGGTTAGCACAGATTGCTTAGAGCGACCCACAGAGTATCCATATAGATCCACTTGAAAGAAAGGTTATTTTAACCCCTTATCTCTTGATAAAATGATATCATAGCTGCCTAAAATTATGAAGACCCAGACAGTACTGTCAGGCAGACAGCTTTAGAAATAATATTAGAAAAATAATTCTAATGAGATAATTCTGGTCTCAGTATTCTTTTAAAGCTGAAAGAGCACACAGGTGTCTGAGTTTTTGATTGTTGTTTTTATTTAGTTTTTAGCCTTGGTTACTTTTTCTAATTGTTTAATTTCAGACTTCTTTGAACATAGTAAAGCCAAATATTTTGTCGTGAAAATGCTTTGTTTTTCAGAAATAATCATTTTGTTCCCTTCTGGCTTCTCTTTGCTCTGTATGAAGTAGAAATTTTATTCCAGGACTCTCTCAATGAAATTCTTCAGTTCAAAAATTTGTGACAATGAGCACAGAACTTCCAGCTGCCAAATTTATGACTGCGAGTGTCTCAACTCAACAAAAGAGAATATGAGGTGCCTGAGAACTTGGCACATGCTAGCCTAAGGCTCCCTGCAGCAAGGCCAATCACAGTAAATTAGGCTTGAAGCAGGGTTTTTTGAGGCTTTACCCTTCAGAGAGGGAAATGTAATGGTGCAGCAGTGCTGAGTGAAATGCTGTAACAGTGTTGACTGTATTGAGACAAAATTGGGATCATACCAATGAAAATGACATACATTGTTTTTTTTGTAAAAGGTTCTCATTCTCATTTTCTTTTGTCATCGATGTGCTACATACAAATGGTTATGTTTGAGCTGACCAGTCTAGCCCCATATCCATGTCTCTATTTATCTTATTTTTTTAAGCTCTTCCTGAGTAGCAGTAATCAGTAAAATGAGGATTTTTGTTTTGATGGGTGTTGATGTACATTTATCTAAACTCAGTTTCATCTGTGGCTTACTTGACAAGATGTTCAGCATCATGAGTGCTTCCTGCAGTTCTTGACAACTGCCCATTGTCTTTACTATGCTCAACATCGCAGTATATTAAGACTTTCATAATTTTTATATATTGTTTATTCTTCCTGAGCTTATGTAGAAAACAGCAAGGGATGATAAATGATTTTGTTGAGATATTTATGCCATATTTAACACTGTAGATGTCCCAGTCACTCGTAAACATTTATGGGAAACGCTTTCTGGGAGATGTATTTCTCTGTGAGTTAGATACATCAGAAATAAACTCTGCCATGTAATTGGAGGTGGGACACTAGAATCTCACATTTTTTTAATATCTTAAGAATGGAATTCAACAGCCTGTCCCTATTCACCAGCATTTTTTTTAAAAACAGAAGTAGAGATTGCTCTGAGCTGGGCTTTGTCCCAGCTTTCTGGAAAGCAGAAAGCTTACTTGTGAAGGCAGCAGCCGCTGAAAACAGACATAAAGGATGCAGACTTGCCACCCCCCTGGAGATCTGCTGTGGCTTTTGTCTAGTAACTGACTTGGACCTTCAAAGACCCACACAGTTACTAATCCTCAGGAAAGACTGCTCTGTGATTTATACCAACACAGAAACTTTGATAGCAGCAGTGGGATAGCAGCAGCCTTGTTGGTTTCTCCCAAGTTCATGGTAAAATAAAATCCACTTACACTCAAAATCTTGTTACAGGCAAAAGGAACACACTATATGCACGCTATGGAGTGAAAAATTTGTTTACTCTGATTAATGTTTTAACAGTTTAATAATGTTTTATAGTCTAGATGTTTTAATAGTCCCAATGATCTAATCAGTACAGAAAAGTCTCATTAGTAACACAGTGAAAATCATTACATAAAACCCCTTCCTATATAAAAGAACTTCTTTTTTTTTGTTTTTATGGTCACACTTTTCTCTATCCTAATGTTTACACTTCAGTCTTCCCCCAGAAAAACGGGATGAGGTAAGTTGTCAGTATTTGTCATCATCCCAATGCCTTTGACAGGTGGAATGCAATGCTCATTATAGAGGAGTTTCCTTCTTGAGTACATTGGAAATTATTTTTATAAATTCTCTCAGCACAGTCTACTTCCTTCTCATTGTTTCCTCACTGAAAACTAGCCTCTCCACCCTTGGCTGACATCAAGGGCTCACATTATGCTGTGATTTGTCTATATGTTGTTCCCAGAGTTTAAGGCAAGAGAGTTTAGACAAGTGGCACCACTAGAAAGTTCTCAAACCAGTTCAAGCCAAGGCAAGCCCACACAAATAATGAAATTCTGCACTTATTACATCAACACAAAGCCTTTTTGCCATTGTGAGGTTTTGTTTCTTGAGTACAGTCACACCATTGCAGATACATCTGGATCTGCAGCAGGAAAAGGCAGTGTTGTCTGAAAAGCAGTGAAGGAGCCTCTTGTTGGAAAAGACTGGGTATTTAAGGACATTTTCCTGATCTATACACATTGCTTCTCCTTGGGCTTCAATCCAAGACTTTATACTGGTGGCCCAGAGATAGTGAGACATAAAGGACTGTGGTACGCTAGAGGCATCTCTGAGACATTTTGAAGACCTGTCTTTCAAAGGGAGGGATCTTAAAATTTTTAAAATTTATATACTTATGGTGAATATGACTTTTTTTTTTTTTTTAATACTGGTTTCTGTGTCTTTGATCCTATGGTCAGCTGTCACATTTTTTTCCTGAGTGATAAAAATGAAGAAAAAAAAATGGAGATAAGGCCTCTGTAGATTAGGTTTCCAAACAACTTTCATCAAGGTAAATAAAGTAGAAAATGTGCAATTTTTTCATGTGAGGTATCTTCTACACTTTGAAGGGAGGGGGGATTCATTCTGTCTATAAGGATAATCTCATTACTGGCAAGGAACCATTTTTCTTTTTTTTTTTTTTCCATGTGGAAATTTGAAATTGTTCTTATGGAATGTGTAGACTTTGTAAAAGACATTCTTTACTGCCCATAGTTAGCACATGTTTTTCTTAATGAATTTGCTCCTCAGAAGGTAGAACTTAGAACAGACTAAGGAAAATAGTTGAACTGAAAACATAAACTCCTTATCCCCTTGTATACCCATACAGATATCAAAAATATAATATCTACATCAATTTTGTAGATGTTGGAGTTTTCTGTACCTGTAAGTAGCTTGCAAGGAATATTTGCTGAGCTTTTACTAGTTTCACAGTAATGAAATTAACATTTAAATAGTTCATAGATATGTATTAAATCAATAGGTAACGATACAGCAATTCATCTTCTGCACCTTGAAATCATTAAATGTTTTCCCTTTACTTCCCAAAATTCCTTCAGCAGAATTGAGCACACAAAAGAGACTCATTGAATTAAGATGTGGTGGAGTTATTGAAGAAAAGAGCTTGGGTTGTTTAATCTAAAAGAGGTATTTGGGGAGATACGCGACGCTCAGAAAATCCCATTATTTTTGTATTTATTACTGATAACAGCACTCATAGCTAATCAGATTTATCTTATTGCATATGCTGATATGCAACAAACTTGCATGTTTCATTAATGGGTTTGCGATTAGGATATTTACAGGCATTTATAATACCCAGAGATACATCTTTAAAATCCATCAGGTTTAACAGCCATTAGGCTTTTCTAAATATCTGATTCAGCGGTAAATAGTTTACAGTATGGTGATTTACAACAATATCTAGGTGACTGGTCTAGACATGAAAGTTTTCCAACTGTCCTGTGGCAATCATTTCCATGTTATCTAATACAAAGCCTAGTGCACTTCAGTTTTCTCATGCAGTATAATTACTTCTTCTGTATGATACTATAGTTTTTAATATTGTCATTTTTGTTTCAGTACAACAGAAAATACAATAAATGTAAGAATTTTAAACTAACAGATACCTACAGGCAGAATTAAGAACCAAAATTGTGTAATTTATATTAGATAAAGAACTGACTTCGTAGGTTGTTTTTAGGATTTCACATTCGTTCCTCTTTACACTCCTCTGTAGTGGCCGTGAGTCTCTGCAGAATTACAAGGTACAACCTTACTTTTGTCACCTTCAGGAAAATTAGCTGTTTATTGCAACTAGTGATTTTGTACTTTATTTATCTTGACAGTACACGCGTTCTTTTGGGGGGAAATGTTCCAGAAGCTGCTATCAAATAATGGACGTTATCTGAATGCTTGAATGGATTACTACTTAGGGCATTCATCCTGCTCGACTTGTTTGGAAATGTGTTTATTTTGGATGATCAGTCAGATTTAAACACAGAGTAGTGGAAGTTTATGTATTTGTAGAGGACTTCCGCAGCAGACTTTCTGTTCTCTATTCTTGCTTATTCTTCTGCATCCATTAGGTACACTTTGTAAAAAATACCTGCAAAAATTTCAGAATAGCTAGTAGCTAGAATAGCCCAACCTAAAAAAGTAACTGCTCATTCCCAGTCTTAATTTATTTTGACAGTTGGCATTAGAGATTAATGACTTTCACTAATTGTAAGAAAAAAATGTTGTAAGATAAGCATATCTATAGACAACAGTTTTTTTTGCCAGAATAGTGATTTATATAGGACAAAAAAGCAGCACAACACTGAAGTCATAAATCCTGTCTGAGACTGTATCAAAAAGTTAAGAAATTAATTTTGAAAGTGATAAAATCAAATCTCAGCTCTTATCAGAAATATACCCAGCTGCTCAAACTGGATTTCAGCATTTCTAGGCCAAAAATGGTTTCTTTTGTCTATGGCTACTATGGAGATAGAAGATTTTGCTTGTTGCAGTTTTTATGGGGAGAAACAGGAGTGATTGCTTTAAAAGACGAAGGTCTGATTAGATTTTGACAGGCCACTTAACAGAAATAGGAGGCAGTAATATCTGCACATGTTTATAAACACATGCATAAAAAAGGTAGTTGAGAAATAAATGATGTGTATTTGAGTCTTATGTGTCTTGGTGAGTTACTGATTGGACTGTACAGCTGACATATTGTTGCAGTGCACAGTTAAAGCCTTTTTCCCTAGTTACAAGATGCAATACAAAAGGTGAACTTAAGTCTTGCTACCTGGTGTGTCACCCAGTAGTTAGAAAATAGCAGATTGTGCTGGAAGAACTCCAACCAGTCAATTTAATCCTTGTCCCACTCAAAAATCTGACCTTATTGAGCACATTGTTGTAAGCCATGTCCTTGGTTCAGTTTTGGAAAGCATGCTTAAAGAGTTTCAGTCAGACCATAAAACTTCACTGGAAAATATCCTTAAAGTGATGCTCAGGGCACACAGAATAATGTAGAGCAGGTCATTTGAATACTACCTTGAAATAAGTCTCCCATGGATACAGAACTTACAATGCAAGGCAGTATTTATATTAGTAGTCATTGACTTCCTGACTGCTCAACACCCAGGGAATTCTGAGGGAGCAGAGTAAAAACCTAAAATAATCCCTCCTGAAGTTAGGTTTTCCAAGAGTAATTATATTAAATTAAATGACAGGAAATAATTTTTTAAAAAAATCTTCTTTAATATATTCAACTATGAGTATGGTAAAAGTACGCCTTTTGCCTCAACAGATTCATTTCTGGTAGAGATATTTTCTAATCATCTTACAGGGATGTTTTCCCTAGTTAGCTGGAAATAAAAAACACCAGCTTGTTCTTGTGAGAGTCTTAAGACCTGTCCACTGAGGAAAGGCTCATTGAAGACTTGTTTTCAGCAAGGTTTGCAATGGCATGATGAATCTGGCCCATTCAGTTTACTCCAGAAAAATGGATCTTATTTCACAATATAAACACAGTAGCTTGTGTTGATCTTGCACAAATGTATAAATGAGTCTTACATTGACAAAAAACTCCAAATTGCTCAAAGCACTAGCATTATA
The DNA here is from genome assembly GCA_008658365.1 of Alca torda. NCBI lineage: Eukaryota > Metazoa > Chordata > Aves > Charadriiformes > Alcidae > Alca > Alca torda. The sequence continues at coordinate 6,085,510 of CM018087.1, read as the reverse complement.
ATCTGTTCATTCTCACAGGCTCTTTAGTTGTCTAGTAGCTTGATATTGCAGGTTAATGCTGGCATAGCTGTAAGAGCAGGATTGTTATTTGTTACAGTCCTACATCATGGAAATCACGCTCTTCCATGACAAGTGTGAGCTATTGCTATATTCAGTTACAGTATTGTTCAACGAATTATTTTCAGCTAGTTACCAGTCTTACGCACCTTAGTTCTCTAACGAATGTAATAAAACACTTGTATTTCTTCCTGTGGCAGTACCACATTAGGTTTCAGGCATAAAAGATTAAAAAACCCAGAAGCTTATTTTTAGTTGTCTTTTTTTTAATATTTTAAAATAATTTAATTGCAGCTACTTCAGTTGCAGGATAGAATAATCATATATATTAATGACAGAAAAGGGTAATTTCTTACATAAATATTTTTACTTTCTGATCAAAGCATATGTTGATGTTTTGCTTGCGTCTTTTTTCTGGCTATGTAAATGTCATTACTAGAAACAACAATCTTTAGGAAGTAGATTGCAGGGAGCAGTGGTGTCCACACAAAGTATACCATGCCCAGAATATTTGTCAGAATTATTGCGATTATAATCTTTTAAGATCAGTAGTTTGCCTATTCTTTTATTGATCTGTGACACCAATTCTGGCATATTTACCAAGTGTATGGCAAATAATGGAGCTTTTCTAGCTTTCTCTGAAACTGATGAATAGCAAATAGCACAAATATATACATTGACTTCAAAATGGTAGGAGTATTTTGGAATATAATTCCAGAAGTCTCAGCCTGAAATAAAGTATTTTGATTATGAAGTTGTTCTAAAAAACAATTTAGTGCGGGGGCAAGAGAAAGAAATGATACGAAAATATGATTTTGTTTACTGATTTTCTTACTGATGTGTGTAGGGATTGCTAGTACAATAGAATTTTATGGTATCTCAAGTCTACCAAGTTGAACTGCAGACTAACTGGAAAGTGCTAATGTCTCCTTAAGCAGGATCTCTCATTACCTTCAATCCTGTTCCTGTTAGATGTGCTCTGAGTTTAATACAACATGATTTTCCTCATTTTAAGTTTAACTTTGGAAAGTAGCATTTAACCATCTACATGAAGATATAATTTCTCCTTTCTACACCTGTTGTTTATGTGGTAACAACCCTTAATAGCTTTACTAATCCTACTTTTTATTGAGATTGTGTAGCAAATACCTGGTTAAAGTAGTTGTTTCATTTTGGAATGAAATCTTCTCCTTTAGACTGTGAGAAGGGCTTTGTACTGGATTTAGAGATGGTAACCCCTGCTTCTTTGGGCTGTTTGTGATCTGAAACCTCTCTAGCTGGAATACATCCTCATGCTTCTGTAGAACATTATATGAAAATCATCTGCTGCATTTTATTTTTACTTATTCAGCACATCCTAAAGGATCATGTGTCAAATTGTTTGTGTGTCAAGACATAAATACAAAAGAATATACAGGAAGACTGCCATTAGGAATAATTTTGTAGAAGAACGTAGATTCAGAAAGGATTTTGCTACTTATTAGGTTGGCTAATTCTTGCAGAAATTAGGTTGTATCCTCTGTTAATAGACCAACCTTGTTGCTGGGTAACTGAGATGTGGATGTAGAAGAGGTTACAAATGTCAGACATGGAACTACTGTCTGAAACTAACCTCTAAGGTTGATCAATTTGAGCAAATTTAAGGGCTTGACCCTTGTGCCCTCCTTATTATGGGACAAAATTCTGTAATCTGGACCAAAGGCACTCTTAAAATTGTTGGTGTAATTTCCGCCCCCCCAGAGGATTTGATATTTTTTATCTCCAGCAGTTCCTATGTCTTAAAACCTGGACAAAGGACCTCTGTATTTTATAAGTGGGAATAAGAAATAAATTTTCAATCTAGAAGAGGTAGTGTCAGGAAGATGCACACAGAAAAACTGAGAAAATTGTCAGTCTTGAAGTCCTCCAAAAAACAGCATTTGACATATATTTAAAGATGTTAAATCTGTTCGTGGCTGCTCAGCCATTTAATTTGGATAATCTCCAGAATTGAAAAGCATAGTCTACAGAAGGGATTTTGTGGCAAAAATATTAAAGCAATTACAGACAAGAGAAAAATCATGTTCTTAACCTTCTTATGGGCTACACTGAATACACTGAAATACTCTGGTTTCTATAAGAATGGAAAATAATTTTCCAACATATTGTTTTCTGCATTGTAAATAAACATTTAAGTCCGCAATTATACCATTCAATACTCAAATGAATATCTAGGATTTAATCTTCAATTCACTTTCTGTGAAATATGAGTTTATATATGAGATTTTACTTTTCTTAAGTGTTTCAGGGTTGCTTACCATTAAAAGTTTTTTAGGCATTTGAAAATCTATTGCAAAACAGCAGACTGAAAAATTCTGTGGATTTTCTTCATAAGGAATAGCTGGTACCTGCTAACTAGTAACCAAGGTTAAATTTAAAAATTATTAAGTAAACAGAAGTTTTTACTAGTAAAGCCTGGTAGGAAAGCACAATAAAACCCCACAGTTTCTAATTCTAGAATGATATACAATATAATTTAAAATGATAAAAATATTATGTGGCTTTAATGGCTACCCTTTTTGCTGCTAATAGTTTTGCTGGGTGTTAGTGATAAAAGGAACACTAGAGATGATGTGTATCATTGAGATTAAACGTGTTCTGCCCAGGAGTCCGTAAGAGAGTTCCAAAAATGTCACTGTTGTGTATGAATAGGTCTAAAAAACTGTTACACATCCCTTGCTCCCCAAAGGGGAGGCCTGCAATAGTCACATTGCTGTTACTCATGATGACTAAAGACCCAGTATAAACATATTCCAATTATCAAACAAAACCAGTCAATCAGTCCGCACCCTCCTATTCAAAGGAAGGCAATTTTGACTTTATCACACTCATTGCACACTAGTATAGAGAGACGTAGTGAAAAGGACTTTGACATGACATATTTGTTGCCTGTAAGTCCTTCACAATTTTTTGCTACTTCTTGTTATTCACAAGTCTTGCTATTCAATAGTCTTGCTATTTCAACAGAGTGGCTACTCCATACTTGTCATGATTAAATCCCAAATTAATTTCACATTCCAATATACAACAGTAAAAAATAAATAAGGATGGACTCCTAAGTGAATTATATTGTGATTGTGTGTTTTCTTAGCAAAATGACTATTGAAAATGCTTGCTTCCATTTTCAACATTGTCTTCTGAAGTTTGAGTGCAGAAGATCTGGCTCATGTTACAATCCTGCATATGACTGTAGCCTTGTGTGAGTTTAGAAAGTGCCAGGGATACTGAGACAAACTCGAAATTCATCCTTATATCACAGTTATAATTTAAATGCCATACATCCCGCAACCCATGAAGAGATAAGAAGGCGGCTGTTGCCCACTTGGTATCCACAGCCTGGAGTTAGGACTGACTCTTTTTTCAAAGACTAGAAAAAATTGTTCTTGTTTAATATGACTGAAGGAAATTCAGACAGTGAAGCCATCTCACCTGTTTGTTGTAGCTCTCATGAAAACTATGTTCAAATCTTCCCTTGCCTGAGGAGATGAACCTACATTCCTCAAGAGGAATGACCAAAACACAGGCTATAAATTATTCTTGGATAGGAGCACATTTTGTCAGTCTTGACAGTTCGTATAACAAACTTTGGACTGTTCATTATGTAGAAATCAATGTCAGAGTTACTGGGTCAGAGTGGGAAAGACAGCAAGTAAGTGGGAACATGGAAACTCAGAAAAGAAGGAATCTAGCAGCTGCCAGTTTCAACCTGCTGAAAAGTTTGTGAAACATTTATCACCCAGTATGCATGCTCCCTGGGGAGGCAGCACCAGACTACCCCTTGCTGCACTATGTGTACAAGGCATGCGTTAAGCTACCAAGCACTCTGAAACACACCAGGTGGAAATAGAGAAATTCATGTTTAATGAAGGAGAGGTATAAAATACAGTTCATAATCAATGTATTTATTATTAATGTGACTGATTAAGAAGAAGCCATGTGGAGATTTTCAGGACTGCTTTTTTAAACTTGGAGGACTTTATTCCATGTATGTCCTCTTCTGGGTCTTTAACTGAATAGGAAAAAAAAAGTGTGTCCAGCAGGAAGTTGTTTCACTTTTTTCATTTAAGTGTTCCTTAACTGCAAATGAGTTAGGTAATCCATTTGATGATGTGTAACTGACTGGGGAACAGTCATCCAGATTGTGAAGGAAGGCCAACAAAGAATGAAAAAAAAAATGTTCCACCAAAGTCTTTGTACACAAATTTAACTTCTGTTATTTAACCTAGTGCTTTTCCTCTCAACTTTACATTTGTCTCGTATCAGCTTCATTTAGCTTCTATGCTGCTAATAGAATAGAAAGACCTAAAACCACTAATGTTGCTACAAACAAATATCTAGAAGAGAGAGCGCTATTGTTTTTCATGCCTTTACATTCTCCTACCCCATCTGCAATACTCAGATGTTGGCATGTACATAGATTTCAGTGTTGCTTCTTTTCTAAACCCTAATTGTTTGGCTCTTTTGCATTTGCATGGCTATAAGAGAGCTGGTATGTCTTTCATACAATCCATTTATAATCTGGCCCCCTCTGCACATCTTTTTTCCTTGCTTGATTTCAAACACTGGAGGACATCAATACAAGGCTTTTGTAGGAGTTCCAGTCAGAATTTTCCTGATTTGGAGAAATTGCTACTCTGACTATATTTTTCTCTTTTTAATTTTATATTTTATGACAGGATAAAGCCCGTTAGTCGAGGTCAGCGTGTTTTTCACTGATCTTAAACACAAGATGTTCTTGGCCTGTGGATAGGGTAAATGCTATTTTCTTTAACTTGGCTGCTGCGAATACAGCAGAAAATGCTGATTTAACTCAGGGAAAACTCCATTACTTCTTACAGCATTTAAGCATTCATTTGTTACCTGACAGTATTTAAGTTCTCATTTTGTACTTGAGTAGTCATTCTCTATTTGAACAGCAGTGCCAGAACTCTCTTCATTGGGATTTTGGAAGCTCATGCATGTTCACATTTCTTGCTGAAATTTGCCTTTTCAACTTGAAGATGTGAAACTTCTAAGTGTGTGATATCCAGAAGAGTGTTCACAGACCTCTATGTCATGAAATGCCTATTTGTTTTTTAAACAAAGTAGACAGTGAAGGATGATACGTACAATAAATATTAAATATTTAATATTTTAAATATTAAAAACCCTAACTCATCAATAAAACAATAAGAAACAAATAAACTTGAATTTTGGAATGAGAAACTAAGTTGAAAATGATCAGGGATATAAAACATTGTTCTTTGATGAGGCTTAATGTGTCCACAGTTCAGTAGAGATTCCTTTCTGAAACATTCCTTTCTTGCTCATTCCCTGCTAGGAGACTCCTCATTTTGTGATTTCAGATGAATTGGTTTATATGGGAATGAATTCTATGCAAAATCAAGATAATTTTTCAGCATTTCCTCATTTTCCCAGAGGCATAATCAAAAACCAAGAGCCACAGACTTGAAAAACTGCTGTTCTAGTTCCTCACTCAGCTATATCAAAAAGCAGTCACAGCAGAACCCAAAAGATAGTACATAATTTTATTAGTGATACAATGCTATTAATAGCCTATGTTTTTAAAGTGTGTTTTAAAATTGAAAGGTAAAAACCTCATGATTAAATACCTTAATTAAACTTTATAGGATTCAAAAAAAAAGAAAGAAATGTATCCAAATTTTTTTGAGGAGAGTGCAAGCATTCCTTTTAATGTAATGTATTTGTATGATTATTGTAATACAAAAAAATTCCCTAGTAGATAGTGAATGGTACAAGATTTTGGTATGTGAGAATGAAAGGCACTCTTTTCTTACTATTTCAGCTCTCAAATTACAAAGCAGGGTAGTTCCTTAAGCCAGAAACATTTTTTTTGATAGAGCCTTAGTACTTTATTTATCCACTTTAATTTGCTTCTAAACTGGGCAACATCTGCATTTAAACTCCAAGCAGTACTAAACTCCTCAACAGGACTAGCAAAAATATTTATATTGCTATTATTGGAAATATATATATGGAATGTCAGTTTCCAGCATTTTCCACTGAAGAGTACTACAAAATTGAGATGAAAATAAAGCAAGTGATTTGCTCTGAAACCTATTACAAGGGAAGACTGTGAGTATAATAAATTCTTCACTTTCAAGAATAAGCAATGCATGACATGACTTTTATTTTCTTTCGGCAAAAGAATGTAAGTTGCGTGGCAGCAATCGTTAATACGTGTTTTAATTATGCATCAACTTTGATTTACTAATACATTTCAAGGTAATGTTTAGTATACATATTGTGTAGGAAATGATACAATTGAAGTTTGACAGGGAAACAAGAAAATTAGGAAACTGGGACTTTTTCTATAACTTAATTTGTGGAAACCTGTAGCAATCAGGAATTTCAAGATATATGACCAACAAACTATCCATTTATTCTAATCTTACTATAACTTTTAGCCAAATAATAATTTAAAATATACCTTTATTTAGAACAAGATACTTTTAGTACACTATTGATAGCTTTTTGGCTACGCATTGGAGGATGTTTTGAAAATAGGACTTTTATTCATAGAGCTGTGGTTGATTTAACCACTGTTTTTCACTTAAGATAGATGCAGAAAAAAGCTTCATATCAGTATCTCAAAGCAAATGCAAGGCTGCTCTAAGGTTTTAAATGAAGGAACTTTGTTTTGGGGGAAATGTGCATGAAATGTAAGTTTTCATTTTGGAGAACCATGAAAAGTACAGCTAAAGTAGAACGAAGAGTAAAACAACCACAGAAGAGTGTCCTTGTACTGCCATACAAAAAACTGAGACCAGGAATAGTTCATTCAGTATCCAGTGTTGGACAAGGAAACTACCTCCCACTTTTTGTTTCTTCCTGCATTCAAGAGAAACAGGCTATTCTACAGTGAAGAGATAGCTGACAAACATTTACTTCAAGTGGCAATTGTCTTAGAAGTCATAAATTTTAATTTTGAAGTTTAGTGATAACAAGAAATATCCGAAGAAGATATGTCAAAAGGATCAGCCTGCACCCTACACTTATGCCCTAATAAATCCTCACTGGGGAAAGTTTTAACAGATAAGCAGGCTTGGCTAAAACTTGTTTAGCACACCAGCCCACTAAGCAGGAGCAAATGGGCTTTTACGATAAGGTTCCTTTGTTTTAATATGCACTAAAAGATATGCCATACCCACGCGTTTAGTGTGTGTACCTAAATAAGCTCATTCTTGAAGATCTTTTCTATTTTTTTTTCCTTGATAACTTTTTTTGTTGTTGAACAGTTGAGATTTTACTATTGATGGTTTTGTTTGTTGTCAGAAGGATTCCTATCAGATTGATCCTTAGCAATATTTTACATAGCCAAATTCTGGTTTGGGTTCGGTTGTTTTTTTTTTTTTTTTTGTTTCTTTGAATAGATTTTTTTTTGGGGGGGGTGGTGTGGTGTGATTGGTATGGTAAGGAACACCTTGTCTCTCTGTCAGTTGAGTTGACAGAATGGATTTCATTAACATAGTACTCAGCATCTTTGATCTTCCTCTTTAAAGAAGTATCTGTCCAATTAGTCTGTAATTGGAATAAGAAGTATAGATGTCTGTTGAACATGTCATTTGATTAATTTTTTCTGACTTTCATTGTTGGCTGCAGGCATAAATGAAAGGCTGAGAAGGAGAATAACTATTGCTTAATAACATGAAAATGAAACAGAAGGAGGATGGTGGCAACCCCAAGGGAGTCACTGTTTGGCCCAGCCCTGCTATTTGCTGTGGCTGTACCCAGTTGGTCACAAAACTCCCTGGGACTGGTTGGCTGCTGAAACCCTCCCACCTTCTTTAGCCCAGAAGTACCACAAGGGCCTCAGATTATGAGGACTCGAATATATCTTATTCTCTCTTTACGTACATATATTTATACATTAAATTATATTACAAATATGTATAAATATAACATTTTTATTTATACATATAAATGCAGATTTATATCTCTATTTTACATATAAGCATATATTTATAAATGTCCGTGAGTAAAAATTGCTTAACGATTATGAAATTCATGATTAAAGTTTGAATGTGAATAGAAAAAAGAAAAGGAAAATGCAGGCTTGGAATTAGTCAGCACTTTACAAGTTTGCTGGACAAATCCTGACCTGTCTGGGCTGGAGTGAGTTGAAGAGAGTCTTGGGAATGTGTCACAGAGGGTGAGGGGACATGGACTACCTTAAGCATGTTTGTGCTCCAAGCGGGCAAATGGAATTGGAAATTCATCTGTCAGTGTTTTTCCCAACATCAAGAATTGTATGAGAACCTATTTATGTGCTCAGCTATTTCAGCTAGATGCTCCAGCTTGTGCCAGCCAAACCAGTAAATGTGTACTTAAAACCAGGTGTGAGTTCATGAATTTTTAATGAGTCTTCTCGTAGATCCGAGTTTCAGGAGATCTATCAGTTCTGGCACCCTTCATGATTTTTTAACAGGAATTGATCACGTTGGGATCACTCAAATTCAGTTCCCTTTTGAAAACATGGCCTGTAGGTACTGTGAATCTTAACATATGTCTCTTTTTACTTACCTGAAAAATAGTGATAACTGCACTCCATCTTACTTCCTTTTGCTTATATTGGAGTCCATATAAAATTTCAACTTGGCCTGGAGAGTATCATCTCTCTCACACTACCTATTCATGTATTTTTTTTGACATGGTGAATTCCTATCCGAGTGAGGGTCTTCCAGCTTCCACAGTGTTCAATATAACCTAGTTTTGCACTGAAGATATTACCACCCTCAGTAGTTTATGGTATTATTAACTGACACTGTCAATGTGCATTCTAAATGGACTTGTTTAATTTCATCCAAACACTTATGTGAAGTGCTGCTTTTTAAAGAGGATTAATAATCTGCAGATGACAGTAATTCCCAGAAAAATCTGTGAAGATCTTTCACTTCTTTTTATGTAAAAATACGTGAGACATTATTTTAACAGCTAGGTAAGACATATCTCCTTCATGTCATAAGTCTATTAAAGATCTAATTAAATAACCTCTTCCTCTTTATCCAGAGTTTGACCAAACTTTCTGACAGTTCTTCAGAAATAAATGAATAAAATACTCATTCATAATCACCTAGTTTAGCAGAAATCACACTTCTCTGATTACTACACTTTAACCTGCTGCAATGTGAAAATGGTAAAATTACCATCTAGTTGCCTTTATTTTTACTTGCACAGGTTTGGCCTTCATGTAAATGAAAAGATTTCTATTGCATGTCTTCCAAGAAATAATACTTTATTTCTAACGTACTGATCATAATAATGGTGGCCATTAGGAGCAGAAGATCCTCCTCCTGCTAGCATTCTTTAGTAAAAGGTATCTAGAAAGAGGAATATGCACATTACATTTTAGGGACAACTTAATGTACATCTCATAATTACATCTTGCTAGCCACAACACTTGATATTTAGATCCTCAACTATTCATTCCTAATTGTGAAATGACGTTTGCATCTCATCCTTGCTTGATGGCCAAGCACAGTCCATGGGCTGAGAATATTTCTTAAGACATGTTTGAGCCCTCCAGTGGCCACTATCGCTTTTTGTATTTTGGAAACTACTTGTTAGAGTACCGGTGTTTATTAAGCTAGAACCCATGTTTTTGTGTATAGTTAGCAACATGTTTACACAAACCCAATCTGACATAAAATACTTTGTTATTTCACCTGAAAAAGCAAGGGAATAATTTATTGCAGTGGCAAAGACCGTGCTCCCAATTGTACCAGAGTATCACTGGCAACACCACTACTGCATATCTAATTTTCTTTCTCCTAACACCTGCAGTACATGTTCTCTCTGGCTGAAAAAACCCTTCTCCAATGCAGCAATGAGCACCTCTGCCCCTGCCCATTCCCCCCGGGCTGGGGAGGTGAAGGGGAGTAGCTCCTGGCTATGGACTTGGCTGCATTCCCTGCACAATCGCTGGCGATGGTTGGCATGGGTCACCCATACAGTTATTTACATGCAACACTCCTGTAACTTCCATTCCCAACAGAGGTCTTTTGCTTTCTAATCACAGAGGGCTTCAAAGCCTCTCGCAATCACGAGATTTCTTCCTGTTTTTAGGTAAGGGGTGTAGGTAAGTGCTGTTCCTCCAGTTTCACAGTGCTGGTTTTGTTAATGTCTGTCTTGTTCTCTAAAAAAGCACTTTTCTACATCCCTAATAACAAACTGCTTGGCCACAGAAGTAATTGCCAATCGTAACAAACTGACTGCATGTGTATTCCCCAGAGGCCTGGGCAGCTGCAATTTGCTGCTGTTTTATAGCTACTTTATCAACATGCTGAGCACCTTCTGAGTTTTTGGTACAGAGAAGCACTTTTTCTACAAATGTGGCAGGACTGTAACAGCATTGCAAAAGCTGCATTTTTTTTTTTATCACCAGGGGCTATTCAATTTATTCCATCCTAATATCTTAAAACAGACTGTGTTTTTCTTGCTGGTGTTTTTGGTGTTGTTTTGGGTTTTTTTTTTTTTGTTGTTTTTTTCCTTCTTTTTGTTGCCTGCAAGTTCAACAATTCAGGAGGCAACAATGGATGTGTTTCCCCCACAAGTGCTTTTGTTTTCGTGTTTATTACTTTCCATATTAGACTGTCAGCATATGCCACCAATAGCCTTGCTAATCACATTACCAGGCCAATCTCCGTGCTGTTCTCCAAATTTAAGGCCAATTAGCAGTTGTCACTGGGTTTTCTATCACCTTCTGGTTGGCAAATGTGCTACAAATATCATAAGTATGAAAACTGTTAAATCAGCAAGCTAATCCATTACTTCTCTGGAATCAATTACTGGATTAATCTAGATATTAAAGCTGGACAGATGTAGTCAAGGTCTCGTATCTGTGTGATGCTTTGGGGTAAGTTTTACTCCATGATCCACATTGATCCAGATAGCTTTACTGACCCTCAAGTTGTTATTTCTGCTGCTCTAAAAAGCATTAAACAGGTTTTATTTATCCTTTTTATCTAGTTTATGTTGGAGTAGGAAGACGTATGTCCAAAGGCAACACCTTATACTGATATAAGGTCTTCACTAAGGTCATCTCTGAAGAACTGAGGTATTGCCTAAGGTACTTTATGCATTGCTTATCATTATGAGCAAATCCATAAAACATATAATTCTCATAACTATTAGTTCAAAAAGTATCCAAGACAAAGTACAGTTAAGAGAGTGAAAACCTCTGTTTGTCTGCATACAAACAGCGAAATTCTAGCATGTAGCAAAACAATTTTAAATAAGTGTTATCCATAACTGTTTGTAAATACCATTATTTCAGCTGTTTGCTGTTCTCCAATTAATTGTTAGTCAACCACTTAGAAAGGTCATAACTAGATGAGATGCAAAAGCCATGTGAGGCTTCTAAGTGACACATTTCAAAGCACCTTGAAAAATATTGCAGCTATGATCTAAAAATGCTCATTGCATTGTAAACACTGATGCATCACTTATTCAAAATTTTATAAATTAATTCAATAGACTTTCAGCTGCATTAGGCAATAGTTGCCTGTACCAGAGATAACTTTACTGAAATTTCTGCAGCAATCATTTAGGGCTTTTTCACTAGTTACTTTTTACTTCTTTTTCTCTCCTTAGCTGTCAGAGTTATTATTCTTCAGTGTCATCACCCTTCCTTCTAGCTAAGTGCCCCCTGCTTTTGCTTTTAATTGAACTCTTGCTGTAGGATGGTCTTTTGAATGCACATATTAATTATGGGCCTTGTCTTTTAAGAGTCTTCTACATAAAGGTTTGATATAATGTGATATAACCCTCTACACAATTGGTAACTTCACTTTTTCCATGGCCAAAATAGAAGGTGAAGAGTAAACATCCACTCAACCCACTGAGTGTCTGCAGCTGGCACTGGGGAAATTCGCGTTTAAGTTTCTGCTCCTCTGGAGTTTGCTTGTGTGACTTTGGCATGTCACTTAAGGCACAAAGTGCCTTGAAGGACTTTACAATTTGGAGTAGCAGTATTTACCTACAGGCAAGGATGCAACAGGCATAAAGACAGACAGCGAAACTCAGAGGCATCTAAGTCCCCTCCTACCACCATTCACAGTTGTTATCACTGCACGTGGAGCTGAGTAAAGCTCTGCCTACTTTCTACCCCTGTGGGCAGATTGATCTGCTTTTGCTTTCACGTTGCCACAAAAAACATGAATCCATAAGAAAATCTATGTTTTTCGTATGGATTTCAAATTTTTGTTAGATTTACTTCTTGCCAACCTCAGAATTGTTTGAGTGCTCTGTGAGATACTTGGTCAATCACTACCAAACAAATTTGAGTGTGCATTGTCGGAAGGTTTTTACAAATACTTAAAATTTGGCTTATGAACCCCTACTGAGGCATTTGAAAATATGAGCCAGAATTACTAGCGTAGCACTACTGTGTGCTTACTTGACAGTAATTTACATAAACATAAACTATTTTTCCTCCCTCGAAGGGATAGCTGGAAAAAATTACTGAATGATAAAAACTTGTGACTGGATGGAGTAGCAAATATTTGTGTTCTATTGTACGACAGAAGATCAGAACGACTTCTGCACTGCTCTCATACCTGAGAAACAGGTTTGCTCCCAGAGGTGGTTAAGTAACAAATTACACAACTAATTAGAAGATTCTGCCATCTAGTGACTGGACTTGCTATCTGAAGATTTTGCACATCCCTTCAGCTGAGGTTTGAGGACATCCTTGTAGGCTATAACTAGCATCTCACTCTGATGAGCTAAAAGGAAGTTTTACTCTCAGTAGACAGCATTACTTTTCTTAGCTGGAGATCATTTGGTGTCTATCCAGTATTTATTTGCTATGATTGCTGGCAGAAATCCAAATTCAGACTATTTACTTTTTTTTTTTTACTCTCAATAATAAATCTCTAGAAAATAACCAACATCTCTCTGCTGCACCTTTAGCTTTAACTGTCTTGCTATTGTTTTAAGATGCCAGTTTTCTTGGATAGCTCCTGAAAGACAGGTACCAATATGATACTAACAGTATAACTGTATGGCTATAACATGTTATTCTTTCCCTCATGGTGTGTTCAAATAAGAGATTAGATGACAGGCAGTTTTGGATGATCACCCACTCTCCACTTAACGGCATTTTTCCTTGTGATGTTTTCTCTGGCATAGCAAGCTCTGTTGTTTGAAACCCAAACATTTCTTAAAAATAATTTTCCATCTTTGATTTTAATATTTGCTTCCTCTCCCCTGCCTCCCCCAGTTTTGGGCTTAAAAATCAGTCATGCTAGCACTAAATTTGGTTCTTCAATGACAGGTTGGGATATGAATTAATTTCCTCTTTGGAGATATTTCTTGTTTTGCCGTTGTAGGTCCTGAGAAAAGGGGGCTTTGGTCAATGTTTTCTGTTAAATGAAAACATCTGAGAGACTAGACCCACGTTAGAATTTCTACACTAAAACCGGTAGAAAAAGGTACTTCTGTTTCTGTACTATTTTTAAGTAACATCCATATTTATCATTATTATTATAAATATTATTTAAAAAAAATCTTGACAACTTCATCTTGATTTCCTAAACACATTGGTTGCTAAAATGAATTCATGGAAATCGCATCTCACATAACTTCCAAAAAATATTACTAAATTCCAAAAAATATTACTAATATTTTATGACAAATAAATCAATCTCAGTCATTGGAACATAACCCAATACTGGGCTTAGATGAGTGATTGTCATTAAGACACCTGATTCGTATTCTCAAGATGGGGAAGAATGTACAAAGTAAAAATACGAGGTAGATTTTCCATGCATATACAAGTTACACTATTCAGAAACACATTAGCCAACAACATTGGGCTGCTTCTTTCCTCTATGCTTGTACATTTTATATTTCAACGAACTTAGCTTATCTCTAATTCAAGCCTAATTTAGGGTGGTGAAAAGATATAACAAGCTTCTTCACTGAAGTGATATAAAGAAGCAATTGGATGTGACTGAATAACTATCTCTTTCAGGTAGCACGTCCTCCTTTGTACTATACAGCTTTATTCCTAGCCTCTCAAAAAAGTAGTGGTGCATCATCCCATATTAAATAGGGCTGTGTATACTGTAAGGAATGGCAGCTTATTAAAAGCTTCATTTTGTAAAGAAAAGCCCCAAAATATCTTGTACAAGCTTCAAATTGAATAGAGACACTGAAATTGTGTAAGTTCGCAATCTCTGTGCCAGAAGAAGCCCAGGTCAGGATCTCAGGTCAGCAGTGTAGGAGTTCACTTTCACAGTAAAACAGGAACATACCTGTTCATGTTTGGAGGCAAAAAAACCCCCAACCCATGACTCTTGTATTATCAACACTGTTATCCCAACTTCTTTTGTGAGATGGATTTCCAAGAAAAATATCACAGCTAAACATCTGATTGTCTGTGTTGTATCCATTTTGATACACCTTTGACACAGCAATGTCAGGCAGTGGGTTTTAGTCTATTGTCCTTGAGTTTAATCTGTTTGCTGTGTTGAACACGCAACTGCTAGGGCTTTGCTGCTGCTAATCCAAGATGCTGCTTGAGATCTGTCAATATAATAAAGCACCCTTGAAATCATATTTGTATTTAGCCTGTTAAACTAAAAAAAAAAAAAAAGTACAGAAATGAGGCAAGCATTTTAACCTCAGTCTTTTGCTGAAAGGAAAGTCAAAAGAACACATTCAGAATTAGAAATAGATGTTAATTTCTGGAGAACTGTGTGTGTATTGTTATTGTTTGATTTTCCAAGAGCTGACCTTGTCTTTGAAAGCTTTCATCGTGACCACTTAAAATGTGAAATAGTTTGCAAGCAGCAGTGCTACTGCACCAGATACTTTAATGGTACTATTCAGATTGTTATTTCAGAAAATGAATACTAAGGAGGAATAAAAAATATCTCTTGTCTGGGTCCCAGAGGTGATGAAATTGAAACTTCTATTGGTAAAATAACAAGAGGCAATGACAGCATACTGCAGCCGCTGAGCCTTGGAGTAAGACTTTCTGGTCCACTCAGGAGCTGTTTATCAATTGTGGTGCTAACATTTCCATAGTGTAAAATGTAGCACCTGAGAAAAAAAACCACTAATGAATGCTAGGGTGTATAGCTAATATCTAGCACACAGCACTAAAGCAGCATCACCAGCACAGTATGTGTCAAACACTCTGAACAGTATATTGCCTACATATAATTTGCAAGTGGACTGTCAGGCTACTCACATTTTACTCATTTAAAAGAGTTACCTTCCTACATACTTACATCGCTGTAAGTAAGAATTCACATAATAAAAGAATATGGTTTCTGTGATATTTTAAGGTTTCTCCTCCAATATTGGATATTTTTTGATGACGTACTAGCTAACTCCTGAAAGAGTGTTCACAGTGCATGTGTATGTATGTGATTTCTTCCAAGTCCCTTCTCAAAAATCAGTCCCCCCCCCCCCCCCTCGAGTATTAGATTGCAAACATTTGGTGGATTACTCAGTCAAAAGTAGTTGAACTTGTTGGTGTATAGAGCTATTTGCTCAGTCTCTTCAGCTTGCCTCAGTAATGGTGTTTCTTAATTTTTCTTAGCCTTTATGAGCACCAGTTGTGGAAAATAAAATGTTGAAAATAGCTCTGTATAATCATGGTCAAATGATCATGGCTATATTTCAAATCCACAGAGAAATGTTTAATAAATGCAGGTCACCTGTTCAGTGAAATGGATTTTTTAAAAAATAATTCTAATTAGTAAGCTGTCATCTCTTTTCAAGTGCAGATCAACCAATATTCCTTAGCTAGGCAGTGAAAAAAAAAAAGTGTCCTTTTAATACTGGAAATGCATGAAGACCTAAATTCTTAATAGTGTAATCATCCAACCTTCTAACAACAGACCATTACGCATATGAAATCAGAGGTCTTGCAAATATCAGTTTATTCTTGCAGCACTAATCAGAGAGAATTGTATTAGAAGAGAGAAATACCTTTCATCTTAATGGAAAAATACAAATAGAAACTTGAAAATAAACAAAAAAATACACATGCACACATGCATTCAATTAGTTTTTCCGGTTTCAGTATACTGTTAATATCCATTGCCTTGAACAGACCCTTTTCTATAAGTTTTATTGTGTAATCACCCAATGGGATCTGCCATTTCCACTGAGAAACCATAACATCAGCTCTTTATGTATCTGCTTTTACATTCAGTATATTCCTGTGTGTCCAAGGATTATGACTCCTTAACTCTCTCATCCCTGCTTCTGTTTCTTGGCTATATTAGTGCCCGGTATACAAGTCAACTGTATTGTCATTGGTAGTAAGAAGCCACAGGTTTTTTACTGATTTTCCAAGGACTCTGGACTGAGGCTTGGCAGGCTTACTTTGTCTGAACTTGTTCTGATTTTCATGGAGCTTAGTTTCAACGTGCTGAGCTGACAGCAATGTTTCTAATGACTATGTAGCTCTATCTTTCTTGGTTTGCTTATGTTTCTTCAGTAGAACCACAATTTTCTATATAGATAGTAGTGAAAAGTAGTTATTCTGTGTTGAACAGAACATTTATGACTAACATAATGCTGTAGTGTAAGGGGATATAGACATAGTGTAATTGAGGGAGCGTTGAAAGTGAGAACACAGGATGGTATGTACAGGAGCAAAGGGATGGGGTGATTAAAAATGGGACACAGACTGGCACTGGAAACCTCAGGTCTATAAGCAGGTCACCCAAAGATCAGAAAAAGAAATGTTGGGAGTTGAGCAAAAACAGTGTTAGGGGTAACAAAGTAGGCAAAGAACTCAACACACTTAAAGCACTCTGTATATAACAACTTCGGTTGGAATGTAGACTTGCAGATGAATGGAGAAAGAGGAAGGCATGTTAGCAAATGCTTAAAAATGGCCCCTACTGGCTCTTCAAGTGAGGAAGAATATCATACTCCTCCTGGTGAAGGACCTGGGGATGCTGACAACTGCAACACTTGTCCCTCTGCCAGTCTGAAGTCATCAACCTTAGGACACAAAGGTGCAGTAGAAAAGTGAACAGAGATAGCATCAGGGAAAAAGGGGGAGCTACTAGGATGTGTGTTTAACAATTTAATTTTATTATCAACAATTTATTATTATCATTTACACTTCTTTTGCATTACTATTTGCCTCCTTCCTTCCCCTTTATTTTTGTGTTAGTATGGAATGCAGAAGAAACACATTTATACATACTATGTGTATATAGATGTGCAGATGTATATAGAACTATATAATTTAGTTATATGGATTAATATTACAGCAGAAGAGGCTGAGAATCAGTCAACCTAAACCAACTGGCATCCCAAGGTGTTTAATTACTCTGCTTGGTTTCACATAAGACGAAGAAATAAACCTGTTCAGATACTTGTGCGATATGTGTTTTTACTATGTAGGTTGATACAGAATGTGCAGTCAAATGAAAGGACATTATTCTGTACATTGAAGGTATATTGAAGAATGTCAAATAACTACAAAAAAGAAAAGGAGAGTTTTAGAAGTCCTTAAAGGGGTGTTCATTAGCCCATATAAAATAGTGGTTGCAATCAGAAATCGTTGACATTCCTTGACACCAGCATATACCAAGACAATGCAACTCAGGGAACACAGCAAAAGTCTCAGAGGTAGAAACTTTCTTCAGTCAGCAGAGTGGGACTAGAATCAGAAAAATTACCAAGAGAATTTCTCATTACAAGTTTGACAGCTTTTTCATTAAAATAGCAAGCCCTAATTATATCACTTCTATTTTTATTCCATAGCCTTCACTTTGTGAGCCACTTTTACTTTTAAAAGTACAGAGAAATATTCTTCATCCAGTTTATGATAGGAGGAATCAAGGTAATTGTAAATATCCTACAAATAATAATAAAATGAGATGAGATGGATACTGCAGAAGATAAATGAAATTTGGAGGTAAAGAGCTGAAGCAGCACCTCCCATGTCCCTCAAGCTATTTTGCTAATACTCATGGGGAAAGCTATTTCAGATTCAGGTTGAAGAATAATGGTTTAGTAAATATCCCTCTATCTGTCTATCTTCTTTTTAGCTGCTGTTTTCTTTTTCATACTGATTCTTTGGTACAAGATCTCAGATACTGATAGTGTTGTAAAATTTGATGTGTCTGAAATATGTTCTACCGATACGTTGGCTTGAGGGAAAAGAACAAAAGGGGAAAGATGGATGAAAAGGAAATTTCATTTCTTAGAAATAATCTTTATAAAACCTTTTGCAATGAGAAAATTAGGAAGGCTCTAAAATGCTTTTATAAAGCTTGATTGGTCTCTGTTTTATTTGCTTCACTTTTCTACTTGGTATGTATATAGAGTCTCTGCTTACAGTGCAAGTCCCAATGCTCTGTTTCCTTGTCTCAAACACAATTTAATTGGGAAAATAACAACAAGGATAATTCATTCAGGAGAAATGACAGTAGAAATATCTATGACCCATACAGCTACAAATGTTTCAGTTTAGATAGATTTAGTAGGGAAATTTAGAACGTTTTACCTAAACTATAACAATGCTAAACAGGCATCATTAATGCAATTATGCATACACACAGAAAATCTGTTTTTTTCACCTGCAGCAAGCAAGTATTATTTTTACTAATTATAATGCATTCAACCTACATATTCTGTCAAGGAAAGCTTGGGAAAATTTATGGGATTGTATTATGAAACCAAGGAAGAATTATATTTTTGTAGCGAAGAGCCCACCTCTATTGTAAATTTGTCTCACTGGTGACCAAAAATACCAAGAAAGAGACTAATAGTTTCAGTATCTAATAACTGTGTGGTTCTAATGCAAAGTGTCCCAAAATAAATCGGAAATTTGGTGTATATTTATATGAGGATATCACTTAAAAGACCACATGCAATTTATAGTAATCCAATCCTTAGGTGAGTTTTACAGCTGTCTCTGTCATATAGTAATCCAATGACAAGGAGGAAAAATCCAATGACAGGATTTTGTCCTGCTTCTTCCTTTACTTTCATGACCACTGGCTTGAATATGCATTTAATATTCAGTAAATAGTCAGGTAGAAAATTGACTGGGATGAAGAGATAGTATTATGTTCATGAGTTCATAGAGAATTTTGAATTGTCAGTCCACAGTAGGAGTTCTCAGACAATTTTTACCACAGCCACCTCTGTAATATCTTTACATTACAGGCTATTAAAAGACCAATCTACTAAAAGTGATATAATTCAAGCATCTGATTGCAGCAATATATGCAAAATATACACTTATTGGTGTTCAGGAAAATGATGATGGTGATCTATCTGTTAAGTGGGGGCTCACGGGACTCTGTAGGCTGCCAGATGTAGCATAAGATTACACATCTAAGAAGAGAAAGCGTAGAACACATTTGGGAATGAAGTTCAGGGAAAAAGGGAGACTACCCTGTAATGCAGAGGAAGTGATATGTAAGTGAAAACTGTGATGTATAATTGGTCAAGCATAAGCTTCAAGCACAAGACTAGCTGGGAGGTCAGCTGAGTCCTGGAAGACTGTGTAGGATAATAGCAATAGTAGGTACAGTGGCAGGTGGATAAATTATGTTCCTAGCTCTGGTGTTTACAGTTCAAAAATATAGTTGAAAAATGGTCCAAATAGAGTGTTTCTGGAAAACAGGCTTCGTTGTAAAAACACCTAGGACAGTCTAACTTATTCAAGATAAAACAAATAGGTGAATTGATTAGTGTATGGATCCCTACATGAGAGATATCTGACGATAGGTAGAAAAATTTCTTGAGAGAAATATAATGAGCAATTCCTATGGGATTAAGACAGGCAAATTAACTAGAAAAGCATGTGAGGGACAGTGGAGTCTCCCATCGATTAATTTCTTAGAATCAATGACTGGGGGGAAGGGACCAGAGAAAAGAATATCTGTTTTGGAAAGAGTTTACGGCTTGGGATTTGCAGCTCAAAGGAGGCATTTACATGGTAGAATCTAACGTTATGCAACACGCTTCATGAATGAAACCTCAAATATTATTTTGGTGCCTAAAGATGGTATCTGGTAGCTATGCAAGCCTATTTAGTCAGAACTTCATTTGACATCTTGAACATAAAGATGAGTTACTCTTTGTGTTTCCTGGCTTAATATCTATGGTCTTCCTGGCTTCCAGACAGACCTGCAAAACCACTAGTAGCGCTCCAGGGACACAGAGGAGATATATGTCTTTATTACTTCTACACAGTGGCATTATCATGCACATTAGATTTCATAAATTATTCTGTTTATTTTCCAAAATTTCAAATATATTTTAATTATATAAATCCAAATCAAAACAGATGCTCTGTTAATGCTTTGGGTTGCTTAAATAATACTTTTAAAGGCAGTTTGATTTAGTACCAGCCAAAGCTAAATTAAAAAATTGAAAGGCTCTGAATAAACCAGCTTTAATATTTTAGTGTCTACTGCCTTGAGGCACATTTGATTAGCAGTCACTTCATGCTGTGCTTGAAGGATCAGCCCATACACAGCAGTTGAGCAATTCGGTAACCCAGAATACAGATTTATTTTTTTCTCCTAAGAGTTTTTAAGTATTCTTAGGATGTTCAATAAGAAGTAACTGTGTGTGCTAAGAAAGTTAGAAAGAATAAATTCGATGTTCCTATTTTTTAACTAAACATCCTAAATTTTTACTGGACCAAATTTTAATAGAAACCACCACATTTTTCAAGAATGTATCTTTAATCTGTAATCAACCACTGACATACTCATTTGTTCAAGAGACCAGATGCTGGTTGGATAATTTTCATGGAATTAAGAAATCAGTGTTATAACCATGTGTCTTCTTTAATTTGATGCAGAAATGAATTAGAAATAAACTCAGAATGTAGTGTTTAATAAAATATGACATTCACACAAACTGAACCCTTTCTTCAAAGGAAACTGATATATAAATAGAAATATCAAATATAAGAATGGTTGCAATATGCTCTTTCAAATAACTTGATAATTTGTTAGACTAGGACATAGCTGCTTGTCTCCTCCCTTTTCCTTTGACTACATCAATAAATAAGTAGTAGATGCAACGAAAGAAAAAAATAATAAGTGTGATCCTGTTAGTGTAAGTGAAGCAACTACTTATTCACAAGTTCTTCGTTTGTTTCTGCTGGGTTTCATTGTTTTGAGATGTAAAGATAATGCAGATATGTTTATAGAAATGCAATAGCTATGACAATTTTGAAGTCAAAACTCTAGTATTTTTAATTAAACAGTTGCTTCTCTTATGCTTTTGTTGTTTTTCCTTTGAGCTTACATGGTAAATGTTTTTTAAAAACTTTGCAGACTCATTCTGATTCTTAGATACATGAAGATAATGTTCATGTTAATGTCTTCCATTTAAATAGCAGCTGCTGTACCTCCTGAAAAAGAACTGAATCCATTTCTTCATCCCTAGAGTGGAACACAACTGCACTCAAACATCTCTCAATAAACACAGAACCATAGTTTACGATAGGAACTTATTAATCATGTGCTGCATTAAATGTGCAGAGAGAATTTCAGAAAGCAAGTTTTTAATTGCTGAAATTGTGATTTAGCCAGGACACAATGTTAAACTAATTCCTTGAAGGATTATTCAACTACTGTGTACCATCAATACTTGGGCTTTTCATTCCATCTGAAAGAAAACCCTCAGAAACAACAGAAGTTCCTTAAATATTGCCTGACATCTCTTTCAGAATCAGCTTAGAGGATCGAGTTCCCTTTCTCAACTACTAATGACATTGAGAGAGGGCTTCCATTCAAGTACTGAGCCGCTACAAGGTCTCCCTGGAGCCTTCTCTTCTCCAGGCTGAACAACCCCAACTCTCTCAGCCTGTCCTCACAGCAGAGGTGCTCCAGCCCTCTGGGCATCTTCGTGGCCTCCTCTGGACCCACTCCACCAGGTCCACGTCCTTCTTATGTTGGGGGCTCCAGAGCTGGATGCAGTACTCCAGGTGGGGTCTCACCAGAGTGGAGTAGAGGGGCAGAATCACCTCCCTCAACCTGCTGGCCTCGCTTCTTTTGATGCAACCCAGGATGCGGTTGGCTTTCTGGGCTGCATGCGCACATTGCCGGCTCATGTGGAGCTTCTCGTCCACCAGCCATCCCCAAGTCCTTCTCCTCAGGGCTGCTCTCAAGCCATTCTCTGCCCAACCTGTATTTTTGTCTGGGATTGCCATGACCCAGGTGTGGGACCTTGCACCTGTACACCTGTACATCATCTGTACACCTGCCTGCTGATGAGAGAGAGTGAACGAATTGCTTATTTTGCTTTACTTGCATGCACAGCTTTTGCTTTACCTATGACTGTCTTTATCTCAACCCACAAGATTTTGCACTTTTACCCATCCAGTTCTCCCTTCCATCCTGCTGGGGGAGGAGCTAGCAAGCGAGCATCTGGGTAGGGGTGAGCTGTCTACTGGGGTTAAACCACAACATAGTCATAGACTGAACTATAAAAAGCACACTCTGTTGTGCCAGCTCATTATGCAAAGGCAAAGATACAGACTGCAGATCTGCTACTTTGTTCCTTGAGGTAAGCAGTGGGGGGGCAAAGTCATGGATCCATCTGTCCGGGATGCATTCAGCAGCGTATATAGCTTTGTCCAAACCTAAGTAAATACAACACACTGTTTCCTTTCTGCACAGCTCTGAAAGGCAGGTTACAGATTTATGTAAAAATGCGAATTGTTAGTGCAAGGGAAAAAGGCTCACTGAAATCAGGTGGTAGCAGCAGCTTCTGTCATTATGGTTTTCACTGAAGAGCTTGAGGCGATCATAGAGCTGCTTCTTCTGTTCTTAGGTTTTACTTTGGAAATTTTGAGAAAAATGTGAATGATTCAGTAACTGGTTTGCTTATTCAGAATGGCAAATAAAAGTCTTCCTTCTTCCTCATCTGGTACATTAGATTGTATTCCATCTATTGTGCAAAATGCCCTATATATCACATACTGTGGAATCAGACTATAAACACAGTTCCAATCTGCTAGTAGAGAGGCAATACAGTTAAAATATCTTCTTTATTCCAATTTTCTGCCCCATCAGTTATAAAAGTTTTAACTCTGGTTTTGTGACTAAGCTGATAAACATTCCCTAGTGTAAACTATGAGGACAAATGCTATAATTTGAAACAAATATTTAAGAAACATATGTTACTTCTCTTCCAAGTTCAGACCATAAAAACATCTGGAGAGTAGATTAACTGAAAAAATTGAGCATAGACCCTTTTATTTATGTCAAAAATTTATATCCATCTAGACCTAAGCTAATTGTTTCTTTCTTTCCTGGTTAAAAAAAAAAAAAAGGCAAAAAAAAGCACGTGATACAGAATTCCCCATTGTAATAGCTGTTGTGGCAGCCAAGGCAGTAAGATGTTTAAGGACAGGCCCAGGACCATTAGTTTATGAGGTAATTTTTCCTCTGTACTACACTGATGTCAAGTCTGAGTTGAGAAAACTGGAAAAATCATGCAGAATGGAGAAGACTTCATTCCTATGCCATTTTTTCCAGTTACTTAGAATTCAGATTGAGAATTTGAAAGTGTTCAGCAATAACATATGTTGGCCTAGTTCTGCTCACTTACTTAATACTGATTTATACCTGCGGACTATTTATCACTATAATGTTCAAAGAAAAATGCTACTTCTACTGGAGCTATCAAAAAATGCCTCTTTAGAAAAATTATCCTAACCATATTTTGCAATAAAATGGTTCTTTGAGGATGGGGAAAAGGTAGGGTTGAGTCAGAATATAAAACAGATTAAGGTGTATATTCTGAAAACCTTCTCTTTGATAGTGTAAGTTCCATGCATTTCTGGAAAGAAGAGGACACTATTTACAGTAAAAAATTGTAAAAGCATTGTGCCTATCATCTGAGGTACAATAACCCAGGAACAAATTCTTCCAGCTGGGTTTTGTGTGACACCTTAACCTGTTTTGCTTCAGATTAAAAAGCCTCAAAAACCACATTATTGTGCCTCAAAAAGTGACACCGTATTCCCTTTTTCCCCTTCCATCAGTGTGAGACTCACGTGTGCTACAGGAAGTAAATCTGTTCAAATGACGGGTGAAATAAAACTTGTTAAGGGACAGTGGAAATGGGCTTATAATTCATGACAGCCACAGTTATACTACTAGCACAGAAAACATACTGATAGCAACTAGCAACACTTTTTTTCACGTAATGATTTGACTTACATTTGTCAAACCTGTCAGAATGAGTAATTTCCTGTTTGTCAATATTCAAGAGTGCAAAGTTGATGGTAAGATCTAATTGTTATTCATTAAGTACTGTAGGGGTGTAGCTGAATAAAAATAACAAATTACAGTCCTATCCTGTTGCTTTGGAGGCCTCTTTGGGATCCAGATACCTAGAATAGCAGCTCCCTCAACCTGCTGGCCACAAATTAATTTAATAACTAATAACAGAAAATATTAAATTAATAAATTGATAGATTTAATATTTTTAATAAAATTATAGAATCAATAAATTTAATAATTAATTACAGTAATTGAGGGTGTGTTGTCTTTTTCTGGAGGGCTGGTGGGGTTTTTTTTTATGTTTTTGAAGAAAGACCTCTGATGATCACCTGTTCAAACCACCTGTTCAAAACCAGACCAGATTCAACATTACATCAATTTGCTCAGGGTAATGCCCAGCTGAGTTTTTAATATATCCGGTTGAATTTTGAATATTATCTAATAGATACTTTCCGAATTTGCTAGAAGGAATTTGTAAGACTGAAATGAAGAGATTCCAACACATAAATCCTAATCATATTGAAGTTAATTGGATCCTTCCTTGTGTTCTTCTTACCCAGGCCTCCTGCACAGAGCTTTCTCTGACTTTCATAAGAAGTGGAAAACAATAGAAATAGGGATAAAATGAAAGGAGGTCCACCAGCAAATCTTTCGACATCACTTATATCACATCTTTAATTGGCTCAGGGGGCTTTAGCTGGTTTTCTTGTAATTAGTAAGCAGGCATTAGAACAGGGAGATAGCACCTGTCAATTAAATTCCCTGTGTCGATTTAGTTGTACTGTTACTTCCTGAGAATAATGAACTGTTCCTTTACCTTACATATATTTTTATTTCCACTTTAATCACTTAAGCTCCAACAAGTATAGAAAAAGAGTATAAAAGCTTATCTGGTTATATTTTATGATTCCATTGTATTGTATTTCTATATGGTACCTAGTCTTCCTTTGAGGTAGTTGCTGTGTTATAAAGTGCAGAACAATTTTGGAAATAGGTCATCTAAGGAAAAGAGCACACAAGTTTGAATCTTACTGTGGAAGAACAGAGACTGCTGGAAAACTAAAACTAGTTTGTGTGATCTTTGTTATTACTTTTTTCTACTGGGTATGTACTACTAAATACTGTCAGTTCTTGTGAGAATGGTTTCCCACTGGGTTAATAACACTACTTCTAATGAATTGAAATCTTTGTCTACATCCCATGTGAAACTTATGGAGAAATAAAAGTGGGTTTGACTTTAAGTTACCTGGGTATAGTAATGTTTTTATTTTGTTATGGTTTGCTCAGGTTTTGATGTCATAATTCACTTTCATGAGTTAGAAATTTTAATGGAGTTTAGGGGAAAATGTAAAGTATTAAGATGATTGTATGGATTATTATACCATGTAGAGACCACAACTGATACCAGTAGTTTATTGTCATTACTTTTTTTCTTTTTAGAATGAAGAGGGGTAAGAGCTGTCTCGAAGAATTGTCAGTACAAACAACTGAGAGATAAAGTGGAACGGAGCAATGTGGGATCATCTCAGCGTTTTAGAAAATGGATAACAAGAAAGGAACTGATAACTATTTGCAGTCACACAGAAAATTCATGGTCATCCTGAGACTTCCAGATCTTAAGACATCTAGGACTTTAACAATAAAGAATAAAATCTGATATTAGGAAAAGGCCAGGAAGCTCTTCTGAAGGAAGGCATACAAACATACACACTTCCTAAACCTGTGTTTTAAAAGCTTTTTTATTCTGTGAACACTCTTTCAGTTGGTAATGTCAATTGCTGATTCCCACTTGGGCAGATTCAGTGATGACAGTCCAATCCGGCAGCTTTGTATGCATCCGTGACTTCTCAGCACGTCACACACTGTGCGCAAAACCATCACTCTTACCTGACTGGTAGGTGGCAGGTGTGCTGGGAATCTCAAAACAGGAATAGAAAGGCAGAGAAAAACAGCAGAGGGAAAAATGCTCAGGTGCAAAAGAAGAGGAGAAACATTCAACCAGAAGAAATGGGAAACAACACAGAAGGAAAGCGACGGATCAAAAGAAATATGAGGAGAAAAAAAAAATTAAAGGAAAGAATTATACTGCACAGAACCTGAGGTTTACCAAAGCAGCATATAAAGGTTATCACTGAAATCCTTTTCTGAACATATCTATCGGATGCAGTTTTACTGGAGATGTCACATGGGGCCTTCTGAGTGGAGGGAATAGGATGGGAATATGTAAAAACTAGCAAATGGTGAAAGAACTAACTGCACCAGTCATCAGGTGCTTGGGAGCGCAGAAGTGAAGTGTTGCTGAATTTCGGGACTTTGTAAATTTGTGTAGAAGCAACCTCAAATGTAAGTGGTGTTTGGAAGATGACAAGCAGATTCTATAGCTTCATTCAGGATGGAGAATGCAGAGGAAATGTACACTGGAAATGTGGTGAGAAACAACAGGAAAAGAAGATTACTAGTCCCAGGTACTTAAAGTGAATTGAATAGTATTGATAGTAGAAGTCCAAATAGAAAATTATGAAACTCTAAATTTTTCCATAGCAAAAGTTAGGAATTCACAGGCATGAGAAACTTTATATCTGTTTTCTGATAGAACATTTACAGTCCTCAACCTTTGATTTTGTCTTACAGACATTTCATCAAGTAATGCAAAAATCTGCACAGTCAACAGAAACTGGTGAATATTTCTTTAAAAGCTAGCGTTCTCTAGGAATTTTATGCATTTTTTAGTTTTCTGAGGGATGATCAATGGCTTCTCATTGTTCTCAAATAACGTTTTCATTGATAACAGAAAAATACTCTCTTCCTTGCTCATACAACTGCCTATATTCTAAGAGGTCTAAGTCTTTGTCTTGAATTTTTACTGATTTCATGAAGAAATAATTTTTATAGCATACTGCATAAAATACACTCCTACAAAATTCCTTTACAGAGTAGATGGAAATAAAGCCTGAAGTGATCTTCGGGTAGAGCAAAAAAGTTATTTCTTGTGAATCATCAAATCAGACGTAGCGTTTCCAGTGTCACAAATGGAAATATCAATGTAATTGAAATAATTATTGGGATTGGCAATTCAGGTATTCAGCTCTCCTGACGCATTTTATTAGAAAGGGAATAGGAACTGGTAGCAACTCAGTCAAGAGCTAATGGAATTAGTCCAAATTTATGATAATGAAATTGGCAGAAATAATCCGTCAGTCTTTTCTGCACTTAAGTTTTGGTTTTTTGCACTTAACTTCCGTAATAGTGCAGTGAAAATATTTCTGTGTAGAGTAATATAATGCAGTTGAAGTCCAGAACTCTCGTTTTCCTGCTACAATCAAAACCCAGTTCAGAAATCTTTCACTATTATTATTTCTTTTTTATATATAAAGGTGTAAGAATATGTACTAAGAAAATAGGAATGGTTTCTTCAGACTTCATCTGAAGATCTTTCCTTTTAATAAGTTGTTAACTCTGTGAAGTAAAATTATTTTAATGTTCATAACATATAAAAGTTCCCTGATCAATGTATTTTTATTAATAACTTACCACAGTCAATATAAATTGCATTAACTCCCTTGAATGATAAGAAATTCTGAACTGCAAAGATACTACTTCTTTATTCTACAGCCATTCATTTCCGTTTCTTTTGTACTGTCTAACATTCTTCATGCCAGTGTGACAGCTACATGTACAGTATGAACAAATTAGAGTTTAAGGGTTTGCCCTATAATATTTTCATTTGATGGAAACTGTTTTGGAACAATTCATTGCTACTGACATTTTTTTCATTAAAAATACTTGGGTAGCTGTTTAATAACAATAGTAGACAAATGCTTTTTCTTGCTTCCCTCTGGGTCTTGCTCTGTGGAAAGGACTTGGTTATGTCTGCAAAAAGGGGCAGATTCCAGGTAAAGAGAGTCAGATGCTGTGCCAAATAGAACCATTTCGTTGTCAAAAGGGAAAAGTGCGCGGGGGATTCAGCATTACCCCAGTGAAACCCTCTACAAATCAGTTGTCTTTGGATCAAACTCGAATTTCATCTGGTCTTTAGAAAGACAAGTGAATAGATAATTCCGTGTTCCTGAAAGCTTACAAATATGGTTCTTCTAAAAGACTTACTAGGACCCTATGTATGTATGGAATCAAATTTGTAAGCTTTCAGGAACGTGGAATTGTATACACTTGTCTTCACATATATATATTTATTGCGAACCTATATATATTCTTTTTGAAAAAGGAATTCATAATATATGGACAAAGACATCAGAAAAAAAACAGTAAACTTGAAGTACATTCCCCGAAGGAAGATTCTTTGTGAAAATGCAATTTCCTTTATTGTTTTTAAGGTGCTGAAATTTAAGATGTAATAAAACATGAATACCAATTTGGAAGCATTAGTTGCTCCTGGCAACCTTGAGAATGCATTATGCTTTATTTTTCCTTTCCATCATGTCTGCTAAAACTGAGCAAGAGAACTAGTAACAGCACATGCTCGCTGAACCAATATACAGATCTGACCTCCTTTTCCCCTTCTCAGTAACAATAAATTATCATTAAAATTATGGCTGTAGGTACGATACTATCATGCAGTGCATCTCAGATAAGTAAGAAATTCCCCCTCATGCCACCTTTTGACATTATAAAACAGTCTATTTTAGCCCCAAGCCAGCTGAGTGTATTTCCCAGAGGACAGTTCTGTTTGCATTTTGAAAGCCTTGCATAAAGATTACAAAATTAATAAAATATTTTTAACATAAATCAGCATAGTTTAAAGAAAATCCAGAACCCCTTGAGTATGGCAAACGTCATATAATGGAAAGATAAGTTAAGAAAGGATTGGGAGATGTAGAGGGGAAGGTGTCAAAATTACTTTTTGAAGTGTTTTTGAAAAGTTTGCTTCATTTTTTTTTTAATACAGATAATTTTTCTCCTGGTCTTCCTGTAACATCATGCAGAGCTGCTGCAGCTAAAGTTGTGAGATTTGTATACATCTACATGAAAAAACACTTGGTAAGCCCCACTGCAACATCCAGTCATAAAGTTGTGTTGTGTTATTCATTAGATATTCAGAGCGAGCAACTGAGAGGAAAGAACTGGACACCTGCATTAGATCTATATATGCATCTAAAAATTCACACCTGAAAAGCAGCCTCTACCAAAACAAAGGAGAGGGGCGGGGGTGGAGCAGTGTTACCATGGATTGCTATGCGGTTGGTATTTCACTGCAGATATTTATGGAGATTTGGGGAAATTTCTCCTCACTCAGTGTACCAGAATAACTCACCTGCATTGTGTTTAGCAGCCTGCTAAAAGCGGTGACCTGCACGCTCAGGCATTTTAGAGCCAGCTGAACTTTTTCAGTACTATGGATCTACTCAACAGTCAGAAGATTCGGACTTTAAGTGTTAAAAACATTTGACTGAAGAGATCTTTGTTGCTAGAATTTAGAATAAGTATATAATAAAGTAAAAATCATTGCCTTTTTTGCTGTATGTCAGCATACACAGTCATTAGTGCTGATAACTATGATAAGTCAGGGAACGGTCCACAGAATGCATAGACATCTTTGAAGTATGAATTAGACAGGTACTAATCAGTTAAAACTACATTTGGGAGCTTTGGCAGAGACTCCAGGTGACAGGAGGAAGAAAAGATGATCCTGACTTTGGGTAGGAAGGGAAATGATTCTTCCTGAAACTACTCCCCTTGATCCCAAAGTCCCCTGGATTCACCTTCCTCAAACAAGGAGGTGCTGTCACGTACCCATTTAAAAATATTCTTCCTTTATCTGAAGGTACTGACAAACTAAAGAGGTTTACACTCAAAGCATATAGTTCTACAAGAAAAAAACATGCTGTAGTATTACAAGTAAGCCTAAAACTGGCCATTTACAAGACAGGATACATCTACTTTCTGAGAAGGGAGGAATAAACATTGCTTTCATGAACAAGTACTATGGAAAAGAAAGTAACTTTCTAGTAATGTACTAAACCCTGAATAACTTCAGTGAGAAACTTTTACATATTCTTGATCCTTCTTCATGAAGACAGACAGAAATAGACATGCCAATATATTACAAAGATTTTCTTCAAGCTAACTAGTTGATGAGACAGAACTGATTAGTATAAATCCTAGGGGAGACACCATCCTTACAACACTTCCAGTTCAGTTTTTCAGATTTGAAGAGTCTAGAGTCTTAAAACTGTAAGTTATGAGTTGTTATTTAAGATTAAGTTCTGAATTTATTAAAGGTTTGTGAAATACCAATTTACATAGGAGGAAAAAAAAGGATGGAAAAATACTGTAACAGCAAAAGGAATACCATTCCTTGTTATTCCTCTAACTGTGGCATTGATCTCTCCATCATTCCATTCTTCTCACTGTGATCTCTCGGGGAGGGGGGGAAGAACAAACAAACCAGCAACAAAAAAAACAGGTGCTGACCTGTTAAAATTGCATGCCTTCTGCTCATCTAATTTGCAGCAGCTTAAGTAAAAACTAAGTGTTTGGAAGTCAATAGCACATGATACCAATTCAACTGATTATCGGAATTTTAGTCAGGCTATCACTTTTAGTGACTAGTAACAGCTGGGCTACTCTTATAATTATCAAATTGTCAGTGGGTTTATCTATGTGTGTTGACAAAGAATAGTGGAGTTGCTATACAGGTGACCTGTTAGACCTGCAATACTCAGGCCACTGCTGGAGACAAAGAAAACTAACTGGCAGTTTGGGCTCCAGGGCACTTATGGTGGAAATGAGGTAAGGTTTCTAGTTCTTACTAAGTGAAGGTAAAAGTGAAAATGGAATTGCTTTTTGTAAGGTTCAAGAAGTAATTATCGAGATAGTGCTAAGGATGCTAGGATTTTAAAGGTTTGGTAATAGACAATAAAATATGAAATGGGGACTAGAGCAATACAACATGTGGACCTTTTCCCATAAGATACAAGTTGCTTCAAACTAGTTTAGCTCATTGTCTAGGTTCTGAGTGTGATGTCATACATGTTCAGTGTTTGTGAAATAAGGATTAAAATAAACCCCTTTTTAGGGAATAATAAAATTATTATTCCTTTGTTTTTTTGAGAATCACTGAATGGTTCCTTGCCCCACTGACTGCTGGCCCCATGTTTTTCCTAGTCTTCCTTTTGCTGCTAATATACCTTTGGAAGCCCCTGTTGCTCTTCACATCCCTTTCCAAATTCAGCTCCAGGTATTCTTTAGGTTTTCTAACCCTATCCCTGCATGCTCAAACTGGAGCTCCCTTTGGGATATGAGGAATATGACTATCAAAATAAATTGCTGAAGCTTGAAAACCTTGCAAGTTTTCAGCTGTAGTTGCTCTAGTGAAAAACAAAAACAATTGTCTAAAATAAGGGTATCTCTTGTATGACTGGGCTTCTCTCGAAGGGCTTGATCACTGATAGCCTTCCCAATATGTCACTAGATTTATAATCGCACCTTTTTCCAGGCTATTAGTGTCCTATAATGTATTTATCCATGTCTTAATATCAATAAGGGAAGTTTTCTTTAGCTAGTAAGACTGATATCAATGAGGGTTATTTGAGGTTTTGTTTAATCTTCATAACCACGTAGTCATATGTGCTAGGAGTCACATAATAATGATAAAGTCAGGATAATTCATTTTATAATAATAAGTCATGATAATTCATGTTCTTTCCCATGATGATGCCGACGTGCTTAAGTGAGTGTCTCTGACTAATAGACTATTTCCTATTGGTTCTGAAGGCAACTCATTATTTTTAGTACAATGTCTCTCAGATGTTGCATAACAAACTTTTGAAATGGGTGGTATTGAACATAAAAGATGTGATAAGCAAAATTAAGATGTCAAGGGAAGCTTTTTTAAAGATGCTTATGTATGTTACAGAAATCCTTTGTCTTTGACCAGGAAGAACCATTTAAAGTAACTGCTAGCATAAAGTATCTTTATCTGTGTATAAGGCTTAAAATAAGTAATGTTAATAAGGAGAAACAAAACTGTAGAATCACATGGGAATTTGCAGACAGTAATGCTGAGTGTTCTGGTGGCATAGAGTAGATTTGCCCTCAGTTTGTATGTTTTATACATACTGGGACAGTATTGGCTTCAATACTTTTTCATAACATTTTAAAAATTAACTTTTTAGCTTATGTCAGAGTGACATTTTTCAATTTAAGCAGGTAAAAATAATGAAAAAATTGACGTCACAGAATGTCAGATCATTTTCAGCTTTATGTGAATCAACTTCTTATCTCTTCTTTCACCAGAAATCATAAAAATATTTACTTTGATCAAAGCCCATCCTCATTCTTCCACCCAACACACAATTTTTCCACTAAATCAATTATGTGCCCAAATCTGCTGTCAGTGTAATACTTTTTCTGGTTTTAGCTAATTAGATTTTGCCAGGTCTTGTGCATTTTCAGTTGTTCAGTCTCTATCAATCACTTTAATTGGAGCAAAGAAGTAGCAGTTTGCATGATCTTGCTATTCAGTCTAGTCAGCTAGGCTGTCAAGTAAGTTAGATTTTACTTGTTTTCCATTTTATTTATTTCAAGCAGTTTTAGTAGAAATGTAAGGTCTCATATGATTTAGAGCTACTGTTTTGAGTGAGGAGTTACAGGCAAATTAACTGTTATTGCAAGGTTATATGGGGTATGATTTTACAAGTGTCACCTACTTTTTAAAATCTCCAGAAATTTATTGCTTTCCACCCTTTATTTCTGTTGCATGTATCCAAAATATATTAGATAACTGAGGCTAGTCATATGGTTGCATTACACATTTCTACTGTATCTATTTCTACCCAGTGTCACAATGTCTGATTGCTATCTTTCGTTGCTAAAGTGCAGCCCAGTTCTGAAAGACAAGGTTAAATCACCTGAACTGCAAAATCATGTTATGGCACAAATTCTGCCTCCTTATCAAGGAAAAGAAACTGCTGTGAATTATTACTGCAACTATCTGTTCTCAAAGTGCTGGGAGTTAAAAGCGAATAATTATGAAGTTAAATTAAAAGCATTGTGTAAGCATGATATTGGCATCTTGCAGATCAGTAGTTTGCAAGGCCAATTGTTTAAAGGTTGCTTAAATTAATTCCCTACCTATTCCTCTTCATGGATTTTCCTCGCAATATCAAATTTAAACTCATTAAGTGCTTTTCCAATGATAGTGTCAATTCAAAATGGACAATTTACAAATCTCAGGTTGACAGCATGTCAGGGAGTTTATATGGGTAAGCAGTGATGAACAACATGCTATTTAGCATAATCTATAAACAATGCATTCTAATAACAAAGCCTTCCAAATGAAAAAATACCATACTATCATACTAGACCATATCGTATCATCTTGCTGTATAGCATGTTTCATGCAAGAGCTGCACAATATTCAGTTAACTAAACACATGTCTGTTGCTGTATAGATTTGTTTTGCATCTAGAGTTAAACAAGCTAAAATAAGCTAAAGTTTGGTTGACTCCTGGAATACTTGAGGAAATTCAGGAGAAACATATAGTGAAACAATCTGGCTGTATTAATTGCAGTGATATGTCTTTCTGTAGACTTTTACGAAAATCTATGGACACAGGTCTACTTTTGCTAAAAAGATTGATAAATCCGTGATGTCTTGGAACAGTGGGCACAGAATTCTCTTGGGCAGTCTTGTCAGAGACAAGTTTTCCTGGCTGCTGACATGGCTGTCAAAAGGTACGCTGAACAACTTCATGCAGTGAGGTGTAGAAGATAACCAGCTTACAAACAAAAAGCTTTCTTTGCTGCATATCTGATAATCTTCTGTTGAATAGCGGAAGTATTCTTGCAAAGGGAAAAAACCCAAACACCTCCTTCCCAGCAGGCCTATCTCTTCACTAATTTTATTCCAGCTGTGTGGGAATAGTTTTTGGTGGGAAAATCCTAGTGCTGGTGTTGCTGGGCAGCATGATGTAAAATGCATCCGTTTTCTCATCCAATCTAGCCCCAACCACTAAGTATCACTGAGGGATGGCTTGCATCCAACAGATTTCTGGAGCCAAGCTTGCCATTTTACTAACAGCTGATCCTTTCTTTCTTTCCCTTTCATGGTGAGGGTCTCTAATTTTGGTTTATATTTTGAAGCCCTTCAAAAACACCCCCTCAACAACTGTGTGACTGTAGTCTATTTATGTGTTACATGGTTATCTGATCTCTTTTCACTGTTTCAGCTACTAGGATAACTTTATCTGTGAATGCTCTTAACCATTTTCAAATCTTTATTTTTTTCTAGACACCCTCACATAATATGCACCCACTCCAGCCCACCCAGTGTTCTGACTAGAGGCACAGTTTCTTTAATTTTAAACCCCCAAATCTCTCTCTCTATGATCTTTCAAGTTTGAAGTCATGTAGGAGATGTGGTTATAGCTCTTTGTAGAGTCTGGTAACAAACCAGTGCATCAAGAGATTATGCGCTCCAAGACTTGGTTTGAAGCACTTGTTAAAATGCTTTGCAATGGAAGCTTTCACTTTTTTTTTTTTTTTTTTTTTTTTTACAAAGAACAAAGTGGTGAAAGTTTTAGCACTTTCACAACTTCTTTAAAGGTTGGTTTAGAAATTATTTTCCCTGGTTGGTCTGGAATTTGATATATGCAGCTCCTGGTAAAAATGGTTTTAAAAGCTCAGTGTTTCAGGACTTGTTTTGCCTTTCAGATTCACAGCCTGGGTACATTTGGGTAAAATGCATGGCACCAGTCAGATGTGTGTAATGCCCTCATTGTATCTAGAAAAATGTTACGCACACATAAAATCTCTCTGCCATCCACTGTCAACCTCTGCAAAATTGCCTTTTTAGTCCCAAAGGGCTTTTCCTCTGCCTTGTCCCCCCTGCCAGCCTCCTGCTCTGCAAACCACATTGCCACCAGTCTCATGCCCAGACTGGCTGCTGGATCTGAGGGAAACGCGTGCCCAGTCCCAGAAGAGCCCAAAAACCCTTGGGGTGTAAGAGGGACAAAATGGCAGCTGCAATGCAGACAGCTCTGGGGGCAGTGGGGGATGCTGCTTGGTCTTGGTGTACTTCAAGGGCAAACAGGAAGGCATGGCCTGGGCTGTCGTGAGCAGCCTGAGCCCACGTGGAGTGTGACGGGGGAAAAAACACACCCTTGTGGGGACAGATGGGCAAACTGGTCCTATGGATGGGGAGAAGGCAGGGTCAGGCTGGATGGAACCAGACAAACGTACCAGGGGCTGCGCGGGGGAAGGGGAGCCGGGAGGAACAAGGTGGGTCGGCAGAAAGAGGTATAACAGGGGCTGATTGGGTGTAAAATGATGCTGGTCAATGCACTTGTCTGGCTGAGCCTTGTACCTGATTACCACCAAATCATTTCTTAACTATCTCTCTGGAAAAGGAAAAGAGAGGAGACTATTATCCCCAAGGGACTAAATTATTTGTCTAATACTGGTTGTGAAGAAATAGTTCCATGAAACGAAGCCTTCACTTTATTGCTGATACTTTTTTTCATCAGCTTTATAAACACACGATTTTCCTCTTTCTTTCCAGGACTTCCCTCCAAGAATTGCTGTACTTATATTTTACTGTAAATTTCCATTTTCATGCCTCTTACCCTCATTCTGGCTCACAGCGCTGAATCTATGCCAAGTCATGTGGTGTTCTGAATTTAGCATTTAGTTATTTCATTCAGTGATAAATTTTATGACGGTGTGCCCTGTAGGTGAAACTTCATTCATTTAGTTCTGTCGCTGTATATTCCTTTTCTATGCTTTTCCTTATTCAAGATGAAGACCATAAGCACATATTGGAACTGAAAAACTCCATGTAACCACTCAGTGGTTTACAAACTGGATTTTCTTATTATAGTGCCTACAAGGGCAGAGAACTTGTCATGTTCTCTTATGGAAGACTACAGAAGCCATAATGTTTAAAGTCTGTTTACAAAACTGGATAACCTTTATGTTTGCTTTTCTTGCTTCTTATTTTTTATTATTTTTTATTCTTTTTTAATGGGAAACACATCAATGTAGCCAGCTAATATGAAGTGTTCATTTAAATAGTGCCAAAATGATTTCTAAAGCAATAAGTCAGAATCTTACAGATCTGAGAATTTAGGCATGTGGGCTTTATTATTCTTTACCTTCCCAGGCTTGCAAGTAAATAAATGTAAACTATACTTTTAGATGTTAAAACACGATTGGTACATAATGTACTCTTTTCAGTTGAATTCAATAACTGCAAGACAAGAAATGGGTTCTTCAAGAGAATATAAAGGGAAGAGATCACAGTGCATGTCAGTTTTAGTTTCAGGGGAAATTAGTTGACATAAGATAATATGTGTATTTGAAACAACCCCAGAGGAAGCTTAGTAAGAGTAAAATAAATAAATAAATGAAGTATAGGAACAAAACGTGCATACTTCATGCTATAATTTTAGGAACACTTGGGTTTCAGTTTGTGGGTTTTTTTTAGGATTTTTTTCAGCGCTTTCCTATAGTTTTCTATTCTGTTTTTAAGTATGAGCTATTAAAAGAATATATTTTGCCATTTCCTTGGTTGTATTTGCTGTCCATTCTAATTTATTACTAGCCAAAAGACAAATATACCAATGCTAAATTATCTGGCTAGTAATATGTTTGTAACCAGCTGAACTTAAAAGACAGGAACTGTTGATTTAACCATTGGTTTGTTAGTTTGTTAGGTAATTCAGCCATTTAAGCTATTTTAAGAATAACGTAATAGCTGTTTAAATATGAATGCTTCATTCCTACTTTACAGTTAATTTGACATAGTGTCCCTGATGAGTGAACTATTATTGCATTAGGTAAAACTAAAATATTCAAGAAATAATAAAATACACATTCTAAATGAAAAGAGGCATCACAGAAAGAAGGAAGGAAAATAAGGAATGGAATGATAAGGGACTCAAAGCTGTGAAGATAAGTTACGAAAGTCAGAAAGATTTCTCAAAAAAAAGTTTTCATGTCAAATCTCTTAGACTGCAGAGCAGATCACTTGGATCTTGAAAACCACCAAGGATGGAGATCCACGAACTCTCTGCAACCTGTTCCAATGCTTAATTAAACGGATAGCTGGGGCTTTTTTACCTTATACCCAGTTGGAACACCTTCTCCATCAGTTTGTCCATTATCTCTTGTTCTCATGACAGTGAAGAGCCTGTCCCTGTTTTCTCAGTAACCTCCTTGTAAGTTCAAGATGACTGGTGTTAGGCACCACCACCCCTGAAGCTGCCTCCTCTCCACGCTGAACAAGCCCCACTCCCTCAGCCTCCCCTTACAGGGCAAGTACTCCAGCACCTGTCTTGAGGATCCTCTGTTGAACTTGCCCATTTATAAACATTTTTCTTTCACTCTGTTATGTGAAAAGTGGACACGTTGTTCCAGATTCAGTCTAATAGCTGTTGAGCAAAGACCTCTAAATAATTGCTTCCCCCAGATCCAGACCAGTATGTTGTTAACCTTCTTCACCGCCCTTGCACTGCATCTCCGTGTGTGACTCTACTATGTGCAGGCTTATTTTCCCACAAGGTTTTTCTGGAATCACAAAAAATAATCTCCTCGGATCTCTCGAAGTTATATACATTCCTTGGGATTGTGTCTAATCCCAAGCATTATACTTAGCATTAGTTTCCCAGGTCATCCATGGTAACTTATTGTTCCATCATGGCACAATTCAAAGTAATGTTTGCTTGTGATGGCACTGCAGACAATCCTGTACAGACATTCTGTACCTGACCCTAGAGATTGCTAGCAGATCACTGGTATTATCTGAAAAGAACTTTAGTCTGTCTCCATGGTGATTTTGTCTCAGATACCGTTTCATAATTTCCCAAGTATCCCTATCTGTACTTTCTTTACAATGTTTTGGTTTTATCACTCAGTTTTACCTTGCAAGAGTTAAATTTTCCTATTGTGTCATAGAAATCTTAAATATAGATGTCTCAACCCTATTATTTCACTGCTGCTATGGTTTCTTGAAAACTTTTTTTGCTCTTCCACTAGTAGTTTCTGCTCATCCATTTTGTTACTTTGATTCCTAGTATTATATAATATACTTTTTTTTTATTTCCTACTTGCCAAACCTCTGCCAAATCTCCTTGACAAACCAGGAAGCTGGCTTATTAGAGCTGTTGAATTTAGTCTAAGATGGGTCATCTCTGGTGAGTAGATCAGTTAGGACAGAATGTTCCTCTTTTGCTCCTCCAAAAGTAATGTGCTCCTCAGTTTTTCAGAGGTTGTTCTTCCTTTAGGATCCTTTAAAGGAGTCTCAATCTTGTCATGTGTAGTTACCTGGTTTTGCATACTACTGGCTGGGAAGAAAGACTGTGCCACATTTCTGGCTAAGCTCAATGCTTTTGAGCACTATTATTGTTTTTTTAAATATGCCTACAAATGTCCTAAGTGTAGCTAGTATCTCCTCAAGAATTTTGAAAATCTGGAGCACGCTGAAGAGCCTAAATAGCAATTGAGCTTTTCTGAAACTTCTCCCTAACTGTGGGTTACTTGGTATCTGGTCCTTAGAAACCACTCTTTCTGTTTTGATATAACAGTGAGGAAAAATGGTTTTCTTTTGTGACAGTTGCAGGATTAGGGTCTAAATATTTGCATTTGTCTTGTAAAGATTGCCATGTAACATAAATAAATGAACACACTCCTGAAAATTAAATGTTATGTTGCAACTAATTCATTTGGAATCATTTAGCAGTCACTGGATTTTACACTAATTGCTTTATGAGATTAATGAATTTACATAGTGATTTGAGTCTCACATTACTTGGCAAAGCATATAGAAAGAAGCTAACAAAACTGGTGCACAAGCTTCACTTGTTGTGGAACAACTTTAAAATGTCTGCCTAGAGACAGGGAATGCCACATAGTGAAGTTTTCCATGAGTAGGCCGTCTCAAATGTAAAAAGTCAACTCAGAATTATTTACTTGGAATTTTCTGTTTTTTCTTATGATTTTAGTGGATGACTCAGTGTGAGCATATAGATCTTTACAGTATGTGCTGACTTTTTCACATTATCAGGGCAGAGTGCTGAGTCTTTCTGACTTTTTGGAGAATATATTTTTACAGATCTGTTCATGGACAAAAAACACGAGCTTTAAAAGTTAGAGGTTAAAGTAGAGTTCATGTGGTAGAAAACCAACAATTACATATTCAAAAGGAAAGAATGTTAGTCTAAGTTGTAATTCTACGACCGTTATTTTTACATTCGTATTTAGATAAGTAACATATACAACCATGCACATCCCTGAAATGTATGGCTGTTTCTATTTCCACTGGAGCTTTTCTTTTTAAGCCACCAGGAATTCATGCTAAGAAAAAGAGCTATGGGTAGGTGTATGTTGTATTAATATGTGTGTGAGTATATGCATGGTGTACCTGTCAAGGGGTTTTGTAATCGGAACAGCAGCATGTGACAAAATCTTTGGATGCTATGTAGTCAGAATTTCCAAAATGAAAGAATATGTTTAGGGAAACCCTGTAATAATGGGAAATTCTTGGTACTGTGAGGTTCTTCACTTCTTGCCTATTTAGATGTAAATCTTGCATGACAAGCTACCTTCCATTTTCAAAACTGTGCAAGTTGATTGCATACATTTCACCGACTTCTATTTCAATACCTAAGCATGCTGGCTCCAAAGTCATATAAGCACTTTCCTCAAGATTAAATTAAACATTTAGATTTCTTCCATGTAGTTTTGTGACTTTAACATAATTCACATTTTCTTAAACAATTATAAGGAAATGGGTAAATGATGCCATTGAGCACAACATATATATCTCTTTTTTTTTTTTTACGTAAATCCTCCATTTGATCTTTTTCCTGTAGGTGGCTGGCTTCTTTCTGCATAGAAGCTTGTAACTATAGCTTTACCTCCATGAGATGATTGTGTGTAGGAGGTTGATATCTATGTGTCACCTCTAGTCACCAGGTCCTTTAGACAAAGGATGAGTCAAGCAATATCTAATTAAAAGCTAGGAATGGAGGCCTTAAGATGCAGCTGTATCTTGTCATTTTCCATGCAGTTTAAATGAGTGCTTATGCATTGAAATGCTCCTGGAAGCTATTTTCCACTGTGTTTTCATAAAAATCAGTAGCTTGCTTTCTGTATTATACTGTTTTCTAGTGGCAGTGGCTGACTGCTAAATTGCGTAGTACTTCCTGCTGTTCATCCTGTTAACATCCTTGGTTGCCGCTTAGAAAGGTATTTTCATTTATTATCGACTTCCAACTTAATATTAAATTGCAACAGAAAGAGCTGATCAAAATCATATCAAGGGAAGACTACTCATATCTCAGCACAGTGTGCTGTTGCTATGGTAACTGAGAAGAACTGAGGTTTACACAATTAACGAAGTCTAGAATAATGCTGGGCGTTATATATTAGGTATGTATACACACACAAACACACAGTCACATAGACACACACATGCATAGACACAGAAAATCTCTACATGTAAGAGTTGTTGGCCATGATGTGAAATTAAGGCACTCCTTGTCCTTGCATCTTGCCTGGATCATTATCTGTTGCTGAACAAACAGGCAATTGGCATTTCTCGTGTCTGAACAAGTAATTCTCATTGTGTATCCCTAAAGTCTGAAGGAAGCCTGCAGTGCTGCCATTCACTTCAGGCAGGACCAGAATTTAATCTTGAGAGTACTGGGGCATATGCTTTATTCCTCTTTCAGCTGTACTTTAAGGTATTTATGTTTCAGGTATGTAGCAAGTAGCCTAAAATAGCAGAACCTTCCAGCATTCATGGGATCATCATGTAAAGAAGAATTTCTGCGCTCTGGAATATGTCAGACGAGGGCAAGTAGTTTGAAATCAGTTAATTTCTCTGCTGCAGTTGCACATTCTGTGTTTCATCTGTTTAGTTTGGTTAGATCAAAAAGTCTTCAGATCATTACCTGCTGAAACAATTAATGCAAAAGATCTTGGCGTTGGATGGGCCTTCAGTGTCGCTGGTCTCAGGATTAGGAAGGAAGGTTCGTCTTCCTCAGCTGAGGAGTAAGCTTAGGTATGCATGCAACTATACCAATCTATTGTACCATTTTTGCTAGGTTCTTTCACGTCGTTTCATGTTTCCATGCTTCATCTTCTTAGTATATTTAAGGTAGTAATTTAGGAGTGGGGACAGTAAATGTTTCTTATTTTTTGATGCACATAATGCATTAAGGTTTTGGTTAGAATGGTGCTTCTGTAGCAGTTCTGATAATCGTAGCAACTATGAAATTTTGCTAGTACAATGTACACCAGTGACTAGTTTATGCCATATGTTGCCATTTTTTCTATTACCACTTTTCTGAGGAAGCTCTGTGAATTCAAGGTTGTATACGTCCATTATTTCCCATGGATGTTGATATGGTT
This sequence comes from Alca torda, assembly GCA_008658365.1. Lineage (NCBI taxonomy): Eukaryota > Metazoa > Chordata > Aves > Charadriiformes > Alcidae > Alca > Alca torda. The sequence goes on along the minus strand of CM018087.1, from coordinate 6,043,781 downwards.
TTGAGTTTTTGATAAGTTTCAAAACTTTACTGATTATTATATCTTGCTATTAATTTTCAACATTAGTTAATGTCACTAGTGTAGCATCATTAACAGCGATATAAATAAGGTCCATGTCAAGCTGCCCTATCTGCTTTTTCCTAAAAATGGTAATAATCAGTTGAATGAAAATTCCACACAGAAATACATGGAAATGCCAGTAATATTATTGAGTAGAGGAAAAAAAAAATCACATTTACTTGAAGTTTTAACTGAATTTTTCCTTTCAGTTCCATCCCTCTCAAAGGATGTTTTGGTATTTATTTGTTTGGTTATTAATTTTCAGTAATATGTGGAAAAAAACCACACTACAGATAGTCAGCGAGGCAATGAAATTTAATTGATGAGTGGTTGTACCTCACTGCATTGCAGAAGAAAGTCTTTTCATAATTTGGCAGGCATAAAGACATAAATGTTATCGAAAGCTGTTTTGTCAAGTCTGAGTAGCTTAGAATGTAAAACATTGTTATTTTATTCTTTCAAAGCACCAAAGTCTTTCAGTGAAATTAAGGTCATGAATTGGTTGTAATAATTTCCTCCTCTTAGAATGTCTGAACATGGAGTATTAGTGAGACTTCAGAAATGTTGAAAGTAACTCTTAATTCTTTCTTGTTAAATATGGTATTTCAGATCTCTACCTCCCACCCTGACCCCTTTATAGCAATGCCTAAGGCAATGGAAAAGGGGGTTAAAATCTTTTGTTCTAGCTAGTGAATCATCCCAACTATTATGTGATCTTCCAGGTGTTTTAAGCATTTGCAGTGAATGATAGAGACTGGGACTGAATATGGTTAAGATATGTCCTGATGAAGAGGGATAGTAAAGAAAGAGGATGTTGTATAGCAATCTGTGAAGAATCTAGACAACTCTATGGCTTGTAAGAGCAGTCAAGAAAAGCTGAGGAAACTCGAAATGCCTTTTGAGTCTCTCCAACTGTTGCCTGAAATAAAAGCCCTTAAAACCAAAAGTAGTTTAGAGAGGAGATATTGCTTTATTCAACGTCAGGTGCTAGGGTGAAAATCCGCAAATCTAGCACCCCTTACTGGGGATATTCACCCATTATTTATACACAAAATATTCTCATTATTCCGCCTACCTAATACATAACTCCACCTAGGCTTACATAGTCATTAGGATGACCAAATAGTCTCTTTGCTCACGCTTATCTAATCTTGCTGCATCAGCAAAACACTTCTGTGCAAGCGTGAGTGTCTCGGTGCTCGTTTGGGTAAGGAGACCCTTCCTCACATTATCCTTTTAAGGTATTGAGTCATCTCAGGACAGTAGAAGTTTGCTGTAAGTTTGCCAACTTCTTGAAGATAATAAGGATGTTCTTTGAAGTAGCCATAACTCTGTCCTAATTGGTATAGGAGTACATACTTGATGTATAGAAGAACCTTGAAGTGATTAACTACTTCTTGCTATCCTATCCTTCGTGATGAGCTACCTCTGGCTGTCTCCTCATTATCACTATCTGTAACATCATCTCAGTGATTAACTATTTTTTTTGTATACAGTAAGAAGGTTAGTAACTAGCTATTTTCTCACACAATAAGAAGGTTAGTAAGAAACAATCATTTCACAAACAAAGCAGAGGCCTGTCTTTGGTAACACAACTCTAAAGAAACTCAGTAATAGATGAATTCAAAGCCACATTTGCCTCTACATTGCCTGAACAATTATAGTGCACCACAAGTATCTGTATGCAGGCAGCTTTACAAATAGATATACCAGCTTGCATTTGAAGTTAACTTAAAATGTAGAAGTGGGTATAAGCACCCCTGAGATAACAACAAAGTTGTTTTAAACAAGAAGGAACTATAAAGCTTTAGAAACTTATATACAAAACCCAAAAGTTCTTAAATTGCACTGAGATAACCATATCTTATTAAATTTTGTAATTATTGCTGGACTTCTTGTAAAAAAAACCCCATATAGCTCATTAAATTTCTTAGGAATACGTTCTAAAACATTTTGGTACATTCTATAACTGATAGATACACACTACAGGTGACTTGTCAGAATGCGTTCATGACATGCCCAGTTTAAAGCATATATATACCACATCTGATTTATGCTTCAATTAAGTACGTCTAATACCTTAAAGGACTGAAAACTGAAGATGTTTGTAAGCTTACAGCAAATACAGATATTAAGTGTGCTTTAAGAAAAGTTCTCTATATTTTTTTAACAATACGATTTGGAGCATTACTTGAATATGAATTGCATGAATAAAAGAAACCCTGAAAGGAGATGGGGGTCAGTCTTGAAAACTATGATACAAATTTGCTGTTTATCGATTACCAGACTGTATTAATTGCTTTAATCCATTTTCACAACCATAAAGGAAACACATGAGAGAAAGGAAAATGAAAAAAATCCCATATTTCTAGCCACAACTCTGTATCCAATATCTAGCATTGATTTTATTTCATTACAGCTTCACATGTTGCACCATTCATTTGCCTTCAGTGGAGCTGCTTCTGTGTTAGTCTGGTGATAGCTATCAGACTGTATATTTATGTACATATTACAAGTTATAAACTTCCCTGTTCTCATGCTTAAAATGCATTCGGTCTCATAAAAATCTTTTTTTCCCCCCTAAAAACCCTTCAAGATATGGAATCAGGGCTTTCCAAGTGACACTGCAGTGAATGTAGTTTTTTGAGTCTGAGTTCAAGACAAATGGGTAAATGAAAGCTGTTAGTGCATCTTTTTTCTCTGATTGTTAAATTCCTCAGAGCATAACAAGTAAATAATTGATTAGCTATCAGCCTTCTTGGTCATCCTTATGAGAAGGATTAGTACTAGCCAAGGGCCAAAGAGAAGACAGACATGCTTCTACAAATACTCTTTGAACTAGGGCAAAAAAAACCTATTAGGGGGCACTCCTTTCAGTTTAAAAGGAGAGTTTAAAGCATTGGTGATTCAGAAAGGGCTCACTCACTTCACTACTGTGCCTTTCATGTTTAGTCCTTAATTGATAAAGCAAATAGATTTTTTTTTTAAAAAAAAGTATTTATATGTTTCTGTTATATTCTGTTATATTGATTTAAAAATAGGCAAAGGAATGTGTGGGAAAAGATCAAATGGAGATCAAATGACCAGGTTTCCACCTGGCTACCTAACCAATTATATTTGTATTTTAAAAAAACGTGACAGAAGAAAGGGAAATTCCCCATGTCTTCCTGGCAGTAAGTATAGCTTGCTGATTGGCCACTTATTGTTTGTTTTGTTTGATGACTTTTTTTATTACCCATTAGCTATGTCCCAAAAAAAGGAACCAAAATCCTTTGAACTTCAGGGCTACGCGTTCTGATCTCTTAATCCAAGTCACTTTTACAGACTGCATTTTATGCCTCATCCAAAATCAGACAAAGCCTTTTATCTGCTACCAGTAAAGTTACTGGAGTGGAAGTATATAGGCTGCTTTTCTAGACACAGCACCTCCTACTCTTCTTCAAAACACCTTGTCTGGTTATTGCAGCTGCGCCTCTCAGCTATCCCAGAGATGATGGGGCGAGTGGTGGATTTTACTCCCAGTGAGCCTTTAGAAGGAAATGAATTGGCTGCTCTGTAAGCAGTGTTTGTGCTGAGAGGCCAGTGATGATGCCGATGCCCTGAAAGCTTGAATGGCTTCTGACTAGCACTGTGTAAGTGTGCTGAAAATTCGGGTTCCCATGTGGTGTAGAGTATCAGCCCTGCCATGTTTTGAATGATATGTTCTTGGGGTTAGCTGCATAAATTCCACCTAAATTTGACCATAAGTTTCTCTATCGTCTTTTATGTATTTGGGTCTTAGATATTTTTAACACATTAAGCAATGATCTTAGAAGGAAATTACAATTTGGACTGTACCTCTAGTATATTACTAAATTACTTTTTGAAACATCACATTCTTCTGTAGAGATTGACCTATTAATAGAATTTTAGGGATTCAAGGGGAGAGTTGATCCTGGTTACATGTCTAACTGTTACTGCATAAAAAATTAAAGAAGCCAAGAGAAATATTTTCAAACATTGAAATACATTTTAAACAAACAGGATTTTGGAAGATGTCATTATGGCAATCTATGATTGATCCCTACTTACTGCAAAAGGGGGTTGGGAACAACTGTTCCTTTGTCTCTTTCTAAATGTCCTGATTTGAAAGGGAATCTCAACTGCCTTGTGATGAACTCTCACTGCAGAAACAGCATAAACTACATATGCACAGAAATGCGCCTGTATTTCATAATATACTGTATCAAAGAATGCAGGGGGTATTGTATCAAAGAATGCTCTGGGGTACAGTGTCTGCACATTATGTCAAGTTAATTTAATTCTAGTGGGGTTGAGCTGTTTCTTGCCTAAAGATCCACAACAGCTGTATTGCTTCCATTAAGTTTTCATGGAGGTAGAAAGAGTTTCAGTAATAGGTGTCATAGATACTCTGATTTACAGAACAGGTCACTAACAATCATGAGTACAGGCAAGAAGCTATAGGAGATACTGTACTTTCTGTACTTGGGGAAAAGATTATTTAAAAGACAAAGATCCTTATTTGTTCTGGATCAGTCTTCTCCCTCCCTATGTGCAAAGTGGGGAGGAAAAAAAAAGTTAAAGGTAAAAGTGATCTGAACAGAACTCCAGATATGACTTCAAATCAATACAACAGCATCACAAAGACCATTCCAGGTCCACTCGGAATGATATTTTTAGTGTTTTCATTCTTACAGTTGTTGTGAAGTCATCACATGTAGAAAAAGTAACCTGTGGTTTGTTGTTGTTGTACGCTTCCAAAAATGATGTTTACTCATGTTGTGAGCTACAAATGGGGAAGCTACAGGAAATTTTTATGTGATTATAGCCAAAGGCTTCTGGAATATTTAATGGGTAACCTGTTTGATCTTTAGTGCCAAAACTATTCCTGTCTTCTTGTTAGTGTTGTTCAGGACTAACAGGGGGGAGGCTGGGACTTATTTTTAAATTCAGAACGTACACTATAAAAATCAGTGACATAAAAATTGACAAACTCCTTTTTTTTTTTTTAGTACGGCTTGCTGTACAATGCTGTTCACATTTGCAGTCAGTGAGGTGCTGAGTTTTTCATAGTGATTGCTCGCCTAAGTTCCTGTATAAAAACATAAGAACATTATCCTCTCCATTTACATTAATTAGGAAAGACAGAATGTAGCAAGCTTTCATCTCTTTTATTTTTTCTTTGGGTTAGGTCTATTCATTAAGATTTGTAGAAAACAGATGTGATTCTATTTTAATACATTCAGACTTCATTGCTTATTGAACTATTTTCATTACTTTGAATTTAGAAAATAATCTTAAGCTGTTAATGGATTTCTAATAGATACAGAGAATCTCAGTCTCTTCTTGTTCCTACTAATTACTAATTCTGTTTCCATATGGAGGTTTAATGTTTCTGCCTAAAATTAACCATGCGTGCCTTTTAGAATGTGTATTTAAAAGAGATACTGCTGCTATGGCAGAACTTTATTTTGTAGAATTCTTGTAAACATGCAAAAATTAACTTGTACATCTGGTTTGCATGATAAAAAATTTCTGGTATATACAGACATAAGTGCGTGTGAACACAGATACAGACATGCACATATTCGTAAAACATGTTGTCCACCTGCATTGAGCATGAGTTCAACCAATGCAAGCTTAACATAACATATATCATTAATTTCAAAGCATTTTGGATCACTTTCTCTTTGATGAACTAGAAATCTCTGCTTCTGCCATCATGTTCATTATGTACAAAACTGATTCATCTTAGCTATAAATAAATTGAACGTAGATTAACACATGTATCCTGTTTGCACAATGAAAGTACATCAGATTATATAGTAAATATATATTTGCTCATCCACTGCAGGATTTAGATGTCTGGTAGCTTTCAATCCAAGTTAAGGTAATTGTGTGGAACTACTAAAGATAAAGTTCCTAAATATCTCAAACACTTAGAAATATGTTTCCCAAAATCATCCAAAAAACTAATGTTGATTTTTCTATGGTTTGCCCTTCTTATTTGCCTTTGGTCTTTGGGTCTTACTGGTCAGCACTGGCATTCAATAAATCCTGAAATGCTGTTTATCAAATAGGAAGTGATCCAAAATGCTTAGAAATTAATATAGTAGCTTATGCTCAGTTTGCTTGCGTTGAACTAGTGTTATATACTGGTGAATGGTATATTATCCATGCATGTGTGTATGTGTTTGTGTGTGTACGTGCACTCAGGTGTATATTCTGGCACCTGACATTGTAACAACTCCACCAAAGGTCATGTTGGTTGGTCAGGAGCTTGTTTCTAGTTCCATTTCATCCAAGAAGCCCGCATACTCAATCTCATTCTGCATTCCAACTTGGTAGTAAATTTGTTTTTCATGTTTCTTCAATGCACTATTGCATGTAGCAACCCTTGCACAGCAAGCAGGAAAGGTTTACCTCTCCTGCTTTACCTCGGGTTGACATCAGCCTGAATCTAAGCAATCCTGGATTCCTCTCTTTCTCCAAGCATTTAATCAATTCCTAGTCATGTTTATACACGTGTCTTTCCTACGCTTTTAATTGGTTAATAACTTTAGCCATAAACTAAGCACAATGGAAAGTAATAGTCTTTAGCAGTCCATAGCATATGTCCTTAAATGCCATATTTAGAGTTTTAGATCTACATATCATCCTCCAAACTTGTCTTTAATTCGGAACTTACTAAATAAACAAACCTAGTTTCTTCTAGTCCAAAATCAAACCAGTAAGCAGAAATTACCCTTAGTAATAGCTTAGCATATATTGTTTGGCTCTGCACTGGAGTGAGCTGGGAGAATTTATACCACCACTGCGCTGGAGAAGCTAATAAGTAATAACTAAGAGTTAAAGCCTAGCCATGACACAGACAATTCTTATTCAGGGAAGTCTGCTGAGTTCTCTTTTGTTAAGAGAGAACTAAAAAGGCACTAATGATGTGAACGGAGGTTGGGAAGATTATTGTTCACCTGTCAGGCCCTGCAGCATCCACTCACCGCACCAGAGCTGCTTGTGTTTGAGGATATCTCTAACAGACTAAACGCTTGTCTGTGGACCAGCCTTGTCACTATGGAGTGGGGCTGATTCCAACTACTCGCACATAACCTGCTCTGCTCTTCTCGTTTATCTCCTCTGTCCTGGTTTCAGCTGGGATAGACTTAATTTTCTTCCTAGTAGCTGCTGTGTTTTGGATTTAGTATGAGAATAGCATTGACAACACATTGGTTTAGTTGTTGCTAAGTAATGTTTACATTAGACAAGGAGTTTTTCAACTTCCCACAGAAGGTGAAAGGGAGCATAGAGAGGACAAGCTGGCCAAAGGAATATTTCATACCATAGACATCATGCTCAGTATATAAGCGGGGGTTTGACAGGGGTCAGGAATCTGCGATCGTTGCTCAGGATGGGCAGGGCAATCAATCACTGGGTGGTGAGAGCAATCATATTGCATCACTTATTTTGTATATTCTTTTACCATTAGTATTGTTATTCTTACATCATCCATTACTGTTCTATTAGACTGTCTATCTCAGCTGTTTAACAAAGACCTCAGGACACTTCTCTGTCCTTCTTGAAGACTGATAGGGCACAGAGGCAGAGAAGGCTGAACATAACACTAAAAAGACATAGGTTCTAGGAAGGCTTTCTGTATAATTATTTTAACCGCATTGTAATGAGGTTTTTCTGTAGTCATCACAACTGCCTTTATACTCATTAAGTTGTTAAGAACTTAATTAGGCCAGCAGCAAATTCTTAACTTCATACACATGGTATGTTCACTTTTGCTCATAACATGATTTGTGCAGGTACCATATTCCTGCCGCTTGTGCTAGCTCTAGTACTCATTTCAATTTTTAGTGAACTAATTTAAATTACTAATCTAGAAGACAACTACCTCAGGAAAACAACAAAAAATAAGAAAGCTAAGTAGTGTATTTAATTGGCTCACTGATGATGTCAGATGAGTACTAAACTTGGTGACTGGCAGCAGGACTTGCGTTGACATGAGCAGAAGAATGTTGCTCAAGGGGAAGAAAACTCATCTCTTTTGGTGAGACTAGTAACAGTTGAATCATTTCAGCTGTGTCATCTGAATGCAAAATCATTGATTAGAGAGAGATAAAAATTGACCGGTCATGCTCGTTCTTGAACCACGTGAATGACTGTTAATTTGGACATAAGAGAAGCACTAGAGAAATGACATATTTTTTTATAAAAATTGAAAAATAAGACCTATTTATGGTCGTCTTTTCATTTTTGCTTTCCTGTATTTTTCCTTTCCCACAGTCACAATACAATAGTCCTAACACTTAAATACATCCTTACTGATGAACAATTTAGTTTGTGAATATGTAGGAAAAACCATGAGCTACTTTGTACTGTGTATTATTCAATAGAGCTATGTTATTTTATTTTCTTTCCCTCAAGATGGCAGTTGAGATTAAATAAGGAAAGACAAAAATTCTTTCTCTAAAAGAAAGGTTTTTTTTAACATTGTCTTTCTCAGTTGTCCTAGAAGGCATTTTAATGCAGATAATTGAACATCAGATAATTCTGCATATGTTGTTTGTTGTTCCAGATTAGTTGCTTACTACTGCAGATGTGGACCTGTCACTATTATTTCACTGACACATACTCAGTTCTGTGTGACCATTATTTAAGTCTTGTGTGAACACATTGTATTTATTATTTACTAGGAAGTTACAGATGAATGTGCCATATGAAATTCTTAGAAGCCCAATTTTAAAACATTGTGCTCTTCTATTGGCTTATACTGCTGTATGGCCAGTAATAAGATGATTTAAAATCAGAATTTTATTTCTGAGAAGTAGAGAGGTGGTGGTGGGTTATTATATTGAATGTGTATAATTTTTGGTAATTCTCAAATAATGAGGGATGGATGCCTAAATAAAACTGAGCATCAGAGGCCGAGGGTTTCTGCTGCCAGCTTTGCCTCAGTTAAAATACTGCAAAAACTACCATGTATAACACTAAGAAATGCTAAGCTGAGATCTAAAACCAAGATCTGTTCAGTGCTCAGAGGACAAAGCAGATGTAAACTTTGTGAAATACCCACATTCGTAGAACATTCTCGTAAACAAGCTGAGGAAAGAAGTTAGATATTAATGTTAGAATACATTTCACACTATATCTGGATCATGTAGCTCTGGTATTGAGAACTTGAGGTTTTAACTCCTTTTTTCCACCATCATGCAGGGGGAAACCTTTCTGTAGTTAAATGATTTCCTCACATTACCATAGAGACTTTAAAGTATAATGCAGTGTCAGTGAAGAAGGGTCCACTTTTTTATTAGATTAGGTCTTGAAAACGCCTTCCTCTGAAAACTGGTTGAAAGTGAATTGTGCCTGTAAAAGGGAGTAGAGATGGAATCTATTGAAATTCTTTACAGTCAGAATTAAAATTCCAAAACTAGGCTTGTAATAAATGACACTTCATGCAAGAGGATTAAAATCTGAAAAAGAGCACTCTATTTTCTTTTGATGGGACATTCCTGTTCAAAAATGCCTATAGGTATTATAATGAAGACAAAATACAATAAGGATTATTAGGATTACAATTGCAATCTCTAAAAAATGTCATTCATTTACCTTACCTAAAGATATATGGGAACGAACTGGGTTTCTCAAATCTTCCTCTGGGATGCTATGACCCTCTGGCTCCTCCATTTGGGTCACAACAACCTCATGCAGTGCTACAGGCTTGGGGAAGAGTGGCTGGAGAGCTGCCTGGCAGGAAAGGACCTGGGTGTGTTGGTCAACTGCCAGCTGATTTTGAGCCAGCAGTGTGCTGAGGTGGCCAAGAAGGCCAACAGCATCCTGGCCTGTATCAGGAACAGTGTGGTGAGTAGGACTAGGGAAGTGATCGTCCCCCTGTACTTGACACTGGTGAGGCCCCAACCCAAGTGCTGTGTCCAGTTTTGGGCCCCTCACTACAAGAAAGACATTGAGGTGCTGGAGCAGGTCCAGAGAAGGGCAGCGGAGCTGGTTGAGGGGTCTGGAGCACGAGTCTTGTGAGGAGTGGCTGAGGGAGCTGGGGCTGTTCAGCCCGGAGAAAAGGAGGCTGAGGGGAGACCTTCTTGCTCTCTGTAACTACTTGAAAGGAGGGTGTAGAGAGGTGGGGGTCAGTCTCTTCTCCCAAGGAACAGGCGATGAGACAAGAGGAATTGTCCTCAAGTTGCGCCAGGGGAGGTTTAGACTGGGTATTAGGGAAAATTTCTACACCGAAAGGGTTATCAAGCATTGGGACAGGCTGCCCAGGGAAGTGATTGAGGCACCACCTCGGAGGTATTTAAAAGATGTGTAGATGTGGTGCTGAGGGACATGGTTTAGTGGTGTTTTGGCAGTGTTACATTGATGGTTGGACTCGATAATATTAAAGATTCCTTCCAACCTAGGCAATTCTATGATTCGACGACTCTGTACTTGCCTCTGTTCATTATGGTAGCTAATTGTCATAATCGATCTTGACTTGAGAAATTAAAGTTTTTTGTTGAAATACATTTATTTCATTCAGAACTGAAATTATACTACATAAGAAAAAGAAGTCTGCAATATTTAAGTTCAACAACTTGCTGTTTCAAGTTCCTCAGTTTTATTGGCTAAAACTTTTGTAACATTCCCAAATGGCATAGGCTTAAGTTCTGCTGCAGTGCACCTGGAGGTGTGACTAGAGAACACATAGACAGGAAGGAAATTTTAGTTCCAGTGCAAAAGCAGCATGTATATCAGTGAAAAAACCAAGATGCATCACAGTTGGAGGGCAGTAGCCTCTGTATGCAGCCCTCTAGGAAGCTTTGCTGTGGGATAAAGGAATCGAACGACTGAGCCTGTTGCCAATAGTGTCCCGAAACAAAACCGGTTGGATCTTAAATAAGTTTATGTATATCTTCCTGGCTTATACATAATTGAACAAACAATCCTTATAAAACCATGCCTGGAAGCTTCGATATTTCCATAGGAATGTGTTATGATGAATTACTCCGTTCAGTCTGTTCAGCTGGCAAAACTGAGACACAGAATTTGCTCTGTCATAATCAATCATAAATCGGTAGTAATTATTTGAAAAAAAAATCTAGTTTGATTTCCTCTGAATCACAAGTTATTAAATTTCTCTGTTATTCCCAAGAATGCAGTTGTCCTGATGCTAAAGGTAGAATATAAGTTATTCTTTGTTCTTTGATTCTAAAAAATCTTTTTTTTATTTTTTTAGGAGAGATTCACTATTTATATGGGGAAATTATTGTGTAAGAACAAAGTTATATTTTCTCAGTTTAGACCTATGACTTTCTAATCTGACTTCCTGAATAACAAGCAGCCATTAGAGTTTTACCCAGTGATTTTTATAGTCAAAGGATTTGTATTCCCTAACTAAGGGAGCATTACTAAGAATGATAAACTGCATTGAAGCAAAACAAAACACCTCTCCCTCTCCAATCAAAACACAGTTTATTCTCAATTTTAATTATTAATATTCTTTTTTACCATTTTATATTATTACTATTATGTTAACCATGAATTAACCTATAGTTAATCTAAGATATTGAACCTGTGCAGCTCCTGCATCAGATGAAAAAGTAATCAAGTTTGATGAATGTTGTTTATGTCTCACTAACAGCCCTAAAGGCATCTCATAATTTTGCGATAAGAAAATATTTCCTTGTCAAGAGATATTAACATCTGTTTTTTGAAAAGTTTAGTCATTACATGCTTTGTCTGACAACTCAATGTAGTATAGCTTGATGGATAACAGCGTGAAAGGCTTGAAAGGTCTCCAAATGAAGTCAGTGCTCCAAACTTAATGAAAAATTCTGAAGTGCAATATAATTATAAATATAACACCTCTAACTGAAAACCAAAATGAGGCGCCCTCTTGTTTGGAGTAATTTTAGTGATATTAAAGGAATAAGCACGGATTGCCAGACATCAACCTCTTCCCTGCCTCCCTTTTGTTAAAGGTGCTATTTCCACCTCATAGATTGCTAATGTTTCAGCTGTTGACTAAAGTGACCTTTGGAAATATCTATTGCAAAATTAATAGGGTTGAAAAATATTCATTAGAATAGAAAAGTTCCACTGTGGTCTGAAATTTAGCTTGTGAGGTGTCAGTTTTTAATTTTGAAAATGAATTATTTTTACACAGCAAGATAGAGGTTGAAGAATATATTCCTCTACTGAAGAATATCTTGCAATTTTAGACATAGAAAATTGTTTATTGAATGTACAAAACTGTACATGCCTTTGTTTCCCTGCATCTTATCTGCATCCCAGTAGTCAGCCTATAAAGTAGATGTATCACAAGGCTGGCTTGGTTGACCAGGGAATTCAGACTGAGACCTAATGCAAAAAGGAGGCAGATATACAAGAGATGGACATGAGGGCAAGTGACAGAGGAGGGATATAGAAATGCACAGATATGAAGGGATAACGCTAGAAAAGCCAGAACTCAACTAGAGTTGAAATTTGTAAGATTTCCAAGGGCAAGAAGAAGAGCTATTACTGCTCCATCAGCAGTAGAAGGATGAACAAGGAAAATATGGGCTCGTTGTTGAATGGGGAAGGTGATTTAGTGCCAGAAGACAGAGACAACAGAGGTAATAAATGCTTTCTTTTCTTCGGTACTCACAGTGTACTCTTCCTCATCAGTCAGCACCCATTAGAGTGCATCTGGAAGACTGTGTTCAGTTTTAGGCTCCCCAGTACAATAAAAATGCACTTGACCTGGTTGAACTTCATGAGGTTCGCACAGGCCCACCTCTCCAGCCTGTCCAGGTCCCTCTGGATGGCATCCCTTCCCTCCAGCATGTCGACTGCACCACACAGCTTGGTGTCATCAGCAAACTTGCTGAGGGTGCACTCAATCCCACTGTCCCTGTCGCCAAGAAAGATGTTAAACAGTACTAGTCCCAGTCCCGACACCTGAGGAGCACAACTCATCACTGGTCACCACTTGGACATCAAGCCGTTGACTGCAACTCTTTGAGTGCAACCGTCCAGCCAGTTCCTTGTTTGCCAGTGGTCCATCAGTCAAATCCGTGTCTCTCCGATTGAGAGACCCCTTCATTGGACCAGACTGCTCGTGGCACTGCTTTGAATTCTGGTTTCAGTCCAAGGTAGCTTCTGTTTTGTGTAAGAGGGAAATGAAATATCCTTTTCTTTCTGCATCTGTAATGTATGAAATCAAATTACCATTACACTTTCTCTTGGCCCTAATTTTGATTCCTGTGATGTAAGAAACTTCACTTTAATTAACTTTAAAGTAAGGACTGTCACATTAGCCGGATCAGATGGTATGAAGCTGTTTTATTTTCACTCAGGTGAAACTGTCACTTAACATTACTGTAGGGTGAATTTCAAACATTGCAGGAGCTCCATCTGCTTGGATATTAGATTTCTGACAATTACGCTTACAGAAAAGATGATAGGTCATGGGAAGGGGATGAAGAGAAAAGAATGCCTTTATGATTTGCAGGGCTAGAAGCAGAGGGTAAAGAATTCACAAGATTACCACCTTTTAAAAAAAATATTATAATTTATTTTATTAGCTAGCTGTAGTGGGAGGAATCAAGAAGTTGTAAGAACCTGGCTATAATAAAAAACAAAGTTTTGGTTTTTTGCCACAAGATTAAATGATTTAGATAGGGAGGAAGAGTCTGTGTAATTCCAGGTTCATGGGGGAGAGAGGGTGTGTGGAAGAAGCATTGGCTGTATTCTAGGCACACTGCCACTTCCAGATGTCTGCCAGTGCACCTTGCTGCAATTGATATTATGTTGGAAATCAAATCAGTTATACACAGACACAAACACAGATCTATAGAAAAATTAATATATCTATATTTCAAAAATTGGCTTTATGTCCATTAACTTTGTACAGAAATCAGTGCAGCAATGCAGAAAAAGATAATTAAAATTGTTGTTTCATTAGAAGATTCAACATGAAGAACATAGAATGTCCCGAACCTATTGCAATCAAATATGACACCTAATTAATAAATTGAAACAGTTGAATAAATTCATAATGTTCCTCATTAGTTTTTAAGTATATACACACACACATTTGAAATGTGTTTCTATGGAGTGTTATTTAAGTCAAGCTGCATTTAATATTTTTTGAGAATAAAACCTCATCATTAGCACGTTGCTTAGGGGGGTTGTGGAGTCTCCATCCCTGGAGATACACAAAAGCTGTCCGGATATGGTCAGGGTAACCGGCTGTAGGTGACTCCTCTTGAGCAGTGGTGTTGGACAAGATAACTTCCAACCTCAGCCATCCTGTGAAAATCCTTACGTGATCCTAGCCTCCTCCTAGCCCAGACTCTAGAATTGCAATAGCTGCCCGTTCCTCAAAGGTTTCCTTTGGTTTAGATTTACTTTCAGGGTTCCTGTTTTCCTACAGTAATAGGATTCTTTGACAGGAATCTCTTCCCGTAATTGTCTCAAAAAAGAAGAAAAGCATTACTTTACAGTAAAGTGGATTAATTTATTCTATATACTGAAGTACCATACTGAGATGCATTGAGTCTCATTTTTTACCCTTAGAAATAAACAAATAGACTGGCCGAGGTGAATAGAGGCCCATATATACTTACTAAGTAGTGGTAAGTTGAGTATGTCTAGAGCAATTATTTTCTAGAAATCTGTAGAAGTTGTTCAAATTCTAACTCCTGTTCTTCAATCGGATTAAGAGTAGATAGACCTTAAATACCATGATTTTGTTTTTCTTAGGACAAATGGCAACCTGCCATTGTCTTCAGTCTGCCAAATCAGAATTAAAATTGTATCGTAGGCCTGAAGCTTGAACTAAATCCATTTGGGTCCTGGAAGGGTAAAGCAGAAGTTGTGATGTATGAAAGAAAGTAAATAAATGCTGCTATCTAATCTAGATAAAGTTTAATGTTATGTACATGTTCTTAAAATATTCTCTTCCATTGGGGATGCAAGACATTTATATAGGAAACTGAAGCTTTTGCAAATGCAGAAGGCTATTTGTCTTAATTGAGGACTTCATCAATCACAGCCCATTTTTTGACTTCTTAATATTGTAACAGTCATAATTCTTAATTTGTGAACTCAGCTTTCCAATCAGCTCTACAGTATGACTGCTATTTTGTGCTTTAAGTCTTTCTTTTCCATCTTTACATGGTATTGAGCCTTATTTAAATTTATTTCAGTAAGTGTTTGATAAGATTGTCAGCCTCATCTTCCTTCCTTTATAATGAAATATGAATATTTTCATATGCAGACATTTTAAGTTATTTGTTCTATCTGAAAAAAATCTCTAGAAAATACCCTAGCAGGAATTAATTGTTTTGTATTTATAGTTCGTTGTTTTTTTTTCCTCCTTTCAATGATTCACCATACTTTGAGGCAAGTCTCTGGAAAATTTCACTATTTATCACAAGATTTGTTTCACATAAATTTATCTTCAGAAATGATTACCCAAAGGCTTCAATTTTGCATTTTAATTACCCATTTTCTCTTTCTCTCATACGTTAGAGCAGCATCTTTTGGAAATTTAAATAACCCCTTATTCTGAGAGATTTATCTATTAATAATTGTCTTATTTGTGTGATGTAGAGTCAGATTTTGCAAAAGGCTTCTACTACAGCCAAACCATTTTGCTTAGGTTACAGCAATTTGAGTTTTAAAATATGGGTTTGATTTACTCTTTCTAACATGAAAGTAAAG
The DNA here is from genome assembly GCA_008658365.1 of Alca torda. NCBI lineage: Eukaryota > Metazoa > Chordata > Aves > Charadriiformes > Alcidae > Alca > Alca torda. The sequence goes on along the minus strand of CM018087.1, from coordinate 6,028,013 downwards.
AGGAGAGAGATTTAATCTCAGGAATTTATAGAAGGGGAGTTTCGATGCTTATAGCAAGAGGCTCTAAATTCATAAAAGCATCTCACTGTGTAACATTTTCATTGAGTGAATGTTTCATGGTCAGATCCAAAGCTGATTAAAATGATTCAGTCATTAAATCCTGGCCTTTTCATTGATGTAAATTCAGATTCAGTATTTTAACCCTTTCCCTTCTACAAATACAAACCTTTGGGATTACAAGGTGAGGCAGGAATGGCCTGCATACTTGACACGGGGTAAAATGGTAGCAGATAACAACATGCTTGGAACTGTTCCCTGTGGCTGAGGTAGAAAAAATTGTTTGTATCTTCTAGTAAGCAGAGCAAAGAGAGGCAGCTGTCAGAGACACAGCAGTTATCGCAGAAGCTTTCAGACTCTTTCTCCAGGAAACAGTTTTTCACGAATCATCTTCTGGTAACTTGACCTTATTGAGGGAAGCTTCTGGAGAATTTTGCTTTTGTCAGATGTAACAGGAAGTGTTTTTTAGATTAGAAAGTAAGGGCTTGCATTGTCTTCAACTGGTGGTTGATCAGTATGTCAAGCACTTATTGAGCTGTAGCCTGGGGATTCACTACTGAACCAATAGCAGAAGCTCCCATAGTGCAAAAAACAGTTTTGAGAAGCGCCCAGAGACTCTGCTTGAGATTGTGTGAGACTGCTAGAGGTTGCACAAAAATGGTGTCCATGCACACGGTTTTGCAGCTGGCTGGAACAGATATTCTTTGCATATGTGAGGTCCCAGTGCAGACAGAGTTCCAGAGACACTGTAGGTCTTGGACTGGAAGGAGTCCCTGGTGCCTCTCCCTTGTGCTGGGGACAAAATTATCTCACCTGTGGGAGATGTGCTGTTGATGAGGTGCTCAATCATCAGGTGAAGGAGCATGAGAGGAGGTGAGAAGACTGCATAACATGAGGGAAGTTAAAGAGGAGAGCTACAGGGTCTTCACAGACAACCCACAGAGCTGAGATTTTGAGCCCTGTGATGTGAGGAAGGATGGCCAGCTAAAGACTATTCTCAGAGGAGTAGGGGGATGAAGGCTCCATGATGTCAGGTAACAGAACAAAGTTTCCTTCTCTAATTTCACAATTTCTGCAATTAAAGTATAGATATAGTGGTCTGGGAACAGGTAATGAGGAACAAAGCCCATCAGAGAAGTTATCAGAGCCAGCAGGCCCTGCTTGTTTCACTGAGGGCTGATTCCATTCTTGAAGGCTTTAGTTGCTGTGGTCAAAGTGGTCAGACTGAATGGCTTATTGATGAAGGAAGACAAAACTGAAGTGAACATCTTTCCTCTCCCTCCCTTCCCAATTTGAGATTGTCTCCTTTACAAGAAGATTTAGTCTTTAGATGGTTCTTAACTCTTGGCTTCTGCTCCCCAGACTCTGTGCTGCCAAGTGCTGGTGTGTGTGTTTCCCAGATCAGGGCAGCTGCCTTACCATTTTGCTTAGCTGTTTGTTTGTGTTTTCTCTTCACTGCTTCTAATTATTGGGGGCATGCTTAAGAAGATATCTTTTTGCAGTTCTCAAGATTATATTTCTTCTATGCAACCCAGTAATGGATCTGGTTTTAGCTCAGGACTTCTCTTTTGACTCTGTGCCCGTATTTTTTTTTTTAAGGTGTTTGCTGTTGTCCCACGGTTAAGCTGTGCAGCGTAACAAGAGAATTGGTAACAGGCTGTTTCATGCTCTAAGTCACTAACAAGCCTAAAAGGCCAGGATTGGACCCATGCACAGTTAGCATTAGGCATAGTTAGTGTAAGACCTTGAGGCCATTTCCTACCAATGGCAACAATATATTTACTGGATCATTAGGTGGTAAAAATGCATAGATATTATTGACCAGATATGCTGCACTTGTGTGCTTGAGTTCAAAACAAGCTGATATTACTCTAGTAATTACTGTTACAAGCTAATACTTTTAATGCTGCTCAGTACGCTTCTATGTTTTTGAATGAAATAGTCCTCTGCTTTGGTATATCATGTGCACATTTCCAGGCATCTGCTATTGTGTCTTTTAGCCCTGAGCGGTGCCCTTACCTGTCCAACCACTGTGGATTCCACCTACTGTGATTCTCAATTATTTTCTTTAAAGTCACTATTGAAAAGGGTAACATCTAGTAATTCACCTAAGGCTGGCTCTTATGTCTTAGTCTTGTGTCTTGTGAACTGCTTATGTCCTGGAGTTAGTCAGAAGCAGCAGCCTTGTATTCCAAAAAATAATCTCTTCCTCCTGTTATTCATACTTTTTTACCACCTAGAGGTTTATAAAAATTAGAATAAAATGCACAATGATTATGTAAAAAAAATTGATATTTCTAATAGCAATAACTTTCAGTTTGTTTTTTTTTTTGTTTGGGTTTTTTCTTTTCTAGTGGATTCCAGCACTTGTGATTATGACAAAAAAATACATATGGAATAAAAAAGCCAACCAACAAAAAAATCCCAACTACACATTTAATCATCTAAAGTAAAGCTGAACAAAAGTATGTATGAAATTGGTTAAAGAACTTCACACAGACTCAGCATGAGCGAGAAATATGCTGCTGATCTCAGAAGATATGTTATTCCCCAAACAGATCATTTCAAATTTGCGGGTATCTCGTAATATGTTTTGCTTTTTCCTCAAGAAGCAAATTGCCACCTATGTTAAAACATGGGAATGGTTTTCTGACAAAAATAATCAGAGCAGATTTGTGATTCATTTATTCCTAAAAAAACTTCACTGAGGTTCTTAATGAAATAGAAGGTCAAAGATTATGCTATTGAACTGCTGAAACCCTGAGAGGGGTGCTTTCTTTCAGTTTGCTCAAAGAAAAACTTTCAACGTAGTTCCTGAGTGAATTTAAAGACAAAAACAACAGAGTTGTTTCTGACTTAAGAAACTTCTGCCTTTACTTTACTGTAAGCTCTTCTTTAGGAAGTTTGGTAACTGTCTACTGTGAGTCTGAGGAGAGATCTGGGATTGACAGTTCCTTGCTAATTTCTAAATTGCTATCATCCACACAGAGAATAGCCAGCCCTGGTCTTGGGAAAAATGTAAGTGGTTGTATTTGAAACTATGAGTCTCTGTGCTGGAAGAAATTTTTGTACTAGAAAGAGAGGCTTTAGTTCACAAGTCTCCTTAGGAAGGTTGGTCTAGGAATTTAGCATATATTTATTCTGAATTTGTTAAATGAGTTGGAATCTCCTGCTGACTCACTGGTAGCTCACATATCTCTCCAGACTGAGGAAATCCTCCTGGACCCTGAAAAACCTGACCCTGAAACCTGCTGGGTTTCAGCCCTACGGCACAGAAACAAGAATCACTCTGAGCCCATTTCAGCCCTGAGTTTTTGGGGTTTTTAATTTTCTAAAGTTAGTGCTCACACTACATCAGACCTCTACAGTTTTTTGGCTTTAATGGAAATTCTGGAAGCATTGAACTCTCTTAAGGCAATCACTATTTTGGGATTACTTCGTAAAAAAGTCAACTAGGAGCTTAACAGATGCTGTGGCAGAGAACTATGTGGTTAATCCTGCCTGGTTTGGCACCAGTTAATGTAAAACAAACCATTTTTGGGGAATGCTTTAGGATTTCAGGAAACGATTCCTTTCCACAAGGAAGTTTTATCAAAAAACTGCTTCCCGATCCTAGTAGTACAAAAGCCTAATTACTCTAACTTGCTCTAACAGTAAGAGAAATATTCTAGCTTGGTGTTACATCAGAGTTTTAAATTCAGTATTGACTCACAATATTGTATGGGGGAAAAAAACATATTATGGTGATGTAGAAGGCACACCAATAGTAATGAGATTATCACAAGAAAATAATATAAGACGCAATAAAGTGTCCTATTTTTCCCATATCTGTACACAACTGATGCCTGGTTTGAAATAAAAACCTAAGAAATATTTAGATGTATCTTTATATTGAACTGACATGCTGATCAGCTATAGCATGTAATTTTTGCTTTCCTTCTTCCATGCTGCATATAGATTTTGAAAACTACAGTCATAAGTGTTTAAAGTCTTATAATGCTACTTTAGCATTATATAGATACTGTTTTTTAAGGAAAAAAAATGCCATGATACAACAAATTTTTCCCCGTGTTTTAGGGGCCTCACTGAAACATATATGTGTGTGTTTAACATAATGAAAGGAAAACAAATTTTCCTAGAGATGCCTCTATCATCTCTCCTGTTCTGTAGCAAACAATCTATACAGTGCAGTTTCATAATTTCTGATGCTTGCTGGATTCTTAAAAGGGTAAACATAGTTTTCAGGAAAGAATGTTGTCTCGACACCATTAAAATCTTTTGCTTAGCCAAGGAATTGTCCAAAAGGCAGTCAATTTTACTGTTGTCTTTCATTATGATGACTAATTATTTTATGATTGGTGCTGATTGTTCTGTGTCTGCTTTCTGTTTGTCCTCACGTATAATATCCTTGAGTACAGATTAATCTTTTTACATGATTTTCAGTTTTCTGTGCCCATATTTTTTTTCATTGAGTTGTTTGATTCAATTCCTGTCTCTCAAGATCAGGGAAAAAAATGCTGGCCAATAATGCTGCGATTTCATGAACTGTGATAATTCCACACAATTCCCATCCCACTTACTTGAGATAACTGTGATGAGAGGACATTGTTGCATAGCAAAACTAGCTGATAGCAGAAGACAATTGACGCATCTAGATTCAACAGTCCTTTGATGCGTTCTTGTTTGAAAGCCACGTAGAAGATTGGTGAAAGACATACAGGTGATCGACATTGATCTGTGTGTCTTACAAATTCTGCTTATGCTGCAAAGCCTCCTGGAAACCAAAACCTGGGTGATGCACTCCTGCCATCTCTAGAATGCTATCCTTTTGTTTTTGTTGCATGTATATACAATACAGCTCACAATACAATCACTTAAGGATTTCTCCGAACAATATTTTCATGATTTATAATGTGTTCATGTCAGGACAGAGTGTCTTCATAGATGCTGACTATTTTAAGGGAGCTTGCCTGTTACTGAGTAGGATTCCTGCATTTTTTTTCTCACTGTATAACAATTACATCAGCTTTCGTTACTTCAAAGGTAAGCTTGAGCAACACACAAGTCATTAATCTCTTGAGCCTACTGTTTTAACGCCAATGTAGTTATAAATGGTCAGTTAAAGCAATAAAAGACAGGGATATTGGGCAGAGATTTTAGGTTAGAAAAAAGTCTCTTCTGGTTGATTTTAAAGTTCATTTTGGTTTGGTTTAAAATCCAGCACTGCCATACTTCATAGAAGATGGATTGGTAGGACAGGCCTATTGGAGGAGGATTACTAGTTCCTTGGCAATAGGTTAGAGAGCAAATAAAAAAACTAATTAATGAGTATTAATTAGAATGCTATATTGTGGTCAGTGGCTGCATTTGCTGAATATAATTTGTGCAGATTTTTCAGGCACTTGGTACCAAATAAACAGGAAAAAAGTGAAAAGTGGAAGATGCTAAGTGCATAAAAAATATTTTATCATCAATACAATAGACTTACATAAGAGGTTTTAGAGGCAATTAATTGTGCTGTATCTTCAGCTGATATGAAGCAAAGATAGTGCTGGTTTATATCCACATGTTATGTGTCTCAATTTCTATACATATACAAAAACCACAGTTTTAAATCTTTTTGAGTTCACAAAACTCATCTGACCTTTCAAATAAGTCCATTCTAAACTCATAAAGCAAACAAAGGATTTTTAAAATAAAATTTATATATGGATAACTTTCATAAAGTGATACGCTCATAAAAGGACACAAGTAATTGGAGTTGGAATTCTGGCCCTCATAGGCCCATACTATGCTGTGATAAATGCACGGAGGTTTTATATCACAGTGACTGAGTTATGTGTTTTTTCTGTTTTTCTTGTCATACTTGCCTTTTCCTGTTCTGAGACCTGCTTTATAGTCCATTCTTTATTTCTGAAAATGTTTGCTTAATCAATTCCTGTTTAAATACAAATACATGGATTTTTACTGTCAGTTTGCTAGTAACTCAGCTTCTTCAGGATAAGCCTGTATTCATTTAATAGCTTTTCCCATCAAGATATTTAAATAAGCTGTTCTTTTCCCCATGGTAAAAAAAAAACCAAAAAAAACCCCAGAAATTTATGTAGTTGGGAGAGATCGAGATTTTACTTCCTACTTGTTTTGCAATCAAGAACATATGCAAAAGACAGACATAATTCCTTAGCTTGTGGAAATAGAAGTAGTAATCTCATTATGTGCCTAATGAGGTTATAGAAATGAGTGCTAATCTCATTTCCTCTGAAGGACATTTAAAACTAAATTTCATACCATAAGCTGAAGATAAATATTACATAACAGGTGATATCACTAAGATTATGCCTAGTTTCTCTCTTTTCTCTTTATCCCTCTTTCCTTAAAATGAAAACATTTTTGATTTAATCTTGCTAAAATAAAAATGTTTTCATTGAGATAAAAAAAACCCAATCAAACACTTTCATTATTTCCTTCCAGAAATAATTTTGGATTTCTCATGAATTCTCTTTTTAGGGAGTTCTCATAGCTGGAATTAGGAAAAAGGTGTTGAAAAGGAAGCCTTTGAGGAGATTTGGATGTTACAAGTTAAAAGTGAGCATCAACAAGCTTTTAGGTTCCTTAACAAATTATTAAGAAGTACAGCATATTAAAAATACAGAATCAAATTCTATCGACCGTATATACTCTTCTCTGTATTGAATTTATCTTTTTCTGGTGTTGATTTATTTTTTTTTTCCTTCAGAAGGAGGGGGAGCCATTATTGTCCGTTTGTGTAGTAGTATTACCTAATACCACTTCATGAGCTATGTTATTTTTGCAACAGGATTCAACCGATATGTATGAATTTTACTTAAACTTTCTATCAACTCTCTGTGTTGGGAAGCTTTCTTACAGTAGTCTAAACATAAAAAAAACTTTGCATGCTTTTTCCTTATAAATTATTCTGCTAATCATCAAGCTTTCCTCACTGGGACGTAATTAACAGAGGAACTGGGAATGTTTTGTTTAGACTGTAGTTTTTTTATCTTTATTTTTACTTAAGAACAGATACTAAAACCAAAGTAGCACTACCATAAAAAATCCTTAGACAAAACAAAATTTTCCTCTGCATGGAGCAATTTTTTTTTTTTTAAATGCAGCAGCCTCACTTCTCACAGTGTCTAGCAGCAAATTATATCAATGGTATTTTCAGCTGAGACTGAGATGTTTTGGTCTATACTGTTCATTGTCAGTATCTTATCCAGAAGCAGTGGGATGAACTCTGCCTGTCACTAATGCTTAATTTATGTCTCTTTGTGTATTTATTTCAGCAGAAGAATGTGCTAAACAAGATATTGAAAAAAGGTGTTACAACAACAGATGAAAAAATGCTTCTTCATGTTGAATTTCTGTGGGCAGCTGGTATTATACCTTTTAAATGTCTCTTTATGTTTGCTGGAATAGCTAATAGTCAATTCACTCCTTAATAACAAGCTGGCTGTTCTTGGTAAATAGAAAGGTGTTACAACTGTTTCTCTTTCCGTAACAGAGGCTTTCTAGTTCATCCATTAGGTTCTCATTTGAATTAAAATCTAAACAAGTGGGGAAAAAAAAATGCATCTAAACTAAGTAGCGCCCACAATACTGACAAGAGGAAAGGCTGCAGGGACATTTACATTATAGTAAAATGTAACATTGCATATTTCTGCTTATACTTTTATTTGAAATTTTTTAATTTAAATAGCGTCTTGATGGATATCTTGCTTTGTACTTGTAGGTCTTACACCACAGATTTTAGATTTTAACATTTTTAACAAAAAATTTCTACACTTTTAATCCGGTAGAAATATGGTGGCTTGAAGCCTAAGCCATTTTCAACATTTTCTTATGCTGAAGGTTGGGAAAAATGTGAGAGGAAAGGAATGGCAGAGAGGAGCTGTTACAGAATGGACATTATTCCCCCGTTCCACCCCCCTGTGCTGCTTAGGGAGGGGGAGGTGAAAGAGCTGGGGATGAAGGTCTGAACTTAAGCCTGGGGAGGGGGGGAAAAAGGTGGGGTGGGTAGAAGTTACTTTATTTTTTGTCTTTGTTTTTCACTATCCAAACCTATTTTAATTGTCAATAAATAAAATTAGTTTTCTCCAAATAATAAAATTAGTTTTCCCCTAATCAAGTCTGTTTTGCTTGTGAAGGTAATTTATAAATGATCTCTCTGTCTTTGTCCCAGCCTACGAACTTTTCCATTTTATTTGCTCCCCCTGGCCTCTTGAGGAGAGGGATTGAGAGAGCAGCTGGGTGACCATGTGAGCACTGGCCAAGGTCAACCCACCACCATAGGTGGTTGCAAAGCAAAAATCAGTATTCCAAAGTATGGAGACTGATAGTAGGTATTGTTGCTGGTTGTTCAAAAATAAAGAGTAAGGAATATCTGCATAAGACCTTTCTCTGTCATTGCATCATTTCCATATTTGAATTTATCTCCTTAATTTAACAACATTATATTTGGGGATAAAGTGTAGAAGTGGTAAAGGCAATCAAAGTGAAATAGCACAGAAAGTTGTTACATAAATTTTATTGCTGGAGGCAGAAAGATTCTCAGATTTGTAAATAATTACAGCTTCTTTGACATTTCCCTGATTATTCCTGAAATGTTTATAGTGATTAAGAACTAATTTATATTGCTTCCACTGGTAGTGCTTTGGAGCCGTGAATAGGTTATGTACTTTTTGTGATAGGTTTAAGCCATAGGCAGTTTCATAAACTTGCTCTGTTTCTTTAGCTTTAATTACTGCTTATAACTCTACTAACTTGAAAAGCAAGCAGAGAAATAAATATTCCTGATAGATATTTTTGCAGATTTTTTAAATATTAGTGATTAAACATTATTTACCAATACCTCCCCAAACCTAATTAGTCCTTAGTATCGTTATTGTCAAAAGCATGCTTGATTTTCTGATTTAAGCCAGGACTTTAACTATAAATTTTTCCTTCCCTGTAAGATCACCTGAGATCTCTCTGTGCACAAGGCTGTCTTTTGGCAATTTCATACAGCCTTTCTTCACCAGGTAGAACATGTACCAGTCCTGCAGTAACCCCACCAAGCAATTCTGCTGCTGGTGGACTACTGTGTGTAGGTGTATGGGGCAAGGAAATAAAGACCAGATTCAACACAGCTGAAGTAAAAAGAAAAATTCCAGTTTATTTCAGTCAGATATAAATATAGGATGATTTCTTGTTTGCCTAAGGGGGCGTTGACATTAATTAGATCATTTAAAGAACCTTTGCCTCATTAGATGCAGAAAGAGTGGAGTACAGGTACTGTCTTTGCTGAATCACTCGTCCTTTCTTCCTGCTACCCCAAACTTCTGTGAGAGGGAATGATCAGTAGGAAGATGCAGGAATAGGCCTCCAGAGTGATGCAGCCATGACCTGTGCAGTTTTTTTTTTTTCTATCAGGTATGGATGATTAGATAGCTTCTGCTTCTGTATTTGAAGTAGGACTAATGCTAGGTGTAGAGATGACAGAAGTCTAAGCAAACAAACATCCACAAGAAATAGTTTAAATGTTATGAAGCTGAGTCTACAATTGATTCTCACAGGTTTGCAATATGGTTTGCAATAATACTTACACATGTATGTATAATGCATGCAATATTCTGGTTTCTGTAATCTCTACAGCACAATAACTGCAATTCAATTACTCCATCCACCTTTGTCTGCTTATTTCAGGTAAATAATGTCTTTCCTCTGTCTGAGAGGTACCGTTGGAAAAGGGTAGTGTTAAAATAATTCATAAAACATTAGTATAATTGTAAATAAAAATTAATTCTATGTTGGAAACAGATGTTTTCATGAATGTTTATACAATTGTCACTTTCAGGTTTTTTATTGATATTGTAACCTTTGTAACTTTACTGCTCATATTTATGATTTATTGCTATACATTGGTTCCTTATAGTCTTTGATCAGTCATTCAGTGCCCATATTAATGTGTTATGAATAAATGCATATTTTTCTAAAAACACTGTAGCAACTGTAATTGTGAAGAATGCTGGAGGTGACCAAGTGCAAGGCTTTTAAGGTATTTGGCACAATAATATAATTTTTTTACCAAGACTTGTCTGCACGTTGTTTTTTTTTTTATAGTAGAAAAATGTATGAATAATGGCTTGGCAGCACATCCTTAAGATAAGCAACAGAAATTATCTCAAAGAGAAATGAAATACCAGTACAGTAATGCAGGTTGGAAAATCTACTGAAGTTCATGTAATTTGTTGGCAAGAAGATTCAGAAGTGATGGATGCCTTGTAATTACTGAGATGAATGCGAATGATATTTTGCAGGTGTAGACACTACTTAACTGATGTCATTCCTAAATTTCACTTAAAACTTTCATTGATTTAATGGTCTGTGGACCAGCAGCTCTCATCCTTGAAAGAACATCTGTTGTCAATGTGCTCATATTTTTTAAATTCACTTTGATGCTTATTTCATTGTAGTTCCTTCCACGTAGATTTGACAGACTTGCTATTAATGGAAGCATTGGACACTTGCTTTCATGAAAATATTTAAAACATTCACATGCTTTTAGCATGCAAGTGTTACTATCAGGCATTTCATAGCTTTTTATAGGAAAATGCTTGGTGCTCCACCTAATAAAATTTTGCACATTCAGCGTTTTTTTTTCCCATCAGGTGCTACTCTGAAAGCTACTTTGATGGGGAATAGCATTACAGAGTGACAGGACTGTAGAATTGTTGAGGTTGGAAAGGAACTCTGGAGATTGTCTAGTCCAACCCCCCCTTCCTTAAAGCAGCATGACCCCAGTAAGTCCATGTCCCTCTTACCTTGCAGAGCCCAGCACTGGACACATTGCTCCAGCTGTGTCTTCACCAGTGCTGCGTAAAGGGGAAAGATCACTTTCCTCAAACTTCTGGCTATGTTCTGCCAAACACAGCCCAGGAGGCTATTGACTGCTGTGAGGGCACTTTGCTGTGTCAGGTTCAGTTTTGATGTCCACCAGGACCCATCTCCTTCTCTGCAAAGCTGCTTCCCAGCCAAAGAAGGTCTCATCTACTTCTTCCCAATCAAGTGGTCTGTAGCAGTCACCACAATGTTGCCCATGTTGGTCTGCCCTCTAGTCTTGACCTATAAGCTCTGAGCTGGCTCATCAGCTGTTTCAAGGCAGAGCTCCATGCATTCCCTTGCCTTCTTGGCCTGCCCTTTCCCATGGACTGCTGTCCATCCATTGTGGTGTTCCAGGGTTATCCTGCCACATTTCCATTATCCCAAGGAGATTGTAGCCCTATAACTGCACACAGACTTCCAGTTCCTCCTATTTGTTCCTTATGCCACATGTAATACCATAAAGGCGCTTCAGAGACGCAATGAGTCTTGATGATTTCCCAGTTTCTAGTTTAAAGGTCTTCTTTCCAGATGGACACACCCCAGTGCCCCCGAGGGGCTCAGACTCAGCTGACAGATGCTCCATTCAACAGTCCTCCCAGGTTTTCATCAGCTGATGGCGGTGAAGCTATTCCATAGTTGCAAGTCTTCAGGTGGAGCAGGAGCCTTCCTCCTAGTGCCGGAAGTCACAGGTTTCTAGACTTTTGCATGGTGGGAGTTTCCACTTTGCAACCCTTTTGGCACAGGTTCTGCCTGATTCACTTAGATCCGATCATAATTTTATGCTTGTCTTCCCATGTCCATTACTTTACATTTATCTATAATGAATTTATAAAGTACTATACTTGGGAATGCTCAAGTACTCTATTTTCAATGCTGGAGCAGAGGTATCACCTTAAGAATCATTAGTCTTAATATTGATGATATTAAGACTATAAGACCTTTTTTTCAGCCAAATGTATGAAAATTAAAGTCCTTCTAACATGTGTCTGTTCGAATACATAGGAATAGATACAGCTGCTCTTTCCAAACCAAGGAGAGCACTTGTAATACAAGCACTTCTTGGAATGAATGAAGAGGAGAGAAGTGTGATTAATACCAACTACTGTTAATTAGCAGCCTTTCTTGTACTCTATGCCAGAGGGTCTGGTAGTTTAAATGACTGATTCCCTACAGTGCCATATAAACACAAGATCATTATCCTTAATTTTCAACTTTTTTTACAATTTCCCTTTTGACAAAAAATGGGTTGGCATGTGACATTGAAGTTCTTCCAGGTTCAGAGGTGTTTTCTCATTTGAGAGTGTGGCTCAGCACAACAGCAGAATCTAGGATTCCACACTATTTTCACACCCAAGTAAGTTTGCATAATGAGGTAACAGAGAAACAAAGGACCACAACAGTATAAAATACTAGTGCAAACCAGAGCTTCATATGCCATTATTTGATTGGTATGAGCTGGTATAACCTTCATGGAAGGCTTGGAAAAAATAATCTCTTCTCTACTGATTTTAACAATGAGGACAGATTACTGATCTGCCTCTTTTGAGGGTTTGTGTTTGTTGGTTTTTTGTTTGTGGGTTTTTTTTTTTTTGCTGTTTGGTTCATTGCGGCTTTTTTGGTGGGTGGAATTATGTTTACGTCTTTTGGAAAGAACATTTTAAAACTCTGATGTATTTTTTCTAGGAATCTTGTCTTAGAACTTTGCTATAAATATTTACCATGAAATAGACCAAATCTGAATTAGTTTATAATGCTGCAATTTCAAAGTGCAGACAGAACTTGCCAGCAGCTTTCAGCGTGCTGAAAACTGCGATGATCCTTGGGTACGTTGATAAGCTACTGATGTATTTATGCACTTACAGGTCCCTGAGTCCATCCTGAAGAATCTGATGTTTACATCAAAATGTCTGTAGGAAATATATAAATGGCAAAAAACCCCCAACTTTTATACTTGTATTGGCTTAGGTTTATTTTCCAAATATTATCTCAGACATGAATAATTTTTAAAGCACTGTTTTTCATATATGTAGCCCTAGATGATGGTGGCATAACTTCAGTCAGTTTGGGCAAAGGCAATACAATCTTCTTGAGAAGAGTTAGTGACATTGTACAGAGGTGGGAACAATTTTTGGAAGATTATTAAGTTCATTGAAAAATATATTTTGTAAGAACATCCCTGGAGGTGTTCAAGGCCAGGCTGGACGGGGCTTGGAGCAGCCTGGTCTAGTAGGAGGTGTCCCTGCCCAGGGCAGGGGGGTGGAACTGGGTGATCTTTAAGGTCCCTTCCAATCCAAACCCTTTGATTCTATGAACAAAGCTATTAATAAACATAGATAAAATGCAGCCATTACTTTCATATGGGAAAAGAGGTTTTTTTTTTTTGTGTGAAATGTTTAATTTAAGCATTTTCTAAATGAAACATATCCTTTCATTTTAAAGTAGTGTTTTCATTTTATTGATTAAAAAAAAAAGGAAGAGAAGTTAATTGGTTCTAAAATGAAATGCAGCATTTAATTACATGTCAGATTGAAAATATTGAGTTGATTAAAACATTTCTTAGTCCAGAATTCTTAGGAGGTTCTAATTTCTGAAACTTAATTTTCTCCGTGTCATCTCATGTTGATCGTAATGTTCTTGTTCTACGTTTAAAAAATATGTCAGTATTTTGGAAGATAAAACTGCCAGGGTGAGGAGTGCAAACTCTGGACACACCTTTAGGATCTTGACACGCACAACTTTTAATTCACTTTCACGATGGAGGGCAAGGGCAATGGATGCAGAACTGCAAAACACTGTAAATGTAACCATCCCCTTGAACTTGATATACAGGGTGTTATACATAAATATCCAGGCACACCTGTATGCACCCCTACATCTCCCCTCACAGGGATGGACTTTTCCTCTCCCTTGTTTTCTCCTTCTCCTCTCCACTATTTTCTCTTTTGCATGGCAGGTTATTCACAGACCTGTGCATGCAGCACATCCACACACACTGGTTCTGTGATTTCCCATCATGGGATGCCTACGTGCTTCCCCTGGACCTTCAGAATTGGTTTAGGCTTTGTTTTTAGGCAGATGTTTGGCTGTCTCTTGTCAAACCCCGGTGATCTCTTCCCATTTTATTCCGAAGTATCACAAAATTATCTAACTTTCAGTCACATGGAGTTTCACACTGAGTTGTTGCCCAGGCAGTCCCTCCAGCACAGGGTGTGTTGACTCTGCACGGGCTAGTCCCAGCTGTCTCCAAAGTCAGTATTAGCCTTCGGTGAAGGCTCATCGGACTGTTTCTACTAATTCCATGTAACATGAATAGTATGTTAGATGATCTCACCTGACCTAGGGGCTGCATCCAGGATGAACCCCAAAATAAATAGCATTCTTCATTTTAGTTGAGATCATTTACCTTAAAAAGTCTTTGGAAGTAAACATGGAGCTTCATTACTTGATTTTTATGAAATGGTTTTTCATAGTAAAATAACAGGAGAAAAATTTTTGGAAAAAATCATTGCACCGAGACTTTCAGAAATACTCAGTGAAATCAACTGGATGATTATGTTGCTGCCAGGTTGCTGTTGCAAATGTTCATTTTTTTATTTGTTTTATATCCTTCACAAGTTCTTCTGAATAATAATCTCTAACACTGTTGGACACATTACTGCACTTGAAAGGCTCTTAGGAAAATGCTGTTTAGGAAATAACCAGTTATTTAAATATGATTATTAAGAGTGAAACAGCTCAGCATTACATCTGTGCTGAGACACTTCGCAGTTCTCTTTAAATACCCATGTAAAAATTCTGTCTTGCCATAAGCTGTAGGTAGTTAAAAATGTTTCTAACTAATGCATATATAAACAAACATATATATATATATTTATAATTATATTTCCACTTTTCAATATACAGATAGGGATGTTTTGATTTTCTGTTAGAATTCTTGGTACTATTAGGGTATGCAAATGTCAGACTCCTTGAAGGCAGAAGCTGTTTGGTTCTAAGTTCATTTCCATACTTGCAAATTGAGAGTATGTTTCAGCTATTTTTTATGCAATTTTAAATATGTTCATGTTGCAAAATTCCTGCAGATTTGGCATTTTCCCCCCTGATTTTATTGCGCAGTGTATCGTTCCAATCTAACATTTGTCAGTAGGAAAAAATACTTTAATGCTAAATTGGGTAATGCGCAAATCTCAAAATGAAGCCTCTGTATAAACTGAATCCTGTATTCTTTATAGGAACATGTAAACTGAAAAACCTGTTTTGTGCAGAGTTCTAGGCTTAACGAGAAAAATATGGAAAAAAAAATGGCACTAATGCGCATAGTGACTGGAAATTAGACACAGTAGATGGCCAGGTTTGGATAGGTACCCCCAAACCATAGCTTAGAGGAATACGATGAAAATACTGTATAATAATGGACATTTTAACATTATTTCAATCTAACAAGTGGATAACAATTTACAACAAAGATCTCATGTTATCAGTCGATATCTCTCTGTTAAATTCAATGGCGCTGCACTCATTTCTATTACCCAATGATGTGGCTTTTTATTTGTACAAGAAAACAATTCATAGTCAATTTAAGGAATGAAAAATCTTTATTCCTGAGGAAAACCACACTAGCACACATAGTACGCATGCTAGTAATCTCTGCAGAAAGGTTTAGGAACAACTGTGAATATTAACCCAGCCATTGCCTCAATGGTAGTGTCACAGGTATAAAGGCACAGCAGTTAGGGGAAGCTTGCATTTTTGCAGCTGCAGGTTATGAGAGGTTTCCTCTGGGCTTTCTTCTTTACAGTGTTTACTACTCATAAAAATGACACAGTAAAATATTCATGAACGGCAAGGGTAATGCATTAAACATGACAAGGCTGCAGTGGAAGAATAATACTGTTGAACTAATTGAAAGTTGTCAGCACAGAGATGTACACTGTCTAAGGAAATTGGAATGTAAGGATATGCAGATTGAAGGGACATCTGGTTTGTGAGGATATCTGGTTAATGACATGAAAAACGACTTTAAGTTGTAATTTTTTTCTGGAGAGTTTATACTCTGTGCATCTGTGTGTGTGTGATTCTGTGGCAGACTTCAATCTGGACTAGCTGGCGTGGAGGAGGAAACCAGAATCTGGAAATACTCAAACTTGGAGTTGGAGACTGAATGAAAAGGAGCCCAAGTTATGGGTATTTAATATGTCCACAGATGCTGGACAGGATTAAGGTCAACTCCTAGGGGCTGTGCAACCTGCAGATGTGAGCATGGATGTGAATTAAGGCAGTGAGGATGTTCCTATGCCCCAGGAGCAAAGTACAGTCCTGATCAGACAGCCATGTTTCTGCTCTGTGTGTGTGTGTACTGGGAAGGGAAAAAGGAGGTGGTTGCCTGTGGCAACTGGGCCGAGGGTGGGATGGGAAAACTGTCCTCTGGGCACGGTGTTGCTCAGCGGTGACAGTCCCCAAACCCACGGCACGGAAGCATAGCGGTGACTGTGGGCCATGGTGATGAGTGATGCATGAAGTGTAACCTAGCATATCCTTTATTTCTAAGGGTGGCTATCCTCTTGGTTTATAAAAGGTTTTTGAAATGTAACCACAGAAAACAAGCTGTTCAGTAACCAATCCTTTGCAGTACAAGATGATGGATATTTTGCAGTTGAATTCTTTTAAAATGTTACGTTTAATGTTTAAACTTTCTTCTTTATCTGTGCCTCCCCTCAGACTTTCAGACTCTGAATAACTCAAGCTTGGAGGAAATCTACAAAAGAGCTGAAAACTCCATTTAACACTTCTGTACTTTTTTTCTTATATCATAATAACATAGGGTTCATTAAACACCTCATGAATTTTGTTATTGAGTTGCTTCAGACCTTTCCCTAGCCAAAGGCTATTCTTTTTAGTAATGTGATTTTTTTTTTCCCCAAAATATGCTTTTATTTTTATTAAGCTTACTTATAATGGTGTCTGTCGCAAGAATGCATTTGGACTCCTTTAATATTTACCCCTGTCGATTCTCATTTGAATACATGCACAGTTTAAGTTTTCTAAGCCACTGGCAATTCCAGCTGGTTGCTGAGGAGAACTTCCTTAGCAAAATTGTTTAGTAAGATAGAAAAAAGATACTTAGAGCTTAAACTTCTTGCACCTGGTTCCGCATTCATTTCTGGTGCTTGTGACACTATATGAAATGAAGCTAGTTTTTAGAAGGAGCATCCATATTTTTAAAGACATACATACAATTATTTTCATTATTACAGACAAATGTTTTAGAAATTAAATGCATGGAAACCTTACTAATTTTTTTTCTCCTTTTAACTCTTGCATTGATTTGATCCATCATATCTTCAAAAGTATGCTGAAACTTTTCCGCTTCCTACTCTTTTGCAAAACATAGAAAGCTTGAGAACAAACCACAATTAATTAATTTAAGATATACTCACAAAAGGCTTATTTACTACAGTTTGAACTTTGCCACTGATTGCAGAATCATTTTGTGGTTAATTAAGAATAAATTGTAAACATTCTGTCAGCAGCAGAAAATGATAAAAAAAGAGATAGAGTCCCCCTCTCCCAATTTAGAAGTGAGAAAAAGAGCAGGGAACTGTCTGGCATCTTCAGCACATAATGGCAGACTTTAATAGTTCCAGTTTTTAATTGAAAAGAGCTCAGCTGGTATATTTAAGTAAATTTCATGTGTATTAGACAGATGTTTGGTTTTTTTTTTTTTAGGTATTAAAATAGACCCTCAATAATGCAAAAATAACCCAATCCACAAAGTTATTTTTTCTGTACCTTGTTTGTGCTTACACTTAAATGGCATGCTCAGATCTTCAGCTTTGAGTGGAAAGTCAAGGAGATCATACACAAATTTTCCTTCAGTCTCTGTATTTGCAGCTTATGCTGGACTATAGACATGCTAAGTAATAACTGATAAAATGAAAAGAATCAGAATACATCTCTCTCTTCAATGCATGTAATCTTATTAGGAAGTACTTTGGGGCTTTTGGTTATTGTTCATGCATACATTGCTGTGAGGTTGGGGTTTTGTTTCAGCTCTCTGGTTTGATGGGCCAGGCTGCCTGTCTCAAGCAGCACAACTCAAAGACCATTTCTGATATTTCACTGGGGCTCTGTCGACCACTAATGTCAAGCCTTGTTTAAAGGTTTCATTCTGTAGCCCTGTAACAGTACAGAAAAAATGATGAACCTGATCCAGAATTGTGTGACTAAGTCTAGACTTAACCTCATCTAAGAAGACCTCATTTACTATAAATACTATTTTGTTTATATTTTTAGCACTCTATTAATGGACAATATTGTCTCATTGGATTATTTTTTCATTTATGCTTGTTTTCTAAAAATCATCCAGGATGTAATGGCAATCTGATGAAGAGAGCTATTGCATCAGCTTTTGTAATTTCCATGGCAGATGTGAATACTTCTGAGGGTATTTTACATATTAGAGTAATTTGAGGACATTCTTATATTTAGCCAATTTTTTCCTTATTAGAAGGCATTATTTATCAAGAAAGTATTATGCAGGACCCCTAGGATACACAGTATATATTTTACATGTGGCTTGCTACTTAGTTTAGCTACCACATTTCTTTACTGAGAGGATGGTGAAACCCTGGAACAGACTTCCTAGAGAGTTGGTCAATGCCCCAAGCCTGGCAGTGTTTAAGAGGCTTTTGGACAATGCCCTTAATTGCTTTAATATTTATTCAGCCCTGAAGTGGTCAAGCAGTTGGACGAGGTGATCATTGTAGGTCCCTTCCAATTGAAATTATTTTATTCTATTTATTCTTGAGACCTGGATGGAGAAAAACTCTAGAAATTTGTACTGTAGAGCATAATGTCAGAAATTACTTGGGTAATCTATTAAGTTGATGTTCTTTCACTGTCTCAGTTGTTAACTATAAAGATTCTACTTATTCATATCTTGTTTTCAGAAATGTTTTTTACGCTATAAATTTTTCCCCCTCTTTTTCTTTTTTCTGTTTTTTTTTTTTTTTCTACTAAGTCAATATAAGGAAGTGAGTGATTACTTCATAGGTTGTTCTGTGCATTTCAAACTATAAAAATAACAAATATTTCATATATTGTCTGACTGGCAGTCTTGTGCTAGCAATTTGTATTCTTGGTGAGAAAAAGAACCTGATAAACTCATAAATTTTACTGTATAGTTCAATTACCATTACTATTTTTGACGGTGAAGTTCTGTCACAGTAATAGTTTTGTTTGAAATACTGTGGTTAAAAGGAATCAGACCTTCTGAAATAAAATAAAATTATAAAACCCTATCACAAAACGATATATAATAACTCAGACAAAACTCAGTTTTCATTTATCTAAAGTACTGTATATAGTAAAGGGGACTATGGATTTATTTGACAAATGAAAATCAGTAAGTGAAGTAAGAATATATGAGAAGCTTTGTTAAATGAGAACAAACACCTGTATAGTCCACCACTCTCTTTTGGCCAGGAGGCACACAAGAATGTAAGGTAACAGTCAGCCCTTCGGGGCTCTGCAAACTGTCATCAGCCTGGCTAAGCAAGAAGGGCATTCTTATTGTCTCCTTTTAGCTCTTCAAACCTGTCTAGATCATTAGATTCCATAGGATGTTGTGATAGTGATTTCTACAGTTTCATTATTTAGCCTGAGAAAAGTTTATTTTTCCCTTACTATATTTAAACGTGCTGCAGTGATACTGTAAATTGCTAAATTGCTGTTCTCAGATTTTGTGTATTAACCCTTTTCTTTCCTAGCACTATTTCACCCCGCCACTTCTTTTCTACATGAGGAACTTTCCCTCACTATCTGAAAGAATTAATTCCATCGCCATCACAGCCCATCTCCGTATCTCTTCTAGCTATATTACCTTTTTTCTGAGATTGTAAAGCAAAGCTATGCATAACAGACGAGAATTCTGATGCAGACTTAATGGCATAATGTTGCATATAAGCTCTCCATTACTTGCCCAGTTTTTAATATCCTATATGTTTTTGACTGAGCTGACTTACTCATTGAACTATGTAAATACAAGAACTTAACTCCGCTTATGCCAATGAAAAGCTCTTTAAAATAAAGACAGGCTGTCTGATTTATGCTAACAGCAGATCAACACGGGGCATCTGTAGGTGCAGATTTATTTACAAGTGTGGAGAGAAAGACTTGTTTGTATAGTTAAATGCTCATTACATACAAAGCAGCTGCCTATAACTGCCTCCAGTGAAAATGGTGTTTGGTGTACTGACAAATTATTCTGACTGAACTCCAACCAGAAAGGTCTTTTCACTGGTAGGAATCAAGCTGAACATCTGAGTGCCCTATAGTTTAGAGTAACAGTCCCCAGCCCTTGCTGGCCTATGGGCAATGGTACACAAGAAAAACCCTGTGAGCAACACCATTTTTTGCTCTCCTACATTGTTCATTTTTCACTTTCTGTGGCTCCCAGCAATATTGCTGTCTCTTGCAGGCAACATGTTCCTAGAGAACATGGAGAAGGATCATGCTGAGAAAGTCAGTGATTTTCTCACTCCAGTTCTGTGTAGCCATTTGCACATCCTCTGTGATTCTGCCTGGAAGGGATCATTTATGCCTTGACAAATCTGAAGTGTCAATCAGAACTACTATGGACGACAACAAGCTGGCACTTAAATGTTGTGCTTGTCAACACCATGCACAGTGTTGTGTGCTTGTTAATCTATTTTACCTGATGGGTGTGTACATACCTACATGTACAGGAAATCCTGTCTTTCTCTTAAGGGATAAAACTGTGAAAAAGCTGAAGAGAAAAGCTCTTTTGCATAAGAGATACTTAAATATTGTCTTTGAGTTACTACTCATGGTTTTTGTTCATAGACCAGCTATTCTACAGAGAGAGATGTTCACCCTGAGCAATGTGCCTTGGAGCTCACATCTCCTCCGCACAAAAGGCGAAGGATGAAGCGTTTGATTCTGTCTTCAGTTTCTCTCAGCCATGTTACTGAGTTGGAATTTTTCCTCTATGGCTCTTCCAGACCTAACAGCTCTTTGAGATTTGTCGTCTTTGTATTTTCTGTGCCTGTATCTTCTTTTTCTTCTCTTTTCTGTCCTTTTATTTGCTTCTCTGTTTTTGCTCATCACGTCTTCCCCAGCTAAGAAAATAAATCCGCTCCTCTTTATGGTCTCCCCTCTATGACAGACTCACCAGATGCCTTTCCTTTCATGTAGAAGAATGAATACATGGAAAATGTATTTTTTTTTTTTTTTTTTAATTCATCAGCCAGAAAAAAGAAGCAGGAGAGGCTGAAATGTTTTTTGGTTTTTTTTTTTTTTTTTTTTTTTTTTCTGGACAGATCCATCAGCTTAGCCTCATGTCCTGGGGGTCTTAATTAACAAGCTTTATCTTGACAGTATAAAAAGTGAGAGCAGTATTGGGATGCTATTTGACACACATCAACATGCATATTCACACTTCAAACTCTTCTCTCTGCTCCCAATATCTCTTGCTTTTGCTTTATAATATGATAAGAGGATTTGAGAGTGGACTGTGATACTGTGCCTCTTAACAGCCTTTGTGCCACGTGGGAAGTTTAGCTGCAGCTGAAGGCTTCAGTGCATGGGAATATTCATCTGTACAGTGTGACTGGGCATATGGACAAAAAGTCTCAAAGAATATCCACTTACTAGCAAGTATCCTTTCTTTTCCACAGAGGCTTCAGACAAATCAGAATGGATCCACTAAAAGCAATAGATCCAATCCTCCTTCATGTATTGTCTCTTTACTATTGGGTTTCTGTTTTCTTTAAGTAAAATAAATAATCTAGCTTGGAAATCCATGCTTTCTGTTTGTGTACCCAACAGACAAACTAATAAGGCATCCAAAACATAAATGCAGGTATAAAAAAAGAACCCTATCCAAATCAAATGCAACAAAAACTATAAACAGAAGAATGAATCAAATATGTATTCAAGCTGTCATGTACTTTTGACTCTAAAATTACTCTGATGTTGATTTTTTTTTTTTTAAGGCTCTGATTGCAGGATATGTTTATTTCTGGTGAAAGAAATTTGGAGCATGTGGTAGAGAGGTTTGAATTACAAAAGATGCTGTTTTCTGTTAATAAGACATTCTCTTTGCTTCCAAAAATAGGAAGCTCTAAGTTTCCTTCACTTTTGCCATTCTCAATGGCAGAGACATTTAGTTGGCCACACGAAAAGGGCCTCCTGTTTTTCACACAGTAACATGAAACAGGAGTGTTGTGTCAAGAATGTTACTTTTGTTTCCACGTTGACACTGACATATTTTACATAAATCCAGGGATAACAAATACTGAAACATGGCTATCACTTTTTTTTGTTTAATAAGATGTAACAAAACTGCTTCAGTTGGTAAGTTGGGACTTTTTCATTTTCTTTTTCAATACATCTGGTATCTGTTCTACCTGGTAGGTGAAACTGGGGTGAGGTGGCTGGCCCTTGCTTGGAGTGATATGATTGCAGCCTTAAAATTATACATACTGTTTAACCATCTAGTGAAACACTGAAGGTAAGGTTTGGGGGTTTTTTGGTTAGTTGGGTTGGAGTTTTTATACAGAAGGTAACTGCATGTTTTCATTTATTATTTTATCACCCTTTCCTGTTTGAAATTGCCATTATTATGCTTAGACTACGAAGAAACTCAGATACCAATATATAGTTTTCAAAAAACACCAATGGAAATGTTTCCAAAGGGATTTTAAACTATTATTAACAGAAATTAGTTGTAGTCTTTGGATAGTTTTCAGCTTTCATGATACTTGACTGCTTACTTGATACTTTTGATATACCATAAAGGTGAATTTTAAAATTGCAGGAAAAAAAATGGAGATGAGGTGGATCATGTCAAGCTGATGTTAGTTTTGCTATTCAGGAGAGGAAAGAATTACTGGATTGTCCCAGAATTCCATGATTGGAATCTGGAATTCCAGATGGCAGCTAATGATAGGGAGGGACACTAGACCAGAACATGTTTGCACCATGTAATTATATAATACTGACAAAAAGGAGTAGATAATAAAGAAGCATTCAGGAAGCAAAGAGAAAAAAATACAGTTGCAAGATTTATTTTCAGTAATAGTCACACTTAAAATTTTCCTGCATCTGTTAGTGGCTTTAAGAGCCAATGGCTTTGTGGTAGAACACAGATAGGGATGAGAGCTAGTCAAAGTACTTCTGATATAAAATTTTTAATAACATTGATATTTTGTCAAAAAACATAGTGTGCTAGTTGCAATGACCCTTTTCAGTTATACTGGGAAAAGGTCAATGAATTCCTTTTGCAGAACATACTGGGTTCTGTTTCTGTGTTTTTTGGATTACTTTCATTAGATTGCATGTGAATATAATAACTATATATCTTGTTTTTATAATCTGATAAAAACTAAATAAGATGACTGTATTTAATGAAATATTTTAATACCTAAATTGTCCTTCCTTGTGGATATCCATGTTTTACTATGTTCTTTAATTAGCTAGCACTAGTATTTCCAATAACATTATCTGAGATTAAGATCTCTTCCTCCTGTGGTATTACTTGAAGACAAATTGCATTATCCAAGCAAGATGCCTGGCCTCTATAGAACAAAAAGGGAAAAGCATAGTTGCCAAACATTGAGTAAATAAGGTATTTCATAAGCAAGGATGAAGTGTACACACAGGACCATATGAATTTTCAAATCAAAAATGCCATAAGACAATGCATTTTCATTTTGTGTAAACTGGAGAGATCTTATTTCAATCCCTATTGATGCATATAAACTGTAGTGATGCTGTGCCTCATGCAGAGTCCTGGTGCTGTCATTGCCTTTTCAGAAAATCTTACAAAATGACAATCTGTTATTCCCAGGAATTTTAGCTATTGTAAATAGCAATGCATAATTTTTTGTAATAAAAACTTTCAAAAATGAACCTAATTTCAGGTCATGCAATAAAAAAACAAGTTTGCTCTATACTTATTTCAAAGCTACAAAAAAAAAAAAATATCAATTTTCCAGTGAACATGAAATGAGTTTCAGAGTTTATGGACTTTTTCTCATTTCCTTCCAACTTTACTAGGGACAAATATGTGATTTGGAGTGAAAATTACAACAGAATGGTTTTTCATATTCTCAGTCTTAAAATGAACCCCAAATTCGGTTATTTCAGGTAATATTACTGACTCAGGAAATACATACTCTGTAAACTGAAGCCAAAATATAAGTCATAGCATCCCCCCTGCAAACCTTCAGAGCTAACTTGCTCATTTCTCCAGCCACAGCACAGCTGTGTGGGAATTCTTGGCACCCAGGAGCACTCCATTTTCATTCCATCTCAACATTTAAAAGCATAAATCTTTTAAGACAGTCCCGCAATGCTCATTTAGAGTTAATAACCAATTCTCCTGGGGTCTGGTGTTGTGGGGAGAGGAACAATGCAGGATTTTAGTATTGCAGCTGTAGTGCAATAAAGAGCACTAATAAAAAAAAAAAGAATATCTGTAGCATCACTTTTTGTTCTGCTGGAAATAAATAGCAAAGCATACTTCATTAGGTTGAGTAGAGAATAGCTTTAAAGACTATCACCACTATCTTACTATCTTTATATGCTGCTGGAGAGGCGATGGTGTGTCTGAAAGGTTAGGGTTCTGCAGCAGCGCTGAGTGCTGAAGGGAACGTGCTCAATAGAAATCTTTACTTATTTTTATTTCTATCTAAAGCTTAAAAAAATCCCACCCATTCCTCTTGGGAAGTGGCTTGTGATTTTTTTTTTAATTAAAAAATTGAAAATTATCTTTTTAGGCCCCTACAACAAAAGAAAGCTAAACTAATATGTAAGTTAAGAAGAGAAAACAGGCCTTGATTTTTGCTGTAAATTTTGGAGAAGACTATTTTTAATCATGAAATCGTGTCTAGATATTTAATTCTAACTACCACTTGTTCCATGTCTAAGCACTAGACTTTCTTCAGGAAGTAATAGAAAATCAGTTTTTTTAAACAGATACAGTAAAAAGGAAAGTTCCCTATGCATTTCCTTTTCAGGGAAAGGTTGTGTAGAGAACTACATCATGTGTTTGCATATAGTACAAGCCATGTGCAACTTGTGGTGGCTGTATAGTACTTCAGAGGCCATGCCTTCAAGTTTATTATTCTTTTCTGAAAGCCTAAATATCTCATTTCCTTGAATGTCTTACAGTTTTTCTTTAGAAGTTACGGTTGGTAACTACTTTCTTTAGAAAGCAGAAAAAAAGGTTTTTTTCAGTAACGCAAGAATAGCTTGACAATATCCTTAATTTTCTAGTGACATTACATAGTAACAAAAACTTAAATCCTCAGCATTTGGTACTTCTTCAAATCTACTTTCACAGATCTGTATCAACAAAGATAATCTAGGTTTTGGATGCTTCTATAAGAATAGTTTCCTCAGTTTTCAGTACTCAAAGTTTTGGTACTATATTGGGTAAAGCTTGACAGTTCTATACAGTTCTGTACATGGAAGAAAAAGTAAGTTTGGATAAATGTTATGATCTATGTGTTTATGTTTGTGTATTTGAGGTAACATACATACTTGGAAACTGAAAACTGGCTCATTATTTTAGTCTTTCCTTTTAGCTACCAACGTTTGGGAATGAGTTTAGCCTTTTATTTTTTTGTTTTGTTTAATTTTTATTCACCAGCAAAACGGTGGCATCAATCTAAGCAATAACAATTTTCACAGATGATTCTGAAACACGATGTTAAGTACATCAAGATCCATTGCTGAATGAAGGATCATTTGTAATAGCTGCTGTTATTTGTTCATTACTTTAATGTTCTGTAACATTCTACCATTCCAGATTCTGAAAGCATTTTAAAATAGAATTCAAGTTCAGTTCTCTCCAAACTTGTTTAAAATACAAGATAATCTCAGGAGATTCAACCTTCATATGTATTTCTTTAAATATATATTTTCAGTGAAGAACTTCAATAAGCTCTTTGTGATATGTAGTAACCTGATTAAAGTTTATCGCTTTTGCTTTAGAGGTAATAGGTTTCACTTAAGAGAGAGCATGCCCTCTGCCAAAGCGCTGTAAAGAGAAAAAGTGCTCTGAAGTACATAGGCATTGATGTCTTAGATGGAAAAATACTATATGTTATTTTCTTAAATCAAATCTTTTGGCCATGAATCTGGCAGATATGTATTCTAAATATCTAAAAATGATAGGTCTTTATATTTATTAACCACATAGCGCCTCAGGCCATCCATTTCAGTAAGGCATTGAATGGTGGGTACTAACAAAGCACTGAACTTTAAAAAAAACTTGCTTGAATAGGTTTTACAGAGGTTTCAGAGAAACTAAGACAGATTTTAAATAGTTTTTGTAATGTAACAGGCTATCAGTGAAATCCTCCAAAGAGCTATTCTGAAATCTCTGGCGTTCAGAGTGTTCATTCATGATCTGAAAAAGGAAGGAAATACTTTGCTGATAGTATAGAATTAATTCAGAGTAGTAAAATATTCTCTTCCAGCCCAATGGAGGTGGTGGCTGTTGCTGTTCCCCTTTGTAGGTCTGACCAGGAGCAAGGATGAACATGTAATCCAGAGAGAAACATGCTCAAACATGCAAGCACGTGCATGCACATGGACATACATTACTGAATTTCACTGGGGAAACACACCCGCACCTCAGTCCCACCAGCTGCTGGCACCCAGACCTGTGGATCTGGCATTGAGACCTGTTCCCCCCTCCCCAGGTAGAAAGTGAGGTCACACAGGAAATATTTAGGAATAGGACATAACAAGAAGCCAGGACAGATGTCAGTGATGAGGTGTAGGGCTTGGCCAGACAGGCATGTTGACCTGTGCCTGCCCACATGGCACTGGCCTGTATCATCCCTTTTTCTCCATTTACCCATGCTTTGTCTTCTTCCCATTGACTTTCATCTCTCCCTTTCTCCAGTCTTGTCTTCTGTATCATGCCCCTACTTACTTTTTCCTATTTAGTCTCAGTTTTGGTACATTGAAATTTGATATTTATGGTACTGTTAACAATGACGTCTTGGACTTATATGGTATCACTGGTACAGCTACCCAGGAAGAGCTGGCCTTGCGAGATTGAACTCCTGAAGAGCTGAAGTAGTTTCCCATGGTCTGCTCAGTTAGCTAAAACTCAGGCCAGGGCCTAGTCGTTTGCCTTCTTAACTTACCAGTTATGCCATGGTGCTAACACATGAAACTGAAATACAGTGATTTCCCTTCTTGGAAAGCTATAGTAAAGCTAGAAGATAAAAATGAGAAGAGTTGACAGAGATACTGAATGATATCCGTAGAGGGGATTCAAAGAAACCAGCCTCCTCAGATAGAAAAAGAAAAAAAAAAATAATGAAGGAATACTATAGGATAAAAAAATCAGATTAAAAAAACCAGAGAAAAATATAATCCTCTTGATACAAGAATGGGGAGCATTAATTAAAATTATTAGACAGCAGATTGAAAGAAGGCATAAAGAGGTACCTTTTACATGCAAAACCAATTTTGGTGCTGTTTTGGGAGCTAACACTATGTCAGAATTTGTACAATCTGCCTGGAGAGGCTGCTTGTGAGCTGGCCCACAAGGAGGAGTGAACATCTGCGTTCTGTGGGTGGTCTGAAGTCTGTGGATTTTTACAGGTCTTTTGCTATGGTATGAGAAGGAAGATATTGTCATGCTGGGTGGCGTTTGAGATACACTACAGTAATATAAAGATAAATTGGTATTTGTTAGCTATGTGCCCAAGAAAATAAAACACATCTTTCAAGTGACATATGCTGTCATTGACCTGACTGCCTGAGGTTGCCGACTTCCCAGCACTCCTTAATCTGCTACCTCCTGTCCCAGTGAACAGCTATTGCAGCCAAAACCAGCCAGGGAAAGATGGTTAATAATGTCATTGTTTTCAGCAACAATGGGCTAAAATGTTGTGTTTTAATCAGGAAAGGAGGCTGTCCTAAACATAACTGGGAATTTATAGGGTTAGAGCTGTCATTAAAAATATAAATCAAAACTTGACCAGTCTATTTTTGGTTGTCCTTAGGAGGGCAGGAAGAGATTAGCTGTCTATGTTTGAAATTTCCTGTTCTTCAGTACAACTTTCAGACTGAAGGATAGCACCAAGAGAATATATCCATCCCTATTTATTCAGCCTTTTTGCTCAGGAAGCTTACAAGGTAAAAAACATTCATCAGCAAGAATGAACCCTGAGAATAAGATACAGAAATTAATCTGAGTATGCTGTGAGAGGACAGTTGGCTTTCTGAGAGTAGAAAAAAAGAAAAGCTACTGCTCCTGTAATCAGTAAAACTGGCAGTCATTACTGATTTCCAGTAATCTGAATGTCTCCAAAATAGTCTCTGTTGTCTGAAATAACTGGGAAGGAGGGGTGTATTGATGGGACAAAAAGTATTAGGGAAAAATTAGAGTTCCTGGTTCAGATTCCCGAAGAAATTTTACTAGGCCACGTTTCTGTAGCTGCAAAAAACAATAGTAATGATTACTCACTTTTAGTTTTAGTCCAATGTGTATGTCCTATGCAAGTTCTCTGGAAAATGGAATCTCTATGAGTTTACAGCTGCCATGACACAGCTATTTAGAAAATGAAGCCACCGACTTGTTAATGGTTCTCTGGATTCATCTGAATGAGTACTGTTTTCTATGATAAAAACTGGTTTAAAAAACTAAACATTAAGAATTTCCTACAGTAGTATTATAGGAAGCATTTCTCAGGTCCACTAAGGAGATGGAAAATATTGTGTCTTCAGTTGGCTTTGGACCAAGGTTTCAGTTTGTGAGTTTGACTTTCCCTTGCCTTTCATGAGGGTGTTAGTTGACATTAAGCAAACTTGAATTTTGACCAATGGGTCATAAAATCCTTTTGGGTTGCTAATCAGCTTCCATGCAGGTAAATGATGGCATAACAAGGACTTTGACAAGGACTTCGAATTTTGCACAAAAGAACTATCTAGTATTATTTTATTCTGGTGTTAAGACAAATAGAATTTTTGTACGTTACTTTTAATTGAATGGACTTATTCCAAATACCTGACTATCATAAATTCTTTTTCCTAATGAAAAGAAGAAGTAAGCCCCAAATGCTGCTGGCAGCTCAAGCTAAAAAAAGAAAACCAATTAAGTTCAGATTAAAATAATTTTCCTTTCCAGGAAAATTTGAGCATTCAAAGGTGTTTTATTTCTCATAGCAAGACTCCATAATCTAAAAACAAATAACTTATTACCCAACAGTGGAGAAAAGGTAAGTGTTGGTAAATCTAAATATTCTTTGGAATCCAGTTCTGAAATATAGGGTATTTATATAGATCTAAACTCATTTATCTTTCTGCAGTACTGTATTATTAATTATTTTATTATGATTTTCTAGTAATACCTGTGTCAATAAGTGGCACAAAGTCGGTGGTGCAAATTCAGCGTCACAGAGTCCAATTGGAGGCCTGTAAATAGCTGTTTTCCCCAGGGGTCAATACTGGGTCTGATCTTCTTCAATATATTCATCAACGACCTGGATGAGAGGACAGAATGTACCTTCAGCAGGTTTGCTGATGACACCAAACTGGGAGGAGTGGCTGACATGTCAGAAGGCTGTGCCACCATTCAGTGAGACCTGGACAGGCTGGAGAGTTGGGCGCAGAGGAACCTAATGAAATTCAATGAGGGCAAGCGTTAGGGTCCTGCGCCTGGGGAGGAATAACCCTGTGCACCAGTACAGGGTAGGGGTTGACCTGATGGAAAGCAGCTCTGTAGAGAGAGACCTGGTGGACAACAAGTTGACCATGAGCCAGCAATGTGCTGTTGCAGCCAAAAAAGGCCAGTGGTCTCCTGGGTGTCAAGAGAATGGGGTCAGACTCTTCTCAGTGATGCCCGATGACATGACAAAGGTGAATGGACACAAGCTAGAACAGAGGAAATGCCATCTGAACATGGGGAGGAACTTTCTTCATGTGAGGGCAGCAGAGCCCTGGCACAGGCTGCCCAGAGAGGTGGTGGAGTCTCTGTCTCTGGAGACATTCCAACCCCGCCTGGAGGTGTTCCTGTGCCACCTGCTCTGGGTGACCCTGCTCTGGCAGGGGATTGGACGGGATGATCTCCAGAGGTCCCTTCTGACCCCTGCCATTCTGTGAACATTTAGAACACTTTAAAGGCATAATTTTTTTTTGCAATTGTTCAGTTTGTATACTTTACAGTTTCCGATTCTTTACTTTTTTTCACCTTAGACATCAATGTCTCCAAAAAGGCTTTTTGAAATGTATCAAAAGCGGTGTAGAAATTACAACCATGTCTGTTCGTGTAAACTCATGGCAAAACCTTTTGCCAATATAAATATTACTGAGTTTTAGTTTCTCATTTGCGCCATAACTTTTAGATTTTTATTAATAGCAAGTCCTTTAATCATGGACATTAATATCCTATAACTTTATTCCTGAAATAAGAGTTAGACAACTGACACTATGGGACAATTCATTCATGTGACGTGAAAGGAATTTTTCTTTTTTTTTTTTGTTTTGTTGTTGCGTATCACAGGCTTGGCATAAACAAGTGGTAGGTTTTATATTAATAGAAAATATTGCATGCAAATAATATTAGAAACTGCAAGGTCAGGAAGACTCAGAAACTTTTTGCATAGTGTAATCCACTGGTCTTTGTTCAGATCTAAGTTCAGGATCTTCCTTAGCAACAACTATAGGAGAATGTTGTCAAATCCTCTTCTATCTGAAGAGTTTAATTCCACGTCATTTGGTTATTGATTATGCTTTCCATTTTTCTAATTCTATGTTATTGAATCTAAATGCAATACAGTGCCTTCCTGTCTCAGTCTTTACCTTCATTGAAATTAGTCAGTTGCATTAAACAGTAGACAAAGCAGTTTAATCATTAGTGGATGTGGTCTTTCCTATGCAAATTTTCATGTTCTTGTGCTAAGTGCAAAGACTGAGGCTGAGGTATCTAACTTTGGTTAATTACCTTAAGTTTGTTCGTCAACTAGTGAGGCAAACAAAATGAAGCCTTTCAAAACTCCTGGGCTTATCAGAATGTTAAAATAGCTTTTAAATTAATATAGCAGATGAGAATTTACCTTTTGATCTTTGAAACCATTCATCATTTACGAAGAAAAGGAAGCTCTAAGTGAGGGATAACAGCTTATTTCTTTATCAAGGAGTTTAGATCCTCAAAAGGGCACTACGCACATCAAGTAGAGCTTTTTAATTAAGCTCACTAAACAAATGCTAAATCTCTCTGTGCAAGTATTTATATTCAGTGAGCAGCACTTTTTGCCTTTGTTAAACATTGATTAATATCATATGCATCTCACATGCAATATTTAAGGAGGATCATTAAGTCTGATTATTAAGTCTGGGAGCAGCACAGAGAGCCCCGGCAGTTGTTGCAGAGTTTCTAGGCTGCTTCTTCAGGGACGTCTGGTGGTTGCTGGGGGTGAGAGCTTGCTTCTGCAGTGTGCTGAGCAGGGTGGGAGCCTTGCTCATTGCTGGCTGGTTAAGAAGAACCTGCACCTTCTCCACTGAAGGCCGCACAGCACAGCGCCGTGCCATGTGTTGTGGCCAACGTGAGCTGGAGACATGGAGTGTCCTTAACACATCATAGACCTTGACCAGAAAGAGCTCTTGAGAGAGGATGCAGATGCCCAAGTCTCGTGCAGGATGTACTGGGTGGCTTCACGAGGGACAACATGGGCTTCATCTATGGGAGGTGTGCTTTGTTCAAGGTGCTGAGGCACCAGGTGAAGGAGCTGTGAGAAGTGGTGACTGCTGGGGAGGATGAACAAGGAGATCAACAGGGTCGTTGCAGAAACCCAACAGGGCCAGGAATCTGAATCCTGCATTGCTAAGTAGGAGGAAAGCAGGGGGATGGCTGGCAAATGGAAATTCCTGAGATGTGGGAGGCTGGAAAATCCCTACTTTTGGTAACACGTGTAAATCATCTTCTCTGCCTCTGGTTCTGCAGAGGATACTGCCAGTGGAGGGACCCTGAGTGCATCAGGAGTGATTACAAGGCTCTGGGGCTGAGGGTCAAGGCTGTGGGGGTATCTCCTCAGTCCTGCTGCTGCAAGCAAAGAGCAAGAGGAGGAGCAGGTTGATGCTGATGGTTGATGCCTGCTTCTGCTCCCCCACCACAGCTTTTGAGGAATATTGCCCCTGACAGATGACTAGGGGCAATATCTATTGTTTCACCTCTCTCTTTAATAGCCATTTCACTAGAATGGAAATCTTGATCTAGATAGAGAATTACATTATTGATATTGAAAATCGTGCCAGCGCACTGACTCATGACAGTTGTTAAGGAAAAGATGGGATTCTTCCTGTGATTTTCTTTTTTTTTTTTTACCCAGATATAGTGCTTAAAAAGCTTCAGCAGTTTTTAACAACTATATTAGTATTTTCCCTAATAATATTAACCTATGTTGCTGGAATTTTTAGTTGCCTTTTCTTAATCACATCTCCTTGGTCAAGATTAACATTTGGCAGTATGGTGGACTTGGCAGTAATTATTCAGGAATTGTTTGTTCATACTTCCACAGCATTCAGAAAGATCTGCTTGTTCATGATTGCATGACAAAGTATTGAGTTTGAATGTGGAAATTCACTTATTTGAAGAGTAGCACAGACTAGAATATACTCTCTCAAGGGCTGTGCTTAAAAAATAAATTAAAATTTATATAATGAAATTAGAAGTCTTAATCTAGATTGGAGGCTTGTTTTCCATTTTCTCTCTTTCTGGTCTTCTCTTAATTCGAATTTGTTCTCTTGTGGTCTAGACTTCTAAAATCTTTTCTGGATTCCAGACACGTCAAAACAAAAATAAATACAATCAAAACCTGTCAATCTTCATTATTTACTGCAGCCTATTCCTTTTCTTTTACAAATAACTTTTAATATGCATTTGTGAATTTTAAACCTCTAGTGTCTCCACTTAAAAGTAACAATCCTTCATCATGAAAACCTTACTTTTTTACTGTTTTTTTTTGTTTGTTTGGTTGGGTTTTTTTAAGCTTGTCGGATTATAGATGTCAGAACATCCTTTTAGGAAAATAAATACCCTTAGTGAACAATAAACAATCATTCAGTTCCAGTAGTCTTTCATGATGTTTTCATGAAGTTTTATCTTAATTCATTCCAAACATGAAATAAGAAGAAATTTCTTCTTCAAATAAGAAGAAATAAAACAATGAAAAATGTTAGCTGTTTTTTTTCTCCCATAAATACTTTCTTTCTGGAAAACAATAAAAAAAAGTAATCACAGCTTCTATGTTATCCTTCCCTACATTTAAACACAGACAGTTCTCTGCCCTAGGTGATGAAAGGAGGACTGTGGTGTCTTATCAGATGTGATGTTGAAGTCTAAGTAAAGAAATCTATAAATGCAGTGTGATAAGTGCAATTCTTCAGGGTTTGCCACAGCCATAAAGTGTATCTTTTCCATTACTTGAGTAACTGCCTTAATTCTGTCCAGGGAAAGTATTCCCAAAAGAACAGCACTTGTAAAAGGATGAAGCTGTGTAATATTTCAATTTGCTGCTTTTGTGGAAGCAATGCAGTCTCACGCTGTTATTTTCATCCCAGTTCACCTTTTCTCTCAAATAATACCCAACACCCAAATGAATAAGTACGTTGAAAATCTGCAAAAATAGGTTGTAAGAAAACTATTAGAAATGCAATCATGGCGTAACAATAATTGGATGGCTTCTTAGTCAACTCCTAGCTGAATACTTTTTTTTTTTTTACTTTATATTCTTTATGTAGAAAGAATTAATCTGTTTCAGGATCCTTTTTTTTTTTTTCACTGATTAAGTGAATAGATACAACTGCATTATAGGTAATAAACAAGACACAGGTTCATGTATTTCTCATGATAAAAGATTAATGCAGTCTTTTAAAAGGTGAGTAGGAAAATGTTCTATAAGCTATATAGAGTGTGCTATTGTCACCTTTGCATTTCAGAGCCTAATCCCAGAAAACAGAATCAGGAAAATGGTGAATCATCATCATGCTGCTTGACATTTAGTTTCAGTAGAGAAATTCTGACACTTGTGGAAACTGATAATTGTCTGAATTTGTTGGTTTAGTTTTGAAGTAGATTGAGAGATGATGGTAAGACAAGAGCTGAAAAGATTTTTCGTTTTAAGGATATAAATACAAGCTTCACAGAAAGTTGTGATGGTTTTTCTTCATCCTGTTTTTTTAAATAAGTTTTTCCTTATCTCTTCCTAATGATAGTCATAATTCAGTCATTTAATCAGCAGTATTACAGGGGGCCTTATATTACTACTAAACCCAGTGGTAAAACTCCTGAAGGGTAGAATTCATCTCATCTAACTTTAGCTGTGTATTCTCCAGTCATTTATACATTCATTATGTATACATTTGTATGTATACATTTATTATATATTCTTTAGTCATTTATTCTCAAAACTGTCCAGGCTCTAATTGCCTAGGTTTTCCTCTCTGTCTTTTAGTGGAGGATGTTTCAGCTTGTCTGTCCTGGACATCCCCAGGACAAACCAAACCACACTTGGGAGATTCCTAGGTGCCTCCGTTGACCTCAGGAGTTGCTCTGACCACTCCTGTGTAACGGAGAGAGGAATCAGTCAGAGCAGAGCTGGTGCCCCAAGGAATCCCAGCACTGATTTCTGTATAGCACCGCTTATAGAATCATTGAATCACCAAGGTTGGAAGGGACCTTTCAGATCATCTAGTCCAACCATCAGCCTAACTCTGACAAAAACTATCACTTATGGAGCTCCAGTGGTGAAAGAGGCTTCTAAAACTTACTGTGTTATATATTAAAGCTTTCCAATATCCAGAATTTGAAGTGATTTAATAAAGATGGAGGTCACTAATGGAATATCTTAGGTCCTAGGGTTGTAAACAGAGCAATTTTCTCTTTCTTAATAGTCCAGTAAAAAGCCATAAAATGTAAGTGGTACAAAACCAGACAAAGGAGAGAAGGTGACAGGAAGCATTATCAGAAACACAGCTGTAATTTCAGCAAAGTTCAGTGGTGGCTAAGACAGACTGGAAACATCACTAAATACATAAGCTTTGTGATTTCTTTTGGGGAAAATGCAAGGTAGGAAATTTTAAAAGGAAAAATCCAATAAGTGAATTATAGTAAAAGTTTTCGATGTGGTATAAAGTGCTAGGAGAAGCTTAAGGAGTTTCTAAAGTGAAAACTAGTAAATTATGTAGCTATTGTCAACAACATCTGCTGCCTTTGTATCTTGCCACTGACAGCAATTTAGTAGTTACTTGTGGATATACATAAGGATATGGAAATAATTTAAAATGCATTGCCATTAGAATTGAAAGTTGCCCTGTATAACAGACTGAAGTCTGTTAAAAAAAAACAGTATTTGTGACCAATGTTTAGCATTAGTACAGCATCAAAACCATCAAATATGCAGACAATAACCTTGTTGAACTTTTCACAAAAGATAGTTCAGGGTGATTAAATCACCAGAGGTGGGAAGAGATTGCAAGTACCCTGCACTGAGAAGATTAAAACAAAAAGGGAAGAGGGCTGCAGGTGAACAAGATTATTCAAATGAGGGCAGCAGGAAAGAAGAAGCAACAGTATCTAGTGAAAGAAGTAATGCTATTTTTCAGTGTGAAGGGGATGACATGAATTCCCAGTCAGGGTTAAAAATTAATTCTATTTGTCACTTTACATTTGTAATATTTGAGAGATATTACTACAATCCTTCCCATTATTCCCGCCTCTTTTCCATAAGTGAGGGTTAGACATGCCCAGCTTATTAAACCTTTTATTTAAATATTACTTTCATCCAGTTCACTGTTGGACCTGATGGCCTTAAGTCTGGCTCGCTGATACATTAAGGTGTGAGGGACATGGACCTCTTTAGTCAATACCTCCGATTTCACCTTGCGAAGGAACAGGACTGCAGTGGGGGAGGACCATGCTCACTTGAACTCCTCACCTGCTAAATGCTAAGCGGTTACAAGGCGAAGCAGATCTCTCTTCCTCTTTTGAATAGCTGTGGACAGGAGAATCCTGTGGAATAAATGAGAGACATACAGTAAGGAAGTGACATCTTCAGAGTTACTGTATCCCTCATGAATGCTCAGGAAGATGTCCCCTAGATATCAGAGGATCATGTATAGGCGTAGATTAGACGTAGATCCAAATTTGGGTGTCCCATTGCTATTGTCAAGAGTGGAAATTTTGAACATATGTATAAATATTCTTTTTTTCCCATCACTATAACATTGACGAGTGGATAGGATACAGCCTGGTGACTGTTTTTTTTTTTCTCTAACTAGTAAGAGGTCACAGGTTTTGTATTGGCCTGACAGTGGAGATGTTGGACATGCCTGGACTTGCCTGGATTCAACAGAGTTGTTTTTAGTATTTTTTAGCTGAGGTAACATTTGCACATGGTCAAGTGACTATTGCCTAATTAGTGTTATCCATGACAATAAGAGTCAGGCAAAACTAGGTTGTCCCTGGGTAACAAATTTTGCTGGGAAGACAGCTTTGCAACTTTCAAACTTTAGGTGCGAGTCAATAAAAAGGAAGCAGAATGTGTAAATAAAATCTGTAAATCCAAGAGTACCCATGGCTGAGGAGGAAGAAAACAGCACCACTAACGTCATACCTCCTCCCAGAGGAGAGCTCGGTACTCTGATTACTCGTAACCTCCATGTCCTCTCCCACTGCAACCTCCTAGAGGAAGATGGAAGTGGTGGCCCTTGGGCTCTGAGGAACACCGTAAGGTTGAATGTAACACCAGAGAAAAGAGACAGATGCCAGGAAGTTTTTACATATCAGCTTTAACTGGTATGTATAATATATCAGTCAGAAGATATATTATGTATAATAACTAATATACAGTATTGTAATAGAACTACAAATAAAAGATGCTGAATTTTATTTAGACAGTCCAAACATTAATTTGGCTAACAGTCATTTTTTAGGTCTACAAATTTGTGCCGTTTTGTTTGTAAAAAAAAATTTGAATTGTAACAAAATTTTGACTGTAATGACAGGCACGTGCATAGAATAAAGTAGGCATATAACAAGGCAGTAAAACAATTTGCTGCTCCGATCGATGCACTTCTAAGGGATTCATGAAGAATTTGCTAAATGATTTGCCAAATCATTCATAGTTTGATAGAAGATAAATATTATACTAGGAATAAATAAATCCCCCATGAAGCCACAGCGGGGGAAGCCGTCAGCAAAGGTCCTTCTGTCTATCCCAACTCCTCTGAGCAACTATTTTCGCTTTGTAAGTTAGGAGAAAAACTACCTCTTTTTTTTTTTTTCTTCCTGGTTGTTTAAACAAAGGCTCCACATGGTGAGGGATTTACATTTTATCCTTAATCAAAGCTACAAGAAGCAGTCTGCTTCACCTAATGATAGGGAGGGAATGGAGATTTGAACAGGATTTAAAGTAGTGAAAAGCATGAAGAGATTAATGATTAGAAAAAACGAAGTAGGAAGGATTCCTGGAAGATGTGGGTTTAATGAATGATTTGAAAGAGAAAGAAGGCGCTTGGCAAAAAGGCGCAGAACTGAATGTTCATTGTGCATTTAGCATTAGGAGAATAATAGCATAGAGGGGCTTTAAAGATATAATAAAGAAGTACATAATCCCAAAGCAAGAGAGTTTAGAGCTGAAATGTACTTTGCTCCTGAATGGTAATATATATGTAGAAAGTCTATTAAGTAATAAGTGTAAAAAAAGTAGTGGCTCCAAAGTCCTCAGCGCTTTTATTAGCTCTTGAGCACAAAGTGGATTCATATTTTACAGACCAGAAGTGACAGCAAGCATATAAATGTGTATTTCTTAGATTCTTTTATGTGGTAGAGTTACTGTTGTTCCTGAACTCTAATAATATTTTATACAAGGTGAGGATTTGGTACCAACAATTTCACTTAATTTATTTTTTTCAGGGGCAAGGAGAGAAGTAATTAATATTTAATGACATTAATATCATAATGAAATTGTAAATTATTTCATTTGCAACTATTTCATTGTTTTATAAATCATGGGAATGAAATGTGCCAGAAAAGCAAGATATTAAAGTTTTATAAACATCATACAAGATCTTCCAAAGCTGGATCATCACTGTGTTCATGTAAAATTGATGTTGGACTAGGAATTTTTATTCCATTAGCCAGTAAATAAGTCTTTTTAGTGCTTTTCTTACTCTATTCCATGCTTCTTTTTTTGTGTGTAATCATATGCATCCAGTAATATTGCCATATGAAGTGTATACAAAAGAGAAAGGAGGGGTGAGAACTATTATGACTTTAACAAATTTTATTTTCCGAAGACAAAAGCCTAGTAGAATTAATAGAAGACAAACACATATACATGTCTTAAGATCTTTTGGGATTCTTGGTGCTTTTTTTTCTGTAAAACTTCATCCTAGCCTAGTGTTTTCCATTTTCTATTAATGCACTTGACTGTACTTAACTAAATGTCATGAATTGTTAAGTAATAGGGAGTTCATTGCAGTTAAACTAAATTCTATAGATTCACTAAATCACGATTTTGTATGTAAATGTGTAATTTTCCACGTGTATGTTTCTAAACTACAGATTTAGCATTATGCACAAGGAAATATTTTTTATTTCATTATTTTGTTCAACTGACTACTGTCAGTCAGTTCAGGCTTAGATCCACATCATTGTTTTGCATTAATCACAGTTATATGGTTGTTAAATGGTGCTACAGCGGAGTAAAATTACCTCAAGCTAGCACTAACAACGATTTTCCATTAGTCTTGCATATTTAGATTTTTACAATGAAATGCGCTTCCTGTGCTTATAATGCTGAAGTCACACAGAAGATTTCAGACTTTTTGTAAGGAGGAAAAAAGTACATTTTATTGCATCTGCTGTCTTGAATAGTTTGGTAGTATTGCTACCAATCGCTCTCTGCAAGAGAAAACTGCTATACTTTTAGTATAACTGTAAGGAGATGATGATGTAAAACAGATAAAAAATTTTTTGACACCTGGTGTAGAAATATCTTTGTGATCACTGTGCAGTCAGGCTCTGTGTGAACTCTGTAATACGCCCTGTAAATGCAGATGGGAAATGCATCTGTAAATGCAGATGAGAGAACACCTTTTAAAATTAACCTCTTCAGGGATGTTCTTACATCGGAAAGTCATCTTATTGCTGAACAAAATGTATTATTGATGAAAGAAATGTTTCGGATTTTAGTGTATTTTTGGTTTTCTGGTTTTGACTTTTTTTTTTTTCCAAGTTCCCATAGAGTTTTCCCAGAAGCTAAAAAAATGCACTATTAAACAAAATGAATTTCTTGCTGTGCCACCTGGTAAGAGCAGTCTTTGCCAGGGATGGGTATAGAAAGTACTGTGTCAGTTTTTCAGCTGTGGTTGGAAAGGCACAACCCAGCATAAGGGTCCTCAGCTCACCTATTTCTGAACTGGTTCTTAATGGGATAGGTCGCTATGTAAAATTTTCAGTAGGACAGTGTCCATTGCCACTGGCAAGCTTGATGGGTTATGATTGGCATTCCTTTAGGTCCAGGTTGCCATGTGAAAAAAGGTGTTAAAACCAGAGTAGACCTCTAAAGTCAGTTTGAAATTGTTGGAACTTTTTTCTACACCTTAGTAATGCGGAACACAGCAATGTGAAAGCTGACTGTGTGGGACATTAAGACTAAGCAATAAGTATGTGTGCATGTAAAAAATTAGGGAGATGTACATCTTTCTCAAGTAGGAAATTTTTTTTTGAATGGGCTCAAGTGGGCTCACTTTTAAACAAAAATTACACTGTGTTCTGTAATGAACTGGATTTTCAAAATTCTAGCCATTCAAATTACTAGGTTCAGTTTGCAAAAAAAAAAAAAAAGTGAGAGAATGAGTTCAAGAGGCAGAAGGAGAGACCAGGACGCAACATTCAGTGGCAGTAAAGGACATTTACCTGGGTTGTGGGAAATCTAGCTTTGAATACTTATTTTGCCCTGGTGGCATGTTATTGCTATTCTCAGCTGAGTTCCTTTCAGTCTCTGTTCCAAGCTGTATAAATAATTGATTACAGGCAGAAGAAATAAAGGAAAGACTTGAATATTGTATCTTAATGCGAATGTGGGAGTGTCAAGCTTCCAGAAATACAGAAAGTGGTCTTTAGGTCTTTTTTAGAAACCTTTTGGAAAGATTTTTCTAATGAATAGGAACTTTAAGATAACTTTTACCTGTTTTAGAAGGACAAGAAAGCATTTTCCATACATATTTATGACCAAGTGACAATATTTTTTAAATCTTAACAAAAACCAGTAGCTTTGCTTGAGGAAATTGTAATTCCTGCCACTTTGACTTGCAATCCTGTCTGTTATAAAACAATATCTTTAGCAGTTTTTAGCTCAAGGTATATGCTTAAGTATTTCTGAAATCATTAATTTATGCAGAAGTTAGGAAAAGACAGGTGGTGACTCTCAGGCTGATCGAATTGTAAACATGGAACTACCGTCCTGAACAAATGCATCACCGCTCATCTCTACCGCTTCCTGAAGCTGGGCATAATTCTAGATACTAAGCCTGATTTGAGAAAGGCAACAGAAACAGGAGCCTTTCCAGCAAATTTCTTTCTGGCATTAATTTGTTATTTATCACAATATCCACCGGAAACTTAATTTTATTCTGCTTTATAGCATAGTCTTCCTTGATTCCTTCTTTTCTTTTTTTCTAATAGTTGTGTTTTTTCTTGCTCATTTTGCTCAGCTACGTTTTATTTTCTGTTGTTAGAAAACTTCATTCTCCTGCATCATTACATTACAATGGAAAAATAATTTACTTCCTCAGTAAGTAGAGGATTACCTTCATTGACAGGAAGAGAAAAAAAAAGAAAAAGAAAAAAGTGAGTTAAGCTTAAAGCAAGTATCAATGCATTGCATGTTGCATCTTAAGCATGAAGGGTAAGATAATATTTGTACTGTGACATTGTGCAAGTCATAGTGAAAGCTAATTGCAGTGTGATTTCCTTGATAAGACAGAACGCTGAAAACTGTTGGAAAGATGACTAATTTTAGGGCATTAAAATTCTGATGTTACTATTAAAATTGTCATTTTGATGTTTGATGGCAAGATTTTGCAATTTACTAGTAGCACTATTCTGTAGTACTATTAGGTAAGTCGGTATCGATGACAGCATTCCATTAACATTATGTAAATCTCAATGTGACAGTTTCTGACAACACATGATAGCTAATAATGATGGAACTTTATGGATTATTTCTTCCCATTCTGTCTCAAAAATTGCCAGTTTTGACACCAGATGAGCAAATGTCTACCGAGACTTTCTTTTTCTGCTACGTGAATTTTGAAAGTAGCATTAGGATTTACGTTAGCGTTAGACCATTGCAGCTTTAAGATCTCCAGTGGAAACATACTTTGGTTTATTTGCAGTGGGCACACGCAGTTTTTTTTAATAATCTCGAATATCTTCCCAGGCAAGTAGGCCCACAGAAAAGAGTAGTGATATTTACCTTAATCAAAGTAGCAGAATATGATTCAGTATGGAATTGTTTGCAGAACAATATGGTACATTGTATAACTGTGTGTGTCCTCCTCCGACATCAGAATATCATCTGAATCCATATACGTTAATGGATTTAAGGCTTAACTGAAGCTAAGAAGAAATGTGCGGTTGGCTGTTGAATATAGTGCATGTTATCCACAAACAGGAGCCGAGGATTTAAGCCCCACACAGGTTTTGATTAAATGATGACTGTCTGCAGACAGCAGCACTAGTCTGAATATCCTCCAGAGTTCCCGGTTCCTCCATGGCTTCATAATCGCTCACCCCGACCAGTCAGCAGACTGACATCCCATAATACGCTATATTTTAGATCTCTTAGGACCTGATGAATAAGCTCCAATATTGACATTGGTGTAGCTACATGCCTATACTTTTTGCCCTCTTAACAAATGCAACTTTAGACACAAAATGCCTGTAAGTCAGTGCCAGAATGCAATCCAGAGAATGTGAAGGTTCCTTAGATTAAAATACCATACCCAAGACAAAAAAAAGCAAACATTGAATTGTTTAAAAACTTCAAGATATTTAACAATGCTGTAATTATTGTAGTAAAGGAAGGAAATCACATTACCTCAGAAGCTATGATTTTAAGGAACAGAAAAAATTATCCTGAAAAGCATGGAAATCCTCTCATTTATGGGAGGAAAAAGCAATAGGCTTACTTAGTTTGCAGACAGGTTAAGAAAGAAATGAGGCATGATGTATGAAATTTCAAATTTTAAAAAAAGGACACTTTTTTGCTATTTCTTACAATATAAAAAATGGGGTAATGTTGAATGACATGTAAAGACAATAGTAAACAGAGAAGTCTTTTAATACTTTAATTGTGAATAATGACGTTTTCTGCAAAGTAAATATAGACAATGACATTACAAGGTAAGTAAATCTCCATGCACTGAGATAGAAATGAAACTAATACAGAACAAAAAAATACAAAAAACAACTTCTGTTGTCAATTTTGCATGATATTCTGTATTACAAAGGTGAAGCTGCTCTTTCTCAGCGATACATATTACATAACTGTTACAATTTGTGATTCTCAAATTCCTATGAGCAGGAATCAAGATTCCTGCACCCTGGACCTGCTCATCTTCATTCTCTTTCAAACTGCCATAT
Source organism: Alca torda (assembly GCA_008658365.1). Lineage (NCBI taxonomy): Eukaryota > Metazoa > Chordata > Aves > Charadriiformes > Alcidae > Alca > Alca torda. The sequence continues at coordinate 5,985,376 of CM018087.1, read as the reverse complement.
GTTGGCTGAGACCATAAATACAGTGTTCGACATACAATGACTCCCAGTCACTCCTGTCTATCTAAAAATTGTGATTATGGCATACAAAGATGAAGTAAACAAATTGGGCATAATCACCTGGTCTTTAGAAACACTGTTGTTACAGCTCAGCAAGCCAAAAGAGAGTACCCGGAAGGCTGAGGTAAGTTTGGACAAAAACTGACCAACTTGAGTCTTGGGTGCTTGCAAAGAGTACAGAGCCCAAAGCCTGTTAGTAGCCATAGCCATGCTGTATTTACTGAGCTACAGGGGTGAATAAAATTCAGCTTTTATCTTTGCAATTTAACTGCTATATAGACTTCTGTTGAATAAAATTCTAACATTGAATACTTGTATGACTAAAACCAGACAAATCTAACTCCTTACTAAATATTTTTTATTAGGATTATTTAAAGCATAATATGGCCACTGTCGAGTTAAATAATGTGTGTCATGTGGTGGTGCAAAACTGTCTGTGTTGTCTGTCATGTGACAGGGTTATTGCTTTTTAGAGAGGTTTAACTTAATCAACACAAACCTATGGCAGAGCATACACGTGTTTGCATACACTTTTTATTTTCTGCCAACATTGCAAAGTTGACACATGGTTTCATTTCCCTCTTTCTGGCAGTGGATCTGTGTTAATGCCAAATGTGGTTCAGCATCTTTTGGAATCAAGAATTTAGATGTCAGTGAACATATAAAAATTTAAGATAAAACAAAGTATGATCTGTGACTCTAGACATTTGCTATCTCACTTTTCCTTTTTTGATGGTTGTTAAACACATGCAGATTTCTGCAATTTAATAAGCCAAGATTCAGTGTTGTCTTCTGATCTCCCTGCATTAGAGAATTTCTTAATATCTTCTTTTTTAACTCTTCTCTCTCTCTCTTTCCCCCTCTTTAGGAATACCCTATGGAATGTATGCCCATTCTTTGTCCAAGAAATCTATAGAAAGACTAACAGTATTATGAAGTCCTGCTGGACTGTTGTATTTCCATATGCAGTGTTACTTAGCATCAGAAAGCATATTGCAGAAAAAAAATAATCAGTGGAAGCTTCTCCTCAGTAATTTAATAAATTATTAAGGTGCTCTAGTGTTTGAATAGGATGCCTTTAGTGGTACAAGCTATATGGAGACCAGAATGTAGGATATCATAAATGATTTCATGAAGGGAAAGTATTTCACATTGCCAGTGGTCCCACTACTTAGTTCCAGGCCAGCCATGGACACTGGAAGGCAAAGATGGGCATGCGGCTCCTTGAGAGACTCCTGCCCATGTACTGCGTGGTGCATTTTAATGTGTTGTGCACTGGTAGGTGATGACTTGTTGTGGTTGTGTCGAGTATGTAGACTTGAGACTTACTGATTAATATTATTTGACAATAAAAATCCTTCCTCACAGTGGCTGGGCCTGTAGGTGGACGTTCTGCAAGGATCATTGGAGGATCTTCTGCAGAGTTTGCTTTGCCTTACTGCATTTATGCCATTGCCTTCCTGGTGCAGGCGTTACGTGGGTCCCCCAGTCAAATGTTCCTTATTTGACCTAAGATGACTTCATCCAACCATTGCTCCACTTTTACCTACTGTTGCAGGTTAGTTCCTCATGATGATCTGAGAGGTCCCTTCCAACCTAGACAATTCTATGGTTCTATGTTATTTTTGAGTACAAATCTCCAGGCCATCTTGTTTACTTCTTCACATCATTTTTGGGCCACTGCCATCAGTAACATCCAGGCAAATATTGTTTCCTCCCTTCCTTTCACCAAACAGGCTCAAAGTCAGTCTTCACTTCCTTTTATTATGTGCAATGGCTGTAAAGTTTACTATGTGCTTATATATATATATATATATCTGGCAAGGTTGTGGTTCCATGGAAGGGCTGTGGCAATTCCTCCACAAAGCTTAGCTTTTTGTGAACAACAAGCTTACCTGATTGGTTAATTATATCAGAAAACAGCTATTTAATCATCATTCTTTAAAATATTACTATTTCCATTTCAAATGTAGGGTGGTTTTTTTCTCTAACAAGGAGACTATGCAATTCATCAATAATCAGATAAAGCTGTCAGCCACACAATATAAGGAACAAAAAATGTAATTCAAGAGGCTGTAAACAACCTATAATAGAAAAAACCTCTTCCTTCTTATGACTGTATTATGTCAGTTCTAAAATTCCTTCTGCATGGGAGATTATTTTTTTTTTTCCTATCGGTATACCATCATGTTTATGGATGCTATAAACATAAATAATACTGATAATGCTTGTTAGCAATAGGACAGCTTTTCCATTGGAAAAAGGTCTAATTTTAATACTAACTAGACCTAGTAGAAAGGACTGCGTACCTGCTCATTACAGATTTCTTCTTTATATATGCATACATGCACATGTCCACCAGCTTTTTAAGTGTCTATACTAAAACATGTTCATATATATGTAAATTTTATACCTATTTAATTTGTAATTATAGTTTGTTTTTCTTTAACTACCAGCTATTATTTTTCTGCATGGAAATTTCTCAATCTAGGTTTTCATAATAAAAATAGAGAGAGCTCTTCAAAAATTCCCCTGCAAGGTATATTCCCTACTTGCCTAAGAATTTTTGTGGGATCCCAATTTTTCTTATCCACTAAAAAATGTAGAGATCACATCTTATCTCTGTATACCTATAGAGATATCAATAATATTACATGAACAATACACATAGTACCTACACTGAATATATTTTGAAAACAATGAAGGACTTACTTTTTAACTTATAAAATGCTCACCCTGCAAAATTTATTTGTTTTACTCTTTGCTAAATGGCTGTTTTAATAAGGAAAAAAATGTTTCAAAGATTACAAGGTGATAGGTATACAGTCTTTCATTAACACTAATTACAAGTAATAGAGGTTTTACTAACATTCCATGCAATTAATTTCCTTATAGGTGCAATACTAAAAACAAAAATAATCCAGGACCAGTCTGTTATAGAATTCGCTATGTTTTTGCTGTGATGTGCAAATAATCATAGCCAACCAGAAAAATTTGCAGTGCACGGGGAGCTGAGATAGCCTTTCAGGTACTTGAAATATGTAAAACTGCTACAAGCACCATTGTTCATACAAACCAATTTCATCGGGGGGGGTTCTGTGAACTTCACTCAAACTATACTCTGTTCTCATTTTTCGTACCCTTCCTGGTAGAAAGTGTTTCCTGTGACTTAACTTGAATATCTGTTGTTGCTGTTTGAACATGTCTGGCCATAGGAGACAGACTATTCCCTACTATTGTCATTTATGAGAAGAGGAAACGGCCTCAAGTTGCACCAGGGGAGGTTTAGACTGGATATTAGGAAAAATTTTTTACACTGAAAGGGTTATTAAGCGTTGGAACAGGCTGCCCAGGGAAGTGGTTGAGGCACCATCCCTGGAGGTATTTAAAAGCCGGGCAGACACAGTGCTTAGAGACATGGTTTAGTGATGGGTTTTGTCAGAGTGAGGTTGATGGTTGGACTCGATCTGAAAGGTCCCTTCCAACCTGGGCAGTTCTGTGATTCTGTGACAACTCTTTGACACTGGCAGCTCAGCTGCTTTTCAGACCACCTCGTTGCCCACTTATTTAGCCCACACATCATCAGTTTCTCTATAAGGTTATCGTGGAAGACAGCGTAGGTACATTCTTAAAGGTTTTGTAGTGGGAAAATATTAAGATTTATGTCTCAGTGAGAGATCTTTAAGGATTATACTTACAGGTCTGTGACAAAAGGTTATACTTAATGTGTAGTAATGTCATTTGCAATTCTACTCTTAAATTCATTAATTTCAGCTCAGGTCCTTAGAGGGCCTACATTCCATGCAGTTTAACTTGTGGCTTTGAATTACTATTTTTAAGCTCAACAGAAGGGATTATTTATACTTTTAACATGTTATGTTACTACTTTATCTTCCTTACGTTGATGAGGAAGATGAGTATATCCTATTTATGAACAAATACCAGGACATTTTAGCCTACTTCCTACTAATCTGAATGGAAAAAAAATATTTTAAAGATCCATAAAAAATCTGTTTCATTTGGCTGGAAAGAAAAGCATCAAATACCAACATTATTGCTTTGGGGGTATATATTTAACACTTTAACAGATGTCATCAATCTGTTGCCTTTTAATGAGTTTCAGTATGTGCTTCCCTGAACTAGTTCTCTCTTGTCTTCCGTTTTATTCTTCCGTGCTGGATTTTCAGCTTTAAAAAAATAATTCTGTAACAATGCATAATTATAAAATAGAGGGAACAATATTCTAGGTTTTGAATAGTACATAGTTTTGGTGATAAACATTCTTGAACTTGAATCCACCTTTTTTTTTTTATATAACAGCAGCATTTCATTTCAAAGGTCGCAGTTCTCATAAATTCTATACAAATTATTAACCCAACAAAACAACAAGCACTAATGGCATTTTGCACGTATAATACCCAACCTGTATTTCTCTCCAAACTCCTTATTCATTATTATTATCTGAAAGTAAACCATAATTTATGTTGAAATGAAATATTTGACCCTTCCTTAGGAAAAAAAAAAAAAGTTTTACAAAGAGAATTCCCTGTAAATAATCCATTTAATGTTCTTTGGCTTGGTGCTCCATTAGCTGCAAGCTAATGATTCTAACTAGCAAAGAATCTCTCCCAAAGCTTGGTGATGCCTTCAGGTATAATTCTGCAATGTAGTGGCTGATATTATGGTTTGAAAAATGAACAACGTAAGTACAAATTATAAGACGGTAATATCAAGTAGAATTATTTTTACTTTATTGCCCCATTCTGCCACTCTTTCTTAAGGTGAATAATGCTTTCTTAAGGTGAAAATGCTACTAAGCAATTTACATTCAACTTCATACATGTTTATACTGCTCCATAGAGATGGTAATGATTGGCCTAACATAGTTTTTTTTTTTTTTCTTTGATGGTGGAATAGATTTCCTTTTAATAGTCAAGGCATGGAGACAATGAACTCTTAAAATACCTTTATTTCCCTTTTTCTTGAAGCATGTCATTGCTCATTCCTCCCTTGTTTCTCTTTCCTTTGGAGCACTTCCTTTTCAGCATGTTCTCTCTGCGCTTTAGTGAAAAATCAAATTTAAAAATAATAAGGTTGGTTTTTTTTTTTCTGAATTGGAATAAATACTGAAGTTGTTCCATGCAAAATAGTTTGTGGACTTATTTTCTTTAGAAGAAAATACTGTGGAAGAAGAGGGTTTTGGTTGTTCTTGTTTTGTTTTTTTTTGGGGTTTTTTTTGTGTGTTTTTTTTTTTTTTTTTTTTTTGCAGGGTAGTCCTCAGAATTAAGAGAATGCACTGAAGAAGTATAAAGAGTCTGGGGAAACTCCAGATTTTGACTGGGAGCAGAATTTCCCAGTTTTGCATCACAGACTTCAGATATGTAAAAAGTAGTTTGGGCATCGTAAGGATCTGTTTTGAAGATCATTATTTGCAGTGTTACCTATATAATTATAGAGCTGCATGCAAAGTACCTAATATACTCGTAGGGCTGGTCGTAGTGGCAGGTTTATGGGTTGCTGATGGGGGACAAACTAAAACATTTTGCAGAATAACTGTGGTCATCCCAGTGGTCTTAAAATAGAAGCATTCAGATGTCAGAGCTTGCTTAAGACAATGAACCTTATAAACCAGGGTCTCTGATTTTTGACATGAAAACAAAGGGGTTTCTTGCAGCAATTTGTGCTGATGTAAGCTTGTAAAAATGTTGAATTTCAGAGGAAAAAAAAAAACCAATCCATCTTCACTCAATCCTTGTTGAAATGGAAATACTGTATTGTGGTCTTTCCTTAGCAAAACATGTACTCGGAGACTAAGTTCAGGCAAATATCAGACTCTCTTGATATTATCTATGTCATCATTTTGTTCTTTTGTGTCAGCAGCTACAGAAGCAAATATCAATGCTCCCCATGTCCTCTTTCAGCTTGCACTTGCTTTAAAATAAGAAAAAGAAGAGACCTATTTACTTAATTGAAGAGTCCTGAAGTAGCTCACAATAGTCAGTAGTGATCATATTAATACTTTTCAAAGCTTTTCAGCTGATATTTTTTGTGCAAGTTCATCTGAAAACCATATTTAGCTATGTGCAGAGAAAAAAACCAAACACATGAAGACTCAGTGCTTAGAAAAAAGGTAGAGCATGTTTATGGAAAATATTTTATTTAAAAACAAAGAAAAGAAAGTAGAATCATCATTAGTAATTGAAAAATGGAGTTTATGAACTGGAAAATGAGGAAGGACAGCCTCTGATGCCAAGTATCAAATGAAGATTCAGATGGCTATTAATTCTTTTACTTCAGAGCTAGATTTATAGTCAGGAACCTTGTTACTTATGTAACTCTGTTATTAACGTAATTTCTGCATTAGTAGTGTCTGCCTTATGGAGTATATATTTGCATAGTAGCACGGCCACTTAATGACCTTATATCTACACCTGCTTAACTCCTTCTTAAATTGGTACCTGAAATACTTTGCTGCTGCATTTTGAAATGAGCTGCCCACCTTGCATCTACATGGTATCACTTTCATCCAGCTGCGTCCTGCTCTGGTAGCATATCTCAATCCCATCTACTTTTTTCGCCAGAAAAGCCATGCTGATACCACACCAGGGCTGATTACTTCCATTGTCAGCTCTCTCTGACAGTGCGAATCCCTTCTGCTACTCATACAGATTCGCTGGATGGAACCAAAAGTTACTTCTGAATCCTGAACATACCAGCTGTAAGACTGATTATTCTCTTCAGTGTGGTGAATGAGGGTGGATTAGCCAATTGTACAACAACTGACATACAATGTCCTCCCTTATGCCTATAAATATAATGATATGCAGTACCATAATAAGCTTACACTGAATTTTCAAATGGCATCCCTAATCGTGAAAGCTCTTAAGTGCTCCTAATTGCAACTCTTCTTAAATGAGTGGTTAGCTTTGCAAAAAAAGATTTGCAGAATTAGGCCAGCCTAATTCAAGATTCATTTCTAGTCTCATAGAAATTTCAGCTAAGCAAAACAAGTACATTCTAAAAAGGTCACTGGACAACTTCTAAGTAAAAGAGGATTTAGGTATTATTGGTGACAAAAAATGCAGATTTCCTCAGGAGGTGAGTTTTATGGGCCCTACTTGAAAACCATAGTATTACAAGAAAGTATCCAGGATTTTCCTTTTTTTTTTTTTCTATTATTTTTTCATGTATCATCTTTTTAAGGCTATGTGGGATGTAAGGAAGGTGAAAGAGGCGTGGAATGTAAAAGACATGCAGATACTCGGAATGCAAGGACTTTTAGGGATACAGTCTGTCAAATGACATTAGTTAAGAAGCTGGTAAAAAAGGAAAGGTAAATAGCATACAGCTATATACAACCATAGCCTGATAAGTGCTGGATTAGAAACTGGTGTCACTTGTAACCCTCACTGTTAGCAAGTTTGCCATCTCCATGTGGCTAATGAGTTTTTATTCAATACTCCCATTTATTGTCTTTTTTCCTTTCCATGTAAGTTGGTGAGAAAATATGTTTTGAAAACTGTTGATGGTCAAATCTGCCATATTACACAGGTTGTATTTCTTCTCAGGCTTTGTTCTTGTCCTTTTACTTTGTAAGCAGCTGATTCAAAATCTCTCTCTTGGTTGTTTCTGTAAAAGTCAAATGGTATCTTATACTGCCATCTGATAAGCAGCTCAATGCAACTTTGCCACGTTGACTGTGCTAACAGGATGCACTTAATGCTTATACAGCACTTTGAAAATATAAAGTAGTATCTAGAATTGTCCAGGTACCACTGAGCTAAGATAATTTATTAGACCTAGAAAAAAGTTTAACTCATGAAAGGACGTATTCACTGTCCTTCATTTCTTACAGCAAATGAAAGGATGAAAAGTTAGAAGTTTCTGTACTTATATAAACGTAGTGTTTTGATTGACCTGAAATACGTAATGTTTTGATTGACTTGATCCAGTTATCCCTTTTTTCCCTGCAGATAACTAGTTCATGATATTATAATTTTTCATTATGACTTTGGAAAAGAAAAACATCAGGTGCATAAAAAGTACCTCGCCAGACCTATGAAGAGATATTCTTTCCTATATCTCAACTGCAGAAATTCTGTTATTATAAAGATAAGTTAGTCAAATACAGAAACTCACAGCTGATTATTAACAAATAACGGGAATGGAAACAAAGAAATAACATGTCAATTCCAGCTTTCCACACAGTAGTTGAAGGACCTTACTCAGGCAGTATAGCCCTTGTTAGTGGGTTGCTCCAGCTGGGACCCCAGGCAACCAGAGGCAGAGCCATCCCCAGAGAGCGCAGATAACTTACTGGTCTGTTATTAGGACTGTTACTTGTTCAGACTGTGAACAATTTAACTGTTGGATGAATTTATCCCTAAAGAAAAGCAACTATTAAAACTCTGTCCTAACTTCAGAGCTTTAGGATCTGAATCCTTGGGATCTGTTTACTGTTAACAAGATGGATTTATCTCTGAAGAGATATTGCAGTGGTTAAGCATGTGGCTATACACATTCTTCTTGTAAAGTTGGTTAGCATCTCTTCATATGCATTTTCTTTATTGTAAGGACTCTGTGCTGCATTCAGAGACTGAAAAGGAGAGGGAAACATTCTCACTGAGGTCCAGGATTACTGGTTAAGCTGAAACGGGCTATTGCAGCACACACACACGCTCACACCAGCAATTTAATCATAACAGGGAAGCGTTCAGAAGTTTAAAAAAATGGTATCTAGCTCTCAGTTTCTCTAGCACAGTAGATTTAATGATACAGCTAAGAGGTGACCTTTCCTCTTTCCCTCTCCTCCTTCCCTCACTAGCATCGCAGACAGGGTGCATGTTCCTGGCTTACAGTTACTCAGCTGCCCTTTCCCTTCCCTGCTTCACAAACTCCATGTAGTGTTAGGTTTTGTCTGTGATGTTACGTGGCAAATGGCCGTTTATCTAACATAAAGGGTGACTGGCATTTTTTTCCTCTCTCTTCTTCTGTCAGTCAGTCTCTTGCTTTCTCTTTCTGTCTATCTTTTTGTCATTAACAGGAATTCTGTTAAAACAATGATATGAAGTTTTGTATTATCTCTGGCACATCTAGTGTGATCAATAGTATAATAGATCAATAGTGTTATCAATAAAGTATATAATAAAGTCTTGATTTCAAGACCCCTGCTTAGTTTTATATGTATGAGTAATGCTGTTGGGCTCTATCAAACAGTTGGCTTTTCTATCTGTCTTCTGTATCATTTCAGCTTGGAACTCGAGCGTATAAGATTTAGATTTGTCTACTGTGTTTAATTTACAGAACAAACATTTGTATATGACTCAAAATCTTTACGTTGTGATCTCTGGATGGTTCAAGTAGTTCTATAATCAGCCTCACTGTATGCAGCATGACAATAGTCAAGACCCAACTGGCCTTTTTCTCAAAAAATATCATAGCAGTATCCTTATAGAGCTTTATAGTAGGAATAATCTGGACTCACTACTTCCTCTTAATTTATTATTTATATATATTATTATTAATTATTATTCATTGCAAAAAAGACTGTTTTCAAGGCTTATAATCATAAAAATGTGCAAGTGTTTCAGTTGACTGTGATTTGAACTAGTAACAACATAAAATCACAGGTGCTTGAACTATGGATCACAAACAATAAAAGCTCATGTCTAGAATAAAAAAATTTCAAACTGCTAGTGTAACTTATAAAGTGGCATGTATTTTGCCACAAAGAATAGAAAATCTGCAATTATTCTGTGTAGCTGAGGAGTTAAGTTTCTTTTTTCCTTTTGTGGAGAAAGAGGGAGAGAGAAACTGTAGTATGTTCATTGTTATAATACTGTAAGTTGCTGCCTCAAATGCAATTTTTACTTCATTGTTACTGGAGAGGATACTTGCAGAGCTGATGACCACCTTCATTAAAAGTGTCTTTTAGAATACACGAGTCTTTTGTGAGGTATTTTGCTTTGCTGCTGTAAGGTATAAGTGTGTCTACATTCATAACTATGCCACTCAATCGTTATACGTGTTTTGTTCATGCGTCACTGAGGTCTAAGGAAAGATTTCTGGCAACTTCCTCAAGCTGTTTTCAGCTTTACAATGATCGAAGATGTGGATGCTGACAGATAATATATCTTTTTAACCGTTGATGCTCCACATCGAATTACTATAATCTCTTCAATGGAAATTATGGTTTTGTTCCTTTGATGAAAAATGGGGGAGTGAAACACTAGGATTTTTATATATATGGATAGAAAACCAGCAAACCAGAATACTGCCATCCTACTGTCTAGCCAAACATTTATATTTTATACATGTCTACCCTTTACAAGAACAGAAGAATCACAATTCAATATTACTGCCATCATTCAAAAGTCAAGGGTGTAAAAATCTATTCCATTTTAAATAATCTTGTCATTTCATTGTTGATTTAGAAAATCCACTGTCCAGAAGTGTCACTTTTTTGTCACAATAGGTAAAGACAATAGTTGATTGCAGTAGACAACTTATCTTTGCTAAATGATACTTGAAATACTTTGACAGCATATTATCAGGATTTTTCTGTCATTCAACTGAGGAAAAATAAGCATTAAAGCGAATTTTGTCCTTTCTGATCAAAACATATTAAGAGAAATACGTTATTCATACTGCAATTTACCAGTCTGTAGAATAAACATATCCAACAGTAACACATTAGTTTTCTACATATTTGTATTTACATTTATTTACTAAATGGTTTCTTCAGTTAGGAATTCATTGTGCTGGGCACTGTAGAAGCACACAACAGAAACGTGGTCTATGCTCTAAGAACCACATAAAATGGACCATACCCAAGGTTTCCTTTGACTCACTCTCTCCTCTTTACTTCTTGATCATTGCAGTTTATGTCTGTTCCCCACAGTGTCTTTTTATTCCTAAATAAAGATGAAGAATAACTTTGTGAAGTCACAGAGTTAATTTCTGTCCATTTTTGACCACGTTTACAGTGGTCAAATCTAATTAAGTCTTATTAATCAGACCAGTGAAAATACAGGCTCACTCTTCTTAAATTACTCTTCCACTATGTAATTGGTCTTGCCGGTTTTTTTATAATAATACCAAAGCACTATACATAGTGCAAATATATCTTGAGAAAAGAGACAAAGAAAATGCCATCTTATACAAATACATTTGGAAAGAGAGAGCATGTGTGTTTTCAAGTGGGGCAATCTGTGTACTTGTAATTGTTCTGTAGTAATCCTAGTAAAATGAGGTGGGCCAATCTACAAGGAAAATATAATATATATGATTTTCAAATCAGCTTTCCAGTAAACATGGTAATAATTTTTCTATTCTATAGTTTTTCTTCTAATAGAGTTATGAAAAAGCAAGGCTGGTAAGGATCTCAAGATGTTGCCAAGTTCCTTCCTTTCCTCTAAACTGGGATCAGTAATACGTATGTGATTCAAGACAGATTCTTTTAATAACTCTAGGAAGGGAGAGTCCACAATTATTAGGTAACTTATTTCCTTGCTAATTACCATCTCTAATAAATAAGTAATTGTGGGCTCTTTTTTTCCCTTAATGTCTCATCTGTATTTTTCTCATTCTAAATTACTTCTTGTTCTGGCCATGTGGATATAGAAAAATTAATTCTCCTTCCTCCATCAAATGTAGCTGAGGACTGTTAAAAATCATGTCAGCCACTTCCTTAAATTTCCCATTTTCTTCAGTCTTGAGTCAGAGCTTCCAGACCTCTGATCATTATTGTTGTCCTCTGCTGTATTTTCTCAAGATATTCTACAGTCATTTAGCCTGTGGCTTTAAGCTGGCTGAGTGGAGAAGATCTGTTTCATGTGCATTTAGTGTTCATCTTTATATTTCCTGTATCGTGTCTGCCTTTCCACTACAGTGACATTATTGTTTCGTGTTGTTTGTGACTGATTTAACTTTGACTGACAATAAGCCCACAAAGCCATTAAAGAGACCTTAGAAAGGAAGCCCAAAGAAACCTATATAAACCTATTTCTTGTCCAAATTTTTTATTTTATTTGTTTTTTGAGCAAGAATACATTGTAAAGGAGTCATACAAATATTCTCATTACCTTAAGATCCCTTCCCAAAGAACTGGTTTCAGTTAGCTGCTCCCCATTCTGCACTTGTGACATCAATTATTTCTATAAATTAACTTTAAGGGTAAATCAGGGCTTATTTTCTGGTTTGGCCTTGCAGCATTTCTCATACTCCTTGTCTGTCTTCACTGGCTGATGTAACTTGGATGTGCTCAAAACTGCAAGTAAAAAGAACTCCTTTCTTTTATTTTTTTATGCACAGTGTCAAATGATGTTTCTTTATGAATTAACCACTAATGGAACTTTTCTGTGTTCCATTTGTCATAAGTCTTAGAAAAAACACTTGCCACAAGTCTTGTCCTGCCCTGCCCTCCATCAGCATTATTATGTTAATAGAGGACTGACCGAAGTCAATGAGGACTGTGCAAAGTCAATGAACAAGAGCACTTGGAATCCAACTGTGCTAGTGTAATTTTGCAATATTCTTAATACTGTTTGGAGACCAAGAAACAGCTTCAAGACACTTGGTTACTTCAATCTTACAAAGTAGTGTTTGGGGGCTGTTAGAATTTCTGGGGAGAAGAAAGGAAATTTCTCAGTTATCATACACATAATCCATTGATGGATAATATGGATGACCGGCAGTAAGATCTGGTGTCTTTGCATTCTATTGTTCATTAAAAATTGCTGATATTGAAGAAGAATCTAAGAGCTTTGGGTTGTAGTCTCTAACAGTAACTATTGCAGTCTCTAACAGTAAATGTTATATTCATATTTATATGAATTTCCCACTGTTCTGAATTATGTGAGAATGTCTGTAGTTTCAAATAGGAACGATATTCCTCCCCAAATACTATCTCCATTTATTCAAAAAGAAAAAGAATCTAGCTGTTTCGCTAACAACTTTCATAGCTAATTGCTACATGTGAACAAATTCTGATGAGTCAAGAATCTTTCTCTCCAGTATCTGTTGCTGTTAGAACAGCTAATAATTTAGTAGTATCATTATGCACTGGTTTTCTAATAGCTGTCTATTAAACACTGGCAACATAAAACTACAAAATTATCATTATTGATTCTTAAAGTTCTAAGAATAAATTAATAAATGAGAACTATTTGCTTTTTAAAAGCTATATTTACTCCTATGATATCAAACAGGCAAAGAAATGTTAAATTGGAAAACGAGAGCCCATTCTATTGAATCCTAGATTACCTACATGATTATTGTTAGTTAGCTAGTCAGCCTTTTTTTACAGCCTACTTCCAACCTTGTCACTGTTACTTGGCTATTACAGGTTAGGCTTTGGATATGTGTTTAGATGGTGTTCTTAAATTCTGAGAGAAAATGCATTAATGTAAGAACTACCATAAACTGTACATTTTGCAGGTATCTTGGGCTTGGTATTGTCTGTAATTCCAGTGTTTTGCGTTTACTTGAGAAACATGCTTTTATTTTCTTTCTTATATTTTTCATTCTGATTAAGGCCTGCATAGAGATGGGGGTAAGGAATTCAGTGCTGCTCTGATTCTGCTTTTTTAGTGAGATGGATGGATGGATGATGAAGTCCCAAATTCTTGTTTATCCCCCTCAGATTTTGAATCCAGTTCTGCTGTCAGAAGTCGATGCTGTCTGCTGCAGAACTCTTTCCAAGCCATGTGTAATTTGGTGACAGCTAAGGACTGGGAAGAGCTTTACTCCATTTCTATGTTTGCTGCTAGGACTTAAAGATTACTCCCATGCTGGAGCAGTAGTAGTACATGAATGACATTCTTTCTAAAGCAGACAATCTTTTTTTTACCACACTCTACGTTAACCTTTGCAGAATTACAGAGCTCTCCCAAGTAAATATACACTCCAAAGTGTGACTGTGCAGCCAACTATTTCTAGACATTCAAAGACATGATAAAGTGTGCAATGATTTAACTTCCAATTTTCTAGAATAGAAATGTCACAGTACAATAGACCCAATTTAATGTACTTTTACATGTACAGTACAGAGAGAACACTCCAGTCTCTGATAGAACAATTTCATGCCATACCCAGGAGTGCATGAGTCATTGGTCTTAGCCAGTTCTTTTGCATCAATTGGTGTGCTTGTTTAAAGTGAATAGTGCAATTGAGAGGGTGCTCTGTTAACTGAAATCCCACTGCTTTTCCTTTATGCCTCATCCTTGCTGGGGCAGAAATATCTGACCTGACAGAGAAGAAAATGTACAGTTAAACTGTTCGGTATTGTACACTGCACAGAACCAGATGCATCCCTCTGGTCACAACACTGAGAAATGCAGTGTGAGGAAAAAATGCTTTATCTGAAGAACAATTGCTTTGTATGTCTTTTTATTTCCTAAACTGTCATTCATAATGAATATGAATGCTATTATACTCTTCTATTCTGTAAAGCCTGAAAGAGAAGCCAGTACCTGCCTGTTTTACATAACATAGATATGAGCTTACATTAATGATGCTTCACCCATGTAGGTCCACTTGTGTTATGATTTCAGGTGGTCTTTGAATGCATTTGTGAAGTACTACCTGCTGTGTAAGCATCCAAAGAAAACAAAAGATTGAACTGTGGATGTCTCATTTCTGATTTCCATGGTCCAAAGAATTAATAAAAGAACAGCTATTGTGTGTGTCTTGAATAATTTATAATTATTTTAAATGAGCAAAAGAGCAAACCAGGATATGTCTGTTGCTCCTCCCAGTTTCCTGTTTTCTTTGCTCCTTATCCTTAGCCATCTCTTCCCAGCTGGAAGAAGAGATCTCTGCTTGAAACTGAAAGCCTCAATACTTTCAACATTCTCCTTTCTTTCTCTTTCTTGCGTATAGGGGTGTGGTAAGATTGCTCTAATAGCTGCAGTGTGCTTTAATATGAAAGATGTCATATACTCATAGGGTAATTCAGGCTGGAAGGGCCTCAGGACGTCTCTGTCCAACCTCCTGCTCACAGCACTGGGGTCAGACCAGATTGCTCAGGGCTTTACCCAGGTGGAGCTTGAAAACCTCTGAGGATGGAAATGGCACAATCTCATTGGGCAGCCTCTTCCATTGCTCCACTGTCCTCAAGAAGAAAACATTTATCCTTACATCCAATCTTGAACCCTCTTCTCTTTCAAATTTTGTCCATTGTGTCCCATCCTCCCTCTATGCACCTCTGTGAAGAGCCTGATTCCATCTTCTCCATCACCTCCCCTCAGGCAGGGCAGATGCTGTGGGTCCCTCTGAACTCCTCCGTGCCCCAGGGTGACCAAGCCCCACTCCTATGACCTCTCTTCCTAGGGCGGGTGCTCCAGCCTTGATCACCCTGTGGTGGGCCTCGCTGACCTCGTTCCACTTTGTCAATGCCATTCCCGTACTGGGGGGCTTAAAACTGGGTGCTGAGCCAGGGGGGGATAATACTCCCCTTGCTCTCCTGTTCATGCCCCCATTCATGCCACCCGCAATGCTGCTGCCCTCACCAGGGCACGCAGCTGGCTCATGTTCAGCTTGCTCTTTACCAGACGCACAGGAGGGCATCATTGCTCATTCCTTGTCATCCCTGCCTGTCTTTCCTTAAGCACTTGTCCATCACAACATTCCAGTCACGTGAGGACACTTGAGGTGGATGTGTCTTTGCCCTTTCTGATTGTTCCCATTTCTCTTTCTTCTCATCAATTTGTACTTTTTGCTGAGCACAGGTCACACAGCTCGTGCCACAAACTCCAGCCATGCTCACAGCAAGTGGAGCATCAAATAATTATCATAATTATTAATGACTTTCATCTTAGTAAACAGGCAGCAATAGTATGAGCTAGCATCAAAGCTGTCAGAAATAGAAATCTGAAGTACTATGTGTAGCTGTGCTAATTCTGTTGTTACCTAATGCACTGTTACAATTCCCTCCTCTAGCAGATCTTTTTTTGACGCAGAAGGAAAGGATGAGGAGTCGGTGCAGCCCCTGGCTCCGGCGCACCGCTGCAGGCAGTGCTAGTGAGAGTGGGTACAGATGGCAGAGTGCGACGTCAGATGTCCGGTTACCCATGTGGGAGCTGGCATTATTATACTTCTGCCAGCCAGGAGTTTGTAACATTGGGGTAATCTCATTCTATATTGGCAAATGTATTACTGCACTTTTAGGCTACCGAGTGGTGTAAAAAGGCAATGGGGTGAAGTTAGAATCTGCTACTTTCTACGAGGATAGAAATATCAGTTTAAAAAGTGATAATATAGGACAAACCCCCCAAGTGTACTTTCAGATTTTAGGGTAAATTTCCTTTATTTGTAGTATTGGAAAAGAAAAAGAAAAAAAGGAAAGGGGGAAAAAAAAAAAGGCAGCCAGAATATCAATGCTTTTCTTTTGTGATGATAAGGAAAAAGGCAGGAAAAATTCATTTATCAATAATAATGTAAAATATAAATGGATACATATGCATAACTTGGTATAGTGAAATAGCAGTGCATTAGAAGTAAAAGCATGTGCTTCAAAATATGCAAGTCTTGTCTCTTACATTGGACCCTTCTTGACAGGGCACTGGGTAAAAGATTTAGTTAAAGCTGAATTTTCGTTTCAGAACAAACTGCTGAGGGACACCTGAGCAAGTCACTACACCTTACGGTCTCAAAGGGGAGTCCTAGAAGGGCTGAAATAGTAATTGACTGATATAAATCTGTTGTTTTATCTGCTACTTAGCTTGCCCTCCACACAGAAGAATAGAAGTTATTGTGGGCAACAGAGGTGGCAAAAGTGAAGTGAGACAAATTTTCTTAATGCAAAGAAGAATGAATCCTCAGTGAGCTGTTTCAGAAGGGTTCCCCAATGCTGCGTGATCGAACAAAAATGTGGTAAATGAGGTTCAGCACTGATAGGTGCTGATGAGGTATTTGTTGAAAACCAGCTCTGCCTGTGCACATGGTGGGCTCTAAACTTGTATTAGTGCTCTGAAAAGTGCTCTTGAATTCATTGCGAATAACTATATGCAAATGTCAGCTCTCGTGCTTAGCGGTGGTTCAGAAAGCAAGTATTACGGTTAAAATTAGGAAATGCATATAGAACAAGACAGAAGATACGACTGTACCACTGTGTAAAACCACAGGAGCATGAAAGACCTAAAAATAATGAATGTAGAAGAGGAACAAATATGACTGCAAGTATAACATTTAATCTATTTAGTTCTGCAAATGTATAATTTAAAAAAACTGAGATTCTTCTGCTTGGAAAAGTTATCAAGAAGACTATGACGAAGACATTTAAAAAATCTCAAATCTCAAAAAATGGTGAATACAGACACATTTTTTAGTATTTCTTACAATGTAAAAAATAGGAGGCATCCAATGGAAGCAGAGCATACAAGTTCTAGAACAAATAAAAAGGAAATAATACTTGAATAGATTTTGGATTTCATTACCATAGTTGTCTTGGATACCAACAGTATACCTAGGACAATATAATGGTTAGAGAAATTTATAGAGGAGAGGTTCAACAAAGATTATTTAACACAAAAATATGGATACAATTCTGGATCAGTGAGTCCTTTATTCAGTAATTTGCAGAAAAAGGAGAAAAACATCCCAGGAAATATATAGTTTGTTTTATTTTTCCTTTTTCTTTTGTCCAGCATAAGCTACTGTAGGAGACAGTGACATAACTTTTTTCCAAAATCTTACCTAATATAAATTGAACCTAGATTTCTGAAATTAGGAGACCTAAAAAACAGTGTGTATGGGACTCTCTGAATGCTGTTTTTATCTTTTCTGAACACCAATGAGTGTATAAAAGGAAAGAAAAATAAGTTCACAAATGTGAAGCAATAAAAAACTGGTGATTTATTTGCTATATTTTTCCATTTAAAAAATGAGTCTTTTTGTGCTCCAAATAGCACAGTTTTATTGCTATCTCTAGTCACTTTTTTTCTGACAACTCCCGCTGCCTCAACAGGGGGAGAAAATAAGGTGAAAATTAATTTCATATGTAGAAGAAGAAGCATGGACAAGGTGTTAAGGGCACAGGGATATCATTGGATCATCAAATTCCATCGTAAATCAGTGTGCTGACATTCCTTTCCTCCTCAGATCAGTTAGGAAACATAATCTTTTCTATCACTGCTTTTATCACCTCATCTTCAGCTCTGGTGCTGTTTATATTGTTTTCTCCTTTCTGCTGAAGCAGTCAAGCTGCATTATACTGATGAGTCAGAATAATCAATTAAACCTTAGGCAGACCTTTCCAGATTATTACTTTTGGTACCAAACCTGCAGACTGTAATGTCTGAGCTATTCTGTCAGCAGTTTAGGTATCTTCAGTGATTGTGCTGCAGGCAAGAAGTATTTTAGTTTCTGAGGCAAACACGGTACAATTAAACTACCAGGAATAGTAGCTTTTTCCAGTGAGTTGCTTTCACTCCTCAGCGTGTTCCATTCCTGCTCCTCTAACTCAATGTTCAGTGCCAGGGATCACAAACAGCTACTGTTTGCATGCACTGCGACTTCCGCAGTGTTCTTCCTGAAGTGACATTTTATGCATGTTTTGACGTAGTAATGCAAAAGTGCTGTTGGTATTCACTAGAGTCACTTCACGCTAAGCTGGTACTAAGTTATGGGATTTTGTCTTTGGATTTTCTCCCCGTCAGGGGAAGTCACGCGGAGAATGAACCATCCTACCTGACACACTGTGATCTGCAAAGCCTGTCCTATTTTCTGTGTCTGGAATATCTGACCTAAAAGATATTGCTGGGAATTGCACTACAGTCGCTTCATTGATATAGGACCTCCAGGCTTAAAATACCAAAACAGTGTGCTATCTGCCATAAAGCATTTTCTTTTGTTCTTGTTTTTATCTTGTTCTCCTTATACTCTTTTTTTAACCCCCCCGCTGTCCTTTAGTGGCAGTAATATCAACTTGGACTCCTCCTAGTAACTCCCCGAGAGGTGGTGGACGTGGCAGAAACAGATCTGTTCTATGAGAGTTTGTGAATAGCATAGAACAGATTATTCTGTAGTTTATTATATAATTACATTGGTTTAATCTAATGGGGGATTTATGGAAAACCAAGTGAGAAAAGAACAGAAGGACTACAAATAACATACCATCTGCAGACACTTAAGGGTTATTAACAAAAGATAATATCATCAGGAAAAGCCTGGATAGCAAAAGAGCAAAGGACAGTAACAACACAAGTAGGGATTTGCTTGATGATCAAAAGGCTTCCATGACTATCTTCCTTACTTACTTAAGTAAAATGACCACATACTTTATAACTCTGTGTCTCAAAATGTGGTGTCCCCACTGTTAAATAGTACATTTATTTAGATTTTCAGGCTAGATTTTCAGGCTAAGAACCTTGAGAAAAGAAGTAGTGACCACCAACAGCCTGAAAGAGTTTTAAGTAGTTAATTCAAAGTTTGAAGACAGTTGCAAGTCTGTAACCGCATAAAGTGTATGGAATCTAACCACCAACATAGTGATAGGAAGTGGCACTCTTTGACAGTTTTTTTGCTAAAAGGAATCCAGATTTTGCAGATTTTTGTAGTGCTGTGAAGTTCATAGTTGATTTAACACAGTAGGTGAAGCTCAACCAGTTAATGGCTCACTAGAATATATTGAAATTTGGAGAATTAGTTTGATTTTAGACAATTCTAGACATTATGTTATAGTCTTTATAACTATAGTAATATTTTTAATGAGATTATTAGCTGTATGATTTCTCCCAGCCTTTTTCATAAGCTAGAGTTCATTTATTCAGATATTTAGCTTTATTACTGTGTAACTGTTTTATTTTTGTACTCTTTAACTACTTGTTTTGGGCACAAGATGTTTTTCAGTATAGATTTTTGAGAGAATTTAAATGTATTTTTTTGGTATTCAAGACATTTGAAAATATTTCAAGCTCAAGTTCGCTGTAAGTAAATATTCACTCCTAGCCCATGTGAATGAGTCCTTTCACAGAGTATGCCTGCAGCAGGGTGACATTTCATGAATGATGATTGTCTGTTTTATTTGAGCATTTTTATGCTACTGACATATGTCAAGTAATATCAGAGGCTCTTCTATTTTTACAGCTATTCTTGGGAAAAAAAACCCACCTCCCACATTTGTTATTTACAGTTCCCATCTTCAGACTTTAGAGATGCATTCTGCACTTTTTTTGACAGTACAAGACTTTTTGTTTGTTTCCATTCTAGCATTTTCTGGAGTACAGTACTGAAATTACAGTGTCATATAATAACTGGGTTACCCCTTGGATGCTAAAAAATAACTTTACGTTATGAATTCCACTTGATTTCTTTAAGTAATTCCCAATGAAATTAACATGATTTCTTGCCAGAATAAGGCCAGCAACATTTGGCTCCTTGCATTTGGTTTATCACTCTTGTAGGCCAAGCTTATGTTGCTGACTTAGTAAGGCAGCTAGACAGGTAATGAAACATTCCTACAGTAAAGTTCATATTTAAATGTACTTAGAACCCCAGAATTAGAATCTCTTCCCTGATTTCAATTTTTGTTTTTCTTTCATGCTGGCCTTACTCAGTACTGCATTAGCCGTGTGCATACAGTGAGTTATCCATTTGCTTCAAACATCTTCTCAGTTGTGTTTTCACTGAAGAAAAAGTGAAACTTTCAAGTTTTTTTATTTTTGCACAGCAAATCCAAACACTGCAGGTCATGTTTTTCTTTTAGGCTTAGTAAGTTCAGATGACTAAGGAATACTTATTTAAGCTTTATTCCCATTTGGTCTTAATTGTTCATAAGCCAACGTTATTTAACTTGTAGGAATTATCAACATTTTCAGATTTTTTAGCTTTTGCTATAACATTGTGAATACTTTATCTGATACATCAGTTGATATTTAACTAACTCTGTGATGAACGTATTTATGAATATCTCTATTTCTGTCTCCCCCAGACAATTCTATGGTATTATTAAAACACAACATCAGGGGTTCTTCTGTTTTGATGATGTGCTTTCTTGTAACTCAACTGAAGAAGAAATATATTAGCTACTTTGTTTTTCGTTGTAATTTTTGTTCTTCTGTCAAAATTTTTAATCCAGAAACAAGTTTAATAACAAATCTTGCCTTTGTTTACTCAAGCACTGCTGAATTTGCAACACTGTAAAACTATAAAGCTTATTATTAGTTATAAAGCTTATTATTAGTTAGATCATCATGCCTTGTGGTCCCTTGCTTTTACTTCACTGGAAGTGTAAGGTGAGCATGGACTTTATCATATTTCTAAACTTTTTATTTATGAATCAAAGGGTCATCTTCATTTCACACTATTGTCAAGAATAACTGTACCAGCTATCTAAACGTAGAAACCTACAAGGGTGCCCAGGAAAAGCAGGAGCCAATCCTCAAAAGGAGCGTCTTGGAGTCTTACACCTTACCTTTCACAGTAGAGATGAGCCCTTGATTGACTGCACAGAAAGGAACAGGAATTACCCCTTACTAATGGATGCATGGGTTTGAGCTCCTTTAAGTAGCAATGGCCTATTCCAAATGAGCACAAAAAACACAGTACAGCCCTCAAATTCACTGGGGATGAGCATAATATAAAGATATATATCTATGTTCCTTTGGCAAAGCAGTCTGTAAATTATGGAGACTAAGCTGAGTTTCCTTTCTAATTAGCTCCCCTATGTGAGAATTGGTTTAATCAATATAAAGACTGTGCAACTAAGGAGGATGATGATGCTTGGGGTGAGGAGGGGAGGAAACTTGGTCTTGAGGCAACAGAGTAATACGCCAGGGCTGATCTGACCCCGCTGGACACTGAGGCTTTAGATGGGCTTGTGTCCTGCCAGCCCCAGGTAAGTCTCACAGGCAACGGCACTCAGTATGCTGAAGTCTCTAGACTGAAAAAGAGACCTCTACCTTCACTTGGGCAGGCAGGAATGCTCTTTGGTGGTCACATCAACCTAGTGGTAGCCTTACTGGCTTTTTTAATGTGTAACAAATGCATAACTAGTGCTTCTTTCTGCATGGGACGGGGTAATGTTTAAATCCATTTCTGTGGACTTCATTTTGTGTGCTGGTACCCAAGGCGTAGCTGTGTTACACAGCAGTGTCTGTCTCTTTCCTGTCAAAGGACCTGCCAAGTGATGCCAGGAAGATCTAACGCTTCCTGGAGGAACTGAGTTTGTTCTGTATAGTTGCCTACAAAAATACAACTCCTTAAATGCTTCCTTGTTGCCTTTGGGAAGAGGCTAGGCATGTGCAAAGAAGTTTGCTTAGCCTCCTTCAGGTCGTGATCTTTGAGACCCGTGCAGACATGAACAAAGAGCAGGTTTTGTGTCAGGCGAGTTTTTCTATTGAGCTTCCATCCTTCTCTTAATTTCCTATACGCTATGGGATATTATGGTCACATCCCAGCCACCGTTTTTCTAAAACAGTGGCATTTTGGTTCATCAGTCCTGCATTTAGTCCTTACAAAACCAGCTTACTCACACATTGCATAAAGAAGAAAAGGGCAAAATGATAATTTGAATCTGATCTTTTCAATTTCAAATGCACCACTTACTCCATTGGGCTTAATTTTGATAGGGAAATCTTGCCTAAAACTTCAAAGAAAACACTCAGGTCTAATTATTTTTGCCAGCTGAAGCAATATTTTTTTAATCTCTTTATTAATAAGGAAATTATGACAAACTAGTTATTACCTTTAAAAATCTGTAGAAAAGTGTCTTTTGAATGACGTTTGTGTAGATTTTTGCTTTTTCTAAAATGTACATGTACAGCTCATGAAAGTGATAAGATTGTGGCTGTTACTTTTTGGGGGGTCAGGTGTTGTTTATAGTGGTCTGTGCCCAAAGTACTGCTGATGACGTGGATGAGAGGCACAATTTTTCACTTTTCTTTACAGATAATGTGATCTACTAACACTCTTCTGTTTTATATTATAATGGCTCTGAAAAAGGGTATCTTGTGAGGTGTCCCTTGTAGGAAACATTGCATCAATGTGGGATTAATTTTGGTGGTAAAACAGCTGGAACAATATCATTATTAAGTGTGAAAAAAATATGGAGTCTTAATTACCAGATAAAACTTTCTTTTACTGGCTTCATTTCCTAGTGCACAATTTCTTCCTGCCTGTTTAACTGCAAAAGAAAAATGCTGGTGTAAATTAACAATTATATTATATTCATATCATCATTCTAGAATTAACTGTACATAGAGATTTTAAAAAATCATTCAATTTTTGGTGTAAGTACACATCTGAAATGATTTCAAAACAACACAGAACAAAACATTGTCTTTTGAAATTAGATGCCTTACAGTGTAATGAATTATAATTGGCTTCTTTTGTCCATGGTTCTTGACATATTTAGGTACAACTGTGTGTAAAGTGATACTCCCACTTAATCAGCTATTCTTATTGCCATGTGTTTCTTTCTTTTGGGGAGGATAGAGAGAGGAGGAGTGCATAATTGTTATTCGTATAGCCCGTAAATGTTTTATTTCCTCTCCTCCTCCTTATCTAACTGCTTCAGGGCTTCTCTAAGGGAATTTCAAGCAATATCTCCTTAGTTTCCTTCCTTCCTTCCTTCCTTCCTTCCTTCCTGCCTTCCTGCCTGCCTGCCTGCCTGCCTGCCTGCCTTCCTTCCTGCCTTCCAAAAAATTTTGCTACAATAACTGTGTTTCTCCCTTTTTTTTTTGGTAACAAGCTCTGCCTGAGAAATGCCACTTTTGGTCGAGGCTTGTAATGCAATTATATTTCTCACTTGCGTTAATGTAGCTATTCAAGCCAAATTTTTTCTCTATCAGATTGTTTCCAGACTTTAGAGGGCTATTTTCCAGGCATGACAGGGATATATTAGCCACTTTTTTTTCCTTTTTTCTTTTATTTATTTTTTTTCTTGGGGGGACAAAAGTTTTAAATTAACCACAAAACCCATAGGAGCTAAGCATATATTACTAATCTGCTGGTTTCTAAGAATTACATTTTGTAGGCAATTTGTTGAGAGGCCTTTGAGAATTTTGTTATTTATAGGAATGTTACAGTTCATTTATATTTTATCTAGACATAAAAAAATCTTATTCCCAATTGCTGAAAAGGAAAAAATATAAACCAAACAACTCACCCACTCCCACTCCTCTAGGCAACTTATGGTAATAGTATCTTGTGTATTCCTTAATTTTAATAGAAATCTATTGACAGTTGTTTGTTTTGCAACTTTAGAGATGATATTCTAGCTCTACTGAATTGGTGTCATCTGCAAGCTTTCTGAGGGTGCAGTCGATCCCCTTGCCCAGATCATTGATAAAGATATTAAAGAGAACTGGCCCCAGTACTGAGCCCTGGGGAAAATCACTTGTGACCAGCTGCCAACTGGGTTTAACTCTGTTCACCACAACTCTTTGGGCCCCACCATCCAGACAAATTTTCACCCGGCGAAGAGTATGCCTGTCCAAGCATTAATCAGCCAGTTTCTCCAAGAGTATGCTGTGGGAAACAGTGTCAAAGGCTTCACTAACATCCAGGTAAACAACATCCACAGCCTTGTCCACTAAGCAGGTCACCTTGTCCTAGAAGGAGATCAGGTTTGTCAAGCAGACTGGCTGACTGAGCCTCATCACCTGGTTGTCCTGTACGTGCCATGTTATGGCACTCAAGATGATCTGCTCCGTAACCTTCTGAGGTACTGAGGTCAGCCTGGCAGGTCTGTAGTTCTTTGGATCACCTGAGGACCTGATTAAACCTAATATAGGCTACCTTAATGTATGCAAACTATAAAACACTCTTTCCTTTTAGCATGTATATGTGCATATCTATAAACAACTGTGATTTTTTTTTATTAAAAAAAATGATTTCTGCAATGTTTTATCATAGTTATGCCCCTTCTTCAATTGCTTTGAGTTTTCCAGCTTGAAATAGTAAACAAAGTACAAATTGCTTCCACCCCAGATTCAGGATTAATCTCTAAAGCAGTGGCTATCCCCACTCTCTCCAAGTATGGGAACAGCAGATTGGTAGAAAAAAATCTGACTTCTGCATGTCTCAGTTTCCTTAATGTATGTCCTGCTCCATTCCAAAATGACAGTAAACAGGACATAGAAAAGGTGTTTTCAAAACTGTTTGAATAATATTGCATAAACAGATTGTTGGGGTTTTTCCCTTCATTTCTGTAATTTCTTCAGTTCTTGGGAATTTTCTAATTATTATTGTGAAAATGAACAAATATCCACTTTCTAACCATCTCTATTAAAATGAATAATTTTATCCCTCACATGCTATAGCCTGACCTCACTAAGAAAGATTTTTTTCTCCGTTAAGTATTTATCACTTCAGAAAGCATTAGGAAATTATCTATTTAAATGACAGAACAAAGAATCCCTTTGCAGATCTTCATGATGTAAGCTATCAAGTAGTTTAAGTATGAAATATTATTCTTCCTCTAAATGACAAAGGATTACCTTGAGTGCAAGGCAAGCAACAGTGACAAATCCAGGGAAAGTAATTTTTTTTCCTACAACTTGTAAAGATACACAACTTCGGGGATTTTCAGCACGCAAAGGTAGAAATTGTATGGTCCCATCATTCCAGCTGCAAGCTACCAGAAATTCTACAAGGCTGAGCAGAGCTAATGTAGATCTTGGCATTCAGACTCAGTAAGGGCTTGATTGGAGTTGAGTTAGCCTGCTTGCCATGTAGGTCAGATATTCTGCCAGCTGATTTCTCTTTTTTACTGTTTTGTCATATAAGAGATGAAATTTATCTTTGGGGCATGAAACTAAATCCCAGCATGGTTGATCTGCAGTGACATGGTGGCACAGTTGCCAATGGGGGTTAAGAAAAATAATCTCCATCTGTGTCAGTTTGAACACAGGAATAGGTATCACAGCTCTAAATAATCCCATTTTTTCAGCTAATGCATCATTCCTGAGCAAGATCAATCAGATATGGACTGTGTTCATGTAAAACATTGCATTGACTTTTCTTCTGGCTTTGATGATGGACCTCTTTTATTTGCTTTTTAAAAAGCACTGTGGAATATTTCAAGAAGATTAGGAAAATCTTGCGGCGCTATTAATTTTGTACACACGTGTTTAAGATAAACATATACTGTTGGATAGTGCATATAAAGTTAGTCAGTTGCTGAATTTTAACATTGTCTTTGACTTCACAATGCAATAACCCTTTAAACTGGCAATTTGAAAGGGAAAAGACCGTGAAATTCTATGAAAATATTTTAAAACTATATAGAACTATTATTTATAATATTGAAGATACCATTATTGTAGTCATCATTGTTTTTTTCTGTCTTGTCCTAGTTTCTGTAATTGAGTGAAGCTATCTGTTAAATTTGATAGTATCTCTAATTCCGTTAAAGGACTGTAAGCCCAACCGCGCTTTTAAAAAAAAACATACCAAACACTCTTCTTAGTCTGAATAAAGGAGTTCCAAGTTTACTGTATATCTGGCAGAGAACTGCTACCTGCTTGATCCCCATTAGGATGACTCAGTGTAGCATATGTACTTCAGGTCATGATGGCACAGTGGCCAAACATCAATAATGTATTTTCACTCTCTGGTGTCGTACATACTCGATGTTCACCCCCAGAAACGTTAGATGTAGACCCCGTACTTCCAATGACTACACAAAACAGAACTTTCTGAAATGACTTGACACCAGGAAAGAGAATAAAATCAGGTCTAGTTGTCAAAGTCTGTTGCTTCTGCTCACAGTCTCATTCTGTTGGTGCAATTGCTGTTATTCCAGATGTTACTATGTGTGTGCCTAATGGATACAGGAAAGCAAGACCGTTTTTTTAAATTAGCTTGCTGGGAAACAAGAATTCAGCAGGAAATAAAATGCAAGTTAATTTGATCTGAGCAATAATAAAAATCATATGACATTCAGAGGTCTCTTGAGACTTTACAGTAGACTAGAAGCCACACTGGCTTGCTGTAAGCATTAATATAATCAATGACCATTTCTCATTATTATATATCAACCACACCTTTATTAGTATTCAACTTATACCATATTTATATAGGAATTATTTCTCCTCTAGCTTTACAGTTCAGTTGAAATAAGCTACACAGGTCATAGTTCACAGGTGACCTATGCAGGAAAGAACTAAAAATCCCCTAAAAAGGTTTCAAGTGTGGAAAATGTAACCTCATTTCAGGATGTGACCTGTGCATTAACAATATCTGGGTCAGAAGAAGGGAAGATACACGGCTTTGTAGTGGTGAATTCATAAAGCAGCTGCAGCGGTTGCAGAGGCTGCACAGTGGGTACAGTGCTGCGCATATATCTAGGAAAAACATCTTTGTAACCAGAAATACTTCAGGCAAAGGACTGAGTCTGTTGCTGTACTGAAGCAGCATGTTTTAATTGTGTGCTTATTTTCCTTTCATTTATTTATTGTATATTTGTTCAAACAAGTCTGTACGTTCAGTATTAGAAGTGTTTTCTGTACATTCCTTCCAATCCAAAGTGGAGTTTTCTTTCCAAGTTCTTATAGCACATTTGAATTTCCTTGGATATTTTTCGTCCAATGCTATCTGAACAATATGAATTAGAGCTCTGATGCTTTTCCTCTCTTGTGGTTTGAATAGATATTTGGGATTAAAAAAAGAATTAAATTACAGTGTATAATATATTAAACCCAACTATACTGTTTAGCAAAATTGCGCCACTACAGAGTAAAAATAGTCATTCTACGTTAACTCACAAAGGGGAGAAATTGGCATTTTGAAGGAGTTGTTTTTCTGGAGAAAAATTACAGTTCTGTTGATATCGATTCAGCTCAGAAAACTTTTGATGCATTTGGAAATCTCATTTAAACTGAAATTATCATGACCAGGTTTTCAGACATGAATCTACAGTTTGTAGAGAATAAGGTTAAATATGATGTTTAGTTCACAAATCTATTGTTATAAGTGTGATATTAAAGTCTGAGTGTGAATTGCAATCTCTTAAAATACAAAGGCTACATGAACTTTGTCGTTACGTCTTACTGGTCCTAACATGACTATTCCAATGGCTAAACTGGCACACACTTTCCAAATATTTACAAAGCCTACAGATATTTTTTTCAGAGAGGACAAATTTTAAAAAAAATTAAAGGAGGAAAAATGAAAGACAGATTTGACAATAATGCATGCACATGCAAAAAAGGTAGCTCCTGCTGAGAGAATATATGTCATGACTCTGCTAATTTTCCCCATCTCCTTGTGGTCTCTTCTTTAAACTGATGAGAAGGATGATACTTTGAGAATAGCACCATGCACAATATTGCAGTTTTTTAAAGACTGTATGTGTTTTCCAACAAGGTAATTAATGTCTTTGAAAAAAGGAAACTCTAAACCCCTGTTTACATGCAGTATAAGACAGTAAATTACTTCAGGCAATATATTGTGTCACCACAGTAGATAAACATTTGTCCTCACCTAGAGGAACCTGCATTCTCTCTATTAAAATGTTTTTACAGCTTCAGTTGCTTGCTTGATCTCAGTATCTTTAGATGCACTGTAGCAATTGAAAGAGGTAAAAAAAGGAAGGGATTTTGTTTTCTTTATTTGATGTTTGGGTTTATAATATAAGCCCCTCTAGTAAAAGCTTCAACCTTAAGCTCTGTCTTTCTGTAGTGTTGTTAATCAACACAGCAAACCCGGTAAGGGGAAGGGAATTTTCTGTCCTTCAGAGAGGGCGTGAAGGCAATCTGCATAAGCTATATCACCAGTTGGACTTGTTGTGACACTTCATGATAATTAAAGTCTCTGCAGAACAGGGATCAACAGGTTGTATACTTCAGAGATAATCACATCTGTGCAAGTTTCAATTTCTAGGAAAGCACATGATAATTAATGCTCCTAATAAGCATGAGAAGCTTAGTAGAACAACAGAGCGTATATTTAAAAACAACTTTTTCTTGCAAAGACTTTTAGCCCTGTTCATGGACCATATCGACACCTAAGAACAGTCTGTAGACAATACTGATGCAGTGAAACTGTTTTCCAGCTCAAATTCTTTTCTACAGAGCATGTTTATATTGTTTATTTCTGTAATTGTTTCCAACTGCATTTAATTAACACTGGAAAATTATCACTTTGGAGCTTAAGTACTTAAAAGCCAATATGGTTCAGTGAAAAGCTTTTGCTCTTCACGGTAGATAACAACCTTAGAGAAAATAAAAATTATTGTGTTTGTTTAAAATGTTTTGCACTGATTTGATGATTAAAAAGACAGATACTTGCAGCACCTAATTTCAGACAGTGAAGCTTGTAAATCCGTGAAGCTCATAGGACTTCTATGAGACTTGTAATGCAAATGCTTTCCAGCCTTCACGTAAGTAAGACCTGCCACCATGGCATAGTTTATCTACCTTTTTTTAAAGCTGAGAGTGGTACTCCAACATTACTTCATGTAATGTGCTTTGTGACTCATTTTAATACTCTTTCTGAGCGCAGCCTTTAATATTCTCCATCTATTATAACTAGGTGACAGGGATCAGTCACGTTCAAGCAAATTCAGTTTTCAACACTTTTGTCCCTTTTGTCCTCTATGAAATGCAACAAATTTAGTTGCATAATACTTCCTTTTTCTTTTTTTTTTTAGCCAGTTTCTTCTAGCAGCTATTCCACCAGCTAGTATTCTGGATCTTTCTATTAACTGCTTGTGCCGCTCTGCTTTGTGCCATTTGAAGAGTTTAATTCCTGTGCTTTCTTAATTCTGTAACCGTTGTTTTGTCCATTGTCTTGCATAGGTAAGATTGAAGAGCATTGAATTTTTCTTAAGGAAATAGAATTTTACTTAAGGAACAGTAGAATAAAAGCCATGTATTTTTTATATAATTCAGTAAATATTTGGCACATCTCATTTGCTTTAGGAAGATTATTTCCATGGAGGCTGGAAATGCGCTAACTCCTTGAGGAGGAAGACACAAAACGTAATTTGTAAATCAAAATCTTCTGCAAATGTAAACAGAAATCATCTATCATGTTTGTGGAGCAAAACCAATTAAAGAGTTTCAACTAATCTCCCTAGGAGCTCAGTCCTTTTGAAAAATGCTTGTCTTTGAAGTGTCTAAAATGGTCACTAACAGTTGAATGCTGGGTTATGCACTTTTTGGAAACTAGCTTTATGCACGTCCCTTGCTCCCACTGGCATGCTAAGCTGAATGTGGTGGTCTGTGGTTTTCTTGTACAGTTGCTCATTACTCTGTGAAACAGTATTAAATAAAAAGAAGATTTTTAATGCATCAGAGCATGCTAATGAGAGCTGCTTTATTACATTTCTGTGGAGTAAGTGTGCTAATTACGGCATAATGTGTTTGCACTGCAATGTGATTTCACTTCAGTTTGTTTGAAAGTTTAATTGTGCACAGCTGCCTGGGCTTTCATGATGGACAGATGATACTTAGCGTCTCCCTGCTAATCGAGTGTCCAGGAGGGACTTGTGGTGTATTTTAAATTGTTTACTTCAGTTTAGTTGCGATAAAATGGACTGTGCTATCATCAGCCGCTGTTACACCTAATGAATTGGTGCTGTGATATTGCTTGGTGTGCCAATTAAATGCTAGATGAGTGTGAGCTAATGTCAGGATTGTGAAACATTTATTATGCATATTAAATTAGAGTGCATTATTAATAGTATTTCATGTTTATAGAGCTTCCATTGCGTAGAGGTCTCAAATCCACTTTAAAAGTTTGGGACGTTCACTGTCATCAAGGCACTGAAGGGAAACTGAGAGACACTGGAAATGACTTTTTAAATTTATGCAACAAAATCTGAAACTAAATCCAGGTATACTGAGTTCAAATACCAAACATATTTTAAAAGTCTAAAAAATTCGAAGCTTGCTATGTGCCAAGCATTAAGCTTGTTTTTAAATTGAGTCATCATAGTTAGTCTAATAATAATAAAATGTGAAGATGTCCTATGCAGACTCCTACAATGTATGTCAGGTCAGCTATGGAAACTGCTGACAAAGCCTTTAGCTAGCGATTGTTAGCTAAAATGTTTTAGTTTAAATACCTTCTACTGAGGATAAAGCAAAATAATTCACTTTTCGGGGAGAGGTTGTGTATGATTGCACAAAACCTTGGCAAATCATCATAACTGAAGTGTAATTTGGAATTCATGATGTCTTCAGGGGCCTATTTTTTAAAACATTAATTTAGTAGTCATTGAAAGGGTAGTGAGAATTGTCGTTGGTTGACGTACCAATTGAAGTGGACTTCAGCTAAATCTTTAGTCAGAATACATAGCCGTGCAGAGACGTTCACCTTCTTGTTGTTTTTGAGCATTGGTTCAATATCTTTTCTCAAATAACTGGATTCATCTGTCTGCTGAAGCGCCACTTTCCCCAGAGGTGTAACTGTAAGCACCATATTTAAGATGCAACTGGTTGAAAGCAGTGAAAATAAGTGTAAAGCAATGTAAGAAGTGTAAAACAAGTCAGATAAGCCACAGATACAAATCAGTCTATCGTAAAACTTAGCAAACCTTTACTAGGGAATCACTAGAGAAATCATTACTCAAAAATATTGGGTTGATAACAGAATTACCTAAAAACTCAGCCAGTAAAAGTTAGAGAAAATCATAATTGCTGTATATTCAGTAGCTCATTTGACCTGGCGTGACTTTATTGCAACAGATGGAAACTGAAAAAATACTAACATGGATAACGTGCTGATGAACTACTAGGCAGAACTACCTTTCAGTCACAGAATAACTGAAGCATGGGAGTTATTTGCTCAGTCAGTAGCTGTAAAAACAAATGAAGTTTCATTTACTTCAGGCCTATATATAGCATATGCTAAATCAGCAGGGTATCGGACACAGTTGTTAGTCGAAGCATTTTTCAGTGTATTTCAAATATGCTCCTGAAATTCTTGTTGTGCTTCTCGCTGACTGCTGCACCACACCGGTGTGGTCTCACAGGTCTTTGTGAACTTTGTGAACAACTGAATGAGAAAAATCCTTTGTGAGATAAGTAATAATGCTCATCTGTTGCCACATCTTTATTCCTTTGAATTTCTTGGTTTCTTGCTTGTATGTACTTTTCAATAGCCATTGGCTAGACTCATTTTGGGGCAAAATGCTGATCCACTGTCAAGGTACGGGTCTCTAAGAGACAATTTGCTTAGCAGTTTGGTTATGTAGAATAACTGAGATTACAGGATAAGTATCTCCAGCTTTTCTACTTCCATGAGCTTTTTGGCAGAGTGTCTGTAAACTGATTGTCTCTGAAGCCAAAGTCGAGAAATGAGCTCAGGAAAGACTAAGATACTCAACAGTTCAGTAGCTTTTTAGATGTGAGGCAGGCAAAAGGACATACCTGCTGTCAAGATATCATCCAGATAAGACCTTGATAAAACCTGCCCATCTCTAGCTGACTGGATTGTTCTGGTTTGAAGCTCATTATCAGCAGCGGACAAACTTTGTACTTTTTGTAACACATTCAGGGAGGAAACCGGAGGGTAGGAGAAACCTCTGAAGCAATTATTAATTGGATTTAAAGATGTAGAAAGTCAAAGAGCTTGGATCAGCTATGGGATGAGCAAAACCATTGGTTGCTTATACTGACAAACTAATACAGGAAGTAAGAAATATTGAAAACAATAGCCCCTTGGGGTAAAGGCTGGTGGAAGTAACATATCTGTGGGCCTGTGAAACTGCTTAGATGCTTGTACTCAAGGTGGAAACACTGCGAAATGATGGAGCCACCTGCCAGGGCTTGGTGCATTTACAGGTGGGATGTGAGCATCCCAGACAAAGGTTTTGTGGGTCTGTGCTGCTGGCCTAAACTGGACCAGAGTGATAGGGCCTTGGTTGGTGTGTCATGCATGAGTGTGTGTGTTATAGAATATGAACTGCTATCACACTTACTATATAATTTTTACATTTCATGTCACTGGCTGCTGTGGTCTGTTCTTGTTGCCACCCACCACTCGCTCATGCCCCAGATGGAAAACCTGAGCTGCACTGTGAAAACAGAAGTGATTCTTGTTGCTTTGTGTGTATTACAACTGTGTTGACACGTACATTGAATAACGGGGGGAGAGATTTCTGTTTCAATCTGAGTATTTAGTATCAATTTTATTCTTTGGGGACTGGTCACACATTGGAAGGGATGTGTAAATAATGCATTGACTCTTTTTGTATCACTCATTCTAATTCTAAAAATAGCGCTAAATCACTTCTCAAATCTGCACAGAAGTGGAAGTTTTTTCTCAGATTTCAGTCTGAATGTGAATTGGTTGTCCTATGGGGACCTGTTCTGAAGCTCATTTTGAAGTGAATAAATATCCATTAACCTGAATCAGATTTGTTTCTGACCTGCACCTTGCCTCCAGAAAAACTTGTTTAAGACACTGCATTTAAATGCAACAATCAGTATATGATTTTTATTCTTCCAGCATAACTATTGAGATGTAAATGAGAACTGTCCGTATCTGTGTGTCTGAGTTTCTTTTTTGCATATTCTAATTCATTAGGTTAAAAATAAATGACAGAATTCTATTTGCTGCAGCAGATTGGGCATATTAATTCACCTGTTCTGTAACAGTTACTGGTAAATAATGTTGATTTACTTTTCATTTGCATAGTAAAATATTCAAGTAGCTTTTGGCTATTAATGATCAGTCTCGAAAGGAGTTGAAGCTGTGGTCAGCACAGTATTTTCTTTCTTACTGACAGTTCAAGTGTCATGAACATGCACTTATATTTATTGAAATTCAGCTTTACTCTTCAAGCAAGAAGTGGAAGACCTGCTATATTTCTGTACCTTTTAAAATACTAGCTCTTTGTTCCTTTGTCCTGGGTATGTGTGACATTTTCTTTTTAAAGCTGAAACATGGGAAGGCAAATGTACTCTGTAGACCCTGTACTAGTCAAAGAGCTGTCTTCTTTTTGTTGTTTATTCCGGAAATGGTGCTTTGAAAGAAATCACTGTTGTGGAACCAATTAGGTTCTTTAAGTGGATCATTTCTCAGTCACTGGAATAATGAATTCCCATTTGCTCAAAGGGTTGCATTCACCCTTCAGTGGCAAAACAAACAGGAATTCATTGCCACAGCTAGGCAACCAGAATTATTTATGCATTCTTTTCAGAATCTTTCTTTTTTCATCTTTATTGAAATTCACTATAAAGATTATTGTTTAATGAGGGGGAAGTTCAATTGGAGCCAAACGAAAAGGCACAAGCCTTCTAAGCCAGAGTATATTTTTCAGAAGTGTCTTATTTGTCAGGCTGTTGCAAATTTGCATTTGGGGTTTTTTGGTGGTTTTTTTTTTTTTGGGGGGGGGGGGGTGTTTGTTTGTTTTTTTAGTTAAAATACAATTGAAACATTTTCTTTTCTGGCTTTTTACATTCTTTAAAAGTTTTCTACACAAAGATGAAACTCTGTTCCTCAAAACCAATAAACTTTAAAGTGTAATTTAGAGGTGTTCACAGGATGAACCACCACAGTGGTCCTCAAACCTTTCTCCTTTTTCCCATTACAGCCCTGGTAAGAACACAATTGTCTCCTGTATCTGCTTAGATTTATCAGGAAAAAAACACCTGGTGGCTATGATGGGGTTAATTGAATCATAATAAGACTTCTCCTGGAAATCAAATTTGTACCTGAACTGCAGTCATCTGACCATCTGTAATAGCTATCTAAATGCTAAAATGAAAATGTAATTGTAGTGTTTGCGTCTTTTCAGCTTGTTACTTATACATATCATTTTTGAGTCAGAGTTCAGAGAATACGTAGTTAACAGCAAGATCACTTTATAACATTAGTGTCTTTTCCCTCTACCTTGTAGCAGAATTTCCCATTCAATTCAGTTATGTAGCTACAGAAAATACAGCAAATTGTATCGTTTTTCTAATAAAGGTCAGTTTAATTTTGAAACTTATTAAAAATATCTTTCTGTATATGCTTTTGTGTAGTTTGATATTGTGTTTCACAAATTTTAACTTAGGGATTTATTTAGATCATTGTAAGAAATCAAGGTCATAAGGGCTTTTGTCCCATTTTCTAGATAGCCATTTGGGATACGAATGTCCTTACTATACTATAGATAAATTAGCTAAACTCCAAAATTAGAATGGAAGCACGGTTTATAGCTTATAGAACCCATACAGGAAAACTCTTAAACTCTGAATACGATCATATGGTTTAACTTTTAAAATTCATCCACCTGCAAATTATCTGCTAATATTCTGCAGAAACTAAAGAAAGAAATTAAGGAGCTATGGGAAGAGTGAGTAAGATTTTAAGTCCACTACTGCTCTTCTTTAAGGAATGATTGGCCCTTTAACAAACAGTTTTAGAAGCTGGGCACTATTGGAAAGGATCTTGCACAGACGTACGGCACACTTTGTCATGGGAAAATGCAATTCTTTTAAAAGCTTTTTTATTTTAAGCAAATCTTTTAAAATTTTAAAAGCAAATTCCATGTGGCAGGAAAGAGTGAATTTATTTTTTGCTCGTTGACTAGAAGACAGCGAGCTTACCTGAGCTTTGATAGCCCAATTAGCATTTCTCGACCCTACAGAAAACAGTATTTCCCTCTTGTATTTGATGACACAGAACTTGTTTCCTCTGGTTTGTGCCTGTGAGGCTGTGGCAACTGCAGTTCCCTCGTTCAGGAGTTTATAAGCATGACAGTGACTTGACAAAGTGCATGTGAGATGCTGTCATCCTTTATCATTGTCCTTCATTGGTTCCAACTCAGTGAATTATTTTGCCAAAGTCATTTACAATGTTAAACAATTTCACATAGTGGACCCATTTGCCAATTACATCTTTTCGTTCCCCTGCGTTTGTTCCCCATCACTTCTTTATGTCAAATGACCCCTTGCTTTTGAGAGGAGTAATTGTTTTCTCAGTAACTGTTGCTCAGTTCCAATCAATGAAGGGCTTCTGCCCTGCACTCTTGATTAAGCATTAGTTTCCTATAGGAAAAAAATGAATTTGCTTTCCTTTAACATTTTCAGGGTTTATTAGTGTGATTGAACTAGGTTAATGAGAGTGTGTTATGAATCTGAACAATCCTACTACATGACTCTAACAGACAGATGATACTTCTCATATTTTTTGCTGATGTGCACAACAGTATTTAGATAAAAGCAGTAGTTAGACAAAAATCTGTGAGACTGCTCCTCTGATGAAAACAAAAAAATTTAACCCTGCCAGTGTTTGATGGCAGAGAGCCATTCCCCACGTACTCTTGACAGCTCTGTTTCTACATGTGCATGGTTTTTCAACTTCATTTGTCTTTTGGCCTCTGTTAGCACCTTTTTTTTTATGAGATATAAAATGGTTTATAACTTACCGAACCCATACAGGAAAACTCTTAAAGTAGAAAAAAATCATAGCCAGGGTGAACTTGTGTATGCCACCAATGATAAATTTGAACAATACAAGTCAAGAAACAGGGTTTGTTCACTAACTTCCACAGATGAAAACTAAGTAGACTGTGTTCATCAAATGAATATGAGATACGCTTCTCTCAGTTGAATTATTCATTGTTTTTCTCCAGCCATATGAGTGGAGAAGTCTCTGTGTATCTAACAGTTCCTTTCACGTCAGTGAGAAAACAAAGCAGAGAAACCCCCATTTAGAGCTGCACAGCAGACTGGGCACCTTTCTCATGTCATCATTATACATACCATAAGATCCTAACAAAAGGAAATTGGTCTGTATGGTTTCTCTTGTTTTCTAACTGTACTTTTTTGTTGTTTGGTGGAAAAATGTTGAAAGACTGTCAGACATCTGCTCACGTGTTTTGTAAATAGTGTAAAACACAGCAGCCATATGCCTGCCAGGGATTTTAATGGGACTTGAAAGGCTGAAATAGTCTCCTTCAAACAAGTCTAAAGTCAGTTACTGGAGGAAAAAAAAATCAATCGTCGAGGAACAATCTAATCTACTGCTTACTTTTCAGCAATTTTGAAAAAACTGTATTATTTATTAAATCACAGTTGAAGACAAAAAGCTATTACTTTGTCATAGTGTTACTGTATGTGATAAATATTTTTGAAGTCTTTTTTCTGAATTTTTTTTTTTGAGTGCGTAGTTTTTAGTTTGCTTTAGAAGAAAACTTAATTCTTACAGAAATATATGTGGCATGGAAAGACCCTTAGGCACAACAAGACGCAGCATGGCTGCAGCTGAGCTGGGCAGCACGCTGGAGGCTCATCTGAAAGCAGAGCTTGCAGGAAAGAGTCAGCCCTGGCTGTGGCCTCCCGGTTACAACAAGGTTCCTGTAAACCCTCCCACAGACTCACAAACCACCCTGAGCTTCCATCTTCACTATCCCCCTGAGAGCAGTGTCCTCCTTACTGTAAATGGATTTGCATCCTAAAATCTACGTTGCAACAGTCAAGAAAGGTGATGGCGAGATCATTTTTCAGGACCAGGTACATAGTTCCAAATATTTGCTTTCTGCCCCATTCACCATTTTGTTCATTCTCATTGCAGTGGAAGGTCTTATTTTGTTAATTATTCATCAATTGTGGTTCACTACAAGAATTTGTTTTCTTTCTTAGGCAAATGTGAAATCAGGGAAAGAAAATCTGTAATCAGTGTCTTTGATCAACAGCGGGGTAAAGAATCATGGTGTATTTTAAATCCCATTTGAGAGGAAAGTTACTGGCGAATTCCAACAAAAAGCTATGGTACAGTATTTTGTTAAAATGCTGTGATGAATCTCAAAACTATTCAAAAATTGGGAGGATTCCTGTGAAAAGCTGATAAACATGAAGATTTAATATCCCATGATAATTAGCAACACATTTAACAATAGTGGAAGAACAGCTACAACTTTATATAGAATTTAATATCCTCCCATCCCCTTTGTAAGCTATAGTCAGGAGCTCTGATTTCCTTTCTGCTATATATAATAAAGAAATTTTATTGGTTCATCTTTTATTATGATGTCCATATGGTATGAAGTAAAATCAATATCAGAATAACAATAACAAAAAAAAAAAACAGTTGGGAAGAATCATACAAAGGCAGTTAATGTCCATGTTATATTAGTTTGTGTCTGAATTTGAATGCAAATTTTTGGAAAAAATGATTTCTTATTTCTTATGAAAATCTTAAAAGTTTTTCTGCCATGTTAGTCAAACCACTCTTGTGAAGAGTGAAGCCGTTAGGGAAATTCAGGTACATATCTTACTTAGGAAGGAAGAAGAAAAGAAATTAGCAACCAGGAATATCTGAAAACATTAATCGGAGTGACAATGTAGAAGGCGTTGTCAGTGCTCTGCCGCACTGTGCTTGTCCATGCAGCAGCATTACCACTCCTTTTCCCCCGGCTAAAACTGAGAAGGATTTCCCCCCTTTTTTTTTTTCCTGACATGAAAAAAGTTTTTGAAATATGAGCTACACAGCTATAGACTCCTCATGAATGCTTTTGACTTCAAAGATCCTGGAAGACTGTAATGGATTACTACCTGCTACTACTACTTTTCCATTACATACCAGTTCTCTTACAGTGGTTGGTTAGAGAGGAGGGTAAATGAAATTTACAGCCCAGCTGGAGGTTCTTCTTACAGCTCTTGATGTGGTCTTTTTTTATTCTTTCCTCTATGTATTTATTATCTTGTTGGCTTTCTAAATGCAGCAGTAGGCTATCTAAAAAAAAGGGGGAGAAAAACCCCAACACAACAACATATTGAGTTTGAGGATTCTCTAGGATATTCATGTCTGAATTTCAAGATAGAATCTATGTACTAATATATAAAGATCATGCTTAGAAAATAACTTATCTGTGTATAAGAAGCAGCTAGGGCACAGGAAAAAAATGCTTTGAAATAACACATTGAATCCATGTATTATTCAAACAAATACTAGACTTTAAAGGTTTGCAGCACAAAGTGAAGTAAGTAGCCAGCAATGAGTAAACAACTGCAAGCATCGTTGTCCAACCTTGTTGGGAATTTGGTACAACCTATTTCTAAAGGATAAGATTGACTGTTCACATTTATTTCTTGGCAGAAATGCGATAACTGAAATTATTAATGATGGCTTGCCCTGCATGTGCATGTTCACCAAGAGCAGAACTGAATTTGCCAGTGGCAACACTCAAATTCTTTTGTTGGAATAACCTATGTGCCATCAATTGTCCATCATAGCAAATTACAGTGACAATGAGAATAGCATGGGTCTCAGGAGTGTTAAGATAATTTGGTAAAATAATTTAATATGTTTATTTGGGCCTTATTTTTGATTATATTAGCAAACAAAAAGGCTGAATGACTATGAACATTTTTAGAAGATTCCTTTTATCTTTTTTTTTTTTTCTTTTGATGCACAAGTATTAATGTTCCTGTAGAGACCCAAATTCTACTGAAGTCAATTTAGGCACATTTTTTCATTTTCTTTGGCCCAAGCCCTAAAAGGACAATAGTTATTGAGGGAAAAACTATTTTTCTTTTCCCTGAATTGTCTTACTGTATCTCAGTTTCTTTTACTTTCCCCCGTACATGTTTGAGTTTTTAGTAATGAAGATTACGGATGTGTTAGGAGTACAATTATGTCTGTCACGATGCATTTGCAGACAAGTACACTGGAGAGGAAATGCAGAGAACAGTTTGTAACTGGATAATGAAATCATGACTTAAGTCTAGAAGACATGGACTATGATTTAGATTATTTATAGCTTAGTTTACAATAATTTGTGGCTTTTGAGTGAATTTCAAGAGTCACAAATCAAAAGGTATAAAACATCCTTCTAGATAGCTGTCATAAAACAAAGTGAATGACATTTCACAGTCCTTTTAGCATAGTATAGAAAGTTAGTGTTTTGGAGGTTTCAGAACATAAGTTTAAAGCTGTATTTCTTCCCCATTGGTATATTACATAAAATAATGTATAAATAGAATTTTATGTTTAAAAATAATAGAATAAAAATTTGTGCCAAAGAAAAAAATCCTACCGCATATTCAAACGGTAGGAATGAAAATGGTTTTTTTCAACACAATAAAACAAAAATGCTTATTTCATAATTACACAGACAATGCAGATTATTGTTGAAGAGCTAACAAATACAGGATACTGTAAGGTCGTGTTAAAAGAGTACTTTTACTGTGCAAGTAGTAAGATAATGGGAAAAGCAGAAAATGGTGATATGTGAGATCATATATAATATAGGCCTAACCCTTTGAAATCTTCTTAGTGAGCTAAATTTTTCTTTCGGATAATGGGAGGCTAAGTAGTAAAGATATTAAATCACACAGTTTGTATTCCTTTCCTCAAGATTGCATTTGGGAAAAAGAAATGGAAAAAAGGTAAATCTAGTTCTAATGAAAGGATGATATATTACATTTTTTTTAAAAGCAAGCTGAGATCTGTTGGGGTATTTTTTCTGTTTTCATCTGAATACCTGGATTCTTCATAGTATTTGAAGTCTCCATAATTCTTGTTCCATTTGTGCTAGGTCAGTGCTGATAAAAGCAGGACTAATGAGCATGATAAGGTGTTTATAGAATAAACAGGGATGTGATTTTTATTTTCTGCTTGAGGGGATTCTGTTTCCTCTGCCTAAGAAAGTGCCTTACTCTTCCCATGGCCCATACATATACAAGCTGTCTAGCTTTTGTTTCTGTGATCTTCATGTCGACCCTCATAGCTCCGTGAAAAAATGTAAAAATCCTAAGACATGTCAGATCCTGACAACTAATGTTTTTACATGAATGATCTAAGTGACAGAGAGTTTGGGGATTCTTTCTAATTTGTTAGAATGTAAAAGCAACTCAACTGTTCAGTACAGTTAAGAGATAAAACATTTCATTTCAAGCTTTATGCACTTAACAGTGTCTGTTTCTTTTTTTTGCATTCTCTCCCAAGAATTCAGCCATAAGTATTGAAGACTATCTACATAAATATGTATATCTGAAAAAAAAATTTTAAATCTATGCAGGTCTTTCTTTAGGAGGGGTTAGTGAAAGAAACTCTACAGCTTCTCTGATAAAGACAGGAAAAAAGCTGTATGTCTAGTGTCTCTCTCTGCAGAATGTTCTGCTCTCTGGTGAATAAACATTAGTTTGGCTGAATTAAAAAGGGATTTGCTATAATTTTAGAAGTTATTAATTGAGCTGGCTGGAAAAGAACAGAGATGCAGAAGCAAAGTGATGTTTGAAAACACCTTCACTCTGCATTAAATAGGGACCTGGGCCTTTTGGCGAAGAAAAAAAATAATCCTAAATCTTACACAAACTCTCAGAACAGCCAATGGTCTAATAATTAGAGCGTGCATCTGCCACCTGGACTCAAGTCTCTGTCCCATTTGCTTTAGAGCATTTAGGTCCTCCATATCCCGCATAAATGCTCCACGTTCCTAGTAGGTTTCCACTGAAAAGCCTTTGTATCAGAAATGCCATCCAGAACTGGCAGTGAAAGATTCATTGAAATCAGACACTTATACAAAGTGGTTTGACATTTTGGTCATTTCTAAAATAAATACATTTTAAAAAATCAGCTCTGTGTATTATATAGATATTGTTGTATGTTAATGTATTTCAATTTTACAATTAATTTCCACATTTTTTTCAGTTACTTTCATTTGTATTATCAGTTGGATCCCAGTTCCTTTGGGACAGGAATTATTTGGGTTGCATTGCACGTGTGTAGGTTCAGTGTTTTATGGAAATTGCACTATCATAAACAGTACTGAACTATTTGAGAAATATTAACAGGAAGTCGATCTTTATGTCATAGAAGACTGTGCTTTTTTTTTTTTTTAATCTTACCAGCCTTACCAATAAAAAGAGAAGTCTGTTTTGTCAACTTTGTGTAATGTTAGGAAGATACTATAACCTAATGGGTACATTGCAAATACAGAGTTGTGCCTGTTTTATTATACCAGCACAACGAAAACTTTTTTTTTTCTCTGTAATTCATTAAAATCCCATGTTTCCGTTGGTGGTCCACAGATGATACAATCAATCAAGGAGATGAAAAACCTCATTGTTCATAAATTCGGACTCCAAGGTTGTAAAGTGCATTTTCTGTGATGGTGAATCGTGAAGCGAGGGAGGGAGACAGAGAGGAGGAGGGGGGGAGAGAGAAAGAGGAAGATAGGAAGAGAGGAGGAGAGATATATTTTGTCAGGGAGATGATGTTTGTTCTTTTACCTGTTTTTGATAATGATGCTTCACTGGCATAGCTACTAAAATAATAAAATAGATGTCATATTTAGATTTTGGGGAATTTGTGTGTCCGTTCAAGTACATGTTAGTTACAATGAGGCTAAAGATTAAAACATTAATACTGTGTTTTTTCTTTAAAATAAATCAAATATGCCCACTGATTTACAAAAATACAGCTTTTAAAAAATCCTTTTAAATAGAAGGTTAGTGGGAGTTTTTCCTACAATGTTAATTGGTAAGATCTGGCCTAGTATAAGGGAAAACAATGCAATAATAGAGTAGATTTATTTAATTTTTGTTAGACCTGGTTGGTTTAAAGGTATTTAGTTAAGATTGTTATTTATTCTATGTGATATGTGACTTGTGACATGGCAATTATGGATGATTGGATGCCAGAAACTCCTTGAAATTACTGTCAAAGCCAGCTCAAGATTTCACAGCTCAGGACTGCTTCTTGAAAAAAATAGCAAGGGTTACTCATCATAGTGTAAAATCTCATACAGCACAGCAAATGGAAGAAGTGTGAAACGATATTGCGTAGAGTTGAAAAAATGTGAAATGAACTTCTGCAAGCATATTTTGCTGCTGAAATGGGAGGGATAGTTGTAGGTGGTACTGGTGTCATTAATAGGTTTTGAGCATGGTGATAGCAATTGCTAGCAAAATTTAACATGGAGCCAGTTCTATATGTAAGAAATATTAATCAGTTTTCTTAAATAGGATACCTTGTCTGGTTATAATCCATTTCACATTTATCAAAAAATTGAGGCGGGGAGCAGGAGGGGGATTAGCTCATCTCAAAGGTGTGGTTTTTTTCATTTCTCCATAGTCAGGAATTTGTAATTTTCAGGGCCGTTATGGTTTTTTGCTTGATCTTTGCACCTGGGGTATAGGAATAGCTATTTTTACTGTCAATTCCGGATATTAATACTGTTCTGATTTACAACATTTTTACACTTCCTTAGCACTGATACAAGAGACTGTGCAACTTGCAGGCAGTGGAGATTCAAAACCCATCTCTCTGGGTATTGCCTGCAAGGGAGGTTACAGAGCTATCTCGAGGTAGTAAGCGAAAGTGAATTCAGCAGCATGTCTGTTGTGCATCCCATGGAGGAAGCTGAATCATAGAATCATAGACATCAGCTCTTCTAGCAAAAATGTGTCTGCTGCCATGGAAGGGACAACAATATCTGGGGACAGCAGCTGCTGTTTCTCAGTAGGATGAAGTTACCTTCTCACTTCCACCCTACTCAACTTCCAGTACTCAAAACCTGTCCTTTCATTCTGAGGGTCCTCTAGTAAGTGTAATTCACTTCTATTTTTGGACCATTCACCTCCACAGGAGGTGTTGGATATAGAGGCAGAAGATGCCAGCAGTACAAAGAGCTGGGGTAAATGAAATTCTTCTTAGATATTTCCATGGGGAATGATGAGTGACTGTGTATAGGGACTAAAGAAAGAATGGTTCCTTGGTTGGTTTCCTCTGTGCTGAATACTTAAAAGGGCAGCGAGAAAAGGATGAAATAATGCAAAAGGTTTATTCCCACTATATTTTGTAGGA
Organism: Alca torda; assembly: GCA_008658365.1. Lineage (NCBI taxonomy): Eukaryota > Metazoa > Chordata > Aves > Charadriiformes > Alcidae > Alca > Alca torda. Next base: position 5,941,627 of record CM018087.1, on the reverse strand, counting down.
CTCCAGCTCTGTTATTTCCCTTAAGCTACACTGACTATTTAAAGTCTTTCTAATACTTCCCTTCTTTTGTCAGGAATGTATTTTGCACTGCCAAGACAGTTTGAACTAGCTATGGGAAAATATTTATTCCAGTAAGATTCCATTTGGTTTGAGGGGCAAGTATTTATTGCGATAGGCCTTTCAGCATAACTCTTGGCATGCTCAGAGTCTCAGAGTCATAACTGTGTAAAAATCTCACAAGGGTTTTAGTTCATCCTTTTTCCAGTGGGGACATAAGCTAGTACATGGGGACACATACTAGTATAAGCATCTGCCTGCCAGTTTAATTTGTGTTCTATCCTACTAACTATTGCCAGTCTGTGTGGGATATATTCTTTGTATAAAGTCAGTATAATAATTTATTGTAAGGAAAGTTTCAGTCTTCATGAGCACATAAAAAATTGCATATTAAGATGGCAGGGATTCCATGCATAATAATAATAATAAAAGAAAAAGGAAGTAAGGAATTAAACTGACTGGGAAGGACAAAAAAATTTTAAAAAATCAAACCGGCATTGACAATTAGTGTAAGATGACAACAGTATAAGATGAAAAATTAGGCAGGAAAAAATTACTTATCCTCATTTGTGTTCAAAACTATGCCATGCCTACCAAAATTGTCATCACCTTTTTTCCCCACTCTAAGAAACATGGTTAGAAATTTAAACATAGCAAAATGAATTGGCAACAGTTTTAGAAAGGGTGATTCTTTTTTTATAGTATATAATTAATTTGTGAAGCCCCCCGTCTCCAGGAGGCTTCAATAATCATATTACATTAATGGATTTTAAACAATACTTGAGAATATCATGACAGCTACCATGTTATATGCCATTGTATATAATATAGACTTTAAAAATAATAAGAATTAATCTTTCGATCTACATGTTATAGACTTCAAGATGAAGGAAATAGTTTGTTAATTAAAGGTAAACAGATTGCCATTTAGTGTTACATTACCTGACAGAGAACAGAAATCATAGAATCACAGAATCATAGAACAGTTTGGCTTGGAAGCGACCTTTAAAGGTCACTTAGTCCGACCACTCCTGCTATGAGCAGGGACACCTTCAACTAGACCAGGTCGCTCAGAGCCCTCTCCAACCTGTCCTTGAATGTCTCCAGGGATGGGGCCTCCACCACCTCTCTGGGCAACCTGGGCCAGTGTCTCACCACCCTCAGCATAAAAAATGTCTTCCTTATATTTAGTCTGTATCTACCCTCTTTTAGTTTAAAAACATTACCCCTTGTCCTATCACTACTAAATTCCTACCTCTAGGCCCCTGTCCTATCAGTACAGGCCCTACTAAAAAGCCTGTCCCCATTTTTCTTATAAAGTCCCTTTAAGTATTGAAAGGCTGCAATAAGCTCTCCCCGGAGCCTCCTCTTCTCCAGGCTGAACTGCCCCAACTCTCTCAGCCTGTCCTCATGGGAAAGGTGCTCCTTTCCTCTGATTGTTTTCATTGCCCTCCTCTGGACCCGCTCCAACAGGTCCATGTCCTTCTTGTGCCGAGGACTCCAGAGCTGGATTTCATTTTTTCATTTTCCTTTTTGCAAAAGGAAAACACATTTCTGTTAAGCGACCTGTTATGTTTTTTAGACTGCTCAGCTGGGGAATCAATAAAGTAAAAAATCCCACCAGATAGTTTTAGCTGGGAGGGCTTCACTGAACTCCTCACCTGTAAATGAAGAAACTTATTCCAGCTACTTACAGACAACTCTTGGGATATGAACTCCTGGCATAGACAGGAGTTCATAGACTCCTGTCTCTTTTTTTTCCCCTTTTCTTTTTTCTCTCTTGCCAGTTGTTGCCTGTATTAAATTATTGATCTTATCATAAAAAGCATTTCTGTGTATCCCAGAACCAGCAAATCAGCAAGAGTGTAAATTCCATTGTTTTTTGTATTTCTTAGTGTATTTCATGCTTTTCATTATAATCTGTCTTATACTCAGTTTTCCCTTTTGAGCTCATTTTTCCTATTATGCTATTTCCATTCATGCTGTTTATATTTTTTGCCCTCAATAGTTTGAGTTTTTGCATCCCTTTCTGACCTATCTTCAATTAATTGTGAATTTCCTGTGCTGTCTCTAGATTGCTATTTTTTCAACAGTGCAAGAATCCCTGATTACAATGAAAGTGTGTAGCAACCGAATCATTAGTCCTGTCACTAATTTCTCTGTTCTTACTTTGCTGAGATGGCTGAACCCCATCTTTTTTTCTGGATTGATCCTGGTTTTAGTTATACGCAGCTGACTGGGCTGAAATCTCTGTTCTAGTCTCTACTATTGAATCTTTACTTCTTTCATTTCTTACTTCCCAGAAAGAGCTATATACCATTATATTTCTGAAATCTTTTGAATAGTAAGAGGAACCTAATGCATTCTCAGTACTTTAAGGTCAAACAATTTGAATTATAAATGGAGTAGATGAAAACAATAGGAATTTCCATGACCAAGAATTTAGTCCTTTCATCACGAATTCCACTTCTCTTCAAATGAAATTTAACATTTACCATGAGAGAATCAAATTCATACTGACAATAATTTATAAAACCTTTTGATGAATTATTAATGACCTGAAAAAGTTCACCAAGTCAATTCAATGCATAGTTCCACAAAAATTGTAGTGGCAAAAGTGAGGAAATGATGAGGATATAAGTAGGGATTAGCAACTACTTTATGCTTATCAAATTAAAGTCTAATAGTGGTGAATACAGTCTTCTCAATGGCAGAACAGTTTGTTATAAATGTCTTTGTTCTACAAAAAACCTCTCAGTGCCATTTAGATGTTCCTACTTCAGCTTCTGAAAGTTTGTATTCCATCAAAAAACCTCTGTGTTGCATGCTGTTTTGATCATCTTCAGATAAGGGACCTTAATGACTTAAGCTTAATGATTTAAATTCCTGGTGTGCTCCTCTTCTGCCCAGCGTTGAGAGCTAACCAAACCAACGCATACACGAATCAAAACAAAGGATGTCTCCCTTTGTTACCAAAACAACGTGTAGAGACAAAATTATGCTAGCCCAAATGAAAATAAATGTTATTTGAGTGCCGCAATATTAAGAGCAGTTTTTACCAAATGCTCCCTGCTTCCCGAGAGATTTTGCTCCCACCCCACTGTGGTGGTGCAACTCTTCCTGCTTTTAGGCCTCTCGTTACTTGGCATGATTTCTTTCCTACCTGGGCCACGTAATACTACAATGGACCAGAATGATACATAATGGTCTACACGTGAAAAGGTGGAGAGCAACGGACTAGAACACTGCGGCAACCCCTTAATGTATCATGGTTCCCATGGCTCCTACCATTTGAAAATATTAGCTATAATCGGACACTCCTGACAACATATGGATTGTGGACACAGAGGGAGGATACCAGATCCCCAAGTCGTGGCAAGTTCTGGGCTTGCATAATCAATTGTCCAAGTTGGATTCATGAGCAATATTGTAAAAATGAATGTCTTGCTCACTTTATCCAACTTTCCTGGGTTCTTGGTATATTTTTCAGTCGTTAGGTGGTATATTTTTAAACAAAGAAAAAGAAAGGGGAGAGAGGAAAGGGGATGGTGGTAGCAGTAATATCAAAACTCACATTCCAGATTTCTCTTCAGCATTTTATTTAAGCAAACATAGGTATTCAGGTCTGGTCTCCTCTTTAGATTTTCCAGATCAAAATGCATTTTGAAATCACAAAAACCAAACGTGTACCTTGAGGTCACAGGGATGGCTGGGAAGTGAAAAATGAAACTAAGTGTCACCCTAATGAGTTAATCCATTTTGTCATATTATCACTGCAAATTTAAACAAACTTTTAACTAATTTGCCAAAAAAAATCCCTTAAAAGTGCTTTTCTCACTTTTTAAAAAATTTTTGCTTTTTCATAAAAATTTCCTGAGCAACTGTCTCTAAATGACCCTACTTGAGCAGGGAGATGAATTCTGTAGGTCCCTTCCAACGTCAACCAATCTGTGATCCTGTGATCCCTTCTTTTGTATCAATTTTAGATCACAAATTGCATTTCTTAGGCTTTCCCTCCTACTAGAGAGAAATTCAGAATAAACACATCCAAAACTGCCTCATTTCTTCTTCTAATCCCTCTTAAAAAAAGAAAAAAAATCTTTTGGCACAATGTTGTTAGAACTCAATGGCAGTTAGGTTGTTACATGTCCAGATTACACCCTATCAATCAAATTAAATCCTGATTTCACAACACACCCAGTTTGGCAGGAATATTCTGCAAGGTGTAGCAGGCTCTGCACTGCAGCATGCCAACAGGCTGCTTTGTTGAGCTAGGCAGCTCAGGATCAAGAAAGCTCTTCTGGATGTAAAAAAAAAAAACCACAAAACTGCTGGAAATTGGTTCTTTCTTAAAATTTTATGTATTTCCTGGAATAGTTCATGATGAGGCTCAACGGTGCTAGAGACTATAAACTGAAGTGTGGGGATACACGAAGCTGATGTTGTCAATGAAGTATGAGTAATGATAACCTAGTATTTTCTCAGTATTTCCCTTTGCTCTTTCTTTCTGTCTATATTCCTCTCTTGGGTATATTCAGCTATCTTACAGGTAGGATGTACACATCTTATTTTATAATGGTATTGAGTTCCATAGATTCTGCTCTGCAGCGGGTCTCAAAGTAACACCAGTACTGCAAATTCATAATGATGGTCAGAACGGTGGGAGCTGGGTTCCCTCTACTGAGGTGAAGCTACTGAAACCTGAGGGCTGACACTGAACTGACACGTAGTTAGGGATTCCTCGCATCTGTGGATTGTAGAAGCCTAGGCTTAGCTGTCAGTTTTCACTGTCATTGGGAATGAGTCAAACTGGTAGCACAGACTTTAAAAATGTGGTATTTGCTTTGGCAGAGCATTTCCAGATGGCTCTACTCAATGGTGCCACTGCGTCTGACTGTCACAGGGAATAGGTCACCTTTGAAACAGCCTGTTATTTTTAATGGGAAGTAATAGAGCTATAAAATTGTTGAGTATATTTTATTATTAATAATGTTTTTAAAATATGTATAAAACAGGAAAAGGTACCTGTAATTGCCTCTCCACACACGTGATGTAGTTACCACAGCACAGGAAGAATATCATAAATTGGACTTGACTTACAGCAACATAAAAGATCACATCATTACCTGCACCAATGTTTTATGAGAAAGTAATCTCTACATTACAGGGTGATGAGGAATGATTTAGTGTTCAGTACTGGCCATGTCCCTTTGCATCACCTTTCCAGCACGCAGTATAACTACAAATCCAAAGCTTCCTAGTCTTCTTCTTTTCTTCAGTAATCTTGCAGAAATGCCAAAATCCATACCACACAATAACCTGTGCAGAATATATCCCATAGCCTTTTGATAACACGGAAGTATTACAATATGGTTTTCATGTGCTACAGAAATTGTTACGAAAGCTCAGACAGCATTCATTCCACCAGCTTCCCTGCAGATAAGAGATATGCATATACCCCTTTCCAAGGATATCTCCCAGGACTGACATTCCCTAAATGAGGAGAGGATGTGCTTTTTGACAAGGCACTGAAGGAAAGCATCTTCCCTCAGTGAAAATATCTACATACGGACCAGGAGGACATAATCACATCCTAGAAACTGATCTTTGCTCAGGTCCAGTTTCACTTATACCTTGGTTCAGCCTCCCTAAGTGGCATTATTGACTACAGGCAAACCACACAGAAGAAAGTGCCATACATGTACAACACTTTTCCTATTGAAGTGAATGCAATAGTAACTACAACAAGGACAGAATTTAGTAAGATTTAACTTCTGTTGAATGGTTTACAAAGAAATACTGTTATTTTTTATGATTACCTTACTGTTCTGAAGCATTTTAATTTTCATAGACGTTTCTTACTTTTTTGGAAGTTGAGTGGCCTGCTTATGAAATACATATATTGTTCAAATCCTAACATAAAATGTTAGGTAAAATCTATGGACACAGGATCATGATACCTGTGGGAAAGAAAAAAAAAAAACACCAAAGGAGGATGATTTATGATAGCTTAATCATCTTTGAAATTATTTTTATTGATTGGCTGAAGAAAACAATTCTCAAAGGGGGTTAAAAAAATGGATGAAGTAACCTTTGCAGCCCTTTAATTCCAAAATCTGGGAAGGGCTGTTGAGTTTAATGAGTTTAATCGTTAAAAAATGTAGAGTCTATGAAATGTATACTCATGCTGGGGATGCGTATACCCAGGAGTTTACCACCATGGGGGATTAACTGCTTGTCCATTTTTTCTTTCAGAAACCATCTGACAAGGTGCTACTGTGATATCCTTTGGTGCTAAGGACAACGAAGGTGTAGACCCAAAGCTGTGTTCATAAACAATCAAATAAAGTTTAGGAGGTAGGTGTCCTCTTTTAAAAATGCATTCTCCTTCAGCTTTCTTTTCTACCACTTATTTTTCCACATGGTGATTCAATGCTAAGTCCAAGGCAGAAACAGCTTTCAGATGTGTTCCAGTTTCCTGAAAACACTCCGTATCATAGGAAATGTAAACCTGCTCTACTACTTGGTTTTTGATCACAGGCTACAAACTCTGCTGGTGGTTTATGTTATAAATCTGCTCATAACACAGTCAGTATTTTCAGCTTTTAAAATAGTGATCATCTTCCACGTAGGCCTTTTGAATCTTGTGTAAAATCATAGCAAACCAATTTTTTCTTTAATAGCCAGGGCTTATTTGTACATCTTGCATATCGTATGTACATCGCATATGTGGTGGTGTTTCCTGGTGGTGAGGACAGGGGTGGCCACTCAGGGGGCACTCTGCCATGCCCGGGGTGCTGACAAGGTGGGGGTCACACATTGTTTTCCTGACCTATGAGAGTATCACAAATTTTGTTTTCGTTGAGCTGTACCAAAAGCAAAGACAACTTTGTTCACTGTTCATCCACCTTCTGAATTGGCTCTTCCTTACTCGTCTAGTGACGGTTCCTATGCTGGGTACAGATAAGAAAAAAACCCCACAATACTCTTACTGTAATAATAAATCTAAGAGCCAAAATCCAATCTTCACTCTTGCATGGTATTTTACAATATTGCCTTTCCGTTTCATTGATGAATAAGCCAGCACAGGTCTCAAAAGAACAGTATTTTTGAGACTTTTCTTTTTTTCTCACAGAACCCTAGATTTTCAAAATATACTGAAATAAAACTTACATTCATCTTCTGGAAACATATTTCTTTTTAACTAATGTTACCAATTAGCTGAAGCCTTAGTGTAAGAGGCAACAGGTCATTAAAGATTAATAGAGACATATTTCTGAGGGGGAAGAGAATAAAAAAAATTCACTTTGGAAAAACTTTTGTTAACTTCATTCCAGATTTTTAGCTTTTTCCCTGGGCATATTAAAAAGAGGTTTCTCTCATGTAGGCAGTCACATGAAAAAACAAGGCATTTTTATAGTTCATACTAAGCCTCTATTACAGTTCCAGTGTTAAATCGTATATTATCAGCAGGCTTTGCCTACCGTTTCTGAGACAAATCTTAACCGGCACTCTTGATGCCAATGCACGAGACATTATCACAAGGCTTACACAAAGCAACTGTGAAATCAGGATTTTGCAACATGCATTTAGTATTTGCTTTTACTATACCTTTTCATCTGTTTTCTTTAATCAGTAAATAGAAATTTATAAAAGCTTGCATTTACATCTGTGGTCAGAAGCCGTTGCTAAAGAAGCCAAGTATTGGACAGCTAAATGAAGATGATAGAGATTGCATGTGCTGTGATTGTTTCTCTCTTGCTCTGTCTGTTTTCTACATCATAGGTGGAAAACCGTTATTTAAGGTGTTGTGGGGCATATTCTGTGTTAAGAGATATTTTAGGAGTTTATTCATACAACGTTAGGGATTTCTAGAATATCTTATTATTTAAAGCCTGAACAAGATGACTCATTTTCATAGGGTAGTAATGTGTTACTATTAAAACAAAATATGCTTATTTGGAGCGAAAAAATAATATAGTATAGTCTTGGCTTCTAATTGCAATTACTTTCCTTTTAATCTGTCCTGATGTGGAGTAGACCTACAACCTTTCTGAAAGTGAGAGCAGTGATCTAGTCACCTTGTTTCATATATTTACATGAAATGCCTATACATAGTGTCTGGCTGTGCAATTGCCATGATGCAAAACACTTTGTGCTGTTATTCAATACACTATTTCATTATAGTCATCTTTGGGTTCAAGGCAAGCTAATCATAATTATATACTGACAAGTGCAATTTCAATTTATAGGTGTCACAAGTCTCTGCGTGGCTATGCAAAGGATAAGGTCTATGAGGATACAATTTGATTTAGTGCTACGATTTGTTTTTCTTCTCTAGACAATTACAGCGAATTTGTCACAAAAATTTATATATAGTTGTATCTATACTGTTGTGCATATTCTTAAAATAAGTCGTGTTTGCCAGATAAATGGATAGTTGAAGTCTAGAGGTGAATTCAAATGCAACTTGGGATTTTTGAGTCATACATTGGGGGAAATAGTTGAAGTAGTTAATACACAAATAGTGAAAAGCCTGGTGAAGCCTGAGGAAAACCTACAGCCATACCAGCCTGGAGTGATTAAATAGTTTTCTTTTTCCTTTTTTCAAACTCCAGTTCTCTTTTTGTGAGAATTGTGGACGTGAGAGCTGTGGATGCCCCATCCCTGGAGGTGTCCAAGGCCAGGCTGGATGGGGCTTGGAGCAGCCTGGTCTGGTGGGAGGTGTCCCTGCCCAGGGTGGCACTGGGTGATCTTTAGGGTCCCTTCCAGCTCTAACACTGTGTGATTCTATGAAGATCCTGTCAGAACTTCACTTGTTGATCAGTGACTCTTTTTCAATCTATAAGAACAGCTGCTGCTAAAAAAGTAAGCAAGATATTGGAAATGCAAAATATTGTTTTCCATAATTTTGAAAATGTCTTCATTATGAAATCATAGTTCTGTGAAACCCCATTGCATTTTTTCTTTATTTTAGATGTTACATGGGCTGAACGCTATTAAATTCTCTGCATAATTTTGTTTTCATGGGGTTTTTTTGGAACTTGGAGGTTGAAAAAAGAAGCTTTACATTTGCTGTACCCATAGCACTCTCTGATGCCACTCCAATTCAAATAACACTCAGTGAATTGTGTTTTTTTTTCTGTGTGCTGGATAGAGTGATATTGCTTTACAAATAGCATATTGAGTACAGACAGGTATTGAAAAGCAGCACTAATTAGCAAATAAGCTCACCTCAAAGTTTTACTAACCTGGTCTGTGTTGGAAGTGGCATGAGTGCACTTGTCTTCTTACTCAGTGAATCTATTTTTCTCATGCGTTTCGGTCCAAATTCTCCCAAGTGCTGAGTTTACCATATCACATAATGGCAAGACACAGACAGAGGAGTGAGGCAAGTGTCGCCTCACTGATTATATGCTTTGAATTAATTAATTCGTCTCATTAGCAAACATACAAACATCTTCAAATTTTTCCATCAATTCTAGACGTTATTTTTGCTGATTTCCCTGTAGTGCTGCTGCTCATGGTAACAGTATCAAACACCTCATGATGAGATTTTTTTAATACAACCTAACTACTTTCTCTGGGATTTATGGTAAGATTAAATATCGTTGTGCTTATAACTTCTTACAGGGTATTTTTTCTTGTTTAAAGTGGCAATTAAAATGAAAAAAAAAAATATTCAGAAACATAAAGCTTTCAGTAATCAGCTAATATAAATTGCTTTTGGTCATCTATGTCTTTTGAAAATCTTCCCTAAATTACTTGCTCAAGTGAAAGAAAACCTAAAACGAAAACAAAAAAAGAAAACAAAAGATACTTTTCATCCAGTGACATTATTTAGCCTCATAAAGAGGCTGTAAACTCTGTCCTTTTCAGGTTCTTTTTGCTGAAAGACGTTTACAGAACTTTTGCCATAAATGTTGATACCATGTGAAGCCCCAACTAGTGGCTTTCCTACTATACATGGTGACCAGGCCTGCTTTCAGCTATCACTTCTTGCTCTGATATGAATGATTCCTCTTAATTACTGTGGTTTTCAGTGCTTAATCCCCTATAATCAATGTGATGTTACACAGGAAACACTTGTTTCAGGATTTCAGACAGATTCTAAAGATTCTAAGACTAATTCAAAACAGTTACAGTTATTAAACCCTCTTCTAAGGATAAAAGGGCTGACAGCGCTACCTGCTTCCATCCAAGCTTGTCTCAATTTTGAAGACTCTGAAAATAAGCATTTGTGGTTTATAAACTAAATCACGCAGAAACCATAGGAAGCATCTATTTGTTAATTATTATTTCTAGTCACATTTTTCTGAATTTCACATGATTGACAAAGTCAAGGTTATAGATGATAGAGACCACCTAAAGATAATCTAAACCTCACCTAAACCTGGTGGGGTTTATAACTGAATGAGACAAGTCAAGTACATCTACCAAGAAGTAAAAAAATCATGAAAGCCAACTGATTTGTACCCGAACAATTTATCTAAATTACCATGGAATGCTTCTAGAGTAAGTGTGTTACCTTCTGCACAACAGTAAACTGAATTATGTCAAATACCGTAAACAATTGGAAAAAAAAATAGTCATAATAGGAATTGCCAAAAATGGAAAGGATGTTGCTTTATCCATGAATTGCCATAGTGGCCACAAAATTTACTCAGGAAGCAGACACCATACTTCTGGTAACCTTTCTGAACTATTTAAACTTGAACCAAGTGTTTGCGACACCACAACCTGTATTATGGTATCACCAACAAAAGGAGTGAGGAAGGGGGTGGCTGTTGCAAAGCCATTGAACATCATCCCTGTGAACTACTGACCTGAGCTGCTTGCTCCAGCAGAGAAGTGTTCAAGGCCAGGTTGGACGGGGCTTTGAGCAGCCTGGTCTAGTGGGAGGTGTCCCTGCCCAGGGCAGGGGGGTGGAACAAGATGAGTTTTAAGGTCCCTTCCAACCCAAACCACTCTATGATCTATAATAAGCTGGCTGTGTACCGGTAAGTCTTGGCATATTCTCTTTTCACTGTGCAGGATCGTACTATCTTTTCTACGGACAGGTTAGGAGTATAAAGTACATGTCAAAATGTAGCAGTCAAAAGCAGGTGCTGTGATGTTTTTTTGCCTGTGGAAGACATAAGCAGTTTAATACCTGGATATGCAGCCTGGATTTTACCCCACAAGGTTGACTTGCAGCTGTGCATTGTAAACACAGCACCGAACAGCCCCAGCATAACCACGGGCTGCCTGCATGTGCTGGGGGGTACCTCCTGGCAAGCTGGCCAGGTTTTGCTGATGTGACAGCACTTGAGATCATCTAGCTGCAGTAAAATTACCTTAGAAATCAAGCAGTTGCAGCCAATAAACCTGTTCATAAGAATAACAGTAAAATTCTTGAAACATAGGTGAAAAATAGAAAGGGATTAAGATAATCAAGATTTTTTTTTTCCCTTCAGCCAGTTTAGCAGCTGATTTGTTTGTAGATGTGCCAATTGGACTATTCAAATGTCTGATATATTTAACTTTTATAAAAAAATCTGTATGTTTGCCCTAGCATATAGGTATTTTAGCAGTCTTGAAGAGAATAGCAGGAAAAAAAACCCTGAGAGGATTTGGAATAGTAGGGAATTAGGTGTTTTGAGCAGTATTGAACACTGTACGTGCTCTCAGTCATTATCAGCACAAAGTTATTTAGCACAGGTCTTCATGTAATTGTGATACATTACAAAAATTAGCAGTGATTAACGGGCATCAAACATTTCTGCTTTTATGTTTGAATACTCTGTTGTCAATATCCAGGGCTATGGTATGAAGTATGTACTATAACATACCCATGTAAGGAGACTTGCTGATGGGTTTTCAAGGCACATATTTCTTCATTTCTTCAGTTGCTGTATTACTGGATTTTGTAAGAGACAATTCAGTATACAAAACGCTTCATGGATTTTTACACACTGAGTTTGAGCCAAAATGTTCCTCAGGCTATTGCAGTGTTGGCAACGTTCCCTAAATGCGACTTGCAAACATGCAGATGAAAACAATACAGATGTAAATGAGTGAAAATCTTGTAATTCTAATTCCATAATACTTTTATCACTCAATTCAGATGCTTGTGGTTCATTAAAAAACACAGAAGAAGTCCAATTTTTTTCAAATGCATATTATTCCGAAAAGTCTTTCAGGCTTTTGGGCACACCAGTTTTGATCTACTTTATGAAAATATCAGAAAAAATCTTACCTCAGTAAAAATCTATGAACTACAGTGTTTGGGCTGATTAAAACCTACTATTACAAGTTGGTGATAAGTAGTACAGAGAATGTGTTGCAGTGAAATGGCTGTGTAGATACCTGGCACAGCCGAGGATGATAGGAATGGCTGAGCTTACTGTCAGAGGTCCTGTACTGACATCGAATATATGGGATTTTCCGTAGCTCAGGGAGTAGGACCTATACCAAGCAAGAGGATTTTACTTCTGTCTTAACAGCCACCACAACGCTATATTCACAAGCATAAAGTTGTGAATGTTATCTCCTTTTATCTTCTGCTTAACTGCCCAAAGCAAAAAAGCCAAGGTGCTGAATGTGTTCCTTTACTACAGCAGGACTCTGCTCTACACCAGTGGCGTGTAGTTGAATTTTGATAGGCTTTGTTTAGTTGGCACAAACTGTAGGCTGCCCTCAAAATCCTTCACTTATTTTACAAGCATTAGAATAGTTCATTTTCATACAGAATATTTGTTTTGTGGGAAAGATCCTTCAGCTGTTCAATGGTTATGTTCTTGTTTTTTCCAGCTGATGATGAAATATTACTAGAAAGGCAAGTTAATTAGCTTTAGCTGTCTGCTGTAAGAGAAGAAATTTAATCTTAAGTATTAATTCTGTTGATTTTATAGAAATGCCTTTTAAGAGCTATCCAGAAGAAGAAGAGGCAACAGAGTTGCTAGTGGTGTCTGCTCATGGACTCACACAGGGAAGGGGAGAACTCTGTAGGCTGTTTTGGATTACACGCTGTTTCCCATCTGCAGTCCTTTGGAAGCCATGCTGCTGGAGGTAAGAGTTTAATGCACCAGCAAAAAGTATTGCTTTCCCCTGCAAGAGGTAGACCGTGTGAGAGTATTCACCAAACCTGATGAGCAGTTTTCAGTTCACAGATTCTGCTCCAGAACTTCTTCCTCTGTTTTATTTTAGGTAAAGATTTTTAGGTCAGATTTTTTAACTGATCATTTCAGTTATAGCAAAATTTTCATAATGGATTCTCTGTGTTTTTAACTGATTTCTGCTCATGATACTTAGACTTGCTGATGGATGACACTGCAAAAGTGCATTTAAATTATCTACTGAGTTATCTGGGTATTCCTTTTAATAAATATTAATAAATATTCCTTTTAAATTCCTTTTAAATATTAATAAATATTCCTTTTAATAAATATTAGCAACAATTTAAATATTAGCAATACAATTTTCAACAATTTTCCATAAACATGCTTACAAACAGACATTTACATTCTCAAATGCTTTTAAAAACTCATGGAACAGCGTCAATTATACTATTATTGAAATTACTCTTCTTCAAATAAATGTTCTGAGTATATTTTGTGGGGTTGGCCCAGGTGGGCTGTCAATCTATGTTCATTAATTTTTCTTGTAGTTCTGAACTTTAAAGATAATTGTTTCGAAGACATTATTGTGATGAGTATGGTAGACATAAATCACAGGAAGAAAATCAGTGGTACAAAGCTAGACTATTTCTTTACACAAGCTGAAAACAAATTAAAGCCTGATATAGCTATCAGAAATATACATATGGAAAAGATTAGCATACTAAGTAAAATTACAGATACAACCTCTTAAGATGGATCTCCCAATGAAACCAAGTATCTTTCAGCAAACTATAGCAAATATATTGTTTAATGACAAGTTACAGGAGAGGAAAGACAAATAAGTTGTGTATTAGTCTCTAGTATCAAGCTCTAGACAAGAGCAGTGTATTGAGCAGTCACAATTTCCTCTGCTGCTGCAGCAATAGAAAAGTCATAGGTGGTGAAATTGGCTTCATTTTAGATAGGGAATAACAATTTGCAGCTCTTCAGTGTTCATTTGCAACTTTACAGAATTGGCATCCACCTGCAAAACAGAGAGAACCACTTTATCTCTGGCAAAATAGACCTAGATTTATAATGTTCGACAGAGGTGGATTAATAGCTAGCGTAAGTAGCCAACATAAACTATTTAGAAGTACACCACTTACCAGCCTCAAACTCTCCCAGTTGTTTCTGTTTCCTAAATACTCAACAAAATATACAACAGGATTAGCTGCTACTTTGCTTGGGAAGACTTGATAAGATTTAATGTTAATGGTGCTATTAAAACAATTAATACATAAAGACATATGCAGACTTTAAAGTCCAGACCTTTAACATATTCATTATCTATGGCTACAATCGTGCCCCTAGTGTCTATCTGAAAGACATTCTCATGCCACATTCCCTTATCCATTTCTTGTTGTGTCAATATTATTTTTCCTTAGTGTTTACCCTGGTTAAGTGTCTGGAAGGGAGAAATCAAATCCTCATGATTACCCTTACTTTGTTTTCATTTTCATTGAAAGGAAAGGTAATGTTTTTTCTCACCAATTGACCAGAAAAAGTACTTGTTTATTAAAGAGTCCAATGGACCAACTTAATATAATTGTACAACTATTATATGGAAGACACTACTCTATGTTTCCAGTTCTGTAAACTACTGTGTTGCAACAGTCTGCTGTCTCAGTGAAGGCAGGGGATGGAGATCCATGCGGCAGCAAAGACGCAAGGGTTATCGATGGGTTAGAAACTACGACAGCACCTGGGAATGGTCAGGTAGGAATTAAAGCTTGTCCCAGCAAAAAGGTGGCAGGACCAATAGCCCAACTGAAGTGTATCTACACTAACACACGCAGCATGGGCAACAAACAGGAGGAGCTGGAAGCCACTGTGCAGCAGGAAAGCTATGATGTAGTCACCATCACGGAAATGTGGTGGGATGAGTCGCACAACTGGAGTGCTGCGATGGATGGCTATAAATTCTTCAGAAGGGATAAGCAAGGAAGGAGAGGTGGTAGGGTAGGCTTGTATGTTAGGGAGTGTTTTGATTTTCTAGAGCTTAATGACGGTGATGATGCGGTTGAGTGTTTATGGGTAAGAATCAGGCGGAAGGCCAACAAGGCAGATATCATGGTGGGAGTCTGTTATAGACCACCCAACCAGGATGAAGAGGCAGATGAAATATTCTATAGCAGCTGTGAGAAGTCTCGCAATCGCTGGTTCTTGTCCTCATGGGAGACTTCAACTTGCCAGATGTCTGCTGGAAATACAATACAGCTGAGAGGGAACAGTCTAGGAAGTTCCTGGAGTGTGTTGGGGATAACTTCCTGACACAGCTGGTGAGGGAGCCAACCAGAAGGTGCCCTGCTGGATATGTTGTTTGTGAACAGAGAAGGACGTATGGGGGATGTGATGATTGGAGGCTGTCTTGGGCATAGTGACCGTGAAACGATAGAGTTTTTGATTCTTGGAGGAGCGGGGTCACAACAACCACATACAAAGCTACAGGCTTGGGGCAGAGTGGCTGGAGAGCTGCCTGGCAGAAAAGGACCTGGAGGTATTGGTAGGCAGCCAAGATGAGCTTGTTCTGCTTTTAGAATGAGATTTTTATATCAAAGTTCTACTTTTCCAGTGTACATAACATCAGTTTGTGGGATGAGATTGTTAAGTTCTAGGGAACACTATTGCCTATTGAATATATCTTTCATATTATTGAAAAACTAAATAAATGATCAGGGAAATGAAAGAAGTGAAAGGAGACTTTCAAATAAAGCAGTAAATGCCCAGAGAGAATTAGTTTCTCTTCACGACTGTGCTATAAGATTATATAAGATGGTAAGAAACTCACTTAACTGTTTTGGATGTAGTGAGTAATTGTGTCTTCCCATTCTTTAAGTGAATGTTCTGAGATTTAACAGCCTCATAGAGGAATCAACTTTTCCCATTAAGGATGTCTGAAGGACATTTCAAAATCTCATTGCTTCAGTAGGTACCTGCATGTAATGTTCTTACAATGCTTTCCATAAGAGGGATAGCACTTGGATTCAACTAGGACCTTTTAGCTTTTTGTGGGAAAAAAAAAATATTCTGCCTTAGTTATGTTGGTATCTTCAGTAATTATTTCTATTGTAGTCTGGTAATTGTGTTTTCTCAGCACATGGAAGGATTAACATCCTGTTAACAGGATTAATATTCCTGTTTCTTTTGTATACTTTCCCCCACATCCAATACCTTTTGGATACTTTAAAAAGACAACACTTCATGAGGTCATAGTTAAGCAAACTATAGGCTTGAAAAATGTAGAATAAGTGCTTTTATTTTTTCTCATACTCTTTCCTCTCCATGTCTTCAGTGTTCAGAACCAAAACCAAGGATTCATGTTATATGCTTAACTGTGCTACCACAGATGTTAATACAGATTTAAAATTAAGAGACTGTCTGTTAGTTGGGCTTTTTTGTGGTGTTTTGTTTTTTTTTTTTTCTTTTTACCTATAGGTATATATAAAGCTTTAAATACATATTGTGAAAGTGAATCATGTATCAAATTTTTTGGTCAATATATAACTGAGACTAAGGTGGGAGGAATTTCTGTGGAACTGGTAGACAATCTAGTATTAAATGTAACGGGACATCGAATCATAGAATTGCTTAGGTTGGAAGGGACCTTTCAGATCATCTAGTCCAACCATCCAGAACCTTGAGACTGATTCTTGCTCTTACAGATACCTCAGCAATGCAGCAAATTGTTAAGTGATGTATGAAGCTTGCAGCCACCTCCCCCAGCCCAGTGCCCATGTACCCAGGATCCCTGCCCAGACTGAGAGGTGTGGCTGCCACCTGCCCAGCTGCAGGCTCAACCAGTAGTGAATCTGCACACGTGTTCCCGAGACACACAGGTCCCTCAAGCACTGGCACGGCCTTTCCTTCCTCCTGGCACCCCTGCCCAGATCCCAGACCCCTTACCTGCTTTGTAGGTCCCCTACTTGCTGGCTAGTCCAGCTTGATGCTTGACACCTTACCTGCGTTGGTCCTCCCAGCAGCTGGTTTTGGGGACACACACCATTCCTGTCCCTGTGGCTGGAGGTTAAATACCCCAACTGGCTCCAGTAGCGGCACTGGGACCCTCACTGGCTCCAGTGGCTGACAGCAGAGGTCAGGGGCACCTACACCCCTGGTCTGACTCCAGTAGCTGTCACCCAGTCAACTCTCACCGGTCCGCTCACTAGCTGGCACCTGGGTGCTGCAGCACGCACACACTGGGTAGAGAGGGAGATACACAGACAGATAGTTAAGAGAGGATTTAACAAGAAGATCTAGGATGACAGGACAGACTGTGGTGTGATCAGGCACAGGGCTCAGCCAGACAAGCACACTGACCAGCCCCATTTTATGCCCAACCAGCCCCTGTTATACCCCTTCCTGCCTGTCCACCTTGTTCCTCCCAGCTCCCCTTCCCCTGCATGGCCCCCGTGGGTTTGTAGAGGTCTATCCATTCCTGCATCCCTCCCGGCCCATGACCGGATCCCCCTCATTCACAATTGCATCAGTAGCAAAGTCCAGGTGGATCTTCCTGGAAGCGGTGCCTGTAGTTTCTCCATTGACCACCAATTAGTGTGAGTGGTGAGCTTTGTTTCTTGTCATTGTTCTCTGTGCTTGTTTTGTCAGGTTTGTATCTTTGTATATTTTGTCTCTGGTTTCTACCTTTTTCCCTTAGTTTCTTAATATATGAGGTCCCCAACTAGATAACCTCGCTGGAATAAACGCTCTCACACCCCCTCATCAATTACTGGGAATGACCAGGTTTGGTTCTCACCACTGCCTCCCTTATCATTTATCCATCAGGTTTGTGTCCTTGTATGTTGCTATTTATGGCTTCCTACTTCTTTCATTTCCCTTTTTTGCATTGAAAAAGGCCATTGAGCAAATACCCTTAAAGGAGCAGGCACTCTCCTTCCACATACCCTTACACTAATAGCTTCGCTTGTGCTTTATTTCATGTTGTTATGGAAACAACATGAGTATAAGGCCTTCAGCGTGAAACAAAGCCTAGATACCAGTGCAGGGAAAAAAAAAAAATCACATGTTTATTACTATGCATTTCTAGCATTTCATATGGAATGTTACCAACCCTGTCAAGATACCTGGAAAAATATTTCCAAGTCATGCTGGCAATGAGGATTTGCCTCATTTGAAGGGAGGATGCGAAAAGAACAGAGCCAGGCTCTTTTCAGTAGTGTCCAGTGACAGGACCAGAGGCAGTGGGCACAAACTGAAACACAGCAGATTCCCTCTGAACATCAGGAAGAACTTTTTTATTGTTAGGGTGACAGCACTAGAACAGGTTGCCCAGGGAAGCTGTGGAATCTCTATCCTTAGAGATATTCAGAAGCCATCTGGACATGATCCTAGACAAATGGATCTGGGTGGCTCTGCTTGAGCTGGGGGTTAGACCAGATGACCTCCAGAGGTCTCTTCCAACCTCAACCATTCTGTGATTCTGTGAAGACAATAGCAGTCCTCTTTGCTAAGCCCTCTATAAATTTGACAAGAAGGCTCACTTCACCAAGACTACACAGTCTAGCTTTATCGCAAGAAGTCTAAGGTGAATTAGACATTTCATTACAAACATGGTTCTCAGGAGAAATCCAGGTAGCATGGTGTGTGTTCATTCTCACTGTCATTTTAGTAGGTTTCTAGCTGACACTAATTTTAAATGACTAATACAAATGAAATCTCGGGTTCATGGTAATGAACTTCTGTAGTAGATCATGTCTTCTCCCACCCCCACCAATACTCAAATGTACACATACATTAATGTGTACGAGTAAAAGTATGAATGTGTGTTCTTTTGGCCAGGAATTGAGGACATAAAATTGCTAGCTGTCTTTTTAAGATATGGTACATAAAACACTTTGGTAAAAATTCACTGTTCAGTGGGTAGATTTATCTGTTTATTAATAGTTATACCAAAGCCATTAGAAAATTTAACAGGTTGTTTAAATAGGGAAAGGATCAAAAAAGAATGATGAGTGCATAGGTGTATGAAGATGAAGTGGAAAGTATGTTATATATTTGAATTAGTCATAGTTTGGTAATGTCAGTTTTAAAACAGATGACGATCAAGATATTTCTATTCCCTAGAATCTCTAGTATTTGAATTATATAGTCCAATTATTTTAATTGAATTTTTCTATAGCATATTGTAAAAGCAAGAGTAAACAGTTTTATTGTTGTATGTAGTTTACTCACAGTAGGGATTTTTTCCACCTAAATTGTCTGGAACCTTTTAAAAAGGTTGATAGTTGTCTTAAATTAAAACAATCCATCACTATTGCAGTATAGTAAGCCCCAATCCTTCATACAAATTAATGCAAATATATGTTGCGTCAAACACGCAGATCTAGAGAAACTTATTTCCTCAATAATTTCATGCAGATACTAAATCTCTGTTTCTACACAGTTCTGTTATTCTGGTAGCATGCCTCCGCCACTGCAGCTACCACAGCACACTCCCTAATGTCACTGCCATTATCTAACAGAGACGGATTTCCTCCTACTCAATACCCGTACCTTTTTCATTTGACTTCCTAAAATTTTCTTCAGCTCTGCCTTGTTCATGTGTCCTTAAAATATATTGAAAAAATCTAAAATATGTTTTCCTAAACATATTTCCTTAAATATATTGAAAAAACAGGCAAATTAAAATAGCCCTTTGGAGCTAAATAATTCTAAATTTTATAGTGTCTGTATGCTTTCTTAGTGCACGTGTCGGTTCCTTATATCTAGTCCCTTACTGAACTACCTGAGCAAAAGGTGTACCTTTTTTCTGAAAAATATGAAAATAAACT
The DNA here is from genome assembly GCA_008658365.1 of Alca torda. Classification (NCBI taxonomy): domain Eukaryota; kingdom Metazoa; phylum Chordata; class Aves; order Charadriiformes; family Alcidae; genus Alca; species Alca torda. Next base: position 5,921,640 of record CM018087.1, on the reverse strand, counting down.
GACTAATCTGTTATAGACAATTGAAGCCTATCATTCTGAAAAATTTCTTTCTTAATTTTTCTGATATTCAGTAAATCTCATTTAATGAAATTCATAATGAGACATGAAGGAAAAAAAAAGTAATGTAGAGATATGTCATTTATACTATTACAGACTGACATTTCTACTGAAATGAATGCTGTTATTTTCTTAGATGATTTGTTTTGACAGTAGAAAAATGTATTTTAAAAGAGTAAGATTGTCAAAACTATTGGTCAAAAGGCCTATCAGCACAGTTCCCTATTTATTTATTTATTTAAAACTCCAAAGTAAAGTAGAGCAGATGTGGATTTGTGAAGTGAAACACACAAGAGTTATTTTACATTGACTGTGAAAGTCTGGTCCAGAAGAGAGAAGAAACCAGCAGTGTGAAAAACATTTAGCACACATTCCTTTTCATCTTTCTAGTCCATTGAGCTATCACCAGGAGTGATGTAGAAGCGTAAGGAATAAATTGATAATCTAGGTCTTATCATTCCTAACTTGAAATACTTCATTTACGGAGGAATTTCAGTTTGCTTTATTTGCTATGTTGGGCTGCCTAAAATAACTCTCATGCCCACCACAGTCACTTATGAGACTTCCAAAATCCTCTGATGTGCTGGATAGGATTTGTGCAGCCAGCACTCTTACCTGCCCTCCATTCTTTGTAGATAACTTCTGGAGAAAGCGTAGTGGTAAAAGAAATTTGGGGAGGAACTAAGACCTATCTGTGAAGTAGTTACCTGATCAAATATTAGAGAAACAGAGCATGATCTGACTTCCATATAGACTTCTTAACCATTAGCATATCATATCATTGTTTATACCAATTAATCTCTGATTTTTGCATCCAGCAATATATAAATTATTATCATCAAGATATTCAAAGGAAATGTGAGGCAGTGATTTCCCTCTGATGATTTTTAGATAAAAGCCAAAGCCCCTTGATCTCTGTACGTTGTGACATTTTCTTTGGCTGCAGGGCATGAATGTCGTGTGTTCCCTCTGACTCGGCTGCAGGAAAAAAATCATCCCATCTTTTAGACTTTGACTCCTAAGGAGGTGTGTTTCACTGAGCCAATATGTGGTCTCAGCTTTGTTCACACATTTAATTGCAATTATACAATCCGTGTACTTTGTTAATAGACATAATTGGTTAGCAAGAGCAGCAGCTGTAATAGAATTATTTCTCAAATCTATACTAAGAAAAATCCTGCTGCCTATTTGTTAGCAGACTAGAAGGCTCCGGAAAGTCAGTGCATAAGAGCAGAGCTGTGAACGCTTCCTATGAAATTAGTTTATTGATTTGTGTCATTAGATTTTTTTCCTGTGAAGGATTTCTGGACAGAATTCATGTTGTGAAGCAAAATGCAAGGCCTTCACAGTTGTTAAAAATATTTTGCAATGCTGCTTTCTAATCTCAGTAAAATGACTTCCTTTTTTTTGGTCATTTTTCATTTCATCAAGTCATGATTAGGAGCCCACCAGTTTTGCTACTGGAGTTCCTATTAAAACTAATAGTTTTATTTTTAATGAATTAACTACGGGTATCTAAATTGTTTTTAGAGCATAGACTATAGTAGAAATTAACCTAAAAGCTGATCAGGTAATCAACTATATCTCCCCCACTCCTTGGCAAAGGAGCTCCTCAAATGCATGGATGTTTTTCTGGCATTAGTCGGGGCAAGAATTTTTAATTCTGTGTTTCTTATATTCCTGCTGTAGAATAGTAAAAGAATTTTTAAAATATACAGCAGTTTTTGAGAGAAAGAGGTAATAATTGAACTAAGAAACAACAATGTATTAGAAAAAAGTAAAATAAAGAAAAAATGCACGTATAGAAAACACAAAATGTCTTTCATTACATGAAATTAAGAGTAATCATATATTTCATCATAAATCATTACTGTGGGACTTTTAGGAGACACCATGCTATTCATACTTGTCATTGACCTGTACCAAAAGTGCCGGTAACCACTGGATACTTGTCATTGGGTTCATTTGGTCTCCTACAGAAAGAAAAATACTTCTCTATTTGTTCTTTTTCTTTCTTTTTTTTTGTTTTAAAGGGCAGTATAACTTTTTGTAATAGGACATGGTAACTGCTTCTAACCAGATTACCATTCGTTGTAAATAAAACATTTAACATTGTAATAGCCAGATCAGAATGTTATAGTTCTCTATATCGCTGTTAAAGATTGCATTATTTAATTAGTAGCATTTTGTTATGGTAGAGGAAAGAAATATAGATTTTCTTTTAAAAAATTTAAATCCATATTTTTCTTCTTTTAAGTCTACCATATAATCATATAGATGGTAAACTAGTATGAACCACTCATATACTGTTGATCCAATGTAGTTGGATCCAATGGAGTGTTAAGTGAACATTTAAAAGGAAAAAAAATATAAAATGCCATGGTATGTAGCAATTCTATCTCATTAGTAGCAATAAATTCTGGTAAATCTTTATGAATGCTGGTGCAGTGTTGTTTACATGGAAATTACTGAAGTACAATGAATATAGGATTGTATAACTTGTATGAGGGGAATCACATTTTGGAAGTAATTTCATTTTTTTAATATCATTTTGGTTTACATTGAAAAAATTTTAAAAATATAAAATTCCCTCACATCTCAAAAGTTCTGAAGAGGAGTCACTGCAGGAAATACTGGAAGGCAGTATTTCAGAAATAAAACATGATCCCTGGGTCTAAACAACTAGAAAATTGGAGTTTACGTTACTTCTGTGGATGCTTCAGGCTCTGCAGCAGTAACTAGAAGTATCCACAATAAACACACCACTTTTGATATTATAATTGGGGTTCCGGGGTGCTCCAGTATTAGGCAGCTCCTAAGTTTTGGGTTCTGCTCTTCTGGAGACCAAAACCATCAGCCATGTGAAGGCTCAGGTTGCTGTGTGGTATATGGACTCTGTACCACATTATCAGTTTCAACTCACCGGCAAAAAGTCTGAAAGCTCTCAGGCCCCCTCCAGCTGACTCCGGGTGGTGTTTAGCACTGTATGCGGTCTCCTGCTTTTCTGGAAAATGGGGCTACATTTTTACAGATCTTTGAGATTCCCAGGTTTGGGGACTGAAACCTGTTTTTTGCATAGAAGAAAAAGGGGTACACTCTGGTCCATATCAAAAATCAGGAGAGAAATATCATAGTCCATATGGCTCCAGGTTTTGTTTCCTATGTTCAAAAAGGACCATCTGGCTGAGGAGAAAGGAAGAAATTCAGAGATGTCTGTGTGTATCCATGACTGATTCAACAACCTGGCAATTTCGTAACTGCTGCTTATTTATTACAGAGAGGCAGGCTGTGCTATCAAGGCAGTCCAGTCGTGCAGCATAGTTTAATATTTTTAAAACTGTGGGAGTAATCTTTCCTTTACGGTGCAGTGTGTCTTTTGGCCTCAAGGTACAGTAACCATGTCACCGCAAGATACGTAACAGTTCATCAGTGGGAATTTCACTTCTGCTGTCATTCAGATTTGCAGCGATGGCGAGACGATAATATTTTATCACAATGCTCTTTTTATTTTATTCCTTTCGGCAACATAAAGTGCCAACTTGAACTGAATTACTAGATTAATAAATTATCTTAATAAGATATGATATAGTAAAGCAGTCAATCACTTACCAGTCTGGAGGGAGCTTAAAAACAGAAGATTGCTTGCAGTTCTCAAATCGTGTACTTGCTCAGAGAAGATCTCTCTCCTATTTTAGAGGCAGGCACAGACGCACATTCCAAGTAGGAAAGGGCACAACAAACTTAAACTCCTGAAGACATTGCAACTGTGTTCATCGAGTTCATAGGAGCTTAAAAGTCCATTTGTAGGTCGTTGCTACACAAAGCTAACATCCAGTTCCATTGCTCAGATCTGAAATGATTCCATTCATTAGAGGAATAACGTAGCATCATACCTCATTATATCAAAGACAAATCACTTGTTCTGTAAAAGAAAAGAATTGTTTACAGATCTTCATGAAGTTTTTCATTGCTTTATCTCTCTATGTAACATGAGGTGTATCAGTACAAAGCTATCTGATTTCAGCTGTGCTTCCTGTTCTCCTCTAAAATCAAGGTAAAAATACATGATTGAAAATTATATTAATACATTGATGGAGTGACATATAAAAATTTGGTTATTTCAGAGGATATGTAGCATGTATTGTCATCTGCCTTTCCTTCAGCTTGATATTGCACTGATCAAGCAATTGATGCATGAAACTTGCCTGGCTCCTTAAAAATTAAGAACCTCAGGAACTCTCAAATAGTCACCCAGGAAAAAAACCCAAACAAACAAACAACAAAGATCTTTTGCCTCAAAATGTTTCTGCCCCAACATAAATTGGAAGACCTTGCTCTGCCTTTTGGTATATAGTTTATGGTAGTGACTTTAATACTTTTCAGTAAGTACGTGTTCTAGAATTGCTAGGAAGACCCTGAGTTCCTCAATTGTGTTGTTTGCTCATCCTGTAAATAAATCAGAAGGCTTTGTGGAAAATCTAAGACCAGGGTGGAGCACACTGACTGTAAAATAATCGTGTAGTTTGTGCCACTGTTTAACTAAAAATAGGATTAAGGAAACAAAAAAGCTGTCTCTCTCAGCTGCACTCAGCAAATTCTCATAGACTGGGACCGAAATAGAGACAATAACCAGGACGTCTAATCTGAAGTTGTACATATATATTGGAATAACTCTTTCCATCTGACAATGTTTTCACACCCATCTGATAAGGTTTCTGTCAGTTGAAAGTAATTTCTTAATGCTGAGTATTTCCTGTCACCTTTTCCTTACATAGTTGTAGGACTTTTAAATGTAAATACTGGTTTCACTGGGTTACAAAATATTTGTGGCTTACAGAGCTTGAAAGCAAAGCCTTAACTACACTGTACATGTTTTAAACTCACTTTATTTTGAGTGGTTATGTAGCGTGAGACGTCTGTGATTTGCCATAAATTTAGGAAGAAACATTTTTGTCCTGGACTTATTCCCTAGGGAATTCTTTTGACCTTGCTTGTTAAGAGAAGGTTTGTAGCAAGATGCAAATGAATGTAAATTGTTAACATTATGCTACACAGCATCAGGCAGCGTAATGGTCTTGTGTACATTAGAACACTCTGAAAAACCATAACACAAGCTATCATTTGCATTCCCTAATCTTAGATTCAGAATTTACTGCCTCCCGTCTGTGAAATACAGCTCCAGCTACTGTATATGGGAGAAACATGCCAGTGGTAATTAATGACACGCTACTTAATAAAATAATGAAACTCAAGCCATAAAGTTCTGGTGCACTTAACTAACTTGAGGAATGTTTTTCATTCACAAATTATGTTTGGTAGAAAGAGGAAAATCCCCCGTGATTTACTGATGAAACTGAAGCCATGTCCTGCTGTAAGCAATTCCGTATGCAGTGGTATATGCTGTACTTGCTTCACGTGCCTTTCAACTATGACATGTGATTGATTTCTTTTGTAATTGGGCAGCAGCACTGCCATTTACCTGAAGTTTAGTCCTTATTTAAAATACCCAAGTGGAAGATTTTAAATAGAGTTCTAGGAACAGGGCTGAAGTAACATGTACTAGGAGGGGTTACAATAGGTGTCAATTATAATGGAGTGCAGGCTCAGATCCATCCCTGCTACCTGCCCACAGAACAGCTTTACACAAGGAGTTTAGTTGTCTAGCACATTAAATGAGTATTGCTTCCCTGAATACAGCCTGGGGTGGAAGACTGACTTGCCAATTAGGTTCAGGGCTCAGAGGAGCTCCATTAAAGCTTATTGCAAGAAAAGAAAATCAGCCATATGCATGCCAGCTTCCCAGTATATGTAAATAAGAAGTCATCGGTATTTGGAAGAGCTTGTTCTAGATTCTGGTCTCTTACAATTGAGTCCTAAAGGAAATAGATTGAGTGGTCTTTGATTCTGGTGGGAGGAAACACGCTTAATTTTAGCGTGTGGGTCCATGGCTGTCAGTGCTTGGAAACCAGAGTACAGGAAACCATACTCTGCATCTTATCTATTACTCTCTGTTGAGATTTAATTTGTGACCCTAAAACGTTGATATGCCTTTTTCTTCTGGGAAAGTATGGTTTTCTGTCTGCCGTCACTATGGTGGTACTGCTAACCTCTGGATTCTTGTGGATCGTGCTGACTTTCTAATATAATCTGTAATTTAACATACAGTCATATGTTTCTGTAGAGCTTTATCCAAACGTTTACTAAATGAAAGGAAAAGTATCTTACTGACAATAGGACAGGTTCTTAATCCATTTAAAAAAGCTGCACTTCCATTCTTCTATAGAATTGTGTTGATTTCATAGCTCAAACACTTCAGGGTTATTACAGCTTTTTTTTCTTTTCTTTTCCTAGTATGGAGAATCATAATGAAAATCATTCATAAAACTTTTGGGGGACCTTCAGATAAAAGCACTGCAGCCAGAAATATTCAAAAAGCTCAGCATCCACAATTGGTTAAAGGGGTGCAATCCTTTTGTTGGATTGAATCATTTGTAGTGAGTGGCAAAACGCCACTGATTTCCAGGGCGACGTGGTCTCGTCCTGCACATTCAGGTGAGCTCGTGTTTAGGTTATAGAGCTCTTTGAAAAATTGTCTACTGGAATTGCAGCGGTTGCTGCTGAGAGCTGAGCACTTTTAGAAGGCTAGTCCCTACCCAGGTGCCTAAATGAGAATCCAATTTCTTTTGAAAACCCGGCTTCCCATACGGAGTGCTCATCACTTCAAAACCTGAGCTCATCTGAAATATTGATTTTGTATAAATACCACATGGACAATCTTTGGCTGTTATTATCAACAAAGCACCGCTGAAGTTAGTCCTTTTAAAATACGTAGCAAGTAGAAAGAAGTGTAGAGTATATAATTTGATTTCGCTTTTTGCTTATCTTCACGCAGTCCTCTCATTCTGTACAAAATAAGAGCTCAGGTCTTTGCTCCTTACTTTAGGAAACTGCTTAAACTGAAACAGAACTTTGTCTGAAACAGAACGCCAGGATTAGGAACTGAAGTCACAGTGTCTGGGAGAATATGTCTTCCTATGAGGCAAATTCACGTTAGGAAGACTCTTCCTTGCTTCCAGTTCCTGATTTCTGTAACACAAAGTCCAGTCATTAACTGTTTTTTTCTTCATATAAAGTAACCCTTTTGTGAGATGGCAATTTTCTGAGAAACAAAAAATATATGATTTTTTTGTGAAGCCAAAAAGGTATTCTGACAGCAGAATGTGATACTGCTCTGTGTAGTTAAACCTTTATGGGTTTTATTTGATGCTTTTTTCCCCTGAGATGCACAAGGACTTGATTTGATTTTTTCAGTGGCTCAGACATGTTTGGTACAGCTATAATAAGCATTGCAATGAGATCCCTCTGGATTTATCGTGGTTTGGATTCAGCTGTGCTCTCATTGTGTTGCCAAAGTTTTACAGACCTCCTTATGAGGCTGATTACTACCTTAGAAGAAAATTGTAGGAAGCCTGGCTAGATCTGCATAGTTGAAATCTTTGTCAAGGTTTCATTCTTTTTGAGAAGCTGTATTCTCTTGTATTAGCATATGAAATACTCCAGCTGAGTGGGTTTGGTCTTTCAAATATAAGTCCCTCTGATATAGTAGCATTGCCAATTAATACTTTGCCTCATGTCACTATCAGTGCCAAAAAAAAACCCACAAAAAAAAAATAACACTTGTAAGACCAATATAGGTTAAAATGAAATATTTAAGTAAATATTTATCATTTTAAAAAGTGAATTCTTTTGCTGAATTCTGCTTTTGAAAGCTGCAGCATAAAGCCAGAATAAACATGTTGGTTAACCAGAGTGATGCCAATTTACAATAATATGACTTGGAGCAGAATTGTGGTCTTTGAGGATATGTCTTCACAGAAAAAATATGTTATGTGGGGAAAAATATTTTTTTGCTTTTCCCTACCAAGCATCCCTGTCAGGAGGATGAGCCAACAAAAACAATAGGAAGAGAAGTATAGGAATTCTGAGTACGAAGGGGAGGCAAGGGAGAACCTGACTCATAGTTTTTGCTCCAAAGACTTTTGATATTTTGCATTAATGTAATTAGTGTTCAGGGAAGGAAGCGATCCCAAACTCACCAGCAAGAAACAAGAATTGTTCACGTAACTGTGCAGGCAAGTCATGTCTCCTTTTTCATAAAATTAATTTTTAATATTGTGGAGTTTGAGTTTATTTTTGGTCCTAGACCAACTCAGTAGGATGGATGATCACCCCTGCTATAAGAGCAGATAAGCTGTCTACTTAGAGAGATGTGAAAGGTGGTACAGGTCTTGTGATGGATTTTATTACCTTTGGAGTTAAACTAAACTAGGAAATTGAGCTGGGGTTCCCCTTTGCCTGGACTGGAAGTCTCACCATGAATGTAACACATAGAGAGACATAACTACATGTTATAAAGAGACTGGGCACTGGTCTCAGAAGTAACATCTCAATGGTGCAAGAGGTAAATAAAAATGTGTCATTAAACTCTGTCCTTTGTAAATATGGCAAAGGAGTTAAGACTAGTTTACAGTTTAGAAGTGATAAATTCTGTTTACGTGAATTTATCATCAACTTCACCTCTGATTTCTCTTCAAGAGAGACTGTGCAGTGAAGGGGAGTATCTAAGCCCTGTATTACACACAGCATCCACAGGGAACCCTGGCTTTTTCTCTCTCTGTCTCCATAACGACCGGTCATTGTGGCGCTCATGCCTCTTGTTTGCTTGTAGTGGCTCTGGAAAGCCTTCCTCTAGGCTCCTCAGTGGGGCATATCAAAAGAAAAAGGGGCCAGGAAAGGAGGAACCTGAGACTTTCCACTAACACACAGTGTTTTTTATTGCCTGGCTCTGGACAGATACACTGCTCATCATGGAGACTGCCTTAGACATCATTTGGAGGTAATTTGGGAAACTCTGGCATCATCCACATTACACTGCACATTGAGGCACAGACACTGAGGTGCTACAGTGCCTGTTCTCACAATACTGGACACTTTAAGCCTTAAATTGTTGCCAGTTTATTCTAAATATATGGTGAGAAGAGGACCAAGAATGGTGACTACAGCATTAAAGCTTGGGAAGACTTCACTGGGACAAAAAGCATCGGTGGCAGAGCTCTCACAGAAACGGATACAATATAGAAAAAAAACCCATCAGAAATATTTTCACTAGTATGGTGTGACAATTTTGAGGAAAAAAGAAGTATTAACAGTCCAAAATATACAGAAAGAAAAACAGTGCAGCACTGCACATGAGGCAAATTGATCAAGGAAGGTGGAAGAGCCAGTTCTACCAAATGTGCTGAGAAGTCTTTCTTGTTAAATTGAATTTGGAGTATATCCCAGGTACAAAACAGTGTTAGCCAGAGTGCTCCAGATGGATATTATCCTGAGCCAACAGCTAACTATATCAATGCTTTTCATTTGCTTTGGTACCACAGAATGAAATGGCAGCAAAATGTCCAACATATGATTCCTTTTATTACTATTGATGCCATAAGTGACACTTTCCCTAGGCTATCGACACCTAGTAATTAGTATTCACCACCATCAGTACTGCTTCCACCTGTCAAATTGTGTCTCATCGATTAATTTGATGTTTCAGCAGTACAGTAATCTCTGCTACCTGATTTAACCCATCCTCTTCTCTATAGCTCCTGCCCCATTCAGAAAAATTGAACCAGTGTAGAAATAGCTAAAGTTTTTAATCACAGTAAAAATTAAAATACTAGTTTATAGAACTAGAACCACCTACAGTATATATTATATTAATATAAATTACTCAGTATGACAGAAAAAAATTACCAGGGGAGAAATCCAAAATTAATAAAAGTTTGATGTGCAAACATGGAAGAAATGTCGTCTGTATTTAATGCATGTTGCTGTAAAGACTCCTCGATTTTTCACAACTCTCAAACTTCTCAAAAAAATCACAATGTCATTTCCCTTTCTATGATCCCAGGAGGCATAGCTAGCAGGTAATTATTTTTGATAACTTTTTCTTTCCCACCCTAGAGCACTTTTGTGTATACACTGAATATATTTAACAGTTCATTATTCAACAGCCATTTATCTTACCTATAATTAGTAGTTAAATAAGTGAAAAATACTGAACAGTTTTTTAACAGGAACTTTTAAAAATACACACAAGTTGCTGTATTATTCTCAATCCCTATTGGAAAAAATAAAGAAGTAAAACTGAAACGTATTCTGGACAAGTAAAATCAACTCCTGACTAACAACTTTTGTGTCTGTTCAAGCAGATGTAGTTTTGAAATTACTGACATGGGAAGTTTTCATCCACCTTGGAAAAAAAATGGATGTGTACTGGAAATGCTGACAAACCCTTTTTGGTGGTGTTGCCATTGGATGCTAATATAATTAAGTCCCAGAATAAGGTACAGCATGTTAGTGATACAACCTGTCAGTAATTTTGCAATGATTTATGATCTGCAGCTAACAAGAGAGCACCAACAGGACAAGCAATATTGCACACATTGGTAAGAGGAAACATTTTCTGCGAAAGTTTCAAAGGGAAATGTTATCATTAGGTTTTCTAGATGAGATCTTTTCAAAGGTGTTTACGTACCTACATGTACAAATAGGTGTCTGATATAATGCTAAAAGACTGTAGGCAACTTGGTGCTGCTTTTTTTTAGTATAAGTATCTATGAATAGAAAAGAAACTCAAAAGCGATGCAGTATAGAAACAACACAGAATTGAAAAGCTTTTGTTTCCAGGTGAAATGAGTGGTGGTAACATCATTTCCACAAAACCAGTAAGCAGTTAAATACAATTGCAAACTGTCCGCTTAGCTAAAACTGGCTGTCAGACAGCTCTATACAGTGTGGTCTACTAGGAGGCAGCAAACATGATTTATGATATGTCAAGAAAAGATAGTAGTAATAACTAATAGATGAAAGCAAGGGGGCTCTTAGGAAAGACAGCAATATTGTTTAAATACCCTATTATATTACATTATCTGCAAGACAACATACTAGAAAATAATGTAAAAATCACTTCAGGCAACCCTTAATATGCTGCTTGTTCCGCCCCCGCCCCCCCTGCCCCCCGCCCCACCCTTCCTACTGCTGTTTCTCTTCACCCACTAAATTCTGAAACACATTCTCATCTGCTGATTTAGGTCCCATTTCACATTTCTAAATTGTATCTGTTTATGTGGTGTGCTTCTATACATATATATGTAGTTGTTCCTGGTTTTCAGAAAACCTTTGGTGACCTGAGACACTATTTAAATGAATGCAAGAAGGAAAAATAATGAAAATTTATTTTATTGAAAACATTTTCAGGATATACATTGACCATTTCGTTGTGAAAATCAGCCTGTGAAAACAGCTGGCTCATGAGCTGGTACTTGAAAGAAGAGATGACAGCCAACTAGCCAGCAACAGACTAGCTGTACAGCTGAGCACATATGACACATTTCGAGGAAGACTTCCTAAAAACATCCCAAATGTGTCATATCACTTAACATGGTACAAGGAGCAAATAGTGATGTAGGTTCCAGTGATAGCTTCCACTGTGCCTGATGGTATTTGTACAACGAAAAGAGGCCTTTTACAACAAATAAGGTGCTTTTTTTTTTTTCTGGTTGTTTTGTTGTTTTTGTTTGGGTTTTATTTTTAATAGAAAAATGAAAGTATATCTTTTCTATGCTCATTGCAAAGTGCAGCGTATCAAATCTTGATGCCTTTCGGATCAGCCACAGAATACAATTTCTTTTAGAACAGAACACTCTACAGTTCCAGGGACTTCTTGGTGTGGATCCAGACAAAGCAGATTAAACTTTGCTCTAGATTTTCACTTCAGCTGCTTTTGTTTGGCGCGATTATAAATAGTTACCTGAGCAAAATTTGGGCTTTTTATCAAAACAGACCAGCTGTGATTTTGGTGACATAATTCTCTCATGTGCCACTTCAGATAAAACTTTTTGCCCACTGGACACCCCAGCTCAGATGACCATTTTTAATACCAAAGGAAGCCACAGTAAGTTAGTATTTCTTGATTCAGTATATCTTTACCATCAATCTATTTTTTGGGTCAAGAAACTGAATCAATGGGTGCACAGCAATTTAATTGTTCTGGTTCATTTTTCAGTTCAGTTCCAAGATAGGCACTGCAGTTTACTGCATTGCTTCTCTTCTCTTTTCCCTTTTAAATCTTTCCGCTCTTATGTTACATTAATTCCAATAGCCCATTCACACTTCTGATCAAACAGCGCTCATTTTTGCTCTTCCAATTACTTGAGAACAAGTAAAGCACAGGGGAGCGGAGATAATCTCTTATATTTAATAAGTTTTAAATTAGCTTTCTTCTTTTGCCTCTTATTGTTGCCATACACATTCTGTAAGCAGTGAAAACTATTTATGTAATGTGCAACTAGAAAATTCAGAGTAGTTACACTGCAATTACACTTTTTGACCAAAAAGCAATTATATTACTGGGAATAAATAAAGTGTAATTATAGACTTGGTAATGTAACCTGGATTCTAATAGTTATTTTAAAAAATAAAATATCAAATAGAAAATAAAATCTGTCATATAAACATCATTCCAATTCTGTCAATTGGAGTTACTTACAAAAAAAAAACCACCAGCCCTTCCATGATGTAACTACACTGTACCTTATATAAAACTACCATGTAAATGAAATGAATGTATTAAATTTAATTTAATGGCATTACACTTCAATGAGTGTTATAAAAAAAATCTCATTCTTGCAAGGTTGTGAATTTCCACTCTGAAGGGCAGCCTCCACCTTGGCAGCTTCCAGCCTGCAAGGGGAAGTGTTTTAGACATTTTTGGTTAGTCGCTGAGGGGAGTGAAGATCACGCTTCCACAGGAGTTCAACAAACAAAACAACAGAGCTGGAGTAAGAGCAGTAAGGCTATTCCCACCTCTGCCATTGACGTTGTATCTTGTATGAAATTCTTATCTCTTTTTGCCTCGGAATTGCAATTGTGTCCTCATTTCATTCTCTCCTCTGCACAACCTATCAGCATTCCCTGCTGCAAATTTAAAGAACAGTTTGAACTGTCAAACATTTGTTTATTTAAAAGCTGCACTTTTAAGAGCTTTGAAGGTTTTGCCCACTTTGTAATTGAAATGCACCTCTCTCCAGATATATATAGCTGAATTATTAAGTCATGGTTTTGAGTAATGGCCAGACAACTATTAATTTCCTCTAGTATCTATTGGCATCCATTTGAACATTCCGTACTCATTTGATACAAATGTAGATGTCAGAAATCTGGTGTTTCTTTACGGTTTCCACAGTGGTGATTAAGTTCACAACTGTGATACAGGGTTAGCTGAGCTCCAGCTGTCCAGCAGAGGAGCGAAATGGCATCATCACAGAGTACCGTCAAATTGGTACGTTCTCTTCAGTGCGTAAAGTGCTCATGATTTCAGTGACTCTCTCAGCACTTTTCACTGCATTTTCTTGCCTTTTATAGCACCTCAACTGAAAGATAAGAAGAAAAGGGATTTTGCTAAGGTGATGTTAAATGATTTTCAGTAGCAATGAAGTCTGAACTAAGAACAGATCTGGTTGTGTCCCTGTTAAAAAAAGTTCTTTCACTGTATTTGACGGAACCAGGTCCTGGTCTGGTGGCTATTGTATTGTCACAGGATGAGATGCATAGATAAAATTCATCTGCAATTGTTTTCAGAGAGGCATAACCAGATAGAAATACAAAACCTTCACAGTTGAGATAAAATAAGTAGTCCATATGATGTAAATGTAGACATGAATGAAATGCTCTGTAAGGATGAAAAATTAGATGCCAGCAATAAGACAAAACTCCTGAAAAGCTTGTCGCAGTTACTCCTGTAAGAATTGTGACATATCCCATGGATTCACGGATTATTCTGTCATACTTGTAATTCTGATTTACATATGACTACTTAGATAACTATCTGTTGATATAACTTCTGTAGATACTCTATTTAGATTCCACCCTGAATTGCATAGAAAAAAGCTCTCCAGGTTAAAAGTGACATTGTGAGGCATGATGATGTTATGCAAGATCCATTTTTCAGGGAGAGATTTATTCCTGTTACCTGTTCTTCATTCGCTTAATTGAAATTGCTTGCCATAAACATTTATAACATAAGCCCTGAAGGCAAGAGTTCTGACTAATGACAACCTCTATCAGTTGCTATAGGCTGTAAATGAAGAATGTAGTAAACATATAGCCAATGGCGAGGATTTGTCACTAAGGCTTTGCAAACAGGTCTGTGTTTCACTTCACAGAAATGTACTAGGGGAGAAGTAACATTTTCAAGCCCTCTGGTTACCATCATGCGACCTCATGAACACACGCTATCATACAGATTATAAACTCAGTCTAGGAGAAGCTGAGCCATGTCAATCCTTTTTTCTTGAGCTCTGGCCTATTAGTAAAGGATGCTCTTTTTTCACCTGTGACACCTACGTAGATGCTACACGTTACATGCATTTGAGGTGGTCAGAATAAGAGACAAGAAATGGGATCTAAGGATGCTCCATTTAAGAGATGTATCTTTTGCCACATGGCCACTGAAATCAGTACTTAAGGCTTTTGTTGAATTACATATTATGTCTGTAATAGCCTGCAGATTGTGGCAACAGCAAGTGCTTGAAGATACCCTAGCTATGAATGTGCGTGGGATGATTAAAAAAAATAATGTAACGGCAGGATTTCTTAATATGTTCAGTTTTGTCTTTTAAGTATTTGTCTTTAAGCAATTTAGTACATCTCAATGACAAATTTGCCCAGGTTTGTTTTTGTTTTATTATACAATTTTTATTAGCTATTGTACTGTGTTCATAAACTCTACTCCTAGACAGAAGGAGACATAGTAAAAATGTCATATTCAATTGAAATATCACACTGTGGTGTAGCCACAACTATAAATGAAAGCATATCCAAAACGTTGCATATTTGAAAAGGTCAAGTTACCAAAGGAACAGGATTTTATATTGGTGGACCTAATATAGCAACGACTGTCAAAACAATAATTTAATAAAAGAAAAAGTTTTGGCATGAGCTCTATTAACTGAGTAAAGGTATAGATACTTCAGTTGTTATGTTCAACAGCATATAATATTATGCTGGTCTCTTAGCTAATTGCTTTCCTAGTTGGTTTGTGAAAAGAAAAAAAAAAAAAAAGGAAAAGAGACAAGCCCTTCCCAATTGTCTTGTGGCCCCTGTTTGTTTTTCCATAAAGATCCCTTTGCTGCAGTAAGACTCAATCACTACTTTTCTCTTGTAGTTCAGAGAGTTTTTGACATCTTTTTGCAATCAGGTAGGAAGTGTTGTGACACCGTAGCCAGAAAATTCTATGAGTACAAAAATAGCTATTCCAGTAACCCGTTTTCAAGTGAAGACTAGAATTCAAGGACATGTCTCAGCTTAACATCAGTTTATAAAAACACCTTTGATCAGAATTTTTTTTTTTTTCGTATTTCTGGCAAACGCTGTATTTTCTATTTTCCTAGAAAAATCACTGTGCTTGACATAAACATAGTTGGATTTCTTGTGTTGCAGAAATGTCTGTTGTTGTTTAGTTATTTTTTTTGTCTTAGTCTGTCTCTTAGTTGCTGTTGTTGGTTTGCTTTCTTCCCTCTGTTTTTTTTTGGGGCGGGGGGGAGGGGGTTTTGGTTTTTTTTGAGATTTCTCCTTTCTAATTCTGTATTTTGAAATATGTAGGTCTTTGGTAGCATTTTTTGAGACAAAACTAATTTTGACTTAAAACTTGCTATATGAAGATATGCGGTTTAACTTATCTGAAAATTTTTAAATTCTTTTGCATAGTTACTCTGATACTAGGAGTGAAATTTAAGGAAGTTAATATTAATTTAATTTTGTTAAGAAGTATGCACCTCAGTTCATTTTAGTCCTCAGATACCTCGATTTTTAAACAGACGGATAATAATCACCTATATTAAAGAATGTATAGTTGCTGAACAACAAATGTATGTGACATCTCCTCAGAATTTTTCATTATGTTTCACACTATAAAGTTTATCTGCAAGACTTTGAAAATAAACAGTATGGTATGACTTCTGTCCCATTTCTTTTTCTCTTTCCCCCAAAAAGACATAAAGCAAATCATATATAGCTATTTCTGAGCTATTATTGTGTTAAGAAATGAAGTTGTGCTTTAATGTACATGGGAAGTAAAACATTGAATAAAAATTATAAGGAAGGAAAATGAAAACTAAATGAAAGAAAACTGGAATAGAATGGAAGAAATGCTGATCCTTGAGTTATGAAACAACTTACAGTTCATTCCAGAAACTGTAGAAGACTTTCTTCAAGCACGGACATTAATGCTTCAGGCCTCTGGATTTACACCACTTGGGATAGTAGTAACTCAAACTAATCCAGCCCGTCTGGTTCAAAAATGTTGTATTATGACTGGACTGGCCTTTAGTGAAACTGAAAAATGGACGTTAACATGGGATAGGAAAAAGCTAAATGAACTATCTTATCTACAGATGCAGTGAAGCATTGAAATGTAATCTGTACATTTCATTCTGAGTAGACAGGCTTATCTCGGTCTAACATGTAAATTCAATTGGTGCCTGGCAGATTCTTGGTGCTCCTTTGTTCCACATCACCATGTCAAACCCAGACAAAATAATATTTTAGTGTTAGCTTGCATTAACAGAAACAAAAGAGAAAAATTAAAATCTTTATAATAAAAATTCATAGCAAAAATTAGCTATGAATTTAGCTGTTTGAAAGCAGTTATTTTTACAAGACTGGTGTTAGCCTTCATTTTCCTTCAGTCACATGACTATGGACAGGACTCATCTTAGAGATTATGAAATGAGAAGATGAAATCCAAAATTTCAAAGCTCAAGTGATCAGCTGTTGAAGTACAACTTTGCTTTAAGTATGTTCCATTATGCACAAATTAAAGATATTTTATATCTAGGTTTCTTTATCTTCATTTATTTTAGAAAATATGTCTTCTGAGTTTTCATTGCTCATGTAAGTTTCAGTATATCTGGGCTATTTTAGGTTTGTGAATGTTTCTGCTTAAATGCAAGTGAAAAATGGCAAAATATACAAATTTGGTTCAATCGAATGGTTCTTTGAAAGTCTGAGAATGACCAAGAGAATGATGAGCTTTCTCTTCTTCAGGCTAAGCAAACACAGATCTCTAAAGCTGTTCAAATTGTTTATTACTGATTGATGTCGAGTCAGCTTACATGACTGTAATACAGTAAGAAATTATTTTAGAGCACTTACTTCTTTAATACATGTATTTAGAATATATTTCTATATAACCCAGGCTCCTGAGACAAGAGGGAAAGTTTGGAGCAAGGAAGACTTATATGTGGTAGAGGTGGACCAGGTTAAGGAACACTTAAACAAACTAAACATACCTAGGTGGGGGCCTGATAAGTTGCACCCACGAGTTCTGCAGGACCTGACTGTCATTGCGAGACCAGTCTCAAGTATCTTTGCAAGGTGTCGGTGACTGGGATAGGTTCCTGAAGATTGGAAGTGAGTATCACTCTGATCTTCAGGAATGTCAAGAAGGAAGATCTGGGCAACTACAGGCCAGCCAACCTGTCCCTGGGTAGTCCCTGGGCACATGAAGGACAGAAAGGAGATGGGGAGTAGTCAGCATGGATTTACAAAGGGAAACGTTTACATTGCCTTCTACAGTGAGGTGACTGGGTTGGTGGATGAGGGGAGAGCAGTAGATGTTGTCTACCTTAACTTTAGTAAAGCCTTTGATGCTGTCTCCCATAACATCATCGTAGACAAACTGATAAAGTGCTATTAGAAAAGAGGACAGTGAGGTGGATTGAAAACTGCCTAAATGACCAGGTCCCAAAGGTTGTGATGAGTAGCACGAAGTCAAGTTGGAGGCAAGACACTAGTGATGTTCCCCAGGGGTCAATACTGGGGCCACTGTTCAACATCCTTATTAACCATCTGGTCGCTGGGTTCTTGTCTGCAGCAAGTTCACAGAGGGTACAAGTCTGGGAGGAGGGACTGATATACCAGATAGTTGTGCTGCCATTCAGAGGGACCTTGACTAGGCTAGAAAACTGGACAGGGAGGAACCTCATGAATTTCAACAAAGGACAATGTGCAAAGTCCTGCACCTGGGGACAAATAACATCAGGCACCAGTACAACATGGTGCCTGACCAGCTGGAAAGCAGCTTTGCCAAAATGGACCCTGGGGTCTTGGTGGGCAACAAGCTGACCAGCAGTGCACCCTCACAGCAAAAAAAGACCAACAGTATACCCTGGGCATACTTGGCAGAATGCTGCTAGCAAGTTGAGGGAGGTGATCCTTCCCCTCTGCTCAGCACTTGTGAGGCTGCATTTGGAATTCTGTGTTCAGTTCTGGGCTCCCCAGTACAAGAGAGATACGGACTTATGGAATGAGTCCAGTGTAAGATCACAAAGATGATGGGAAGGGAACGTAGAAAATTGAGCCAGACTCTTCTCAGCAGTGCCCGCTGACAGGACAAGAGGGAATGAGAACCAAGTAAACACACAAAATTAAATCTGAACACAATTGTTTAAGCTTGCTTTGTTACTGTTAAATGCTTTTTATGATTGAATGACAACTTTCTTCCCATAGCACTTTTTTTCTCATATTTATTCAGTTTATATTTTATTTCAATCTTTTTAAAATTATGGGTATTTTGCCCTCATTTCATTTCACAGTTCCTAACATGATGGGAAGAAGCGGCTTGTATATTGCTTCATATGCATTTTCTTCATTTAGAATTGCAAATACAAATTCCCAGCCTCCCGCAATATGTGGCTGCTACAGTCATGCATTTCTTGATAATATTTCATAGAACATATTTGCTGTTGCCTACTGCTTGTTTCTTTTTTATGTCTGTTCATCTCTCATTCAGTGGAACCTGAATCACCTTGGAAATGTGGGGTTTTTTTCTCATACCCAGCCTGTGTCTTCTTCCCTCTTTTATATTCAACTGTGTCTATTTTTACAAAATATTTTATTTATTAGTTTATTTAAAGATTTTGGTTGTTAGCCAATGAATTTTAGCCCATGAAAGCAGCATAGAAACTATGAAACCTAAAGAATTGCATCAGTTTATATTTGCTTTGTCACTGCAATTCTTACAGAGTAGATCAAAGTCTTAAATTTATGTCCTCCATATTAGGAGTCCTCAACAGCTCTTCTCGGTTATTTTTATCTTCTGGTAATCTAACATATCCCTCTTTCTACACAGAAGTAGTGAGAATGCCTGTATCCTTAATTATATATAGCTTAGAGGTCAAAAAGGCAAGGTTGTAAAAATAACTTTGAGAAAAAAGACTTGCTTGCTTAGTAGCACATGATCATTACACCTATTATTTTTCTCTAGTCCTTCTATTGCTTGTCTTTGTCATTAACTGAGTTAGCCATTTTTTCCACATTTTTAGTCTGTTGTGTTTATTATTAACAGCCCCTACAATTAAGCGGTCTTTGTCAATGCCTTTCAAAAGAGGCATAAAGTTGAGGCATCCGGGTTCTATAACGATAAGGTCAATAGAAGCAGCTAGGTAGAAAACAAAATTTAGATGACTGATTTAGTTCGTGAGAAAAGCTTGGAGGATAATGCCTTTCTATTATTAAGCCCAGATAATTGTTAGCAAATAATATGTTAGCAGAATTGTTATTAGCTTACAATCTTTTCCAGTCTATAAAAGGAAATAAATCAGGGATATTGCTAAGAATAATAAGCATACTCTTTTAATGAAATTTATCAGAAGTGCCTAGGACTCACAAAGCAGAGTTCAGTGTCCCTGTCTGGTGCTTGTGAGGCTGCACCTGGTGCTGTCTGAGCTGTTGTGCATGAGGCATAATGATAAACTGGAGCGAGTCCAGCAGAGGATCAACAAAATGCACCACAGTTGGAACATGTGAAGTATAAGGAGAACCTAACAGACTTGGGTTTGTGGAGCCTGAAGCAGAGAAGGATATGGGGCAGGAGTTGGGGCAAAATGTGCTGTCTGTAACCCCCTGATGAATGTTATGGACAAGATGGAGCCAGACTCTTCTGAGAGGTGCCCAGAAAAAGGGAGCAAGCGAATGAGCTGGAGCAGGGAGGAGGAGGATTGTTACCATGAGGGTGGCACAGGCTGCCCCAGGAGGCTTTGGGATCTCAGTCCTTAGAGGTCTTCACAGATCTAGGGGAAAAGGCCCTGAGCGACCTGGGCTGGCTTCGGAGCTGGCTGTGTTTGGAACAGGAGATTGGACTAGAGATATCTTCCTGAGGTGCCTGCCAACCCCATTTATTTTACAATCCTAGTATGCTAGATAAGGCCTGGTAGACATTTCAGAGCAGTGGAAGATTTTAATAAAGGACCCTCTAGGGTGGAGTTCATCCCACCTCATTCCAGGCCTTGGTGTCCCTCTATAGTGCTGAGGAGTCATGTTATATTTTAGTTCATACCTTTACTGTCAAAGTTGCAAAGTTTTGCTGTCTAACTCCTTCACCAGACAATTTCTTAATACTTGACTTGTAGAAAAATATTTCTGTCTACTAATTCGCTAGTACACCATGGGAATCCTCATTTTTATATACTTGTGAAAAGGCTGCTTTCAGAGATGTTACAGTACTGCAAGTAGTTAAAAGAACTTTGACCTTTCATATGAAATTAGAAAATGAATTTTTCAGAGCTTTGCAGAAACTTTATTTTCAGTACACACAAATACAATGAACACAAACACACAAACAAGACGAAACTTGATCTGTTGCTCCTTCACTTGTAGAAAATAATGAGATATCAGCAGAAAAGCAGCGAACTATAGCTGTATTTTTCAGCAAACAGGAGTGTCATTCATTTCCTTTCCTTCTTATTCTTAGTACTATATTCAAGTAGTTGTTCTTGGATATCGTTCTTTGTATAAAAGTGAAGCCAATTATAGGAAACTAAGAATTTTAGATTCTTAGAATCATAGAATCCTCTTGGTTAGAAAGGACCTTTAAGATCATCGAGTCCAACCATCAACCTAGCACTGGAAAAACACCACTAAACCATGTCCCTCAGCACCATGTCTATCCAGCTTTTAAATACCTTCAGGGATGGCTGGATTTTTCCAAGATCTAAATTCTACCTACTCAAAAAAACGTGACTTTTGTTTTTTTAATCTTTTTATTTATTTTTTAAATCAGGTCCCAAAACGCAAATGGCATTTTCCTATTCATGTAACTTTATCAGTATGTGCCCTCATGAACTGTTCATGTTCAAGGAAAGGTCATATGAAAGCTTGAAACCTACAGGGTAAAAGGCCCTTTCAAGAGTGGGCGGAAAATGCTTTATGTGTCTTGCAAATGGATGAAACTAATTTGCTCTCCAAATGTGTAAAATTAATAAAGTTCATGTAGTGTTTCCAGTAAAAAGTGTTGGAAGGTGACTATTGACATTCCATAGCTGGGTAAAACAGAAAATTTCCTTCAGTAAACTTAGCACATTCTCAGGAAAAAAAAAAAAAGGCAATATTAAGTACTGTCTTTAGTAATAATCTACAGAGAAACTTTCACGTCTTTGTGTTCTGTAAAGTTTCATGTAAAAGCTTCATTTATAATGTGGGGGGGGGGGGTTAGTCTTTGTAATAGGACTTTATGTAAATACCCTTTTGGTTCAATAAATGTCATAGCAACCTACTATATTGTTTAAGCACATTGGACAAATCTGATAAAAATTTCCATCTGCAGGCCACAGAATGCCAACACATACCCTTGCATACAATATTTCACACATTTGATTTGCTCTGCTCATAGCTTTTATGACATCTGTTTCCTCAGTGATGGACTACTGCAGTGTTTTTTTCTTAAAATGTAACATAGCTGTGAAAGAAGTTTCCCGGAACAGTAACACTCAATTAACTTCCATGGCAATTTTTCTTTTTTTTTTCCTTTTCATTGTTTAAGTAATAAAATACAGCTGATATTAATATGACCTGTTCTTCCTCAGAAACCAAAACTGGAAGAACAAGTGGTATTTTACCATGCACCTTTTCAACTATCTTAACAAAATGTCATTCAAAGAAAAATAAAAAAACCCACATGCTAACGAATCCCTTGTCCTCAAAGTATGGTATCACAATGTCCCTTACTGTCTTTATAGACAATGAGATTCTAATTTCTAGCCTTGACTGTTTACTACCTCATTGGCTTGAGCTACTGAAATGTGGCCCTGCAAGAGTTCCTTAACCTATACCTGAACTGAGAGCTTTGGGAACACTTTCTGAATTCAGCATTCAGGTCTGAGTCTTACCTATGCTACTCCTTACTGTGTTACTCCTCCTGAGGACAAGATACAATTTTTCGCTAAATCCATTCCTTTATTTCTTAGGTTTTTTGTATTGGCTTGGTTTTGTGGTTTTTTTGGGTTTGGTTTGGGTTTGGGTTTTTTTTTTTTTTTTTCATAGGAGGAAAACCGAGACAGGAAGAATTTCAGTTCTTCTGTGCTCCACACTTTGATCAGGAGATCAGGGTTGAAGGAGAGGCTTTGAATTTTCCTTTTCTGGACTAGATAATCATTCACACTAACCAGTTTCCCTCTTGAATTTCTGCCAGTTCTGGTGAAAACCATGCAATAAATCAGTAGCTAGCGATAAATTAAACTCATCATGTAATGTGGGCAGCCTCGCGTACGTTCTGCCTACCAATCCATCTCCTGCAGAGCTGCTTATGCCATTTCAGACTTTCCAACAGCTTCAAGCGCACATGGCAGTATAAAAGATATGCCAGATGAATAATTCATTATTTCCCCTCTGAACCAGCCCATATGTGATAGTGGTCTGAAGTACAAGACAGAGAATATTCATTTTTTTCATGATAACAAGATCAAGATCTGATGTTTTTACAAGTCATCTGTAAGACCATATGGAGCCTTAGACCCCCAAAATGGTAAATGGTTAACTTAGCAGCAAGATCTAAAATTTTCCCCTTTTATCCTGGAACACAGGGAGTAACAAGAGCTCTTCATCTGCAAGTTTGATTTTTAGCCATTCTCATCAGTAAACCATTTCCGAAGTAGTCATGCTACAGCATAGGCAGCATGTGCAGATAGCGTAACGTCTAGTTATGGTTTGTGAGTTTACTTTGTGTAGCTAAAGGTGATCTGAAAACTTAATAATGCATCTCCCCAAAAGAGAACTGATCAAATCTTAACGTGTATGCTATGACAAAAACCCTTTAACCTCAGAAAGTCACTGTGTGAAAGTCAGTGTGAGCAGATTGATTTACCCAGCGTCCTTTTTTCTTCCAGAATTCCATTTTTTTTCACAGATTACTACAATTCCAATACAATATAGATTTGATTTGCTTTTGAAACCATGTCAAGAAAGTTGACTCAAGCTTCAGTCTAGAAGTAACTACACATTTTTCATTCTTTTCCATTTTACCTTTTTGTGGTGAAGTATTGTTTACATTAAATTTTGTATTTTGATTTTAACATACCTCCTGATTCCACTCAGCAGCTTCAGGATAAATTAATAGCTGATGTGGTAAAAATTAAACTATCCAAACTGAGAGCGTAAAACTTCTACATAGTCTCATATTTCACTTCAAAATGATTAAAGATAAATTGATTTATTGATTTATTTAGAATACCATACATTTAATTGTAATATTAATATATTCCCAAATTTGTACTCTCTTTGCATAGAACATAACAGAAATAACTTCTGTCATTTGACAGATCAATATTTGAATTCCTGTGGAATGAAGAGGGGGTGTTTTGCTCTTTTTGTGTGTGGAGGTGTTGGGTTTTTTGGTTGTTTTTTTTTTTTTTTTTCCTACAGGCTAAACTCAAAAGTATAGATAATTCATGAAGTTTTCTCATTCAAAGACCAAGTACAACAGACTTTGACAAAGGCAACAGATGTCAGAAAGATATTCAGCAAACATGTACTGAGACCCATGTTTGGAATCCCAGTTTTATCTTAAGCACCAGGTCTCAAATTAACAGGACTGTTAATTTTTAATGCAGTGTCAGTCAAAGGACCATTTCCTCATTGAGGAGAACAGCAAAAACCTGCTAGCTCCTTCAGAGTGCGCTTAAGGAAGCCAAATAACGTTTGTTTTCTCCTTCTTCCTATACAGAAAGGAAAAATATTACATTATGGTGTTGCATGAATGCATTAGGCATTGCATTGTATGTTAGCCGTATGAGAGTCTTGTTCCAAGGGATCTGCCTGGCGTGCTGCATACCTGAGTTTGCCATCTGGGTGCCTGAGTTTTAAAAGTTTGTGTTTTGGATATCACAAAGTTAAAACTGTTAAATAAAACACTTTCTGAACTGTTAAAAATAGGAGAAAAAATATGTTGAACTTCCTCCTTATAGCTGGACCTCTCCTTTGACCTTTGTGAGAAGTGACCTTCATGCTCTTTAACAGACCCTGACTTCCAGCTGCAAGCAGCAGTGGAAAAATTTAGTCCACCCTAGCCGTGGGTGAGAGTTCACTGACACTAGAGCCCTGAGAATTTAATCTGGGTTTTTAAGAGGTTTTTATAGGTTTTACTAGAACTAATCTCAGATAAAGGAACCACTTTCTTCTTCTACCTGTCTTCCATTAAAAAAAAAAAAAGTGAAAAAAATCAGAGCAGCAAACATACACATTTTGTCTATGACAAGCTTAACTTTCCCACAGAACAACCAAAGTAATTTGTCCTAATTCTGTGTTCCTCCATATTTAAGAGCTCCATACATTATATCACCTGAAAAACCACAGCTCCTTAGGAAAATCAATATATAAGGGAGATATTGACTGCAGTAAGTAAGATCGTAAAATGGCCTATTATGCTCACTTCAGTAAGAATATTAGAAGCTCACTTGAGTTGATTTCTGAATTTTGAAGCTTTCTGTTGCTTTAGCAGTTTTGAAGTAACAAACCAACCCCTATTACTTATGGTAAGAACCAAATTATATCAACAGTCCAGAAATGCACAGCTTCCTGCCAGCTGTAATACTTTGTAATCTGACATACATTCCTATGAAGGAATTGTTATTTGTGTTTATTTTTTGTTCTGTTTATTTTCTAAACAATCTTCAGGAAAATATTTTTGTCTGTTTTAATAGAATACACAAGCTATCATTTAAAAGAAAACTCTCGTTCAGATTTTTACTTTGATAACTCTGGATTTTTTTGATGTCTGTAATATATTTGTCTGAAATAAATATGAGCAACTGTGTTTTCCCCTTTAAAATGGAAGTAATACTAATTTAGAAAGTGGTTTTGTGTAACTGGATCAGTTTTACATAGCAAGAATGTATGTTATGAAAAGGTACTTGTAGAACAAGCTATTGAAGAACAGCTTTATAATTACATGTGATTATTATTAAATGTGGCCCCAAAATCACATCTATGGTAAACCCCAGTGTTCTAAAATAATTCTGCTGCTAGGTAGGTTGTCCTAAAAGGAGGCATCTTTACAAGAAAGCTCTGGAGAAGGGTAGAAGTAGTGTAAGAAAGAGGAGTGGGAAAGAAAACAAGACCCGAATTCCTATTCCATAGAGCCCCGGTGTCCGCTCCTTTACTGTTCTTTACCGTCCATCTCAGCCCCACTCATCCCATTGCCTTCCAAATCCATACTAGCTGGAAGGTGAATATCTTGCCATCGTGCTTTCAGCCCACTTGGTTGCCACTGGAACATTTAATTTTATCTGCGCTGCTAAGAAGCCTTAAGCTGTCTGTAGAACTGTTAGAGATGGGTTTAATCCCCATTGAGTCCAATAGCTTTAAGCACTATCCTTCACTGCAGAAATCTGAGATGTGATATATTTCTGTCCAAAAGAAAGGCAGCAGAGTAATTTGTATGCAATGACCTCAGAGGTTTTATGGATTTTCTTTTTTTTTTAATGTTTTCATGTTTGTTTTCTTTTTCCAGCTAATTAGATGAAAGAAGAATACTTGAAGGGGAAAACCCTTCAACATATTCTTCAAAAGGCGTTTTATCGCAGAATAACATAGCTTAGCTGATTTTAAAACTACATGTTGTTGAGCTCTCTTAAAGTAGTCCATTGTTTGAGAAGAAAAACACAAATACCAGGAGGTTTGTATGCATTATAGAAAAATATATCGAAAGATTATGAAAGATCAGAAAAATCACATCAAAGTGGCATTTCCATCCAAATCATTAAAAATGTCCATTCTCAATAGAAATAGATCAAATTACTGAGTTTCAATAAATGAAATCAGTGATTTGTATCAGCTGAAGACAAGGTCAATGTTATTACGTTAGTGGTGGTTAAGAAAACATATCTTTTTCAATAATATTATCTGATAATTTTGCTAGTAATACCACTGCCAGTATATACATCGTTCCTATGTTATGCAATCTTCTAGATTTGTCTCAGTCTTTGCTATATAAAAGAAACACTGCAGTGGCAAAACCTTCTCAGTCCTTTGAACTATTGACACGTGCTTTACTGAAGTACTTTGAACCTTTTCAATCACCTGCTATTAAGTTAGGTGGCAAACTGCTCCAATTGCCTGTGTATTTTCAGCCTTATTAAAACGCCGTTTCTGACAGAGAACTGAGCTGGTTTAAGGGCAAATTTCCAACCCAAAATTTATTCTTCCACTTCATTATATGTACCTATATATTTTAAAGCTGAGGTGGTATTTTTACAGACAGTAAGGTAGGAAATGATGGATCTTCCTTATTTTGCAGATAAATACTTCTATTACTTTGTATTAGCTACTGTACATTTATAAATGAGCAGCTTAGAATGATCAAGAGCAGTCCATATGGATGACCAGATCCCTCTGTCAGCTACACCAGAGCAGCTTTTCTCAAGCACATGGAATTATCTGAGATTTACACAAGTATAACAGAATCAATTAACTTAGACCCCAGTTTTCAGATAGCTAATTGGAGAAATATATGCAGCGATAAAAAATGTTAATTATTGAGGAATAATGTACTGCAGAGAAATAGTTTCTTCTTTCATTCATTATTTTTATTTCCTTAGAGATCATTCCCTGGACTTTCTTTACCTTAATTACAGATTTTCAAGGCCAGTGCAATCAGCTTTAGAATTTATGTTTATCTATTCTAGTCTTCTTAAGTAGCATACTGTTACACTTATTAGATTGACCCTTAAAGAACTCTGTTGTCACTGATGTTATTTTACCTCCTTTTTTTTGTTGTTTTTTAAGACATGTGTTTTCTGTAGAAAAACAAATTAAAAAAAACCCAAAACACTACAGAGGAAAGAAAAGTCTAAGAAATTCCATATGAATGGTACTACTTTTTATCTTTTCTGAGTCATATATTGTAATCAAACCAGATACATTTTTTTTCTAAGACACAGTGAGGCATTGAATAAGTAAGGTTAAAAGGATAATGTCAAAATATTGGTTTTCTTTAAAATGTATACACATATATATTTATATGTATATGTATAAAAGAATCTGTATTAGAACCACTAAGAGTAGGCATTGGACTCTATTTTCCTGAAGTTTCCATAGCAGCGATCAGGGTTCGACAAGATGGTAGAACTATGTGTGAAAAGTGGTTGTTATGAATTATTATTGATGCACTTATTGACAGCTAGCAGTGTTTAATGAAGCTGGAGCCCTTAGAAAAAAAAAATTCCAGTGCCATTAAACTAACTACCTAGTTCAGGAGGGAGCAGATTATCTTTGATGGGCTGTTGGATATCAGACAAAATTTATGGGGTTCGGGGGCAATATTGACCTTCAGGATCTCCCAGGATATGTTCAATAAGTGATGGAACTGCATCCCACCAGAAAATAAAGGGCTGAGCTGACATCTTCCAGTCTAGGTGAAATGGGGACAGGAGATAATTGTGTTAGGACCAGACTGAGCAGAGGCATAAATGTGACTCTCATGTCCTTCAGACTTTTTAAACAAAATTGACCTGCATGCTAATGAGAAATTAGTCTTAAGGAGACTGTTAAAGAGGACAGCAAACAAGAAAGATAAAGCTAAGGCACCTTAAAGAAACAAGGTAAAGGAAGAAATTAGGAGGCAAAATATCAGCAAGGCTCCTTCATGTCTGGCTTGCTGTAATCTTCCCAAGGCTGAAAACATTAAGTTCCCAGCTCTTCAGAGATGATTCCCAACCAAAGACCAAAGAGGGATTCCCATCCCTAATCTCTGACCAGAAGAGAAGAATGAAGCTATGCTTGTACTGAAGGTGACTCCCATTTCCCATGCCTGAGTGTGCCGCCCCCTGCTTGCATCCCTATTCCAGATTTCTCACTTGTTACCAGAGCCCTTTCTGGCCTCTGCATCCAAATTGCAATGTTACTTTCCAGGAAGATTTAGAACAGAGTGTTTGACAGGTGAGAAAGGTTGGAGTACGTCCCAGCACTGCCCAGTCAGTGTGGGCACAGCCACATGTGAATAGTTCCCATGGGCAAAACAGAGAGGACACTGGATGGGCAAACACGGCACACGGAAAGGGCAGAAAATTAGTACTTCTAACTTGCAAATAAGCTGGGCCTGCTTGAAAACGTTGGCTTATTGAGACATGTGGTGGTATTTTCACAAATCTTTTCCAGTGTTGTGTTCCTTCTGGCCAATAAAACTCTCATTGCTTTGAAAAGCTGACTGTTTTACACATCCCCTGAGAGGACGCCAGGCAGTAAAGCCAATGGTATATGTCTAGTTAAAAAATAAATAAATTTAAAAAAAAAGAGAGAAAAGAGACCAGGAATCTGTTCCAAGTAGCAAAGCAAAGCTGTGTCTGTTGTGAGACACCGAGTGACTCCTAGATAGCTCCACTTGAGATTGTCTCTATTGCCCCAGACTTGTAATTACCAGAGGATGGGAACAAAGCTGTTGCGAAGAATTATACAGAAGAATTACACAGAATTACACAACCCCAATAACCCATTTCAGTCACGTCGCTTGTAACATCTTACTAAAGTTGCAACCACCAATCTCAATCTGCACTGAAAAAAGACTCCATTTCCACTGGACATTTTCTCTTGAAGTTAATCCTTCTCTTCACATTAAACCCCTGCCATTTTATAGAATTTTTAGGAATAAATATATTGTTTAGAAATGGATTGTAATTTTTATTTGCTACCAGAAATTATTTAATCAATCATTTAAGTGATAGATGGATAAAGCCTGTGCTATCTGTGTGGCTGGAGATATCAGGTCTTTCACAAATATTATAATTTCAGTATTTTAATTTGTGTATTTCCTCAGTCTTAGTAGTCTATTATTTTTCACGTTAAAATAATTTGATGTATTTTAAGATACTTAAGAGTGTGACGAGTCCTCCACCTGTGGGTGAAGGATTGGCAGAAACCATGTATGGTGACTTGACTGCAACCCCCGTTCCCCGTCCTCCTGCACCACTTGGGAGGAGGAGGTAGAGAAAATAGAGAGTAAAGTTAAGCCCAGGAAGCAGGGAGGGATGGCAGGAAGGTGTTTTAAGATTTGGTTTTATTTCTCTTTATCCCACTCTGATTTGATCGGTAATAAATTAAACTAATTTCCCCAAGTCAAGTCTGTTTTGCCTGTGACAGTGATTTCTGAGTGATCTCTCCCTGTCCTTATCTCAACTCATAAGCTTTTCGTTATATTTTCTCTCCCCTGTCTGGCTGAGGAGGGGGGGTGATAGAGTGGCTTTGGTGGGCACCTGGCGTCCAGCCAGAGTGAATCCACCACAGTCCTAAAGTCCAACACATTTGATTTCCCCCACCACGCATCAGTATGTGAGACTGTCTTTGGTTTTATGAGGAAATCAGTTCAAATTAGGTGGAAGTTCTTCTTGTTTGCATTTAAATGCAAAACAGAACAAAAGAAATAGGCTAACGTAGTAAAAATATTATGTATATTATAATAATTTTGTGTAAAACATTAATGATGACAAATCCCAGCCAATAGAACTGTAATTTAATGGAAGTCAGGTATCGAAATAAGTGGTATATGAGACAGAGCTCTCAGGGGAGAGTGTAGCTAACCAGGATTTTAATTTCTGAAGCAAGTGTTTGACATATCTTACAGTTCTTAATTCTTGTATCTAGCCCCAGATCATTACTTAACATTTATAGCAAACATGTTTGCCTTAAAACAGTTTCCAAAAAAAGTCAGCCTGTGTCAAGTTGTCTTTTTCCATCTCAACATGCTTTATAACTCATTGTACCTGACAGTTCGATGTGATATGCCACACTTTACTCTCTCTATGAGTACTAAATTTAAAAATACCTTATTTTGGGAATCTTAGCTATGGTAACCACAGTTTTTAGAAAGTGAATAATTCACAGAAATTATAAAACGATTCAGGCTGAAAGGAGATTATTGATAATTCCAGTTCTAGTGTGTCCTGGAGGGATGCTGCTTCTCAGAAGATGTTTCTTTCTCTGCCTCATGAAATTCATTTCCCCTGTAATCATGAGCAGATATACAAGTGAACCATCTTCAGGGCACGATATTGACTGAAACTTTTAGTTATAGGCTAAAACCAAACTTATAGCTGCTTGTTTATCTACAATTATTGAAAATGTTCATTAAAACCAACAAAAGTTGCTGGAGATGTAATTAGTTGAATGGATGTGAACTACATAACTAACCTCATACAAAAAATGTTTTTTGAAGTTGTAATGGATTATTTTGTCCTCTAATGAGATGACAGAGCTTTTTCAGACTCCTTTTCCTCCTGCATAACACTTTAAGGTTATTATTGCAGAAGCTGAGAAAGTTCCAAAGTCAACAATAAAACTCAGGGCAGCAGTTCCCCATGGGCTTGTTTTTGCCAAGCTTCTCCTG
Organism: Alca torda; assembly: GCA_008658365.1. NCBI lineage: Eukaryota > Metazoa > Chordata > Aves > Charadriiformes > Alcidae > Alca > Alca torda. The sequence goes on along the minus strand of CM018087.1, from coordinate 5,890,826 downwards.
AACCCACCTTCCCCACTTGGTCCGCTGTGGAAGCTGTAACTAGGATAAAGCATTGCAGGGCCTAAGAAAGAAATGGCCCTCGGGCTGCTGTGAGCGCACAGCTAAAACTGAAGAGCAGCAGAGTCAGCAGAGGAATTGCTGGGGCCCATCAAATCAAATATCACCTCTTGTTGCTATGGCTGCCCTCAGGTAGTCTTTCTAAGGTCAGGAAATTTGTTCACTCCTAACTGTAGTATCCTACACAGCAGGCAGATTTTAAGGGAAAGAAGAGTTGTATGATGCTAGATTGACTTTCTCTGGCTATAGTAGCGGGTTATTCTTGTTGTTCTGAGCAATTGTATCCAAACCAGAAAGGAGTACCTTTAAAAAAGAAAGAAAAATAAATCCCTTTCAGCCGAAAGTCATAAGGCAATTAAGTTGCTGTGAAAGGCCTCCCTCATATAAATCTTAATAATTTCTCCAATTATGTTTGCTATGTTTTGAATGAGGCTGAAACATCCAAGCAGAACATCAAACATTTTAAATTATATTTACTGCTTTAAAAAATGCTGAAATGTGTAGGATGGTGGTCATTAAATCGTGATGCCTCTTTGCACAATAAAAATAACTTTAAAACCCGCTCAAACGTAATAAACCATGAGCTGAGTGAGATGCACAGTAAAATGGACTATCCATATACAGTGGGCACTTCCCTTGTGCTACCTGGACCATTTGGCTCTTTGGGCTGTGAGTAGGAGTTAAGTTTCAGCCCTCTGGAATGGAGATAACTTCCCGGTTTTTAACAGTCTTTTTTTTGGAAGTCAGGAGAGTGAGTTGTTCTGTGGAGAATCAGTTCCAGTTAAATCCTCTGTCAGTAGCAGCAGTGCAATATTGTGTATGGCTTTTTCAGTTAAGCAGATTGTGGCACTGATGGAAGATAATATGATTATCTTGGTTACATATTTCTTAGCAATAGGGAAGCCAGAAAGCAATGGCAGAAGAAAACTGAATAATAAATGTAAATAATAGAAGAGTCTTAAATATAAGGCATTCTTTAGATTAAATATTAATAATCACAAGTCTCCAACAATGAATAAATGTGCTTGTTATTAAGTCCATTTTCTAAATGAAGCTTCTTATATTCGAGGATGCAGTTCACATTCTTCGGCTTTGATCAAACTTATCTCTTAGCAATTAAATTAACAGTGTCCTACTTTTTTGCTTCTAAGTATTCTGAAACTTTTTATATTACAAAGAGGCTTGTTGACATCATAGCTCAGAGGATTGTCTGTCTTACTCAATTACAGTAAAATATGATAGTTCTACCAGTACAACCGAGGATCTTACTCCACAGAAATGTACTGAGTGTACATTCATCATACCAGTATCATTAGGTTTAAAGTATACTTTTTGACAGTATAGAATCATAGAATGGTTTAGGTTGGAAGAGACCTTAAAGATCATCTAGTTCCAATCCCCTGCCCTGGCCAGGGACACCTCCCACCAGACCAGGCTGCTCCAAGCCCCATCCAACCTGACCTTGAACACCTCCAGGGATCCACAACTCTCTGGGCAGCCTGTTCCAGTGCCTCACCACCCTCACAGGAAAGACTTGCTTCCTAATATCTAATCTAAATCTTCCATCTCTCAGTTTAAAACCATTGCCCCTTGTCCTATCACTACATTCCCTGATAAAGAGTCCCTCCCCAGCTTTCCTGTAGACCCTCTTCAGATACTGGAAGGCTGCTATAAGGTCTTCCCGGAGCCTTCTCTTCTCCAGGCTGAACAACCCCAACTCTCTCAGCCTGTCTTCATAGCATAGGTGCTCCAGCCCTCTGATCATCTTCATGGCCTCGTCTGGACCCGTTCCAACAGGTCCATGTCCTTCTTACGTTGGGGGCTGCAGAGCTGGACGCAGTACTCCAGGTGGGGTCTCACCAGAGTGGAGTAGAGGGGGAGAATCACCTCCCTCGCCCTGCTGGCCTCGCTTCTTTTGATGCAGCCCAGGATGTGGTTGGCCTTCAGGGTTGTGAGCACACATTGCTGGCTCATGTTGAGCTTCTCATCAAGCAACACCCCCAAGTCCTTCTCCCCAGGGCTGCTATCAATCCATTCTCTGCCCAGCCTGTGTTTGTGCTTCAGATTGCCCTGACCCACCTCCAGGACCTTACACTTGGCCGTGTTGAACTTCATGAGGTTTGCACAGGCCCACCTCTCCAGCCTGTCCCAATCCCTCTGGATGGCATCCCTTCCCTCCAGCGTGTCGACTGCACCACAGAGCTTGGTGTCATCGGCAAAGCTGCTGAGGGTGCACTTGTATGTGTTTTAGTATCACATTGCAATTGAATCAAACAATTCTGGATCATATCCAAGTATAAAGTCAGCTATTTTGAACTAGTGTATCATATTGCACCTTCCCCAACTCCATGCTTTACTTTCCCATCTTCCAGAAACTGTTTCTAGATCTAGAAGATAAAAATAAAGGTTGGTTTAATGCCTAAGGACAGCTCTCAATTTTAAAGATCACCCACCTGATCTAATATCTGAGGCTGAGAAGGGAGAGAAAATTGTCATTTGGAGCAACATGTCTAGTAACGCCTATGTGAATGTTCAACTAAGCAATTCAATGCAGAGACAATATTATTTTTCAAAAACATTTAAAAAAAGAAAAAAAAAAGAGACATTTAAAATTAGCAGCAATCTCTCATTTCTGCCTTCTAAAATCTCTCCCCAAAAAGCTGAAGTGCCATTTTAACAAAATGTTAGATGTAATTTGGTACAAAAAAAAAAAAAGGCAATGTGTTGAGTATTGCAGATATCTTGACACTTCTTTTATGAAAATAATTAGCATGGAAATACTTCTAATACCAGAGTGATGCTAATTGCTTCCCAGTGGTAAATGTCAACTGTAGTCAGATAGTTGGAGGTCACAGAAGAGGAAAAGCACACTTAGAGCAATTGATTCCCAGCTCCTGTCCTGTCTGTTGTGTTGGTGCCAATCTTTGCATGTGCCCACAGATCAGGTGGGTAATTCTACAGCTGTTAGGACAAATATATTGGGGTTTCCCCCCCTGTTTCTTCTCAAACAGTTTTTCCATTCTGATAATTTGCCATAATACAAGGAGGTATATAAACTCATATTTGTTAGGGATTTCCATAAGTACTGAAGACTTTCTTCTAAACAATCCTGAACTTCACTGTTTCAGACATGGGGCTGTTAGAAGAAGCTCTTTCACTTGTCACAGTTGAGGTTCTTTGAAAGTTTTATCATGCTTTCCTCTTTGGTCTAAATATCAGATGAAACGCAGCTGTTTCACAAAATAAACCCAGAACTGTATAAGTGTTCCCATATAGAAAAATCCTATGAGTTTCTTATAATAAAAGCTTGCTATCAATTTCAGAAATCTCAGCCAAATTAAAGTCGAATGGGAGCACAGAGAGCATATGTGAAGCCACAATGTACATGTGTGTATGTTTCAGAATTGTAAGTGTGGATTTAATTTTTATGTTTAAAAATAAGTTTTATTTTTAAACTACCTAAACTAGTGGACTAACTTCTAGCTTCAAAAATATTAGCAACTGATACCACACTAGAACCATGGTTTTCAAATCTGCAATTGATTAGAAATTCTTATGAATGTATTGGTCTAAGTTATTCTTTTCTCTAATCAGTGTACAGTTTTAAGACAAGTTCTGTGTTTCAAAACAGATTACAGAGCTGCAAGAATATCATATAGCTTCTCCCAGCATTCTCTGTTTTTCACTGCTGTTCCTTATTGTGATGTTCATATTTAAATAACAGTATTCATTACTTTTTTCTGGTAATAGCTAATTTATTTTTAAGCAATTCTATGCTGTTTTCAGATCAGTCTGTGCTTATAATATCCTCATCACTCTGAATCGTATCTTACCTCATACTGACTTCACTGGATCTTCTTTAATTTGATATACCATTATCAAAAAGCTAGTGTTTTCATATGCCCTGGCCCATCACTGTGTAGTCTTTAAAAAACAAACAAACAAACAAAAGTCTTAACAAAAGAAAAAATGGTTTTCTTGGTTTGAGGCTTCTTTTACTATATTATTTAAACAGTGAGTCTTATAAAAGACATTATTTGTTAAAATAAAGCAAAATAAGAATTGATACTAAACTGACATGTAAATTTACTTCTTCAACGATGTCAACAGTTAAATGAGTTTCAGGTAATTCATTGTTTCTGTATCATTAGAGCTGTTGGTCTGAGTACACCTGGAAAATGTTCTGTTTCTGTAATGCCGTAATCTTTTCCTGCTCTGTTCATACCCCACGTTCCAAAATCAGCACTGCATGTCTTCATATTCACTAATGCAGGAGAACGTGCTAGCTTATGCACTAGCATGAGCATAAAAGTGGTTGTCAAGTGATATATAGGTGCCTGAGCAAGGCTTGAGAGTTTCAAATGTATTTTGGCAATCTTTCTTCCTTTCCTATGTCACATCCATCCATTTCAGCTTTTCTGATGTCCAGGAGCACCTGAACAACTGAGTATGTCCACGTGCTGCCAAGCTTCTACTTCTAGGAAGGAGATGCAGCAAACCCAGATTTCTGGGGATTGTAACTGCCATTAACATACGCAGAACAGTCAGTCCTCAGCTGATGTTATGCAGCTTCATTTCATTTGTGTCACTGGAGTCACAGAGTTTCATCTTAAACCCTCTTGCACATTTTTTGTGTTCAGCAAGAAAATTCTCAATCTTCATTACTAAAATTTGGGGAAAAAAGTAGTGTTTTTGCCAATAAGTATTTTTTTCCTTATGTGTATAGTTTCTCACAGCAAAAATGATATTTTTCAGCTGATGAAACTCGTGCACTCTTTGCAACTGAAATCAATACATTGCAGAACAAGCTAAACTTGCATTTATTAGCCAGAGAATTTTGTTTTTATAAATATTTTAAAAATATTTTCTCAGCAGATTTCAACATAACGCTTACTGCTGAAATATGAACTAAATTATGGATTTTCCCCCACAACTTATGCCCCCCTGCCCCAAGCTTGAGCACGTCTCCTATGAAGACAGGCTGAGAGAGTTGGGGTTGTTCAGCCTGGAGAAGAGAAGGCTCCGGGGAGACCTTAGAGCCCCTTCCAGTACCTAAAGGGGGCTACAGGAAAGCTGGGGAGGGGCAACGGTTTTAAACTGAACGAGGGGAGATTTAGATTAGATATTAGGAAGAAATTCTTCCCTGTGAGGGTGGTGAGGCACTGGAACAGGTTGCCCAGGGAAGCTGTGGCTGCCCCATCCCTGGAGGTGTTCAAGGCCAGGCTGGATGGGGCTTTGAGCAGCCTGGTCTGGTGGGAGGTGTCCCTGGCCAGGGCAGGGGGTGGCACTAGATGATCTTTAAGGTCCCTTCCAGCCCGAACCATGCTGTGATTCTATGTAGAAACAGACACATGGTCATTACATATTCTTCCGTAATAAGGAACTAATGTGCAAAAAAAAAAAAAAAAAAAAAAATTAGTAATAATTATCATTTCATTACTGAACCTCTCTGTATCTAAGCTGTTACAAGAGTCTATCTCATCAGCTGTGGAAAACTGCTGTAATCATCCTTCCAGCCACATTCTCTGTTTGCTGTGCCTTTGCCTATTGCCCTATGTTTTGCTTCCCACCCCAAACATTTCTAGTCACTTATTTTAGAGATGAGAGAAGCATTAGTGGTGGATGTAGAGAAAACAGTACAGGAGAACCTGATATTATTGCCCAAGGTCACTAGACAATGAGTGATAAAGTTGCCAATAAAACAGGTTTTATTGGTCTCTGTAGCCCTGTTCCAGGCATTCAGACTGTCTTCCCAGCACCTTCAGTGCACAGCATTTTTGGGAACGAACACAAATTAGTCATGAATACATTTGAGCTTTAATTCCAATTACTTAATACCATAATATCCTTTTAATTTCCATTTCACAACTACGCAGACCTTCTGTACACACCTTACACTCCTTTAAAGCTATATTAAAACTCAGTGACTGTACATTTTCTTGCAGACCTTAGGTGCTGAATTGGCTCCGTGTCACCTTTAGACTAACAGATAAGTCAACTCATCTGTTTGGGGTGTGCAGTCTCTGATTGGGGTTTAATAAAGCATTTATTAAAGACTGACTCGATATATTTTATGCTGTGAGGACACATGTCTGAAGGCTTAGGAAGACCTGTGATACAACATGCTTTCCAACTTAGCTTATACGTAGTAAGCGGAAGAACAAGACAGATGACTCAGTGTAGCTCACCAGAGGTGTACAGCAGCCCACTATTCTTTCTGTACCCTATACCATTGTTTAATAAGCCAGTAACTTAATAAGATTTATTTTTTTTCTTCTACAGTGGTAGTGCTACGTTGTTTATAGGGGGTCTTGAAAACTTTTTTATTAGCAGGAGCTTTCAAATTCTACTGCTGAAATCCCAGAACTGTGAAAGAAGGTTCGTTAAAATTAAAAGCATTCTACTTTCAGTGCCTGATGGGTAGCAGAATATAACACTGAAAAAAAAACATCATTGAAGTCAGAAGCCTGATAGTTCTGCAAAATAAAGAACAGCTACTTAGTTATTTCATAAGATTTAAGCTAAAACCTTTCCTTTAAAAATCTCTTACTTTCATTGATTTAATTTCTTCTTTTGTCTTTTTAAAAATAGATTTATCTGCATTAATTCATTCCTTTAAGACCTTGTTTTGAAGGAACAGCTTCAATATTAAAAAAGGAAGCAATGAGTGAATTATTTGAGTTGTAAATTAGCAGGAGAAATTAAATTTCACACTGTGATTCAGTCACAAATGCAATACTCAGTTTTGCATATGCTAAAAACCTTATTAGCATTTAGGAATAAAGAAAGTGATGTTTAGAATTTTGAGCATCATATACTGTTTTGAATATATTTTTGAAATCTTGGGCAATGCTGGAATTGCATTGAGGATTTGAAAGCAGTTAAAGGGAAACAAAAAGCAGATGAATTATTCAGTATTGCCTGATAATTTGTAAAATGAAGAAAGACGTATGCACCCTATAGTGGCTGGGTCTTACCGTCAGACATGTTTTCACAAATTATCATATGCATATTTATTTAATAACATTGAAGATTTTTTATTAAAATAAAAGATTTTTTCATTTGGTTGCCCAGAGAAGCTGTGGCTGCCCCATCCCTGGAGGTGTTCAAGGCCAGGCTGGATGGGGCCTCGAGCAGCCTGGTCTAGTAGGAGGTGTCCCTGCCCAGGGCAGGGGGTTGGAACTGGGTGATCTTTAAGGTCCCTTCCAACCCCAACCATTCTGTGATTCTTTCACTGGGGTGCCTTCTGTGTGCCATCTCTGTCTGTCCCTTTGGTCATCACATGGCTCACATACTTAGACATTGCAAATGACTAAGCCATCACACTGTTACCAAATGGCAAACTGAACACTTGCACTGTTTCTAGGTACACTATTTTAGTACACATATTAGGGTTTAAGACAAATTAATATTAATTATATCCTAATTTCTAATTTATAAATTTGTATGTGTCTTGGGTGTCTGCTTTGGCTAAACAACCTTGCATCAGTATTCAGTGAGAATAGTTGCATGAGAATTTGCTGGGGGGAGCCCCATCTGGGGCTTGTGCTCTTGACTCAGGAGCCACCTTCAAACTCAGATCACTGACCTTGGTCTTTGTCTGAGCTACTCTGTAGGATGAGCATCACTTGCTTACTTTGACTTTCTAGTTCAGTCCTAGACTTGCGCAATCACTACAGACTTGTCTGCTGTTCTGGACTTTTGGGTGATCATGTTTATTTTCACCGGACCTGCTCTGTTCACTTGGGCTTGGTGGTACTGTACCCTGGTCCAAGGGGCACTGCCCTGATGGGCTTCGTATCCGAACCAATGCCTGGCTCTCCTTCCCTTGCAGAAAAGCTGCTCCAGCTGCTTGTTGACACGTTCAAATATTAGTTTAATCTAGAGTTTGATTCACCTACACTCCTACAGCATAATCATCTTCTGTTTCAAAGGACTCCGTCTGGCAATGGCAACATCCTTAATCACTGATCTTGTAGTAAAATAGCTAGAAACAAACATATTACAGATATAGTTTAATGAAACAACTTATTTAAAAACATCAATTACTAGTTCTCCTACTAATAACACTGTGAAATTTTCTTCACCACTTGTTTAGTCTATACCTGATTCCCCATCCCAACATGTTATAGAATACAGGCTGTGGGCTAGAACTTCAGCTGTTGCCTATCAGAGCAAACGTTGCCTATCAGAGCCAACATGCAGCACCTGAGTATCTGACTGTAGGGAGAAAGGTCTGGAAAGACTTGTAGACTTACACAGATGTGAGGTTTTGATAGAAACCAAACAGAAGATAGCAGCTGAATATCTCAGATGTTCACCTTTTAACAGTCAGCGTTCCAAATGTGACCAGTGGTAAGTGAAAGGACCAGCCCCTTTGGGACTGTGTACTTGGAGCTCTGTGGAGAAAATTGAAAAAACCTTGAATCACTGCAAAGTTAGTTTTGCCTGCTGAAAAATGATTTTGCAATTAGTTGAAGCTGTCATCTCTTTTCTTGTGAGTAGAAATTACCAAAAAAAAGTAGAATTAAATGTAGAGATAGAGAGCTTTGGGTTTGTTTTTTTATTATTTTTTGTTTGTGAGGTTGTTTTTTGTATGTTTGTTTGTTAATTTCTGTGTACCAATGCTATAAGACAATGTCCTTTATTTCATAGACATAAAAGGAAAATTCAGGTTGAAAGGGACCTCAGGAGGTCATCTAGTCCAACGTTCTGGTTAACTGTATTTCTTGAGGTAGATATTTTCATAGACTCATAGAATGGTTTGTGTTGGAAGGGGCCTTCAAAGCTCATCTAGTCCAACTGCCCTGCCATGGGCAGGGACACCTCCCACCAGACCAGGCTGCTCAAAGCCCCATCCAGCCTGACCCTGAACACTTCCGGTGATGGGGAATCCTCAACTTCCCTGGGCAACCTGTTCCAGTGACTCACACATTCATCATAAAAATGTCTTCGTTCTGTCCGATTATATCTATGTTCCTTCAGTTTAAAACCAATGGAAGGCAAAAGTCTCAATGACAGAGATTTAGTCCTCTCTTTGTCCCTTATCCTGCCTGCTTGGGTGAATGACTCCTTATCTCTGTAGAGATTTTTCTGAAATATAACATTGAAGCTCAGTACCTGAAATGGAATGCGTGCTTTGTTTTTTCCATCTGACAGCAGAATCATGTCTTTGTGAAATGTAGTATTTTGGAAATTGGACACATCACCATTATAATTTTCCATTCTCATTAAAACTGCTTTTAAATGTGCTACCACATTTACTGTACTTCTGCTGGTTCTTCTCACTGAAAGCCTTAGCAATCATCACTTACATCTTTTGTAAACAAAGAGCAAACCCTAATCCATGAGAATATGGAGTTCTCGGATACCTGCAAAACGCTTTATTAGTTTTTTTGAAAGAAGTCTTGGAGTTGTAAGCACCTGCATTCCAATGATAATCAAGCTATTCTAGAAATCCATGTCACAAGTTTTCTGTTTAGGAAATGTAGTGCTTTAGGTGAAGAATGCCACTTCAATCTGTGGATGCACAAATTAATAAAAAAAAAAAAGACCAGCTGGGTCTTGGGGGACGTTTTGCCTCATGTAATAATGAAAGATGGCAAATCAAACAAAACATTAATACACCATTTTGAAGGTCACCGTTGTGTCTGACTATTTTTCACAAACACAGTGAAAAACAGGAAACAGCAGGAAATTCAAATGGCGTCATCAGCAAAACCTGGGTTTAATTTATTCATTAATTTTTCCACAAAAGGTTCTTAGTAATAAATGGGCAATTGCATATATCATCTTGTATATGTTAGTTGTATAGAGCCATCACCTATAAATTAGCTATGTATCTGACTTGAGTATTCAAAAGCTAAATAGAAAATGGGACATATTCTCTCACAATTTGCTTTTAGGCTTTCTCCACTGTAAATCTACACCTACTGTCTGGTTTATTCTTTGGCTAGCGGGTAGACTTCTCACATCATTGCCCAGTCAAGGAAGCTCTATAAGAGACATATTTGCCCGTGTGGCAAAAACCATCCAGGCAGAGGAGAAGGGGGGACAAAGTATGAGAAACAGCTCTGTGAGCACCGAGGTGAGAGAAGAAGGAAGGGAAGAGGTTTACAAGTAGACCAAGATGCAGAACTGAGCAAGTGGGCTATAGAATACAAGTCTGCCTTTACAAGGACTTGGGTTATACAAGCTTACTTCTAGGGCTGTAGTTTTAGCTTCCGACATTGAAGATTTCAGAGCAGAATTTCCAATGGCTGGTTAATGAAGTCCAATATCTGGGATAACTATTCTAATAAACCTGAAGATTTGATGAAATTAAATCTTGACCCTTCATTGTAGCTTCAATAAGAAGTGATGAAGAACACAGGAGCAAATTAAATATGACTCTTCGGGGCAAAATTAATGAAACTGAAATTAATATCCTCCCTGGGGTACTCATCGTCTTTATCTCTCTGCCAATTCAGACTCCTAAATCTTTCTCTAAATGAGGCAAAACCTTTATCTGGAGTTTTTATGGGGTAGGAAAAAGAGAATGAGAATTTCATTTTTAGAAATTATATTGCACAGAAAGTAGCGTGACTTTAGATTCCCACATTTTCTGATTTATAAACCATATAATTCTCTGGATTATTGAACTTCACAGGAAAAGCAAAACATTCTAAGTTAGTATAGTCATTCCCTCTCTGGGAATAATGTTGCTTTGTTCAATAGGCACATCTTTCTTAAACTTTTGCAGTAATAAACTGAAGATTTCCCTCATTTCCCAATTCTTTCTTGTATTACCTTTTTTTTTTTGGTATTTTTTTAATAAAGTTTCAGAATTTTACTGAATAGACATGGTGTGATATTAGCAGGGAACATAAACTGATATTGCCCTGTGATTTGAACTGCAAAAATGTACCAAGTAACTGCAAATCTTGTTCAGAGTTTGCTAGTATATATTATTGACTGACAGAAAGTAGACTATTGTAGGAAAAAAAAAATATTGCCCTCTTAGTTTAAAAGATAAAGTTTCCTGCTTGATGTAATGCCTTACCATTTATACAGAGATGGGTGGTAAAATACATAAATCAGGACAAGCAGGAAAAGAGTGCACAGCCACCAAGTTTGATTTTTAAAGTCAAGGTCTGCGAGTCGGTTTATTTTTAACTTTAATGGACTGAGGGTGGCAAGGAGAATGAGAGCAAGCAGGCCTTCCCACTTTAGGTCATTCAGAATGATTCAGTTCCTTTTGCATGTAAGAAAGAACATCAGGTTTGGCTCTGGAGATGTAGGCCTGAGAATTAAAAATATTTTGAGTCTTTGTCTGAATGGGAGAGATAAGACAAATTTATTTGCTCTCTACAGACTCTTTAATCTCTTTTCATAATGCTACCAAGTAATTGCTGAGTTGTGCTTGACTGTGTCTTCTTCCTGACTGTTTATGTCGTTTTCTAGGACCGTCTCCTGTAACCTGAAACCTGAAGTTCTGACTGCAGAAGGTTGTCCGGACTTCTGTGTGGAAGCTCTTGGGACTGCCATCTCGACAGATCTGTTCTCTGTTGGACATGGTGACAATACAAATCAAGAACTTTGTGACAAAGGAATCACAATTTTGAGGTCAGTATTAGTTTTTGTTTATCTCCTCACACATAAGCAACTCCTGAGAAATATTTTACATTTCAAAATCTTCCACCAGTTTTTTGTCAATGATTGTACACAAATATGTGCTCTAAAGGTCACAAATACCTTTGAAGTCACTTATGGAAACTCCAGTCAAGTGTACTGCGTATTGATCAAGGTGTTAATACCTTATTAACCTTGTATTAACCTAATATGGTTAATACAACCATACATAGCAGATGTAATTTGCACTCTGTAATGTAGAAGAGCAGAACAAAACAGTGACTTTCATTAATCCAAGATTCTTTACCATTGACAATTATACAGCCTTTCTTTTTTTTTTTTTTTCAGTTTTGTAAAAAGAGGTAGAAGGTTTATCTGTCAATTTAATTTGAACAAATTTTATATTGTTCACAGATTCTTATTCCTTGGTGACCTATATTAAACTTATAGTCCATCTTCATCCATTTCATTAAGAAAGATATCTTTACTGTAAATGTAGCTTATTGCCAGATGGGCTGGAATCACCAATAGAGAAAACTAGGCTTAAAAAGGACACATAATCTTACTTCTCTTCTCCTTCTTTTAAACTTAATAGTCTAGTTAAAGATACAGCGAATGGCAGGAAGATTCAGGAAAAATTTTAACTCTTTACTCTGTAATAAATAAAACAGTAAAACTGTATACTTCGCAGTCAATATTGATATATATTATTTTTTTTCTGACTGCTAGACTAAATTAATATTTAGGGGAAACATAAAGGTGAAACATCAGAAGGTGAATTTATTATCAAAGTTCATGTTTGTTCTTTTGTCGAGAACATTGGTTTAACTGAAAGGTAAATACACATGCTTTACTGGACTTGCCTTTCACTGCTATGCATTGCTCTTGCTTTCTGGTCCATGAGCATTTGCATCTCACTTTTCTGAAAGTATAGACAGAATAAATTAAAAATTTTTTATGAACTTTACTTTTTCTGTTCTTTTTAATTGTATATTTCCATGTTGGTGTATGTATGTGTGTGTGTATGTGTGTGTTTATAGCTACACACATACATACATACATACATATATATATATAAAAAAAATTCCCTAGAATCTGTTCTTTTAATATTAAGAGTTCAGAGGACACAGCATGTCATCTTAAGCTTCATAACACGTTCTCTTTTGCCAAGAGCTTTCAATGTGTTTCCTGTCTAAGTACCAGAATCTTTTTTGGCAGTAGAAATAGGGATGAAACACTAAAATGGTCATGTCATGTGATTATCTTCCAAATGTTCACAAATGTGTTTTCAAACCAGCTTCTGCTTAACTAACAGCTCAATATGTAAAAGATGTAGAGCACACAGTCACACAGCAGCAAATAATGATGAGTAGAAATGGACAGACTGTATTCATGCTGCATAAAGGTTTAACCAATTTAGTCATTCATGTTCCCAAATTACACCTTCTTTTCCAAACTCCTCATTATCAGTAAAGCTGGCGGAAACCTGGAAAAAAATTTCAAAAAGTTAGGTGAATGGTTATTTTTAATATGTGACCTCTTTAATCATTAACTGCTACCAATCACTCAAATCCTTGCCTACGCAAATATTTAAGGAATGCTATCCTCAAAGGCCTAAGCCACACATATTAGCTAAGTTGCTTGTGTCTTTTGCTCATGAATTTTTCTTTATGGATGTCATGGGCTGGACTGGACCCTGAAGGAGTGATAGATGCTCTCTCTAACTCTGTCCCAAGGGAGAGAAGAATATGAGAGAGAGAGACATGGATTGAAAAGAAAGTAAACTAATGAAATATTAATAAGAAAATAATAATAAAAATATAATAACATTAATAAGAATATAATGAAATTTATACAATATATGCAAAACCAGTATCGAGCTCCCAGGATGATGATCACTTCACTGGCAGGCACAGGGAAAGTCCCAGGCTGGACTCAGCAGCATATGGGAACTGGATTGTGGATCTGGAGTCAGGAAGGCACAGATTGGGACTGAAGGCAGATGAACAGACGGGGTCATCCTCAGACGCTGGTGGTTGAAGAGAAAGACTGACCCCTTTGATCTCTCAGCTTTTATACTGAGCAGGATTCAGATGGGATGGAATACCCAGTTGGTCACTTTTGTCCTGTCCACTCCTCCCCACAGTTGAGACCCCACTACACTCTTCTGCTTCCAACCCTCCAATCTGGTACACAACAAAGTGGGCTGACCTTGCTTGTTCCAGCCACAAGTATAAGCAGGGGCCTCTGCATACCGTTCCTTGGTATTCACTGCGAACAGCAGACATTATCTGCTAGAAGCGGATGCTTTCTGAAAAATACGCTGTTAATTTCTGAGAGTTAGAAGAGGCTCAACTGAAGAGTGAAATGACTGAAAAGAAAACAGGTTCTTTTTTACCTCAAATCAGGACAATGGGACATTGTAATTCATGTTTTTAGAAGGTAGTGTCTGCTTGAACAGGAGCATTCATTATTCATAATTGCATTTCAAGTGTAGTAAATTGTAAACGTTAAGTGAGCAGTTTATCAGCTTCCCATGGGTGAAAATTTTCTTTGCTATATCATTTGAAAATAGTAAATTGTGTTTCTTCATAAACACTTGGTAAGACGTTTCTGAAACCCAGAATGGGTATTTGAAGGAAGTGAAGATTTAATTATTTTCCATCAGGGTATGTAATTTGAGCCAGGAAATCTTAAGCATATGGAAGATTTATTTGCATATGCTCTCTACTAACCATCTAATCAGAGATCTTTCCCATCACAGAATGGAAATGGATGGACTCTGTGGTAAATACTGTCCTATACCTTAACTTTTGAGTAAGCATGCAACTTAAACCAATTTGCAGTTTCCAGACTAAGCTTTCCATATATAGTTTCTATTAAAGGATTTCTCCTAATTCCAAAGAACTTTTCACTTTTCAAATTTTCAAATAAATAATGTCTAATTAAGCTGGTACTCTCCTAGGTAATTTTCTTCTGGATAAATAATATACCATGTTTAATTTTGCTTTCTTTTTAAATTGCAAGAGTAGGAATGATTGAGAGTCATATTAATAATAAAATTATTACTTACCACACAACCGAAATTATACACTCATTTCTGTGGCTCCATAACTAAGCAGCTGGCTGAAGCCACCAGAGATTTTTTATCATTTTGGAAAGATTTTGCACTTGGTGGGGCATTCTGTAAAATGTCTGCGCTGTTCAGAATTTGCACTCTGCATCTTATATTTAAATGTCTCTGCTAAAAGGTGTGATCACACAATTATATTGTCTACCTTTCTGAGCACAGCTGCCTTGTCAACCTTTTGAAATGTCATACTCTGAAACCAGTAATGCAGAACATTTAAGATGATTCCTTTGTTAAGACAATGTATGTATTTATTATTGGAAGTATTAGGTTATTATTTTCCTAGTCTTACAATGTTGAAATAATTTATATCTCTATGAATCTCTATAGCCATCAGTAATACAAATATTTCCTCTTGGACAGGGAGCCCAAATTGTCACTAATACAACTAGTAACACTATGCTCAACTTCTACTCCGTCACAAAATTGCTAAGAAACAATTGGTCTCACATCCATTAAAATCTTTTCTCTAATTTAAGTAATTTTAATCTGCTGAAAATCACTGTGTGGGATCTCTTGGGTGCGTAGCGTTTAAGGGCCATGAAGACTGAGGGAGCTTTCTACCTTCAAGATTTCTGAGAACTAGATGATCTTCCAACCCAAACCATTCTATGATGACTGTACCTCAAAAATAGAAATGACCCCTCTAATCATTTTCAATTTCTTTCTTGGTTGTTATAACTTGAACACTTGGGCTCTGCCTTTTGAAAGAGTTTAATTTGGTTATTTTTACATTTTATCTGTTAGCTATGTCCCATTATTCAGCCAAAACTCTCCAGCAAAGACATTATAGAAGGGGCAACCTGCAAAGGCGTATTTTAAAACATGTTATTTTCTGTTGGCATTTCTTAACCAAGTCCAGAACTTTGATGGCCAGTTTTTCTTCATCCTTTTAAAGTGCTCGTTAAACTGAAAGCACAACTGTAGTTGATTCTTTACAACCGTTTGCACCGGCTCATCTAAGCTTTGTCACTACCTCACTAAGCTCCCTGAATTCCTTGTAATTCTAAACAATAATATATAAAAGGATATTTGCTCATTAGCAAGGCCTGCTGTCTTCGTTAGTCTTTAGTCAAATATTTTAATATATTTGAAGGGAACTGTCAGCTGTGTCTAGCACACAGGTTTTATTATTTTCTTTTCACGTATCTCTAACAAAGATTAAAAAGAACACACTGAACATTTGAACAAGTTGGAACATTGAAGCAACTTTATTATATTTTGTGCATTTTATCTGTAGGCTTGAGCAAGTTTTATACAGACAATAAAATTCAATACAACCACGATCACATTAGCTACTTTGAAAGGAACAAAACTTATCTCAATAAACGGATTTTCTGTAGTCCAGCTACACTCCAATATTACCTTGCTGAACAAGTATGGAATATTTGACAGCAGGAAAAGTAACCATATGCCAAACTACAGTCTAATCTCAGTAAAAAGACCCATTGGGATTTGGTGAAAATTTGTCATATTAGGGCATGCCCTACCGTAGCAATACTTGATAATTTGCTTCAGCATAATATTGATACTAATACCAATACTAATACTGATAGTAATACATACTAATACTAATAATAGAAAAATAGAGGTATGGACTAAAAAAAAATCTCCCTTTGGGGAATTGAAATCTATCTGCAGAAATTGCTTTCTCTGGATTTAACACTGAAAAACATTTTTAAATGGTGGAAAAAGGAAAATGTTTTTATATTGACCAAGTGTCTGGAAGCTGAATCCTCAGCAAGTGCTTTTAATGAGTTCAAGAGCATAACAGGATATCAGACACAACCAAGTGTTATATTTTTGCTCTCATAAGGCTATTTATGACTGGAGAAAAAGTCCTTCATGTTGCCATTGTTGTAGATGGGAAATCATTATACGCAGAGCTTAATGAAATCCACGTACAGAGAAAGTGCGATGTCAAATGCTGCTGCTTGCACTTACCTCCTATATAAAAGCACTGGCCCACATTCCTTACCCTTGCCAGCTTGAAGTAGTTGAAGCAGAAATAAGGAAAAAGAGAACATGAGATAATTCTTTATACATTCCATATGCTTGTATAGTGTGTGTATATTTATGTATACATACAGATACAGACACACCTACATACACACACAGACTCACACACGTCTTACATGAAAGAAAACTTTTAATAAAAGCACCTTCTACTTGAGTACTGACCTAAGGATTAATTTCTGAGAACATTTTACTACATTCTGAAATCTGGCACGTTGTATAGCTGGAAAGAAATGTTATAATTTGTCCATAGGCCATTTGGACTTAGGTGAGTTTATCATAATACTCCTTATCTAGCAAATTACTTAAGCACAGGAGTAGTACTACTCAGCTTGCTGCTTCTAAGATAAACTAAGCAAGTGCTTAGCTTACGTTTACAGGAATCGGTAAATAATTTCTGTTGCCTAAACTATCATAAGGTCTTGGGGAAAGCCCCTGGTTCTGGCCAGCCTTAAATTCATGATATCTACCTCTGGACTGCCCAGTCTTGTCATCTCCAAAATAGAAATTTCCCATCAGAAATTACGCCTTATGCATTGCCAGGAGGCTAACTCAGATAGGAAAAAAACAATTTAAATTGTATTTCAGATGAAATTCAGAAATATCCTTGAAGGATAATTTCACTAGCACTTCCATGAATATAACAGGAAAACATGTCTTTGGTAAAGGCTTGTTATGATACATAGACAGAATATTTACTGGATAGAAAGATTACTTGGGAGGGAGATAAGGAGACACTAATCAGCTGTAGTAACAGCTTTTAACACCGCTACTGTTTTTTCCTTGTTCATTCTTCCTTTGCACAAATTGATTCCAACTCTGCTTTCTTGCATCTGATTTTTTTCCTGGCTTGCTTTATTTGCTTACTGCTCTAAAATATTGCTTCCTGACACTTCAAAATAAATGTTTTTTCTAGAGATATAAGATGAAAATATTTTACTGGCAGCAGGTCCTGTTTCTTAACCTGTTCAGCCCTTACTTTCATTTTTACCTTTATTTTGCATCTGGCATTCCTTCTCAATATCTCTACTAAATTTCAGTTCATAGGAGGCAAAAAATAATTTCGTTAGGTGGTCTTCCTGCTTTGTGCCTATTTGCTCTTTTCTGTTCCATTCATTTCACGTATAAGTTTTCAGTAAGAAGTTCTGAATGGAAGGATTTCCTGTTTTGCATTCATTAGTGACACTGTACTCAGTGGTAATTTTCTATGGAAACTCAATGACTTTCCTTTTTTGGGAGCTACACTCACTCTGCTACTTTTGGATGAGTTTCCATCCATGACAGAATGAAGATCAGGAAAAGAAAATTGCAGTTCAGCATCTGAAGGATAGATTTCCATTTTATGGAGCTGGTGGTTACTTGGCCTTTGCATAATAGATCTAATGGATGTGGAAAATGAGTGGTTCTTTTTTCTTTTCTGTTTTCCCAAGAGAACAAATTTGAAACACATTGTAGAAGCAGTATGGAAAGATTGCTTGTGCTGCAGTTGCTGTTAGGAGAAGTGTTGTCATAATTGAGATACATCTCTGAGCGCTAACGTTTTCCTGAAGATTGATTGCATGCGAACATGAGCTCCAACCTGGCAGTGCAACTTGAAGCCCCTGTGTGGTTGCCCTTTATTCAGTCTCGTCACGAGAAGCGCATATCTGATCATGTCTTATGAGTTAAGGGCAAGAGGCAGTTGTTCGGGTTTCTCTGCTTTGTTTTTAAGCAAAGTTCACGGAGAACATAGCCTTCTCTTGCTTATTTCAATGCGCCTCTGACTCATCTTCCCATTTAGCTGGACCTCCTTCCCTCTAAATGGTGCTACTTACAGTTGCTGGGCAACCCTGCACTGTTGCAGTGCCTGTACATTAAGCAGTACCATCGGTAACACTTTTCCTCTTAGAATTTGTTTCTCACAAAAGCTATAGACACAACATGAAATGCATTATGCTTTGGGATAAGCAGGTTAAGGGATACAATGGAAATAGGTACTCATCTTGTCACATCTCCTTGTGCAAGAACAACTTCTGCTTGCCCGTTTTGGCTGGACCGTGGCTCCTGTGGCAGTTCCAAGTAGTGAAACTAACACCGATTTTAGCTGACATCTAAACTCACCTTTCTGCAATCATAAATCTTGGATCAATTTTAATGATTCCAGTAAATTGATTAATCATTGTTTGACAGGAAAATTGACTACTCTGTCGTTTCATTATTCCAGAATGTTCTCACTTCAGCTGTTGCCACATCTCACATATAATTTTCTACAACTTGTTAGGTATGAAATACTTAAAACTTTTAATTATATCCACAATATACTCCGTTAGTAGTACTTTAAAATAAATACTGTTTCAACTATGATGCAGTTACCAAGTATTCTATAGAGATAAGAACATTATACTGTATATAGTATATCAAAAAAACAATTATATCTCCAATGAACACAATCTAATCCATTTTTCTGTACAGTTCCTTGTGAAAAACTGAGATCACCATTTTTTGAAGCAATTCAATAATCAATTTGTAGTGTTGTTTACTGCATGACTCATTGACCTTTTCCTTCTTGAACTCCAATTTAAAATGAACCTAGGCAACAGTGACTAAATCCTCCATCTGATAAGTGGTATCTTAAAACCTCCATAGAAGATATCTAGTAAATATTTCAAAGTCCACAAACTTTAAGGAAATACTGTTTAGAAATTCTGAACAAACCTGAACAAACTTCGCGGCTAAAAAAAGAAAAAAAAACAGTAGGTCTGACATACTGATGAAGAATAAGAAATCAGTTGCCCTTAAAACTATTCTAACATAGAGAGCAACAATGATATTCCTCATTTTGAGTGTATCTTTCCTGTGCAAAATCTGCTTTAATTGTATGAGGAATGATTGATTTGATGTTATTTGAAAGTACAAATATTCAAGTTGTGATAATTTGGTATTTCCTGATCAGCGGATTCAAATGAAACATGTTGTACAATTCTGTCAGATTTATTACTAGTTACATTTCATTAATTGAATTTGTTTGATGTGAGCCAAGTCTTGATTCAATCACTCTGTAAGAGCAGAACAGGACTAGGACGGATTTGTTATATTTCTTACAGTAGTTCGGTTATTTTGCCTATTTATTCTTCCAGTGTCTCCTGCTGTTACTATTGCTTGATCAAAAAGGCTAGTGATATTTTCCCTCTTGTTATGATTTAATTAACCTAATAGTAGAAATTGAGTGGCTGTTATGAATATTCTGTTAAAAGTCTAATTTTCTATCAGGATTTTTTTTGGGTGGTTTTTGTTAGTTTGAGCTTTTGGGGAGCAGGGGTTGTTTGGTTTTTTTAAAGTGTAAGAGTATGGGGAGGATCTCTCCATGGCAAAAGTATGCCAGGATGGATAAGATATGTACCAGCTACCAGCAGTTGGAGCCAAGAATAAAATGGCACGTAGAAAGGACCAAGAAAATGGAAGAAAGACAATTGGGTAAAGAGAGTAAAATCTGAAGTTAGGAAAAGGCATTCTCTACAGAGGGAAACTTCTTAGATAATTCAAAAATCTTCAAATAAACGTTTTAGTTAAAAACACTTGTATGGTCTCTTCTCCCAGGTAACAGTTGATAGGACAAGAGGAAATGGCCTCAATGGCTAGGAAATGGCTAGGGGAGGTTTGGGATGCATATTAGGAAAAATTTTTACGCTGAAAGGGTTATCAAGCATTGGAACAGGCTGCCCAGGGAAAGTGGTTAAGTCACTGTCCCTGGACGTATTTAAGAGACATGTAAATAGATGAGGGACATGGCTTAGTGGTGGTTTTGGCAGGGTTAGGTTGATAGGTTGATGGTTTGACTCGATGATCTTAAAGGTCCTTTCCAACCTCGATGATGCTGTGATTCCAAGTTAGCTGATCTCTGCTTCTGAAGTCTCTGTGTTGCACCATAAGCTGCAGTGAAATTACTTCACATATCCAAGCTTATTCACTTCAGTAAATGTCATGCTCTTAATACAGTCATTTTCCAAGTACTATTATATTGTAAAATGCTACAGAAAATAATAAGAATGTTTTATAATTAGAGCTATGCAGGATCACAATCTGAGATTACTCATTCGCCTGAACATTCCTGTACCACCATCTATGTGACATTCGAATATCACAAAGCTTCACTTATTAATATTTGCACAGTAATGAGGAATACTTGGATAATTATTTGTATATTTGCAATGAGTTCTTACTGGACCCCATGTAAGCCATAGATACATAGATATACACAGTTTCCTGCAGCGTTTCAGAGGCAATGTCTATAGGACTATAACTACATATATATATATTTATATAAAAAAACCCTATATATAACTGCATTTTCCTTTCTTTCCTTTCCCTCTGCTATGACTTTTCTTTTTTTCTTCCCTCGAGCCATCCAGGGGTTTCACAGATCTTGGGAAATGTCCCATGGAAGAATAATTCAGGAAACTGATACCCCATACATCTCATTGTTATCCATATTTCTTTGGAATCCCTTCCTTCTATTTATATGGGATCTTTAATCCAAATAGTTTGAAAAACCTTTACAACTGTGATCCAAATTGTGACTGGATTTCCTTGCTCAAGAACTAATCTATGACACATTAAGAATATTTGATTCCAAATCATATGCATGTGATTTTATGAAATGTAACAATATTTGCAAAGGCATTCCGATGCTGCCAAAATAGTGTTCCAGACACTAGTCAGAACTGGTGGTGGTGGGGTGTGCCTTCTTTTTTCCCCAAAATGTCTTTTGCTTAAAAAAAGTACTCAGTTCTGTGGCTGCAATGACATATTTAGAAAATCGTTCACAGAGCGTCATTAACTTTAACTCTTTATTACTGATTCATCATCTGACATTGCAGTAATGTATTTAATAACTGTCCCCAGTTGTAAAACCTCTGTTCAGTAATTAATGATCGTGAATTTGGAAAGAATATACTTAATCATGGTCTTTACATTTGCATTCTGGAGCTGTAAATACAGAAGACTACAGACATTCACTAATAATGAAAGTGCCAGCCTAAAAGGCAGGTTTTGCAACACAACCATATTAGACTAAAAAATAAAATAGTATGAAAAGAATTATAAAAGGAAGCAGAAAAAGGCTGTTTTTTTCCTTGGTTGTTTGGAGGAGTATAAACAATTCTAGAGATCACATCTCTAGGGACCTAATTATTACTGACAGAGGCCAGAAAAAGAGGGTTGATTTTGAAGAGCACTCACTGAGAACCAGGTTAGCATCAGAAATTAAATAAGCAAAAAACACAAACAGTAAATTTCTCTGAAAATTAAAATATCCTTGTGATGGTATTGTTCACAAAGTTCTATTTTGTGAAGAAATTATTCTGCAGTTTACCAATCAGTACATAACAGTGCAAAGTTTGGCATTTCTTGGATCACTGTTAACATTTGGGTAGCTTAAAACCAGTTTAACACCAGGCAAATGCAGTCCTCTGTACAGGACTGCATACAACATAATTAAATATTCCCTTTAAAAGTTCTTTTGGTTGTGGTATATATAATACTATTGCTGATTTTCTTATATATTCAGCATCTCAAAATTTGTGTTTTGACAACTAAAATGTCGTGATTTGGAGTCATGATATGTTTCAGTTGTTCATTCCCAAGAAATCTAACCTAGTTCAACTCTGTAATAGTGACTCGCAAGAAAAATCACTCGTATGTAAAGTTAGTAAAGACCATGACCGTACCACCCAGGACACAGGATATTAACTGCAATGAGTAAATGTTTATTAAAAACCATTCTGCTTTACTACATGTTGTCATTAGGAAGAAAGAAATCTGGAGACTTGGGGATATTAATGCTTTTTTTTATCCCGTGAAATGTACTGTAAGATCTAGCCCCATGTTTGGTTGTTCATTTCTTCTTTAGAATGTTTATTATGAACATCTATTGTCAGTAGCTGAATTTCAGTATTTGTAATCCCGTTTGTTACTCACTTCCATTGCTGCTGGGATTATTTCCCAGGAATAAAGGGTTTTAGGCTAAATATCCATCTTCACAGTTTCAATACCTACTGGCTTTAGACAGTATTTTTTACCTCTGTAACTTTTAATTTACAGATACTGTAAAGGAATTGGCATTTGCAGAGGTTAGAAGAGACTCAGCAACAGAAAACAAGGTTCAACAATCATGAAGGCGATGGACACGGTTCAAGCTGTCCTACCAATAAACCAGTCCAGTTCCATAACCTTCAGCAGAGCAGCTCTTGGGTGAGAGAAAAATGATGTGTCCTTTCATGGTCTTTTAAGACTTATGCTATTTTTTTCTACTGAGAAGTCATCCAAATGAAATTTTCTTCAGCTATGTGTTAGTTTCCACTGGATGTTGACAAGACATGGAATCAAATGTTAATGTACAGGTAATGACTGAGAAATTATATGTTTACACTAATGGATTGCTGTTCATTAGCGTGCTCTAAGCACACATCCTCATCAATCACTGCATATTCATCACTTTTGCAAGTGCTCTGCTGATTCTCAAATATATCACTTATCAGAACAAACCATCATACTTATGCTATGGTTGTGTTCCTCTCTTTAAAGGCTTATCAGGTGCTTTCCTGCCAGACCAGGGTTTTAGGTTTTTATTTTTGTGTGTTTGTTTTACTTGTGCTTCTGGCAAATTGCTTGCAGGTTTGAAACTGATATCAAATTGTGACATTATCTTGATAAAGTCTTCCAAGCTGAGTATTAATAGAAATTGCAATTTGTTTCCAACAGTTTATTCTAAAACTAAGCGTTCTAACCAAGCTTTCTAAGATAGAAAGTAAAAACAAACATCTATTTTAAATAATTTGTTTTAAAGGCTTATTTATATTTTTTTCTTCATTTATTTCTGCACTGGTAGCATCTGCTGGTATCCGATGCTTCATTTTCTAAGGACCAGATAGCTGCTGAACTCTACCATCACATGGATGCAACCGTTTTTAAAATACCAGGTTCTTTGTTGACTCTTTGCAAAGAGATGAAATAACTGAAGACTGGAGGTGGGTGACTGTCTGAGAGCCGGGGGAAAGCTAACCTTGTTGTGTTGCAGGCAGATGAGTCAGGAATGCTGAAGTGCAGTTTGCACTGGGTTCCATGGGCTTCAATTTTAGTAAGACACTAAACAGGCAGTTAAAGCCATTTGTGAATATTCTGGTTAAGGACTGACAAATTCTTCATATGTATCTCAGAAGGAATCTATGTCAGCCTGAAAAAAGTGACCCTAATTCCTGACAATTTACAACTCGTATATATGTATATGTGTTTTATTTTTGGTATTTTAGCATCTATAATGGTTCTTTTGCATTGCCGTGCATGAAGCCAATAACTAAAGAGTAATTTCAGGCCTTAAACCACCAATGTTTTTGTTGTTGTGCATACTTGAGCTTACAAACCGTAATGAAGCCAAACAAAGGACTCACTTTTACCGGTTTGTATCATCTTCCTTACGCTACTAGCAAAAAGAATGTATTGATAAACCACGTATAATATGAAGCATAATATATCCATCATATATTTCAGTTGAACTCTTCCTGAGCAGGGTGTTTTTACCTATGAAAAAAAATCAACGCTAGAAGAAAAATACATTGTGGTTTTTTTTTTTAAGACTATGATTAATCCTAACCAAGATGCAAGGTGCATACTCAGTCACTTTGAATGGTTGAATTAGTATGGCTTTCAAAAATGATCTATTCTAATTTAGCCAGACAATACAGGCTGGATGGTTTAGAGTGCATTACAATCAGTTTTAATATTCATATAATGCAAGAGACCGTACCAGACAGTGGAATGTGTTTGGTTTGGTTTGGTTTTTTTTTTAACCTACAAATCTATACATGTCTTATTTGATTCACTTAATTTCTTAAGTTGCTTATGTAAACATGGCATATCTTCTACAGTATTCAACTAATTCTTACTAAGCTACAGCTTAGTATCTACTATACCTATGTATTGCTCTTACGTGCTCGCAACATTGTGTTTTTTATCCCTGAAAGAATTTGCAGTAGTTTTCATATGGATGTTATTAAAGGATCTATGAAGAGGAAGCTCAACATAGTTGTGAAGAGATGTGTCCATGACAGCAGGACAAACAAACAAATGGAAAAAGCAGACAACTGAGGGTGGTTTTTTGTTGTTGATTTTTGGGGTTTTGTTCTGGGGGTTTGTTTTGGGGATTTTGTTTGGTGTTTTTCTCCTCTCCACTACCCTCACCTCCCTCTGCCCCCCAGTAAGCTGGAATTGGACAAAAGGAAAATGAAGAGTTCTCACTAACTAGTTAGTAACCTATTTGACAGGAGATGCAATCTGGTGTGTGAGTTATATTTAGTCTCTGTCTACTGATGGTATACATCATCAAAGCATGGGATTTCATGCAAAAGAAGCTTACTCAGGGGACAGAAGGCAGAAGGTGGAGAGTGTTTGCTGAAACTCCTTATGCTTACTTTCTCTCTTTCTTCAATAAGTAAATAGCATGACTCCAGACAGCAAAACAAATGAGTGAAGAGAGAAGGAGACAGATGGTAGAGCATTTTTAGTACTAATGATAGGAGCTTCTAGAAAATGCCACTTGCAGTGTGAATCACAAACTTCTTACATATATTAGCTTTATTTTAGGGGAAAATAAAGAAACTCTACATTTCAAACAGGAGTTCAAATCCAAATAATTGTTATGTGGAGATTAATTTATGAGGGAAATAGGTGAATCCCTTAGTTCTTTGCAATCCCGTACATTTATAGTATCGACTGTGAGAGACCACAGCTGATTTCAGTGGGGATTATGTGCTTTTGGGGAAGGTAGGTACAAAATCACCTTTGAGGCTGTGGGCTTCAGGACCCTGTGCTATATGAACATTGTTATCTATGCAAATATTTCTGATGGAAGTATTGCATATATTTTCTACGACAAGTGATGTGGAGGACTGAAGAAAATACTGCTCAGCCAGTCTGAGAAATAGTGATATCTGCTGAATTAATAACCTAGTATTAGGTTAATATAGGTTAGGTTCTCATTAGTTCAAGAGATATCTTGAACTAATGAGAATCGAAGTGAAAAGGACACTTTAAAACATCCTCCAACTTATTGAACATTAAAAATGCAATTACTGTTTTTAGTTTTACTTAATAGAAGGCGGGAGAGGTGTTGGCTTCTTACATTTTAGTTGTATGCCTGTTTAAATCAACTTACTTACTTAAGTCAACACACTTACCATATTTAGTCCCAGATGCAAGCACAGAAGATTTTCATCCAATGTCATAATCACAAAGAAAACATAAGTTTATTTTTATTACATATAATATATATAGATATATTCCACAGATTCTTTCTCTGGTATATGTTTGTTTCCATGTATTTTTATATACAGTGCAGATCTGTACCCAGCTCTGGGGTACCCAGTACAAGAAGGACATGGACCTGTTAGAACTGGTCCTGAGGAGAGCCATGAAAATAGTTAGAGGGCTGGAACAGCTCTCCTGTGAGGAAAGGCTGAGAGAATTGGAGTTTTTCAGCCTGGAGAAGAGAAGTCTCCTGGGAGAAATTATTGCAGCTTTTCAATATATAAAGGGGGCTTATAAGACGGAGAGAGACTTCTACCAAGGCCTGCAGTGACAGGACATGGCACAATGTTTTTAAACTAAAAGAAAGTAGGTTTAGATTGGATACGGGGAAGACATTTTTTTACAATGAGGATGGTGAGACACTGGAACAGGTTGCCCAGGGAAGCTGTGGCTGCCCCATCCCTGGAGGTGTTCAAGGCCAGGCTGGATGGGGCTTTGAGCAGCCTGGTCTGGTGGGAGGTGTCCCTGCCCAGGGCAGGGGGTGGAACTAGATGAGCTTTAAGGTCCCTTCCAACACAAACTACTCTTTGATTCTATGATTCATATACTTACATAAATTTGTCTATTGAATACGTTGCCAAATATTTGCAATAAATAATTGCAATAATTTCAATAAAAAGCTAAATTGAGGTTTCATTAAGTATTTCTATCAATCCTCAAAACAGAACCACATTTTTTCTGTCTGCTCAGATTTGCTAGGAAATCCGAGTTTAGTAAATTGAATGTGGGCATACTTTCAAGTCTTATAGTTATTGAAATGAATATTCTGTTCTCCCATACATTCAGGCAGCAAAAAAAAAAATAACCCCCCCCCACATCATTCTTAAAGAAAACATCAAAGTTTAGGAACTACAGAGGAAAAAAGCTATATGGAAACCTTCTGATAGAATGGATCCAACTTATTATCATAAAAAAGATTTATTACATCTAATTTATTAAACTGTCTGCTTAGATATTCTCAGAGCACCTGAAATACTGGGGTTGTTTAGTGAAGATTAAAAGAGTTAGTTTAATTTTAAAACAGTTTTTTCCTCTGCTGTAATGTAATCCTTTGAGGAGTGTGGTGTTTCTGTTTGATGGCTGCATCAACTCAAGCATCCCAATTACATCATTGATTGATTTTACCTATTTTACAAAAGATGAATCAACTTCTGAGCTAATCACTATGAGCTTGCTAAATTGGAAGCTGGAGATTACAGTGGATGCTGTATATGACAGCCACTGACATATTTCTTACAGCCAAAGAGAAGGAGTTTACTTGATTCCCTGCATTTTCTGCACATCAAGTTCCATCTGAAGATAGAGAGTACTGCAGCACATCCAGGATGAAACTGGTTGGTATCAAATGCTATGCCAAGATCTTTGACATCATCTCTACATTGAGTGGCACATGGAGATACTTGAAATAGCTCCAATATAGGCACTAGTCTAAGGGGAGTAGACTCATGGAAGTTAATTTACCTCGTTTCCTGAATATTGAGTAGATTTAGTGGCTGAGGACCTTTTCTTTTAGTATTATTTTCTTTTCTCTGACAGCTTTGATAGTTCCTAAGCATGGGCTGATAGAGAAGCCTAGCTCTACGCACTATAAACAAACCTCTTGTTATTCACTAATAAAATAGTCAGTCTTTTTCCTGTGAAAAATGTAGTTCAGTGAAAAACTTCAGCCTGCTGAAGACTCACTGTCTTTTGTTTCTTCTTTATAACAGACTATATAACATTATTAGACCTATTACTAATCATGTTCACAGAAGTTGATGTCTGGTGATGTGGCAGTCTTTGGACCCATATAAATCCCTACTGTTTATCAAATCCAGAACTAAAAGCATTTTCCACTAAATTTCAATAATATGGTGATAGTAGAAAGTGATACTCTATATAGATCTTCTGAGTCAAAAGGGTCTTTTAGAAAATTAAGGATACCTGCTTTATAGGTAGTCTTTTTTTTTTTTTGCAGAAATTTTAGAAAAGACGAAGTTGTACAGGAAAGCAAAAAAGATCCAACAAACCAACTTTCCAGAAATCCCCCACATAAATCACTCTATAACGAGCTCAAAAGCAACATTTCTCACTTTGATGAAGCTTTAAAATATACCCATACTTGTTCCCATATTCCCTGCACACTCAATACTCCAAGATTCAGAGCTCTGGCAAACAATGACAACAAAAAAATAGCAGAAGGCGTTTATATATGGGTTTCTGACATGAAGCAAATGCAATTCGATGCTGACAAATGCATGGTGTAGGAACTTGGTTGCCAATAGAATAACAAATAGAAAATGAATTAAGTGTACCAGACTGAGAAGACTGAAAGTCATCTTAACGTATATAGACATGCAGGCTTTGCAAACCCTTTGCCCTCTTGTTTCTGTGTCTAGAGTCAATCTTTCTTATTGTTATTTGGCTTTGTCCTCTTAAAAATCCTTTGACTTTGTTTGGTTTTTTCTTTCTTCAGTGTGCCCTTTCCCTTTCATTGAATAGGTGACCACAGGCTACATAATATATAGTCTGTCTCAGAGGCTGCTATAACCTGCCATAGTATGTTTGATAACCCACACATCACTGAAATTGAATATATTTTTAATGCAGTTTTACTCTAAAAGCTGGATTTAAAGAAGGCCTTACAGTATTCTGTGCTTCTATTTTTTACAGTGATACAATACAGAATGTGGTCAATTTATAAATAACAATATATATATGCATTTATTTCAAATTGATCCTGTGTTCTCAAAGCCAAGCTGTTTTTCTGCTTTCTCACAAGCAACACATTTCCTTAAGCCACATCATACCCTGCGTGGCACTGCTGCTTTTGCAATCTTTATTCAGACACGACTCAACATAGAACTATCGTATCTACTGAATCAGGTCTATAAAAAATTTTATACATAATTCTGCTAATAATTCTTTTTAAATAACTTTGAAATGACGAATCCTTTCAAAAATTAAAAAGAAATTGAAAAAGATGCACACGTCTCTGTTGACTATGCTACAGTCTAGTGAACTCTGAGTTGTATAAAACTGTGTTTCAAGTAATGCTATCCTTATATGAAATGTTGGCCTTTACAGAGAGATTGCAAGCCAATATGTCACCGTATTAGGATGGCACCATGTTTTTGAGAGTGAATCATGCAAAAGTTTGGCTGACGTATTTTTAAGAGGTAAGGTTTGCCTTTCTAATATGTAGTTTCTCTGCAAACAATTTGCATGCCTGCGGATACTACCAGAAGCCAAATAATCATTCTTTAATTAATCTGCAAATAATTGTTCCTTAATTAAAATTATTTATCAAACTCCGTTTTGTAAAGGTAAGCTATCACCTTGTGTAGTGCTTCTTTTTTTTGTTCTTCTCCCTCAACATTATTTTTTTTTTTCTGAGAAGAATTCCATCCATCAGACTGTGTTTAAAAAAGAAAAAAAAATACAGATGGTTTATTTTTATAGTATTTACATTGAGTATTTTTATACAGATGCAGTGTGGGTTTTGTATAAAACCAAGAAAGTGGTTTTTTCTTTAATTCTGTGCATTAGTCTCCAAGTGTGAAATTGTCACTTTGATAGCATTTGTGAACCATCAGAATGATGTGCCCTTTGATAATAACAAACTCTGTCAGATTTAATGGATATATAATTAATACTTAGATGATACTAATAGCACATCATGCCTGTAAATAGGGAGAACGTTTTGGAAGCAATAAGTCATTTCAGCAGGAAAATGGCAAGTTTAGCAGAGATGTTCAAGATGCCAAAACCTGATAGGTGACCACATTGTTTAACTGGAAGCTTGATGAATTTATTAATCTGTTTTGAAATTATGTTAAAGCAGAAAAGTTTTTGTGGTTTTGTAATGCTTTCAGTTTGTTTTCCTCTCAATTTCATGCATAATTACAAAATTAAGATTTTATTTGAAATAGAATGTGCCAAAAGAATCCAACGCTTCTTTCTTAGAACTAAACTATCGCAATCCTCAATTGGTGTATATATATAAAATACACCACCAAAAACTGTATTGCACTTGTGTAAGCCCATCTAGGACCAGTTTGTTTTAGCCTTTAAGTGTTGAGTTTTCTACGGGAACAGTAAATGCATTTTGGGAAAATTTTATAGCAAAACTAACTTTTTGTAGAATACAAGTCTAACAATAGTAAAGTTGAAGCTTGAATGTTCTGTCATGTGACATCTTGACTGGTTAAAGTAGAAGTGGCAAGTAGACAAGAAAAAACTTACTATATTTTTATTATGGTATGTTTCCTGCGACAGTTTTTTGGTCATGAGAAAAAAAATTATTATAAGTTTTATTTTTGCTAAGAAGAATAACATGGGTAATAACAAACCTTTCTCAAATTGATCCCAAGGTATGATGGGCAGAACATTGTAAATAAGACAGACAAATGCAAAGTTATTTTCTTCATTAAAAAAAAGAAAAACCCAAAAAACAAACCCAAAACCCCCCCCACCACACAAACCCAAAGCTAATTAAGTATATAGATAGGCAAATGGATATCTGAATTCTAGGAAGCTAGTATTGCATTTACCTATAGTGACTGTACCTTAATTTTGGCAAGTATGTTTTCATTTTTACATGGAAAAATAGAATTTTATATACAAAGAATTTCAGTCTAAAAATCCTAATCATGCTCAGTACATTTAATATTTGAAAATAATTTACTTTAATAATAATAATTAAATAATATTTAAACCCATAGTCAAGCCTAAACCCCAAACGTTATCACTGATATCCAGAAAAGGCTACGCAATAGCTGAAAATGCCACACTGTAACATGTCACATCTTGAAAAAATACCTGTTTTGGCAGTTCAGTTTTATGAAAGAGAAAAAGTAGTCGAGAGTTTCAGTAATTAGAAAAAGAAAAAAAAAGTTGATTCTTGAAACTGACAGGATTTCTTTTAATTGTTCCTTTTTCATTACCTCTAACTAAAGGTTGCATTTTGATTGCCCCATAAAATAAAAGCCTCAGAGCTCTTATTTTGAAGATTTTTTTTTTCTGATGCTGGGTGAAAATCTTAGCTGTACTGACATTTCCCACGGAAATGGTATTCCAGATTTTGTTGAGCTTTTAACATTATAGTCATCAAATTTAATGTCATTTGTGACACTCACATAAGAGTGACACTAAGTGACCACTGCATAGTGACAAATAGCGTACTTTACTAAGAAAAGTGTTCCGTTAGTCTGGAAAGGCGGAAAACTTTCACTTCCATGAATGAGTTCCTTGTTTATTTTTGCCAGTAGTTAATTTGTCAGTAGTTTGCCAGTACCACAAAGAGGCTTGATAGATCTAATTTCAAAATCTACACAACAATTTTTTGTGTCTTTTTCTTCTAAATTTCAAATAATCTTATTTTCAGAAATGGGTTGTATACTTATATTTTATGGCTCATATTTATAGAACACAGTTACTTTATAACCATCTGTAAACTAAATGACATAGCTTTGGTTTCTTAAACTTACGGCACACTCTTCAGGTATTTTACATTTTTTGTTCTCCAGGCCTTGGAATCACTCTCAGGTGAGCTACTTTTCCCAACATCATTTCTGAAGGTTGGGAATCTAAGTTAGAGATATTACTCCAGTAACAATCTGACTGGTTTATGAAGGGAATACCACTTCCCTGTTGCTACTCAATACCATTTGCACTCATAGTGATCAATATATGCATTAGCTTTTTTTTGCTTTTTTTTCATGTGATTGTGTGAAGCTTATATTTAGGATCCAGTGACTGGACCAGCTGGCCTTGAGAAACCCTTTTCCAGCTGAATTATATTCTAAGATTTTACCTTCTTCTTGGCCACTAAAAGTGTACTGAATATCTTTGGCACAACTCAGATCTGTATGTGATCCCACTACTCAGAGAAGAGCTCTGATTTTTTACTTGATGTGGCGCTTAGTACAGAGTGGACTTCTTACGCGTGTTGTGCCATTGGGCTTGGCACTGGCATTTCCCTAACCAGTTCCCCTGCTCATCCATCCACTTGCTGCAGTTTCTGCTTAACAAAAGAGAAAGATAGAAGGACTCAATCGAGGTGATGAAGTGCTAGCAGGAATAGACCCCTGATTCCACCGTAAGAACTACCATTTCCATTAGTTATTCACAGAGGATGATTCACCGTCTTCAGCTTCTGAGCTATACCGCTGAACTTTCTTTACACTTTTCTGTGGGCATCAAATCAGTTTTGATATTTAAACAAATTAAACCAACTGATAATCTAAAGCATAAAGCTTAGGTATACATGCACTAACACCCCCTAAGTATGATTATATATATGTGTACTGGGTAAGCGCTGTGTTATACAAAACTACGCCATTGACATTCGTGATGAAACTACTCATTAATTTTTTATACAGTGCATTCCATTTTATTTGAATTTTTTTGTCATTAGTATCAAAGTAACTGACTTAAAATTGGCAGATATATTGTTTCTCTCCCACTCTTTTGAAATACTGTGTGACATTATCTTCCTACCCCTTCAGTTTCATCAGTTTTCTGAGACTTCAGAGTAATAAATGTGAATGGGAGAAGTTTCTCCTTGGCTGAGCTTTTAAATACCCTTGGATGCAAGTCATCCACACATTTGTCTGGGTCTTGAGCGCTGCACTTTAACCTCATCCCAGAAAGTAGGATCTTGACATATTTAGCATATTGAGGACTAGTATTCACTTTTTTTTTCCCCCCTTTTTTTTTTTTCTTTTGGTAAGGTAGTACAATTCTGTTTCCTTCCAGCTTTCTTATACATATCTACAAGTAGGGTTGAGTCAAACCTTTAGAGCTGAACAGCCTTCAACTTTCTGCAAGTTAATCAATAACGATGTCAAAGAGAAATCTGGACTACTTCTACTATTATATATATTAAATATGTCCTCTATATATGTAATATATATGTAATATTACTATAATATAGTAATATATAAAAATAGCAATATATACTATATATATATTATATATGTGCTCCAGAAGCATATGCTGTTTATTAAGTCTGACTGCAACCTGATTTTGAAAAGAAAAAAAAAACACCACAGCAGCTGTTTATCAGTACATTTCTGTCTTCCCTATTTTGGTTCCTATTTATTTCCAGTCTACTTTGTCTATGAATCCAGAAAGACAAATGGGCAGATGCTGTGGCAAGCACTGCACAGGGCAGCGTTCAGTGAGATAAGTAGCCTTCCTTCGGCGGCGTCACAAACCCACTTTTCATTCCCCTAGTTGCAAGACAAATTGAGACCAAGTCTCCATCCCAGCCTCACTTTCACCTTTCCTTATCCCTTATTTCCATGCAACTGAACAGATGCATCAAGTGCACTGATAAGATCTGGTCTGAGAAACAGGATTAAAACAAAACATACAGAAAACTCAGTTCTGTGCCTTTCTGAGATATACAATTCTTGGGCTATCCCCATTGAGAACGGTGGGAGAATAACAGAAGATCAGCAAGGGGGATTGTAAACACGCTCAAGTTACCTGCACTTGATATGTTGGAAAACACCTTTATCACACTAATCATTGTTTAGTCTTATGCGGTCAACAAGTAGAACACCTGCACTTCGATAACAGGCCTGTGATGGACTCGGAGGCACCTTATCAAACATGCCTGAGATTCCTGCCCTGCTGTCAGAGAAAATCAAAGCACAGTGGAAAACTACGCCTGATACACAGGTAAGAACAGCAGGTTTGGACAATATCTCCCTCTCTCTCCCTAGCAAGGACTCTCTCACTGTCAAGGACTCACTTGTTCCGCGCTGTCTGTGCCCCTGACTCGCGTGCTGCTTCCGAGACTCCCCGGTCCACGAGGTCTTGAGATTAAATTTGTTCTTTGCCTTTCATCCATAGTTTTGTGGTTTTTCCGTCATCCTGCCTGTGTCAGCTCACACAAGAACCAAAATATACAGAGAAATCAAGTGGAAAGAGGAGAAATTATGAATTCAAGGCAACCAGGGGAAAAAGTATCAAGTTTAATCTAACTCAAATATTTTGAAGCTTGGAGCTCAAACAGATAAGTATCTGGCATATGCTTGTGTATTACACTGATCATTAAGGGAACTGCTCTGTGCGTTTTTCTTGTTTTGAAGAACTCTAGCCTAGATATGTTGGAAATCAATTTAGCTTTGCAAACCAGATTTACAGAAGAGAACCTGATCTTACTTGTAGTGATAGTTAAAGCTTTGAACCAGTTCTTATGTTGTCCACCTGTAGACTTGCAGAAAATTTGTACTAAATCATTGGCTTGGTAAAAAACTCTTGCATTCTGGAAGATAAAAAAAAAAAGATACCGTTGTTAAATGTCATTAAATTACTAAGGATTATGGGTACTCTGTGCTATTCAGGATGAATGTCTTGCATTTTGAATCATCATCTGTCATAGTCAATATAAGTCTTCTGTTGAATTCAAATAACTTTGGTATCCTGCCAAAATCTATGTGAAATTGAAATTAAAGGCTTGAGCTAAAAGAGTATCCATTTTGAATAAATAATGTTAACATCCATATTTAAGAACTTAAAGTTTCTCATGTGCCACTGAGTAACCCATAATTTTAATAACTCTTTTGTTATACTAAGAACTTCAGGTGATGCTGTGGTGCTTGTAAACATTACCTAATGAAAATCAATTCCACACAGCAATACATGACAATAAAATGCTTTGAACTTCAATTGAATTAATTCATTCAGAGAACTTTGAAAGGTTAGGTTATATTACAAGACTGAATGACAGTTGAATGACAATGCAGGAATAAAAACACTGGTTCTGAAAAATAAAAAAAGACAAGTTCTCTGAAAGTACTGATTAGCCTAACTCTATGAGGGCTGTGTAGCTAGGGAAAATTACACTTAACTACAGCTCGGTGCTTTATAACTCCCGATATTTAAATGAAAAACATGTCACTTGATAGCTGCCAAATTAGAACACTAACTACAAAAGTCATGTTCAGGGGTGTATGTTATGGTGGTGAGCTGCAGTAATGACATTGGCCTTATATTGGAAGGGAAAAACATAAAGGACTTTGTAGCAAAGTATGTGTTAATCCAATTGAAAGTTAAAAGAATCTCAGAAAGTTTGGGGTTTTTTTTAATATCTTAGCATACTTTTGATGTGGTGTTTACTTTCATAGACATATGAAGTCTTTTAAATAGTGAGTTTACTTAACACTGAAAAGTGTCATCTATGTCACAGAATCTGAGAAGAGCCAAGTTTGATATCATCTAGACCAACCCTCCCACTGAACAGAGATTCCACAACCTCTCTGAACAACCTGTTTCTGTGTTCAAACACCCTCACAGATTAAAAAACCCAAGCCAACCCAAACCTTTTTCTTACATTTACATGGAATTTCCTCTGTTTCAGCTTGTGCTGATTGCCTCCTGTCTTGACACAGGGAATGACTGAGAAGAGTTTGAATATTTCTGTACTGCCACCCTCCCATCAGGTAATCACACACAGGTAAGATCCCCCTGAGCATTCTCTTCTCCAGGCTGAACAATTCCAGCTTTCTCAGCCTCTCCTTGTATGACAGATGCAGATGCTTCAAGCCCTTAGACACCTTTGTGGACCTTTGCTGGACTCTCTCCAGTACAGACCAGTCATGCTGATTTCCCAAGAAGAGCATGAGAGCTTTCCCCATCATGCTGTCTGATAGGCACTTAATTATATGCCTGCACTTGGGGTAACCCCACTTCAGTCCATTTTGCTGATTACTAGGTCCTTTATGTTCACATCACCCCGCGCTCTTTGCTTGCCTACATGGTCCACCGCTTCCTCACTTGATAGCTCCTCACTGCCTCTCTCCCTCGTTGTTCCTGCTTCAAAGCTCTACTTAACAGCTTGGCCGGTCTCTTGGCAAAGACAGTCTTGCTCCGCTTAGTAAGGTGGATCATTTCTTATCCAACCATTCCTTGATTTTCAAAGGGTATCACAGTTTTATTATGGCCATCATCCATCAATACAATATTTAACTTTTTTTAAAAATAAGCTAAAGTATAATAGACCCCAGTAGTTTGAGCCAAGAATGTCATAAATCAAATAGCCTTATCTGCTTCTTTAGCAGCAGTTGCAGACCCAATAGATTTCTGAAAAAAGAACTCTAATTGGAAACTACATTACTATTTGCTAGTAAAAACAATAATGAAAATGAATGCAATGAAACAGTGTGTGAAATTGTTTCTGGTATTTCGTCACTCAGATATATAATTTGAAATTATGAAGCTCCAAACATTTTAGCGTCATGCAAATGTTAATCTAAACTTGGACATAGGTGGTAGCTGTGGATACAGACAATCATCTCAAGAGTAGAGAGAAAATGATTGAGTTTGGCTAAGCTGTGACCCCAGGATCCCCCCTGAAAATAGAGCAAATCTGAAGCTTAAAGCTTGAAGCTTAAGGTTATGATGTGCTATATAGTCAAATTCAATAGGATTATGACCTTACTTTCAAATGTGCTGAAATGAGCAGCTCTCACTGAAGGAAATGGGAAGTCAAAGTAGTTTTCTCTTCCTACGGTTAGAATAATTACTCATTTGTAGTGTAAGATAATTTCCAAATACTGAGTTTGGTGACTGAATAGTATTGTGGTATTAAACAACATAGACCATTCTCCCTTTATTTATTTGAACTGTAACATTGCATGGACTAAAGTTTTTTCTAAAAATAGTTGGAAGCTTGATCAGATGAATTTTTTTTTGTTTGTTTGTTTTAAACTGCAGCCTTACATTTATCCTATTAAGAGACCATTTTCCATATCAGACTTCAACATATATATAATCTTATTTGTACTTCTGAAAAAGTGTGATGCTCAAAACAGACACAAAAAGAAAGGCAAAGAATCCTTCAATATAATAATAGATAGCTAACTGCATAGAGTTTGCACTTAGTTGTTAAAGGGATAAGTTGTCAAAGGCTCTTTCAGAATTAAAGTAAAAATAAAAAAAAAAAGTGATAGGCAGATTTCACTGAGTAAAACAAAAATTAACAAGAAAATCCTAGAGGTTATCTGTGATCGACTCCTTTCCTTTCATTCTTCCTTATTCAATCCAGATCTGGGAAAAAAAGTCCCAATCCACTTCCACTTAGAGTCATTCAAAATGGAATTATTCTCCATTTGTTTTCAGAATAGAAAGCGCACTTGTAATTTTTACGGTGGACTTCAAACAGTAAATTCAGGAGGTTTTTCCCTGTTTCATTCTTAAACGTATTACCAAAAAATGGCAATACAAATTAGTTATCATTATGTCATGCAGTTTATCATTGGAACATGAAGGTTTTATCATTAACAATCCCGAAGTTACTTGTGAAACACTGTGAAAAGCAGTTCTTCAAATGTATAAAATTTTCCCATTTCCACTGTGTGTATTATTTGGTTTCTGGGCTTTTAGAATTGCTGTACTAAAGGTTTCAAGCAATCAAATATGTCATTCATTCACATTTGCTGTGTAACAGGTTGGAATTATTCATATAATCAGAAAAAACCTACAGAAAGTAGCTTCCTAATGTTGACTTTATTTTAGATAAGTAAAATCATAAAGAGAGAAACCATAAATAAAGTACTTAAAAAAATATTTTGTCAGGTTAATGCTATTCAGTCAGTACTAATGTCTGCTGTGTTAATCATTTATCATCTGATAATAGCAGCAATTGTTTCTTAAAATGCCAATTATCATATTACTATACAAGTGTACATGAGTAGAATACTGGTAATTTTAGCAAGTCATAAATAATGGACTGCCAGAAAACAAAATTCATCATTTTATTTCCATGATTATGTGTTAAAATTTGTATTATACATGGGTATAAATACACATAATTTTGTTCTCATTTTCATTTAAGCAAATAGAAGACAATACCTTAAATGAAAGTTATTGTGTCCCACTAATGGAAACGTTCCGATGTTTATTGAAAGATGGCGATCAGGCGGTGTGCAAAAGCAAACTCTTTTCTTGAATATGCCTGAAAGCCACCTGAGTTTGGTATGAGTATCAGAAATTACCGCTTAAATGGTAAAGGATTAATCATTACAATAGTAGTTCTGTCAGCCACAGAGATGTTGAGATAGTAAGGAATTCTACGAGACTTTATTTTTAGGTGAAATGATATGTTTTGCTTTTGTGTGTGTTCACAAAGATACGTGCAGGTGCAAGACTTCCTAAAAATCACCCTGCATCTGAGTAAGTATAGTCCCTGTGGGAATGAATGGATCCGGAAACAGTTTTACCCACCTGCTGTAAGTGCAGTTCTTCTGAAAACAACTCAGTGAATATTCCACCCACTATTCCAATGGCTCCAATCATTCCTTCGTGAAGAAACTTCAGAAAGACAACCTAATTAAGTTTAATTAAGGAAAAAGGAGCCACAGGCTTATCTGGGCTAAATGTTGCCTTGAGACCTGATGATGTGTAGGTTGCCATGTGTCGGTGCTGTTTTCTGATAGGCTATTATTTTATCTCCAACTGTTTAGAGAGAATTCACTACCATCAAAATCATCTTTTCCTTTGGGGGTAGGAATCTTTAAAATTAGAGGCACTTTCAGAGTAATCAGTGCCCCAATACGAAGTCTCCAGCATATCCAGAGGCTATGTTCTTCCATAATGCATGACCCAGTTTGCCTACCAGTGACTCGGGAATCTATTGGAGGCCTTTCCACATGCCTAGCACCAACCATGTAAGAGGAGACAGTGTGCTAAAAGAGCTTACAGAAGCACAGGTGAGGAGCATTTGCCAGTCCATAAATTATTCTGAACAACAATAAAATCTGTAGGTCAGTAGGGTTGATTTTTTTAAATTAGTTTGGGCAGAGAAATTCAGAACAAGAAATTTTTGTATAGGCATACACACACAAACAAACAAACACACACACACACACATATATATATGTACCAGAGACACTCCTCCCGGGGGCAAGATGTCTACACAATAGAAAGGACTGTCCTCAGGAAAGCACTGCTTTTCCTATGGAAAACTGTTAGAGGCAATCCGGGACATAGCATGTCTTAAGATATGAGAGATACAGCGGCTGTTATATTTACCATGTCACCTCTGTCAGTCAGTTTAGGATAGCTGTAGCTGCTAAAGTACCGATTTTCAACTGCAATTGCATTCAGTGGTAGAAAAATATGTAGGGGGCATAAATATTCTTCTCATATATGCATTAGACATCTTGCAATAGCTGTGTCCCATATTTAACTCCTGTATGTTTGAAAAGCATCTTCAGATTGGCCGCAGCTTTTCAAAGAATGATGGTGAATTAACAACTTCCCTGCAGTGTTTTACCAACATACAGTTATCGCTCTTAAAGTCTCTTCTGTTTTGAGAAAGCTGACTTTCAGGCATTTAATTTCCCGATCTATAGTAGAAAGAACTTAATGCAACAGCTATGTCTGTCTTCTAGGATGTTTATTTTATTATTTCTATAAACCACAACATTGAAAGATGGGGGAGATCTGAATATTAATTTTGACTCATTTCTAATATATTACCTTCAGTAACATGTTACTCTCATTATAATGTTCATAAGGTATTCCTGATATTATGCTAAATATAGATACGTCATATTCACCTTTGTTTAATAACATCTATGTTGAATGTGTCTGATTCTGGGTTCCCAAGGATGTTATACTCAGTATGGAATATAATGATAATAAAATTAATCTTCTGTGTAATGTTAAGAACA
The DNA here is from genome assembly GCA_008658365.1 of Alca torda. Taxonomy (NCBI): domain Eukaryota; kingdom Metazoa; phylum Chordata; class Aves; order Charadriiformes; family Alcidae; genus Alca; species Alca torda. Next base: position 5,851,007 of record CM018087.1, on the reverse strand, counting down.
ACATGTCTCTACTGTTTAACAGTGCACCCATGGAGTTGCTTCTGGCGTTGCTGAATAGCAAAGTACTAATATTACCTCTTCCAGTTCTTCTAAAGAAAAAGATTGTCTTCATTTACAGACATGCTAGTGCTCCATCTCCTCTGGAATGGAAAAAGGTGGGAGAAAAATTCTTAACTTATTTTAGTATGCTACCAGTCTTTCTGAAAATAAAAAGAGTACAGACTTCATTTAAACTTTATGTCATTGTTAAATACATTGTTAAGTGGAATAATTTCCTTAATAAGTGCAGCTTGTGTATTGACTCATTGGAACACCGTTCTAGACAATATTGCACATGATATTTAAAACATTTAAAGGTTGATTGGTTTCCATTTCAGTCACACAGTATCTGTTAAAAAAAAATCATAAACATTGATACCCCAGCACAGGAAAGAAATCAAGCACTTACTTTAATCCATTTATGTACAAAATGGATAAGTAATTCCTACGTAATTCAAAAGAATTAGAAAGATGCTTAATGCTTAACTTATGAATAGACATGTTACAACTATTTTACATAAGCACAATTTATTGAAACAAGGACTGAAGTAACGTGGAAATTAAGAAATCTCTTATTCTTTTTAATGGCTTTTTAAAATCAGATAAACATTAAGTAATATTGACGTTGTCAATGTTAGTTGTTTTGTTTCAGTGGCTAGTTACACTCAATGAGCAAAGGGACAGGTTTGGATTAGACACATTATTTCCAATAGCCCTTAAGAAATAATTTTAGTAGCTGAAAAATATTTCAAGGATGTAATTTGGGTCAAATTTTCCTTAGATAAACAGCGTTTCAAATTAATTGTTTCTCCTCATTATTTCAAAGGTTTTGATCAATATGAATAGCAAAATGTCATACAACTAAGACATTGCTAGAATAGCTCCGGTTTATTTCAACTGATTGTGTTTCTAGTCTCGAGGTGGGAAGCATGGCCCTTGCTCGTGGTTGTACACCATCAAAAGGAATACCAAGGAAGAAGTCCAGCTTTGCTGGGATGCTTTGCTTCTACAGTCTTGCTTTGAAAGTTTTGACCTCCCTGAAAGAATAGATTCCCCTTATTATGCAAGCAGTTTGCTGGCAAAGATTGCTCAGAAAGAAGGCTGTAGCCACGCTCTCCTTTCTTGGCTGTTGTAGTCCTGTAAATATGATCGTTATTTTATTTAGTAGAAGCCTGTGGGCTCTGTGTTGATCTGATTATGCAGGATCTTAAGATTTTCTGGGCTTGCCTTTAACTTAATTGATTTTGTTTATTGTAACAGTTGTCTAGTGATCGAATGACTATGACTTTGTAACTCTCTAAGCATTGTGAATGTCATCTAGGGAAAGAGCCTGACAAACACACTGTAATGAGCAACAACCCTTGATGTCATCCGAAGCTGCGGGAAGCTACCGTGCAGCTCTCAAAGTTCAGCTTGGCATTAATGGAAAAGGGGGAGACTGAGTTAAGAATATATCAAAGTAATCCAAGTGGACCCAGGACTGAGGAAGAAGGTACTCCCACTGCCATGACCATCACATTCCTTCTTGGCAAAGATACCAGGATGCTGACAACTTGTTACGCTTCCCTGCTCCTCTCTTATTCTGGAGTATGCCTGAAGTTTCAGCCTCAGGACCCAGGAGGGCACTGGAGGGATGAGCATAACATTAGAACACAGGTGTAGATGTTGGTAAGTTTTCATGTCTGACAATTATAACTGTATAACTAATGAGGCCTCTCTGTATTGAGTTGGGCTAAGGGTATTTTTAGTATTTTACCGGATAAGAAACAACTATTTGTGTTTAGTTATACTGTTAAAACGTTAACTGAACTAACACTTATTTTTAGCTCCTAAGGTAAGTTCCCTTTTGCCTGTCACAGGATTTTGACAATATGCAGCTTGATTAGCAAAATCAGCAACATTTGGGTGCATACCTGTAACTTGGTGGGCACAGGGATGCTGCAGAGAGCGTAGGGGGGAAGTGGTAGTGGCGTGATTCACACAGCATCAGGAACACACGCTTCATCCTTTATCAAAATACTGAAAAGTTACTGTCACATACCCAACAGTGATCAGTGCTGACAGCGGGACCTAATTTTAGAAAAAATTAATGTAAATAGGCCCAATGAGAATCATGACAGGAGTCTATTGATTCAGTTTATTAGAAAATAAATAGAAAATTGAAAAGCATTCTGAGCACTAAAGTTTGCCTGTTGGTAAGTATAACACTGTATAATTTAACACCATTTTGTGATCAATAATAACAGAGGACCACCATCCATCTTTATCTCTCCTGAATTTCAAGGCTGAATATCAGCTGATCATTCTTCAACTCCATTGCTCATTTCCTAAAACCATGAGGTTTCACAAAAACTAAAGGAAATTCAGATCAAATACTTAGATCTAAGTCAGATTAAATAAATGCTTTTCCAATGAATAGTTCAAGGGGTTTAGCAATTACTGTCAGCACAAGTGAAAGATTTCTGAAGGAATTAAATAAACTATTAAATAAGCAACTCCTCAAAATAACTAAAACCATATTCTAGAAAAGCATAGGGAATTCTGGAGAACTCACAGGGAGAAACATTGGAAATACACAAATTCACTCATTAAAAAATTATCCAAGCTTCTATAAATAATCTGCTTTAGGTATTTAGATGTCATCAACTACCTCTACTTTCTAAAGCTAATTTCTGAGCGGCATAATTTCTAAACATGGACAAGTATCTCCAGATCATTTTGACAGCCAGCCAACATACTCCTCAGATATTGTTTTGTAGCTGATTTCTAGCAGGTGCTGTAGGTGTTGAATTCTCTAGAGCTGAAGTGTGTACAACAAACAGCGAGAGAAAGTCTGCAAACAATGAATTACAGTATTCCAACCTTGATGTGGTAGGACATAAATCAAGAGCCGTAGATCCTGCTGAGACAGCAAAGTCCTTAACCTTGCTAAATTCCTGACGTGTGAATATGAAGACTTAACTATGTGGCCCTCAGAACAAGTTTCAGGGTCAAATATAACACCAAAATTATTCAGTGAGGAGGCAATTTTATATTCCCAACAAATGGCACCATAAATGAGGAACTGCTATTTAGCAGGCAATGGGCCAAATAAAATCAATTCTGGTTTAAGCACCAAATGTTAGCAGACGCTCAACACTTAACATCTAATAATTATCCTTCCAGACTAGAGACAGATTTATCTAAGTCATCATGAATTGTTTGATGTACCTATTATATTTGGATGTCATCAGCATAAAGATAGTAATTAAGATCCTGCTTATAGAAGAAATGACCCTTCTGGGAGCACATACTGTGCATGTTAAATAGGATAATCATACTTTATAATGTCTAAAGTGCGATTTCCAGATGTATCCAGAGCTCAACACTTGTAAAACAGAATTTTAAGAAATAAATAAAATAAAAAAAAACTGAACAAAATTAACCATAATTTAATTTTGTTGCATCCTATCAAAATAAGGAATGTGGAAAATATTATTACCATTCAATCTTATTGTGGCTCTAAGAACACCTGTGGTGTATTATGTCAGGGGTTTGATTTTGTTTGGGTTTTTTTACTTTACTATCTGCCAAAATGTGGTAGTTGTGTGCACAAGAAATAATGAAATCCTGTTCCCTATTCAAACTGAATTAGTCAAAATTCCTAGGATTTATAGGACTATAAATTAGGACTTATAAATCCTAAATTAGGATTTATAAACTGCTTGTTTTGCAGCTCTGCTTAGTTTTTACTGTCTAATTCATTATCTACTATATAAAAGGGGAGATTAAGCAGATAGCTCTCATCTCAAAAAAAAAACCAAAACAAAAAAGCTTGTTTAGAACTTCAAATTTATCTTTCATTGACCTGTTGAAATTTGTTTGTAGACTGTTGTGCACACTATTGTTGATTATTTCACATCTACAAATTATTCAGTGCTTGGTCATGTATTCCTAACATTTAAAATCAGAAAAAAGAAAATAAAATTAAAAAAAAAGAAAAAAAAAGAAATTCAGAGGCATAGATTAATTTATTCTACTCCCTTTTTAGGTTACAGGCATTTTTTTAGTTTGCTGAAATTTGCATTCTTTTAATTAATTGCACTGGGAGCTGTGTGCAGAGGAGAGGGGATTTGGAAAAAAGCTTATAAACAAGTAAGTAAAGCAAAAGACTCAGTTTGAAATATACTATTAAACTTCTGAGTTCTGTTTTCTTTTCTGTAAGAAATATAACTGTATTTGATGTGTTCATCAGTCTAACATTGATATACTCACATGAAGAAAAATGTATTTAGTTTTAGTTTTTAGTTTTATTAAAAAAAAAAAAAGGAAAAAACAAACAAAAAAATGTTAAGGTTTCATTGCAGCTGAGCAGAAATGTTCTTCCTGAATGCTTTTTCATTCTCACTGGTGTCCATATATGAATCTGAGAGAAAAACAGCACAAAACTGAAGCTTGCTTTGCACAGCGTACAAAATGCATCACATTTCTCACAGATTTTTTTTATTATTTTTCACTGTTGCTGTGGCTGTTTTTATCAGAAACAGGACAGTTCTTTAAAATTATGTTACACATACCAAAAGATAACCCCCAAAATAATAATACTTAAAAAAAATAATTACCTGAATTTACTAATCTTAGGCAATTTCAGCACTGCAATTCTCAACCATGAAAAATGCAGGCAGGATAATGCGATAGAGAATGGAGTTTGTCTCCTGTGTACAGTGACATTAAAGTTACCGTATCAACAGCAGAGTCAGGTTTTGACAAATGACTTTACTAAACACTTACTTCAGAATGGAACAGTGGCTCTGTTTAGACAAATACCATTTTCCCTACATCCAGTAAAACAAGTGCATTGTTCTTAAACTGTTAACAAATTTCTAATACTTGTTAAATATTTTCATGGAAGTTTGAGAACATAAACTATACATGCATACAATAAATTGAGTTAGATCTAACATCATGTACATATACAAGACTTATTCATAACCCTTCCAGGGGACACAGGACAAGTACATTTTTACTTCACCTTTTTCTCCTACAATTCGTAAGGGCAAATGAGGATTTATGAACAGAAGTACGTGAGGAAATAGCTTAAATGAGCCCGATTTAAGAAATACTATGTAAATAAAAATACATAGACGATTACTAATATTGTGTTTGATGGTAAAGATTAATTTCTGGTAAACAGCAAGAAATATGTTTTCTCAGGCTTCAACACTGACAGGAGATAGCACAAATTTTATATGAAGTCTAGTCCAGTACTTGTTTTTCAGAGGAAGGATTATAAGAATCCAACTAATGATTCTGTAATTCTGTGAAAAATCTGCCTAATATAGGTTATAAACACCTTACTGATTGTATGAAATAATAAGTTTTAACTGTAGATTCTACCACAAATGCTGTTGATGACCCAGCTGAGACACTGATCTCCAAGACTCATGGAACATTCAATATTCATGTGTCGCAAAAAATCCATGTTATTGCTGATACCACCCATTAGTTACATTGATATGACAAAAGCCCAAGATATTTATCAGGTATAACTATAGAATTAAACTACTTCCATGTTTCAGCATGTGAACATGGTTACATATTAAAGTCCCAGGAGAATAACGTTAGAGGTGCTGTGATAAGTTCTTTTTTCAGGACAACAAAAAATTACACACCAGCTTCCTTCACGCAGTTCCTATAAGATGGACTTTGTTCTGAATTACCTGTATGATAAGTTACTTCGCTCCCCCATGACTTTGCAAGGGAATATTTACAAATTTTGTCATAGTTTGAGAGAAGAAAATATTCTCATGTTTTTAATATATTTATGCTATTACAGCTTGGGGTAAAAATAAGATGAGCGATGGAAATTTCTTCTAAATTGAGAGTTAGTTTTACTGCCCAGTAATATTCATACAGGGCGGCTGGATATTTTGTTTTTAAATACATGATGATATAAGAAAAATGCTATCAGAATTTATGCATCATTCTGTTTTCATTTGGTTCTAATTTAGAGAACATTTAAATGGGAATAAAGTAAGTTACATTTCTCCCACAAGGAAATAATGATATGGCCAAAATTGCTTTAGTGTGCTAATTCTTTACAGTACAAGGAATTCTCACGTTTTACATATGAACACAGTTTTTGATTGGCCTATTCAAACATAAATACTCCTAGCAATAGATCAAAATGGCAATTAACACATTAATACTATATAGTAAAGAGAGGAAGCAATATTCACCTCGTTATTTATTATTTCATTATTGTCAATGTTTCATCAATTTTATAACACTTTTAAGATAAGATAACAATCTGTGTTCGGTTCTAGGCTATCTTGGCATTGTATCAAGTTGACAGATAAATCAATATAATTGATAATCTGCTTTCTGGTGTAATTAAGCATCAAGTGGACCTTAAAACATCTGAGGAAAACTGGTAGCTTTTTTATATTGTGAATTGATCTAACTGTGTTGCTACTGCACAGCAGAACTATGTTCTTAGAAAAGCTATGAGTCATAAAAATTATCATTTTCACTCCAGTTATCAAGTGGTTATAACAATGAGAGCACTACCAGAGCATCAAGACAGGACAAAGAAATAAGGCCTTCAATATTTTTCCTTTTTTTTTTTTTTTTTAATTTCTTTTCTGGAAAGAAAAATCCATACATTTAATGCAGTCCCCAGCACAGGACAATACGGAGATGAGGGGAAAAAGCATATATATTCAGCTCTGAGATTTTATGTACCTATAAGTAGTTAACAGATCATTGAAGCCCACTTAGCAGTTTTCTCAGCAAAAGGCTATTCTCATGCTTGAGAGTATCTTCGGTGTTCAGGAACAGGTGCTTGTTTATAAGGAAGGTTTTGCCTATAACAAAATAGCGTATTCAATTAGCTGTACAATATTGCTTTATTTATTCTCTCAACTACCAGATGCAAAACATACACATCTTTATGAGGAAGTCAAAGATGAAACCGTGTTTTTTTTTTAGTGTAATGTTTCTTACTTATAATGTAGCTTTTCCACGTCATTCAGAAGTTAAGGATCACAAAAGGAAGAAGTGTATTTCTGTACGCCAATAGCTGCTGCAGTGCTTGGAAACTCCAAGCACAGGCTAGAAATTTTTAATAGGGAACGTTTTAATGGGCAACATTTTAATGGGCCTTGCAGAAGGATCTAGATAGGCTGGAACATTGGGCAATTATCAATGGCATGAAATTTAACAAGAACAAATATGGAAGTGGAGGGGGAAGTGCTGAAGTCTTCTCCCTGGTATCCAGTGACAGGACGTGTGGGAATGGCTCAAAGCTGTCTCAGGGACTCACAATCCACTACCTCTGAACTGGTGCATTTCACTGGTGGTGAATTCCCAGTTCAAAGTCATAACTCCAGCAAATGTGAAGCCAGCACAAAATAATTGGCTCATCTAGATATAATGACAGAGTCATGCATGCAACATCAAAAATATGAAGCACAGCATGTTTTCTGGTCCTAATCCCTTAACTGTTCAGGTTAAAGTCCCAGAAAAAAGTGTGCAGACAATTTTTGGATTGTATGCTTTTTTTGTGAAAGCCAGGATGCTCATCCAGGCATGAGAACAGAGTTTAGGCAAAGCTTCAATTTGAAATATTTTAACTCTGAGCAGACCGTGCTCAGTCCTATGAAAGCTAAATAATTAAAGGAAATCACTCTTAATGGGGCAATATCTACGCAGGTAGTGTGGACTACGCGACTGTGCAGATCCTCGCAAGCACTTCTGACTGTGCATTTAATGATGACGGCTGCCCTTCCCTAAATCAAGATTTCAATTTTACACAGTTTAAATACCTAGTCTGCAAAACCAAATCTTTCCTGGCATGTAAGAGAAGTTTCAGAAGACTTGGTACTAGCATTGTTTCACCTTTCAGTGATACAGTCCTCATCCTAACCAGCAAACCTGTGAAGGTAGTTATGAATTTAAGACTCTGGTACAATAGTCTCTCAACAGTCCATGATTCTATGGTGCTGTGTCTGTCCTAGGGGTAGGACATACTGTCTACCCTCCTAACGAGGATTCTTGCAGTGCAAATCAAAAGTCTCTGAAAACTGAATCATTTCTTGCAGTGCTTTGTTCTCCTGAACTCCAAATAGTGCTTTAAACTTGGATCTTCAACTTTTTGAAGTTTTTTCTTAGTCACACGTGACTACTTTAAATGAATATTGATAGTCTCTGTGAATAAAATCATCATGACTGGTTTTTGTCATGAAAACAAACAAGTACTTCTTTCTGCAGCCTGTAACATTTACAGAATCCTAAAGGATGTCAGTTGTCAGATATTCTAATTGGACTCAAATATCTGACTGGAGTATAAAGAAATCACAGAGAACACCTCATGTCTAAAATGTCCTGAGCACTACACTATCATACCACTGGCAAATTCAGATATTGGCAATCTATTTATGCAATATTTTCATTTTCTTGTTAGTTAGCATCACAAAGATGCTAATTTTCTACTCTGTTTCACATACTCTCATGCCAGTGTGGTTTAGCTTTATCAGTTTCTTGACATTTCTCTAAGTTTATCTTATTTATGATTTGTTTTGGGACAAAAATGTAAATCCTGTTCGTCGTTATAGCAGCTGCTTCGATTCACTTGATGTGTTTAGTATCCCGACAGCATCTTACTTAGTTGATTACTGTGTTTAAATGCTGCAGCCCATTCAAGAAAACTGTAGAACAATAAGTCTTTCTATAAAAATTTAAAAAGAAAAATCTCATTTTCTATGTTGTTGCGAAATAGTTTTCTTACTGATTGTCCTGGTTCCAGCGGGGATAGGGTTTGTTCTCCCCAGGCTCTGGCAGGGACACAGGTATCCATCCCATGTGAGCCATACCCAGTCTGTAGCCGGGAGCTGCCTGGGGAGGTGGCAAGAAGTCGATGCTTGGGAGAGGGCTGGGGGGTCCCAGGTCCTGTCAGTGAGCGGTGGTGCCTTAATCATGGTTGTGCATTCCTCTATCAGTGTTATTGTTGTTGTTTTCCTCTTTCCTTCGCTGTTCTGTAAAACTGTCTTTGTCTCAACCCATGAGTTTTGCATTTTTCCTCTGATTCCCCGCCCCCCCCCCTCCTCCATCCCACAGCTGGGGGGGTGGGAGTGGTTCTTTGTTGCTGGCTGAGGCTAAACCACAGCACCGATTTAAATAAGTATCATGTATTCACAGTGAAATAATTTCTCTTAAACTCTAGAAAAAAGCATCCTCCACTGCTTACTTACATTTACATTTTGTTCCAAAGATTCAAGATCTTGGTTTAAGGGCTTGCAGCATCTCATGAATATTATTTCTGCTGTAGGATACCATACTGCAGACAACAATATTGTCACATCAACATTTCACTTTTCTCATGAGTGCTTGGGAAATTTAAACTCATAAAATTGGAATCACTTTTACAATTCATGTAGCCCTCTAATATTCCTCTTCTGCCTTCCATTGCTTTCCAGACTTCTGAATTACAGGCAGTCAGGTTAAAAAGTAATCCTAGGGAGCTGGAACCAGAAGCCAAGACTTCTTTGTTCTAGCTGCACTAATCACTAAACTACAGTCTGGCTCCCTTTTCATTCCTGTTCTACTCACGCTTGGTGGCCCAGTGGCCTAGTTTCCCTCTCCACAGATCACTTGGTAGTTTGGTGACCCTGTGATTTTTCTGAAGGGTAAGTTGTACATGGGTTTCAAAGGATCCAGATGGACCTAGAGGACTTCCAGACAGAAGCTTTTTCCAAAAAGTGTAAACCACCATGGTCTGTGGTTTCAGTGAAAGGGACGGTGACTTGAACATTGCTCTTAGTGACACAAGTAGATGATGGGCACAAATCTCCCTCATGCCCAATTTGGGAAGGAATTTAGATCAGGGCTGACATGCACAGAAACCTGAATATAAGTAGAGAACTCTATGATACAATACATAGGTGCCAAATTTATTTAAGCTTGTGGTAGATTTTGTTACAGTTGGAGGGGGAAGGCCATGGATCTCAGTTTTAAATACAGGTGCTAACACTCTGTTTAAGCCCATCTTAAACCTGCAGTAATTCTGTTTTACTTTATATTGAACATCCAGTAAACACGGTGCCCAAAATGATACGTCAAATATAGGAGGAAGTGATATTTGGCTTTAGTCTTAATTACTCAAGTTGTTTGCCAAGAGAATACTAGAGCAAAGTCAGCAGAATACTATTCAATAGATATTAAAGATGTTTATTTTAATTAATTTATCCAAACTTTGTCTGAGGTTATCATTTGGCTTGTAGCCATCTGGAATCAGAAACTTATTTATATTAAATTAATCACTGGGGTACGTTTGATTTCAGATTTGTTTCTTCCATTTCCACAAGAGAGTGTTATTCCTGCTTGAATTTCAGAGGGTGTATTAATAGAAGAATTATTTAGCAATTGACATGTTCTAAATGATAAAACCATCAGGGAACTCTTCTTCTCTTTTGAAGACATAATATTTGGGGGGAAAAAAAGTCTGTTATCTCTCTTTTGCTTTGCTACATTCTACAATGAGTTGAAGATGTGGGTTCTTGACTCCATCCTGGAAGACTAGTGTTTCAAAGAATAGTTAGAGTTGGAAGGGACCTTAAAGATCATCCAGTTCCACTCCCCCTGCCCTGGGCAGGGACACCTCCCACCAGACCAGGCTGCTCAAAGCCCCATCCAGCCTGGCCTTGAACACCTCCAGGGATGGGGCAGCCACAGCTTCTCTGGGCAACCTGTTCCAGTGCCTCACCACCCTCACAGGAAAGAATTTCTTCCTAATATCTAATCTAAATCTCCCCTCTTTCAGTTTGAAACCGTTACCCCTTGTCCTATCGCTCCACTCCCTGATAAAGAGTCCCTCCCCAGCTTTCCTGTAGCCCCCTTTAGGGACTGGAAGGGGCTCTAAGGTCTCCCCGGAGCCTTCTCTTCTCCAGGCTGAACAACAACTCTCTCAGCGTTTCCTCACACTGGTTTGCTAATAATATTAACTGTATATATATATATATATTTAACTCTATTTCAGTGGCTGATTCTGCAAAATTACATGAGTAGTATTATTTTGAAAGTAATTTCAAAACAGTAAAACTCAAAACCAGTGGAACTCAGAACCAACAATCAACAGTGTACTACAGTTTTACATGTTCTTAAGAGTGAGGATAAACACTTTTTTTTTAATAGGCTTCTCCAAATTTCTAGAGTTTTTGGAGCTGGAAATGGGAGGAATCAGTTTTCCTTACAGGTTGTCTATGATTATGGAAGGAAGTATACTTTTATGAAATTCATTTGTGTTTTTTATGAGGGTGGTGAGTCAATGGGACAGGTTTTCAGAGAAGTTGTGTATGTCCCAACACTGGAAGTGTTCAAGCCCAGGTTGGACTTTGCTTTGAGCAACCTGATCTAGTGGAAGATGTCCCTACCCATGGCAGAGGGGTGGGACTAGATGATCTTTAAGGTCCCTTCAAAGCCAAACCATTCTATGAATTATGTTTTCCATGGTAGCATCCACTGATTCTACCTGAAATCAGTTGTACTGTGAACATTACAGATAAAGGACATCCCAAATTATTTGTAATCTAGTCAAATATAAAAAAAAAAAAAATCAAAAGGAAGGTTTCTAATTTCATATTTTGAAGGTGATAAACTGTGTCGATCAAGAATTTCCTTCCCATTGAGATCTGACTTTACATTAACTGCCCTAAAGCAGAATATTGCTTGTTACAGTTTCAGTGCACACAGTCCATGAACTTCATTCCTCTTACGTAATGCAGGCAGCAAATCTGCTGTTTGAGTATTGTTGCATATGTATTATGCATGTGTAATTTAGATTCTTAAACGCTTATATTCAATAAAGATTGATAAATAATTTATATGCAGTAACAGCAACCCAGACTACAGAAGCTAATGTCCAGAGAAATAGATTTTGAATACGGTAATGAGAATCAGTTTTTAGTTTCACTTCTTATTTTTCCTGTTGAACATACTTTGTAAAAAAAAAAAAATAAAAATTGCATTCATCCCTGTATTAATTATAGATTTTGTAATAATTTTTTTTGTAGAAATATAGTGCTGGAGTCTTAATATCTGCCATGCTGTAAATTGTTAGAGCACACTGGAAAGCTCCAAACTGTCCCTGGCGGTGTATTAATTGGTAGTTACCATCCTAATCTTGGTCTAGTAAGAATCAAGAGTTACCAAGAAATTATACTTTTGGGGGGAGATGACTATGGTTATTTTCCACTTTTTTCACCAAAATGAGCACATCCAAGACTAACTCACAAATTGCCTTGATTTTCCAGGGATCTAGTTATCTTTCCATTTCTCCAGCATTCTGGATACAGAAGAAATATAAAGCCTGCACAGAAAAGAAATGCAACTCAGACATTTTCCTCATAGTTTCTTGGTAAGCACTATTAACTTCTAGAAATAGCAAAGTGCTTTATAGAGGAATTAAACGTTAGGCCGGTTTAGCAGAGAATGACAACTAAGGCACAGAAAATAACACATGCAACATTTTGTAGGCCACTAACGGAGACAGAAATAAAATGAAGCCTTTTAGACTTCACTTCCATTTCCTACATAATTGTACCTGGCAGGTATCTCTTTTCTACTAAGAATAAAACTTGTACAATTTACATATGTAAAAATAAATCATAATCTTTACACAATGAAACCAAGCATATAATATATGGAAATAACAGAAAAGGAATTAATCGAAGTGTAAATTTGACCACTCAAAGTGCATTAAGAAAGGATTACAGGTTTATTCTGTTGTTATCTACTTACAATTGAAAAAGCATTGCAAAAATTTGAAAAAAATTTTTGAAACTCCTTTCTATCTTTTCTCACTGGTATAGAAAAAAACATTCTTAGACTGTGAAGTCTATTTACAGAATTGATTTAAGTATGGATTTTCTAAGATTTTTAAGAAATGACTAGGAGTTTTGTTTCTTAAATAGCTATCGAAAGGCAAGGTAAGGCATCTATGATTTTGATGCTGAGCAGCTCCCCTGTTCCTTTGATCTTAATCCCAACCTGGAAGTGCGAGAGCACATAACTTCTCACAGGAAAACTTTTGTACTGGATGTTTTCAACTAGGAGAGATGGAAATATCTCTCTGAGAGGGGTTTTTACAGTGCAACACCGAAGACCACTGAGAAAATATGAGGGAAGTACAAGCAGCTCTTGTAACTGATTCACTTAATCAGGGCAGATGGCTATTGCCATTAACTCATTACAGCTAATTAAGGAATGTATAAAAGCTTGCTTTGCTCTAAATGGGAATTAATGGATGTGAGTATGAGTAGCATGGTGGATTTGTAGCTAGCTGTAAGGTGAGGAAGAGTCACAAATATAATAATATTTAGAAACAATATTTCAAAGAAACTCTGAAGCTTTTTAATTTATAATTTTTTTCTCTTATACAGGCAAGGGAGAAAAAAAAGAAGGTTAGTACCAGTGTGTAAACAATTCCCTTTTTTGTTTTTGTTTGTGTTTTTTTCCGGAGTTAAGGGGCCTAAACCAGATCTCTTATACTTTTGGGTTACAGAATCACAGAATTGTAGGGGTTTGGAAGGGACTTCTGGAGATCATCCCGTCCAACCCCCTGCCAGAGCAGGGGCACCCAGAGCAGGTGGCACAGGAACGCCTCCAGGCGGGGTTGGAATGTCTCCAGAGACGGAGACTCCACCACCTCTCTGGGCAGCCTGTGCCAGGGCTCTGCCACCCTCACAGGAAAGAAGTTCCTCCTCATGTTGAGATGGAACTTCCCATGGTCAAGTTTGTGCCCGATATCCCTTGTCCTGTCCCCAGGCACCACTGAGAAGAGCCTGGCCCCATCCTCCTGACACCCACCCTTTCAGTATTGATAAGCGTTGATAAGATCCCCCCTCAGCCGTCTTTTTTCCAGACTGAAGAGACCCAAATCCCTCAGCCTTTCTTCATGAGAGAGGTGTTCCAGTCCCCTCATCATCTCAGTAGCCCTTTGCTGTCCCCTCTCCAGCAGTTCCCTGTCCTTCTTGAACGAGGGAGCCCAGAACTGGACACGGTACTGCAGATGTGGCCTTACTAGGGCAGAGCAGAAGGGGAGGATGACCTCGCTCAACCTGCTGGCCACGCTCTTCTTGATGCCCCCCAGGAGACCATTGCCCTTCTTGGCCACAAGGGCACATTGCTGGCTCATGGCCCAGGTCCTTCTCTGCAGAGCTGCTTTCCTCTATCTAACTATAGGTTTATCTATTCTCTTCCTTACGTATAAGAGAAAGCTGCATGTACTTTGCTTCTCTGTTCTTATTGATGTTTAATGTTAATGTAGTAGATCATTGAGCTTTCCTAAAGGTTTTTTTCCATTCATTCTACTTGTTCAGCCAATTGATTCTTTAGCAGCTTTTATCCTCTCAATCCAAAATGCTAGCTGATCTATAAAAGCCCAAGAATTAGAATGTGTTTAGTTTTTCATGACTGCAATAAATTAGCTGTAAACAACTGATTTAGATCAGAAACTGTAGATGCATCAACAACACTGAAGAATCGCTGAAGCATCGTCTACTGTATTCAGTGAAAAGATTCTTATTGACTGGAAAAGGCTTTGGAACAGACCTTTAACAGGAAAGGAAAAGGACAGAAATCAATTAAGAAGAAAGGGATAAGGTAATGGATTTATTTTAAAATCACTTTTTCTGTTAGATTAAGTATAAGTTTAAAGTTCAGCCTTTCTTTTTCTGTTCATATTTTTAAGTAACATGATAATGCATATGAGAGGTCTAAAGAGGATTGTGCATGTCTGAAGCTCAGAAGACATACTGAGAAATTAAATGAAAAAAGAAAGAAAACACCCCCACCCTTGCTATAGTTGATAGTTGCTGCAAACTGATGTTTGAAATCTTTGTCTGATTTAACATGATATACCATATTACATTAAATTTCATTTGCCAATAGATATTTTTCCTGAGAAGCAGAGGTGTCCAGCCCAGCTTTAGGCATATTTTTGATAAATACACAGAAAAAAGAGCTCAGCAAAATATTTGACTGAGAAAGTTTTTGAAACTGTCTGTGGAATTTCAATGTGTGGAGGAAAAAATAAGAATTCCTAAGAAAAAAATCAGAGCTTAGCTTTCTAGTCAAAATGTCTTCTGTGTATGCAGAACAAAAGGAGCCAAGAACGAAATAGTTGGGTTTACTAGTAATCTTATTCTAGCACTGTGTATTTCTCTGCCAGTCTACATATTTATACACTCTCTGCCAAGTGGATAATGTGTTTTTCTTTCTCTTTGTATTTATTAGGAAATAAATTTAACTAATTATAAAAGGGTATTTTTATGCTAACTGACTACCAAGGCTAACTTTTTTTAAACAAATTAAAACTGTCCTGTCCAAGAGTGGCAGGAGATTAATTTGGCTTTGAAAGGACCTATCAAATATACATGAGAAGCTAACTGACGATACCTTCTTCAGGATTGTTTCAAATCATCCATTTTATGCTAAAAAGTTCAAAAAGATTTTATAAGAAGGAATCTTGAGTGATGTGAGTTTAATACCCTCAAGTCAAAATGTTAATGAAGAACCAGAGATTTCAAGCCTAAAACCATTTGAGAAGAGACTTTGTCTTTATTCCCTGGCATTGCAACTCAAAGGCTATGTGTTGCTAGACCAGGATCTGCAAGGTTTAACAGGAAAGGTGAAAATATGCCCCTGGGTTTAAGGGTGAATAAACAACCAGAGATCCTTGTTTAGGAACACATCAGTCTCTAATGCAGCTGCTTTTGAAGCCCGTATGCAAGGAGTCTGCCTAGCATGCAGGGAGGTGGCCTTCTTGAAGCATCTTTCTCAATGCTGCTTCTGTATCTGTGATAATTTATAATAGTATTGCTCTAATAGAAACATGATTTTTAAACTGCACTGAACTGCCATATTTAGGGATTGCTACGGACAACGGAAAAAAAACCCCAACAGTTCTTCTAAAATTGATGGACTTTTTTATGTTGCACGATTACGAACTATTACTCTTCCTTGGTAAAGTCTAACAAAGTATGTCCTAATCTAAGAAAATCATGTTACTAAGAACTGAGTGGAAAAGTGCTTCACTGAAGAAAGCAATTTTTTTTAGCTTTATCTACTACATAGCAAATAAAGTAATTCGTAAAATAGTTCTAATCTTTTCAGGAAGGAATCATGGCACTAAGTAAGATTCTTTTCACATTTACTAATTGAAAGTTCTTTATTCATCCAGGCTGGGATTAACCATTCTACAAAACACTTTTTTACCTTATTTTTGTCTAAATTTAAAGCTGGATGTTTCTAAACAGTGACAGCATAGAAACATTCACCTTTGTGAAGTTGAAATCTCTTACAACACAGTATTCTATGTCCTCTTACCTGGTAAACTTTGACTTTCTAGCTAAATGATCGCATTAATCGCTTAATAGGCTTGTCATTATTGTTATAAAAGTCGCTGAGAGTCATTTCAAAGACTCGCTTCATAAAAAGAAGTGAGTGCAATAGAAGTTGTAAACTAGTCTGGCACATATGTCTTAAAGATACTTGATTACCTATTTAATTTCCAGCTCTTCTGTGACAGGGGAGGACATCCAGCAGGTGTACAAAACCAGAAACTGATTTCATGTACCCTATAGAAGAACTTCCACAGTAGACTCTAGGACCTGTGACAATCCACAGGAGTAACAAAAGGACATAATTGTAGGGATTTGAAGAGACTAGTTTGGAGAGTGGGCAGATGGCTAGACGAACAAAATACGCTTTCTGAGGCTTCCTCATGCTGCTATCAAGGTCCATTCAGTTAAGCCAAAAAAGGGTTTTACAGCTGCTAAAAGGAAACTTCTGAGTGCTGGTGAGACAGTTTGACGTTGAATCAGGCACCACTGCTATGTGCTAAATTACTGCCACTCTTAATTTCTAAGCAGGGATGTAACAAAGGAACCATTGTAGCGTGTTCCCAGTTTGACGAATGGGTTGTTGCATGCACTTTCTAGCACTATGTGCTGTTGCAGTCACCTTTGGGTTAGGTAACCTACTTTAGCACATCTCTAATGGCTAGTGTTGGTAACAAAAGCAAGCTCTAGAAAAGGCTATACCGATTATTGTCAGGGGTTGCTCAATCTCACTGAATGATAGATGTGAGGCTGCAGCGGCTCAGTGCCTCCAGCTGGAGCCTGTAGCCAGGCTGAGGGGGTTCCCCTCTGGCCCGTACGCATGGGTGGCCGGCCACACTGATCAACACCGACAGAGAACTGTGCCTTAATTGGTGCCGATGTAAATACACCCCCCGCTCTCAGACAGCGTGGATGGCCTGATCCTGTTCCTCCCCTCTATCTGGTCAGCACTGAAGTCCACTTGTGGCATGTATGTGTATGTTGAAGAAAACATCGTTTGCTTACAAGTAATAGTGGATCAC
Source organism: Alca torda (assembly GCA_008658365.1). Classification (NCBI taxonomy): domain Eukaryota; kingdom Metazoa; phylum Chordata; class Aves; order Charadriiformes; family Alcidae; genus Alca; species Alca torda. Next base: position 5,833,570 of record CM018087.1, on the reverse strand, counting down.
AAAGCCATTTGGGAAAGGGTAGTTTAAGAAGAAAGCATTTCAGAAAAAAGAAAAATCCCTCAGTTACTGCTTTTTATCAAATTTGATGAATATTGAATTATAACAGCCACGTATTTTCATGTTCAAACATTGTGATTGCAAGAACAAATCACAGGATCGCTCATGGATCACAGCCACTGTTTATAGAATTCATTCACTGTTTGTACAATTCGTTCATTCTGGAGAGCTCATAAATATTCAGTGTACTGCAAACAGTGACTCTCCCTCATGACTACAGCATATTGATTTTTATATTTATGCTATAGATCCTTCTCAGCTTAAGGAGAATTTTCGCTGTTAGACTGTAAATAATTTATACGCCTATTGATTTTTTTAATGTTTTAGAAGTTTTTCTGAATTTGTATATTTTGTCATTGACTTAGTGTAACAATGGGAACGACATGTTGTGACTGTCATAAAAGGTTACTCAAGGGAAAATACTCTTCTCCCAACACCTTTCAGATGTCTCATGACATGTATGCTTATATAGGCAAGTACGTCTGCCTTTTTTGTCTTTGCTCTTAGAAAGGCAAATGTTGCTTAAATCTCTTCCCTGCCCTCCAACAAAGCTTGTACACATGAGGAACTTTGCACTGAAAGCCAAGCAATTTTTGTGGTTATCGGTGGCACAAAGTCTAGTCAGAGGCCAGTGACCAGCATTGTACTCCAGGGGTCAATACCAGGTCTGGTCTTGTTTCACGTCTTCATTAATGATCTGGATGGTGGGCAGATGCTGCACCCTCAGCAAGTTTGCAGATGACACACAACTGGGAGGAGCGGCTGATATGCCAGAAGCTTGCGCTGTATCCAGGGCATAAAAATAAAATAAAATAAAAAAAAAAAGTATTTTATGTAACAGGCTAAAACTGAACAATGAAACTGCAAAGATTAAATTTGCAGAAAATAATTACCTGGACTTTTCTGTCTTCGCTTTTGAAAAGTAGATCTTACCATCTTTTCTGAAACTTACATTGTAGATTACAGGAGGCTTATGATACCTGTGCTTGGTGTCCAAGATGTTACAGCTTTGTCTGGAGTAGAAGGCACAAAGGGTTGTCAAGCACTGGAAGAGATTGCCCAGGGAAGTGACTGAGTCTCCATTCCTGGAGGTATTTAAAAGACATGTAGACGTGGTGCCTAGGGACATGGTTAAGTGGTGTTAGGTTAATGGTTGGACTCGATTATCTTAACAGTCTTTTCCAACCTAAATGATTCTATGATTCTGTGACTATTTAGGTGACACCAGAAAAGTTACTTGATTAAAGATTAATATTCCAGAACGCGGTTCTTAAAGCATATCTACAATTAGCTTGGTTTCATGGAGATACTAATTGTGAAGGTAATAAGCATTTTATTTCTGAGGATACAGCCTGAAGTGCCTTTTGTACTGATACAATACTTAAGGTTAGTCAGTCTTTGTTGTGCCTGATACAGTAACACTCAAAGGTAAGTAATTTCTCTTAATTATTTTACCAGTAGGGGCGTCCACTGCTAAATGACATAACTGTCAGTCCTCTGTTGCAGAAGTTCAGAATCAGATGGGAACATAAGTAAATATTTTATTGTTTGAGTATTAAAAAAAAATAATTTCAGAGCTACTTTAAAGAAAGAAAAATAGCCTGCTAAGCTTTAATTAAATTGTGTTTTAAATTATCTTCATTCTCACTTTACCTGTAACAACAACAGATCTAATTCTATATTGATACAAGACAAGGTGGTTCACCTAACGTACTCAGAATAGCCTCCCCCAAACTAAAGGTTCCAAGAATAATGGCCAATGACACAGGGTCAGATTCACGATTCCATGTCAAAACACTAATCTTGGTTCAGAGAGTACATGTTTTGCAGGCAGTATTCGTTTTGTGCAGCAGAGAGGATATAACTCCTCTGCCCAGGTTCACACCAACTCCATTCTCAAAATCTTAGTAGTGTTGCTAGTTCATAAACAGGTTGGTATTAACCTTCAAAGTTCCAGATGCTCTCACCTTTTCTGCTTTTCCTTTCTGCTTCAGGAAGTTAGTGCTATGGGCTTTTTGTGAGTAGTCTTCATCCAAGGATGCATTAGTCTTAACTTCCTAAATAATAAATTCCATGTGTTAGACAAGTGCCTTCCTATCCAACTGTATTAGCTGGACCCTGAGCGATTCACATGATGCTGGATGTATTCCAACATCTTTCTGTGACAGAATTTCTCCGAGTTTGCAAAACTTGGCATTTTTATGCATACTTCCTACATCTGAGTTCACATCAGTAAAATCATGTTTTCTCAGTTGCTGCTAAAAGTAGGAATGATGACTTATGGAAGCTATTTTCCCCCCTATTGTTTAGGACAGTAGGTTTGTGATTAGCTGAGGTATTAATGGATTCCACAGATATTTTGAACAAGTTGCTGTTACCAGGTTTATAGCAATATCAGACCAACATGTATTGATTAGCTTGTGGGAAAGCAGTTATAGAAAGAAAAAGGAAAAGGTGGAAAATTAAAGTGACCGCAGGCAGAAAGATGACTTTTTTAGCAAAGAAGTATGAGTTTAATTTAAAAAAAAAAAAAAAAGTAGAGAAAAAGTCTAAAAAGAGTTGAGGAAATAATAAGGCAAAGTTATAGAGTATTAGTTCACAGGTGTTGCTTGGGAGAAAAAAAAAGGTCATCTTGTTATATAGACTAAATATCAATTTAAGTAACTGAACATGGAAATATGCACCAGAAAAATATTCCTGTAGCACATGTGGTCATATAAATGTGATTACAATAAGCTCTATGTTTTTACTTTAAAAAGAAATTACTCCATTCTAACAAAAATATTTTTGTAGATCTCTAATTCCTCATGTAATGATATAATGATTCCTGATATATGATTTCTAGAGTTCAGATAAAATAGATAAAATAGACCATCCAAGTGACTCATGATATTTTTTAGAACATGGTCACCGTGTACTCTAAAATAATGAGAATTGGTTTGCAGCCAAGGAAAAGGAAAGCAGAGAGTAATTTTAAAAACAATTCAGAATTACTATCCTGATTGCAGGACAGGGGAAAAAATATCCTCTTTGGGTTTTGTTAGCGTCATTTTAAATTGACACTGCAAAAGTAAGAATCCGTCTGGGAAGATGGAAAAATAAGTGTCAGCAGTCTCTTTTGAACTGGACAAAAGCACGAAGTGCATTTCAGAGAGATGGCTGATCATGACATATCCATTGTAACACTGTTTTATGAAAGGATGAAAAATCCCACTTCCATGATTAACTTTTTGATATCTTCTCTGGGTGGAAGGACAGTTATCCGATATCCTTGTGCTAAGATGAGAAAGGAAAGCAAAAATGTGTTTCCCGCAGCAACGAGCAGATCTGGCCATGTCTGATTTATACTGAAAAGCATTAAATAAGAACAACCTCCACTACAATAATATGTTCCTGTATGGAAAATATTGGGTGTGTAAGCAAGCTGTATTTATAATCAGCAGGTCGCTGATGATTTCATTCTGCTTACAACTTACCATTAACATTTTATCATTTTCTATCAGCTGCTTATGCCCAAAGTTTGTCATAGTCCCTGCAGCCACGAACCGTTTCAATTGTTGAACTATGTGGAGAGATGAATGATGTGAACAGGAAATCACAGTGGTAAACTATTGCACCTTAAACAGCTCCTTCCCATATAGCACTCCGTATACAAAAGCCCTCCAGATTAACCTTCTTTAAATATTAGTCACATTTAAATTGCAGGATAGATTGTTGACTGTATTTTCTGAACGAGGCTAAATGCTAAAACCAGCAGTTACATATTCTTTTAAACAGTGAAATTCAGTGGTGCACTTTGAAGGCACAGGTACCAGCAGACTGCAGAGTCAAGGACATACGAGGAAAATCTCTTGTGATGTTTGGAAGGTTAGGGGCTAAGAGGCGGTGCAGAATTGCACTGCCTCCGAGTCCTGAATTGTGAATAAAGGAAAGTATTTCCATGTTGTGAATAGTGCCTTTGTAAACACATCTTCATTCAAGTATTGTACAGCCTTAATGGATTTTCTGTACACTGAATCGTTCTGTTATTTTGCAGTTAAACTTCAAAATGTTCTGCAGCGCGGTAGTATGGTAATAGAGTGCTACAATGTCACTTCTATCCATAGCTTAAGTAATGAGGACTCTAGCTGTATATTGATGCTAAATTCCATTGTTAGGAAGCCCAATTATATTTTTTTTTCCATGCTCAGTTTGAATAAGTGCAGCAGGTCAGTCATTCTGAATAACAAATCAGCTTCTTAGCCTTTCCCAGAAATAATTCATTATTCAAAAAATCCACTGTTGATTTTCACTTTCCAAAAGGTGGTGGAAAGCTTTATAAAAGGACACTTTTCTTCTCCAGGGCCTTTCAAAATTCAGGACCTATCGGTTTAATAGAGTGCCAAGAATTTCTCTGACAAAAAAATTTTCTCATGCAAAAGGTTATAAAATGGAAAATATAATTAAAATATCTCTATATGGGTTAAAACCTGTGGGGTTTCACTTCATGGTGCAACAAGGTAACAAAATGCCTGTTGAAGTGTTAGGGAAGGGTATGGCAATGCTCTTAGGAGAGTCATAGCATCAAAGACCTCATTTGGTATCAAAGTCTGCCAATTCAGAGTATTATAAATGAGATCCTGGAAAACACTGGCTGACAAAGAACTTGGTCCTAATCCAGAAAATAATGAAAGAATGGAGTATCTGTGGGGGAAAAAAGATAATCTAGTGGCAAAGGTGATTATTGAAGGACTTTATCAAAAGAATGAAGCTGTGTCACCAGTTTGCTTCCTGTGACTTCCAGGTAATCGGGAACAGAGCTTGGTAAATCATTCATAATGAATGAAGAGTTCAATTGAGAAATATGAGATCTTTTGTCCATGAAGTTAGAGAATCATTTATATTAAATGTTCAGCTACAAAATGGTAATAACTCACAAGCAGCTCAATGGAAGTACTTCTACATCAGGCACTTTAAGGGTAGAGGTTACGTTTTATGATGTGTTTGCATAGGTCATTGGGATGCTGCTCTTGGTTACAGCCTCTAAGACAAACTGCTAAACAAAGAAATGAAGAACAGCATATATTCCATCTCTCTATGCAACATGCACCATTGCTCCAGTGGACTGTGACATGACTAATAGTGAAATATTTTCATGTTCTTGTATTTTCCCTTGACATTTCTCTATCTGTTAGCTTTCAACTTATTTATGGCCTGAATCTTTTACTGTTCCCACACCTGATCTTGGTCAATTTGTAGTCACTGCCGTAATTAAATGTAATTCATTCTGAACACTTTGAAAACGTGAGGAGCAAGCACTGGGCATAGCACATCAAAGAACAGGGGAAGAGACCAGAGCTGGATCGGAGACCCGGCGGGAGATTGAGGGAGCCAGGATTACTGCACTTGAAGCTGTTCTCCCCAGCTTCTTCCTACAGCAGCTGCCTTCTCCTCACATCCCGTGCCACTCCTGTTGTCTTTTCAGCAGTACAGGCAGAGCATCTGGAAGAGGGTGTGCTCCCCCGGGCAGGCTGCACATGCCCAAAGCTGGTATTGACTTAGCAAATAGGATTATTTGTGATTTCATGTGTATGTTTACAGTAGGTGGGGGGAAATATTTTGAGCAATATGTGTGAAATATTTGGATAACTGTTGAGGCTCAGTTAGTGATTATTAACCCTGGTGGTAATTCCAAAAAGTGTCTGCTCTTTATTTGTATCTCAGAACAGCATCCCAAAATAACAGTTTATACATAAAGTCAAGGGCACTGGGCTCACTGATGCACCAGCTGCTCTTCCAAGAGGAATTCTGTACACGCAGCCAATAATCTCGTCTGCAGTAAGAAGTTTACAGCATTTTTTTCTTAAACTAGAAGTGCTAGAATTGTATATAAAACATATCTTCTGGTATTTCATTAAGGTTACTGACCTTGCGTCCAAGGGAATAATAAGATGCCAGAAGGCTGCAAGTGATGCAAATAAAAATGATACATTGGGACTGTTGTTTGTAATACTACAACACTTTTAATTCTATAATGCTATCATTGGCTTGATAAAGCTGAAGCTGAGCGTTACTGATAAATATTATCAGTCACAGGGAGTTTTTTAACGCACTTTTAAAATCATTTATCTAATAGTCTATAGCAAGCTGCTATGGAGTAGACATTCATATTGCCGACTTTCAGACTCCTAGCACAGATACCTCAGTTAAGAAGCCAGCATCTTAAATTACACAAGTAACCTTCCTGCTCTGGTTTACACTGAAAGCCTCTCTTTCTCCTTTTACTACAAAAAGAACAGAGAGTTCCTGAGTATTTCAAAATGGAAATAATTTTCTTCTTCTCTCTTTAATTATTTTAAGTCTGCGGACTTTAGATCTCATCTTTTGTGCTGTGTGTTTAAATAGGAACTTCCGTGTACCTTGAGGAGAAGACTGTAATGGCTGTTCTAAGTTCATTCCAGCACAGCATGCATTCAGGTCCATTATACAGCACTGGCAAGGGAAAACTGATTATTTTATCCATGGTAATTGTCAAGAGCTTTTGTGGACTGTGCCAGTAGGTAAGAAATAGTGATATTCCAAAGGTACTTACTACAGCGCCTTCTCTTGCCAAATCTCAATCTTCAAAGGAATCTCTCTTTTATGATTCTTCCAGTGATGACTGAAGACATCTGCAGGACAGCTCGCTGCTGCACAGGGCGCTGGGTACTCCCTCTGTCAGACTGCAGGACTTACCTCCAAAGGTAAGTTAGTGTTAACACTCCATATTGTTTAAAAAATATGGTGTACCTGATTTTGAGATAGTAAGATGAAGAAGCAAAGAAAAAGTTTCAAATATCTTCTAGGGAGACCATACAAGCTATAGTCTATGCAAGACAAATTTCTCTTCTTCAGCTATATTGTCATCTTAAGGGAAGTGTCATGCTGTTAAAGTGTTCTTAAGAGTTGTGTTTGTTACAGCAGAGTATATGAAAACTGTGCATGTGATCAGTTACAAGTAAGCACACTAATTATTAAAAGATCCCTTCCCAGGTTTTTCAGGTGGGATATTATTGCCGTCGAAACTACTTCCACTTTCAAACAGCAATATGATTTTTGACTGATCTGAGACATTGCTGGGCAGCCCAGAGAGGCTGACATGGAGTCTTAGGCCCAGGGGTGGGTTTTGGGGGCACAAGCGGGGCTGGTCAGGGCTGTTGAGGCCTATTAGTGGTTTCAGGTCCCTGAAAGGGGCCTTTCAACACAGCAGACTATTTCTTCCAATAATTGGAGAAAAGAGAAAAAACCCTCCGCATAGGGCCATCACCAGAACAATACATGCCTCCCTGACATGTTTGCCCTTCATTCTTAGCCTAATGTCCTTTTTCATCTTCAAGGTCTTTGTCATTCTCAGACGCCTACAATTAAAATCAAAATTTCAGTTCACTTTGCTAATTGTACTACATCTCAGTGGTTTATGAAATTATCTTTCTCTTTTTCATTATAATACTAATCAGAATACTATTTCCCCATTTGATTTTTTCCTCTTGATCTAGCAATATATTGCCTACATCAATTGCTGCAAGTCGTCTTATTGTCATTGTTATTATCAAATATTTCAACCATGGTAAAGTCACTCGTACTAGGGCAAGAACAACTTGTAGTGGATGCTGTGAAAATTTAGAAGAGGATTTCTGGAGTTTCCTTTAAAGTTTCCTCTGTGCTGATTATCTAGACCCTTTATCTAGTCATAGAATCACAGAATGGTTCGGGTTGGAAGGGACCTTAAAGATCACCCAGTTCCACCCCCCTGCCCTGGGCAGGGACACCTCCCACCAGACCAGGCTGCTCAAAGCCCCATCCAGCCTGGCCTTGAACACCTCCAGGGATGGGGCAGCCACAGCTTCCCTGGGCAACCTGTTCCAGTGCCTCACCACCCTCACAGGAAAGAATTTCTTCCTAATATCTAATCTAAATCTCCCCTCTTTCAGTTTGAAACCGTTACCCCTCATCTTATCGCTACACTCCCTGATCCAGAGTCCCTCCCCAGCTTTCCTGTAGCCCCCTTCAGGGACTGGAAGGGGCTCTAAGGTCTCCCCGGAGCCTTCTCTTCTCCAGGCTGAACAGCCCCAACTCTCTCAGCCTGTCCTCACAGCAGAGGGGCTCCAGCCCTCGGAGCATCTTCGTGGCCTCCTCTGGACCCGCTCCAACAGGTCCATGTCCTTCTTGTGCTGAGGGCTCCAGAGCTGCACGCAGTACTCCAGGTGGCAGACATCCCAGCCTGCCCTCTGCTTGTCCCCATTCATAAGCCCCGATGGGATCTGGACATAAAGACCCATTTATTTTGAAAGTTGACAGGCATATTCCATAGTTGGAAATGGTAACCAAATGCTTAATTTGCAGCTATACCCACAGCCTAGCTGGACAACAGTCTGTGTGTCCATCTGTGCGCTCCTCCCAGCAGCTGTGAGCATGCAACACACAAACCCTTCAAAGGTTACAGATTTTAATCTCAGCACCTAATTAAAGTATGTTCAGCGGGTTTGATATCAAAGGCCATCACTATTTTATGTAGCCAGCTTTTCCTCTGTGGTGCTCTGATTGCTCTCTTTCCAAATGTCTCAGTTGTTTGTTGTATATTTTCTAAATAGAGTTACGACCTTGCAAGTACTTACGCGAATTCTCTCCCTAATGATGTGACTATAATACACTTTCTTTGGTTATTGCACACTAACAGCAATATACAGCTCAGCGGCATTTAACTCAGAAATATCTTAGCGTATCTCCCGCTGCACGTCAGTGAATGCCATTAAAATGTGTATACCCCTAATAGTTCACTGGGACGATTGTTTTGCACACATACACATATAGGGAACATCTGTTCAAGATATGAAAATAGATTCTTTTAGGTATGCATTTACAGAAATGGTACAGAAATGGGGGAATGAAAGGTCACATAAACTGTTACGTAAAATGCCATCTGCAGTATGTGTCAGCTAGTTAAAAAAAAAAAGGGGTTGATTGAGAGTTCCACCAAATATTTATATTAACTGTAAACCTTGTAGTTTAGGGTAATCCTTTGCATTTCTAATTTGCATTGAATTAAATAAGAAAAAACTTAAATATTTCTAAATCACATTTGCAAGACGAGACATGTAAAAAATTAATATTACTATATAATATAATGTACTTTATTATATGTTGTTTATTGTTATTGAATATTACAAAAGGACAAAAAAAAGACAGAAAAATGTATTTAATCATCCTGTTCTATACTAGTGAAAAGTTCTGAAGGACTCCCTGTAGAGGAATTCCTCTAGGTTTCATTCTCCCACCCATTCCCATGAAAGTGATGTAGGGCAAAATGGAGGAAAAAGGATCACACTTCCTTTTAAGAGCCTAAAGAGATAATCAGCTGGGAACTTTGTGTTCTAGTGTTAGAATTCACAGCCCACAGAGAGACAAGGGAGCGCGATAGTTTCAGTAATCTTACTGTGTTATTTTTTACATTTCCAGGTTCCTGGTTTATTGGTCCATCTACGCATAAGCATCACATGGAATTCACTTCCCTAGAAGGGAACTCATCCCTCCCAAATTTTGTAAGTTACTTGCTTTTTCAAATGTAGTGTGTTTGCTTTTTTGATTTAAAAAACGTAACAGCAAACTAAATGTCCTAATACGCATCACATTCAGAAGTGATAGACATTAGCAGAGCACTAGAACAGGTGAGTTATGTAGACAGAAGTGCTTTTCATCTATAATATGCTTACAAGTAGTGCCAAGTCACACAAAAAATAATTCTTGTTTTTTTGAGGTCTGTGCTTTCTGCTTTATCCTCTCTTTTCAAAACCAGAATCATTTCAAGAAATTGATAGAGGACTTTTTTAAAGATGCTTGCCCTGGTTTTTATGATACCCTTCACTGACTCTCTGATGAGTTCATAATGAACTTAGACACAGGAGACAACATGGCAAAATAGCATCAATTATTATCATTATGAACTATTATTTATTAGAATAGTGGTAAAAACCTCTAATTTGTAGGAAAAAGAAAAAAAAAAAGAAACCAAACTTATGAACCAGGGAAGAATTAAAATATCAAAAGCTCCCAATACTTCACTTTTCCTTCATGAAGGAAAAAGAGCAAGAGGATGATTGCTGCAGCAATATTGGCACCTCCTCGTTCTGTCTATATTGTTATCACAGAAGCAAATGCAGGAGTAAAACACTGATAATGGCAACACTCATGTGAGAAGTGAACATATGGCAGGGGCAGTATGTGCCATATATCAGTTTTTCTTTGCCTCCTTTTGTATTTAAAACAAGAGAATGAGGTAACCAGTTTTTCTCAGTTATATTACACCAACATATTGCTATCCTCCCACTCCCCAAAATCAGTCTCTAGTTTTTCAAGTACTGCTGTACACAAGGGTACTGCAAAGAGGAGAGGATAAAATGATCAAATCTGCTAAGCTGTTCCAATTTTTGTAGTCTTTTGCGTAGATCGTGAGACCAAAACTTCATGAGGAAAGGAATTTTATTGATGATGGACAGAAAGGCAGCAGCAAAGAAGCAAATGCTCAAGATCCCCTGTTGCCGTTTTCTACTTTTTTTTGCATGTGTGATAACTTTGCAGGATTCCTCAGCTTCTGTATGGGCCTGAGGAACTGACGTGACACAGTTCCCTTGACGTAGAATTTATCACCTTGCAGTTTCTTCAGTCAGCATAACTAAGTTTCCTACCTCCCTTATGTGCTTATATGACTAAAACCTACAGACCCATTCTCTTGCCCGGAATACCTGATTTAGCAAGGCCTAAGAAGAGACACTGCCATCAGTGGGGCTAGTAGTGATGTTTAAAGTGAGGACAGTTTGGTTGTCCTCCTGAGTTGGGCCCAAAGTTGTAGTGTTAGCAAGAGACATCCTAGTCAGGGCTCTTACGGAAACAACTCCTAGGATCCTTCTATGAATATCACATCTCAAAATATCCTCTTCAAATCAATTTTGTGGAATTATTCTAGTTCACAGAACTAACTTCGTCAGTGGAATTTTTTTTAGTAATAACATACATATGTATATATAAAGGTTATATATATATAAATATAAATATATATATAAATATATATATATAAGTTTCTTTTAAATAAAATAAATCTTTTCTACTAAAGATGATGAATATCTGTTGGAAAATGGCTAGTAAATTCAGTTTCTCATCTGTATACACCAGTTGAATTGAAATATAAGGAAAGAAACTCACTACAGTAGCAATCGCTATAGTCATATATGTTTAGCATGATCTCTGAAATCTTCATTAGCATATACGGGGTGTCAACTTTAATCTGCATTTCACAGGTAACGAGGCAAAGGTCAATCATCAGGCATGGCAGCCTCTTGAGGAAACAAAGAACTACACAAAGTCTCTGTTATCTTGATTTCCCTGTCTTTGCTGACGAAAAGCAGGGCTGGCCAGGCTCCCCAGGACTCCTCTGTCATCCATATATCCTGTGGTAGCCAGGCAAGTCTTCACCCCCATGGGCTGCACAAGAGATTGCAAAGCCAGTCTTAATTGCTTTTTGAGCACAGAGACTTCACCTCATTATCCAAATTCCACACTTTTAAATATTCTTTCCTCAGAAGAGGTAAGCTTAAGAGGTTTTTAGAGCAAAACCAGCACTCACCAGCTACCAGGATGGTGACTTTTCTGCCTACCCATTTCCGAACAACAATATTTCTGCATTACCCTGGCTCATACAAAGAAGTAAAGATCAAAATCCTTAGAGCTTCCTTCCTCCCTACATTAAATACACAGGTGGGACAGAGGAAAATCCATTATTCCTGTTTCATACATAGAGAACTGAAGCAGTGATTTGATTCAGATAGATGATGAATATGATTATGGGAGAGATGGGAAGTGAAATCTAGGAGTACTCTTGGTGTTGTTTGGTTTTGGTTTTTTTCCCTTTTTACTGTAAAAGGAAAGTCCTTTTTCAAGATTTTCAGATTTCATATCTGTTCCCTTCCTGCTTCTTATTTTATCTTTATAGCATAAAGATCTTTGGATATGGACAATTTAAAACTTCCACTCTGCTTCGCACAGCATGGCTCTGGTCTTGCAGCATCTTCTAGAAGCATACTTCTAGATGGCATAGAATAAATCATCAATAACTAAAACAGAATAAAAATTTAATAGAGAGCATAAATAAAGTAATAAATTGCTGCCCAACCAGCTTCTGTACAGCTGCAAACCTTCCCACCTGGACAAATCTTCAGGATCCAAAAAAAGTGGTATTGCTTACAGAATTGTGGAATCCTCCTTCTGACAATGTGTGATCAGCATTCACTTAAAAAGTAAGCCAAACTACATCATAAATTTTACAAGGAGACAATGGAAACATGGAATTTATGATGATTGACTCTTGCTGGAGGTTGATCCTGCAGATCTGTATTTGTCATTTCCATTGCACAAAGCCGTTTTTCAGTTTTTCGTGGCTGGCTGAAGGGTTAGAGTGCCAATGGAAACATCACATTGAAATAGCATCTGCCAGAAATATTGCACAAGGAACTGGGAGCTGCTTTAGCAGACCTTGTAAAATATTGCTGCTTCTTATACTGGACACAGGGGTGAGAGTATTTCTTATTTGCCTTTTAAGTCAATTGGCACTTTGTCTGAACTGGAACCATAAGCTTAGGCTGTGAGGGAGTACCAGGAATGTTAAAGATCCTGCCGACTACACCAATTTGTTGCGAATGTGATTTTTAGGATGGTGCTGACTATGCCAATTTGTCACAAAATGAGTGATTATGGATCCTACACAACTATGAGGCAGCAACAATTCAGGATTTATTAACACTGTTACAGTAAATCACAAGATTAGATTGTATGATTTTAGTGATATTTAATTATCAGAATAATTTAATAAAATTTGCTATAATCAACACAGCGACTTAGTTAAAAATTCAAAAATGGCAAGGTGCACACAAGACTTACAACAGAGTTTCCTAAATCAAATCACACAAACACAAACACGAGACTTACAACAGAGTTTCCTAAATGACATCGCTCACACACAAACATGCACATAAACATAGATATAGGGGTTAACCTGTGGTCAAGATTTTCTCTCCTTGCAAATTGTAGTAAATTATTGGTACCGAATGGTCTTTGAAACCTCGAAAAATCTAATCGTAGGGAATTAGTTGCTGTTCTCCTTTGTCCGGCGTTTGTCAGCAGGTGATCTTTGAACCCTTCTTCTTCATCGGCATCTGTCAGCAGACGGTCTTTGAAATCCTCCCAAAATCTACCCTGAGAGGTGTCCCAGCTCAGGGGGATACACTGGGTCACAGCCTGCTGCCACCCCAGAGAGCTCAAAGGGTCTCACTTAGCATCGCTATTTATAGGATTGTGAGGTGATTGACTTTGGTCAGTGTTTTTCCATTTTGCCCCCAATTCTGGTACCTTCCAGAGTGGGCTGTGATCCGGGCAGCAGGAGTTCTCAGGTGTGGTTCCCAGGCAGAAGGAGTTTCCAGTCTGGGTAGGGAGTGCCTAGTCATCCCAGCTCACCGTACTTGTAACTAGGACAGGAAAGTACCAGATTGTCCCGTAACCAAGATAAGAAAGTGCTGGATCGTCCCAGCTCATTGCACTTGTAATCAAGACAAGAACACAATGTTGGCTCGTCCTGACATCCCGACGTGGCTCAGGGAGTCTGCACCACCACAGGGAATTTCGGTTTCTGTCAGCACATGTGAAGATTTTCTTTAAAGGCGGTGAGTTACTTGCATTGGCTTTTACTATACAATAAATAAATTGGCTATTTTAAAGGTTCTCGAAGAGTATAAAAGCATTGAATGACTCCTTTAGCTGCTCTGCTGAAAAATATTTAATTCTGTTGAATTTATCTAAAGAAGGGTTATTAATTTTCTTTTCACCTGTGCTTTGCTCAGGGAATATTCTCCAGTGTTCTGGCTTGAGCTATGCTTGAAGGTTTTGCCAGCATGTCGAACAAGAGTGTGAAAGATCATTTCCCTGTCAAGTGTGTCTTTGCTAGAAAATAACAGTGTGAGTAAAGAAAGTGACAGGAAAAAGAGTGAATTTTTAATAGTTAACCAATTTTATGCAGGGAACTGGTGTGACCTGTACTAATACATCCCTTTGGTGATCAGGTTTGTTGGTGTGGCAGTTAACAGTCACTCTCTAATAAAATAAGGTGTCGTTTCTATACTTCTTAGGTCTCCTAACCAACTGCTTGCATGTTTCTTGGGGTTTTTTTGGCTTTGTTTGTTGTAAAAAATTAAACTTGGTATTTGCTTTTCTTTCAGTGTGAAGTGAGAGGATTACGTTTACAAGAGAAAGTAGGCACTTGTGAAGGATGCTTTTGGATTTCCTGCTCAGTTCCCAATACCTTTTCTGATACGAGCTGTAGATTTGGTTTGTTACGCTCTGGCTGCCTGGAAAAATGCGGTATGGATTTCCGTCAGCCTCCCCTGAAGCACCGTGTCAAACAGGTGTCGAATTTAATGATGCAAATGATACTCAGACCAAGGTAAGCAGTGACATGGGAGGCTATATTCAAGTTCAAATACAAGCACTGGAGCTACTGGGAAGTGCGTGCATACTCCCTGAGACCAGGATAACTTTCTGACTCAGGGACTGAGATACCTGAAATGGAATAAAATAATGTTCCTTCACAGAAGCGCTATGAAGCCAAAGTACACGTGTGTTGGTGTTGAGATGTGGTAGATACTGTTGTAGAGTCCCCACATATTTTCAAAGTCCTGAATGAAGGAGAGGCTGAGTTAAGGCAGCAGGGTGAAGCATCAGTGATGTCGATACTAGTGATTAAAGCATCCTATATAGTATCTATATGCAGCATCCAAAAGGAGAAGAGTTGTCTATTGATGGAACCTGGAAATGGCTCCTATTGCAGCCATCATAGATTATTGTATCTCTTTTTTTCTTAAAAAGAGCCTAAGAGAGTCAGAGACTTTATACAATGCTAGTCTCTCAGTTTATGTGTGTTCTGTTCAATGAAAATTTCATTGCATTTTGTTTATGGTGAGAAATCAATATTTGCCTGGTACTGCATTAGAAAACGTGGTTGTCCATACTTATTAAGCAATGTGTTATCACTGGTGAACCGTGCTACATGCAAGCAAATACTCTGTACTTTTTCCCGTAAGAGAAATTTGATTTAGAGTTTGTTCAGTACAGGTTTGGTAAAGATCCTGATTTTGAGAGAAGGCAGACTGGTACTACAATGAGAGAAACAAATTTTAAGTACTATAAAGTATTCTTTCGCCAAGTACTTTACAACTTTACAAATGTTTAAAATGCCAAGAAGTTTTTGAAGTTAAGCAGTTGAGTTCCACTCCTGATTTCATCCTCCTTCTGCAAAAGAATGTTACTCAACTCTATAAGCGTGTCACTACTTAAAATCCAGTTCTGACTTCTGGCAGAGACCCTGAGATTGTCAGGTGGAAAACGTGACGGCCCAGGGTTGTTCCTCTAGAAGTACATGGTCTTGAAAGGAAACCTTGGTATAGATTTGGTCCTTAATAAAGGTTTTGGTGTCCATGGGAATGCTTCATGCAAAATAATCCTCTTAACAGATGTCTGTGTGTTTTCTACAAGCTCCCCCCGTCAGTCGTTAGCATGCCGGACTTTGGCATCTTTTCCATACAGCTTTACAAGGGGAACTAATTTTAAGTAAGAATATTCTGCCTATGCAAGTAGTCTTATGGCTTCAAATGGTAAGATTCTGGTAGCTTCTGAATGCATTTTTCATATTATGTCAAATAATTTCCTTCCTTTTTTCTTTTTTTTTAAATAGAAATAGCTAAGAAGGGAATATTTTTCACTGTTTGTACTGTTTTTAGGCCCCAAGTAATGAGATGCTGAGAGACTCTAGGGGACATCTGCACCACTTAAATTCTTTGTGACTTCTCTAGAAGTACACAGAACCTCAAAGAATGCAGCTCTAAATATTTTAAGAAACAAACACTTTTCTAGTGTTAATGGATAATTTTCCTTGCAAATTAATAAGAAATTGCAGAGAAGTTCTTACATTTCAGACCCATTTGCCTCTCCTTTGTGGTAACTTTACAATGAGTTGTATTGAATTGCTGAGCTCCAACAGCCAATGGAACTCAGTTACACAATGGAACAAAATACACGGCATATGTGTGTATTTTGCTGTGACAAGGTGCAAAAGGTTCTGTGCTGGAACAACATGTCAGTGTTTCTGCCACACAGCCATTCATTCGAACTCCTACGGCTGTTTTGTTACTAAACAATGAATGCAGTAACGAGGAGCCCTCCTGCTAGCCGGCCTAGCAGGAGAGCAGAGAGACTCAAATATGTTTAACGGTACAGAAAAAAAGAGTTAATCAGATACTTTCTTGGTAGTTGGCAAGTGAGAGCTCCATATTGACAAAATCACAATCAAGCATCCGGCAAACAATCATTGCATTCCCATGTCCACAATGGAAGAAATTACCAAGCAATAACATTATCAGCAATGCTGTTAGAAAGCTTCAGCGCCATTATATACAGCCAGATGATAATAGCTCGATGATTATAAAACAGACCGTAGGAGAGGAAGGCAGCAGGCACGTGTGCCCTGTGTTTGGAGGAGAGAGCACAAGTTGCTCGTTCTCCCTGCAGTGAATGGGGACCAGGCTCTTGCAGTCACCATCGTGAACTTGCACGTGTCCAGCAGTTTTGAGCAACATCCACCCTCTCCAGTTGATTTTGATGCTGGATCATAGAATCATAGACTGTGTTGGGTTGGAAGGGACCTTTAAAGGTCATCCAGTCCGAACCCCCTGCAGTGAGCAGGGACATCTTTAACCAGATCAGATTGCTAGATGGCCACTTCAAATACCCCAGAACTTGAAGAGGAACTCAGTTGGAGAGGTCTCCCTGCAATGTCACAAATCCACCAGTTGCCAGGGCCAGTGATTACTTTTAGGCTTAATTGGCAGCAAATTTGTGTGTTCCTAGTGGGAATACAGTGCAGGAACAATATTCCTGTTTGCTTTTCTACCTGTTTGCAAAAGAGAATAAAAAGGGATTGCACTTTTCTCTGTTTTTTTTCACAGAATCAACCTGGTGCATGATGGCGTTCCTCCTACCTGATTCCTCCTGCAGGTCTGTAATCCAAATTAAAGATGCAGTATTTTTCTCATAGTATTTTAATAGTGCAAAATGGGTCCATTACGCATCCCTCTGGACTTCCTGGAAATGAAGCAGACATTAATTCCGAAAGATTAATTGAAACATTACTTCTGGCTCCATTACAGGTACTTCAGCTCGTTATTGATTTGAGTTTGTCATGGACACCTAGCTTTCCTTGCAGGTGATGATGTAGAGCCTGGTGAGAGAATAAGAAAGATCTTGTTACTACAAGAACAAGGAGTTACTGAGGTGAACGTACATATGACACATACACTCTCTTAAATCTTCCCACGTAAAAGAGATCTGTCAGAGTTGTTATCATTCACCGGGGCTGGTCAGAAGGGTTTTCAGTAGAAAATTACATTTCATTGAAAGCTAAATATCTCACGGAATTGTGTCTATTTTGGCAGCGTTTCTCACTGAAAGTTTTATAAGGTCCTGGTAAATCCAGTGGTTGAGGATAAGATGAAATGAAAACCAAACCTTTCTGAGCAAAACCTAGATATTCACAAAATTATGGGGTTTTTTGAAAGGCTTAAGACTTTCTCCAAAGTAGAATGAAAAAAAGAATTTGAAACATGACAAAATTGTATTTCTGGTCTCTGTTAACCATCTCTGTTATTCACGTAGCTGTTGAATAGGATCATCCTACAGTCCCGTGCTGTTAGTTTTCAGATGTGAAAGTAAGGATTAGTACAGATGATTTTATCTCAAACATTCAAGAAAGAAAAAAAAAATGTCAGTAAGAAGAGAGGGGAGAAATAGGACATTTATCTAAAGGAAGAGAAATAGAACAGCTGCATAAGACTGAGGCAGATGCTGCGCCTGAACTAAAGGCTAATGCAGTCTAATTCGAGATTTAACAATGAAGCCAGGGAGATGGAAAAGCTCTAGAGGTGTTTGGAATTTAATGATGCAGCACTGTAGCAGAGCCCAAGTTAAATTCTCAGTTCTCATTGCAGAAACACATTAAAACTAAAGTACGGCAGGATGAGGCTGCCTCACGCCGCCTGGTGCGTTGCTCCTCCTGAGCCTTGTTCTTCCCCACCACCAAGGAGTGACAAGATGTTGGGTTTTTTCCTCCTCATACTGTGAACTGAAATTTTTCTTAGGAAAAAGACAAAGGATAGAGTCCTGAGTGACTGAAAATATGAAGGAGGTGTAGACACTTTGATGAAAACAGTGAGGAAACTTGAATATGGAAGAATGTGTCAAATTATTTGCTATAACTCCTGAAATCATGGACAGCAAAAAAAAACCCCAAAACACCTAAACAAAACCACACTACCAAACCCCCAATCAATCCACAGTTTCTCAAGCTCCTGTTTTTTGCAGTATTTTCTTTAACTTTCAAGATTTTGATTTTTATAGAGTCCATTTAATTACTGTATTTCTGTGCAGAATTACTTTCTTTGCTTTGACCCATCTAATTTAGAGTTCCACTTAGAATCTTTGGGTTAGAAAAGCCAAAGATTCATGATTTTTCTTTTCTGAAAGCAGCTAATCTTACAACAGTAAAAAAAATGTTTTGTTTTATAGCTTTTCAGGCGCTCTTTTTCCAGACTGAGTTTATTCAAGAAATAGTAAGCAATTGCTGAATAGCATCTCCATTGAAAGGATTTTCACATCAAGTAGGCTTTCACAACAAGAAATATTTCTGTAGAGAGTGAAACCACAGACGGTCACAGAAAATTAAGAACCTTTTGACAGCTGGATCACAATACCAATCAAGCACTTACAGAGGTTTTAGGCGGTAACGTGTGATATGAGTCATGGTTAACACTGACATGAGAATCGAGCAGTGTCCCCTGTAGGAGATGAACCAGTGAGATGTTTCAAAAACTTCCCTTGCAGCAGCAGCAGGTGATCTGTAGACTGCTACAAGCTGTCCTGTATCTGCGGTTGGTAGTAACCTGTTATAAATCTGATGGTATTAAACGAGTAACTTCTGATTCACATGTTAAGCAGAAATAGAGGCCATTCCCTGAACTTCTGTTCCGATACCTGTTTACCTACTGAAATGAAATTAATGCTGGTTTCCCATGCGGGGATGCTGTTTTACTGTGAGATATACATAGCAGTCTGGTTTTACCCAAGCCTTATTTTGACTTGCTAAAAATACAGTGCTTAATTGCCAGTGTTTTTGCCTCTCCCACTGCCTGGCCAGCCCAGAGGAGAAGGCAGATACTCTGTTAAGGGCATGGAGACACCGACAGGTCAGGCAGGTACTGAGAAAGTAAACTGATCCTGGGAAGACATGACACAGGAGATCAAAGCAGTGGAGAATCAAGCTCTTTTCATTAAGCAAGGCTTAAAACATACAGGTATTTTAAAAAGACAGTTGAAATGCTTCTGTTCTAGCAAGCACTGGATATATCTAACAGGAATAACTGTAAATCAAACCCACTATTGGCCTGGAAGGCCTAGCTGAGTTTAGTTTTTGTCTTATGTATCGTCAAGAAGTTTTGATTTCAGCAGAATTACTCTTGGTTTTACATCAACTGAGAAGGAGTATAGAGCTCCTCTCCTTTGAGTGGCTTAAAATCGTATATATAATTCCAAACTTGCTCCTATCTATAAGGATAGAATTTCATTGGCAAGGAAATCAGGATGGTGAATTCAGAATTGGAAAGGGGAGGGACAGAGATTTGTTCTCACCAGCTGGTCCCAGAGAAAGGTTGTTTTCTTGGGAACTTGGAAAAAATCTCCATTTGACAGCAGAGCTGAAAAGGTGGTCAGAAAATACACAGTGCTGCTAACAGGAGCTGTCACCATATTTAAAGCTGATGAGCAGTAATTAATGCGGATTCTTTCAAGCAAGGCTTGCAGGCTCAAATGGTGCTTAGTGATTCATAGAGGAAGAGGGAAGTGAGAGACTCTCTCTTTGAATTTGAATTTACTCCCTGTGAAAGTCTGAAAGTCACAGTGTAGAGGTCTCACAGCCTTCAGTGGCAATGAAGAAGCGACTCTGTGTATTTGCTCGAATTGCAGGAGGCTTTGAATACCAGAGCATTCACAATTACTAGAGGTGGACCACATACACTCTTACTCTCTCACATGCCTTCAGATCTGAGGGCAATTTAGAACCTGATGGAAACTTTCTATTCTCTGGCTCACGCCTTGGTATTCATAGTGCGCATATAAAGATCACTGCAGGGTGTTTGAGTTAAAAATGTGTTCATCTAAGAATGAATGACTGAGAAAAAGTTGACATGGATGACAATGATTGAAAAGAACTAATTTAATACTTTCCATTTAGCTCAAGTGCCAGCTACCTGGAGAAATATATCTTAATAGTAATAATATGTAAGGTGTAAGATGTAAGATACAGGATATGATAGATACAGGTATTTTATGTATGAGAACCATAGATCTTCTATCTTATGTAACTGGCAAATGATGTAACTCCCAAATTTTACCTGGAGGTACACTGTGTGAGGCTGTGACTCCTTGTATCCAAACAGTCTGTCACGCTGGAGAAACGTTTGTAAGCTTTGTAAGCACAATCCAAAACAGACATCTTTATTACTGGTTATAGTGTTGATCCTTTCAACATAGGGATGCTGTAATTTCTAACAATCTAGAAACCAAGAGACATGTATTTTACATTACAGATGGGCCTCACAGTCTTGATACACAAATGTATGTATGACAGAAGCGGTTAAAACAGCCCCACTGATGTCAGGGCAGGTGCCAGCTGAGCTCTGCCCACATTCTTATCCAGCTCTTGCCAAGCTACAGCTATTCCAGGTATAACATCTCAGCCCTTCTCACAATAATTAAAACCAGTGCACATGCACTGCTCCACCACACAGTTCTACTAGATGAAAAGTGCTCAGGCGTCTTCTGCCTCTTGCATTCTTTGAACTTTTATCAATCTGGAAGGTGAAACACATGTCTTGTGAGGAGGTTCTGAATGGGCTCTGGAGTTATTTTACATGGTTCACCCCTCACTTTGCTCAGACACGCGTCTCGCATCGCAAAATGCTTTCCCACAGAACTGTAATACATTAAATAGTAGCCAAGTCTGAGCTATCTGCAGTTTAGATTTAAGGACAGTAAGATTTAAGGAATGATGACTGGGATTAAGTTTTCTGGCAAAGTGACCTCCTGGTGCATTACACCTTGATTTAGCAAACACAGATAATCCCAAATCTTCGTTCTCTGTATTGAAGTCAGATAGTATATTTCCTGATTTTAAACTCTTTGGGGGACAACTAAATGTTTATTTAATTAAAAACAGAGATGGATGGTACAAAACAGACAAATTATTTTCAAAAGTGTAATATGTTAGAGTTTCCTTAAAAAATTAAATAGTTGTTCTGTGTGGTGCAGATTAGATGCTCCATTGATGTAATAATTCTATTTAAGGTTCTGTCCTAATTATCACAAAGTATATATGAACTAAGCCAAAAAATGTTGGATATGTTAAATGAAGAGTTTACTCTTCTCCAAAAACTGTACGTTCTTCTCAAAGAGCCAAGAACATTATAGAATGTAAAAGATTTTGAATATAAAAATTAAAGTTCAACCAAGGATAGAAATAGTTTTGTGATTAGCAGTGAGTCTCCAAGTAAAAAAAAAAAAAGAGAAAACAAATAGCAATCAGAGAGATGTATTAGCATAAATTACATATACATAGCAAAATAACAAAAACAACAAGCATTTGAACCTCCAACTGCATTGTAAATTTGAGGAGATGGACGTTTTTAATGTCTTGGTTTTGCCTTTTCACACCGGGGAGTTTCAGCCCCAGGTAACCGTTGTGCTCAGAGCAAGAAGGGCAGCGAGAAGATTTTTCTCTGCCACAGCAGTGGGAGACATTACGTATCAGAAACTCTGATGGCTTTGGCAGCTTAGAAAACTTAATGTTTTTCTTTCAGTTTGAGCCTCGTATGGCACATGCCATCTGGAAGGCTATTCCGCCATCCATTCCCATTATATTACTAATTATTTCTAGCCAAGCTTCAGGACTAGAAATTGTCTGTGTAAGTATAGTGGAGGCTCACTTAATGACAGCTTTCCAAGACCTGGACTTTAAAACATAAATCAGGTATCATCAGGCTACAGTAAAATCACTCAGTTGGCAAAACGTCAGTACTTCCTAAATGAGTCACTTCAGCCTGCCTGCTAAAAGGGAGAGTAGGGAAAGTATACATTTGCGACAGAGAAATTAAAAAAAACAAACAAAAAAAAAAACCACCAAAAAAACTCCAAGAAAACAGCTAATCAAAATGGTGATTTATTTTATTTGTACGATCTGTTTGGCAAAATGTTAATTCATTTCCTTAAATAAACAACAGGAAAAAAATCACCCTCCCTCAAGCCACAAATTAGCCAAAGCATTAATAGATCGCTCTGGATAATAGGCTTTTTCCGTGGAGTCCATTTCACCCAGCGTTCAAAGTGCAGCTCCTTACTTTCGGCTTAATGCATTTAATAAAACTTAATGAAACATTTGTAAACTTAATGAAGCACTCTGGAAATGAAAACAAAGGCCAGCCAATCTCCTTCTGATGGAAGCTAGGCCATCACACCAGTGGCGCTGGAACAGCTGATACTGTGCTAAGCTTCTAATGTCTCCTTTGGGGTTAATAGGGCGGATCAGGACATCACAGAAAACCCTGTGGCGGTAAATAATTTATTTTTTTTTTTTATTTACATCCCTGAAAGCTTCATTCAGATGGAATTGTTTACATTCTTAGTGATTTCCTAGACACGTAGGAAGTGTAACTCCGCAATAAGGTGTTGCGGTCAGTAGTACTGGGTCACAGACTATACTGAGTTGGCAAAGCCTCAGCACTGAGCCTTCCCAGCCTTCCTCTGCCTCAGCTTTTCTGGACTTGCTGGCAGTAGCTTTGATTTTATTCAGTTTAGCTGCAACTATTTATTATTTTTTTCACAGCGACTATATGGCTATGGCTGATTTGTTTTTCTTTTGCTTATCTTTTTATAAATAGTATTAAGAAGTAGTTATTTAGTGTAGCAGAACATGAATGATGTAGCGTGGAGGACCACAGACTCCGTGTGAGAGCAGAAGCCTGGAGATGTGGGGCAGAGGCTGCAGTCTCCGGAAGCACAGCACAGGATGGTAAGAGACAGGGCACAGGCTCGGCACGGGACAACTCACCTGTAGTCAATTAAAAATATGAAGACCTGGACTTGGATAAAATGTTTTTAGAGAAAACAGAGAGAGCAGAACCCGAATAGCTAACTGTCGTGGTTTAACCCCAGCTGGCAATTAGGACCATCAGCCACTCGCTCACTTCTTCCCCTCCCCCCGGAGTGGGATGGGGAGAAGAATCAGAAAAAAATACAGAAAACTCATGGGCTGAGATAAAGACAGTTTAATTTGTAGTTCCCTTTTATTCCCCATAGTCCCTTACTTATACTGCAGAATTTCCTAGGGAATGGCCCTAGGCTCAGCAGAGTTGGCATAAATAACAGTCCCAGGACTTCTGCCCATCTTTGTGCATGGCTTGACTATTCACCGTCCAACGTTGTACATCTGATCCGGGTTAGGAGCCTGGCATCTTTGGCTAGTTGATGGACAGGGGTAGGCTACTGAGATGTCTGAATTTCCCTTCAGAGCTTTATTGCAAATAGAAGCAGCCGACCCTTCCATCCTAAAACCCTGTTTTTAGATGTCTTAAGCTTTACCAGATGAACGCCTCCATGTAAGTAGGGGTGGCTTCAGCGGTCTGACACGTGGTACCTGGGAGCAGTGTGACAAAGAGCTTGCTTACAAAGCAACTTCAGCCCCTCACGAATTGCTCGTTTCTAGAGTGCCGAGGTGGAAATGACATCTATTAACCTTAAAGTCAAATACCTGGACTCGCAGGGGGATTACTGCTCCGTGTGTCTGAGCTCTTTATACAATGGCTTTTCCCAACTTAATCAAAAATACTAAAAGTTGCCTCTTAAAGAAAAAAACTAACTAGGCAAGTTCAGTAAGTGTGTGCGTGTATAATCCAGCTACTTTAATAAATAATTGCATAAACATTTTCAAATATCTGAGATGAACTGAAGAGATAGTTCATAGAGTGATAAGAGAATATAACAGGGATTATATTGCTTTATCTGATGAAGGAAAATATTTATTATCATTATATTCCATTTAACCTAAGACTTACTAGAAATAACACTGATGTTTTCAGTCTAAGTCAGTTGCATTTGTTCATTTTGCTCTCTTAAACTGTTAAAGCTGAGAAATAATACATGAAAATAAATGCTTGGTAGTTTTCCCTGTTTGTAACTAAATCCTGGTTGGCTGGAGATTAGTGTTTTCAGTGGTCCAGATAAAACTTTTAACTAAGAGTTTCCAGTTTCTATTTTGTGTTGACAAGTCAGCATTTTCAAATGCTTTGCAGCTCAGTCCTCGTCTCAGCTTTGTAGATCAAATAGGAACAGGACAGCCACGATGCTCTCTGGCGTCTGCTCTTACACGAGAACTGCCCCATCCAGTGTTGTGGAAGCGATCTCCAGAGCTGCGGCAGGGAGAGCTTAAGCCTTGGACAGCAATAAAGGAATCAAATTCATAGAACGTCAGTGGAACAAAAGCAGTTTAAAAAAAAATTGATTTTCAGATCACTGATACACTGTAGAATTACTGTCTCATCTATGGCACGTCTTTTAAAAACACACTCATATGCACCAAAGCAGTTTACATTGTTACTAATTGATGTGATAAATTCGTACCACCGTTAGAACAGAATAGGGACGACTTTCAGCTTCTGCAAACAGAACTGGTTTATTCTTTATTTAATTATTTATTAATTTTATTCATTGAGCAAGATGTGTACATTATATATCACTTGTAATCTTCTGGAAATTCTCTTAACTACACTTTATCAGTTTGGCTTGGTTTTTTTATGTTTAGTGGTGAGGAAGGATTTACTTGGAAAGTTTATAATTATATGCAAGACATACAGTTATTTAAAATTCTTTGGAAATCTAACTCACATGACAATAATTTTCTGTCATGTTACGAGGCCTTAATTTTGTAGGCAAAGGAGTTACGTCCCAGTCTGTAACTGAGGTACTGAATGACTGAAGGGGAGGTGGTGGGGCTCATTAAAAAGGACACATAAAAGAAGAGCTACACATTTGTAATATTAATTAATTATCTTTTGTTGTTCTCTTATGCGCGTTTAATGCTTAAATTTTTTTCCCTACTGAGAGAGAGTGAAAGATGTAAGACAAAATTTTGCATGTTCAGAACTAATTATGGTTCATTCTCTTGTGTCACATTCATGCGAAGCCGTTGTACCCAATTGTTTTATTTTTGGTCTTCTGTTGCATTTATCCCCATTGTACCCAAATGCTCTCAGAGTGAGTTCCGCACCTGTGGTGAGATCCAAGAGGGACTTCAAAGATTCTTTGTTCTTCCCCTTTCCCCACGGAAGCATCACAGTGTGACGCACACACAACTAGCTTTGTGTCAGTCCTCATCTTCTCTTGCCCCTTTCACGCCAGCTGAGAAATGACAAAAAGCCTTTTTTTTAAAAAAAGGAGAAAGCTCTTTTAACGTGTTTGAAAGGTGGTCACGCTCCGGATTAGGCTCTCTCAGGGGAGTATTGTTTTCAGAGCAAAACCATCTCTGCCTCGGGGGGTTGTTAAGGACGAGATGGCAGGCAGACATACGGGCACTGGTGCGGCCGTGGCCAGGGAGCAGACAACCCCGCAGCAGCTATAGGTACCAGTTGTCACCTACCTGTATTTCCCTTTCATATATGCACACATTGGGCTAAAACGTACCATAAAATAAAGAGCAATATGTGAGTTGACATGAGTTTCAGGTGCACGTTACCATCCCAGAAACAACGTGTAGGGAAGGAAAAACGTGGACCATTTCTGGGAGGTAATACTCTTTCCTTATTCATAATTCACACCTTAATGCTGGTTTGGCGAGGAGAGAAAGGAATTGTTAATCCTGCTCCTCCATGCACCCTCGCTCCTGGAGCAGCGTAGTCTGTGGTGTGGCCACTCTGCCAAATTTGTGAGCCGTGCACTCCTCTGCCGTGCATTGTATTTGCTTGGGAAATAGCGCGGTAAGAGTTTTGTATCGGGTAACAGTTGCCTTCACTTAAGCAGGAAGGTTACTGTGTTAGAATTAATAGCTACCTGGTTATTAGAACTGTAGTCACTGAAGTTTGTTCTGAATACCGGTTTAGGCTGTCATAGTTGTTGTGGTACAGTTATTATTACTATAATTTCCTTGGGTGGTTTTTTCAGTTTATAATGGCAGGTAATAACAGCACTGGTGAGCGCAAAGCAAAACGGACAGCGAAAAACCCCGGCGCCAGAATCTAAGTAGGAGAAATACTATGTCCAGCTGGAAAGGAGCAGACATACATGTAGCCACAGTTGTTCTTCCCCGTAAGTGTTCATATCTTATTACAAAATTTTCTTATGGATCTTACGGATAAGATCCTTGACTGTTTTGACTTATCGAGACTTTTTTTGTTTTTTGTTTTTTTTTTTTTTAACACAACCTGAAGTTCTTTTTGAGAACATAGAAAGATTTCAACCGGGGAAGTATCAAAAGAGAAATACTGATGACACCTGTTTGTAACTTGAGAACCAGATAAATCCTGTGGGGTTTTTTTTCATTATTGGCTTTTTCTTTTTCCCTTTTAAGATAATCTTTATGGAATCCAGCTTTGGTAAACTAGAAACCCTCACTATTCCGAGATCCCACAGGTTCCAAAATCCCTAACTAGTCCATGACTAGTAGGCTAAGAAAGTTGTATCAGGCTTTTAATATGGCACAAAGAGACAGTAATGACGGGGGTTTCACTGCTCCAGTCAAATACACTTAATGTGCTGTATAATAATTAAATGACATCTGACTGAAGCCTCTTTGGGCTTCTTATTTGTACATTCGATTGTGTATTTGGGCATAGCAAAGTACTTTACATCTTGGTAGAGAAAGGCATTTGAAAAAAAAAACAAACCAAAACTTACCTCCCAGAAAAAAAAAACGAAAGAAAAAATAGTTATTGAGGAACTATTTTAGGAAGGAGGATGAAAGAAGGGGAAAGACGACTCAGGTCATTTACCATGACGCATTCGTATTTTTCCCTAGTGAAGGGATCAAATGCTTTATTTATCATTACCCCACGTTTCTATTGTAAGTTTTACTTTCTACGGACAGAAGAGGATTTTTAAAATTTTTATTCATTTTATAACAGCATAGTCTTTTGTTTATTTAAAAAGACTATACAAGGTCCTGCCTAGTCAAACCAAACTATCTAATTCTATAATTTATTATAGTTGCCAAGGACATACCAAAGGAAAGACCTGGAGATGAAAAACGGGAGTCATGAGAATCGTAACTGAGAAGGCCTTACCAATGCAAGAGCAAGGCAAAATTTTGACACACAGAAGATGATACATGATTTATCAGCAAAAGTTAAGCTGTGAGTAGAAACCAAACAGGAATTCATCTAAAGGTTGGGTACAAGAAAAATAAATGCTAATTCTAGTTCTAGGGGCTTCCTGGTATAGAAGGTCTGAGGAATTAGCTGAATGTGTGGTGGCAAAATAGTAATCCTTATAAATATATGGTGAAATCAGGAGAGACAGGAACCACTAAATAAGATTGTCTTTGTCATTAGGCTTTTTGGAGTGTTTCTTGCCTTGCATTTTATTTTGCTTACATCTATTGATGCAGCATTGCATTTCTTGTGCTGCTGTGGTCTAGCTAGGAAAGTAAGCAGCGTACCTTAAATTCAGATTAGGCTACAATTCAGAATTAAATTGTGATATAATTAACTCCACTGAAATTAATAAAATTGAATTTAATTGAAATTAATTGAAGTCTACTTGAATTAAAATTGTACATGAATTAAATATGGCTTTTATTCTTTCCGTGCTTGCCCTTAGAATGGTAGTTTTATATGTAATTCTTTCCCACTGTAAAAAAACCAAGTTTGCTTTTACATCAATGGCACAGAGTCAGATGTAACGTAACAAGGTGCTACTGAAAGACTTTGCCGCGGTTTCCTGCGTTGTATCTGTATTTCCTCACCGGGACTTCTGGCAGCCCAGCCGTTCGTACTGTTCTCTTGCAACAGGCACCAAAACCTTCCCGAGAGCCCCAAGTTCTGCTGTCTTAAATGTATTTTTTTCTGCTGGAATGTGTAAGATACCAAAGAACCAAATTCTGATCCACAGTCATGCACATTTAATTAATTAATTAATGACATATTATTTACAATTAATTAATTAATTAATGACATTTATTTGCACCTTCAGCTTTATAAACTAGATTTCAATAGCTGTCATTTATCTGTATAAGGGTATATTTTTTTTAAAACTGCAAAATCTTGCACTGAAAGGCTATTATCTGTACCACTGAAAATAATATCCACATGCTAAACAGTTGCGGTGTCAGGAAAAGGTTTTTAATGAGTTTGAATCTAATCAGCATGGATGGTATTTAGGTAAACAGTTCAAAACAGATAATTATAGATAAATATTATAGTGGTTTATTTTGGAGGAGGTAATGTATATATGTGCTTAATTCTGCAAATATGCAAAGTAAAGGATTGTAGAGACTTTCAAAACGTGCTTTGGCTGGAAAAGGTTGTTTCGTTTATAACGTGAGTAATATCAGTTGCAAAGACAGTCTCTCACCTGCCTGCTCACGAGCCAACGCAGCCTTTGGTGACCGTGGGCCTCGCAGCACTGACCTCCTGTCCACGCTGACCCACTCCTGATACCGCCCGGAGCCTGCACAGCACGTTAAACACCTTGAAAAGGGTGTGCCTTAGGAAAGTCTCAGGTGTAGCCAGTAAAGCATCACTGCAGCTGGCACTTCAGCTCAGAATGAACATTTATATCCACATCCTAACAATAAAACATTCTATGGCTTTGACTTCTCTGCAGTTTCTGTTAAAATCTTGAGTCCCTGTCTTCTCTGTACCTACAGCTCCTGTGTTCAACACACACAAAAGCGTATCAAAGTTACTACTTTTGTGGAAAAAAAAAAAAAAAAAAGAATCCCACAGCATTTCTTTTTAATAACTGTTCAGCTACAAAATTTTATTGGTATCCTTCTATGTTCCCTCTAGAGGATGTAATGCACAAAAGCATTGCCACAGAACATATAAAATTACAAATGAAATTTATTGTAAAAAGTAGAATGTCTTCTAGACTGGTGTCAGTATTTATTTCATTCATAAACCAAAACTGCAGGTATAATATATTCATTGTCAGCAAGTTCATGTGTGTAAATTGCCATCCAACAGTATTGACTGATATAAGACAGATATTGAAAAGACAATTTAAATTTACTCTTCCAAACATAAACTGTTCCACAAGAGCACTGTAAAAACTCCTTCAAAGTTTTGTGTTGTGCTTCACATTTATGGTTAACTACATAATTTGGTTGTGTCATAATCCACTGTGTTTGGCAATTTGGCATTAAAGGCCTGCAAAGCAGATTGGATCCTCACCACTTCACTGGTAGACAGTTTGAGTCTATGACGGAGCAAGCAAGAGAAGAGGTCTAGACGACGTTGACCAGGGGGAGAGAGTTTATTTACACGATCCCGTATCTCTAACAACTGCAAAAGTGCCGAGTCCTGTGATCCCTGAGTGTAGGGGTAGTCCAGCTGCAAAATCAAGTCTCGGATTGCTTCTGGGTCAAAGTGCATGCTGTAGCCAAACACTTGGATGTTATTGATTTTCATGTAGCCCAGATTTCTTGAGGGATCAATAAATTCCAGGGGCTCATAGTAGATGCTCTCATTGCCATTCGGACCGTTTGACTTTATTCGACTCCTCAAATAGATGTGCACAGTTTCAAAAAATGTCTTCCACTTGTTGCCCAGTGTCAGCGTCCAGTTATAACACTGAAGGGGTAAGTCCAGTTTAGTCCGCTCCCAGTCTGGGAAATTATTTTCATTCACAGGCATAAACCAGCTCTCGGAGTGGCTGCCCCCAAAAGGGTTGACGTAAACAGCAAGAACGGGCTCTAAGGTGCTGTTTTTTGTTAGGCAAATTTGAAGGGAGAGGCCCAGTATCATATGGACTAGGCTGGACTTGTACTTGTTACTCTTAAGAGTAAGGAGCATCCGTTTGCGCCAAGAAGGGTCAAACCAGCTGTTGAGGCGCATGTCATTGCTGATGAAAATGGCATGGACCTCAATCCTCCGGTCTGTCTTCTGCAATAAATACTTCATTTCCAGGTCCTGAAGGTCGGTCTCGAACCCGATGTAGTGCTCTGTTGATTCCGCCACCTCGGGCTTGCAGAGCCCCTGGCTCAGCATGTAGCCAGCGTTGCAGCTCCCACAGCGCGTGCGGTTGTCAGGAGCACAGCTCAAGCACGCGGAGCCATCTCCCACCGTGCAGGGGAGGAACCCATGGCAGGCAACCTGGTCATTAGGGCAGGTGCACGTGTGCGTCTCTTCCGAAAAGCTTCCCAGGAGGCCATTTTCGTTGCAGTAGAGAAAGGACTGGATGCGGTTGAGCCAATAGTTGGAAGATCTGCAACGTTAAAACAACTTATTTTAACACAAAGAGAGACCTGCACACAATAAATACAACCTGGTTGTTTTTCACTGGAGAAAGAAAAAGAAATCTGTTTTTAGTTGAAGATTAAGGCACTAAAGTTGGATGACAGCATCTGCTGTCATATGAATACATGTATAAATTGCCTTTTAATAATGCAAAGTCACAAAAGAAAAGTTTCCTCATAAAGGCACAGACACAACAGAAACATTTGGTTGGTGTATTTGCTCTCTCTGGATCTCTGTCAGAGAAGCCTGCCAAAGAGCCATTTTTCTGTAACTGTCTTCAGATTAAGATCTTGAAATCCCGTGCAGCTGAGATTATTTTTCCTCACGCTATTTGATCAGGGAGGTGCTTTGTGTGTATCTAAGTGTGTAAAACTGTACAGTCTCTCCATTTTATTCTGAAGATTTGTGTGAATTCACAAGCTTTCTTGTTACTGGCTGGAGCTGCTCCAGTTTATAGACAATGATCCGAAGCGCTTTCCTGGAATAGCAAATAGGACCCCACACCCCACTAAAATTGATTCAGTCTTAATTCTTCAAACGACTTCCAGCACAACCACGTCCCTCCAGGAAGCCATGCATGAGCGTGCTGTGTTTACTTTTCATCTTTGGGGATGGTAAATTAAAAGAACACTTTAATGTTCTTCTTGTCATCTCATTTTGGTTTCACTAGAGGCAACAGTTAACGTCCTACATCACACTGGGAAAACAGATACGGAAAGAGTTTAGGCTGATGAGGCACAGTCGCCAGAACAAAGACAATGGGAACAACAGAGTTACACAGAAATAGTCAAAAGAAAAATTATCTTCTTTCTTTGTCTGCATTTTTCAGTTCTTATTAATCCTAGCAATGCGCAGCTTAAAGAACTTATTTGGGCTGCTGCAGAGTCAGATTTGTTGTTGCCACATGAATGACGATAGTTGTAAGGTTTCTTCCCTTTTCATTGCATTCTTTCAAAGAGAAAATGAATGCGAAAGCCTTATTTATTGCTGACTTTTAAAGTCACATCTGAGTTTGTCTCAAGCATTGAATAGTCAGTAATCTTATATTTTTTTTTTCCTGTCGGGTTTTTCCCTGGCTGTAAAATAAATGCTAAAACTAAAAATCTATGGCATCTCAAAGCTGATTCCTTAGAAACATGAAAATAAAAATCAGTAAAATCACATCATTGTATACTCTGGTGACTCTTTTATTGGTTGAGGGCGGGAATCTTGGTTGTTTGGGCTTTTTTTATTTATATACCTATAGTCTGTTAGTATTTTCTAGAAGTGCAAGTACCTATACCAACTCCCATGACGTGAATGGCTAAGCACCACTCTGTGCTTCTTTGAAAGTCAGCATTAAGCAAAAACATTTTGGCAAATTTATTCCTTCATTTCCTGGTTAAAAGTCATCATGTCCATTCTATGAGCAAGGTCAACCTCACAATATAAAAGTGACTCCAAAAATGAGTAGAACAAGAAAGCTATTGCTCTCCCAGGTGGAAGTTCCTGGGTACTTTTCCCGGGTGTTTTGACAGCAATCTCTGCCTTCTGGCTTGCCTCGGCAGTGCACAGGACGGGCAGTTCAGGTGCGCTTTGACCCCGGTTCCCAGGCTGTGTATCACACGGTCCATCTCACCGCTGCCCGCCCCACGATGCAGCAACCAAAACAGGGACCATCCTTGTCTAAAGGAGTGAAACTAACATTTCACAGGTCCCTCATTACAGCTTTTCCCTAACTCTTTATGGCTCTCTGCGCTACTTAAGAGCTGATACTGAGTTCCAAAAGCTGCTGGACATAAAAGTCCGGGGGTTTCCTTTCCTTTAAATCTTTGGGTTATGCCGTTTGCTTCACAAGAGCCTTTATAAAGTTGTTACGTTGGACAGATAACTGGGCGGATTACAAGACTATGTATGTCATTTGCTTTTTAATCTCCAATTTTTCTGCTTGTACTCTTACTACCAGTTGGTACCACACGACTACAGTATCAAGGTTAAGCGCATTCAACAGCTGATATTGATCAGGTTTTTAAATGCGAATTTTAGCATCCTCTTCCACTTCTCTTGCTACCAGAAGTCCACGCCTTTGAAAAGTTTTGTTATATATTAGGAGTACACTTCCAGAAAAACCTCATTTTGCTTAGATGACAGCTGTGCTTACAGCTGTGGCTTTGAATTCTCAGTAGGGGATAACCATCTGAAGACTTACCATAAAGGTTTTCCGTCTATCACAGTGTCAACCATAGAGATTAAATCTGCTCGGCTCACTCACACAAAACATCAACTGTGCTATGTAGTTTGTATCATCTAACGGTGTGTTTTGCGTGATACATTCTAGTCAGAAGAAAGCTAACTGCGCCTGAGCTCCAAAGGCAGAGACACCCACACGACGTTAGTGTTTCAGCAGAGATTAGTAGCCTGAATTTGGCTTTGTGCTAGTATGGATGAGAAATTCCTGTATGGCTTGGAGGTTAAGCATTTACCCTGGCCTGGAGCTCAGGCACAGTTAGTTGTAAACTACACACAAGCTATGATTCGTTGGAGCCTAATTTTACATACAACCTGATAGATTTTAATGAGTGAATTTTGGAAAATGGCTTTATTGAGGTGTATTGGGTGTCACTGGCAAGGTTTTGACAGCGGGGGGGTGGCCACAGGAGTACCCTCTGTGAGAAGGGGCCAGGGGCTGTCACATACCAGACACAGCTGGTTCCAGCCAGCTGTTCCTATCTTGACCCACAGCTTTTTTACCTTATTTCCTGCTCTGCTCCTGCCGAAGAAGGTGAGAGAGCGAGCGGCTGGGTGGGGGGACATCTGGCGGCCAGGCCAGAGGAGGTTAACCCACCTCCTAAGGTAAGGGAGATAACTTGCGGCTTGAAGATGATCCCTGTTATGCTTCATCTACCCTTTCTTCCTCTTAGCTTTAGTGGACAGGATTATGAGGGGTTTATATATTGTATTACTACTTATTATTATGCTTATTATTTGGCATTGAAATAAGTCAAAGAATGTTCCGTGCATTAATTTTTTCATATAGAAGAATTTTTAGAAAAAGAAGGGGATTACTCCTCCTGTGGATACACCTGAGCGTGGCGAGACGGAACAAGGATCTGGAGCGCAGGGTGCACCAGGCAGAGAGAGGAAGACTGTGGCCTTACTGCAGACTGATGAAGGGAAGGGAGCTGGGAAAGCAGGGAAGGAATTCTCTTGGTCCACAAAGGTGATGGAAAGAGGGAGACCTGGTAAGGAAGATGGCACTGTTGGAAGGGGAGAATTTTCTATTGTTGGAATAAATTAAAATTAATTTACTGGCAAAGGTTGATTTTGTTCGGGTTACTCACTTCTCCAGCCACACAGTCATTAAAACATTTCTGATGTTTCCGTTATTATGAGAAACAAAATCTTTAATGTCACTTTTTTGTTCTTTTTAATGAGCCTACCTTCTTTTTTTTTTTTGTTAAGGGATAGAAGAAGCAGTCTAAAAGTCCTCATGAAATTACACAGCTACACAATTAAGTTTACTTTCTAAAACTTAGTTACCAGTTTATAACTTAGAATTTAGCTTATTAAAACAACTATTTTTTTGATCATTAGTGGTTGCAAGGAGACAAAGAAGAGGGAAGGACGTTTTCTCCTTATTCCAAATAAAGTTCAAAACAATAACCTTCTAGTACTTTTTACCTTATTTTCATATTTTTAAACCTGATTTTAACCAGAGAGATTTCAAGAAATTCTACTTATACTTGTCTTTGATTTTATCTTTGATGTTTACAAACATAAATTCTTTTTTAAAAAATAAAATCATCTGCCTTACTCAAACTGCCTTTTTTTTTTTTTTAAAGTTGTCATTAAGGAGTACTGTTACTCTTTGTAAATTTATTGCTTCCACTCAAGTAAATTAAGTTAATTGAGTGAAAGTACATAAAATGTCAGCAATACTTATTTCATTTAAGCCACTCATCCTTAACTAGATAAATTCGCATTGGAATGTCACTCTGAAAGCTTACGTTTTCTCCTAGAAATAGAAGATCATTTAAAACCCTGGACTCCGCAGTTCAGGGGAGAGGCTTGGTTAGAAGCAGATGCCTCCTGCAGGCCCACAGCTGGCCGAACAGCTGCTGCAGCCAGACAGGCAGGGCTTGGGCTTTTACAGCACGGGATCCTCTCTGAGGACGGATGGCAGCTGGGGAGACATAGGATCTAACATCTGAGATGTGACATCTTAGGCAACAGACTTGTTGACCCTGTGAGAAGGGCTTCAAGCAATGTTACCTTGGGACTAGGGAAAAAGCATCTGGGAAAAAGACTCCCACCAGAAAGTGGTACAACTAGGGACGCGTCTCAAGTGCCTAGACATGGATGGAAACAGTGTGGTAAACAGGCAGAAGACATGGACGTGGTTGCAATGCTATGACTTCACTGGGATCACAGTGATGCGGTGGGATTAGCCTGGGGTGCTTGTGATGGACAAGCAGAGATCCTTCAGTGAGAACAGATGGGCAGGGGGGATAGCTGCACTCCACACAATGGAGTACCTTGAATGAACAATGAAGTGGCCAGGATCTTAAGGGCTGGGATCAGAGGAAAGCCTTCCTTAACTACCGAGAGGAAGCAACATGACCACAGTTCCTGACCTTCACGGGGGACTTCAACCATCCCAGCAGTGATGTGGGTGGTGGGGCAACATGACAGCACACAAACAGTCTAGGAGAGTAACGAAATGCACCAAGGATAAGTTTTTTTGCAGGTGCTGAAGGAAGATGGGAAGATAGGGAAGATGCTCTGCTGGAGCTACTCATAAATAGAGAAGAACTGGTTACGGATGTGAAAGCTGATGGCAGCCTTGGCTGCACTGACTGCAGGATGGTCAAACCAAAAATCCCAAAGGAAGTGAGGGAGGCAAGTAACAGAATAGTTATCGTGGTCTTCAGGAGAGTAGCCTTTATCTTGATCAGAGAATTAGTAGGTTGGGTACCAACTGAGGCTGCCTTGAAGGGTAAAACAGCCCAAGTCCTGTGGTTGGTCTTCAAGAACGACGTCCTTAGAGCACAGTAGTTCATTTGGATGTGTGAGAAGTTGAGCAGGCACAGCAGGAGGCTGACTCGGAAGCCATCCAAGATTTTACTACTTTTCCTGAGCTCATTATACAAGACCAACCTAGACTAGACCGATCAAGACCACCGAGCTGTATAATATCCTCCACAGGGACCTCAGCCACAGGTTAACAGAAAACTTCACACAAATGACTGACGTTCCAATTCACCAATTACTCCTGTATTACGCCATGTAGTTCTGAAAACATCACTAAAATGAAAAACCGTTCATGGAAAATCAAAACATCTGTCAAATAGCTTTTTTGATTTTAAAGGGATACAGGTTTTTTCTCTTTGATAATTTTGCTGTTGTTTCCAGACAATGGCAGAGCGTGGGAACATTTTTTTGAAGCTCAGTGAACTTAGTGCGAGACAAATAAAATCCCACTTTTCTTCCAGGTAATTATTTTCTTCACATAAGATTCAGCCAGTGTCATTTATTGCTTGGCACTATCCATTAGATTTCCTTTTTCTACTATATTAGGTCTAATTATTCTTTAATTTTCTAAGTTAGATGGCTGAACTAGTGCTTGGTTGTCTATGTACTCTGTGCAAACTTGAGCGTACCATTCCTAATTCCTTTCTTCCATTATTCACCATTTGACATACTCAAGATCTACCCCTTAGTCTGATGCCAGAAAGAAAAATGCTTATTAACTCTTTCATAGGACTTCACTGTATTTTCCCACTATTTCATTTTTTTTCAAAATTGAGTTGGTATGTGACGTCTACAGAAGTCATGAGGAAAAACTCCTGTTTCCTTTGATAAGGACAGAATCGGAATCTCTGACTTTAGGCTCCTCGAGTCCAGACTGAAGTTAGTAAGAGGCTTTGCTCAAAATTTAGTATACTTTTATTCTTCTGCAGGCGTAATAAATTCTTGGTACTTCACTCCACTCCTCACCCCGTTGTTCTGTACACATTCCCAGTGTTCTTTTACCTTTAATCAGTTTTATTTAATCATTTATATTTTCATTGTTTTAATGGGGACTAGTGACAAAGGCTGCTTATCTTGAGCAGTTGCTTCTTGTTTATAGAAGCTAATAAATAAATTAAGACAATTAGCTTCTGAGAGAGGGTTGAAAAAGCTCCCCAATTATTCATGACACTGCAAACATTATTATTTGATTTGGAAAATTCTATTTACTGACCCGATGTTTTAGTTTTCCAGACATTGAGATACAGAACTTCTGCCTTCCAAACCTAGGGAAACCAGCAAGAGCCTTCCCGTTTACTTCAGTGAGCTTCACATCAAACTGGCGTGCCTGAAATATCTCTGCCTTCCCCATCATGCAAAATTACGCAATAAGCTGTAATCAAAGACTATTTTTGGTGTATCATACACTTGAAATCACAACTTTACCTTAGAAATAAATACTTAATTTAATAAAATAAAATACTTGATAAGTATAGGATACTTCTTATCAAATTATATAATGAGTTAGAGCTCCACTAAATTCTTTAGAATTTTTTTATGTCTTCTTTTGTTTATTAATATTGAGTCATTGAAATCAACCTTTAAAAGTAGCACAATGTTACAAAAGAAGTGCTAAGTCCAGGATGGAATTTCTATAAAAACATAAATATTATTGAACGTCCTGTTAGTTGAATACCTGGTGTCTTTATAGGCAATAGACCACCAAGCCTCTGCTCTGCCTTATGCAGAGTAGAACACTGAGCCACATAACTCTTACAAATCACATCCTCCTGCCCTTAAGTTAAGGCCCCTAAACTGGCTCTCCACTATTCTGAGGTTTCAGTCTCACCTTTGACTGCAAAGAAATTCTAGTCACGTGAACCACGTCTCTTGTGTGGATGAACATGTCCCACATTTGGAGTCCTCCACATAAGAAGGACACGGACCTGTTGGAATGGGTCCAGCAGAGGGCCACAAAGATGATCCAAGGGCTGGAGGCCCTCTGCTGTGAGGACAGGCTGAGAGAGTTGGGGCTGTTCAGCCTGGAGAAGAGAAGGCTCCAGGGAGACCTTAGAGCCCCTTCCAGTCCCTAAAGGGGGCTACAGGAAAGCTGGGGAGGGACTCTTTATCAGGGAGTGGAGTGATAGGATGAGGGGTAACGGTTTCAAACTGAAAGAGGGGAGATTTAGATTGGATATCAGGAAGAAATTCTTTCCTGTGAGGGTGGTGAGGCACTGGAACAGGTTGCCCAGAGAAGCTGTGGCTGCCCCATCCCTGGAGGGGTTCAAGGCCAGGCTGGATGGGGCTTTGAGCAGCCTGGTCTGGTGGGAGGTGTCCCTGCCCAGGGCAGGGGGTGGCACTAGATGATATTTAAGGTCCCTTCCAACCCAAGCCATTCTGTGATTCTATTAACATACTTAGTTATATGTGATAATATTCCACAAATTTTCTCAATTCTTAAAATTTACCAGGAAACAGATAATTAACTAATTATGGTTTAATAAGCTGCAGCTCCACTTTCTGACATTCAAACCTTTTCCTACTGTCCTACGCAATCAGGCTGTTGCTGAATGACGAGACTCTTTGTTGCACAGGATACACTAAGCAGTTGCTACCATGATTTCAGCTAGAATACTTCCAGGGTAGAGAAAGCCTGCCACATAATCTCACATTTACACAAGCATGATAAAAAAATAGGATGATCCTATGGAAGTCAATGTATCAGTTAACATCAGCCAAGTTTTTGACAAGAATCATCTTAATAAGAAATATACATTTAAAGTGTTTCAGCAGATGAAATAATTCTACATAAAGTTGCACTGCATTACCTCTTTATGAGATGCTCTCAAATTCTTAAGCATATTTAAAATATTTTTTTTTGCTATGAAATAGCTTTACTTTAAAAAAAATATAATTAATTTATTTGAACAATAGCAGTTGCAAGTTTAATCCAAAACACGTGCTTACTCTTGTTCAATACACTGTAACATTAAATGTAAGAACAAAGCAGTATGGTCACCCTAGATAATAGCCATAGCAAGTATTTAATCATGATATGACACTTTTACCTCCTTCTCTGCCTCACTAAGTGCTTAACATCTGTTGTACATCAGATGGCTCAGTAGCAGATGATGAGTACTCAGTGAGGCAGATGCTAAGTAAAAAATTGACGACAATTTAACAAGAAGTATATAGGCAGTAAAATACCCATCACCTATATTTCCCTCCTTTGGAAGCTGAGTCCAGTATAAATCTGTAAGACAGCAACACCAAATGCACTTACAGGCATCTCTAAAATGTCCTCTTGATCTCGTGGGACCACCTCTTAGGAAGCACAAGTAAGACTCTGAGTGCTTTGTTTCTGTGCTGTGGTTTGTAACCAGAACATTAATTGCTACTAAATTTGATAATGGTCTTCAGGTGAGTGCACTTTTCTTCTGGGAATCAGGGTCAAACAGTCACCAGAAGGCCAGTGAGTGATTAGAAGAATGAATGTTTTTAGTTTATTCAGCCTCATAAAATTAAAGCAGTGCTATAACCGCCGCTCAAATAAACATGCCTGAAATTATTTTACTGTGGCTCACGTTACAGGTATGTCAGTGAGATGCTCAATCACAGCTGCAAATCCCGCTCAAAAAGATGGTAAACTGGAGCAGTTCAGCTGTTCGGAGTTCACATCTTACGATTTCACAGCCGGCTCCACCTGAGCCAGGTGCTTGAAAGCTGATCTAAAGGCTAGCCATATGGCCCATGGGGAAAACAAGTTAGGTATACTCTGAAGAAGACTAGGAATAGGATAAATTTCTAAATGTACGTGAAGGAAAGAAAAGCCTCTGCCTAGGAGGTTGCCTTTGCTAAAATCCTTTTAGCATACATAGAGCTAGCATACACAGAAAGGGTATTAATTAGCTATGAAATTTCTATGGAAATGTTATTTCCGTGAGCTAAAATTGTTTCCAGCAATGTTTCTTCTATGTTTCCAGTACAGAAGTGGATTGGGGAACTAAAGAAATATAGCTTGGTGTGAGACTCCTTTATGGTGGCCGTGCTACAGGAAAGGGTCTGCATGAACTTGGAGGTTGATTCTGGGTTTATGTTTCTGCGATTAATAACAATCTAAACTGAATTTGCGTTGGTTTATGGAAGTGAAATACCTTATTCTGCCCTATTAATCACATTTAGATCCTCCAGCCCTTGTGTCACCATTTTGCAGCTGTTTCCCACTCCCACCCCCTTTCTTAAAGGTGGTACTCTAGATTTTAAAACTAATAATGCATGTCACTTTTAAATTCCAGATAGTCTTTGTATTATGAGAAGTAGAGGATTTAAGCCCCTATATTTAATGATATAAACCTATCGCACGTCATAGAACAAAACTGCCACGAGTTACATGATATTCCAGACTAAACAATATTTTTCAATTAAAATATTTAATATTTCAGAGGATATTTCTAGTTAGCCTGTTCTGAATTTATTTACAAAGATTTGTGGCTTTAACTATGTTAATGTTGCACCCGTTTAATTCTCATAGCAAAGTTTTTCTAGTATGAAACGTTTCTGCCACGGGCACCAAAGAATGGTTATTAAAAAAAATAAATATAACATACCCACAATTTTTTGGTACAGCTATAATCATAATGACCATTGTGCTATATTGAAATAGGAATCAAAGTGCTTTGGAGTACCAGCTATTTATTTAGAGAGGTTCAAATCAGAGACAGACCTTGAGAGCTTTTACTAAATAATGATCCACAGCACAGTAGGGACAAAGGAAATACAAGTCAAACTAACTAATGGTGTCAAAAGCAGAATGAAAGAACCAGAGGTGTTAGGAAAAATAAGAGTTTTCATGTACAGGGGGAAGAAATATGCCACACACACACAAACAAAAAAACCCACAAACACAACCAATCAAAAAAACCCCACGCGTGTCTCTTGAAGCCACTCATCCGTTGTGTATCTACGTATGTGTGTACTTGTGTTTGTAGTGTTAGATGAGCGCGAAACTCATCTTGGGCCACAAATTATCCATCAATTCAATGGGATTTTATGTGGCCTTTCCAAGATATATATTAATGTGTAATCATTAACAAAAAAAAAAAGATATAAAAAGCTAATCTCGATGCTCCAGTGATAGTCAGATTAATACGCCCCTTTAAGACATTAGAAAAATAACAAGCAAGCTTACTATAACATAATAAATGTTTTTTGTGTGAAGGAAAAGCAAGGAAGTATCACAGAATTGGACAAATTGGAAGTAGACCCCCCACCCCTCTACTTCTACAGAGAAAGGTAAAATAAGATAATGCCACATACAAAACTATAAGCAATCATAAAATGGTTTAGATTGGAAGGGACCTTTAAAGATCATCTGGTCCAACCGCCCCCCCATGAACAGGGACGCCGTCCACTAGATCAGGTTGCTCAAAGCCAAGTCCAACCTGACCTTGAACATGTTCAGTGATGGGGCAGCCACTTCCCCAGGCAACTTGTTCCACTGTCTCACCACCCTCATCCTAAAAAAAGATTCTTCCTTAAGTCCAGTCTAAACCTACCCTCTTTCACTTAAAAACCATTGCACTTGGTCTGTCACTACAGGCCTTGCTAAAAAGTCTCCCTCCATCTTTCTTATAAGCGCCCTTTATATATTGAGAGGATGCAATAAGGTCTTCCAGGCGCCTTCCATTCTCCAGGCTGAACACTGGCCTTTCTTCATAGCAGAGGTGTTCCAGCCCTCTGATCACTTTTGTGACCCTCCTCTGGACCAGCTCTACCAGGTCTGTATCTGTCTTATGCCGGGGGCCCCAGAGCCGGACGCAGTACTCCAGGTGGGTCTCACCCGAGCGGAGCAGAGGGGCAGAATCCCCTCCCTCGCCCTGCTGGCCTCGCTTCGTTTGACGCAGCCCAGGATGCAGTTGGCTTTCTGGGCTGCAAGCACACATTGCTGGCTCATGTCCAATTTGCCACCTCCATGTCCTTCTCTGCAGGGCTGCTCCCGATTCCTTCCCCCCAAGTCTGTAATGATGTTGGGGACTGCCCTGATTGTTTCCTTGCACTATTGCCAGCCTTTCCCTCCCAGGTAGATTTATTAGCTTTGAAAGAGGTTCACATTAAAATAACTTGAGCAATGGCCGCTCGAAACTCTTCTGTCTGTGTTCAACCGCCCATAACGTAGGTGTAACGATGAATGTCCTGAAGGGAAGGAACACTCTAGCTTAGAAAAAGGAGAAAAATTCAATGGGATTTTGAAATGAAAATATCTTCCACTGAATGGTGTAAGATGGAAGCGTAAAAGTAGGAGTGTCTTTGGATCTTAAAATACATATGGCTGTGAAGCAATTGTAGTATAATTACGAGGACAAGGCTTCATCAGGTTGCTCGTATATATGCTGGCATAAACCTAATTTGAATACTTAATCTGTCGGAGGAAGCGAGCCAGCAGGGGCTACTAAGACCAAACGGATTTCCTTGTCAACACACACCCTGAGGCCAAAGGCACAGGTTCAAAGACAGTCTAAGAGGCAGCTGTAAAGTACATTTGCAACAATAACAAAATGTACCAGCAGCTCCAGCTTGCAGTGGAAATTCTCTAATTAATATAAAAAGTAGCCTTGACTGAAAGGTCTTCATATGTAATGCAGCAGATCGCAAGAGCTATTGAAAAATGTATACAGATTATTGCATGTTTTTATGTTGCACTTAGGACAGGAGGAAGCAGCGTCATTGTTCTTGGAGTATTTTATCCAAAACAGGAGTAAAATAGAAAGTTCAGAGACTGCAGACAATTTCTGAGCTGGAAGATTTCAAATATTTTGTAGAATGAATAAAAATCATGTAAAAGGGTAGGGTGGCTCTAAACCATCCAAAAATGCAAAAAAAAACCCCCCAAACCAAAACCCTGTGTGGATGAGCATACCAAGTTTTAATCGTAAATGTAAATTTGGATATGGAAAGAGACTTAGTACCAGAAAAATCAGCCCTAAATTGTATGACTTTCTGGGATTAAACCTTGTTCGTACAGGTAAAACCAGAGCCTCATCAACAGCCAGTAGCAGAAAGGCAAGTCCATGATTACAGCTGTGAAATGGACACAAGACCATTATAGTTTCCTATTTTCCTACTGGTTTTGAAACAGGACCTCTATTCCTATTTTAGGCATCCTTATTCCTAGATAGAAATAACTGAAACAATAAAAAAAAATAAATCTGTTCCTGTTCCTGCAAAATTTGTTACAGCTATAATTATGGTGATAGAGAAAATCTGGATTCTGTTCCTGGATCTTTCACAGTCTTTCTGTATGACCATAACTGTGGACAAGTCACTTGCTCTTTTCCTTTGTTAATGAACTTATTTTTTTTCCCACTGTTTGCATAGTTGTATTATAAATTTGGTTGCCTCTAGATGCTACTATAGTATTGTGCTGGTTTCAGCTGGGATAGAGTTAATTTTCTGCTGTGTTTTGGATGTGGTATGAGAAGAATGTTGAGGAATGTTGATAACACACATTCTTTTAGTTGTTGCTAGGTAGAATTTATATTAGCCAAGGACTTCTTCAGCTTCCCATAGAAGCTGAGAGGGAGCACAGGCACAACAAGCTGGCCAGCGGGATATTCCATACCACAGGCATCATGCTCAGGGTATAAATGTGGGTTGGCCAGGACACAGGGATCCGCAGTCACTGCTCAGGACAGGCTGTGCAACCGAGCATCCGGTGGTGAGAGCAACTTCTATTGCACCGATTTATTTTGCATATTTTTTGACCATTATTATTATTATTATTATTTTCCTCTTCTGTTACTGTTCTATTACGCTGTCTTTATCTCAACCCACAAGTTGTTTTTTTCCTTTCCACTCTTTTTCTCCCTCTTCTCCCAGCCCTACTGGGGTGAAGGGAGTGAGCAGGCGGCTGCCTGGCCCTAGTTGCCAGCTGGGGTCAAACCACGACGAGTATAAATAGCAACAATCTGTCATTTTCTGCCATTGTATAGAATCAGAAGTGTCACACCAAAGCAAGAATCTCCCAGTAAAGAGTAATGGTTTTAATTACGGAACATGAAACTCAGTTCTGTATTCTTTCCTCACTTATCATGATGTAAAAAATAAAATAAAATAAGATTCTGAGCTCAGTGTGCTTTTTTCCTCTCACGTTGTAATACCTGGAAATAACTTAAAATAACTATAATTTAGAGCAAACCCTCAAAGTTTTAATGTAGGCACAAAATACTTTACAGGAAAAGAGAGGTTTGTTTTTCTGCCATGATATGTTTGAATAAATTGTAAGGACACCCTTACATTTCTGAAGGAAAATTAAAGGCTGTCTAGAAAAGTTGTGCCGTGCTGTTTTTAAAACCAGCATGTATTTCACTCAATAATGTATAATTCTTGTAATAAGATGTCACTTGTGTTAATGGTCATAAATAAGGAAAGTACTAATATAAACGAGCAGATGTTACATGTATATAATATTAATGAGGAGACAGTATCATAATAATGCTTATAAGCAAATATCAAGCAATTGCATCTCTTCTGACATTTTTGTCTTCCTTTAACGAACCCATGGCCTGAAATGCAATGTGTAACTTGATAGAAAGGCTGACATGGTGTCAACAGACTACAATTTTCTGCACATTGACCTCAAAAAAGGAAAATTAGTATAAATAACGGAGGGAGAGGAACCCCAGTCCCACCTTAGGAGGCTATGCAAATTTCATTTGGAATATATACAATTATAGAAAGATGATGTGATTTACCATACAGAACTATTCTCAGTCAACCACCAACTGTGGATTGCTGAGGGAAAAAAAAAAAAAGACCTACGTATGTAATTCAGAATAATAACCCTTCTTGCAGATCAATGAAATCTTTATACTTTCCACTCATCAATGTAGCTCGCTCGCTCTGGTTCCAGTAAACCACAGCAGCCACAGGTGGTTGTGATGTCGGTGGCCGAAGCCAGGATATGTGACAACTCTTGGTAACCCCTCCGAACTTCTGGCAGAACCACGTCAAAATATGCAGCTGTGGCGTGTACCACCACTGAAGTTCACTAACTCCTGTACAAAACTTTGTAACTTTGTCAAAAACTCAAAAGTTGTTAGGCTATCTCACAGATATCTAACTGAACTTTGCAATTTTTAAT
This sequence comes from Alca torda, assembly GCA_008658365.1. NCBI lineage: Eukaryota > Metazoa > Chordata > Aves > Charadriiformes > Alcidae > Alca > Alca torda. The sequence goes on along the minus strand of CM018087.1, from coordinate 5,788,726 downwards.
TTTTTTTTTTTCTGGACAGTTTATTTGCTTTAGAAAACAAGGTTGGGGCAATTTGATTTGTCCATAGTTTTATTTTCTGCATCAGCATTTTAGCTGTTAAAGTAAATCATCGATGCTGGAGTGTAGCAGTGGGACTGTGTGCGAATCCTCTCCCCTGGAGAAGTGTGTGTGAAGGATAATCGACAATAAATCATGCCCTGAAGAAGTGACAACTCTTGTTGCAGAGAAAGAACATACTAGTTCTGATACACTAATTATCTAGATATTAAATCTCATTCTGTTAAGTTGATCCCCTCCTCCTTATTACGTGTTTTTATATGTGATAATACTAAAGGGTAGAAAGAAAATCTCCCCATGCTGAACAGCTTCCTTAATACCTTGGGATTTTTATTTAAGGGAGTATACTTAAAAAAAAAAAAACAAAAAAGACCAAAAAAAATCATACCCACGAAGATTTTTGTCCCTTTTAAATAAGTGAAACTAACATGCTGCTACTGGAAGGAATTAATTTAAGGAGTCTATTTTTCACAAATAATTTCTGAAATTTAATAACTACAAGTGGATTGGAGCAAACAAGATTTCCTTGTAAGAAAAAAAAAGTTGGTTAAAGAGTATGTTCTTCTGCCAAGTGACTTACAACATTTCAGAGCCTACAACAGCATAACTCTTATGACATATTTAGCATTCTTAAAACAGCTATTTTAAATATCTCTGATTATAAGCACTTTGGGATACTAAAGACTCTGGAGGAACTCTATCATTAACAAGGTCTCTAGTATGCTTTCTTTATATATCTATACGTATATATATATAAAAACACACACTCCTCCTTAATATCCTAGGCACTCCCTGAAAGATCTATCTGTCCCTTCCAGAAAGGCCAGATGCTCTCACCTAAAAAAAAAAAAAAAAAACCACCTACAAAACCCCCCCTGAAAAATGTCCTCCAGCAAACGCAGTCTCAGGGGCTGCAACCGACCCAAGGGAACAAGGTTCATGATGGCATTAGGGGAATGATGATGATTCTAATCAATGGAAATGAAGGCTGAAGTGAGATAAATTTGAATTTTTTATTTGGGACAGGAAAAAAAAAAGCTATGCTGAATCATTGTAGTGTTACTTGCTGGTCACAGCTCAAAACTTCAAAGACACCGTGTGTACTACATGCTTATGTTGATCTGTTAAAATGTACTTCTGTTAAATGGGGTTTCTGATATGAAATTTGTGTTGAAATCCAAGCAGCTTGCTTATTTCTGGAGCGTCACCTGAAGGGAGATCGATGCACAAGCTGCAGAAATGTGCAACGCTCTCCTTAGTTATTGCAGAATGCAATTCCATGTACAGCAACTTGCTGTCTTTTGCTTGATGTATTTGAATGTCACAGGTATTCATTCGGAAACCTAGATACAGAGTAAACAGCACATTTTTTTACCTCCTACAAAACTGTACAACTCCTGTAGTTCGGTATCTTTGCACTTTTAATTAGTTCACTCAGTAAGGATGGCTAAACTTTAAGATTGTGAATCAGGTCATGAAACATGAAGAATTTCACAGTGATAGTTTTAAAATAGTTAATTACTCAGAGTACTAACACTACCAAGGTGTCCCAAAAAGGATTCCATCCATTCTTCTCAATGCTCTACAAATGCAATTGTACTTTCTAATAGTTATAATTTATAATAACAGCGATGACAGAAAAAGCCTGAAGACATCATCCATATGGAAAATGCCAATCTGCCTCAAGAGTCTTTGGCTTGAAGAGTTTCCAATCTAAGTGCAAAGCACTCAAAAGGAATATAAATAGGATGTAGGACATGCTCACAAAGGTTATTAGAGATGTAGTGAGGGGATGATGACGACTGGAGGTGGGTAACTGCAAAGCCACGACCTAAAGTACAAGCCTGGATCCTTAGTATTCCCTGTGGCCTGCAGAGGATTTCCTACTGTGCACAGGGAATACCACCGAATAACAAGGAACAGCCACAAAACCAACGCTAATGTCCTCGGGCAAACGTATCATCCATTATTTCTCCTGTTTATCCAATACACAATCTGTCTACATGGGTTTTGCAGGGATCTTTTACGTGCATTTTGGTGGATAAGGTGACTTAGCATTTATATTAAAGGAGCATTTACAGGGGCAGAGAGATTTTGGTGGAATCCTGTCCAGCCTGCTTACTATGGCGCTTTCATTCAATGTATTAATGACTTTTCCCTCATCTCTCGCTGCTACCATTTTGTGGCGCTTTTGATTGACAGCAAAGGCAAGCGGGCTTGTCACTGGGAAAGTAAGCAGGGCTCCAACACAAGCACTCTCACCTTGATGAGTAATTACATTGCCTCTACAACACAATCAGTCTCTGCTGGCAAACCGACTCAGAAGCCCGAATCCACACATAATCCGGTGTTTTTCACAAGGCTGCTTACAACTGGAATTGACGTTCCCAGAAAGTTAAAGAAAAATTGACCCTGCTCAGATGTTGCCTGTTTGATTTTGAAGGTATCTCTTAACAGGCAAACTCATTCACAGAAAACCAAACTGCATGTGATATAACGAGTGCAAACTAATGCTGGCTTTCTGTCCAGCAGGAGTTCTGAAATCAGTGCCGCTTCTTGCAATACAGTTCTGTCAAACATTACTATTATCTGAATCTATTTAATTTACCTCAATATGAACACACTCCAAAAAACTGATGGCATCAGTAAAAAGGACCTCTTTAGCTTCAAAGCATTCATGATCAACCACTTACACTGTCCTATTATTTTTAATACCAACCTGTAGCCCTGTGAGAAACCACGTGCCGACTAGAACCTGCAGCTCAATTATTTAATTTTTAAAATATTTAAGAAGATATCGCCTGTCCTTGCAAACGGTTGTATGTTGCAAATGATCCTTATTTATTCAAATATAACTTGACTGAATTATTTTAACAATTTACTATCTAGCAGTTCCCACTGGCTGTTTTTAGTTTCTGTTGAAACCATTTCAATGACTGTTTTTCACATGGGCTGAACTGCTGCATAGACTACCTGTCCACCTATGGAGACTTGAACTCTTAAATGAATTATCTATATGCTTAGCTCCAGAAATAAAGAATTTGTTGGGTACTGTAAGACCATTTCATTTCCCAGGATCAACTAATTGAGATGGTTGAGAAAACTTGAAGTGTCAGGGCATAATCTCTAACGCATCCTACTATAGCCTGCAGGTTGAGGTTTGCAACAATTTCCTAACTTCTATATTAAGAAGGTATTAGGGTAAAAGTAACCATTATAAAGAGAAGAGGAAAGGGTTATTCATCTAAGCTGCTGTGGGAGAAAGCCTTTTTTGCTTGCCAAGGGTTTTATTGCTTTTGGTACATACTGATCTGCAATTTGATTGATTCTTTCTACTGATGTTACTTAAAATTTCCTACTGATGTTGACCATGGTTGTCAAGGAGGTTGTTTTATAGACCCTTTAAATTATAAACTGTTTAATATAGTTTATATTTTGGCCTTTTACAATTTGCACCATGAATAAATGACTACGCTTTTTAGCCCTCTTGTATTCAGCTAATGCTGTTAAGCATGTAAAACAAACCCACTAGAAGGAGTTTAAAAGCAACGTCTGTTAATGCCAAGACATAATCTCCCACCCCCAAGTCAAGGTACTTATCCTTCAGGTAATCCTAAAGTCGAGTATAGTTCTCAAGGGCAGGAACAGAAGGCAGAAAGCAGTAAGACTGGCTGAATTCTGACAGGATGACTTGGGTAGCTAATTCCCGTGTCCTTTGCTAAAGCACGAATCATGACTTAGAGTCAGGGAAATTCAGTTTAGGAGCAGAGTCACTGAACTTTAGACAAAACGGAATCAAGGTGGAGAACAGATGAACAAAAAGTAAAAGCCCTCTGCAGAAGCCCAGCTTTAGCCGTGTTGCATCAAAAAGAAAAATCATCTCTTCTCAGCTCTCATACTGTTCTGCAGAAAATGACCATTTTTGTAATGTTGGAAAGTATTTTTTTTTTTATTTTCTTCTTCACTACTTCTAAATTTCTGTTTGTTATTCATTTATGTATGATTCCTTTGAAGTACAGAGTTACGTTCTCTTATATAAACACAGTGCTAATTATGAACATCTTACACATACTGGTAACTGGATTTTCCTCTAAATATCACTGGGACATTGATTACTAAGATGGTCCACAATTTTTTTTCCAGGAAAACTTGGCAAATATTGAGGAAAATATATGACTTACATTGTGCTGAGAAATATCTTATTCTAGTACTAGAACCAGAGCAGTTATGGAATAACTTTCTTATTTGAGGGGAGGGTGGAAATGGTGTGTGGTCCACACATCAGATAGAAAGGGGTGAATAAAAGATGATTTTTTTTCTTCCTTTGCCAATGACTAGTTCAGACATTGGACATAGCTGCAGTTCTTTTTCTCCTTAAGCAGAGATCTCTCTCAGAAATGACTGACAGATAAAACTTTCTGCCCTCAAAGTTTACTCTACCGAGGACAAAGAGACCCAAAGCTACTTCTAAGGGTCATACGAGGTCACATCACAGTGAACTCAGAACTATCACTGCATTACATCTTTCATCCCCTTTCCCCATCAAATACCAACCTTAAAACAAAACAGCAACAACAAACCTAACAAAATAAATCATCCAAAATTTAGAAGTGCAAACAACTGGGTAGCCCCTAAACTTAGGATGCATTGTATGCATTCAGTGGGAGTAATCTTTTATTTATTTGCCTTTTCCTTCAATCATTTGCACTGAAAATGGCTCATGAGTTTCCCATGTCTCACTGTTTTAGAGAGAATTTCAGACCGTTCCAGTCTGCGTTGAGCCACGTTGAATACATTAGTCATCTGTATAATAAGTTTGGAGAACCTTTGATACAACAGTGATTGAAATCAGCTGTAGAAATATGCAGCTACTCTGCTCCGGATCCACTACAACGTGATTTGTGAAGATGTTGTTTCAGACACTACTGGCGATTCTCCTATTTTGCTGCTAGAGCTGTGTAGGCTCCAAGCAGTGAATCTCATTTAGTGCACGACCAGCACCTGTTGCGTTCAGCATGACAATCACTTGCAAATGCTTTTTTAGATGAGCACACATACATTTGGGCTCAGGAAGCCCTTTCCAAGTAAAGCCAGATTGTCCTTAATAGAATCTATAAATGTGAACTAGAGTATCTGTTCTATTTTCTTCTTCAAGGGTTTTTTTTTTTTTCCTTTGTAACAAATTTACCCCAACAGTTTTCTGCTTTATTGTCCTGACAAGACAGCAAATTCCATTTCCTGCCATCTGTTGCTAAATTTGCAATTTTCCACAAGATCACTACGTATATACAGTTGTTTCTGTTTGCTACTTTAGAGAACTTACTAGAGACAGGCAAAATGATGTTCCATTTTGACTTGGCAAAGCCTACCCTGATGCTTTCATTTAAAAAAAAAAAAAACCAAACCACAAAAAAGCCACCAAAAAGCTAAGATTCTGTCCCTACATTATCTACATTGTGAGGGGATTTGTTGGTTAGAAAAAAATTATTCCCAATTTCATCTCTCTCTTCAAACTTACCATCTATTTATTTTTATATGTTATAATTTCTAAAGCTTCCTTTTTTATTCAACTTAAAAGTGGTCTGTTGCATTTTTTGCTCATCTGTCTGGTTTTGATGGCCCACACCTTTAAATATCCAAGAATCTGTGGAGGCAGAAGTAGGTTTTCTGCAGCATTGTTACAGTTACTGTGTACCCATGTGGAGGTAGGTATGTTTTCTGTTTCTCTCTTTGTTTTGTTCCGAAATCTCTACATAAATGCTTGTCAAACTTAAATCTCCTTGATGCTCTTTGGATGCTGAAAAAGATAATATGAAAATCTGCCCACAAGGCTGGTACTGATAATTGGCAGAGATCTCAAAGAAAAAGGAAGAAGCAGTGAGTAGATGTTCTGCTTCATACATAATTCAACAAGAAGGGAGTTTTAGGAAAAAGTCATGGTCATAGACGAATATAGAGAATTTCTCAAATGTGGATGCACAAATCTAATTGGGAGATGAGGTACTCATTAAGGGAAAAACCTCATGATTTTGTTTCTGGTGCTGGGACCTCATTATCACTTAAGTTTTCTCATTTGGGACTCTAAAGGAACCAGTCTTGTTTGTTTTGTTCTCATGTTGCATGTTTTCCAACTTGGATTCTGAAGAAAACAAAGCTGATTTAACAGTATTGTCTCTCAGTTCTGTCTACCATTCCTTCATTATTTCTGCCAACAAGTTTTGGAAGTGTTCGGCTAATACCTACAAAAATTTGGCAAAGGGACAGAAATATCAAAAACATTGAGTTCCTCCACATCTTATGAAAACCAGATGGTGCATAAGATGGAGATCCTACTAACTCACAGTGTGAGCCCAGATATTCCAGGAATTCACATGGGAATTCAACAATGAGAGGTTAATTTATAGGGAAACAGCACTTACAGAACTATTTTCTTTTTGAATCATCTTTGTTAGGCAGCAACTGCTTAAAGAATACGAAGATTCCTGAAGAAGAAGAAGAAAAAAAAATGGAAACAGTCTGGTAGAAGCCTGATGTATTTTAAATTGCCTTTTTGTAGAAGTCACATCTTTAACAGATCTTTTATGAACACCGAAGTCAGTCAAAAAGCCAAACCTGTCTCTCTGAAATCATTAAGATGATTCACCTTTCTCCTGGATTAATGTGTTTATGACAAATGAAAAATGAACGCAGGAAAACACTGCTCATTGCTCATGTCAATGGCTTGCCTGCTCTTCAGTGCAGTGTAACCAACACTTGGCATGTTCGGAAACCCACCAGTGCTGTGCACAGCTATTTACCACAGGGTGCCAAAGACGACAGTCAGACTCACGACTACAAATCAATACGCAAAGCTGAACCATTTCAAGGGGACATAGTCTTTAAAAATATCCTCGTTTTCATAGTCAAAGATGGTTCTCTAAAGCAGTGTGTCAGGGTTTGAGCAACTGGAGTGAAAACCATTATTTAGACATATTTTTTAAAAGCACAAAGAACAAAAGTGATTTTTAACCATAGAACGCAGTTTGTTAGTATGTTTGCATTATTCATCACGAAGATGGTTTTGCTAAGATTAGTGTAATTGCATTATTCTTGTGTGTCAGGTAAAGCAATGTTACCCATTATTATTCATTTCCTTCTGACTTGTTAAAGTATTTCTTACTAAATTTACAGGATCTATCCTTGTAAGAAACTGAGGAACATAAAAGCAGCACTGCAGTAATATATTGAAAATACTAACAGTCTTCAGTACTGAGCTTTAGTTAAAGTACACAGATGTACAATACCATATGGTTACAAATAAAGAGCTGAATAAAATTAATTTTCTATAGAAAATTACAGGTTTTAAAATACATTTCTCATTTTGTCTTATTCTCTTATTCATTCACTGAAAGCTTAATGTATCTATGACAAATAATTAGAAATAATGACAGGAAAGTAGCATCTGAGCCCATGTCAATAGCTTGTTTGCTCCTCAACATACATACTGAAGAACATGGACTTCTGAAATGTCTGTTTAATTAGTATTATTATTCTATTTAAAAGGAAGGAAAAAAAAAAGCTAAAATCCTACGCAGGAAATTTTATTTGTCTAAGGGAACTTCAGAAAATTTTCATTTCTTTATTGTTAATTTTATTTGTCCCTATATCTGTTTGGTACCTGCCAGACTGAGCACAAGCTATTCTGTAGATCAGTATGGTTGCTGCTCCAGAAATCAAACTGAATCCTCTTCACTATGGATACAATTAAAATTAACGAAAATACAGTGTTAATATCTCATTAATGGTAAACTTACAGTGTCTTACTAATAGCAGAAAAAAGAACGGGAGAGAAGCTAAGCAATAAGAAATTTCTCTTGTGACTCAGCTGGTCATAAGTAACAGCATCTTTGAAAAAAAGACTATTAATCAAGGAAAAGTTCACTTGTTATTAAAAACATCTTAATTTGATAGTGATTATAAAGGAGAACTCTTATTCTTATGTCGTGAGATCAGTGGATATCTTCCAGCTCACGCCAGCGACCCATTAAATGAACTTCATTTGTGAGTGAGGTTTCACACAACACATAGCAGCAACTCTAATTCCAGCTGAGTTTCAGCAGAATTTAGATAGTGGCAAGTTTTTACCTTTTGATTAGCGGGCAATAGCAACTGTAAGTCAAACAGCCTTTCTGTTTGGAGTTGTCAGTACGCTATCACCTCTCTACTGCTATTCAGGTGCTTGCGTACAGGTCCCACCATGGGTGCTCTACCAGCACCACAGACGCCCCGGAGCATCTCTTCAGGCGCAGATGTGATACCAAAAGAATGTATGCTTGATCCCTAGAAGTACACAGGCACTTTCTTCACACTCTAGTCATGGCTTTGTGGCTAATTCCTTCACTGTGAAGTACAGTAGAAAACTATGATGCTGGGACTCGGAACACCAGCGCCCAGCAGTCAGCTGCCCCCAGCCCCAGGGATGCCTTTAACCTCTCCTGAGGCCACCTATTTACATCTCTTCCAATATTTATATAATGACCCCAGTGTCCCCTAAACACCCTTCCAGTGTTTCATATTCCTCATCCTCCTTGAAGGGTGAATTCCATAGAGGAAGACTGAGTTTCTGTGTAGTCTATTTCCTTTTGTAAAAACACGGGAGCTGTTCAGACTCCAATCACCACGTAACTATTCAGAAGTGCTACGGTACAATAATCTACTTTTATGGGAGTTTGGAACACGAATACGGAATAACATAATCCCCAGCTGTGCTGTTATGTGTAAAGCCATCCCATTAATCATACTCAGTTTTACTTTACAGCTTAAAAGTATGCAAAGTGTTACTGCTATTCAAGTTCCTTAATACTGGCAGCTGCACACCTTAACTGCATTTTAAAAGCTATCTTCTCAAGAAATTAAGCACTCAGTCTTTTCCTTTCCTCCAGTGGAAATGTTAATTCAGCACCTTCTGATGTCAACGACGTCTGCAGAACAGCCTAGAAATCTAGGCATGCAAAGTAAACCTCACACGTACTTCCAGCTTCCCTACTTGAAGACAGTGTTAACCACATTTAAAAAAAAAAAAAAAAAAAGGAAAAAAAGATTCTGTTTATTTACAGAGTATCTGAACTGATTTAGCAGCTGTATTTTTCCCTGAGGACACCGGGCCCAAATAACAGTAAACGGCTAACCTACACCATTGTGGGGAGATGGGATTAGATTATTTGGGATTCAAAAGAATGAATCCATGCCGGACTGATGTTGCCAATAAAGAAAGGAAAAATCTTATTAATATGTGGGGAAGCTTACAGAGCGCAAACAAGTAAATACTTGGAACTGCTCACTTCTTTCCTGGAGGTGATAGCATTGATGTGATGTTGGATTTGAACTGGGATCAAGCAACCGGGATATATACATATCAAGGGATATGTAATAAGGTCAGGAAGAGAAGAAACTACCGTAACTAGTTACTACTTTTTATCTCATAGTCAGAAACTCCAGTTTTCTACTTAATCATCAAGGCAATAATAGTTGCACACAAGGCAATCGAAACCAAGGAAATGTCATGAAATAGAACCTTTTCTTCCAAAGCATGGAAAGTCCCTCCACGACCAGAGGGATTAATCTGTGATGTACTCTCCCAAAACAAAGCTTCTCTGAGTGCGAGAGCGGAAAACACAGGTCAAGACGGCTTTATAAAATTCCTGCTGGTGGATTTAAGAAACCAATTGCTCGTTTATTTTTAAGAGGCAATGTTTTGTGCATTTTAACTTGTATGCACAAGAAATTTGTACTTGGCAAGTTTGAAGGGAAGTTGTACAGTTTTGTTGAGGAGAGAATTCTGCAAACGTTCTCCTTAATTTTATTTATTAAATTTCTGTAAATGTGTGAATATGATTTTGTGGGTGCAGAGTTGTATATTTTATATCAATGATTAGGGATTATGATCTGCAAACATTGCAAGGTATTTCTACTACCAAGGCTAGACATTAAAACTAAGAATTACATAAAAATTACGTGACTTTCACACACGGAAAATTGGTTCCATTTCACTGTCGCCTTCACAGGAAGGGGGGAAAAGATATGGTGAATGCTCTTGCGAACTTCAAAGATGAAATAGATTAAAAGAGGTTTTTTGTAAATATATTTGCAAGTTTGGGTGAGACGTGTGATCCAACAGAATGTGAGACTTGCAATGTCATCGATTTCACAACTGCATGGCACCGTTCATCTGAATGTCTATAGAGCTCTATAACCAGATGACTGGCTGCTATTCAGCAAAAAGAAGAAACAGGCTCTGGAATCATTATTTGCCAAGATTCACAGGTGCCTCCTGTAGAAAACTCCTTTATAAAGCTTCACTCCTCTCTGTCAGGACACTAGTCTCTATTCAGTACAGGGAAATTTGGGCTTTCAAAGACAGAGGGTGCATTTTAATCTTTGAAGTTAATTGAACCCCAAGTTGCAGCAACACTTAGAAGCACAGATGCAGATATTCTGTATAGACTTCCTTTTAAATATTCATGGATGGGAACTGTTTCTCTGCTTCTATTATTCAAAGACGAGGATTCTGGCTTTTATGAACTTTTGCTCATCTCTTAATCCCCGAGTAAAATATTTCCTCTCCAACGCCGTTGACATTATATCCGAATGTGGATGGACATAGAGAAGTAGTCTACATAGGCAGCAGATGGTCAGCAGAAGAAATAAAAAATCACTTAATGTTGAACAACCTTATACCAGTGGCAAGATTCATTAAACTGCGGACTGGACTCAGCAAGACAGAAAATACTACTCAAGTGTTTTGCAGTGCATTGAGGGCTAAATTGGTGAAACAGAAAGTCTGCTTGCTGTCTGGGGATTTGCTACGTTGGTCTCTACTCCAGGCTTACTTAACTGGAGTTTTGTAGGGAAACATTAGGGACAGCACAGTCAGCAGCTTAGCTCTCCGTTTCACAGCACCTTGCTCGCATCTTGGACATATTTGCCAACAATCTCATTTATATTTATACTGTATCTTAGCCATCACTCCAGGAATTATCTAACCCAGTAGCGCTTGCTGCAGATAATACACTGATGAAGCAATCTACACAGATGGTAAGCTTTCAACTTCCATTAAAAAAATCATCAGTTATTGTTCCCATTTTTTTCCAAAGTTAAGGCAACTTTGTCCAAAAAATGTGTAGAATAATATATGCACAGTTTCAAGGGCATGATGTCTTTGGGTTCTTCTCAGGTCAACTGAAGAATTTTTTAGGATTTCTTCTTAACTATCAGCCAGAAGTTTCTTAAATTTGGAAGGTTAAAAATAATAAAAACTAATAAAAGTTTAAGATAATGACCCTGATTTCAGATTCTATTGGAAATGCCACTGTTTAAAATAAGGAAGGAGAGTCCTAGGAACTATAATGAACACAGTCTAAGCAATGTTAAGAAAGATTTCTAACTGCTATTTTTTAGAAGGGTATGCATTTTGAAAAGTTAATTCCTTTCAAAATTTCTTTTTTAATACAAAGACTTATACATTAATTTTAATTGATGCAAAAAATCCTGATATTTGCTGCACTTTTACGTAGTGAGGAGAGGTCTGAATGCATACTGAAGTCATTCCTGTCATATGGGTAGAACAAGAACTATCTAAGAATAAATTCTTATCTGAGAATCTGAACAACCAGAAAGCCAGATAATCAAAATAAAATTTAAAATAAAAAACTTTGTTTTTTTTTTTAACTAAAACCTGGAGAAAATAAATTTTATGGTAGATACGGCAGCAGCTTCACAATGGGGAAAAAACTTCACTCTCTGCAGAGACTGCATTTATTTTCATCATTTCTTGAGTTTTCATTTAGTATTGAAAAGTAAGCAATAAAAAGGTGATTCTAGGTAGAATTCAGAGAAGGTTTTAGTGTCGTTTGGTTTGGGTCACCTCCTTACCTTAATACCTTGACAACTGAGAGAAGTCAGTCGTTAAAGATAATAAAATAAAACGTTAGAAAATTAGCAAGTGTCACCTTCTGTCTGGAGTGCCAACAACTTTTATTGCTTCTGCTCCTTGCAATACATAAGTCCTTTATTTTACACTTATCATATACGGGTTTAATACGTGAAAGATACTGCCACACGCCAGACATGAGCTGAACTGAAGCCTCTGGAGCTAGTGTTAGCTGGGGTCTCCGAGTGCAGCCCTCGAGCTACATTAAGTTTATAAGAAATCTGTCGTGAATGTAAATGTTCTGACAACACCAAAGATGAGATGAACACCTCAACAACAAAGCTTTCCCCTGGGTGACATCTGTCCACAAAGCACAGGTCACCACCACAGCTGGTGCCCCTGCCGATGGTCTCACCCAAGAAGCCAAGGAATAAAACACTATGGAGTTTAATATTTATCATGAACTTGCTTTCACACCCTCCAGCTACGATCCCTGCCAGTGGAAATTGAGATGTGTTGGCAAGACAGTGCGAGCCTGGGCCTGCTACCAATCCCCTCTCTCTGGGGGCACATCAGAGGGCTGGATGCTTCCGCGCTCTCTGCCTGGCACCCCTCTGGAGTGCCAAATTCAGTCAGAAACTGGGGAAGGCAGGAAGAGAGAAAGACAAGGGGAGCGGGCAAGGACAATTTCTAGCTTACGTCACACCATCACTGCCAGTAGAGATGCTGGAGCTTGCTACTTGGTATTTTTTGGACTAAATGAACTGTACATTTTCTTTACCAGTCTGTATATGGCTACATTCATAAGTTACCAGTATGGAAGTAATAATTTGAAATTTTTAATTTTTCAGAGTTTTTTTTTCTTATGTTTTCAAAAGTTAACTACTGTTGTACGTAATTTTCTTCCTACTGTTTCTGTCCTTAAATTACTCTACCCTTGACAGTATTCATAGCAACTATGCACAAACTGAATTCTTATGTAGCAGTTCAATTTCAGAAAAATTAAATGTCTCCCTACCCTTTAGCCTTCAATATGCACCATATTCTTTCTATTCATTTATTTTGCTCTTATCAAAAGCATATAAGAAAATATAGAGAACATTTACACCAAAAATTAATGTATTTTCGGTTTATGAAAGACACAATAGACTGTAAATAAGAAAGAACGACCAACTTTGAATTACCTCGGAGCTGATATATTAGAGTTATTTCTTTCTTTGTGTTGCAAATGGAAGAATGACATAGTATGAAACAGCTATATCAAACTTTGAATACATCTTTTCATGATTCTATCTGCACATATTGGCCAGATAGGAAACTTGTTCCCAGAACTATGTCGTTTGGAAGCACTTAAGACACAATGGGATTGGTGCATTCTGCAAGGTGGAAGCAAAGGATTTTTTTTTCTTTTTTAAAAAGGAACTTGAGACAATACAAACAGTGCTTTTCAAAGCATTTTTAAACATCACAAGCTTGAAAACCCACCATCTGCAGGACAGGAACTATCCAGTCTTCAAATTTATGTAAAGTCAAGGCTATTATATGCCTTAGCCTTGGCTATATAATAGCCTTTAGCTAAGATGACCTGAGGCACAGCCCCGAAGTTAAGTCTGGTATTTGATGTCCCCTTGGAGAGCTGGTATCTCTCCTTCTGAGTGAGCTAACAGTAAAATGCATATGACAACACAGATGAGAAACATAAGATTCTTGTATGGGTCCATTTCTATGTCTATGCATATCTCACGGTTCTTTGACTTGTTTGATTAGAGAAGTTTTTCTGATTCAGAGCCTGAAAAGCTTGTTTCCAGAGTGCTGACGGACGTGACCTGACAAGCAGAGACCTCTGACAAAGTGAAGCATCAGAGGGATGAAAGGATTTGCCTGAAATATGGATAAACATGGCAATATCCCTCCACCCCCCACAAGTCCAACCTTCATCTTCCCTTTTAATCTGCACTCACGTCAAAGCATTCTTGTGCTTTATATTAATACCACCTTCCTGCAAAGGAGACATATTTTTACTTTAAATAGAACAGACCAGAAAAGCATTTATGCTACAGCAATTCATCCCAGCCTGAGCTGAGACTGGGGCCCCACTGTGACATTTGCTGTACAAACACATGGCGAGAGTCAGTCTGTGTATCACTCAAAAGAAATACAATAGATAAAAGAGAGCCAGGGAGACGTGATATTACCAGCCTATTGTCAGCTCTCTTGCACTATGGTGGGCACAGACAGAGGGACATTGGTGACTCCGCAGAGGAAGCCTGATGTTGGAGACTGAATATCATTGTTTCTAATTGTTCTTCTGTCTTAATAACTCACAGATGATAAAAGATGTGTCCTTATGGTACATTTTATACTCTTCTGGAACAAATAAAGCAGTGTTCAAGGCTGTTCTTATTTTACAGGTGGAATCTGGAAGATACGGCAACTTTGTGGACTCGGGGATAGTCTGAAGCCCAGGGTGCTCCAAGATCCAATCTCTCATGCTGGTGTCCTTGCCTGACCTCTGGCTGTATTTGTGGTGTACATTATCATGAACCTTGAAGGTGGGGGGCTGCTACCTAGAGAGGATCATGGCCATTACATCACATGTCATGGCTACAAAGACAGATGGCCATCAGGCTAGGAGCAAACAGAAGCTGCCAAGCCCAGAAACGTGTGCCAGGATCTATCCACATATCAAATAATCACCTTAAAGTGTAGGCTTGCAAGCCTTGTGAGTCACCACAGTGTTGGCTCTGATGTTGTTTCTACAAGTGATTCATGTGGATGCACGATTAAGATATCTTTAAATCTGGCCTGAGGGATTTAAACTCCTTTACAGCAGTTTGATCACAGTAAAAACCAAAAGGCCAAAAGCAAGTCCCTTACTATTGTAGGTCTACCTTGGGGAATAAATGTGCTGAATACCGTATCTTTATAGCCAAAATCCTGCAGCACCTTTTTCTTAATATGAGCTTTTCTTCTTTAATACCACATGTCTATAAAATAAAATGCTATTGCATGCCTGTGTTTTACTGTCTTCAAATTTTCAGGCTCCAGTACTGATAGCACCAATTGCATTACAAAATTTGCCTGGGAAAAAAGAGGAAGTTTTGACATTTGGGTTGGAAACAACAAGGGGTTTTGGTAGGTGGAAGGGACAGAGGCAATTTGTACTGGAATGAGTGTTAGCACATCTGAAAAAGATGGATACTCTAGATACTGTTTCATACGGGAGAAGGGGAAATCGAGCCCAACTTTCCACTTCTCAGAACTGGACGGTAGAGAGGAAATTTGTCTTCCAAAGGATTTCCATTCCTATCACTCTCTTAGAAGAGAGCCCACAAGAAACAGATGGACACTAAAGTAATCATTCTTCTTGAGTGAAACTATTTCCTTGAGTCATCTTCTGCTGCTGCACTTTGGAATACCATCACCTTTGAGGTGCTGGATGAATATTCAGCTGCATTATAGAACGTATGGGCAATACACAGAATGTGGTCACATCTCATGCCAATGTTTTGTCCTTTTAAAGTATAGACTATTCGCCAGTGCAACAGTACTCTAAGAGTGGTTAGTGATTCAGTAGTCATATCTTGGTATTGCAAGTCTTAGAACAAGGTGTAATAGAACATCATGCAATATTATATTAATTCCATATCATATAATAGTATATTGGTATCACAGAATCACAGAATGGTTCGGGTTGGAAGGGACCTTAAAGATCATCTAGTTCCACCCCCTGCCCTGGGCAGGGACACCTCCCACCAGACCAGGCTGCTCCAAGCCCCATCCAGCCTGGCCTTGAACACCTCCAGGGATGGGGCAGCCACAGCTTCTCTGGGCAACCTGGGCCAGGGGCTCACCACCCTCACAGGAAAGAATTTCTTCCCGATATCCAATCTAAATCTCCCCTCTTTCAGTTTAAAACTGTTCCCCCTTGTCCTATCACTACATACCCTTGTAAAAATTCCCTCTCCAGCTATTTTTAGGCCCCCTGCAGACACTGGAAGGCCACTATAAGGTCTCCCCGGAGCCTTCTCTTCTCCAGGCTGAACAACCCCAACTCTCTCAGCCTGTCCTCACAGCAGAGGGGCTCCAGCCCTCTGAGCATCTTCGTGGCCTCCGCTGGCCCCGTTCCAACAGGTCCATGTCCTTCTTGTGCTGAGGGCTCCAGAGCTGGACGCAGTACTCCAGGTGGGGTCTCACCAGAGTAGAGTAGAGGGGCACATAACTCCTTTCATGTTAGATGATCACTGCTAAGCTGATTTTCTTGTTTTAACATTTTGCATCATGTGACAAAACGTAAAATATGATTGCTGAAGCACTACTGTCAGGTTACAGCGGCACGGGTAAGTACTCCACACTTTTAAAGAACAAAACATTGGCATGAGAGATGTGACTTCTTTCCACATATTGCACAGATGGTATTTCCAGAGCATGGAAGCAGGCATACTCCTGCTCTGTGACATTAATGTAACCTGTCTATGATTTTCACAGCACTTTATGCTGTGGTGAAAAGACTTCATTCTAATGTTGCTACTCATCAAAAAAAAGTCAAAAGTGGAGTTGTGGAGACGCTGGAAAAATTTTCATGTCTAGCATGTGATCAAGAAGAGCCTCTATGGGTATGTAATGAAGTGCTGCAACATTAGAAAACCAAATCTCCTTGAGAGAAAATGTATTACAAGGCCAGATGATAAGAACAGTCTGCCCCCATGTATATACAGTTATTAAAATAGGTGTGAAAACAAGCATTTATTTAACAAGCACAAGAGTTTATCTTAGCTTGTCGTTGTTATCAGACCAATTATTTGCAGGCCCATATATTGTATTTTTATGTCTGTCACATTAGTTTTAAATAGCTCTAATCCCCAATCCAATTAAAGGTATCACCTCAAAGTGGATCATTTTATTTCCTTTGAGAAAAGATGCAGACTTATTATTTGGTTTAGTAAAGCAACTACTGCCAAACTGACCTTCATTTTAGCTCAGGTACTTTCATCTTATCACCCTCCTTTTCTATGGCACACAACTTTCAGATGTGCACCTGGTATGTTAGATCAAATAAAAGTTTCCACTGGAGAAGCACCCCTTTACATTGAAACTTGCAAATCCATTTTTAACTCCCACATGCAATATCTTATTTGAAACAGGTAAAAAAAAAAATATGGTATTTTTTATAATACAAAAAGATGTGCAATCCAAGTACATTTTTCTGTGTTCCTTCTTGGAATTATTTTTATTTAGAAACCTCTCTGATCCATTGTACTCTATTAAAAGGAGAAGATGTTCTAAAACCGGACAGAATGTTGCGTCTTTAGCATCTCTTGTTCAGAAGCATCATATACATTAGACCCGGTCCATTCAGCTGTGCTTTTGGTGTCTCATACTATCTTTTCATAACACAGTTTTCACCTAGACTGACTGTTCACCTTCATTCTAGCAGTCTGCTAAGTGATGTATCATTAGATTTTTTTCCTTTGCATCCAGTGCCACAAATTTCCTTTGAAAAGAAAAATCCCTGTGTGAAACTTCCATGTATTGAACTTTGTGGCTTCCACGGTGGAAGACTTTATTCCTTAGTAATTTTATGCCCATGAATTAATTATACTTACAGCAAAGCAATCCAAAGTAGCTGATAACCAACTTTGGGATGTAAGAAACTAATCCTGCGTAACATCCTGAGGGCATGGGATTAATCTACACTATCTTTTTCGTGTGTATTTCATTCTGAAGCATTCTGAAAGAAAACAGGTTTGAAGGCCTCAGTATTCTGATGGACTGTGTTATACATAGTATAAAAAAGTCAGATATCTTAACTCTTTTTTTCTGCATATGGACTGAAGAGGAGACTAAGATACAAGTCCCTTCTCTGAAGTGTTTTGACAGTATTCAGGCCCTGTTGTGCTCCTAGGGCATGGGAATTTTTTGCTCTGTGAGACTCAAAAAGAAGGGAAAAATTAGAAAATGCAAATTCATGGCTCTTCCTCCTTTTATCGCTGCCTGTGGTGCATTCTGTGGGAAAGTACA
Source organism: Alca torda (assembly GCA_008658365.1). Lineage (NCBI taxonomy): Eukaryota > Metazoa > Chordata > Aves > Charadriiformes > Alcidae > Alca > Alca torda. The sequence continues at coordinate 5,770,740 of CM018087.1, read as the reverse complement.
GAATAAATTCTTCTTCTGAAAAAAACAAAATTCTTTCTGCAGCTCTTCTGTTTGATGCAGTCATTCACTGCCCCTGGTGATCAACTCCTCCCAGGTCTACATTAGCTTCTGAGTACGTGTCTTAAAAAAATATCCTTTATGAAGATAAGGACGTGCTTCAAACATAATGCTGCTGAGAATGGGTTTTCTTCCAGAAATAAGGATTTTTATATGTTAATTAACTTTTTTTTTTTAATTCATTATGTAGTTCTGTCTATATTTGCCAGCTTGCGCTACCAGAATAAGATCCTTTAAAAAACTGCCTAGACTGTTGGTATAACCAACATCTTCACTGCAAATTACATGGTAATATTAAGCATCCAGTCCTTTCAAAAACTCAAATACTGACATTTTATTCAAGATTACATGCTTTTGTGTGCACGTGTTGTACCTTGGTCTTTTAAAATGAAAATTCTTATTTACTGGAGTTGCTCATCATCTTCAGTTGCAGTTTGTTGCACCAGATTTCCATTTCGTTATTATGCCAAGGAAGATGCAATTTTTTTCCACTGGCTTATTGCTGTATTTACATTATGTTTCTCCTTTTAATATTTTTGTTTATGTCTTTATTAAATCACAAATTGTGCTAGTTAAATTTGGCCTCAAGTGATGCTTTTTCATTACCGAGTGATTTAAACTGCATACAAATAAGGTCTGTACATACAGGAATATACTGTACTGAGTGCATTCACTCAAATGGGTAACGCCAGCCAAGGAACCAATTTGAATGACATTGAAAAGAATAAAATCAAGTGCTAAAATGGCGCTTCTGAAGGAAGAAATAAAAGTTTTTCTCCGCCTTCAATGCCTTTCAGTAGTGTTTGGATATTAAATCCAACCACAGGAAATCATTGCCGTTCTTACTGGAAAATATTTGGGAAAGTGAAGAGTCGTCTTCTCTGCCAACAATGTTTCCATTTCTTTTATGCTCTTAAGCATAGATATTCCAGTTTTCTTAGTTTGGTTCCATAATTTGGGTGGACATAAGTGCCTGGGTACCCTCAGCTCTGGTTCACGTCAGGTGTTTCACTGACAATTCACTGACAATTTTCACTGCAATTTATGGGTAGGATTAGGCCTTTTATTCCTGTGATTTTCAGCTTCTCAGCATATAGCCATTACAGTGGAAAAAAAGTCTTACTGTTGTGTTACGCAAAAATGAAACCGACTTCCCCTCCCCATAACACAGTGACAAAGGTAAAACCACAACTTTTCCTGCTGCTTTACCCGTTCCCATTGAGCAAAAGGGATATTTCTTTATTCCCTCCACTTATTTTGTCTTTGAAAACTATGCAGGCACAGATCTCGTCTTTTAGCGCGGGTGTGAGTCACAACACTCAGCCTAAGCTGCGAGGAAGCCCTTCGCCGCCTGTAACAGGGCATTGCTTTCTCACCTCATTTGAGAAAGATGCTGCTGGAATTGAGAGCTTGGACTAATTTAATGACTATGTCAGTCCTTTTCTCAGAGCAGATATACTAGACCACAGGTACCGTACGTAAAATGCTTCCAAAGATTAACAATCGTTCCTTACAATTCATGGTCCTAATACAGAAATACGCATGACGAGCTTAGGGAAGACATACGGTTTTACACCTCATCTTGATTCCTACAAAGCAAAATGTACTGTGCTTCTAGCATAGTTTCAACAACCCTCCTATACACATTTTACAACACCTACTGATTCCTGCAAAGCAAAACGTATTGTGCCGCTAGTGGTGTTTCAACCACCTGCCTGTAGAAAAACAGCAGCAAGAGCTGGCCATCTAGTGGAATAACAATTGCTGCATGCGGTGGACTCCGGCCAAGCAAACACAATGAATGAGCATATGATACTGCAAGGTTTTGAGGCTGATGTGTCAGTGCGATGAGAACATAATAGTAATCATCACTTGAGCCTTTTGAAGCAGCAGAGCCTCAAATTCATGGAGGCAGTAGCTCACCTGGTAGCATTAATCCACAGAACGTCAAGTTTCCTTTTCAGACTGCATTTTTTTAAATCTTGTTTATCTCTTTACCTCTTGAAATGGAATGTTTTATAATTCTATCCCTACATACAACATGGGCACAGATTATCTGCATAGCAATTTCTGTGCTAATTGTTGGGTTTGAATTTTCAGTTGGTATTTTCCTTTGAACTCAGACAAGCGGTAAATACTTCACTGATTACAGAAAGTGTATTGATTAATTCAGGTGAATTTTAAAAGTTACACTCAGCAGTACCATAACAGCTTATAATGGAAATTTATGGACTTTTGATGTATCTTGGCATGGTTTGATTTTCAGGAAAAGGAACAATGATATGTTTCATGTTAATGAAAGAAAGCTTAAAATCTGGGAAGAACATCTGGAACCTGAAAAGATTTGCAATGAACAGAATAAAATAAAAATAGTAATCCTCTTCCTATCCCCAGTGTATACCAAAGTGCTGCAGTAAATAACACATTGTTCTGATGGCTAGTGCAGGCTGAAAGAAAACTATTTATACATTATTCTAGCTGAAGAATATAAACTCTGTTTAAAAAGGAGACGTGGGACTGTAGTTTCTTTAACTCACAAGTTAATTGACTCTTTTCTGCTACGAACAATGACGTTAGGAGAGGATTCAATGGTATTTTGGTTCAAGGATTAGAAAATTAAAATATAAATTTAATTTAGTTTTGAGATTATTAAGTGGCCTGGTTCTTCAGGAAATATGGAAAAAGTTGCAAGCAATTCTGGCTGACTGATTAATCGAATCCCATTTAAAAACAATAAAGCAACAATTTGTTTCATGTTCAGTAACAAAATTTTGAGGCTAGAGAAAAGACACAGGTATTTTCAGTAATGAATTATAACCTTGACCATATGTAGGAGTTCCTTCAAGTGTGACGAAACGATTTCTGGCAGACTACATAGATAAATCCCCATAAAACTCAGTCTCATAGAAAGTTTCCATGAATTATATTAAACTTTTAGGACATACCTCCCAGCTTCATGAAAGAGAAAACCTGGTCTCATTTTTGATATGCTCCTTTAAAAATCCTTTGTATGTATCTTCTATTGACTTGTGAAATACAGAGTAAAATTAAACATTAGCAGAGTTACTTTGTTTTACTCACTGCCAGCATCACGACCTTGATTAAAAACTGAAGCATTGGCTCTTTAATCTGTATCTGAAGAGACTGGTGCCCATAAACCACAATTTAAAATAGTATTTATATCTCCATTAACTCTGTCTAATTTCTCTTTCCATAATAAAATTTACCCTTAACTATCAATAGTAGAGCCCAAACACTAACCTGAAGGAGTTCTTTGGAAAGCCTTTGGAAAGGATTACAGTTTGTTCCAATTACCCCTTCTTGTTTCTTTGGAGCCTGGAATATCACTGGCACATGAAGCTGTGATTTTTACTTTTATTTCTGTCTTCCCTTAAACACAAGGAATTTAAATACTTGGTTTTGGTTCTTTTATTCCACTCACTTTCTGCTGAAATGTCTGTTTTTACAGCCTGAGCAATAATTCATACTCATCCATTGCTTTACTCGGGTATTCGTTCTCCATTGCGTTACCTGCTATTCATTTGTGTGCTTACCTGTTAGCCGTTCTGTAGCGAAAAATTCAGTACCTCGTTTGGATTAGGTATACTCTCATCATGAGAAGTACCTGAATACTATTCTATCAATACCTGTGTTTTCTTTCTCCTCACTATCCGTCTTTTCACCACTGATACTCCTTTATCCATTCCTGTATCTTGGTCTATCAGACTTTTTTTTTGAACCAGGTTTGGAAATTAAACCAGTTTCTTTTGACCTTTTCCCCTCACTTCTCCATTTAAAGCTCTTTTTATCATCCATAAAAGCCTTGATGTCAGAAGGCAATTTTCCCAGACAGTCAGATGGAATCCAGCCTTTGAAAATGCTGTCTTTTAGCAAATGCATCCCACTGGCTAAGTATTCCCAAACCTGCCTTTAGCACTGATCTTTGAGTCACCTATTGATCATCATTATGTTATCATATGTCCGATCTCCCTCTGAACTGCCTAGAAAAAAATTTAGGGCATTCACTAAAATGGGACCTAACTATCTTAAACGTAAATTACGATATTCCTAAGTCAGAGACGCATTGCAAAATCAAACTGTTATGAAAGTTTAGTACAGCTCCCTGTAAAACAGGCAAACTCATTGCTGGTAAAATTCATTACTAACAAACAAATTGTGAAGTCACAAGTTCTGCATCTGAAAAAAGCAAACCCAAACTATCCCTCATATAACAAGAAAGGTGTGTTTTGATCAATCACTTCAACCGGCCTCAGTTCACCAGTACTCAATCATTGCCATTACTGATGGCAACCAAAGGTTACCTCAAAACCCTATAATGGTTATTTTGGAAGACCTGACTATTTAAAATTTTGCTTGGGGAAAAAATAAAAGTGAGGTTGGATTTTGTTTCTTGTTTTTTTTTAAAAAAAAGCTCTGGGTTCCTGCTGAATTCTTTCATGTTGAACCATCTCTTTGGCAGAATGCTCACTCAGGTCACGCCCAAGAAACACAGGAGATGATGCTAAAGCACTGCAGTGACTGTATAACCTTTGTTAGCGGGATGTTTTCTAATTATGAAATGACCCCACAAATGAAAAAAACATTTTTTTGTTTTAACTAGCAGATCACAAAGCAAAGCACAATATCTAGAAAAGGGGGGCATGAGAGCCGTATCAGCTGTCTCCTGAAGGAACAAGCAGAAGGGTTAGCTAAGTGCCACCAAAAGGCAAAGAGGAATTGCTGGAGCCCCAGCTTCCAACAGGAGAGCTGAAAGCAGGGCAGAGTAAAGTACCCCTGGCAGTGCTGGAACACTGAGCCTAAACCAGATTTCTTTAAAATTGACGGAGATACGTGCTAAGTGCAGGAGTCACTGTACTAGTCCCATGATGTTTGCGCTTAGAACAAGAATGTCCGTAAAAGCTCATTCATTTCAGATTTATGCTGGCGTCATTACACTAATTTCAATAAAGCAATTTTCGATCAGCAATCAGCTTTAACCGCTTTATCTTAATACAGATTTGACTAGCTAGCTTTCAGGATCTCTCTGTTTCTACAAAGGACTAAAACACTTCCATTTTCTTTCCTTAGACATCCTTTCAAATCTAATTCATATCTGACAAATGAGACAAGAAATCGATAGTATGTAGTATATACTGTATAATGACCTGGAAAGTTCTTAAAATAGCTGTCCTTGCTTCAGAACAGGTATTTGGTATTCGGTATACAATTATTTGGCACTGTTACATTTGGCCAAGTTCCACTGAAAATATGGTTCTGTAAAAGAGGCAGACCAAATTGGGATGAATGTGTACGCTCCTGTTATTTTTAAGCTGCCTCACATAATACGTAGTCATATGAAAAACAGGTTTTCTTTTGACCTTTCCCATCATACTTAGGAAAATATGAACGGAACAATATTGAAAGCTAGGATTGTTCAACTCCTACAAGTATAAAGATTGTATACTGTGCATGGATTACACGCTGCACACACTCCCACATCTTAAGGAGACCCCTTCAGGAGATTTTAGTGTCAAGATAGCAGCTTGAGTTTCTCAGGTTGTCATAAGCTTTCTTACCTCTGCTTTGGCATGCGGATGAGTGGCTGTTTATGGCATCTCTTACTAAGGCCAAAGAGCTTGTGAACAGTTTTCTGTGCCTTGAGGAAGAGTTGCTTCATGCTGTTTTCTAGTTGCTCATAGCGACGTTGAAAATTAGAATCCATTGTCCACAAATGCATTACAGTAGATGTGTTCAGGAAATAATTCATGGGCAGCCTTTTCATAAATAATTTGAATTCATCTGAAAAAAAAAAGCGCAACCAACACCTCTTTAATTATGTAGCTATGGCTATTGTTGCAGCAAAAATTAATTCTAATTTTATTTTTCTTGAACTTCTAATTTTTTTTAAACTTGAACTTCTGCAATTTTAGAATTGAACATTTTAACTCTTTCAAAGTAGAAAGGTAACTACACTTTCAGTGGTAATAAAACCAGCAAAATTAAATATTTAGATAGTTTTTAAATTGATGTTAAAACAAATACAAGCACTGTCTTATTTCTCAACCTGGATAATACGAAGATTAAATAAGAATCAGAGTTTCTTGCCTTCAAATGTAGGATCTGAAAGTAAATACACATTTGAAGATAAATGTATATTGACTCATCAGAAAAGATAGGAAACTGTCTTAAAAGGAGTATATTCCAATACTTAGGAAATGCAAGTAAATGTGCTCTTAGAGGCCAGCTGTCTTTTAGATGTGTTATTTCGCCTCAGATAAGCCATTAAGGATCAGGCTTTCGAAAGTAGTTAGAATTGAAAGGGAGCCTTTCAAAGCATTTTACGATACTTAGACACACAAAAACATGTCCCCCAGAACTTCTTATTGACTCACGTCCCCACCTCTAGAGTGGCAAAAAGGAGTTCTTAAATCACAGTATCACTGTTTCTGTGAACATCCTGTGCTGTGCCATTTGTTCTGGTAGCTCAGTCCTCATAAGATACATAGCCTGAATCTTATTAACAGAATTTTATTAATCAGTGAGCCTATTTGCATAAGTAGGATAATTTACGAGTTGATTTATACATTTTGAACTTAAAATTCCATTTAAAAGGGCTCTAATTACTGGGGGGAAAATGAGAAAATGAGTAGCATACTTGAATGCACATGTTTATTCTTTCTTTCTTGTTTCCACACATCAGTACGTTTCCCCGCCTGCCCTCCTGCCTGCTGCTATCCTCTCCCCCTCCATGATCCATTTTTTCTTTCAGCTTGTTCCTGCAGTGAAGTCACTTATCCTACAGTTTGGCTTTCCCCCTGCCAGGTGCTTCTTTTGGGTAGTCTACGCTTCAACAGACTATGTGAACGCAATGATACAACCGACTGAAGCAGCCTCCTGCTAAAAGCTAGAGTTAATGATAGTATTTAACATTGCTGTAGTTTTAGGCTGATTGTGGGAGAGGGTTGATTGATTGGGGAAAATGTCTGCTTACAAAAAACAATACTCCATTTCCATCATTGTTCATAAGTCTTTTGGTTTTAACTTTAGCTTTACTTTAGCTTTTTTAAAAACATTTTTACACAAAGAAGGCAAAAATCTTTTTTACAGACGGAGAAGAAAGACCTTTTCTAAATGAGCTAGAGTGACCCTTGTTCCCACCCTGAGGGACACGGGGCCATGATGAAATCGAACAGCCCTATTTTGGCATCGTATTTGCTGTGAGGGATGAAGATTCATCAGAAGACAAAAGGCGTTGAAAGGTCTTCTGGAAGGCAAAAAATGAAAGGCAAGGGGCAAAGGTGATGATTTTATATTTAATAAAGTGGTTTTAATAATTCACCGGGGAGGTCCTTGGCAATGTGTTATTCATTTTCTCCTCATGCCTGCCTCTCTGGGTATTAGCTATCCCCTTGTCCACTGTTGTCCCCTTGAGGACAGCCCCGCCTCCCCTCCGCTGTCCCTGGGTACAAACGAATTAAGCCGAGCCCTCCTGACTTCAGAGGAGTGCACTAATGCACCTAGGGAGGATCCGAGCCAAAAGCTGCATTCCTCCTACCCTCTTTTAATTCCTAACTTCTCATTTCCCTTCTGTTCTTCTGAGACACTGGTATATCTACTTAAACTCAGCTTCACAAAGCCAAAAATAAACCCAAATCCCTGAGGAGAGAATATACTCAGAAGATGCCTTTTCAGTTTTCATATTGCTGTAATAACTTATTTAAGAAACGTTGTCAATTTGCTGTCCTTTGCACAATGCCAATAAGCTCTACAGCTAACAACTGATCTGGTGCAGTGTTTAGAAGTGATACGGAGGGGTTACACTCATTAACTCGCAATGCAAAAGCATTTCCAATAAGAAAATGCCTCTTTTTCTCCCTGTAATAAACATCATCTTTGACTATCCCTGTGCCCTGTATGATCATACTAATGAGCACCACGATGCAGGTAAAAGAGAGACAGAGATAAAACGAGCATGATTACATAGTGCCTTCTGCAAAAAAAAAAAAAAAAAAAAAAAAATGGAGAGAAGAAAAGATAATGTGCTCATATCTTAAACAGACACATTTCATGATCTGTGAAACTACAACATGAACTCCTATCACTGAGAGATGATTAAACTATTACACCCTAATCAACACATTGTACCAGCCATTCCTGAGGATTAACAGCCAGTATTACAGTGCTGGGGGCCATGGAAATCGATGCTTTTGAACCACGATACTTGATATCACATACGATATGATCTCAGCACTTCCTCATTTATTTTCACATTTCACTAGCACACGCAATACCATTTTTTCATATTCTTATCTAATTGCAAATAATGGGGGGAATGTAAAACATTATATGCAGTAGTTGATCAAAGAAGTTTATTTAACTTTAATTTTATGGCTGGTCACGTCTGTTTTTCACTTCTCCCTTTCTGCAAGTTAAATCTTCCTTGCAATAATGGTGTCTAGAGGTTGAAATGGCATACCGCATTTCAGCGGCAAAGAATAAATGAAAAATATCACAATGGGAGCAAACATTATTGCTGAAACCAGATGAATATCAGACAGATTTAGGCTGTAAGCAATACCTAGAGCTACTTAACTTGTAACTTGGATTCGCAGTGCTATTCAGTACCGGAGCAGGGCTCAATGCTGAATACAATGATTAACATTCTGCATACAGAGCTAGCGAAGACCAGGAGAATGCAGTAAGCTTCATCAAAGGATCTCACACTGCTCTGCTAGGAGGAAGAAGGGTGCCTGCTCTGTGTTGGAAGAGTACAGGACCCCTGATTTCTCTGCTATGAATATTTTGGATCTCCCTGATATTTTGAATTACAAGATCTGTACAGCTTTATCACAACTACAAGACCACGGCATGTTTCTATTATTTTCAACTGAGTGTTTTTTTGGAACTTTTCCAGGCTATTAAAATGTCTCGAGTTAGCTTGTTTCCCAAGATCCCTTTTGGAGGATCTTTGGAAGCATCTTGGAAGTCAACAGATTTGTACCAGCTTGGGGATTCAGAACACCAAGCTAATAATGGGAACACAGGCTCACATCTGACTGTACAATGTAATGCTGGCAGCACTGACATGCCGCATAATATCACTTCACTTTCTTCTCCTATTTTCTTTAGATTAAACAGAGCAAGTCCACGAATGAGGTTTCAAACTGCCGTTCCTAAAATTTTCTTTGAAATTACATAGCCACTGTTTCTGCCAACAGTGTAAGAGAGATTATTTCCAGACTATGGGTGTTAAGAGAAATTTCCTCCTCACGGCCCAGGACACACACTGTGTAAAGGCACAGGACAATCTCAGCTTCTGCAGTCAGGGTAACACAAGCAGGAGGATGAAACAGTAACTCCTTTAAGCCATTGCTTGTGTCTAGGGAGGTCTCAGTAGTGTACTTCATGGAAGAGCAAAATTCCTGAGTCCCCTGGTAAATAGGTAAATTAAAATTTGACATGGATTTCTAACAAAGCAAAAAAATGCACATAGTTCTTTTTTTCTTTCTTTTTCTTTTTTCTTTTTTCTGTTAGCTCTGTATTATGACTGAAATGAATGACAGCAAATGTGTACATGTGAAGAAATTAAGTGAGGGGACATTCTACATGCAGTTTAGGAGAATGTAAAGCAAAACAAAGTGAAAATAACCTGCATTTGGTGATATGTTAAGAAAGAAATTGTTTCACAACACAATAAATTTCAAAGAAATTTCAGCCACCTTCTCTCAGTTTCTAGAAATGGCTGTTTCTGAGGAGCTGGTGTTCCATCAAGTTGTGTCATTTAATTTAATGTCATATTCTGATGAGCCCTTTCACCTAAAATGAAATCATTTAATCAAAACTTTTAGTATTGGAAATTAAAACATAGTGTTTCAGTAAATATACAACCCTAATTGTGGATTACATAGTTTAATCTAAACTTAATTTTAATTTTTTTACCAATATTCACATATGGAAAAAGCAATTATATTTTCTGAGAAAAAGCAGCCTGACAATAACTGAAAAAGTATTTTGCCTGGCCAGAAGAATCCTTTATTGACCGAAACATACTATTGACAATAGGCTTATATATAGCCTATTTATTTTCTAAAATGAATAAGAATTTGGACTGTAGCAGTTTTCCATTTAACGAAGCTCAGTGGAAGTATGTCTGTAGGAGAAAACTCCTTTTTCCATCATATTATCATGTCAAAATCTACCGTTAAGACAGCAATTCAGATGTTCTTTTTTGTCATTTCTCTAAATGATGCTCTAATGAAACATTTTTCTCCCTTATTTATCTAAGAATAACAATAAAAAACCTTTGACAAACTTTGTAGTGAATAAAATTGTGTATGTTCATTAGTTTGATTGACAGCATTTGTGACACTTCAGCATTGCCTGTAAAATCTACGCACCTGTCATTTGTACATACGGCCTCTTTTTCTATCAAGCTCCTTAACTTGCTCTAAAGGCATTAAAATTCTGCCATCACAGTCTAGAAGTGTATAATGCCTCATGGAAAAACCGTTCTGCTTCGGCTCTAACAAAATGTTACAGTGGGCTTAAGACAAATTGACAAAAATCGACTTAACAAGTAAGGGTGTGATAATACATTTTTGAACAAAAAATTATGTAGTCTCACATGCTAGTTCAAATGAGAGCGTTTTGTACAAGTTCAAAATTAGCTGAAGTGAATTAATGTTCTATATTGTATTTCATCTTTTCTCATTCTTAGAATGAGAATTACCTGCAAATGACCACTATTTATAGACCACTACTACTTTGGGGAGCTGTCTCCCTTCTTAAACCATAATGATAGGATGAGATGTTAATTCAGGCTTGATGTGACCTTGGGCAGTCTCTAGTTCAGCCTCTTGCTCCAAGTAGGTCACCTCTGATGTTAGACCAGGTTGCTCAAGGTTTGGTCCTTTCAGGTCTTGGAAACTACTGTGGATGGAGACAACAAAACCTCTCTGGGTAACCAAGACTCAACTGCCCTCATGGAGAAAAAGTTTCTCTGTATCTCCAGTCTGAATGCAGAGCCTGGCTCTGTCTTCTCGATTCCCCTCCCTGCAGGTAAGGTGGCTGCTTTGAGTCCCCCGAAGTCTCCATGCCCAAGGATGACCAAGCAAGGCTTCCTCCCATGGCCTCTCCTCCCAGGGCAGGTGCTCCACCCCCAGCAGCTCTGGGGACATCACTGACCACGCTCCAGTCTGCCAACGCTTTTCCTGTACTGTGGAACCCAAAACTGGATGCAGTATATGAATATGGTTTAACAAGTACTGAGGCTAATCCCCTCCTTGATCTCCTGGTCATGCCCCTGTTCATACCACCCAGGATGCTGCTGCACTTGGTGTTGTCAGGCCACTATGTGCTCCCCTCCACTCACTGCCAACAGGCTCCAGAAACTTTCCTTCCTGCAGAACTGCTCCTGGTCAGGTAGGTCCAGCCTGGATTGCAGCTGGGGCTTTGCCTGCCTGAGGCAGGGCTTTGCATTTATCCTTGCTGAACTTAATCAGGTCACTGTTGTCCCATTCCACCAGCCTGTCCAGGTGTGCCTGGACAGCAGCCCTGTTCTTGAGTATATCACCTGGTTCCCGTTCCCTTCCCTCAAATTGGTATCGTATGCAAACTTGATGAGAATGCACTTCATTGCTTCCTCCAGGTCATTGCTAAAGAAGGTAAACAGAGCAATTCCTGGAATAGACCCTTGCTGTATTCCACTTGACACTGGTCTTCAGGTAGGATACGTGACCTACTAACCCTACACTCTGTCTCCCACAACATTCTGGTATTCAAGTTAAGACACAGTGATCTGGATGGATGTTTCTGAATTTTTCCTTGGTAACCTGTCCCTGTTTGCACCTCCTGTATGTTGTCTTTTTGCTTTGGAGCTCTATCCTATATTCCCTGTTTAGCAAAGTTGATTCCTCAGTATATCTAGGTATTTTCCTGGTTGTCAGGATGGAGAGTTCTTATGCTTGGAGGATGCTGTCCTTAAAACCTGGCCAGCTTTCTAGAGCTCCTTTGTCTTCAGGGCTGCCTCAGAGGGAACATCACCTGCCAGTTCCCAGAATTATGTGAAGACTGCTTCTGTGAAGCCCAGGTCTACATTCTGCCGCTCTCCTTACCCACTCCTTTCCAGATCCTGGACACCACTATTTCATGTCCTCTACAGCCAAGGTTGCCATTGATTATTCCATGCCCATACAGCACTTCCTTTTTAGGGAATAGCCAATCCAGCTCTGTGTGACTCCTGTTGATCCATCCAGTATTTGTACCAAGATGTTATTCTTACACCCTCCAAAAATCTCCTTGACTGCTTATGTCCCACCATGTTGGCTTTTCAGCAGATGTCAGAGAGCTTAAGTTCCCAACGAGAAGCAGGGTCTGTGAGCCAGGTGTGATCCTTGAGTTGCTTAAGGAAGACTTCATCCACTTCCTCACTTTGACCTGGTGGTCTGTAACACACTCCCACCCCAGTGTCACCCTTGCTGGCCTCTCATCTGACCCTGACCTACAAGTTCTCATCCCTGTTATCCATCCCATAGCAGTGTTTCATACATCCAAGCTACTCTTTAACATAGAGGGCAACTACCCTCCTCATCATCATGGCCTGTCTTTCCTGATGAACTTGTATCCAATCAGGCAAGCTGTCCCACGCTGTCTCTGCTGTCCTAACAGTGTTGCACCTTTGTGACCTCATGCAGAGTTCTGGTTCATTCTACTCGTTTCACAGGTCGAGTGCATTTGAGTAGGCTTACTGGAGGTGGATTTCCATTTGCCCTGTTTCATCATTACTTGTTACTGTCACCCTGCACTATGTATTCCTAAGAAAGATTGACCATTTACTTAGTAGGAACAAGGACACACCATGTGGGCCTGAGCCATGTAGTCACTCCTGATACGCTCCAGCTCTCCTCTAGCAGCAAGGGACAATAGTCTAAGATGAATGAAATGAGTCTCTCCTCAATTTCCCAGACCAAAGTCCCCTTAAAACCTCCCCAGAAAGCAGGTCAGGTTGGCAGAGGAGGACCTCCATCTTCAAACGCTGCTTTTTAGTGCCTGCATGTGTGTCAGGCTTGGCTGGCTCTGACGGCTGCCCAGGACACTGAACCTATTCTGCCGTCACAGATCTACAGGTGGAAAAGGAGCTCGCTTCCTGGTGCCAGAAGTCACAAGCATCCTGTTCCCCATCTTGACAGTCTGCTTTTGCCACGTGATGGAGTACAGGCTCTAGTTGCCCATCATGTGCCGCTGAGGGTTCAGACGCTTGGCTCTGCAGGGTCTCTGTGAAGATCCTGCCTCTTTTTTTCATCTTCCCCAGTGCTTTGCAGAGGGAATGCTATTCTCCCTCTGAGGAGCGATTCAAGAGAACATGTTCCAAAGGCAGGTGCCTGTAATAATGCCTCTCCCAATTCCTGTCTGTCAGAGGAAAAATTACTTTAGGAACTTGAAACTTCACATTAAATGAGAAATTTCAGCTGCAGTTTTAGTTCAGTTGGGTGTGAGTTGTTTTCAAAATAACCTGTCTCCTTCTCCATGCTAATCATTTGTCTACACCTGGTTTTAGTATGACTCCAGCCCTCCTTTGGCACAATGCATTCTAATAGCAAGCCAAAATAAACAGACAGTATTGCATAAGGGAAATGAGCAACAGGCAGAGCCAACAAGAAATATTCTGACCAAAAGCTCTCACATAAAAGCACTAAGGAAATATCTCTAGTGACTCCAGCAACCTATTTACCTACAGAAAAGATGACACACAGCAGCGAAGCAAGCCATCCAACCCTGCTCTGCCCATTTGCTTAACCTCTGTGCCCATTTCAGTGCTGACCTTATCTGCTGATGCTGTAAATAAGCCTACTATTTAATATAAATACCGCTTTATTTTTGTTACAGGTTAGAAGCTAGGATGAAGACCACCAATTAATTTCACAGAAAAGCTAAGGAAAGCCGCTAAAGCTATTCATTTCACAACAAAGGCGGCTCTTAAGTAGAGCTGTGCGAAGCATAGAAAATCCATTTTGTGAAAGGATTTTTAGCATTCCAAAATTAGACTGCAACCTAAATCCTTTGAAATTCTCTAAAATTCCCCAAACGTTTCTAATTTCTCTGAAATCTTCTAAAAGGAACACTGCAAGCTTTTGTTGTTTTACTTTGCTGTGAATCAGCCAAAATACTTCACCTTGACAGAACAGAAATTTTACATTTTTGTATCAACCTTTAATTTCGTATTATAACATAGAAGTTATAAGTAAGAAATGACAAAATGAATAATCATTTCAAAATGAAGGTCAAAGCACTTTACTATATTCCATCAAAAAAAGCATCATTTTGCAATTATTGAAAGATTATTCCTGGGTGGTTTTTTTTCTTTTTTTTTCAAAAATGCTGCCTCAATATTTTGTAATATTCTGTAGATAAATCTTTATCTCTGCTACACTTAAACTATCTGTTCTGCTTAGACTGCAAGTTCTTCAGAGAAGAGCCTGTCTCTTACTTTATAGGAGAATTAGCACAATAGACCCCAAATTTAATTGTTGCCATGTATTACAAATAATAATAATAAATTTGCTTATGGCTCCAGGCAACTGCATCCTCCTTGGTAGATGCAATTAGTGAGAGGAGCAAGAGTTGTGGTAGGAAAGATCTCATAATCCCCAACAGTTTGTCACACTGTTTGCATAACTGCACTCTATGTGAAAAACCTACTCTAACAACGTGACCATGGCATTATCATTCCTTTCCCGTAACAATGCTTTTAATTGTAATCAGGGCAATAAATATGCCAGCGAGTCAAATACCAATGATGTCAGCTGTAAATGGAAACCTCAAACCACAAAGCCAGTGGTCTGAGGGAACCTACATTTCAAATGGTTGGATTTGATTGCTGTTCAATAAAGTGCTGCCTCAATATTGTGTAGGTATCAATAAAGAGATTTTAAAAATATATATGTTTTTTTAAATATCCCACCATGATTCAAAAGCCTGGGGAAAACAAAGTACTAAGATGAACATAGATTTGTTTTTATGTTGCAATGAATTTGAGTTGTTCATGATGCTGTACTTAATTTGTCAAAGAAGTAGCAGCTGTGTTCCAAGAAATACGTTTGAAAATAATTCAATCCAAGGAAGCATAAGACTGCAGCTTGAAACAACCTTATTTCTTCACAGAAAAGATAGCAAAGATGAATTTTTCTCCCCTCTCCCCCCATCCTGCACCCATCTACATTAAATCATTCATCTCTCCCTGTAATTAAAACATTTGTTTCTCCAAAGCAAACGAACTCTCCTTTAAACTTTCTGAAGGACAAAGAGAAGGAAGGAAATGTACGTGCTCTGGAAGAGATGGACTGCACATGAAGGACGAGAGAACCTCAACACAATATTGCACAGGCTATTTGAAGCGGTACAATCCAGCTGCTTTGTAAGCCTCAGGGGAAGCAGATTTGTATGATTCTTGCAGTGGGGTAGGTTTGTGGGTTTTTTTTTTCTGTTGGCTTTCTTTTTTGAAGTGAGGAATCCTGCAGGGCCAGCTCCTCTAAGGAGGAAAGAACAGGACTAAGTATCAGCACAGGGGAATGTGGAATTGGTGGGGAAAGGATATCTTCTGATTGTTCATTAATGTATAGTTTCTGAGGAACCTTATGCAAATGTTACAATACAACTGATTTCACATGTATGTTACATATGTTTATATGTATAGGCATGTATATATTTATATGTTATATATATACGGTTAACGCAAGTGATGTCAACCTACTACAGGAACAGCAAAACACAGATCCTCCCCTCACAAGCCTTGGGACTCTCTTGGTGCCCAGATAAAGAAGAAAAAATTGCAGAGTCAAAATTGGTAGTAAAGATGGAATATCATCTTGTAAATCATGGATTAATTCTGGAGTTTTACTAGGCAGGAGGTAACAACGTTCCCTAGGCTTTGCTGCAAGCCGAATGGACTCGTGTTTCTTACAATCAAGAAATGACCTGTTTCTTATTCTCAATCTAAACATGACCTTGACAGCAAGTTCACTTTTCACAAACCAAAAAGCCAGACTACAGCAGCTGTCTTTGTAAATCCCAACATTTGAAGGACATCCCCTTCATCCTGTCAGTTTTTCTTTTGGGTGTGATTTTGGTTCATTGCTCTTTCAAAAATGTTTGTATCACTACCCTTTAAATGGATGCCCCTTGGAATTCATTGTAAACTTTCAAGAAAAAATTCTCAAAAATTTATTTATGGGCTATTTTACATTTTTTTGTAAACACTTGGATCTTTTCAACATGGTTTACAAGTATTCCTGCAGCACGGATGCTCCAATTCCTATCTAATGCTAGCTATTATCTTTCTATGGCACTATAAATGCACATAATGCATAGGACATAATTCTTACGTGTAGAATTAGAAATTACTTCTGTCACCCCCAAAGTTACCTTACTTGTTCTTGGTCATGCTGGAAACTCCTGCAGTTTGAAAACAGTAAGGTAAATAAACATGTAATGTATTACAGAAGGATAGTTCAGGGAAGAAATGAGTGAAACTGAAAAGTGTTCTTGGAAAACATCGAAGTAAATAACCAGTGTTAAGCTGTTACAAGAGATTTAAGAAGCTATGAATCAGAACAGACAACGCTGCCCTAGAAGAAAAGAGAGGCCACAGAGTGACATCCCTCTTAATAAAGAAAGCCCAAAGCTGCCAAGGCGGATTGGAATTCCACCAAGAATTTTGTCACTAGCTTTGAAGGGAATTACATTATGTCCTGTACAGGGTGGACATAAGTAGAATTATATTAGATCAAGCCTTCTGCTCCTCCTCTTATTACAATGTCATCGCAATGTTTAAAGTGTCTGACAATGCAATGCCGTGTAAAACTTTAATAAGTTGATTTGCCAGGTGCTGCTTTAGGAGGAGTCGCACAATGCTTTTAGTTTTGGAACAGAGGTAATTATACTGATGGGACCTGATCAGCTGTACCTTCATTTTTGGGGTAAGAGATGAACAATTTAGACACTGACTCTCTGAAGAAATTATGCAAATCCCACCTGTCATTTTATTAGAGGAGTGACACCTCCACAGGGGTAGGAGAGGTGGGGAGGGGAGTATTGGTCACAGAAGGGATGACAGTTGGTGTATCTGTTCATGCTATTGATTAAACTTCCTGACAACCACATAGGGAAGTTAATTACTGGGAGGCAAATGAACACCCTTGCAAGATAATAGAGAAAACAATAATTATATTAAGAACTCAGGGGGCTAAGTTTTCTTGGCCTTGCGCCTGAAGCTGTAAGCACCGTTTTAAAGAAAACCACGGCTCTACTGCTCGGGGGCAAATAGTTTGAACCGTATTGATTGAAGTCTTTAATCTCAGTGATTAAAAAGCACCTTCAACTGCCAGTGAGTCTGTTCAGACTTTCCACAAGGAGTCTTTCAATTAAGATTTCAAATAAGACTCACTTTGCATCGCAATCGGTCTTTTCTGGTCAACAGAGAGACAGTCGGTGCTACCTGAATGACCCGACCCGTGCAATCATACCTGGTGTGTTCCGCCTACGATGGGTTTGCAAGGGCCCTTTGACGGGCACATTCTCTCATCCTTCTGAATCAATGAAAACAAAGCCTTATTAGAGAGCAAGGCTAAATTTGATGATTTTATGAATTGGAAGAAATCCTCCATTATTCAGTTTTATCTCCAGATTTCATTTTAAAGCTTATGCCACATGCATTTGAATTGAAACAGAGTAACTGGAAACGCAGTAATATGTCACTGGGCTGTGGTAAGAAAGAACTTCTAGTGGAAACTGTCTTCACTGCAAATGGCAGTGTGAGACTCTAAATTACGCATCTGTGATGCCAAATCAAATCTAGCCATCTTGCAACGTTATTTAAGACTTGGAATCTCAACATGGACTCTGAAAGTCAGTCTAGACACTTTTCTTTCACTGTAATTGCAAGTTTCTTCCGATCAGAGTAGACAAACGGCAACATCTATGTTTAAAATGACATTTCTAAATTAAACCTGCAGTTGCCTTCTGCCCTTTTGCAGACTTTTAGTGATTAGCAACAGGTGTAAATGAGACATTTGGTAGCTTAACTATGTTTTAAAAAGTCTATCTTAGAATGCAGTTTCTCCTTTTTTTTTTTTCCCCTGTACTAGAAGGATCATAGGGAACCCTATAAACATCAAGGCAATTTTTACCTAGTGATTAAAAGGCAGTCTGAAAATTTTTAAAACAACATCACTGCAGTTTACGCAAGAGTTATTGAGGGCATTGTTTAGGTTCTTCGGGTTGTCATTACTGCTGGTAACCAGCGAGAAGTCTAGAACCCAGGCTGATGTCTACACGATGTAGTCAATCTGTAGGGTTAGCAGCTGGGAAAAATTACCTTTTTACAGGTCAGCTAGGTGACTTTGATTTGAAGACAGTGAGAGGCAATAAAAAGGAATGCCATGGTGCCCACTTTTGCTAAAGCATTTTTTTTTAGATATAATTCGCACCAGAGGAATAGCAAAAATCTGTGACTTATTGGGATGGCAAACAAAGTTATGCTAGATTTTTCTGACTAAATAGAGGAATTGTTAAGATTAAACATCACAGACTAAATGCACACTTGCTGTAGTTTCGTTGGTGCCATCCATCAGAAAGAACCTGACACACTATATTTACAGCAATATTTTAAAATACTTGCCTGATGGAGAGGAGGAGAAAGAATGAACAACATGAGGAACAACGGTTGCATTCCTTAATGCACTGCTGGGAGATACTAATATAATTCATAATTAAGATGATTCCAGAACTTCAGCTGCCCACAGTGTATGCAATTATGAAAAAGCTCGTATCTGATGATGCAAACCTCCTCCCCCCATGTTTTTTTACACGGCGATTCACATTTGATCTTGAAGATTTGGATTTGCCATTGGCTCTCATCATAATGCAGTCTGTCAACCAGACGTCTCAGATTTCTGTCTTCAGCCCTGGACAATATATTTAAATTTATTTACATTATTTAATTTATTTATATTTTAATTTTAAATTTAATCTATTTAAATCTAAGTTAAAGTTACATTTTGTTTATCTGACTGGTTTCGTGTCTGCTTTATTTAAGCATAAAATTTTTTTGTAGCAATTACTCTGGCTACATCTGCTATTTTTTAATTGTTACGCAAACTGACTGAAAGAAAAAAACTCAGCAGATGTATTACTATGTGCTCAGCATCAAAGAGTCTCTACGTGCAGGAATCACGACTGTAAGTTTTTCTTTCTTGAGAAATACTAAGATATTTGTTTAGATTTTGAGATCAAATACGATCACTTGCTATGGATGTATGTACTGACTGAGTGCGTGACTGTCATATCCAGTCTCTGACTTTGGAAGAATCTTAGAATTCCTCCTTTACAACCTCAATAATCATAAAGGCAATGCTGCCCATCCGTAGCAGCTTCATACGGCTAGCAGAGGGTGTTAAGAATTCTCCCCTGTCAGTGCCAATTGTAATTTCCAGTCTTGGTTTTACTGTATTTTACCATGTTTTGCAGCCCGGGTATTGGAAACCACCTTCACTGTGAGAATAGGGATCTTCATCTTTCAGAAGAAACAGCAGAACAGTTTGGAAGCCTGGAGCCAGCACGCAGTACTATTTTATAAAGACATGTAGTGCGACTGCAAACGTTTAGTCAATCTTTGAAGAAGTGGTGACTCAGATAACTCAGATATATATACAGCAAGACCACCACCAATCCCCAAATGCAAACTGTGAATTGAAACATATTCTGTCTTTTAGTAGCATTCAATAGTAAAAATATTGGCCAGTTTGCATATGAGTTTCAATTGATTAAGGTCTAGATTAACTTGATTAACTCCAAGAGTGAGAGAACGTTAATTCTTCACTTTTTCCAGGACCAGCTTTGGGCTTCTGTTGTGCTTGGTTTTAATAAAACAGATTTGCCGATCTGGGAAGTAGGTGTGCTTAGTGGAAAGAGCCTTTCTTGTTTCCAAGTTGGCATTTTACAGTATGCTCATATTTCATATGGGAAAATATGAACTGAAGGAGAAGGGAGACAGTTCTGAAACTGTATCATCAAAATATGGTGGGTTTCCACTACTATGACACTTTGCAATTTTGAAGATGGAGATATAAATTCATGACTCTATTAAATGGATAATTCTCTAAATCTCACTGAAGATTAAGGAATGGTGGAGATGATCTCTCCTATTACTTTCTGTACATTATACATAAAAGTAATTATGTACGATGCAAATTCTACCCCCCAGGAAAGAATGGGATGCCTGAACTCCCTCATCTTCAGTGTTGCTGATATTTAATTCAATAATAAGCTTATCACCTCCTCTATTAGAACCTGCTTCCTTCAAACTTTTAAATTCAGTCCTTTTATTCAAGGGATTTTGGGAACATCATTAATTCAACTGCTATAAAAAAATGGAAAATTATAATTGAACTGAGGAAGCAGGAATCTAAAGTCTCAAAAGCAACCTATGCTGATGCAAACAAGAAAACAACTTTCCATGTAGTGCTATACATTAACTGAGGATTCAGATCTAATTTTTAGGTGAACCTTTCAAAACTCTGGATTTTTTCAGATGATTTTAAGTCAGTACATGTAAAGAGTAACCAATGCTCAATAGCAAGAAATCCTGGAGTTATTAAGGAACTATGAAATACATTAGACATGAAATCCAAATCCAGTGAATCCGGAGATTTAAGAAGAAATAGCGTGCCACAGCAATTCACTTCAGCGAGTACTTTGCAATCCAAGCAATGATGGAGGATGGATGCACAATGAAAAATAGTTTCAGCAGATATTAATGAGAAAGTTAATATCAATTTACTTTGGCTGTACTTATACCACTTGCACTTTCTGTGATACTGAAATTTACCTTTTGAAACATCTCTATAAAGCAGATACAGAAGTGACTGAAAAAATCAAACTCCACATTTTGAGAAGTTTGTCTTTTCAAGATGTAGAAGGATAGATGTCAAAATATTTACAGGGTGACTTTTGATATTTAATTACACCTGTGAAGCCGCATGTCTGGCAGCATAAACAGTTTTGTTTCCAGTGGGCCAAGTTCTTCAAGGTCCCAGATGGCTCTGGCTCTGATCTATTTAAGCTGATGCTGAAAATTTAAGCACACAAGTCAGATCTATCAAGTTAATGGACTACAAATGATTAAAATAAGCACATAGTTCAGTGCTTCACTGAATCACTCTTAAGCTGGACTCTGGCCGTAAAATTTCTGTCCAATTTGTTGTAGGCGTGCTATTTCCTTCCATAGTATTTTGTATTTAAACTATGAGGCCCAGCTAAAAAGTAAAATTACAAAACAGAAAATTGGTTCTGTTTTACCTTAAAGAGTAAGTTTTTAATTTCAAGTGTTTGAAAGAGTAAGTTTTTGATTTCAAAGTTACTTTGAAAATATACCTCATAGTATTTGTTGCCCATCTCCTTATCCCATGCCTTTCAAGGAAATATTCCAGAAGAGATTTTGGTGTCTTCAAGGGGAAAAAAAAAAAAACCAACAAAAAATCAACTGCTCAGCACTTGGGAAATATGCAAGGAAAGCTGCCATTGCACGTCAGCTATGTGAAAATAAATGCTTGGATGGAAGATTTTACTTTCATGTTTCCAGGAGGTCTCACAAATGCTAGCAATAAAAAAAGGAATTATATGGCACTTTTGCCATCTTCTATTGTTTGAGCAACCTTATCACCCATATCTTTATTTTAACAACCTTTTTAATTTAGAAAAATGAAATTAAGTTGCAACATGGATGGCTACAAATTTCTTTTAGATGTCATTGAGCAGACTCCTTAAAAGAAAATTGATGTCACTTAAATTGTTTAAATGAAGTAGCCGGATTTCCAAAGGCACTCAGCAGCCAACGGCACCAGAATTATGGTACAGACAATGCACGATCATATTCTTATCCTTGCTGTCAGAATCTAGAGCCTATGGATGTTTTTATGGTCATATTTGTTTTACATATTTTAGAGCAATGGGTCATAATCTCTGTAAAATGCTAAATTGACAGTCAGTTATTGACAGAGCTGCGTTAGAATTTGCTTCTTTGTACATGAGTCTTGCCAAGAGAGTCCCAAAAACTTCCAAAATGATGCATAACAAGACAACATATTCACTAACACCATCTTCAACACTGCTGTAACCATAAGCTATGCAAGTCCTCCATACTTCCAAAATTTGAGAATCTTTTCAAGCAATCTTTTGATGCTCTTCACTGTGGGAAACTAACTAGCACTTGAGTGCTTAGTTTAGAGCTTTTTCCTGAAATGGAAAGATAAAGTTTACTGAGATGATGAGGTAGGAGGAGGAGGTGGACAAGTACATACTCCTAGCATTAGGGGCAGAAGGGGTACAGGAAAATTAGCAATATTAAAAGAACAATGCATCAAAATGGCGGGGCAGGCTACGAGCGCACTAGTGAAGATTGCAGTACTTTAATCTAACTAACATAGGTGGACTCCAATGGAGGCGGAATCTCAATGAAACTTAGTGGCTTGTGACGACAGCAGGTCAACCAGATTATCTAGTTATCCTTTTAGGCTACATATTCCTGTGAAAGGCTAGTTTCATGCACTTTAAGAAAGGGTAAATGAAACACTGCTTGATTCCATTAGAGGTGATATTTTTAGGCCATGTGTTAGAGGATAAGAACATAGCTTCTTGGAACGATGTTCTCAGACAGAACTTTGCTTACACATTAATTCAGTCAAAAGCCTCAAGAAACTAATTAAATTTGTTAATAAAGGTTGAACAGTTTTAGTAGGGAATTTTGATAAAGAAACAGCTGCTCATTTGCAAGGGTAGTAGCTGAGTCTGGAGGCCACAAGATATGATAAAGAATAAGCAGATGGTTCTGAGTAAACAATTTAAAGTAGCTCTTGTAATTTCTTTGATAACTTAGTGCATACCCTGGTATTAAGAGGTTATATGCAGCTCATTGAGCTAATAGTGATCAAGTATGTATTGCTGGAGGGCAGCTAGAGACATGAAAAAGGCAACCAAATTTACTGAGAGATAAATAATATACTACTCCACGTCCTCCAAAATGAGATTCGTGTAGTTAAAAGGTGCCAGAAGAGCCTGAATGAAATGAAAGCTGCACATAACCATGAATGACATATTCTAAACTGGAATATGTTTGGTCATCTAATCTACAATAATCACAGAGAATTGTCACAACCAGCAAACCCAAATTGCAGACCAGAGTCTTCCTATGTGAAAATTCTTTGATCACAGAGTAACAGAATGGTTGAGGTGGGAAAGGACCCCTGGTACAAACCCCTGCTCAAGCAGGGCCACCTAGACCCAGTTGCCCGGGACCATGGCCGGCCAGCCTTTGAATATCTCCAAGGAGGAAGACTCCACAACCTCTCTGGGTGAACTGTGCCAGTGCTCAGTCACCCTCACAGTGAAAAAGCATTTCCTGATGTTCAGAGGGAATCTCCTGTGTTTCAGTTTGTGTCCATTGCCTCTGGTCCTGTCACTGGATGCCACTGAAAAGAGCCTGGTTCCATCTTCTTCACACCCTCCCTTCGGGTATTTATTGTTAAGATCCCCTGAGCCTTCTCTTCTCCAGGCTGAAAAGTTCCAGCTCTCTTGGCCTTTCACACAAGAGAGATGCTCCAGACCCTTCACTGTCTTCGAGGACTCTCTCCAATATGTTCATGTGTCTCTTGTACTGAGGAGCCCAGGCCTGGACAGAGTACTCCAGGTGTGGCCTCACCAGTGCTGAGGAGAAGGGACATATCCTCTCACTCGACCTGCTGGCAGCACTCCTAATGCAGCCCAGGATACCATCAGCCACCTTTGCTGCAAGGGCACATCACCGGCTCATGGCCACCCTAGTGTCCACCAGGACCCCTAGGTCCTTTTCTGCCATGCTGCATTCCAGCCGGATGGTCCCCAGCATGTCCTCATGCCTGACGCGAGACTCCCCAGGTGCAGCGCTTCTCCTTGCTGAACTTCATGAGGCTCCTGATGTGGTACATGCTTTCATTTCACCCAACATTCCGTTCATCTAACATGATTGCTCGTTGCAGTTCTACATGTATGCATAGAGTGGTCATACTAAATTATTGCCTTTTTGCAGCTGGAATTGTAGTGTTCAGGACCTTTGACTTTTAACTAGGTACGCATACTTTTCTTTCACATCTCATGATTTAAAAGGTAAAATAATGATGTAAATTGACTAATTTGGAAGAGAGCATTAGGCTGTAAAGAAAACAGTCCTGATGCTTTTTTTCCCCCCTTTTCTTTATTTCTAGAAATTCAGATGGAGAGTTTCAAAAACACAAACTAAATTTAGCTACCCATTGAGTCAAAATGGGATTTAGGCACTGAAGAACCGCCATTTTTTTCTTTAAAAAATCTATTCCTCACTCGTTTTATCTTAAACAGACAGAAGGAGAGATAACACTGACAGTAAACAAACAATCTTAAATAGAATATTTTCCTTTTCCTTTCTAGGCTAAATTCTATCCACAGATAATGCCCATGACCTCAAGTGAACCTAGCAAGTTTTACAGGTCTGTATCAGGGGACAACATTTGCTTCTGCATTCAGAGGACTACTTTGTTATATGTAAAGTAAGGAAGGGTTTGGAAGGCAGAAAAGTTAGAAATTAATACTAATACACTCGTATTTGACTTGAATCTGGAGTTCATAGTGTCAAAGAATGGAATTCATTCATTCATTCCTCTGCAGCTAGTAGTAGACTATATGGACCAGTAGTTAGTGCTCTGGATTATCCTGACCCTTGTCTACTCAGACTCTAAATTACTAAATAATCTGGCCTTCTTTCACCCTACTCTTTTCTAGATAATTTATTTTTATTATAAATCGATTAAAATAAAACAACATACTCTTATCTCAAAAGCTGACTTCCACCGATTTAGACAAAGACTGAACAATATATATCCCACATCAAAGCTATACAATATCTATTTAAAACATTAGGTTTTGTTTGATAAAGGGCATTTTTGTTCTCAGAAGACGCTATTAACATGAATCAGATCATGCTGATATTTGTTAATAGTGTTTTTCCTAGTTTAAAGGTTGCACAAGCTCTAAATTTTTCAGAATATGTCTCAGTAATCACTGTGGCTAGAAATGCTTACAGACCATGCGTGACAGTCCTAGAAGAGCTGCTCAAATGGTAATATATGATTTATACAGGGAGGCTGAACGGGCAACGGCTAAGCTATCTATCACAAGTTCACATGCCGACTTTTTTTCAACAGACCCATACACATACAAGGTTACCTACCTCATCTTTCCATGAACATCTTTATGCAAAACAGTTTAAAAGTTAAGAGCATAGATTTTTCTAAGCTACCTATGAGATGTGGAATACTTATTAGACTAAAAATGATTTAAATATTTCAAGGGCTAAAGAGTGGGTGTGACATACTTCTTAATGATGTTAACAATCTATATTTCACATTTTTTAGTAACCACTCCTACTAGCAGCTGCCTAATAGACAGATGTACGTGAATTTGCCATTTCAGTGATTCAAATGGCATAGCTAAAGAGCCTTTTTTAAAAGCACAGAATTTAACTCTCACCCATTTTTCCACTGACATTCATGACTGTCCTGAACACAGGACTATACCTGTAGCTAACAACTATCCAAACTAAGTAATTTGAAGCCCCTATACAGCTTACTATAAGAATCCTCCACAGATTCAGATACCAGCTTTACTAAAATTGCTGTTAAGTATGTGCCATCAAACGACATTCTACAGGCACTGAACAATATCACATCCCATTCAAATAGGACGACATATGGTTAAAAACCCATGCCCTTCTGTAGAGTCAATACGCTTGTCCTGGTTTGCAAAGTAGTAAATGATAGCATGATCCATAAATGCTTAAAGGTCTCAAAGTAGTCATTGGGAAAATGTATTTTTACATACACAAAAATGAAGCATAAATTCATGCTTTTATAACCAGTGAAGTCTGTGGGATGTGAGAAGTCTCCTCCAACGAGAGATATTGTAAGTCCTGGTGTCCTCGTGCTAAGAGTGAGAATGGGGCTGGGAAAAGGGCCTGAGATCTTCCAAACAGACTCAGATATACGCAGCAGGTCTCACTGAAAGTTACAACAACTGAAATTTTAAATGATATGGGATCTTTTGAAATTCTCAACCAGTCTTTAAAAGCAAAACAGCAAATATAAAAAATGACTGTATGCAATGTACTGTTCACAATTAACTATTGTACTGATATTTCTTCTCTCCCACACTGAGTTGTCTTCTTCCTCCTCTCTTTTACTGACTCATTCTCTTTCTCAAACACAACTCATTAAAAACTGTGATTTTTGCTTTTTTCTGTTTCTTCGTTACCTCCCTCATTTCCTTTTTTTTTCTCAGTGATTTTTCCCAGGTCTGCTGAGCTCTCCTTACTTTTCCCACCATCTGGCTAGACAGCTGTTACTGATATCACTGGGTGAGTGAGTTGTGAAAACAGTTGTTCAGAAGCTGATTTTACCTGCGGTTCCCATTCTCTATGGGACTGGAAGTTCTGATGATCAGGACAGGTGAAATGATGTATGAAACAAACCTCGATGCTTTAAAGAAAACCAATGTGGCACAAATGTGTTGTAGACACAATATGGATAGGTCCAGTTTAAACAGAAATCATACGAAGAAGCAAGTGTCAACTATGATGGGATGAACTATTAGCTACTTAGTAAATCAAGGGCTGGCTACAGTCTCCATGTCAGCTTCATGGTATTGCTGGAGGGACAGGATAAAGGGGAACTGCAGGAGAAACTTTGACCCAGCACTGAAAACTGGATGTGAAATGAAGCACCTGTTTCAGCTGCATTATGGAACAAAAATACAGAATACCCATATAAAGTGCATAACCTGACTTTGTTCCTCATTTGTTCCACTTTCTGCATCCACCTGTACACTTCTTGCTCCAACAGGGACCAAGTCCCTACAGCTCTGGACTCCCCAAAGTACAGCAGATGAATACTCAAACACAGCTGCCTAAATCCTAATGAAATTACACAGACTGCTGATCGTCACAAGGTGAGGACAACACTTCCTATCAGAATTTTATAATAATTAAGACTAAGATCCAGGACGCGTTTAAGTATGTTTAGCTTTAGGTGTATGAACCATTCTGGAGATTCAGATGGAGCCTGTTGTATAAATACTTTTTGTGAGATAGAGCCAAACAGACAAAAATTTTATAAAACATCTCACCAGATTCTTCAAATTCACTATTGTATGCATTCCAAGTCTCACTTATGCGGAGCAGATTTTCTTCCATGGCTTGAATGTCCATGTAGGGACAGTTGCATTCCGGGAATTTGGGACCACACTGACACCAGCAGTCATTGTCCTTGCAGATGAACTCCCCCTCTGAATTGCAGGCAATATAGCTCAGAGCTGCCTGGACAAAATGTTCTTGCAGATACTCTGGCAGGATGACCTGAAGACCTGAAGGAAACAGAGTACGTTTTATGTTATTAAAGGCAAAGGAACGCTCGAGCTGAGCAACGTCCCCAACCTATGTAACAAACAAACAAATGAATTATGAATAAGGAAACTATGTGACTTTTTTAGGACAATTTACACATCTCTCTAGCATTTGCACTAAGTCATATATTCCCTTTCTTAAGAATCAATTTCAGCTATATTCCTCACATTTTCCTCTCAGCATGGAACACCCATTCCACTAACCAGTAACTTGCTCAGATAGAGCATTTACTGGTGTGATTTCTTTCTGGGGAATCATCAGAAACAGGAAGAAAGGATTACATCAGCTTCTCCTCGAAAAGAACTGCTGAATGAAGAGCCTCGGCAGGAAGAGCTTTGCAGTAGGGAAGCATGCAGCTGAACTATAATCTTGGTACTAGCAGCTAAGACAAATTTGGAGAGTGCTGATGAAGGGAAAGCAGCCCTGAAAACCGAGTAAAGAGACAGTATAATCAGAAAAAGAGGTGTGAAGGTAAACGTTTCCATTCTGTATTGGACTTGTTTTCCATGTTGCCTTTGACACAACAAAATATAGCTGGTCTAAATAACTCCAGTTATCTCTTCACGATTCTGTAGAGACAAACTAAGAAGAATAGGAAAATTGAGTTGGAAATTTTAGAAAAATAAAATGCATCTAATATTTCATTTCTTATAACATCGCTATTTAATTGTGAAGGGACAGTCAGACGGATGTGATAGGTAGGGCTACAAAACCTTGAGAAAGAAAATTCTTTCTTAAATCTACTAAATGTTTAGCACGGAGAACGGGTGCAAAGTCTACCTCCTGTGGTGTTTCAAAAAATTCCTGCTATGTCGCAAATCTTTTTGCAAAGTGTTTTCACACTTTACCTTGCCATGGTATGAGAGGCCTTGCAAAAGCATATCGCATTGCTGTAGCAGGACCACAGAGCAGGTGAATCAAAAATTCAGAATATTTGTGACCAGATATTTAGACCTACTCATCTGAAAATTTTGACCATTGTTTACATGATCCCAATGATGGGAATGAGTATTTGAGTATTTGATATAGAAGCATTTTAACTAACTAGCTACATTAGTAATCAGCAAACCAAAAAAGCCACAGCAAGGTACATTATAAATTTTTATTTATTATTTGTTGCTATTTTCTGTGGCAAGAATAATCTCTCTGGAAGCAGCGGAGCTTATTTGGGGCTGAAGTAATTTCTCAGCATATGGATTGGTTATTTGTGATGCAGGTTTCTTCTACATAGGCACTCAGACAATTTCATAGAGATTTATCCCTTATTTTTAGGTACATAAAAATGATAGCTATAAAAGTAATTTCGTAACTTTTCCCAGTCAAAAGTCATATCGATTGCTAAAACCAGATCTGTCTGTGCTGTCTTCTACCTCATGTCAGAATTTGTAAAACTCTGTTCCACTGTACTTGCATACTTGTGAGAAGCCTTGAAATTGTGAAAGAAAATGAAATCCCAGATGAGCAAACTTGAGTCTTGTTCAATTCCACGGTAAGTATGAAATAGTTTACGGATATAAATATATTTCTCATAATGACAATACAATGGCATGTGTCAAACCACTGTCTGAGGTATGCAAAGATTATTTTCCGAATTTTAACTGACAAACCATGCAAATTATTTCTGGAAACATTTCATTGCATCCCAGTGAAAATGACAAGTTCTTTTTAAAAAAAATATATACTGTCTCTGAAATCATTGTATGATTTTATGGCTTTTAAGCTATTCTAGGGAAAGAGAAAGGAAAGGGAAAAAAAAACACATGGATGTTTTAAACAGGAGGATAATCTTTCCCTGACAGCCATTCTTAATAATCAGCAACAGCTCCACACTATATATCCAACTGATTTATGAGCCAATACGGGAAATTTTAAAAACTGGAAATAATTGTACAGCTACCTGTAACTGCAAATTAAGAACTGTATTCTTCTCTTGTTGTATATACACAGAGGTATACAGAAGTACATAAATTAAAGAGAATTTTGTCAGTTTTCATAGTAATACTAAGTTGTTCATGCTACACTGGTGTAACTGAAAAAAGCACCCTAGAAGGTGACTTTTCAAAAATGTTTCTGTACCTAATATGCAGGTTGGGAAATGCATCTACTGGAATTATCAAAAAATGAACGCCTTTTTTATTCCTTCCTCCCTTTCCTTTTCCCTTTCCCTTTCCCTTTCCCTTTCCCTTTCCCTTTCCCTTTCCCTTTCCCTCTTTGTTTCTTTTTTTCATTTTTTTTTTTATTTTCCTAAGAAGCGAGATGCCTAACCTTCCAGGTTGTCTTAAAATTCCCAAGAGGAGCCTTTGGACTCTTCATTATTTAGGGTCTTTGAAAATCTATATCCTGCTCCTCCGGTAACTCCATTCATTTCAGTGGGACGCCTGCATGAGGCGTAAGCTACTCCTGAGTACGTGCAAAGCCGGCTGAGCACAGAAATGTCATTCCCTCCTTGGTGGAACCTCTGTGAATTCAGGCTGTTTAAAAGGTGTGCAAGTGGTTGCTAAACAGGGCTGTAAAATGTTAACAGCATTATTCAAATTATTTTCTGATGCGCACAGAAATTGTTTCCATTTCAAAGGCAACATGAGTTACTGACATTTCCCTCACTTTGTCTAGAATGTACTTATTGCACACAGAAAAAAAAAAAATTAGGAAAATGACCTTTTATGAGGTGGAAGAAAGAAAAACAGATAGTGTGATAAATGCCATCCTGTTCCAAAACAAATTAATGAAATTGCACCTACATACCTTGCAACTGAATCTTATTTTCAGGACTCTGAACCAGAACAGAGCTGACAGAATCTAGGTTGTCATAGTTACTGCAGCCAAGAGGACCAGTCCGCGTTTCTGTCACCTGATGGTAAGGGAATGGAAAAGCATTTGCTGTGTTATTCAAAACAGACTGAGGAGTTCAGAAGCCTGTTTCATAAAGTTTCCCTTTAATTCAGCCGGCGGTACATTTCAGACATAATTAAGGTGAAACAGCTCATTTTAATTATGAAAAGTATGACGGCAAATGTTTTACCAGTACCACAACCTTCGGGGAGTGCTATTTCCATTGCGCAGAATCCTTGTAAATACTTTAGCCAACCAACAGTCTAAAGACTATTTCTTCATAGCTATGGGAATTAGAATGGGTTTAATAAAAGCGGTTCATAAAAACGACTCCAATTTTCACTGATGAAACTTGAGCACATGGCAACTCCTTGTCAAAGCCATGGAAAACTTTGACTTTTCTCGTGTAACACAGCAGGATTCAGAAGCGAAAACATTTTATGAGCTGTATTTATAATGGTGGTAGTGGTGGGATCTTTTTCATCAGAAAAAATCCAAAGAGAAGATTAGACATAAAACTCTAGACATTCCGCCTATTATAACCACTGACTCCATGACCACAGAATCAAAGTACAGCTAAATCAATCAGAACAGAATCACCACAAGGAGAGCTCACAGAAGTCCGGCTTAACGGCTGGGGACTGGGCTTGGCAACGGGCCGTTGTTTACATGAGTAAATTAATAAATAATAAAAAAAGAGACGAAAATGGCATATTATAGATAATTCTCAACTGTCAACAAAATATAAAGGCTAATTTCTTTTTTAAAGATTATCCTCAAAAATAAAAGGGGGTGGGGGTGTGTGTTCTAATGCAGTTTCTCATCAGTGAAGCACTGCAGCTTTTGAAGCACATCATAGGCAGCGCCTCGCGTTTGAGGGTTTTTTGTTGCCTGTGTAGGGAATCATGGAAAAAAGCCAAAACCTTAGGATGGACAGGTATACCATGATCTCACTTTTTTAAACTGGACTGGATGCTGTGGAAAATTCATGGGTTTGTGGTTCCTTCTCCTTTATACCAAGACTAGGCAGAAGGAAGAAAGCAAAAGTGGAATAAAAGTGGAATAAAAATACAAACAGAGCCATAACAGGAAATGCTGGCCATAGGATATCATCCCAGTCTCCTTTACAGTCAAAGTAAGCAATTCCTCTGTCACATCCCCACCCAAACTGCTCCCAGCCACAGTCCTGGAACTTCTTAGCTCTCTTCCTTTCACTATCTCAGAGATTGTGTCCATATTTACCCTCATTTAGTGATCTGCCTCAGTTTTGAGTACAACCACTTCTATTTTCTGTTACTTCAGGTACAGTATTTTGCTCTGGATCTCCTGAAGAATAAGCCTAAATTATGGGGTCAAGGTGCTCATGTCAAAAATACACACCTCCACCGAGCCTCGGACCGACATGCAAACAGACAACTAATACAAACAGAAGGAAGCCTGCTATTTTAACAATCTGTTTTGAAAGGAATATGAAGGTTTGCTAAAATAATCCATGAACGTTCATGTTGCTTACGATCGCCTGGCTCCCTTACAGTCTGTGCTACCACCAGCACGTGTGGGTGGCTGCAACTGGATCATGCTATTCTTGAAACCACGGAGATTCCGTATTTTCCAAAGTCTCTTGCATTTTTGAAAAGTAAATACAAAATCTTAAGTTATTCCAAGCTCTTGGCACCTTTCTGTCACTTTGAACTAGTGTTCCTGAGAGTGGAGAAGGAGACCCTTTGCAGTGCCAGCAGCCCGTGGGGAGGACACACGGAACTGGCTTCAGCCAAACCTGTTAGCAGAGTGCCAGCTGCGCAAGGAGATGAGACGAAGTCACGATGTCTCTTCCCTGCACGCACTTGGCAGTCTTTAATATTTAGGACAGGGCCAGATTTACCGTGTTTTTTGCTTAATCATCCTGAATCAGCACAAGGAGTTCTGCACAGGCATCAGATTTGGCTTGGACACAGCTGGAATGGCAATTTTGATTTACCTGTGATCCTCCAGTCCTCTCCCTCTCCCAACAAGTGACATAAAATTCCATTCTAAAATCTCATTCTTGTGCAGTACCCCCAGTCCGTATACAGAATCTTAATCTGTTTATACAACAACAGACAGTCATCTGCATTAAATACGATAAAAAGCCAGAAGGCAATAAAAGAGGGCTGAATGTTGTTATGAGTTTTATCCTAGTTCTGAAAGATTATGCTCAGCATTTATCTCTGCAATCCTTTATTTAAAGATCCATTTATTTTAGTGTTGGGTTTTTTTGTATATTATTATTATTACTTTCAACTATTTGTGTATAAGGCAATGCAGCTTCATACAGTTATATGAAATGTAGAAATTATAAAGCCAATTTTACAATTCCTAATGATTCTTATTATCCTTATGCCTCCTGAAATCACAAAGTAAGGAAGATTAGTACGTAGTTTTATAATTACTGCGTCCCTTTTTTGTTCATGTATCTTCATTCTTCATTTGGATTGTACAGACACAGGTAGAGATACCACTGTTTTGATTATGGGAGTGATAGCACTTGGTGTATTTAGGTGTGCCAAAAGGCAGAATGGGGAAAAGTCACCATTAAATGGCTTTTCTGACTTCTTTATTAGAAACTAGTTATATAAATCCACTGATTCAAAAGAAAGAGATTCATATACATGAAAAAAACTGAGTGCGCTTAGATTCTGAGATGACTTACAGACACTGATGACTGGTATAGGAAAGCAATAAAATATTGTTCTAATAATAACAATAATAAATAATACTCTATAAATAGAGCAATAAATAAGGACCTTTTCCAAACATTATGTTCTCACTAAAATCTATGGATTTGATTGTTCATTCTTCTACTTTTCCAAGTACCCTAGCCTGCCTCTGTCAACTCCTTTGCTCTGGTACTCTTAGCTTCTGCATACAAAGAAGAAAGTAAAAATATATAGTCCCAATACACAACAAAAAAAGACAGAAGCCGACAAAAATCATCCCAACTTCAACTTTCCATGGATGACACTTCTAGTCAGAAGTCAAAGTGATGTAGTTACACACAAGTTTTTTCATACTCTGTACAAATCCTACTCAACAAAGATTATAAAACAGAAGAAAAATTTTAGTAGCTGATAAATAAAACCCTCAAATCTCTGTCAAATGTTCTGATCAAATGCAAGGATTTTATTTTTGGGTAACTCGTTGGGGGTTGGAACTAGATGATCTTTAAGGTCCCTTCCAACCCGAACCATTCCATGATTCTATGATTTGGGTAAGAAATCAGACTATAGAGGAGGGGAAAAAAAAAAGGTCCAAGTGTATTAATTCTGTTTGGTCCAGTTTTGGTCTTTGGTCCAAATTTGGTCCAAAATTGGACCAAAAGGTCCAGTTAATTGTTTGGTACGTTTTCTGTTTCAGGAACAATAGAAACAAAATTGGAAAGGCAATGGCATTTCTTTAATTATTTTCCAAGCAGAGAAGTGTGACTATATTCAGTTCCAAGATAACAGCTGAAAAGTGTTTTGTCTGAAAGCGTACAATAAAAGATAAACCAAAAACAGGAAGGAGGAAAGGTAAAATGTAAATGCAAAGAGTAGGCTATGATGCCAGCATAGTCCAGAAGTGATTTCATATAAGCCATGCTTGTTTTGTAAGAGCTAGGCCTGCAGTTCATAGAGAATGCTAACTCACAAAGCAAAGTGCCACAAAATAAAGTTATTTAATAACCAAAACCCCCTAAGAACCAGTAACAAAATAGGTGTGAAACCATCTGACATGAAGCAGGCAGGCTATTCTCAAGTGGCTTGTTTTCAAAGATTATCACAGAACAGGTTTCCCTGGGCAGCAGGGTTTTCAGTTCCCAGAAATAAACTATAACATTTGGCATTAATGAGACAAATGCCTACAGTTTTCAGTCAGTTAAATCTCATAACCATGGTGATAACAACCCGATTATAAGTGCGCTGAGAACATACCTCCCAGCACTTAAGCAGGGCTGAATTCTGGTGATATCAGTGGGTAGTATTTCCCTGGGAAACCGTGCTTTTTTGTCCATCATAATTAAGCCTATAGAAGTCTTTCCTAATAAAAGGGAAATGTATTTCTGCAAAGATTTTGTTCCTGGTGCGTCCTTTTAAATGCGCATAGCTAATATTCCTAACGACATGGCCATGCAGAGGTACTGTGCTGCCCTGCATAAAGGACTATCCTCTTCAGCAAGACTCTTTAAAAATTAATTTGGCTTCTAAGGAAGCTAACTAAGCCAACACAAAGGAGAATGAGACAATGCTGGTCACTCCAAAATAGGTAGCTGCATCCATATTCATATAAACCTCTTTAATATTTTAAACTTTAAAATAATGATTTAGAGCAAACTCATCGCATATACATGACTACTCATGGAAGAACGATTGGCGCATACAGAAGAACGGGCAAAAGTATGGAGAGAGGGGAAACCTGAAGTCTTTAGGATTCTCTTGTGTGACTCTCCAACCAACCTCACCTTCAGGACTCGTCTTCCAGCCCATGTCCCCACACATTGTTATCCCTGTACATTCTGCACTCAGTGCTCATTTCACCTAAAAAAAAAGTTGATCAAATGAATAGGAACCAAATGTATTTTCTATTTAGAAGTGGCTCTCCTGCCAACTTTCCTTATTTATTTTTTTTTCCCCCTAGGCTCAACAGTTTTTCACAAAAACACCTTTCTTTCAGCACTTCCCTTTACCACACAATAGTTGCTACTCTGCTGTCCTACTTGTGTCATTGAGCATATTAAAAGAATCCCATTAATTAGCATGTAATTAAAATAAATCAAATCTTCTGAACGTTCCAAGCACTGACACTTGTCACACTACCAGCTAGATTAATGTTTCTGAAAGAGATATAGACAAACCAATAGCACTCACCGCGTCAGGAGTCGGATTAATGCTTTTTGATTCCTGGTGTGTTTGGGTTTTTTAATTTTTATTTTATTTTATTTTATTTTATTTTATTTTATTTTTAAAGCAATACCTTATAGGCATGTAACATTTTCAACACATTTTCTAGCAGCAGTATTGATAGCCTAGGACTGACTTTTTAATTATAAGAGCCCCCTAAGTCAGGAGACCTGGAATCTCTCCCATCAGATTTTTTCTATGATCTGCTGTTGTAAGATGGAAGAGAAACAGTAAACTTGATCTTTCTGCAAAGGAAATAAATTACAAATTTTCCATTAACTTATTAGAAGTGGAATAAGGACTTCTTTCAAG
This sequence comes from Alca torda, assembly GCA_008658365.1. Lineage (NCBI taxonomy): Eukaryota > Metazoa > Chordata > Aves > Charadriiformes > Alcidae > Alca > Alca torda. Next base: position 5,735,106 of record CM018087.1, on the reverse strand, counting down.
CTTTTTGGGCAAGGAGATGCCTTTCAGTTTCACTGAACGCAGCAGTAAATCTTCCCAAGAGATCAGTGTAATCCCTCCATTCCCTCTCCTTTGTTCCTACACTCTCAGGAGTTTATGTGAACTAGACTACTACATTACAACAGCACTGAACTTGAAATGTACTATCCCAACATAAAGCATAAAATACCTCAGAAATCAAAGTACCTCAGAAATCAGAATATTCTAGGAATTGGAAATGAACCAACTATTTAAATTCTGCTCTATTGTTACATTCTTTAAAAATATTATGATTTTTTAAGGCTGCTTAGATGAATCTGATAGGGAGCAATGACCTGTCTGTTCCAGTCTCTTCCCCACTATCTCAGACAGCAATTTATTATCTGTACGTTCTGAGAGAATCCACAAGAACATCGAAACAAGTCTTTGAATCTATGCTGTGCCATAGGAAAATGAGATAAGAAAGCAAGACTGTCAGGAATGCCGCGGCTCTCAGCTAGGAAACATATATAGGTTGAACTACCTTCTACAGATACCTGAGATAAGGGTCAGAAAGGGAGGAGAAAGTGATTAGTGCTTGTGCTGTGCTGTAACGCCGACTCTGCAGACTGCGCAACACCCCCGGGGTTATGGAAATTGAAAGTGAGGATTTACCCCAGCTGAAATCCCCGGCAGCATTGACAGTTCTGGCATGAGAGCCACAATTTTCCCTTCTCAAGGACACTGTAAATCCACTGCATGTCCGATGCCACGTTCCCATACATCCTTACGTAAAGCAACAAGCAAGTCTGCAGGAAACGAGGCTGTCAGCAAACCAGTCAGGGCAGTGGCACCAGAGCCTTTATTTCATCCACTTTCAGAAATGAAGGGTGCATCGGCCTCATACAGAGAACAAGGACAGGCATTCTCTCAGACAGAACAAGTTATCTCTTTTAATTAATCTTGAAGAACAGATGAGAGTGAAGTTCTCTTAGGGAGAAGTAACAGACTGAGCAAAAACGTAATAAAAGCTGAGTATTTTGTTTCAGTTTACATTCAGATATTTCTGCTTGCTCACATCTTACTTAAATGAATACTAGTATTATTTTTTCACAACCTTTATTGCCTAAAGAGACAGCTGAGCAACACACAGTAAATGAAATCTATATATTTTGTTTAAAAGATAAAATTAGAAAGAAAGAGGACAGCACAGATACAAATTAAAATAATATTTCACATTCATAAAAATCTCAAGGTATCTGCAGAAAGCAAAAGCAAAGAAACTTGCTGAAGTAAAGCCTGATTCTTAACCCTCCATTCTCTTCCAAACATAACTCCATTACTACATAAAGGACAAAAAGCTCCAAAGAAAACTTGGGGTACACGCTTAAAGGGACACCATCTCCCCGCATTTAACCCAACTGTAAAATCCCAGGCAAGGACATCCCAAGAGTATTGGGAATAGGATTTATATCTTCATGGCTCAGTTCCAACACGCAGTGCTGAGGCTACTGGGATTTTTCACCATGTCCCCATTAGTTTCAAGAAGACAGCATGATCTGGCTATTTATAAAACTCACAGATATTACTAGTCATAATAATACTGCAGTTGAATGGAAAATAATCTTCTTAGGTTGGGAAAGTGTGAATAAAAAAATATAGTCCTTCCTGAATCAGAATAAATAGTTAAAAAGCTACTTTTCTTTGTGAAGCGACAGGAAAAAGAAAGTCTAGGTCAATATAAAAATTATCTTTGGATAATTTGGAAACATTTTACCTTTAATGTGGTTTTTCTTTATTAGGTTTTTTATTAGTTTTAAAACTAATATATGTTATTATAATAAATAATATAATAATATATAACATAAAATTATATTTTAAGAGAAAAAATAATAACTTGCGCTAAAAAAAAAAAAGAGTTAAAGCTTAACATTAGGACCTAAAAATAATATAAAAAGGATTTAAAGTCTTCAAGCTCAAAAATCAAAGTGATAAGGGCAGGTTAATTAAAGAACCAGATTTCCATGGAGAGCCTACCTATGATTATATATTTCTGTGCAATTCTAAAACTTAATTGCAATATTCTCTTTGGTAATAGCTCTAAAAATGTAATAATTTAAGCTATTGCCAGATCTTATATTTCCTCCTCTGGAATTCATGTCAACTCCTGATTTATTTTTGCTCTCCATAGCACTCCAATTCCTGACCCTCTGCACCTCACTGACTGTGACATCTGCAGAACATTTTGCATGTCCGCTTGATTTTGCCACACTCCGTTCGCACCACCCCTTATGGGGTTGTCATTCCAACCTCTCAAAAGAAATCACATTACTGTCCATAACGTGCGTGTCTGCTGCCTCGCTCTCTGCCTGGCTCACATATATGTTTTTAGGGATTTATTTTTAGGTTGTATCCTCATTACTTCCCACCAATTTATTCCCTCTGGTAAATGATTGTAACACATTTGCCCTCTCTGTCTCATTGGTGCTGCTGACTCTCAATTAATGGTTTTGCAAAACTCTTCTTTCTATGCTACTGGTTTTTGCCTGTTTTCCCGCGTATTTGAAGGCCTACCTACAGAATTAACGATGACAGAATTAACAATTTAATCATTAAAACCTTAGCAGATGTTCAAACTAAAGGGTAACACTTGGCTAAATCTGTTTTAGAAAATAAAAAGCAACTTTATACTGAAGCTCTAAACTTTATTTCATATGGATGCCTCCTCAGCGTGAGATGACTAGTTTGGATATATTGCTCTATAACTTTGATTGATTATGCTGTTCCATCACTATTGTGTAGTTTCATCTGTGGTGAAAGCAAATCTTCAGCCTTTAAATTCCCCGAACTTAGGAAAAGACGTGGGAAGAACATCTGAGACTGGAATCTAATTCCAAATTTTGCTTCAATAAATATGTACATCATGCACAGTGCACGGTTGCAGATTATATGATTCATAATCAGAACAGGCCAATAGGAATGGCAAACTGGTTCACCATATAATTTATAACAGACTTAGGGTTCAGAAACAAAATCACTGGTAATTACCTTTTAAAACTAAATGTGTATGTTGCTTGTTAAATATTATGTGGCAGGAAAAAGCATCTTCAAATATTTATCTGCAATTGCACTTGAAACTCCAATCAAGGACTAATACCAAATTAGCTGAAGAACAGTAAACGACAAAGGACTTAGTGCTGAATCTGTTCTGAAGCATCCATGTTTACTGATGTTCTCTAAATCATTTAAGTGAGTTAAAGGAGCAGTGCTCATAATGAAATGTAAGCGCTCAGGAACTCACTGCAAGATTCGGGAGTGCTGGGTGCTTACCTTGAAAAATGAGCCACAGCTTTTATATCATCCAAGCAGTTTTGAGGACTTGACTTGTGAGATTCTCACAAGATGTAGGGGATCTTAGTAGCATTTTGGCTCACTGTCATCCAGACTCTTTCTGAATTCACTCTAGTGCTGAATGTTAAGGGAACATTTCATGGCTTGTCTACAACAGTTTAAAACCCAGTGGTCAGAAAAGAATAGAATTGTTCCTCATTTACCATGCTTAATCTTCACAGGGGAATTACTCATAGAAAAAAAGTCTCCCAGCATCTCCCTGTTTCTATTCCAGCTGCTAGTCCTGAGTGCAGAACCATCAGCGTCTGCAGGCTGGGGTCAGACAGAAGCAGTTGAAGAAGCACCAGTGACTAGGAAAGGAGGCAGTTCATTTAGGATATTAGCTTTCTATGTTAGGTCAACCTGCTGCAAGCAGGAGGTGAGGGTAAATACACCAAACCTGAGGGTATATTTGATTAAGATACAAATATTCACACAGTTCTACCTAGAACTCTCTACTATGAACCAAACAATTATTTTAATAATTAATTATATGTATGTAAATTACTTTGCAGATAGCAATTTTTACAGAAAACTTGCTGCTGTGATAATAAGCACTATTCTAGATTTAAAAAAAAAAAAGACTGGGAAAAGCAAGGCAAGAGAAAAGAAACAAATTTGCGAGTGAAGAACCATATGAAAGAAAAACGTTTGGTTAAAAATAAGCCATAAGCTCCTAACTCTTTTACTAAAACAGAATAAATTCCCCTTTTCATTCCCTCTGAGACCAGTTGCATTCACAGAATCACAAATTATTCCAGATAATTCCATTGCCTTTCTGCTATAGATCAGAAAGGAGGACTGAATCCAGGTTTCTCATTTCAGTCAAAATGTATTGGAAATGAGAGCTGGTAGTTGTGTTCGGTATACAGTCTGATCTTTCATATTTGGTCTCTTAATAGAAATTGAAAAAAGACCATTTCTTTTACACTTAAGTCCTGTGAGATACGCACAAGTCAAGTGAAGAACCTTGCAGCATAAGGACTGAGATGGTTTTAATAATACCCACCCTTAAATATAGAAACTTTTCATGTCAAATACTCAAAAGAGTAGAACTGCCTTTAGTGAATGAGAACTGGGAAGATGTAGGTACCAAACTATATTTTCATTATATCCCTTAAAGCTTTAATGAACACATAAAAAGGGATAGAGAAGCAAAGGAAGAGTACCTCTCCGTCCAAAACTGCACATCACATTAGGAGGTAGAAACTTCAATCAGAGTTCAGTGTTAGAAGAACAAAAGTGAAACTGGATTCATAGGTTCACTGAATTTGATTAAACAATAAAAATACTCCTAACTGCAAACGTATCAAATGATAACCAAGTATTTCTGTAAATTTACAGTAATAAAGACCATTACAAAGTTGAAACACACAGAATTCAAATGAAAAAGCCATCTTGAGAGGTAGCAGTTACTGCTGGATGGAAAATTCCTATAGGCACACCATGATCCTATATTCTCATCAAGACCAGATCCTCCCCAGTGTAAACCAACACTGAATTTAGTGGAACATTGTGGATTTGTACCATGGGAGTTTCCATGTTTTTGACAGGTGAAAATACTGCCAGCACATGGCATTGAGCACATTTCACCAAACTCCGCTGTCAGACCTTAACTCATTCACCATCTATAGAGTCATGAATGAATAAACTGACCACTCTTGGGAAAGTTTTTGCTAGTAACTGAGGGATTCTCAATATTCTGATTTCATGAACTAGACAAAAAGAGAATTTTTCATGTACAGAAGCCTGCTCCTAGAACTGGGCTCCGGGAGCAATGTTATCCAGACAGACTGCTATGCGTAGCTGGAAAATCGTTCAAATCATCCTGATTCATGGGAATTGAAAGACCTATCAAATACCATTAGGGCATACATGAATTTGTCTTATTATGGATCTTGCATTGATATGATTTTTGAAAAAATGGCCCAGTGGGAGGTGTCCCTGCCCAGGGCAGGGGGGTTGGAACTAGGTGATCTTTGAGGTTCCTTCCAACTCTAACCATTCTGTGATTCTATGATTTTTTAACTTTTTTTTTTATTATTTTTATTTTAATTTTAACAAAAATCAAAAAAATACTGCAGGGACCCCAAATATCATTCCTTGGGAATGACAGAGTTAATTTGGGTAATCTAGGGAAAGCTAATGAATAATAGTTTGATAAATTAGGAAGATGATGGTTGCGGTTGAATGGAGAAAACCCTGATCTCAATGATATCAACATACGTGTGAAGAAACTTCTTTGATTTCAGTGGAGTTCATTCATTGTATAAGGTCAGAATCTCACAACGCAAAAACAGAAACACTTTTGATTTTGGATACTTGGTTCACCAATAAAGTCTGTAAAACAGTGATGAAACTACCAGCCCTTCAGACATTAAAGATCTGAAAACACTACAGTAATCACTCAATACTATAAAAAGTCTCCTGGATGAATAATGAAACCTTCCTTAAACCCAGCTTCTGCCACAGCATATGTAGGCATTATAAGCATTATATTGTTAGAGATTACGTTATAGTTGTGCTGTCAGAAATGCAAATCCTGCCTAAGTACCATGTGAAGCCCTACAGGTAGAAATAACGGTGAGCTGCAGAAGGCGGCAATGATGTAGCTCTCGGAACCGGTTACTTCTAAAGGATTCTCACAAAAGGACATTTTCAGGGGTGTTTTGTACCATTAAATTAATAGATTGAAGAGGATGATTGCAGTTTGAATCATAATCGGTAACAACAAAACATATGAAAATGTATTATGGGTATAAATTCTATAGGAAAAAGAATATGAACACCGAAACCTTGAAACAGCCTTTTATTATTCTCTAAGCTTATTTCTTCTGACTCTGAGCCTCTATTACCCTGAGATATTCTTCCTAATCTGACCTTTGTGTTCTTACATGTGGTTGATACATGCTATCTCATATTTCTTAGTGTTCCGGGCACGGAAATGTTCTGTGAATTTTATAGTCCTTGCTTGACTTTTTCTGACCTGCTGACAGGCCACAGCTGTCAATTAGAGAGTGGAGGACATTGAGAGTGCTGAAATAAGTTTCTCAACCCATACACAAACTACTGCACAGCCAGAATAAAGACCGAATTAAAATCCATACAAATCTGAGCGCCTCCAAATTAGTGCTGGAATGCTCTGCTCTACCTGCATTGTTCAATAAGTTCATTGTGGACCTCTTAATATTAAAAACCTTCTCCATCTTATGGGTTTATTTACTTTAGTTTCACTTTTTAAGGAGAAAAAAAAAAGAATTCAAAACATTTAAGGAACTGTGGTATGAATTGTTAATAGGTTTTTGACAACTGTGATGGCAAGTGTTCTGTGAGTGCTGCTAAATGTACATATGTACACTTTATAACCTGCTTAGGGTTTGGCAGTCTTTATTTTCTTGGAGTTTTTTTTTACCCTTCTCTCTTGTCTAAACTACATAACCAATATAACAAAGTCCTTCAATTTGTTATAATCTATCATGTCGTATGGTCTATCCTTTTTGTTGGTTTTTTTTTGTGTGTGTGTTTGGTGGGGTTTGTTTAAGTGAAGAATAGTTATTTAAAGTCTTTCCAAAATGCATATCCAAGCATCTCTATTATGTGTTATTTTGTTGCTTTGAAAGCATCTCACGCAGCGTTACCAACTAGCTGGCGATGTTCTAACTTCTTGCCCTCATTACTACGCTACGCACATTGCTGTAAATATAATGAGCCAGTGTAGTCTGTATCAGAGGCGGCTAAAACACATCCTTTTATGAGTGTCATGCTGCAGCTGCTGTGATGTATTGTGTCAATTATGTTGCTGAGTATGCATTCTCAGAGTGGTTAGTAAAACACGTTATTGCATTAACTTGCTGGTCCTTTTTTCCCCCCCCATTTTCTCTCACTCTCTGAAATAGCAAGGGACGGATTCTCAAATGAACTGTGCTGTTTTACACCAACCGAAGAGCTGACCTCTACATTACCTTTCAGGGAAAGCAGCCCCGGAGTTTCAATTTAATTAAAACTCAACTGTCCAAATGAATTAAGGTTGTTTTTAATATCATCAACTTAAATTCTTGAATAACATATGGAAATAAATCCCTAACCCTTACACTTGGTGTATTCTTAGAACTAGTTAATGGTCCACACATAGCAGTCACAAGATTTCATTATATCTATGGTGAATTTGATCCCAAGACCTCCAACAGCTCCCAGACATTAATGCATAAAACCTCATGTATTTTGATTTTATAATGAGACAAAGAAAAATCCTGCGCTGTGCAGTAGAACATGGTACAGAGATATCACAGCCCCCTGAGACTGGTCTAGCTTCAGAAAAAGAAGGGATACAGCTGCGGAAGTGCAGGGCTGCTCCTGACCAAATAAACCCTGTTGAGAAACATATCATATTTACCTGGGCCACAGCACTGTGGTACAGCTTTCAGGTCATGTCCCATGTTCCACATTTTACTGATGTTAGCACACCATATACTAGCACATGGCTTCCGTGCCGTGCTTTATGGCATGGTTTCGCCAGGCTCGAACTCCAGAATGTCAGCATTTTGATTCCAGCTGTCTAAACCTGCCTACCCAAATCCACAATTAAATGCAGATTACTGAAAGACTCTTAGGAGCTAGGTGATGCCCAAAATGTAATAGAAGCTAGATACCTAACTGCAGGTCCCAGTTCCTCTGGTAAGATGAGATAATAATCAAAATATACATTTAAAAATCCATACCTAGCCATATAAATAATGAGCTGATTTTGTGAAGCTTTTAATGAGTGGGATATACAAAGTAACCTGCAAAAGTATTCAGTTCTCACAAAAATTTCATGGGAGTTTACCACATTGAGACAAAGATTTGGGAGCATAATTTCTATGTATTTCCTGAAAACCTTATTCTGAACTCCACCTTTGACAAATTCCAAGCTTTGGTCTTGTATGAAGACAGTCTGATCTCCCAAGGTAGTGGAGAACTTGGAATTTCATAGAATCACAGAATGGTTCAGGTTGGAAGGGACCTTAAAGATCACCCAGTTCCACCCCCTGCCCTGGGCAGGGACACCTCCCACCAGACAAGGCTGCTCCAAGCCCCATCCAGCCCGGCCTTGAACACCTCCAGGGATGGGGCAGCCACAGCTTCTCTGGGTGACCTGTTCCAGTGCCTCACCACCCTCATACTGAAACATTTCTTCCTAATATCTAATCTAAATCTCCCCTCTTTCAGTTTGAAACCATTACCCCTTGTCTTATCATTACACTCCCTTGCAAAGAGTCCCTCCCCATCCTTCCTGTAGCCCCCTTTAGGGACTGGAAGGGGCTCTAAGGTCTCCCCGGAGCCTTGTCTTCTCCAGGCTGAACAACCCCAACTCTCTCAGCCTGTCCTCACAGCAGAGGGGCTCCAGCCCTCGGAGCATCTTCGTGGCCTCCTCTGGACTCACTCCAACAGGTCCATGTCCTTCTTATGTTGGGGACTGCAGAGCTGGACGCAGGACTCCAGGTGGGGTCTCACCAGAGCAGAGTAGAGGGGCAGAATCACCTCCCTCGCCCTGCTGGCCTCGCTTCTTTTGATGCAGCCCAGGATGCGGTTGACTTTCTGGGCTGTAAGTGCACATTGCTTGGTTTTCTGGCATTTCCATTTCATAATGGACCTGAACAATACTTACCCTTGAAAACCTGTACTCTGGCTTTTCCATGGCATGCTTAAGTCACCATACCTACACAATGGGGAAGCCATTTCTGGCTTTTAGTTCCCCAGGTTTGTTTAACTAAAATTACATCTACTACTTAATTTCTTCAATGGAGTCGACAAATACCTGTGATTTTACAACTTAAAGCTCTTTCTGGGCACAATATTTTGAACTTCGCAAGTTTTGGGAAGTCATTTACAAGGTTTCTCAGCTCTACAGTCTTAAATCCTGCCCACAAACTGAATGGGGAAAGTGAGGACAAAAAGAAAGGGTTCAAGCTCTGGATTTCAAAAGCCTTAAAAATTTGGCTGTTTATACAAAACTGTGAAAACTATCTACATTTAGAATTTGCCTGAAGTTTGACAAAAGTACAAGGCCTTCTAGTATTTCAGCATTTCTAGTTTTGATTACAGCAATTACTTGAATTCAGAGAAAAACACATTCAAGTATAAGGTATGAAAGGAAAAAAAATGAACCAAGGAAGCTTTTTAAGACAAAACAAAGAAACAAAAAAAATGGTCTGGGTTTCAGTCTGAGTTTTTGAGTGAGAAACTAATTTCATTACACTTAAATTTCCTCTGTAACAGCTCACCATGAGTCATTCATGGGTTAATTATAGATAATCAGATATATTTACCATCACAATAGAGCCCTGTTCTTACAAACTATTTTAATCTAAAGTTTTCAGAGACAACAAAAGTGCTTAACTCTCCCATAGCAAGAAAAGTGTTTTCTGGGAAGAAAAAAGCAAATTGCACAATAAAATGTAATTGAAATTAGAGGGCACATTTTCAAGGATGTTTATTCTTTCTCACTCGGAATAAATGGGCTGTAATCTGGCTGTAAATAGCTGGTGGAAAATTCAATTTATGCATCTGCTCTTCAGTTGCCTCCTGTTCTTTTGTTGCTCTGTGGCTGTCCCACAGCTGTCTGGACCCTCAGATAACACCTACGCTGTATTCACCTGCCCCAGCTCCCTTGAAAAACAGTGTGTTCTGGAATGGAAGAAGATATCCTCCAAAAGATAACTACTGTAACAACAACCTCACTTTATTAACCGGCAATGTTATACTTGCCTAACATAACTGTGTTTTGCAGAATGCAATAAGAGTATTCAATAATATTTAATTTACCGTGTGACCAATGTGTTCCTTATGTGTTCTGCACAGTTGTTTGGACTTAGTGCAGAAGTTCACTAGTGACAGTGGTGGAATTACGGCTTCTAGCAAACAGGAATTGGGGGCATTTAAGCAGGAACATACACTGTCTCCCAACTGCATTAGACTCAGAAAGCAGACCGAAAACGATGTACTATGCGCAGCCCTCTCCCACCTACCCACCATTGAAAAAGTATCCTAATTAGTCGTCAGGAGTATGGCTGCATGATCTCAGGGCAGGGCACCAATGTCATTCTTCCAGTGGGCAACGACAGGACACGTTGCCAGAATCACAGTAGATACTACAGTAACTCGTGACCTTCATGTCTTGTTTACACCATCCAACAATCAGCAAAGGAAAGAGGTCGGTCATATGGATTAGGGTCATTGCACAGTCCTGGGTCTCTGGTCATTTCACCTTCCCCTGGGCCTCCAGCTATGGTTAGATCTTCAACAGGTGCACACTAGCACGGCTGTACAGAAGTGAGAACAACGCCAAGTGGGAAGAGTTGAGAATATTGCTCCTTAAAGACACCCCACAGGGAAAGAAAAACATTTGCTGACTTTATTTGTATCCTGCTTCCACAACTATACGGGCTTTTATTAAACAAGAGGACAGCATACCCCATCATCCTAATAGGGACGTTAACAGGCAGAGCTAACAGCCACCATTGCATCCGAAGAAAAATTTTCATAGGAAAAAGCTTCTAAAATGAGCATGCAAAGGAAGTAATGTTGGATCTGTAATATCTCAAACACAACAGGATGTATATTCATGTAAATGTATATGCAAATTGGATGTAGCCCTCAGGCGCTTGGTGAGTTTCCAATGAGGCCCTTGAGGCTGCAAACTGTTGATTTAGCATATGAGCCTAACCACTTACACTAAAATGCATGCATTAAAGTAATATTGAAAGAATGTACGTATCAAGGACTTTTAAATAAGTTAAATATTGATATAGGCTCTGGGTAGATCCCACGGACATTTGATTTTCAGTTGGAAAATGTTGTGACACGGTGATTTTACATTTTTTAATGTGGAATAAACAATGTATCATCTATGTGATTTATTCAAAGCCTCCATCAGTTGTGCTCATGTTATTTTTAAGGATAATTATGTCACAACTATCAAATTTGATTACAAAAAAACTGATTAACAAACTTGATTAATCAAATTCATCCCTTCCACTCCTTTCCTCATGTTGCACATTAACAGATTTTGCTCTGAATGGTATTGTTCTTCACTAGATAAATAAGAATTAAACATAAAGACTTTAATGTTAATTCTCACTTCTCCCTTCCTAACGCTTTCCTTTCTCTGGGACATAACTTAGGGTTTTGATAGAAAAGCTTAAATATAAAACTTATCAAAACATTATCTTCCTGCATCAGTCCCACAAAATAATGTATCAAGACCTGTAAGAAAAAAAATCAGCTATCGCATATCTCAAGGAATTTGAACGAAGAATATAAGAATTTTTAATTGTTTTCATTAATGTAAGAACTGTTAAGTGCTTTAATTACATAAAGGAGAAAAATGTTTCATTACGTGTTGCTTTCCAAAGAGAAATTCTTAGAATTTGGGAAAACAGACTTATTGCTGGCAATTTTTTTCCCCAGAAGACTGATTGAGCTTGATCATTCTCACCTAATACCCGACCTACTGTTGATTTGGCTCTGAAACTCAAGAGACTTCAGGAATCCCTCTCCATGTCCCATCTGTAAAGACCTTAATCTATTAAGGAAGCACTAGAGGAAGAATCTGGAGGCATTAGGAACTGAATGGCCAGACCTAGAGGTGGGTAGTTTGTGAATGAGTGAGGTGCTAGGATGGAGTAACTGCTATCCCAGCATATTACCGAGCACTGCTATGGGTCCGCTAAACGCTCATCCTCTTTCCTGTACCATTCTCGGTGATGCCTCTCATGTAGTTTCAAGACCCTCTCTACTACTGCACGTTAGGGTTTTTTTCTTACTGTTTCATGGTCCTGTAAACAAGAAAACATTTCTTCCCATGATGTTAATATTACATTTTTGTTGCTAAATGATCATGGAACTTTAGTGATGTGCTACCCATTTACAATGCATCCAAAAAGAAAATTTCTCTCTCCCTAAACCAGATAGCCTGAAAGACAGATAAGTCATGAGAAAAGAAACATCACAAGAAAGAGTACAGAATTAATACAGTAACTTGTTTAGGAAATACATCATGTTTATAAGTATTATCCTTTTGCTTTTTAAGAGAAAAGATGCATTTTTTGCAGGTAAAACTGTAGGAAAAAAGAGGTGTGAGGAGTGATCTAGTCTAACCTGCAAATGAAGGCTTATACTGATTTTGGAACTAAAAGGAATGAAAAATATTGGCTTTGTTTGCATATGCTTCTGAAGGAAGGAAAGTGTATTTTTAATCTCTCTTCTCCAATAATATTTTTAGGGGCGTTACAGCCATCAAGATAGCCAGAACACTATAAGCAGCAAATACCTGGTTGTGCAAACAGTTGTGCAAAGTTGTTTCTAATTACTGCTGCAGTTTCAGATTGCCCATAGTCACAGGAAACGTCGAAAACAAATAAGCCAAGAAGCAAACATTATCAAACGGCTCCTGTTTGCTTCCAAGTCCAAAACTCCAGGAACACCTTTGTGGCAGAGCTAATTTGTGCACTGAAGTGTTAGGATTTATCTGCAAATATCATGTCTTTTGATTTGTGCTTTAAGTCTTGCCTGTTCCAAATAATATATTTTTTTGTTTTATTCAGATACGCATTCCCAAAAGGATACTTAAGTTCTTCCTAACAGGAGTATGAGTTACATGAAAGATTATTAATACTCTCAGTTCTCCCTAAAATATAAACAACCTTGGTAGTATGGTAGGGCCTAGTATACTGCATATTAAAAAGCCATCCAAAATGTAAATAAAATTGACTGACAAAAAAGGAAGGGAAAACCAACTATTCAATAATTATCCTTTTTGGTTTTTTTCTTTTCAATGAAATGAAGTTATATGCACATGCAAATTGTGTTTTAAGACACAGAATTGCCATCTGAGAGTGAATAAAAAAAATATAGTACCAAATACTAAATAGATTATGAACATGATTTTTTTGTTGTTGTTGTTGTTAACTAGTCAGCAATCAAGAAATGACTGCGTATCACTTGGAAAACTTGAATATAAATTCAGAATTTTGGGGATTTCTAAACCTCTTCCAACACCTTTAAATTGGATTTCTTTGATGCTGGTCCGAAGGGAGCTATGGTAAGCTGAGAGACCTTTTCTTGGACTCCCTTTGCAAATCCCCAGTTTGATCCCTCCTGCTGAAGGCGGCTTTGAGCGCAGCAGGGGTGAGTAAAGCCAGACACAAGAAGGTGCTGTGACTTCAAAAGCTGCGCAGGAGTTTACAGCACGAAAAATCCCCACTCTTTTCCCCAGAGCAGCCCAGGAGGGGAAGGCACAGAGCTGGCTGGTGGCCAGATTGGTCCTCAGGTCCCCCAGGGTGTCACTTCTCCTGAATCAGCCCTCAAGCTGTTCTATCTGCTGGAACACAGAGATCTGGCTCTGCAGCTCTACGGAAGGCCTGTGGTCTAACTCAGATGTCAGTACATATGTTTTAATAAATAATTTGAAATATGCTTTATTATTTATGTCTTGAGATAGAACTTTATGTGATTGTTTTCCAATTCAAAAACCAGCAGTGTTTCAAAAATCTGCATGGGGAGAGAACAAAAAAAAATGCCTTCCCTGGCTGCTTTTGTGTTGCTAGTTTTCAACAGAAACAGTTCTTTTGTTCAGTTAAGTGTTCTGACAATAGAAATTTGTAATGCAAATGCTCCCAATCTCTCATTGAAAGCAAGCTAAAAAGCAGGGGTTTCATGTATCAGCACTGTTGCATCTGACGTGAAAACCATTTTTTAGAGACCCGCTACAGTCAATTAACCAAATCAGATTTGCTGAAGGACCACAGCTTGCATTTGTATCCATCTCCTGAACAGTGCGAGGGTGGAGAGAAAGCAGTCATTTTGTGGTGTTTGGAAAACACCTTGGACATGCAAAAGGTTCATGACATAAATTGTCAGCAAGAAGGGTTGAATTTTGGATTACGATGCAAATTTGTGTTAAAAAATAACCACTGAATAGAAAGCAGACATTTCTTTCAGATACTTTTTTGTCTCTACATTTCTGTGTTGTAGCCATTCAGTTACCACGGGTTTCAGCCATAAATTCTCTTAATATAGAAGGAAAGTTTTGCATGTGCCTTGATGGAAGAAGCCTAGTTTTAAAGGCTGCTGTACATCTAAATATTAAACAATGAGATTATGAAGATAAATCAGATCAGAGGGATGGCCACTACGATTGTCTGCAGCAAGACTGTGTGTTCCGATGGGCAGCCCTCAGATGAAATTGGACTCTGTGGTGGTCCTGCTGCATTTTCAGCTGTGCTGCCTGAACAGCCAAATGTTATCCTGCACCTGCGGATGAGCGTCTCTGAGCTGGGATTAGCAGCCCATGATGGATGAAACAGGAGGAATATCCTCCGTATACCAGCAACTAAAGAGAATGGGTGCTGCTGAGCCACAAATTGCAGTTGTATCCTTCTCACTGTAAAGGCCTTGGCACTCCCAAGGAGGTAAATTTATATTTACTTGAGTAACAGCTAAGGTAGCTGGAAACTGCAGATTGGCTTCAGATGGTTTTTAATGAAGATCTTAGCTACCAGTGGAAAGATCCAATCAGCCGAATGGATTATAAATCACATATTACATTAAAAGCTTCATAATTACACAGAATCACAGACTGGCAGGGGTTGGAAGGGACCTCTGGAGATCATCTAGTCCAAGCCCCTGCCAGAGCAGGGGCACCCAGAGCAGGGGGCACAGGAACACATACAGGTGGGTTTGGAATGTCTCCAGAGACGGAGACTCCACCACCTCTCTGGGCAGCCTGTGCCAGGGCTCTGCCACCCTCACAGGAAAGAAGTTCCTCCTCATGTTGAGATGGAACTTCCCATGGTCAAGCTTGTGCCCGTTACCCCTTGTCCTGTCCCTGGGCACCACTGAGATGAGCCTGGCCCCATCCTCCTGACACCCACCCCTTAAGTATTTATAAGCATTGATAAGATCCCCCCTCAGTTGTCTTTCTTCCAGACTGAAAAGACCCAAATCCCTCAGCCTTTCTTCCTAAGAGAGATGTTCCAGCCCCCTCATCATCTGACCCCTTTGCTGTCCCCTCTCTAGCAGTTCCCTGTCCTTCCTGAACCGGGGAGCCCAGAACTGAATGCATATTCAACTGCAAGTTAAATTTTACTTGCTCTTCAATACTGGAAATGGACTGAGAGATGTTATTTCAAATAAACAACATAAGGCTAGAGAGCTGCTCAAAGTAACAGTTGTTGCTTTATATATGTTGTTTATATATGTTGCCTGCCGAGGCATGGATCTTAGCCAAGCATCCTCCAGGGCTATGAGTGACCTACAGCATTCAGTAGGCAGGATGCTTTGACTGGCAAACTGTCCTAGAAGAAGTTTCTAACAGAAACTAACGTGTGCCTCTGCAAAACAGCACAACCAAGAGCTCCAAATTGCTCCAAAGGTCAGTTAAAAATAAAAAAAATAAAAAATGTTTCAATCACAGGCATACAATAAACCATGTTTGAGAAAAAAAAAAAGAAGAAGAAAAAAGAAATTAAGTAGAAGGGAACTGTATGCACCCGAACACAGATATAGTCTACCTATAAATATAGTTGCTGGGCACACACGTAGAGGAGATTGTGTCAATGACTGGCCACTTCTATAAGGGCCACCTGTATCATTCAAATTATGTATCACTCATCAAGAGTAATATATTTAGTGTGTTAGACCCTCTTCTAAGCTAGAATCTCCACTATTAATTTAATGCTCTGATTCAGGTGAAAAAATTATGAACAAATATTGTTTTGCTAAGAAATCTTTTTTTACTAATCAAACCCCATTCCTGCTGAGAAGCAGCTAGTGAATCTGGAACCACATCTGCAGGTTGGTCCCAGAGGACTTCCCCTACCTTTATGGCAGTGGAGGCAATCTGGATGTGGTGGAGTCTGCGCAGCGTGCTGTCCCTGTCAATGAAGTAGGAGGCTGCAAGCTGGTGCAGGGTCTCCAGGGTCACCGCAGAGCTGTTCGTGCTGGGATCGCTTCCTTCTGACCTCTTGCTCAGCTTCCGTTTGTCCACAAAAATCGTGAGTGACTCCTCTCCTGAGCAGGGAAACAGAAACCATAGCAGTCATCAGAGACATCACCTGCAAGTCTCATTTTGCCCGAAACAAGGTGGCAAGCTGAAGTTTTCCCTAGCTGTTGCCTAATGTTTAGATATCCTTCCCTGGTGGCAGATGCAGATACTTCAGTGCTTAAGCACATGGACAACAGATATTATTCTGGGTATATATATTTTTTTTTGGTGCTTTGTATGAATAACAACTATAAAACAGGACACATTTATGCCTAGAACTCAATGACAATGGGAATAATTCTGCTATATTAACTCCTATTCACCAACAATACAGAGATATTCTGTAGATATTCAATTTAAATTGTGTATAAAATGTGTTTATTTCCAAGGTTGCTCAATAAACTCATTTTTTAGTATTTAATGTTAGAATAAAATAAAATGAAATCAGAGTAATATTTGTGACTTTTCTTTTTTTGTTTCCTTTTTAAAAAAAAAAAGTAAACAATAATCAGTTTCTTCAAAAAAAGGGAAACATAAATAACACTTTCCAAACTTTCAAAGTAGAGGTGCTTTTGTAAAAGCAAAGAGAAGCTCCAGCGTTTTATGTCATGGTTTTCTCACATCCTTTCTCTTTAAAAAGACATGGAGAAATACTCTTGAATTTAGAAATTTTAATGCCTGTAGGGTTATTGAAAACAAAACCAAAACAAAATCTCATTTGTTTGACTGAGCAAGTACTTCAGAAGTATTCCATATCAGACATACTGATACTGTTAAATTTGTATGGAATTTTCCATGTTTATTGTTTATTTCATGGATATGTTTTTCCTGCCTTTCAGGCTAATCAAGAATTCACTCATTTAGTAATGTGTTCAAGCAAAACTCTTTACTTCAGAAAATGAATTAGAAAAGCAATTTATTGACTTAGTATTTTCTTCTGTGCAACTTCTGTCTGAAGTAACTACAAAAATACTTTTCTCGCTTTCTGAGCCTGCGTTTTATTACTTGCATTCTTCAACATTAATCTCAAGAATCAATGAGTAATATCACTACATCTGTATTTTAGGTGCTGAACAACTGCACTTAATGGGGTTTCCTTGTTCCTAGAAAGAAAGCTCCCCTGATCCAGTCTGACTTGCCACTTGTGCTAGTTTCATTGCTCGCCCATCTGCTCCAGTGGCATTTTGCCCGTTCGGAGGATGGGATGCCAGCTTTGGCTGGGTTTACATGCCAAGAAATATAGCCGTAGAGGGGTTACATGTAGGATGAAAACATGGCATCATCTTTAAAGGGAGATAATTTTGGTGGTGAGCAATGCTAAAGGAAGAAAGCATGCCTCAGTGAGGGAGGCCACATCTCTTGACAAATCTGACATGGCTACCTCGGCTTGCAAAATTCATTTGTGTTCGGAGAGAGGAGTGCGTTCATGTTAGTCAATGTACTTTACAGTGTTTTCCAATCTCTCACACATTCAGAGGACAATCCGCCTTTTCAGACCTCACACAGGCAAAACTGCCATTATCCAGGAGCCTCTTATCTAATTAGACTTGCTGGGCTTGTCCAATATGTTCATTTTGTCCTGGAAGGGACAGCTGCAGCCCAGGGCAGCCGGCTATTCCAGCTGGAGCCCACCTCAGTTTTCACCACTATATTTATGCTTCTCCTCCTACAGTTTTGTAATGGGTCATTTTTTTTGTGTACATGCAGTCATCAAGGCAGGGATTAGTTGCCTGAACTCCGAAGAACAAGGAATTAAAGCTGCTTCTGTAAGTAATAGGATTTCCCCATCCAGTTACCTAAATCTTTCTGCTGTAATAAGTAGACGTAGGTTCACATTTTATTTCACTTCTGTCAAAACTTCCTGCAAAGCAGACTAGGGTTGCTTGGCAGGGCAGGCGCGAGCACATCGCATTAGTGCAGACCTGTGTCACAGAATCACAGAATGGCTGGGGTTGGAGGGGACCTCTGGAGATCATCTGGTTCAACCCCCTGCCAGAGCAGGGGCACCCAGAGCAGGTGGCACAGGAACGCCTCCAGGCGGGTTTGGAATGTCTCCAGAGACGGAGACTCCACCACCTCTCTGGGCAGCCTGTGCCAGGGCTCTGCCACCCTCACAGGAAAGAAGTTCCTCCTCATGTTGAGATGGAACTACCTACGTTCAAGTTTGTGCCTGTTTGTGTTCAAGTTTGTGTCCCCTGATGCGAGGTGGTGCCGATCCTGTGGCCAGATGGGCCATCATTCACACCACGCTACATCCACGACCACTGCCACCAGTAGAGAACTGCAAAGACTAATGATTGTACTTCGAGATAAATTTGCCATCAAAACCCAGCCCAGGTTCCAGCATCGCTGGTGTTCAACTATGCCTGCGCAATAAAACCTGCCTTTTCAAAGCCTGCCTTGTGACTCCAGCTGGTATGAAAGATGTTTCTGAAATGAAAAGCAAGGCAGTGCGCTGAGGTTTGAGCCAGGGGGGCTGGGCTTTGTGCAGCTGTTTGTGAAGCTATAAAGGCACACTCATATCAGAGCAGACAACATCAGAACTCACAGGGGTAAATATTCTATCAGCTACCAGTTGAGGCCCACAAAAATTTCACCAGGAGGTTTGTCTCGATTTTTTCTCTTTTTCCAGAGGTCTTAGCTAGTATATTTAGATTAAAGTAACTTTTGCAAGCTCGACCAGCTTTCCACTGAAAATATCTTACAATGAATTGTAAAGTAAAAGACGACAAGCTCTTGATGTTGCAGGAAATCTCTGGAAAGTATAGAAAAAAATAATTTTGAGGTTGAAACACAAATGTTTCATTAACCAGTACCCACCCCACCTTGCTCTGGTGTAAACTCTTTTGATTGATCTCTATTATTTATTAGTAGAGATGGTGGGACTGCTTCTATTTCAACAGAATTCTGTTAAGTCTCATTACTAAAACAGAGTGTATTTTTCTCCCATCAAAAATGTTTGTTCTCCAGGGGGTGGAGAGTAGAACGGCAATAAAAAAAAAAAAAAATTTAAAAAAGCAGCTTGAAAAAGGACAGTACTGTGTGTTGCATTGTTCTGTTTTGATTAGAAAATGTCAGGAAAATAACCTTTGAACCCCCTCACAGTTCTCACATCATCCTATTATCCTAGTCCTGCTTGCCGTGGCCGTTGCTGGAGGGTGCGTTTTGGCAGGCAGGATAACCTCGCATCCCCAGCCCCGCTGTCTCCCTCCCCGCTCCCTGACAGATACGTTTTGTTTCTTGTGCTCTGCACCCAGGTTGAAATGAATTTGAAGGTTTACTTTGACTCAGATGACATCAGGTCATATCTCCCAAGGTTGAGCGCAGGCATGCAGCTGGAGCGATGGGACCTTTGGTGTAAACGTGAAGGAAGCTCTTTCTCCTCGAAAATCTCTGCACTGTGTTTGTACGGTATCTCAAACAAGCGGGTCCTGGTTCACCACTGGTATTCTCGGGCACTATGCTAACACTGGGTGCAATCAGGTAGGTTTCCAAACACAAAGGGATCTTTAAGGTCCCTTCCAACTCAAACCATTCTATGATTCTATAATTCAGAAATTAGAAATTAATTTTGTGTGCATCTTATGAATATCTTCAGGAATTATTTAAATAAAAAATGCAAATCATCATCATTGCGATGATAGAATTGGCATAATGCTGTAACAACTGTAACTAAATATAACCATCTATTGAAGGAGTAAATATATTTTGTTATACATAATAATACATATTCATATGGTTTAAACACTTAGTGCTATTTTCTGCCTCAATTATTGAGATATTGTTTTCCTGTATCCACATCTTTGTAATGATGACAGGATCATAAGCCTTGATGTTTCATATTTCCATCTGTAGCCTGGGTAATGGTGGGAAAAAGCAGTGATCCAAGCAGTTCCCATCACTTCATGTCAGAAAGTGAGAAAACAGTAATAAAAGGATAGCACTCAAAGGCAGACATATCTGAGCATCATCCAGTTACCTATTTAGAGCTCTGTCTTCATATACATATGTGTGCCTATACAGAGGTGTAACAGTCTTTGGCCTACGAACTCCTCAGAAGTTTCTGACTAAATAGAATACCTCAGCTACAATAGCTGTAATGCATTATAGTAAAAAATAATAAAAAAAAAATGTTATGCCTTTGTTATAAAAAATAGTTTAGTGTCAGTGGAAAATCTATTGTATGGATCACAGAATGTACCATTAGGGTTTTATCAAGTCATTTTCCCAAACTCAAGCAGATGCTGATGAAAGTGCACAGGTTCAAATAGTATACAAATTAATGCTAGGCCAGATGCGGCATCATTTCTGTGGTTCGAGTGAATAACAGTTCATGTTAATTCTATATATACCATCTGGTTTAGGATTTGAAATTTGTCTTAATTGAGTAGACGGCCAGAGAAAAGAAAGAGAATATATTTTTGCATTTTTTTTCTTCCCCTTAGCATCCATAATATTAAATGCTGGAAAATTTACATATCTAGCGGGGCGTTTGCAAGTCTGATACTAAATTTTCAAGTTTCTTTCTCACATCAGTCATTTAGAACTGGTCTTTCCCTCCTTTATTTGCCAATAGTTTGTATCTTACCTTGAAAGAAGTGTTACACAAAACAAAGGTCGTATCAGCAGTTAGTGTAAATCATAGAATCACAGAATCATGGAATCATAGAATAGTTTGGGTTGGAAGGGACCTTGAAAGGACATCTATTTCAATGCCCCTGCCATGACTAGGGGCTTCTTCAATTAGATCAGGTTGCTCAGAGCCCCGTCCAACCTCATTCTTCAAGTCTTCAACATTGCTAAGGGATATTTTGTGACCCAGAGAGGTGAATGTATTCATGGCCTGGTAATGAACACTTTGAGCAATTATGGCAGACAACAACAGCAAAAATAAATCAATCTATCTCAAACATTTGATATTACCATTTAGCCAATTTCCAAAAAAAAGGTTCGAGTTTCATAAGAAGCCTTGGCAACCTCCTGGAAATTTGTTTATTCAGATCAGCTACCATGTTTCCAGATGCAAGGAGGACTCGTTTGCAAAGTCCACTGTCTTCATCTTGCAAAGCACCCGAACCGGACTCACACCACCCAAATGCCTGGAACAAGGGCCTATCTTTTCACTGCAGTATGATAGTTATCTGTAATTTCCTCATCACCAAATCTACGGGTTTGCTGAGCAGCTTTTACATCTAAATGTAAGAACAGCATTAAAATGAATGCCTTTTAAAGTGGGACCCACTGATATTCTCATCCTGCTACGCTTATTCCACAGTAGTGCCCCAGGCTTCACAATAACTTCCAGTTCCCAAGCTCACTGCTGCACACTGCTTTTTGTAAACCATTAAAGTGTACAGCAGCTAACGCTTTTGTATATTCAACAAGCTGGACCTTCACTGCATCACACTGTATGCAAGCAAAAGAGAAAAGTATAAATGCAGAACAAAAAGAGAAAAAGTAATACTGTGTATTGTCTCCCATTCAAAGGAGAATCTACCTTTTGGAACTGCTAGTTGAAAGCTGATAAAGAATTTCATGGAGTCAGAAAGCAATTTAGGCTGGAAGGGACTTCTGGCGGTCATCCAGTCCAATCCCCTGCTCAAAGCAACTCTAATTAAATGAGATACTCAGGGACTTGTCCAGTAGAGTCTTCTCTCTCTTTCAAGGTTGGAGTTCCCTTGTATGAGTCCTCTCTTGCCTTTCCCCTACAGCTGTTCCAGTCAGTGTTGTCTGGGCCGTGCCAATTTGCAATTTTGCTAAGGCAAACAGGATATGTGTTGTCCTAGAGGAGTAGAGAAAACCTCCTCACTTCCTAGCGATGGCCCCGTCCAACACAGCATCCCCATTTGTGCACAAAAATTAAACAAAAATGGGCAGCCACGGCTCTCCTTGGTCTGCAGATTTGACACTGCAGACAGTCATTGCAGAAGTAGACATTACTCCTGTGCACAGGCACAAGAGCTCACCCGTGAAGCCACTGCTCAATCCAGTGTTTTGCTGTGCAAACAGCGGATTACGTAGGGTCCCATCCTGCAGCTTGAAGTTGTTCAGTATGGACATTTGGCTTATGTCACAAGAAGGTAAAATGTCCATAAGAAATAGAAGCAGTGAGAAATGTCATTTTCCACATTATCTCGTGGCAGCAAGAAAAATAGAACTTCCCTAAATTCTCATTTCAAAATGCCCTTGAGGAGTGTATTTCTGTGTTTGTGAATAAAGACTTGGGAACGTATCACAAACAACCATGTGCAAGAGTTCCCTTTATGGTCAAAAAGGGATATTCATGAAAGCCAAATGATCAGAGAGGCACACAAATCTTACCACAGGATCGCTCGTTTGCCAAGCCTTCCTCTATGTCCATGAATACAGATGATTGGGTATTCATTAAATAAAAGTACTATGCACACTCAGTCTGGTCTGCTGCTTTTAAGGAGCTACAAAAGCGACAAAGCTTTCAGAATAAAACAATTTATAATTAAAGGGAAAGTACAAGTACATTACTGAAAGAAAAAAAAATCTAATTACATGTTAATAAAGTGTGGACAAGCATCTCTGGGAATCCCCATTCAATCTAGCCCAAAAATGAAAACTACCACATACAGGAAAGTATAGGGTTATTAGCTACCTCATAAAAGCATTCTTAGAAATTACTAATTCCCTGTAATTATTTTACTTGAACTAATTTTTCAAAGTATTTAATACCCATCCAATCATAATGGAAGGCAGTAGGTGTGCTTGAAATCATATCTAAAAGTCAAGGCCAGGGACTTAAATCAAAACTCATCAAAGTTAATACAAAAACTCCCTTTGACTTCATTGGGCATTGACAGAGCCCAGAAGTCAACGCTGTCTCTCCATGGGTGGAAAATTTTTGCAAGTTTGTGGCAGCTTGTGCATTATACGGCCTTTGTGAGATGGTCTGAAGAGGGATGAGAAAAGGGCACCATACGCCAGCTTCCTTGCAGCAAATCCTGAAGCTTCGGGGAGAATATTGAGCGCTTAAGGTACAACTTTCAAATGTCTTCAAAAGAACTACCCTTAAGTTCTAGCTTTTACTTAGGGTCATATTTCCTAGAAGGTGTCAAGTCTGTAGCTCTTTTGTGATCAGTGTGATACCGGTGCTTTGTACTTTTGAAGAGAGCTATGCCTGTGTTAGACGGTTTTCCCCGAGTTGTTGGGTCCAATTTCAACTTGAAAATGAATTTCATCAGATGGCTGTTTGTACTGAAAGTTATGTTAGTTAATAACTAGTAAATAGCTAATAATCCTAAAAAATAATTTTTATCACTGAATAACCCTTGCATTAGGATACGTGCCGCAGCCAAATCTTTATTACTATGCTTTATAATTTAAGAAACATTTTTTTTCTTTTCTGCAGTGAAGTTTACTGTTCAGATGTGCTATGCACACAAGAAAATATACAGTCATTTATAAAAAGTGAATTTTTTGTACGGAAGAAATACACTAAGTAATTAAAAGAAACTCTGGGAATTTTATTCCACATTGTTGGTCAACACATGTAATTTGTTCTTAAAATTATAATGGTGATGGATTTGGTGTAGAAGCGCTAGTTCCCAAAACAATGGTAGGAATTACTTCTTCATTATTTTAAATAACTTCAGTAAAACAGAAATTCACCTTGTTTCTAGAATGGCCTTTTCCAAAATGGGGCTACTGTGAGCCATTTCAGTTGTTACAGATCTCAGACATCAGCCAAAAGAGAATAGGAAGGCTGTCATTTCCTTAATATATGGTTAGAATTCAGTTATGAAATGTATTAGAGAGAACCATTCCTCAGGTGAATAAAGGATTTTGACAAGACTGTCCTGCTGGAAGGATACTCAATCACCAGGATTATCTTTAATATAATCACCCACCAAGGGATAAAACTGCATTTCTAAAATGTCAGTTCATTTTGTAATGCCTAGATGGGTAATTGCAGGCACTAATTATCTTTCATTCAGACCAATTTAAACTCTCTCTTGAACATTAGGCCTCTTCACTAGATTTCTTCAATCTGTTTGGTGACTGGATCCCAATTATACATCAGGATACCCTTTCCAAATTAGTCTGTGGGGATTTAGAGATGCAGATTCCATTAAGTTAATAGTAATTGCATGGCAAGCACTCATCATTGAAACTTTCAGTCCCACTGGTTAAGTGGAGACTAGTCCTAAAAAGGGTAGAGCGACAATATAGGGGCTTCCCAGCAGTCAAAGTAGTATAAAAGTCTCCAAGATGAAAAGAATTTTTGGAAATAATTTTTACTGGGTCTCTTGATTCATCTCCACAGTACTGCAATAAACCCAGATACTTGTGTAATCTGTTATTATGTAAACTATTATAAGGGCCTCTTACAGAAAAAAATGTCACTCTCCTTAATGAAAAATTAAGGAAAATGTCACTCTCCTTTTAAATACCTCCAGGGATGGTGCCTCAACCACTTCCCTGGGCAGCCTGTTCCAATGCTTAATAACCCTTTCAGTATAAAAATTTTTCCTATTATGCAGTCTAAACCTCCCTTGGCGCAACTTGAGCCCGTTTCCTCTTGTCTCATCGCCTGTTCCTTGGGAGAAGAGCCCGACCCCCCCTGGCTACACCCTCCTTTCAGGGAGCTGCAGAGAGCGGGAAGGTCTTCCCTCAGCCTCCTTGTCTCCAGGCTGAACACCCCCAGCTCCCTCAGCCGCTCCTCACCAGACTTGTGCTCCAGACCCCTCACCAGCTCCGTTGCCCTTCTCTGGACACGCTCCAGCACCTCAAGGTCTTTTTTGTGGTGAGACAGTTTTTAACCCAGCAAAGAGTACTCACATCCAAGCCATGGGCAGCCAGTTTCTCCAGGAGGATGCTTTGGGAAACTGTTATCAAAGGCCTTACTAAATAAAATCCAGATAAACAACATTCACAGCCTTTCCCTCATCCACTAAGCAGGTCACTTTGTCCTAGAAGGAGATCAGGTTTGTCAAGCAGGACCCGCCTTTCTTGAACCCATGCTGCCTGGGCCTGATTGCCTGGCTGTCCTTCATACACCACACAGTGGCGCTCAGGATGATCTGTTCCATAACCCTCCCAGGCACCGAGGTCAGGCTGACAGGCCTGTAGTTCCCGAAGGGAAGGAGAAGGAGCCATGATGCTTATAGACTAAACCTGCTCCCATACTCTAAAGTTCAGCCCAGGGAGAGTTCTCAGCCCAGCTGCTCTGAGAAGGGACTACCACAGTTTTACAAAGAAATCAGTTGTGCCCAGCACTCTTAGTTCAGTCATGCCAAACTCATGCACAATATTTCCAAGCGTTAACCCTACCTCCCAAGGTAGCTGATAGTAGGAAATGTGTCCCATATTTCTTGATAAGGTTTTCTGTGATCTGTTGAAGGGTCGGGCGACGTCCGAGTAGCCTTATGTTACGGAAGAATTCAGGGGCAAGTGGCAGTGGGGAGCCAAGGAAATTTCTTCTTTCAACAGCAAGATTGTTCACTTTCCAGCGGCCAAACTCTCTGCAAAACAAAGCAATTCTCATTCAGAAATATGTCATTCAGACAAATGTTCTTCATTTGCAAACTACTCTGCTCCGTTGACTAGCTGTGGGCGACTAGCTGGGTATTACGACAGGCCTTGACAGTGATACTCTGTCATGGGTTACAGGCATAGGACAAGAAACGAGCGTTATTTATTAGAAGCAGAGACAGTACTCCATTACAAAAACATTGTTTACAAAAAAAATAAATAAAAAATAAGTCGCTTAGGATGCTGCTGTTCCTATTGTTTATGTTTAGCCTCTGATGTGAATACAGCCCTAGAACAACCAGGTTTGCTAGAAATTAATGATCTCCCAAAATTTGGACCAAACGCAACAAATGTGTTCATTAGCACAAGGCAAATTTTAAAAACATTTCAAGAAACAGGCTATGTTCTTTGATTTTTGATAAGTCACTTAAGTATGTAGCTGGGTAATTTGAACAATTTAGAGAAACCCCATATCTGACCTTACTATTTTATTTCCAGTTTCTGTCCCCTTCCCCTCTCCAAAATAAATCAGTGATAGCAGGGAAAACAAACAAGTCAATAACACAGCAAATAAGCGTATCTTTTATTACCAATTAAGATAGCAGATAGAGTTATTAGTGGAAGGACCCATTATCCTTAAAATCTAGCCAAGATACACAGCATTTGCAGTAACTTTGCTTTTTCAAGGTACATCAATAGCTGTTTTGGTTACAGA
Source organism: Alca torda (assembly GCA_008658365.1). NCBI lineage: Eukaryota > Metazoa > Chordata > Aves > Charadriiformes > Alcidae > Alca > Alca torda. The sequence goes on along the minus strand of CM018087.1, from coordinate 5,708,500 downwards.
GTCTGTGAGAATTAAGTCCAAGGCAACCTGCGGACTGTGGTTTAGCTACCACTTTGTAAAGTAATTCATATAGCTATGTCAATTAAGATTTCCCTTAGATAAGATTGTAGGAGAGTAAATAGATGAGAGAACTTGACAGATCCTACTGAAGGTCCCAGCTAAATATAGTACAACATTAATTTACAAAATTAACACAGAAGGCAAAAACCAAGGATGCAGCAAGCAAATAGCATGACTAGGATGAGCTATGTAATACGTAATCAGCACTAATATTTTTAATACTTTTAAGTCCACAACTATTAGTAAAACACAGATAAACTCATTTGTGTATAGCCCTTCTACTTTCCAGCATCCTCCTATTTCTCTTGAAGATCTGAATTGTCTTATCCCCAGTACAGCTTAGATTTACACACGTAACAGGTGCAATTACATGCAGCTGCATCTAAGAGAAATGTCTTTTCTCTCAGCCACATTCTTGCAGATGCCAATTTTTATCAAAAACAAATTGGAAGAATTATAATAGAAAGAGCTTTATGTAACTCACCTGAAATTTAATGCCATTTACCAGTCAAGAGCACATGACTACAGAGATCCCCACACTTTCTTAAAAGACTGCACATCGCTGGTGTGCCTAAATTAGTATTTGGTAATCGCTGGTTTATAGGTATGGGGTTATTTCAACTTAGTTGTTAGGTTTTGAAGTTTTCTCTCACAAATCTACTTTCCTTTTAAGAAGTCATAAAACTAATAACCTCTTTTTTCAGCCTTTATGGAACTGCATATTTATAGAAAGAGATGAGAAAAACTACACACAAATATTTTTTGTCTCTAAAATGAAAAAATGTTCATTGAGCGTATTGACCACATTAATGCAGGCACTAAAAGAAATGAACCACCCTGCACTGTAAATGTACTTTTCAGGTGAAAGAAAAAAGAAAAAAAAATTTTTTTATTTAAATTCTGTGCTTTCTGGACGTATTTGAGTGCATTTTTTCATTTCAATACATCAGAAAATATAGGTCAATTGTACCATCAAGGCAGAATTGCTTTGACAGCAAGAAAAAATATAAGCTTTATAATGTAAAAGATTCATTTTATACCTTGATGAAATCTTTACTTCTAAACTTGCTATCTGACTAATTGTCTATATCAAAGCTTAGGTTCAAACATGAGAATAACAGAAATTTCTTACAAATTCTTTACTTTTCTTATAAGAACAATTCTTATAATAAAAGCTAGCTGGATTTTCCTTGTCAGAGTTTGTAAGGCCAGAGAAGACCACCATAACCCCCTCATCTGCCCCCTTTTTTAATGCAGTCGAAGGAAGATCACTAAATTGCTCTTGCTGCCTATGTTAGCAAGTACATGACTGAAGAAGAAACCGTCTCCCAGAAAAACATCTCATCCGGACTTAAAAGCTGATGCTGAAGGTTTCTCAAGAGTTTCTCAACAATCTCTCGTAGCATTTAACTACAGAGAATGCATTTTATTTTCAGTCTGAACATTGCCAACTTCACTTCCCGATTTTTGGAGCTTTTAATGCATGCCAGGCAGATTAAAAGTTTTCTAAATTTTAGGTACATTCTTTGTAACTAATTACAGCTCTTTTCTGAATAGTCTCTTAACTTTGGGCACAGCTGATTGCCTTCTTTTGTGTTTCTGTTTTTCTCTCTAACACAAACTCTCCAGCTCTCTTTTTAGACATTCTAAATAGATGTCTTTTTAGACATCTATTTAGATGGTTTTAGATGGTATGTCTTTCTTAAGTGAAGTGTTTTGGAATACGAAGAGATGAAGACCTAAACCCTCTGGGAGAGACAAGAAGCAGCTTCATCTCTGAAGGTAAAAGAGGGACACAGGACACCAAAAGTGAGCTGCCTGGCTGCAGGAGCAGTGACAGCTAGATGTGGACAAGCAAGAAGTGACTAGCAGCTTCTCCAACAGAAAACTTAAGGACAGATTTCAGACTTCAGAATTAACTGGGTTTATGAGAGAAAAGTGTAGGAGCAGGGAAGCCTGCACTGGTGTTCTGGGTGGGGTGTTCACGCTACGTTATTTCTAGCATGTTGAGTGAGGAGGCAAAGGCAGTTTAACAGAACAACAAAGGAAAGAGGAAAACAACAACAACACTGACAGAGGAATGTACAAACTCGATTACGGTACCACCGCTCACTGACAGGACCCAGGATTCCCCAGCCCACTCCAAGCACCGACCTCCTGCCCCCTCTCCTGGCCAGCCCCCAGCTCCAGACTGGGCATGGCTCACATGGGATGGACACTTGTGTCCTGTGCCAGATCCTTGGGAAAATTAACCCTATCCCTGCCAGAACCAGGACAGGCTTTCATAAGCTCTTTCTGGGTACATGAGAGTCACAGTAACTGCTATCCTGAAATTAGAGCTAATTTCTCGTGCAGAAATTTCACTGTAAGTAAAAGAATTTCCTTGTGATCCTTTCATATGACTTATATAAATATGTATATTTATTTGCCTATACACATAAGTTCCGTTTCTTCTCTTGTTTTCATCTTGCAAGCAGCAGTATATACTCTTATTTCCTTCTCCCCTCTAGTATCACACAGTAAAGCTCAACCTTCATTTACCTCTTTGTCTTGCAGACATTCTCTCTAACACAAACTCTCCAGTCCTCAAATCATTTTTGCACCAAATGTGCATTATTCTCCTTTGGAAATCATGTTCCTGTCCACTGCCAAAGGCAGACTAGCAGACCTGACAGAGTTAATGATCTTCTTCTTAGTAGTGAAAATACTGCCTTCCAAAGTCACTGGAGCCATTCATAAGAAGAACACCTCCTGCAAAATACCATAGCATCACTGCTGGCTGCTGGTCAAGAAAACCAATTATGAACTGAATACAAACACTAGAGGTATTAGAAGCTTATTCTTTCCTCCTCTTCCTCTTCTTCTACTGTGTAAGAGCCAAAACTAGCAGCTGTCATGGTGCTATCACGATTTAATAGCAGGGGGTACCCCCCTGTGCTGCCCATCTATTTCCAAGTCTGAACAATATGTTAACTGTAGCTCTTTAATGCTCAGGGTAAAGCCTGTTGTTGAGAAGGATGATGGCTTTGAGTTCCTGGGCTTGTAGAAGAGAGAGGAATTAAGTCACTCTGGGTCCTAGGATGAAGCCTGTAATGGCACAGCACTATTAGCGTAAGTAGTGCAAGAAGCCACGGGCAGCATTCTCTCCATCTTCCTACATATCAGAACTGTATGTCCTACCAAAAATTTGGTTCCTTACTGGTTGGCCAACACATACGTAAGAGCCCTGAAGCCCAGCAGTGCCAATTCTGACCAAGAGTACTGCACGCGTGCCACAGCCTCTGTATGCCGTATGGGGTCCCCTGCCATTCGTTCTGTTTAGAGAAAGTTAGGTTGAAGAATGATCAGTCAAGGAGTCAGTGTGGGGTAAAAACAAGCACAATTCAAAATACAGTTTTTATTTCAACATCATTTCTTTTATTTTTTCCTGCTATTTCTTATTTGGGGTGCTATGCTACGATATTCAGAGTGATGTTCAATCTAAGAATAATACTCTGACATGAAACGCCCCTTGGTAGAGTATCGTACAAGTTGTGGACGTGTTTTCATCTTGAAAGAAGCTTAAATTGCAAGTGGATCTGAAAGTAATTCTAGAGAAGCAGGCCAACAAAGGCTGTCAATGTCTCTTTCGAATTTCAACCCATAGTTGGTTTGGTTTTTTTTTCAAATGTGTATATAAATTATACATTTTCTTCTACCACTGCATTAATTTCAATACATTTTAAATCATATGGTATGGGGAGATATAGGGAAAGTTCTACAAAAAACATCTAGTTGAAGGAAATCTTAAAAAAAGTCATTGTACTCTAAAATTGCAGTGTGTAGAGGATCTGAAATGGGAATATAATCTCTGCTATTGCAGACGATTAAATCAGAGCCTAAAAGAGATTTACCATGAGTCTGATGGATTCTTCTTAACCACAACAGTCTCTTCTAAGGCAAGCCATAGACAAAACTGAGTCCAGACAAAATTAACAACATTAGGCCTCATTATAAGTCACTTACGTGTTTTATAAAACAATATTAGTACCAGTAAGCATGAATATTAATGAATAATAGTGTGGCACAGTTTGGAAAGCACTCTTGGAAAACAAACCTCACTTAATTTTTAATACTGAAAAACTCTTCTGTGTTCCTTTCTCTTAATGTCTTCTAAATGAGACAGTTCCAGTCCGGGATGGCGAGATGGGGACTGCTTCAAAAGGGCTGGGATGACGGTGGGATTCTGAAGCCAGTGTTTCCCATACAGCTTGAGTTAATCTGTAGGTAAAACAGCTCAATGGAAGAATATATGGTGTTTTGCTCCACCTATCTTCTTTAAAAGCCTGAGGATTTCTTAATGTCTGAGGCCACAGCTTGAATAAGGCCAAGATGATATAAAATGAAACACAGCAGCAATATCCCATTACCTTGCAGCAACCTACCAGTTCTACAACAGCAACACGTAAGCAGGGAAAATATTTGTGACATTTGCTAGCAGAAAAAACTGAAAACATTGGCTTTTAAAGAGAAGATTCACCCAGATGTGGACAGAACCAGCATCAGGTAATAACCAAGGGTGTGCTACTCACAAATTGTCAGGTGAAAAAATTCTCCTTACCAGCACAGGTCATAGAACTTTCAGTGTTCATTAGAACCTGTTAAGTGATGAAGAATTTGCCACAACCTTTACTAAATGTTTGTTACATTTGATTTTTACTATTCAAGTTGAAGAAGAATGGAATTAGTCATATACTGACTGAGCAGCCTTATGAAAATACTGACCTTTGTATAGAAACATGATAATAGGGACAAACACTGCAATATGGGCAAAGTAAACATAACAGCTTCCCTTGACGGGAAGAAGAAGCAGGGCCTTCTTCTGTATAGAATGTATAGAATACATTTTATCTATGTCTCAAAATTGCCAGTTATCCAGACGTAGTGACTAAAAAGAAAAAAAATTAAAGATATAATAAGCTCCTTTTAAACGTATTTCCCATTGCTGAAATGGAAAGTATTTCTTCATTAACTATATCCCTGTAATTCTCTGGCATTTTCCCAAAGTCAAAACAGAAATGTTTGCTGAACACAAATATATTTTCCATATTATTGCTTATATTTATACTATTTTCACCTTATAATGAATAATTACTATCGTTATGATTTCTTTTTATTTTAATATACTATTCCTTTGAAACATCCTAGTACTGTTTTTGCCTTTCTATGCCTTTTTCATCTTGTCAGTTTCCTAGCACTTGGAATTCTACTTCCAGAACTAGAACTCATTACTATCAGCCTTCACTATCTTCTTGTATTATGCATATGAAATACGTAGAAATATACGAACAAATTTTAATAAAAGTATAAACATTACATACCTAGAATGCACTCAAATGTATTTCTTTTTATGACTACTCATAGTCAGATTATTTTCCCAGCTACTGTGACATAAAAGATTTGAACAATCTCACCTTTCACGAACATCAGAAGGGTTTATTACAGAAGAGAAAGGAAGGTGACTTTCCTTTTGTCCATGTCTGACAGACATTTCGCCTCTGTAATATATGTATCAAAAAAAAATCCTCCTCTAGTGAAATCTGAGAGGGAATTATTTCTGTACCTTGCCTTGTGGCTTTGTGTTTGCCTTGTACCTGTACTTTGTGATATACTTCCAAACACACTTGGGAACATTCATTCGGAGTCTCATTGTTCACACATTTAGCTGTACCTATATTCATGCAAAGGTATTTGAGCAAAACTAATAGCTCTTTATGACTTCATCGGATTTACCTTCTGCCTCAGAAGAAGCTGAGCCACCCAAACAGTATATAGTAATGGGAATATGTTGCAAATTGCACAAAGTACAAACAACAAAAACAGGCAGAATACAGACACTTCTGAACTGAAACATGTTTGTATGAACAGTCCCTGGAATAGTGAGTTGTAGTGGGCAATAGAGAAACATATAGACAAAACCAGACTGTGATAAATAATTTAAAATTTAAAAGTAGTGCTTCTTATTCACCCTATTTCTTGTTTGGAAAATTGAGGCATAGTAAGGCTAAGGGTAGAGAGTACTGTGAGCAGGCATGACCTCCTTCCATCCCCTACTTAGAGCACACCAAAAAGCTTTATGACCTGGCTAGTATGGCAGAAAACGTCAGCTCTTAAACTCTTTGAAAACTGTTTGTTTGTTTCTTCCTGGCATGTTATTGATGCTCAGTAATGGCTTAGGCTTGGTGCCATGGAGACACCAAATTCCCGTCTATTCAAACCTAAGGTTTATGTTGCCCTTGCCTGCTTGGAAGTGGAAAAAATTACCTGAAATGATTGGCTTCAAACAAAATACATGTTCTCAATATATTCTCAAATACTGATCCAAAACCTTATCTACCTTATCCAAACCTTATCTACTAATGCCTAGAATTGTTCCTTTTCCAGCAAGAATGTTGTATAAACTTAAATAATCTTCTATAGCATAGATTATTTGGCCCATTTGCTATACAGTTTATAAGTTTATCCTTCCAAATAAGAGACTTCTTGTCTCCCTTTTACTTCTACGCCACTCTTGAGGAACGCATGCCAGAAGTACTATTTACAGCACTGATAAATGGCAGTTACTTAACCTCCACTTGAATTTATAAAGGCAGTTGTTTCTACCAACGCTCTGGGATGAATCTGGCTTTACATGAGTGTAAATCTCACAGACACAGCCCTAAACACTGTTTTGATATTGTGAAATATAACAACTCTGCTATTGCTGTTTGTAGAAATTCAGTAGAATTGTAAACCAAAATATTTTCTGAAAATACTTTGGTGTGTTATTTGTTTATTGCTTAGCTCTTGGGGGAATGTGCTGCTGATCTTCTTTGCATCTAAATGTTATCCTCCTATGTAAATGTTGTTTCACTGGTAGCAGGAAATGCTCGCATCTCGACTTGCAAACAAAAAATAAAACCAGGGACTCTTATTCAGCATATAAAAATGTTTCACTTTTATTTTCTACCACAACAAAGAGTGCTTCTGTTTAAACCAACTATTTGTATTAATTCCAAACTAAATTTGGAGCTTTGGTTTATTAAAAATGGTCCTGGTGTTATTCTTTTTTCCAGTGGCGTAAATTGCAAATATTTCTAAAGAACCAGAGGAATTACAACAGTGAGCTGAACAGAGGATCAGGGCAATAGACTTGTCAATATAATTCCAGATTGCAAACACAGAGCTTTCTTATGCTCTTAACTAAATAAAAGTCTTGAATGGGAGTTGCGTTACTAATTTCTGCCACGGAAACGGTTAAGCGTTAATTGTATTCTCTGAAAGAATGAAGTCCATATAGCTGTTTCATTTCATTTTACTTTCAGTCCTTCGTTAATGACATGGATGTAGACTTTATGCAAGGTGGGGAAACAAACTGGGAAACAAAACTTTCAGGACTCCAGGACTTGGATAAAACTGGGTAGGTCACCTTGTAATACACCTTATAATATGTATGTTGGAGACTTTATATGCAACTAGATCTATTCTGAAGCTCAGACTACATTAAAAAATGCTGAATAACTCACTTAATCCCTCTACAGTGTCCAAAAATGAGGGGGGGGTTGTTTTGAATTTTACTACTGTAAAATATATGTCTTGAGAATACATTATTATAAAATTTCTGTGCATCTGCATCCATTTCATTATCCCTCACAGCACCTTTGTAGAATAGGTCTGAGAGAGAAAAATAAAAGTGATTGAGGAAAAATTCAAATGGGATATAAGCACCAGTGGGAGATAAAATATTATTTATGATGTTGTTTAATTATCACATGCACCATAAATTTTATTTATAATACCGTGAATACTGACACAGATTGGGAAGGAGTGAGACTTCATGCACCCAACAGAGGCTGGAACAAGAACTGCAGAAGAGGGACATATTTTACAGACAACCAAGAGAAGCGATGCACGGCACATCCTCACAAACATTTAGCGATGCTCAGGGTTACTCTGCCTTTACGGTTGAGCAAAAGCCTGTTCTGTATTACTGGTATCTGTATTAACAGTGTCATCCCTGTGCTTGAGCTAACAGCAGCATTATCAGAAATGGTGGCTTCTTAGGCTGAGTGAAGTGCCAGGTCAGAAACCTTCCTTTCTCTTCTTTTCCATTTTATTCCTGAAACAGGAATTATAACCTATTTGGGAGGAAGTGTAAGCTAAGCAGGCCAGCTGCAATAAAGAAGAACATGTAATTATTGAATTAACATTAGCAAAAAGATGATTATTCATCTTCTGGCTATATTTCAGTTAGAGGTTGATTAGCCAGTAATTTCAGATTATTAGCCAAAGTATAGCAATTGTGCTTAGGACCTCGTTGTTCTTGCTGCTATTGCGCACCAAGCTTAAGCTAATGAGGGCCTACAGGAAAGTTATAGTATTTTTCTAGAAATGTTGCTTAGGAAAAAACATAATGCGACATGGTTGTACAGATCTAGAAACAGAGCAAGATTAACTGGTTTTCCAACCCATATGTCCAGCAGACATGATGGAATTTTTGTCCAACTTCTTCATGTAAGGAGCAATGCTGGGCCATTACTGGGGATTCTGTTCTGGCCACAGTAAACTTAACCTTAGCTATTAATGTCTTGGCCAGAATGATTTCAATTCTATTGTAGAACACACCAGCTTTGCAGTGCTGCCATGAAAAAACACCAGTGAACCTCCACAGTGTGCGCCGCTTCTCATAAATCAAGATTACGTGTTAAATATAGTCTGCTCTAAATACATGACTCTCTCTGGTCTATAGTTTAGTATGCTTTGGCTTCTGTGAGAAAAATTTATATCATAAAACTTAGGGAACATGCAAATTTGGGTTTTGTAGTGCATTTTTTGTAGCATTCTGTGTATAAAAGTGGCACTTTTGCAACATAAATAAAAAGAAAATATTTTTGCATAGAATAATTTAAGACCTAACTGCAGGCTGCCACAATCTTCTCCTTTTCCATGGAGACTCCATAGCCCCAGTAATCATCATGAAGTGCCAAAACTAGGTGCTGTGCATCAGCTAGGAGTCTTTCGTGCTACAATTTGATCTATTAGTATCCATCTACAGCCCCCGGAAATTATAAAGTTTTTGTGTATCTTTCCACAGGACGAGTAATTACAGTCCTTTGCCTGAATGTAGGAGTGGGACCCAGATCCCTTTCAAAAAGTATGTTGTTAGTGGCACATTATCAAGTTAGAAGACTTTTATATGTGAGGTTTTACAGAAATTACCCTGAACCTGGTCCTTTTTAAAATTTTTATTATTGAGTAGGAGGATAGAAAGTATATTCCTAAAGTACGCAGACAATACCAAGCCGAGGACTGTGGCAAGTGCTGTTGAAGAGTTATAGAAACCACAGAAATGGTTGAAAATTGAAAAGATGGAATGTGACAAAAAGCAAGTTACTATGCTTAAAAACAATAAATAACTAAGCAAGTAGAAATATGGTAAAATAGAACAGATTTTTTTTAAAAAAAACAAACACCTCAATCTGCCTGGAATTTCACTGTAAACATGGCAAATTCTTACATAAACCAAAAACATTTTATGTATGACAACAAAACAGCTATGTCTCTTTCCAGAGTTCTGCTAAGATCTCAATGAGAAGAGCGTGCCCAAAGAAAGATTTAAAAAAAAAATAAATCTGTTTAAATCACTTTGAAAGCAACAAGGAGATAAAAAAGCAAAAGAAACTCCTTATTAGGAAAGGTTGGACATTTTGTTTTTTCAAGAGAATAGAAGCTTCTGGAGGACGCGACAACAGGCTTCCAATATGAAGTGTTATTCGGAAAGAGGAGGCGTACAGTTGCTCAAATAGGGAAAACAAGCTTTATTTGAGGCAAAGAAGGCCGAACAAGAGATTTTTGTCTCAGCCCTACATTTCTGCGAATCCAGCACTGGAAATGTGAGTAAAACTGTCGTGCTGACTAATGCTGCTGTATTCCCATTCTGCTGACACCCATCTACTACCTCTTCATTCTGACTTAGATTGCATTCACCAGCATTGCAAGCATTTTGTGGGCACCTTCAGTGTCTGCACGTACTCTAGTATTGGTCTGTTAGTGATTCCCAGTACACAAATCAATAATAGCAGCAATTATTGTGCTATCTCTACACAATAGTTCCTGAAAAGAGTGTAGAAACATTATCGCTGGAGGAAAATAAGGAACCGTCAGCAAAAGAATGGGGTTTAATTACATTTTATGCAGGGTAAGGATTTGCTACAAGTTGATATGAGAATATGAAATAAAAGATTTTTTTTAAATACTAATTGTAATTGTTATATTTCATAAAGGATTAATCCTATAATGGACGTTGCAGTATGCAGGGAGTGTTATTCTGGAGTGCCAGAATGGAGCTGTAGTCTAGAGCTACGCAGGCAAGAGCCGAAAATGCCAAATATTTACTAGTTGTTTCAGTAGTTCAGTAGATTTACTATACTTAGATAAAATGGTTTGTTTCAGTGACATTAAAAATATTCCAAGATTATTTTTTAATCGACTAACATTTTTTTGAGACTAATATTTTTCCAAACCTGATACGTTTTGTCTCAGAGACACCAATAAGATGTCATTATAATTACACAGAAGTTGTGTTATTAAAAGCAGTATGATGTAATTTTTATCTTCATAGGGTTAAAAATAAGAAAAAACATATATGTGTATTTTTTTTTATTATTACAATTCTAGGCCTACTTTTAGATAACTGAGTTATCATTTTATTTCACACCCAGGAAGAGGAGAGGAAAAAATAAGTATGTTCCTACAAAGAGCAATAGTCAGAAAGAAAAATTGCCGCTCATCTCTGAACCCACGAAACTGTTTCTTCCTTAAGTCAGAGGAAGAGGTTGTGTCTATGACAGCAAGGACATGCTGCCCTTCACACATGGCCTTGCCATTACAAAGTTGGTTTTCCTGAGTGATTTGAGGGAAACCTCACCGCAGAAATCTTGATTTGGGTGAAGTGTTTTCCTCCTTTGGCTCTTCCTTGGGTTACGTTGTTGCATTTTTCTAGTACATTTTTCAGTAATTGGCTGAAGCATGACCATGTGAAGTACTAATTTGGTTTACACTACTGCTGCAAGCTACACTGCTGTCTTGACTAGTAATAGCACAAGTCATAGAAATTCCTACCAAATTTAAATAATTATAAAAACCTGTAAGGATTATTTCAAGTGAATGCTCTGAGAACAGGTGATTCTTTAGAAGCTGATTTCCTCAGTGGGAAGGAAAACAGAAAGAAAAAATGTCTGTTTCAAACTGGAGGAGAATGACTTCTTAGGAAACTACTTCTAGACTTTTTTGTGGAACAGCTGTGGGTCTTTAATAACCTCCAGCTGTAGCGATATCCTGCCCTTTCAGTCCCACAGTCAGTAATTTAAATGTGCCCGTAACTCCGAGATGACAGCTACCCTGACAGCTGGACACAGGGTGACAAATAGCTCTTCCAGTTTGGACATTGACATAATTGAAATGTGCTGCCAGGGGAGACGAAAGAAAGAGTGTGGATAAGCTCCAGCAAAACCCATGTGAAAGGTACAGTCCTTCCACTGCTCTGCTTTTACCAGCACAGCAGTTTCCCACTGTTCAGGTTGGCTGTGATAATTGTGATCCGCTAACGGGATTGCTGTCACACTGGAAACAGAGCAGACTGATCTTTCATTAAACATTTACAAAGCTTACACGCTAGCAGCAGAAGATGAAATGTGAAAACATCGTATGTGTGCTGAAGTTTACAGGAACATCCTACTTTAGATCTTTTACGACAATATCTTGAGAAAGTATAACTGAAATTCTATTTTAAGATTCTACTTACCTTAAATAGTCTTAAGATTCTTTACCAAAATATTTTTCTACTGTATTTGTTCAGCCCGGCATGCAAATGGTTTTGTACAGTGGCCAAAGCCTGGTACTGAAAACCAGACCTGTAAGAGATCTTATCTCATTTCCATGGGTGACTAACTATACTCTTCATAAGTTTTTTATATCCTTATACCTTCACACAGTAGCAGAATAAATGTTTTCATTTTTCTAGCAAGTATTCTGGTATACAAAATACATGACTAATCAGTATGTACCTGACCTTACGATATTTGGGAAGAGACTTTAGAGGTTTTAACAGCAAAATGTGTTTTAACTCAGTCATACAGCCACTGCAAATTGCACTTCTTGAAACAGAGAGAATAACCTCTTTGAGCCTCAGTTTTCCCATCTGGAAAATGACAGGTATCAAGACATTTATTCTTATAAATGGAAGTCACAATAGTTCTATTTGTAAAATATTATTCAAAGCACAGTTCTGCATCACTCTGTGATCAGAAACTTCTATACTGGGAATATAATTAATGCCTTTCTTCCATACAAGAAGAGTTGGTTTTTATAAGAACCTGCTCAGGAAAAACATAACTTAGTAAATGAAAACTAGGAATATTTGCAGAGGGATGTTATTTGCCCACTCTTTTTTCCTGTCTGTGTTCTCTAGAATTCACGATAGTGAGATTTTACATCTCGCTACCTTGAAGGCAAATTTGGGGTCGCCAATATTTTTCTTCTCTTTTCAGCCAGTCATGGTCATTCTTTATTAGAGACAGATATCGATACCTATAGAGACAGAAATTCCATAACCTTCACCTCAATTATACTGCAAAATGGGGATGACAAAGTGTGACCCACAGGGTGACCCAAAGCCTCTGTCCAATGACCAGCAAGAATAGAGATAATACTTTTGCTCTGGTTTAGAAGACAGTTACATCTAGAGCTAATCTGTTGAGGGAAGCATGACTGGAACCAGGTGGGAGGAATTAGGAAGTGCCCCAGGGCACTTAACAAAGGTTATGCTTGGGGAAGGGCTATGTGTTTCGTGGTGAGGGGAATGACATACAGGGGATGGGGTGAAGAAGGAAAACGGATGCTTAAGCAGGGACTTTAAATGCCTCTTCCAACATCATATTCTTTCTGCAAAAATAATTCTAAATGAGGATGGGGATAGTCTTTGAACTTTGTAGAATAGTTAGTGGGAAGGTTCTCTGTTTGCCCTTGTATTTTTGAGGGGCCTCATTGCACTTCCATGCGGCAGAGGAGCTTCACTACCTCTAGGCATTCATGCTGCCCCGAACAGCCGTAGCTTGCTTGTTCTCCTTGAGACACTCAAGTTGCATTTCTGTTGAGATGTAACAGACCTATGAGCTGCACTCAGTCAGATAATGAGACAGGAATATAGACCTGCTAGCATAATTTTTTTCTAGCAAGGTAATAACTGTGGCATCATAGGATGATCTAAGTCATGTAGTTATAACTATTCAAAAATGTGCCAATAGTAAAAATGGACAAGATTCAAGTATGTTTCTTGTTATAGGCAAATAGGCTATTTCACTTGCACAAGCCTTGAACATTATTGGGAAAGTGAAAATGCGTATGGGTGGACGGATCAGTTGGGCTGAACACCTCTGCATCAAGCTGTCAGTCAAATTGCTGACAGCAGCAAAAGTATATTTTTCACAACATCAGAGTTGAGGTTAGAGGTCACGCTTGATTTTGTTATCTTTTTACAATAATATGCACCATCATTTTAAACTGCAGCTGTACCTGTTGTAGCTAAATCATCCCTCCCCCCCCCCAAAAAAAAGAATCCTTCAAATAGACAGAGCGAATAAGGAGTCAACAGTATAACCCTTTGCTTGCTGAAGCCCTTTTGGCTTCTACCTACCCTTTACTGCAGCAGGTCTTTTACCTCAATACATGTCAAAGCAAACAGAACTGCTTGGCATTTTGTGATTGTTGGCCAAACAGTCATACCCAAACCTGGAACGCTTCTGTGACAAGTTTATTGACAAGATAAGAAAAAAACTGCTGTATATTTTAGCGGCTTCTTTGATAACTTTAGCTTCTCTTTCTATATAACGCACATGCAAACACAGGTAATGGTAAAAAACAGAAACACGCTGCAGAGAAGCACGAAAGAGCATAAAGCAACAAACTCACCTTTGCCTGAGGGAGGTTAATTTGCCCCTATCTTACCTTAATCAAGATAAATCAAAGAATAGAGACATTCTGTGGAAATAACCCCCTCTGGAAATCCTAAGCATTTCAAGTTTGCCAAAAAATACAAAACTAAAAGACGGAAACAGTGGATTTTGCAAAAATCTAGAATAACTTTGCTAGTGTCAAAGGAGATTAATTTAATGATTCAATTTAAAGATAGAATAATTTTAATTTAAGGTAGAATCTGGTCTTCTAAGTTCAGCATCTGCTTCGGTAAGGAGTAAATATGCTGTGTCTGTAATCTCTTTGTCCTTTCCATCTCCCACCTCGCTTTTGACTTAATTGATTAAAGACTATCAAAAATAGGTATAAAAAAAATTGCAAATGTTCATTTTCCTTTTTATCTATACTTAGACATTTGAATATCTAACCTCTCCCTGAGGTGTCTTTACATGGAGGAGCCATCTAAATACTTTCAATAGCTCAAAGAAACTAGTAATGTTCTAAATACGAGTTTGGAAGCACAACTAATGAAGTAAATAAAGATTGGTGTGAAGCAGTTCAGAAAAATGTCTAGGGAATGAGATGTGAATAACGTTTTTTCTGCACCTGCTGTAGGTATGCAAATTTGTCGTGAGCCACTGGAGGCCTTCTAGCTCTGGGAGGTGTCCTCATTAACGAGACAGAAGTTTTTCTTTATACAAACATCAAAGAAAGACAACTTTCTGGGCTCATCCAGTCTCTAATAAACATACTTCAGGACACTGATATTGCGCAAGATTATTTTGAGCCTCAGAATTCAAGACCCTCTGGTGCTGTTAGCATGTGGTTGTGACACTACATAAGGATATGCAAAGGCAAAGTTATCCAACAGTGATGAAATGTCAGCAGCTGAAACATTTTGGTGCTGAATGGACATCAGTCACTGAAGTGAATCTGTAAGTGCCTATTTATTAATTTGCAGAAGATATAAATAAATGTATATCTATATTTAGGCTTTCTATAGGATACCTAAGAGATGTACACTAATAATACACCAAAATACCTACATTAAGCACAAATAATGCCATTAGTGAGCTCTGTGGATAATCCTACTGTCTCTATAAATAAATTTAAAACTAAAAACTGCCAGAAAAGCTGGCAATCCCATGAGGTTAGAACATTTGATTTGCTTTATTTAGAGATCTTCACAAGGGAAATAAGTTAGTAGATGCAAAGTATTTGTCATATCAAGTCCTAAAATTACAGAAGCAAATGGTAAAATGGACCCTAAGTTTAAAGATTACTAGAAGTCTACTCTATAAAAGCCCAATACAAGGCCCACTGAAGTAAACAAAGAGACAGTCAGAAAATAAATCCACAAGCCACAAAGATTTGTAAATGGTGTTTCTATTCTTCTGGTCTTAAAACTGCTTTAAAACTATATTTGAGTAAATTATTCACAATCAATGTCCAATCAATTTGAATTCTTCTGCTTCACAGCATGTCCATTAGCAGATTATTTTTCATAGGTTATTCAATATTTTAATGTAGTGAGAATATTTTCCTTGTATTTTGTACAGGGTATAATTCATTGTATCTACTTGACACCATACCCAGAGTGCCAGTTAACTGTGATTGCTATATGAATCTTCCGTGATTGGATTAACATAAATGATAAGCAGATGTATAGCTGAAATGAATCACATGAGAACATGCTGATCTGCCCATTTCAAATTGTTTCTGTGGCTTTGGGGAGAGAACAAATTGAAGTATTTATTTTCAAAATTGTGCAAAGAAACGGATACTAATGTTTACCTGGTATACACACAACAGGATTATTCACTCTAATCAAAAAAAGAAAATTACAGCATCTGAAATGCTCAAAGGATCTTAACAGGCCATTCCATTAGAAATTATGAATCTGAAAAACTCGCTTATGCATTTGGTATTAAAATGTTCTAAAAGAACTGGATCAATACAAAGTCATCAAGACCAGATTTCCAGATGGTGTTGATTTCAGCCAACTAAAATTAGCTTCATTGGTTTTGGCTCACTTATGTCTATTCCTGTTGATCTATGGAAATTTATGGAGAACTGGACAAGAGCCAAAGTCATACCCCATTCATTACAGGTGTGACTCCATTTATTCCACTTAAAGAATATTATAGATCTTTTTTATCCAAAGTATATAAGAAATTCTATTTTAGTCAACAGTTTGATTTTCTGTGATGAAAATAGTATATCTGCTTGTAATCAAGTTTCAGAATATAAATATTCAATTTTTACTTTATCAATCAAAATCTCAGATGACTTTAGCAAAATAACTAATGACCTTTTAATTCCAATCTGAATATACCAGCCTCAAAGGTTTCAGATATAATTAATTCTCGTTTGTTATTTATATTTTAGCAGTGTCCTGGTACCCCAAGCTACATTATCAACAACATTTGTTATATAAATCACATGCCGCAGCAAGCTGCAAGTCAAATTCATGCAGTCTTCTATTAATAAACCAATAAATAAAAGTAAAATATTTTGCTGTCTTATTTTACAAATAATGTGCCACTAACACGTGATGATACAGTATGCTTCTGCGGTATTTGTGAATGACAGGAAATTGTCCTCCCCCAAAAAATGGCTTACTGATGTTAAGTAAAATACATTCCCAAATGAAAATGAATGAATGAAATGAGAATGGAGTGAGAGCAGCCCTGAGGACAAGGACTTGGTGGTGTTGGTAGATGAGAAGTTCAACATGAGCCGGCAATGTGCGCTCACAGCGCAGAAAGCCAACCGCATCCTGGGCTGCATCAAAAGAAGTGAGGCCAGCAGGGCGAGGGAGGTGATTCTGCCCCTCTACTCTACTCTGGTGAGACCCCACCTGGAGTACTGCGTCCAGCTCTGGAGCCCTCAGCACAAGAAGGACATGGACCTGTTGGAGTGAGTCCAGAGGAGGCCACGAAGATGCTCCGAGGGCTGGAGCCCCTCTGCTGTGAGGACAGGCTGAGAGAGTTGGGGTTGTTCAGCCTGGAAAAGAGAAGGCTCCGGGGAGACCTTAGAGCCCCTTCCAGTACCTAAAGGGGGCTACAGGAAGGATGGGGAGGGACTCTGGATCAGGGAGTGTAATGATAAGACAAGGGGTAACAGTTTTAAACTGAAAGAGGGGAGATTTAGGTTAGATATCAGGAAGAAATTCTTTCCTGTGAGGGTGGTGAGCCCCTGGCCCAGGTTGCCCAGAGAAGCTGTGGCTGCCCCATCCCTGGAGGTGTTCAAGGCCAGGCTGGATGGGGCTTGGAGCAGCCTGGTCTGGTGGGAGGTGTCCCTGCCCAGGGCAGGGGGGTGGAACTAGATGGTCTTTAAGATTCCTTCCAACCCGAACCATTCTATGATTCTATGATCCGTATCCTCCATTAATTTGTGGAGATGTGACTGTTTATATTGCCCACTGATTATGAGTGTACAATGTAATTTTTAAGGCTTCTAACAAGCAAGTTGAAAGATACATTTGAAGTACAGTGGGTTTTAACTTAGCAGATCTATATTTATTTCCAGCTGTACTGGGTCAGAGTCAAAGGCAAAAAGGCAGAACTAAAAATGCTTGAAGTTCAAAGTGCAGGTATATTGACTTAGAAAGGTCATTGACAGTTAATCTATATGTTTCTGCATTGCAGTCTTATCTGTGGTTTGTTAGAAGTATTTCTCAATACTATTCACACCTCTTCTTAAGCAGTATCATAAGTAAATAAAAGTGAGAAGACTTTTGTCAGAGTGTCCTCTGGAAGCTCCCTGACAGTGAGCAAGCCTGCTAGCAACGAAAAATAAGAACATGTAGTCTTTGCTTAATTTCATTTTGCAGGGAACAACTAATTTTCATATACGCTAACACAGGACATTCACAACAGTTTTGTTTTGAGGGAAGGGCTTACAAAGTTGTTGACTTGTAATTTTTGAGTTAAAGCTACGCAACAGCTTCTGAACGGTAAAGGAGAGGCAGTTCAAAGCTCGATGTAAATGGACAAAACGCTACAGGTTGTATTCTGACATTAAAAGGGGGGAAAAGAAAACCCTTCAAATTGTCATTAGAAGTATAGATGACTAAATGGATTAGTCACAGCTCTATACACCAGTCTTAAATTGCAAAGTTGATGTGATTTCTAGGCAACAGTGACGTCCACTCAATTGTGTCCACCTCATACCACATTTATACTACCTGCATATTCTGCGCATACATCTTTTTTATTATTCTGTAAATTCGACTTAGAAAGTGAATACAAATTTCAGGATGAGCTTAATGTAGCAAAAATCCATTTGTGAAGGCAATTCTTTCAACAGGTGTTACAATCTGATATGACCAATTACCTTTGTGTCTGTTCTTTCAGTTAGAAATTCAAACCATACACTACCTGTAACATAGGAGATTACACTGTAATCTAAATGCTGATGCTGAAGTGATACCCAGGTCAGGACTGTAAATGAGATGTGGTATGTCAGCAGATATCACATTTTAAATTAACACAATATTTGAGACCCAGCACAGAGACTACAGAGAAGACTGAAGCAGCAAAACGTACACATAACTAGGGTTGTTTGAAGCTGAAATGAGAGGGGCATTGTCTTTTACCTTCATCACTATTTTATTTTTATACGATTTTCCTCTGCATAAGAAAGTGATTACAGATTAATTTCTAAAACTAGCACCTCCTGCAGTTCATTCCTCTGCATTCTCTGAGCGCACAGTTAACACGTGGTGGCAAATATCACCCTCTGTTACACTTCAGCGGAACTTCTGCTTTTTTTCTCCAGTGCCCAGTTTACAGTGGAGAAGTAGCTAATAGCAATCACCTTCCTCCAAGTGTTCTGTTTATCACTTCCCTATTTCTATGCTTGATAGCTTCCCTGCGAGGAGGCGCAAGATATTTCCATCTTCTTTCATGTATATTTTCCTGCTATTTCATTATCATCGGCTAAATAGCATTGCAGCAAATACTTAAATGTATTGTTTGGGATAACGAACGACTGCACAACTGGGAAAGTGCTGAGATTGCTGCATATGCAGCAACTGTGTCATTGCTTCAATGTTAGCTTGTCCTCCCCCGGCGCTTGTTTTGCTCTCTTTGTGTATCTTGTCACCATAGTTCTAGTTTGGCAAGTAACTTCTCTTTTAATTACTGCATTTCTGAAATATTTGTATACCTTGATGAAGGCATTGCAGAAATTCTTGCTCTCTCTCACCATTAGGACCTCATCTTCATTGAGGTAATTACACACACAACTCTGACAAAATTAACCATTCTCCACAGGTAAAAGGCTCAGATTTATCAAGCCAGGAAATTCACTTTAAATCCTCGTACCTTTTATCACCACACAAGCACGGGCACAGAGTACTCACAATAGCCAATTCTCAGTCCTTCCCAGGAGATGCTCTCAAGGGGGAGGAGGAAGGTCTCATCTCCAAAGCAATTCAACCTTTTTCATGGGGCGTGATAATCTTACTCAGGTTTTCTTTGGCTGAAAGTCCTACTTTTCTCCATTTGCTCTCAGTCAGCTTTCACGCTGAGGAATTACTTTTCTCATTATAATCACTAGCTTTTCTTCAGAAAATATTGCGCAGCTCAGAAATGACTTTGAGCGTACCCTTCCCCCGCTGTACCAGTCAGTTGGCATGGTGACACAACAGCTGCTACAAATCACAGGGAAGATGCTTAACAGGTACATTTTAGAGAAAAGTTCATGCTGAAGAAACCACTAAATTTGCAATCATAACACTTGTTCTTTGGGTGGCTGTGCTCTTATGGATGTAGCTAAGGGAAAAAATATTTTGGAAGCATTGCAACTAATGTATGAACAAGTCTGTGTTGAGAAACAAGCTCTGATGTGATCTGATGAATTTACATTCTGTGCACGAGGCGATTCTTGGCCTCATGATCAGAGATGGAGCCCACACAGGTTGGCATCACGCAGATCCAGTGATACCAAGGAAGATGCTGCCTCAGCTTTAAACTCCTTTGGCCTGTGAAAGTTTAGAGTTAAGCCCATCATGTAAAACTTTAATATCCACTCTTTATAGGGCCGTTGCAGCTCTGGAAATCACCAGATGACAGCACAATGAATTAAGCCCTAATGCCTATGACAATCCTGTACGCCAGATTCAGAGCTACGCCCCCTCTCCTCCTCCCATCCTGCTCAAGAATAGATGGAGAAGGGCCAACATACACTGCCAATGCTTTCTACTACTGCCTTTTTTCGATTGCTTTGGATTTAAGGATGGTATTTTTGCCAGATAATTGCCTTATCAGACCTTGTAACTTGCCCTATAGACCTTATATAATTTCTAACAGTCCTATCTGCACTTCCTTTGAAAATCACTTTTCATACATCGTCTAGGTCCCATTTGGAAATTCCCAGTGGCATCTTAGGATCAGAGCCAATTGTATTCATTCTTTTTACTACATTTTTTTTTCCCCTCCCCGTGTCCTGCTTTTTCAGACTGTCACTTATTTCCTGATTTGTGTTAACAACACTGAACAGGTCTAATAGAACTTTTCCCCAGGCCCCCCCTTCCCCTGCTAGCAGATATTTCGCTAAGAAGTGGTTTATGGAGCATTTGTATTTGCCGCCAAGACTTAACAGATCTTCATAAATTAAACTGAAATTCTTGACACTTGTGTTTTCCAAAAGAGGGAAGTGACTCTTTTTAAAATTACTAATACTCCTTTAACTGATGGTATGATTGAATTTGATCTTATTCCAGTTTTCTGCTTAGAACACACTTTTTGCAGATGAACAGCATTCCCATTAAAACGAGGTTTTCAATGGAAATGCTGACATAGTGCAGCAGAAAAGCTACTGCTGTTGAAATTATGCAGAATTTAATAACCAGAAAAGTAAGCAAGAACTGAAAACCTCAAGATATTCAGGTGGGATATATTCATTCATACAAATTATGTTCTTATAATTATGACACTCTCCTTCTGCAGTGATGAGATGCTGATGGCTTTAGCATACGTTTTTTAGAAATGTTATACTGGATACCAGGAAATGTGTTTCCAAGTTCACTTAGCAAATCTGTGAGTGCTAAATTAGGCAACCATACTGTTCTTAAGTATAACTGGGTGTTTCAATCCTGACTTTCCTCTCACATCCTCAAATTCTACGTTCACTGAAAGCAGAGATACTTTACAAGGTAACTCATCCTACACTAGTCTGAAGACTATGGCAGAAGCCTCCAGCCAGCTGGAGTGGTAGAGTCCATTTCACAGAATCACAAAATCACAGAATCAAGGAATGCCGGGAGTTGGAAGGCACTGCTGGAGATCATCTAGTCCAAGCCCCTGCCAGAGCAGGGGCACCCAGAGCAGGTGGCACAGGAACGCCTCCAGGCGGGGTTGGAATGTCTCCAGAGATGGAGACTCCACCACCTCTCTGGGCAGCCTGTGCCAGGGCTCTGCCACCCTCACAGGAAAGAAGTTCCTCCTCACGTTGAGATGGAACTTCCTATGGTCAAGTTTGTGCCCGTTACCCCTTGTCCTGTCCCTGGGCACCACTGAGAAGAGCCTGGCCCCATCCTCCTGACACCCACCCTTTCAGTATTTATAAGCATTGATAAGATCCCCCCTCAGTCATCTTTTTTCCAGATTGAAGAGACCCGAATTCCTCAGCCTTTCTTCATGAGAGAGATGTTCCAGTCCCCTCATCATCTTGGTAGCCCTTTCCTGTCCCCTCTCCAGCAGTTCCCTGTCCTTCTCGGCCCAGGGAGCCCAGAACTGGACGCAAAGTTTCCAGTTTCCAGTTTCCATTTGCTAGGTGAAGCATCAGTAGAGTCTGTTTAGTCCCACTTTGCTATCCTAAGCACCAGGCAGATAAGAGAAATCGAAATGAGTGCTCCCTTTATACTTCCAAGCATAGTTTGATTCTTATTTCCTTAAAGGAAAGGAGGATGCTCTGTGGACATGTGTAAAAATAACCTGACTAGCAAGGGCATCAATGATTGTGAAATGATCTTCCAAAACATTTAGTTAGAGTAATGAGATTAATACTCCAGGAACAGTCATAAAAACCTACAAGGTTTAGTCAAAGGCCCAAATCCACCAATCTTCCATCTCTATTCCTTTAAGCTTTGGCACAGGCTTTGCTGCCATTTTTAGACTTCCATGCTACGGGGGGCACACTGGCAGAGATACCTCCTTATAGAGATATGTAACTTCAGACTGGTGTGCCTCCTTAGGAAGAATTAAATGTTTTGTGTTGTAACTTCGCAGCAAAAAACCAAGGGGGGGGAAGTGGGTAATTTCTGCTGTGTGGCAATAATAAACCATTTTCATTGTAATCACCCAAATCAGTTATTTTGCTTAGCTTCTTCAGCACTCTTTCCCAGCTGTGCTGTGGCTGAATGAAAGCCTGACACTTTGGAGAATGTGTCTGTCCAATTATGAATTCTGTTCAGTTTTTGCGAACACTATTTCTAATTGCAATAACCACAGTGGATTAAATAACCCTTTTTGTGTATGTGTGTGCGTGCAAAATTGCAACACATTGTGAGGATACAGTCTGAAAGACTGTGACAAAGAAAGCAAATTTTGTCATCACGGAATGACTCTTGCCAGCTTGAACAATGGTGTTACTGTCAGCAGAGCTTTTGATTGAAACGATTTTAGACAGAAAACCAAACCAAGCCTGGCCTGTCTGGGTACCTCAGCCCAGAGTCCTCCAAGTTCCACCTCACCCACTGACTTGGAGACCTGATTTACACCGCTTGGCCAAGAAAGCACGGGAGCTTTGCCTATTCGCCTGCAATGTGATATGGAAATACTTGAGCAAGCAAATGCTGTACATGAGCATTAAAGATAAAATACTTGAATAGATTTCAACATGATAATACAGAAAATGCTGTAAATTACTCTTAGCAGCTTCTATCAGCTCTTGGGTCTGTGAAAACAAAGATTTTGCAGTAGTGGGCACCTTTTGAAAAAACTATCCTGGTTAGGAGAAGCAGTATAGCTGCACAGCATGAATTACTCCATACTGAGTAAGCCAATGTGCTGCCTGACTACATGTCACTTGAGGCTCTGGAGTACTTAAAGACTAGAAATGCGGTTGTCCTCTATTTACAAAGCTCTTGATTTACATGGTATATTGATGTCAGACTGCACAGTATGATGAACTGACTGAACCAGGCTATCCTACCAGAATACCTTCCACCTCACATTCAATCATGTTTGGGCACAGTAAGCCAAGACAATAAATGGAAAAAAATCATAGAATCACAGAATGGTTCGGGTTGGAAGGGACCTTAAAGATCACCTAGTTCCACCCCCTGCCCTGGGCAGGGACACCTCCCACCAGACCAGGCTGCTCCAAGCCCCATCCAGCCTGGCCTTGAACACCTCCAGGTTTGGGGCAGCCACAGCTTCTCTGGGCAACCTGTTCCAGTGCCTCACCACCCTCACAGGAAAGAATTTCTTCCTGATATCCAATCTAAATCTCCCCTCTTTCAGTTTGAAATGGTTACCTCTCATCCTATCACTACACTCCCTGATCCAGAGTCCCTCCCCAGCTTTTCTGTAGCCCCCTTTAGGGACTGGAAGGGGCTCTAAGGTCTCCCCAGAGCCTTCTCTTCTCCAGGCTGAACAGCCCCAACTCTCTCAGCCTGTCCTCACAGCAGAGGGGCTCCAGCCCTCTGATCGTCATGCATGTGGCAATGCAGTTCTAGGCACGTCTTTCCTTTCATTGCTGTAGTACATTCATTAAAGGGTATGATGTCAGTTATAGGATAGTTTCAGGTACTAATTACTAGTTCCAAGATACAGTGAAGCTGTGTTTTTTTTCTGCTGAGTTCAGTGAACTCTGGATTCCATTCCATCAGCGATTTGCGTCACTTAGTATGAAAATTAAATGCATTCCAAAACCAGTGTTAAAACTAAGCGAATGTAATAGCTGTCAAAGCTGTATGCAAAGATACAAATTGGCCTAAGCACAGGTAGGAAGATGGTAACCATCTGGACAGCTTTCATTTATTAATTCCATGTTCCCCACATGAGGGATTTGGTATTTCATTTTTTCTGAGTTTACAGCCAGGCACAAGGCACCTGAGCAGAACTCACATTTGGAGTTTTTCAAAGGTCTGGACCTCTTTTATACAGCCTCCAGTTCAACACCTTTTGCTTGCTGAAATATTACCAAAAACCAGCCATTGTGAGGCTTGGCTCGCTATTTCTGCATCAAGGTACAGGACTCCACAAAGGGATCAGCGTTGCTTTAATGCCTTAGCTAAAGTAGAAGTCTTGTCAGTTCAGTTATTCAAGAGTTTATGCTTATTGATCTGATAGTCTAAGGAAACAGGCTGTCAGGAGACTGGTATTCCAGTTTCATTAGCTTGCTGGGCAAAATGCAAGGCAAAAGCTGCTGCAGTAGTTGAATATTTCTAATGTTCACATATGAGGGTACTAGGCATTTGTGAAGTTACTGGTTATAAGCTCCAGGTCATTGCAAAACCTCCTGTGATGATTATCTATGGCATGTCAGGTATATTTTAATACCAAGGGAGACTAATCTGTAGCCCTGACAGCCTGCACCAATGCGAAGGTGAAGGTCTCTGGGATGTCTCCAGCTCAGGTTCTCTGCATGCTGGATTGAGGTGACAGCACAGGACTGCATGAAACTCCTGGCTCAGCATCTATTCTTGATCAGATGGTAAGTATACACAGGTGTCTATGAGGTCAAAGGAACGGTATCTATAGATTGCTGAGATGATGGGAACTTTTTGAAAGCTAATGGCTCAATAACTGCAGCTGAAAGGTAACAATCTGCAAACCCTAGTAAGCTCATCAATCCAAGGCTGTCCTTGCGGGAATTCAGTGTCAAGAAGCTCAAAGCCTTTGCCTTTCTGGGCTGATCTTGAAGGTTAGATTTCTGGTTTTCAAACTGTTGACTGTACAGTCTGCATGCGGTTACTAATTGTACATTTGAGTCTTTTTGATCAGATGTTTGGGCATTTTGAGGTCATTAACTCTTCAGCCTTGATATGACAGAACAAGGTTCAGGGGTACAGTGTATCCAGCTTTTTCTGCTCTTACTAAAGTAGGGGGTTTCTTTTGTAGAATCACTGAGATACCACATTTAGCTGCATGGTCTAATGATGTGCTTTGCTATTATTGTCATGTAAATCAGGTTATATAGGACAAGTGGATGGATTTTTTTTTCAGTTTTAAATTAATTTGTCACATATTTATTGTATATGGCTACTGATGGAAATTAGACGTAATATGATCACCATTTTACTGACTTCATGGATTTTTTGCTATAGCAAAAGGCAGTTACTTTTGGTTTATATCCTTTGGAGACGTATTTTTGTCAGCCTCCTGTGCTAGCAGTCCATACTGAAGTTTAGTCGAGTGCAAGGCTGAGGAAGGGGTGAGGGGAGATGAAACACATGGGTTGTTATGCACAGTCAGAGCTAGTTTAGCAGTGGATTACAGAAAAAAACATGACAAATGCGTAAAAGCAGAGAGACTTTGGAGATATTTTTGAACAGGAAGAAAGATTTACATTTAGAGTCCGAATGAAAAGCTGTCCTTTGCTTTCAGTATATTGTTCCTGTGAAATCACACATCATGTCTTCTTGCTAATAGGTGAAAAATGGCATTAAAATTTCTGATGCGCAGTTAGGAAGATTTAAACATACTGCAACAAAGATGAAAATAAAATTGGGCTTATCAAAATATTTTCTGATAAGCATAGCAGTATGCAATAAAGGGAAAAAAGATATTAAAATGTAATAATTATTTTAATTCTTCATTTTTCTTCTAGTTTTATGGGTCTTTTAACTTGAGATATTCAAGAAGTCCAGAGAATTAGGCATGTAGTGTTAAGGTACACAAGTAGATGACCTGAGATTTGGGTAACTGAGCAGACCCTGGGAAACTACCAAACATGACATGAGAAATTGCTGGATGTAACAAATAACACAGTGAGAAAACGACAAAAGGTGCAGAAAGTGCTGTTAGGAATGGCCAGATTTTACAGGTGTTTAATGGGGTTTATATGAAAGAAAGCCACAATTTCCAAATATGTGGAGGGGAACACTGGGGAATTTCTGGGGACACAGTCCGAAAGGCCAGCATCACCTCGGGAGCTGCATCAGCAACACCAAGATTGCCTAGGAAATGCTATCAGAAATACCAAATTTGTATACCGATGTAGAAAAAAATAACTTCTATGAGGAAAAAGTAACCAGGGGCAAGTCATTATTTGGGAGGAGCCCAGAGCGGAGCTGGAGGAAAAAACCAACATGGGGAACTGGTGGGAAGGGGCTAAAAAAGGAGCCCGTGTGGGGTCTGCGTGACCGGCTGTGCCCATACTGTGTGGGTACACACGTGTGTGCATCTGCACCCCTGGAACAGGTGCTCAGCCAGACGATGGGCCAGCAAGGAGGAAGGGAACCTCCTCTTCATCCCGAAGCCCACCGGTTTTAGCTACCCAGAGTCCCCACGGAATTTCGATAGACTGAGATTTCATTGAAAAAGCATCGAAATTTTCCTTAAGAAACCGCTTGCGTCATTTACAACATTAATGAAAATGTTAGGCGAATGGTACCTTCTGATATTTTTCTGGTGTTTTCTCATAAAGAAACCAAACCTAAAACACACATTTTATCATATTTAGAAAATATCATCATTTAAGCTCTCTTTGCTTTTTAAAGTAAACACTGAAATTGCTTTATAACCTGAGCGGATGGCATATAAGGTTGATTTTTCTCTGATTACCACCCAGTTTCCCTAGGTGCAAGAATTCCTCAAGCCTTTTACAAACTTCATAGCAGCTTAGTGCTACAAATAATTAGTCAGCTGTGTGAAAGGTGCTACAGGTTTTACAAACTGAAAAAAAATCTAAGGAGATTAAAAGCAAGCATCAAACAGAAATAGAGCTTTTTATTTTGAGCTTTTTTTGAAGTTTGAGTAGTAGGGGCATTTTTTTTCTTCTATGTGTAGAAAGAACAGAATATGCAAACTTTGATTCATCTGTGTTTACTGTAGCAACAGTACCAAATTTTACTACAAATGCATTATTTTGTTTTTAAGAGAAACAAGCCCTCACACCTGCTGGTATTAAACGATGATTTAAATAATGTTATTTCTCTGGTCCTTCACACATATAATCACACAGTTTCTCCCCTCGTTTGCTCATTTCCCCCCAAAGTTTTAAATATTTTCTATTATAAAGATTGCTTTTGTTTTATTTTAAAAATTAAAGATTATATACTAAGATTTCTCTGCTTTCTGGTTTGCTGTCTTGATTTTTTTTTTTATTGTGGGGGCTTATTCTCCAGATCCAGCAATAGCAACGTTACTATTTATTACTTTGGGTCCACTTTCCTCCCAAGCACTCATTCTTTTCTATATATGCTATTTCACATTTTGCATTTGGAGTCTGTCTCTCCACTGACATGAACTTCCCCCATTCCCAAGGTTAGGATAAAACTGCTCCAGGCAAAATGAAGAGAGATAAATATGTGTGTAAACAGTGGAAATGGACTGTCTGAGAGGACATTTACCCCAAAACTGTTAATGTTGAAGAGGAAGACAGCTGTCAGTCAGGTTAAGCAGTAACCAGATGTTGAGCTAGCAGCATCTTAACCAACACCTGGGCTGGCCCTTGGCCAGCACCTGGCTTGTGGGGTGACACTATAGGGACAGCACCCAGGGACACTCCTTGGTTGTGCTGCTGCGACTCCTGGGGAGATTGAGGGGCAGGGACATGTTTGGGTCAGAACAGAGCTCTTGTGATCAGTTGTGGAAGTATACCCGGTAATCAAAGGTGTATATTTACTGCTTGAAGGCATCTAGCACTGTGGTTTATCCATTATATTACCATAATTGATCTTGAACGTATCCTAAAAGTTAATTGTTTAGCATCAATAAAATGTTTCAGTTCCAATTTGATTTAAATCTCATGAAACCACTTTTTCTTCGCAGCAGGTATCTATGCCACTGAGTCACAGAAGCAGGAGCCTGGAAGCCCATGGGATTGGTTACACAGGGTAAAGCTGGATGTGTGACAGGGATCTTTTGTAATGGAAGATTTATTTGGGAAAAAAAAAAAAAAAAAAATCAGTATTGCAGCTAGTGGAGAATCTTTCTCCCATGATCTTTTCTTCCTTTCCTCATTCAAGCAATTCTTTAATTAGGAAGACTGTAGATTTTTTTTTATTTTTTTTTCTAATGGAAGGCCAGTACTTCTTCTGGTGCAATAGACGTGGATTTTTATCAAAGATTTTCTTTCAGATTTTCTACAGCAGTTTTGAAGCCAGTCCTCTTCAACTCACGGCTTTTCTTTGTGTCCTTTAACATATCTAGTCCCTTTTGGATGTGCATCAGCCTTCTCGTAACACTGGAGGAAGTGTACACTACTATCAAATTTAGCTCCGAAGATAGGACCTCTTCCTGAAATGCTTCAAACTAATCATATTTCAGGAACTGATTTGTAATTTTTATGTTATTCAGTGTTTTTCCACCCCCGCGAGTTTTTTTCTGTGCTTTACTTTGTAACATCATACTGTAAAAAAGGGATTTATTCTCTTCTTTGTTCCAGCAGTACATAAAACAGCAACCACAACTCCACTTCACTTACTACATTCATTTTCCCTACTGTCATTTGAAAATGTCAGCAGCCAGAGATCTAAACAGTCTGAGGACTAAATGAACAATTTGTTTGTGACACAAATAAATGCATCCAGCCTGCTAGACAACTTCCACCACCCGCATTATATATTTTCCAGTGCGTGACCTTGACAGAACAGACATCAGCTTCCTCTCAAAAGGAAAAAAAAACCAAGGGGAGGAGGAAGGGGGTGGAGTGTGATGTTGCGTCTTTATTTATCTGAAAGCACATTTCCATTTTTTCAGCCAACTGAATGGAGGATGGCAGAATGAAGTGCTTGTGACAGCAAGGAAATTAAAAGCAATCTGTAGGCCATACTGGGTGTGTTTTACGATGATTTTCCAGGCATGCGTATGGGCATACCTCAAAGGCAGTGCAAATAATTTTTGCAATTTGTTAGGTGGTTGTTTAAGTGGCAGCTGAAAATACTATGGTCGCGTGGATGTTCAAAATGCAGCATGAAACAGGTTTGCTTTCCGTCAGATACATGGCCACAGACACACTGCACACCGAGAGGACAGATTTGTGCACGGCTGTGGGAAGGCACACTTTGCACGTAGCTCAGACTGCAGATAGTGTGAACAGTGGCTGAAGGTTTCAAAACAGAAGACGACTTTGTGGTTCGCGTTAAGACTGATGACTTAAAATTACTCCAGTCACTCCCGTCACTGAGATTACGCTAGGAAGGAGAATAAGCACAACAAGAAAGACAAGAGTGTTAAGCAGCTGCATAATTGCATGCCTATGGAAATTGCTTTGGCTACAATTTTTGAGTACATGAAAAGGAGGAGAGAATCTTATAGCAGGATCAAATGGGAGCCTCTATGAATAAAAATGCACAGGAAGAAAATTTATCCCACAAGCAAGAAATAAGATCAAAAAATTTATAACTCCACATACAAATAAATAGGAAGAGGAACCACATAACTCTCTCTTTTTGCCTGTGGTGGTGGTTGGTAAGTGGTCTCCCTGTCTTCATCTCAACCCACAAGCTTTTTCATTTTATTCTCAGCCCCTGTCTTGTTGAGGAGGGAGTGTGTGAGAGAAGCTGGGTGGGAGCTGGAAGCTGCCTAAGGTCAACCCACCACAACACAAAAACCCCCAGAATTTTGTAGTGAGAGTTTAACATTGATTGTTTAAGAGAACCACCAAGTTCCTGGCTTTCCCAGTCTTCCTGCTTTTTTCATACACCCCTTTCTTATCTAGAAGAGTTTTTAGTGCCCCTAATTCATGTTTTCTTGCACTGTATTTCAGTGACCTTTATTGAGTTGCCTATTTCTCAGATATGGTAACCACACAATGTTCTTCCTTCACTCATTCAAGTTTTTTATTGGCATTTCCTGTTGTCATTTAACCTTTGTGTTCTTTTTGTTGTACAGACTGCTATAGAGATGGAGGGGAAAGGAAAGAAAAAAAAAAAGAAAGCCAAGCTCATGAAATTCTAAGCGTTGGCAATTTCCATTAGTGCAATACAGAGTGGAGAAAGCTCAGCTTCACAGCAAGAGTTCCACACTAACTTCACAAGTAATGTTTTTCCTACCAAAATCTACAACAGAGAACGAAAAGATTTTGAGATTGGATAAGTGGGTTTTTTCCCTGTTGAACTGACAAACATTTTCTTTTCAACCTCCTTTTTTTTCCTTCCAGCTCTCATTGCAATGCAAAAGTTCATCCCAGCAAAAATTCTCCCAGCTGCAGTGCCAAATGAAAAAGGCTCTCAGAGTCAAGCCAAAGAGGCACAAGAAGGACATTATATATTTTTTTCTAATTCATGCTTTCAGTTATATAGGCCTGGGAGACTACATGCTTCCTTTAGTTCTAGAAATAAGGAAAATATAATTTTAAAATCAGAAATCTCTAACAAGTTTCTCATAATTTTTAAGAAAACACTTAACACACTTGATTTTCTAAATTCCTAGTTTACTCATCTTTGGTACTTAACATGACATTATGGATTAAAATAATCCATAATAACAATTAATAATAATTAATAACAAACCATAATAATAATTTATTTGTGGTAAAAAATATTTAAGTTCAAATTTTATAAAGAATGTATTACTTAAGTGCAATGTAATTTCTAAACGTGTGATTTCCTAATTGTGAAATGACATAACACAGCAGGTCTTACAAAATATAGTACACAACACATGAAAAAGCTATGGAAGCTTCTAAAAAGACTTACTATTTAAAAGAATAAGAAGCTTGCATTATACTACATCACTCCTTCTGATAAGTGCAAGGGACTGCTCTGCTCCCATTAATTGCTCCTTGAAATAATAATCTTTTACTTATGGCTTTACAAGCTGGGTTGGTGGGGAGACAATACCTACAGCTGATTTAGTAAACATGAGGTACTCAGTATTTTCAGCTCAAAGTTATTAAAAAAGGTGCATTAAAGGGTAAAAAAAAAAGCATTATAGCTGTGGAAGTGTTTCTAAATAACCACTTTTTGTTGTGTTCTGTGAGATGTTAGCCTGCAGAAAGTTCACCACAATAGCGTCTAAAGAGAATACAGTAAAGAAAATAGAGCAGTAAAGAAATCCTTTTGTGCACACATCACCTATATGAATACCATCACAGAAGGTATGAAGGTCTGAAGACAAGCTTTGTAATTTCTCACTGCTTAAGCTGTAAATAATTAGCTTTCTGCATGCTGAAATGTTTACTACTGGCATTAAATGTCAGCATCTCCATTAACCTTGTATCTTCCCTGTCAGGGTTGCATACAGTTTTGCTGCAGGGGGAATAAGGCAACTCTCAAAAAATCTGGCATGGATCATTTTTTTAAAGTTCTTTGTTTTCTGTGAGGTCAACATTTTCAATTTTTTAGTCAATCACATATGTGGACATGTAATTAGAGTATAAAGATATAGTTTAGTGACCCTGATGCTGTACTTGATCATGGCACACACAAAAAAAAAAAAAAAAAGCAAAGCACTTTAGCTACAGCAAGCTGAACTTCTCATTAAACTGATAGCTCCTATCATTTTCAAGGCATAAGCTACACAAAATTTATCCCAGTCACTAAAACGTATAGGGAGGCTAGAAAGCATCAAACTGCCCCAAGAAAAGGCAAATTCATACTCAGCCTTTTTTTTAAGAAGCTTCAAGTTCAGAATTCCCCAGCTTATGTTAGCAGTAGATGTGCTACAGGGGATTTTGGGAAGAGGAGATTCCTGAAATAGGGAATACTTGGAAATCAGAAACTCCTGAAAATGGTCAAACAAATCGGTATGAATGCCCTTCTATCCATCTCTATAGTTGCATATAAATTAGGAGCAAGCAACTCATTATAAATTAAGTATATTAAATCATTCTGAATGGTCATCATTTTACCTTTTTACTTAAGAGTTTGAAAAAAAACCTAAGTTTATTCTTGTTTGTTTCTGCACTAGTGACAAAAATGCTCTGATATGATTTCCTGGTTGGCAGCAATTCCCTCAATCAGTGGGTGACTGGTTCTGAAAGTTGCTGGTTTCCAGCCATAACCCAAATAGCACAGCACGTGTCAGCAGCAAGGCACCCTTTAAGACTGCTCTTACCGTGTGACATACAGTAATATTTCTCAGGTGACCTCCCGGAATCAAATGACCTGCCACTCTTCTTCCACACCATCTCGGGAGATGACAGAAGCTTCTTCCTCAGAACTGGTTATAACAAATCTTCTCCTCCCTTTTTCAGCTCTGTGGCATTTGTATCTTACCTAAGCACTTCATCGATGCCCATCACCACGGCATCTCTGAAATTCTAATGAAGGAACAAAGTCATGGCAGCTTTCATTTTATTCTTGCCGTTGAGTGCGTGTTTCCAATTGTTGCAGGGTATTGCTAATGGTTTATAAAATATTATTTTAATTGATGAAATGCACCCAGAGGCCTCGTAGGGAAAATAAGCAAGCTTGTATTTATATGCAAGTAAGCCTAAAACTGTTACTATTAAAAACCAGAATGTCAGCCAAAATATCCTAGTCACTTATAGCAAAGCACTTTTCTGACTCTAAACTTACGTGTTTCATCCCTTGAGTAGGATAAGGGACTACATAAGTGACATTAATTTCATTTCATTCTGAGGTCTGGGGTTGACGTGATTGCTCCCTAGATCAACTACATCCTCATAGACATTTACATTTAAGCATTTTTAAGTACAAATTCCTCCAAAGGGTCATAGCCAAGCCAAGATAGATTATTCTCATGAATAATTCTTGTGAGCTATGGTATCAAATGCTTTACTAAGTTCAGATATTAATCTAATGCATTCTACCGTTCTCCCCAGAATATGGAAATTAGAGTCAGCGGTTCAGAAAATCCCTCAGTGAGGCTGGAGGTCCTTGTGGCTGAAGCTATGAAATATAATATGTCTTTTGCTTCAAGGATGGATGGATCAATGAATAAAAATAGGAAAAGTAGCCTACATCTTTTCAAAGCTCCTGGAGGGGTAGGAAGCCTTATTACAGTGTGTGTGTATGTGAATTTGCTTGCACACATTCTGGTTAGACAAATCTGCATCAAAGCATAGGGCATAATGTGAGTGAGATGCATGTTGGATTCAGACATAAATCATTTGGGATGGTTGCTGAGACCATTTCCTTTGCGTAGTATCTTCTAGAATTTAACTGTAGGGATGAATTCAGTGGAAGGCCCCCGGATTTAGAGGAAAATCAACAGTGAAAAATCCCTATTCGTATACTAAGCAAGGCCAGATTGTGGCTGAGATTTGCATATAACTCTACAAAAGTGGAAGGGCTTTTTTCTTGAACCATGAGAAGAAAGCTCTAGAGTGACTGAGGAGTAAAGTCGGGTTCTCTCCTTGCAAACTTGCAAGCATTAGTTTCCCAAAAGTACAGAGAATGGATATGGATGAGGGCAAGACTTCGGCTCCCTTACTTCTGCATGGGTCAAGGTTCGCTATTAGCATAGTGCTACTAAATTACATAGTCCCATTATTGGAACAATGTCTGCAAACGTCACTTGTAGGAGAAGACTCCAGTTTGCTAAATATTCTGTAAAAACAGAACTAAGCCCGTTTTTTAATCCACAAGGATAGTACAGGGAACACAACTAGCTCCAAGACAAATTTTAATTGGATTAATTGGAAACCTGACTGCAGGGTTATGTTTCTTACTCTCTTGTACCCCCCTCTCCTGTTCAACAGCTTCCCATAGGATATGAAAACAATATAACTCTCAATGGCAAACTACTGTAGTTCTTATCTGGGGTGTATTTTGCATGTCTAATTCAGCAGAAGTGCAACCACTCTATCACTCAAAACCCATTCAGCTATTGTAAGATTCTGATGTTCCTTCCAAGCTGTCATCTTTTACTGCCCTTGAGACAGGACAATGTTTGTGAGAAGATCTGCTTTTCTCAAAAGTGATCTTAGGGAAATGCTTGCTTCTAATATGCTGCATTAATGTCATATATGGTTTGCTTGAATGCACATGTATTTGCATTTCTGGAAATGAATTCACATACAGTACTAAAGTGGAATTATGTATCTTATAGCTGAAGACCATTTAAGCATGTCCAGAGAAATATTGCTTATGAATAATCTTGTTCCAAAACTTTTCCAAGACAAGTATCTTGTTCAGAATTCTAAAGTTATGGGGAAACAAATAAGTTGTTTTGTTTCGGTTGGGTTTTTTTAATATGCCAGAATTTAATTAAAATTACGTCACAGAAAGTTGTTTTAAATATGAAATTCTCTTGCTTCAGTTGCAGGAAGTCTTTTCTGCCTTTTTTCAAACAAGGATTACATGGAACTGTATCAAACATATATCTCTGTGTGTTAAAAAACTGGGATTCCAGTTTCTCTTCCCAATGAAGATCAGAAACCTCATCAGCTTCTGCCCCACACCCCCAGCAACATTTTCATGAACATAACCCCAAATCTTCTGTTACTAGAAACAAAGGCAAAAGCAAAGTTCAAAGAAAGTCACAATCTTTGAAGAGTCACTGGAGATGAAGACTCCGGTGATAAGACCCAAAGCAGATGAATATTAGAAAGAAGGGCAGTAGAAGTAGACATAGCAATTTTTTTACTGAGGAATAAAATAAGCTTAGATGTGGTAGTAAGGAAGGAAGATGGTGGAAGTAGAAATGAACAAGACTACTAGACGCAAAAAAATCAAAATCCATAGCAGAAATCTGACATCATAAAAATCTGCCTTTCCACTCATCTCTTATCACATTAAATTAACATGACTGTTACTGGGGAATTTTATGGTACCCCTTGAGGTAAATTAAACATGTTTGTGCTTAAATATACATTTTTTAAAAATTAATGAGCAACACATTGGGCAGAGTCCTACTGCCATAAGTGGTTCTACAAGGAGTCTGCAAAGATGCATCACTTAGCCAGTTCCTTACACACGCTTGCAGCAGCAGCAATCCCAGGAGCAGTGCCATGGAGTGCCTCAGCACGGCCCTGATTTCATCTCCCGCTCAGCTCTGCTGCCCAAAGCTGGTCCCTGAGCATTGCATGATGGCTGCAAGACAATGCTGAGGCTCTTTATCTCATCACCAAGGGAAACTTCACTCTCTTGCTGGGAATCCTTCTGTCTCTACCATCCCTGCTTCCAACCAGTTTAATCCCTTCTGCAGCTGGGCCTCCGAGCCAGATCATTCCTTGGTCACAAATTACCACTGCTGAGCAGTTACAATTGGAATTTCCGCTTCACTGTAAAATAGCAACAACTTAAATATTCTGCCATAATATAGTTTAACCCTGCCTTATTTGTATGTATCTGGGAATTTTCTTGGAAGTAAGCAGAACCTACCCTTGCTCAAAAAACCTCAAAAGCTCATGTGGGTTGCTTCAGTAGCTTAAAATTAAAGTACTAATATTCTCATGCATGTATACTTTTTGATGGTATTTCCACAGTTTGCATTCCATAAGCATTTTTTTAGCACTGATGTAATACCTTCTGTTTCACAGATGAACAAAACCAGCTCTGGCCAGTTATTCAAGATCAAGCTGAAAGTAAATTATCTCAGACAATAAGGGAATACTGGGAAAGTTCTGTGCAAGTGTGACTTGAATAAAACATGGTACACAGTGACGAGGAAGAAAAGCTGTTCTTGGCTAAGACAGATGGACAAGACTTTGAACTTAAATTCTCCCTTTAGAGAAACACTTTCTTCCTGTATCCTAAACTACGGATTTGTATCTCTGCACTCATATACACACTAACCAATTTTAAATGGGCTGAAACACTTTTATCCTGTCAAAAGCATCACCTCAGCCTGCATTCATGACATTCAGATTTTGAAAGTGCATACTCAGTAATGATGCGCTGTGCAGGAGAGAAGATGTATTTTGTGGCGACAGTAAAAATATGCTGTTATTTTTTGATTCGAAGAAACTAATGCTTCATTACCATATTTCATTTTAATGCAGTTTTTAGTCCTGTAAAAAGCGGCCACATGGATTTGCAACAACTACCTTGAAACAGTGAAGGGCCTTTCCTATCTTTTGGAAGTCCACAGTTTTGATTTGTGTGTTTCCTGTAGGAAAATGTTTACATTGGGAACATTTCTATACACCAGATTGTCCCATAAACATTACAGGCTAGTTCTGTTCCTGTCTGTGTAAATGAAAACAGCTTTTCAACTCAACTTTGTAAGAAATAAATTGATAATTACAACATACATTCCATCATACTTGTAAATAATGAAAAAATATTTTGAATTTTGGGGAGGAGGGTGTTGACAGAAATGCGTGGATTAGACTAAAAGGGTCTTCTGCCTCTTTCACTAAAATAAAGCAGGACATTTGGGATCAGCTTCTTTTACGTTCTGTATCAATTCCCTTACACCATTACAGCTGGAGGCAGAAGAAATTCAGCTGCAAAAAGTGTTTCCTTAAACAGCATAACCTGGCAAGAAGTCACTGCTTGTAGCCCCTTAGTTGCCTGCAGCCCCTGGACCTGGGGTATTGAAAAAGAAACGATGGAAGATCCCGCGATCTGATGCTGCTCGAAACTTACACCTCAGGATCAACTGCAGCTTGAGTTCTTGTGCCATATTTCTGTGGTATGCATAAAGGGGAGTACGGGCCTTTCTCTAGTGCAGTGGTATAGATTTTTCTTTGAACCGCAAGGCAATACTGAATTACACACCTTCTCAGGAATGTGGATCATACTTCAGCCAACCTGAGTATTAAAATTGGATTCTTCCTTTTCTTGTGACCAGACTTTACCACGGACTCAAGATCTCAATATATAAATTGATTTTTTTGCAAAAGTAAGCTTCAGCTTCAAGAGGTGAGGTGTGTGTTTTTGGAGATGGACCAAATACTGGAATGGAGGTGCCCAGGTGAAGAAGAAGAAAAAATGACAAATGCTGATGACTCACTATAGGAATTCAAGGATGACAAAATGCAGGGGAAAGAAAGTCTGTTGTTGCTGTGTGTGTCATCCCCTGTGCATATGACAGGGCATGAAAACCCAGAATTCTTCCTTTCTGATTCACAGTTCTACAGACTTCTGCCTTAGCCATAGCAGTCAATATTGTGACCAGTTTACTAGACAGCTGTTTGAATGAGGTCCAAAATTGAAAGACATGTATTCACCAGGAGACACGATAGCAATTCTGAGACGTTTCAGTGGCCTTTTAATACTGCACTGCTAATATTCAATCATAGTGTAGCATCAACAACAAATCTGTGCACTGAAATGCCCTTTTAAAGAGAGGTCATTCTAAACTTGTGCCTTCACTACCGGTGAGTATGCCTTCTCTGAATGACAGTATTTAAATTAAGTCATTAATTGTATGTCCCCTTTTCATGCAGGCAGATTTTTTTTTTTTGGTTGGCAATTTATACAAACTTATTACAGAAATTTTTCTTTATCTCACTGGCTATGCATCAGCTTTCAAAATCAATGATGTTTCAGAAAAAGCTATGAAGCAAATATTAAAAGAAATAGCAGAATTTTAAAATTATTTGCCTATGTACAGCCTTCTGTACACATGGTTCCTGCCACGAATCTTGTCTCTCCTATTCCTCTCCTGTTTTTCCTCACATCTGAGTAAGCATATGACAGTGTATAGCCCCATGTTTGAAATAGACTAAAAATACAGATTTAGAATAACATTTTTTCATCCCTGTTTTCTGGATTTAGTGACCCAAAATGACAATTACATTTAGCTGGAAACACCAAGGTGAAAAATGCTTCGAATTTGCTCATTTTCTGTTTTCCAATTATTATTTCCGTTTTGAACTATATAATCTCACAAAAAAAAAAAGTTATCCACCATTTTGGGCACCTGCAGACATTTTTAAGAGCATGGCTTTGAAATCAGATTCACGACATATAAAACACAGTACCCGTATTCAGGAAGAACAAATGGTATGCAAACTTCAAGGCACTGCTCATGTCATTACAAACAGAGGAGACGCTAGAAAATGTACTAACAGATTAAATGAGGTAATCTCTTACCTCTGTCTAAGAAATACAAATCCTTGGGGGAGTAAAGGATGGAAGTACTATCAATGAGCTGATAAACCAGTGTGGACTGATCTCAGAGAGGCATATCAGCAATATAAGCAGTTCATATGCTAGTTATTGCTCCCAGACACTAACATAATGCTAAAGTTTCACATACTGGTACACTTAATTGGATAGTGAAATAGCCTCTTGATTTCATAAGAATGTGCACCATGACACTACATTATTGCAAAAGACATTAAGATTAATACCATTAGAAACATTAGTAGCACAAGATTAATAGCATATGCCGCGTTACTGAAAAATTACACTGTCATAGGCAGCAACCGCTGTGTTTACAGCATACTATGACTGCAGAATACGTGCTAAATGCAAGAAATCATGCTTTAACAAAGCTTAGCTAATGTTGCCCTAAGTCCTTCTGAATTTGTTGTTGCACGCTTCTTTCTTTCTGCACAAAGCCTTTGTGTTTTAACAGTGACAGGTCACTATCTTGCTTTAAGATAAGAAGTAAAACAAAGTGATTGTCCCAGAACTGTGTAATTAGCAAGGCTGGCTAATAAGCAAGGTGGCTTACACTGACAACCAAATCTAGAAAGCAATAAACAGTGAAAACAATGGGGAGCTCGGTACAGGAACACCCAACACTGTGTTGAAGTCAAAGCCCAAGGTGGCACTGCTACAGCTAGGGGCTGGGCCACCAGCCAGCACTCAGGCACGTCAAGTGGTGGGAGTGAGCGTCCTGGCCCCTTGGGTCCAAGATGACTATTGGAACCGGACTGGAGGATCTGTGGCCTTGGAAGGCACAAGTATGAAACGTGTGAGTGTCCTAGGACAGAAATCTGAGAGCAGAAATGGTTATCCACATGCTATTCCAATAGCATTAAGCAGATAAATTTCAGATTTTGTCACACTGAGTGATGAGGTTCTGTTCTTGTGATTACTCCATGCTAAATTCCCCCGTGACAGTTCGTGTCAAAGTTCCTGTTACAGGGTGGAAGGGAATGGTAATGAAAAAGTGATAGAAATCAAATTGATGCAAGTCCAAAGCTGTCAGTTCTGGCTTAAGTTCCTGGCAATCCAAACTTCAAATAGAAATAAAAACCAAAAAAAGTGACTGATCACTGTCTCCTCAAACTGTCTTGAGAACTAAGTCCTCTATATTCTTTAAGTTACCCTATAAGATGGAGTTCTTTTCTCTTTTTATTTTTGTTTTTTAGATAACTTTAGCAATAAAAAATTGCATTTATGTCTAGTACTGCCACTCAACCACTGCCTATCCCTTTATAAGGCTTTCCTAATAGCACCCTATTTGCCAAAGTGATATGAGGATAACTGCATTAAAGACAGAGATACTGCTGCAATGGACAAATTTTGAATTTCTATCATAAATAGAACATTTAGTTTTAAATTATTACCAGATTTATACATTCATTCCTTAAGTCAGTTGGTATAGTAGCTAGTAGCTGCACAGGGATGCTGGAGGTCACAAACAAAACTTCAGGGACTAATTCTTCATTTTTATACCCCACCACAAGGCAAAGATGTAAAAACAGGACTAATAGCCGTTAAGCTAACTCAAAGTGTTAATGAAAATGAGCTCAGTCCTAAACATGACACTTCTGCTAATGAAAGAACAATCTATTTTCCACGACAGCTGAGCACTTGGGTTCTGCAAAGTAACAATGATAGGGTGGTGAAGCTTGGAATTTTTACAATGTACTTTTCCCTTTCTTTAAAAGGAAAAAAAAAGGAAGACACCTTTATTCAGAAAAGTAATTACCTGAAGACGCATGCCTTCTTTAGATTTTTACCTTCAAGGTCTGAACAACTGTTTGATTTTGAGATCCTACTGTGTATAGAAGGTTAATTTAGTGACACTAGAAGTAGAATGGAAAGTGACAAACTCAGAAATATACTTGGGATAAGATGACACAGTTTAATAGAGAAAGATATGCTACTCTTGAAAACAGTGTTGCTTTTACAGGATTTTTTTTTCTTTTCAAAAGAATTTGTTGTTATATCTCACCTTCAGAGTATGAACAGTAATGCAAGGCAGGCACACCCGTATACAGACCTGAACTAATACTTCTCCCTCTTAACAGGGTAATTGCATTTGAGATGCTGAATAACAAAAGCCAAACACAAAATTATTTGTTAAATATCACTCTCTAAAGTCATCCAAATTGTAAAGAAATAAGAAAAAACAAACAGACTGTAAAATGAATGAGGCAGTAAGTTGGAAAAATCATGTTGGCTATTTTTTAGACGTATGGCAAGATGAAATTTTTTGGATTTCAGGAGACATCTGTTTCCGAAACAATGAGTTCATCAAACATGGACTTTCTATCATGGATGTTCAGAGGTTGATACGGGATCGTTGGAAGGAGACATAGAAAGGGTCTAGCCAACACATTCCATAATTCTTACAATCAAAAATAGCAATTTAAACTGAATAGGTGCCAAATGTGAAGTACAAGCAACAAGCTGAATTTAACTGTAATAATGCAAAAGTATGTAATCATATTGTTGTCTTTGGTGCTCACCCTAACTCAGTGGACCACTCTCATCAACAATGAAGCATAAAATGATTACCATAATTGAGTTCTGAGATTGCAGCCGTGTAAATTTTTACTCGATTGTCAGCAGATAACTGTGGGTCTGAATAAAGTTCCAAAACTTATAAAAAAGTCATTCAATAATTAAGCACAATCAAAAACTGAGGAGAGCCTTTAACTTTTACTTAATCTGCTGCCTAAGCTTTCAGACAAGTTGTCTCTAGCAGGCAAGGCAAGAAATAATTATTTCATGAAAATAATCCTTGTCCATCCCATCAGTTATATTTTTGTCTTCTTGTGGTGAATGAAATCTGCTGCCTCCGATTCATTATCATTTGCACATTTTTCAATCTGGAAATTTGTATTTGTAGGTATTTGTAGGTGGGACAGATAGTCATGAAATATATAACTATTTGTTATGAATTAGGGTATCAGAATCTAGCTCTAAACAGAAAACAAAACTTGGAATTTCTGGGATAGTACACAGAAAAAAACGATTATGCATGTCTATCATTTTGTAAGATTTATCATAAAACACGTGAGCAGAAGAAAAGAAAATCTGCTTAGAATTTTGGATCTAAATATTTTTATATATAGCATACAAATATATATTTATGCTCAGGTAATTTCCAAATCACCATACCCTCTGCAAGCTCATGATTTATTCCCAAATGACTTTGTCCCTGATCACGATCTCTAGCAGAAAGCTAAACCAAACCCAGGCTTTTTTAAAACTGTTTTATTTTGCAATTTTTTTATGGTCTGATATTAAACTAAAAGAGCTGCTGAAATGAAAATAATTATATCTATTCATTTTAGGAAGCTTTCTGGGAAAATTACAGCCTTTCCATGTCGATTTTGAGGGTATCATTAGTGTTTTGGAAATCAGTTGCATCAATGATTTTGTTTCAAAGATAAGTTGTGCCCTGAATGTTTATAAACATTTTTCCCAGATTATTTTATGACCTTTTGGATTCATCATTCAAGCTCCAGCTGTCTGACAAAGCTTTGTGACTCATTTTCTGTGTGCCTTTTCAGGTATATCATCCGGGACTATGAAGAGATCATGTCTATCCCTCGTTATCTTTGGAAACTGACAAATCCGATGAAACAGAAACAACATCAAAAAGAATGATTTTTCTCTTTTATCTTTACTTTAATTGCAGATTTGTGTGAAGTCATGCTGCTTTCCTGAGGTTACCTGAAGGCTTGAATTGCTGATTTTGTTGTTATTTTAGCTCAGATTTTTTGAATTCATATTGTGGTAAAAAAATATTTTCTCTATCTCTGCGTCGGTAGTGAACCACTTGTGCGCAACTTGCAGTATCTGCATTTTATTTAGCTATTCATACTGAGCTAAAGCTTGGTCAGCATTCCTATGTAGGCACATTTATATCCATTTGCTGTTATCATATTTCTGCAAACTATTTTCCCCAATCATCTGATGACACAAAAGAGTTCCCAAATATTCAAGGAAGAATTATTCCTAGCAAGAAATGATGCAAACCTGTCCTTCAAATCACAGAATCACAGAATGACAAATAAATAAAATAAATAAAACTGCTTTTATGGCTTGCAAAAATATAGAGCATTTTGGAAATATAAATCAGCTTTTTTACATACTCTTCAAATGAAGATATTTAAAACAGGTGATTGCACGCAAGCCACAGTGCACCGTTTCTAACAGAAATATACATCATGCTTGGAGATGTTCATATGGTTTCCTGCCCAGCATATATTCATGTGACTGGTTTAAAGATTATCGTTTTCCTTATTGAATTGAGGAAAAAGAACTGTGTTGGTAAAGCATTAAATTCAGCATATGGCCTATAGGACTTCAGTCTTTTAGTCCCCAGGGAGCTTTTATATAACTTTGATAAAGACCTCTATTTGCAGCCGTCTAAGAAACAGGGGTGATAAATGTGTCTTTTTCCAGCTCCCTTTTTGCTGTTACCCATTCAGGTACTAAGCACTCTCAGGCTATGTCCTGCTGTAGGAAGCATTGGGCGTGCACAGAGAGGGGATATTTGGTTATACAGCGATGCAAACGCTGGTAGCTTATGTCATGCAAAAAGTGCAACAGAAAAAAATATGACTCAAGTAATGCAACACAGCTGCAAAATCATGGCTATGAGTTTATAAAGTCACATTAATTAATATTAATATGAATCTATTAATGTCTTGCTTCAGGACAAAAAGTTTGCTTCTCACTAAGATGCAGGAGCTTTGTCTTAATAAATGAGGAATTTCACAATCTAGAAATGGCAGCAGGTATGACTGATTGGTAAAAATCTGCACTGAAATTTGTTCTGAAAACTAGAGTAACGTGTTGGCTGACCTGTTTGACTGGCACACTCTACAAGATCTTTTTTTAGAGCAAGTGATTGTTATTCTCACTGCTGGACACTGATAATTTATGAAATAAAGGATCACGTCCAATGAAGTGCACACAATACAAAATCAAAAACTAAGGAAATGCCAGGTTTCAAGCTCAGTTCTGAGGTTGACTGAAGACTCTAGTTCAGGGAAGTATCTTTTAATAATCTGTCTGGAAGTTGCATTTTAAGAATCCTTTGCAACAAAGCAGTCTTCATATGTTTACTGTTTCCTGGTGGTCACAGTACTCAGCATGCGCTCTGAGTTCCACAGATTTCCATCTCTGGTGTTAACTCTTCAGTGTGTCCTTAAATGCTTACAAAGCCTTCAGAATGGTCTTGAATACAGCTTATACTAAGCTCTTGTATATGCGTGTTACAGAAGGCGCTGTTTTTTTTCATAAAAGCATGGGCAGCTTTTAGTATCTATCTTTTGCACATATTAGCACACTGCAGTAGTCACTTAAATACATAGATTTTAATATGTATAAATAACTAAATATCCATATTTATATATATATATGGGTAAATGTTCCTTCTTGGAATATGTGAAGTTTTTATGCAACTCTCAGAGTTGTGCCCTCTATACTCTTGTTGAAAACTTAACTTTATAAGACAAGAAATGCTATGGATCAATCAAGCTGCTTTCCCTGTTTCTGCATTTATTCTACTGTTGTCAGCCCACATCATTTTTTTCCCCTTTTCTTCTTGCCTGCCTATATGAACTATTTCTCCTTACCTCTCTGTGAAGGGTATTTTTTTTCTCTGAACTGAGAAGATGCCTTAATAGCCCTATCAATCACCAGCATTTTTAGGTGTAGAACAAAAGAAGGTTAAAGTATAGGAAACATCTAATAGCAAATAAGAAGAAAACAAAAGAAAAACTGATTCAAGGGAAATTACCTGCTGGACTCAAATTCTCATCTTCTGCTATGCTAAAACAATATCTTTAA
Source organism: Alca torda (assembly GCA_008658365.1). NCBI lineage: Eukaryota > Metazoa > Chordata > Aves > Charadriiformes > Alcidae > Alca > Alca torda. The sequence continues at coordinate 5,664,483 of CM018087.1, read as the reverse complement.
GGAAACCACCCTGATTTCCCATTAAAGGGAGTAAAGGGACAGACATCACGGGAACACGCACTTCCAGGAAATACAGCAAATTATTAAAGTGCATTCCTTTAGGTATGAGCTAACACGCCCTTTGGATCACTTGTTAGAATCTTGCTTCATCTGGTAAGCTCACTTATCTTACCCAGATTTATCAAACTTTTCATTACTTTTCCTCTATGCAGGCTGTCCAGCAGAGTTGCATTTCCTCAAGTAACTCTGCCAATGCAGTTTGGCTAACTGTCTGGTAGTACTAAAAGCTAATAAATCTTTCAGAGCAACAGGCAGCTCTGAGAATGCTCTGAATTTGAAGTCTGATTTGTGTCCTTGGCTCAGCAGAAAGATCCCCTCTGTAAGAACAAGAGCTCTAACACCTAAGTAGAGCTGAAAATTCTTGAAGTGATAAAATATTACCTAAGTCTGGGCTGAAGTTTAACTCTGGATAATAAATCACAGCGGGGCACTATCTGAGAACCTAAACCTTAACTGGCCTGTCTTTTACTTTAGGCTTTGAAAGTTCACTTAACTGCCAATTAGATTTCCCTTCCCTGAGTAAAATATAATTGCAGTTTGGAGTGAGATTTCATATTGGTCCATTGCAAAAATCATTCAAATTACTGGAAGGCTAGAAATCAATAAAATAAAGTGTCAGTGAATAAAAACCCATTAAGGAAGGAGTAAGTCATTTCTAAACCCTTTTTTTCCTAAAATCTTTTGGGATACACTGATAGAAAAGTGACTGCAGTAGGTTTAGAAATATTTTGTTGGGTGCGTCTTTCCTTCTCCAAATCTGGATCATGTCTGAGCATCAAAGAAAGGATTTTCCTAATACCATGTGTATTTTTTTGAAAGAAGAGACTCAAGCAAGGACAGGTACCTTGGGAGAAATACAGAGAAATTGTCCGAGCAGCCAAGGATCAGGTTAGGAAAGCAAAAGCCCAGAGAGAGTTAAATCTGGCCAGGGGCATCAAGGGCAACAAGAAAGCCTTCTACAGGTATGTCAGTGACAAAAGGAAGACTAGGGAAAATGTGGCCCCACTCAGGAAGAAAACAGGAGACTTGGTCACCCGGTACAAGGAGAAGACTGACGTGTTCAACGAATTTTTGGCTCAGTCTTCACTGGTAAGGGCTCTAACCACAGTGCCCAAGCTGCAGAAGGCAAAGGTAGGGAATGGGAGAATGACGTACTGCCCACTGTAGGAGAAGACAAGATTCAAGACCAGCTGAGGAGCCTGAAAGTGGACAAATCCATAGGGCCTGATGGGATTCATCCATGGGTCCTGACGGAACTAGTGGATGAAGTTGTCAAGCCACCATCCATCATATTTGAGAAGTCGGGGCAGTCTGGTGAAGTTCCCACTGACTGGGAAAAGGGTTGGGTTGGGGCAATCCCAAGCACAAACACAGACTGGGCAGAGAATGGATTGATAGCAGCCCTGAGAGGGACTTGGGGGTATTGGTGGATGAGAAGCTCAACATGAGCCGGCAATGTGTGCTCACAGCCCAGAAAGCCAACCGCATCCTGGGTTGCATCAAAAGAAGCGAGGCCAGCAGGGCGAGGGAGGTGATTCTGCCCCTCTGCTCTGCTCTTGTGAGAGCCCACCTGGAATACTGCGTCCAACTCTGGAGCCCCCAACAAAAGAAGGACAAGGACCTGGTGGAGCAAGTCTAGAGGAGGCCATGAAGATGATCAGAGTGTTAGAGTACCTCTCCTACGAAGACAGGCTGGGAGAGTTGGGGCTGTTCAACCTGGAGAAGACTCTGGGGAGACCTTATAGCAGCTTTCTAGCACCTAACGGGGGCTTATAAGGAAGCTGGTGAGGGACTTTTTAACAAGGGCATGTAGTGATAGGACAAGGGGTAATGGCTTCAAACTGGAAGAGGGTAGATTTAGATTGGATATTAGGAAGAAATTGTTCACCATGAGGGTGGTGAGACACTGGAACAGGTTGCCCAGAGAAGCTGTGGCTGCCCCATCCCTGGAGGTGTTCAAGGCCAGGCTGGATGGGGCTTGGAGCAGCCTGGTCTGGTGGGAGGCGTCCCTGCCCAGGGCAGGGGGTTGGAACTAGATGATCATTAAGGTCCCTTCCAACCCAAACCATTCTGTGATTCTATGAGAAGTGCCTGTATTATTTCATAGACTCAGAAAGCAAGCTACATTACTACAGGTAATGTATTCAGTTACCAGTGTAAGACCTGACAACGTCAGACAGCTGTGTCTCCTCATCCTGTGGCTTTTCCTCTTTCATTTGAAAGTGTACTATATATACCATAGCTACTGCACTTATGAAAATCAGTAACAGAAGGGTGAGTCAGGACACGACTCCAGCCAGGAAAAGAGGTGACAGACACCCAGTAATTTCTAACCTCTCAGAAACCACTCATAACCAGAAAAAGCTGTCGACAGCAGGACAATAAGAATAAAAATTATTTTTTTTTTCTGACATCTTGTTCCCTCTCAGGTATGGTTACTTATGGGACTGTGACCAGCTGTTAACACTGCTGTTTTTCTTGCTGTTTGGGAGAGTTTAGAGCACAGCAAAGACAGAGGTTCTGAAATTTATCTCCTCCAACTTATTATTGGAGGAGATTTCCCCAATGTACCGAAGAGGCATGGCTCAAACAGGAAATAAACCCATTACATCAATATTATATATACTATTTTAACATCTGAATGGATTTAATCTGTTTTGTCTGTTTGAGGATTTCAGATATTTATGAAAGATGATTTCACCCCGTGGTAGACTTTCTAAAGCTCAAACTTCTTGCACTCCCTGACACATAGTATCCTTTCTGTTGATTTAATATGAGATTTAAAATAAGCTATGTGTCTAACATTGTTCTTTACACTTTGATGAATGTTACGCTTAATACTAAATTTATGAGAAAATGAAAAACTTTTGTAGTTACAGAATAGAAAACAGAAAATAGTTTCCTCATTTTAATAACTTGAATTAAATTTGTCTATGTACTATAATTGGAAAAATTCTGAACAGGAATAGATACACTAGCAAGTAATAAATCAACCTTGCCATTCTTCTGTTATTACTAACCATGAGTGGATGTTATAGATTTATGTTCTGGTAATTCATCACTTTCCATCCATTATCCCGTGGACAATTATTTGTTTATAATAACAGACTTTCAAACTCATTATATTAAATCCTCAGATACGTGAAATTATATAAAATTGAAGGTAAAAAAAATCCTGAATGTGCAATCTGCTGCTTTGGTAAAATATGGATCCAAAATTAAAATGTTTTAATTTGAAAGATAACAAAACAGTATTTATCTCCTGCATTAGAGCAAGGGATGATGGTTAAAGAATACGTCATGACAGCTAGAAACATATTAAGAAGCAGAGACCAGCTAAAAACTGCAAGGCCAGACTCCCTATGGTTTCTAACTAACAGTCTCATCTGCTGTTTCATGAAAGTGGACTGACTATTTTTCAGTCTTTCATGGTGGCAGGAACTTCTTCAGACAGCTACGCTGAAGGCAGTAATCCAGACCCTGCTGCACCATTGTCTCGAATTTATCTGTCTTTCATTTTTCTCTCGTTGTCTTTTATTTAATCTATCTCATAGCTTGACTTGTGTTATATATTATATTATAAAGTTTGGAACTTTTGTAAGCTTATTATTATTATAACATTGGTTACCTAGTCCCATTAAGGCTTAAAAAAATATTTTTAAAAATAACTTATTGATTGATTTTGTTTAAAAAATAAAAATATTGTAATTAATAAACTCTGAAACCATTCAAATGAAAAATGTATACTAGAATGAATACCTCAATGAAATACTTTAAAACTGTGCTCAGATGTTTTTAAACAATTCTAAGTGATGACTTAGGACTTGGAGTCTTTCTTTTTCTTTCTAGATGCCTGATTTTGAGCAAAGTGTTGGATGGTATATTTGTCCCTTTGGAAGTGAAGCAGCAAGATATGTTTGAAGTGTGTATAACTACACATCATATTGGATTTTTAGGATATTTAGGACATGATCGTTGCAGGTTCAACCATCAGTGAGTAATCTTTGGTACTTTTTATACTATTGCACTTAGCTACAAGTGTTTTAAATATTATCTTATTTATGAAAATGTATTCAGAATATACATTCTCCATCCCTTGATGGTATTGTAAGGCTTGTCTATTTGCTGAAGCCTTTCTTCCATAACAAAAGGCAAACAGGAAAAGCTTGAGAATGTAAGTCTAATTCTGTTTGAATCACATCCCAAACTGAGAAACTCAATATATGACTTTTCCCAAGTTCAGGCCTTTCATACCTTAAATCTGAGTTCCACTGGGTGTAAATAAGTTGGAGTTCTCCTCCATATTCCAGTTGCGAAAAGCAGACATGTTCAAACACAAAACCAAAACAGCCCAACTAAACTAGATGTTGGGAAGCAAATCATCATCTGGTAGGACTTGCTTTGTGACTCTAAATTGCACAACGGCCATGCTTTCAGCATTGAAGATGGTAGAGGCAGTTGAGAAAAAGCAATTTTTCCCAGACATATGTATCCTTCTGATGAAAATCCTGAAATGGCAGTGTCACAATTGCAAATGGAGATGTAGGTAGATTTCTTTAAAAGTTCATGCAGATGAATGGAATGTATGCTTAATGATACTGAAAGATACACATTTCGAAGCAGGATACAAAAGCAATTCTAACAGCAGGACACCACATGGCTGCCAGGTGCTCAGACCCTTAACACTCACTCATGAGATGGGAATCAAGAGAGCCTGAGAAATCAGACATTCAGAACCCCAGATGGAAAAGGATATGCCCAAAATATTAAGCATAAAATACAAGAAGTAAATTTTAAAAAGCAATTCTATTAATAAAAAAAAAAAGTCATTGATAACCACAGTACAAAACTTCTGAATCTTGTAAAACAAAAGCTATTTTATACTTTAATTCTGAATCCTACCTCCAAACAATCAGTTGTAGGTGGACAGACTATGAAAGAAGAAATCCTGACTGGCTTACCCAAGCTGCAGAGACCACCTGAGACTGCCCTGTCCAAGGGGCTGGGACACTTCAAGGCATATTCTGATAACAAAACCTCTAAGCGAATAGAAGTTCAGCACGTGGCAACACTGCCTTTACAGTGACATTTGCAATTATTTTTTTTTATTTTTGCAATCAAGTCAGTTTTCATTTCTCTGTGTAATGCAAATTTTTCCAATGGGAGGATTTTCCAAGACTTGGGCACAATTTTGAGTATGAAGATCTAAACAGAGGTCAGCAGCAAACTACGCACGTGCTAACATATATGTCAGAAAAGTTTAATGCAAAATTCATTACATATAGGTGAATCAGAGACACTTCCCTGCTTCTATACAGGTGTGACTAGCACCATGGATAATCCATGAATGAAAGACTGAAGAAAAGACCTGAGGAAAATAAAAAATTGGGGGGGGGGGGGGGGGGGGGGGGGGAAGTATATTCCTACAAAAAAATATAAAAATGAGTAATAGCAAATAAATGTGAAAATATTCAGAGACTTCACTGCTGAAAATTAACATAAAGTGTTAAACTCTTGCTAAGCATTTAGGATTTCATTTTTCTGCTAAGATAGTGTATTTAAAAAAAAAAAAAACCAAAAAACAACAAACAACATTTTTTATGAACAGTCACTGATTGAGTCCTCAGGAACCTCAGGACATCTCTAGTCCAAACTCCTGCCCAAAGCAGGGGCTGCTCTGAGGTCAGGCCAGGCTACTCAGAGCTTTTTCCTGCTGAGTGGTGAAAAATATCAAGGATGGAGATAACAGTTTTATCTGCTTTAATCTCCTGAATTACCGCAAGACTATAAAGAAAAGTATTTCTCCCAGACAACTTTCCAGTCGCAGGATGAATCGAAAGAATTCAGTTGGCCATACCTGAAGCAAGGTCCTACTCACTGTGTTCAAAACAGAGTATCAAAACTGGCTCTCAACAAGTCATTATCTTAATAATTCAGATTACATCCAGTGCAAAATTGTATAGGAAGTCAGAAAATCTTTCCAAATGAGTCCATGAAAAAGAATTATTATTTGCAATGAAAAGTGGTCAGCAAAGCCCTTGGAAGTGTTTGTGAAAATAGATGCCTATGAGCTGAAGTTATAAAAATGAAAAGTATGTTGTAAAAGACCAGCTGCTGTAAAAAAATAAATGCTATGGGGAAACACGAGATCTAAAGAGCTTCAGCTCTGGTAAGGATATTTACAGTTCAGGCAGGCAGAAAGCAAAAAGGACGGGAATGTCCTCTAAAAACGGCAATAAATATCCACAGATCTTGTACTGCTTGAAATAATTAAGACTTTTCATGCTAAGCACTGGAAAGTACCACTGTGCAATTACAGACACAGAAAAGGGGAGAGACTTCATGAACCTACCTTCAAAGCTGCAATTATGTGTGATACCTCCCTTAAACATAAAAATTAGCTACTAGGGGGCTAGTGTTTATTAATTTATCGAAGCAGATAAAGCTAAAAAGTGGTAAGCTAAAAGTGATAAGGAGCTAGTATAGGGCCTGATATAGACATAAAAGCTTGCTGCCATCAATGCTTCTTGTGCAAAACTCTTGTCTGGAGTCCAGGAGAAGTGTATGCAGAAAAAGATAATGAATTTAAATAACAGGAGACTAATGTCAGCTCTTTGAAAATCCTCCTTTTTATTGCATTATGACACAAGTAGATTGGGTGCTACTTTAAAACCTTGGAAGTAGTTAAACTGTGCTTATCTATCTTCCAATTGCATTTCCTACAGGACGACTCTGTACTGCTTATTTTAACATTAATACCATGTGAGTCCAGCCTATGCAAGTGCACACTGTATTATTGTTCAAATTCAGAAAGAGATGTTAGCTACACTTGCCAACATAACAGAATCCCTGCAATGATCGAATTCATCCTGATACATAATAATATCTTTCAGTAGGAGACCGAGCAGTTGCTTGAGCCCAAACCTCCCTTCAGAGGCAAGCCAGCCCTCAAGAGTGGGCATTAGCTGAGGATCATGAGACCCCAAGCTGAACAGAGCTTTGAGGTTGATCTGCATTGACCTACCCCATATGAATTCACATGACTTCATACGAACTACCCCAAAAGACCAAAAGTCCTGCTCCTAATAGCCACATAAAGATTTAAGAAATGTATAAACAAAATATTTTTTTTTTTAAATACTCAGAACTCAAAGCAACTGGAAAAGGCAAGACAGAAATTCAAAATTAGTTTATGCATTCCTTTCTGTCTGCTCCTGGCTTCAGTTTTACCAACTCAACAGCTATGCATTGAAGCACTGAGCCCTATCACTTCAGAAATTTCCCAGGACCTTCAAGGGATTTCCCTCGCCTCCACAGTCTGTCTCCTTCATGCTTCTAGTTTCCGACTATAACTCACTTGTTTGCTCCCTCTGAAAGGAACTCTGCCCTAGCTTTCTCAATCCCTTCCTTATTCCTAACGGTTCAGCCCATCTTTTTACTCGATAAAAGCATAACACAAAGAGGAGGGATGGGGGATGGGGAATAACACAAAATAAAATTAGTCCATTAAGGAGAGCTTGGTCTTGACTATCTTTTATAAAGAGATCAAATGTCATTCTACTTGCAGGTCCAGTAAGATAAAACACAGTATTCATATATAGAAAAAAAATTTCCTAATTAAAAAAAAAAAAGGTAAGTAGGAAACTGATTTAATAATATTCTTTCTAGAAATAATACCAATTTTAATTTTTCTTGACCAGAATCACTAATATGACTTTAAGGACTCTGGACTTTAAAAATAGAACATGGTAGACTCTAGTAAAAGTAAACATTGAAATCTATCTCAAAAATAATTTTTAAAAATCTGCACAAATAATCTTCAAAATAAAACATCCAAAATCTGTTTAACATATAATTGGAAATCTAAAGGCAGACCAAAGAAATTTGTAGCAGAGAACTATATAACAAAGTCCTCTGTTTCAAATATAAAAATATTAATCAAGAAACATTGGAGCTTAATAGGTCTAACCATAAAGTATAGAAATAAGGTCCTGTCAATTTAGATGGGATGGCAAGTACTATGTTTAACTCATGGAAAAATTAATATGCATTCAGGAAGGACTTTTATGTTAATGAGAACACCACTAAAAATTGTGTTGTCACCTGAGGGCACGAAAATGGAACCAGTGGTGATGAGCTACACAGGAAGAAGTGCTGGTCTCTGATTACCATGCTGGAGGGTTCGGACAGCAGTCCAAAAGCAGAAGGAAAGAAACCCCTTCAAAATTAATCAATTAATTCTCCCTAACCAAAGGCTAGTGTTGCAGAAGAAGAGAGTATTTGTTACTGAAGGTTTTACTGATGAAGTTGTTTCTGGCTTTATTCTATTCCCTGCAAAATCCTGTATAATTCACTCAAGCAAAATGCTCACATTCTGAGGCATTTGGCTGCTTCTACAGTACAGCTTCTAGAAGCTGAACTCCATCCTAATGCATTCATCAGATATCACTTTAACGCATAGTGCTATAACACTACATAATAGGATACAACAGGAGAGGTTTTGCTGCTACAGAGAAGTACCATGTGTTTTTCATACCTTTCTGCTGCAGAGAGCCAAACATGCTTCAGCTATTTATTAGCAAACACAAAGAAGGATTCAGACTTCTGGGACCAGAGAACTTCATGTGTCACCACTTCCATCCCTTCTCTCCCTGAAGCCCCAATGCATTTCCAAATTTATTTCCATTTTTAATGTATTCTACTATACCTTAACTCCCATGAATAGAAATATGTTGCTGTTATTAGTCCAAAAATACCAGCACAGGCTTTTCACTTCCAAAGGTATAATCCAGCTAATTTTCAAAGATCTTCAGTACCAAAACAAGGAGTTATCTTTCATCTTGTGCAAATGACAAGCTACACTACATGGTGTATAAAAGGGTGGCTGCTACGATTTCAAAATTTCTTTAAGCTCCATGAGTTCATTATTGAAGTCACACAAACTGTGGAAAGACATTTATATCCAAAGATATAGCCCCAAAGACTATCACAACATGGTATATATTAAAATGTAATTATTTTCAATAACATTGACTTTAGCTGATAATGTGGATTTTGCATAGTTTTTTTCTAACCGCTAATTCTCTTTCCAAGTGAGAATATCCGTATACCCGTAAAGACCAGAAGCCTTTGAACTTGTATAATCACAAAAACAAATTATCAGCACATTTTAAATAATAAACCTAGGGGGTTTTTTGTTAAATACCCTAGTTCAATAATATCACTCATTAGTTACCATAGGGAGAGAGAATAAACCATAAAAATAACTGAAGTCTGACAGAGGGTGAAGAAATTAAAAATATAATGCAATTAAATGAAAAAGGTGAAACAGTCCTTCCAGTTTTTGTATTTTACTTCCCTATTGTCCACTGTTCAGTAATTTCTACCCTTTGTTTTATATTGCCAGGAATACATTTTGTATAGTATGTGATACCTTTTCTTTAACCTTCTTTTCTCTAAAAAAAATTTCCATTTTTATAAAGAGCTGTCTCTGCAATCACATGATTTTGTGATATAGAACTTGTGCTACAGCAGAATACAATGTCATATACAATGCATGGTGATTTTACTGGAACTACAGAGAAGAAAAAAATGTGTTTTCTACTTCTTTTAAGGTATCTAAATCAAAACCAGTTTCTAAATCAAAACCAGGAAGGAAAATATATATGCTGATCAATAACATTAAGTTTAATACTTTGCCACTGAAATTAATTTTTCTCTGAATTGAACAAATGGGAAAGTTTTTATAATTATGTGTGATATATATTAGTTTGACGCGACAAGAGAGCTCTTATTTTGATGAGATTGAATGAATCTAAATATTGAACAAATATGCACAACAATGTCCTTTAATAAAATTGGGTACACTTTTTGTAAGTTCAGTCTTCTAATGTTGTTTTATTTCAAGTAAATAATGCACATTTTCTCCTACCTATGTTTGCACTGTGCTGGTAGTTATAAACAGATGATACCAGGAGGAACAAACCTATCAATATTAACAAGTACTGAAAATATTGCTGTCTTGATGTCAATATAAAATGTGTTAATGAATTTCAGAAGTGCCAGATTTAATGTCCTTTTAGAAAAAGGAAAATAACCAACTGTTTGAAACTATAGTCAATAAGCCAAAGTTACTCATTTGCCTAAAGATAAATCCCAAGTTATCTGATACACTGTAGGATCACACAAAATACTCCTGAGAATATCCTCAGGTAGGTGATTGAAGACAGACCAGATATTCCAAAATATTCTTGTAAATTCCTTAATCTCAGGCAGTGAAAGTGGTATCCACAGCTGGCTGAACATATGCTGTCATGTGGCATCACTGAAAATATCTGAAGTAGCTAAGGGCTCAGTTCAGGAATTATTGAATGATTGTACTACTCAGGAAGCCAGACCAAATGTTGATAGACCCTTTTTCCTACTTGATAAATGTAAACATTTTATTTGTTTTCATTGCAAGAACATCTAGAAATCTTCACTAAGACTGGGAGGTGTTGCAGTGGCTTAGGCTGGGCAAGGGAGGAAGGGATGCCTCGTCTTCTCCTGTCTGCTCAGGCTGGCTCCGGCATTGCCAAAGTGCTCGGATCATACAGGGGAAGCAGCAGAAACAGAACTGCAGAGCAGAAAGGCAGGACAAAACCATTTCTTTCAGCAGGTTATGCAGCATCCTTCATCAATGTTTTTGGCACAGCCAGGGTGGAGCCCAATGTCTCACTTTTGCAGCTCAGCATGTCATTTACCAGGGCACCAAGAGTCAGAGCACTCACCTATTTCCCTTTTCTTTCACTATTCCTCCTCTGGGACTAATTTTCTTTCATTAACTTGGCTAAATGATAAATCCGATCTCTTTTCTGATGGAATGCGTCTTTGATTAATAACAATAAAAAGTGTTTTATTCCTTGCTGTTAATGAATGCTTTGATCTCTAAGGTAGGCTTAGCATGGTGCATGAGGTGGTCCATAGGAGCCTCATTAGCCTCATTTTATTGCTGCTGAGATACTGAGATTAAGTTAGAGCCAGCTCATGTCCTCCAGCTTCTGTCATACTTATTTGATATGAACTGACACGGTTCCTGTTTCAGAGCAGATTACTGGTTGCTGTGCATTCATTTCTTGTTGCGTGTGGTCTTCTTTAAACTGAATAACAAGATATTCTACACATACTACAAGATATACTGCAAATACTATAATAACACACAAGATACTACACTTTCTCCTGTGTCGACATTAAAAGGAAAAGGGAAAGGAAAAGGAGAAAAAGTCTTTAGTCTAGTGCCTTAAAAAAAAAAAAGGAAAACCACATCTTTCTCTGTTTTGCTAATTTGAAATATCAAGACATTCTTTTTTCCCCTCCTGTAGTAGGGGCAATTTAAGCTTATAACCCTCTTATGTGTTACTGTTTTAGTTAATCCATATTATAAACTAAAACGATTTTTATTTTTATTTTTTAACACAAGCATCAATTTTTTCTTCCTTTTTTTTCTAATGTTCCAGTTACTAGGAAGGGGGCAGGGGTGGGGGGAACTGTCCCCTGCTGTTTGCTTGGTTGTGACTCAAGCTAATTTAATGATACAGATAGTGATGTCGTCGTTATGGGATGGTACATTGAAATGTGAAGAAAAGAGACAAAAAGAAAAAAAGAGATCACCTTGACACAGACACCATTTTTTTGGCTCAGAAAGGACACTATTAAGAGCTTTCATGGTTTGACTTTCTGTTTTCCTCCACTGAGAATAAAGCAACTAAAGTAAGTAAGCATTTTGACTTTGATTAATATGGAATAACAATTTTCATTTACGTAGCGCCTTTTAAACTCCAAAATAGCATTAAGCTTAAACAAACTTTAATGTATATACAGGCTCCATAGACAAATCACTTCATCCACTACTGGAGTGGAACTACTGCTGATGTGAAATATGAGAGGCGTTTAACAGTTCATGGCAGCACAGTCAGGCACAGGCGAGGAACTGAAGAATAGCTTCTCCATCTAAAGCTGAAGGGACAACAATCTCCATGAATGGAAAGGGATCCATGCTTTGGGGCTCACATTGCTTTCCTTTAACACTTCTGGCCTTTCGGCCAAGACACTCAGACAGATTATTGGTCATAGGTTTCCCAGCCATGTGTGATTATATCTATAGATGGATTTTTTTCAACTACATAAACACTTTTTCTCTCTAAAGAAATAACTGAGTGTTCACAACTATTAGAGCAATAGTTCAATATTATGGATTTGTATCAAATATGCTACTGCAATTTGGCTTATTGGTAACTTTATTCACCAGCTCATATTGAGTGCGATGCTGAATTGTATTGCTTTGTTAGACATTTCTGGTGTGTCAGATACCAGTTCTCTTCAGAGCATCTAGCCCACTAAAGAACTAAATCTTCTTACCAAGAAAAACAGTAACTCTTTCCTCTGCCTTTCAGGGAGCCAGTTCTCCCTGTTGGCAGGTGAACGAAGCGGGCTGTACAGGCCATACACTCTTCCCAGGGGTGGCAGCTGTGACTGCGCTTTGCCCAGGTGGTCTGATGCTTCCTTCGTCTCTTCCATGTCAGATGCTTCCATCTCAACAGGTACACAGGGGTCTTTTGTGCTTGGGTCCAATGTGTCAGCTTATATTCTTTGGCGTGAACGCAGAGGGGTTATTAAAACACATTTTGTTTAACTTCTTAAGTGTGCTTGAGTGGCAGTAGTTTAAAGAAATAGCAGCTGTGTAGCCCCAGGACTTTTTCCATATGTCCTGCCACTGTGATGCAAATAGCCTAAGTGCCTAAGAAGACATGGTCTAGCTGGGCATGTTAAAAGGCATGACACTCAGTGGTTTAATGAAGACCCAGTTCTATTACTGGCACCAAATGTGAAGTCAATTCAGAAAACACTCAGTCTCTGATTCACAACCTACTTCTCGTTTCTTGTTTTAATAAGAAAACACAGTATGGCTTATATTGACACTCAGGCCCTGCACTGTATCTCACATTATACTTTCCAACATGAGATATGTTTATAGTTGCAGAAAACAGGCTTTGATTTCTTATTATGTCCGCTGTTCATCACCAATTTCGTAAACAACACCTACTCTTACTCTACACCTTACTCTTACATCTGGAAGCTAAAGAAATGTTTTTAGAAGTCTAATGTTATGTATTTATATCCTGCAATCCCCAGCTAGCCTGTCTAGCCTCGCAAAGGCATAGAGAAATGCTAAAACATTTCTGAAATACACAAAATCCAAGTGGCTTCGAAGATTCTTCCAAAGGCAGAGAGTATTTAACGAAGAACACCCTGCTTTGAACTGTCAGAATGTCCTGAACTAGATGAGGTTTTATATAGAAAAGCAGCAACTACAGCTATACCTGCCTAAAAAGCGTTAAATTGACATTGTGTAATTGTTGAGACTTTTGAGCAGTTCATGTAGAAAAAGACATGTTGAAATCCTTTTCCGGGAAATTAGAGGGTGATCTAGATGCAGAAGAGTCAGTCAGCTGAATTGTACACCTCATACAAAAACCAAACTCTTACCATGGTCATACATCTATCTAGTTATGTATTTGCTGCATTTCATTTCTTTGCTTTTACCTATTGCTGAAAAACATGCTTTCAAATCGATGGCACTGAGGTAATCTGAAATTGTTAGCAACAAAGGTGGTAGAGCTAACCATCATATGAATAATTTTACAGCCTGCCACTGTCAAGTGTAAAATGACTGAAAAGGAAGGTCACAAAAACAGTCTTTGCATAAGACACTTGAAATCTGTAAGTATTCCAGCTAAAGCAATTTAAATAACAAAGAGCAAAAATAAGACATTTTCTTTGCAGTGTAATAACTTTGGGATGAAGGGAAGGGGCACGCTTCAATGGGCAAAGTTCCTGAACATTGCAGACAGCGATCATAGAATCACAGAATGCTTCAGGTTGGAAGGGACCTTAAAGATCACCTAGTTCCAACCCCCTGCCCTGGGCAGGGACACCTCCCACCAGACCAGGCTGCTCCAAGCCCCATCCAGCCTGGCCTTGAACACTTCCAGGGATGGGGCAGCCACAGCTTCCCTGGGCAACCCGTTCCAGTGCCTCACCACCCTCACAGGGAAGAATTTCTTCCTGATATCCAATCTAAATCTCCCCTCGTTCAGTTTAAAAATGTTACTCCTTGTCCTATCGCTCCACTCCCTGATAGAGTCCCTCCCCAGCTTTCCTGTAGCCCCCTTTAGGGACTGGAAGGGGCTCTAAGGTCTCCCTGGAGCCTTCTCTTCTCCAGGCTGAACACCCCCAAATCTCTCGACCTGTCCTCACAGCAGAGGGGCTCCAGCCCTCGGAGCATCTTCATGGCCCTCCTCTGGACCCGCTCCAACAGGTCCATGTCCTTCTTGTGCTGAGGACTGCAGAGCTGGACACAGTACTCTAGGTAGAGCCTCACCTGGACCATCTCCCAGAGAACTGCATCACCTGGATGAGTTCCCAGAGAACTGCAAAGCAAGTGACTTTACGTGAGACTACTGGATTCTTTACGTTGGACGTGCCTGGCTAACCTCAGATGTATCACGGTATTATGGAAAAGGCAGCATGGTGCAGAAGATTCACAAAATCAGAGATTCAGAGAACTGCTGCTGCTTGCAAGTGAAGCAAAAACTTCTGCCACGCTATGAAGTTTCATTATTCTTTGTACAATAGAGGGGATTGAAAATAAAGTGAAAATAAAAACAAGCTAATGAAAAGTTACTGTAGCAAGAGTCATTAACTGCTTAAATAAATGTAGTTTCTAAGATTATTGCATTAGAATAAGTGCCGTTTTTACTGACATGAAAATGTGTGGAGCTGCTGCAAACTACTGCTGCATCCCCATAAAAGATAAAGGGAGGGGGATTTTATAGGCTCACAATTACGTTCACCGGAGCTAGAAAAAGGAAAATGTGCTGGTCAAATAAAAAATTACATATGCATGTTTGAGGTAAAGAAAATGAATCATCTGATATGAAGATAAGAAATAGAAAGCCTGTTCAAATTCCTCTACTGCAAACGTACTTATTCATCAGTTTATTTATTTCCATTTTTTATGGGAGGATACTGATAATTGCCCAAAGGTTCTCCAGCCTGTCAAATAGACAGAGATCCTTGTTTTCACTTATAAGATCAATTTTTTGCGGAATGAGGTGAGCCACCACCTTTCTTCCTTTCCCACTCTGTGGTCAGTTCTGCAAGATTAGAGATCTTTCTTTAGTCCAACAATACTTTTAGGAATTCCAACTGAATGAGACTGCTTAGTTATGGCTATGCTCAGAATGTCTTGTCAGAGTGCTAAGGATCCTCTTTTCACCTTTCTCTACCGTGTCCCACCTGTAAAACTTCTAGGTATGTTTTCCTTCCAAAAGGCCTGCATCAGACATCTCAGATAGAAAAGAGCAGAGCAGTAACTTTATCTGATAAGCGTTCAGCAAACTCTTAGAGGGACATGTTTATCGCATAATTCTCAGAAGGTGCAATAAAAGGAATGGAAAAATAATGGGAAAAAAATGAAGTTATTTAGGGTGGTGATGAGCTGTAAATCTTAGAGAGATGAAAGAATGTAACCTCTTACACCATTTCTCAATTTCTACTGAAAAAAAGGGGGAAACATCATATGAATTTCTTTGCTTGACTGAATTTCTTTGCTTGACTGAATTTCTTTTGCTCTTCCTGAGCTGTGACAGTACTCTGTAAAAGCAAATTTGGATATATTTTTAATCATGACCTCATTGCTGGGTGCAAAACCTGTCCTCCTCCTGATTTTTACCTTCTATCCTATGCCTCAGAGTTATGCAGACATGTTATGGTACAGAATGGTTTCAGCAGTTTTGGCAAGCAGAGAAAACAGAGAACATAGAATATCACAAGGCCACTCCCCAGCGGAGAAATTACTTCTCAGTTTGGGGGAACACTGCTATTTTTCAGATGAAGAACTGACCTCCCAAGAAATTACTGGGTCATGTTTTCTTTACCTTTCCCTTGTCTTGCCTCCTGACTCTGTGAAATCTTACACACGTGGCTAACT
The DNA here is from genome assembly GCA_008658365.1 of Alca torda. Taxonomy (NCBI): domain Eukaryota; kingdom Metazoa; phylum Chordata; class Aves; order Charadriiformes; family Alcidae; genus Alca; species Alca torda. The sequence continues at coordinate 5,648,393 of CM018087.1, read as the reverse complement.
TGATGCTATAAGTATCCCTTTGGAGACGGCAAAGGGCACGAGCTCTCAGCTTATGCAAAAACTACAACTTTCATGTATAAATTCAGGAGATGGAATACGTTTATATTCAGTGAGATCATTGTGTACCATCTGAATAATAATCTGACTGATGACAACATGCAAAGTAGTAACCAACTGACATTTTGATAACAACACAAGCAAGTGCTTTGCTTTGGAGAAAATGCATGATTTCCCAAAGATAAATTTGGCACCAAAATCGAGGTTTAGTTGACTCATTTTTAAAAGAAGGTTTCAAAATCTATGGCATAGAAATATGGAAATAATTCAATCTTTATAATAAACAGTCTGTATAAACTGTCACAATGCAATTTTTTCACAATGTTGCGTAAATCCCACATACTAGCTTTTAACCAGAATTAGAGGGCACATAAAAATATACTAGTGTTTTAAAATATATCTTCTTGTAGTGTTTCAGTGCAGTTCCTTCATATTATAAAAGACCATTTGCAGAAAATTTCCTGGAGAAGGAAGATATGCCTTCTACGTACATTTTTTGATTTCTTTCTCCATTCACTGTTGGTACCACTGTTGTTATGGTATTGCAAGGGTCAAGTGGATTTCTCTGCACCATAAACGAGACTGGAAGGGTACTGAGACCTATTTTACTATACATCTGCTACTAAGCCTACAGGCAATCTGGCTTGCCTACCAAGTAAAACCAGAAATTCAATTTTCAGTCTTCATTTACAACTTAAATCTTATGCAGCTACAAATCACATGAGAAGGATGTGATCACAGGGGGTTGCAAAGACATGTATTTACCTAGCACTGACTCCTCAGTTTGGTTCAGGATTTAAACCCAGGAATTTCAGTTGTGCTGGTTCGGCTGATAAAGGTTTATTACTACTTAGGATGTGAGCCATGGTGAAAGGTTTTGGGAAAACAGCAACAGGGTCTGATCAACAGCGTCAGGGAGTACTATGTGGATGCAGGGTAGAATATCTCTGGTGAGGTATAAATATTTGCTATGCCTGCGGCAGGATTTGTCCCAGGGTACCACTGCAGTATGGAAAGAAAAATGGACAGGCTTTGATGATTTTGCAGTAGTAATGACACTAGCTGCACATGGTCCCATTACAGCTCTTCTGGAGGGGATTACCAGAGGGAGAGTGTTCTTTCCCCTGTCCAAACAGAAACAGCTTCACTTTAATCTTAGAGCATTCAGCTTTACAAAGGCATTAGAGAAGTTTCCTAGCCAAAATCTCATAAAGAAGCCATGGTGCAATGGGACTACAGGGAAGGTCCTCTAGTGGATTAATAACTCACTAAAATACAGGAAACAAAAATAGGGAAAAAATGATGGGTTGTGCACAAGAGAGAAGATTATCATTGTGTCCCACATGGATCTCTCTTGTTCAGCATATTCCTAAGCCATCTGGAAAATGGGGTGAGTAATGAAGTGAAAAAGTCAAAATTCAACGTTTTAAAAATGTAATACAGATCTTCAGCTGAACTGACTAATTCCTCTTTGGATTGTTGGTTCACAGATGCTTTTTTATATTTAAACTCTTCAGTCCAGTATTTGAAGCCTATTTTTAACATGGGAGAATATTTTCTTACCCATCGCCATTTCTGCACATCTACTAGGTTTGCTGCAGAAATAGTCAAATTATGACAGCAATTACAAACCTCACTTGCCAGCCCTTTCCCCCTTCCTAAGGTACCACCTTCCTATCTTACATCTCATGCACTTCTAAGTTAGAGGCATAGTAACTCTTCATGCTTGCAACTCTTTTTTCAAAAAAGCAACATCTTTTCTCGAATCTATATTGCAAGTAATTTGATACTTGTAAATACAAGGAAACAGATAAACAAAGGATTTTTTTTCCCTTTCAGTGCCTGTCTCCAAAGTTGTTCAATTCCTGTGCTGCAAAATCTTGATCCTTGTTGTCCAGGTAAATCAATGAGAGAAACTTTGGTAATAGCCCAAAAGCTGTGCCTGTTGCACCTCTGTCCAGTGAATAATGAATGAAATCAATGTTGCTTTTCTACTTGTTCTTCTGTAATATACAAGAACACTTTTTAACCTCTGACAGGCTACAAAGTTCAGCTTGCAACTCCAGCATTTGCAAAGAAAGGTATCTGAAGCCTAGAATGACTTTATTATTGTTGTCATCGCCTTGGCTGGGTATAACAAACTAATATTTAAAAGGTGAATATAGTGAAAGCACTGGATGTGAATGGGATGTGAATTGTTAAAATCTGTCTTGGCTATAGTGCTTTATATATATTTGTTGATTCCCATTTTAACACACCAAAATAAAAACAGATGAGGGCAGCTCCCAGTTGTCTCAAACTGTCTCCAATGATTCAGAGAAAAAAAGTGGGCATCAGATAATCCCTACATGGCACTCAAGTACTTCTAGTGATGAATGCAGTGTAAATACTGCAGGGAATGTAAGTGCACTGTACTGTATAAAAAGATACGGAAGCTGCAGCAGATGCTCTCATTGTGTGGACTGTCCCCTCATTTCTAGTGATATGGTGATGAGCTATAGGCAAGATGCATCCTTGTTTCAGAGATTCATATATTCATGTGTTCTAAGGCCAGAAAAGACTGTTCAGTTCATCTGATCTGACCTACTACAGTGTAGGGCAGTGAATTCTGCCTCAGAATTTGTCCATTAGAGAGAAAGATTCCTCCTTCCTGCATAAGTGAACAATACTACCGCAGGAACTGTGGCTGAACAGCAGTCTCTCTTTTAAGTATATCCTATGATGAATTAAGCACTCTAGATCTAATTTTTACTTGCAGTGCTAACAGCTATGGAAGACAGTAACAAAGCGCTATAAACGCCTACATATTCTTAAATGTATTATGTGACCAGGTTACATTGGAAACCAATGTTTATTGCATAATTCACACCAATCCTTTGTTTCTTTCAGCCTACAACTTCTGGGATAAACCTTCCTTCTTCCCGCTGTTAGTCCAGGGAAAACTCTAATTAGACTTTTCTGATATTTGTATTTCCTCTGTGACCTTGTACTTTATCATCTTCAGCTGCAAGAAATTTATCAAGAAATCAAACCTACAATACACATTACAACATACCTTCAGTACACTGAAAATCAGAACAGTGCTATAACACCAATAACTAAACCATGCAACATGTAGTTATGATTGAAAAAGTTAAATCCCTCCGTCTGTGCTAACAGAAGTGAAATCTCTTAATCACAAACTCAATTAATAATCATTATTACTGCCTCCCACTATGTTTTTCATTTCTAGAGGATTCAGCTGAAGAGGTACACATAAACACATACAGAAAACAATCCCCTTACACCTATATAAAGGTTAAATAAGAAGGTGTGCCCCTTGTTAGCTTAATGATCATGTGTTCAATATTTGAGAAAATATTATAGACATTATTGTTATACAAATAATTAATAATAAGAAGAATTCTTTTGGTTACATGGTTTAGTGGTGGTTTTGGCACTGTTAAGTTGATGGTTGGACTCAACGATCTTAAAGGCCCCTTCCAACCTATGATTCTGAGACCAGTCATTCAACTTGTGTTTGTTACCCATCTGATTGAAAAGTTGTATTTAAGCATATTGTGGGAGACTATGACAAAAGCCTTACTGAAGCTGAGGTAAATGACATCCAATACTCTCTCCATTCACTAACCCAGTCACTTCCCTACAAGGTAATCACATGCATCAGACATGATTTATCCTTTGTCAATCCATGCTGTTCTCAGCCACTTTCTTCTCCCTCATATCCCCAGTAATGGGCTCCTAAAGTTCTCACTCCATGATTTTCCCATGGACCATAGCAAAGCTGATCAGTTTCTCAGATCATTCTTTTGGCCTTTTTTGAAGATGGGTGCAACATTTGCTTCTCTAGTCATCATGGATCTTGTCCAATCTCCATGATCTTTCAAAATCAGCAGAAAGGGACCTTACAAGGACATCATCCAGCCCTCTCAGCACCCCTGGATGCCTGTTAGGTCCCATGGGGTTGGACGGGTCAAGTTTTTCTCATGCAATCCCTGACTCAACCCTCATTCTCTACTGGTAGCTCATTTCCCCCTTGAACCTCCATGCAGCCCATGGTGAAGATCATGGTGAAGCAGTTTGTCCCCCTGCAGCCCATGGAAGACCATGGCGGAGCAAATATCCACCTGCAGCCTGTGGAGGACCCCATGCCCAAGCAGGTGGATGTGCCCTGAAGGAAGCTGTGGTCCATGGAGAGCCCATGCTGGAGAAGAGAAAGAAGTGTGAAGAGAAAGGAGTAGCAGACGGGGGAGGAAATAGGATGAAAAAAGCGTATGGCAGTAACTGGTAAGTGATCTCCCTGTCTTTGTCTCAGCCACAGGCTTTTTTCATCCTGTTTTCTCCCCCCATCCTGCTGAGGTGGGGGAGTGAGAGAACAGCTGGCTGGGCATCTGGTCCTTAACCCACCACAGCTTGAATCTATCCATCACAGCACTGCAGCTGTACAAGCTGTCCAGCCCTCTCCATTATTCCAATAATGCTGTAGCTCTGTGACTGCTCTTAGAGCTCCAATTCATCCTTTTCATTTCCCAGGCGACATGTTTTTGTATACACGTCCTTGAGGCAAGCGCCTCTTTGCTCTTGTGCCTACCATATTGCACTCTTCTTTCCCCAACCCAGTCCTGCACTTGCGCATTTCATTTTGATTCAATATATCCCTCCCCTGCTGTTCACAGTTTCAAGCTCTCCTCACTGCTTTGTCCAGTCTGTTGAAAAAGATACTCTCATCCTCCTTTGCCAAGTGGATCCCATCTCCCTGATCCACAAAGAAGGTCCCATAACCAATAATAAACCCCTGTTGTCAGTACAGGTGTTGACCTGCAGGATCCCGCAATCATTCCCCAGCCTTTCCCTTTGACTGGGGGAACTGAGGAAAACACCATCTAAGACTCCATACCCTTGATCCCCCAGAGATCTTCAGTCACCGTTGATACATCTAAAGTCACCTCTAGCAGTAACATTGGTGCCTATGTGGATGAGCAGCAAGAGTCAATAGTTGAATACAAGCCTCAGCAGTCTCTCCACAACATCCACATCTGAGACCCCATCAAGCAGCAAAACTCGCTATGTAGTAAGTTGGATAGGCAGATAGAGGCCTCAGTCCCCAAGAAGGGAGATGCTAGGAACATTGAAATGACAATATGGTACACTACAGACATAAGGATTGAGGACAAATAAATTATGTAAGTCATAGTAGCATGTTATGGAAAAGTAATACATAACAAAATACTCTGTTCTCAATAGCAGTAGTTATCCCACAGGGAAAGCCACAGAGACAAGTACTATTTTGCACCCTTTGTTAAACTATGAGAATATAAGCAAACATGCTCTGACCAGAAGCATTCCTTAGCCATGATTTGGAACGTTTGCAATATCTCTGCACGCTTGATTTCTTCTAAATCCCTAACATAGAGATTAACATATTCCTTTTCCAGGTTGTTCAGCATACTATTTGGGTTTCAGCAGGAGACAAAATAATCAGAAATAAGTATGTTTCTGACAAGCCTTTGATTGCACGTGTTAGTCGAAGTGATAGCACAGAATCTCATTTTAAGGAGCGTCACAGTTTCTTTAAGAATCGTTTTACTACAGACACATCTAAAATGTAGTGCTATAATAAAGTTAAATGTGTATTATAAGAGCTATTGCACAGGATAACTTCACAGTAGTGCATGCAAGACTGCTGTCCTAAGAACATGCGCATAAAAAAGGAGAATCTTTTGGCAACATTATTTACCCAGTCTGAAGAAACCTTCCTATGACCTTAAGGAACCGCACTGGTTAAGAATCACTCCCCAGACAGGGACTTCTGGGCACAAACATTTTTAATTTGTATCTTCATTTATTGTGACTTTATTTATTACCTTTACTGAAAGGTAAATGGTTGAAAGGAAAACAGCTGCAATAAAACTTTCATCTGTAATGGTGTCCACTTTAGTGGGTGCCCTCTATAATTTGCATTCTTGAAGAGACAGGAAACCCTACAAACAACAAGATTTTATTTCCAATCTGCAAGAACTTTGGTTTTGTTTTTAAATATCTATGTAGAGTCTCCTCTCTTTGGGGTTTTTTGGGTTTTGTTTGGGAGCTTTTGAGGATTTTGTTGGGTATTTTAATGACTTTGATTTGTTTTATTTTTGATAATTCTAATTTGAATACAGTCTACTTCCACAAAGTAACATTTAAAATATATATCAGGAGGGAGGGAGGAAGGGAGGGAGGAAGAACAGATGGACGGAAGGAAGAAAGGAAGGAGGGAAGGAAGGAAGTCTAGATCTATCTAGCAACTTTGGTAGCCTAGAGTAGACTAGAGCAGTTCAGTTGGAAGGGACCTACAACAATGATCTAGTCCAACTGCCTGATCAGTTCAGGGCTGATCAAAAGTTAAAGCATCTTATTAAGGGCATTGCCCAAATGCCACTGCCAGGCATGGTGCACCAACCACCTCTCTAGAAAGCTTTCCAATGTTTGACCACACCCTTGGTAAAGAAATGTTTCCTAATGTCAAGTCTGAACCTCCCCTGACACAGCTTTGACCCATTCCCACACATCCTGTCACTGGATACCCAGGAGAAGAGATCAGCATATTTTTCTCCACTTGCCCTCCACAGAAAGCTATAGAGAGCAAGGAGGTCACCCCCCAAGTAAACCATTAGTCTGGATTCTGGATATATTCAAAGAATGATTTACTTAATTTAGGCATAACTATACCAATGTGAAAATGAAATTTTCATCGGCATGAAAGTTACCACTTTTCCCAGAACCAAGAGTTTGCATAAGTGACTGGATTGCAGGGAAGAACTTTCGCTCAAGAACTGTCTCGTGCAAAATCTTGATCAGAGACTTGATCAGAGACTCAGATGAGCAGCAGTCAGAAAACACTACCTCCAACATGTCATGCTGTTGTCATACTGATGATGAAGAAACAATGGAAAAATGAGTGTGCAGCTCATATCAAATCATCATTTTCACAGTATTTGTAGTTTTCTTTCCCCAAATATCATCATAATTACCTCATTCCTAGTAACAACGGGAAGATTATAGCATTGAGTAGTGCTAATACTGACTTGTGCAATAACAGTCAGAGAAAGTGTGTTAGTATTTCAACATTACAAAGAATTAATTGCGAAATGCTTTCTTAAAATGAAGGAAGCCTTCAGAATTTAAGACTTCATATCACTTTCATATTACATTGATACAGAAGTTCAGAAAGAAAAGGGAAGAGCTTGAATGTTATTTTTTCCTTTTCTGTGTAGATGTTCATATAAGGGGTTATTTGGTTGGTGTGATTTTTATATTCTTAAATAAGGAGATTTATAAATCTAAACTACAACAAACAGGTGGATGATTGTTCTCTCCAGAGAGTAGCTGAAATTAGGATTTTAATTACTTTTTCATCACAATTGTGACTACTTCCCACAATCTAATTCTCTACAGAATCACAAAAAAAATCCTTCATATACCTGTTAGCTTTTGCAAGTCATTACACCATATTAAATTCACAAATTCTGATGCTTTTATAATGAAGTACATAATTCCAGAAACTAGCACGAAGAGCTATGGAAAAAAATGCTTAGGACAGATTTACGTTTGGATCATGAAGAAATACTTAATCCTCCACACTGATTTAAACTCACTGATTTAAACAGGTGCCTAAATGAAACTTGAATGCCAAAAATAATTTTGAGATAATTTTTAAGTGCTTTCAAAATTAAAGCTTGTGAACATTAAATGATACTGAGCTTCTGGGTTTCAGATGATGAACTGTTATTTAGCTGCACAATCTAGATCACTAATAAAAGGGCTTAAAAACTGCAGTATATCATTTTTGTTGGTGGTTTCTGCTGAATCAGAACTGCTGCTTTTTGATGTGGTGTGAGACCAGCAAAACTTGCATTGCCATTGCCAGAGCTACAGCTGGTTTTGAGAATACATTCAAAAACGAGCATTTCTACAGGCTGTTCATCTGACACGTTCTACAAGCACTAATCTAGTTTTAAGGAGAGGTAAACAATTGAAATTAAAAACATGAGTAAATACTATGTAGCTGTGGATAGGACAAGTTGCGGTGTTAGGAAGTGGCATGTTTTGTCCGATTAGGCCCTAAAAGACACACTGTAGAGATGTTTTAACCTCATCTATCAGTGCAGATTTCCCCATTCAAAGCAGGTTTAAGGCTCAAAGCAGGTTAAGAGGCTTTCTGTGAACTTTATCGTGCATGACAGGGAGGTGAGTGGGTGCATCTGAATGTGTTTTTATTTCACCCAGAAAAACAGATGTGATGTTGAAAAATGTAATGATTTAGTAATGCTAGGTGAGGTCCACACAAGAGCAGACTCTGTTCTTAAAAACTGTTGGATAAGCTCTCCCTGCTAAAAGCCATTTTTTGTAATGAAACTCAAGTGATAAGAAGCAGACAGGAAAGAATATTTTTCTAGCAAAGAAGATAGATGGAAAACCGAAGGCTGTCTAGGGTCTAACCTGTTGTTGCTAAGAGGTTTGTGAGATCCGTAACATATGTGACTGGGAAAGGCCAGATGGGCAAGCGAATCTATGAGCCATGCTCAAAGGGGTCCCTCTGCTCAATGTACTCTATTTTCATCCAAGGTTTGCAGTCTGAAAGAGATGCTTACTAATTGGAGTAATAGCCTGAACAGCTTTTTTATTACATATACCAGTGCATCAGGATTTTTGAAGAATTTTTTTTCCCCCTCCAAGGATACTCTCTGACTGCTCCAAAACTGTCAAATATAAATATAAATGCCAGGATATTAGTAGGTGAGAAAGGAGCCCCAGAGCCCTGAAGAAATCCTGCACAGTTTATCATATAGATATGATAGTAGTTTCCTGACAACTTGGCTTCAACTTCAATTTTCTTTCTCCCGGCACCCAGCACCATATGCTAACTGTTACAGTGAAATGACACTCATCCCACAAGTCTGCAACGGAAATGCTATATTTAAATTCAACTGTTAGGTGAAAGTATGTTTTATAAAAATTCTAGGAAGCTGTACCCAGATGGTTACAGAGAAGAATCTATATCTAGGGATTTTTGGGGAAGATAACAGTTTACAGCAATACCACTTCTGAATTTGGGGTTATCTAGTAGCTATTCCATTTCCTTTACAGTAGAACTAAAAACATTGCATGATGCAGATTTTGGCATACATCGTATCGACTATTTTAGCAGAAATAAATTTTTCATAAACTTGGTTTCTTTGGGACTTTCCGTAATTATTTCTGCCTGCATATCATCAGTCTCAACTTCTTACTTGAAATTAACCTAATGAACTAAAGAGGAATGTTAATCCATTTATTTCAGCTTTTTGTCAGTATAACTTTACTTTTAAATGGCAGAAAGACACTGGGGGAAAGATCTTTAACTGTTGGAATTATCAGCATTGAATATTTGACATTCTGAGTCACATCATTTCCAGCCTCAGAACCTGTTCCATAAAGGGAGAGATGGCAGTCAGGGAGCTGATTATGTTTTTCAGATTTCCAAAGGAAATGTCAGTCCTGACAGTTCCTAAAGCATTTCAGCAAAGCTGCAACACTGGCACAGAGTAGATGTTTTTGGAGGAAATGTTTTAGAGTAGCTGAGGATATTTATGAATTAATGTTGAAGCGTTCCTTTGTCTTGTTAATGACTGACTATACATTGCAAAATTGAGAATAGCCCACCGCAGGAAAATCTGCAATTTGACAGTTCACTCTGTAGATAAGGGAGACATCTGAACTCCAGCCTTATGCTACTGGTATGACATCAGGTAGTGTCTTACCAGTCTGTTTTAAAACAGATGAAACCGATGTGCATGAACACTGTTTTCTGAAATACTTCTAGAGCAGTAACTTCCCCCAAAGTAAGCTCACATTTCTGCTGGTTTTGTTTAACGGTGCTGTTGACGTTATAATGACTGCATAAAGCAATTAGTCTAAGTTCATGTAAAGTATCCTGTAATATTGCATCTCTTTATGCACAACTGTGCACACAAATAGGTGATGTGAATATATCCATACATGCTTACTGCAAGGGTATTTCACCAATAGCAGCTCATTTCAGAAAAGTCTAGAACTTTTTTACATTTACATAATGGCACTATAACAGTTAATATGAAATCAGGATGTTCTCAAAGCCCACTTAAAGCATCCTACAAAGGAAGGATGATGAAAAATAGCATTATGCAGGTACACACACATGTATACACTCAAATTAAAGCAGCAAACAAATTTCAGAACAAGTACATCGTAAAATATTCTGAATGGGTTGCTGTTAGTATTTCCCTCGCAGGGAAAATCATGAAAGGCTGCCAATGCACAGAGAAGTAGCACTATCTCGAAAAAATGAAGTTAAACTTCTAAAGCTTGATTGAATTGACCAACATTTCTGTTTGATTTTGTTACTCCCCAGCACAGCACCAACGTCACACTAATCAAACAACAAGGCTACTGGTTTTCCTCACATTTTTTTAGCAAAAGTCTTGCAGGCCTCATTTCTGCTCTCCCCAAAAGGATCTGATCTGCAAAATTCAGTTTTAGAAAGCTCGAGATAGATCTTCTAAGATTTGATGAGCATACTTGCTCATTCAGGCTCATAGGTTTCTGCCCTGAATCCAGGTAAGCATGATGTTTCAAGAGAGATGAAGGTGCATACTGTGACTTGTATTGGTGCCTGGGTTCCTGCCTTGCTCGAAGGCTGAGGTTACCTGCACACACTCATCTCTTGTCACAGGCTGTTTTCCTGATCTACACCAGTTCAAGGTTCCCACTGTTACGTTCCTGAGCAAAGCAGAATAAGAGTGGGCTGGGGTGTACAAACAGCACAGGGTCAGTGTCACTCGCTCCCTGCCAACTAAGGCTTCTTCACTGATTTATCTCAGTTAATGAGGCATAGCATGTTGGCAGAGCACTTTTTTTATCACACATATTGGATTTATGAGACACATCCTGTGCAGAGTAGTATAAGTTTCCTTGGATCTGCTTATGCTCCGGTGTCAGTCAATCCACAAATTTGCCATTAATGTATCCATTTATTTAGCTATCCTATGATTTCAGCTCCAATCTGATTTACAAATGAGTATCCACACAAAGAATAGCCCAATCCACTTTCACTCAGTATAGGAATGGAGATCTACTTTTTAATGACAATTACGTCTAATCAATGACTTCAGCAGAAGAAAAATGTACCATCTGGGGAAATTTTACTGTGGGACCTCCAATCAGGCTACAGGAAAGAGACCCATTACCATCCACAGTCCCATCTATTACTAATTCAGCTGAATCCAGCTCTAGACACCATTTGCCAAAACCTAAAAGCTTAAACAATCCCCATCTGAATGCATATTCACCAATGTATAATGGAAAAATTGTTACACTGTCTTTTAGCTGTCACTATTCTTGGTTTTTTTAATCCTTCTTTCCCATGTGGCAATTTCTTCTAGAGAACGGAGCAAGACGTGCATGACTTTCTCCTGTCTCTGTGCTCATGCACTGTTAACGTAGAATGCTCTCTATCACCTGGATACAGGGTGCATTACAATAACACTGTCCCTAATATATAAAACAGGGAAATAAAGGACGCACAGATTTGTTAAGTAGATAACAGTAAAATTTCAGCCAAAAAGTTTCTCTCCTCTCAGAAATTCTTCCTGATGTGTTCAGAACATTTGACAAGTAAACTAGTCCCTAAAGGAAAGCAAGCAACCAAACAATGCATCACACAGCTTGTTAGGTGTTTTGGGTATTTTTTACAAAATAAAAAAAAGGGCAAACCATAATAATCAAAGCAGGTAAGTTGACTGAACTGTTCACAACCATTCAGTAATTTTTCCTTCATCTCAGAGAAAAGTTTTCAACAGATTGCTCTGTGTTCTACTAATAGAGACCTGCTCACCCTTGGATTTGCAATAGCATTAACTTCTTCATAAAAGGCCAATAGGAGAAAGTAAATGGGCAATGAACACTCCATCCACGCAGACACATAATGTCATCTTGGCTAATGCAGTGGTATCTGCTGTTATGTATAGATACTTTACAGTGCCAAAACGGCTTTCTTTCGGTTTTGCTTTGTCCTGTCATGTTACCAACATTTGTTTTGTAATTACTCAGGTAGACCATCAAAAACTATGAGTTCACATCTTTCAAGAGCAATTAATTTATAATTCTAGCTGTTCAAACGTGGGGTATGCCATTAGGAACCAGAATGAATAGGAATCCTCCTACTTTCTTCCACATCTGACATTGGGTCAAGATACCTCTTTGCAAGTAAACCCAGTAGGTCCCTGCCAGTGCCATTGTCCAAAGCCAACACCAACGGTTCATAGGCCTAGGAAAGGTGGAGGGAAATGTTGTCTCCCAATTCCATAACAAAAAGTGGCTAACAGCAACACAGAAAGTAACCTGTTATAAACTTATAAAAGAATTCTCTTTAGTTTTAGCTGAGCAATACACTACTATAACACAGCTATTACTCAAGGCAGGATGACATACGCTACATAAAATAATGACGCACCAATGCTCTTCATATTATGCAAAAATATACAGTAAAAATAATTTTTGGTTCAATATCTTTCTTATCTCAGCTTGTCACCTGTAAATTTTCCCCCAATTCTGTTTGAAGACCTCTTAATTTCACTATTCTATATAAATGCTGCAGTTCTGCAAATCCTTTCACGCTCCCTAATCTTCAAATCCATAGTACTAGATCACCTCCTGTAATTCATACCCACGTATAAAACTCCTCTACCTCACAAAACAATCAAAGTTTCCTCCCGATAGACTGAACTTCTTTCTTTTATTTTCATAACCTCACATCATTATTTATTTTGTTTCTCTACCATTCTCTGTCCCAAAGTTTTTGCAATCAGGATCTGAACCTACTAATCCAAACTAGCAGGCATAATCTTGTTAAACACACCAACTTTACATAAATTAAATATAAGTACTAGACTACTAATGACAGTGGAATCACCCTAGTTATTAATTTGAAAACTGGTGAGCCATTTTCTTCAGTACAGCTCTTACCCTTCTTAGGTACCTAAATAAACAAATGTCACACCAAGGACTAAAGTCTTTTGAAAATATGAGGCTCTTTTGAGAATCTGGTTCTGAATGCTAATGCTAAGCTATATAGAAAATTTAAATGAAGATTGACTAGTGAGAAAAAGAGTTCTTAAACAGCATATTTAATTGATATGGCATTAGCTTCAATGATATTTAGAGAACATCAAAGACAGAACGTATCTGTATCATGAGGAATGAAGTAAAATTGGAGCTTCAGCAGAATGATCAAATTCAATTCAATGAGCAACAATGATTAGGATAACAAAATATTCTATGCAGCAAGTTTACTCATCCTCTTAACTTTATTTGTGTAGCCTGAAATTGGATTCCATAGAAACGCAAAGTTTTTCAGATTGCTGAGATCTGAACCTTTATCTTTCCCTGCAGGCTATTTGTATTAATCTACTTTTCTTTGAAGCACAGAGCTGTTAAACTGTTAAAGCTTATTTAAAATGTGGCTATATTTCTATCAATGGACCCAGATAGTTGAATTATAGATTTTAATTATGCTTTTTATACTTCGGAGCTGCTTACTTAGAAATATGTGTAACAAAAGTATGCAATTAAAGAGCCTTTATTGCTGCTGATTAGTGAATTGTGTCTATATTGACAGCAAGAGATGGCTTAGCATTTAGAAGAATTTGTGGGCCACTTTTTATTATTAGTGACTAATATGAAACTCAGCTTTGTTCCCCTACCTTTGTTAGTATTTTGTCATGAAACCAAAGCAGAGCAAAAGATGTGAAAACATGAAATGCCTTATACTTTAAGAATGAGATACAAGAATATTTCACACTTGAAATGATTTCCATAAGAAAATAGTAAAATATAATATTGATTTTGGATGTAATAGCCAATGCCCAAAACTTAAAAAAACTTTTACCAAACTTAAAGCTATTTTCATTATATTGTCTCAGCCATCTACACCCTGTGTACTTTGTGGTCTACTTCTATGAACTTTTTAGAGTGTTTTATATGCATTCAGTGTTTATATGCCATGTATCATGTGTACGGTGTTTATATGTGTTCAGTGTTTATACTGTTTCATAGAATGTGTGGGTTGGAAGGGACATTTAAAGGTCATCTAGTCTAGGTTTATTCACCTCGGTTAGCTGCTGCATTTTCAAGTCAGTGTCATTAATGATTCTTATCAGTCAAGAATGCAAGCTTTCTCATTTCGGCTGATTCTAGGTTTGATTTAGCCTGATTTCTTAAAAATTGGAGGCTATGTGACTGCATTGTGGAAGCAGATACAGGTGGGTGTTACAGACATATGGCTATATATCTTCCAAATAATTTTTCAACTCGCTGACCAACTTCAAACAAATTTCACCAATTTCTAGACATGTTAAACCATAAACCACTTTAAAACTATTTTCACATTTTATGACAGTAAGCGAGCAAAACGATGGGATCACAAAGGCACCCCTGAAAACGACCCCACAGAGCTGAATGTGACTACAAAAGAGTGACCTTCTTTTAAACACCTTGACTGCAAGGTAAGCTCCAGTCAGATCCAGCCATCAACCAGAAGACACAAAGCTATAGGAAAACAATCTGTATTCATTATAGCATTCAAAGGGCAGCTGGTTGCCTGTAATTACCCTGTAGGTACTAAGCTCAAGCTACTTTCCTCTTACTCTGCACTCAGTAGATAGTATTAGCAGGCAATCACTCCAGTGGTGTTTCCACCCCTGGGATTGTTACCATCCTTTTCCTTTGTTTTCTGGCTTTATGGGATGTTACTTGCCAGATTAAAATTAACACCTTCTGAAGTTACTGTTTTGTTAGTACATTTCAGGATGATCTCACATAAAAACAGAGAAGAAAAGCAGAAACCTTTTTTTCACCACAGGTCGGAAATGCAGATTTCACAAGAATAAAACCACCTCATATTAGGTACATACTGTCTTCAGCCACAGCCATCAGCCACAAATCTATTCAATAATGTGTAGCTGGATCTCTCTCTGTCCCCTCCCACACTCTCTCTCAAAAGTTCCGTTTCCTGGCTGAATTCTGAGATATAGCTACCAAGTTTACCTAACTAAAATTTACGTTTTCCTACTGTTTTATTCCAATTACTGTGACAGAACCAGTACCTTCCAGGGAGAGGTGAATATCGACTCACACATATCAACCATATCTGGGAATTTCCAAAGATTCAAATTGAATTAGAAACTGGAATCAGGTGACATCAGCTTTTGTTGTGAAGACACTTATAGAAATCTCACTTTGTATTAGCTTGAATACCAAATGAAGACTGTTTTACTGCTGTCAACAATGATATAAAGTCTTGCAAACCCACTCACAGTTTGGAATCATAGAACCCTAGAATGGTTCGGGTTGAAAGGGACCTTAAAGATCACCTAGTTCCAACCCCCTGCCACGGGCAGGGAATTCTCATGTTCTAACTGTGAAGACAAGAGAAACAGAGTGAAATAAGTGTGACATATATAAAATTTTCTGTCCAAATAAATATAGGATAGGTATGCGGAGACATATTTTTAAAAGTAGAAGCACACTTATTTTTGCTTCATTTTAGTGTCCTAGTTCACAAACTTTTTAAGTTTAAATGTTGCTGTTAATTGTCATTAAATTCCAATAAATTACTATGGTTAAAATCCTTTTTAAGTTATTCATATTCTATCAATCTCATTGTCTGCGAAAACAACCATCACACTAATTTTTTTTTTAAATGTTTGTTTGGTTTTTTTATTTGTTTGTTTTTTTCTCTCATAATATAAAGGCTGAGTGTCAGGGGACTTAATATATTGTACTGATGCCTTTGGTACCAAGGACACACATACCCAAGTCACACAGAACTTCAGTGTCAGAACCAGGAAACAAGCACACAAGCTTGGGCTCATCCAGACCAAGGAGACAGCAGTAAAAATAGACACAACCGTTACTTCTTCAGGCAAAATTCTAAATAAGCAGATGAACCTTCAAAGTCAACCATGTGATAAATAGTTTTACTAAAAGGAAAAGCAAATTGCAGAATCAACTCAAATAAAAATATCTTTCAGATACTATTCAATCCCTGACACCACAAAAAGTGAAAACAAAGATGTCTTAAGCAGGAAAGCTAATTTCCCTGAGGAAATTAACACTGAAACAGAGGGTAGTGAGCCTTTTAAGAGGCATATGAAAGAACTGATCAGGATCCACTTTTTGTGTTGTACTCACATGCTGTTACTCATAACTTGGGCACACAGGTCACCGAACTCAGCACAAACTCCTTTCAGATTCCTTGGAAGTTAGGAGTTATGCACAGGTACATTGACAGGTCTCATCAGAGAGTTCCCTGTCCAAGCAAGAGCACACATTGGATCCGCAAGTGAAGATACAGGTGGGAAATCTATGGTAGATGCATTTCACATGACACTATCACACAAGGAATCTGTGGGAAACTGGGAGTTAAATATAGAGCTTCTGTAACCACATACACATATATGTATTTTTTTCTGTACACACACAGAAAAACTATATCCTGTCAAGGATAATTTCATTAACTATATCCAGAATCATATGAAAAGATAGAGAAAAAAATGGGGCAAAGTCATAATAGCCCCTGTATGAAATAGAAGGTTCATGTTAATGTGTTTCAGTTACAGATTCTCAGATGGCTTTTATTGTAGCCACAGCTAAAGTTTAATGTAAGTAGCATAATCTAGAGTTGACCAAAAGCATGGGAAAATGCAGAAAGATCTGACAGCATGCTTCTGACAGAGACATTTTAATACAAGGATCTAATGAGGAAAGATCTTTTGGCATTGCCAGCGTGACGGAGAATTTCTGGACCTCTGATTCATCGGGAAGTGTCCATAATAAACTGCCTTACTGTATTGGTCAAAGGCTCTTACTCAGACACCTAACTGCAGAAGATATAAGTTTTTCTTTCTAAGAAACAGTATTCTTCTCACGGCAAAAAAGTGAAGTAATAAACCCATTTATTTTCACTCATCCATATCTACCTATACATATATGTGTATGTAGATATACACACATATATACGCATGCACACACACATGTACATGTGTACATATATATACACACACATAAATGTATATAAAAACACAGGCATTCATATTCACATCTATTTACTCTACCAGTAATCACAAATATTTGGGTCCTAGAAATTAGTAAATGTACAAGCACCACAGACTGCATGTTTTTCACTTATTTATTGAGACTTGTGGTTTGCTAGCAAAAGCATCATTAGATATTTTAAAGAAAAAAAAATGGCGGTGAACACTTCTTTGTAACAAGAGACCTTACTACAGGTCCTTCATTTTTAATCAGTTGAAATTAAAAAAAAATTAATTTATTTTGTATGGTTAAAGATGTGAAATGTAGACAAAAGACTTTACTCTATTTGTTAATGTGGGTTATCAGATTGGTTATGCCGTGCTATGTTTAGAGTTTAGTTTTATTATTATAACCTATTGCCAGTATTTTATGTAAATGGCTAAAGAGGTGGTTTAAAGAAAATGCAATTAGATGTAACTGGATAAAAATGTGCTATGTCTGTTTACTTTCTATTAATAGAGCATATTTATCAGTAGGCAAAGCTGATA
The DNA here is from genome assembly GCA_008658365.1 of Alca torda. NCBI lineage: Eukaryota > Metazoa > Chordata > Aves > Charadriiformes > Alcidae > Alca > Alca torda. Next base: position 5,630,697 of record CM018087.1, on the reverse strand, counting down.
TTGTATTTGAGTTCCTAGTAAAACATCCAACTCTACTACTGGCAGCCAGGGTATAAGTTAAAAATCCCTATTTGTTACATGTCAAGAACTGTGAGAATACAGTTCAGAATTAGTTAAAATACAAATATTTATTTGAAATTAATCAACTACATTTCCTCAGGCCTCAGTGTCTGCTGATCTTTCGTAATATTTGGTAGAATACGTCTTATGCTTTTGACTTTAAATTATGTTACTCATGTAAGTCAAAACCTGTATATGTTTTTCCCTTGAGAAATTAATATTCATTACTTAAAGACAGCTGCTGTCTCTTCTACGTGTGTGAGACCTGCATACACAACTTCTAAATTGCTAGTGGGCTTTGTGTGTGCAGTTCTTAGAGCTCTATGTATATAAATTGTCTGGTGAGTAAAAGTATCTTCTCTTCTTAAGCTGCACAAATAAAGTAGAAATTGAGAGCATCAAAGGATGAATTGAGATATGGAGGCATTAATGACCTTAAGATCACTATTATCCATAACAATCATATTGGGATTCTAGGGAGAATCAAGCAACAAGACATTATTTTGAAGTATTGCTTTTCTTCACAAGGGTCTCTGTTGGAATGAATCTGGAGCTACACAATAATAGCTCATCACCAGCATAATGACTTGTAAAATCTGTAGAATAAATCAATCAGAGCTAAAAGACAACTAAGATTTGAATTCTGAGATATTGACCATGACCTTAAGTCAATGATAGCAGAAGAAAATGACAAAAATTCTTGAGTGAGCACGTTTGATGTCAGTTGTTCTTCTTCTGTACTGAAAAGGCACAAATACCCTTCTATACAGAATCATACTTTCCAATCAATATTGCTGTTTTTCTGCACAGAACAGGATTCTGTGCTGTTCAGTTATTTTCTCTATGTAAGATACAACATGCCACCCATATAGACTTAACATATGGACAAAAAAAAAACCAACCTGAAAGCCATTTCTGTTTGGAGAAAACTACTGACCTAACAGCAGTAAGGAAAAATAACAATACAGGGGTTAAAATGAAAGCACAGAGAACTTGATTCAAATAATTAAAAAAAAAAATTTTTTTTCAGTAAAGAAAAGAAATCTTGGTGATTGTTTTTCCCCTTTATGAAAGTCATCAGCATTTGAAAACCTCTACATCTTGAGTACCAGTGATAGTACTAGCAAAAATGAAAAGGAAGGGCTAATGAAAGAAAAAAGACGCAAAGAACCCAAAATATTCAAAGAATTAATGAAAATGACCCGATTTCATGCCCAAGATCCTGGCAGACTATCCTGGTGCCTGCAGAATTAATCTATTATTAGTGTTAAACAGCTTTTATACTACTTCAGCGATTGTATGAAACCATTAAGTTACAGTTTCTATTATCTTAATTTTTTTAGGGCAACTTAAATGATTTATGAACTTACTAACTGAAAGGATGACACATCATATTCTCTAAATAAATGTTCTTTGTTCTAGGGGAACATATCAGTAGGAGGTCTGATGTAATAATTATCCTTAAAATATTAGATTTTAAAAGTGGGTATATTCTGGAAATGGATTATGGTAATGTTTACAAAAAATAAGGTTCACTTTCCTCCTTACCATTTGAGTTTCCTTAGGATCTTTGATTAAATACACCAAACAAGAAGAAATACAAAGAGAGAATGTCAAGACACAGACTCCTGCAGCGTATTATAAAAAAAAAATATACAGAAGGCAATCTTGGCATCAATATTCTCTTTTGTTGCCAAGCTGAAACACGCTTGTGTTCTTGTCAAATAAACTGACCCCTGAGAACACTCCTAATCCTGCTGGCCTAGCCAGCACCATTCCCTAGTATCCTTCCTAGTGCTAGCGCTTGTTTATCTCACCAAGAGAAACTCTACCCTTCATTTGAAACCCAGTAGTTTAATAATACCGAGCCAAGAAAATGGAGCGAGGGGATATGGGGTAGGTCTAACCCTGGTCAGTGGCAAAACAACATAGAGGCTTTTGAATGTTGTGGGATTAGGCTCACTTATAAATTTCTTGTTCACTGAGATTTCTGCAACAATCTGTAGGAAGCAAGCATGTCTTAAAAACATATTGTTTCATCAGGGTATGGTTATGCTTTGCCCAAGCGCTTCAAAGACGGACTGAAGGCTGATGTTGTGGATCAGTGTCAGAAGTGAGCTTGATTCCTCCTGTGCTCTTGTGTGATAAGTGCTAGCCCTTTACCTAGAGCTAGACTTCTCTGCTGTGCTGCCTCAAATATGTAACAGAGCTGGAAAGAGAGGAACATTTTGGGAATTAGAATTCCCTATCTCCCTTTGGTCCTTCCTACCCACCTCTGATGCCCTCATGTCTGTCTGCCCTTCCTCCTGGGCCACAATTGTCCACGAGAGCTCAGACTCTTTTATCATTGTCCTTGGAGACATTTATTTATAATTGCATGTGAACATACTCCTACCTAGGGCAGACCTCCTGCATAACTAGGATTGTGGAAACAGACCTACAAAGGTGTCCAGTCCTTATTTCCTGCACCTCTAGTATCCATATGAGGGACCCCTTAGGCTCCCAGTGCCATTGGAGGTAGCCCATACATGGTAGCGATAGGAACATCAGTGAAAGACTCCTTCACCTTTGTAAACATCCATTCCATGTACTTGTCAACCCCTTGAGATTACTGGTAAACTAAACTAGTCTCAGGTTATAATTTTTTTAAAAAAATTTCTGTTATGTATAAGTAGCTTCTCAGTTTAAATGATCCGTTCCTTTTTTCCCACCTTTTCACAAGTATGTACCTTCCAGAGAACCCCCTGGATAAATAGATCAAGAAACTAATATAATTTTTATAATAGGAATTGCTAATTGTAAAGCATCACTACCTGATATGTATTTAGGCCCTAAAGATAGAACAAAAATGCTTTCCTATGAAGGAGATTTGCATTTGAAAAAAAGGGCTGGAAATTACATGATTTTGGAGAACATTGTCCAGGTATTGCTGGACCTAGAAATATAGTCATTTAAAGCTTTTATTTTCATCAAGTATTAGTTATTCAAGGAGTTTCACCAAAGCCAATTATTTAACTTGTGTCATGTCTTTGTTATGCCCAGCTAACTACACTAAGAGAGGCTTTTAATGTATATCACAATCAGTAATGAAACCCATTGCTATTTTTCAGATCCAGACATTCTTTAAAAACTCCTACTTTTTTTTTTTGTTTTGGTGGCGTTTTTTTGTTTGTGGGGTTTTTTTTTGTTTGGTTTTTTTTTTTTTTTGTTTGGTTTTGTTTTTTTTTTTTGTTTTGTTTTGTTTTGTTTTGTTTTTTACTTTAATTAAACTATTATTCCACTGTAGGAAACTATTGCTGTTTGATTCCACAGGACCAAAATGAGCATCTTTTTGTTCAGTGTACCTATAGTGCCTGTAATGATGAGGCCACAGTACTGGACTACAAATACTATTTTTTTAGTGGAAATCTATCAACTCACAATCCCAGAAACTCTCTTTGAGCTGCTCTTCTCTGCTCCCAGCCTGAGATGCTGGATTTAAAAAGATGACTTTGTGCATCCAGCAGTCTAGCCTTCTGTAAGCATTCTGAGAACGATGATCTATCCGATTACTGTACCTTTTATCCACCAAGCTGAATGGAAAATTCCCTAAAGCAAGCTGACCAATTATAATGCAGGCCAGAAGCAATTTACTGATATCATGAATTTCTGGAAAAGTCAGACAGAACTGTTCCTGCTATTTATTCCCTATTGATATGGCAATTGTGGAAGATAAACTTGTTTGCTCTCTGGTGCATTTAAAATCCCAGTTCCCAGTTGCCCAGCGGTGACACTGTGCATGCAATTCGACGCTCAAGGAAGCAAAGGCTCTGAAGAGCTGAAGGCAAAGGTTGACCAGTTTGCTAAGCTACCTGTTGAAAGCTACCTCACCATCACACCCATCAGAATTACAGCTTGCTGACTACAGCCTGTTTCTTTCCTCAACTTCTACAGTACTAATTTACCTCATTTCTTTCTTTGATATACCCTGTTCCACTCCACTGTCACTACCTCCCTCACCTTTTGTGGCTTTTGGATGTGATATTTTGTGTTAAGGAAGCTGAGGTCCATGTCTGAGATATGAGCTCCTGTCTTAGTTTCCAAAGTAACAGTCCCATTTAAGGAAGACAACAGCTGTGATGCTTCTGGTACCAAATGGGCCCTTCCAAAAAATTGTCAGTGATGATGGCATCTAGAGTGTGATCAAATATATAAGAAATAACAGCACCAAGAAATGCCATACCATTGTTTCCTTAGACTTTTGAAAGGTATGATGGAAGACACCTCTTTTCAGCCCTCCATTTACTAAACATTTGTACTGGAAGAAATCATCAAAGACATTTTATTAATTCTTCTCAATGCCTTAAAATTCCAAAATTATCAGTTCAAAGCAACATTGAGAAGAGCACAAGGAAATGTCATTCCAAACTGTACACTTGGGTGAAAATTGCAAATCAGGGCATATTGATGTGTATATCCACAACTGAACACCCCAGGCTTTTTATTAAAATGCCTGTCAGGAATACACATGTGAAGAACTCTCGTGATAGCCGTGGGTAAAATATGTTGATAGGGAATAAAAACCACAATCGACTTTAATGTTATCTCTACTTAACTTCACACACAAGTGTTAAAATATTAGTGCGTGTTTTACTACAGTCTTCAGTCTTGCTCAATTCACCCTATACATTCAGTTACCAGAGGATTCAGAACACATGAGAGAAACCCAATATATCCTAATAGAAAATAATCTTTAATCTGAAAGTATTATTTTCTCATCCTTCTTTTTTAAATTGTTCATGAACTAATACAATACCTTTTAAAAAAAAACCCTAAAGGCACATCACTTAAGCCACAGGAATACTGCACAGAGCTACTCAGTTCTTCAGAAGATTCCCTTTTTTTTTCCCTTTTGCAGTCTAGTATTCTACACTTGTTAGGGACACTTACCTCAAAGGGATTTCAATGGTTACTAAAACCTAGTCCACTATTACAAGCACTGCATATAATCCTTTCCCCATATTCATAGGATTGGTAAGGTTTTGTAACCAGAACTATTTACGCTAGTGATTAGAAACCATTTTTAAGTTGCCAGCCTAAATTTATTTACAGCTAACTTATACAAATTTGGGTTTATGGCAGTGATGGCTTTTGGTTTAAATAGTTTGTTTCACTCAATGATGTGTATATTGACAAGAATTGTATCCTCTTTCAGTGCGCTCTTTTTTTTTTTTTCCCTTTTCCCCCCTGTGCCAAACACTTCAGCCTTAAAAGAAAAAGCTAGGCTTTTGCTTCTGCTGATTTTTCACATCTGTTTCAGATTTTAAATCATTTTGCTTGAACAAAACTACACAGTATCCCTGAGGAGATTTCCTCAGGACCTTATTTGATAGCATGAATACTTCCATATCTCTGTAGAAATTGCCTCTTCTCATACAATGTAGGCTCTTTGCATAATTTCACAATCACTCTTTCCATCCTGGTAACCTCTCATCTCATTCAGTTTGGATTTAAATTCCTTTGTCTGGGTAGCTGATTTACATAAGAGGCACAGTACTCCCATTGTGTATTAAATAACAAATTATAAACTCGGTTTTCCTTGCCAAAATATTTACTGATATTAAATACAGGAGCCACCTTCCATAAAATATTGACACAGCATTTACACTAATTTAGAGGTTTTCAGCAGCCATCCAGGTGCCTTCCTGGCATTTTTCTTCATAGATCAGTGGCAATGAATGCCACCAAAAAATGTGGCAATTATTAAATTTCCTGCAGGATGATATTTCCTTCAAAGAATTATAGGGAATACCACACTGCCACATAACCAACACAACCAGCCCACCACTCTGAACTTACAACAACATTGGTAACACCACTTGCAACTATTTGGTGTTCTGCAATACCTGATTAAAACACTACACAGATATATTTGTCTCTTCCAGTTCTATCCTGTCATGTTGAAAGCTCCTCTCCTTGGGGAGCTAAGCACACTACAGAATCAGCTTGTTTGTCCATGGACGTAACTGATCTTTAATGTATAAATTAAAATATGGGCGACAGTAGATTTTTTTTTCTACTGCTACCTTCCCATAATTTATGCATCAGTTGGTTTTATCACATGATTGTTTTATGCTCTGAAGACTAGATAGGCAGATAAAGCAAAGTTTCTTTAATCTTTAAAAAAAATATTATGCTTAAGTTAAGACCTCTCATAAGAAATTGGGCTCAGTTAATACAGATGCTTCTCAGTGCCAACTTTTGGCTTCATCTCTACAATTTATAACAGATTCAGGGTCAGATGAACACTTGTTTATACTGACCAAGGAGTGTGGATACAAAGCAGTTGCTTTTTGCCTCATTGGCATACAAACAGTTAGGGGGGAAATATAAATGCTAGCACAGAGTCCATATAGTGATAAATTTTTCTTGTGTTTTAGTTTAAAAGTTGGACTCTGTGTATTTTAAATGCAAGCAGGTTATATAATCTAAGAAATGAAAAAAATGAGGCTACTGCACATTATGGAAAGCAACTGGCATCTATGTTTAGGTGAAACTAAACTTTAAAATCAGTCTGTCTCCTGTCATGCAAACAACAGGAATTAAATAAGTAGCACAACATTGTTCTACTCAACAGGTGAGAAATAATGACAATGTTTCCATCAAGTTTCAAGTAATCTTCATTTTAACATTATTTGTTGTTCTCTTTAATATTTTATTTTCCAGTTCTCTGTCCTATTATCTTGATTTTAATAATTCTATATCTTTCGTGGGCCTGTGGTACGTGACCTTGATCCCATTCAAATCAGTGTCAAACAATGGTGCAGAATAAAGGCCTTCATCTCTGGCACTTCAGTATTTACATAAATATACATTACCCAATTTAACCAAAAGCAGAATAATATGTATTCTCTGTTTGTTAATATGATCTTGATTATAACAGGGTATGCTATTTTGAAATTCTAAAAAAATTGGGAAGTTAATGATTGAGATTTTCTTTTTTTTCTACATCATTACTGCCTCTTCTGAGATGGCCAAAGGAGGGGAAAAATAATGGGAATCAAAATATCATTCTAGTCACTACATAATTTTTCCATTGTTGGAAAACAAAAGTCATACAGCAGTTGCCTGCTGAAATCTCCTCCAACACATTTTCAAGTACGACATGCATTATGTGCAACTCACTGCTGGTTTTGTGTTACTTTTATCAAGAGCATTTAATTCCCATTAATTGTAAACACCTAGTCCCAGTGTTAGGTTAGCTGTCTTGAGCTAGTCCCCATGGGCAGGTTTTGGCAGAGAGGTACAATGGGTCATCTTCTGTGTATGGCTTGGATGCCTCTGCTCTGGCGACATGGAAAGAGAGATGCTATCTGTCACAATCCCATCAGTTCTTTTGGAGCCAACTCCTTCCCCAAAAGAGAGGTACATCTTTAAGTAGTCTGCAGCTCCTTGACACATTTATGCCATTTAAAAGTAAAAAAAAAAAAAGAAAAAAAAAAGAAAAGAAGAGGTCTTCAGTCATTTTCTGACTGACCTGGCATGGATGTTAAAATGAAGGGAGATGACTTTCCTTCCCCTTTACTCTTAAAATGTCAGGTCTCAGGTGTGGACTTTAAGGGCTGAAGCAAAAAGGAAAGGGAAAAGAAACCCTCCTGTTAGCTCTGTTTGAAGTGGCACTTTTCTTTCTTGTTAATATGATTCAGCCGAGTCAATGCAGGCCTGTGATTTCCCCTTCCTCACCTCTCCATTCAAATCAGGACTGTCCCTGAGGGATCATTTTCATTAGGTAAAAGATAGGTGAGGGAATGAACAGACCAATTAGACTCCAGATCCTTTAGCCTGAGAAAGCTCGTAGAAAAGCAACAGGGATTAAGTTTACAATGTTTGTTTTGTAACAAGGTCACCATGTTCTGCACTACTTACTAATGGGACCATATTTTACAAGGAAATTTTGCAGTAAGGTTTGTATTTGGAGGACTAAATAAAAAAATGCAGCTTTTCTTTTGATTCAGGTAGCTTGTGCCTCTTTTGACTTCCCAGCTTATTTCTTGAAGGGAATAGGCAGATGATAGAAATAAACACAAGAAACTCCTTCTGTGGGATTGTGTAAATCAAAGTCAATTGAAAACTACTGCACAAACCCAAATAAGTATTAGAGATATTATTACAGATCTATAAAACTTAATAATGTTTCTGTAATGATGGCTGAGAGGAGAAAAATTCTCAAAGACCTGACTGAAAAAGCCAAAATGAAATACAATTCCATCTTTCATGTTTTTAGCAAGATAATTTTGGTTCAGTGTTGACTAATACAGAATAATAGGAATAAAATATGCTGTCTCAGTCTCTGTATTATTGGCTTTATATTATTGGTCCTGACAGCTGGCTTTTAAAATGCAGTAAATATTGGGCAATGCTATTCTGTTAAGACAAGCCACTTCATCAACTGTATTTCCAAATCACGCTCTATTTTCAAAATGTGTTTAATTTCTCTATATATGGCAAAGCAACCCACTGCAAAATTGACCTGCAACAGAGTGCCCTCTACTGCATGTATTTAGGAAAGGAAAATAAAGCAAGTTCCTTAAAAATGAAATATTTACGCACTGAGACCAGCACTTCTCTCAGTCCACTGGACATAGAACTAAAGGATGATATATACATACAGGCATATATCGACCTTACCTTCTTCTAAAGAGCTGGATACCACTAGGGAATAATAATTTAAAATAGGTATGAAATTTGCAAAAACTGTTTCATGGTTCTAAATGAAATTAGCTGTGTCTTTGCATACCAAAGATGGCCTATGTTTATAGGATGGAGAGTTATTAGGGAAGTTAACACCCTATCCTGTACTGCCCTGCTGCCACACTTTTCTCTTTGCTGCCAGGAGGGATCTATAACAATAAGAAATTCTGCTTATAGATATGTTTCCTTAATCTCTCGTGATCCCTCATTTCTCCCTTTAGTTATACTTCTTGCAAATGGTTAAGAAGATATTTCACCAGTGCTGTCTCACAGGAATGGAAAATGACAGGTTACCAATGTGTCGTGAAAGCAATTCTACAGCAAGGCACAAATTTTCAAGTAGACCTATACTTTTGAAGTCTTCCCCTGTTCTGTTTTTATTCAGTCTGAATTTGGGCCAGCCTAATGCTGACTTTTGTGATGGATCAAACACCTGCAACTTCTGTTGAGCACAGTGGCTCTTATTGCTCAGTCCCTCAGGGATGAGAAAACTGCTTCTCAAATCACTGGTATAAACTAACAGTTTAAACTACTTGAGTTACTTTTGAAATGCCCTGATTTGTACAATGAAGTCTATGTTTTGCCAGCAGTATCTGTGGAGCCATAATTTCATTCTTAAAGTCTCAGCTTATGTCATGATGAGCCACACTGAAAGCAATTGAACTGGACCTCATTGCACGATCAAAGGTGTTCCATCTTAACTCTCTGAAATCAAAGATGGTGCTTGAATACCTTAGGACATTTTTGAGTATGTCGCTAGGGCAGAGTAGAGATAGCCAGTAAACAACGTTTTCCAAAGCAACATAATCAATTACCAAAAGTTCTTTAAACAAAATAGAAACAACACAAGCAGGCATTTCCATAGTACACAGTGCATATATGGCCTTGCATATATTTCAGCAATGAATTTTGTGTCTATGGATTTGTTCCCACATCTGAAACTTTTCCTTAAAGAAACCCTTGTTGATAATTTACAACTTCTAAGGATGATATCTCTGTAATTGCTTTCCCTTTGCTTCATACCTGTAAATCTTGTATCTTGTGCTAAATCCCTGTCGACTTCTGTCCACAAAATCTGTGTATTCCTGTGAGCGATGGAAGGGTCCCTTATCAGAGAGGAGCCAGTCGAAGGGGCTTGTGGCATGCTGATCCGAAACAGCAGCAACTGCTAAAACCCAGCAATGAAGACTCAGTGCTATCCACTCCCATAGAGCCATCAGAGAGAACAATTCAGCACCAGCACTGCAGCGCCATATCATGCTTCCACTGGGGACTTAGAGCCTTCATTCTCTTAGCTTTCCCTCAACACCTAGACAAAATACACAGTCAATTAGATAAGCATACACTAGGCATCCCTTGGAAGTAGAAACAAGTTTCCTTTCTTTCAGCTTAAAGAGATAGTGGCCTCTACTTTATTACATTTTACATTAGCACAAACCCCACTAGGCTAGTTAACAGTGGAGTGTTTCAGTACTTCAAATGCTGTGAAACTAATGTCTTCATTAACATCATCAGTGATAATATTTACTGTTGAAGGGAAACCTTCACAAATTGTCAGGGGAGGGATTGTTGGGTTTTTTTCCAATAATGCTAGTCATTAATGAAAAATATGCAACACAAGAATTATTGCCTGTTAGCATCAGTACAAAATCATTCAGCAATGTCTATGCATAAGGTCGTAGTTCAGATATTGGACAGAAAACAGATGAGATTCAGAAGACCCAGAATGCTTTCTTTTTTTATGTCTTTGGAAAAGTCACTTAATGGCTTGTCTTCACTACAAACGTAGTTAACAGACTCATGTTATTCCGTTCAAACTAGCGTAGCTGGACAAAGAGTGACTGCATTGTTCAATAGCACTGGAACGACCCACAGTGATGAGTTCAATGAGTTATTCGAGCTCCAGACACTGCAATTTTGAGTAGCCGTAACAGCAACACTTGACTTTCAGTCCAATTCACTCCAATCCAATGGATCAGCCCAGAAACACTATTTAAATGGAGCCTAAACAATTGTTTGGGTGCCCAATCAAAAATCAAGTATTAACCATAGCCTCATGTAGGAACTCAGTGAAGACAAGCCACAGTTTCTGTCTGTACCTCAGTCCCATACCTGGGAAATGAGATAATCATTCTATATCCTGTTCAGATTTTGTGAAAACATCTATGCAAGAGCATGAAGTTCTCAGAAATACTGAAATTACAAAAGTCATGTAGATTCCTAAATATATAGAAACAATCAGTTCTAATTTTCTGTGTACGGTAAAATTGCACAGAATTAAAATAAATTAATGTGAGAGCTTTCATTTTTCTAGCTGATGAATTTACAGGGAAAAACATTTTTTAATTCACATTCACTCAAACTAGCACTCATTATGACATTTTTACAGTGACCCTTGCTATGATTTTTTTTTCACTCGGTGGGAAATTTTACTTTACCATCAGTAATTTAATTTGTAAGTATACCCTAAATGAAGGATGCTTCCAATGGAACAGTTCTGCAACAGCACACTCAGCACCACCCGTCCATTATAATGGAAATGGTGTAGCTGAATAAATATGCTCTGTGCATATATTTGAGACATGAATATTCAGAAGAGTCTTTTGTATAAATTATAAATATATCGACTGCAGGAAGTTAACTGCCTCCAGAAAAGCATGGAAGTTAGTATGAACCAACACGAATTTACAGTTTGAGAATATAATAATCTGTCTATACAACCAGAAAAAAATAGTCAAGGGTTTTTGTCTTCTTAGGCACAAATGTAACTGTTTGTAACATGATTTGGACCTGATCCTGCAAACAGTAAATGCGTAAGTAATCTCACTGAAAAAAAAGACCCTATTCATATATTTCATGATGAGCATATGCCAAAGCACTGAGTTGTAACCATAAACAGTTACAATGACACGATGGTTTATGATCATAAAACACACATTGCATGAATTTTATAAATCCTTTTGAAATGAGATTCCAGGAGTCCACAACAAAAATCTCTCTAACTTTTATTTATACTCTTGAGCAAACACTTACATGCGAAAAGCCTGCAGATCTGTGTATGCTGTATGAAGTTTCAATATCATCTCCCTAGATTGGTGCTTTCTTTTTTTCACAGGTTGAAGGTCATATATGTGAGTTTACATTATTGTGTAACCTTCATCATATCATATGAAAAAGCATGCACAGATCTGAAGCAAAACTGAAAATCAATAGATTGCTCTCCTGGCCCATAAAAGCCATGATGATCATTTGGTTGCCATTTCCTGTTAAAAATTAGCTCACTGTAAATGAAGAAGACATGTCAGTCACTTCCAGACCAGATCTTTTGCATCACAACAGAGTGAAAATCCACAAATTTTTCTATCTCTCGCCATATTACCAATCAGGGAAAAATATATTGCACAGTGTACTCATTCCCCTCCATCATCCTTTTCATAGACTAGGAAGACCCTGGGCATAATTTCTTGACATTACGTGAAGCTACAAAGAGCATAATGAGAATTGTAATTTTCATACTTATTGCTAGCTAAGACATAAGGTTCTATTTTTCCTAAACTATCTTTTCTATTGAAAAAAAAATGTAATGTTTTAAATTACATGAGGTAGGAGTTTATTTTTTTGGGGTACTTATTAATACTAAAGTGTTTCAGGCCATTAAACTGTAATGATGACAAATTGAGTCCCTTTTGAATCCAAAATGTTAATATTAGGATTGAAAAATTAATTACTCTGTATATGTATCATCTTCACAAAACTAGACCAAATGAGCACTTGAAACGAAATAGTGAGGTGCCCTGCTCTATGCTTGCTTTAATGCTACACTTCATGGCATATCATAAATTAACCACTTGCAAAACATCTTTAGAGAACCTGTGTAGTTACAGAAGAAAATAATATCCTTGTTTTAAAGATACATGAAGTTATTTTCCAAAAAAGTGTAAATATACAGCTAGTCCTTAAGGAGAGTAAAATAACGTGTGCATTTCTAACTGATACTTATTCACTTGTCTGTATTGTCCAGTCATTGTAGAATCAGTCTGCATAGCAGTAATTCTCACAACACGCTTCAGAAGTAAACTTCTGCCTCAATTTAACAAACAAGGAACTGAAGCATGAAAAGATCAAGGCTAAGATTTTTTTTAAGCTGTTAGAGGGATTTAAATGTGTATTTCCTATTAAAAGAAAATTTAAAACACTCCAGCCTACAGGTTACAGTGTGAAAAATATCTCAAAATTTTAAATACTCAAATTCTCTAATGAATGCAAATGCCCTGACAGTATTTTTCAAATACTGTGGTAGGCATGTGGAACATATAAAGGTTATAGTTACAACAGCCATCACAGAACTCCAAAGAGGAGCAATTTGAATTAAATTTTTGGTAGAGCACCTGCTGGTTTCAGGGTGGGATGTGAGAACTGAAAAATAAATGAACACCTGTCAAGTAACAGAGCCGGTGGATTTTAAAGTGAAGAAGACACTCTGTAGAGAAGACATCTTCAAACAAAACTGTCATGTCAACATGCTGCCTCTTTGCAGTGCTACCTTAAGAAGACAATTATCAGGTATAGACGCCCAGCACAATTACTTTCTGTTAACCCCAGGGTTTCACCCAGCTACCACTTGCAAATGCTAGTAAGTTTTCAGTCCTTCCTTTTCTAAATTCTGAGGTTAGAGAGAGTTCAAGAAGCATAAAGGGCTAAATAATTCTCTGTTAGAAATCTATTCTCTCTTCACTGGCATTAATGCAGAATTAATTTGACTCAGCATCTTCTGGAAATACCATAGCTAAGTCTCTTTGGGTGCGACCATCCAGCCAATTCCTTATCCACCAAGTGGTCCATCTGTCAAATCCATGTCTCACCAATTTAGAGACAAGGATGTCATGTGGGACAGTGTCAAATGCTTTGCTCAAATCAAGGTAGATGATGTCTGTTGCTCTCCCCTTACTACCAACACTGTAACACCATTGTAGAAGGCCACCAAATCTGTCAGGCACAATTTGCCCTTAGTGAAGCCATGTTGGCTGCCACGGGTAGTTTATGAACTCACTAAGTTACTCTATCCAAAATAGTACAAATTGAAGTGTCTGATTTATTTGTGGGTTGAGCTCTCTTGCTTACAGAACATTAATTGATAAGTCATGAATATTAAGATATGCAGAATAATATAGGGCCTGCCCAGATGTGGACAGCAATGTTCAAAAAAAGCAAATCAATAAGTTTAGATCCTTTCTAAAATGGAAACAGTATAAAAATTTCTCAAGGAAAAAAAGAAAAAAAAAGGAAATTATGGTAACCTAATTGCATGCAACCTTTTTTTTTTGTTCTTCTAAAAGAAAGTGAGTCATGTATACAACAGATAAGCTAATATACGGTAAAGATATAGTTACTAAATAGATTGCTACTGGTTCGCTAGTGAAGTAAATTTTTATATAAAAGTCTATTAATAAAGTTGATATTAGGCATCATCAGTATCTTTTTGGGGCTACGTCTATACCTGCAGTTCTCAAGAATCAAAATACAATAACTGTACACTAAATGTACAGATATTTTTAATAAGATCAGGGGGGAACGGTTTAGTATTTATCTCTATTATGCAAGTCTGGCAGGTACTGTGGCCTTGGTCTGAGATGTTCTCTCCTCTCTTACGCATGGAAAAATGCCTTTGCAATCTCTGTTAGCGTCACAAAAATAAGCACAGCCTTGCCTCCATCATCCCCTCTTTCTCTTTGCATCTCACAGAGATCTCCTTCTGACAGAAGGAATGCAGGTGGCCAGGATGGATCTCTCTGAAGCCCTTTGGTTTTTATGCTCACTAGAATACCATGAAAATACTGAAAGGTCCCACCTCTCCATGAGAAGTTGAGAATCCTCTGTGCTGAAGTGGGATTCTCCTGGCTGTAACTTCTAATAATGATGAAATAAAAATTTAGGATTGTTACTCTCAGATATGTCCTTTCAAAGGAAAGTAATAAATAACTTATCAGGAACACTCTGTTCATCTCTTCACAAGTTAGAAACCTTAATGTCTCTAAGATGGTGCTTTTTTTATGCAAAACACAAAGCCTAGTTTTCTTTGAACTAATAAAATAATATGTATATATAACTGTGTGTATATATATATCCCTTTAAAAACAAATAAAAAATCTGAGAACAGATGGAGTAAACACAACCAATTCCATTCATAGGTAGTTAGATTTCAGTAAGATCATAATTTTATCATTTAGGGTTTTTGGTACTCCATCCCTCCATTCACTTATAAACTGTAGGGATTTCAAAGTTACTAGTTTTTGTGAAGTAGGTATAACAGGGTACACTTGACACTTCTTTTAGACTGCACATAATGGAAAACAGGAATGAAGTAAATCCTTTCTTTTCTAACTGTTACACAAAATTCTCAGGAACGCTACCAGTGACTTCAAATTTTTTAAAGGCTGTTTTTAAAAGCATTTTGACACTGAAAAATTGGAAGAAATTTTGCATAAAGAATAAAGCAATAGCCTGAGTCTCAGAGATTACTCTTATCTGCTGTAAGACCCTGGATTTATCACTTGTTGTCTCTTTGCTTTCCCTTTCTCATCTGAAGTGTAATGATCATGTTGTCCACCTTTGTAAAGCACCACAGTACCTACTCATAGGAACTCATTACAATCAGTGATTTTTTTTTTTTTTTTTTTTCAAAAAGCCACTCTTCACATGTTAACAACATTAAATGAATGAGACCTAAGGAGGCATGTGTCCTTCAAATTCTCACACAGTCCAGTGTAAATGAAACAGCCATGAAGCTGGTGACATGCTGTGGAAGAAAGGTGCAGAAAGTGCTGCAATCAGTATCAGCTACAGAGGAGAAAGGTATAGCAGAGAGCAAAACAGCATCTCACTTGTGCTCCGCTCTGCTCTCAGCCACCACATCCATTCTGTTCTTCAGAGGAAGATACCCAAATCCACAGAATAAACTCTACCCAGCTGAACTTCCAGAAAGATAGCAAAAGCACTCACAAACTCATTGCAATTTCAGTTTTTCTCCCTTAACGAGAGACTCTATTCCTACAAGGAACACGCTGAGGAGAAGAAATTCGCTGTCAGGGCCTTGAGTGCACACACAGGCCTCGACAGGCCTGACCAGCCTCACGTGGGGCCTCCAGCCACCCCTGAGGCCTGACCAGTGGCTCCTGGACCTTCAGTCCCTGCCTGGGTGTGGTGTGACTGCTAGAGACCCTGCCTGGGCTCCCAGCTGGGCCTTGGGCCTGGCCACACACCTCTTTAGCTGCCGCTGTGCCACAGCTCGGCTCCTGGCTTGGCTGCAGGCGCTGGCAGCTTTAGCCCTCATTCTGCGCCCGTGAGCCAGGAGGAGCTGCGCTCCCTCACCACATAAAATCAGAGTGCGTGGTTTATGAAAGCACGTGAGGTGCCTGGATGCCTCAAAAGTGAATTGTGTAAGTGCGTAACAGAAAGAGAGAGAAAGAGCGAAATTCACCCATTCTCCATGGCGTCCTCACCAGTAAAGATGGCTCCTCATGTTCACATGCGGTCGGGTATCTAAGTCCTTGGCAGATAGCATCCAGCAGTCACACAAGGAGCCGGCTAGGGGCTCGGTTTGGGGGGCTTTCCGAAGCCGGGAAAAGCGGTAAGGCCGGGCCGATAGCCGGCAGCTCCGCGGGGCGGAGAGAGCTGAGGAGGCGCGGGCGGAGCCAGCACCCCCGGCGGCAGGTCTGAAGGAGGCGGGCTGGGCCCACTGACCCCCCCTCATAAAAGAAGCACTGAGGGCACTCAGGGAGTCACCCGGAAGCGCCACGAAAAGGGCGGGCAAAAAAGGCGGGCAAAAAGGGCGGGCGAGAAACAGGGCACGGCACAACGGTCCGGTCGCAGCGGTTGGCAGACCCGCTACACAGGGAGGTCTGCTGCCTCCCTGGCGCCCAGGCCAAGGACGTGAAGAGGAAGCTTCCTTCCCTGGTACGGCCCTCAGATTATTAGCCCCTTTGGATCTTTCAGGTAGGCAGCGACGAGGTAGTGGAAGTCCGAGGGAAATGAAGAGAGATTTCAGGACCTTGGGATGACTGGTCAGGGGATCAGGAGCACAAGTTGTGCTCTCCTCTATCCCCCCAGTTGCGGGGAATGATGAGGGGGTAAATAGGAGGAGCCAGCAGATCAATGCCTGGCTCCGAGCCTGGTGCTACCGGCAGGACTTCGGGTTCTTTCACCTGTGTTGCTGTGAGACAGCATCTGGAATGTTTCGAGCTCTCCCTGGGGTTGGATGAAAGGAATATTGAGAGCTTGTGGGTAAGGATTAAGGGGCAGGCAAATATGAGAGACACTGTTGTGGGTGTTTATTACAGGCCACCTGATCAGGATGGGGAAGCTGATGAGACCTTCTACAGACACCTGAAAGTTGCCTCGCAATCACAGGCCTTGGTTCTCCTGGGGGACTTCAGTCACCCTGATATCTGCTGGGAAGGCTACACAGCCAGGTATGTACAGTGCAGGATGTCCCTCTAGTGTATTGATGGCAACTTTTTGACTCAGGTGGTGCAGGAGTCAACAAGGAGAGGTGTACTACTAGACCTAGTACTGACAAAAAAAGAGGGACTGATGGAGGACATTAGGGTTGGGGGCAGCCTTGGCTGTAGCGATCACAGGAAGGTAGAGTTCAGGATCATGGGCGGTATGCACAAAACAACAAGTAGGATTGCAACCTTGGACTTCAGGAGGGTTAACTTTGACCTCTTCAAGAAACTGCTTGGAGCGATCCTGTGGGCTAGGGCTCTGGAAGGTGGGGGGGATGAAGAGAGCTGGTTGGTATTCTCCAGGCTCAGGATTGGTGCATCCCTAAGAGCAAGGAATAGAAAAGAACAGCATAGGCAGAGCTTCTGATACAGTTTTTCATCAGGTACAAGCTGACATGTATCACTGTGACATACAATTTTGCATACTGGAGCATTTGAGTTCGTCGAAAATCCTAACATGAGACAGATGTTTAGAAGCTTACATTCCAGCTTACTGGAATTTTTAAAAACTCAACGTTTAACTTTTAAAATGTTCAATATTTTCTCTTGCAATAATCTCATTGAGTGTGTTTTAATGGCAATTAAGTAGGTCCTTAAGATTTGCAAAGAGCACACCCTAAAACTAAATATTAAACTATCACTGGAAAGTCGTGAAGTACTAGTTCTAGTAGTATGTCTCCTTTTAACCCATAACTGTTAGTCCCCAGTCAGTTTTTGGAACCAATTTGTCAGCCAAGTATTAGCAGGCTATGGAAAGAGCGCCCATACTAAGTCAGATGTAAGCTAGCTATATCCAGTACACCACATCAGAGTAACAAACAGCTCTTACCTGTTTAATTTCATCCTTCTACTATTTCTAAAACCCAGGGCTGCTTCAGTTGTTGCCATCTAGAATGGGAGGAAGCAGCAACTTAAGAGGTTGTACACTAAGACTTTGGTTCTAGGTTTTCAAGTCTAAAGAACAATCCAAATACAACTGATTATTCTCTAATGCTGAAGGACTCATATCAGGCTAAAATGAGGTGGGGTGGGAGGAAACTTTGCTCACCAACAGTTAGTTGAGCTGAAGAAGATTCAGTTTATAGAAGGAGAGTACTTGGAGTACACCTTGAAGTATAGCTCTGATTTTGCTCTATAACCATTGACAAGTCCCTTAACCTTCTTTAATTATAGTTTCTGTTCATAAGATCAGGAAAGGAAGGTATTGTGCAGCCTGAACAACTAATGTTTCTAGAGTACTTTCAAATCATTGAATGACAAAAATGTCATAAAATAAAAAGGAAGGTGTTCACTCTACTAATTGAGTGGCTGACTATGTTTGTTGCTGCTTAAAACTTCTGTTTCTGGATATTCTGCAACAAACGTTCAGAGAACGGTAGAGAGGAAAGTAATTGTCAGTTTCAGGCAAAAACAGAAGTTTCTCTGAAGCTGTTGAAGTGCTAATATTGTTTGTACAATAATGAAGAGAAAAAATAATGCTGTGTAGCTGCTCTCTGGTCTTAAGAAGAAACAATGAACTCTATTGACTGTAATGTGGACATATATACAAAATTCAGCTTACAGTCCAGTTTCATATACCTCCATCCCTTCAGATATTACCTAACCTAATCCATAGTCCTGTGTTGTGTTTCAAAATGTTACCACAAAAAAAAAAATGAGGCTTTTTATTTTTAAGAATGAATGTCTCAGTTTAGGAGCTCTGGCTCAGGCATGGGATATAGCCCTGGGATTTTAGCTAAGTGATATCTGATCAAGGATTTACACTCTTCTTGATTTTATTTTCCATGTGAAAATGAGTGGTTACAGTTTAGACCAGTAGTTAGAAATAGTCTCCATAAAGACCTAATGGCATGATGTTTTTCTTTGTGTGTACTTTTCTGGATACTTTACAACAAGAATGGATTATTTTATATATTTTATTTCTTAACATTGAGATCTAATAGAACGGTAATGTTTTTGTTTTGCTCTGCTATTATGACTTTCAGACTAAGGTGCTCCAGAGCTCATACCATATTTTACAGTTGATTTGTACAGTTGATTACAGATTGTGTAGCTGGTTTTCAGCTGGTGTAGATAGATGGTTAAAACTCCTTTCAGGTTCCTAAGCTTAAACCTATTTATGCTAGCAGAAAAAAAAAAAAAAATGAACTTACACCACCACTGTCCTCCTGTGAGAAACAACTTCTTGTCTGTTGTGCAAGCTCCCTAGACAGGACTCTCAGAGGATTCAGGAGACCATGGCTCTACATCTGATCCTACTGTAAATTGTTGCGTGACTTTTCGTAAGTCCCTTTGCCGCAACATTCTAAGCCTGTAGCTAGTATATGGGCAATAGCCAGATCCTCTTAAATGTTCATGTTATAGCTATTAATTTTTTATAGTTAGAGCAGGGACTTTATGGCTGACTGAGCAAAGATTCAGGCTTCAGCAAGCCAGTCTGGACCTAATTGCATCTCAGGATGGATAATATACAAAGCTTGATTGTACAAGTAATAATTATGTCATGTGTACTGGGCAGCCTGCTGTGTCATATAACACCAAAACTTCCTTGTAAGTCTTGATTTTTGACAAATTTAGAATAAGTTACTAAATTAGAGAGACAAAAAGTCTGTCTGCTAAAAGATGTCTTTCTTGCGAACGTCATGTTACAAGGGAGGAAGTCTATGCTTTAGAGTTTCATCACAAATTACAATCTCCCTACTGTTTTAATTTAGCTACATCATAGTAGCTAAACCGTGTTATTACAAAATTATCACTATTTCTTGTAACTCATAGAAAAACACATTCTGATTTAATAGAAAGGTGCTAAGCTAATGCTGAAAAGCTTTAAACTTTCAGCTAGTCTATTTTCAATGCAGAATGAGAGACACATATTAGAGATCACAGATCACTGCAGTCTCCCTAAGTATGAGGAACATAGATTTTCATTATTATAGCCTCTTTTTTTCTTCTCCAGAAAGACTGCGAGAAATAAAATGTTCTAGATACTGCCTAGCCAAAACAAACCATAGGAAGAAATTAAGCTGTTTCATAAGTAAGACTACCTTTCAAAAAAAGCCACTACTGTCTCTTCAACTAATGTGAATCAATCTAGTAAGCGTATGCTAAGTGATAGCTTAAAGGGTACTTTAGTAAGTTAGTAAAGCTTTTACTTTTTAAGTCAATGAGTCAGATTCATACACCACAGGAGCAGTAACTAAAGAGAACATCATCAGCTCATGACCACCCCCAACTAATAGCTGTATGTTAAATAAATTCATAGTCTCCAGATGCTGGCAGCAGGATGAGTCTCCACGCATAAACACTGCTGCTTTACATAAGCAAGCATCTTCATTAGAAATGTTGGTACAAAACTAAAGAATAAGGTGATTAATCTGAGAAATGCTGAGCATCTACACGTTCTCAAGGAACAGAGGTGGGTATCAGCCCTGCCCTGTAGATCAGCCAGCAGTTCAGGACGGAAGAACAAAAGGTTCTGACATTCTGCTTGCACGGTTTTGAATCTTTCCTGTAAGTAAATACAAGGACTGATATGATCACTGTCAAGATGCTAAAGTACATATATATCTATAAACTACATGTATGTAAAACTTCATGTTCAAAATTCAGCAATTCTAACCTTTAGGGCTGCACATTAAGTACAAAGCAAGCAAAAAAAAACTATGCAAGATAAAATTTGTTATAATAAATAGTTGTTCTGTCTGTCCTCCAAACTGCTAATGAATAGGGATCAATAATGTTTTAGGTGAAAAATAGCTAATTAAAAATATACTTTTGGGCTGACCCTTCAATCCACAATGCCATTTTTCAGCATGCAGTGGTACTTTTAACCAGTGATGTTAAGCTTCCTTAAAAATAGAAATTTCAAATAGAGAAAGGGAAAAAAAAAAAAGATGAAGAAGAAAAGTATTTATAATGGATTTTAATAATCCCATTAGACTTCAGAGTGGTCATCCATACTCAGTTAACGAGGTGTTTTTTGTTATTTCCAATAGATTTATAAGTACTGAAGGAGCTAAATTAGTTCTGCAGAGTTCTCAGTAGTCATGAATAATATGGGATTAAAGGTATAGAGTACTGCTGTGATTCCCCAGATTTAAATCCTTTACTTGGCCATGTATAATAAATACCTTAGAAACCACTTTTCTCATTAATCAAGTGCTGGTAGATGTGGTAGTGAAGGTGTTACTGCAAATTAGCAGAATTTTCTAATCACTATTAATGTAACTGCTACAGTATAGATATCTAACTGACGAGCCTTAGGTTCTCACCTCATTATAAGAGAAACCACTACAGTTTAATAGCCTTCATTTAGCTAACAGTATATATTGCCTGGTCAGTCTTCTTTTGAAGGTGGAAGAAAATCTGTGGCCTTTGTGAGAGGTTCATTAGTTAAACATGAAAAGCTTTGACATGGCAGAAAGTGTCCTTCTTTCCTCTTGTCAGCGCGTTATTTTGTGGCGCAGGGAGCAAGTGGAGACTTTGAACAGGAGACAGGGAAGAGGCTGTGCTAAATTATGAATCACGTGGTATGATCCAGGGCAAAAGAATAAATGTACGTAGCATGTGTGTGGAGGGATGAATGGGTGGATATGTGTAGTATATACCATACATATTTGTATCTGTGTATGCATATGTGTATACAAACTATGTTTACGTATGCACACTTACTGTGGTACATATAAATGATTACTTTCAGAGCTAGGAGGCCAAATGTTTCGCATTCTAGTTTTCAGCAGTATGAAGACTTGAGTCACAAGGTACTGAATACCTGTAGATCAGTGGGGCACTTCAGAAAATGGAGCTCTCTTAATATTGCTCAACTTCATATAGAAAAATGTTGATTTGTCAATGATGATAGCGTACTGAGACCTAAAACAACGTAAGATCAGGTGAAAAATCCTTCAGTTCTTTAGTATTTTAATACTGTTTGACTCAAGATAAGCAAAGCCTTACACTGCTCAGTATGCAGCATGTAACTTCATGATGCCGGCTTTTTTTTTTTTTTCTTAAAACTGAAGTTAATTTTGATTCCAAGTTGTTATCTTGGAAACTGATCTTGCTTTCACTGAAGTTAATAGCAATGCTCTCATCTCCTTTAATTGTGCAAGATGAGGCCATCACTGAACAGCAGACATATTGAACAATAGGGAAACAATGCTACAACGAGAATGTAGTTGCAATTTTATTTTTAAAAAATGCTCTCTCTTTTGAGGGTATAGGATGAGATCAAGAAGAAAAGTAAGGTAACTTCCCCATAAAATGAGTAGCTGTAAGTTACTACCTGCAGCAGTCAAACAGGATAGTTTTCTTTAATGCGACCTTTCTGAAAGCGTATTTTGGCTCTATTTGTCAAAAATGTATTTCTGGTGATTTTACTCCCATATGGTTACTAGTGTTTCAGGAAAGAAAAAAAAAAAATCAGTGTCTACTTCTGATTTTTGAGGAGAGATAAAGCTTTGGGAGGAATAAGAAAGGGCTGCACTAGGCATACGTGGCAGCTAGAAAACAACATTTCCAGAAGGTATCATCTAATGCTTCCCACCACTCCCTTTTTCTTCTAAGCAAAAACTTAGGTTAATTGATTGATCTTCCGATTTTCCATTTAGATTTTCAAAAATTGCTGAAGAAGAAAGCTTGCTGGTAAAAAGAGCTTTATTTTGTTTTCAATAGGTGTTGCATTTTCCTGTTGAAATCTCAAGCAAGAAATGTCTTAGACTGATCATAGTCAGATATGATTAGTCAGTTTCAAATTAATCCAAATGAAGTAAAATGATTTTAGCCCCATAAATCATTGTCTCTACCTGGGACTGAGAGGAGAGAAAAGTCCCTGCGATCTACGTGACTAAAGAAATAACTTTTCAGACACACATTGGTGTAAACGAGTAGACTTCGGTAATTAATTCTTCACTGTAGCATTCAGGCAGTAGTAGAAAAAAATGGGAAAGGATGAGACGGGGTGATTACATCAGTCAAAGATCCTCAAGTTGTTTTGTTGGCTTGTTGTCCAAATGCAGCCTTCTGCAGAGAGATCTGTAAAATGTTCAGCTGCTTGTTTTCATGTTTCCTACTTAACGTTTTCACTCACAGTGTTTCAGCATTTCATGAGCAAGCACCCCAAACACAGTAACTCTGGTGAACTCAGCGTGTGCTGGGAAGGCTGGTTCTCACTGGAGGTGGATCAGCTTACTGAAAATACAACAGATCTTTTTATTTTTTTCCTCCCCCACTTAAATCACGTACATGTTTTAGAGAGAAAAAAATGGTTGAAGGCCAGAATTTGTAGGTAGTTTCTTTATGGACCTCTGATAATTAGCACTGCAACCCAACAGCATCTAAGACTATGATTCTGTTGCTATGCTTAGATACAGAGAGGAAGAGATATAAGTCAAATGTTTCTATTCTCAAAGCTAGGTTTTATGGTAAAGCTGACAGATCACCTATTTAAAATGAGTAACTCCTTGTACGGTTGGAGTTGAGCATTGACAGCAGTCTGTAAAGCCTGATATCTAAATGGATTGCTCCTCTTATGTCTTATATCTTGTAAATGTAAGTAGGGCCACTCTAGCTTTATCTCTGTATACTTAATGTGTCAGAGTCACTCATCTTTGAAAATACACTCTATTAGGTTTTGACTTCACTTCTTTTTATAGCATTCTTTTGTGTTGCCATATTTAAATAAAGTTAGACGTGGGCTTTTCTAGGAAATAAGTTATTTTTGTTTCTTCTCTCTGACTTGCTTGTCAGGTACACGTCTCTGAATTACCCTCTATATTTTTTTTTTTTTCAAAATCAGGTCTGTCTCACGTTGGTCTTCATTTGATATGGATCCATGACCGATTTTGATTCTACAATAGAACATCCTTCACTTATCCCACACATCACATTTTTCTGCCGGTCATGAATTTAATTTAGTTCACGTGCATACACTTGCTTAATCTCTACAAGAAATCATTACAACTTGAAACTGATGTCATCTTTCAGAAGAATTCCCAAACAGTAAATCATGCCATATTCAAATTTCTTCCCACTCTGCACTACACTATATAACCCTTAATGAAAGGTACACAGAAAATGTACTTGAATTCGGAAGTGAACCATAATACAGACTGCTGGTAACAAAGCTCTTACCTTTTTAAATGCATGATGGTCTGCAAGTAGCACAGAAACCGTAGCCCAAAAAAGCAGGTCTCCTGTCTTCTGATATACCGTGACAGTTTACACCCTATTTTCTTTACCTCGCTTTTTACACCATGCTACATATAGTTCATGCTTCTGTTGCCTAGGATTGGCTGGTGCATCGATGAGGCACACACAGGACTCATGCTTGGAGCACCCTGCAACCCTCCATTAACCCTTTACAGCTGAGCCTCTCCTCCTCCCCGCTGCAGGCAGCCTTGGCGAGCCTGCACGGACGGGTGGCTTCTGGGCTGGAGTGGAGCAGGCGCCCCCTCCCTTGGAGGTTTGATTTCTCCTTTTCCCCTACAAAGTGGCAGGCGAGGAGATGGAAGCAGCCAGCTACCCTCTCCTGCTGAGGCTGGTGGGAGGCTGGAGGTCCCGGCAGCCCGGCATTGCTGACCAGTTGCAGGAGCTTGCTTTGCCCAGAGCCCTTCCCGATGCTGTGGGGAGCCTCCCCACCAGCCTCGCCCCTTCCCCGTGGGACCTCTCCCCGGGGACATGCACAGCTTGAAGGAACAGTGCAAGGCTAAGTCCAGGTGGATGATCCGGCAGGCTGGACATTGACATGCATATTTAAAGGTGTTTCCTCTGCCAGAGCCCCCTCCCTGGGTATCCGCCTGCCACAGCCAATATTTGAAATTAGGAAATTAACTCCTGGCCAAAAGGGAGTTCCAAAGCCACACAGCTCCAGGGGAGATGAAGGCAGCAGAGGAGGTGGAGGTAATCCTTGATAGTGAAGCCAGACACAGGCAGGGAGGCTGGACACCTAGATGAAGGGAAGAAGGCTGTTTGGGACCATTCCCTCGGGAATGGGCCACAGAGCTTGGGAGGTATTTACACGCTAGCAGCCCTTTGTAGCAAAAAGCAAAAGAACCAACCAAAGCATAGCAAAAATCCGCCAGGCTAGTGCCTGGGATTTCTGTTTTTTTCTGAGTCATCCAGCCCAATGTGAGTAGAGGGTATCCTCTGGTCGGGGAGAGCTGAGTGCTGGAAATGAACCATCAAGGCTAATAGGAATCTTCTCTGTTAAGCATACCTCCTGCTTTCTTGTTGCAATCGCCCATTAAGCTTACATTAATTGCATTGATTTATTTGATGTTGGTATGCAAAGGATTTGGTGTGTCTGTCCACCCCACCTTCTGCTGAGTGTAGAAACACCACCCGGTCCAACCTGTGTCAGTTTTACTGCCCAGGCACCGTTTTACTGCCATCCATCACAGTGACTGTGATCTAAACAACTCCACTGCCCTCATCCTGTGTCCTACCATCTCCCACCCCTGCCGGCACAGAGGGAATACAGAGTGCTCTTAAATCCAGGAAATACTCTGCTGATGGGCACATAAATCTCTTCTGCAGACCACTATCATTTAACTAGCATGGCGAGGTGATGCTCACCGGATGAGCTATTCCCACAGCGAGTTAATCCCTCAGGAATTCCTGTTGGGTTTTTTTTTCCCCAAGGGCTTTTTGGGTTTTGTTGTGTTTTTTTTTTGTTTTGTGGTGGGTTTGGGTGTGTTTTGGTTGGCTGGTTGTTTTTTTAGGATTAAAAATCAGGTAAAGCTTTTGAAATGCTCTTACCTAGGTAATCCTCTATACCTAGGAAGGGAAGGGGGTATGACTGCTCGGAAACTTTACTGAGCAGCCTGGTGTGGGAGGATCGCAGCAGCGTCAGTGGGGGGTAATTCAGGAAAAATGGCTGGGATTTGGTTCATTACCCCAGTCCCAAATGCAGGGTCCCGGGGCAGGAGGAGACACGTTGGCAATGATGGTAATGGGAAAATCCTCCTAGAGGACAGACTCTAGGGGAAAGATGCTTAGCTGTACGGAAGAGAAGTAGACGGGGGGGGGGGGGGGCAACGAGCTGCTGAGAGAAGAGAGGAGCTGGAGGAAGGATGAATTTTGGATCCCACGCTTGAAGGGCTTTTTCACTCCCCCTTTCCCGACGTCAGTCAGCAATTTGGAGGCAGGGGTGGGGGGGTGGAAGGAAGAGGTAAGGGGGGGAGCACTCTCAGGAGCACGGTATTGAAGGGAACGTTGGTCTTTTCTGTCCTCTGCTTGCCACCAGGCAATACGTTCAGATCTCGTGTATTTGTCACTGGCATCTCTACCTGATTGTAAGCCTTTTAACGCCTCCCTTGTGATCTCTGCATGTACCGCTTTGGAGACATGACTGCACACACACACACGCTCATCTTGCACACCAAATGACAGAGTTAAATGTAGCCCAGTCAATACTTCCCCGTGAGAAGTAACATGTTCCAACCCTACCTTCTGCTATTGAACGTGGGTTGATCTCTGTGGCTAATTAGAGACACAGAAATACTGGAAGTATTAGCCACAAGTAGCACTCTGAAGGCACTCGTCCTTTTTTTAACAAAAAGTGTTTATTTGCTTTGGTCCTCTTCTCTTTCTTTCAAAGTAAAGCATCCCCTACTTGATTAAAAAGATATTCTACGCTTCAAAACGTGGCAGGTAGATAAATGTATGAGCGTACGTTTTGTGAAGGCGACACCTCCCTCCTACCCTGTGTTCCTCAGGCCGGCAAAAACATTGGTATTCCCGCAAATAGTAATAAAGAAGGCACGATGGGATTCAGGAATGCAGGCAGGGCGTGAACCGAGAGCAGGCGGCGGGAGGGCAAGAGGCGGCTGCTCCCCCCACGCCGGCCGCAGCCCGCCCCGCATCCCCTGCCCACGCATCCCGCTGCGCTGTCACTTTCCAGCGCAAGCGACAGGACAGATTTAATTAGGGTCTGGAAATCCTTTCCTATGCCTTCTGGAGAATACTACCCCCCCCCCCCGCCTCCTCCTCTTCTTCCCCCCTCCCCCCCCAATCCAATCCAAGCTTCTGCAGGGGATGAGAAAGAGTAATGAACTTTTTCACCTTATCTCCCCACACAGACTTCCAGACACTCCTTTTGACACGCTGACGACTCCCTTAACCACTAGCGATTTCTGTCCATCTTCTTACATGGGGAGAAATACTGAGCCCTTCCAGCATCCATGCCAGCAGCTGTATCTGCAAGGATTAAACTAGGGAACGTAGCAGGTACAGCGCCTGACGAAAACATTAATAAAACGTGATGAATAAGCAGTGGAATGGTAAAGACTCCGCGAGTGAGACTGCGGTGCGGATTGCAACTTAGCGCCCAGAGCGGCGACTAACGTACGGAAAGGATGTGGGCAAGCAGGGTCGGTGCTTTATGATTTCTTCGAGTTCAGAAAGTGGAGCCAGGCAGGCTACTGAAAGGTTCAGAAGGAAGGCGAGGCAATTGAGACGTTGCTTTTTCTTTTTCTTTTTCTGTTTGTTTTTTTTTTTTTAATGTCCTTTTTGTGGAAAACACGCAATCGGAACGTGAAAATAAAACCCACTTACCGGATGAAATTGCAGGAAGCGAAGCGGCTGTGAGCAAAATGCGTCCCGACTCCAAGCATATAGTCCAGCATCTTCGGCTTCAGGCTAGGGCAGGGCTTTGCGTGGTGGTGGGACTTTGGAAAACCATCAGCGGTTTCTGTGTGGCGCAGCAGCAAGTACCACAAACCATTCACACCGTGTGTGCCAAGGCGTGTGTGTGTGTCTGTGTGTGTGTGTAGGGGAGAGAGAGACTCAAGACCCAAAGAAATGGGGGGGTGGGGGAGTGGGAGGAGGAGGAGAGAGGGAAGGAAATCCGAATAGCAAGAGGAGTTGCGGGGAAGGGATAGGATTTGCCGCCGTTGGGGTGGGTTGTTTTTTTTGGTGGTGATGGTAGTGATCCTCAAGGAAAGAATAAATTGTGGAATCTCAACAGCGGGCAGCAGGAGAAGGGTTTTGCCAAGCCATGTGGAGGAGAGACGGGGCTGCACCGGGAAGTGGGAAGCTCTAGCGAGCCGAGGCGGTCCGGAGAGGGACGGGAGAGGCGGTCATCCCGCCAGCCGCGGCGGAGGGGCGGGCCGGGGCTCCGGGGAGGGGACACCGGCCGAGTCCCGGGGCTGCCCGCTCCACAGAGCTCCCTGCGCCGGGCTCGGGATTTGCAGGACTTGGCCAGTCTCCCTTGGGGGGGGGAAGGTTGGAGGTGGGCGGGAGAGGAGGGGGGCGCCTGCGGGGAGCCGCGGAGCAGGGGGCGGACGGCGGCGGCTCCGCCGCTTCGCCGGGGTACGCGACACAGCCGGGGGCGCACGGCACGACCCGGACGGGGGGCGGGGGGGGGCGGGTGGCTGCTGGATGGCGCGGCACCCGCTCCTCCTCCTCCTTCTCCACCCGCAATCCAGCGAGCCACAGCGGCGGTATCGACCGGGTAAGAGGACCCCCGCTCACAGCCTCTCCCCCTACCCTCGGCTAAGCCTTTGTTTCAGATTTTTTTTTTGTTTTTTTTTGTTTTGCGCAGACAGGTTTCCCCGGAGCTGGCTCTCCCAGCCGGCGCCTGCCTGCTCGCCCGGCCGTGGCCCCCCAGTCCTCCCCGGTCCTGGCCGGGGCTCGCCGGCTGTCCCCGGCAGGGAAAGGCGGCGTCGGGAGCCCTTGCGTGGGGAACCGGCTTCTCGGACCGAGGCGGGGAGGAGGACGTTGCGGTGATAAACAGTTGCAGGGTAGGGGCAGAGGGATGGGCGGAAATGTTCCTGCTGATCACCCGTGCCACCCTCCCTGCCCTCGGTAAGCGAGGCATCCCCCCTTCATCCTCCCCTTCCCGGCGCTTCTAAGCTCTCTGTATGGAAATCACGAGCTTGGACTCGGTGGAAAAATCTCCCTTGTCCTCGCATAGCGGCTCAGAGTGTGTGCTGAATTTCAAGGTGTGTGTGGGAGGAGGAGGCAGCGCCAGCATTTATGCAGCTTGGTGTCGTCGTCCTCCCACCTCTCCTGGTCCCTCTCCTACATATGTGCTGTAAGCAGACACGCACGTTTATGGTTAATAAGAACGTATTTCCCTGTGTATAGGTAGGCATAACTAATTTGGTACCAGTAAACTGAAAGCCAGTCCATGGCAGGGAACAGCCTGCAGAGCAACAAGAAGCTTTGGGGTCCCTGCAGGCAAGGGAGGTAGCCTGGCTGTGTTCACGCCATGCTTCCCAGGATCAATAAGCACAGTGACCATATAGACCATCTGATGTATACGTTGGACAATATGGAGTGACCACCAGTATTGCACCAGCACTTCTCCAATGTGCTACATGCAGTCCTCAAAAGAGACTCATTTCTGTTGAGCTTTTTGATCAAGAAGGTTTCTGTCTTCTCTCAATTGTCTCTCTAAGCACCAGTCTGAAGTGTTCATGTACATTTGCCAGTATGGCAGCTTTATGTTTCCAGAATCGGTTGCAAGAGGTTCAGCAACTGCAGACACCCAGGATTCCTCTGACATCACATTGGTTTGTTCCTGTCAGCATGTTTAATCATTTCTATACTAAAGAATTATGGAGTGATCTGATCTTAGCAATGATTTAGCCTGCTCTGGTTTTTATTGTCTTTTTCTTTAGAGAGGAGGGAAGAAAAGGAGTGAAGGAAGAATGTTATGTTTAGTAAAGAAAAAAAAATGCAGTGTCCATTTCAAGTGTAGTAGCTCTTAAATATGTAGGCATATGCATGATTCATTATGCAGTTTTAGAAACGAAAGGCATATCATCTTGCCTCTTTGCCTCAGAATACAATTTATCTTACAGCAACAAGTAGCTCAAGCTCCTCTCCCCCTCTTCTCTTCCCCTCTGCCTTCAGCCCATCCTGACAAACTGCCAGTTACAAAGGTCAGCCTGTTTATGTAAAGATCACTGTGTTTCTTAACAAAGACTGCTGCACATCAAGCCTGCAATGACTATCAAATATACTTTTGGATTCAAAACAATAAGGGCACTGTCCATTTTCTAGAACTGATAAAATCCCAGAGAAAACAAAAGACAAAGAAACAGCGTGTGTGAGTGGCATAGATCAACAGCGCCAGGGTGCACGTGGGCAGCAGTATCTTCATAGCAGTGTTTGTTACTGCAAATGCTAGCAAGATCCAATGTACCTTTACATATACATATGTGTGCGTATGTGTGTGTTGAATATATAAAAAGAGATTTGCTGATATGCTAATGTTTTTCTGCTCTTCTCTTTAGGTTTCTTGCTAGCCCTAATGGTGACCTAGGCTTAACTTGTTCTGCAGCCGCTTCACACCAAAGGTAGCTTAAATCAGACAAGGAGAATTTTGAGTCTGACCAACCCCACCCTCCTAATAAACAAGAAGAGGTCGACTTCACTAGACTTTGGCTCAAACCCTTCACAATTAGGTTCAGTTTTCATTTCATAGCATCCAGAGGTGCAGTGGACATAGTCTGATCTTTATTTCACTGCGCTCCCTTTCCCACCCTGCCCACTTCTTTAACCTAGAGAGCAGTACAACTTTGTTTCCTCAACTAGTATCACCTCTTCTGGTCCTTTCCCGCTTTAAATGTAATAAGCACCTTCTGATACTATTCACTGGTGTATATATGTCCAATACCTAAATGTTAAAAAGAGTTACCTTGCAGTAACAACCTAGATCTTCCACTGTGGTCAATTCCAAGACCTAATTGCCACCACAGTTCCATTTTAGTCCTAAAAATAGTCCTGCAGCAGAGGTAAAGTGTTGTAGAGGACTGTGATGCCTTTTGTTCAGTGGTGTTAATAATCTATGGCCTCAGAATATAGTATTACAAAATCTTATCATAGGGCAGAATACTGAAATTGTAAACAATGGAACAAACCGCACGTGAATGGGGCAGGGACTTATACCACCCACTGAAAATGCTAAATCCAAACTTGGGACGCAGTCTTAACCAAGGAGCTGCACAGCATCCTGTGCGAGGGGAGAGGCACATCAAGTCTTCTTATCCTAAAAGCCTTGTGGCCCTGAATTACAAGTCATTAGATTCCTTTGTCCTGTAAATCTGCATTAAATAGCAGTGCATATCTGTGTTGGTAAATGCACATTTTAACAGCATATCCCATAACATTTTTTTTTTTTTAACTTCATATAATCAGCCTTTTGACCCTTTTTCTTCCAGAACCTGCCGCACGCTTCTCTTTAGCTACTGAAAAATGTATGTAATTTATTAAGTCAGTTCAGCAGTTACCCTTAGTTTGCAACAGGCAAAGCTATTATGCAAACAGTACTGTCACCTTCTTAAGTGCCTTCCTTCTCGTTATAATGAATTCTCTGCATGCTACTCTGCTGTAAATTCTCCATATAAAAATTCCATTCACTACATGTTTTGTCAGGGGAAACTGTACTTGACCTTTGAAGCAGTTGGGAGGAGCAAAATGATAACCTACTAAAGTGCCTTGCCCTTAACCGAAATTATGGTGAAATAATTAAAGTCAGAGCAAAAAGGCTTAAACTTTGGGCTCCTTATGTTCTTAGTGTTTTTGCTTGCGTGAGTTTTTTTTAGAAGTCCAATTTGAATTTCACATTTGCATATTCAGCTAGAAAACATAGGGAATGCTTAATTGCCCATGTCCAGTGTTCATATTTTGCTTTGAAAACAATGTGTCACATATTTCTGGGTTTCGTTTCCAGTTACTGTTTGCATCCCTAAATTGAACTGCATATCTAAACAAGTCCTGTATTTGCTCATTATAGAAACAAATACGCCATATTTAGAATTTTGCTTTATGCACAGACCAGAGAAACATGGAATCACCAAACAGCCCAGGTTTGGAAGGGACTTCAAAACATCATTCGGTCCAAGCTTTAATGCGGAAGGGAGCCTAGATTAAATTATCTAGTACCTTGTCCAGTCACATCCAGCAATGGAGACTCTTGGGAGGTTGTTCCAGTGAATGATTGTTCTTACTTTAAAAAAAATTCTTTCTTGTGTTGAGATTAAACTTCTCCCACTGCAGCTTGTACCTGTTGCCCCTTGTCTTCTCCATGTAGTTCCTTGTGAAGAGGAACTTCAAGAACTGCTTCTTTCTTGAATTGTGGGGACCAGAACTGGACACAGTACTCCAGATGCAGCATGACAAGCAACGAGTAGAATGGGATGATCATATCTGTCTCTCTTAGTAGTCCCTGCAGATGCAACCCAGGACCCCATTTGCCTTTGTTGCTGCAGCGGCACACTGCTGGCTCATGTTCAGCTTGTTGTCCACCAACAACGTATTTCAATCTATACATTTTTGCTTTAATAGAGACATGACTCAGTTGAATAAAATTATATCCACTGACCTTTTCTTTAAGAGGAGATTATTTTTAGGATTTTCCAACATTTCACTTACAGGGAATGAACTAGTACTGTAGAATTTCTTTAATTTCTCCCAAAAAACTAGATCACAGAAATACAGCATTACCAATGATTGCGTACTCACTTGCCCTGTCCTTTGGCAGCAGAGGACAAACTTAAAGGGTGTTTTTTTCAGGCTCTTTCTATCATTAAAACACCAGTATTCTGAGACAGGATAGCCTCTTTGAAGAGATGGTATTTCTCTCCTGCTTTCAGAAGATATCAATTGCAAGATCTGAAAGCTCGCATGAACTCACTAGACATAGCTAGACACACATGTCTAGAAGGGATACAATAGCACTTGAGATGTGGAGGCATGAACTTCTCTAGGGGTTGGCAATCTACTGCCCCCTTTTCTTGGAAGATTGAAGTCTATTCTGTAGGGTCTTCACAGCTGTTATCATCTGTGCTACGTAGGGTGCTACGAGGTTGTCTCCTTGCACTGCACACACACACAGTAGCTTGAACCAGAAACTGCCTTTGAATGAACAGAGGGATTAAATGGCTGTACTGTGATAGGCACTGTTTACCATTGTAAATTCTCCTTAGCACGTAAAGCAAATGATGACTGCTATCACACAGCGTGATAGGTAAAATCAGATGACTATATCTTGACATTCGAACTGAAGGGGGCACAGAAAATGAAGTAATTATCTTCAAATCCATGGGACAATGACAATAATAATGTGCCACAATACTGTTACTGACTTTTTTTTTCTTTTCTTTTTTTTTTTAAGTTAAAGCATATTTTGGCCATGTTTCCATGACCAATATCCATGCAGGCACAAATATGGGCTTGGCATTTTTAAAATAGCCTCTGATGTATTCAGGTATTCCCTTTTTCTTGCTAGCTGGACTTCAGAAAATCACAAGAGACTGTTACTTTCAAGAAAATGAAAAGATAAAGAAAATTATAGAGAAGAAGGTAAAGAAGGAGATGCGTTTTAAATCATGTTGAATCTGGTGGAAGACTCGTGGTGGAGAGTCCTGTGCATCAAATGCCTGGTTTTCTTAGGGAAAATTCGTTCTCAGTGTCTGTAGTAGTCCAGTACCAGAAGGAATGTCCTATGAAAGTAGTGCAATACTTACTTCCAGTAGTTGATATGATGGAAATGGAGGTTTCCATCCCACAAGCAGTGATTTCACAAGCAGTGTGAAAAGTGCTGGCCTAACACTTCAGCAGGTTTGTCGAGTAATGGAGGTGTGTTTTTAATGTGTTTCTGTTTAAACAAAGAAGCCATACATCTTCTATCGAGGTTCTGTCCCCGCCTGATTTTAGTGTTGTTACACAGATTAAATAAAATGTAGCTCTTAGTGTTTTGATACTTCTGTGTAGTCCGAATGGAGTCCCTTGCAAACTAGGCAAGGTATTAACACAGAAAATCTCTGTCCCAGAGAGGTCAGAGTCTGAAATGCATTTGAATTAATGATGGAGGACAGAAGAAATATTGAAATGAATAGAAGACTCCTCAATGCATTTTCTGTGGTGCATGTAAAAGAGCAAGACCCACTTTCATACAAGATGAGTTTTTGGAAGGGTGATGGAGTCAAATGAAGTTCTGTTATGTCTCATGCCTGGTACAAAATACAGACTTACCATAAGTTATAGCAAAAGCAATTCTGTATTCAAGGTGTAAGAGGTCCTGATTAGAATCTATGTACTTTCCCTTTATGAATGTTTGCAGAAGTAGAATATATATTTCCCGGAATGTATAGAAGAAATTTGTCATGGACCGCAAAGGGAACAACAGACAGGTATCAGTGAAATTCTCAGTTGACGCTTTGCAGTGTCAAGGAATTACACACTAGAAAGGCAGAGTTTTACAGGGTGGTTATGCTGGGAAGAAAAGGGGATGTAGAGAAAGCAATTTGCATTTGGAAAATAGATTATTTTACAGATATTGTTTCAAATTGATAGTCATTCCCTGAATAACATCTGGTGCATTATCTCAATAGATGTGGTTATCTCCCATAGAAATGAGCTGAGCAACAGATCTTTAGTAAGATTTGAAAATAACCTTTGTTATTATATGTCATTACCTCATAAGAATCAAAATACATGGGCCACTAATGACAATGAACAAGAACAATATGGTTTCTTGAACAGTCTGTTCAATGCATTTCCAGTCTCTAGCATGCACTTAAAATACAGCAATATTACAAGCATTTATCATTTGCCTGAGCTATGGAGCTAATGAGATAGAAAAAGCACGAAGAATTTGGATGGATGAACTCCATTTACCTAATTTCCAACTCAAACATAATGGTATGAAAAATAAGTAATATATGTATAAAGTCTCTCTTTTTTTTTCTTTTTTTCCCCCTTTTTTTCAGTTCTTGTCTTGCAACAGCTGGGGTTGGGTCATTACAGTGCACAACAGGTATCTTTTCTTCTCAGCAGCAGCTGTCACCCTTGTGACATTTCCACGTCTTCCCAACTTGCGGGGGACTAATACTAGGAACATGGCAGGTTCTGTTCTCAGTCACAAAGGAAAAGAGGCAGTAAAAAAGTTGTCTCTTACATCATTTATTTGATTACGTTCTCCATTTGTCAAAGCAGTGGAGCACAAAGCCCAAATATATTTTATGAAGCACTCAGGAATCTGCTTGGTTTTAAGCATGCGCTTAAAAACTTCAGCAAACAAGGATGGCTTTATATCTTTGATTACCCTCTAAGATGTCTTTCTGCCAAATCACATGGCAGCAGTCATTTATACATTTAAGGTGGTGCAAATATCTTTACAGAAAGCCATATTTTCAGTTCCACTTCTTTAAATGGCATTGAAGGGAAAATAAATAAAATCTTAGGGCCTGATTCAAAAAGCATGTGCATCCAGTTTTGAGGTTTTTTTGGTTTTGCCTTGATTTTGCTCAACCTTAGAAATAACATTCACTTTTTGGCAGAAATCTCTGACACAGCAGAACACTAAGTTGTGTTCCTGTTTTGAACATTAAGAGCTCAGACATCTGTTTCCTTGGTTTTTTTAGATAAAGACATGAAAAGCAATGCTGACAAAATGTATTAACAGGATAATCTCGATGTCCCCATTAGTTGTGCATTTTACATGGCTAGGTAAAAAAAAAATCCACAACATAAAAACCCTAAGATAAAGTTCTCATTGAGTGCTGTTTGGACTGTCTAGAGGCAATAGAAGGTTTTCTCAACCAACTACTGGAATTTATTGGACAATTCATTATCAGTATATAAATGTAATTGCACTTCCTTTTTTGAGACAATTAAGCACTGTTAGAGCCTGAATAAATTTTGTAGCTCAAAGCTGACGTGTGTATTAATCAAAATATGGTTGGTATGCAGTTAATCAATCTATACTTTACAACTCTACTTTACAGTTAATACATTGTCTACTCTTAAGAAATAACCGTAGCATGATTTTTTTTTTCAAATTCAGTAGTCCGCACTATTGCCATGCTAGTGTAAAGAATTGCATAAATAGCAAAAAAAAAATATGCAGTTATGAGTACATGAAGAAAACATTTACAGCTTCTCTGGTTTCTGAATGAGTAAACCAATTTTCTCTGTATAATTAAAAATGAGAAAGCAAGGACAAGGATATTTAACTGCTCACAAAAATAAAAGGAATTCTCGGATATGAATTTTCCTTTCACAATAAGAGAAAAAAAAGGTCAATGAAGTATAACAAAAAAAGCTCTACTACAACACCTTCAAAAAAAAGTTACTCACTAAAAATGTGGGCCTCACCACCGAATACTGTAATTGGAAAAATATACTGACTCGTCATGTAGTTTAGTTTGTCATAGAATAGTCAAACCTGTTGCTTATGTATATTGAGTTTTCTGTAGGCTTCTGTTCTGGGCCTGGCTGTGATGGAGTTAATATTCTTGACAGCAGCCTGTATGGTGCTGGTTTAGATTTGTGACTAAAACAGCGTTGGTAACACACCAATGTTTTAGCTATTACTGAGCATTGCTCACACAGCATCAAGGCTGTCTCCCCACACGCACCCACACTCCAAAAGCCAGTGGGCTGGGAGTGGGCAAGAGTTTGGGAGGGGACACACCAGCTCCAGCTGACCTGAATTGACCTGAGATTCTCCATACTATATAACATCACACTCAGCAATAAACTGAGGGCTGTTTTTCCAAAGTAGCCTGGATAACAGGCAGGCATCAGTCTGCTGGTGGGAGGTGGTGAGTGATTGCTTTGGCATCGGTTGGGGTTTTTTTTGGTTTTGTGGGTTTTGTTGTTGTTATTTTGGGGTGGGTTTTTTTACACTTATTAATCTGGCTTTGTCTCAGCGCCCTTTTGCCCTTCCTATTCTCTTCCCCTATCCTGCTGTGGGGAGGGAGTGAGCAAGCGGCTGGGTGGAGGCTTAACTCCCTACCCAGTTAGTTAACTCACCACAGTCTCCAAGACCAATTTTGGAAATGGAGAAATCGTTCTGCCTCAGTAGTTGGGTAGTTTTTGAAACAAAGAATGGTTTTGTCTGCCAAATGCTGTAGCTCCATGCAGCTTTCCTTTTTCACTAATCTCAAATTCTATTACATGAATACTTATCTATGATCCTAATAAATGTAGGAAAGCATAGAAAATAAGGACAAAAACTTAAGAAGGTGGGAGAACATTCTCATAAAATAGTATTAATTTTATTAAGCTGTCTTTTGCTGCAATGTTTTATTCTTTAAGTAGCTGTCAACCACCATCATGTTTCTCTACTGAGTGAGTTTTGTTTGTGTTTGTCACTTCATTTGGTCATTTATTTCCTTGAGAACTGAACATGGTTTGTACTTTTCCTGCTACTGTACTTGTGGCTGAATACACACAAAAATAAGCTATTCACAGAAACATGGATGCTCCGATGGACTCATTTTGCTCTGTGATTTTGCTGTAAAGTATGTATGGGATCAGTGAACCCAGCAGGGGTTAGGTAGAGCCCCTGCTGGAGGTGGATATTAGTATTTATTGGTGTCTGACATCTTAAGTGAAGCTAAAGTCTTACATAAGGAGGTGGAGATTTATTTGGGAACCTAAAAGGCTTTAGCACCTGTTAGTAAGAGCCTGTGGGACCCCATGCGTATGCCATGTGATGTGGCTGTGACTGTGCAGCAGCCAGCTTGCTCTGGTTGTAAATAGACTGTGGCTTCATCATCCACTTAGCCACACAACTGATAAGCTGGAAAAAATCCGTTCTGGAGATCATAGAATCATTTTGGTTGGAAGAGACTTTTTAAGATCATCGAGTCCAACTGTTAACCTAGTTAACCTAAGTTACCACTAAACCATGTCCCTCGGAACTACATCTACACATCTTTTAAATACATCCAGGGATGGCGACTCAGGCTTCCCAGGGAAGCGGTAATTCCAATGCTTAACAGCCCTTTCAGTGTAAAAATTTTTCCTAATATCCAGTCTAAACCTCCCCTGGTGCAACTTGAGGCTGTTTCCTCTTATCCTATTGCCTGTCACTTGGGAGAAGAGACAACCCCCACCTCACTACAACTTCTTATCTCTTATGCTTACTTGTTATGCTTTGATTCTAGTGAGATTGGAACTTTTTTGGTTAAAGAATTATGGTTTATTCTAAGTTCGCACACATGGCCCCTGCAGGACTCCAATACTGCCTGGTAGTATGTGACAGCATGGCAGAAGAAGAGGAGATGCTGCTGATCTGTGGAATGCTATCACATAGAGATTGATTATACCTGTAAGGTCAACTGTTTATAACTTGCAAATTATTTTGTGTGTTTTGTATTTAAAGAATTATTAAACAGGTGAAAAAACAAGCTGACATGGAAATACATATTTTTCATAATGTCAGCAAAATAAGATTGTAAAATTGTTCCTGATTTGCTTGCATAACATACATATAACATACAAGGTTTTAATTAGAACAATTTCTGTGGCAAAAAGCAGCTAATAGATCAGACACTGGATCACTTCAGTTGTCAATGGATATTTCTTCTTTTTTGTGAATGACATGGGGCAGACACTTGTTACTGGATCCGATCCTCTGTACTCTGCCTTGCAGATTGCTGGCCAACTGAAGTAAGTCTGCTAGCTAAAAATTTCACTCTAGATCTGAGAAAGTTGACTCTTTAATCTTCACTTTTTATAGGTCAATTTCTGACAAAACTTACTAGGCATTTCTCTGACAACTTGCAAGCAGCTTCCGTTACAAATATATTTTAAGGACTGCATCTTAACTCCATGTAATATAATCATGCCATTAAACTGAAAAAAAACCCATACTTAGATCTTTTAGTTCTTCCAAAATGCCTCATTCTTATCAGCAGCCCCTTTCATTTTTAGAAGCCTGTGAGGAAATGAACTCAGCAATATGTACTGATGGTCACCAACTTCAAGCCGTGAGATGATCCACTTGATTTTTATCAGTGTAAGGGTTCTTCAGCGTTTTCAGTCATTTGTCAACTGGTTGGCTATCCATCACTCATTTGACAGGAGAATGGTGAATCCAATTTTCTTCTCCTAAAACTTTAACAGCAAAGTAAGAACACAGTAAGACAGTATAGGGCCCCATTTAGGTTCTAATTTGGATTTTTGTGAAAATACTTTAATTAACACTTTATCTCCAGGTTGTGTCATGTTGCTGTATCTCAGGTGGTGTAGGCTGAGCATATATCCTTTTCTCTTCAAACCCTTGTTGCATATACAAAATATACTGCATCAACCATTCATCTCTGTCCAACAGGCTGGTCTTAGCCGGAATGTGAGTCCCTGGTATAGCTACGTGCCTCCCAAAGGGAATCTCTGCTGGTGTTAGTCCTACAGATTGTCACAGAGTGTTCCAGACATCCCATAGAACTAAGTTCAGTGCTTCTGGCCGTTTTAAACCAGTGTGTGTATATACTTCTGCTATCTCTTCTTTTAATGTTCTGTTCGTCCTCTCTACTTCTCACAAAGACTGTGGATGATAACAGTGTATATAGTTTTCTTGCTATTCCTAGCAGTTTGTACAGT
The DNA here is from genome assembly GCA_008658365.1 of Alca torda. Classification (NCBI taxonomy): domain Eukaryota; kingdom Metazoa; phylum Chordata; class Aves; order Charadriiformes; family Alcidae; genus Alca; species Alca torda. The sequence continues at coordinate 5,591,059 of CM018087.1, read as the reverse complement.
TGATTGATTTTATTTGCTGTAAAATGAGCATCCTGGATGACTCAATTGACTCTGGAACCCAAAATCCAGGTATAATTTCTTTCAATAAAGCTCCTTCTGTGTAGCTTGATCTACTATTACAAGCAGATGTTTAGGGTAAAATTCAAAAGGGATAATGTAGCTCCCATGTCCACCAAGAATTCAACTTTGCAGCCTTCCATTTTACCTGTAGTACGTCCCTGCTGGTCTAATTGGGTTTCCCACGTATTAAAAATTTCTATTTCTTCCAGCCCCACCTCAAAATCCACAAGGGTCCAAAATCCTGCAGTTACTGTGATTGCAAATCCTCTCAGGGCAGTTCTCCATTGTGATAGTTTCCTCCTCTTGTCCATCCCCATAGCTGGAGTGGGCATTCCCTCTGCATGTGTCCTAAGTTCCCGCAATAGTAACACTCTCTTCCATCATTCCATCCCTTCTTTCTGCTTTTAGTCCAGATCCTGTATCTCCTCTTCCCCCTACGCCCTTGTTTCTCTCTTGCAAGTTCCTTGCCAAAGCTGAGGCCAGAAAACTTGCATCCTGTTCTTTTGCTTGCTTTCTTGCTTTGATCTGTTCAGCTTTCTGCCTTTCCTTGCCTCCATCATATACAAACACAGCAACACTCAAAGGTTTTTGTAAATTCTTCCCCTCCTATCCGGGCATGTCTTTAAAGTATTTCCATATATTGGGGGGGCCACCTGATCCACAAAGATGCTAATTGCGAGCATGTCATTAAAATTTTGTGTGGTCATTCCCCCATATTTCAGCAAGGCTTGTTGCACTTGTCCCCAAACATCACTAGGATGTTCATCTAGCCTTTGTCTGCACTCCTGTACTTTAGTCCAATTTACCTCCAATTCTCTGCATGCTCTAATTGCTTCTAATAAATTTTGGAGTCCAGTTTGGCAAGCGGCTCTCTCTCCTACATTATTATAACCCCAATTTGGATCATTTGCCGGTCAGGGGTTTCTACCTCCCCCAGCTTGTTGTGCTAGTTCTGCATCTTTATTAATTATCTTTTCCTGCTCACCTGGCCAAAAAAACTTTCTTAAAAAGTATTTGAGTATCTCCCCAACTTGGGTTATACCCTGTGCATATATTAGAAAACAACTGAGCACATTTTTCAGCATCCTCTCTCTGTCTTGGCATTTCACTCCCCCATAAAGCTAAGTCGCTAGAATTACGAGGGTGATTAGTGAGCACTTGTAACGAAGAGGGGGACCCGTGCCCTCTTGATTGCATAACAGCAGGATTGGGTATGACGATAGGAACCATAGGCTAGACTCCGGCAGCCATCAAAGCAGAATCAGAAGACAGAGAAGGAGCAGTACATAAGGTGGAGCAGACGTGGTTGAGGCATTGTCTGAGGCTTCATCTGGGGCAGTTGTCTCTGCTACTGCAAGTGTTATTTTGGTGACGCCTCTTTCATCCCACACCTCCAACTTGGGTGTTTCCTCTGCCACACCTAGTCATCCCAAACATATCAGTAATCCATTTGTCCTGGGAACCTACCCTCTAGGTGATGTCAAAAGGTTAAGTCTGTGCGTCCCTTGCAGTGGCCACCATTCTGCCAGGTTTCCATCTCTAGTTATGAACAGCCAGCCTTCTCAGCAAAGGGTAGCTACATGCTTTTTAGATAGACTTGCCGTACCATAAATTCTTTCCCAATTTTGTAGTATGTGGGCCAATGGCATCCCTTTCTCTATGCTGGGTTTATTTCCCATCATTTTCCATCACTAAGAGGGACTTGAACCCTATGTGCCCTAACACTGGTCAGGCTGCAGACTCGTTACAAGCTGCAGCAGGGGAGGGACTCAAACCCACCCTGATACTGAGAGAGACTCGACCCCCCCAAGAGTATTTTCACCAAATATGCTTAGAGAATTTTAATACTCACCTTTGGTACCTCCTGCTCCAGGGGCCCCAGGTGAACTCACCCAATGCTGGCAGTTGGATATTTGGAGACGAGAGGATGCAAAGGTGGTAGCCTAGGGTCCCAGCTGGGGTGCCAAACTGTTAAAGAAGTTTCTTTGCCCTAGGTTTCCTATAGCAGAGTCTCAGGCAAAAATCCCCCCAAAATAACTTACTAAAATAATACAGCAGCAAGGATGGCCCAAGATGGATGCCTCTGGAGAGACACTTAGAACAAAGGAATTCCTGGGCAATTACACCCTTACAATCTGTGCATCTACCCTTCACGTGCTCTTCATGTACCTTGCATGCATCCCTTGGTCCAATGGTGACTTATGGTCTGCGGTCGTCTTATTCCTCATTGGATTCTTTCTATGTCTCTAGGCAGGCCATTAACTCTTCTTACCTTGACGGGTTACAGCTTCTACTGATGGTTGTAGCTTCTTTATCTCCCAGTTTGTACAGGTCTCAAGGCCTTCCTTTATATAACTAAGTAGAAGTTCAAAAGAAGTTCAACTTATCTAGCTGAAAGTTCACAGCTTGTGGCCTAAGGCTTCAGCAACTTTAGCTATTAATGCTAAGCGAGTTCTATGTTAGTATGTCAATGCGGCCTTACACTAGTGATTAATTCTAAGCAATTAATTATATTTAAACTGGACCACTAACATTCCATACTCCTTTACACAAGTATTTTTTTAACATCCCATTCTTTCAGCACTACATTTTGTTCATCTCATATGTTTGCATGTAAATGATCTTATTCTGCAAGGTACCATATGCAACAGTCGATAAAAAGGTGCCTAATAAAGTAATATTTTATGCTTGTCACAGGTAATTGTGGTGCATTTTACAGTGGCTTAGTTAAACAATTTCTCTTCCTGTAGGGCTGTAAGTTTGGCAAGCAGCAAAGAAGAACTCTTTTGCAAAGTTTGCCAATGTATCCACTGTTTATAATAGTACTGGGAGTATTTTCCATTCTCAAATCAGCAATTGGAACAACGAAGTCATTTTAAATTATGCTGTTTCTTAATGTGCTTGTTGCACAGTAATTACTGTATCATCACCTGCAACGTCTTGCAGTGCTAGAAAATTAAAACCATTATGCTAACAAATTTTCTGTAGGATTTTTCATTCAAGTTACTAAAGGATGTGCAGAATGATCCTACTAGCTTCTTCATGAAAATCTACTTCTCCACCCAGAGTTACTCTCATCCTACTCAGACACTCTCCAGTATTTAAGGAATCCTCTCTCAAAGCATATCATGACAATGACAGATGTCTCTGGTCGGTCTTAAATACAGTTTTATTTTGGCCACAGAAAACCTTTCCTGGAGGTAAGTATGTAAGCTCTCCCTTTCCTCAACAATCACAAATACTTAAACTTCAGTGTCTTAAGTAGCTTGAGAAAAGTTTCTTTAATACTTATTTTGATAATGTATCATCATTAAGGTAAGATTTCTAAGTATATTCACGATAACCTAACTCTTAACCATTGAAACTGGTAGAAATTGTACATGAACCATGCAGAAAGTGCTCTGTGTACCTCCTGTGATAGAAATAATTTGTACTTGTGGTGGGTTGACCTTGACTGGCTGTCAGATGCCCACCCGGCCACTCTCTTCTCCCCCCCTCAACAAGATAAAATAAGATGAAAGAGCTCATAGGTTGAGATAAGGACAGGGAGATCACTTACCTGTTACCGTCACGGGCCAAACATACTTGACTTGGGGAAATTAATTTATTGCCAGTTAAAATGGAGTTGGGAAATCAGAAACAAAGACAGAAAATTAAAATAGCATCTTCTCCCCCTGCTTTCCTCCAGACTCAAATTCCCTCTTTCATTCCCATCTTCTCTACGTCCTCCCCTACCCCTGAGCAGCACAGCAAGATGGGCAATGGGGGTTATAGTCAGTCCATAACAGCTCCTCTCTGCCGCTCCTTCCTCCTTACACTTTTCCTGTGCTCTACCGTAATCTTCTCTGGGGGCTGCCAGGGAATCTTTGCTCTGGCAAAGCACCTCCTCCCACTCCTCCTTCACTGACCTTGGTTTCTTCAGGGCTGTTTCTCATACCTTTTTTCCCCTCGCTCCTCTGCCTGTCCAGCGTTTTTGCCCTTTCTTACATACACTTTCACAGAGACACTACCAGTGTCACTGACAGGCAGCTTTGTCCACGCCTTTTCTTTGAAGGAAGAGCAAGAGGAAAACAGAAGGGGAATTGACTTTCCAGATGAACTTACAGCTAGATGAAGAGAGGCCTTTGTTCAGTTCAGATTTTGAGTTTAAGTAATGCTTCTCACAACACTTACCTGTGTGTTTATCTTTGCTCAGGTGCTTATATAGGCTGTCTTGAAGAGCAATGGATCCAAAAATATGCCTGAGTGCTTTCCTGAGCCACGGCCAAAATCTATACATAAATGAAAGAGTCTCTTCTAGTTTATTTTAAAGATATTAATTGGGGTAAAAAAAAATGGCAAGCACATTTCAGAAGTTGTCAAAGTAGGCAATGAACTAAACTCAAAGTCGAGACAGAAGTGGTCCTCTTCTTTGTGTGCCAGCTTCTTCGGCTCTCATTATAGGAGGCACAATAGAATTTTCACTAGGACTTTATCAGCTTTGTTAATTTGCCTCTTTTCTGAAATCCTTTTGAAAGAAAGATCAGCATAAGAGCACAAGATAATTTCTATCCAGTGCCGAAGTACAGTGAAACTACAAGGAAATAACAAGGCAATTACTATAAGGATAAAAGACCAAATACTCACAGGGCAGATACAGTGAAAAAATAGAAATGTATTGCAGCACGGTGTACTGAAAAAGATACAAAGCAGTCTCAAGTTTCTTTCCCAGTCTGCTTCTGAGAGAAGGAGATGCACTGAGAGTATATGACATGAAAATCTAATATTTTCCCTTTGTATGCAAATCACAGTAGTCTGGGGCTTTGGGGGAGGCAGTAGTCAAGATTGTTTTAATTTCAGACTGGAGAGTAACTTCCACTCCCTACTTAAACAAAAAAAACCCCAAACACTACCGACAAATAAAAGTCTCAAAAGAGAGGAGAAAAATACAGAGCAATACAAAGTGGAAAATCATGCCTTGACCTCCGCAAATTTCCTCTACAATAAGGGGACTGTCTTTGAGGGGTATAGAACCACTTTAGTAGTGCCTATATTAATTCACATTTTTCACATATCACATTTCATATCTTTGTGGCTGGATTCATAACACCATTTGCAGTCACGCTTCCAGAAGTATGATTTCTAGTTTGGGAACTGTTGGTCCAAGGGAAAAACCAGATGGTCTCTGTCTTGAAACAGAGTTTAGACTCAGAAGAGCACAAGCTTGGTTTGGTATGTTCATTCTCAAATGGCATGTGGTGCTGCTTCACTCCATTTGAGGGGCTGGGCCATAATTCTCTGGCAATCTGGATCTGAACAAAACCACAAAATGGCAACTACCGAGCTTCAAGTGTGGAGTCAAGACTTGAAGACGCAGCATATACTATTTTCAGTTGTATAGAGCAAAATCACGCTGGTGACTGACAGATCGTAGTCAGCGAAGGCATCAAATCTGTCTTCCAACATCTCTTGGGTAGTCATTGTTGGACTTGTGGTTTGGAGTCATCTGAATCCCAAACTAACGCCCCCTTTAGGGTTGGAAGGTCCTAATCTTTGTATTACCAAAAGGTGTAGTGCAATCAGAGAGGATCTGTAGAATGAAAGAGTTAGTGTTAAGGACCTGAAAGCCTCACCTTGCATGTTTCAGGAAGAGGGATAAGGTTACTTTAGACAGGCTACACAGTTATGATGAGTCTCTTGGTTTGATTTTATTAATGAAGATCCCAGTTTCAGAGGTCCAAGATTGCTCCACAGTGAAAAAATGCAGTAAGTGACCATAATGATCAGACTCACTCTAAAAGCACACTCCTGTTTTGAATTCAAATGCTAACCCCTTGTTTTATGTAGTTAAAGCATAAAAAGCAGTTACGACACCTATTCATTGAATCTAGATGTCAGCAAAAGTGGTATGAACTGAGAGCATCTCACCATCAGAAATTCCAGTCCTGGGAGGCACAGTGAGCACAGACTGATCGGAGAAACCTGACCTTTGGAACCCTGACAAGTTCATAAAACAAGTGCTGCCAACCAGCTACAAATCTCCTTCATTATTTTTTCCAAAATCTTTGGTTTTCTACACTTCTGTTAGGTTTTTTTTTTTTATATTTTTTTTTTTTCCCCCAGGGGTAATAATGCGTATTCATCAGAATAGCTTTATGTGTATATTATTCTTTACAAAATGTTTTCTTGATGCACTGTATGTGTAAGAATCCTGTATGGACAGACAAATCCACGAGTTCGCTGTCAGTCTTGTCTGTGCTTGATTTACCTCTGGCTTTTTCGCGATCAATCATGATGTCATTATCACCTTTCCATCTTGTATAGCAGCTGGCATTCAGTCTTCACAACTTCTGGTTTTGGATTATGTGGAGCAATTACTTTAGGACTAGCAGTATACCATACAGAATTTTTAATGGAGGGGTGCAGACCCTTAGGGGCTTTATAGGGGTTGTTCAGAGTTGTGCTGAGTTGGGTTCTACAAATAAAAGGTTCTACAAATAAAACTAGGCTTGTTTCATTAAGAGGTCTAGTATTACTGATGGGCATCTTATGGCTGGAAACCATCTGATGCTCTGAGAGAACGTTGCAATTCACACAAAAGGTTCCTACGTGTTCGTCTACTTTGTGCTTTCCAGTGTTATACTGAGCATATATAATACACAATATATAAGAAAATCTTCAGAGAGAAAAACCTGTGAGTCAAATGGTCATCATTGTTGTTCTTTACTCTGCTTTTTATTGGTTTTGCACTGAGTTGGATCGAACATGATCCAGAAAGCAGCCCCTCTCTGGAAGAAGTTCTTGGTCTTTTAGAATCTTTGTTTCAATGATATTCCAGATAATGATATGATGAGAGTTTAATAGTATGTCTTGTTTACCTGTCTTTATGGACCTCGTAAGTGTCTCATTTGCACTGCTGAAACTTTGACCTCATATGACCGCATGGTCCATAGCTTTTATCTAGCCTTTCCTTTGGTTATAACGTGTTGTTATTTTGAGGTTTCCCAATTCAGAGTACCCGATACTATAAGCAGCCAATGCCACAGTTCATGAGAATGACACTGACTAGCATGACGCTCGGCAAGTGTGTATGTGAGCTAAAGGAATGTGGCATGAAAACATGTACAGAGTCATTGTGACAGCGTTTGCGGTGGTGTCCTGGGTTGTGGGAAACAAGGTTGCTACAGTTTGCGCTCACCTGGCTCAGTCCTGGGTCGATCATATCCAGGTTCCTTCTGGTAAGATTTAGCAAAAGAATTCTCTCTGCAAGGCAGCAGGCAAGGAACAGCAGGCAGTGAACAGCAGGCAAGCAGCACTGACAGTCAGGAGGCTGGGGCTCTCGGCAGGGGGGGGGAAACAAGAAGCAAACCAAAATGACAGGATAGAGTTACCATGACACTCATCACTTTAATTTCATGTTCTGTATTTTTTAAATAAATCTGTTCTCCAAAACCTTTTTTTTTTTTTTAAACAGCAATATCATCTTTCTAGTCACAGACACATTTTCTGGAAGTTATGGAAATGTTTTAACCACTTCATCTCTATTCAGAAAGGATCTGATGCTTAAGTAAAAGCATACAAGCATGCTGTTCCCCATTTTCTTCAGTCTTTTGGTTTTGCTGTGGACAGTTTCATAGCCCAGAGTTTAGAACATGTAATGGAGCCTGTACGTTACATTACGTTACACTGAACTTCAATAAGGTTGAAGCCACAGTGCTGTTTGTAACATAAATGTATTTTTCAAACTAGTTGTTTGGATCAATTTCAACATTACAAATTTCTTTCTCCCCTTTATTGGTATAACTTGACAAACAATACCCTCCAGTAACCTTGTAGTATTCCCTGTGCTGCACTGTAAGAACTGTCTTACCATCCTGAATAAGCTTAGGGTAATTTTTCCCAAGTTTCTCATCCAAACATTTCTGTCATGAGTAGGTTGGTCATAAGGATTAGTTGGTTTGGAGGAAATGGGATGGCAGTGGAACCTGAGGCTTCTTGTGGGGAGCCAGCTGTATAGGAGCTACATCCTATAAAAGAAAAGAAGTAAAAGTGTCACAAACAATAATCATTTCTTTGCAATGGGTGTCTTGTCTCCATGTTCAGCAGAACTGTAGCTATTCATATTTCCCTTCTAATCTGAAACTTGTGCTGCCTTTCTAAACCAGGTAGACCCGCATATATGTGTATAGACCTGTTAATATCCCTATTAACAGAATAAAAAACCAATAATTTCATTTATGTTATAGTTTCTCAAAGGAAGTATTTGAAACATAAGATATACAAATTCTTTGTTTCAAGCACTATAATTATATCTTTGATTTGCACAACTATTTATTTACCTGACTTTCCTTTCACTGTAGTTGTGTTAGAATTAATGTGGCCTCTTCATGGTATTAAGGCAAACATAGTATTTGTGTTGCAACCTTCTACTGGAGAAAAAGATTTCAACTACTACCAGGATGATGCTTTTGCTGACTACAATGAACACAGCCACCTAAGCTCTTATCTCTGCTATCAATGGTTTCACATAAAAAGTAGCTGTTTGTTTAGTTAAAAAAAAATCCAATTTATTTGTAAACTGACAAAGAGTGCAAATTGTCAATTAAAATTATGTTCCTTTTGTAAAGAACCTAGGTAAACAGATTCTCTATTGGATGTCAGCATTAAGGTTGTACAATAGTTGTTAAAGGATATAAAAATTAATATATAGGACATATATGCTGCAGGAATGGTAGAAAAAGAAATTAGAATTGGGAAAGCATAGCAATCAAACTTGCTAAATCTATAATTTGTGTATTTACATGCATTATTTTATGCATACAGCTATCTCAAGAAATTGACAGAGACCGAGTTAGAAATTTGTCATTTCCACTGACAGATCCAGCAGCTCATAAAATTCAGCCATGAAGAGGGAAGAAAATAAGAGAGCCACAGTTAAAAATAGAAAGCCTTTGAAATGAATGTCTTATCTCCATCCTCAGCAAAAATAGTCGATGTTTTTTCCCTGATCACAGGTTGATAAAAGTGTAGTGGACACAATCCTGCACTGGTATTCTATCACATTAATTGACTTTGACAGAAGTACATGGATTAAACCAACTAAGCATCTGGCCCGCTTGAGGTACCGAAATTAAAATCTTGGAAAAAAAAAAAAAAAAACCCCACCAATTTAAATTCACTAAAACATTTACAATATCACGTGATCAATGTGCTGAACAGTATGGCGAAAGCTCAGCTTCTCGTAAAAGTGTTATGAGTTGAAACTAGGCAGTTAAACTTATTCATCAGTTCGTAACCCAATAAATATGATGTTTACCATTACTAATAAAAGCCTTAGGCAGACCCCAAGTCTGAGGAGAACAAAACCTTCACCATAGGCACTATAATCTTGCTAGAAAATGTCTCAGGGTGGTAATTGCACATGGTGAACCTCCTCTTCCCGAACCCTTGAGGAAGACCAGAGCTGTCAACCTTGGGATACAGAGAAACATTGAGAGGCTGGGCATAGTGCTAAAGCAAAGCAGTAAGTACTAGGAACATCTTTTTCTGTATAATAGTTTTCATTGCATTATTAATGAGGTTTTCCTGTAGCAAGTAGAAAATCTGGGCTATTAGGCAGTTAAAAGACTAATGTGACTAAAACCAGAACTTAGTGTTATCCATGGAGTTTTTCTTTCTGCGTACAACAATAGTTTAATTGTTACGGTTTGATCAGTGGTCTGAGCTCCAAGATGGGAACACACTGCCTAGGAGTGCTCTTGGAGTGGAGTCTTAGAGTGATTGAAGCGTTTGGAAAGGAGAACAGAGCACTGCCCAGTCAATGTGCATTTGTCCTTTTTCTGTCAGGTAATCCAACCAAGCTGAGCAACAGGAACTTCTGTGATTAGGCTCATTGTGCGAGAGTTAATACCATGCTAGAAGGGACAAAAGATATCCTGATTCGAGGGTAACAGGGCCTAGGTAACACTTTTATTCTCCGTGACTACATTATTGCAGAGAGGAATCCATAACCATGGAGTCTTCTTGATGTTAAATGTATTTCTAGAACCTTTGAGTGGCTGAGTTGAGTATGTGGTACTGTTGTTTTGCACTTTTTATAGCCATTAAACAATTGAGCCAGTGTTACGAGGCTAATGAGCCTGGCACTTTGGAAGGTTGTACCTTTTATTGTTACATGTTTTAAATCACTGACACAACACTAAATGCCACAGCACTAGCCTCTTGCTTTTAGCTGAAGTACCTTCTAATTATGTTTTTAGCCATCTTCCCAGACTTCCTAAGTGCAACAGCTTTGCAGTGGTCCATGATAACTACATGATTGTGTCACAAAATAAATAAGAACTAGCTTCTCACCATTTACATTAGAACAGTATTTTTACAGCAGTGGCTCAGAACACTACTTGCAGTAGCGCTGCGTTAATGCTCTAGGCCACTGCTGCAGAACAGTCTTATTTTTATAAGCTTGACGGAAAGTTTAGGTGTCAAATTTAATAAACCCTTTGGCTCTTTTTGTATTATTCTGTGCCATGGGTCACCTCTGCTTTGAAGTAGAACATTTTTTCATTTGGTAGTGGTTGTAATCCAAATGTATAAACCACCATATATAATTTGATATAATTTGCATTGATTGGCAGGTCTAAAGTGAACCTGTGTTAATGAATTTCTGCACATGTAATATAAGCGGTTCAGACAGACTAGGGTAAAAATCTTATTAGTAAAGTACAGGGAAAGCTGTATTTGGATGAACAAAAACGTCGTTTCTCCTGCACTGAAAGATTCTAAAAACTAGGTATGACTCCGGGTTTAAGGAAAACAATTTAAAAAATTTTGCTAATAATCAAAAGTCCTCAGTAAACTGCCTAGCCAATGCCTGTCCATCTTCTCTCAGAGCAGCCTCTTTCCCTCACTTACACAAGCCCTTCGGATGTGATTACATTCAGGTTAGCTGCATAGGAATCCTTTGTCGGTATGGTGATGCTGCCTTCTGTAAAATGTTTATTTATCCAAGACTGAAGCGTCCCAGTGGGAATGTACTGGCTCTGACTAAACTTGCACAATGAAAGATCTTGGAGGGGGTCTCTGTATGACTTCATGATCAGAGAATAACTAATAGCTTGCTAGCCAGATAGTATTGAGGGCTATATGAAATTATATTCAAGCCAGTAGTCTTAATCATGTAGAACAGAAACATGGGGCTCATCAGCAATCTGTGTGACAAGATTACTAGCCTGTTAACTACTTACTTTTCCCTTTACACCCCAAGAGGTCTTGGTTTCATTTAAGTGCTGAACAAAATCAGGAAATCTCCATTTTTTTTTTTTTCAGGGTATAGTGCTTCGTGCATAGCTTGGAGGGTTATGTGGGATAACTTTCAAAGGGAATGAATGACCTTGACATGGTATGCGAAACTGAAATCAGTTCTGATGGTTTAAGTGGGATACAAAAATACCACATGCCATTTCTTGAAAATCTTAAAGAAAACAGGATAATGTATTGAAAAACTCCCCAGAAGAAGCAACGCTTAAGTCTTGCAGTGTGTAGATGCTGGTCTGAAACCTTAGAGACTGTCATGACTGGCTTTGTTTTCATGAAAATAGCGTGACCTATTTGTAAACAGGCATGAATGAGTAGGAGGAAAACACTCTAACAGGCAAGGCCTACTGAAAGGACAAACTTCCTGAGGGTAAGCTATAAGTGGAAAGTTGAAAGACAAGAATATTCTTCAGGTAGTATATTAAAACAGTCCTCTGGGTCTGGGTGGCTTGTCGGAAAAAAAGATGGTTGGAAAACACAGAATCAGAGGACAGGGCATAATGAAAATACTTTCAGTCCCTCCCAACACTGTCTTAAGCTCCTCTGCAAGTGTTTAGTAAATGAGGTGGGATGAGAGGAAAGCTGATGATTTTTCATTAATGGACTATTTGTTGAAATTCAAAATATCGATCTTCTGTCCTTCAAAATTTCTAGGATAACAATGACTTGCTCAAAGAGGGTGTCATATTTGCCCCTTGGGGTTCCTGTCTTTATCTTCATTGTTCCTGTTCGCTGACCTTTATTTAAGGAATCAGAGGAAAGGGAATCAGTTTCTCATTAAACAGAGAAAGTATTTTTGTTTCCTGGCAAAAACTGGAATAATACATATCCCTTATAAAAGTCTCTATAGCCTGAGAGCTGAGCAAGGTCAGAAGACATTTAGACAGCAAATGTGCCTCTGACCCTATTACTTATAATGAGGCAGTATTTTATGTACAGCTTTTTTGCTCTCAATTACATGTTTCATCCACCAAGCTAAAACTTAATTTAAACTTTGCCCATCTAACACTGTTGTCTACAGTTTCACAGACTTGATTCTAGATAAGGTGAAATTTTCCTATGCTCAAGAAAAAAAAAGAAAAAAAGAAAAATAGCTGTGATAATGGAGTGCAGGTGGAGCTCATTTAGAGTAATGAGCTTCTGAATGGATGTTTTGCAATGATGTTTTTTGTGACCTAACAGCTCAGCCAATTCACATGCTGTTCCCAAATGGTTTGTTTTGTTCCTTCTGAACTCAAGTGGAAATGAAGATTTCTTCTAGTGATGTTGGTGCTTCTGAAAGAGAGCTACAAATTAGCAGGCTGCCATTTAAACAGGAAGATTTACTTATTCTCCCTCTTTGTGCTTGAGCTGCTCTTGCTTCCTGCCTACCCCTTCAGTCAGAGGAACTGAAAACTCATTGACAAGCAAATGAGTTTGGGAACTGGAAGTTTGGAATTATTTTAGGCACGCAAATAACAAACAGTCACTCAGTTCTCATGGCCACAGTAGCTACAGGGCTGCTCACGGGACTTTTTAAGGGGGAGCATTCGGGGACCTAAAGTTCAGAGTTCAGCTTGTACAGAGTATTACTTAAATCCGTGTTTGATATCCTTTTATGTAAGAAAATACGTTGTGAGGAGGGGAACAAAGATGTTGTGATAGCTCCTGTGTATAAAAATTTGATACTAAAACATACAGGACGCAGAATGCTATATGGGGCACAAATGCAGGCACTCCAGCGGGGCTTCTTTATGCATCACAACCTGTCAGTTAGTGTTTGGGCTTATAAATATACTGTGGACTTCTGGCCTCTGGCACTACTTGGTCTAATAAGGCCTGTTATTAGCTATAAAATATCTATATTACTGGATATAGAATACATTCCCAAACATCTCTAGCCACTTGATTTCTGAGTCATCAGCTGGAGTGACTCATCCTATTTCCCTCAATGAAAAAAGGGGGGGAAAATAGAGAGAGAGAGTATAAAATGCAGAAACAGCATTTGCAGTTCTTTCTTGCAGTTCTAAGGAAGCAACCATCCTGCAAAGCATCCCTGTGCCATGCTCCTAAATTCTAGTCTGATTCAATAGGATATGATTATCGCTTGTGTGAGGAAAAGTGAAGACCGAGACCAGAACTACATGATGCAAATCGTACAGCATAAATAAGAATTCTCATCTACAAAACAGAGCAGTAGCAAGACCTGAGAGCGATTAAGGATAATGCATTAGCCATCTGCACAATGTCTGATAGGAGCAAGAAGGTAAACAGTCTTGGCCTGTCTTGGAATGTGTTATGCCTCTAGAGGTGAGATGTATAAATCAGAAGTTAAATATCATAGAATTGTTAGGGTTGGAAAGGACCTTAAAGATCACCTAATTCCAGCCCCCCTGCCATGGGCAGTGACACCTCCCACTAGATCAGGTTGCTCAGAGCCCCATCCAGCCTGGCCTTAAAAACATCCAGGGATGGGGCTTCCACCACCTCTCTGGGCAACCTGTTCCAGTGTCTCACCACCCTCATGGTGAAGAACTTCTTCCTAACGTCCAGTCTGAAATATTCACATTTAAGGCAGTAACAAAGCCTTATTTGGAATATTCTGAGCTTTTCTTTTCGGCATATTATATGAAGACTATATGAAGCTGGAAAAGATCAAAAAGCTGCGACAGAGGGTACTTAAACTAACACTGGAAACAAAGGAAATGCTTTATAAGGAATGCAAAACCATCCTCTGTCAGTATGCACAAAGGAAACTGAGACCCTGGAGAAAAATCTAGGATCTAAAATACCCTAAAAGGGAGAGACAGATGCCAGTGCAAGGCATTTAAATACAATAACAGCTAATTGAAAAACAAACATGTAAGAGTTTAAATGAAGGTAGAGATTAGTAGCCTGAAGTAATTTGGACAGAATTAGGACATGCACAAATAACTGTTGCATGCTGTAAAATAAAAATGATAATCAACTGAAAGGAGTACTTAACTAACTAATCATAACCAGGTTGTGCCCATGAAAGAACTTCAGGAAAGTAAACAAATTTATCTTGTAGATAACCTATCCATGCTAACAGGTTCAAAAAGTGATCGGTCTCCTCTGGAATGGATTTGATTTGGCTTTGGTGATGCAGAGCACGCATGTGACTTAATCTGCAGTTCAACAGTAAAATCCATCCCTAACAAAAATTTTAGGACCCGTTTTATAAGATACTCTTGCAGTAAAACTTAATGAAAGGGATAATGATGATGGGGGAAGAATAATTGAACTTTACAGGATGAGATACACAAGGAAACTTCTCCTGGAACCTCTATGCAGACATCTATGGCACAGAGACAGTCCCAAAGCAAAGCATCATTATTCTTATAGACTACTTTTCTGCAGCTACTGCTGCACATAACAAGACTACTTTGATGGGAAAATCCACTTTTTTTTTTTTTTTAGGAGAGACTTTACAGATGTTGAAAGGGAAACAGTTGGAGATCTGCCCTCCCTTTTAAGAGGAATTAATTTCCAAATGGAGTCATTTCTTAGTTTTTTTGTCAGGTCTTACAATTTCTAATCCAAGATCAGTAACTAGTGGAATAGGCATTAAGGAAAAGGGATGGAATAAAAGCTTCCGATTCTCAGAAGAAAGAGTACTTTGAGAGAAAGCAATGGTAGAGCTGGCTCTCAGCTCTGCATCTCTGTTGGCAAATTTTGCAGAGACAGTAGAGAAGGTTCTGGACAGGATAAGAGAAGCAGAAGGGCAGCACTTTCCCTTTTTTCCCTTTTCTCCCTTTTCTTTACGTAACTGTCCCTGGAAGCACTACCCCTAAAAAACACAACCCTCCTTCCAGCATCAGAGGAAGTAGTAATTGGGAGATGAAGCTACAACAGCTGATCCCTGGCACCATAGAGTACTGTCAACCATTTTAACTTTTTATAGGTAAATTGATACTCTCTGGACTTGTCCTACCATCTTGGGTGTAAATTGTTATCTTCTGGCTTCTGTGAAATTCTGATTTATACCTTTTTCTTCTATGTAAGTTTGAAAGACCTAAATGTAGGCATGGCCCACGAAAGACATCTCTATGGTTAAGGCAGTGGGAAGCCTCAGGTCCACTTGAAATAGTGCTCATGTAAATGGAAAAAGAAAAGATTGATCTTTCGTTGGATTTATAGAATAAATGCATCATTTACAGTGTGGGGACAAAGATTAGAAAGAAAAGGTGGAATTCCCAAAGCGATTCTCTCTGATCTCTGATAGCTTGCCTTTGCAAAGGAATTGTGGGGGAAAGAAAAGCTGAGATTTTTAGATGAAAGCCATGATAAAACATTTTGGGCAATATAACTGTAAAAAAAAAGTGTATCTGAGGTTGTACCTTGTCAGACAAAGCCAGTTCTCCTGGGTCGCTTCCTATGCAGAATGGAGGAACTCATTTTATTTTCACATATTAAATTTATTGTTATGTCAATAGTGTTATATTTTCTACTAGAAAACAAATGTGATCAGCATCAGTAACAAGTAGTACCATCTGCTACTGTATGCCATAAGATCATAAAGCAGTCTTTTAATAAGTGAGGTCTATTTATGTATCAATAGATGTTAATGTATGCTAACAGGGTGAGGGAGAGACACAGACTATGAAGACTAAATCCTCAAGATTTGCACTACTTGCTGGTCAAAATTAGGACCCTCAGTTATTAGAGTACACATACAAATTTTCACTTCACTTTAAAGATGAAATTATGTTTCTACCTAAATCAATAGCAAATAATTTTTCCCTGCCAAAGCTGTAGTGGCCACTGAAAATAAATACTCGGTTGTTACTGGGGAAGTCTTCCACTAACTGCATCATCTGTATTCCCACTCAGCAGTTAGAAGTAGGGTTATACCTTGTGTCTGTAGAACTGGAAGGCTGCAGAGGTTTGGAAAGGCTGTTGCTAGAAATGTTTATTGCAAATGCCTCCTGCCTTTGTCGTCCTGAAGACTCCAACACACACAGAACTAGGAGACAAAGTAGTGTTTCTTTCATTGGTAACATATCCCACTGAGATGTGAAATCTGGCAGTGGGAAAACTGGAATAGGGAAGAAGCAAACATTTATTTTCTTTTCTAAGCTGACAAAAGTTGCATCTGGGTAAAACATTGTTTATGTGTTAGACTCAAATGCTGGGGCTTGGTCTTACTCTTTCAGTAGCAGAATTTGAACGATTCAGTACAGTTGCAACTACAGATCTACTTCTGTGCCCTTTTGAAATTCATTCATGGATACTCGCAGTGCTATGACTGTTCAGTTGAAACTAAATACAACAGTTTTATTTTAGAGGCAGAAAAGCTCACTTTGTTTATTACATAAACAAGATGCAGAAAGTGTGATCATTACTGGATCTGGATCAGCTCTTAAAGCAAAAAACCATTGGCGGTCTTTTCAACTACTTCCATGGGCTTTATATCACACAATTCAAAACAGACTGTCAGGCCTGTTAATCTCAGATAGCATTAACTTCTGTGACCCTGTAAACCTCCCAGTCATTGCCATGGAGGAAGCAGGTTTCTCGTACCATCCTTATATACTTAAAATATGGAACACAAAGCATCTGGACAGAAAGAGGAAAGAAGGCAACTGAGAAATTATGGTTATTCTGGCTTCTTTCACAATCTTGACCTTGACTGGGCACTGAGGAATCGGGATTAAAAAAACCCAAAGAACTGCTAAAGCCCATGCTCACATCCAAGAGCTCAGTTGCAGTGCAGAGAAGGTGTGAGACAATGCCGGTAGCCAAATAACGTGCACACAACAAAATTCATAACAAGAGATGTCGTACAATTTAACCTTCAGTTGGACATAGTCTTGAATCACCTTTCAGATAGTAACGGCATTTACTTCTGATTACATAGAGATTCAATTTGCATCTCATTACTAAAAGTCTGAGGGAGGATGGAAGGTCTTGTAGTCCACTCTGCTTTGTCAAGATGAAGCTCTGGGCTGCTTCTGGGTAATGAACAGGAGGAGCTGGAAGCCGCTGTGCAGTTGGAGAGCTGTGATCTGATCGCTGTGACTGACACCTGGGGTGATGAATGGCATGACTGGAGTTCTGCAATCAGGGGCTATAAACTGTTCAGGAGGGACACGACAGGGCTTTGAACCCGTGGTGAATCGTATCTTGCTCAAGTTTTTCTATAGGAAATAGGTCACCTAGAGGTAATGTTGTGTCAGGAACTTCTTTTGGCCCTTTTGCTGTCCTTATATCAAGAGACTTTTAAGCTTATTTGATATGAAGCTGCTTCTTTCTGATGGGTTTCTCCATGGAAGAGGATCACTGTGGTAAAATGTTTACTTACACTTTGTAAATTCTTACACAGAGAAATTTCAAGACAGCACAGCCTTTTCAGGATGGATTTTTTAGGCTGTACAAAATAAATGTGTGGGTTGAGACAAGAGAAATTACTGCTGTTGTATTTTAAAATTTACTGTCTTAGCAAAATTATGAAGGAAGAAAAACTTGACTCTCTTGATCTGAGCATATATGCTGTAGTTTGGTCTGGCAAAGTGTTCAGTAAGACATCACCTTCTGGATTGATTCTTCTCTCTGGAGACAGGTATTATGAGCTAAAGAAAGACAGCACACAACAAACATTTGTATACAAGACAACTTAAAATTTTAGTGGAAGACCTAACATCTGTAGAAGACCAGGAGATAGCTAGTTTTAATTCAGAAATCTTTAAATTTTCAATTGCTCTCAGTATTTCAGATAGATAGTATATGTAGCATCCAGATAAAAATGCAGCTACTGCTTTTTTTGTTCTTTCAAATATATCATTATATCGTCATTTTCGTAGAGCAACAGAACACGGTAGAGTACTGAAGTAAAGGATAAAATAGATTTTGAAAAGTAGCATTTATTTCAATTCTACCCATACTTCTGTGCAGACTAGTGTCCTTATCCACATGCAGTAATTACTGGAAACCTTGGGATTCTTGCTAAAAAGGCAGTATTTAGCTTTGTTGGTGATACTGGTAACCTAATTAACCATGAACTGTATTGAAATGCAGCAATGTCAAACTATGCTTATCTCCTTATATACTGACAGGCTGAGAAATACTAGCAATAAATATCAGCTTTAAGGATGTATTCCAATCTTCTATTTGCTCTGCAAACTGTTAAACTCAATTATTTGTCTTTGACCAAAAAAGGATATAAAAGGACAGATGTACCAATTTGTGCTTCATTTACACATCAGAAAATAACAAAATACTTTTGTTTTCACTCCCCTGAGAAGATTTAAACACTGACATTAGTAAACAAATACAAGAGAGCCATAAAGATGCTTCATAGTTTTCTCATCTAGAATTGGAATGGAAGGAATTTAAAATAAAAAAAAATAATAAAAGGAAATAGTTAATATTGAAATTTGTTTGCCAAATTATGTGGGCTCTGATTTGTTTCAGTTACAGATAAAAGCAGTTGTGAGGAAATAGATACTGTGGGTTTTTAAGCTCTTTTTAAAACTTTTACTCTTTCCATTTGTGAGAACTTTTACTTGGATTCTCTATTTCATCTATTAGGTTACCTATTAGGTTCTCATTTCTCTCAGCCTCTCTACGAGGTATTTATATGAATTCTCAGATTTATGATTCCCAGATTTCTGTGTGGAGCAAAGGCCCTTTTTCATGCGAACATTTCAAATGTGAAAATCTTTAGTATTCTGTGGCACTCAATTTCCTGATTTTTCTGAAGATATAAAAGTCTTAAGGCAACCGCTGCTGCTACAAACACGTTACTCCTTTTTTACTGCTAAAACTCTGCCTCACTCAATAGGATGAAAAAATGGGCATGTCAGGCTCAGCTCAATGGCGAGGTGGTGAACAGCAGGTTAAAATACCATGTGGTCCTTTATGTGAGCTCTGGGCTTTTGCACTGACGGCTCTAGGGTGTGCGCATCTACTGCGTTGCACGGTGCTACTCTTTCTGGGCCCGTTGGTACGGAGCCCTGGCACACAGCTTGAAGGTCCGTATGCCTGTACGGTGACACCAAAAACCTCCAACCGTCCCTCCTACTTTCCGACTATGCACCTTAAATTTCTTATGTGCTTTTGCCTTCAGTAGGCTCGGCGATTAATGGAAGGGAGATACCGCTGAGTAAAGCACCTCGGAGCTGAGTGATTTGAGGGATGTGTGAATGCCTGCAAATTTATTTCTCAGGTTTCTCTGTATAATGGGCTATAAGTCAGTACAGGTGTAGTATCAAAGTCTGTTTCTCTTGGAGAAAGCGCGACTAAAATCAAGGAAACTAATGGAACATAAAGTGCTGGCTTATATTCCTGAGAGAGCTATTTGTGTTGCTTTCCCTTGCTCAAGTATATGCAGACATACATTACGTGATCTGACCTACGGTTTCTGGGGCACAGCATTTGCTAGCATGAGCAAGTGAGTAAGCTAGATGAAAAAAAGCATGCTCTTAGTCATGTATTAACAAGCTGTCAGTTCTTCTTTGCACACCTAATTAAGCAGGACAGAAAGCAAGAACAACTAAGTCTTAAAGCCTCAGCGCGTTCCCTGGACTAATCTTAGGGCAGTGTAGCTTTGTACTTGGACAAAGTACGTTCCAGGTGACTGATTAAAATAAGAACAGCAAAAATAATAATAATGTGAGCTGAACTTTGTGATGAAAATGCTTTATCCAATCTGAAATTAAATATTTGGCTGGATTACTATTTCTTTTTTTCAGAGGAGAAAATTAATGATGTTTCATTAACACTTTCTTTTTTTGGCCTTTTCCCAGCTAAGGCCCCCTGAACCACTTTGCATTAACACTTTCATAGACTGTAGGACTATCTTCCTAAATTCCTCTCTACAAAAGACATTTTCTAAAACACTTGTAGTCATAGTTCACCCTGAGTTGTTGGATTAATACATTTTGACACAATATTTACTGGTGAAAACCTTAGGAAATGTTAAATTTAGAATGTCAGGGGGAAGAAATTTGAAACTGTGTGCCTTGTTCTGGCCTGCTTGACACAGCGCCAACTTAAGACATTCCTTAAAGAAGTCCAGAATTGCCTGTCCTTCCTTTGTGGCTCTTCTCACAGTATCAGAATTGAGCAAAGGGACCACCTTAGAGCTAGAAATATCCAACAATTATAATTACTGTTTCTCACAATATGACAAAATCAGCTGACAAAACTCTCCAAAATTACACATCAAAAAAAAAAAAACTTTTTCTCAGTTTCATCTGTAATACTACTGCTTTAAAATGGTCAGAAGTGCCATCTGCTGCTGTTCACAATCATCCCACTCTCTCTCTCACCCCTGGGTAAAAGGGACTCATGACGAAGCACTAGCATCTGTGTTTCTAGCAAAAGAGTAAACTCAGTCTTCAGCTCATACCAAAGTTAAGTGTAGTCCACTGGTTGGATCTGCCTTTGTTAGGATTTTCCTTTGCTTCTGTTAGCATCCAGTTTGCTGACAAGGGTTTTACAATGTACGTATTACAGAAATAATCAAAGGATTTACCACGTTGGCACCAGGCTATCATTCAGAGGCTATTTTTGTATAGCAGTCGATGAGACAGACTGAGAAACAGAAAGAACTCAACAGAGGTTCTTTGTAGTCTTCTGTGAAGGCATCTGAGAACAAGAGGGAATAGGCATTCCAAGAAAAAAAGAAAAATGCACTGTACAGACAAACAGCAAATTTGGAAAGATTAGATTCTACTATAGTATTTTTAGCACCTCCAAAGGAGCAGAAATACAACTTTTTTTCTCTTAAGCAAGTTACTGATTTTTGTTAAGCCTGTACTAAGCCATTATCCTAAACTTACAATGATAAGCTTGAAATATCTCTAGGAAGGAAAATCACTTATCAGACAAGTCTAGGGGAAAAATCCAGCCAGCCAGCTAAAATAATTTCAATGAGATGCCCATGGAATTAATCTTGGAGTGAGAGAGTAACAGTATCAGGTACCTCAGCAGGGCTGCTCAGCTTCTCTACTGCTGCTGGTTCTGGTTCATTCATGGTTTCAGGTAACCTCCTGCCATCTCAGCTGTGATCTTCCTGGAATCTCTTCTAAGAGCTCCCACAAAATCCTAGCCTTGCTGGCAGATAAAGTGTTTTCCTACATATTCTGCAGTAATAACCTAGTTACGCGAGTTCCTTTTCTTTTGGTGCCTTCTCACTTTCGAAAGAGACTACCTGGTATCGTTGGCTGAACTCACCTATAATAGCTGTGTTCCCTTCTACTCAGGGAAAATTTCCCTGATGAAAACTAAGCTTTTCAGTAACATAAACAGTGAAAATTTATATCAATTTTACTTAGCCTTAGTCAGATAGGATTGATTTTTAAGTATTCTGTATAGGTATAAGCATGTCTACCTGTAATAACTTGTTGTTTTACTAGCAAACGAATATATTTTGTAACTGAAAAGCAGAATGTATGGTTTGCTGAACATATAAAAAAATCATATATGTCAACTGCATGCCATAAGAAAAAAAAAACAAATTTGTTGATAAAGGACTATATATAGTACAACTGAGTTAGCTCTTTTTAATGGGCAACAGTATTACTGGTAGGAATAATTTTAGAAAGCATTTTGCGAAGGTGGTTTTCATCTCAGTGAAGGTGAAGACGCCATATGCACCTCTTAACTGCTGCACTTGTCTGTTAAGTGAAGAATGTGGTCCCTGGTCATTTACATGCAAAAAAGCCTAAGGGCAAGGAAAAGAAATGCAAAGGGACTCAGCAACATTGGGAGCCAGGAAAGAGTAACCCAATGAGACTGAACTTCGAAAACTTCAACCTAATGCACCTAAAGAAGAATTATTTCAAAACTTCAGAGATTCAGTGTTGATGTGGCAGACGTGAAAGAAAAGTAGAAGTCCTAAAAGGCAACAAATTAAATCTGCATCACTAGGGCAGTATGCAAGATGAAAGAAAAAGCGTGCAGTACCATCAAAACCTCCAGCTTCAACCTGGTTTGCTTGATGGGGAGTTCCTCAGCCAACCAGGGAGTTAATGACCCAGTGGACACAGGTACAACCCAGCTACACCTGAATTTAACCCTGTTGACACACTTACAACATGAATTCCCTAGCTCTAGTCATACAATTCCTGTCCCAGGTGTTAGGTGCCTCCATGCCTCTGGCTGGGTTGCTTCACAGGAGTTACTGTGAAGCCACGACAGACCCTGCAGTTCAGGAACAGGAGAAAGTATGTCAGTAAAGAGAGGAATAACTTAATTATCTGAAACAGATGATCCTACTGAATCATCATGTGTCTGAAGACACACATTACAGTGTGTGTCTTTTGTAAAAAGTGTCCACTTTTGTGTGTCCTTTGCAAAAATGTCCACTTTTGCTTCTGGGAGCTTGCGGAGATTTCTGCATAAGCAGTGGCCTGCATGCCTGCTCCCTGGATTTTGTCCTATGTGTTTTCATCCAGAGGAGAATAAACCAACTAAACTTAAATCCACAGGCAGCTTAATTTATATTTACTTTGTCTAAATAATTTGTTACTTTTGTGGTTATCATTAAGTAATATGATATATTACAGTAAAAAAACCACCCACCTACATCCAGAAGCCCCATTAAAAATATATCTTGTAAGCTCACTTTCTCTCGCCTAGATGCAGCTCCACTTGTTTCATAATCATTCGTGTGTCAGCTCTCAGTGCAGAGGACAGTCTATGGGACCTTTTAGCACTTGCGTTTTAAAGATGTCTGAAAGACAGGTGACATTAACGTGTGACAAATCTGCAAAATGTTCTGCGCTGCTCTGACAAAATTGCCATCTCTACCTGACCCCCTGCAGCTGCATTCATCAGGGCACTTTTTCTGCCGAAAGACACGAGGGACACAATCCGCTGTAAATACCAAAATAGGAAGCCTTAAAAGATTTAAGTATCTTATGGCAAACATAAACATGCATCTGGACAATAAAAATGCCCACTGTGCTCTGTGTTGGCACACTACTTCTTGTCTCAACCTGCTGTAGTGCTTTTGTTACTTTGGCTTTGAGGCTTAAGCGTGAAAACAAACAAAAAAAAATCCCAAAACCTGGCAGAAAGCCTTAATTTAATTTTCTGTAATTTGCGTCTTTGGATCAAGGTAAGGAGATGTTAACTTAGAAGTCCTTGGAGTCTTGAGTTCATTTCTAGAAACGGAACCAACCGTCTTTAGCCCCCGTTTTTCAGAACGGGGAGGGTGGGTTGGAGGGCAGGAGTTATTTTAGGGCCGTTCAGAAGGAGCCCTCTAGAATGGTGCGCTTTTTCTGGGAACAGCTCTGCCTGCTCTAAACTACTACAGGGTGGTGATTGCTGTGATTTACCTGCAGAATCAAGGGAACGCTAAAGGAGACACAAAATTAAACCGAGCTCCGTTTAACACAGTGAGCAGTCAGCAGATTTGCCTTTTGTTTCCTTCTTTTCCCATGAAATCTGTGATTACTGGGAGCGTGTCTTCTATGTTAATTTAAAATGAATAAATAAAAGAGGTTATATATTCTGTGTTGAGTGTATCTTTCTTTTTGCTTCAGAAGTGGGTAAATAGAGACCAGTTAATTGCTTCAGTTGTTTTTGTGAAAATAGACTGTTTTTCAAACGAGTTGCTTTAGTGAAGCATACGAAGTGGTGTTAGAAGATTGTTGAGGTTTATTTCTAATTAGGGCCACTGAGAACGATGTTATTTTGTTTATTACTATGTTGAATTAATATTTCATATTTAACTGCAGGTGTCCGTTTCAATGTTTTAGTCTGTTTTAACCATTAAATAATATAAATAGAAATCCCTCCTTCTCAGAGAGATACCACAGTCTATCTTTTTGCCAAAAATCTGTTTCCTGCAGAAAAAGAACATATATACACTGATTCTCACAACTAGTTAAGATGAAAATAAATTCCAAAGATATCTTAAAAAAAAAAGATTGTCTTATCTTATATTTTTTAACAATTTTTTTATTCCCAACCTGGGAATCCAAAGGTGAAAAGGATAAATTAGGAAGGCAATTTTTAAGGGTAATTTAGAATTCAGTGGAGTTAATCAACTTCATGAAAGTCAATTTCAAGAGGTTTTTATGCTGTAAATAATGTATTTTTGGTTATGTTGGGCCTTAAATGGAGCTATCCTCAGAAATACAGGACAGCAGAAACTGAGGAGTGCCTTGGGCTAGAGAAATGCTCCTCTCTGTGGTGTTTCTCAAACATCATCTATCCTTGCATGACACAAGCAGCATCTAGGCAGTTTGTCTTTTCCTAGACACGTGATACTGGTCTCTCTCTGCCGCTCCAGCTCTTGCCCACCTGTCACGCTTTCTTTTTGCTCCACCTTCATGCCTCCTCTTTAGCCCATAGTGTGCAATAGCGGGATGCAGACCTAAGAAAATATTTCTCACTTAGACTAATGGCAGATATACACAATGCAGTTCCGTGGGATGTTTTTACACTTGTGGCCGTTTCATCTTTTTGTGTTTTTCTCTACAGAGTAGAACAAATCTTAAGGGGGGCTTTATTGTATTTTTTTTTTTCCAAGATTGTCTCTTGGAGTTGCCAGTGTGAACCCGATACATCATTACACAGCAGCTAGAGCTCTGCTGTGGATGCTCGGCTTTCTGCTTATGAATGATTAGCCATTCTCTTTTCTGAAACATTGCAGGGAGGCAGCCTTTGATCTGATTGCCTTTTGGCTTGGCCTCCAGACGTTGGCTTAAACAGATGAGAACTTTTGATCCTAGAATAAAAATATGAAAACAGTTTTTGGGAGCAAATGTATTTTTCGCCATAGAAAGGACATAAAGACAAATTTTTGATTCTTCTTAGTTTAGCATAAAATTTAAATGCATTTTTGCTTTTCGTCCTGCCTCTTTTTTGTGGGCTTTCAACACAACTCAACTCAGAATAATTATAGATAAAGCAATTATTTATTAGTTAGAACAATTTGTCCTTGAATTATCAGAATGCTTTGCTCATCTTCCGTTAGGAATTGTTTGCTAATAAGTGTGTTATCTTTTTGGTGTGGGACATGAGGATTGATTCTTTCCATAAGGGCAGCCTGAAGAAGTACTTTGGTGGTGTGAGTTGCTTCATTTTAAAGAATAGTAAGCTATGAATGTATGTGAACTCCTTCTGACAGCAAATAAAGTATTAACTTTAGGTTGAGTATATATAACATGAAAATATTACTTCCTTTTTATAGTTTGCCTATGTTGTTTTCTTGTAAATATAGTCAACTACTAAAGAGGATACAAATGAATGAAGAAGAGATGAATTGCTAATTCAGTTCTGTTTTAACATGTTTAACATGTTTTTTGCATTCCAGGGTAGCTGAAACAACAATAGGGAAGGGATATGCAGTAAAAATGGTTTTGTTAAAGCAGAAAAGAAAAATAACTTTGCACAAATAAGCAATCTTTTTGTTGTTTGTTTATCATAATCTACTAGAATTGTAAGAGACAGACTCCTTTTTAAATGAGATTTACTTTCTTAAATTACTTCAGGCTTGTTTTTTTTTTTTTACTCTTTTTTTGCTTTTTTGTTTTGTTTTGTTTTTTTTTACTTTGATTTATTTTGTTTGATGTTAATAGTTGTAAATAGTCACTGAGCATCACATTGGTTCTGTTTGGCCTGGGTAGAGAGGTTAGCAAAAGCAATTCAACGCGTTTCTATGGGGGGAATGGGTGGAACAGCACAGGATGTTCCAGCTTTCTTTTATGGAACAGAGGCCAGAGGGAGAGAAAGAGAGAGAGGGAGAAGTTCCCCACCCAAAGGACGTGTAGCCTTTTAAGTCACTCATTATTTTAAGATCTCTAGCCAACTATTTTAAGATAATGGATAAAATTTTTCACTTTGTCCCATAGTGGAAAATGAGTTTACAGGGCAGGGCTTGAGCTGCCCAGTCCAGCACTTACCCAGGACTGGGTAGAAGGCAATTGACTCTGGCGGATGTCTTGGAGAGCTGGAAAAATTTTATAAAAACATGCAACACTGGATATTTATTTTTTTTCAACTATGGAATTTATGTTAATATTGGCTGCAGGGAAGCTTTTTTTTGATGAAGTTCCCGTTGTTTTCTAAAAATATTCTGTGACTACATACTACTTTACCATTTGCTTTATTGTAATTTGGCACTAGTGAGAGTGAAGTCTGGCCTTTTTTATAACCTTTACTTTTCTAATTTCTAATTGCACCAATTATCACTTACATACACAGGTCTTAGTAAGAAGTAAAGTGTGCTTTCCATCACGTGCCACAATAGGACAATACAAATAACAACAGTCTCTCTATCCTGAGTCAAAATTGTTTTTCCTCATTCCAGATGCCAAAAGGCTTGAGTCTAAATCTAGAATCTGGTTTTAATCATGAGAGAGCAAGTTGTCTACCTTTCTGCTCTTTAAACAGACTGTACAGAAATTTAAAACCTAGGAAAGCTATATGCATGTGCATCCTTGCATCCGGACCTGAGTGCGTAGTTTCTTAGACGTAGTTCTCCCCATGTGATCTGTGTTGGTCTTCCTTGTATAGGGTAACATAAGCAATTTGATCTTGTCTTTGATTCATTCCAAGAACCAGAATCACTGAAAATGCTTTTTCAAATGAAAGAATAAGGACATTATATCTCAAATGGATGTCCTGTCTCAATCGGTTCTTAAAAACAAGAAATCAGAGCTCCAGGCTTTGTTCTGAGAAAGCACTCTGAACATCTGTCATTCCCAGTTCATTGAAAAAAAAAAAAAACCATGGAGTCTCACATCTCACTGTCACGTTACAGCGGTTTTGTGTACTTCTTCCAAAATCACATTTGATAATTTATTTTATAGTCATGGATAATTTTCATTTAAGTCTTTGTATTTTTAGTAATCTAATATTTACTCTACTTTTTTTTTTTTTTTCATTTTGGCATGTAGTGGAAAAGGAGCTTCCTCTTAGTTAAATTATGCTGGAACGAAGAGTAATAAAGCTGGAATTGCATTGCGAATTTCGTCCCAAAGTATTCACAATTGCTTTAGAAGTTTCTCAAAACAACATACAAACTAGATCACCTTTTGCTGAGGCAGAGGCTGTTTCAAGCCAATATGTGCCAACGGTCTTATGCCACGTGAGCATTTATCTAAGAGTTACCAGGGCAGATTCAGCTTTCAGTCACACTGAGGAAACTGTAAGACTGCTGCACTGGTGAGAGACTAATGTCTCTAAGAATTGAAAATATATTTTTGCAATTGGACTGTAAGTCAGCATATAGAAATTGATAAACCTGCACACATTAACCAATGAATTATTTATGAATCACAGTTAAGATCCTCAGCAGGCACGAATCAAAATGATTTCAGATCAGATCATCTTCAATTTTATATCTCGTCAAAAATGAAGCATTGCTTTTTTCTTACAAGAGGGAGTCAGTGTTTTGCGTTCCCATCTGTGACCTTCTACTGATTGTTACAAGACCCCAGCAAAGGTGTTATTCTCAAGAGCTTAAAATCAAAGTAAATGTCCAGGAATTACAATAGAAAATTTCTAATGAAATTGGAATTATTCCTTCTTAAAGATTGTAAGCCTCCTATCTCATGATAAGACTCTTAAGGCAGGATGAACATGCAGTGGTCTTCACTCATCTGTGTAAATACATCCTTTCGATAGCCTGAAAAAAGTTAAATATTCTGGTTTTATTTGTTCATGCTTCTTTGCCTGAATGTGCTTCTTTGCACCATAAATCAAGTTGTTGGTATGGCACACCTGTACCAAGGTGATACAAACCAATCCTACGTATGCCTGCACGGCTTGCCTCAGTTGTGATTTGTAGTAGAAATATTAAGATTGGTATGAATGCAGGTTGAATGAGAATTTAGGTGTGTGAAAACACTAGAAGGAATAGCAATGATGGGATATATATATATGGACAGATGCTGATGGCACCTAATTAGCAGGTTATCAAGATCACAGCACACTACTTACAGCTTCTTAAGACACTTAGACAGTGAAAGCCTTAAACAGCCTAAAAGACAGATGGAACTTCTGTATTGCTCTGGAAATCGAACACTGTATTGCTCTGGAAATTTACTGCCTGCCCCAGAGAAGGTGTTTGATCCTTAGTGCAGCGGGGCTGAATAGTGTGGAAGGATTGTTTTATGTATTTGATATGTGGTATTCCTTAGCACATATTGCACATTTTCTTCTGTTTACAGCAGAAATGTACTATTGATTTATGCATGTTTGTAAGACTCTTTAAACCTCAGACCCTTCTCTGCAGACCTTTCAGTAATCCTCCTTTTAATATTTGTGTTGTAGTCTGCATGTAAGTGTAGCGTTTTGCATATGTGCTTGTTAAATTGCATTTCATTTGAGGTTTTTTTAGACCTTTTTTTTTTTTTTAACATATCAACATCATTTTGAATTCTAATCTTGATTTACAACCTTTCCCCACAGCAGCACATTTAGGTAAGAAAGCTTTAACTATTATGCAGAGAAATCTTAAAATACGGTACAACATTGAATTATTTACTTAATATGAGATTAAATGAGGATAGGACATGAGTTGATTCTTATACATTAGTATACAATTTCTACCTTTTTTTGTGTAATCTTTGTTTTATCCCCTTATGCACAATAATATTCTTGCGTGTTGGATCTTGCACTTATACTAAGAAATAAACTCAGCTGATAAGAACGAGGATGACTTCCCTGGACTATGCTACCTCTGTGACATCTGAAGGTCTGGTCTATGTTGGATATAATATGGATTGGGGCTGGGGGTGTTTGATCCCAGCTGCTTCCAGCAGGGATTCAGCTTGGCATGCACCCAGGACCAGTGTGTGTGTGTGTGTGTACATATATATGTGTGTGTGTATATATATATATATATATACACACATATGTGTATATATGAGTGTGCGTGTGCTTGTGAATGGGTGTTTCCCCTGCATTTGACAAATTTAACCATCTTGCTTCATTTTGCTGCTCTCAATAAAACGTAACTGATTGTCACTTGAATCCACCTAGTTGGGTTTTTGAGTAACAGGAGAGCAACTGCAAGACTATCCGCTGAGCTGCCAGGCCTACGGAGGCCTCAAGAGAGTACGGTAAAGACTAGTTCTCCCTGAAATATGTAGTAGGATTGACCAAATTATTTTGTTCAAAATTATTTCACTGCAAAGTGGATCTAACTTTATCTTTTTGCTGAACCTATGAGACAGAACCTTTTTCAACCCTGTAGAACAAGCAGCCAGTGTGCTTATAATTATTCCACACCATGAAATATTACTGTGCATGCGTTCCCTTGTCCTCTCATAATCTTTGCCTTTAAAGGGGGAAAATAATTTTTAAGCAGTTGACCAGTGTTGTTGGAGGGGTTCCATATAAGTAAGCATGTGGAATGTGTGTCTGAAATATCCCACAGGTCTTCTGTGAGGCACCATTTATTTGATTTGAAGGAGTTAACGTCTAATTTCTTTAAACTGTTCTGAAAAATCTAGTTTCCTGTCATCTTTTTCTCTTGAGTGAGGAGAACTCTTAAAGCAGTGGACAATTACACTATAATTATGTACTTATAAAAGCATATAATTATATAAGTATCTAATTATATGAGTATCTAATATTATTATACTACAGGCCTGGCAAAATTGAGGAAGTCAGTTCACAATGCCTTTGCAGTGCACATCTGCAATTGAAGGGTCCTTTATAGTGCCTTGGGACAGAAGGTCTTGGAAAAAGAGGACTGAAATAGTCAGAAAGGATGAGTGTCAGCGCACCAAGAGTCCATACAGCCACCCTGTAGTTTTTAGTAGGGTGTTGGGGATAGGCTTTCTGGATATTTGCATATTCATTTGTCCCTCCTCTGAATTAAACACTTGAACTTCAAGATAAAAATAAACTACTCCCAGAAATTTCAGATATCTTAAGGCAGGTCTTTCCAAGGTTGCCTTTTTCTAGTATTAGAATATTGCAGTTTACAAGCTAAAAGAGGACTGCCCTATCCTCATAATTTCCTTTCACCTAATTTCCTTTTCTCATTTGCTCACTAAGATAACATGACCTTTTTCTTACCTTTTGAACTCAAAGGTGATGTGTTTTTCTGAATCCCATCTTCCATTGATCAGCGGAAGGCATGTAAGAGCACTGCTTAACTAGTCAGTATAGCAAATTCTTTTAATACTATATTTAATACAGACAGGTCTTTGAACACAATTTAACTTGTCATCTTGCAAGAAAATTTTAGCTTTTCCTTATCTCCCTGCAGTTATCTCTACATGGACCTGTATTACACAGTATTTCACATAGATAAAGGCTTTATATATTAAAATTGAGCAGTAGTTATCCATTTTGCCTCCACTTAACTAGTTACCAGTGTTCTTTCCCAGGCAAAACTAAACTGAAACAGAGGAACCTGATCCTGTTCCGTCGAAGGCATTGGGAATTTTTCAATTGCCTTAAGTGGGATTTGGATTAAAACTGAAAGAATAATTACAGCATTGGTAGATTTATATGAACAAACCTAATTTCATTTTTTAAAAAATCATAATTAGTGGACAGAGTAAGTGTAGTATATTTATTATATTTCAATCTTAGCAATACATTTATTACCAGGTCTCAAAATCTTAATTGAAAATTTAATTTAAATTACCTTTCATGTGAACTGTATTGAGGTTTGAAAATGTGCTGAATGACCGTCTTCACTTCTAAATTCTGCTGTTTCTCTGAAAGCTCTATCAATTGTTAGAGAGCACCGGAGACCTATGTGAAGTCCATCGTATCGAAGCAGCTGAGCTGTGCAATGAAAGTCTTATGTAGTCTGGGATTTGCTAGTTAATTACATATTATTGTGAAGCAAATTCATTTATTTTAGCTTATCTCCAAGTGTGTGAACACGTGTCACTTCTCTATAAACTTCATTAGTTTTCATTACACAGAGGTCTGATACAATCTGATGGTCGTTCTTACCTCTGTATTGATTAGTAATGCTACATCATTTTGAAATACTGACAATTAAGGCTTTTTCTATGAGAGCTCATGAGCATATTGCGTTAGAATGTTTTCCATTAATTTTTTTCAGTAATAACCTTGGTCCATTTGAGACATTGCTTAATAGTCCATAACTCCTTCTTTAATAGGAAACAATAATTGATTTCTACTTGTACTTGAATACTGTAGGCTATAAATTTTAACACATTTAATACCCAGTTAATGATTTACCTTTGGAAATGCTAATGGAAGCGGAGTCTGGGCCATCGTTGTTTGCATATGTATCCTTGAAGATTTACAGGGTATTTACTCGAATCATGTAGACTAGAGAGGAACTAACCACTCTTTCTACAGGAAAAAACAAATAAATGAGTGCTTGTACTTTTACCTGACTTCTGTCCCCACAAGTTTTATGTGTGAGTTGT
Organism: Alca torda; assembly: GCA_008658365.1. Lineage (NCBI taxonomy): Eukaryota > Metazoa > Chordata > Aves > Charadriiformes > Alcidae > Alca > Alca torda. The sequence continues at coordinate 5,559,377 of CM018087.1, read as the reverse complement.
AGATATAGATGATCTATAAATATGACATTCGCTCAGTGACAGCAAGATTCTCACTTAGAAGAGGACATGCATCCAACTATGAAAAGGTTAGTAATATATTCCAGCGTATCATTTTAGAAGTTGTAAAATTCTTACTATCAGCCTACAGCAAAAGCAGAGGCCTGTAGCACCCATAAAGTGGCAGCAGAATAAACAAGATGCAATTACTATTTTCTTGCTTTAGAATCAAAACGAAGTATACTAAACAGCATGACAGTACTTTGTAACATTGTAACTTTAGTAACAACATGATCATTAACAAGCATTTTGTAACACAGACAATCACAGATGTATAAACAATATGCACTTGCAAGAGGTCAAACAAAGACTTGGGATGGAATTGCACAAACGGGGTTCAGGAAATCGCCTGCAAGCAGTAAAATATGCAACATACAAAGAAAGGATGTAGAACGGGCCAATAACATCATCCCCTTTGCTTTTGCAGAGCAAGGCAAGAAGCAAGCTCGTTATGACTAATTGTTTAAGTCTGTAGTGCTAAGGATTATTATTGAGTAAGAACCAGCCCTTGGCGATGTGTGTTGTTAACGAACATAAATCTAGTAAAATCCTTAAGTTTGAAACGGATCTGATTTATCAGTCTTATAAACGCTTCTGTCCCACTGATCTCTAAGTCCCCAGCTGATGTATGGATACATTCACAAAAACAAAGATGGGATGAGGTTGGAAGGACCTCCTGAGATCCTGTTGTCCACCTCCTCTTTTCAAGGAGGCCACCTAGAGCAGCTTGCCCAGGATGGGTTGTTGTTGAGGTTGTATTCAGCTGCAACAAAGCTGTCCTGTAGGCAAGTTACGTGGAATTAGGCAGATCTTTCACAATTTGCTTGGAACGTCTTGATTTTTTCTTGCACACTTCGCTGCTCTGCAGCTGTTAGGAATTTACTGGGATGCGTAAAAAGCTGTTACTCCAGATGAATGAAATGGGTGGAGAATTGAGTTCCAAATACAGTAAGTCTGTATCTTTCTACTGGTTGAATAATGACAGATAAACTTGAAAGAAGTTCTGTTATTCTCTTTGCTTAGGATCCAAGCGTTAGCTTTGAATACTATAGATGAGGTTCGCTTTCTTTTAATCGAAAGGAAATTTACTACAACATAAACTTATATTTCTGCAGCAAACAGAAGAGATTAAAAATACTGCATGTGTAATGTCACTTTGCAAAGTCATCTTTTCCCTAGAAGTTAGTCACTTGTGTGCACTTTCTAATCTAGATACCTGATAGAAGATACTGTTTGCTAACATTGCTATTTGCTGAAAACTTAACTGTTTTTTGTTTCATTAAAATGAGACTCTCAGGTGCTGGGGTTGCGGGGAGGGACAGCGAGGGGCGGAGGAATGGGACTGAAGAAGGAAGGTAGGGAGAAAGGAAGGAAGGAAGAAAAGAAAGAACAAACAAACATTGACAACAGTTTACAGTTTGGCAATTATATCTAATTGAACATCCACAGTCACAAAAACTACTGATTGTATGTGAATCTGCAGGTCAGATTTGTATTTAAATAAGATTTGAGGAAGGACCAAGGTAGAAGGCAGAATGAAAATGAGTAACTGATTCACCTTCTCTAACAGTAACCTAAATCAACAGGGAAAGATCGAGATACAACAGTCAATCCAGTGCCCTGATAAGGGATGGATGATGGAACACACAAAAGAGATTGTTTATACTATTTTTCCTTAGCTTAATATCTGTTTCAGATTTGGAGAGCAGCCACTTTTAAATGTGCATTGACAGTCTCATTGCAGTGTAAATGAAATCATTGCATCATAGAATGTGTTGGGTTGGAAGGGACCTCTAAAGGCCATCTAGTCCAACCCCCCTGCAGTGAGCAGGGACATCTCCAACTAGATCAGGTTGCTCAGAGCCTCATCCAGCCTGGCCTTGAATGTCTCCAGGGATGGGGCCTCCACCACCTCTCTGGGCAACCTGGGCCAGTGTCTCACCAGCATCATATTAAAAGATTTCTTCCTTATATCTGGTCTAAATCTACCCTCTTTTGAATGACGTGATATCTCTGTAGCTAAACATTTTAGGTTAGTAAAATCAGCATCTAGTGCCTGTGAAATTCTCCAGTTTTTCACTTTGCAACCTAATAGATCGAATACGTCAGAAGCTGACATTTTATTGAAGTTTAGGTAAGCCCATGGCTTTAGGTCCATAAAATTAAATTAAATCATACTAATGAGTTAGGAAAATGATGTCAATGGTTCTGCAAGATTTTTGGAAGTGGTCTTCTATTTACCCTTTGATAAGATGGTGCTCAAAATAACAAAAAAAGCTCTGGGGATTTTTAATATTTTGGCCGTTTTGTCATTATGCTCACTGTTTTAAGGTTATTTTTTCTACTTTGTTTTTGATATACTATAGCACTGAATTATTAAATAGAGGAAAAATTGCATCCTACAATAGGGTGGCAGTCTATGGATTAGGTCTTTTAACTACTTGAACAACTTTTTGATGTTAGAATCTTTGTCTTTTTTTTTTTAATATTAAATTGGGACAAATACTTATTGACTGTTTTTTATAACCAAATCCTTTTCTGGGACAAGCATTCAGCTTGGTGATTTCTTGAGATCTCTCCCTGATCCATTTCTTACACCTTCAATGTGATTTTCTTTCAGCCAAGTTTAGTTACATCAGTTTTTCTGAAGGTCTGTTATGTCAGACTTATAGTTTGATTTTTTTAAATGTGTTTTTCTGTTGAATTAGAATAGTACTATATAAATATGCTTGACATATTTGTACTAACAATGGCAGCTCAAACTACCTGCGGCACATCTCCAGTGGCAAAGTGCTTTTGCTGAAATCACCTTGGAACATGATTTAATAGCCACAGTTTTTTAGGAATCACTCATTTGAGTACTGGATAACTGTGGAAATAAATAGCTTTAGCCCTGAGTATCTGTTGTTCATTTCACAGTTGCATTTTATTATTATTAGAAGTTTACAAGGGAAAGGTGCTGGACAAGTACATTATCTTTACACTAGAAGTTAATGGCTAATCCTAGGCTTTGTGGTCACATATGCTGACTGTAGATCCTGAAATCCATAGAGAGTTGTTCCTTGTGAAAATTATAAATAACAAACATTTCTGGAGATTCACCATCAAAACACATAAGTTGCTGCCCTCCTGAGTATGATTTTCTTTTTTTTGAAACTAAACTGAAAAGGTAAAGCCATCCAAACAATAGGATCACAGCTGGCTGGCTTTATTTCATTTCAGATGAAGACCAATTCATACCAGTATTTATTTCAACTTTGAATTTATCCCAAGGACATCTTGTGCTTTCCTACATCTGCTTTTCTATAATGGCACAGTAGACTATTACGGTTCATCAGCAGTCAGTCACTTAATCAGAAATGATGGATCGTCATTTGGCATTGAACCTATGCTTTGGTTAGTGATGGCCAATTATTTTTGTAAGACTGCATAAAGTGCAATGTTTTCTGTTTTTAGAGAAATCTCTCTTTCTTTTTCCTCCTCCCTCCCTCCCTCCTCCTCCCTCCCTCCCTCCCTCCCTTCTCCTCCCTCCTCCTCCCTCCTGTTAAAAAGAAACCTTAGTGGTTGGCAGGTAGACTTTCTTTTGTTTGAATGAATTGTAACTCTAAACTGTAAAAGAGTCATTATGGGATCTCTGATTATTCAAGTTAAAATTAAGCAAGAACATTCATAAATGTTTGGAGGAAAAAGGATAACAGCTTCCCCTGTCACAAAATATATATTATGAATGTACTGCATGTTATTTTGTGGAAAATCAACTTTATTATACTTACTCTTCAGGCAGCTTTTTTTTCTGGACTATGTTCTGAGATATGGCAGACACGATAGTAATTAAAAGGGAAGAGGGGGATTAGGAAAAGTAAGGAATGATAGCTGTTTCGATATTTCATCCCATTGTCTTATTTTTCTGTGAAATAGCATGTAAATACTATATAGAAGAAAAATGGACTCTGATAAGAACACCGTATCTAGTGACAAAGGTGTTATCACTCTTTCTGGGTCACCAACAAAACATTTGAAACACTTGATTCATTGGACTTGGACCTCTCCTCTATGGACAGCATTCGTGTGCTTCTGAGTTACTGTACCAAATGCCACCGTTTTGGCTGAGTGTAAACGAACAGGTTTCTTTAATGCCAGGTGGGGAGAATAATTTATCAGCATCAACAGAGCACTTTTATTTTCCTACCTGGCCTGAAAACTTCCTTGGAAAACCTGCAGTACGTTAGCTGCAGACAGAGGTGTTTAACATAGCCTTTTGCAAACTTTTCAGTCTCACTCAGAGACAGGACAAAGGTCAGTTGCATTAGCAATATATCATATGATGCTTAATTTGTTTTCAGTTCCAAAAAAAAAAAAGCGAAGGACATTTAATTCTGTAGACAAATTCCTCACCAAACTGGGTAGGATGTTTTTCTCCCACTGCTACAGTGAAATAGGAAAATTGCCCTGCGCAACCTGGTTAATCAAGGGACTTGAACGGGACAGTCTCCAAAGGTCCCTTCCAACCTCAACTATTGCATGATTTTGTGTTTCTAAGAATGAACAAAGTTGAAAACTGGGTAAGAGGAAGAAAGGAAACAGTTATACCTACAACCAAAATGTGGTGTTAATGAAAGGCAACAGTACGCCACTGTTACTACTGCTCAATTCTTTGAAAGTAACATACAATAAAAACACAAGGGAAATCAATCAGGCTGAAAATCAGACATTTTATCTAGATTTACCATTTAATCCTCTGTTCATTTTTCAGCAAACCAGTTTATTAGAACATGTTTATTAATATCTGACCTCAGCGTTCCAAGAAAAGTAATGCTTTTATAATACTTACCCATAAGTATTCCTATTTATTGGCACCCATTATTCTTTATGTGAATAAGCAGATTTACTGTCCTGATTGTGTATAACATGTCGGAGCTGTAAATAATGCCCACTATATGGAAATAGGAAATAGCTTTCCTGGAAGCTGTCCATGTTTGATTTGGTCTCATTAGAGCCAACATTAATTCTTAAAGTACGGACTGACTGCAGATTTGTCCAAGTGATGTACTGAGGAAGGCTAGTTTGATGTTATCATAATATCAATGGCTATGTCACTGACATACCAAAAGTCCAAAGAAAAGGTAACTGCAGTTGCTTTGTACTAACTTAGTAACTTGATAAACCTGCTAGGAAATAACTTCTTCCAACTTCTCCAGCACCTCAACACCTGGGAAATGCAACATCTCATGCTGAAGGACTCCCAATTTTTGTTGTGATCTTGTTCTTTAGTAAATGAATTAATTAACCCACTGCCTTAAGAAGAAGGGCTTGGGGATATTAGCAGATGAAAAATTAGACCTGAGCCAGCAATCTGCACTTGCAGCCCAGAAAGCAAATTGTATCCTGGGCTGCATAAAAGGAAGCATGGGCAGATTGAGGGAGGTGATTCTGCCCCTCTGCTCCACTCTGGTGAGACCCCACCTGCAGCGCTGCATCCAGCTCTGGGGTCCCCAGTACAAGAAAGACATGGAACTGTTAGAGCAGGTCCAGAGGAACGCCATGAAAATGATCTGGAACAGCTCTCCTAAGAAGACAGGCAGAAAGAGTTGGGGTTGTTCCCACTGGAGAAGAGAAGGCTCCAGGGAACCCTTACTGTGGCCTTTTGATACATAAAGGGCTTTATAAGAAAGATGCAGAGAGACGTTTTACCAAGGTCTGTAGTGACAGGACAAGGGGCAACAATTTTAAACTGAAAGAGGGTAGGTTTATCTTGGATATAAGGAATACATTTTTTTTACGATGAGAGTGGTGAGGCACTGGAACAGGTTGCCCAGGGAAGCTGTGGCTGCCCCATCCCTGGAGGTGTTCAAGGCCAGGCTGGATGGGGCTTGGAGCAGCCTGGTCTGGTGGGAGGTGTCCCTGCCCAGGGCAGGGGGTTGGACTAGGTGATCTTTAAAGGTCCCTTCCAACCCAAACCATTCTGTGTTTCTATGATTTTTATTGCAAAGGAGAGGTAATAAAGTAAGGAAAAAAACTTCTGCAACAGTTTGTTCTCATGCTATGTTTTCAAACTGAGGATTGGCCAAGAATATAGCTTTGATTTTATTCTACTTCCAGACTATGGTGGTTTTTGAAGTAGATAAGAAAGGTGTCTGAGTAAAAAAGAGAGAAGAGATAAAGAAAAATAATACATATCGGTTGTGCATGGGATATTGATAAGTAGATTAACAACTCAAATGACTAATCAGTCGATAATAGAAGTGTATGCACTTCTGAATAGAAGTGTATGCACTTCCACTGTTGAATTAATTCAAGAAAGGACAAGTAAAATGAGAACGAAACAAACAGCTAACGTAGGTACTTGTAACTTCATTTAAGTCCCTGGGTACACAAAGTAACATGACTTCCAAAGCCTTTATATGAGACACCCAAATAATTCAAACACTTTGGAAAACTTCATCAGCTTGTTAGATAGTGAAGAATTCTTTGAAATGTATTCGCCAGAACTTCCTTATTCTGAGGTTTATTTAAGTATATTTATGCTTTTAAAATGTTTTCCCCCTTTTCTTACCCTCAGACATGCTACAAAGGTCTACGTTTTCTACCTAAGTTGCGCTTAGGAAACAGTTTTCACTAGATACCATTTCCACACTATAATGATGAAGAGGAGTAGTCACTAAGTCAGTTCAATATCTTTGCTATCATTTCCTTTGAGAAAAAAGTCCTGAGACAAAAATGTGCAGTGATTATGAGACTGATGCAATATCAAAAAATACATTAATAAATAAGTAACAGCAGTGATGCTAATCTTGTTCTAAACAGAAATAACTTACTGAATCCCCAAATGTAGCTTAGCAACATAATCATAAAACAATAGATACGAATATTGAAAAAAACCAAAACCTGTAATAAGATTAAACTAGAAGGACTGTGAGATTTCAAGGCAAATCAGATTAGTTTGCTCAGGATGATCACTGTGTCTGCTAATTGTGAAACTGGCGTCACAGGCAATTTTGTGAGCATTTGTATTCTGGACATGCACTTTTTCACTTTGTTTTAACCTTTGTTTATTCTTGTATTTTGGGTGGAATCCACTAAAAACGGGAACTGGGTGTTGCTGGATCAAGTTTTTAACTCTTAAAAAAGAAATGGCTCAAGACCAAAAGTACGGATCCTAACGTTTTCCAAACTTGAGATTACCCTTTTACGCTGAAGTTAGACTTTGATCTAGTAAATAGTTAATTGTTGCTTAACAGTCAGCTTACCAGTGGCCCAATTAAAGTTATGAGATTGTTCATATTTGTCAGCTCAGATGTGCTTATGTGGTTTGCGTAGTTGGGGCCTTATAGCCGACTCTGACTTCAGAGGTAAAACAGAAAATAGCATAGGTTTCAACAGCTGCGTGAAGATCCGAATGTAGGTGTTGGATTTATATCTTAGGGCCTTATCCACTTGGAAGATATATTTTATTATCTATTCTACTTCTAAATTTTTAGATAAACTATGATTTCAGGTGGCTATATTAAAGATTATGGAAAATGACAGAGAGATCGGAATATTGATTTATTTTTAGATGTCATTTTCATTGTAACTCCAAATCACAAGGCATCCAGTAATTCTATTAAAAACTTTATGATGTCTCCCTATTCCATTGCTTCAAATATAAATTTTCCTTTGAGAAAACTGTATCTGCTTTTTAATAAGAATATGTCAACCTGTGGTGCAATATGTCAGTCCTTTTAGACCTGGTAATCCTGTTTGGATTACTTTACTTTAGATAGATTGGCCTGAGGGTTTTTTTAAGGAAATTTTAAAATATGAGCATGTTAATAATATATCTGAGATAGAAAGTTTAGATCCAGATTTGACATATTTCAATGGATTTGGTGTTCAGTTTCAGGGTTATAGACGCAAATATTCATGTTAAAAGTATTCAAGAAACTGCTGCCTGACTGTCAATAAGGAAAATCTCTAAAAGTGTGTCTGTGTCCATGCAAGAGGGAATAAATAAATGGTCCAATGGCTTCCTATTCCTTATTGCTAATTCTGTCCTCTACCTCCCAGTGCAAGGCCTGAATGAGCCTTTTACTCACCCATTAAGTATTAAGTATTTGTGGCTGGAAACAACTAAAATTGAGCCATACCCATTTAGGGTGTCACTTGTGCCTCATTGAGCTCTTCTCTCTGGCAGAGGTCGTCTTCTTTTTGAGTGTGATCACAAAAAGGCTCAGAGCTAGAGTAGCAGTACTACCATTGCAATGATTTTTTTTAAAATATTGTGCAGAAAAGTGGGCCCAATTAGAGGGATATGGGTGTTGTATGTTGAGTAGATCATTCATTTTCATCTTGCCTGGGACTGAATTTATCAGTTGCTAGTTCCCACAAAGAAGTAAGGTCCAAATATTCTTTCGTAGATCAATATATGGCAGTGTTGCTCATCATTGGCATCTGCCTATTGTTGCCAGAAAGCGCACATTCGTGATTTTAGCAAATCTTCTCTTTTTATTACTTGTAGAATCCTTATTGCGCAGTCATCTCCAGCTTCCATGTCCTGTGTTCCCTAAATGAATGCCATCTTATAAAACACAGTATATAACCACGTGAAAATACACCTGCAACAGCTAAAATTACCTTAAGTAAAATAGAAATGAATCTTTCCCTATTGTAACTGACATGTTAGAGGCTGAATAGTACATTTTCAAAGTTATAAAACATTTGAAATTGCTTTCTCTTTCTCCACCTTCCCTTTAAGATGCTTTTTTCTGTGTCCAAAACAGTGAACAAAAGTAAATCAAACAGTATATTAAATGGCTGGAGAAGAGACTGCATATCATCTAGTGTGCAGTACTGAAGAATTATAGCCAGAATTTGGCATATGGCTTACCTCTAATTCCCGTATGCATTATTTTGTTAACGTATATATATACTACTGTCAGCATAATTCATTCTGAATTAGAAAAGTGAAGGAAACTCATCCAAAACTAAATGGGAAGAGCAGCAAGTCAGAAGGGAATCTGGATTGCTGACAAACTGGGACAAGTAATGACCATGGCGTAGTCACTAATGCAGGCTGAAATGAGGTGCTTGTCCTCTCTTTAGGGGAGAGGGGGAATTGATGATAAGATCTGGAGCCAGCACAGTCTGTGCATCTCTTAAGTGGTTCAAATGCAGCAGAAACTGATTATAGAACTTCTCTATATATATTCTCAAAAGGAGAAAAGACCCTGAGGCGATTCAGTGCATCCTCAAAGTAAGCCTGGCAACACATGACACTGTGCCTCAAATTTAAGCCAGTGAGTCTGCTTCTAGTGGATAATGGGTCTGTTGGATTTCTAGGCCTGTTCAGCCTTTCATGTCCTCTCTAAAATCCTTTAGGAAAGTACTCAAGTACTAAAACATGAAGAGTTTCTGTCTAATAGTCATATCCACATATTTTTCAGTGACCTCCTGTTCATCTATATCTAAGGTCTGCTGTTGACCTCAGATTGCTTCTTTTCGCTACCCACAATTAAACCAGAGCCTGACATAGTAACAACAGGAAGAGAAAGGAGAACATTAACTCTGAGGGTAATTTGGCGATTTGAGTTGAACCATACCCAAGGCCACAACAAAGTGTGGAGGTTTGGGTTTTCTATTCCCAAAGCAAATCAGCAGAGATTCAGGTGGAGCCAGACGTCACACCTGAAGGTATGGAATATTTGCTCCGGCTGAGGTCAGAACTCACAGGCTATCATGCTTCTTGGCCTCATCTTGCTGCATCAAAACCTATATAAACTGATCACTAGTTAGCTGTGAACTTCAGCCGTGTTTGAACCAATTCTGGCAGAAATCGCTAGCATTGCTGGTTCTGAGAGAAATCTGTTACTAATTTTGACTTTTGTTTTCTTTACATAAAAAGATTTCATCAGAACTGTTTCTATTTGTTCTGCACTCAGACGAAAGAAGATTGTATAGAACGTGAAGGAAGTAGACAATAGCGTTTTTAAAAGTGTCTGAAGAAAGCACACAGTTCTCACTGTGTTCTCTTACGTGTTACCAAAAATCCTTACTCAAATGGAAAGGAGGTACATTTTTTCTACATTCAGAAAATTCAAATGATGACTGTATTCTGTTTCAAACTTAAAGTTTAATGGAAGCAGACTGCCATTTTTAAAATTTACCTACAGTATGATACTTTATTATCTTCTTTTTTTTCCTCTCTTGAAAAAAACAATATTTAATTTTGGTGCATATTTTAAGGTGGGTCTGACTGTTACAAACAAAGCCATAAATAAACATGCAGAACTGTAAATATATCATTGTTTTCCTAATCACAAAACTGCATTTCAGCGTCTTCTGATTGCTGTTATTATAAATTATACAGAATGTGAAAAAATGAATTAATTGTGAAGACCTAGAAATAAAAAAATGCTTAATTTTTGTAAGCTGTATGAACTTTAGAGCTTGGTTTTCCAAAAATAAAACTGAAGAATAAGTTAAACGTTATTAGGGTTTTTCCAAGAACTTGTCCGTCGTATTTAGATATGCTGTAAATTAAGATTCACCAGCGGCTGACTGGAATTAGCCAACACTCTGAGTAGCTGTAGCTAATTTAGGCACGCAGCATCTTATTTCTTGCGATTTATAAAAAGGTCATACTAGCCTGTTTGTGTTGCATCTCTAATGTCTTGAGATTTCTCTAGTACTTTGTTTTGTTTCTGGTACTTGGCTATCATTAACAATTTGGAGGACAATAGCGTTAAAGGCATCAAAGATTTATTTCTCTATTTTTGTGTTTTGCTTACATTTCACCATTATCTACCTTTTCTATGCTGCAGAGAATGTTTCGACAGCTCAAAATTTTACATCTTTAAACTACTTTTCCCTTTAAAAATATAACAACAACAACAACATTTGTAGCTGGCATATGTCATTGCAAAGCCACTCTCCATCATCTTTGAAAGGTCCTGGAGAAAAAGAGAGGTGCCTGAGGACTGAAGGAAAACTAATGTCACACTAGTCTTCAAAAAGGGCAAGAAGGAGGACCCAGGAAGGTACAGGCCAGTCAACCGCCCCTCCATCCCTGCTACGGTGGTGGAACAGTTCATTCTGGATGTCATCTCTCAGCATGTAGAAGGAAAAAAAGATCATCGGGAGTGGGTAATCAGGCAATGTCTCTGTATTTCTCCCAAGCTACTCATCCTTGCTTCCACGCTCTGTATGCTTCATTTTTGTGTTTGAGTTCATCCATGCAGGCTCCTGGCATTTTTCCTCACCTCTCACTGGTGGTATGGACTGCATTTGAGCTTGAACTAGGCGATCCCTGAATATCAGCCAGTTTTCTTAGGCCCCTCTTCTCTCTAGGACTCTTATCACACAGGATTCTTCCAAGCAGATTTTTGAAGATACTAAAATCTGCTCTCATGAAGTCCAGAGCTGTGATCTTGCTTTTTACCCTCCCTGCTTTCCTCAGGATCCTGAACTCCACCATCTCATGGTCACTGCAGCCAAGGCTGCCTTTGCATCCCCAGCAAGGCCCTCGTTGGTCAGTATGAGGTCCCATAGAGCATGTCTCCTTGTTGTCTCCTCTACCACTCGGATGAGGAAGTCATCTTCAGTGCACTCCATGAACATCCTGGATTGCTTATGTCCTTCTGTTGTCCCTTCTGCAGCTATCACGGTGGTCAAAGTCCCGCATGAAGATCAGGGCCTCTGAACATCAGGCTGCTTCTATCTATCTGTAGAAGGCCTCTCTTCTTCCTGGTCAGGCAGTCTATAGCAGACACCCACTATAATGTCCCCATTACCTGTCCTCTCTTTAATCCTAACCTATAAGCTCTCAGTTGGTTCCTCACCCATCCCCAGGCAGAGCTCCATGCACTCCAGCTGTTCTCTCACATCAAGGGCAAATCCTTCTCCTCTTCCCGTCCTGTACTTCCTAAAGAGCCTGTATCTCTCCATTGCAAAGTGCAGGTCATAGGAGACATCCCACCACGTGTCCATGATCCCAACATGATTGCAGTCCTACAATTGCACAGGTTGAGAAAACAGGTATTAGTAGTGCACCTGGGGTTTTTTCTGTGCATCAGTTGAGCCTCCCATCAGATACATTAAATCATTCCATTAATTTCTAATTTCATCTTGTTATATTTTAGCACAAATTATCTCAGTACAGTCATTGAGACATATAACACACCTTTTCATTTCATCTCACTCAGTCTGTCTCCTTATTTGTAATTTTTTTCTATTAAGATTCATTTCTGTGGCTGTGACATTTTATGGATCTTCAACCACTTATCAACACTTAAAGGTACCACTGGGATAGGCCAAGTAGACCCTAATTATAACAAAAGGTGTAAATATATTCCCATTCTTTTTTATCTGTTAATGATGTGCTACGCTTGTCTTGAAAAGCGTATTTTATGTGGTTTCAGCTTATCACAGTTGAATTGGGGAAAATCTGGTGGAATACCCTTAAATTTGTATGTTTCCTATTGATCTCAGATATCATGGCTTCACGATTAATATCTGGAAAAAAAAAAACCAACATTAATCTCTCCTGGGGAAAAAAATGCTATCAGCTTTCCAAGGCAAGTAAGCAGTGACAGTTTTGTGTTGTTTGGCTCAGCTTCTGTGTTTACCATGCAGTTTAAGATATTGAACTATGTGATTAATGTTTTGCTAAAATATAATCTCCCAGGATTACCTTGCATTGACAGTGCAGCAGAAAACATGATCATTCCTCTTAAGGAGTTACTAAGAGAATTATCTGTATTTCAAAGAGAGTTAAATTCATCACTTCCTGAAAAGAATTTTTTTTTCCAATTGCCTTTTATCTTCCTGCAGTTTTCCATTAGAAAGTAAAATAACGTTATCTGTCTCTGTTAGATACAACAATCCAGGAAAATATTGCTGCACCCTGGATGTCATTAGGATTAAATATTCCTTCTCTTCTCTTCTCGTTTCGGTGAAAACAGTTACCTACTTGTAAAAACACAAACGCAAGCTGGGTGTCACTTGGATTAATTAGACCTCTGCCTCTTTTCTTTCCTGTCTTAAAAAAAAAATCTGAATTAATATTTTAAACAAGGTTTACCAAGATTAATCCACTGCACATTTTCAGAGAAAGCTGAGATAATGGTTAATAACTTCTTAACAATGCAGAAATCAAAATGATATAACAAGTTTTCTCTCCCAGTTTTAGTGTAAACTCTAGCCAGCCAGAGGTTTTTATTGTGTTGTGGTTTTGGTTTTTTTTAGCTGATGAAGCAAAAGGGGTTTGTCCTTTTTTCTCTTCTGGCACAAGCCAAAATATCGTCGTTACATATATTAGATAGTATAGCTAAAAGCACCAACCCTGATGATTTTTACAAATCATTTGGCTCAAGAAAGAGGTTTAAAAGGAATATTTCAGGACGTAGAATTCTATAAGAGCAAGTTCCCATCATCTTCAGTAGATTCTGGCTGCGTGGAAAACTGACATTTTATACGTGTATAAACGATGTGTGTTTGTGTACAGTACGCAGTATATGTATATATACAACATGTGTACTGGGAATTTGCAGAACGACTGAAAAGACCTGTTTTCTTGCTCACTGCCATGCAATGCTAACTTTGAAGCTCAAAAATGTCAGGAGACATTGTTATGATTATTAATTTATTTTTTCATCTTTTCAACATAATGCCACAGTACGGGTTAAATTCTCATCTCTACCCAAGAGATAGATATGTGTGCCAGGCGTTTGCCATGGCTAGTTTCCAATAGCTTTAGTAACGGACTTCTGTTACTTCCCTTGGGAAATGATTTGGCAGTTAAAATCTCTCTATTAGGAAACTTTCTCTTATAACTTCTGTCATTTTTTTTTTTTTAACTGCTCAGCATGAGCCCATTTGTTCTATTATGTCTCAGTCCATAAAATACTTAACAATTATCAGTCAAAAGAAGAGAAAGTAGGTGTGTGACCCAAAAGTGAATTTGCTAATGAAAGGGAGAGAAAGAGAGGTGAAAAATCATGAAGGCTATAGTTCAGGAGATCTTTCCAGCATTTTTTTAAAGTTTCCCTAAAGTGAATGAACCCAGGCGCGAGCTTATGTGCTCTTCTGAATGTAGGTGCGCTTTGAACTGTGAGCCTGAATAAAGACTTCTTTTTGGTTCGGGAAAGAAAACCTATATTCTTTTGAAAACAAAGCCTTCTAAGATGAACAAAGTTGTTTTGTCTGGTGTATAAAAATACACACAGACTCGCATTTTTGCTTGTGAAGGTTCATACACCTTTTTGCTTTTGAAAATATTAGGGATGCAAGGGAATGAGATTGCTTAGAGCTGCCCTACACAAGGTGTACATCAATTGATGTCGGTTAATCATGTTGTTTCAGATCACGTAGTCCAACTTCTATCTTTTTCAGTATTTCTAAGTGTGATATGTTTTAACGTAACTATTCACATTCTTAGCAGACAAGTCAACCCAGTTATTGAATCACATTTCAGGCTGTTTTTCACTTTTCAAGACTGCAATGATTTATAGAAGTATGTATTAGAAAGGAAAATATATGGTTATTGTGAAATTTATAGCAAGCAGTTATTCCTTGTGTACCTTGTTTTCAAAAAACAGCCCATCTCTATTAATCTTACAGTGCTATTATAGTGTATATTCTAACCTGGAAAACAGTGTGGTACTTACTTGTACCCTACATACAATAAATCATATACCGCTTTGCTGTGAGAGCCTATGTTACCAAAATTCTGCCACAAACCTGAAGAAGAGACGAGGGTGACTTCCTTATTTAAAACAGAGTTCAACCCATCTCTGGATGTTAAATCATTATTGACAGGAACAGCTTTTATCACTCATAAAAATAACTTGGAAAATACAAAATACCGTCTGTCACTGGAAAGGAACAAGTTAATTTTTTCCCACTGCAGAAGTACATGACTTAAGGATTTTAAAAATTTAAGGAGACAGATTTAAAATTTGTACAGGTGTTAATACTGAAATTCTTCTAAGACTGATTACCAAGTGATGTTAACTCATTATTTAGTTATGAACTTATTTCTCTAAAAATATTAGAGTGATAACAAAAAATGTTATTGCATTAATGATTCTGTATCTGTGATACTGACTGCTGTAATGTTTATGTCAAACACTAGTAATCCGTGGAGCTTATAATGGATGGAAAAGCCACTTAATTAAATATCAGCAGCATATCACTGAAGACTTCACTAACACAGAGATGCTGTTTAATTAAATACCTCTGGTACAGCATGCAGTATGCATGTTGTGTTGCATCTCACGTGAAATTAATGCAACTACACATTAAATTGATGCTGATTCATTATCCAATGTATGAATGAGCAAACAGGCATAGGAAGCTTGCTCAGCCTTTATCAATTTTTTAAAACCATTTCTCCACTCTCCATTAACAATGCTTGCTCTTAAATATACTGAGTAGAGGAGTAAATGACAGGCGAAATGTAAACAGACGTGACAGGAGGCAGTAATTTGAGGCTGTCTTGGCCAGAGAATTTTTCAAAAGTGCCATGTAATGTAATTTAAAGTAGTTGGGCTGGGTTCTACAAAAGACTTGCCTTGGCTTTACATAGATCAGGACTTTGGCCTTTTGAGGGATCTGCTTGGTAGTGTAACATGGGATAAAGCACCAGGAGAGGGGCCCAAGGAAGCTGGTTAGCATTCAAGGATCACCTCCTCCAAGCTCAGGACCTATGCATCCTAACAAAGAGGAAGCCAGGCAAAAATGCCAGGAGGCCTGCATGGATGAACAAGGAGCTCCTGGACACACTCAAAGGCAAAAAGGAGGCCTACAGAGGGTGGAAACAAGGACAGGAAGCCTGGGAGGAATACAGAGAAACTGTCTGTGCAGCCAGGGATCAGGTTAGGAAAGATAAAGCCCAGATAGGCTTAAATCTGACCTGGGTTTTCAAGTCCTAACTGGACAAAGCCACAAGCAACTTGGTCTGAACTGCACTAGGGACCTTCTGCGGTCCCTTCCAACCCCAGTGATTGTATGATTTTCTGAAAATGAGGGGGGAGAGGTGGAGGAGCGAAGGGTGCATGTCTCTAATGAAATAGAATAATCGCAACATCAAGTACAGCTATTAGGAACAGAGGCGTTATGAGTGTTTTGTGTAGTATGTCTCTCAGTTTACCTGTATGATGTTCCCTGATATATCAGAATGCCCGAAATTAAATCAAAGGAGATGTAAGAGGGCAAATGCAGGTGGCAGAATTAAGTTCCCTGATGGAATGAATATCAAATGTCATTAGAAATGCTTCTGCCTTGAGACCTGGTAGGTTCATTTATAATGAATCAAACTAAAGATCTGGGATTTGATGATCAAAGGGCATAAGAGAGCCTTAAAAATACTAGTCAAAGCTTGGCAGTGAGTACAGGTAGGGGATAAGTAGTTGATTGAGATGTCAAGGATGCCACTGACTTTGAGACAAGGAACATGCTTCAGCAGTGCAAGCTGTCCCTCACAACCCAGAGACTGAGGTCACCAGGCTAAAAACAGTTTATTAAACCTTGTCAGGAAAGATAAAGGTTTAGGAGAAATACACAGAAAACGTTTTTTTTTTTTTTCACCAATACATTTCCTCTGCTTGTCTTGCACCTTTTTAGATGAAAGAATAAAAACAATCCAGTTTGTAGAAAATGCCTGTTAATCACCTTAAACAGCTGACTCTATACTGTCTGAAAAGTGAATTCATTTAGCGTTAAGCTCCACTGAACCTGTTGCATTGTCACAATTAGAGATAGAGGTAGCTTGTACCAAGGAAGGTCTCATCGTTGTTGTAAGTCTGGGTCTGCTCTTGAGAAAGGTGAGACCTGCCACCTGAGCAGCTCGTTGAGACAAGGGAGAATTTTATCACGTAGTAACATGAGCTAAGTCATGCGTGCCAGCTAGATTAATTTTACTAAAACACTGTTTTAAAGCTTTAGCTCCTGCAGTATTATGGCTTACTGAGAAACAAAGTGCATTCACAGGTCCTTAGGCAAGTTGAGATACACCTCACAAGTAGCTCAGGATTGAGATTTAACATGAAGCGAATGACGTGATCTTCCAATTCTAAGCTATAATGTGTTGACTCCCCTTGAGTGATGTTCCCCTTAGAACTGAAAAATGTCCTTGCACTGATCCACCAGGACAAAACCCAAGCTGTCATTTATGGAATCACTTCTGTAGTCCAGCTGAACATTTGCAAAATGTTTTATTTTGGGGAGGAGGGCAAAACCCACAAGGAATCAGGTTAAATGTGAGAAAAACTGCCCTTTCTGTTCTGCGCTTGTGAAATTGTCTTATGTTTGCAGTGGTTTTGAAGCTGTCCTGAAGAGGAGTTCCTGCCATTAGGGAATCTTATTGATACTTTACTTTCCTTGTCAAAGTATGCTGAGCTTCTAAGAATGAAGAATACTGCGTTACCCATCTTCCTGGGGGTGGCTTTCCTGGGACCACCACCAGCGTGTCAGGGTTCATTAGAAGAATTGTAGAAAACAATTGTAAGTTTTAGCAAGGTGGATTTCGACTGTACACTGGGGAAGGAACTGAAGAAGAGATCAGAAGATCCCGCTTCTCCTGTTGCTGAGGGAGGTGTCGCTTCTTGCTATTCTCTTGTACATCCCGATGCCTCGCGGTGTAGCAGATGGAGCATTGTTCAGGCCGGAACAGCTGCCGGCACCTGAGGGAGGCTCTGCCTGAAACTCTTTTGGGAAGGGGCTAGACTGCGTGACATGCTGGAGTCCTTGCCAGACCTGTTAAAAAAGACCTTTTCATACTGAAGGGAGATGGAGCCTTCAGCTCTTCCAAACAGTCTAGGGCTTGATTAGAGGTGAGCAAGGAATTGCATGATTTTTTTTCCTCCCAAAAAGAAACACTTGCCGTTAATGCAGACTTTCAGGGTTCTGTTTCCTGTTTAAAGTTCCTTAGTTCCGCTGTGTTGACTTGGGAAAAATGTTAAGAAACCAGAAAAACTTCATAATGTTGGGGTGATTCCTCTGAAATCTGGATTGTCCAAAATCAGGACTTGCTCTTTGTCACTGTGTGCTGTGATCTTCAGATCAATGTGTCAGACTGGAAGTTTTAAAGGTGTCAAAAATCTCCTTTGAGACCCTACATGTGCAATAGGTGTCTGTAGTAATGGGGATAAAATCCAACTTCTACAATTTTGCGTATATTTAGATCCTAAAATTGTTACGGAAGTGTTGCATTTTCAGATGTCTATGCATAGTTGCTGGAATACTGAAATCCTGGCCTGCATGGGGCCTAAGCAAATAAGTGTAAAATAATTACTTATTTTAATGTAATGTAATAATAATTTATAGGCCTTCTATTTATCAGAAAATGAGTAATTTTTCTGTGATGGAATTTGAGCCTTATATTCTATTCCACAAGATACCCTACTTTCTAAAATGGTTCGCATGTAAAG
This sequence comes from Alca torda, assembly GCA_008658365.1. Lineage (NCBI taxonomy): Eukaryota > Metazoa > Chordata > Aves > Charadriiformes > Alcidae > Alca > Alca torda. Next base: position 5,540,916 of record CM018087.1, on the reverse strand, counting down.
CAGAAAACCTTTTTTTATTCGTTCGAATTAGTAAAACGCGACTATTTTTGCACAATATGAAAACAGCTTTTGATTAGTTTCTGATAGTTTTCTTCTCTTTTTTAGAGTGAAAAAGACAAAGTTTTAATTAAATAAGAAATTTGGCAGGCAATTCCTTAGTCATTAATCTGGTCTGGTGCTTTCTGCTATTTATATTAAAAAATGGCTTTGTACAATTATGAAATTAATTCCTAATAAATGACCAATTCTTATGTAGGTTTAATAGACTCAAGCCTCTAGTGCATGGAAAGCAGTCAAAGGCTTTTGAATTAATTGTATTCTTCACCACATTACAGTAAGTTCCAATACATAACAGATGAGCATCCTAACCCTGTGATTTTTATGGTTATCCCAACAGACTTTTTTCATAGCCCAATATAAATCAGGTTAGTTCTGTTACAGATAAAAATGCTGCAATATGGGAAACTAAATATATTATAATCTCAAATGTTTCATGTCCTTGTGAAAATTCTTTATGAAATACAGAGATGAAGCCAATGAGGTTTAATAGTTAACCAGCGGGATTCTGAATGTGGAAAACTGCCTTCCTAAGAAGATTTTAAGATGCTTTCTGCATACAGGGACATATCCGTACTACAGCCTACCCCCTGGCTTTTGCTAGCGTTATCTCAGAGCATGGATCTCAGTGGGAACTCATTTGCTATTTTTTTTTATTTTAGTACATAACCAGTGCCTATGGAAGTTTAATAGACCCATGGAGAAGAACATGCATATTTATCTTCTGAATTCCATGCTTGATGCATAAGCTGCTTCTGTTACCTGAAATAGCTCTAATAAATCCAGCTCAGCATTTCTATACAACACAGCATTTGATACTGTAGTTTTATCCTAAGTAGTCTGAGCTTTACAGAATAGGTTTCTTGTTCCGTCACGGTGGCAGAGTCTCTCTCTTCTTAAAAGTAGCTCAAAATTCCAGTGTAGCCAAAACTAATCTTGTAAAAATGCAACAAACAGGGGATGAGGTGTCTCCATTTCTGACTGATACGCATCTAATTCCAAATTCCTCTTCCCTATGTCAATGTTTATAACAAGTTCTAGTTTTATCCGTCTTCTACCCCTTGTAGGATCATGGAAGCAGTTGTTGAAGAGACGTTCTAGTTAAAAAAAATTTAGTGCAAGAAAATTGCAATCCTAACGTGGAGCATGTTAATGCTTTGGGAAAAGGAGTTCCGAATGACCTAATGATGCTCCGAGAGCTCAACAGTTACGTACCTCTCCATTATTAGAATCAGGATTTCTCCTCTCTCACTTAGTGGGACACGTTTGTTGACTACATCCTCTCTAAGTAAATACAACAGCTCTAGACTTTTTAGGAAGGTGGAGCTCAGTGGATCCTTGCCCATGCAGTCAGCACAGCAGAGCCATGATCTTTGAGAAGCCCAGGAGGCAGATTTTTCGAGCATACGAAATGCGTGGGGGTTACACAGGGTGACATGTTAGACTCTTGGCTCCTTTCAAGGTGGCAAGGCCTATCTAGAAAATTAAACAGACAATTTTTTTTTTCCTTTGTGGTTAAAAAAAATAAATAAAAATAGGGTGATAGATGAAGGGATGTTGTTGTGTATAAACCACATTGGATTTTTCATTCATAAACTGAGCTCTTACGCGTGAGATAAATACAAATAATAACACTGTCAGTCATGGCTCTCCTGACTACCTGTAGGTCTTTACGTTTTTATCCTTCTTAAAGTCTTGCTGGTAAAAATATACTTTCATCACCTAGGGAGATGTTTTAAATACATGTAATTTTTTTTTCTGAGTGTTGGAAATCTGTTTTGTCTGTTTGACTTTCTTTTCCCCTCGGGACAAAAATATATGTTTTAAGAAATACTGAGTGGGGGTTGCTCAGGGAGGTTTGATAGTATTTTGTTTCTTGAGTTAGAACAGGAGCCGGAGCTGCAAGACCCCTGACAGCGATGATACAGGACTGACACCTCCTCATCACTTGTTTTCTGTTAGTTGCACCTGAACAAAAAATGCTTTTTCATGTGAATCGCCTCAATTTCTCGTGCCAACTATGTCATAATTTCAGTCAATATTAAGACTTTGATATTCTTCCAGGTGAAAGCCACTCAATTCATGTAGTTTACGCTAAATCGGGATTAAAGTGGTTTACTGATTTAGTAACAACACACCATTAACCAGCAAGCAGGAACTATGCAACCATGATCACTATCAGCAATACAACAGATAAACAACAATTCTAGACATTACAAAATGTTAATGAACACCTGCAGAGTTCCCAGTACCTTTTTATAGCTAATACCCAGAAGATCCAATTCCCCACACACTCACACAGATTCTGTTTCCTCTTCAAAGGAAACTTTTTACATATTCTTCATAAAATGAAAAGCATTCAGCTACAAATAGATAGAAGTACTTGGGAAAATCTTGATAAAAACAGATTATTTTTTTCTGACTGGGAAAAAGTTGGTTTAACTTGAACTATTTATTTCTGTTTTAATTGAAATCAACACGCTTTCACAGAATCGTAAAAGGGAATATACTTGAAAGGCTTTTTTGCTAGTTTAAAACATTTTACATTCTATAGAATCTTTATAGGCTACTACGTTTAAAGAACTTTGTATGATGTTAGTGACAGCATTATGTGGAGTGACCCCTGATATGTCCTAATACGGGAGTTGAAATATTGGGTTACATCCAAGAGTGCTGAAAGAGTTGGCAGACGTGCTCGCCAAGCCACTTTCCATTATCTACCTGAAGTCATGGCTAACTGGGGAGGTCCCAATGGACCGGAGGGTAGCAAATGTAGCACCCATCTACAAAAAAGTCAGAAAGGAGGATCCAGGACTATAGACCTGTGATTCTGACCTCAGTAGCAGGGAAGGTCACGGAGCAGATCATCTTGAGTGCCATTACAAGTCATATAATGGACAACCAGGGCATCAGGCCTAGTCAGCATGGATTTACGAAAGGCAAGTCCTGCCTGACGAACCTGATCTCCTTCTATGACAGGATGACCCGATTATTGGATGAGGGAAAGGCTGTGGACATTGTCTACCTAGACTTTCAAAAAGCATTTGACACTGTCCCCCATAGAATTCTCATGGAAAAACTGGCGGCTCATGGCCTGGATGAGCATACAATCTGCTGGATCAAGCACTGGCTGGATGGGCGGTCCCAAAGAGTGGTGGTCAATGGAGTTAAATCCAGCTGGCGACCGGTCACAAGTGGTGTCCCTCAGGGCTCGGTGTTGGGACCATTTCTGTTTAACATCTTTATTGGTGACCTTGATAAGGACATAGAGTGTATCACCAGCAAGTTTGCAGATGACACGAAGCTAAGCAGGAGTGTTGATCTGCGTGAGGACAGGGAGGCTCTACAGAGAGACTTGGATAGATTGGACCGATGGGCCAATGCTAATGGAATGTGCTTCAAGAAGGCTAAGTGCTGCGTCCTGCACTTGGGCCACAACAACCCCATGCATCACTACAGGCCTGGGGAAGTGTGGCTGGAGAGCTGCCGGGCAGAAAAGGACCTGGGGGTTCTCACTGACAAGCGGCTGAACACGAGCCAGCAGTGTGCCCAGGTGGCCAAGAAAGCCAATGGCATCCTGGCTTGTATTAGAAATGGTGTGACCAGCAGAAGGAGGGAGGTGATTGTCCCCTTGTACTCAGCACTGGTGAGGCCACACCTCGAGTATTGTGTCCAGTTCTGGGCACCTCAATACGAGAGAGATCTCGAGGTGCTGGAGCGAGGGCAGAGGAGGGCAACGAAGCTGGGGAAGGGCCTGGAGAATAAATCTGATGAGGAGCAATTGAAGGAACTGGGACTGTTTAGTGTGAGGAAGAGGAGGCTGAGGGGAGACCTCATCACTCTCTACAACTACTTGAAAGGACATTGTAGAGAGGTTGGGGCTGGTCTCTTCTCACAGGTAATTAGCGATAGAACAAGAGGGAATGGGTTAAAGCTGCAGCAGGGTAGGTTTAGGCTGGACAGTAGGAAAAAATTCTTCACCGAAAGAGTGGACAGACACTGGAATAGGCTGCCCAGGGAGGTGGTGGATTCACCATCCCTGAACGTGTTTCAGACTCGTTTAGATGTGGTGTTGGGGGATGTGGTGTAGGGGAGAACTCTGTAGAGTGGGGTTGATGGTTGGACTCGATGATCCCAAGGGTCTCTTCCAACCTAAGTGATTCTATGATTCTATGATTTTATTTGAAATTTATTTGTGAAGAGCTTCCAGAATATCAGTAAAGTCAATAGATTCTCCCTCCTGATTTAAAAGTTGTTTTTGTTTTCTTTTCAAACTGTCTTTGCAGATTGCGGATTGTAATAAATAGGTTTGAAATTTTGACACTGATGGGTAAAATGTGTCAAATGGTTCATGTGCTCGTATTGCTGACCTGACATGCCGTAATGGAAAAATACTAAAATGACAAGTAATATTTTGAATGAAGTTTTACATTCTCAAATGAAATCCTTTTAACTGTCATCTTCGTAAAATTAAAGACGCCAGTTCAGAAGCAAAACAAATGTAAAAATACTGATTTCCCACGAAACAGAAGGTGAGTTTCAACCTGTTACAGGTTCTATACCACTCGGTAGGGTGGGACTAAATGCTTATGTGTCTGTCAGTGGTTTTAGGGATTTTTATTATTATTATTATTATTATTAGTTATGAATTTGTGTTTTCCTTTTTTAAAAAAAAGACTTGCAAGAAATACTAACCCATTTCTCATACATCAGTCGCCTCACTGCCATAGCTCACACGTATGTGTGAAAGAAATACCTTTCTAAAAGTCACAGTTGGAAAGGATGTGACCATCATTGGTGCAGGGCGATCTACAGAGATGGGGAAGGGTACGGGCAGAGCAGGATATAGAGGCCGAATTCTGGATTGTGCAAAGACGGTGAAAGTGTGTGGGTAAGAGCTGCTTGGGATGGCTGGGGAATTCACAGTCCTGGAGAAAATGCGGCTACGTCGTAAGGCAAAGCACGAGGGTGGCGCTTTGCAGTATATTACAGGAAGCTGTAAAGGGATGTGTTGCTTCTGCTATGTGATCTTAAGCATGCTCATCCTCCAAATAATATGGATTTGCCTGGGACTGCCTGGGATTTTTTAAAGTCTACATTACGAATGAAAATTGGGAACTTGAGCCTGGATCCAGCTAATTAGAACAATCGCTACAGTTGTGTCCTTACTGCCCTAAGTAACTTTGAAAGGTCTGCTTTATTTGCTAGGTTGTTGGTTTTTTTTTTAATGTTTGTATGTGTACTGTACTGGCTGGCTGTGCGAAAGATAAAAACGAAGCAAGAGAAATATTTCAAAACGAGATGCTTTAACAGAGAACTGCAAGGAGTAAATATTTCTCAGTTGGAAGTTTAATTTTTTTACCTGTTCACTTATTTATAAAAAGGGAAACCAAGTTTCCCTATATCCAAATAAATAAGTGGCCAGGATGTAAACATGTACTGTTGTACATGCTACACGCTTACTGTTGTACACGCTGTTCTGTTGAACTGCCTTTATCTGCACCTGCAAGTTTTGCCTTTTTTTTCTGGTTCTCCCCCTCCCACCGTACAGCTGGGGTGGGGGGCAAGGAAGCAGCCGCATGGTTCTTTGTTGCCATCTGGAGTTAAACCACGACATCCCATTTAATTGTCATGACAGGAAAAATATATAAAGGAAATGGCGGATGTCAAAATAATGAAGGAATTGTGTTCCTCAAAACATCAAGTATTTGTTACTGTTAGAGTCTATGGCACACTGTCACTTTCCAAAGAGAAGAAAAAGGATTTTTAGTCTTGTAATGCATTTCCAGCTTTTGTATTTCTTAGAACATATTACCTACACACCATTTTGGGCTTTTGTGATTTATTTCTCCACAGATTTTAGTAGGGGAGCCATTTAAAATACTGTAATAGTATTAAACAATATTGTTACCAACTTGGCAACTCTCGAATGAAATGTTCTAAGATTTTAGACTATTTGAAAATATTTATTACAGTTCTGACAATGAGCAGGTTCATGATTCACAGATACAGCAAAATAAAAGAAAAGTTACTGAACATCTTTCATTGCTAAAAGCCTGGTTTGACTTTCATAACTGTAATAAGCTGCTAAAAGATCTTAAACCGGCTCTGCAGAGTTTTCAGCCAAATCTGTACAATTAAAGGTTGATTCAAGTCTCATGCTGAATGTAAAATTTTACATTCCATAATCAGTGTAAATTTAGGGAGTGGATAATTGATTTTTTTTTTTTTCAGGAGGAATCAACATTAAGATAGAATTCAGATTCTTAAGCTTGTTACAGGTTTTTTTAAGAAAAATTATATACTTACAACCCGCACTTGTGCTTTCTATGGCACATAGACTGTGGTTTCTTACTTGGCCCTGGGCTAGCTATATATTGGTTTTGATCTAGACTGGTTTATAGACTCTTTTGCCTTTCCTTCCTTGTGTAAATTTCAGTACCTGTCCTGGTTTCAGCTGGGATAGAGTTAATTTTCTTTCTAGTGGTTGCTGTGTTTCAAATTTGGTATGAAAGGAATGTCAATAATGCATATTGGTTTAGTTGTTGCTAGGTGATGTTTATACTATTCAAGGACTTCTTTCAGCTTCCCATAGAAGAACAATGGAATGGCCAATGGAATATTCGGTACCATAGGTGTCATGCTCAGTATATAAATGGGGGCTGGCTCCGGGTGGGAATCCACGATGACTGCTCGGGATGGTCACCAGCTGGTGAGAGTGACTTGTGTTGTATTACTTTATCTTGTATATTCTTTTACCATTATTGTTGTTATTTTTCTCCTTTTTCTGTTATTGTTCTATTGAACTGTCTTTAACTCAACTGACAAGTTGTGGGTTTTTTCCTTTCCTCTCCTTTTCTCCCTCTTCTCCCAACCCTTCCTGGGGAGGAAGCGGGAGAACTGTGCAAGTGGCTGTGTGGTCCTAGCTGCTGGCTGGGGTTAAACCACAACAGTACCAAACTGAAATTTAGCTAATCCTGGGAAGTAAAAACACTGTTAACATAAAACCCGTGCCTCATCTTTCAGTTTTACCTAGAATAACACCAATACTTAAAGTGAGGGACTATGTCGCTGTATTTGGGTATTTTAGAATTATTTCCTTCATCCTCCAAATAAGCAGATAAAACGTGCTTTGGACAAATCACTGGAGTATCACTGAGCATAGATTACCATTGAGCTGTCTGCTGTGACATACTGATATTTTTTCTGCTTGTCTGTTTTTATCACAAAGCCTTTCACTGAGTGGGTAATTCAAATTCCATGTGACGTCTTGTCATTGCCTGTAGTGAATAATCACCTACTTTTTATTAGGTCCTCCTCAAGTAAAATCCAGGAAGGAGAAACTATCTCAACAGTACTATGCCAACTTGCTGCTCCTTCACTCGTATGGTACCTACGTACTTTAAGAGTATCCTGAACTCGCGTAAAATGGTGTATTTGATCTCATTGCAGGGGTAGCTCTTGCACTGAGGACAAGTGGCTTCATAACTCTTGTTAAGACTCAGAAAGATTTTGTTTCCCTCTTGCACTAGGCAGTGATAGCACACAGTACCGTTACCAAGCTTGGCATGGTGACACGTCAGGAAAAGGCAGACACAACAGAAACAAAAACTGCTGGGATCCCACCAGCTAAAAAGGTTGATAGCCACTTCTGTTTCTCTGAACTTCTCACCTTTATATAAACAACATCTTAGCTGGTTTCCTGTTTTTACAGGTAGCTGCTCAATATTAAAATATTTTATTCTAGGAATGTTGATTATGGTTTTCTAGGGAACTTCTAGATGGTTCTAGGCGAAGTAGAGCACTTGAGGTTTAAGAAACGTAGATTAAATAATCATTTTTTCCCCGCCAGTGTATTATTTCAAACAGGTGGGTATTCCCGTGAACGAAAGCAATGAAATTGCACGCTCGCTTAAGTAGCTCATTGAACCAGGTTGTAATGAGTAAGCAGAGTGACATTGTTCTGCTTTTGTTTCCTGGAGAAGGTGGCTGTCATTACTCTGCTCATCTGCATTTTTATACCCATTTTTACGATCTGCATTTGCGAATGCGTCTATGCCTAAAGATTCATCAGTAATTCTTACCATAAACAATTCAGGGCAGAAATTAATCATTTGGTTACACTTGTAAGAATCTTTATCATTTTTCTGTTTTGAAAGACACGTTTTAATTCGTGTGCATGTCATTTTGTGACCAGTCAAAAACTAAAAATAGGTCACAGAAACCTATAAACACATTTTTCGTTACGTAGTTCATATAGCAAAAATTTTAACAGAAAGTATGCCTTCATACAGACCACAATCAGATTTTAAATAATTCATAACTAACTTCAGGATATAATTTGTCCACTTGGAATAAACTGGCCAACTAGGCACATATATGAAGTGACATGGAGAAAATTGTCCAGAAAGATATGTTTTTGATCAAATTAGTAGTTAACATTGATTAGTCTATTACAATGATGACCCAGAGAAATGTGAGGTGCACTGGCAGGGGCCTTTCTTTAAGTGATCTATAGTTTCAATATTCATGATAATAAAATAGTCTTCCTACAGTATATTCAGAAAAAAAAAATCTAAGTAAAAATACCTTTTGATGATTTACATTAATTAAATGGTATTACCGATGCTTTACCATTGTATGCCCTGGTTTAAATATGCACATTCAATTCTATTTTTATCACCACGACAAAATGTTGTAGTTCTTTTTATTTTCCGTAATTTAATTTTAACTTCAGTGCCCTCTCTCTCAATATTTCTGTGGCATAGTGCCATCTTGGGGATGTTGCGAGCATCCGAAAGAACAGAAGCCGAGCACAGGCTCTGAGAGAGAATGAAAAGGGTTTTGCTGCACGATGTTGTTGGTATATCACTCAAAAATAAATGTGACTGAAAACTATGATTCTGTAAACTACTGAGAGTGTCACAGCTAATGGCATGTCTAGGGAAACTGGTACGAACTCTTGAATGTGGCAGGTTAGCTGATATTTTAAATCCATGAATTCCAGAGTCTGTGACAATTGAGAATCTCAGCTTTTCCTTTAAAAAGTACACTTTTCACTCCCCTAGTTGAAGAGAAATATGATTCCAAAAGGTTTGGAAGCTTGATGAGAAATTGTATTACTTTAAAGACAATGTCACAATTTTGGGGAATCTTCATCCTGATTTCCAGTAACCGGTAGATTTATGGAGACCTTTTTTCTCAGTGCGTAAAGGAGGAGTGAAAATGCAGTAACATTGTCTTAGTCACATTCTTGTCTTTTTTACCTTGACCTTTATTAGTAGCTGGCAGAAGCTCAGAGCATAATTTGAGTTTTCAGGACTCTGCCTCACTGCCTCCTTCATTCCCCAGGGCAAAACTGGCCAAATCTGCTGACAGCGTGTGGTAGGTGCACGGGCTGTTATTTTCCTCGAACCATTTCAGGGTTTTGTGCCCTATGGCGCATACATGCAGAGGCAGCATCGCTCCGTCATCAAAAGCAAAACCTAGATTTTGCTGTACCTAGATTTTGATTTGTTTGTGTACTGTTAAGAAATGTTCCACTGTATGGAGACCTCCTATAAGTCCTATGGATAGACATTTACCAACATAGCGACCTGGAGAATAACATGGCCATATCCTGCAGCTGAAGAGATGGTTGAGCCTGAAATGTTTAGTCCTGCTGCTGGTGGTGGGTTCGCTGTTGGGTGAAGGGCTGAGATACGTGCAGGAGACAGTTCTTATTTCAGAGACTAGCTCTTTAAGCAGCAGCTTTGGAGAATACCCTCCAGCTGCATCTTCTTAGTAGCTTATCAATGTGCACCTGTGGCAGAAAGAGCTAGGACGGCTCTGAGATCACATCCAGCTTGTGGAAGTGGAAAAGGAGAGGTAGGATGTCTTACACAATAGAAGCTTAAGAGATTAACATGACTCCAGAGAAGGCAGGGCAGGGCAGGGCAGGGTGGGGGGAAAACCACTCCTTCATCCTCAGGCCTCTCCTTGTGTCATCTTTGTGCCACAGCCTCGTTATTGACTTCTCTCAGCCTTTCTTGCCTCTCCTCTCCTCTCCTCTCCTCTCCTCTCCTGAAACCTGTGCTGGCACTGTAAAAAATAATTTTGCTATCCTAAAAATTTTTGGATTGGTGAAATGATATAATTCTTTGTGTTGACTCTGGGATGATACTGACTACGTGATTTATATCTATTCCTGTACTGAAATTATCTCAAGGCTGTGGCATAAGCGAAGGGTTACTGGATGCTTGATTGTGTTGGGAGCTTGTGCAACAGTAAGGAGAAGTTCAAAAAACCTTGTGCTTGGATATGAGAAGGTAAAGACCAGAGTGTTAACATTATGAACCTTTGGTATGAAGTTTTGGTTGGAAAGAAATAGGTTCCAGTGAAAATGTGTTACAAGATTGACCGTGATTTAGCTGCTGTTTTATGACGAGTGGCTTAGGGAAACAGTAGCCGCAAAACGCATGGGTTAAAATGAAAAAGGTAGTGAGCAGCAACTGCACGTTTAGAAACGGGGAGAAGATACGTGCCTCTCCGCGTGACCTGTATCACAGGTAAACAGCGAGAAAGCTGAGGGTGTTGAAAAGCTTTGTGTTGGTTCATTATCAACACAAGGTTGAAGGCGAGGATGCCCACCAGGTGTAACTCGTTCCTTAGAAATTAAGCAATTATAAAGTTAAACATTAAAACTCATATATAAATTTTAAAAGATGTATCTTTTTAATCTGCACTATAGTTCTAAAAATCATAATCATGCATAAAATTGAAGCGATGTCTGGGGGAGAGGCAGGAGCCAGACGTGGAAGAGAAAAAAGAGCAGCACCAAGGGTTGTGGCAAGAAGAAAGGAATACTGGCGCCTGCCTACAAAACAGCTCGGAGCAGCTGCTCCTGGCTCCTGTTGTAGCTACGTGTGTAATTACTTAGTAATCATCTGCTTAATTTAAAATTATGACAGAGAACTTTCCTTTCGAAATTATGAAAGCTATGGTATTTATAGATAAGGTTTTCAAAAACCTTTGGATGTCAGAAAGAAAAAAAAGTTTTAAGTCACACGTGAGTACGAAAGGTGTCTATGGAATCCCTATTGAAACTGTCACGCATAAGTATCCACAAAGCAAAGATAAGTTAGAAAATTCCACTAGATAGATATCTGAATGAGTTAGGGATCTGAACAGCTTCCTCTTTGATGGGTGCTTTAGAATGATATTGTTTTAAGAAACAAAACAAATTAAACTCTCTTTATATATGGAAGCAAATCTGTTTTCCTTTCTAATTTATAGAGCTATTTGAACCATGATGTCTCCGTTTTCACAGTTCGGGAGATTATTCTGCAATAGAAACAAATGTTTAATCATATTAAATTAGAGTTTGTTCTCCAAAACAAATGAGAAGTTCTTATAGTTAAACAAGGCATTTTCAACTGCTCTTATTTAAAAATCACTTGGGAGCCTCTTACCGGGCATTATTACAGAATTTGTACTAGACATTTACCATGCTGTGGTGACAGCGTATGGTGGTGCATACCCTTCAACTCCATTGTTCTGCTTGTAACACGGGAGAGCTGAAGAACAGTGTAAGTGCGTATGAAAATATGCAAGGAGCCATATTAAACTGTGTGAAGACTGATGTAATATATGGTGAATTTTTTAGTGATAATAGAGAAGAGTTCACTTACTTGCTGCAGAGAAAGTAGTATCAGGTATAGAATGGCATGGCGATGTTAATTTTGGTGATTTCCCCTTCTCCGTCATTAACAGTGTGTTGAAAATCCCTGATGTCGAATGATTTTATGATGTCATTACATCTAAAAGACCTCACAGTTACCTTTAATGTGTTTCCCATTTTCTCCTCTTATTCTTCTGCTGCAATGAAAATGGGAATGTGGAAATGCACTTCTAGCGGAATGTTATTTTTTTTTTTCATGAAACGATACTATATTCTGCACAGTATTGTGTTCCAACTGAATACACATACATAAACGCGTACATAATATATGGGGGGGGTGGTTTTTTGGGGGGTTGGCCTCTTTTGTATCAGAGAATGAGAGATTGCACTCATGGAGTTTTTAGAAAAATAAAAAACCCTGGCTATTTTCAAGCTTCAAAACAGCACTTTACTAAATCCATATTAAGTACACACATCATAAACTAGTAGTTCTTACCCATTATTAATCATTATCACCACATAAAACACTTACCAAGCTTATCCAAAATCACCTTTGAGCATACAATACCAGGGAGCTGATGCTGTTAACACTGCTATAGTCCTCGATGGCCTTCATCACCAAGGTCAAAGTGATCGGGCTGGAGATCTCTTGGTCGAAGGGAGGTGGAATGCAAGCGGACATTTTCTTTCTTCCCCATCTCTCCTTCTCATCATTGTTATTTTGTGCTGCTTTCCTTCTAAAAAGGAAAGAGGTGATCTCATCTGGTCTCAACACTGTTTTTCCTATTTTGAGGATTAGAAACTGTTCTGGGTTTGCTAGGCATCTTTCTTGCTTATTCTGCAGCGTCCCCTCTGGTTCCATCAGATACCTTGCCCACTTGCATGCCATCCCTTGTTCTTATCTTGCAGATTTTACAGCTTGCCTGTTTTTTCCATACCTCATTTGTGCGACTATAACATTAGCCTCTGCTTGCCCCTTAGAGATTATGTATTCTTTCTACATCATGCTTATCAGAAGATGGTAAGACATCAGAGCATTTGTTATGATGGATAATTTTTTATTTTCATTTCTTATTTGCTGGATATTTTCTATTGATTGATCCTGTGGTCTTTGCAATTTGTGTATAGGAAAGAGGAAGTTCTTATCAGTTTTCATGATTGCATTGCATACAGAATTATTCAGAGTGGTACTTGGAAGAAAAATTAGCATAACCGAAATGAATTATTTTTTTTCATCTCCAGATAAGGCACTATGTAGGCTATTTTAGACTTTGATGCAGTGTCATTAGAATTTTTAAAAATAGGTTTGGGTTTTCTCCAGTCAATGTGAGCAGCAAACTCCATGAACAATTCAAGGATATTCCAGTAATTAAGAATTTAAGTGTTACAAGTTAATTATTTAGATAGAATGCGGATATTACTGACTAATAGTCTCTGCACCAAGACATGATTTTGATTGAATGGGCTACTCCTGGCATTGTTCCAGCATAAATTTTCCCCTTTATATTTCTTTTGCCAAAAGTGTAGAAGCAAAACAAAGACCTGGAAAAGTTGCAGGTCCTTTGGAACACTCTAGTGAAAGAAATATAAAAAAAATAAGTAATCACCTATTTTTCTGGAGGAAAAATGTAAGATGGGGCATAATATGTAAGAGCAGCAAGGGGAGGGTAAGGAGCTTAAATAACATCTGTAACGCAGTGATTGAGAAGAGTAAAACTGCACTAATGAACGTATAGCATAATGCTTGATGTTTTCCAGGAGCTTTTAACACTTCCTTGGAAGGTAAAAGACAGCAATCTCCATTTACCAGGGAGCTTTATTTATATTAAACTCTGCTTTGGAGATCAATGGTAGCGGTAGACTTTAGCTCATGTTCACATTTAGCTCACATTTACAATGCAAAAAAAATTCAATAAATCCGCTGGAACAGAAAAAAGGACCAGCCTTGATTTTTTTTTTTTTTTGCAACATAACTGTTTCTTCAACATAGGTAGATACTTGGTATCAGGTGAACACTTGTTAATAAAGACCTATATAAAAACTATCTGACCTAAGGTGTACTCTTCTCAGAAGTTTTTTAAGGTGTTTTCTGCCTTTGGCCAGTAGAGTTCTTCTGTGTGTAATAACATCAGACATTTATTCTTAGGTATTCCAATCATTCCCCAAACATCTGTCTTTTTTGTTTTCTTTTTTTTTTTTTTAACTGTATGTTTGTAGAACACATCATATGTAGAATATGTCAACACGCTCCTGCTCCAGTCTTACTACAGTAGGATACAATAATATTAATAATTTTCTGTCAGCGATTGTTAGCTAGAGTACGGAGCACAGGTTTCTGGAAATTTTCTGATGTCTTTTTTTTCATTAGGAAAGGTGAATTCATTAAAATAAACAAAGAAAAATGCCCAAATCCACAGGTCTCAGTCATGTTTTGTTGTTGTTGCTCTTTGTGGTTTTTTTGTGTAAGTGGGTTTTTCTGATTTATTGAGCGAATTGTGCCTGAATTCCTAACAGCTTTCCCATACTGGAAACCTCAGGGCAATTGAGGCAGATGTGGGACATCCTGTTGTGGAACCAAGTCTTAATGGGCTTCTGTGCATGCGTTTGCTGGTGAATATTCCCTTCTGATTTAGGAAATTTTGTAGTTTTGACGTAAAGGAAAATTATTTATTGTGTGGAAAGAGAAGGGTTTCGATCCTTATTCTGGTGGAAACAGAATACATCAAGACTAAGTCAGAGGAAGTATAAGCAAAATAGTAGACAACCTTAAGGGCACCATTTTCCTGCATCTCTGCTTATGCACTTGCAATTACATTAGCCCATGATCTGTAGATATAATTTGTAACTGAAGATCTATCTGAGAATCTGCTTTAGTTCGGTTTAAAAAGACCTAAAATTTAAAAATAATTAAAAAAAATAATCTGGGTTATTCTTCCATAGGTTTCTTTGGTTGGTTTGTTTGTTTGCCTGCTTAAATTACGATTGTCAGTATCGTGCTGAAACAAACGGTTAGTTTTGGGCTGCCTCTAAACCAGCAGTCGATGTGCTGGTTGTATACACGTGAAAAATGGAACTTGCTGTGTGGAAGAGCCACGTCGTCTGTCTACTACAAACCTTTGTTTGACATGAACAAAACCATACGTTTCCAAGGAAGAAGTGAAAACGTTGAAGTAGTTGAAGCGGAAGTAACATCGCTTTGCGCAGGACTCGTTTCCATGCCTGAAGGAATGGATGATAACCATGGAGTTTCTGCCTATATGGGAGTTAGTACAAATTCTAGAACTAAATATGGTGACAAACCAGGTGAACAGAGGGAGAACATGGTAAAAATGTCGTGGAAGATTATAAACCAACCTAAAGGACCCAGTAAAGAAAACTAAATCTGAATTCATGAAAAGCAGAACATGAGAAAAAGGCCTGAATCCATTAAACTGTAGGAGACAGAACACAAAAATGTCAACTAGATCAATGATGCTCTGTAGGGAAAAACAACAACAATTACTTCGGAAAGGTTGGAAAGATTATCAATTGGGGGGCAAAATAAAAAGGATCTGACAGGATACTGGTCACATGCTAAAACAAGCATACTGAATATATCAGTAGATCCGAGCAAAGAAAATAAACACATTTTTCTGTGATAACTGGAATAGAACGTAACAATAGAGATATTCCTACTTCTACTATAGCATAGTGTAAAGACTATTCTGTAGAATAAATGTTGAGATAGGAGGAGAAATTAATTGCTATTCAGCCAACATCCTGGCCCAATGTCATTAAATACAGCGTGACCCCAACAGCGAGGGATCTGCTTTGTTGTTTGCCGTCGTCAATAAGAGTTTATAGCGTAAGATGATTCAATTATATTTGAAATATTTGGGGGGATCAACATAACCTAAAAAGATGGCTGGCTTTTATCGATTATTACAATTTCCTGCTTTTGTGGATCATTATCCCATAGGGAATATTGGCCTGGAAAGCAGACAGAGAAGACCTCAGATTTGCAAATGAAAATAAACTATTGGGCGTGATTTCCTTCATTTCCACGCAGTGTACATCGTCATCAAAGATGATACCCCTCTATAACGAATGGTGAAAAGTAGAAATCTAGCACGTTACCAAGCGATGGTCTGAAATACCCTTCATTAATTCACTAGATAGCCCATTGAGATGTGCTCTGTGCATTTAGGATGACATGGCCATGAAAAAATTACTGTTTAGATAAGTTTTAATAATATATTATATTTTTAATATTTTTGGGGGGGTGTGTGTGAAATATTTTCAGATTTAAATATATTAAAAACTCACTATATTTCCAAATAGACATTACATTGGACTAGATGATCTCTGAAGGTCCCTTCCAACCCCTACAATTCTGTGATTACAATAGTGAAATGAAAACAAATTCCAGCATAAGTGAAAAACTTATTTTGATAGAACAATTGTTGTAAGTTAATGACTAATGAATAATTAAACAACTCTGAGAACACTTTAATTGTTCATGACTTTACAGTTCAGTCCTTAAATAGCAAATAATATAGAGGTGCTGATACAATATTTTCGATGTCTTCAAACATCTTTTTAAGACACAGATGTTCTTGGGAACCATTGCTATATAAAACATTCCACAGTAAAATTAACTGTTGTAATTCGTGATGTGCCTGACATTCTTGAGGTCTGAGAAAGTCTGACATGGCAAACATAGCTGAAAGTCACTTTTCCTGCTTAATATTATTTAGAGCACAAACTTTCTGAAACAAAGTTTTAGAGTATACCCTTCAAAATATACACTTTGTATATTTTTGTTACACTTGTTCAAAATATGCTCTTATTACATCATTGTTTTACTACTGTGATTGTTGCTGTGAAATTATGATTTAAATTCTAACACCAGGACTGGCAAGAATTCGTCTGAGGGTGGGCATGCACAGACCAATAAAACCCAAACAAAATCCAAAACCACTCCCCTAAAACATTTATTACCTGCTGCCTTAATAGGTAAAGCTCACGGTCATCTGAGCACGTATTTTGCTTCTATTCACTAGTCTAAGCTTTTAATGGTTCAGCCACGTGTTCCCTCTAGAAGTTTTATTTTCTGTTCTCTTGCTCTCTGTAACTGTAGTTTGAGTTGGGGTCTTTCATCTTTAAGTAAGATGTTGGTCATTAAATAGGTGACATATTCTTATTTTGATCCATTTATTACTGATCTGTTTGGAGTTTGTTTTTGTAAGCGAAGCGTTAAAGGAGTGCTTAGAACCTTCTTAAAAAAACGTTGAAAATGGGCAGGTTGGCAACAGGGAGCTGTAAAATGCCACTTGCTCTCCTTGCACAGACATTGCAGAGCAGCTCTACAGCATCGAACAGTCTTTGAAAAAGCTTCACTTTGCATAACTTCTACAGTAATTTTTTACTTTGGAAGCGAAATTACAATGGATTGTGGTTGGTTTTTTTTTCCTGTAGCCTCTTTAATACAAGAAAGAGTGTTGCATGCTTGAAAAGGGAAGTTCTGACAGGCTGCTGTAGGTGTGAAATGGCCAAAATGGAAATCTTGGTTAATTTTTTGTATATTGGTTTCACATCAATGCAAGTGCGCCAAAATCAATTATGTGAGAATGTAACTATGGACTAGCAGAACGGGTCCTTGGTATTGAATATTTGCGGACTAGAGGGCTGAATAATCTATTGCCGTTTTCGTAGAATCGTTTTGGTTGGAAGAGACCTTTAAGATCTTTGAGCCCAAAGTGAGGGGCAGTGGGGGGCCCAAAACTGAAGGGGGCTACAGGAAAGCTGGGAAGGGGCTGTTTGCAAGGGCATGTAGCGATGGGACGAGGGGCAATGGTTTGAAACTAGAGCAGGGCAGGTTTAGATGAGGCATTAGGAAGAAGTTCTTCACAATGAGGGTGGTGAGACACTGGCCCAGGTTGCCCAGAGAGGTGGTGGAGGCCCCATCTCTGGAGACATTCAAGGCCAGGCTTGATGAGGCTCTGAGCAACCTGATCTAGTTGAAGATGTCCCTGCTCACTGCAGGGGGCTTGGAGTAGATGGCCTTTAGAGGTCCCTTCCAACCCAACACAGTCTATGATCCTATGATGAAGGTGCCACCTCACCACTGCTGAGTACAGAAGTACAATTCAATTTTCAAGGATGGGGAAGTGAAGAAATAAAGGGCGTACCTAAGAAGGAGCTTGCAAAGTTCTAATGATATAAGTGTCTGATAAAACGATTGCCTGACTTCTTGTTTGGGACAGGAGGTTTATGGATAAAATGAATTTACATGATTCCCTGTCAAAATTTGCTAGTCAGCCTGATACTCTAATTGCATAAATAAGATGAACAAAACAGACGAGTATTTACATTCCAATGTGTACATATCTTAAATGATTACTTGATTTTCTGTGAGCATCCTGTCAAAATTAAGGCCCAGCTGTTGTTGCATGATGAGGAGAATTAAAGACAAAAAAAATTCTTTCAGTGCTGAAACCGGTCATTATTTAGCAGAAACTCACTGATTTGTTCCCATACACTTAATGGCACCCTTCTATCTTCAATCACTTCTATGCAATAAATTTATGGATTGAACCCCAGTGAGTGCAAACTGAGCTAGTTCTTCTGAACTCAAAGATATTTAAGTTTATGCAAATAGAGAGTCAGTCTCCGATGCAGAAATTTAGTTTATATAGGCAGGATGTACTTTCATTCATAACTAATAATGAGTGTAAGCCTTTTAAGTAATCTCTAAGTTTTCTCAGAGATTGCTGATGATTGAAATCGCATCTTAATCAGTACTCAGTCAAAACGAGAAGGCAGGCTGCGTGTTCTCAAATTGGTAATTGCCAGATGTAAAGGGGGAAAAGTTAAAAGACTACAAAATCAAATGAAGTTTAACGCAGATACTCTGCCTGCTGTGTTTCTCAGTACTATTTACAACTGTCCGAGTAGTCCGTACACATAGTCTAATAACAGATAAATGGGAAAGCAGTTCTGCAGCTTGCCCTGAGGAAGGAAACAGCATAGAGAAGACAGCGTAAACTGTAATTTTGGTGTCACTGGCTCGACAGTCAAACATCCCTGCTTCACGCTACACTTAGTGGAAAGAACCAGCCAGATGAAGTAAGAATAATCACACAGAAAATTGCTAGAAGGAGGTAAAATCCAATCCAAACTTCTGTGTGGCTCAAGAGTTTAAGAAGAAATTGCACGGCTTGTAACAGGTTTCACACTGAACCAATTAAAAACTCAAGAAGTGAAGAAAATCCCCACTGAAAGAAAAAAAGGATCTGCTTGGCTTTTATGTCTTTGCAGGCTTTATGTTTTCTTCAGTAAAGACCTGAGAGTGAGAACTTCGTGTGGTTTCTGAGAGAGGAAAACTAAGCCTCAGGAACAGATCTCTGAAGTTACACAATTGTGATAAATTCCTCCAGCTCTCAGCAATCTTTTGGGAAAAAACAAACACAGAGGGACAGACCAAACAACCATCTCCTCTCCCTCTGTTCTTAGTTTCCATTGACTTCTGGGGTTGTTTTCCACCACATCCCTTTTAATGAGCTCTAACTCTTGGCTCCACTTGAAATGTGCTTTTGGTATTATTGTGTACTTTAATTAATTTTTTTTCTTAATTAGTATTTTCATGGTGAGCTCAGCATTTGTTCACAAGCCTGTTGCAATCAGAAGTTTTTCTTGCCTCTTTTTGTTAATAACTTCAGTATTAATGAAGGATTTAGGGCAATAGGGATGATGACAAAAATGAGTCTATGAGCTGCAGTTCTGTGGATGGAATCAGCATGTCCTCTAAATGTTCCAGCAAAGGGAGAGGATTAGGCTAAATTTCAGTTGCAGACCTGCATCTGTATTTGAGCATTGCACTTCTAGTTTTGTAAGGTTTTTTTAGTCAAAAAAAAAAAAAAAATTGGCTGAAGAGCAATTGATTGAAAATAATTTTGATTTACTTGAATAAGAATGTCGTATCTTAAAAAATACTACAATTATTTATGCATGGAAAACCACCCAGACCATGAAATGCAATATTTTACTGTACTGAGTATTTGGAAGGTGCAGTTTCTTTAATGCAACATCTATGTAATATAAGTATCCCTTCTGTTTATTAGAATCACAAGTTTTTCACAAGCTAGAGTGTAAATTCGCCATGTGTTTCTCCTGCAGGTAGGTGAAGTGAACGCTAATAGATTTGTGACATTTACGTTGGAATGAATGTGATGAAATCAATTCAGAAAACAACAAACTATTCCACTAATCCAAGCAAGTGAAATTTGAGCCTTTGTCAAATTGTGTTCTCTCTCATTTTTGACTGTGCTTTAATACCTTTGAAATCCCAGAGAACCCGCAGAGCGGTAAGGGCAGAGGTGGGATCTTTCCAGTCCCATACAGCCAGATTTCTGCCATCCTGCAGCAAAGACAATCTTTCAGCACTAGTAGCTACGGCGGTAACACGATAAAGTCGTATACAATTTAAAGAGAATCAAAGTAGCACAAGCGATGTGTATTTAGTGGGGGATCCTGGGGGGCCAGTGATGCCAGATGTGTGCACGCATCAGTAAAGTTACCGAGAAGAGAAGCTCTAAAAAGAACGTACAGAGCACACCGCGTTCAGCTGATGCTGCAGTGCTCCCTAGCCACTGAAAATACTAATAACAGGAGATGTGGGGAGCACATCTAGCACAGTGGCTAGTTGTATGCTCGATGTGAAGGGCGTATGGTAAAGCAATAAAAAAAGAGCCAAAAAGACTTCTTCACTTGGTATAACTGAAATTTCTACCTCCTGTCAAAGCCAGTTCTTAGGATATATTTTTACTTTTTTTTTTTTTTTTACATGCCTTTTGACTGCTGAAGTCAAGCTTTTTCTGTCCTGCAGCTCTACTAAAACACAGTGAATATAACTTGAAATAGTAACAAGAGTTTTAAAATTCAGATTTTTAACATAATTTATCCCAATTATATTATGTTTATTATAGTATAATGTAATCTATAAATAGTTGCAATTTATAGTTTAATAATTTTTGTTTTATTAAACTAATGAATGTAATAATATTCTTCTTAGATACTGCTTTAGTGATACAATTATATATTCTTTTTAATATGCTGTTCAGTACGTCTAAACTATTAAAAAGTATAGCAAATAGGTCACAGAGCAATTTGATCACGTAAAGTAATGACATTAGCAAGACCGAAAGAGGGAAGTGTACACATTAATTTTGTTGATGTGTATATAAAGGAGTAAATGATCAGGGCATCTGTGTGTAAACGTTACTGTGTAAATACATAGATGTGTCTATTTTAACTGTTCCTGTGTAAAGATTGTGACTTTAGAGTACTGGTGTCAGTAGAATCATCACTTCTCTTTCTGTTGGTTTTTTTCAAAGTACAGTCTTTTGAAGACAGCGCCTTCTTCTAGAGCCATAGGATCGCCCGGGTTGGAAGGGACCTTTCAGATCATCGAGTCCAACCATCAACCTCACTCTGACAAAACCCATCACTAAACCGTGTCCCTCGGCACCACATCTACACGTCTTTTAGATACCTCCAGGGATGGTGCCTCAACCACTTCCCTGGGCAGCCTCTTCCAATGCTTGATAACCCTTTCGGTGAAAAAATTTTTCCTAATATCCATCCCATCAGTGCGCTTCATACTGTTTATTCATCCGTTAAAGAACTATGTGTACAACTCAAAATTCAAGGAAGCTTGCATTAGCAATTAATGAAAAAAAGTTTTAAGTACATTAAAAGCCTTCTAATTACAAGTCCATGAAATGGCACACTTGGATTAATCATCAATAAGAGAGCTGCATTTGTGTTATCAGTTTGCAGTAATGTGATCTTCATACTTAGTTAAAAAGAGGTGGAAACAATATTTGTTTTTACAAATGGATACTGGAAAAAATATTCAGGAAAAAATATTCAGAAAAAAAAATACTGAATGCCAAAATTATTTAAACTATGCATTTTTCCTTTGTGAAACATACAATGAGACTGTAATTTGTGTTGTGTTGTGGGATGAAGCTGAAGTGTTCTGTTGAAATTTCCTGGGTCAGGAAGAGCGACGTAAATGGGGCCAAGGGCTCTTCTTCAAAGTTCGAATGTCTGTGCCTGATGCAGGAAGGGTTTTTTAGTCTGAAAACGCTGAATCCCACACTGAACAAAGGCACGCTGTTTGAAGAATATGCCATTAATTTCAGTTAGTTAGAAGAGGCTTAACTGAAAGGTAAAATTGCTGAAAAGAAAGTGGGTTCTGTTTTACCTCAAACCAGGCAAAATGTAATGGAGAGCTGGGTGGTAGGAGGCACAACACTTCAGTTTGCATCTTATGGCTAGACTAGAAGTTAAAATTAAGCTAAACTAAGAACATAATGTAAAAATCAATTGTATATTCACTTTTATTTAACTTCAGGAAGATACCCTCTTCTGACTTAAAATTTTAATTCCTGAAAAGGTAAACCTTTGCAGACCTGTATAAAATGGAGTTTGTGTGTTCCGCGGTATGATCACTTACCAGCTGCCTAACCGTTTTCAAGTGGTTTTCTAATAGAACTGTGCAGGGTGCTATATCTTAAAACTGATTTGTATTGACTCTAATTTAAGACCCTACCAAAAGTCAATGTAATATAATACAAACAACGTATCTGGAAATAGTAAGAGGTTTTTGTTAATGGTCCTTCTTGCGTTTTCCTTTACAGAAATATTCAGAATACGGAGTGAAAAAGTAGAATTGATGTTTATGAACAGGAAAAATCCAGAAGACATAAGTTTAGCATCTAAACAGGTATGCTTACCACAACGCACAGGTCTTTGTTCTGGAGAATCTAACCTAGAGGGATGCTGTGGAGAGGTTTAAAAAACTGTTGGGCTCTACTTCTGTGAATCTCCCTGGAACATTTTCAGTTTTGTCGCCAAATACCAATAGAAGTAAGTGTCTTGACAGCTTTAAAAGTTATGGAGATAGCTCATATTAATAAATTCCACGTCCAAAGGCTAACTATATTCTGGTTTCCAGATCTCTTTTCAGTTCTGGCTCAAAATACCAGCTTTAGATTTCTACCATTTTACATGATGACACGCAAGTTATTTAAGTTGAAATTGGACTCCGTCAGTTGAAGGAAATCTCAGTTAAATTTGACCCTTGCTATCAATTGATGGTTCAATGTCCTCGCACAGATTACAGCCACTTTAACATTTTAGTAAATTATTCACTAAGTGAACCATTTTCATATCAGATGCATTTGACTTACTTTTTCTATTACTTTAATGCATATTTCATACCTAGCCAGGATTATATATTACTGATTGCTTGACCCAACACCGCCAACTGTATTATTATATACTGGAAGCATTTTTCTTTACTAAATTCTTTCCCATTTTTTATAATGTATGCTGTGTGATAGAAATAACTAAAAGACAAATGTCAATGGAAACTTTAATACATTGACAAAAGGGAATGATAACGATTCAGGTCCTGAATATGCATTATTATCAGTGTCTAAAGCAGGTCTATCCTCAAGTTTCTTGCTGTAAGAGGCCGTAATACTTTATGATACAATATAACATCAAAATCGTAAGGAAATGGTTTGCAAAAATATAATAATCTCATCCAGTCTTTAGCAATATTTGCACTAAATTCTGGGCTCTGTTTTTATAACTCAAATGTTCTATTTTTAAGATATACATTTTTTTTCTGAAAAAAAAACCCCAACAAAACCAAAACCAACAATCTGGAGGGTGCCTGAACTCTATGGATTAAGGTAGCATTCAACAAACATTTCTTCCAAAAAGGAGAAAGCTTTCAAAAAAAAAATAAAAAAATGCTGAGTTCAGTATCTGTTACAAATGCTTTGATTTCAATTTTCAATTTGGGATAATACTTCTAATTTGAATGGGATGTAAACCACTAAAAGAAGGTAAATGAAAACTTAATAGAAAAATATTATGAAGTCTTTCACTTCTGGACAAACAGTAATCTGGATAATTCTGAAATGAATCTCTCGGGATGTTTTTCTGCCTAAGAGATCTCCTAAAGTGCACCTGCAGGTCAACCTGGAGTGAAAAAGAAGTAGGAAAAGAATAAAATTATACAACAAGAACAGAAACAATATTCATGTCAGCATAACAGAACCACAGAATAGTCGAGGTTGGAAGGGGCGTCTGGAGATTGCCAGCACTAGCCCCCTGCTAAAAGCAGAATCAATTCCATTTTCCAGGACTTTACTCAGTCAGGGTTTAGATATCTCCAAGAATGGAGACTTCACAATCTCTCTGGGCAACCTGTTCTAGTTGTTAGTTTCCAATCATCCTCACAGCCTTGTCCAACTGAGTTCTGAATATGTCCAAGGATGGATATTCCCCGAGCTGTTGGATATTCCCCGAGCTGTTGGATATTCCCCATCCCTGGTTGGCCAGGACTGCCGATAAATACTTGAAAGTGGCTTGGTGAGCACTTCCACCAGCTCCCTCGGTACCCCTGTCTAGATGTCATCTGGCTCCGTAGACTTCTCTGTGTGTAAGTGGCGTAGCAGATTGCTACCATTTCTGCTTGGATTATGCTCGTGTATGTTATAAAGCAGCTGTTTTCAGGGTAGCTGGAAGGCTAAAACTGTCTGTCTGGAACAACCTTTTTAATGTTAAAGATCATTCTCCATCAGACTGTTTGAAGAGGTTAATGATCTCATTTTTCTTGAGGTTTGGAACATAAGATTTGGAACATAAGATTAACATTTAGCATATATTCCCATTAAGGTAGCACCTAATTAAAATTTCTCAGCTGTGATGTCCAGCACGAACCGTAGCGGTCATAAAACTTAAGAGACAGGAAAGAAAATAGCAGCGGTTTAAATTGGGAGGAAAAGAAAGTCTGTAGGTAAAATAATTCTGCTAGTAAGTAATACAGGTAACTTTATTTAAAATTACCTTACTGATGACAAGCTGCGTAGTTTACATACCATTAGTATTCTTATTTGACCACGTAACACGTGTTGGAAGTATGAAGTAATGTGGTGTGCGCTGTACTTGCTCACCTCATTTCTGTGGCTTGTACTTGTCTAATTCTAGTGAAAGGGTTGAACACATCGCAGTAGGTAATAGGTAAACATACCACATATTTTATCTGTGATGTAATTTTTCTGACTTCAATTGTGTGTCAGCAAGTCATAATCGAGCACAGTGTCAACCTGAATTTCCCTGTGGACGTGCCCTAACTTTCCTGTCAGGGATATTTTTTTCTGAAGCTCGGGAAAAGCTGCATTTTGATCACACATTTAACATATTCCGTAAGACCTACTCCTTAAGAAGAAACATTTGGTTTTTTCCGGCTTCTCTGCATCCCTCATTTCAAATACAACATTCAATTTGATTTTTTGGCTTTCTTTTTTCAAACACTGGAGATTTTTTATTATATTAGATAACCATGACCTTCTCCAGTAAGTGATGCTTCCTTCCTCCGAACAGAGAAACCTTTCTTAATATCTGTAAACTTCCAAATTTTAGGTTGTTTCAAAAGACTCAGATGAGGAGAAAAGTGGGGTTTTTTGGTCTGGAATATGAGACCTGATTTGGCACAGTTATTCTTTTTTATTTCTTGGTCTGTAATACTAGCAGGTGTTCCTCCAAAATAATTTTTTTTCCTGTGTTTCATTCTTCATATAAATCATAAAGTACTAATCCCTTTCATTCCAGTCTTCTAGTATCTCAAATAAACACAGATTAAGATTAACCACTCACACACACCAAAAAAACCCAGGGTTTATTTTTTGGCTAGGTTATTGAGAACTTGTAAGATTTTTCCAATTTTCTTTTCACAGTTTCCTCTTCAATGAAACCTATTAAACAAACAAACAAAAAAAGGCTTTATTAGTAATTCAAGGGTTTCAACTCATTTTTAATTTCATATACTCCTGCCATTGGGTCATTTTGGGTGTTACTCTAAAAACAGGACCCGTATTTGTTGTGAAGGCAAAGCAGAAGCCTGTTGACCCAGAGAAGTAAAAGTGCGCTGAGCAAGATGCAATTAAGACGCGTACCCGGGGTGCTTACATTAGAATAACGTAACCATTGGCACTGCATAAGCGTTTTGTAACACTAATAACAGCTTAATAAATCCCTAAGTAGTGTATAGCTATAAATACAATAACTTACATTACAATAGAATAATGGAATATAATCAGTTTCAATGATTGTTTTTTCTTCAGCTTTCAGCTGAAAGTATAACTCAATAACTTCAACTTATGCATGAGATTTATCCAAACTAAAAAGTGAGATATGTCCTTCACTAGTTACCTGCTGTTATTTCAGATACAAGTAAGAGAGAAACTTAGTTGTAAAAAAAAAAAAAGCCATAAAGACTCATTCTAGTAAACAGTGATAGGGTGGAACTCTATTGATAAATTATAGAATGTAGAGCTTACATTTCTCAGTACTTCTGACTTTATTTCCACCTAAAGACAATGCATTTAAAGCTCCTGTGATATTTTAAAGTGGAAAAATGTGATGTACTTGTAGAAGACCTGACTTTTCTCACAGTTGGACTTTCTTTATTACATGAATAAAAGAATTGAAAGAATAAGGCAAATTTTGAGCTCCATCCTATGTGACGGAATGAAGGAGCAGAAGGAACCATTCATCCAAAGAGATCTGCATTTTGCTTCATGATAACTTCCGTGGAATTGCCCTGATTACAATTAATATGAAATAAGAATAAGGTGGGGCAGTTACCAGGCAAATAGATTTGTTTGTAGCTCTTTTGATTTCTGCAGTGCTGAACCAATTTACACTACTTGAAATTCCGAGTAAAAAATTTGTTTGTTTCTGCACCAATTAAAAAAAAAAAAAAACAAAACAAAACAGCAACAAACAACCAAAACCAAGAAAAACTCTGTTCCAAATACTTTGGATACTTTGTCCAAATACTTGGAACTCTGTTCCAAATACTGCCAAATGCTCTTTATGGCAGATTTGAGGACATAAGTGGATTACAACAAGTGATGAAGCTACACGAATTTGAATAACTGCTTGTCAGCTCAGTTGCCATAATGAAAATTTAAGGTGTTTGCCATTATTGCCAACATTTAAGGTACTTTATAGGAAAGTATTTTATGCCGGAGTTGCTTCCAGCTACGACTTCATCTGGTGAACTGAGTTGCCTGTTTCACTAACGTGACTGCTTGCAATTTTCTGTCCCTTGCCCGAGATACTACTTGGCTTTCCTTGAAACTTAAATTGATGTTTTAGGAAAAGCAAATGAGCTATGCTCCTTCTTTTGGTGGTTTTCTGTAGCAGTTCACCTTGTTAATCATAAATCTACCAAGATACCTAACAGCTTTGCTAGCATCAATGGCATAAAGGAAATTCATTAGAAAACGCCCATCAATAAAATTAAAGTGCATGGAAAAGCATCTGAGCATGTCAGAGATTTAATTCTATAATCTTACCAATTTCTTGGGTTTTTTTTATAATAAAACATCCAAAGTTTGGCAAATAGATCTAAATATTCTCATAATTATTTTGCCTTTGGTATGTATTGTTTTCAAGCAGTAATGGAACTCGTATTTCTGAGACACACAATTCTTTAGATGCTCATCAGAGTTAAGATTATAAACACAGTTTTGGATAGATTTTGCAAAAGAAAGTTAGTAGTGTCTTTCTGCCTCTCCCATGGGATTTGAATAGTTGTCAAGTAGTTACTACTACTTGAATAGCAACCTTAATAGCGGTAAAGCTTGGCTAATATTTTTAAATGCTCTCAACAAAATTATTTTGGTGAGGTTGCAGAGATTTTTTTGTCAAATATATATAATATCCTTCAAGTTTCATGTAATGACTCTTAAATCCTAAGATTGATACTGGTAATCAATTCTTAATCAGTCTCAAGATCGCTGGCCCTTGTCCTCATGGGGGACTTCAACCTACCAGATATCAGCTGGGAACGCAACGCAGCTGAGAGGGAACAGTCTAGGAGGTTCCTGGAGCCTGTTGGGGATAACTTCCCGACACAGCTGGTGAGGGAGCTGCCTAAGGAAGGCGCCCTGCTGGACATGTTTGTGAACAGAGAAGGACTTGTGGGGGACGTGGCGGTTGGAGGCCGTCTTGGGCACAGTGACCATGAAATGCTAGAGTTTTTGATTCTTGGAGAAACAAGGAGGGGGGTCAGCAGAACTGCCACCATGGACTTCCAGAGGGCAGACTCGATGTTTTCGGGAGCTTGCTTGACAGAGTCCCTTGGGAGGCAGTCCTGAAGGGCAAAGGAATCCAGGAAGGCTGGATGTTTTTCAACAAGGAAGTCTTTAAGGTGCAGGAGCAGGCTGTTCCCATGTGCCAAAAAGCGAGCTGTTGAGGAAAAAGGCTGGCCTGGCTGAACAGACAGATACGGTTGCAACTGAGGGGAAAAAAGGAGAGTTTATGGCATTTGGAAGGAGGGGCAGGCCACTCATGAAGACCACAAAGATGTTGTGAGGCTATACAGGGAGAAAATTAGGAGGGCCAATGCCCAACTGGAACTTAACCTGGCTTTGGATGTTAAGGACGATTAAAAAAGTTTCTATAAATACTTTAGTAATAAAAGGACGACTAAGGAGAATCTCCATCCTTTATTAGATGGGGACAGAAACAGAGTGACCAAGGATGAGGAAGAGACTTACTGCCGCCTTTGCCTCGGTCTGCAGTAGTAGGACCAGTTGTTCCTGAGTACCCGGACCCCTGAGGTAGGAGTTTACCGAGAATGTGAATGTGCTGGAAACACAGGAACTTCTTTTTTGTTAGCGTTCGGGTTTAGCAATTAATTTTTTTTTCATACTTATAAAGTGTAGTGCCTCATAGAAATAAGTAAATATAATCTATTTTTTATTTCAAAGCTTAAAAAGAATGAGTAATTTAGTTAGTGAAGGTTGATTATTTTGTTTTCATCTTGATTCTATACCATTCGGGTTTATGAGATAACAGTGCTAATGCTTAAAATAGTCTGCCTACCAGCATAGAGATAAGTGATTAAAAATATAGTAATAATTTTCTCTGAACGTTACCTATCTGGGTCCTTAAATACAAGCGAGCTATTTGCAGTCAGTTGTGAATGATGATGTGACCTGGATGGTTTTGTGCTATTTCACACATACATCAGAAGGATTTCTGTCCAAGTTGCAGAATCAGATGAGTTTGAGGCAAGTCTTCCACAAGGGGGCTCAATATTTCAAGCTCAGCCTCGCCAATTCCCATTTGACAAACCGCCCAGCAGAGACTAATGCCACAGAATTAGCAAGATCTTAGTTTTCTCTTAGTAAAATTGTTTTTATTAACATTGTGAGTCTTCCACAGTATTGCTTAGGTATGTCCATATAGCGTTTTTGACTCTATGTTTATTCACTGGTGATAGTATGTATTGAACTACTATTGTTTCTAAATTGTTTGTTTACATCGCAATACAAAAAAAAACTAGGGACGCTTTTAATAAGAGCTCAAAAACATCTGTAGTTGCCATTCTCAGATATAATACGAATACGTTCTATCACGTCTGTAGATAAAACCTGTATATAGCTCAGAGAATTTTATGGTTTCGCAGGGTGTAAGCTTCAAAAAATACTAGAAGCGGCCCTCCCTTTCCATTTTGTTCATTCATTTAATATTGTTCTGCTTCTGAAACGACTTTAAATTTAAAAACAAAAGACTTGCTCCCTCATCATGGAAGCATTGAAAAGCACGTTTTAAAACAGTCTTTATGAATTGACTGCTTCCTTCTCAAATTCATTGTCGTTATCTAGAAAATGCTAAATGCCTTGAATTGCCACTAGAAATAAAATGGCAACTACGGTGTATGCAGTTCAGATTTTTTTTACTGAGAGATAAACCACAAATGACAGTGTAATAATTTCAGTTTGTTTAGCTTCCCTATGATTACTGAAAAGGTGAGAGTCGTGTGGGGTGGCTTCTTTAACCGACTTGCTGCAGCATATTACTGTTAAGCCAAGAGAGCTGCTCCTCATTTACTGTAACGTAACGGGAGGCAGTCATACCTCTGACGTGTTGTGGCTGTGCAGAAGTGAATGTAAGTAATATTTTTTCAGTTTCTTATGGCTTAGAATATTTGCAGGAAAAAAAGAAAAAAGAAAGGAATTATCCTTCGGCCCTTAGATGCTCTTGTCAGAACTGAGAAGTGCAGAAACACCTGAAAATGAAAAATGATGGAATGGAAGAGTAAGCTGAATTGTTTTCAAGACTAAAAAGTAATAATCTAAAAAAAAAAAAAAGCCCTAAAACTCTGCTTTGGTTTTTGTAAAAACACTAAAGTTACTTTTATTTTATTTAATTTCTTCTTCCTTTTAAACTTCTTTGAAAAATGAAAAAAAAATATGTTGAAAGACTTCCTTGTTTCTGATCAAAGCAGGGGATCATAATCTGTGCGCTACAGAAATTCGTACGAAATTTCAAAATGTTGTTTAGCCTTTTTGAGACTGTGTGCATTTTGTTTTAAATACCAATATTTTGTATGTTTTGTATACCAGTAATTTTTACAAAATAGCCTGTCCCAATAGGAGTTAATTTTTAAAAAATGTAAGGTGAAATTTATGTGCCAGCAACTGAAGTGGGGACGGTATGCGATATAATCTACCTGTCTGTGGTGCCGGTAACGGCAGCGAGCGTGGATTGTTCGTCAGTGCGTGATTAGGGCCCGACTTGCTGGCAAGCAGAAGTAGGTGGCTTGGGAGGACACACAGCGGTAGCTGGTTACTGAGTTCGTTACCAGAGGAATCGGTAGGGTCAAATGAGAGGCCCTTTTGGATGCATATCTCTGGAGGAAGGCGGTGTGTGTGTCCGTGCGTAAAGAAGTCTGTACCAGCAGGTGGACTGGGACTGCCCAGGTGCCAGCAGCCGGGGAACGGAGGATCCAGGGCCCGACACTGTGTGTCTAAGCCCAGCTACTCGCGGGATGAATTGCATATATGTGTACGTTTCCCATTGATAGACCTTTTTAGGAGCTAGAGAGGGGAACAGGATGAGGCCGTTGGTCTTGCTTGTCTTTGTACGAGCGTTTAACGTTTCTATCTATGTTGGTCTGTGTGCACACATCTATTGTTTTCACAACTTAAAGAGTTTATCGGAGAGGCTCCCTTTCGGATAAAAATTAAGTCCTTTTATATCATAAAGACCTAAAAGGGCATAGGACACCACCACTTCAAGCAGCCAAGAGATCTTAATTTCTATTTTTCACCTGTAGCAGCCAATAGATGTTGTTTTCTGTTCTTTCAGACCAATTTTATTTTCCCAGACGGTTCCCACTCTTTCAAATGCTGAGGTGCTGTTGCAGTTTCTTGGTTTTGCACTTAGCAATGGTATCTCAGGATGTCTGCGGTCTCCGGGTACCCCAGCTGTACTTCAGAGAGGCCGGCTGCACTTTTCAGGGGAGTTTCTAGTTCAGAAGCCTGGTTCCCAGGCTGGCAGGCATTTCCTTCTGTTTTAGTCCCTTCGAACCAGGCCACCTGTCTGGCTGCTGGCGCCAGTGGTGTGAGTGAGTTTGTGTGTGCGCCCATTTGAAATCCAGGCTCAGCTTTGCTAGGGGCCGTGGCAGCCGTGCTCCGGTGAGGCTAACGGACGCAGCAACTGCCAAAAAGTTTATAGTCCTGGAGCTGGTTGACAGAAAAGTTCAGCAACGTAAAGGGCTTCTATGTGCCTCTGTAGGATAGATACATACCTTGGTGAGTTTCCAACAACAACAGGTCAGGTCGGTTTCACAACTTGAAGGTGGGGGTAGGAACAACCTGCTCATGCACAGATGAGTTTAATGAGAGAGAAGTTTTACTCTCCACTGAGGAAAAGGAGAGAGGTGACTATATGGGTCGGCTGCTGTCAGGATATAAGGCTGGTGCAGCTGACTTTGGAAGCCTGAGGTGGCTGGGAAAGAAGGGAATGATGGCAGAGCAGGTGCGTAAGCACCCCAAAACTTCATTTTCGTGGTGTTTAGTTGTATACAACCCTCTAGGCTGAAGGCTGAAACTGTTAATCTCTTTACATCCAGCAGTCTTCCTGCATGTTCTGTCTTTCCAATCTGTTCTGCAATTATTCTTATAGGATGATTGTATGTCATCTCTAAGAAATGCATGTTCTGATGAATAAAGAAATGAGAGTATGAGTGCTTAATAAGAGGCTACATTTTAGGTCTTATTTCAGTAGCATCATGCATGACTCTTCTCGACTGTTTATTAACATCTCATAAAAGTCCATTGTAGCATCTTCTTTTTAAATACTGTTTGTCAGGGCTGCCGTGTGACTACTTCCTCTGCAGTTTAAGGCACAGAATATCTAAGAAAGCTTTATTCCCTGTAAATAAAGTCTGATTCTTGTAAATCAGTGAGAATTTAGGGGATGGATTTGTAATTTGATCATGATGACCATGTGTAATTCTACTTTATTATTACTTAGTGCTTAAGTTGTCAAGATAATTATGCATCACAAAAAATCATCAATTTTAAACAAATACAGCCCTCGTGTAGTGCTCCAGCAGCACTTTTCCCACAGTTTGCATGGAACTTGATGTGGATTTGAGGTCACATTATATTGCTGAGGGTTCAAGAGACCAGCATTTTATCCACCTGGGTCAATTTTTCAATAACATGGTCGACAAAGGAAGAATGCCTTTCCACTTTTCTCTTGTGCATTGCTTTGCCCTGGTTCACACAGATTTTTCCAGCACAAATGCAATCAGTGAAGTCTTCTGCTTGTTAGCACTGTGTCTCACATGGACCTGCAGTGCACCGTTTCTTTTTTTCCCTGTTCCTTTAAAAACCTGCAGCCTTAGAAGCTGGTGTTCATGGA
Source organism: Alca torda (assembly GCA_008658365.1). Classification (NCBI taxonomy): domain Eukaryota; kingdom Metazoa; phylum Chordata; class Aves; order Charadriiformes; family Alcidae; genus Alca; species Alca torda. Next base: position 5,508,407 of record CM018087.1, on the reverse strand, counting down.
GCTGCTGCAGAGGCATCAGCCAGAGGCCTCACCGGGGAGGGGGGAGCGAATAGTCTCTTGATTATTCCTTCTGAGCAATGGCAGAGGAGAACACAGACCTTTCTCTTAAAGCCTAGACCTGGGGTGAGGAGGAAGCCAGGTTCAGCAAATCAGAGAAAAAGTTTCATCCCTGTGTGGAAGACTGGGGATAAACTTAGGAAAAGTTCTGTCACACAAATTGGGTTAGCTTGTAGCTATTTCTTAACTCACTACTTTTTATTTTGGTATGAAACTCAACACTGACTTGGAGTCCTGTTGCAACGTGTTCAGCTCTAAGAGTCCCTGTTAATAACTTCCATGGGTTAAAACTTTCTTATCCAGATGTTTGGGGGGTTTTCTTCTCTGTGTGTGCTGTAAGGATGTTGGAGAAGTTGTGCGCTACTTCGTTATGCCAAGCATCCACTTTCTAAATTTGTTTTGCAGATCAAATAGAGAAGGGAATTTGTTAAATGGAAAATGTGATACATTTTTATCAGCAAGGCTTCATTGTCACAAATGTTAAGTTAGGATCCTGCACAACTTTGAGGTACCAGCAATTTAAGACTTAATTAACACTGGATTAGGCTGTATGATTTTTAACAAATACTTAATTATCAACCAATGATCAGAGTTATTTAACAAAATTTGCTATATTCAACACATAGACTTAGTTAAAGATTTGAAAAGGGTAAGGTTCACCTGAGACGTAGGACAGTTTCCCAACCAAAGCACACACACAAACAGATACAGACAATCTATATGATTATGTTGTTTTTCTTTTTTTTTTTTTTTTGCAACAAGTAGTAAATTATTGGTACCAAATGATCTCTGAAACCTCAAGAAATCAAATAATAGTTAATTACTCACTCTTTTCCTTCATCGGCATTTGTCAGCAGATGATGTCTGAATTTCTCGCAACACCTACGAGTAAAATCCTGGTGACATCTACACTTTAATACCCTCGTGAAATCTACCCTGAGAGGCGTCCCAGCTCAGGGGGAGACACTGAGTCACAGCCTGCTTTAATGTCCCTTCTAACCCGAACCATTCCGTGATACGTTGGTCAAATTGACCAAATCAATAGGAAAGACTGAGAAATGAGGAAAGGTGGCTAGTGAAGTGAAATGCATTGAACAGATGAAGGATTAAAATAAGAATACAACAGGGAATCTGTTACAGTCTAAATGCACCACAGTATCTGGAATCCACATCTGCAGTAATGGTCACATCTGGGTGGAAGTGGGAAGTGGTTAAACGACACCTCACAAGGAGGCACAGGAGAAAGCGAAAGGCTTCCTCTGGAAAACCAAAGGACTGAATAGTAAGGACAGCTGTACCCTCAAAGTCACAGAATGTTCTGATAAAGGGAGAAGGGAGGGTAGCCTAAAATTTACCTGAGTTAGCCTAGTAGAGAAAAATTTTAAAAAAACCAACCAAACAAAACAAAACAACTCACAGGAGGTGATGAAGAACTATAAATAAATAGAGGAGGAAAAGAAGGTAATTAAAAAAAAATTGGGCTTGGCAGAATGCCAGCACAGCATGCAAATGACGCGGTGAGTCTGAGGCTTCACAGCGCTCGTTAAATGGCTAATCCCATGGGCCTGTCCCCAGGAATCCAGTCTTCAATGCGGTCCTAAGCTCTTTTTCCAGTTCATGATGGGAACCATAAGTTGTATAACTCCACATACTGAGCGATCTTCACGGACTCTTGTTGCCTTTCATCTTGACTCTGACATCACATCCTAATTTATTGCCTGGCAGAGGCTTATTCCTTACTTTAAAAATATGACCAGAGACAGGTAGCTTTGTCCCCAGTAACTCATGAATCAAGCTTCCATCTATATTATGGGCATGTGATCCCAAAGTGCCCTCAGTTTTCCACCATGTCATGCTATCTTAGGATGCCATAATCACCACGTTATGGATTGCTCTGGGGTCGCACTTTCTTCACGTTGGCTGGGAAGGCATGCAAATTTACAAAAGAAAAATCAAGGATCATCGAGCCAGAGAAAGATAGCGCAGATGCACAGCAGTGATTAGGACACTACTTGCGAGTAGGAGACCTGAGTCCTGCTCCTTCCTCTGAAGGCTGTTTACAAGCACAAGGACAAGAAGTAAAGCCCACTAGCAGGAGAAGAAAAAGAAATTCACCTACAAATGCATTATCTCAAATTACTCACTCACTAAAGGAATGACGAGTTCTACCTGTACATATTTCTATTCTACAATGTGCAAATAACTCTATCAAAAATATATATCCTTTGCATTCCCCACCCTAGCAAGGCAAAAACATTGTAAAAAGCAAAGTGCGCGTGTAGTGGAATCGCCTTTCCACTACCACCTAAAATGCTACACATACCGTGCCCTCCATTTGCAAAACTGCAATTTAATCTTACTTTTCCCTTTGTCATGGGATTTAATAAGAATCTAAGATTTAGTGATAAACATGTCATTAAAATACAAAAAAAAAGTGGTACAGAGAGACAAAGACTGTCATTACTATGAGCACGCAGATGTTTTCTGTTTATATTATAGCGCGAGCTGCCATCAGACACTCCTAATTACAGCTTGTACTCTGGTGTTCCTGCGATGCTGGCCATTAACCTTCAACTGAATCGGCAGTTTCTGCATCAGGTGCCTTGTCATCCCAGTGCTCTATATTTATTTGCAAGTATCAATACATACCACAAGAAAGGTCTTTTTAAATGTGGCATTCAGCACTTAGTCTTCAAAAAGAAAACAACAATAATTAAACAGAAAAATCAGCACTAAGCCCTGCATAATGTATTTAACCGTTTACAATAAGAAACAAAACAAAAAAAGAAAGTTTGTAATTGTTGAATCAGCAATAATGAGCTTTTCAAGAATGCATTTTTGCAAAATGGAGAGAAATATGAAGGAATTTGCAAGAGCCATTTAGCTATTTCAAAGGATGGGAAATTATAATGTACAGTTAAGTTCAAGGCTAAGCTTGACAAAAGGAAAGGGAAAACTATACTCCTAGTACAGTCCAGGAGTTCATTATTTAACAAGCAAGTACCACTAGCTTGACTAATTATTAAGATTCACATTTTTTTCCTCTTGACTGAAAAGCAAAGTGGTATTAAGGCAGTGAATTTACTCAATTATGAGTAAAAGCGTTTTTGAAAATCCTTTGTTCTTATCAATTCATATCATATCAGATCAGTTCATATTATTTAATCCAGTTCCACCCCCCTGCCCTGGGCAGGGACACCTCCCACTAGACCAGGCTGCTCCAAGCCCCATCCAGCCTGGCCTTGAACACCTCCAGGGATGGGGCAGCCACAGCTTCTCTGGGCGACCTGTTCCAGTGCCTCACCACCCTCATAGTGAAACATTTCTTCCTAATATCTAATGTAAATCTCCCCTCTTTCAGTTTAAAACCGTTACCCCTTGTCCTATCGCTCCACTCCCTGATCCAGAGTCCCTCCCCATCCTTCCTGTAGCCCCCTTTAGGGACTGGAAGGGGCTCTAAGGTCTCCCCGGAGCCTTCTCTTCTCCAGGCTGAACAACCCCAACTCTCTCAGCCTGTCCTCACAGCAGAGGGGCTCCAGCCCTCGGAGCATCCTCATGGCCTCCTCTGGCCCCGTTCCAACAGGTCCATGTCCTTCTTGTGCTGAGGGCTCCAGAGCTGGACGCAGTACTCCAGGTGGGGTCTCACCAGAGCAGAGTAGAGGGGCAGAATCACCTCCCTCAACCTGCTGGCCATAATTCTTTTGATGCAGCCCAGGATTCAGCTGGCTTTCTGGGCTGCAAGCGCACATTGCCGGCTCATGTTGAGCTTCTCAGCCACTAATACCCGCAAGTCCCTCTCCTCAGGGCTGCTCTCAAGCCATTCTCTGCCCAGCCTGTATCTGTGCTTGGAATTGCCATGACCCACCTGCAAGACCTTGCACATGGCCTGGTTGAACTTCATGAGGTTCGCACAGGCCCACCTCTCCAGCCTGTCCCGATCCCTCTGGATGGCATCCCTTCTCTCCAGCATGTCGACCACTCCACACAGCTTGGTGTCATCGGCAAACTTGCTGAGGGTGCACTCAGTCCCAACATCCATGTCGCCAACAATGTTAAATAGTACTGGTCCCAGTACTGACCCCTGAGGGCCACCACTCGTTACTGCTCACTACTTGGACATTGAGCTGTTGACCACAACCCTTTGAGTGTGACTTGTGTACCTTCATGTTCCTCAGCTGGTCTCGAGCCTCATCGTCTCCTACAGCAGGCAGTTCCTCATTCTCCCAGTCCTTACCTCGGCCTTCTGCGACTTGGGTGGTGTGGCTAGAGCCCTTTACAGGTGAAGACCGAGGCAAAAAGAACTTACAGATTTATATAATATTGAATAATTTTTCAATCTGTTCATCCAAGTCCTTCAAGTTTGACATAAAGGTCAGAGCATGACTAATACTTCTGGGTAGAAGGTAGAAAATAAGACAAGTAGACTAGTTGTTATACGGATGTTTATATCTACCTGCCTATCTCAGGCGTGATTAGATGTTCCTAGAACCCAGCAATGATTCCAACTTGAAGCACAGTTTGACTCGATGAGGACTCAGTTCTGTGTGAAGATTCAAGTCATTTCACAACCTACTACGTATTTGTATGTAAAACAGTTTATCAAAAAACATGACAAGCAAACCCAGGACATCATTTAAGACTGCTTCTCCTTACATACAAATGCAGTCACTCCTGAGATGCAAATTAATTAACAGTTGAAGACAGGAACCAAATAAATTGATTTCAGACCGTAATAGAAATCTGTCAGGTGAAATGCAGTTGTCAGAACTGACACTTGGACATGCTGCTCGTTCGACTGTTCCTTCCGAGCTGTAACAACAGGATTTCTAGAATAAAAGGATCTGAAGCCCTGACGCAACCCATCAGCACTTCAGTGGACAGTTTATGCAGAAGATATCACAGAGTAATTTCTCCATGTGCTGGCATACCAGCTGACACTGGGGTGCCGAATCACCACCGCCTCTCCATGAGCATCAAGAGCTGACTCAGCCTACGCAGCTTAGACTAAGGGATGGGATGAACGCACTGGACAGGTCGAATCCAGGCTAAACTGTGCACGGATGCCTACTGCATTAGATTCTTTCCCAAAACGACGACTGAAACTGCGAAGGACTGTTGAAAACATGCCCCTCAATGTTTTGCCCAAAATAAAACATTTTAGAATTATATTTTTGTCTCTTAGATCTTTTTCTGATACTTTAACCACAAAGTCAGTCTCTCAAATATTTTTTCTCAGTTGCTGTATTTTTAAGCACGGAAATTTTAAAGGGCTGGTCAGTGTCCACAGGCAGGAGGTGCAAAATGAATTTCCAGTGGGGATTTGAACCGTTAAGGCAGCATCTCAACAAACTCAGCTTCTTTTCAGTACCCACAATGTTACCACGATTTTTGCAGTTCAAGTCTGCCTTCACTAAAGGATCAACCGAAACTTGAGAGAACATTGACTCTCCATTACTGTGGCTACAATTGGTAAACATTTTAATAATAAGAAAAAAACCCTGTATTAACTATCTTGAGCATACTCCTAATAGCATAATTACTGTATTTCAGTTTTAAAAAAAAAAAAAGTCATAGGCAGACATATTTTCTACTCAGAGAAAGTAGGAATTTTACCTGTTGCTTTGCGAAGAGCAAATGCACCAAACCTAAGAGCTTATCTGCAAAATATTGTAGGGTCGGTTCAGAAATCATAGCAGTTTACAAACGGCTGGATTTTGAAGCGATGTATTAGCAAAATAATTCTCCTTACTTTTCCACCCTTGTTAGCTGCAGCTGTGTATAGAGATATTTCTCCTAATAATAAGCAGCAGTGTAAAATATACAACCAGCCTATGTGATAACGTGGGCACTCGCTTTGTGGTAACGTTGCTATATGGCTTTTGATATCCAGCTAGCAAGGAATTTTGCAGGTGTTCCATATGGTGATTTTTATATTATTTTTGAGTAACTATGTCTGCATTAATTTGGGAAAAACAGCAAAAAAGGCATAAAGTTGTCTTGAGGGTTTGTTTTTGCCCCAGTCTGTCTGCCATGAATTACTCTGAGATTTGAATGTTTTGAATGCTGGCCAGACCCACGCTTGCTTCGGGAACTACCGTTCTTTTGAGAAGACAAAGCACGTGGTCACCGGTCCCTTTAACTGAGTACAGCTACATGGGAAGTCGCAAATATTAACTAGTATTAGCAATAACAACATGAAGATTTTGTCGTATTACAACGTGATTTAAAGTTCCTAGGGACAAGAACTCTAGTATTCTGGCTGCCAATGCACATCAAGCTGAATCTGACGTTTCTTCACAGCCTTTATTGCACGAGCTGGTCAGGTTAGGCTCGCTACGGTGCGTACTGAACTGGCAACAGTTGGTAAAGATGCCCAAGGAATAAAGTGTTAACTGTGACATATATAGAAGGACCATAAAAGAAAGAGGCTCCCTAGGAAAAGAGACAAAAACCATCTCCTGCTGTGGGGAGCTGACCCCTGCAGGCTGCCAGATGCCCAGCTGCTTTCCCACTCCTTCTCCTCCACAGGACAGGCGGGTAAATTAAGACAGAAAAGCTTGTGGGTCGAAATAATGATGCAGGGATCACTTACCCATTACCATCAAGGGCGAAACAGACTTAGTTTGGGAAAAATTCATTTAATTTATCGCCAATTAAAAAAATAGAGTGGGATGGTGAGAAACAAAGACAAAAACTGAAACATGTTCCCCCCATCCTCCTGCTCCCTTCCCAGACTCAACTGTACTCCATTCCTGACTCCTCTGCCTCGTCCCCCGAACCAAGCGGTGCAGAGAGAAAGGGGAATGGGGTTGTGGTCAGTCCATAACAGTTCCTCTGTGCCTCCCTTTCCTCCTCACACTTCGCCCCTGCTCCAGCATGGCTCCTCTCCGTGGACTGCACTCCTTCATGATGAACACACTCCAGTATGGCGTTTCCACAGGCTGCAGCTTCCTTCAGTGAATATCCACCTGGTCTGGTGTAAGGTCCTCCATGGGCTGCAGTTTGCAAATATCTGCTCTGGTATGGTCCTTTCCATGCACTGCCGGGAAATTCCTGGACACCATGGAGACACCATGGTGTCTCCAAGGACTGCAAGGAAATCTCTGCTCCAGCACCTGAAGCACCTCCTCCCTTCTTCTTCTCTCACCTTGGTGTTGCAGGGCTGATTCTTACCTTTTTTTTTCCCCCCTCCTTGATTCCTCATTCTTGGAGAGAGTTTTGCCTTTTCTTAAATATGTGTTCCCAGAGGTGCCGCCAGCTTCACTGATGGGATCAGCTTGCGGCATGTGGTGGTGCCATTGTGGAACCAGCTGGAAGCAGCTGTAAGTGGACAGAACTGATTGTGTCCAGCACAAGGCAGCCCGTGGCATCTTTGCAGAGAGACCCCCCTACCCCACACCTCCCCTGCTGCCAAAACCTTGCCATCCACACCCTGTACGTTTGCTTTCTTGATTTGCGGAAAATATTACAAGGACGTAATATTTTTATATTAACATCGCCTGTAGTTGGTAAAAAGAAATCTTCTCATCTGTTCTCCACATCACATTTGCTGATATGCATTTTGACATTTTAATAATTTTTCTTGTAAGAAAACAAATTATGGAAATGGAAGATTCTAGAGCTGTTCAAATTATTCATAAGAAAAGGAGCATATCTGCCAAGATGCCTCAAAATAGTCAGATTCCCAGTTGTAGTATAAACTTCTGAAAATGTTTACAGATACTGACAGTTTGCCAATCTTGGATAAGTGTCTAATCCTTTTTTTGGAACAGCGTGTCCTAGTTTTTCATTATTTCTGGCATAGAAGGGTAAATTGCATGCAAAATTCATCATTTCTTCCCGCTGTCTAAAATCACTTTCTTTGAAAAATAACGTATGGAAATTACTTTCCACTTCTAGTTTCCCTTAAACTTGCTCTTGTTGAAAGCTTCCTTCTTTATGCAAACTGGTAAATCAGTATTTGGGAATGGGATAAATGGACCTTCCTCCTTCAATGATGCTTTTCCTAATGCAGTTATCTGTACTGTTCAGGTGCCAAAAGCTTACATTCCAGTGGCAATCCCTGCAGGGAATGATGCAGGGAGAACGTTGAGGGAGCACAAGGCAAAGAAGTACTACCTCTGTGATGCTATACCTTTATGAATTAAGCGCATATTTAACTACCTCTGCTTCCCCAGGGGTGAATGAAGGAGTAATTAGTGTAATTTAAGGTCAACAGGAGAAAAGGACTGCTGCGTGTCAGCGGGTGGAATACCGCTGAGCCCTGTCTGATATATTGGGGACAAGGCCTTCTTCCATGTGCTACGTTTTTCAAACATTTGCGTTTGTAGATCTTTCATAATTCTAGGGCCCTCACCTATTAGCAAACAGGACAATTATTTCCTAAAAATTCAGTATTTCCAGTTTGGAAGGGGTGATTTCCATATCCTTCTTCGGTGTCCTTCAAGCCCTCTCTTTCTCTTCTGTTGCCTTGCCTCTTGGAATAAAGCGAGGTCTCTATCTGGCTTTATTCGTCCATATTTTACACAATCTTTGCGTGTTTGCCAACATATACAGCCTCTTGCTCTGTCAGTCAGTGTGTACATAGCCTTTCTGTCTTTGTGCGCCTTCCTTTCATACCCTCCATAGAGGTAGCAAGAAAACAGAGAGGAAAAAATGCCTTTTCTTCACTGGCCCACTCTTCTGGACTGAGTCGGAGTGCCAGCAGCGAAGCACAGAAAAGCAACATATTTGTGCTTGGTGGTCTCATTACAAGGAGTAGAGGCACCTATTTAAAGGTAATAGTATTAAACATGCCCCAAGGTCCCAGTGACATCTGTTCCCAGATCTTCCCAGATATTTAGGTTGTTACTCTAATGAATTAATCTCTAAATGCTGTTAAGCATTCTTCAAAAATTAGATTTTTCCCTTACTGATGCGTTCATAGCTCTGACACTTTTTGACAAACTGTCCAGTAAAAATATATCAATTAACGTGAAAATCATATCCTGAATTTTTGCTGTTGAGCATTCCATCCATGCGCGCGATGGCTTGATATTTTTATCTGCTCACTTATGTAAATCATTCTCCATAGCAGCCCACAGTTTAAGAAATTTTTTCCCTCCTATTTGTTAGGTATAACTACATTGTCTGAAGTGTGATTTATTTTTAATTATATAAGCAACATATTTTCTTGTTTGGTATTGCAGATTTTCTGCTGAATGCTTTCAGTAAAGCCAGCGAATAAAGCTGAATTTCCCATAATTTATCCTACAGAGGTAGAGGAGTAAAAGCTGCAAAATGGTCAGTGTTCCTGCAGAAGAATTAATCTTTTTTCTTTTTAGTTATGGCAAACAATCCGCCTGGATACTTCTTGCTGACTGTACGCAGTGGGCACAGAAATATTTTATTTTGATGACACGTGGTTTTTAACATACAGAAATGCATGTAGTATGTTTTTTTTTTTAAAGTTACTGGATATGTTGCTATAATTAATATTACTTACCAAAGTAATCTGCTTGAGAAGGATCCTTTCCTGGATCTTCTTTAGGAGGAACCTTTCCTAGATCTTCACCAGAAGAGTTCTCCCCCACAGTGTCTGGCTTTATCTGGCTTTATCAGAGGAGGCAGGGGAACGAGCTGACCTCTTATTTTGTTCCTGGTCACCAGAAGAACTCGTACGAGTACCGATGTGGTTGGAGTAGCAGCAGTACTCATTGTCGGAACAGCTGGAGGTGCTCAATGTTGAAATAGTCGCAGTTGTCATTGTCAGAGCAGCTGGAGTAGCAGCAGTGCATGTCTTACACCACCTACTCCTTCACCGAGATTTAGGGAGAAACCACCCCTGCAACACATGCAGGAAAATCAACAATAAAATCATGATTTTTAAGAAAGTAACAATCATTTCCAAAATCAATAAGGTTTCCATCCCCTAGCCCTGATGGTGTCAATTTGGCATGAGCATTAAAGGGCAAAGTAAACTTTCCAAAGGTGAAACTAAAAGTGTAATTCATAATCAAATCCCTTATGTGACCCCTGAGGTGGGCAGGTAGACTAGTTATCCGATTGGTCGCAGTATGGATCAGAATTGAACACAACAGCAGAACAGCACGTTTAAACCACCGCGTACAAACACAAAGAGCAAACAAATGACACAACACATGAGGCAGCTTAAGCAGTGTTGTATCAACTAACTTTAAACAGAAGACACGCTACAATATTCTGTCCAAGAACGACATGATGTGCGCTATCTTAATTTCCAGCCCCCTAAGACGCTCATAGAAAAAAATCCAATATTCTCTCAATGGGGCAAGCAGGAATTTGAACTATTTGGGAAATGTATCAGAGCCCTGGTCGAGGCCAGGTCGTGCCCCACATTGGGTGCCAATAAATCTGTTGTGGGTCGGGCCAAACTGGCCACTGAAACAAACGACAGATATTCTCTTTTACCTCTTTCCCCTTCAGAGAAAGGAAGGCGTCTCCTTTCAGGGAGAGAAGGGCGAGAGAGAAAAGAGACTTATGAGTTTAGAAAAGAAACTAAATTACTTTAACAAAAATATTTATAAAATAATAAAAAGAAGATAATGAAATATGTGCAATACATACAAAACCACATTGAGCTCCCAGGATGACGGTCACATCGCTGGCAGGCACCAGGAAAGACTGGATTCTGATGGACGGGAACTGAACTCCAGATTTGGATTCAGGAACCCACAGATCAGGATCAAAGGTGGACAAAGAGGCAGAGTCCCCCTCAGATAACAGCCCTTGAAGCAAAGGAGAGCTAAGCCCTGTGGTCCCTCAGCTTTTATACCAAGCAGGATGCAGCTGGGCTGGAATACCCTGGTGGTGAGTTTTGGGGCACCTGTGCTGGCCCTGCCCCCCACAGCTGCGGCCCCTCTGCGTTCTTCCACTTCCAGCCCTCGCATTTGGTATACGACAAAGTTGGCTGAGCTTGGGTTTTATAGCAGTAAGGATAAGCAAGAGCCTCTGTGCGTACCGTTCCTTGGCATAAACCATACGCAATCAGGTGTTATCACTCTGGGAGCGCACGGCGCCTGAAAAACGTGCTGTTGGTTTCAGAGAGTTCAGTTAGTTAGGAGAGTAACTGAAAAGTAAAATTACTGAAAAGGAAATTGGTTGTGTTTTACCTCAAACCAGGACATCTCAAAAACCACCCATCAGTTAGTTTTAAGGAAAAAAAATACTACTTTTATGGCATGGAAAAAAATCGGACCAATCGTTCATGTAAGTAAATTAAATAACTCTAGGTACAAATATAAGAATTTGACTCAGATAATTTTTTCAGATGAATATAAAAAGGGAGTCCAGATTTTCATGCTATTCATAGGTATTTAGGGCTGGAAGAAACTTAAGGAAAGCTGGCTCTTTCTCTTGCTCTTAAGCAGGACTTAGTATAACCCTGACATATTGATTTAATTTGTTTTTATAAGTTCTGCTGACTGAGAGATTGCAACTGACTAGAGACTGATGATCATCATAGTTAGGAAGAGTTCTCTAATATTTAATGTAATCTTTCCTGATGGCAAAAATATGTAATTTTGGAAGGTTTTTTGGTTTGGTTCTTTTTTTTTTTTTCCTTTTTTCTTCTAATCTGAGTGGACGTGGGCATTGTCTGACACTTGCTTTCCTTTTAGCAGTATTCTCTGTGTTTGTTCATTGGAATGTCTTCCGCATGTCTGTTTTCTCTTTCCTAATTTTTCACACATACTTGCTGTACTACTTGCATCACTGTATGAACACCTCTGGAATATATCACGCTGTGTCTTCTCCTGAGGCGGATCATAAAATCGCAGAGGAACCCCGAGGTTGTGTGCAGGGCTCGATTGGGGAAGCCTGGAAGCCCAGGGTGCACTACGTGATGCCCCCGCTCAGCGGAAGCTTCACCTTCCACCGAGGCTGAAGGCGAACGGGAGACTCCGTGCGGCGGCGGCAGCCGTGGTGCGGAATAAACATTTTGCTCGGCTTTGGAAACGTTAAGCCGCAACTTTGACAATCTCAGTCCCGTCAGCTGAATGAAGACACTTTGGTCACACCATGGAAATCTGGTTTAATTTTATGACCAGGGCCCATTTCAAACACCTATTAAACACAGGATATGGCCGTTTTGAGACGATGTTGAGTCCTCAGGTTTTTTTGTTGCTAAGCTACCATAGTTCTACGTGCACTAAAAATATCATATTGAGTGGTGGACAAATCTACAGAATGGCTGTGACAAATTACAAAAATCACTGCAAATGATGGCAAAATTACAAAATGGTATCGCAGTACGTAGAGAATTGAAAATAATCTTAAAAGAGTGAAATTGCTTTTTCACAGTTATTTCTGAATCCAGGTTTGTATTTCCATACCCAGCAGTCTTTTCAAAGAAACAGATCATGTTTACTATCTAATTAATATAGCAGCATTTCATCCGTGGTTTACCTGCACCTGAAACTAATATTACAGAGAAGTTGACGCATTCTTTCAGCACTTAATTTCAGCAGTACTTTTCTTCTGATGTAGTTGAGGGAAAACGATGACCTGGGAGAGCCAAAACTATATTGCATGCTGTCTGTTATTGCGATTGATACAATTTATTAGTAATAAATCCAAAATTTTAGTGGCAAACTAGTTGAAAACCGGTTTGCAAACAGCCAGATAGTATTTTGAGCTTTCTTTTTATCTTGCTGAGTTTTTTTCAAAATGTCACGCTCTCTCTGAGATTAGGTAGATAGCTGGAATTGTAAATTTATGGGTATTCTGGCCAATTCCTACTTACATCAATTCAATTTTTACCCTAATTCATAGGTTAGTTCTGCCACGCCTTCATAATCTCTTGCTTTCTCTTCGTTTTTTATGTCCCGTATGTACGTACTACTTTTCAGAACATAATTTCTTTCTTCATTCCGAAGTCCTTATTATTAACTGACCAGCTCTTGAGATTATTTTATACCGTTGCTGACACACATTGTAGCACTGGACTTGCTTTTAGTATGTGAGAGAGAGTGATCCTTCACATATAAACATGGGAATTAACATTTCCGGATTAGACAGCATTCTCAAACTGGGAATGTTCAACAGCTGCGTTTGTCGGACATTGTCACTGTTTTGCCGTTACTGAAATTTGCTTTGCATATAGAATTTTGTTCAACAGATTAGGCCTTCTGTGGGCTTATTGTCATTAAATTCATACCAGAGCACTTAATACTTGTTTGTTTCTATGATGGGAGAATTTGTCGACAACTCCTAGTATCAAACTAATAATGATAATAATGATAATAATAATAATAATAATAAATTAGCAATGATTAATTCAGTGGGCTGAAGTGAAATTGTGAAGAGTAACTTGGCGTTACCAGATTTAAAATTTGCATCTCAGGGCTAGGTCGTAAACGTCTCTGGAGGTAGGACCCCCCCCATTGACACAGCTCCCAGGGAAAACAACATCCTAAATCGTGGGAGCCGGGTCGTATCTGTAGCCATCTGGCTTCAGAAGCCAGCTCCAGGCAGATTGCTGAAGTACTGCAGTCCTGGAGCTGTAAGTCCTGGATATGTTGAAGTGTGTCAGACCCAGAAAATTCCTGAGAAATTCCATGAGTGTACCGGCAGGAAAACCATAGTGCGTGGTCATGTTTCCACACACCATTTCAGCTCCGGGACCTGATAATCTTCAGATGGAGGATGTTTCTACGACAGTTTCTGGCCCCATAGACTTTTAAATGCTTTTTTATAGCACTATGTTGTAAGCTACAACTGATGTGAAGGTTCTCTTCTGCATTACTGTCCTCAATTTGTATAGCCTTCTGTATTTTTTACAAAGTAAGCTCTCTGACTTAATTCAAAGGAAAGTTCGATGAACTCAGGTCACATACAGGAAGGTTTGTAGCACCTGAAGATTCATAGAGACGTTGAAGAATACTTCTTCATTGTGCAAAGTTAGGGCTCCTCTTCTCATGGAAACCCTGGAGACATGTAAATCTGCCTATAAACCTGGTTTGCACAGTAGAATGTGGTTGATAACAAAGAAAATGGTAGCATACGTTTTCCCTTTGCTCTGACTACAGCATTTCAACTTGGTGTTTTGCAACCACTGACTTTGCTGCAATATTAAATTATTAAAGACAGAAAATCTTGTCTGCTTCTAGCCATTGTTGTCCATATTTATGAAGTAACCTGAATATTTCTTCTCGTTTGTGGGTGCACCCTTTTTATTTTTATACTACTGACTGTTCTCAAAAAGACATGCATGTGAGATGATAACATGAAAGCTGGAATTAAATATTTGTTTCTCTCTGTGAAGATAAAGAACTTAATCCATTTCCTTGTCAGAATTGAAATGAGAGGATTTGTCCTTGTGTGACCAAGTAATATTCTCATTGACTCCAGGTAATAAAGTTCAGTGTTATCTTGTTTTTCTAGCAAGTCAGGAGATGTAAAAAATGCTAATTCCAGGCAAGATTAGGAATAAAGTTTTCATGTCAGTCCAGTAGGGTGAAGCACGGATTCTTGGTAACGCTGGCTGTGTGCAGCATTCAGAGCCAGCGGGAGTCCGCGTTTTCCTGAGTGCTCCATGGAGAGGAGGGCTAGGCTGGGAATTCCCCGCAGAACGTGGGCCTTTGGGATTTAGTTTGGAAGCCCCATCATGCCCTTGGTGCTGTTTTCCTAGCTAGTCCTCGAGAAGAAAACAGAGGAGGGCACCGATCTTGAGACGATGCCAAAGAACGAATGCTCTTCCCAGGGGCTCGTCTGTGTCAATCGGTTAATTTGGAGCACTGTGGGACGAGTTCTCACAGAGCAGGCGTACTTATTAAATAAATTATGTATTATTATTATTTTCTTATTTATTTATTTATTTCTATTTTAATAAATAATAATATTTATTAATTGTAATATTATTAAAATAAATATTATTTATTAAGTTATTTATTTAATGAGCCTCTGTTGGGTCATTAAATAAATAAACTAAATAAATGAATTATTTATAATAAATAAATTAAATAAATAAATAAATAAAAGTCTTGCTGGGTTATTAAAACCGTTCTAGAGTACGCTGAACACCAGTGGGATCTTACTTTTAACGCGTGGCTATTCCTATAAAATAAATAAAGCAACTGTGCTGTGTGTGTATCCGTGGCGTGTCGGTATTCACCATGATTTTAAACACTGCTATCTGAATTTAGCTATGCTTTTCCTCATTACTTCTAGGAAATCTTAAATATATTCAATACTGGTCAACAAAGTTTGAGCTACCTGTCCTAGCTCTCTGAAATAGTTCACCTGGGTGTAGGACGCTGCCAGTGCATTGCTGTACTTCGGTTAGTATAGTTGCCGATTAGAAACAGTTTGATTATTACAGTTTGCAGGGTCATTTGCGCAGACGAGGTGTATTCCGGTAAGAGGCGGTTGGAGGCGATAGCGTGCTTCTCAACAGAGAGAAGAACATAAGACACTAAGCCTACCTGAAGACGGAGTAAGCCTTGAGAAATCACGTTTCTTCCTCTAATAACGTAGTCACAACTACAACGTGACCGACTCTGCTCTCGGAATAGCCAAAGGGGAAGCTCCAGCTTTCCTCGGTGGTTGCCGTGTTTCACTCAAAACCTTGTTTGCCGCAGTTTCCTGAGTCCAAGTGTTACGTGTGTTTCATGCAGCCCCCCATGGTTTTAGCAAGCAGGACAGCTTATTTGTCAGAGGTTTTGTTAGGAAGTAATCACTCCAGGGTTTTTTCCCTCTCTTTGTAAGAAGCGGGACAGGACAGTTAAGAGACAGGACAGTTATTTATTATGGAAGGAATTATAATTATGCAGCTCGTTTTTTTTAAAAAAGTATGTTTGCTTTGTATTTTTTCTTCTGAGTCCATAAATATTCATAATCCATCATAGAGATTTTTTTAACCTCCACCAGCAATTCCAGTTCTGTCTTTTTTCCTGATTCTGATGTCTAGGATTCTTTTCATCTTCACAAGAACGTTACTCCAGCACAGAAATTTTGTGGTGAAAGGAAAATTGTTCTTTCCTTGGATAGTCCCCTAAAAATACTGTTTCTCTTGAATGGTATTTATCTGCTTCAGCTGTAAAACATGCTAACTTTTAAAAAGCCGTCAAGGCACAGAAAGTTAAATTTTCTGACCCTGCTTTCGTATTTTGGGTCCGTTCCTAAGTCAAAGAACATTAATGGCACTTCAGTGAAACCACTGACATTACAGTGGTTCACCTAAACTGAGGGTAAGGCATTTGGAAAAAGAAGTATTGAAATAACGGTGTATGGCTATAAAATAAGGTCTGCTGAAAAGCTACATGAGAGAAGTTGTAAGAAAGCAACATACTGAACTGTGTTAATTTATTTTTTAAGTTTAGTAATATCCTCCTTCCTGCAACTCGTGCAATGCCACGCTTGTCCTCAAGGTGCCATTTAAAAAAGATTAAAGAGGGTCTGCGTGTAATTTTTCTCCGGACCTGTTTGATACGTGAAGCAGGGGGGGAGGAAGCGAAGATGTTTGTGCAAGTGATTAGTTAAAAGCTACAGTGAAACCGTTTAGGGAAGGAGGCACAGCGCGAGTATTTAATAAAGTGCTAATTGGGGAAGCGAGGAAAAGGCAAAGGATGTGGAGGAACTGGCCAGGAGGCCTGTGGTTGGGAGCAGAGGTCATCGTTCCGACAGAAATTAGCACAGACTTAACACACTCCTTTCTGCCGCGTCCTTTGTGGTGTGGCTGGGGGTTTTTTTGCTCCCGGTGAACGTAGCATGGTGTCACGACCTGCCCGCTTCCCTCTGCTGAAGCAGCGCATCGGGCAGAAAATGTCAAAATTGTTATTTTTCAGAACGCAGCAGTTATTTCAAAAGAAAAAAGCCCACAATATTATTATGTGTGTATAAAGAAAAAAGCACACGTTATTATTGTGTGTATCTATATATATAAAAATAATACATAATAAATAAGTAAAAATCTATATAAACACACCTCTCTCTCCTGTGTAACAAGCAGGAAGCGATGCTGATGCCCCGTGCCAAAGCCGGTGCGGCACTAGTGCTTTGTTTAATAGGATATTGCCAGCCTTTGAACTATATCAAAGGGGGAAAAGCCACGTTTTTTTATCACAGATCTCATTTTATTCATCTGCAGGAAGTGCTTTCCTTGCCCAACATCTGCGCTGATTGTTTCAGCTTCCAGGGAGCTGCTGGTGTAACTGAAGCCAATTCTTTGTAAGACCTCTGCCACCTTAATCCTTGGCTCAAGCACTGCCACGCGTGCCCTCAGAAGTCTGTGAAAATTAATAAAAGCTTCTTCTAAAACATATAAACAAATCTTACAATTCCACGCTTTCACTCATAAACTAGTGGTGAACGGGAAAAATAGACTATATAACTGTAATTCTTCTGTTTACCTGCAGTTAGAGCTCCCGTAATGCTTTATTAAGTTAGGTTTTTGGGGCCAGAAAAGCATTAGCTACATTATGTTTTTATCTTCGTAAAACCCCTAAAGTTCTTCAAACATCAGATCGTCTGTCTTTGCTGAAATTGATTAAACACATTAAAAGAAATGCCCTTAAGCAGAGAGAAAAAAATTTAAGAGATTTGTTTACCATGAAAATAAAGTTAAGGAAATTTCCTAATAGGCCACTAGCCAAGTTCTCAAAGACCTACATCATGACAAAGCCATCAGGAAGAAGTAGCTAAATGTTCCCCTGTGGGATATGTATTGTTCTAACCAAAAATAAAACAAAATAATTTTTAAAAAGCCCAAATCATTCTCAATTGGGTATAAGGGTGTGCATTCAATGTAAAGGTGAAACACGGGCATTTAATGAAAATCTGAAACATTAACTTTTGCATTTGCAATAGGAGAATCAAAGTAAAATATGTGCGACAAGTGTATCCACCGCGAAGCTGAAAGAGGCATCATTAGCAATCAGAATTAGATTTTTTTACCAAAATAAGAATTTAGATAATTGAATCCATATCAAAAAAGTCATGAGCATTTTTCATCCGTGTTTCATAAGAGAAGACGTGAGTAATTGACTTTAGTTCTTAAAAACGGCCGTGAAAGTCTCATTATAGAAGATCCGAGTGCCTGAAAGTCTTTGAACTTAGAACATAATTTGTCAGTGTGACAGTCCTAAGTGGAGACTTTAAAAGCCTCCTCGGGTAAAGGATGCCTGGTTCTTATTAATTTCTCTTAAGAGGTGTTGTCCTTTGCAGGGACTATCTTCAGGAGAGGTTCGCAACTACAGTTTCTGGCAAGGGAATCTTCATGTTTCCTTGATTCCTGTCGTGTCAAGCAGGGTGGCTGGAAAAGCTGTGTGTCAAGATGAGTGAGAAAAATCTTTCAGAAAATTTAAAAATGCTAATACAGTGCTATCTGTGGAAATGTCTTAAAATCAAAGACACAGAATAATGATCAGGATGCGAGACTGTTTGAAATAAAATGGCAAATTTTTTTTGGCAATCAGAAATTTAACTGATAATTGTTCCTCAAATCACATTCATGTCATCAGGTTCTGTTTCTGTGGATAATTCTCCACCCATTTCTGCAAGGCAGATACAAGCAGTTCTCACCTGTGCCACTCTGAATGAGTACATTGTGCTAGATTGATACAGAGACTATTTAGCATTCCCAGTAATCATTCCTGCACAAATTCCCGTGTTCTTTTCCCCTTTTCTTCTCTTACCATCTAAATGAGATCTTTTTTCTTTTTCATTTCGTTTCATCTTTGGTATATCTTTCTGAAAATACAGAAATGGACAGACTTACATCAAATTTCCTAAATTAAATGACTGAGGTGATTATTTCTACAGTGTGGATTTCTTGAGCTTTAAAATCCAGGTTTGGACTCCTGAATATTCCTTTTTAGTTTCCCTAGCTCTGTGATTTATCATATAAATTCTCATCAAATAGGCATATATGAACGTGTCTGAGAAAACTATAATCACTATTTTAATTATGCTTTTTATATTCAAATATTTTAGATGAAGAAAAGAAAAAATATAACAGGCAGGGAAACAATACTTAAAATGGTCAGAAGAATGAAAAAATAAATAAAGGTATACAAAATAATATCCATAAACATGACCTCCAATGTCATAGTGCCACGAGGTTTTTTTTTTTTAATTTTTTAAAGAATCAGGCAAATTACGTATGGAGAAGAAGGATGGCATTGATATCGATAATTACCTGCCATTGCCTTTGATATGGCAGAATATCATCCTTTGGCTTTGGGGAAAACATATTCTAGCATGTCCTTGTTGCATATTTCTCATCTCCAGTATGACGTTAGCTTCAGGAGATTGTATCTTCACAGATATTACATGTTAAAAATTCACATTGTGTAAAATAAAAATGTTACAAATTGGGAAGAAAGTATGTCGGTAGGTTTACATAAAGATGTTGATGTTCAGGTACAAATATAAATCCATTTAATATAAGTTTTTTGCATAGGTCGGTTTAGGTGTGTAAGTAAAATGACGTTTAAGGCCTTGTTTTATACCGTTGCTGTCTAAAGAACACATTGACACAGATTTTAAACAGATCTATCTTAAACTGATGTAGATTCTTTAAGATTTTATGGGGTTGAGTCGTTTGTTGGTTTTTTTAATTTATACTTTCTCTTCTGCTTGCTTTCTATTTTATTTTATAGTGATGGAGTGTGAAGAAGGTGACTGTATGTATTTCATTAGTTTCAAAATTGTCGGTGGCAGCAAAAATAAATGTTTAGCATGTTTTTCTTTTTCCTACAAAGTTCAGTCCACTACATCAATGACACCTGCAAATAAACAAGCAAGTAAAATTACGTTTTCAACCCAAACAGCTGGGGAAGAAGAAGTTTTTTGGGGTATGAATTTCCATGTTTGTTCTTAAGAAGTATTTTCTCACTTTCAGCTTTGACTAATACACCAGCACCAGGAGGTGTTTGGAAGTTCGAGATGTTGCCTCTTCCAAGCCCCTGCTGAGCATGACTGGCCCTCAATGGGGTAAGTGGGAAGGATCGAGTTGGTCCTTAAAACCTGACACTCCATGAATTAAGACAGTTGTACATGCACTGGAACCGTATTCAGCCTGTGAGACTTACTGTGGCCGCGCCAGCTGGAGGCTTCGCGCCACGTCCAGTCTGAGATGGATGCACATAGAACGTGAAGGCTAGTAGTGTTGCATTAACTCCCCTTCCTTAATTGTTTGCTACTTACTGAAAACGGTATTTCGTGCTTTTGCTGCAAATGAATACAGTTGTTAATGATATATATTTTGTATTTTATTTTTAAGGTGGCATATTATACTCCATAAGCGTAAAACAATGAAATCATTAAACACTTGCCTCCAGTCACTAAGCAGGAAGTGAGCTGGCTGGAAACACAGTTTTTATAAAATTAAATCTATTGAATGTGTGAGTTTACATCTGTACGTGGAAATGAAAATCCCTGTGCTTGTAAGGAGATTTTATGAGTGTCTTGAAAGACTAAGAGAAAAATGTTATAGGAGTGATGATCTTGATGCTTTTAATATCTCTCAAATGAAAGTGGCTTTTCAGAGCATCTGAAGACCATCTGGAATGGAAAATAAAATGATTTCTTCCTTGCATTTTCTGGATACAAGAGATACCTCAGGATTCTTTTGAATAGATAGTAGATGTTGTTTTGATTATTATGATGAGGATAAAATAGTCTATTTGATTGTACAGAATAGAGCATCGCCTTTATAATAAGCACTTGAAGGTACCCTGTGCTTAGGAAAATAATTACTAAAATACTATCTCACTGATAATATTAAACAATGTTTCTGAAAATCCTCTATACTTTGAATCAGCTCCTGAAGGTAATAGATTGCACAGGAATGTTTCTAGTTTTTGTGAAGAGGTTTTACATTTTCTACACTCTGTATAGTCTTGCAAATGTCGTCAAAAAAGGACAATTCAACTTTGTGGAATTATTTCGAAAACAATACTGGTCTGCAAACATTAGGAAAGTTTTTGTAAGTATAGCAG
This sequence comes from Alca torda, assembly GCA_008658365.1. Lineage (NCBI taxonomy): Eukaryota > Metazoa > Chordata > Aves > Charadriiformes > Alcidae > Alca > Alca torda. Next base: position 5,487,393 of record CM018087.1, on the reverse strand, counting down.
TACTGTATTGGTTCTGTGTCTTTGCTGGAAGGAAAAGAAAATCCTGTCATTATTCAAGAATCAGCCTGAACGCTGTTGCACAGAAAAATCCTGGCTTGAAGACATACAATTTAACCAGTAGGGCTACAAGTGAAAGAGAAACCCTTAAAAAACAAAATCCCTGTAGCAGGGATTTGTAAAAGTCTAAAGAAAATTTGCATTATGACACATTTTTTCCCTCCTGTTTCCTGCAGAGGGATCTCCCAGAGCTATCACTCTTCCCTGAGCTCACCAGTTTTAATGAGTGCAGAAGCCCTGTTCCTAGCTGAATAAATGAACCGAGGAATTTCACAACAGCTAATGCCTGTTGCTTTTAACAAATGCCGTACTTCTTATTCCAGGCTGTGGGTGAAGTTTTGCTTAGACTTCAGTCAACAAATACTGGTTCAGGGACTGTTCTGTACATCTAGTACAATTTCTGGATAAACGAAGGACACTGATTCTTTCCCTGCTCTAATATAAGACAGTCAAAGTTATTTCGTATTATAGTTTTTGTCACAGGCTTGTGACAGATGTTTAGGAGATGCATGAATAATGCATACCATTTTGGAGCTCTCCCTATAAGTGTTAATACCAGGAATATGCAAATTTGAAAGTGGGGGGTGGTCTAAATGATATAAAATGCATAACTTTGAAAGAGAAGTTGAAGAAGGAACATCTTTTTTTGTTAAGACAATTTAAACGAATTTATCCTCTCAGATGAGTTAGTATAGTGGTTATACATATACAGTACTTATACATAAACGAGTGTATTTTGCACTGAGGATGCCAAAGTGCTGGGGTTTTTTTGTTAAGATGACTGGACTACAAAAACAGCACTCAAAGGCTGAGGATGCAGAATGCTGCCGGGAGAAATACATGCATACTGTAGCCAGCCTCTTAGACAATGTCCCTGGCAAACATGAATAGATTTGGAAGTTTAGAAACTCTCCGTATCTCCCGTTCAGTACACTACACTACTCTTATGACTAAAAGTTTACAAGGGACTTAAAACTCGTTGTGTTCTTTAGTAATATCAAAGTGCATTGCGTTTGGCATATAGCAAATACAGGATAAAGGTCTTCACTCTGGCAGCGCTAGTAGATAATTTTGCATTATCAAAAGTTCTGGGTTCATCAACTATTTTGAGTTCAAAATAATTGGGGAGAAAAATAAGAGTTAAAATGATAAGGTAAAAATTCTGTAAGAATGTATGTCACCAGAAGAATACATATTATTCTTGTACGAATATATGCCTTATAGCTTGAAAAAGTATAACTACATGTGTTCCTCTCACTAAGGGTTCACACCAATAGCTGCAGACGAGCTGCTCTGAAAGTAATTTGCCTGAGACACATTTTTATAATGGCAAATTACTGCCCTTTAAAAATAATACTACCATATATTCAGGTTTCATTAGAATATCTGTATTTAATGTCAATATTTCTGTTTTACAGTATGGAGTTCTTTGAACTCAAATGCCATTGTTTAGACCCGATGAAGCTTAGCACTTTTTAAAGGTTTACATTGCTGTAACACAAATTAATATCACCAGAGTGAAAGAATTAAATTGCAGTGGTTTGATTTTGGCCTCTTGAGAGATCTGCTTAGCAGGGTTCCATGGGATACAGCCCAGGAGGGGAGAGGGGCCCAAGGAAGCTGGGTAGTATTCAAGGATCACCTCCTCCAAGCTCAGGAGCGATGTATCCCAACAAACGAAGAAGTCAGGCAAAAATGCCAGGAGGCCTTCATGGATGAACAAGGAGCTCCTGGACAATCTCAAACAGAAAAAGGAGGCCTACAGAGGGTGGAAGCAAGGACAGGAAGCCTGAATACAGAGAAACCGTGTGAGCAGCCAGGGATCAGGTTAGGAAACCTAAAGCCCAGATACAATTAAATCTCGCCAGGGACATCAAAGGCAACAAGAAAAACTTCTATAAGTATGTCATTGATAAAAGAAAGACTAGGGAAGATGTGGGCCCTTTCCAGAAGGAAATGGGAGACCTGGTCACCCAGGATATGGAGAGGGCTGAGATTTCACTGGCAAGGGGTCTAACCACACCACCCAAGTCGCACAAGCAAAGGCAGGGACTGGGAGAATGAGGAATCCCCCACTGCAGGACAACATCAAGTACGAGACCATCTAAGGAACCTGAAGGTGCACAGGTTCATAAGACCTGATGAGATTACCCTGCGGGTCCTGAGGGAACTGGCAGATGAAGTTGCTAAACCACTTTCCATTATATTTGAAAAGTTGTGGCAGTCTGGTGAAGTTCCCACTGACTGGAAAAGGGGAAACATAACCCCCATTTTTAAAAAGGGGAAAAAGGAAGACCCGGGGAACTACAGGCCGGTCAGTCTCACCTCTGTGCCTGGCAATATCATGGAGCAGATCCTCCTGGAAACTCTGCTAAGGCACATGGAAAATAAGGAGTTGATCAGTGACAGCTTCACCAAGGGCGAGTCATGCCTGATAAATTTGGTGACCTTCTATGACGGGGTTACAGAGTCGGTAGCTAAGGGGAGAGGAACAGTCCCAACCGGACTTATGCAAAGCATTTGACACTGTCCCACACGACGTCCTGGTCTCTAAAGTGGAGAGACATGGGTTTGATGGGTGGGCCACTCGTGGATAAGGTACTGGATGGATGGTCGCAGTCAAAGAGTTGTGGTCAACGGCTCAATGTCCAGTGTCTCATGGAGTGTTACTGTGGTCAAAGTTATAAATTGATTAGAAAAAAATATAAATGGAATAGAAAAGAAATTAGTAAGGCCCACTGGCAGATAGTCCAAATGCAAGTGTTGACCTGGACATCTTTAAACTGATGACTTTCAGAAACTTTGTGAGGGAAGTTTAAAAGATAAGGAATCGTATATCCATCGTGTAGTTAAGCATTTGCTATTAGCTACCGTTGTAAAAAAGGGAATATTTAGATGTATCATTGGTATGATTCAGCATGGATGTTTTTATACTCTGTAGGATATAGATTCATATATATATAGGAATATAGATAGATACATTCATATAGATTCATATAGAGCACAGATTCATCAATAGGTTTAAATGTCAGTTGCATGTCAAGAATTGAGTTTGGCGTCAAGCGTGATGCATTATGACTTAAAACCTCTCTTGCAAAAGCTGGACTATTTGCCAGAATAAGAATAGATTTAATGTCCGTGGAACTAATTAGAATAAAATAGAATAGCTTTTATAGACTTTTCTAGTCAGAGCGTCTAATTCTCCAGAGTGCATCGCAGAGTAATTGCACAGATATGAGCAGTGTAATAATTTGTCAGCGTACGGTGCTTTCCCTGTGCACTCAGCAGTGCTCGCACGAAGCCTCCTGTGCCACAGGTGACTGGGAAGGCTGGCCAAGATCCCCAAACCGACTCTTCTTTTTCTCTCTAATTGGGAAATAAAGACTCTTTACCTTCCCCTTGTCCTTTCGTTGTTAAATTTAGCTTGATATACTTTCAGTGGCGTGCTCCTTAAGTTATGCACCACTTCAACCCTGTCTCTTGAGTTCAACCATTTTTTAAACTTGTATTAACTCGTGAAAGGTATTGTGCTGAGGGTGTAGACTGCATAGGAATTACTAGGCAAAGACTCGGTTTTGTCAAAAGATGTGACTACCTCAAGTGCGGTGTGGCAAGTACCAAAAGAAGGAAATATGATGGAGTCCTGCTGATACTTGCAGCCACTGCTTGGAAAAACAGGTTGTATATCTGTGACAGAAATGGGCAGGAGCTTGGGCAGGTGGTACCCAAAACGATGCTACAAGCACAGAAGAATCTCACCCAATTCAATCTGAATTCAAAATGATATTCTTGATTCTTCTGGCACCAAAGATATCCATTTGCAAGTCATTTTGTTTCCTTCATGTGAATGGTGTAGCACTGGATTTCATACGTGTTGGCTGCAGTAATGCCATTTATGAAATTAGAACTGTACTTTTTCCTGAAGGATGAACGCTGCTAAAGTTCAGAGCTTCATTTTTTAGTGTCAGAAATAGGGCAGTTATCCTTATGATTAGTATGGGACAAATTTGTTTATTGACATTGAAAAATAAAATATAGGCATTAATATTTATGTATTTTAAAACATCATGACTGGAATACATCACTGGACATACATAAGAAGCAGTGATGCCCTCCATTACAAAATATACACTGTGAAATGACTCATGGAGCTGTACAATGGACTAGTAAAAATGCAACTAATAGGAGTAACTATTAATAAAACACAGAAGTGTTTTATACAGGCAGGAGTTACGATATCTAAGCAAAGAAGCATAAATATACTTGTGCCTTAGCTACTTAAAGGAACCCAAACCTGATGGCAACTTTTTCCTCATGGAACTTTTGTCATTTGCAACAGCTGTTAAGTAAAGACAGAAAGATGGTTAGTGGGGTGGAGAGGACTTATTTTGGGATCTCCATATAAATAGCTTGGATCAATACTGGAGACAGTTTGGAAATACTTGACATGAGTCATAATTGTATATTTCAGTCTGTCAATATCAGGGAATAAATGAACATGCTCAACCTGTTCATTTGAACACTTAGCCTAGCTAAACACCAGTCCCCTTTCCTCTGACCATTTCTCAAGTGGGAAAATGATTTTCCACTCTCAATAAAAGAAAGAGACAGGAGAAAGACTGCTTTTCTTGAGAGCAAGTACAAATGAACGTTTTATCTGGAGGATGATGTGTTTGATCCATAGCATTTCAAAACCGTAAAAAACCTGCATGTTTTTGTGCTGCATCTTCCAAATTCCAAAGGAAAAAAAGAGGTACATACAAGGTTATTTTCAAGTTCCTAATTTCGGGTGCATGATACTGCGTTGTTGTGAGCAGCACCTAATTTCATGGCATTGCCAGGTGCCAGATTCTAGGAAAACAATTTATTTTTCTTTTTCTGCAGAGCATGTTATCCATTGAAGATCTTTCTCAAATAAACTTTTTGGTCCTACCTGCATGTTTATGTAACATATCACCAAATCCGACAAGTGTCTGTGATCATAATTATCGGAAGTATGAATATGCATCTTTCCTTATTTCTTGTAAAGTCCAAACTGTCTGAAAATGATTAAAGAAATAAAATTAAAGGTAGTTATAATTTAAAAGTTATCTTTGTATAGACATCCTTGTCAAAATGTGCATTTGGCTGTTAATCGTATCCTAGAATAACTATTAGTCTTAAACCCATCAATCAACGTCTGTCTTGTTTAATTTCGTCACATCAACACCATTTTGGTAATTTATAATGTTCCCAGTAATTTTATTTTTACACAACATTATTCTGTTTTCCGTTAGTCTCTGCTCTTGTCGAACATGCAGTAGAGCTGTAAACTGATTTGCACACAGGAATAAATATGCCTGTAATTACGTTTGATAAAGAAAATCACTGCCATGTCTGCTTCTGCTTCCGTGTTAGTAGAAAAGAGAGAAAATCCAGCAGAGAACATGGGGATGTGCAGTATCAATGACAAGTGATTTAGGTATTTCCTGCGAGGAACTTGGAGTTTGGGCCCAGCAGCCCTCTTAGTGCTAGAGCAATCTCACTTTTGTCTTTTTTTCCCTTGCTTTTCTGCTACGTCATTTCACTCTAAACTTGCCGGATAGAGGCTCTAAATTATTTCTACAAACCTCTCAAATTGGGAAACACTTCAACTTGTCCTAGTTCATTTTAAAATTTGCATGTGCTGCTTTTCTAGTGAGATACTGAGAATAGTTTGTTTTCCTTTAAGCCCTATGAATAATAAACTGATGTATTAGAGACACAGAGTACTAGTGTCCCTTGTGAACGTTAGGTGGATCTGGGGTCCTCAGCCCTTCTGCTCAGTAGCTATAATTATCCTAGAGAATAAGCTGATTTCCTAATAAATATTCTTAATGCATCACTCTCTTGCTCTTTTGTTTGTTCATATGGTGATTTTCCTCAGTTTCTGGAAGTGCAACTTAAACTGCTCTTTAGAAACTGTTGTACTGTTTTACATTAGTCTTTCTTGTGACGGATGAAAACATTGGTTAGACTATATTTTGCCAAACTGCAAGTTTTTAATGAGAAATACCTATCCATAAAGCCTCCTTTTCCCAAATCTTGGGGGCAAATGAACCTCACATTTTGATGGGAAAGGTGACTGCTAACACTGGAAATAGTGAGAGACTTGAAAGACTTAAGAACATGAGAAGGTTCTCCCCCACCTTCTTTCTTTATGTATTTGAACTATTTAATTTTTAACTTTTTTCAAAACTCATCCACTGCTAGTGGACGATCAGCATTTCAGTTTTCAATAACCTGTTTTGTGCTTTTGCATCGTATGGTTTTATAAATCGCTCTGCGCTTGGGTGCAGTTACATGCAAGAAATTATACATGAACAGAAGACGGCAGGTGATTCTAATAACTCTTTGGTCAATGTAAGTAGAAGTATCTGGCTGAATAAGGATAGTTTTGCCGTGCTCTGGTTGGTCAAATCTCAGCCTCATAAAAATTCATTTCTACTTTGCCTTTCCAGAATATTGTACTGCAGCTCTTGAATCAGCTAGAAATCCTCTGTAAGATTTAGATATTGTAATACAACCTGGATTTAGTAAGTTTAAAAGTATTTGAGTCACCTTTGAGGAAGCAGCCATAGAAAGTACTCTGGTAAGATTCTCTGGAATACTTCAGCGTAGGTCCCATTCTATAACTATATTCCATAACTATATCCCTATAGTTACTGTTTGGTTTGAAAATTTAATTTTACCAGTGATCTAATCCATATCTTATGAGATGAGAGGCATTTTATTTCAAATAGGATGTCGGGTATTTCAATTAGGATGTTGGGTAATGGCAGGACTAGAGGGAATGGATTAAAACTAGAGATGGGTCGATTGAGATTGGACGTTAGGAAGAAGTTCTTCACCATGAGGGTGGTGAGGCACTGGAACAGGTTGCCCAGGGAAGCTGTGGCTGCCCCATCCCTGGAGGTGTTCGAGGCCAGGCTGGATGGGGCTTTGAGCAGCCTGGTCTGGTGGGAGGTGTCCCTGCCCAGGGCAGGGGGGTGGAACTAGGTGATCTTTAAGGTGCCTTCCAACCCGAACCATTCTATGATTCTATGATTCTAAATACAGAGTTTTCGGGTACTGTGAGCAGGGCCACAGTCATCACAGTCATTCGAGTCTTGTACAAAATTTTAAAAATTGTCAATCTCTACATACTTCACTATTTATATGTATTTATGTATACATCCATCTTGAAGATGGTGAGAAGGGTCCATCAGATCTATAAATGGCTGGTGATAGGTATCCAAATGCAAGGAAATAATGAAGGGGCAGTGACAATGCAAGTCATAGGAGGTTTCATACCCTTCTGAAAAGTTCTGTGGAAATTGTGATTCTATATCTTGGCTTAGTTACCGGTTGAAACTATTCTTTGGTCACCTGGAGAACTGTTTCTGTATTCTTGGCCAGGAAGGCTGGAGAATATCCTTCACAATCTGCCACTTCATTAAATTCCTTTTGGCAGAAAAATTATCCCCTGGAAACATGATCTTGTTGAGGCTTAGTCTTAGGATATTGTAGTGTTATCTATATTGTCTCTTCCGCAACAACATACACAAGGGTTCAGTAGGAAATAAATAGCAGAGCAGCCTTCAGAGAGGCCATACAGTTCCTGAGTATCAAGTCACTCATTGACATAGAATTCATATTAAATACATGTAGGATTTGGTTTTCCCATTTTAAACCTTTAGATGCTTTCAGAGTTTTTGCTCTGTGATCTCGGTGTATTCTGTTTGAGTCTTCGCTATGAATAATGCCTACAAATTTTCTAGCATCAATCGGGAAATTATGCTTTGCACAGACTGATGTTCCTTCCTGCTCCTTTCCTTTTTCAGCAGCTACTTCACATCCTTATTCACCTCTGAATGTTAGGCTTCAGAGAAAGAGAATAATCATCCTTCCTCACCAATATTTGGATCAATAGTTCAAATTTTTCAGGCACAGCATTGCAATTTGGCAATGTCTGCCATTTCCACCAAATGTCCTGCATCCCATATGTAATTAGTTTTTTTTTCTTTTACAACATTTTACCCATAAAAGTAGGATTTTTTTCTTCACTTTTCCTGCTTTTCTGTGTCTTAACAGTGGAAGCAGATTGCCTTTGTATGGTGTTCAATTCTGCTTTAATACGGTTAAGGTATAAAGAGGCAGTTTGGAGTGAAACGATCAAAATGCCTCATTTTCTGCCTTAGTTACCCAAGTGTTTCAAAGTGAATACAGCTTTGCTGTTGCAGACAGATGGTATTCGTACTCACTCTAAGAACCTCTACTTAGGACTTCACTTTCCTGGAAAATATTTCTACAAGCTTTCTGATAACATAGTTCCTCATTTAACATGTTACTCTGAGGAAAAAAGGCTGATGATGGTGGTTGACTTTGATAAGGTATTGCTAAGACAGCACTATGTTCTGTCAAAAATCTGGTGTGCTCCCTTGAGGGAATCCATGGCTCCTCCTAATTTAGTATTGTCAGCAAAGTGACTTAGTGTGCGCTCAACTCCCGTGTCCAGGCATTGCTTTCCCCTCATGAACCTATGTTTGTTTGATCAGTGACTGCATTGTTTTTCAAGTGTTTTTTGATAACTCCCAGAATAAGCTCCATAATTTTACCAGGCACTGAAGTGAGACTGACAGGCCTATAATTACCAGGATCTCTTTTCTAGCCCGTCTTGAAAATTGGACATTTGCTAGCTTCCAGTCAGCTGGAACCTCTCTAGATTCCCACGACCGTTGATAAATAAAGGAGAGAGGTCTCACGTTGTCCTTTGGCCACCTCTTTCAGTACCTGGGATGAATCCCATTCATAGACTTATTTCCATTTAGATGCAGCAGCAAATACTGGAATAGTTCAAAGTCAACTGGGAGCTTATGACTCCTCCAGTCGTGGTCCTCCAACCCAGGGTTCAGGGAGCTCTAGAACCCATCATGGGTGTTGAAGACATAGGTGAACAGGCTTCTTTGATTCGGAAGTTCCCAAAGTAGAACCCAGAGACGGATGCGCAAACTGCCGTGTCTGTGGGCTGCTTCTGTTAGTTGAGCTCTCAGCGCCAAAAGCGTTGTCTGCTATTTGTCATCTCCATTTAAGGTCACGTTTTGAATACACCTGGAGTAGTTCACACTCTGTCACTGAAGGACAGGTGGCGAATTGGCTGCTGGTTTCAGGCAGCTGCAGACTATATCACCCTTCTACACCCATCCCAAAAGGATGTGCGGCAGCAAATACGGCTGTGGCTCTCCATCAGCCGCGGTGCAGTACTGTAACACAATTCAACACTTCGCAGGTGCCGTACAGATGAAGGTTTACTGTTTGTATTCATGTTAACTGGGAGTTTTCAACTGCATCCTTTGACAGCGACCGCACTTCTGAGCTATATATTGTGTTCAGTGTTTGTATAGTGCCGTAAATCCAGTTTGTCACAGGGTCTGTCTGACACTGTTCCGAACAACTGTCTAGCACATAAGAAGCAGGTGCTCAGCAGGACAAGAAATCAAATGCACACCTATATTACAAAAATACGTATTTCTCTTCCTTTCCTGCTTTGTTCAGATTTATAAAGTTTGCTAACACAAATCCATGTGCTTCTGGAATGACCAACTTTTGTCACTTACATCAGTTCTGTGACCCCTTTAATAGCTTTTCAAATTTGCTTTTAGGGCGTTTTATCTTTCTTTCAATGTTCATGTGTTCATTGTATATTTTAATTGATTAAGTTTCTTACTTCAAATTGAGCATACGAAAAGACAACATCAGATCCCAAACTTTAGAGCTTTGTTTTATAAAAACACGAAAAATACAAACTGGGTACAAGGTACTTCTAGTAATATAAAAAACAAATCTCAGACCTGCTAGTTAAAAGAGACAAAGTGAATCCTTGGAAGTATTCTCCCATCATTCAGCCTTTCTGAATGGTCCCTTTCTTCAGTGCTTCTTTCTACTTCGGCAACTTTCAGTGATTCCTGGGGTGAACATATATCATAAGGATTCCTCTAGAATTACCAAAAAAGGCTTCTAACTCCATCTCAGTTTTGGATCTTTTCTCTACCTCAAGCAGGATTTTGTTCAGCTTGATGCTGACACCTTGGTCTTTTCTTTCTTAAACTCTGCATGTCAAAATATTCTTGAAGCCACTCTCAGCTGTTACAGGGAAAGGAGCATGACCTTTCTTCCCCCGTGCTCACGTCCACTCTGGTCAGCCTCATCCTCAATGCATCTTTAATGATATATCATTTATATGCTTAATATGGCATTTAGTGTGGTATATGTTTGCTAATACCACTTGAAACCATTATGTGCGCAATGCAAGGTTGTACTGTTCTTAGTCCTATATATAAAAATTTAACTATAGAGCTATAGACTTTTTTATTATACAAAAATCTCCATCTCTGATTCTAATCTAAAAATATTGACATAGAGGCAAATTAACAAGTCATATAAAACTATGTCCTCATGAGACTTTTGAACTTAATGTCAATATTAACTTTTCCCTGTGGTTGCGAACAAAACATCCATCTAATATGCTTCCACAGCGCATTTGGGTGAAATTGTCACGTTCTGATCTTCCATTCAAATAAATGGATGCTCTACAAGAACAAGGGTTAAAGTTCAGAATATAGGAAGGGTTTGAAGATTGCTTTCATTGAGACATTTCACAATGTCTTTACAAATTAGAGTAACAGTGATGTCTTCAGCCGAGATGCAACGAACTCCTACAATAAAGCTTGCTTTATCTAAGGGTAGCCAGGGCACTATCTTTTAAGCCTCTACTGCCCTCTCCTGAGACAAATAAAACATCAAAAGGAACGAATGAAGATGAAGGTAGTGGAAGAATTCTGCTGTTAATGTTCACTGTCGTGCAAAAGAAAGAAGACTGCATCCCCATCTCCAAATCCTGTAATAATTACAGTATTTGACCCCACAAAGTTTTACTTTTCCTTTTCTCTGCATCATCTTTTCATAATGCTTATTCTTAATTACTGTTTCATCCAGCCTCACTGAAAGTTTAAAACTATGGAAGGAGAATGCCTTCTGCAAAATTGATTTTTAGTTGAGTTTAGCTGATGTTCAACTAGATTTAGTGCATCACATCCCATATAATTCCTGTTCCAGGATGATAATTTCCCCTTTCTTCTTACTAGTTAGGAGGAGAAATACTTAAACGCAGTATGAATTTTATACAATAAAGACCTGACTGAGGAGCAATTTTTCAATAACAGTGTTCTTCGTTCTTTTGTTTCTTGAGGTTGCAGGGTCGCACGGAAAATCTATGAACAGTCACGAAAACCCTGCAGATGGGAACTTGGCTTTAATCTGGACGATGGCAATGTATTTGCTTATGCTGTTACCTCTTGCGTGTGAGGCGAAGGCTTAACCCTTTTGCTCAGGAAAACGTTTCACATTTCCACGTCTTTACAAGACTTCTGTTCCATACGCAATTGTAAAGTCTTCAGCTTTCTTTGGTTACTGTCCAAATCAATGTTGATGAGGCAATCACTAGTTGCAGTAACCTCTGTGTTACTGTTGGAGGCGTTAGTGTTGGAAAAGCAATTCTGTGATCTCTGTGCCAGGTGCCACCAGGGCTATAGAGCTAATCATCTGAACACCTTCACTTTACAAAGTTAGATTTTAAATAGAAAACAAACAAAAAAAGCCTCCCAAAAATGAAAAAACAACTGTAATCTCATACTTCAGAGTTCTTGCTTTTACACAGAAACACATTCTAAAGAAGCTAAAACGTAAGAAAAAGCAGGTCTCAGTACATTTCCTTACAATAATATGCAGGACATAAAACATGAATCCACGAGATTCCATGAAGACTGCTTTGCTTCCCGGTTCCCCTCTATGCCATAACCTTTTCTCAGCCACTAGTATTCTGTGCAAAGCCAAATCTTCAACCACCACAAGAGGGGTGCAGAGGGGAAACCAAGAGCGCCTTCTCGGACAGGGCAGGTTTCATCTGGTGGAATCCGCACCAGATGACCATTTGGTTTCTTACTTACAGCAAGGAAGAAAAACTGAAACTGTCTGAGATTCTGTGTCTGAGAATAACGGCATTTGTCTCCTTGCCCCAGATTTGGTGATCAGTAAAATACAAGGGAAAATGTGAGAACCAATCTCTAAAAATAGCAGAACGTGTTTCAATTAAAATACTGAGGGTTTTCTAAGCCTTGTCATATGAAAGCAATAAAAGCACAGAGTATAAAGAATTATCACAGCTTGCAATTATCAGTATAAGAAGATTAAACAGCTCAATTCCTTTCTTTTTGTTCCATAACTGAGTTTATCTTCATTCACGCAGTAGCCACAGAACGGGACCGGCAGACTTCAAAGGCAAACGTAAGAGCTTTAGGTTTCATCATTAGTGTTATTTTATAGTTTTATCAGTTTCCCTCCTTACCCCTCATTAGGTAAACAAATTTTTCACATACAATAAATAATAGGTCATAAAGTTTCTGGTATGGGAGTGAAGGAAGTAAGGTGGATGGGTTTTTTTAATTATCTAAGAAATTACAAATCTTGCTTTTCATATTTGGTTAAACTAATATTTACAATGAAAACAACAAGTAGCAACAGATTAGCTGGTTTAGAAGAAAAGTTTCAGTAATAGTTTCCTCTTTTTTATAGCACATTAACAGCTTTTTTGCTTGTTCACCTCTGATTTCAGTTGTGGGACTGAACACTTAGCAAAACAAACAAACAAAACAACTTAAAAGAGGTAGCCACATTCCAAGGCCGTGTAAAATACTTTAGACGATATTTTGTTAGTTACTTGTAGGTCCTTTTTTCTTTTTGCTTGCTTTTTTTATTTGTTTCAAATAACGAATACCCATAACTGTAGTGAATATTTTTACTGTCAAGTTCTCTGTTGCTGACTGGATGTCCTTCTTAAAACACATCCACTCGGGCAAATTCGGTAGGTTTTGAGTGAGCTAGCCTTCTGAGGAACCAGCGTCAATATGGAATCCTATATGCCGAGGAATTAATAAAAATCAACAAACAAATTATAATAAAACCGGGAAATATGATAATGAATTGAACATTTTGGAGTTTTAGAAAAAAATATCAATGCTATAGAAGTAGTGGTGTCTCCTTTTAATTAGATTGTAGTTATAACAATGATCTAAGTTATTCTAGAGATGGGCGCACTGCACAGCTTTCTTTCATCCTCTAACAGGCGGGAACAAACTTTTGAATGACTTAGTGTTGAACTCGAGGCATGCCCTGCTCGTCTTTCACTCCAGTGATAAAGTTACCTGAATATCTGTAATGTGACAGTGATGTCAATATGACAGTCAGTGATAGCGAACACCTGGATCTGAACAATACTAGCTAAAAATCCTACAAATGCCTGCCACAGCACATGTTAAATTCATACCCAACACGCCCGTATTAACATAGAATCATAGAATCATAGAACTGCTGAGGTTGGAAGGGACCTTTAAGATCATCAGGTCCGACCATTAACCTACCCGGACAAAAACCACTTCTAAACCATGTCCCTAAGTACCGCATCCACCCTTTTTTTAAACACCTCCAGGGATGGTGAATCCACCACCTCCCTGGGCAGCCTATTCCAATGTTTAATAACCCTTTCAGTGAAAAAATGTTTCCTAATATCCAATCTAAACCTCCCCTGACATAACGTGAACCCGTTTCCTCTTGTCCTATCACTCGTCCCCAGGGAGAAGAGGTCAGCCCCCATCTCTCTACACCCTCCTTTCAGGTAGCTGTAGAGGGTGATAAGGTCTCCCCTCAGCCTCCTCTTCTCCAGGCTGAACAACCCCAGCTCCCTCAGTCGTTCCTCAGAAGGTTTGTCCTCCAGACCCCTCACCAGCTTTGTAGCCCTTATTATGAAGTATTGCTTGCACTCCTCGGTTTCATTTGTAATGTGTTGTTGGGCTCTATCACTTTTTGGACCACAAGTGCATGTTTTTTCAAAATTATACTTACTTTTTCAAAATTATACTTACTTTTTCAAAATCATACTTAAGCACTTTAAATTTCCTAGTAAAAAGAAGGCACTTTAAAGGATAAAGTCTGAGAGATTAATTGGTTTCTTCATTTAGGGAGTTCTGTTTCCTCCAAATTCCTATTAGCTTTTTTTCCCACCAGAACAGGTGATACATCTAAAGCACATCTCATAAGTGGTTTGGTATTATACAGATTTTTCAATGGATAAATAGATTTGTAGTATTATTTATGATTTAAACTGCAGGTAACTAAAATGATAGTTATGTTTGGAGCAAGGAAAGCATTAATTAGAGTAGTGACACTCTCAGCTGGTATAAAATTCCACTGACTTCACTGGCAATGTTCGGTGGCGTCATCAGCTTTCTCGCTGCACGTTTAAAAAGGAGTTTTATCTAATAGACTATAACAAATGGAAACAAAATAGGACCTGATTTCTGATACAGAACCAATTTATGTGTCCGTCTAAATGCCTCTGGAAATTCTCCACAAAAGCCAAAGTTTTGTTTCTGAACCCTTAACTTTCTCTAGCTGGTAAATGGGTTCCTCAGGCATTCCAGCCTAGGACTCAGATTCTTCTATATACTGCAATGTACTTGATTTCTAAATTGTAACTTGGAGGTTAATTACTCACTGATCACAGGTTCTGTAGTCCATACAAGTCAAAAGCAATAAAATTGAAAACTAAGCCAAAGCGTCTTTCAGTTCATCATTTTGACAACACCTTAGGCTCTCTTATATTTTTTCCATTACCAGCTTGGCTAATATCTTTGATTTAGTTCTTCCAAAAGTAATAATTGTATCTCTAACAAATTCGTCTCCAGCCTCCCTGCCATCATCCATTTCCCTGACCTTCACTCCCAGTATATTTTAATGTCTCCAGGAAAGGGTCACAGTGCATGAGGGTTTGTAATCAAGAAGTTACAATGACCTAACTTTTAACATGGTTTAAAGAGTCACGGTTAACAAAACTTTTTGTAGTAGTGCTCATTCCTTTTCTTTCAACCTTTGTTCTATTTACTCAGGATGTCCACAGTTCCCCTACTCCTCTCCAAGAAGGAGTTCTACTATTCAGAGACGTGATTTGCTTGGGGACACCAGGTCTCATGTGAAAAGGATGGATCATGAAAGGGGAAGAACTGTGAGAAGCACATTTTGGTTTGGACCTAGAGAACAGGAAAGGAGTCTTTCTTTGCTTCTGATGAAGGATCCTGTTTGTGTTCAGATGGAAATTCTAACATCAGAAAAAATATAATGCCAATCATCAATTACTGGAAAAATTTTAAAAATCCAGAGTCTCTTGCTGCACTAAGCACATAATCCTGGTTCAGTCGAGTCTCCTGAGGAGTAAAAGAGAGGAATACATGTGGAAAGAAAGCAGAGAAGAGGTGGTACAGAGCAAATTAGGGATATAAAAATTCCATTTGAGGCAGAAGGAGCAAGGGTGATAAATGAGGGAGAAGGCAGACCCTGGTGAGACTTTGTTGGGCCAGTGATCCCGAGGATCTGATTCTATGTTTTGGGGAGGTATATGCAGCCTGAGCACCTGATGCATGAAGAAAGGTGCAGTGGTTTTTAAAAGTAGAGGAAAGAGTTTCTTCTCTGAAATGTCATCAAGCATTTCCAAAAAAAATCGAAGGTTGATCCATAATCAGCATGGTATTCACCTGTGAAAAAACAATAAGCTCAGAAATATCCTTTTTATATGTTAATCTACCTTGGAACAGGTTCCTATTATATCTTGGTAGCTGTCGTAAAAATCAGCAATGACTTTTTCAAACAATCTTCCCAATTAGCTAGAAAAGGGCAACTGAACTGTTAGCTGAACTTCACTGAGCAGATTTTGCTGTAGTAACCTGGACTTTGTATTTTGTATGCCCTTACTGTATGCCTGTTCAGTATTAAAAGAAAAAAGAAAAAAAGAAAAAAAAGAAGAAAATTACATTTGCCATTAAGGAATTGAAAATACAGTGCCACCTATTCTAGTACATAATAAGAATTACTCCTACCATGGTAATAGTAGAACAGTGAGTTAATCTTCCAACAACGTGAGACAAAATTTGACCAACTCTAAAAGTCAAAGTTTAATTTTTCTTGGAAGCCTTGTCAGAAGAAATTAACAGAAATAAAAAAAATCTTGGTTGTTTTAGATACCATTAGCCTTTATCTGCTTTTCAGAAACCAGAATAGTTTCTCGACAGGCCGGCTGTACTTTCTTTGCTAGACTTAGTAGAACCTATCCCCTTTTCTTTTTGTTTTAATAGGTCCGATAATTCTTAGAAAATTCTCATGTCTCTACAAAGCACTGTTATAAGTTGTACGTACAATAGCTGTTTCTCTTAAAAATCTGATAAAAATTTATTTAACCTTTTTTTTTTTTTAACTCTTATAGACACGGTCCCTCTATTACAGTATTTAGTTGTTCTGCTTATTTCATATTTACTAGATCCTGTATGCCCAAGGGACTGATGTGCAGAAAACCTGCAGTGCGGCACACATCTAACCACGTTCGTGTATTCCTGAGAATGACCAATGTGTCTTAATTACTTTAGGAGTCTCCTCTGGAGGGTATCAACCAATGTAAATCTTTTTCAGAACAGTGAGCCGTGTGGATAAATTTGTCCTAAAATTGAGGACGATATTCTTTTTACACGTAAATCAGTAGAATGTTTATTGAACCTTATCATTAAAAAGCCTATATTTAAAAGTGTTTTAAATTGGAAGCATTCTTGAATGAGAATTTATTTCTATCAGCAGTAATCTACCTGTACCTCATTATTTTTTGTTAGAATGTTTTTTGTGATGTTAGAATAACAGACTTGATTACTCATTGATTTCTTATAATCTATTCCATTAGAAAGGAGGTATAAAGAGATATTATTCAACTCATTTGCAGGGGAATAAATAACAACACAATGTGGAACATGGGTGGCGGATTATATTCCATGTTGTTATGCATAGTTGAATATGCATATCCATAGTTGAATATGCATAATAAAATGCATAACTATTTTAAGTTATTGCTATGTATGCTCGTACAGTGCTGAATGAGATCTAAACTAGTCACGACAAAGAATATAGAAGGGAAAGTACTTCAGTGGCTTCTAGTGTGAATTTAAGAAAATTATGGGAATGTTTCAAAGCTTAAGGGAAGGGCCTGAAACATATTGATTGGAAGCAAAAATGAATTAAGCAGATAGTTTGCATTGCGTGATACTTGGCTGTCTCTTTTCCCTTTTTGGTCTAAACCACCATCACCTACTGCTTTGGATTATAATAAAATATTTTTCCAACATTTCAGAAATATCAATAAATCTGGGTGCACACTAAGTATTATTTTGCAGAAATCAATTAAACAGGGAGAACACAGAGGCTGTATTTTCACTGAAATATGTCTAAATCCTTTGAACAACAAAGAATAGATATTACTTCCTGTCATTTCCAAAGAGAATAACTCAGCCATGTGACATAACAACAGCACTGCTTCTTTTCCAGGGAAATAGATTCTACCATAGGCTGAAATGAAGTGAAGAATTATCTACATAAATATGTATTTCTTATTGTCTCCACAGAAAGCCAGTGAAGGCAAATATAAGTTTGGAGAAATCATTAAATTTTCAATGAACAGAGGATTCATGGCTATTACCGTCCCAGTTCTGTGTCTCTTTGCAGATCAAATGTTACATTAACTTCCTTTGAGTAAGTAAAGTAATTTCTCTGTATCCATGCAAGGTAGCTAAAATAATTGAGCAAATATCTACTGCTGGATATTCTCACTATTTCTGTTACATTCCACTCACTCGATTGTGATGGAAAAGGGTTTCTACCACCTATTAGGTTTATATTGATACATATTTTGCTTTATTTATGATAATTTTGAGGGGATTTGTAAATATTAAGTAGAATCTGGGACTGAAAGTAGGAGAAGCTAAATCCAGAGTTAAGCTAGGGCACAAACGTGGCGGGCAGTTGAGCCCACAGTAGCAGATGACCCTGCATTGTTATTCCATTATTTGCTAGATTTCAAATGTTGACAAGATTATACATTTTAATAAAAGATTTGATATAGTATTCTTGGGATGCCCTTGCAGCCTTTCACGTCCTTTTAAAGAGTACGGTGTTATTCCCCAAGTCTTCACTGGCAGACTTATTTCCAGAGTAGCCTTACAGAAATGTCTTCTAGAATTTTATAATAATCTCATTTTACAATTTAGTGATATGATTTTGGGGTCAATAAAAGTTGTTACTGTGGGAGAATCCACACGGCTTCCTCTAGATAAAACTCAAGAGGAAAATTAACTATGCTGAAAGTGACCTTCAATCAGATTGAATGGTGACCAGAGGAATACGAAAAGACTTTTGAGAAAAGGAGCCAGTTTGGAAAGATTAATAAAAGAACATAAAACCTGTTAAGTGTGAGGAAGGACCCTGGAGTGAGCAGGGGGGGGACATGGCAGCACTCAAACCTGGCTTGACACGACAGGTATCTCCCCACAGGCACTGCTGCCCCTGCCCAGATGAGACAGAGCATCCTCCCCACCAGACACCGTGATGTGCCAGCACCCGACGTGTGGGGTGAGAGCAGAGGGGCAGCTCACAGGGACCCACAGGGACCCCCTAGTGAATCCTAGGGGAACTTCTCACCAAGACGTAGGTCAGCAGGGGGTGGGCAGCCACAGGGGTGTACGTGAACCTGAAGCACCTGCAGGTGTGCAAATATGGGGGCCCACAGGACTGTGGTGGGGGGCGAGGAGGGAGGAAATTTTGTGGAAGAATTATAGGAGGTTGTTCATTAACATTTTGTAAGTGTCTACAATTGTGGTTTACCTGTTGTGCTGCTGATAGTGATCCTGAAGGTACAGTTCAGTGATTGACCGTTAATTACATACTGTAAGTAAACCAATGAACTGCTCTGGTCCTGTCTGACTTCAAACGCTTGAGTTAAGTAGTTTTTCCTTATGACACTAAAGCTAATATTATTTCCTTTACTACTCCTTAAATACTTTCAGAGTAACATTCCCTATAATTCCACATTATTTACAGAGGAATTCTGTCCTTTATTCTGTAATTTCTCAAAAATCTAAGAGGATATGTACATCTTCCAAGCATAAATAGATGATCTTTCATACAAGAAGCGCAACTCCACTCACTGCGCTGATGTTTTTCACTTCTCACGTACAACTTTTTTTTTTTTCTGAAACCTTAAAAAAAATTTAAGGATTCATTCTTGGGTGGCAGATATTTAAACTGTTCATTTGATCCTTGGTTCTGCAATTAGGACTTCATCCTGCAGTCACTTGTCGCACTCAGTGGGGAGGATATACAACAAATGACAGTTTGGGCCTTGGAGTTAAATGAGAGAAAAATTCAATTCCTATCTAAATTCCTATCGCTAGTCTCCTAATGTAAATGATTAAAAGAGGGACTAGTAACCTTCCTGAAACCACAGAATAAATTTTTATTTTATCTCATCAAAGCCAAAAAAAAAAATGTGCCTTCCCTTATATTTTTCCCTCGAAGAAAAAACAAAATTCAAACATACCAGACCATTCCTATTTAAGGCTCTAAGTTAAATCAGAAGAGCTTCAGTTGTAAGACTTTTCACACACAAAGCCAATATATTATTTATGCTTTAAAGTATTATTGTCATATGTGAGCAGTTGTTTACCTTAAAAATACCACTTTGTGTACAGGAGAAATGAGAATGAAAAATCAGGTGTCCTAAGCAAAAGGAGATGACTGAAGGTTGAAGGCCGATCGCGTTTGTCTGACAAGCAGCCTTGTGCTTCTGTAGTGGAAGGAATTTGAAAAGGATGAACACGTAGTTTTGTGTCCTCTTCCAACTTTCTCTCTTCCAACTCTGGTGCTTTTGGCCCTTACCCAGCTGTGGATCTCCACATCAACAGCAGTTCCTTTCAGCTGCAGTTTCCATATGGATTAATGGCAAACTTTGTAGTGCAAGCAAACCAGCAAGATTAATCCCCTATTTATAAGCTGAATGTATGTAGTATATTTTAAGACAGATAAGAAAGTCTCATAGCTTCATTTTTTTACTCTTACTTTTTCTCCTCTCTTAAGCTGGGAGAAGACTTCAACGAAACACACGGGGAATGTTACGCGCTATTTTGCTTCATTTCTGTTGTCATTTGCTAGGGTCATTTGCCCTTAAAAAGGCTTTTTCTTTTTGTCTTGTGCTGATGAGAAGTACCTGGCAGAGTAAGTACAAAGATCAGGAAATTTGAAGGTGGTCTATCATAATCAAGCTGAGGCCAGGCTTGATGAGGCTCTGAGAACCTGATCTAGTTGAAGATGTCCCTGCTCACTGCAGGGGGGTTGGACTAGATGGCCTCTAGAGGTCCCTTCCAACCCAACACGTTCTATGATTCTATGAATGAGTATTTCTTTTTTTTTGGTGCCTCCTCCTTGTGCTCGTAAATTATACTTCTCACTTGAGAAGGATTAAGAATTTGTGAGATTAATTTCAGCATTGTCCTTCTGTGTTGCAAGGAATGCATTTCAGATTTTTACAAAGTGAAAACCAGCAAAATGTTTCGTGGTTGAGCGCACGTTCTTTGTCTTGTTCTGTACCGAAGTAGTTCATGATTCTCGTTGCCTGCTAAGGGTAGGGTAAGGGTGCAATCGCTTGAGATATCTGTGACTGAACTCAGCACGTAGAGCTCCGAAGTACTGAAGAGGAAACTGACTTTTACGCTAAAATATATATCACAAAAATGCCACACATCACTTTCCATAACAGGCAACCGTAAAATGGCTCTCTCTTGACCCAGCACTAAAATGTTATTTTGAAGTTCTGTCAGACGAAATGCAATATGATCCTTAGGTAACTAGCTATGGGAAGGTTCATGACTGATTCTGTACTGCATTTGAATGGGAGTACATCAAGGCCTAGGTACCCAGTGACACCATGCCATAAATTCTACAGTGCTGAGGAACACTGATTTAAAAATACACCCTCCATAAATTCTAATTGTTTATTGATGGTACTATTAAAATAGATCTTCCCCCCACACACACCTTTTGGTAATTAGAAGTGTAGAATTTCTTTTGTCCACACATGGATGTTTGCAAAATGGTGTGGTTAACACATGCTTTAACCTCATATTTTGCTGAGGTTTTCTCAAAAGTTTGTCCTTTAATCATCAAAATTATTTTGAAAATGTTGCGGTATTTGTTCACGATTAAATTTGGGGAACAGTTCAAAGGCAAATCTCACCATATGTATCAGCCTATGCTGGTTCAAGTTAGTCCCTCATAAAACGTTGCTAACTGCCTGCTCTCTAAGTAGATGAGTTGTGTACCTTAAAATACAGTTGTTTTGTATTTAATTAGACCAGCAGTGGGAAATGAATTCTGTAACTGGAATTTCACTGGTGAAAAATTGACATCCTTGCCATTCCCATAAAGTTCAATGTGATGGACCATTTGAGCACACTACTCTAGATTTCAATTCCTGGGTTTATTCATGGGAACAGACGGCACTGAATTAAAGTGTTAGAGATGCTCATAACCTCTGAAAATACAGATAGCATTTTGCAGATTTCATGTGCACTTAAGTGTGAAAATGTTGGCCACTTTTGGTAGTGCCTTGCTGACAATTGCGCCTTTAGAATTCTTCTGGATGAACAATTTAAATATGTCTTCTGGTAAGTGGAAAAAATACAGAAGACTTCACTCAGCTTCAGATAACTTGTTTTAGGCAGTCTTGCTCTTCACTAATTTGACATTTTACTGTTCATAAAGAATATTTTTCGGTGACATGTAAATGTAAGGAAAATCTGCCAGGTTCTTAATAAATACGAGTTTCATCTTCGAATTATATATTTCTTTAAATGTGCTCTTCTTCCTAATTATCGTATGCTGATTCACTTTTTCAATTTTTTTTTTTTTTCTGAGACGTCACCTGCCATAAGAATTTGGGTTTAGAACATTTTTTCCCCTGCATTGATTTCATACACCATTACTTACTTTTGTGATTTATAGTATCTGTAATACTGAGTAGCCTAACAATGGAATATCTTTTTAAATCTATTTTTAATTTCCAATTATACTGAATATCCACTCTCTCTGATCAGCTGTGTTACCAAGCAGGTGTGAAACCTGGATCTTCAGCATTACATTACTCCATTGATATTATTTCAGAGTTAAGTCAATTAAAGTTAAGCTTTACTGAGCACCTAGTCTAGATCTTAAGGAAACAAAAGGTTCTTTGTTTTTTGGGGGCAAACCTGAACAGTAACACAGGTTGTTCAAGAATTTTTGTGAGTTCAAGAGATTGACTGTGAGATAAAGTAAGCGTGCTGTTCTACCTAGAGGTAAAGGTACAGATGGAAAGGTCAAAGTTGTTTTCCTGGAGGCTCAGATTCATAATCTGCTTATGACTCAGAAACAGAGATGAGGTTCACATTAACTCTTCTGTTTAATTACATTTCATCTCTTGAACAAGGAAAATTACTGTAAATCTGTGAGGTTTGTTCTGATGCTATATAAAGAATTTTTGTTCCTCCTGGAACTTAGAATAATACAACAGTGATGTTTTTATGAATAGCCAAAGGAAAATGGGAGATCACTACCCCATTGACCACGAGGATTAATGGACCATGTCACTGCTAAAATGTAATGAGTTCTGGCATACAAATGTCGACCCTGCAGAGGAACCATTTAGAAGACAACTTGTCAATCCCATATGCTTCAGTGAGTGACCTGCTAGAATATTCATTAGACATACGATTTACTTGAATATTTCTAGTAGGAACTATTTATCCATGCATACCCCTTACGGAAGATCTGAAAATGCATCATAAAGACAAGGAAATGTGTTATTCTTACATGTTGGAAATCACTTTCATGAATGCAAGTCTGAAAGCAATTTGAGAACACTTGATTTTTAATGGGGGTATGACCTAAGCCTGTAAGCCATAGATAATGCAGGCTATTTATTAATCAGATCACAAGCTACAATGGCTGTTCATCACTGAATATATTTACTGGCTTCCTTAATGAACATTTTTTGCACAAATTGTAGTATCACTTTTTTAAGACAGTTTTGTACTTTTATTTGAAAGGTTATTTATTTTTTCCTTCAGTGGGGCAGTCATCCATAAAATAGTAAACTTGGTAAATACTGTGTCTTTGGGGCATCAAGCTTGAAAAGCTTGTCAGCAGAATCAAGTCTTCCAGTTTTCAGCCCGTCCCAGTTCACTGGCTGGATCCATGAGGAAAGAACGATTTGAACATAGGTCAGGATCCTGCTGTCATTATTTGTACAGCAAGCTTCACTAGCATGCTTGCTCTACAGGGGTGGTCTGAGAATGGCAGAACTGGGGTGGCACAGAGCTTGGGTGCATGGAAGGAGTAATTTGACTAAGATCAGATGTAAATGGAAGCATTTATACAGGTAGTGTATACGTTACTGATTAAAATCTTTTCATATGGTTAACTATTCATTATGTAAGACATAGAGGCTAGTTTGATATGAAACGAAGTTATGGGAAACAAATAAAATAATCATGGGATAATGAAAAATACATTTGAGCTATCACGTTGAATTCTTATCAGCCAGTTTCCATAGAATGGAAAGTACCAACTCTTACTGAAAAGGTGGTAAGAAGGGAGAAGAGAGCGTTGTAGCACGTTTCATATAATGAATTGTGGATACTCAAGGAGAAATATTCACACTTCTCCTGGCACATCAAAGAAAATGGGAGACTCTTATTATAGTGTATTACCTGCACAGAATATATTCCACGTCTGCCTCTTAAAATAGACACACCAGATTCATCACAGTAGTATCAGAGTTCATAAAGATCAGGTTCCTTTCAACACACAGACTTTGAAAGGAGAAGATTTCATCTGTTTTGGCTGAACTTGTTTTGGAAGCATTATCATCTTCTATTTCACTCGCTTCACAGAAAGTCTTCAAAAATCTGTATATGTCTGGTCTGCAGAATGGATAAAATAGACATACTCAAGTGGGTCTTACTGAAGTTAAAGAAAGGAACACCAAAGTTGTCATTGGCTTTGGGGGATTTTTTTCAGTCTGCTGAAGCTCAGTAGAAATGGGTGAATGACTTGAGTGCAAGCAAATGTTTTCTCTTTCTTGTTAGCCTATGCTTGTTCTTAATTCCTAGAGTGCTTTCAGATTTCTAGAAGAATGGCTTATGTCCATCTCTTTAAATGGAAAGGTGAAATATGTCTCTTTTTTTCAAAGCAGATTTTCTCGTCAAGACCAGCTGCAGTGTTTGCAGAGTCAAAGACTACCAAACTGGAACTGCCAAGGCTGATGGTGCAAGTAAGGTTGGCAAAGTCATGGGGGATGGCCAAACTGCATGCTATTTCACAGCATTGCTCCAAGCTCGCTTTCCTGGCAGTCGTCCTCTTGCTGTTTCTTTCCTTGTGCCAAACCATGCCACCGGCCAGCTTTCCTCTTCCTTCCCTAATATACTTCCCACCCTGCTATATAAACAAATTTTACTGTGCTTCTGTTGCTTTGCAAAGTGGTGTGCTGGGTTTTGAGAAGCAGACCAGAGCAGGTGTGGTGGTGTCACTCTTGGATCCACGCCTTTTCTCTCTTCCAAAAGCAAATTTTCTTGTGATTAACTCCTGCAGAGAGTATTCGTAGGAATCTCTAGGTCACCTTCACGTTTTGTTTTGTGCCTGACCAGTACCTCTCCATCTTGACTGCTGTTCAATTTTACAGTTAAATGCCTGCCTAATCATCACCCAACACTGAATTACGATCCAGTTCTGTAAGCTGGCCCAAACAGATAAAGAGGGATGAGGAAGTGGGCATTACCATTACTGCCATCAAGGAACGACCATTATTGGCATAAACATGGCGACTGTCTGATGATAAACCATTTACTTGCAAAAGGACGCAATGTTATTAAGAGATAGTAAGATCATGGAAACTGTATGTGAAAAACTTGTCTGTTAGAACCAAATAGCAAGTCAATAGTTTAATATGCAACTGCTTGCACAATATATAATCTGGCATAGGTTCATCTACTAAGGATTTTAAATCGTAAAAATTGGGTTTAATGTGAAGACATACGTATATGTGTGTGAATTTAAGTGTCAAAGACTGAAAGCATAGTTGAAAATCAAAAAACTTAAGGTACTTAAGACGAGGATCTGTAACTGAAATCCAGAAGTATATTTCTGCCTGCCTCTTCTTTACAGCAAGTCACATAGCAATGAAGACGCTGCTCCAAGTAAGGAGGCAGGACATGCAATAAAAATGAAAATAATTAAAATCAAAGAAAATTTTATGTCAGTCATAAACAAAGGAATGCTAATCCCTTGAATGCTGAACTGGAAAGAGGACGGAAATAGTTCGTTGGTAGCTTAGATGGAGGAAGAAGATTAATCAAAAACTGGTTGTAAATGTTCTTTTTAAAATTATCAGGTTTACAATAGTAGTATACATTTTAAAATACGTATATATTAAATTTGTCTTTCTTACAGCAGAAGTTCACAGTGAGCATGGTAAAGACCTGAAATGATGCCCAGAGAGGTTGTGCACTCTCCCCCCTTGAAGGCTGTTGAACCTTGATTGGATAAACCCTGTGCAACTGACCTAACTCCGAAGTTCACCCTGCTTTGGGCAGGAGATTGGAGGAGAGGCCTCCCAAAGTCCCTTCTAAACTAAATTATTCTAGGATTCTAACTGCTATTCTCTTGCTCCAGTGAGGCAGATGATCTCCAGAATGATAGAATTTGCCCAATACATTGTAACAGAAATTTGTTGCTGTGGGATGTCACATCTTTCTCTGAATAGAAGCGTTGGTCCAAATATTACTGAAACGCGGTTCTCAGGGTGACTGTTGTTGATTTTAATACTGGCAACTGCTCAACTTAATGTACCTTTTGAAGTTAAGATTTTGTTCTGGATTCCATTCACTTTATGCTCGCTCCAGTCTCTCCCAAACATTATTTTTGGCCAACATGTGAAGTGACTGTTCTAGCCACCTCAGCCTGACCATTCTGAATTTCATTACAAATATTATTTCCTATGCCTTTTCAAACATGATTATCTGTATATTCCCCTCTTTATTTTAAGCATACTTGAAGTTTTTTATTTTGACAGAAAATAAACAGTATGCCAGAAGATGCTAGAAGATCATTGGAAGATCATTGGAAATAGTCAAACCTTCCCCAAAGCTTTGGGAAGCTGGGGACAGTAAGCACATCTAAAGCAGCTAATTGTACTGTATTGAATCAACACACCCTTTGAATTCTTTCAAGTGTTTCTCTGCGTTCCTCAGGGCTATTTTGTCAAGAGGGAGCAAACATTATAATTCTTTTGGTGATTATATATTTACAAAGGTTTTTATATGAACAGCAGATGATGCATTACCAGCTTTTTCTACTATAAAATTAATGAGTGGTATCTGTTCATCACCATATGTGAGGACACAGTATGGTTTCTTCAACTAGATTGCCTTTGGTGGAAGACCGGCAGACATAGCGGATTAATGAACTCCTTGTTAGTAGTCAAATGCTGTCCTAACAATACCATCTGGATGTCTGTTGGAATCTACTTGACTTCTGCTGATGAGAGCTGGAGTTCAGTCAATGATTAGTGTCCTCCACAGGAGCCTTTAAAAAGGGTGATTAATCAGCTGGATGGGGTGATTGGTTAGTTTTTGTCGGATAGATTTGTTAGGTCAGAAGCTTAAATAATAAAGACAGAAGACTTAGGTAATAAATGCTTTAAAAACTCATCAACATGAGAATAGGCTTTTTAGGCTTTTTTTATTTCACCTAATAAACAGTGCCCCTGACGATCTACTTCCTTGTTCTGCATGAATTGCAGTCATATATAATTTCATCAATTTAAATCCACAGGTGTAGGGTCACTTATGCAATCATTCGGTCTTTTGTTTCCTAGGTAACAGACTCGTCAAGAGATGAAGTATGGCCACCCACTTTCTTATCCTCTATTACTTGTTCTCATGCTAATTCATATAATTCATTAGTTTCTTTCTCCTCTTCCGTTTTCCTCTTTACGCTCAGTCATTTTGTTTAGTTTTTCTTAAAAAAAAAATTTACATTGGGTTTCATAGTTGTAGAACGTCTGCTGATGATACAGAAAACTTGGCAAATTTTGCTTTCCAGTTGTGATCGTGGCTGAGATTACGTGGTGGTAGAGCAGAACTGAACCCCAGAGCATGGTGTGGCACCGCACACAGCCAGCCGGTGTGCACAGACTGGAAATCAGAGCAGACATTTAGAAATAATTATTGGTAGAAACCAAGGCACTGAGCTCTTGTTTCAAGAATGAGAATGTAACAGAAAAAGCCTGAAAGAAGAGTTTTTAATGCCAGCTGAAAACTTCCCAAACTCAACCAAAACTGGCTGGGCATGACATTTCAATTAAAAGTTCAGAAGACCTGCCACTGATGGAGATTAATAATTCTTAAAGATAGCAGTTATCTCTTGTAAGATCCTGTGAATCAAACTAGGACAAAGTTCTTCTGGTAGGCTAAATACAGAACAACGAGGACAAAATATGCCTTAGTGCGGTGTAATTATATACTGGCTTATTTCTACAAGTATCGCCTTTTCTTTCTTTTTAAGAGTCCAGGTGCATCATAAGGAACACTGGACTGAATCACCCTTCATTATCATAGAAGTGCTACCAAAACTAAAGAGGATAATGCTTTTCAGTTGCACTAATTGGATTTAGGTATACTTCTGCAGTTAATTGCATCCCACTTTGCCAGAGAAAACAAAGTCTATGCCGCCATAATAGCCAACACTTTTACATATCTCTAAAAAAGGAAAGTATTTCCCTAGGAAGTACTCACATGATGAGATCATCTCTAATAGAGTTCATGTTGAAGCTTTGACTTCATTAATGATTTAATCTGACAGATTAAAAAGAAATGTGCAAAGTGATATTTATGTAGACACATACCCAGTTCACTGGGTAGCTTGGAAGTGTCATGTTTGTGTATTTATTATCTATTTTATTTATTTGGATTTATTTATAGCACACTGTTAAGAATAAAATCTTTCTACTCATCCAAAAAAAGAGAAAACAAGACCACAAAACACTAAACACACTAACATATCTAACAATATCTGAAATCTCAGAGTTCCCGTATCTAGTAGAAACACAAAAGAGCATAAAACTTTTACTAATGTCAGCTTCTTCTCCATAAAACACATTTTGCCAGCCACTTTATTTTCCTGTGATTAGGTAGTCCATTGGTAATGTGTGGTTTAGTATAACTAAACTAGAAATTGGTGTTGTAGCTAATAGTTTGTATCAAATCATAGCTGCAGTAAAGCAATCAAGCCTTAAAAAGGCAACTTCTTTTTTTTTTCCAGTGTTCTCCAGTGATAAACTACAGCATGAAGTTACTAAATCCTTCTATATAGAAAACTGCCTAATGCTGTAACTTCCTTGCTCAAAACAGGTCAAGTGTTAGTACTAGATTTCTGTTGGATTTAGGGACAAATAAACTTGTCAAAAAGGCATTTTATCTCTACATCATTAGGGCTTGAAATTATCAGGTGTTGAGGAAGAAGCTCTTCCTTTTGCTTCATACTCTTAGAACACTCTTCTGTTGTTTCATTACTTGTGCTCTGATGCCCCTTGATTTGCTCAGGAATGCCTAGATAAGCTTAATCTGTAAAATGATAGCTACATGGGTTCAGACAGTAGAAAAAATTTACACATATATTCAGTGATTAATCAATAATTTCAACTTGTTTTCCATTGGGTGAGTGCGGTGGATTAGCCTTCGCTGGCCATTAGCTGCTCACCCAGCAGCACTATCACTCCCCTCCTGAGCGAGACCAGGGAGAGAAAATAAGATGAAAAAAGTTGTGGGTTTTTAATAAGGCAGTTTAATAAAGAAAAACAAAGACTATGTGTGGAAGCAAAGGAAACAACAAAAAGTATTCTCTACATCCTGTCAGTAGGTGATGTCCAGCCGCTGCCTGGGAAGTGAGGCCTCAGTACAAGTAGCGGTTGATTCAGAAGACAAACGCCTTAATAGTGAATGTCCCCCATCCTCCCTTTCTCTTAGTTTTTATTGCTGAGCACAACAGCGGTCCACCAGCACCCCCGGGTCCTTTTCTGCCAGGCAGCTCTCCAGCCACTCTGCCCCAAGCCTGTAGCGTTCATGGGGTTGTTGTGACCCAAGTGCAGGACCCGGCACTTGGCCTTGTTGAACCTCATACCGTTGGCCTTGGGCCATTGACTCAGTCTGTCCAGATCCCTCTGTCCAGATTCTACCCTCAAGCAGATCAACACTGCTGCCCAATTTGGTGTCATCTGCAAACCTAGTGAGGGTGGACTCGATCTCCTCGTCCAGATCATGGATAAAGATAATAAAGAGAACCGGCCCCACTACTGAGCCCTGGGGAACACCACTTGTGACCAGCCGCCAACTGCATTTAACTCCATTCACCACAACGCTTTGGGCCCCACCATCCAGCCAGTTCTTTACCCAGGCAAGCGTATGCCCATACGAGCAGCCAGTTTCTTCAGGAGAATGCTGTGGGGAATGGTGTCAAAAGCTTTCCTAAAGCTTTCCTGCAGCACTACAGCTACTATTGAAACAAAAGAAGTATGATAGAAAAATAGCAAAACTAGCCGAATGACAATAAAAAGTTAAAAATGGCATGCGCTATGGGTGATTGTATATAGGCTGAATAAGTATGTAATAGAATTTAGGATCGGGGTCTATAGAATAGAATATAGGATCGGGAGTGACACTTACTCAGATTCCTGCTGAGGTTAGATGCACAGGGTTAGCAAATATTAAAAAAGTCAGAAAACAGAAACGCACCCACTATCTTTCTGCTACTTCATGAAATACACACTTCTGCACAGCAATCTGAACTCTCGGTGAGCTATGGCACTTGTTTCCTGCATGGTAAAAATAGAACTTGGAGAAGTGGTGGTGTAGGAATAAACAGGATGAAAAACTGAGATGCTCCGTTTCTTAAAAAAGCCCAGCCTGTGAGCTTAGGACAATATTTGTAGTGGCACTTTAAAAACAATATTCAAGACTGAATAGCTCTATTAAAGAGATGTGTCATGTTATGTGGGGATTCAGATAAGGTATTTACCAAAAATAAGTTGGTAAAATAGTTCTATAAACTGTATGCTAATAAAATGGTTTGGTATACTAATAAAAATTATTTAAAAAACCAAGCAAAATGGCATGTTTTGGGGCAGTACTTTCAAAATTAAGTGGCCAGTGCTAGAAGAGAGCTTTTAATCAACTATGCATTGGCATATTATGAGATTCCTAGAAGTGTCCTAAGTCTGTCAGTCCTTAAGTAAGTCCTCCTTTGGTTGGTGTTGTATTTCTACTTTTTGTTACTCCTCTTCTGGAAGTACCACCCGGTTTCTCTCCCATGACTAAGCATTCTATCCTGCCACACTACCAAGTAACTAGTGTTATGTGCTATTTCACAGGATTGCAACCTTCCTTTCAATTACTGGTTTTTGCTATTGTGATCCCTGTCTGTGAAAGTAATTTTTTTTTTTTTTAAGTCTTGGGCTCCATGGTCATTTAGTGTATGAATATTTTTGCCGAAACTTTAAGGAATGCATAGACATAATTGTTGGGACTTGTGTATTAATCACTACCATCTCTTTTCATCCTCATTTTAGGCCCGAGAAAAAAGGAAAAATATTCTTATTTAAAAAATTACCAGTGCCTACACTACCGCTGGTGTGTTCCTATGAAAACATATCTTCCAAATTAGATCGCTTATTATGATAATCTTCTCTTTAATACTCCTACATATTTCTCCTATATAATTAGCCTTGAAGACAATGATGATTCATATTATAAGCTTATTAAGGAGTTTTTATAAAATGACTGGACAAATTCTTAGACATTATTATAACGGTTTATCATTTGCCCTGAAATGCTTTCTATTTAAAATCCTTGTTATGGGAATATGTTTTCACGTACCAGTTCTTTCGGAATTTGAAAATGGAGATTATTGAGTTCCTTTAATTGAATGCACTGAGATCTTTGAATTTTATTCCATTGCAGTCATTTACATAGCCTCATTCTCATTACCTTTTCTTATTGAAAATTAAAGCAAGATATCTGTTTGGGAGCCTTCTTTTTTAAAGGCTAACTTGATTCTCAAATGCCACTGTATAGCAGGCATTTTTATCATAGAATCATAGAATGGTTGGAAGGGACAGTAAAGATCATCCAGTGCCACCCCCTGCCCTGGGCAGGGACACCTTCCACCAGACCAGGCTGCTCCAAGCCCCATCCAGCCTGGCCTTGAACACCTCCAGGGATGGGGCAGCCACAGCTTCCCTGGGCAACCTGTTCCAGTGCCTCACCACCCTCACAGGGAAGAATTTCTTCCTAATATCCAATCTAAATCTCCCCTCTTTCAGTTTAAAACTGTTGCCCCTCATCCTATCATTACACTCCCTGAGCAAGAGTCCCTCCCCATCCTTCCTGTAGCTCCCTTTAGGGACTGGAAGGGGCTCTAAGGTCTCCCCGGAGCCTTCTCTTCTCCAGGCTGAACACCCCCAACTCTCTCAGCCTGTCCTCACAGCAGAGGGGCTCCAGCCCTCTGAGTATTTCGTTGCCTCCTCTGGACCCATTCCAACAGGTCCATGTCCTTCTTACGTTGGGGATTGCAGAGCTGGACGCAGTACTGCAGGTGGGGTCTCACCAGAGCAGAGTAGAGGGGCAGAATCACCTCCCTCAACCTGCTGGCCACACTTCTTTTGATGCAGCCCAGGATACAATTGGCTTTTTGGGCTGCAAGCACAGATTGCTGGCTCATGTTGAGCTTGTCATCCACCAGCACCCCCAAGTCCTTCTCCCCAGGGCTGCTCTCAATCCATTCTCTGCCCAGCCTGTGTTTGTGCCTGGGATTGCCATGACTCACCTGCAGGACCTTGCACTTGGCCTGGTTGAACTTCATGAGGTTCGCACAGGCCCACCTCTCCAGCCTGTCCAGGTCCATCTGGATGGCATCCCTTCTCTCCAGCTTGTCGACCGCACCACAGAGCTTGGTGTCATCGGCAAACTTGCTCTGGGTGCGCTCAATTCCGCTGTCCATGTCACCGACAAAGATGTTAAACTTCCTTTTGAAGACTTTTCTTTTAAAGACTTTCCTTTTGAAGACTTTCCTTATAAAGATGTTAATCTTCCTTTTTTCCTTTTTTTTTCCTAATTTATATGACCACAGAATCTTTTCTTATTTGTTTTAATATCTTTTGCAAAGACTAGTTTATTTTGATTGAAGCAATTTGCAAATTCTCTTTCTCATCCTTGACTTTTAAGGTACATCTTCTTTGCTTTTCAGTGATTTATTTTATCAGTGTATACTGTTTACTCCTAACAGGATTACTGGAAGAGTTAGTCATCTCCTCAGTTTCAGAATCCTTTCTTGCATTGTTTTCCCTGTGGTTCATGATATGAGATTAAAGAAACAATATCTATCTTAAAATGAAAAATCCTATATGACATTAAACTCCTTAGTTTACCTCATCAGCTCATTCACTGAATCTCTCAAAGGTTGCCTTTCTGAAATGAAAAATATTAAAATTCTAAAAAACAAGCAAAAAACCCCACGCAACTTCTTGTCATTTCATCTATTCTTACAGTAAATGAGCATATTTTCTACAAAAATGTCTAGTTGGTACAACTATATCTGTGCTACCATTTACCCTCTTTAATTCTTAAATTATTTGAAAGATTGGAGAAGCAGCTTTGCTTCATGATGGTTGATATATTCTGCTGGATATACAGTAATTTAATCTGTTCTACTGGATTTTTAATAATTTTAAAATTTTATTTGTGCTAATATGAAACTCAGTCAATGGATTCTTAACATGCCTGCTAGGATACAGTTTGGACTTTACGTTGCACGTTACTTCTCTGATTTTGCATCTAATACTAGTCTAATACTGCCTCTAATACTTCTCAATTAATTTCTCCATACACAGAAGCACACTTTTCCCACTTTTTATGTGAGTCTTGTATTCCCTCTGTCCCATTCTTTTCCTCTATCTGCAGATAATTTTTTGTCATTTTGTCTTGTTTTTTTCATTTTCTCTTCATTCATAGAGACCACATTTCAGCCTTTCCTGGGCCTGGATACTTGGGTGTTTTACCTTCTCTTGCGGACTGAGCTTTTCCTACTATTGTAATATTTAAAATACATATGCAAAGGGCATGGACGAGTTAGTTAATTTCGTGATGGCGTGCTTATAAATCATTTATTCTGACTGTGTTGACTAGATACCTTTACTTGCAAGCAAATTGAAATTAATTAAGCATTTAGAAATTAGTCTTAGTTAATTGCAAAGAAGAATCATGGAGGGTGTCCAGATTTGTATTTGTCTTGTGAGCTTTTAACAAAATAATGTACATTTGTGCTTATAGAGGGGAGGTATGCAGACTGATACCCAATCAAGGTCTTAATTGCCGTACCATTCTGGGCTAAGAATACACTGCAGATCTTCATATTTAACAGTTGTGTGTATGGAAACACTAGTAATTTGATTGCTGTTGGTTTGGCAGATTGTTTCCTGCTTTATCACCCCAAGATAAAAAATGAATTATAACAATTAGAAAGATTGAAGTGTAGTATATGATGGTTGTTCACTTTTGTTTCAGACTAAATGAGGCTGGAGAGCTAAACACAGTTGTGCGCTGTCAGTGATTAGAGTTCATAAGAGACAATAATCATACAGATCAAACAGTAGAAGACTTTCAGATATAATTGTTTCTTCATTAATGCTATTTTATGTTAATTTGCCGATGGTTCCTGATGGGGTAATCACAGCTCTTTTTGTAACTGCAGAGCTCAAAAGATTTGTTATATATCTCTATTTGTTATGGAAGTGAATTCAAGCAGACAGTGGTAAGGGTTTTGTTCCATATCACCTTCGGTACCTTCTAAACAATTCTCCGCTTTAAAAGCCCCCATCCTAAATGGAATAGAGATAATGTTGTTTTCTTTAGAGTTCAACGGTTTCCTGTTTTCATTGGAAAGAGACATGAAGTAGTACTCCTTTCTAATCCAAGGTATTTCTCAGGCCATAGTTCACTGTCTCCCTGTGACTATCAGCTAGTTGGATAGCAGCAAAAGAGCGCGTGTATCAGAGGAAAACTGGATGCAAAGAAACCTCTGCACTGCACTGCAAGCTCAGTAACTTCCTTTACCTTGCTGATAAGCAGAAGTACAAAAAAGGGAAGAGAGAGGGGTGAGAGAGAAAGAGAAGGGAGGGATACTGCTTCTCAGATTGCTCTGAAACAGTAACTACGGAGCGCAGTACTGAACAGGCAGGGAATTCAAATTACTATAAGCATAGCACAGAAACAGCTGTTAAAACATCACTGCAGTATCGTCTGCTTCTGAATATGAGACTTCATGTAATCTAGAGATGGAGAGAATTCATTAGGTCATTCAATACGGTCATGATGAGCAGTATCAGATGGTCACTGGAATTTCATCTTTGTTTTCCTTGTCTCACATGACAATCTAAGCCAGTTTACCATTGCACTTTTAATTTCTGAATGGTAGTTTGCTGGCTTTGTAAGTATTTTGGATATATGGTGTGTGCCATTTAAAGGCCAATGCAGTTATGAAAG
The DNA here is from genome assembly GCA_008658365.1 of Alca torda. Taxonomy (NCBI): domain Eukaryota; kingdom Metazoa; phylum Chordata; class Aves; order Charadriiformes; family Alcidae; genus Alca; species Alca torda. The sequence goes on along the minus strand of CM018087.1, from coordinate 5,452,738 downwards.
CTTTTATTACTGATTGCTTGTATTACAGTGATAACGTATGTTTAAGATCACTTCTCAAGACCACTTGAAACCTTAATATAGCAATTAATATGTCTGCCCTTTTACGTAGCAGTGTTTTTGCACTAAGGATATTGTATCTTCACTCCAGAGAAAGAACAGATTAAATTGTTTTCTCTAGCCTAGGTTTAGATAGTGAAGTCGGTTTTGGTTTGTCTGCAAACTTCAGAGAAAACCTTTTGTGTTTTGTGGCAACATCTGAAAAATCAGAGTAGTATAATGAGAAACATGAACAAATCTAAGAACACCTTCCCTGCCCCCTACCCTTCTTCCTGGGCTCAACTTCACTCCCAATTTCTGTATCTCCTCCCCTCCAGTGACACCGTGGGACAGGGTGATATTTACTTACGTGGATTTCAAGACGAGTGATTTCTAGTTCCCTTTAATTACTATCACGAGTAATGCTTCGTGTTTAAAATGTCCCATTTAAGCATATTCTTTCTGCTAGAATTTTGTTTGAGAGAACAAGTACCTTGAATCTATGTAAAGACATAGGAAGCTTAATGTTTGGTGTTGGATAATAAGCTACCGGGGGTAGTGAGGGGACATTAGGTGAGATAACTGGAATATTTATAGTGATTTCTTGGAAATTAACAGTAAGATTGTAATAGGAAAAAAAAAACCACAGTATTTCTTATAATTTAGATTACCTGGAAAAGAAAAGCTTTGAGATATACATTGATAGATAAAATACAGATATTCAAGAGACATTTTTTTTTTCCCTCTTGGAAGGAAATCTTGAAGTTAGATCTTGAAAGGCGCTTGGGGATTTGGCCTCTCTCAGAAGCTTCTGTGAGAAAATCTTTATAGTGTCTGGAATATAATGTCTGGAGAAACCACGTCTGATCAGTCTTGGCCTGCAGACACCGCTATGCACGCAGCGTATCGGCACAGTGAGCTCTTATCTGTCCTGGCGCAGCCATCGTATTTCTCTGAGGGAGAAAGACTCCTTGCTAGCTCTTTTTTTTTCTCCAGTAGCAGAGTTTGGGGAAAAAAAAAAAAAAAAGAAAAGAAATATCTGCCATAAGAAAAGAAGGCAAAGACAGTCCTATCATCAGATGAGCAGCTGTGAGCATCTGAGCAGATGGGCTCTTTATTGTTATTTTGTTTTCTTAGCCACGCTACTTTGGCTGTAGCTGCTTTAAGAGAAGATAGACATTGCATGACATACTTTGTACGTTCGTCTTGGGAAGCGTAAGTTGCCAGTTTAAATACGAGCACACTGCTTTTGAAGAGGAGAAAAAGGCTGTGCTCTCATCGTTTACAATTCTACTTGTCCAGTCCTTTGTTGCTCTCATCTCTTCAACAGTTTGATTTGTTCAGTCCTCCTCTTGGTGCTTTTGTGGAGGACAGAAGAACAAGAGGAGAAACCCTGAGGCAAGGAGGTGATTGTGAGGAATGTTATTCAGTATTCGAGGCTTCTAATATTTTAAGACAGAAATGTTGAATTCTTCTCTTGGGATTTGCATGCAAAATACAAACTAAGTTTATCAGGACATTTGTGATACATCTGGTGCTGTCAAGTTCAACATTACATTTTCTGCTAACAGAAATAAGGCTAAGATGGCAAAAGCCTATTAACATTCTGGAAAATATAGGTTCTTCTTTTCATCATGGAAGTTGGAATATGTATGTTCTGATTTTTGATCTTAGATTGATTCAAAGAAGCCTTTTTTTCTATTTTTTCCCCCCTGTTGGTGATATCTGAAATCCATTGCTCCAGGCTGTGGAGCATTACATACCTGACTGATGCACTGCTGACAGCACAACTGGCTGATTACTCATTACGTGAAATAAACCGGGAAGTCTGGAATGTGTTAAATACTTGTTTTGTGTAAATTATTGGATTAGCAGGTAAGGAAAATAACTTCTCAAAATCATCCCCTGGAGAAAGAGACTTCAGCTAGCTAGAACACTGTTTTTTACACGCTTGACTTAAGCAACAGAAAGCTGTGAAGGAATATTTTGGCATGTACAAGATGATAGACATGAGCACCATTAAGGTCAAAATCTAGTCTCCTGCTTTTTCTTCCAGCTATTGAAAGTCAGTGCAGCTCATATTAGCGCTATATTGTTCTTGCTTTTCTACTCTTCTTTGGCTACTTGAAAGAAGTTATGCCTTCACATCACAACGTTCCTCTCCACAGAACGCATGCATATGAAGCTAAAAATCTCTTGCGGGAGAGAGAAAGGTGGTCTTAAAAGGGGGCTTAAAAGCGGGTCTGATGCTGCTTTAATTTACTTTTCATTTTAATTATAACTTTAAAATCTCTATGGAAGAGGAAGGATTGGTATTAGGTATCTTGGAAAATTGGTTCAGTGCCTTTCTACCATAAATTCCTTATGAAACGTTGGCAAATACGATAATTTTTTCTTTATCTCATCTTTTGCCTTTCCTTTCTCACATTGCAAAACTTTCAGGGAAAGCCTTTCTTATTGTGTGAACATCCTCAAGCATAACGGGCTCATATTAGTTAAGAACTTTTGTGCAGCTGTAACGCAGGAAAAGTGGGGGATATCGAGTGGGTGAGCCAATTTGGTGTGAAACGCCAACTTTCAAATACTTTCCATTACTTCATACTCGTGAACAAGGAAGACTTCCATGACAGAAAAATGCAACCATCTGAGATATATAACTTTTCTTCTTTTTCTCCACTTAACTGCATATCTATGCTGGTTTTCTAAAAACAGGGCAATAAATGACAGAAGTGTCTTGGTAGTTGTGTTAGAAGATTTTTGTCTCCCATTGTTCACAGTTTGAGAGAATCCTGCCTTGTGTTTGAAAAATGTTGTGAATCTGTTTCATTCATAGGTTAGAAAACAAATGTACAAATATATTGAAGCAATATTTATTGCCATCAGTCACTCATATCAGAATAAAAGATAACATGATGGCATGATATTACTATATTTTCTTGCCTTTTTTCTTTTTTCCCCCATTTCAAGAGGGGAAAAGATATTGCACTTCATACCAACTGGTTGAAAATAAGATAAATCATAGTAAATCGAAATATTTCTGAGTGTAGAAGAATAAGGAAAGATGGAGTGATATATATTTCCATTTTAGCCATGGGCAGGGGAAGAAATAGGGCATGGTGGGAAAGATGACTAACTGTTCCATTCTCACATTAAAGGAAATGGGTCAGTGCCTGGTATCTTATGAATGTTATGATAATTAGCTGGCTCGGTGGGAAGAACTGCTCAGTAATTATGTGGATACTTTATTGACACACTATTCTTACTAATTATCTAAGCTTCAAATATAGAACAATGTTGAAAGAAGTGAGAACAGACTATTTCTCTACTTATCGTGCTAAGGTCACATATTGTGTGGTCCTTATTAAATGTCAGACATCGCTACTGCTAATTGCCTTCCCCATCAAAATGCAACTTTTATTTTTTTACTGAATAGAGAATGCTGGAAATGTCTATAATTAGTAATAGACCAAGCCCAGAAATCCGGAAGAGAGATATACTACTTTACTAGCTCAAATTTAACATTTCTTGCTGAAATTTAGAAAGGTCAATTTAAGTCTCTAGTAGAAATGACACAAGCATCTGCCATAACAACGTGATAGATGTGCATACAGCACAGCTTTTGACTCTAATTTCAAACTGAAAATTCAAGTCCAGGTTTGTAGGCCAATGCGCTCTGTTTTCTGTTTGTCCAAGGTTGGTTTACCTACAGAACTATTTAATTTAGAAGCCTGATGTTTTACAGCAATCCTCCCCCCTTAAAGAAACTAATATTGAATGTATCAGATGATGAACACAGGAGTAATACTAAACCTACTTCTGTCCTTAGATTACCATGAACTTTTTTCTAAATGCATTAAGACACTATTATTCCAGCTCTTATTCTTGAAATTAATTTTATCTCATAGAGGCAAAATGCTACCGCTGGCTGTGATGTCTTTAAGAAGCTTTTGATCCTATCTCAGGCAATGCGGCTGTTTGTAATGTCAAACTCCTAAATACAGTCAGTTATGACCCGCTGCTCAGAAGTTAATTGGCATTCCCCTCTTCCCTTGCTTGCTTATCTCCTTGTGTAAAGTTATTCATCCTTTTGCTCCTCCTTTTGAGTAAAGAATATGGAATAATATCCATCCTTATTAATTCTGATCCATCATTTTAATCTTTATACACACCGAAGCAAGAGCAGCAGAATCAAGCATTGTTAATATAAGACTGTATATGTTAAACTAAAGACGTTGTCATAAGCATTTTGAAAATCTCTCCTTATATTTAATCTCTTATTCCCTCTATAATCTAACATTATTTGAGATTTGTATCAACATGATTGATACCCTGTAATTTGATATTATTCCATTTCTGCTTTCAGATCTGAAAATGAGCAAATAGAAATAAAAAGAATGAATGAATGAACAAATATTAAAGCAAGGAACAGGTCTTCAGAGTCTACCATCTCTACTTGATATAAAGACATACTTTTTCACTTATTTGCAAAATTTGATAATGACTTCTCAACAGTTTCTCGAAAATTGAATTTCAGCAAATTTATTATCTGTCAAAGAAATGGAACCTTGATGAGCTTCTAATTACTTGACTTTGCACTTTTCAAATTGTTTAAAATATAATGGCTTTCTCAAAAAAAAAAAAGTATCAAGATATTGACAGTCTAAATCTCTTACAACTGTAGAAGCTTTTAATTTACTTCCTAGTTCTACTCAAGATTGAAAAAAATAAAAATCTATAGTATTACAGATACACCTACCTTAAAAGCAAGTTTCTAATTATGGAGAGTTACTACAACGTTCTCAAAGCAATATAACATCAACCTCCAAAGTTCTGATTGCAATCATGTCATGTTAAGAATATTGGTAATTTTTTTTTCACTTAATGATAATAGATTTAACAATAAGCTAGAATTAAGAAGTTAGCTAATTAAAAGGTTAGCTAGCTTGCTGAAGTTTATTTGTGGGAGACAGGAAGGAAGGAGAGAATGGCTGACTATGCTTAAACATGCTCTGGTTTATGTTTGCCACTCCTTTACATGATCACAATCATAAGACTTTCGTGATAGTTGTTGCGGATGCCCCATCCCTGGAGGTGTTCAAGGCCAGGCTGGACGGGGCTTTGAGCAGCCTGGTCTGGTGGGAGGTGTCCCTGCCCAGGGCAGGGGGGTGGAACTGCATGATCTTTCATGTCCCTTCCAACCCGAACCATTCTGTGATTCTACCAAAAAAACACAATGTGGCATCTCAGTTCGGTCATCTGTGTCTGGTTTTGGGATGATGTGGGAAATGCCAAAACTTGCATTTGTCCTAAATGATCTATACGCTAAGATGAAATCATAAAATTAGTAGATTTCACAATGAAACCCATCTGGCTTTATTCTCTGTGTGATATTCCTATAAAATCTCATAGACTCTATAGGCAGCAATTGGTTGTAAATTTTGATCAAAAAGGCTTAACATCCTGAGTTAAATTTACTCATGTCTGATGAGCTTTGGGTCAGGTATTATGCTAGAGCCAAATTTGTCAGGATCTTAAGCCCATTAGAATTCTCCCATCCCAGTCCAATAGATGCTCTCCCTTCCTCTTCAGTCCATCTTGCAGTGGCGTCTAAGGAAAACTTCCTTTTTGTTAACTACATTACAGCAGGGAAAGGTCCTGACCAACTCCAGCTTAGCAGGGTGGTCCCAGGGATGGCAGCCAGGATCAGCTAGAGAGTCCTGATCACAAGGGTAGAATGTGACTTGAAATCCTGGCATTTTCAGCAGGAGTAACAGTAATCTTTAACCTCAGTACCATCTATTTTACCCCTGGAAGCCAAAGGGTCCATAGCCACAACCAGAACAAGTCTCTAAAGCTTGAGGAAAACCTGTCTTTCTCTAATCCTGTTTTTCTAGTGATCCGCAGTATGTCAGGGAAGTAGGGAGCGGAAGAGCAAGAGTTCTTTAACCTTTTTCTTTGCTTTTTATCTCAGCATAGCTACAGCAGGGAATAGTCAGCAGTTGTATAAATCAGTCATAACTCCTCTCAGGTTTGTTTCTAGGGATTCAGCACACTTCAGTTGTTTCCTGATCTGCGTGTTACATGCTATCATTCAATTTTTTATTGACAAAGAAAGTCTCAAAAGCCTGCCAAGGAGAGAGATAAAAAAGCCCTAGTAACAGCTGGTAGACTGACAAAGTGCTGAGTAAACTGTTCAGCAATAAAACTGGACTGCTCTGCTGACACTGGGACTTGGTTCTTGACTTTGTGAAGGATTTTCCGTTTTCAAGCACAAGGTTACCCATGGGTCAGCACACACGAACAAGCCACAGGCAAAATATTCAGAAGTGTAGATGGTGTAGAACCATCAGTTCTCTCTCTTCGGCAACTACATCAATTGTGTATTTGGTACTTGTCATCAACAGCATCCCTTGCTAGACAAAACTGCAATCTCTGATTTCAGAACTGTTTTTCCTCTTTGCTTTCAAGGCTGCATTAAAAAAAAACTGCTCTACATATGATACAAACCAGTTGTCATGACCATATGAAGTTTTTTTTCATGACTCCCATTTGAGTGCCAGAGGGCATGAGCAGCTTGCTTTCCCAGAATAAAATAAAAAGATTCTCTTTGTGCTAGTCAAGATAAGACTTGCAGTAGGGCTGACTCAGGGATAAAAAGTGTCATGGCATTGAAAAATGCCTTAAAAATAATATATACAATGAAGTTTGAGTTCAGAATGAAAATGGAAATATGGCCGTTAGACGTGTTTTTACATTCACTCCCTTTCAGTCATCAATTTGAATAATTAATGTTAACCTGATAAAGCACTTTAAAACAGCAAATGTGTAGGGTTATTTAATAACAAGTCTGCAATTCTTTGCTGGCTTCTATTTACTGCTCAGTTTTCTCAATTTTTATGAATTTATGTGTAAAGGAATACATAATGTTCCTTTACGTCAAATAATGATGAAATTATATTGTTCAGAAACTTGGAACGTGCTAGGTTAGCAGAATCAGTTTCACTGACAAGGTGCTTCCCCTCTTCTATGTCTGGTTGACTCTCGGAAGCAAGCTGCCTCTCCTTTATAGTCAGATTAATATAATATCCACCATATATAGCCTTCTGTGACAGAATTCCAATGGTTGTTTTGGTACTTGCCTGACTACACCACGGCAAGTGTAACTGTGTCATAGGTCCGTCTAAATTGCCTGAAAAACGTAAAGACAAAAATTCTACTCACCAGGGCTCAGTGAAAACTTATGAAGGATTCAGGAGGATTCTGAGATAAGGGGCTTCTTGAAAAAGACAATGACAAGTATGGCAGCTTTCCGCTGAAACTGAGACAGCACAAAAATGCCAATCAATAGCTACATTTCTTGATACAAAGGGAAAATTAGAAATACGGGTTTTGAGCTGTTTCTGCATAAATAAATATTCATGTATTGAGCTTCCATGTACATACCTTGTAATTGTGACTGCCCAGTTTTTGAAAAAGTAGATTATCACAAGGCATCTAGAAGTCTGAATCTGAAAGAGATTTTTGCACAGAAACACCAGCAGTTAGAACAGATGGCAATCAATATATGGAATATTGAGTTATGCTATGCTTTGCTAAATAGAACAGTGTTTGCTAATAGAACAGCTAAATAGAACATGGCAATTTATTATTCTTACTTATTAAGAAAACTTGCTGCACACAAAAGCAGTTCTTGGGTTTACTGGATTCTTTGTAGGATCATCAAACCAGAGTCAAAGTCTGAAATCAGATATCCCAACCTAAAGTGAGTCCAACTTTAGAATTAAATGGTAATGATCGCAACTTTAAGATTATAGAGCATTTTGGCAATTTTTGGCATTTCATTGTAATATAATTATATGAATTTTATTTATGGTATCGCTATTCTGAGTCCATTCAAATTACTACATTTTGAATGTTTTTCTAAAGTATTGAAATTGAGGGGGAAATGGCCAGTGAGTGGAATTTATTTGTTTACTACTATTTCTGCCATTAGAGGTGGAATCTCATTCCTTTGGTTCATGACTTCATTCCAGGTCAGCTACAAAGGAATCTTCAGAGTAGCTGAAGTTTCACACATTTAAAGCCCAGTGGTAGGGAGCTGGAAAGTACGAATAGAAGACAGTTGCATGACTTGATCTCAGTTATTTGCAGAGTTTTGTGAAATAAAGGCATTTATCTGTCCATTGCATCACCTCAGAATCTCTCACTAACTTATGTGCCAGTATACTTGAGAAGTTGCCAGCAGAGAAAGATACGATTATTGAGAAAGGAACAGTGGAATATAGACACCAGAAATAAAAACACACTAATGGCAAAAGAACGGAGATCAAAGTGATATGAAGTCACCTGGAAAAGAGCGAGAGTAATGAAAGAAAAGGTAAATTGGACTATGGCTGTTTGAAGGACAGAGAAAAAAGAGACAGTAAAGTAAAAACAAAAGCAAACAGCTACCTAGGTGAGAGGTACCTACATGTGCAAGTACTGAGCAGTGAATGCTATTCAAGAGAGACACATGCTAAGAGAAAAAGATCAAGTACTTGAACATAGTGATCTATGAGATAGAGGCACTAATGGAAAGAAATTAACTCCCGGCACTCTGCCATTCAGGAAAGAAAAAAAAAAAGGTGCTTACAGAAGAAATGGAGTGCCAGAGAACACGCACATGGTACAATGTGCAGACATGTGATGTAGAGGCAAAGAGGGCATTTCTTTGCGCAACAATCATAGCATTTGGAAATACATAAGAATAACACAGAACTAGTTTTTTATCAGGATGGTTTGTGCAAATGTATGCCATGTATACTGTGCATATAGGCAGGAAAAGGCAGGGAACCAGCTAGGTGGCTGTGTAGTCTGCTTTTCTGTAACAAATGCTGGTCAGTACTCAATTGCGATCAACAGGAGCCAATTTGGAGTCAAATCATCATGTATGTACTGTAACTGATAGTCAGATTTCCAAGCACTGAATCATTTTATTTCTCGGTCTTGTTTTCTCCTTTCTCAGGGCCAATTCATGTGAATACTCGTGGCTACTAGACCTCACAGCAATTCAATTAAAATGTTGTAATTTTATCAAGAGTAGGTGAACTTTTCACCTCACTCTAAAATAAATATGCTTTAAGCAAACCTAGAATCAGAGAGCAGGAGGAAAGAAGAAGGAAGGAACTCAAAGAGACTAAAGAAATATTGTTGGAGGAGGTTTGATTAGCAATGGTGAGAACATTTGATGATAATTTTAGTATGCATTACAACAGATACATAATCACCTGGGGGACGATATGCAAACATGAATGTGTATATATGCAGCTTTCTTTTATAGATGGTAATCCCACAGGGCTTATTCATAGTGCCAGTCTCTAATCAGATTCATTTTGCAGTGTTTATCTGCTTATCTTATTACGAAATGGAAATTGCACTGGAAAATACCTGTTAGTATAAAGATCATTAGAGCAACCTGCATTTAAGGGTAGAGATTGCTGGAGTCTCATTTCAGATGGTATTTGTTTTGCACATGCCTAAGATTTAGAGACTGAAAAAAAATTGAATGTACATGAAGTGTTTGATCAGAGGGCTGGGGCACCTCTCCTGTGAGGACAGACTGAGAGAGTTGGGGTTGTTCAGTCTGGAGAAAAGCAGGCTCCGAGGAGACCTTATAGTGGCCTACCAGTATCTTAAGGGGGCCTAAGAGAAAGCTGGTGAGGGACTTTTTAGGATGTCGGGTAATGGTAGAACTAGAGGGAATGGATTAAAATTAGAGATGGGTCGATTCAGACTGGATGTTAGGAAGAAGTTCTTCACCATGAGGGTGATGAGACACTGGAACAGGTTGCCCAGAGAGGTGGTGGAAGACCCATCCCTGGAAGTTTTTAAGGCCAGGCTGGATGGGGCTCTGAGCAGCCTGGTCTGGTGGGAGGTGTCCCTGCCCAGGGCAGGGGGTTGGAATTAGATGGTCTTTAAGGTCCCTTCCAACCCTAACAATTCTATGATTCTATGATCATCATAGGTATGTGTGGGTATGTACAAGTCACAGGCACCTCACACTGATTTGGACACATCCAGTTAAAACTGCATAAGAGGACTACATGGACTACTAACATGGACTAAAGCAAATTATGTTTCCATCTATCACATATTCTGTAAGAGGTATAATATACTATAGAATATAACTGCAGGTGAGATACGTATCACAGAAGACAAATATATATGAAAAACTGAACTGTGATGTTGCAATGTGGAAGCCATTGTCTTCTTAGACCCACAGTCTTATGTGGAAACATGTAGTTTGTGACCAGAACAGACATAAACATGATGGTGAGAATTCTGAATGATGGACTAAGACACAGAATTGCTTCTTTCTTCTTTACTAAGAATTACTGAATTCTTCAAATATTTGCAACAAAGCCTTCTTCACAGTATTTTATGCTACATTATATTCCTAATAATTAATAGCGGACTCTTTTTTGCGTTTTCACTTGAATAGAAATATTTTCCCCCGAGCTTTAAGGGTTTTTTTTTTTGCTTAAAATGCTCTCTAAAAATAGCTTGAAGTACAATCATGGTGAAAATGAATGATGAGATAAAGTTGATGTGATTACCATTTTCAGAACACATTTATTACTTAAGACAGTAATGTCTTTTACTGGTGGTAGATACTGGAGGAGGACTAATGATAGATCTTGCATGCAGAAATGGAAAATCTGAATGAGTGCTATCAGAGGATGAAACTCAGCAGCTTATTACATAGAAAAATCAGATCAATGAACTTGAACAGCTTCGTTGTGTTCCAAGTTCCACCACAAGTGTGATGCCTCAGAGCTGAACACAGAGCCAGGCTGGATATTTAATCACGACCTCTGTGTTCAAAATGCTTACCTGTTATATTAGAACATTAATTGTTTTCTGTATTAAAAGCTTGTTCTTTACAAAAAGGAAGCAGGGAGAAAAGCTCTTATTACTTTTCTGTTACTAAAATTAATCTTACTAACTTTGTCTAATAATTGAGAATTATGATATGCAAATTTGCTTTGTCAACAAAACATGCCAGTTACTGAACTATTTGTAGTTTAATCTTTTTTTATCTATGTAAAAGCATGTAAACCTTTCAATGATGTGATTATTTTCTAAAGATTTTTACTGCATGAAGGGCAAACTCGTTAATGCAGCCTTTTCTTCCAGCACATCCACATATTACTGTTTTTACAAGAGCTTATCTTGTGCCTTCTTAACCTGAGAACTGCCAAAGTAAACAGATATATTAATCATCAGTATCCATTTATAATGTGTGCAACTGTTGTCACATTCCACCATAAAACATTTTTGGAAGACTTATTTGTACCAATGCCTCTTTTTTTAAAAAAAAAAAACAAAACCAAACACAACACATAAAGCCCAAGCAAATAAACAACAAACCCCACTTAACGTACTTAATATATAGGTACTTAAAATCTTACACAAGAGAATGGCTAACGTTAGTAGTTTTCATACTTAACCAGAGCCCTTTTGGCCTAAGCTGGAGTCCAATAGTGAAACAATTCCTATAGTTGTTCCTAGCTATGGATCAGAAATAGCTCTCCTATTAACAGGGAACTTTAGGGGATCTCATGAAGTGGCCATGTTTCTTTTTAGATTATGAGACAGTATAGTTTTGCCCTACACCAGTTCACCAGGAAAGATGCAGTAGTTAGTTAGGAGGCTAACGGGAACCACAATTCAGCAATCTACTGTCTACAGCACCAGAGGCTTGACGGAATATGATGAAAAGCTTTTACATTTCTCTGTCTATACCTTTCTAAATGATTAGTTATTAGTAGAGCCAGTTTAAATCCATGCCATTTAGCAACGGCATAGCAACTCCAAAGCTCTGGCAAAATTCCTGCGCAGCACTTCACAGCACAGCAGCTTGTCTTCAGTTTTCTGCATCTGGCAATGGGTAAAGGACGTAGGAAAATGCTATACTGCTACTGATTTGAAAAAATAAGTAGTGCAAGTAGCATGCCAAAGGAATGGAAATTGGCTAAAAGCCCTATGGCTCCTAGCCCACTTGGTTCACCTTCCCCAGGATGAATTTGTGACTCAAATTACTTCAGGATGCCACTATAAAAATGTTTTCCCCTTCAGTCTGCTCATCGTAGACCCTCAGCAGGCTGGGCACCTAAATGAGCCACTACTCAGTTAACTACCATCCATAAAAGCGACAGTTTAGTAAATAAGTGTCCAATACTGCAACATCCAGGTGTTAAAAAAACCTTAGGTTGGCATTCTAGAATTTGACATGAATTTAGCAAAGAAATATTATGTTAAAGGCACTGAAAAAAATGAAATCTTCTCCCCAGACTTCCCCGGTGGAAGGGAACTATGTAGCATCCATGTATGATAAAGCAGGAAAAATGATACTGTGAATTTGTCCCTTGAATTAATAGCCATCAGGGGAAGGGACATGACACCTATGAAACGTCTTGAACAATTTTTACCCAGACTGTAGGTCTGTATACTTTGATATTTTTATTCTCTTTTTCAGTGTGGATCGAATTCTTTGTAAAAAGAAAAGAAAGATACAGACTTTGAGGAAGAATAGAATGGGATGGGAGAAGGAAGAAGGAGAAGAGGTAGAGAATACAAATTCTTCACTTTTTTCAGACTTTTTTTTGCCCCTTTTTTTTTTTTCTTAACTCTGAACATTTGACCAGAAAAACTCTCTTGAAAAATTGCCCTCCAGGCAGAGCTTCATGTAGCAATTCTCCAGAGTTGAAAGGACAGATTTCAGTCCCTCGCTGCTTTACAAGCCTTTGAATTAAAACTTCCTAGAGAATAACTGAAGTTCGTACAGTGAAGTCCAGAAAGGTTTCTTCTGGGGGAAGTGAGAAAGGCAAAAAGGTAAGCAGAAAATGGCACATAAATTTGCTCTTACTGCCTAGTAACACCAGAACTCCTCAGAAAGATTTTTACTCACACTTATCCAAGGATTTTTTGTGTTTGTGTTGATATATAATGAGTGCGTTTGTATTTAAAACAAAGGACTTAATGTCAAGTTATTATGTGGGGTGGGGTTTTTTTGGTATAAAAAAACCAAGAACACATTACCTAAGTAGTAAGTACTCTTCCTTTTCTGGTTCCTAATGCTGACAGAAAACTTTTCTGTCGTGGTTCTTTCAAAATAAATGCATCAATCTTTTCAGGAAAAACTGTATCAATTTCCCCCATAATTTTTGTAAGTTCTTTATTAGAAGAACTATATTATGTACATTTTCATTCTAAAGCGTATCTCAGAAATCTAAGCTGAGAGATGCTCATTTGATGTTTAATCTATTTTTTGGGGATTTGTCTCCCTTTTCAAAGCCCATGTAATTATTTCAGTTCTGGTTTTGAAGAAGTTCAGTAATTTTATAACATCCAGGCAAAAATAATGAAAAATGAACAGTGTTCTATTCCTGGTTTATAGTAAGATGAAGTGCAATAGATGATAGAGAAAAAGTGTTTGGAATAAAAACAGCTTTCAGTTTCCAAAGAGATTAGTTTGCCTTTGTTATGTATGATTTATATATATATATATATATAAGATGGAGAAAATCCGCAACAAATAAACTCTCCAAATTAATATTCTTTTTCATTTAAAAGCAAGTAATTAAAATATAATGGTTAACAGAACTGAATGCTTAGATATACAGGTTTTCTTCTGGTTATTTGAAAGTGATTAAGTTTATAGAGCAGAAAATTGAATGTTTGACAATTTGTTTTTTAATACATTCTTTTTCTTTGTGTTTATGAAAGATATTGTCTCTGTGGGTGAGAAGTATTTACCTGCTTTTTCATAGTCTGTGAGATACTGTATTTGGGAGACAATGGCAATCGCTGAAATAAACCACTTTAAAAGTACATTAAACCTTACTCAAAAGGAAAAGTACTTGAGATGGTTTTCTTTAAAGTGTTGGGTTTTTTTTTTTTTTTTATGTGTTTTTCTGCTATCTGTAGTGTAGCTCAGGCACAAATTCATCTCAAAGGGCTGTCAGCTGAAGTCTTCATATGGTTTGGCATAACTTAGGGACGTGGTATTGAAGTTGGCGATAGTAAAATTTGGGCAGGAGGAAGCTCAACTCTTTCTGTTGTGAAGGATATCCACATTGCCTTTGGGCAACTCCTAATAATTCTTGTTTTCTTTTGTCTTGCCAGTCATCCTTTTGTGTGTTTGGGAGGGTGTTCTGCCTGTTGGCAGTCCCTTGTGACTACCTCGTCCTTGTCTGGCAACTTTTGTCACTTGTTTGCCTCCTACATGCAGATATGCCTGTCTTTGTCCCCTTGGTGTATGCATTGCTCACATAGGTCAGTAAAACTGTGTCTGGTGATACAGTCACATTATCGATTGTGAGTTACACCGTTCCAGAATACTTGTAATTCTCAGGAGTCAGAGGCCTCTGCTTTGGCTACAGGACTGTTTGATTTTGGGGCACAGCTAATGTTCACCGAGCATTTTTTACCCTGTTCTCCCACCCTGTGCTGCCTAAGTAAACTTACAAGTTTTTTTAAGAACTGGCTAGTGCTGAAATATAAACAGTACATTTCAGTAGGCCGTATAAGCGAAGCAATAAAAAGTGTTTTAAATCCTTTCTGTATTTTTTTTATAGATTTGATTTGTAACATAAATCAGTATTTGGTAGTACTAGTTTTTCTACAGGCCATCCTGCTTCAAGATCAGGACATTCTTAGGCTTGTTTTCTAAAAATACTATCAATATAATCGTATACACACACACACTATATATATATATACACACTATATTATATATATATACTATCATATATCTGTCATCATCTCAGAAATGGAAATACACAACGATGTGTCATTGGAAAAGTGACTTAAATCAAAGATAATTCAGGCATGAGATCAACACATCCTTAAAGATGGTTTAAGTAGCTGAAAATAAATCTTTTCACAAGGTAAATATTCATGTAGTACGAATAATAACAGCCAACGTAGCTTTTAATTCCAGCAGTCTTCATTCTGATCAGTTGTATGACTGGCTGCTGTTTTTGAACAGTCAGCATACAAAATCAAAATAAAGTCTTTTTATTAGGAACCATGGTCACATAACAGATTTATGTACCAAAATATCTTGACCTTTTACTATAAAGATTTGTTTTGATTCCAGCTTTCAAAGAAGTGACTGAAAGTCATTCGGAAGTAGTGATTATGAAAGGTCAGAGAAAAGGAACTTAAAAGATGACTAGCCAATTTGATCAGGCATTTAAAAATAGAGATTGGGTGGGAGAAAGAATAGGCGGCTATTTTAGTTTAGTATTGTGAAATGACATAGGCAATTGGCTTTTCTTTCTATTGACAAATTCATTTCTAGACAACTAACAAGAGTGATTTCTACATGAAGTTAAAAGATACGAGCTTGAAAAACTATGAAGTTACCACTACTTTAAAACCTTTAAAAAACACCTTATAAACTCTGTCTTGAAGATGGATTGCTTGTGTCTTACAAGTTCTGCAGGAAAATAATACTATATGACCTCACTGTAAATCATATTGAAATATACTTATCCTTGAAAAAGAAAGTGGAGCTTACTGAAGATACATCTAAATTATAAACTAGTAAATAACTTCATAAGTGATTTTTTTTTCTTTTAAGCATGTGGTGCTTTATAATTTCTTTTTAAAAAATCATTAGACATTCTTATAAAAAGTACCTAAGAATGCACTGTGAGTCTGTTTGAAACTAGAAATACACTTCAGTTAAAATGCCACTCACAAGCAGAGGTACCAAAAATACTTTCTCTTGGCCTTGTGCATCAAGATCATTTTCTTGGTCTTTTTACTAGAAGATAGCAAATGTCATCTTTTATTAGCAACTCCCAATTTCAGGTATAATGAAAAATATTTGCATAATCTTTTTTTTTGGGTGGTTGCCTTAAAATCACAGTTGTCTGTTTCAGCTTAATACAGTAGTATCAACAGGTTATAGCCTGTTATAACAGATTGTAAGCTGTTGATAGACTTCTCTTTTGTTATATGGGTGCTTGTTATATTTTCTTAGATATCCTTTTCCCCTCCAATTCTAAGCTTTCAAAAAAAGGTGTAGGTTCTTGTATTTTTTTTTTTATGTAAAAAGTTCTCATTTATTTCTACCTTGAGAAATGTTTGTGAGATAGCACGTGCCCTGTTCTTTAGAAAACTATATGAAGGCAATTTTCCTATACAAAATCTCTTATATGTTACAGTAGAACTCGAAAAACTTATCAGAAACTCTCCATGGATCTGCAGCTTGGGTCTGCAGTTGATAGATAATGAGATTTTGTTGTTGTTTTTTAAATTGGTATACTGATTTGTTCCTGTGTAATCATTCAGAAGGAGGGGCAAAAAGACAAAAATGCGGTATAGGGGTAAGAGGAGAGACTAAAGGCTTCCCACAGGAAAAGAATGAGGGTATTTGTAGCACATTTTGGATCTGCAAAGCACAGAAAAATAGCAGCTGGTTACATATTTGCACACTCCACGGCCTTCACACTCCTGACTGAATTATTGCTATCTCAAAACTCTGACTCACTGTAAAAGCTGTAAACTAAAACTGGCTTTAAAGCAGACATTAGTTTCTATTAGTTCACACCAAAACGTGTGAAGGAAGACAACCTAGCCCCTTTCACATCAGCATATCGTACGAGCACTTACATGCATGTGGATTGTGGAAAATAACTTCTGATTTCCAAAGCTGCCAAGTAAGCGGCTCACACCTAGCAGGGGGAAACCAGACTTGGAAAGTTTCTGTCAACCACAGCAACAAAAGTTTTAACAAGAACATGCCTGGAGGCTCTTGCCTAGAGTTATTGGCGTGATTGTTCTTCATCAGCTCCTACTAGAATCAAAACTATATCTAAGTTCTCAAAATGAATGTTATACACACAGTTTATATGAGCCGAAAATGGAAATGTTGACATGGCTAGGCACTGAGTCAGAAGGATCTTAGAGATAGGACAAAGTTTAATTATTATGCTGATCTGTGTATAATATATGTTGTGTTATAGGAAAAGCAGTAGTAAATATGTTTTTTTCCCCCTGAAGTTCCCCCAAATTTGCAAGAAGTTTAATGACTTTCCCACGTTGAGGTTTAGCTCAGTTATAAGGTATGAGCTCAAATTTGTATCTCCACAGATCATAGAGTCATAGAATCATAGATCATGCACCTCATTAAAGCAGAAACTGTTCTACTTACTACATGATTAAATGCATTCTTGATCAGAGTAGCAGTTACTGAATATATCTTTTTAAATTATCAGTGATACTGAGAAAGACAATTGTTCTTCACTTTGCCCAGTGGTTAATGTTAGACCATTTCTTACATACCGTGCCAAAGAAGCCACAGCTACGAAGCATCATCAAATCCAGTTAAACCACTCATCCTTTTTCCAGAGCAAATATTCATCAGATGAGAGGGCACACGGATTTCATCCATTTCTTTCTCATTGCAGAAATGGATGGGAATTAATTTAGCATCCTCTACTTCTTGCTGTCCTGTGCAGTTTAATATTAAACATTATGAAATTACTATCACCAGAGGTGATCAGTTTGGTTTCTAGAATATGCTTTAACCCCTAAAGTTCTGAATAACAGGGATAAGCCTGGTATGACTATATACTACCTGAGCAACTATTTCCTCGTCTATACCAGCAAATGGCCAGGACGCTAACAGGATGTCCCTGACTGACACTAACTAGTTCAGTGTCTAGCCTCCGTCCCCCACACCAGCTTTTCATTTTCTCTCTGCACTTTCTCCACGCTTCTATGTAATCTTAAGATCCTGTTGTAATTTTCTGCTGACACACAGCATGATATCGGTACAATAAAAGAGCGAGGTGAGGCAGGAATGTTACAATTCATTTGAATATGACCCCCAGTTTGCTTGTCCAATAGCTATTATGGGGGAGGAACAAGATTAATATGAGATGCATATAACTAAGCCTATTTTTTAGTTAGGACTTCTCTTATTGCTGGTTAAAAAGCGATTAAAAAAAAAAAAGAAAGAAAAAAAGGGGGGGAGTGTGAACTGCATACCACAATGACAGCATATTTGTCAGAAAAGAATACATATTGGCATGCAGGGCCTTTTATTAAATCTGTATTTGTTGTGTGTCCTTGTAGAGAAAATGCCAGAAGCTGGTAGAATACAAAAGACTCTTAAAAAGTCCTTTTCTTGCCTATTCTTTTACTCATCTTCAGTCTTTTAACTGGTTAGAATATCTTAGCTATTTATTTCTAACTTTTTTACCATTATTGAAATGTTTGAGACTTATTTATGTATTTACTTTTAAATATAGATGGGATTTTTTTTTTGTCAGTTTTCATTCTTCAAATAGTTCTCCTTGCCCTTCAGACTGAAAGTTTAATATTAAAAAGGGTAGTCTCAAAAAAAAAAAAAAACCAAACCCAAACACAAAAATGAAGCAAACAGAAATGACCAAAAATGGACAGTTAAGCTTTTTGCCAATTTTTTGCCAGTTTTGGTATGTGTGTACATGTATGTTATAGAAGAGAAAAAAATATTTGTGCTAGTCATGTATGTATTTTCACATATTTTATGATAATGTGGTAGTTTTCCCACATATTGTGCTGTTCATTTTGTTGTTTTTTATGGCACAGATTGAAAGCAGGATGCATTGCACTGTGTTTTATATGTATCCTATGACACTGGAAATATTGGAAATAAGCATTTCTTAAAATGACACTTCCCCCCCCCTCCCCGTGAAACAGCTGCGTTGCAGTCTACTTGCTTTAGAGCTTCATATCCAGGGAGCTTTATATCCAATGTTTGTCCTGCATATGCATGAGCTGGAGAATAATCCAAATATGCCCTGAGTTTTAGTAGTTAGCTAGAAAGGATTTGTTGTCCTCTGTTCATTTTTAAGAACTTAAAATTATATTTGATTATTTGAGCAAAAATACCGTTTCCAGAGTTTTGAGTGGCTTTGAGTGTCAATAAAGAAGAAGAAATACTAACAAAGAATTGAGAACGTAATCAGACTGTATTGTCAACAAACGTAAAAGTTCTTTTCAGAACAGAAGGGTAACTTTTGCAGTGTTGTAGAAAGAAAAATGGCAAGATTGTGGAAGTATCTGGATGAGCATGGAGAGGGAATAATTATTATGGTCAAATATGCATCTGGAAATGGTTAATTTATTAAGAAATAAAAACAGCGAAAGAACACTGAATGAAGCTTTCTATTACTTTTCCCTAGCCACAGAACAAAGGAATGGCTCTCACTAGCCTTACATATGATTGCTAATATTTTCTGGAAATTAATTAGAGAATTTCTTACATGCTAAAAAGTCTTTATTCTATGCCTTTTTTTTTTCAGAAATAACATACCATTTCTTCAGCTGTATTAACTTAACCACTTCATGTCTTTCCCCACTTTCTTTGCACCTGTCATCTGTACAACAGGTTAAATCGGTGGAAGTTGGAGACATTACACCTCTGCTGGAAAGGATGGAAAAATACTCAGCCCAACATTTTCTTCCACTGGAATTTTTTTCAAGAAATAAGGAAGCAAAACCCACTTTATTACCAATGAGCATTGTGCATCTTGAAACATAGCACTGAATACATTTTCGTATAGCTTTAAAGACTTACAGATTTGGTAGACTAGACAGTAAATGAAGATTTTTAAAGGCAAAAAAATAAATTTATCATTGATCAAGTTGACATAAGAATATAAGATGAAAAAAACCTGTCCTAATAAAGAGGAATCCATTCTATTAGTGGAAGACAGAAATGTTGAGGATATAATTAAGAATTCTTGTAGAGAAGATTAAGGGATCTGAAGGGCAAGTAACCATTCTTCCTTGTCTGAGTGTCAAAAGAGGTTTTTGATCCTCCTTTATTATCTCTGAAGAAGATTAAACCTTTTAGATTCTTCTTTAGCAAGACACATGCAAATTGTGCTATGTGAGAGGGAGAAAAGAAACCTGACAGGTCTTCTGAGAGTTTAATTACAACTTTGTTTAAGTACTGATAGAGGCATACAGTATTAACCCTCATGAAAGAAGAAAACACAGCACACTATCATTATAAGCAAATGCACTTTTGCTCAGATCAAATGAAACCTTCCTCTTGTTGACTGACCTTGTATTTTTGGCTCAGTTTTCTAACACATAGACTAATAGTGGAGTGCCACTCCGTATGTTGATAGGTGCTGGACCGTAGGAATGGATGTCAGGTATTTTTAGAATCTATTCATGTAAGTGTGACTGGTATAATAATAGCCTTCAGCTTTGTCTTTTTTATTTTATTTTTTTTCTGAGCCTTTCTCTCATTTTAATGTTAGTTCCCTGCTGATGTCCCATTAAGTAGTAGGTGCGTATTTCCCCTGGCCTTCTCTTTGCTGTTGATGTACATGTAAAAGCCTTTCATGTTGCCATGATGTCCTTCAACATACCACATGAGATTCAACTCCAGATGGACTTTGAGTTTCCTAATCACATTTGTCAGTCCTCAAGAAATCTTCCCAGTTAAGGAATTAGAGATGATTAGGAAAAAAATCAAACCAGTTTTTGAGAAATAGGAGCTGAAGCAGGATTGTCTTCTTACTTTTCCCATTTTCCTTGCTTATTCCTGGTGGCTTTATGCTATTGCACCCCTCACAAAAAGGGAGTCTCATCTGCTTCTGTCACTGTTTATCTTGTTTTTGCTTTTGCCAGTCATCCCTCCTGTACATTCAGCATAATGTTCTGCTTTTTTCCAGTCTCTTATGCTTATCTTGCCTTTTGCCTGGCAATTTGTTGTTACTTAGATGACTTCTGTGTGCACCTACGCTCATCTGTGTTTGCAACTTTGGCGGTCATCTTACATACTTCTGCAAAATATCTATATGGTATGTTTGGGTCTGTCATTAGACAGTTACAAAATAGTTAGATACTGTTGCTGGTTCCACTGCTTTAATATGCTTATATTTGGGTTTAAGGTGAAATAATTTTAATCATAACCTAACTAATACATATGTAAACTACAGGTGTCACAGGACTCTGATAGGCTGCAGAACGCACTCAGTGGTGAGGCAAGGAGAAAAACCTCCATGAGACACTTCCACTGATAAATTAAGGGGAGGAAGAGAGGCTGGTTTCTCTCCTGTTTATGAATATTCTGCATGACAAAAAATATTTGCCAAATTAGCCTAGCATCCAAAGTAAATTTCTATTTAAAAATGAGGACGTTTCATAGAAATGCTTAACAGTTCAGTAGAATCATGTATCATGGTCTGATTATGTTTATCTGAATATATTAGCTACTTTTCCACTGTACTGTTTGACTCATTTTTCTTTTTCTTTTTAAGTGACCTTGAGTCTTTCTGTCTGAAAACAAATGTTGAACATTTTGCAAACAGAACAGTGGGCATAAGTGTGAGCAGATGGCAAACTCTGCTGCAAAGTTTGAGTGCTGCTTTCTGAAAAGTGACAGATGAAAACGTAACTTCTATTAGAAGCTTTAAAGCCAGAAAGCCCACTGAAAGTTCCTCTCTTTTTCATCAACAGACTGATAACATCTCAAGCGCAAACGTATTCAGCATTTCTCTGTCATGCTGTAGAACTGGATGCTGATGCAATGGTTTTATTTTATTGAGAGGCCAAGATATATTTTTTAAAACCTCATTAACCTATAGTATAAGGCTCAGATACTAGAACTGACTTAGAGAAATACAATCAGTCATGGTAATAGAATGAAGATCAATCTAAGCAATTTCTGTTGTGAATGAATAGTGTGGGCTGCCCACCATGAACAATCAAATGAGTAAATATGTTTTAAGGATTCATAAAGCAACTTGATCTGTCAGATTAAATTCTTAACTACAAATTATCTCTTTAGAAATATGAAAATTGTTATACCAGTAGGATTGTAAACCTAACACTGCCAAATCCACCACTAAACTATGCCCCTACACGTCTTTTAAATACCCCCCAGGGATGGTGAGGAATTTAATGAAAAATCTGCATATACTGAATGAGATACCAAAACTGGAAGAAAACATCCAGAAAGCACTTTTTCTGGAAGAAGAAATTCAGCTTTATGTTTGGCTTTGCAATACTGTGTGGATATTGGTGCTCTCTGCTCAGCTTCCTTACTGGATGTATAGAGAGTTTGCCAGGAAAAATAAAACATGTCCTGCAGATGGATAAATGGTTAATCTTTGCCATTTGATGGGAAAGTGTAAGGAAAAGTACTAGTTTCATGCAGATTGATTGGGAAAACGTTGAATGTCACGGGACTTTAAGCAGTGATGAGATTTGACATATCCATGAAATTAGTTAGAACCATAACAAAGAGAGTGTGCCACTTATAATGAATCTTATTTAGAAAGTAAATAACACATTTACTTATTTCGATAGATAGCTGATAGGGTAAGAGAATGAGCTGCAGTAACATACCTTCGGGCATACAGGCACGCTGCTACGTTATTGTGTGGCTTACATACAACAACAAATAACAGGCAAGAGTTGAGAAAAGTCTACAAATTTGCTCAGCTTTCTCTTTTTGCTATGAATGTAGGAGTGATGAATAATTAAATAGATTACACAAGCAGAAACCACTTGCTGAGGTAATTGTGCTAAAGATGATGTAGCAAGGCTTTCAGTTATAAAATATCCTTTTTATTTCTATCCTTATTCTTGAATAAAACCTGGCAGATGTATGCTGCGCTTTAAAGGATGTTTTTACATAAAACTAGAATATATTTTCTGTAGTACTTGTATTAAAAGATCTCAGTAAGATGAATTTACTACTCTCATACTTTTTCGCACTACTATAATATGGTTCAGTAGAAGTTTCTTCTCACTAATGTAATGGAATTAAAAATACTGAGACAATATTTAGCTATTTTCATTCACACTTGGTAGTAGCTTGTACCACAAGTTTGCCTAACAACATATAAAGGCTATTTCTAGTATTTGGATGTGGTCAATAGAAGAAATTTTTAACAAGGACCCACAAGGATTTGAACTGATCTTCATTAAAGATTGATGAAAAATCAAAGGCACAAAAGTGAAGGAAAAAAGTCTTCTTATGTCAGAACTGGAATTCTGGAGAATTATAAAATCTGCGGTGAAGCTTTCTATTATTTAGATATCTAATTTACCTTGCTACATGTGTTAAAACCAGAGTTTCTGTCTTACATTTCTCACTGCTACTAAATTTAGCATCATCTTGTTAATCGCTGGGAAAAGCATCTTGATCTGATGCTCTGAACAATTGCAAGGTTTTTTGTTTTTAACAAAGATGAACGGGGTAACTAAATGCAGTTCTAAGTTGGTATTTTAGGGCCCTAGAAGGTGCCTGGTGCACCTGCGTGTACTCATGTGACAATGACACGCATTGAGGAGAGAGCAGTGGATCTCATTTACCTTGGATTTAGCAAGGACTTGACACAGTCCCTATAGTATTTTTGTCATTTACTGTCCACTGTATATTTGGCATGAGATTTCCTTTTTGCATAAATCGGAATATCTCTCTCCCCCTTTCTCTCTCATGTTCTAGAAATAGAGCATATATGAGAAACTAATGAAAAAAATACAAATTATAAATTTTAAAGGAGTAATTTCCCCCGTATTTTCAAAACTTGAAGTAATCTCAATGGCTTGTATGAATTTTTCTTATCATCGTTATTTGAAATTAAGTTTTAATGTGATCTCTAAGGACGATAAGCAACATAAGGCGATTTATTATGTACATTATAAACTAACCTTTCTGAGATTTATATTGACACATTCATTAATCATGAGTTCAGGATGACACTGAAGTAAATTTGAATAACTCAAAAAATATATTAAAATTCACTAACTTAGGCATTTAATACTCTCAGCTTTAGTCTTGTATTCAGCTTCTATTTTCTGAAACAATATCTAAACAATATTGTATTATGCTATCTGTGATGACTGAATCACGGATTCAGCACTAAACATCTGCTTGAGCATCCTCTTTCAAAGACATTTAGGTAGATCAGAAATAATAATAAGGAAAGGGAAAAATATTCAGAAAAATATCTAAGCATCATAACTGTAAAAAATCTCTTGACAACACAGAAGGCTGCTCCTCGTTCTCCCCATCCCTGTCTTCTGTGACCTGGGTGGTGTGGCTAGACCCTCGCAGGTGAAGACCGAGGCAAAAAAGTCATTGAGTGCCTCATTAAGTTCTTGAAAGCAAAGGCATATGTATCACGTCACAATCCTTCCCATTTTTCACAGAGATACTGTAACATGTACTCTGCAGCTAATGATGAAAAGTTTAAAGAAGGGACATACCGAGACTAAAAAACAGCAGCAAAATTGTTTGGATTTATTCTGAACACGTAATGCATTCTGTGCTGTAGGTGGCAATGAAATTAATGTAAGAAGTCTACTGACAACTTCCTGTAATGAGTATCTCATTTTCCTGAACATGAATTTTGAAATATTGCTTGGTTACCTAAATTCTTCAGCCTGTCTTCTGAAATTGAAGCATAAGGTGTGGAAGATTGAGACAGAGATCAAATGAGTGGAAACCCCTACATACAATATAGGAGTTCCCTAAGCAATTTACTGTATAAACAGTAGAAATTTCGCAGGCATGCATTACTTTTGTGTTTGGTAGGGAAAGCGTACTGTAAATTGTGTGTCCTAGAGGAAAATTATATTGATTTTCAAAGGAAGCAATCAAGCCTGAAAATACATTTTCTCCATCTTGTACTTTTTAGCTTTTATGTTATAATATGAGCACAGTATTTGTATCCTGGTACCGAAGCAACATCTTTGCAGATTACTTACGATGAGATTTAAAAATGCAAGGGAAGTGGGAGGTAAAACTCAGTAGTGTTATAATTGCTTTAGTTGTACCCTTTTTATAAAGCCTCTCTGCCCTAAATGTTATGGGGTTTTAAGACAATTTAGCTAGAAGAAAATGATAACTGCTTTAAAGTCATGAATTCTGTTTTTAATCTGTAACTAGACAAAATGTCCAGACTAAATTGATTCAACGCATTCAAATCTTCAAGATACCCTGAGGTTCTGGCAAATAAAACAGTTGGAGACCATGCTAATCCATGCAACTTCTTCTTAAAAGTAAGCAGGCAGAGGCAGAAGTGGTTCTCATGTTAATGCTGGTGTTTATTGTTAGTGTGCCTCAGAATAATAGAAAAAATCAGGTTGGAAAGGACTTTTGGAGGTCATGGAGCTTAGATTCCTGCTCAAAGCAGAACTAACTCCATAGTGTGTGAAGCATTGCTCCACAAAAAATATATATGGCACTTTTATAGCAGCTAAACTTCAACACAAAAAAATGCTAAGCTGCATAAAATCTTCGGTCGCATTTGAAAAAAATTTAGAAAAATATTAAAAATACCATAGGTTATATCCTTTGTCTCTATATTATTCTATATCAAATATGCTCATTTTGCCAGCGTGATGTTATGCTCTCAAAGTCCCCTTCAGTTCCTAAAAATATTTCTTCCTTCTTTATGCAATATTATGAATAACAAAGATCCTACAGGCAAAAACATGAATTCAGTTATACTGCCTCTACACAAGTACACCATTACTGATACCAAGTAAATGTATACCAGAAAATATTAAGATGTGTTCTCTAGGGAAATAAAACACAGCAGACCAAATCTTTTTTGGGATTCTATAGAGGATCTGACTTTCATTGTTTTAGACACGTCTGAAAGATACTCAAGTTTGATGATGACTCGCAACTGGGAGGAGTGGCTGACACACCAGAAGCCTGTTCCTCCATTCAGTGAGAGTTGGGTGGAGAGGAACCTAATGAAGTTTAACGAGGGCACCTGGGGAGGAATAATCCCATGCACCAGTAGAGGTTAGGGGCTGACCTGCTGGAAAGCAGCTCTCTGGAGGAGGACCTGGGAGCCCTGGTGGACAACAAGTTGACCTTGAGCCAGCAATGTGCCCTTGTGGCCAAGAATTCCAATGGTCTCCTGGGGTGCATTAAAAAGAGCGTGGCCAGCAGGTCAAGGGAGGTTATCCTCCTCTACTCTGCCCTGGTGAGGCCACATCTGGAGTACTGTGTCCAGTTCTGGGCTCCCTGGCTCAAGAAAGGCAAGGAACTACTGGAGGGAGTCTAGTGGAGAGCTACGAAGATGATCAGTGGAATGGAGCATCTTTCTTATGAGGAAAGCCTGAGAGACCTGGGTCTGTTTAGCCTGGAGAAGAGAAGACAAGACTAGACTGAGAGGGGATCTCATCAATGCTTATAAACATCTAAAGGTGGGTGTCAAGAGGATGGGGACAGAGTCTTTTCAGTGGTGCCCAGGGACAGAACAAGAGTCAGTGGGCACAAACTTGAACATAGGAAGTTCCATCTCAACATGAGGAGGAACTTCTTTCCTTTGGGGGTGGCAGAGCCCTGGCCCAGGCTGCCCAGAGAGGTGGTGGAGTCTCCGTCTCTGGAGACATTCCAAACCCACCCTGTATGCCTTCCTGTGCCACCTGCTCTGGGTGACCCTGCTTTGGCAGGGGGTTGGACTAGGTGATCTCCAGAGGTTCCTTCCAACCCCTACCATTCCGTGATACTGGGTTAGAGCAAATGAAATATTTGCAAGTTATTATCTATGCTTATTTTAGCATAAAAAGGAAAGAAAGCAGGGAACAGTAAGCTCTCGTGTTCTACAGAAAAAAAAATAGAAATATGGATTTGCTTCCTTGGTAGTGATTCCACCCTCTCTGTCCCCATCTGATAAGATCATTATATATGTTTTTGATAACTGAGTTCTATTTTGGACAGGCAGAGTTTAATTATACATAAAGAAGTTCCATTTCAGCTGCTGTGGCTATATTTACAAATGGGAAAAGGTTAAAATATTGTGAATGCAAATACTTAGGTATCTTAAAGAAGGCACGCGGGTTTTGAAACAGTAACAAAAAATATTATTAATTTCTCTATTCTAATCAAGGAAGCCTTATAGGCTTTTAAAAGATAAGACTTTAGGCAATTCAGGCAAAATTGAATTGTACAGCTTTGAGAAAAAAGTAACTGTGAGGTAGGATGTCTGTGTGATGCCCAATATTTTTGCTCCTCTTGAAAGCAGATACTGCAAGGACCCCTTATTTTCACAAGGACTCAATGATGTCCTGCCTTCCCTACTCCTTTCTTCTCTTTTCAATACAACCATGTTGTTGGCCAGCCCAGCCATAAAATTCTAAAGCCATCTCTGTAAACCCATTTCTGCTTCAAAGGGGGAAAATTGTGGAGAGTTGCTCTGTTTATTGGATCCTTCTGTTCTCCTCCTGTGCTGTGTAAAGGGGATGCAAAGCTGAAGGTGCTGAAAGAGATTTGCTGTATGGAATGAGGCAGAATGTCTGAGCATTGATGGGGCTTATTTCTTCCTCCTAGCAGTCTGCTCGTTTGGGCAGCTGCCTCGTCTGCTCATTAATAACCCTCATTAGTAACACTAACGTGTGTCGGGAGCTTCGCCTGAAGACACCATGTTTGAGGAGTCAGTGACCTTGAATAAGCCATGTCTGCTTGAGTACAAGTCACACCATGCCTTGTACTTAAGGCTTCAGAAACCTGTATGTATATAATATGTCTATATAATATAATATATCATATTTATATATTATTATGCAATATAATTTTTTTCCATTACATGTTAAAAAGCTTGGACATTTTGACAGGCAAGTCTTTTTTTTCCCATTAATCAGTCAAACTTAAAGTATTTTTCTATGAAAGAAACTACCATTATTATTAGAATGAGTAATAATTTAAATGATGCTTAAGAAAGGGATTGGTTCTTCTTTATAATAGAATGATGACTACTGCCTCTCTGAGAGGGGAGTTTGTTGAAATACATAATGATTTTGCTTCAATAAATGTTCTTAGAATAAAGTAGAACAGCTCCAGCAGGTTTATTTGTGATTCATGCTAGAATACTGAACATAAAGCACTACAGATACTCTATTGGAAAACTGCCCAAATCAGCTATGTTTACTGGAAAAGAAATATTCTGTATTTCAGGAGGGTGCGTGACTTGATAGGCTGTTATACTAGGACGCAATTATGGGCCATCTACTCACTGCAAAAAATATCTGGCAACTCTGCTTGGAGAGCCATCTTCCAAAAAACTAGCTTTAGTGCTCTTGTGTGTTATTGTAAATGTCACAAGTTCTAGAAATGGTCATTAGACAATTTGGCTCTGCCATGGGAATATGCACATTTTGAGAAAAAAAACTATCCTCTTGATCTGATTAAAAGAAAAATAAAATTAAAAATAGTAGTAGGAAAGACAGCAAACACTGAGGACTTTCCAAATGTTCTGTTTTTAAAATTTACACTCATAAGAAGTGTTTCAGCGATTAAAATAAAATTTTGAAGAAAAAAGCAAACCCTCAGCAGCATGTTTACTTAAAGGAGAGCTTACTAAATTATTTATTTAAATACGGTAAATGAGAAATATATACTGCTCTTGGCATTAAATGAACATTTGTTAGGAAGTTCATATTCCAGAGAACTTTTTTGTTTTCTGGCTCAGTTTCTTTCCACCCTCTACTATTCAGTCTCTCACTTTCTATTTGTTGTTTTCTGTTGTTATTCTTTCCTATGCCTCTCTTTCTCCAAGCTTCTGTCCCTGCAGACTTCTCCCCATATGCTTTGCTACATTCAGATCTGTTCCTTCTGGAGTGATTTTTTTTTTTCTTTTAATTACTTGTTATTCAGTAGCAACAACCTGGACAACAGTAAATACCTCAAAATAAATTTTAAAACATTTCATTAATATTAATGACCTAAAGAAGGTCTCACATCTTGGAATATTATAAATAGAACAGTGATTTAGGAGCAGGCACATCCATATTTCATAGCTCCTTTCATTCTTATTACATTGTCTTCCTTTTCTCTTCTATTTATCTTTCACATTTTTCACTCTTCTTGTTTGTTAATCTTTCTACTGCTTTTTCTGTTTGTCACCTTCAGGTTCTTTAATTTTTTATTCTGCGTTTCTTCAGCTGCTTCTGTCCTCTGCTTATTTCTCTCCTTTGGATTTTTCACTTTCCCTGTTTCTTTTAAATATGCTTCTTTTCTAGTTTCACCCCCAGATTTTTTAACAGTCCTCTCCATCATTTTATACTGCTTCCTTTTTTTCCTCATTACAGTATTTTGCTCTTGAAATGTATAAAAGTTTGTGGTTTCCATTATAGTTCACTACAGTTACTTTGGGCCTCATCATTTCCAAAGATATTTTGGGACATGTTAATATTTTTTTCTTACTTGGAATTGAATGTTTCACCTCTGGATTTTGTGAGTGGCAGGAAAAAAGATTTGAAATGGGCGTGGCAGCACTAAACACTGAAATCTGTAGGATAAATACTGTATTTGTTTAAACTTTTTAGCCTTTAAAACCCTAAGCTTATCAGGTGGTAAAATGCTTTTTTTATATGCCAGCATAAGCAATGTCACAGGAATTTAATGGTGGCTTTTTGTGGTTGGGGGTTCATTTTAATTGCTATGAAGTACCTTGAGACTAATTAGAAATCTCTTACCTTTTAAGCCATCTGCTACATGATAGTGGTTCAAAATATACAAGACAAAAGGATACCTTATATGTTCCTATGTCATTTTGTCATAATGCTTCATTACTTTTTTTTATGCTAGTGCACTCACAACAAAGTATCACCGTGGCTATCAAAAGATTAGAATTAATCTTGAGAAAAATCTGAATTTGTGGAGAAGGTTATGTGCTGGGAACGTCAAAGGATAGTCCAATGAGAAAATAAACATCAAGAACTCAGAATGCTTTTGCATTAGAAACAACAGATTGTACTAGTTTTCAATTTTTGGAAGAATTTCACAGCTGGAATTCATTTCAGGCTTATAAAAAGTAATAATATGATCTTTGTTCATTCAAGGCTGCTGGACTGGGCTTAAAAATAAATTTGTGCATTTATAACATGAGAGTATAATCAATTTTGCTAGTATAGAAAGAGCAATGATTCTATATTTCTTTCATTAATCCAAAAACATTTCAAGACTTTTGAAGCAGTCCAAATCATGAATCATAATAAATTTCTGCATCAGCCATGGGTTTCATGGAGTTTGCTTCCACCAAAATATTTTAAAGGTTTGTCTTAAATAATTCTCCCTTTAGACATCTATAATCAAGCTTTTATTGTGAAGTGTAGTCAGACTTAAAATTGATATTTTTGTGAACTTTAAAAAAGTTTCTAAGTTAATGCTGAGGGCATGTAGTAACAAAGTAATCGCACCCTCCAAATCACAGAAATAATTACTTTTTTATAAGAGCACTTTGTCTCTTACAGCTTAGAGCCAATTATACAGTTGTGTGCAGAAAGAATTCAAAACTATCTGTTAATGGAAAAAGTGAAAACAACATAATTAAAAGCAAATAGAGTTTGGCCAAGTGTATATAATTATAGCAAAATATACATGATTGTCAGTCTTACGTAGTTTGCAAGTAAGCAAATAGTTATCAGCCTGGAAATAGTGTGGGTAGCAGAACGGGAAGAGGGGAAATGTATTTGTACTGATTTGATTTTGTTTTGTTACTCCTCATGTTTGTACATTTCCTTGTGTTCATTGGGATTATTACAGAATCATAAAATAATTAACTATGAATTTACACACTCTATTAACCTCGCATTGAAACCAACATGACAGAAAGCCTGAACAGCCTTAGGCGCTCAGAAATTCCATTTTTATAAAACAATAATCACGTGGTCCTAGGTAAGGGAGGGATCATCTTTGTCAGAAGTTATGATCCTCCACAATTGTTTCATCCCAGCTTCATGCTGTAGAAATGTTTGGTTTTGCCACCCTCTCTCCAAGGAGATAATAAGTTATTTTGTGGGAAGTGAACTCTGGTTTATAACAAATAGTTTTGTAAGTAAAAAAAAAAAATGAAAGGAAAGTAGACATTTGAACTGCAATGGTATTCAGTGCAAGCAAAGTGAATTAAAAATATAATGTTAGTAAGCTTTTCCTTGGCCCTTGATATATTGTGTGATTTGAACATAAAGACAATATTTCATTGCCTTAATTTGTGATATTTTTATATCCAGAATAAAACTGAATGTTCCTATAATTATAAAAGAGTAACCAGTTATAGTTTCTCTGCGCCTCACTTGTGAGTTTCTGGTAGGCTCAAGTTTAGCTGACAGTCAAAAAGCCTCCAAAAGTGTTCTGGTTTGGTCCTTCCTTCAATTTGGCTAACATCCAGGGAGAATGGATGATGCAAAAAGCATCACAAGCACGGCGGAAGGCTGCAGTCCTTTTGAGATTCTCAAAGGCATTCTTACAAGAGATTTTCAACTATGTATATTGCTGTACTTCCAGGTACTCCATTAGTGCTGTGACTGCTTACAACAGCACGAGCTAAACTGTCTTGCTCATTCCCTTTATACAAATTCTGCTTGCCTGTCATAGATTTCTTTACATGATTTATGGACTAGTTTAATAACCACTGGCTCTGAGAATAGCATCCTCAGCACTAGAATTCTTGTAAGGAATAAGAGACTGTTCCTAGGAGAGACAGAAATAAAAATGTTCTAACAAAAATATATTTAGTAACACAAATAAATCTCCTTGGCACAATTAAGGTATTGTGATCTTCATGAAAGCAACCCGCAACGATATGGGAAATATATATTGATTTTTTTTCTGTTAATTCTACGTGCTCAATTTTATCTTATCCTTGCAAAGTAGTGTGATGCACAATGAATAAACATGAGATCCTACATTCACAAATTCACATGCACAGCTTTTGTTAGTTAAAAGGATGGAGTATAGAGAGGATAATGATCTGTAGCAAATTCTCATGAATTTCAGATTTTCTTAGCTGTGAAACCCAGAACCACTGAATTCTGCCGACACAGCATAATGTATTCTATTCTCCATGGGAACAGATTATGGGAAAAATTAACCAAATGAGAACAACAGGAAGCAAATTATAGGTATTCCCAAAGGAACTGGGTAAGCTGCAGGTCGTCTTCTCTCTGGTGAATACTCTGTCTCATTGGCCAGTCTCTATTTATTAGCACATGAAAGCTTTAATATTTTTCCTTATTTTTTTGCTTTTCTCTCTTTTTCCCTGAAAGCAGCTTTAAAAATGCAGGAAAAAGAACAGAAAAACACATATTTGAGGTGTAGTATATGTATACATTGCTTTTTATTCCATATAATTTTCTAGGAGCTGAGTTCAGCCAATGAACTTGCCTAGAAAAATCAAGTCAAATGGTACTCTTTGTTCCTGTAAAGATAGCATTTTCTTTCTGGGTGGCTTAAATGACTGCTGAAATGGCATGATTTAAAACTATTCATATAAATAAATAGGGGTAATTTATTTACTTCACACAGTAGTCAGAATTATAGTCGTTTACTTACTTCACATAGTAGTCAGCATTATAGTCATGTGGAACAGGGTACTGATCTGTTGGTTTAGTTCAGATAAGAGAGATTGATATTTCTATGTAATGTATGTATGTGACACAGGGAGCATTTGTTGCTGTACCTAAAAATCAGTCCTGTTAGAGAGCTAACATGCATAGCATTTTACATACAATTTAAGTAAAAGAAAAAAGAATATGTCATTAATCCCTCAGTTGGTGATAAATACTAAAAGAATGAGCAAAAATAAATAACTCGTAATGAATCATGACATCCATATTAACTATACAAGGAGGACGTGGACCTGTTGGAATGGGTCCAGAGGAGGCTACGAAGTGATCAGAGGGCTGGAGCCCCTCTGCTGTGAGGACAGGCTGAGAGAGTTGGGGTTGTGCAGCCCGGAGAAGAGAAGGCTCTGGGGAGACCTTATAGTGGCCTTCCAGTACCTAAAGGGGGCTACAGGAAGGATGGGGAGGGACTCTTTATCAGGGAGTGGAGCGTTAGGATGAGGGATAATGGTTTCAAACTGAAAGAGGGGAGATTTAGATTAGATATCAGGAAGAAATTCTTTCCTGTGAGGGTGGTGAGGGCACTGGAACAGGTTGCCCAGAGAAGCTGTGGATGCCCCATCCCATCCCAAGGCCAGGCTGGATGGGACTTCGAGCAACCTGGTCTAGTGGGAGGTGTCACTGCCCATGGCAGGGGGTTGGAACTAGATGATCTTTACGGTCCCTTCTAGCCCAAACCATTCTATGATTTTGTGATGCACGGGATCTCTTGTCTGTGACTTCATAACTAGGAGCAGGCTGGTATGATTGCTTGTGCTTACATTGCATGAATATATTGAGAGAAATATGAGCAACGTGAGCAAATTTGCATGAAACTATCACACATGACTTTATGTCAGAAACCGAATGCTATTATTTTCATATTCCTCACTTTTATGCATGTAATAAAGGCTATACTATATTTTTATGTAACCTACAAAATTATTGCTCTTTATCTTTACTGATTCTTTTCTTAAAACCACAATTCCCTGTACCACTGAGTCCTCAGAAAGTGCCAATTATTTCTGCAGAAATTGCTCATGTGTAAAGATTTATAATCCTGCAGTTTGTATCTATAAAGGTTAGGAATGCCAGTCAGAATCACCAGATTTAGAGTGTGGATAAGGTACTAACTGCACATACAGAAAATAATGACCATTGGATACAATACAGTATTTTTGTTAGTGGCCTGGGAAGCACATTAAAATGTAACTGCTGGAGAAATATATTGGACAATTCATAGATGAACATGCTAAATTTTTATTAGCACAAGTTTAGAAATACTTTTAGATTTCTTAGTTAATATCATGTTAACTCACCAGGAGTCTGTCGGATGGCAACTCAGTCTTGGCAGAGCTTTGTGATTTGTTGTCCTACTTGAGCCTAACTTCCCACTATGCTCATAATTATGCTTTCTGATGAGCTGTGTCTGTGATAGCATGAATCATTTCTTCCCTACAAATCAAGAGAAATGAAGAGGTGGTAGATTGTGTCCTTTTTTATACATAGATATACATAGATGCACGTAGATGTGGTCCTCTTTTGTACAACAGCTTTTCCTGGAACTCAGACTCAATCAGATGCAATTCCTAATTTTGCAGTGAAATTGGAAACTGAAAATATTTAGAGGGCAGATTTACAAATTTAATAATGTGGAATCCTTCAAAAGAAGTACCAGCGTTTATTTTCTTGATCCAAATTTTATCTAATTTCATGCTTAAATACCCATTTACAGCCTTATCAAATGCTCAGTAAAAATGTTGTTAATTTGATCTACGCTTTTAGTCACATTTCATAGATTGTTTTCAATTTTATCCTGCAGAATGCCATTTCTTTCATTTCTACACCTTGCACCTCTATGTTCATTGAGTGGCTTTGTAGGAAAAATAAGAGAAATGTGGTCTCCTGAAAAAGCACTTACTGCTCAATTTGTAGCTTGTGGGAAAGGAATCTCCGTGGCAGATGTAGGTCTGCACTAGCTTATGTTAGGATCTCTAATTCTCAGCTTTATTTTGGAAATTGTGCTGGTAACTATATAGGAATAAAAAGACAACTGGCCAGCGCTTTCGTTTATTTAAATCAGTTGAATGAAAAAATACCAGATGAGATTCTGGATTACTCTATATTTAGCAAGGTAACTTTTACTAGTAGCAGGATGAAAACAAAGTAATTCTTAGTGTTGCAGTTGTATCCACAAAATATGATTTAATGCAAGAGTACTGTATTTCTGTCCCTCTTGACCTAAGATTGATGTAGTTTCCTAAGTGAGATTAAAATTCAGGCAGTGTTTATTACAAATAAGACCTCTTTTCAATCACTTTCAAATGTCTGGAGACACAATCCATTACTGAAGAACACTTAGAATACTTCTAAAGTCATTTAATCTGGCAATTTCCTTGTGTCTTAATCTGATTTTTCTCAATTTTCTTCTGCATTTTCTGCCCCTGAAATGCTTAACAATTTTTTATATGAACAAAAAGAAAGCCCTGCTGATGAACAGCTTGAAGCTTTTAGGATATTATATTTGATCTAAAGGGCCTTTACCATTTAAATCTGATCTATTACAGAAAGAACAGAGTAGAATAGTTCAGCTGGAAGAGGCTTCCAATGATCATCTTGTCCAACTATCTGACCACTTCGGGACTGACCAAAATTTAAAGCAGATTATTAAGAGCATTGTACAAATAACTGATAAGTATGGAGCATTGACCACCTCTCCAGGAAGCCTGTTCCGGGGTTTGACCACCCTCTCAGTAAAGAAATGCTTCCGAATGTCAAGGATGAACCTCCCCTGATGCAGATGTGAGTCATTCCAACATGTCCCAGTACTGGATCCCAGGGGGAGATCAGCACCTCCCTCCACATCCCCTGCTCAGAAAGCTGTACAGAGCAATGAGGTCACCCCTCAGCTTCCTTTTCTCCAAACTAGACAAACCCAAAGTCCTTAGCTGCTCCTCATAGGACATGCCTTCCAGCCCTTTCACCAGCTTGGTTGCCCTCCTCTGGATGCGTTCAAGTACCTTCACATCCTTGTTAAGTGGTGGGGCCCAGAACTGCACAGAGTACTCGAGGCAAGGCCACACCAACACTGTATACGGCAGGCTAATTGCCTCTTTTGGTTGGCTGGTTATACTGTGTTTCATGTGCCCCATGATGTGGTTTGCCAGGCATTCCCAGATCTAGAAATGTAGCAGACAGTCAACATGTTCTCACCGTGTTATTGTATATAAAACTTAGAATCATAGAATCTTCATGGTTGGAAAGGACCTTTGAAATCGAGTCCAACCATACACACACAAAAAAAAACCCCTACAATCTCTGCCACTAGAGCATGCCCTGAAGTGCCAAATCTACACGTTTCTTAAATACCTTTAGGGATGGTGACACATCCACCTCCCTAACTTGTTCCAAAATGCATGGATAGGGCTTTATAGTTTTGAGGCTTTTTTAAGAAAAACGAGGTCAAAGTATTGATGTTCCCAACGCTCTAGGTTTCAGCCTATAATTAATAGCTTGTTTCCTTCCTTTTAAATAGAGGCAATCGAATTCTAAGCTAATTAGAGATGAGAAAACCATAAATTACATCTCAGGTTGAGGGAAATATTTAGCTTTGTAGTAAATGGAATTCAGAAGTTTGAAAAAAAAAAATTAATGAAACTTGATGTCACATGCAAAGACCATCTTTTTTCCAAGGACTTTTTTTTTTTTTAAAGCCAGCATACTGTGAAAGTCGTGATTTAGCTGCAGTGAGACCTCCTCTTCTGCATTATTTTCTCAGTAAGTGTGGCCAGCTGTTACAGTCTTTTAAGGTGCCTTGTATCCAACTTGGGGTTGCAAAAGCAGTGCATTGGGCGCAGTCATAAAAATGTCATATTTCACTGCATTGACGTCATACACGATGTTTCCTCAATTTGATGTGGTCAGCATTAATTAACAGATTTCTCGTTTTCTAGGAGATTCTAGCAAACAGGCAATCTATCCCTTTTCTTGTATTTATTGATCAGTGCAGTGCTGCTATATAGAAGGATATTCTATAACACAATATGTTTTTAAATGGGAGCATTTATAACATGGGAGAATGGGAGCATTCTATAACAGAATATGTTTTTAAATGGGAGCAAGGTAAGGATAAGTGATCTCTTCCCAAGAACAGATGTACATCAGCTACCCTACTCTGTGCTCTTTCTATTTTGCCTCAAACAGCATATTGTTTAGTTTTAGATAGACATCCCCATTTTCCTATTTTATAACTAGCTGCTTTTGCCTATCAAATTCCATTTCTATGCTCTCAGTTTCTCACCCTTTTAGCAAACTTATGTGATTTGGTTTTGGTGTAAGACATCCCATTTTGTGCAGTGCATTTTGTTCTGTAGCTAAAGTATTTGGAAGATACCTCTTACAGTAGCATGCGAGAACTGAAAAGCTAACTTACTATGGAGTAGCTTGAAACAGACCATCAAATACTTTGTGTCTATGTGGCTTTTTACCTTGTCCCAGCTACTCTGAGTTCCTTGACAGCCTATAATTTTTTCTTTATTTTCCTTCCTTCTTGGATGCCTTTTATGAAATCTACTTCTCCATCTAGTTGGGGTTTTTGGGGTGTTCTGAATCTTATAGACCAAATATCTTTCAGGTGTTTTCCTGAATGGCATTTCATGGCCAGTATCCATAAGAAAATAAATGAGGATTAATGTTGAAAATTAATTTAAAGCATTTCTAGTTTAATTTACTGTGAATTTTTCACATTCGAGACTAATAATGTATATTATATTATACTTCTACCTCATCTAGTGAAAGATGTCCCTGCTCATGGCAGGAGGGTTGGTCTAGAGGATCTTTAAAGATCAAGCCAAACCATTCTCTGATTCTATGATTATGTTAAAGTGTACTTATTAGAATGGAAAAATGCTATTTTCCCATAATGTGAGCAAACTCCCATTGCTTCCAGAAAGTTTATGTCTTTCATTAAAGTTCTTTGATTCTAAATAATGTAACTGCCATGAGCAAATGCTGATACAGAAAATGAGGAAAATGTGAGCTACTATGTTAAATTGACTTCCTTTCCCAGTTACCATGGCAATATAGTCTTCCTGGGGGGGAAACTTTCTCATATTATAGCTATATAATTGCTAAAGCCTTCTCTAATATTAGAGCTATATTGGGCAGACTTTGTCAGTTTTCTGTAGTACACTGCAAGGCTAAAGAATATTTTCTTAAGCCTATCTGATTGTCTGGTTGTTTGGAAAGGGCTTTATATAAGGACTGGGTATTCAGCAGCTCTGGATAAAGCATGCACTCAGAGCATTGATTTCAGGAGCATTCATTGTTTCCCAATAGTGTGAGGCACGCAAGCTCTGATTATTAAGAAAACAAATCAGCAAGTAGCCTGCTGACAAGCAGAAGTGTCTTCATTCTGCATGTGCTTGGTACGCTGTATTCATATGTACAACATGAGCTGATTTCTGGCTGGGTACAAGGAGCAAACAAGTCTCTTGGATCTTGAGGCTTCTGAAAGATATATTAGTCTTCAAAGATTCCTTCAAAGGAATCCAGCAATTTGCACTAAAGTAGGTTGAAGCATCTAAGCGTTAGCAATGAATTCCATATTGCTTTTACCCTTTCCTGATCTCTTTTTTTGCTCAATGAATCTGTAGTCTCAATCCCAGGGATTTTCTAAATCCAGCCACAATTGACCTAGCAATAGATGTCATCTTGTACATGAGAGTCCCCAAGAAACCCCTCATTTAGTCCATTTTCTCTTTATTTCCCCTTTCCCACTTCCTCTAACTCTTTAGTTTCTTTCCCTCCCTTTTAGGTGTATTAATCAGACTAAGGATCACCTATTCTTATTCATTTCCAATGCTTGTAGCACATCCAGGGGCATTTCAAAAGATCAAGTCATAATCATTACATTGTTATTGGTAGGATACGTTTCCAACCTAATTCCAGTCTTGCAGTAGTGCATGCTATCATGCTTTTGCATCCCATTATGATAGCAGTCTGCCATTTACCTCAGTGATTCTGTTTTCATTTAGTTTGCAATACTTCTTTACTGAAGGATGTATTATTACCTCTAAGTATTAAACTATTGAGGAACAGATTTTCTTTTCCTGTGTGAGCTATAGCAGCAATGATTTATTGTGCTTGACAACCAGAAAAAAATTATCCTGGTTTTCCCCTTTAACCTGTAAGATGTTTCAGGAATATGCCTAAATGTCAAGCCATTTTGGTTAAATATGCATGGAGTTGTGGAGTCACCTAGAATAATTTCAGCACCCTAACAGTCAGATGTAACATTACTCAGAGGAAATCTTTGGATTCTACCTGATTTCTTGTCTTTAAAAGGGGGTGAGAAATTCTTCAGTGATAACTCAGTTTACACTACTTATACAGGGGCACAGCTGAAATTGCTGTTTTACACAAAAGCAAGAAATAGCAATTTCCTCTGGATTCATAATAATAAATACAGCTAAGGGCAACACTCTGTTGACTTCTTATTTAAAAATGAATTTTAGTTGGTTTTATTGTATCTGCTTAATGTCATAGGTATCGGATAACAGCAATGGAAGAAATACTGAGTGTGAACTAATCCAAACTGAAGGCAGCCACTGTATGTTTCTGTTTTTCTTTCTTTGGGAGGAGGTAGACATATTTCCATGTAGACCTAGGGACATCCAATCTCCAACTGATCTGAGGCCAAATGGTGCAGAACTCTGAATCAACAATGGGGGAAAATACAGGACAGGGATATGACAACATAACAATGTTAGGACTTCACGGTTTAGATAAATTGCCTGACCAGATAACCTGTTAAATACGTGTTGTCTGTCTCTCTTGTATTTAATGAGTATGCTTCCTGGCATTCAAATTGCACTCAATTTTACCTGCTGACTAAAGAAAGGCTTCCAGAGTTATATTTAAAAGTGTGGATAGTAATGTAAAAGAAATGTGAGGTCTCCAAGGACATGATCTGCTTTAAGTGATTTATGTTCTCAATTTTTGGCAATGAATGCATCTGGTGAGGTTCTTACTGTATATAGAGGTTGTTAAGTGCAAATATTAAATAATGACACTTAAAACTTAAAATCTTATAATTTTAACTTAAATTTCATAAGTAGAAACTTAAAATTCATAGGTATCTTCAAATTATAGGCTGTAGTTTACTTTTGGGTGTAATGCTTTGGGGGAATGATACTGCCCAGGATGGCTGATTAGCTTCACAAATTTCAGAAACTGAAGATGCTTATTTTAAAGCTAGTTTCCCAGCGGTTTTGTTAAGGTTGCGAATTGCACAGCCACATGGGATTTTCTTTCTTTCTTTCTTTACATAGAATAAGGACTGGGAATCCCAGAAGAAATACTAATCTTGCAAGAATTCTATCCAATTCTTGTGGGTCTCAAAAGAGCACAAATACTTTGGATAAACAAACATTCAGATGCTGCTTTTTTCCTAGCTTCCAGTATATCTTTTCATGTTCTTTTACAAAGACATGCTGAAAAATATTTCGTCATCTTAGGTACTTGTTATTTAATGTTGTGTAAGCAAATATAATCTTAAGAAATATCTACCTTGCTCAGTGCAATTCTCTTTCTAACCTTTGAGTTCCCAAATATCTGTACAGATGTGGACTTCCACTTTTAATCATCTTCAGATTCTATTCCAAAAACATCTAAAACAAAAAGCCCCAATTTTTCGTCATCTTTAATATGCATTATTTGCAATCTTTATTTAGAGGCTTCTTCTGATTAGAATAAATAATGAGCAGTAGGGGACGCCATCATATTGCATCTTTTCTGGAAGCTCTCTGCCTTGCTCACTGAGAGATTTCCCATCCCTATCTGTTCTCTGCCTTTCCTGTATCTCTGCGCATATTGAGAATATTCCTTCACTATAGTTCTGTGCCATTAAGCATGTTTTTGGTTTTGTTTGCAAGCTGACTTTGTCTCTTTGCCTACAGTTTGATGGATGTGAAGGGAACAATGCTCTTATCGCTCTGGAAGTGGACACTGTATGGAAAATACGCTGTTAATTTCAGAGAGTTCAGTTAGAAGAGTCTTAGCTGAAAAGTAGTAGTAGTGAAAAGAAAATTGTTTCTGTTCTACCTCAAACCAGGACAATACCAAAGCCCTTTGAGTTGTCCAAAACAATACGCGAGAAAGAAAAGAAACTAGAGAGCCTGATTATCACTCTTACTCTCCAATTCTCTACTACAGCTTCTGAGGTGGGACTCGTCAGCAGAGAGCTTTTTGCCTTCTCTTGTGCTTGCTGTGAATTGTGCAAGTAGTGCAGAGCAGCTCTGGGAAGGAAACTTTACTACAGAGTGCTTCTGCCTGTTGCCTTTTGACCTTTATGAAATAATGCTTTGATTCCTTAAACTGAAACAGCAGGACATTCCTCTCCTGTGCATGAAGAAGCTGCCACATCTATATAGTTTCCAATATATAAGTAATAGCTGTGGAATAACTTACTCCGCAGATATTTTAATTGGGCTGTAATTTCCTGTTCCTTCTCCAGATTTCTCCTTCAGTAAGATGATTTACCTGATGTTTTGACAGCAAATGATTACTCATGTATAAATTCAAAATGGTGAGGAGGCACTACAGTATGAGAGTTGTCTTTCCAGACATATATGTGAAACAAGAGTGACATCTAGTAGTCAGTTCTGGTAAACACAGGTGTATTTATCTTGTAATTATATTTCCTGTCCTGTAATGAAGTGCTGTAAAATTATTTCTCTTCCACTTACAATGGAAAGCACCGCTCATTTGTAGAGCTAAAGTATTTTACACACAAGAATTATTCAAACCTTGTAGCACTCTTGTTAGGAATTTTTAAAACCAGTTGGGTAAACATAGTATAAAATGTATAAAGTATAAAATGGCTTGGGCAAGTCCCCCCAATTTCTGTGAAATAATTAGGAACAGAACCTAATTTTGACTACAATTGACTTACTCTTTCTGTAAGTTACACTATGTTGAATTATCAGGAATGAAATGATTTCCACCATTGCTGGTGCAGTGGGGAAAAAAAAAATCATCTCCTGATTACACTAAATTTAGTCTAGAGCTAAAAATGCGTAACATGGGAAGCAATAACGTATGTACTGATATCCATATGTAGGCAGGTATAACAGGACTCTGTTTTCCGTGCCCTGAGAATTCATTATTGCTATAGCACTTGTGAGCTACGAATTCTAAGTGTTGAGTTTTGATCCTTGGGACAAGAACTTCTTTTTTTCCTGTGTTCATTTAAACTACCGTTTGAAAATGTTTGTCTACATATTGACTTTTATAGGCAGTAGCATTTAGAGTCTGGCTTTGATTAAGACCCTAAATTTTAGGAGAGTAAACTTTCAATTGTTTAAGGAATTAGTGGATTGGAGCCCCTGTCAAACCGTCTTTGGGGATAAAAGAAGCAGAACAGAGTTGGCAGCTGTTGAAAGACATTTTTCTTAGGGCACAAGAACTCTCAATTCGCATATGCAAGAAATCAAGCAAGGAAGGCAGGACACCAGCATGGGATACTACCCGGGTGTGTAGCGATGGGATCAGGAAAGCTAAGACACACCTGGAGCTGAATTTGGCAAAGAATGTGAAAAATAATAAAGGCTTCTACAGGTATATTGGTCAGAAAAGGAAGACGAAAGAAAATTTACCACACACCCCCACATCTCCACATTCCCCCAGTAAGTAGGATAGGAGAACTAGTGACAACTGTCAAGGGGAAGGCTGAGGTACTCAACAATTTTTTGCCTCAGTTTTCACTGGCAATTGCTCGTCTCACGAGTCCCTGAACCTCAAACCAGGAACTGGGGGAATGAAGTCCCATCCATTGTAGGAGAAGATCAGGTTCAAGACCACCTGAGGAACCTGAACATGCACAAGTCCATGGGACCCAACAAGATACATCCTAGGCTCCTGAGGGATGCAGTGGAACAAGTCTATCCTGCAGTGGAACAAGTCTATCCTACAGTGAAGATGTAGCCAAGGAGCAGAGAGATGCATATAAAATTCTCTTAATTAAGATTCACTTACTTCCACAAATGAATAGCACCTATAGATTAAATGCTTTTATCATCTAAAAAGATCAGTAACTTTCACAGCCTATCATAACTTCAAAATATTTTGTATACTCAAGTCCAAGTAAATTATTTACCCTGGATTAGGAAAATGATCCATTTTTTTAAAAAAATAATTTTGAAAATGTAATTGAATATAATTTTATTTTCCAGAACTGTTGTCCGATGGTCAATTTTAGCTTTTCTAGCTATTCCAAAGTGGTGTTTATAAGAATATTTCCCATGTAAATGATGTAGCAAGTGAACATACTGTTTCCTTGCTGTCATTCAAATACTTTCTATAATTCTCAGAGTATTTTACCAATATTCACAAAAAACAATGCAGATAAGTACAATAATAATAATTTCAAAGGGTTTATGGTAATCATCTTCAAGAGCAATGATGGTTCATATGATTATAGTTTCTTCTACAAGGTTATGAAATTAACATTTATGTTAATTACAGCCTATGGCAATGACTATACTTACAAACTGTTCCACTAATTACATTTTGCTATTTTGATTGCATTAGTTTGAGAATTTATATGCAAAGACGCTAATATTGCCTTTATCTCTTAAATAATAAAGAATGTTAATGGAGATAATACATGTTTCAACCCACAATTACAGCAATACATTTTTTACTCGGTTGCTTAAAATAGAAGTGTATCTTCAAACACAGAACATAGAAGTGTTTATCTTCAAACTTAAATATGTGGTTTTTTTTTTCTTGTGGAAAGATGGAAATGCAGGAAATGAAATATCTTCCCCTTTCACAATGGAAGATTTGTCT
The DNA here is from genome assembly GCA_008658365.1 of Alca torda. Taxonomy (NCBI): domain Eukaryota; kingdom Metazoa; phylum Chordata; class Aves; order Charadriiformes; family Alcidae; genus Alca; species Alca torda. The sequence continues at coordinate 5,409,439 of CM018087.1, read as the reverse complement.
AAACAGGTATTACAGCTCTTTGACTCTGCCTCTGACCAGACTAGTATTGTACGTTTGTTTCTCACCTTCTCCCTGTGGACCAGGGGATCCATTTCACTTCAGGACTGGACCCCAATCCCTGTAGATGTGCCTGTCACCAGTGGTGTTGCAATTATGCCCACAGCCTTGCCTGATGACTCTTGGTTGACCCCGTTTACTATCCCCGCGTTCCCCCTGCTTGATTTGCTCAGGCACAGCGTGACAGAGCCCAGGCTGGCAAGGCATTATCATGGCCAGCGCCCTTTCCCATGGGGACCAGACAGCTCGTACCACTCCCTGACACACAGCATAGGCCATCTTAAGCCCTGAGGGCAGTGGAACCAAGCTCCTGTAGCCTTGCATCTACACCTGGCGTTGGGTGACCAGCCTGACCCACAGCGCTGATCCCCCATACCCATTTACAGACTCTTGAATCGGCTCAGACCCTTAGAGCTGGCTTAGGCCCTCAGCTCACACCCGCTCTCAGGGGCTTAGGCCTTTCCTCTATCCCTCATCTCCCCCGGCCACTCCAGGGCCCCGAGGGGCAGCTTGAATTTTCTTTCCCTAAGCCTGCCTGGCCTTCACAGGCAACCTGAAACACCTCTTAGCCCCTGTTCAGCCCTAAATCCCTCATGCCATAGCCCTTTTCAGTTCCCTGTCCTTACCTTGGCTCTGTATCCGCTGAAACAGCCTCTTGACACCCCAGAGCAATTAAATCATTCTACAGCCGGCCCCTCTGAATGAAGACCTGTGAGAAGGCTCAGCTTATCAGGAAGGCAGGCTGCTGTAAGGGCCTTGAGGGCACTAATGAGCCTTCACGGCCTTGACCGGCCACACGTGGGGCCTCCCCTCACACGCCTTCCCAAGTACCCAAGGCCTCCATTTAACAAGCCTGGGCTGTTGGTCTCTGGCTAGTTTATGTTGTAGGTTTGTCTGTATCCAGCTAAACCACAGCAGTGCCTACCTATGTAGCCTGTCGATCCTGATCTACAGACTCATTTTCTTTTTTTGCCCTTGGCCCTGCCTTGCAATCAGCTTCTTCAGCAGTTTGGAATCCTGTTTGATCCCAGTGTGCCTTGCTAGCCTGTGGAGCCGGGCCTGGCTGACAAGGCCTTCCCCTGTCAGCCCTGTTACTGCACTCAGCTCCCTCTTCCCCATCCCCCTGGGCATCTCACTGATGAAAACAAAAGGGAAAAATAACCCCTTTTATTTAATGAACCTTTAATAATGCATCAACTGTTTTACACAGACAACTTGTACTAATCTCTTCTTTGGGCAGCTGAGTGTTATAATCTCATGATACGCTTCTTGAGAAAGACAAACGGAAACACTGCACGCAGGAGTTATTGCCACAAAAAAATCTTGTCCTACAGCTCTACGTGAAGAGGCAGTACTTTTCTGAAGTCTCAGTTCTTTTTGTTACCAAATTTGTTCAGAAGAGGTGGAAGATATCCCGCTCCTTCACAGCTAGCAGACTGTAATTGTGTTTGCTCTCTGTTCTTACTCTGTAGCTGCTGCTGTAAATGGCTCAGCTGATTATCTTATTCAAAGCAAATCAATATTAGAAACAAAATAATAGTAATGAACAACCACTGCCATTAACTGATTCTGACTGGAATTTCATCTGGGGAGATAACGAGCTACAGGCTCTGTGACATTTCTCCTTGCATAGAATAACATTTAAAACCTAAATTGCTGGACCCTCAAAGATTATTCTGAAGGATGAAGTGAAGGTTGTAACCCATACACTGTTATACGTTATTTCTTTAGTACAATAGTGGTTACTTGGTGTTTCACTAACCAACAGATGCCCACAAGAACACCCAAAAAACACCACCATGAAAGCTATTTATAGTGACAGTTAAGTTGACAAATGATTATAGCAGCATTCTACCTGGATCAAATCAACTGTATTGTAAACCATCCGGAATATCTAATTCCATACAGAAATGGATATGCTCTGCTAACATTTTATGAGGTATTTAATGGATATTTACAAAGGTGGGAGAGGAGAAGAAAGAGTTAAAAAAACAGAAGACTGTTCACAAAAGTAAATAGTTTACATCTTCCTTCATTTTATTTCTATTTCCTAACCTGGGGGAAGTTTTCTTCACAAACCTATGTGACATACTGTACACAAGGAAACACTTTTTGGAACATTTAAAAAAATGCCACCTTTATAATGCATAAATAACATCTGCCCCACAGTCAGATCTAACATTTAATAGAGTGACAAACTGGTCTAGAGCTGTCAATCATGATGATGAATAAAGACTTCTGATGTAGACGTAAAGATTTACCTGGACAGACAGACAAAGGGATACGCCACAGGGGAATGTACTGGGACTAGGTGGAATTCAGCTTGAAGGCTTTGACTGCTTGATTTTTAATCTAAAGGAAAATAACTCAATTTAGAGCATAAATATTTCTTTAGTAGGACAAAATCTAATCACATTTAACCAAGCTGCCAACTTTCTTTTCTAAGAACCTTCTAATTTTGTAATAGGAAAGAATAAAATACAGGATAAGCTTATTAATAATGGATAGCTATTTAATCTATAAAGGGTTTATTTCTCAGGTAGTATGGCAGCCCTTAGAACATACATGTAGCACGCATAGGCAAGCCAGAAAAGTTAACCTCTAATAGTACAAAAATAGCAGTGAAATTTATAGAGCAAGAAGAAGCCCTTATATAAATTTTCAAAGCCATGGTGAGCAATTCCAATTGGGCTTGGTAATGAATGTTGTTATATAGAGACAGCGTATAGAAAACAGAAATTTCTAGGGTGTACGTAAGACTAAAAGAAATGGTCAAGAAAACTCATCTATTTCTTTAATAATTTCACTTGCGGATTTCAAAGGATATTACAAAATCAAATTTCAGGAAGAAATTTTTCACCATGAGGGTGGTGAGGCACTGGAACATGTTGCCTGGGGAAGTTGTGGCTGCCCCATCCCTGGAGGTGTTCAAGGCCAGGCTGGACGGGGCTTTGAGCAGCCTGGTCTGGTGGGAGGTGTCCCTGCCCAGGGCAGGGGTTTGGAACTGGATGATCTTTAAGGTCCCTTCCAACCTGAACCATTCTATGATTCTATGATTAATTTATTCTTAAAAATTCTCAGGAGTAGGAGGAAGTCAGATACCACCACACTAAATGTTTTTTTTAGTGTTAGAATGCCAAGATTGGATATATAAAACTAAATTTTGAAAATATATCAGAAAAGATTCATTGTTATAGATAGCCCTACTCAAAAGCATTTTTACTTTTCATGTGCTTTTTCACCTGTTGTGATCAAAGTTGCACTTGTAAAGAAGGTTCTATGGTTTGTATCTCTTGGTTCTCAGTCATTTTCTGATCTTCACCTTGTCTTCCCTGTCTTCATAATTGAGTCAGCCTTCTACAGGACCAAACTACATCCCCTGCAAAGCAAAAACTAGTACCAAAACCAGTCTGCTGTGAAGGTTTTCTGTATGACTTTGGAAATAGCAACTAGAAGTCAAGTGAATAATGTTTCTACTTTATATTATTTATTAGTCAAGTTTCTTAACTCCCTGACTTTTAACTGCACTTTTAAAAGTGCAGTGTTTCTGGGATGAGTGATTTCCCCACACTTCATGGCTAAAACTCCAGAGTCAGTAAGTCAAAGGAAAAGCATCTGAACATTTGTAACTTACTGAACACAACAAGGTTTATAACTTACAACACTTCCTAATATGTGATTTAGATGATCATTTGTTTTGTTTCATGGTAACCCATCCTTCATACCTAAGACTTCAGAGTCAGTAGGTCAAAGAAATAGCATCTGAAAGTTTGTGACTTACTGAACTCAACAAGTTTTTTACAACTTATAGCTCCTTCTCATATTTGATTTAGCCAGTAATTTATTTCATGTGCCATGATAACCCTTAGAGCTGTATTAATAAATATTGAAGCTTTGGAAACAAAATTGTCAAAATTGCTGCTCACTGGTCATTTGTGCTTTAATTTTTTAACACTCTAGATGCTGATTTGCTGCTTGTTAAAACACTTTTCTGTTATGAACACATAAGAGATTTGAGAGACAGGTATCATTTTGTCTAACAATATTTAAAAAAATATTAACTAGAAAGTATGTGTTCTATTTGGACACTCATCTAGATTGTATTATTAAAAAAATCAAAAAGTATGAGAGAAATTTTCAGAACATCAACACTTTTTCATCTCTCAGCAACAGAAATGCATTGATGGAATACGATTGGTCAGAAATTTAAATTTGAAAAAAATATAAAGCAGTAGCTTTACTGTATAGTTTTTCCTCTTAGGAAAAGTCTTCAACTTAATTTAGCATATAATGAATTTTACTGTATCCTTTTTATCAAAAAGGCTAAAGGTAACTAAAAGGGAAGAAAATGTACTATTTTCTTATTTAATGCATCATTAATTAATAGTTCATGGGGGAGACACTTTGCAGTTAACGGTATGCAGGTATTTATGAGTTTTAAAGCCTTAAAATGGAAATAGTACTGATATATTACCTTGATTTAATCTTCTTATGTTTATGTTTGAAAGGTTGAAAGTAATCTAAGTCTTTAGTGGGGAACACGTTTGCTGACACAGTAATTGTGTGTAAAGAATAAGTGATGAGTGTTTTTTCACACAGCTTGAATCTGAGACTTAATTTAAGGAATCAAAATCATACTAGAGAATTTTGCAGTTTTAATAACTATCAGTTATTATCACACATTCAGAAAATTAACCCTTATCAATTTTACTGTACTTTATCTCTGAACATGAAATACCTGGAAGCTCAAGCTGGGTAGTTAATGTTGGCGAGTATGGTTCTTGATGCTTTTTGTCCTAGAGAACAAGGTGGTCAGAGTTGAGAAATCTGAAAATCAGAGACCAGATGGCATGGCATAATGTCCTCAGACTGCTGTACACTTTCCCTCAGACCTAAGCATGGTTAGCAAAGGAATGAGCTGCAGACCCCAAGTCAGTCCCCAGACTGAGCTTTGTGGACCATGGATGCTGGGCTGCTTATTCTTATAGGGAACATAGAGAAATATAGAAGTATAGCAAAAGAACACATTTCAACAGCTGGAGAAGATTAATTCAGGCTTCCTGGAATCATGGGCTGCTACTGGGCTCAAGCACATCCGTGGTAAACTGTATGAAGTCCACACCGAGGCTAGTTTTGATGAGGAGCAGATGAAACACTACAGACTCCTGGCACTGAAGCTGAAAATCATCCTTGGTTTCCTCTAACCTGCAGTGCAGTAATAGCCCTTCCTTCCCATGTTTTTCCACCAAAGCAATAGCAGTGTCTATTCAAGCTTCAGCTCTCACAGGCTCCTGCTCTAATGGGCGATTTGTTCCTGCTGGGTTGGGAGCAAGGAGTTGGGCAATATTTAAAATTGACCAGGGAATACCTGTCATTTTGGTTTTGCTGCAACTTTTATAATGGACCAGGGAATAGCTGTCATTTAGATTTTACTGCACTTTTGTGGGTTGAAACTTCACTCCATCATCCCTAGCCTAGGGGGCTCCTACCTTCTTGTCCTTCCAGTAAAGTGTCCCAAACAAAAAGCAATTCTGAGCCAGGTTCCCTGACACCCATCCTGTCATAAGCTGTGCATTAAGGAGTTTCCGAAGAAGAAGGAGCTTGCACTAAGACGTTTCCTAAAAAAAAATCAGAGTATTTGCCATTAAACAGCTTGAAAATAACTGCTCTGTTCTTTGAAAGACTAAAAATAAGCACTGGCTCTTGGAGATGGATTTGATATTTTGGACCTCAATAGATGGATGGAGGCACTCCCCATGCGTCAGTGAGTCAAGAATATAAGTACTGTGCCACTGCACTTGAGGTTCTGCTTTAGTTGGCTGTAGCTTGCTCTCTTATTAATTTATGTTTTCCTTTCTGAAATATCTCACCTATTTTAAGTTTTGTTTAAGCAGCATATATTTGTGACTAGTGATTTAGTTTTTATTTTGAGTACTAAGTACCTGCAGTCTATGCTCCTAACTTGTAGTTGCCTATGTCCTTTTCTGGATCAATGCATTTTCTAATAGAAAATTATTGAATATAAAAGCAATGTGGGTCATCCTGTCCAGCACAGTCAAGGGTGTGGAAGTTATCTTTTTCGCTTAGCTATATATGATTTCTGTTTGCTTTTTACATTATAAATTCAGGTAGAGTCACTGTGGAGGATACTTTGATGGCTAGAGAAGATGGTGAAAACTGAAAGCAAGGCAATCCAGAGAGTGGGCTACGTAACAATTGACAGCAGCTATCCATAGAGTCAAACTGCTGAATTTGCTGATTGAACACTGTTTGGAAACAGTAATTTTAATGTAATCAGTAGTGCATTAAGTAAATTATGTTCTTACTAAAAATAGGAATGATTAAAAGTGCAAAAGCTCATACAAACCCTGGTTTAAATCTAACAAGTCCTAGTGAAATAATGCCTAGTGACATGTCTATGGACTTGCTAAGACAAAGAAAGAATAAAGGGAATAAAGTTTGTAACAACAGACAAAATGAATAAGAGACAACAAAAACCCATGGTTTGTATTAGAAATAGTGTGGCCAGTAGGACTAGGGAAGTGATTGTACCTCTGTACTCAGCACTGGTGAGGCCACACCTCAAGTACTGGGTTCAGTTTTGGGCCCCTCACTGTAGAAGGGACATTGAGATACACTGGATTGTGTCCAGAGGAGGGCAAGGAAGCTGGTGGAGCACAAGTCTTAATGAGGAGCAGTGGAGGGAGCTGGGGAGCTGGCAAATTTTTAGCCTTAGAAGTGTAATTCTCCTCAAAACATGTAGCACCTTCTTACACAAAAGGTCTTCTGCCAGCATCTATTTAGGGTCCTGTCTCTTAAATAAAACAGAAATTATTGCTTTTGGTTCGTCTTTTGCCCTCATATTCCTATTTAGTGAAGATAAAAGAATTAGAGGAATTACATTAACAGTTCTAGATTCATTACCTCCTAAATTTTTGAGGTATTTTGGCAAATTGACTGTTTATTTTGTTAACTTATCAAGGACTGATAAAAGATTTCACTTTAAAAATCTTTAAGTACTGCCACAGTTTTGTAGCGCATGAGGATTATCGCTGAAATCTTTCAGCTAACGTTATGTTTTCCACTGTTGTGTAAGTCCTGTATCTGTTTTATTGTAGACATGTAAAAATCTCTGTGTTTTTTTGTTTAGAAAAATCACATTTTTTATTCCACGTTATTGTAGCGTGGGATTTCAGTCTCTGAACTTTATCCCATATGTTATTTGATAGATTATGTCCTAATAACACACTTGTTGAATGTTAAAGGTTTTGGTTGAGACCGTATTTCAAATGCTTCATCTGGACACCAGCAAAGAAATGCAAAATAAAACAGATTTCTATGAAATATGACCTGTCATTGCTTGAAACTTAACTTACTTTTTTCTTACTCCAGAATACTTTAGCACTGTGTCTTGCACCTACATGAAAACACTTATTTTGCATATTCTTTTATTAATATATTAAGTTTCAGAAACAGCTGCTGGAATAATTTTTTACCATCTAGTGTGGATTGCTTAACAAAAAAAAAACCATCAAAATCAAACAAATAAACCCCCCCAAAACAACAACAACAAAGCAAAAGCAGGAAAAAATGTTACTTTCTGGCAGTATCAACTTTACACTTTTATTTGCCTTTTACCTTAACCATAAACTTGTCTTGGATTTTATAAAATGTCATTTTTACCATTTCAGTCAGTACAATAGGTCACGCTGGGCACAGCCAAGACGGCAATAGTAATGTTATAGCACAAACTTTAATACAATGTGGTCTTATAAAAAAAACCAACAAAACCACCACCACCTGCCTCCACATTTTGCTGTATTTAACCTTTTCAAAAACACTGAAAAAAAGTACTCTGATGTATGATGAAGCAATAATTTGAATTTACAATAAAAGTGAATCTGGTGTAGGAACTCAAGTTTTCTTAGGGTCTGGTATAGAGTAAGAAACACAACTTAAGGGGTCTGAAAAATAGTGGAGGGGTACCAGCCCAGCAGGTCAAATCCTTATTTGTTGTCATTGATTGGGTTAGTACTTAACCAACAAGCAGCATTTTCATTTTAGAGGTTATTCTCTTCAATTAATAATGGTAAAGAAATGGCCTTATACGATTACTTTCCATTTCTTGCCATTTTTCACAGATTACCCCTGTAAAAACGGAGACACGGGTGGAGGGTTATGGCTTGTTTCAGGACACTTGGGAGGGCAGCGGAACAAGACAGATCTTGTGCGCAGTGGTGTTTTCGGCGTGAAATTAAAGTAGCAAATGCCTAGATACTGGTCTTTAATCCATTTCAGAGGGCAAAAAGAATATCCTACAATAGCTCGAAAGACTGAAAGGGGAGAGTCCCTGCTGTGGATGAGGTCTGCGTGCATTCTGCACGTTGGTCAGAGTTCTTTTCCATGCTGCATCACCCAGGGCTCCCAGCATCCGAAGGGATGTCAGATTGTCTGTTATTCCTTTCTCATAGCATTAGCTCTTATAAATAGCATTGTGAATTATACCTTACAGAGTCTGAGTGCCTTTCTTACTGGGATCATATCAGGCATGAAAACAGTACCGAAAATCTTGCTAGTTGGATTATTTTGAATATGGATGTGTTCAGACATGCGTTCTAACACAGACCCAGTGACCAAAAAAAATACGAGGTCTGCTGTCTTGAGGAACTAAAAGAATAATTAGACATCATTTCAATATTTTCTGTGGTCTTGTAGCGCTTTTGAAATCTCTCAAATCACTACAATAACCCTTGACCACAGGCTCTTTCAGCAAAAACTTTTTTTCTGTTGTTGCTACAAAGGATTAGGATGAGGACTTTTCTTAGAGGAGATATACTGTTGGCATAATGATTATATTTTAAATATAAAAGACACTCAGGTCTTAATTTTGCAGTACATCCACCTTATTTTCCCTATGTACTCTTTCTTGTGAAAAGGTCATTTTCACTTTGTGATATATGTTTTAAAAAAAACCCTACAATGCTTCCTCTCCAGTTCAATAGGAAGATATAGGTTGAAATAAACTATATCAGAATATGGAAATTCTACTTTGAAAACAGTCATGTCAGTCATACAGATTCATCTGTTTGGACTTTCAATTTTCTATTTCTAGAAGTACAAATGGCCTTTGTCTAATTTTAGGTCCAATCTCAGCTGCATTCTATAGCTGCTGTATGCAGTACAGAACTTGTATAGTTTCTGTATGCAGTAATAAATGGAGATGTAAACTTCCTTCTGCAATTACTGTGCTTATGAGTAATGTTGATCCGATGAGTTGCTTGGATGCACAATTTAGGCATCCAAAGGACTCAAAATTTAAGACTGTGTACACAAATGAGACACTTTCTGGGGAAAAGACAGTATTGTGACTCTGTATTGAAGTCTTCTGCTATTGATAAATTCTAGTTCCATGTTATTCTCTGGTCTATTTTTTTCTAACCTATCTACTTCAGTAACTTCAATACTGTAACTTCAGTAACTTCAGTAACTTCAATCCATCAAAAATTGTGATGGAAGATGTCTCCATTGAATGGATAAACTCCTCTCTCCTCCCTGGCCTAGATTAACAGGACACCCAAGACACAGTGTCATCTAAGTAATGCAATTTGTAAGCAATGCCTAAATTCTCTAATCAAGGATATCGTTAGGTGCCTGTGTGCAAAAGTGTGCTGGTAACTAGGGCAGAGTCCAGGGAAACCTGCAGTAGTAGTATTTATCACTTACTGAGGCAAATACATAATCATCTATATATGGAAATTAAATGAAATATTTCCACCTGTTAAAAAACCTGTGATTAGATGTCTGAATTCTCTGATGCTTTTTTTGTCCTTTTAGTTCTTCCAAGGAAAATGTACCTATAACTTTCCAAATTACATTGTAGTGACTTGTGTGTGTGCAAAGGGCAGGGAAGGGGAAATGACGCAATATTCGTGCAATATCTGGAAAGATACAGGTTAGGTGGTGGTTGAGTATGAATCCCTGTCAAACAGTGCTTGTGCAAAAAAAATCCGCTAAAATATTTTTCGAGGGGTTTTAGAAAGAAGGCAGATGGAACTTTAGATCAGCTTATTCTATTTTAACAGCACGCCAGTAAATAACAAGACGCTCAGAAGAATCCTAACAAAGCAAACACAGCAGTCTTCAATAGGCATCTCTGGGCTCCATCTCCTCCTCATCTACCATTAAGGTGATGCAAAGATATGCAAAACCCCCCAGCCAGTATAATCCCATCCCAGGTAAATATATTCCATTTATCTAAAATCTTTCTTATCGTCCGTAGCCTTAGTTTGGTAGATTGTTCTAAATTCTCTAACCTGAGTTTCCACAAGTAGATTGAAGTTTCCTGAAGGAGTTTGGTTTGAAAAGAATTAGAGAAACATTATTGCATCAGTCTTGTGTCCTTAAAACGGCAATATGAATTAAAAAATAAATTGTTCCTGGACACAGATTGTGTCTGCCAAATATCAGACCTGAGATATATATTTTTTTTCTTAACTTCGGGAGTTTGACAAGCCTTGATTACAGCCGTGCTCCTAGGCAGTGCTGCAATCTGTCATTCCTATGATTGTTCCAAGTCATGCAGTTATGTTAAAACCCCATCTTCATCTGTTTTAAAGCAGCAGACACATGGTAGAATTAATTCCAACTAAACTGTGCCAGAGGTAATAAAATTAATGAAGATACTCACATACATTTAATATGTACCCGACACTGATAGCTGCCTCCAAGAAGAGATACGTAACTCAGTCTGCTGTTTCTGATTCACTGAAGCTGTTTTTCCTAGTGCTTCAAAAGAAGGTTATTGAGCTAGATGAAACAAACAGAATACTTAGTCTGATTAGAAGTACCCTTCTTGCAAGAAGTGCAGTGATCTTATTTAGAGACCTTGAAGTCTACCACCCACAATTGAAGCTGCCTTCTTAATTATGTCCTAGATATGACTGGAATATTTTAAAACACAGTAAGTCTGAGTAGAGTTAGTAGCTTGTTGGGAACAATTGTGGGTTTTTTTCTTAGATGGGAGGGTAATGCACACCCAAGTTTCTTTTCTGTTTTCACTCCAATTAATGGCCTGTAGGTCACTCACTTTTCTTGTCAGAAGGCAGAACTCTTAAGTTATCAGTGACTGCTTTAAATGACTTATAAGCAAATGCCTTGTCAGTTTATATTAGACTTTGCAGACAGATTTAAAAGCAGACTGTAATCTTTGCCTCTTGTATTCTGATGTAAGTACAAGTTATAATAACAAATTTAAAATGAATATATAATGCATAAAATGCTTTGCTTACTTTGGGCTGTAGTTCTCTGAGTGCTTAACCTCTCTGTCTTTGGAAGCGGATCTTTTGGCACAATCTGAGATTTAAAATGCACGCATATTTGGAATATTGCTTCCTGCCATGAGAAAGAAAATTTTCAGGAAAATATTAGTTTTCTGGTTATACTTCACCAGCTTAGATGGCAGGCATGGACTTCTTTATCCCAAGTTCCGTGTTATACACTGTTGGGAATGTAAGAGTAAGCCATGTCTTTACTATGTACTGCAGACAACTAATTAACAGTCACTCTTCATTCCTTTTATGTCACCCTTTTCTCAAAAATCTCCCAAAAAATTGTTTCTTCTTGAACTACTCATCTAATTATGAGAACGAGCTGTATGTAATACTAATCCGTTTAGGGTTTTGCTGGGGCAGCATAACTCTTTATGCCAGGAAGCCATTTACTGTTTTCCTTGCATGACAGCTATTGATTTCTTCATGACCCAGAGTGTTCATACCATTAAAATTTTCTCAGACAACCATTTGTGCACACAAGCCTCTTTGAAACTGCTTAAAAGCAGAGAATAGCAGTATTTCCATGGTTCCTTAATATTCACCCTAAAGTTAGTTCTTTGCAGAATCTTTGCAGTTCTCTGTACATATAGATACATAAAAGCATATATATAATCCTCATTTAAACCTCATTTCTACACTAACCATGCCGGCTATTTACTCCAAAACCTTTTCTCTTCCCTGATAATCTTCCTTTGTGATCTAACCTCATTCTTGCATGAACTGGAGTAGGTTGTACGTAGGTTTATGCTGCTTTGTCTGAAACAAGAAGGAAGGAAACCCAGCCTAGAAACATGATGTTTCTTGCCTGTGGTTTCAGTGTTTTACCCAATTCTCTTCATTTATCATTTCTCTCTGTGGCCAACAGAAGGCACCGGCTGCCAACCTCCGCTGTTCCATCTGATAATAGCCAGCTATGATGTTCAAGTGACCACCGCCAGAGATTTGGATATTGGGCAGAAACTGGAACAAAAATCTTTCTAGCTGATTTGCAACTCTGAGACACTGCCTTACAATTGTCTGAATCCTATAAACAGTACCACGTGATGCTGCCTGTAATATACCCACGTCTGTGTCCTAAGAAAACAAACAAACAAAAATCTGTGAAATGTAAAAGACATGAAATATCTTGGAATAAATTGATGTAAGTATTCCATCAGGTTGGCAGACTCACACAGACAAACTCGTGTTATTTACCAGACTGTACAATGGGTTCTGAGGCTGGCCTTTTCATTTATGTGCAAAGTAGGGCCATGGATAATTCGCCCAAAAGCAGTGTAAAGAAATTAGGAAGGTGAGAACGGGACAATGTTCTTCCATGTAAATGTACGTTGCTCATAAACCTAATCAGACAAGAGGAGCAGTATGTCTGGCAACAGGTCACACTGAACACTTAGTTGAGACTAACAACTTTAAAAAAATCTCTGAAAGCATTTCTCCATCAGAACACAATTGGAAAAGTTCAGCATATTTAATTTTGCAGTACTGGTATCCGACCCAATATTCTTTTTGAAATAGATGAAAAGAATCCTTTTACTTTCAGCAGAACTGTTTCAGGCCCAGGACAGTGAGGCAGGTTATAGATAACGTTTGCGAGGTATGGAGGTGCTGTAATCATATGGCTACAGGTTACAGGTTATTTTTTGTTTACATCGTGTGCTCTGAAATGTCATAGAGATCAATAGAGTATTAGATAAATGGTAATTGAAGCTGTGGATAAGTTTTGATTTACATCTCACGAAGACCTGACCCCCAAGCAGTAGCTCCCCTCCAGGCTCGGGGGGTACGAACAGTGAATGTTCAAGCGGAATCAGTAAAGGAGTTTGTCAGGTAAGGCACAGAAGTTTATCATCTTTGATAAAATTAAACTTGATGGATTAAATTCCTATGTCACTGTGGAGTCATTTTTGTAACAAAGCAAACAAACAAAAAATTAAACATCAAAGACTGCCTCGGAATCTTTCAAATATAAAATAAGGTGGCTTACAGTTGACTGCTGGCAGTGCAGCTCATACGTATTATACATTTCAGACACAACTCTAGTTGGTGTTTATACAGTAGTCAACGACCCACTACGCTCCTGCCTACTGATTAGCCTGAAGAACACCTGCAAGGCAATATTAATCTCTGTTGCTATTTTTGGAAAGGGAAGTTAATCAAAGGTTCTTTTACAGTCATCTCAGGGATCCCGTCTTGGAAAGATACATTAATGTTAGAAAGAAGTCTGGTGCTTTCAGCTTAATTTACATGTCTGACTTTTCTCATGCTGAACATCATTTGTACACTTGTTTGTCTACAGCTATTCTGTTTACAAGTCATTCCAGAAATGCTTTAGTACTTTAATTTATTTTTTGTTGTTGTTTATTGGCGTGTTCTTCACTGTTTCTTCCGTTGCTCAAACCTATATCGTATTTCTGTCATGCATCAAATTAAAAATGGTGTTTTCTTTGCATTTGGTATGAAAGGCCTGCTCTTCATAATCATTTTAGTGTAAAGTCTTATGCTGCTTAGCTCAGCCTCTGAGAGTCTTCTTCAGGCATTCAGATGGATGATTTATTTTCCATTTGTTAAATGTTTATTCACAAATTTTATTTTTGTGAGACCTTTAAAATTAGTTTTTACAGTATCAAGCGTTGCTTTTGCATTGACAGACCACCCAGCAATATAACTAAATACTATATTTTTTCCAGGGATTTAAACATTTGAAAAGCAGTCATCTAGGGGAAATTTAATCTGGATAAATCAGACGTGGCTGTATTTCAGGTTCCGACAGAGCTTGCGCAGTGACTCAGCTAAGCTTAGCTTGGCTGTTTTATTCTGTGACTTGATTTCTCATCTTGTAAGACTATTCTCCCTTAAAAAGCATTAAAGATTATGAATTTATGTAATGGCACTAAATACGATTCTTACCGTGTATATATACCAGTCATTTTTACTAATGGCATCTGCTACTTTAGAGAAGGATTATTAGAGACTGATGCCTAAATCCAGACAGGCTTGAATTCGAGGGATTTTGGACTTGATGATCTTTGTGGGTCCCTTCCAACTTGCGATCTGTGATTCTGTGATTTGATCAAATAAAAAATAAAATTTCCCAGTACCTCGTTGCAACTGAGCAAGCGTCCAGAGAGCTGCCTTCTTCTAGAATCTGATTTAAATGACCGGACAGAAAGAGTCAGTGTTTTACTAAATGCTCTATAACTTCGTGTTAACTATACCTTGGACAATTTTTCATAGCGATTGCAGCGTTACCAAAATGCCACAGTAATGTTCACACCGCAGCATACAGCAGTGGTGCTTGACAGTTTTGTATCCGAGAGGTCTCTTTTTGAACATGATCTGACTTAGGCTGGATGCAGAGAGTTTTTAACAGCTGTAGTTACGGGGTGTGAGTCTTGCAGCCTCGCACTATATCCAAATACCTGTTCGTCAGGGGAGGGTGAACAGATGGAGTTGTTAGTTGTTAGTTAGCAAGGAGGACGCTAACGTAATACTAAGTTGCAGTATTACAAACAAACTGAAGTTTGTTCTTGTAGTTTTCATTCACCAACACGTCCTGAAAAAACAGTTCTATCGGAGTATGTACATAAAATGTTTAAGTCCACCTGACGAGAAGCCCCAGTGGCTCTAAGGATGGCTGTCACTCTTGAATAGGGCAGATACAATATCTTTTTACAAAGGCTGACAGCTCTGATTTGCTAAGGATCCTGTTTTCCATTTACAACACCCCCGCTGCAGCCCACAGCAGACCTCTTCTAAAAGATTTCTGAGTGCAAGGCAGAATTAACCTGCAACCCAAACGTTTGTTACAGGCACTTTCTTTATTTAATCTTTCTCATATTTCTTTCCTCTGCTCTTATAAAATTGCTGACAGCAAATACTACCTGTTTGAGCTCTGTTGTTAGTTTTGATGGGTCTTTTTTTTTTTTAGACATTTTCTTCTTTGCTCATTTTATTCACTCCAGTCTCAGAAAATGACTTAACTCACGATGGACTGTGAGTCAGGGCGTGCCGAAAGATGGAAGAAGGCCTACTATTTTGGCAACAGAACAAAATGGTGCGGTAAAGGATGCTATCAACTACAGATATTTATATGGCATCATAGCATACGATCTGGTTTTGCAGACAATGAACTCAGGCATACAGGGAAAAAGTAAATTCATCCAATATCCTACAGAGTGACTTGGGTAGAAGAAGAAATTGGGCTGGTGTCTCTCGTGCCTTGTATCTCATTAGTATGCAAGCTAGCTCCCAGTTTGGAAAAATATTTTTCCAACAAAGCCAAAAGCATGTTTGTGCTACTTATGATACTTAGAAGCGTACAATGCCCAGTACTGAAAGAAAAAAAAACCTTTTAAGTGAATGCTTGAGACTGCACCGAACTGTATCTCATCTTTCTGTGTATTTACCTTATTTCTGTAGCATGAAGGCAGTGAGCAGGTCAAATGCTATGGAACGTTAAGAGGAATTATACAAAGACAGCTGAAAAAGAAAATGTTTTCAAACTGTGCCGTTAATTGCTTTTGTCCTCTGAAGCCTCTTTCTAACATATTTAGCGTGGTCTGAGATCGTAGACTAGCAGCAGAGGTGAAAAGACCAGGCCAATTTTTCTTTTGTGACAACCTGGGTTATCATGGAGCTTGGCACAGAATAGAGACAAAGCGTGTTCACTAGTGAAAATGAGAGACAGCACCACGCTTTTTGAGTTATATCCCTTACTCTACCACTAACTCAATGCCACAAGTCACGTTTTAGTCATTAAATAGGTGAAACAATGGGAAAGCCTCTCCACAGCCTATTGAGAGCTCTTGATGAATAAATGTCTTTCCTTTCCCCTGCTTCCCTCTTTTCCCAAAGGAAGTAGCAGATGTTACACCAAAAGGCTGTGGCAGTTCAAATATGAGTATTCTCTCTGTAAGGTTAAATTTCTCTTCAGGAAGCATCTAACAGCAAGACCTTTTTCTTTTCTTTCTATGTGAAAAAAACCAACAAACTGTGCCTGGAAGAAGATGAGGAAAGATTTTAATCCATGAGACAATCACCAGATGGGTCGATTCTAAAATGGCATAATCAAGCACAGATTTATATTGCTTCCTACTGTCCGGCAGCCCAGCTAGTAGTTTATTGCAATGTCCTTGCTAGCTAAATTGCCCATCTCTTCAAGAGCTCAGTGGCAGTCTGTAAAGTAGGAAATGTTTTCCATAGAAGGTAAGAATGATGCGGTGTAAATAGATATGAGCGCATCCTCCCTCTACTGTGAACTACCGGGGCTCGTACTGTTGCATTAGGGCATAGCTTATGACAAATCAATCTGTACCCTGTCACTCAGGTAGTTGAATACAAAGTCACGTCAACCAATGGTGGCAGAGTTGCTTCTTTAGGATGGTTTTGAAGCCTGATTCACAGCACAGTCATCCTATCTGTTATGCAAAATAGGAACTGACACAGGCTAAGCGTGGGTATTTAATTGCATTTATTGATTATACTCATGATTCATCTGGCAACAGGAAGTCCCAGGACCTTGCAGGGAAGCAGCAGGGGATTACCTGCAACACGTGCTGGAACATGTCCAGAGAAGGGCCACGAGGATGATCAGAGGGCTGGAGCACCTCTCCTATGAGGACAGACTGAGAGAGTTGGGGTTGTTCAGTCTGGAGAAAAGCAGGCTCCAAGAAGACCTTATAGTGGCCTACCAGTATCTTAAGGGGGCCTAAGAGAAAGCTGGTGAGGGACTTTTTAGGATGTCGGGTAATGGTAGGACTAGAGGGAATGGATTAAAATTAGAGATGGGTCAATTCAGACTGGACGTTAGGAAGAAGTTCTTCACCATGAGGGTGGTGAGACACTGGAACAGGTTGCCCAGAGAGGTGGTGGAAGCCCCATCCCTGGAAGTTTTTAAGGCCAGGCTGGATGGGGCTTGGAGCAACCTGATCTAGTGGGAGGTGTCCCTGCCCAGGGCAGGGGGTTGGAACTAGATGATCTTTAAGGTCCCTTCCAACCCTAACTATTCTATTCTATTCTATTCTATTCTATTCTATTCTATTCTATTCTATTCTATTCTATTCTATTAGTAGAGCATCAGTCCATGGTGAAGGCTTCGCAAAGGGTCAGTCTCAAAGGTTTTTTCTAGGAAGGGGGTGGAGGGAGGAGCAGGTTGCGCATGCACACTATTAACTATGATGCATGATATAGCTATGTGGAGTCAACATGGTGCGTATCCACTTTAGTGGGTGTTGTGGGCTGATAAGCATGAGCTTGCTACTTGTCTGGCCGTGGTTCAAGAATACTGAGGAATCTTACTTCAAGGATGTTTAACTGAAGTTCAGAATGTGCTAAGCAACAGGGTGCATCGGTCAACACACTGCTGTCTCCTCACCCATCTTCTGAATTCTTTGTCCCCCTTACGCTATCTGATTAACAAGGACAGCAAATCCACATCTTCAATATCCGCAATATGAGAGCTTAAAGCATGTTTATCCACTGTCTCAATTGTCAGAAGTAACAACCCATCACAAAAATATTTTCACCCAGCCATGCCACCATTCATGCTAAGTGTCAGGGCACTGAGGTCACTATGAAGACCTAATGGCCCCGAGAGTCCCTGCTGTGATCCCCACTCACACCCACAGGCCCAGGATCTCAATTTAAGCTCAGCCCCAGGTCTTGAGGCCCTGCGTGAGCTATATCAGAGGAGTATTGGTCTTCAGCCATGCCCATGCTCAGCCATGGGTCCTGTTGATCTGGACTCCATTGATCTGGACCCCACTGCATGGACTTAATTCCTGGCTTGACCCTATGACTGTTGCCTGTTGGCTGCTGGACCTGAACCTAACCCATGACTTGACTTTCTCTCTTCAGCTTGGACCTGCCTCATCGGCATAATATTGCCTTATAGTCTGAACTCTTGGTAACAGGAAAGTAAAATTACTGAAAAGGGAATTGGTTCTGTTTTATCTCAAACCAGGACGGAGTT
The DNA here is from genome assembly GCA_008658365.1 of Alca torda. Lineage (NCBI taxonomy): Eukaryota > Metazoa > Chordata > Aves > Charadriiformes > Alcidae > Alca > Alca torda. The sequence goes on along the minus strand of CM018087.1, from coordinate 5,391,082 downwards.
ACATAAGTCCAAGAGGAGAATTGTTACAAAGAGCATCCTTTACACCTTTAATTTTCATCTGCTCGCCTAATTATCCACCTACTAGATTCTGAAATTCATCTACGGAAAAAAAAAAAAGTGGTTATCAGCCAGAAAGCCAGAAAATCACTTAAACAATACTGACATTAAAGAACATTGCTGGCTTCTGTGGTCATAAAGAAGTGCAGTAATGTAATTATGGGTAGTAGGGTTTGAATCACCAAAGGTTCCCTGAGAAAGAAAGTATGTGAATAACCACAGTCTGCAGTGCGTAAAAGCACTGTTGGGAAATACTTGATATTTGCTGTTCATTGCTAATAAAAATAGCTGCTGTCTTAAATGCCGTTAAATATCCTCAAAACACCTATAAGCCCTCTAGGAAATGTTTCAGTTCGACTGACAAACATGAAGTTTTAATATATCATATACCTTAATGGTCTATCATTTGAGTAATTTCAAGGAAAAAATATTCTGGTGGAGTGAATGTGAACTTTGCATTGTTTTGGAAGAAGGAAAAAAAGATATAAATTTTTTTTTCTAAATTAAAGAAAAGAAAGAGTTTTCTAAAAAGCCTATAGAAAAAAAAAAAGAAGAATGAGATATTCCCTGTAGACTGAATAGAAGTGGGATCCCAGCAGGATGGGGGAGAGAATCAGAAGAGCAAAAGCGAGAAGAAACAGTGGGCCAAGATAAAGACAGGTTATTAGACGATGCAAAGCCGAGCCGGCAAGCAAAGCCTAACAAGGTATTCATTCACTTCTGCCCAGCGTCAGCCAGATGTCCAGCCATGCCCTGGAAAGCAGGGCTTCCGTATGTGTAACCACTACCTGGGAACATGAATGTGGCTTTTGGCCACATCCCTGTAAAGATCCTCACAAGTCTAAATTTTTTGCTCCAAATAGCGAGTATCTAACGTGTAATTGTGTTTAAAAGCAATATCACGGTTGCATTTTGTGCACACTAACAGGGTTAACTGATGTTTTTTCCTGCCTTTCTGTGCCTTTCAGACAGCAGTCTTTGCTCTTTTTCTTCAGAATGCATATGTTGTTACTGGCTTAACACCAAGAAAAAATAAATGACTTCTTAATTGAACTCTAAATTTTGACTAATTGGCCTCCCCCACACGGTCAGTACAAACTCCATACTGTCCGCTGCTGAACTGTACCTTGTCTAGCGCTGACTGGACGTTTTCCAGGCAAAAGATTGACCAGAAAATGCCGGTTTGCTTGATTGTAAGCATTTCAATTTACGTTTTGAGTCTGATAAACTTGCAGTGAGTTCGGCGCATGACTTTTTTCAGGCACGTGGTAGCAGGAGAAGAGACCCCACAGTTTCAAAGCCTGGGTTGTGCCATCACCTGGGTGATGGAGCCTAAGGACGTTGGAGCCGTCTTGACATAAGTCAGAAGGACCTGAAAGGCCCAAGTCTAATTGGGATTCACCTCTTGGCTCTGCAGAAGGGATTGAGGAACAACAGCAATTTTAGAAAAAAATACGAAACATCCCAGGGATATATTCTGGGGCCAATAATAATATAATAAAAGAATGAACATTAGTTTTGGTTATTTTAATGGCAAGAACAATTCCCTTGTGAATAAAAAGAAGCTTTTCCTGTCATTCTAGCAATGGCCACTACAGGGCACCAAGCTCTCAACAGAAAATGCTCGCGCTGATGAAATCTCTGGGGCTACAAAGTACTTTTTGAACTCGGTGTGTGCCGTGAAGCCTCCTCGCAGCGAACACGCAAGCCAGAGAAATCTTTCTGCTTTGCTGATCCTGTGCAAAGATTCCCTACTGTATTTGGTGAAAGAGGCATTGTGAAAAGGACACATTAGAACAGAATTTAGGGAGAAATGAAGAAAAAAAAACTTTTTATGATGGTGATAGCGTGAAAGCTGCATGAACCCAGCAGACGTCAAATGCTCTGAACCCCTCGGTGCGTTCAGTGGTCAGACGAGTTCAAAGTGTTCATGTCTCTCTTCCAGCATTGTTAACAATTTAGTCTTCATCAAATCACAATCTTTATTAAAAAAAAAATGTTTTTTTAAACAGAAATTAACTTTTCTATTACCAATAAGGTTATGGAAACAGAAAAAATTGAATACCAAAGCAATCAGATTTCAGGGGGCAGAATAGGAAGCCTGTTTTCCAACATACGAGATAGCCCACATAAGAAATAAAATGCTTCTGTTCACATAATGGTTTCTTCATGCTGCGTAAAAAATTCCACAGAGATAAAGCACTTCATTTATTGAAAAATTCAGTAAACAACATCAGCAGTTAAACAGCCATTCGTATGAGTAAAACAAACCGAACACATAGCCAAATTTCCCATTTAAACTTTATGGCGCGTATAATTCAGAATTGTTAATAGCCTAAGGTGAGACAAAATTCTTAAATTATGGGGCGGGTTGTCTTATTTTTAAGTCTGGAGAATCAATTTACAGTAAGATATATATCTCTCTGTCTCAGATGTAATTCTGTAACTGAACCATTTATAATTAGATGAAATTGTCTAAAACACTGGTCTTTTCTTGGTGTGGTTTTCCTGGTCCCAATTAAATATATATATATGGTGAAAAGTTTAATCTATTTTTGATAGCAGACTTACAGTGTTTGTACAGAATTATGAGATTATCCTTTCAAAGAAAAATATAATGAGAACTAGAAGGGAAAATAAACTGTAAACATTATGCAAGTATACTTAATATAATTCCTCGTGTTTATAGTACCCGAGGAGTATAGTACATGTGTTTATAGTTTGGGTGCAGCAGAGAGCTACAAAGATGCTGAGGGGACTGAACACCTCTCTCATGAAGAAAGGCTGAGGGATTTGGGTCTTTTCAGTTTGGAAAAAAGATGACTGAGGGGGGAATCTTATCAACACTTATAAGTACTTAAAGGGTAGATATCAGGAGGATGGGGCCAGGCTCTTCTCAGTGGTGCCCAGGGACAGGACAAGGGGTAACGGGCACAAACTTGACCATAGGAAGTTCCATCTCAACATGAGGAGGAACTTCTTTCCTGTGAGGGTGGCAGAGCCCTGGCACAGGCTGCCCAGAGAGGTGGGGGAGTCTCCGTCTCTGGAGACATTCCAACCCCGCCTGGACGTGTTCCTGTGCCACCTGCTCTGGGTGACCCTGCTCTGGCAGGGGGTTGGACGGGATGATCTCCAGAGGTCCCTTCCCACCCTATGGTTCTATGATTCTATGATTCTGATACAATAGCTACATAACCTGTTACCAGATGCTGTAGCATCTTACAGATCTAGACTCCAAGCAGTTCTAAATGACAAAGGTGTCCCACATAGGTTATCGTATTATTTACATAGATGAAGTATTCTGTAAACACTCTCCGATGTTTTTCTCAGAGAATGTAGATTCTTTTTTACAGACGCAGAAGCAGAAAAAGTGGTTCTGGAGAACATAGGCAGTCCATGAAGGAACCTGTCTTGTCCAAGCAGGTCCAACCTGAATCCAGGCGGGTTTTCACGGGAAACTTGCCTGGCTTCTTGCTGGCTTGCCTACCTAGTTTCTTATAAATCCTGGAGAGTGGCTCAGAAGTCTCAATTTTTAGGTTTCTGCCTCCTCAACATGTCACCTGCTGACTAAGACCCTGGTGCTAAATCAGGACTTTTTAATCTTCTTTTCCTCAAGAGAAAGGATTGACTTCCCATCAGATTATTATTAGGGGAATATTTTTCCACTTACTGGAATGGATGAGAGAAAAACTCCTCACTGCTACTACAACAGATGAATGTTACCGCTAAAAAAATTATTTTATCTTTAATTAATTTCAGCTTAGTGCTGACCTTAATGCTACAGCGGACGCTGAGCACAAGATCGATGGTCAACCACCATACAGCAAAAGTGTTCAGGTTCCCTCTTTCATAGATTCCCAGGCATGCTGCCAGTGAACGTAAGTAAAACAACGGAAAAAAATAGGTTCACAGATGATACCAAAAAAGTCTGGGAGTATCACAGTTATCATGGTATCTTGGCAAAAAGCACTATTATATGCTGCATTGCTGTACCATAATTTCGCGGCATTGTATGTCGTGACAGCAGTATACACTAGTGCCCAAAGCCACCTACCATTTTCAAGCAAATACCTTTATATAATTCAGATATATCTTTAGCAAAGAAGTGGAAAATATCACAGTGGGCAACACGTGTGAAGGTGAAAGACCGAGACAGACAGTAAAAAAATTTATCTACCAAGGCCATAATTTAGGACAGCATTTAACTTATTTAACTTGCAGCACTAAAATATCACTACGTTGGCTAATTACGGCAAGGGAGCACAGCAGACTCGGCATTGCTCTGTTGAGCTGGTGTTAAGGTGGCTGCGTTAGATATAGAGCTTAATGGACAGAATCCATTGCTACCGCTTTTATAGGGGCAATACAAACTAAGTAGTGCTTGAGAATCTTTAAATGTTATTCTTATATAGAGTAACATAAAGGGCGTCTCTTAGAACCTCTTAAATTTTACGGTTTGGGATGCAATGTGATCATCCAGCGTGCTGTGGTGCCATCTTGTGGTATTTTGGGGGACAGCATTATTGGCATGGAGAATATAGGAATCGAGTGCTTCAAAATAGCATTAAAATAACCAGATTTGCCGTAGTGAGAGTTTGAGCTGTGTTTTTAGATAATTTTTTTTTTCTTAAAAAAAATTCAAATCATTTCAATGGAAGCTCAACATCACTGTCCCAACAGTGTCAGAAAATTGCTGTATGTAAATGAGAACAACTGTGCCGAGCTTTCTCGGCCCGCGGTTCATCCATGTACACAAATATCAGCAGGGTTGGGCCATCCTAAAAAAAACCACCCAAAGCAAAAGTGATTAAAAAGTTCTATAAACAGAACAGCTATGTTGGGCTGGAAATTACTGGCAATTTTCCCCTTGAAATTAATTTTTCTCAATAAAAGGATACACAAAGATCTTTAAAAAAAAAAAAAAAGGCTAAATGGGGGAAAATGAATAGCTTTCCTATCCTTTTCCATTCTATTTTAGAAGTAGCACAGAAACAGTTTTCCCCCTTGGTACCTCCAGTGATGGAGCAATCTCCAGACGTTTTGTTATTTTTGAGCCAAATCGCGGGGAGGGTGAAAAAATGTGGTTTTGAGGATGACGTTGCCAGGAAAGCTTGGAGCCCCAAGGTTTGTGTGGCCAGGAAAGTGGTTCCAAGAGTGAGAACAAGCAACAGTTTTCCCCCCTGGCATCTTGGATGTGGGAGCAGTCTCTGGACGTTAGCTTTTTTTGAGCCCGGCCCTGGGGAGAGTGAAAAAAGGTGGGTTTTGAGGCTGAAGTCGCCAGGAAAGCATGGACCCCCAAGGTTTGTGAGGCCATGAAAGAGAGAGTATTTACTCTCTCCCAGAGAGGGTAAATTTGCAATAGTTTGAGAAAAATAAAACAACAACAAATGTAGGTGTGTAATTTGAAATGCTAAAGAGAGAAAGGGTAAAAACAGGGAAAATGCAGTGCATCTGGTAGGATTATTGACGAGGTGATGAGGACATTCTTAACCTTAATTATTTCAAATCAACTCATTTTGTAGGGTGTGTAGGCTTATGAATCAGACGAAATGTAAATTGATTCATAATTTCCTTTAATTTTCTGCTCTTTGGAGAATTTAAATCCCTATTAACGTAACCTGTACCAGCCAGTTACTAAGAGACAGGAGCAAATTAGTATGGGTGAAGCTGGAAGACCGGCATTTTCATACACTCGAGCCCACCCGCTGCCTGGAGGCTGGGATTGGGACTCATCAGCGCGGGGCTGCTGATCCGCAGGAATAAAAACAATTAAAGAGCTAGTAGAAAAGTCAATACTATCCACCACAGAGGTGGAGAACAGCTGCCCAGTCCCCACCGGGCAGCCTCAACTTGCTTTTTGCAAGTATTTCTCCTCCCAGTGGCTTTCATTTTTGTGACGTGCACCTCATTATTCGCTCCCTTGAAATTATCCTTCCGGTGCCTGTTTTCTGCTCCCCAAAATTGTGTGTTAAGGGAAATAGATGAGTCAATCATGTCGTGCAGTACCGGAAAAAAGGGGTCTTGCTGTACGTCCTGGTACATAAGGGCTGCACAGAAATTTTAAAAGCTTCTTGCCCTCTGCTTCTGGACATCCCAAGCCAGTCGGTGATGCAAAGCAACACCGTGCCCCCCAGGTACCCGCTCCCCAGGGATGTGCAAGCCTCTGAAGCACAACATGAATGTAACACTGGCATTTATCATTCTGGTTTTAAAGAGAAATCCTTTCTTTAGGAAATAAGCAAATACAAGGATTACCAGCTACAGGGCAAAAATAATCAGGCCTGGTGGACCTGGGTGATGGTGGACCTGGATGACCTGGCAGGAATAAGGGTGCCTATAAGCAAAATTGCTTTCTTGCTCTTTTTATTTGTGCTGCAGCTGTTTCCTTTCCTGTGCACCTGCAGGCTGAGGGGGGACATGGACGGAGGTCTGGGGACAGTAAGTTTGTGCCCTTCATCAGCGCAAGGCTCCGGCAAGCTGTGCTGCGGCAGCTCAGGTTGCCCTTGCTTGCAAGTCCTTTTGGGCAGTGACAAATGCCTTCACTGGAGACTGCTCTTCTTTCAGGCTGGATGGAAACCAAATGTAAAAAGCAGAGGAGGCAGCTGGCCGTGCGGGAAGCTGGCTCTGAGGACTCATGCTCCGCAATGGGAACACTTCATTGCCCTTTTTCACTTGTCCTCCTTGACTCAGCCATGCTGATGGGGATTAGGCATCTCGGGCACCTCCGCTACTGCCAGCACCGGTGATGGCCAGTGCGTGGGGCATGCAGACATCTGAACATGTCACCGAGAAGCCCTTCACTTCACCACGGTGAAGGATCTTGCAGCCGCCAGCGGGCATGGGGAGAGGTAGGGAGACGGCAGCAAAGTTAGTCCCAGCCTGAGCAGGTGTTGACGGAGCAAAACACAGCTCAAACCAGAAATATTGCGAGGCAGTATTTACTGTTTGCACTCCTGGCCACAGTCTGACAGAATCACAGAATCATGGAATGGCGGGGGTTGGAAGGGACCTCTGGAGATCATCCCGTCCAACCCCCTGCCAGAGCAGGGTCACCCAGAGCAGGTGGCACAGGAACGCCTCCAGGCGGGGTTGGAATGTCTCCAGAGACGGAGACTCCACCACCTCTCTGGGCAGCCTGTGCCAGGGCTCTGCCACCCTCACAGGAAAGAAGTTCCTCCTCATGTTGAGATGGAACTTCCCATGGTCAAGTTTGTGCCCGTTACCCCTTGTCCTGTCCCCAGGCACCACTGAGAAGAGCCTGGCCCCATCCTCCTGACACCCACCCTTTCGGTATTGATAAGCATTGATAAGATCCCCCCTCAGTCGTCTTTTTTCCAAACTGAAAAGACCCAAATCCCTCAGCCTTTCTTCATGAGAGAGGTGTCCCCTCATCATCTCGGTAGCCCTTTGCTGTCCCCTCTCCAGCAGTTCCCTGTCCTTCTTGACCCGGGGAGCCCAGAACTGGACGCAGCACTCCAGATGCGACCTCATTGCTGTTCCCAGCAGGCAGGGAATCCTATTTCCTTGCAAGAGTGCCAAGGCATGGGAGATGCATTTTCCCCATGTGGGAAATGCAGTTTGTGGTGAAAGAGCTGCATGGGTACACTCTCGACAGTGTATTAAACATGCTGAGTTAAACAGCAGGTCACGATAATATTAATCTAATAAAGCAAAATCAATAATGGAATTCAGTTCAGGAGGGAGGGATCTCATGGCCGCGTCTCGCAAGTGCAAACACACATTATGTCATCAGCAGAGCGGTAAATCAGCATTTCTGAGACCAGCTGCCCAATTACTGAGGCAGTTAGATGACGGGAACTGTAAATTGAATGTACGCAAATACATAGCATGAGACAGTAAACACCTCCAAGAATTACTGAGAAATCTGTGGACCAAGTCACCAACAGGGCAGCCAGCCAGGTGCGAAGGCTTATGGGGCACACAGCAGAAAATGTGTCTGGATGCTCTCGGTGCTCAGGCACCATGCCCAGGGCCCTGCCAGGCCAGCTTAGAGACTCCCAAGCTCCCCATGACCTGTAAGACCCCCATGGCCATGGCTGGCGGGACCACCGAGTGCGTGGCACGGCTTGGGCTCTCTCGCAAAATGCATCTTCTCCAGATGCTGTTTCGGGGTCCATCAGTGTTGAGGACCTATGGGTTTCTACAAAGCTAGGAGATGCAAGACACGGCCAGCTCCATGCTGCTGGTCCTGAAGGTGGCGTAGTCATCACATATTTCCACGTCCTTGCTCTGAATTGTCTTTCCTGAGCACAGGCTGTGCTAAGAAGTTATGGCAGTTTTGACTTTTCCACAACTTAAAAAAAATTGAACACTTTTAATTGCTTTTCTCCATGTACAATTTCTTCCCTCTATCTATCCCTTTACCTGATAAGGTAAAGCTGCGATCCAGAGGGAAGCTGAAGAATTTGAATCGACGGTGATGGGCGAACTCAAAGCGTACGTTGGTGCCTACAGAGGTGATGAGGAACAGCAATTAGTTCTGTGTACTTGCAGGGACTACACTCGTGCCAGAGCGCTGTGTGAAAGCGTGTGTGGAGCTGACCTTCTCCTGTGCCTTTTTTTAAAGGACTTCTGCTTAACTTCTTTTTCTAGCCTTGGCTCCTTTAGGTCTGCTATCTTCACTCACAGGGTCTCCTCCTGCTCCATGTGCTGCTTGCTTTCTCCAAGGGTCTGTACATCCACCACCCGCTGCCCAGGCAGCCCTTCTCCTGCGCTGGTGTGCTCTCCTGCAGATTTGGGGGCTGGAGGGATTTCTGTAAATTTTCTCATTGGAGCGCCTGCGTAAGCACAAATGATGGGGTTTCCCTGCTCATCCGCAAAGGACACCAACTATTTGCAGTTGACCCAACTCCATGTGTCACTGAGCCCACCAGGTCTTTTGATAATTAATCTCCTAGACAGCCAATTGCTTTTATAAGCAAAATGCTCGTTGCATTTTCAGCTTGAAATTTACTGAATTTTCGGTGCTGGACATGATGGTGTCTTCATCAGCTATGGCAAAGAACTATTTAATATCATACGTCATCTTCCTGCACAGGTGCTTAAGGACTGTGATCAAGTTTTTTCTTTACCCAGCTCTTTAATAAGCCAAATAGATTGAGCTCCTTAAATCACTCATCGGTGTAAAGACAGTTAAAGAGCTACTTGTCTTGCAGCCAGGGCTCAGGACCCAAAGCAGCGTAAACATGGCTTGGCAGAAGTGACTCCGAGCCTGGCTTCCTAAAGAAAACGGCCCTCATGCACCGGGGCTGTTTGCCTATTGCTTGTCTGTCTGTCTGTCTGTCTGTCAGTCCCATCCTCCTCATCTCAACCTGCCGCAACCCTGTTTGTCAGAGGGACATAGTGCCATGGAGGTGCACGCTGGAAGCCGCCTGGATGCAGGGACCTGGCAGCCGTAACCCTCCCAGTCATAACAGGGGGGGGTCTTTGTACCCCAATTACTGCAGTTAGCCGGGGGGTTATTGTGTGCCTCTCACAGCGCGGACAAACCAAGGGCACCCTGCCGAGGGAGGTATCAATCGTTAATTAACAGCAGCTAGCCTGAGATGAGCACAGCGCGGAGCGTGACGAGCTGCCGGCCCTGGCTGCGGGGAGCTCCTTGACAAAAAGATGAAGCCTCCTCGGCTTGCCCCGGGGGCTCCCCAGTTTCAAACAGCGCAGGGGTAGCAGTCAGCGGCGGTGAGCAAAGCGTGGCTCTGGGATGAACCCCCTCCCCATTGCACCCCGCTGCACCCACCAGGGTCTCAGCCCCACCGAAAGGACCCTTGACTTCACTGCTGCCCTGGCCCAAGACCAAGGTTAGGTGCTCGGGAAGGACCAACAGCAGGCGGGGAGGAGGAGATGCTTCGCTCTCCCTGGTGCACCAAGCACCCCCATGGTCTGGTTGCAGCGGTGCAGCCTTATCTCCTTTTGGTCTCTGGCTTGTAACTGGGTGAGCAGAGCTTCAGGGGAGCCGAAGGGGCAGGGAGGAACCTCCTTGCTGCCCTCCCTTTGCGCCGCCCAAACTGCTCTAGCTGAGGCAGCAGGGAGGAGCAGCCTGGCTCAGAGCTACTCACCCGGAGGGACACAGCCCTGCAAGAGCCTCTCTGCCATTTATCCGTCCCTCCAGCAGTCCCAATAGGATGTTCCCCAGCTTAGCCTGGCGTTGTGACGCTGCAAACATCTCCTGCCAAAGTGGAGATGCAGGGTTAAAAACAACCCTGCGTCCACGGGACCAAGCCTGGGAGCTGCTCCCGGGCGAAACATGGCCGTGCTCCCGAGCCATGGAGCGGGAGACCGTGTGCGCCGGCGGCCCAGCGAGGCTTTGGAAGGGGTTTTTGAGTTTGCCGTCATTGATCCTGGGGTTGAGGTTTCATCCCATGGCCTGGGGCTGTTGGACTCTCTTCCTGCCGCGGGACCTGGGTGCTGGTCTGACAGATGGAGCAGGCAGCCCTTTCCCGGCTTCCCAGGCGGCACGTCGGAACAGACCCAGCATGAGAGTCGAGGGGAAGCCACCGCTTCTGCTCCCCCTAGCCCAGCCTCTGTTCTAATTTAGGTTAGTTTTAGTTTTTAACTAACTATCCCAACCTATTTTAATTGGCAGCCAGCCTAGGTCATCCCACCACGGCTGGTTCCCAGTGAGAGCTGCCGTGCCTGGGGGACATCTGGTCCCCGCGAGCTGCCGGGGGGATGCGGGTGTACTGCGGGACAAGGCAATGGGGCAGCTGTTAGCGGAGCCCAGTGTCGGCAGGGCAAACGACGCTGCACTTCCACCCCGTTGCTGGAAATTTAAATATTTCATTATGCATTTATTATAATTTAGTCTCAAGCCAGCCAAGTGCGTAATGAGTTGTATCAGCACCGGCATAGGGAAATGCAGGTCCTGCCTGTCACTGGCTGCGCACCCAGCCCACGTGTCCTCAGGTGATGAGGCTGCCCTTGACAGGGACACCTTGCTGCCCCGTGACATCTCTTAGGACAGGGCCATTGGCTATCAGGCCTGGGACTAGCAGGATTAGCACTGGGATGTACGAGAACCACTGGCCGTCCCCATGGGAAAATGAGAAAAGGCAGAGACAGGAGCTCTCGGGGGGATGTAGGATTTAGCCAACCGCCCTTCCAGGCAGGAGGCAAGTGGTGGGACCAGCAGAGCCATGGAGAAGCCGCCAGGATGCCTGAGAGCCATGCTGCAGTGCTGGAGGGATGTGCCCTGGGTGGTGCACTGCCCTCCTCTTCAAACTCCAAACCCCCAGTGGAGCCCTCAGGGTGGTGAGATGGCCCTTCGGGGCTCCTGTGTGCCCTCTCAAATGCTGGAGGTTGCTGAAAGCCTCCAGACAAGGTCTCATGGGGATCCTGAGGGCAGGGTCAGCCTTTCGGAGCAGGCTGCCGCTGTTCCAAGGAAATGGCATGCTCCAGAAGTGTCTTCACAGCCCAGTCCTGGGAAGACGGCAAACACACTGGGAGAGGGAGGTGAGAGCCTCGGGGCTTTGCTGAGAGGCCAGCGCTCTCCCGATGTCCGTGTGTCGCTCCCTGTGGCCGGTGCCACTCCCAATGTTATCCAGGAGATATCAACTTCTCCTCCTTCCTTGCTGCGGGAGAAAAGCATTGGAAGTGGGGGTGGTATCTCATGCAGGAAGGCTGCTCTTCAGCTTGGGGTGCTCCAGAGCACGGCTTCTGCGCCTGCCCCTCTGCTGTGGGGCTGGCAGGTCTCTCCCACCATCATTTCATGGAGCAGCAAACCCAGAGCCGCTGCCTGGCAAGTGCTGGCACGCAGGAGGGGGGAGACCCCCCCCACAACACTAGGCTGCCCCTCGGATTTGGAGCATCCCCCTCAAACCTGGTTTTGAGGGGCCAGCCACCCGGCTCTCTTGCTTGGCCCAGAGGCTTGGATTTTTTTAATCCAGGCTTGATGATGTGATTAATTCTCATCGCCGGTGCATGATGTCTGCTTTCTGAACCATAAGTGCTTTAGTATTTCATTTTATGTCGCTTTCAGGGTTACATAGTTTATTCCACAAACAAGAGGTTGGGACGGTCATTAGCGTGTGAAATCAGAAACGCATGCATCAGTAACTATGGCAACTCTGGGGAGAACACCAGCTTCTAGTAAAATCAAGAATTAAGCTTACATGAAAATGCTGAAGCAGGAGAGATCCTATCCGCTGAGGGCTTAGCATACGTTTAAAGAAGAAAAGAAAGGTCTGAAATATTCAAGTAAACAGCCCACCCAAACCCCGGAGTGCAGGTGGTCCTGCAAGCTGGCCGGGCTTGCGCATCCCCACATGAAGGCAAACCTGCTCGCATCTGAAAAATAAATTCATGGAAGAGCCAAGCCCACCAGCCTGGTCCGAAAAGCTCTCGAGCTGCCCCGGCACCCCTCTGCCTGCTCGCGGGGGGTTGTGTTTCCCAGGCACAAGACGCTGCTGTAGCGCAGCTCGCGGAGCAGGGAGGCTCCGAGCAGAGGGTACCTGCCAGGGGATGCTCGGAGCAGCATCCATAACCGATGCTGTAAAAACAGCGCTGCCGGTTTGGGCCCTCCCACGATGTTCGGTGTCATATGTCTGCGCAGCTGCTTGCCGTACAGCTTGTAGATAACGGCGGTTTGCTGCACTCTGTGAAGGCATCACAGATTTCCCCCTAAATAATTCAGGCTGCCTTTCTGACAACTTCAGCGCGTAAGGACTTTTCCTCCCTGCGATGAAGTCAGTCCTCCCTTTGTGCTCCTTGAAAGCTTATCGCCTCCTCAATATTTCCCTTATGCATCATATAATTGAGAAAACACAAACGAAATAACGGCACTGGGGGAGAGGTTCTTGAGATGCTGTCCTCTCCGTGGAGCGATTACATCTCCATGGCTGGAGAGATTAGACGTGTGACGGGTTGGTATTAATCTGCGAGCAGTCAGGCGCCAAGCCCGGGTGCTGCTTCACGGGCAGCATCTGCTTCCACCGAGCCGGGATTTTAATGCTGTGCTGAAGAAGACGTTATAAATACCTCGGCAGTCCAGAAAAATGCCGTAATTAATAGAAATGAAGTTTTTTGGAAGAGTGCTGCTTTTCCAGAGCCTGATTTAGTGATGCCAGCACCGCTCCCTGTGATTGTGTTTGCCCTATTCCCAGTTGCTTTTCCAGTGTAATCAGCCTTGAAGCGTTCAAATGGAAATCTTTCCCGCTGCTTTCCACTTCATACTGATTTGGGAGGGGGAAGAGGGAAGGAAACAGCTGCCGGCTGGTGCCGGCCATTGGGAAATCAGGGATGCTTTCAGGGATGGAAACTCATGGGAGCTGAGTGGTGGAGGACACAAGGCGAGCAGCATGTGTCCATGGCAGGACTCCCTCCTTGCCCAAGCTCACCCTGGGTACCGGATTTATACAGCATTTCTGGTGTCAGGATATTGTGTGAACTCCTGCTTACGTTCTCCTTAAACCCACCTGCAAATGAAACAGAGAGCAGTTAAGAATCACAGAATGGTTTGGGTTGGAAAGGATCTTAAAGATCATCTAGTTCCAACCCCCTGCCCTGGGCAGGGACACCTCCCACCAGACCAGGCTGCTCAAAGCCCCATCCAGCCTGGCCTTGAACACCTCCAGGGATGGGGCAGCCACAGCTTCTCTGGGCAACCTGTTCCAGTGTCTCACCACCCTCACAGGAAAGAACTTCTTCCCGATATCCAATCTAAATCTCCCCTCTTTCAGTTTGAGACCGTTGCCCCTCATCCTATCACTCCACTCCCTAATAAAGAGTCCCTCCCCAGCTTTTCTGTAGCCCCCTTCAGGGACTGGAAGGGGCTCTAAGGTCTCCCCGGAGCCTTCTCTTCTCCAGGCTGAACAACCCCAACTCTCTCAGAAGTGACCCTGCATGTGACAAGTGCATTACAGCAGACATAATGAGGGTTGTTCATGGCTGCAGTGGTGGACATGTCCATCGGCTCATCTCTCTCATCCAGAAGACACCAGCTCTGCACCCAAGGGACCTTCTGCCACCCAGAGCTTGTTGAGGAGCACAGGTTTCACATACAGGGCAGTTAGGCTGGGATTGCCCAGGCCGGCCCAGCAAGCTCCTAGCACACAGACCAGCTTCCAGCTGTCTTTCCACCAAGATGGACATGATCAGACTGCACGTTCTCCATCTTATAAGCTTGTGAGCTGCCTTCCCGGTAAAGGCACGGGCAATTATCATCCTCAGCTGTGTTTTCAGGTGTGGGCTCATGGATGCACAGGCGTAATTTGCATGATGAGCATTCAGAAAGGAATCGCAGGGCTTATCAGTATGGCCTTGGCGCTCTAAGAGATCAAGCTTTTACAAGGAACCCATACATTTCAGCTGAAAAATCATCAGGAAAATTTTTTAATGTTGGAAGCTACAAATGCCTTTGAACCCTCGAGATACAGACGTTCATGGCCCATTCATTGTGCTCATCAGAAAGACGGTACCATGTGCGTGGAGTGCGATTTGCAAAGGCACTTAGCATGAGCCTGAAACTCTGACCCAAATATAAATTAAATACTTTTCTGGCAAAAGAGGTTTATTTTAGATGAGTTTTTGCCCATGCCGAGAGTACCTTGTCCTCCGCAAATTATCTGCAGGCTGGAAGTCTGTACATCTATTACACAGATAATAAAAGGAGCTTTTCCAAATGGCAGGGAAATTCCTTCCCTATTTTCTGCTCTTAGGCAGACTTGATGCATTTCCTTTCTACCAACATTTTGTGAGCGTAAGCTGATATTCTTAAACATCCACAATAAAAAGGATCATAAATACCAAAAAGGCAAAGCAGACAGGTTCATTTGCAATAATATTGCTGATACATTCATTTTATTCACCCCGTTTGATGAGGGTGAAGGCTCCTTGGGGCAGGTCGGCTCAAAAGCATCTTGACTGCTGTCTTGGATGTCTTCGGTCTCACATCCGAGTTTTGACCCGAGAGGGTTTTTTGAAGGAATTAATTATCTATGGCAGAGGGAGACAACATCTTAGAAGCAGCCCATAAAGTCCGAGCGCTGGATGGGTGCAGACCGCAGGCGCTGGAGCCAGGGAGGCAGGACTGGGAGCAGAAGTAGGACGTTAGCAGCAGAAGCAACGAAGCCGGCTGTTGGGAATAAACCCCAGGGGAAAACTCCGTGGTCCGAAACCCCTCCTGATGGGATGGGTGGAAATCCGCCTCCACTTCAAAAGGGCAGGGTGATGCACTGGGCATCTGCTGCAGGGAGCATCCCATGATGGGCAGGAGCCCTTGTCCCTGGGTACAGCTAAAATGGGCAGGAGCAGCCCGGCTGCCCGACGCCTGTGCTCTCCGGCATGGGGGAAGCTCAGAGGTCCCTTATTTTAATGCGTTTGAACCCCTCCTCAGTGTCCTTGGCCCTGGGAGGCATCTCTTGCTCTCCTGCTTCGCTTGCTCCGGTTGTCGTAGAGGTTGCCCTGACTTGCTTTGTGCCTTGGGCAGGGTGAGCCCAGTGCGGCAGGCAGGATTTTTCTCCCTTTCAGGAGAAAATGATAAAAGATAAATTCTCCTTGGCCCCGTGCCCAGCTGCCTTTGAAGGCTCCTTTCTCCTCCGCCGTTGCCTCCTTTAATGCGGTTGCTTTGATTTGCACTGCAGAGGCTCTATCAGAGCCCTAGGGCTGGAGGGACACGGGGTTTAGGGTAAGAGCGGTGTCCCACGGCACGGCCCAACCTGCTCCCCGTCCTGCTGCGGTGTCCTGTGAAGCTGCGGATGCTGCTGGCAGCGGCTCACGGGGAGTGAGCCTGGAGTTTCCCAGAGCAGCTCCCAGCCCTGGGAGTGAACATGGACGGGGCAGTTTTGCCTCCTGCCTTCAGCAGGATTGCCCCGCTGCCCATTTATTATTTAAAATTGTGCTCCTGCTCACTCTGAACCATCGCAATAAGAAAATAATAGAACAGAAGTCTGGTACCTGTGGGGTGCCACCAGAATTACCACTGTCAGGTGATGCCTTTCCATTTCCAGGTACTTCGAGATCTATCTATGAGCCAATTTTCAGCCTATAAACTGCACACATCTGTACCTCGCGTGTGTATTAATCAGGCTGATGGGTGATACCGTGGCAGGTGCCTACATGTAATGCCAACACATTTACTTTTATCAATCAAGCTTGTAACTACAGGGGGGGGAAAAAACCCAACACGCAGGGTTTGACAGGATTCATTTTCCATTAAAGTGTACAGACTGGAATTAATTTTCCATTGAAGTGTACAGACCACCAGCCGGGGCGGTCTCACATGCCTTGCAAGCTGCTCTGCTCATGGCTGGCATTCGTCCTGCCATGGCTACTTGCTCCTTGCCAGCCTCTCGTCCCCAGCTCCTGGGGACATTGCTTTGAAAGCTGATTTTAGAGAGAAATGATCTGATCCTTCAGGCCTGTCAGGTGGAGAGGCTGTCACACAGCCGCTCTGCGTGACGGCAGCAGAAGGCACCTTTATCCCAGACGTCTCCCTTCATCATCCCCAGCTAGGGAAAATAATTTGAAAAGTAACTGACACCTCTCAGGCAACGCTGGGAAGAAAACCCATTTGGATCTAATTCAGCTTCTGCTTCATGAGTTTGCTTAATTTTCCTGCATCCCGGCGGGATGTGTTAACACGGAGACCGAGTCTTAGCTCTAAACAACTCGTCAGCTCCCATTATTGACCGCGCTCCTCATGTCGGTGCCCGATGGGAGGAGGCAGCAGCGGAGAACAGTGTCCTACCCGCTAATTGCAGCCTGTCCGCGGTGTGACTCACGGAGGATTCAGCCAGCCCTGTGGAGACTGCTTTCTTTGGAGGAGATGTGGCTCCACTCAGGTTTCTGCTTCCTGATGCTAAAAGCCCAGGAAGGGGGGTATTTTATCAAGGGAATAAATGGCTGAGTTTGGTAGCTGTGAGATGAAGTTTGGCGATGGCTTCAATGGAAAATGGCCCTGGAGCTCAATATATACGTGGATTAGATGGAATGTTAAAGTAAAAAATTTAATGCAACGTAGAGGCTATGTGTTTAAGGGGCGAAGCGCCAGCCCAGGTAGCGGGGAAGGTTCCCACGCCAGCATCCCTGTGCCAAGGGATGTGCCGCCAGCTGGTCCCCGAGTTTCCTGGCGGAGGACAAGCCAGGGGCTGCCGGTAACATCTTTCTGACAGGGAGACACACATCGGGCCGTAAATTTCAGGGGGATGTAAAACATGTGAGATTAAGACCTAGCGCCCAAAAAAAAAGGTGCTGGGGAGATAGTTTTTGTGAAGCCCGGGGGCTGAGCACCCTGGGCTTGCAGCCCAGGACCCTGCATCCGCCTGGGAGATGCTGGCACTCATGCGAGAGGTGAGAGCCGGCGGTGACCGCATCTAATGTGGTGTGAGAACAGGCAACTTGGCAACCTCTCTGAAAACAGCGGCGGGCTGGAGGCTGCCTGCAGAATAAAGCTGCTGAAATTTCACAGCTCTATTATCACGCTCTGAAAGGCAAGCAGGTCTCCGCTCGGTAAATGAGGACTGCTGGCCAGCCCCGCGTGCTTTGATGGCCCAGAAAATCTCACCTGTAAGCGTAGGTGCAGCAGGAGCAGTCGGGCGACGATGCCGCGAGATGCTGGGAATCAACCTGAAGGAAAGCAGGATGCTGCACTGCATAATTCACCAGAAATCAGAGAAATACCCTCCCCCAGGAGGCAGGCGAGGAGGGGCTTGTGCCCAGTCTGTGGTGGCCGTGATCTGCATGGGTCCCCTGAACGTTAGATGAGGGCTTTTGCTGTCTCCCCCCGCTGTGAACACCCCTCTCCTGTGCACTCCCGAGCCCCAGCCCTGCGAAAGCTGCCCCTCTCCCCACGCTCCGCGCTCCGCATCCTGCACAGCTCTCTCCTTGGAGAGTGGTCCAGTTAACGGGTCTTTAAGGAAAGCAACAGCTCGTATCCCTCGGTCTCACAGAGCTGCGATTAGTGCTGCTAGGGCCTTCGCAAACCCCGCGGGGCAGGTTGGGAAAGCAGCCTGTGCTGGAAATGCTGGCGGCTGTAGGAGGGCCTGGGTGATTTTCGGGTCGGCTGGCAGGTGGGAGCAGGGAGAGGAGCTCCTCGCTGGTGCCGCAGCATCAGGAGATCCTCCGGGGTGAAGCACTGCTGTGGCAGCTCCGGGATCCTTCCAGGCTGGTCGTACTTACGGTGCTTTTGCTCAGGGACAGAGGACACATCTTTCAAAAGCACCTGAATAACTCAGGAGCCTCCATGCCCTTGGCAGTCCTTGTGATGCCCATGGTTGTACAAACATCCCGCAGTGCTGGTGATGAGCCCAGGGATCCAAACAGGCTCCAGAGCCATTCCTTCTTCCCCTCGCGAGGAAGACAAGGCAGCGGCCACTGCAGCTGCTGCGGCTCCATGGGGCCATGAGATGCCAGGGACCTGCCTGTCCGCATTTTCTTCATCAGCATGACCTCCAAACGCTTTCCAGCACCTCTCTGACTCTGGCAATTAGTTGCCTGTGAAAGAAGCAATTTCCCGGCCCAGGATGACTTTCTTCATGGGGAAGCTGGATTGCTCCAGGCCGGCAAAGCTTTGCAGAGCCCCGCTGTGAAATGGCGGAGACGATCATCTGCCCAGGTGGAGCTCCTTGCCAGCTCCAGCAGGACACAAGAGGCAACCCGCAGCAGCCTGGGGGAATGGGAGGCTATTTACCAGCCCGCGGGCTGGTGTACCCACCGGTATCTGAGCCCACCGGCCTGCACCTGCACGGCTCAGGGAGCAAACGCAGCACCCAGACGGCTCCGGCGGCTGAGAGCTGCCTCGGGAACGCAGCCGCCCAGGCAGAAAATAGGATCTGGTCAGCTCTCACCCCTTTGCGCGCACAACTGCTCCCTTTCCTCTCCTAATTCGGGGGGATTCTGACATTTTGGCTGTAAGTGAAAACACATCATTTTGTTTTCCACAAAAATTGAGAGTTTGCCAAGAAGAGGTTTATCTCTGAGGAACCCCTGTCCTCTCCTATACCTCCAGCCCAAACCCTTTCAACCAGTGCTCTCAAGCCATCTCTGCACCATCCCTTCTTCCCTCTGCTTTCCTCCTTGCAATGAGGAAGAGGAGGAGGATTTGGGCTGGATTCTGTGTTTCCGCTGCCGGCTTTCCCCTGGCTTTGCAGAAACACGATCCCCTGAAACACCCAGGAGACAGAACCGCGTAATTAAGGAAAAAGCGGAGCTCCAGATGACTCTGGCTCTGGAGAGCGGTGCTTTCCCCTCCCTCTCGGTCCTTTCGCATCGCATCGGTCTCTCGCTGGGGGCATGAGTCACATTGGTTCTGGTGATGGATGAAATTAGCTCCAATGGGAAATGGGAAATAAAAAGCCATTCACCGACAAGACAGCTGTGCAGGCACGGGGCTCAGGGCAAGGAGCCGCTCTGCCTTTTTCTGCTCTTGTGCTTTTCATGAGCAGCTCCCTTTTAATTAGATGGGACGCAGTTCTAAGTCAACTATAAATGATATCATCAAACTAATAGAGTGTGATCATATCCTGGCATTTATTGGTCTGGGAGCTGCTGCTGGCTGCCATGGGAACTGCGCATTTCACATCGCTCCTCAGCATCAGAAGAAGGGAAGGGAAGAGGTGATGAACCCCCAAAATCTCCATGCTCTGCAAGGGTCCGATGGCTTGTTCTCCCCAGAGACTCATCCATTGGGACTTTTTCCACCCCCTCATTCTTGTCGGCGGCTGCTCTTCAGCATTGCACTTCATCTCTTGTCAGGCTGCTGCCCCCCAGCTTGCTGACCCCCTTGCTGCGGCTGGGCTGGGTGAAACCAAGAGGGATGGAGAAGGGAAGCAGAGAGAAAAGGGAGGAGATGCCCATGTGTGTGAGCGCCGACTGGAGCCGTGTTTGGCCCATGCTGGGGTGGCCCCCAGGAACAAACCCCCTCTGTCCCCAGCCACACACCCCACAGGGGCCACCCCACTGCAGCGCGCCTCTGTGGGATGTGAAAAGGGGAGGCTTCCTGAAAGTCATCCGAGGGGAGGGAGAGAAGTAGGGCAGGGGAGGCCATTCCCCGGGTCCCACAGCGTTCCTGAAATGCTGGGTGGTGAGGTGGGATGGGAGAGGAGAGGGGGAGCTGCAGACTGAACCCGCCTCAGCCTGCCTGTGTGCAGCAGAGAGGGTGCGGAACAGGGCGTATTCACAGATAGCATCAAATACAAAGGGAGGAGAGAAGGGAAGAGAGAAAGACGACTTGGTCCTGGCTGCCATTGGCATTTCCCTGGGCTGGAGCACATCTCAGCTGGATTCACCCAGCCAGCTGGCTCCAGCTGGGAAAGCTGGCCATTAAACTGGGCCCAGGTGAGCTGACCCTCTGTGCCACAGGGAGCAGCAATTAGCCTCCTCTGTGCCAAAATTAGCCTCCCCTGTGCCTCATCATCCACTCCCCAGCTCATCAGCACTTACAAAGGTCAGAACCTGGCACGGTGGCTATGCATCTGCTTAGTGGCTGCAGGGACATGGGCTCCTGGAGGGGTCAGATGGGGTAAAAGGAAAGTTTCTCTGCCAGGTAAGTTATTGTCTTTCTGTAGCAAGAGACCTAGCCCAGCCTCAAAAAGGGGGTTGTGACGGTGCCCGGCTGTGGGGGACAAGGGCCAGCCTTGTCTGCATCCTGCTGGCTGCTCGGCTGGTCCTGCTTGCATCCCTGCTCCTGCTGCTCCATAAAACCCTGCAGCTCTGGCTGCTGGCGTGGCCTCGCCTTGCCTGGCTAGCTGCTCTCCTCTCCTTCTAGGATTTGGGTTCCTCTGAAGGAAAAGAATACCCCAAGAAGGAGAGGTTCATTGTAACTATTAGGCTGAAAATCTTCCCTGCCTGACCCTGCTCTGTGGTGTCCCTTTGAAATGATCTATCTGTGCTCCATGAGCAAAGGCATCGAGCATGAAATCCCAGGCCCTGGTTGAGACCACCTCAAGCCACCCCCTGCTGCACTGATTTTTATATCCATTTTTGCATGGCACTAATTCTTTTTTAATCAGAGCGATGTAGGACATGATCAGAAGCAATTAAAGGCTGGCAGACTAATTAATGTCAATCAGCATGGTTCATGGGCATTGGCCTTGTCAATCAAACTTGATATTGTGTGTTGGCGAGATTGCTTTCGGTTCTCAAAGCTAATGCTCTACAGAGAGCTTTTCTTTCCTGAGATGCTCATTAAAAGAGTACAAGTCCTTCAGCAACCAGTTAAAGGATATATTTAAAAGTTCTTCAGGCACTGTCAATTACAGATAGATCCTTTGCTAAATCCCACCTGGTGCTGCGGCAGATTAAATGCGAAGCTTGCTACCGTGCTCCTGAGAACCGTGCTAGGTGCGTCTCACCCCTCCTGGAGCTGGCGTGCCACTGGGAACGTGCCCTGGCAGGGTCTGGGTTGGAGGAGATGGGTATGGCGAGCTGCTCGGACCAGTAAAGGAGTGATAGAATGGGCATCGTGGCTTAAACAGGCTGGGGGCAGGATTTCTTCCAGGGACAGAGTGGAAATCTGAAATGGGTCATTGGGCGGTTTTGCAGAGGGTTGTTTGGGGAAAAAGAGGATGAAGCACAAACCCGTTGTAAGCTTGATCCTGACAAAAGCAGGTGCCCAGGTTGCTTTGGAAAGGTTGGGTTTGTAGGTGAGGAGACCTGCTGCAGCCGGGGCATTCCCAGCACCACTACTGCGGGCATTGGCAACCTTTCCAGCATCCCACAGGAACCTGGGGAAGAACAGAGACGGCTGTTAAAGGACATCACTTCCCTTGCAAGTCCATGTGCCCTGAACCTGACACTGCTCTTGCTAAAATGAAAATCAAAGAGCGTTTACAGTGCCTGTGTTAGGATGGTACACGCACAGTTGCTATGAGCACTTGCAGTCTTTTAAATCCTGAAGCCCGCAGCACTCATCTCCTTCGCACGTAATAGTATGGATGTAATTTCCTACCTTTAAGAAAAATGATTAAAGGAAGAACTCCATCAGGCGGAGCCCCAGAAAAGTGCCTGGTAGAGGTGTGGGGAGGCAGAGAGAGGATCTCGCAGGGCACAGCCAGCCACGGGAAGTAATGCTCAGAAGTCCCAACAGCCCAAAGCACGGGTGGCAGGGGCTGCAGGGTACCGCTGAGCTGGTGGCATCATCTTCCCAGCAGAAAATGCCTGGCCCGTTGACAGCATTGTGCGTGGGGGGTGTAAGACTTGTCATCCATGTTTCATGGGCAGTATAAAATCATAGAATGCTTCAGTTTGGAAGGGACCTTAAAGACCATCTAATTCCACCCCCCTGCCTTGGGCAGGGACACCTCCCACCAGACCAGGCTGCTCCAAGCCCCATCCAGCCTGGCCTTGAACACTTCCAGGGATGGGGCAGCCACAGCTTCTCTGGGCAACCTGTTCCAGTGTCTCACCACCCTCACAGGAAAGAATTTCTTCCTAATACCTAATCTAAATCTCCCCTCTTTCAGTTTTTTTGGGTTTGTGTTTTTTTTTTTTCCAGCATAGTGCCGCCTCCTTCCTGCTCAGAGCTGGAGAGGGCTGAAACGCCAGTCTGCATCCTGATGGTTTTACAGGCCTCCCTGGGCGTGAGAAAGACTGGCACATTATTCAACAGCCTCATCAAATATTACAGTTCAACCAGCAGGTCTGTAAGTGGCCACCGTTAAATTTATCTGTGTGATTGCTGGGGCTCATATTACTAAAATTTGGAGCTATATAATTTTATCCTTTCTGGATGACTTACAGTCCTTTGCCACAGGCTGTCTGCCCGAGATGTCTGAAGGACCACGGCAGGCTGAGCTTGGCTCCGGTTACCAGCGAGCTGGGAAGTGGAGCCACGCAATGTTTCGTAGCCCCGGCACGCAGCGAGCCGCTGCCGACGTGGTGGAACAGGGAGACAGCAGCCGTTACGCCGGAGCAGAGCGGTTTTTATTTCCATGGTACAAAATGGTGGAAGATCTTTTACCCAGTTATGGCTTGAAGACATACATTTTATCTAAGGAAATGCTTAATTGCTCCTCGTTGGACGCTGGTCATGGGGCATTAGGCATCAATAAAAGACCATTCTTAAAACATGGGCTGAGTACTCTTTCCAGTGCAGTGTGGTGGTTATTGTCGTAGAAGAGATTTGCTTCACTGCCTTTTTATTTTTTCATTTGTTTCCATTTTGGGCAAAGTGGCTGATACCTCTGCCATCACCATGTCCCTGCTTCCCAGCCTCTGCCCGGCAGCTTTCCTGATGCAAAATGCCCCATCCCTGAGGGAGTCACTGGGACCAGAGCCTCACAGTTTAATTCCTAGCTGACGTGGGAAGAGTACGGCCCTGAGACAGGAGATGAGGCGTCATGCTGGTCGGCGAGAGCACGGAGATGCCAATTGCTCTGAGGACACGGATGCAGGAGGGAAGCATTAATATTCCGGGCCACCACGTCTCCCAGCCACCTGTTGCACCAAAGCAAAGGACACTGAAATAAACTTCAAAATCCCCTGCGAGGGAGAAAACTCTGGATGCTGCTTCTACGGCGAGCTGTTCAAGGCTTGCTGGAGTTGTCTTTCTCCTTTCCAAACATAGCGTTTTTCAGAGCCGTCCTGCCTCGGGGAGGTGGGTTTGGTAGCTGTGAGGCTTGGAGGAGTGTGATGGTACGCGATGGAGGTGCACGGCGTGCTCCAGCACAGCCAGCCCAGCTTATTGCGCAGAAACCACGCGGTCTCCAAAGCAGCTGGTCTTTGAGCTGGCAGTACTCACGGAGCAGTTTGTTCCTGAGCAAGCAGCACCATTTGGACAACTTTTGGACACGTCCTGAAATGTCTGATGGAAAAGGAGCTGGAGGTTTCCCCCGGAACGCCTGGCGATTGCTGGAGGCTCTTGTGCTACCCTATCTCCTGCTGGAAATCCTTCCACCAAGGATCCATCTCCTCCAAATGCTGATGTCTTCTTCCCAGGAGGAAAATTTTATGAGGATTTATGCTTTATTTGGTGTTTGGGACTCTCCCAGTGTAACATGCTTACTGCCTATGGCCCATTCCCCTGTCTCCTACTATCTGCAGGTAAAGATTTATGCTATTCCAGGTGCCAGCCTCACCAGAGAGATTAATGAGAGATAATTTCTTACAAAGAGGTTTATTGAGCTATCCGAGTTCATTCACCAGCTGTGAAGTGAAACATCTCAAAACAGTTTTTGAATACTAAATTCTCCCTGGCACTAGCACAAAAAAAAAGGGGGGGGGGGGGGAAACGGTGCCTTTTTCTGCTGGAGGTATTTATTCTGCCGGGCAGAGCAGGCTTCATGCGCAAAGCCCTGGGAGCTGGGATGCCGGGTTATTAGAAGCCTGCCGGCATGGCCCACCTGGGGGGTGGGAGGATGTGCCTGGCATGGTCAAGGCACCACGCTCGGCTTCTCAGCATCCTCAGCCCCGCGAGTTCCCACGAGCCATGGGTTATTATTTCACGGCAGATTTGGAGAAGCGAGGGAGCCCTGGAGACCAAGGCAAGGGTGGTCACTCAGCTAAGGCAAGGTAATGGCACTAGGAAATGGGTTTGTGGCTGCAGCGCCCTGCAGACCTCAAGTCTGCTGACTCATGGCCTGAAACGTTGGTCTGGTTTCATGGTAACATCTCTTTTGCCATGTTGTCCTTTAAGGATGAAGGTCCTGCCTCGGACCTAAATCTCAGCCAGTCCCCTCAGTGCGTACGTCCCACTGACCAGCTTTTTGGGACAACCCCCTACCCAAAACCCAAGCAGGAGCCCATCACCGACTCCTGCACGCTCAGGCTGGGCTGATGCGGAGGGCAGAGACCACAGGAGGTGACTTTTCCGCTGCCTGCAGCGTTGCTCCTTCAAAATCCCCCTCCTTACAGCATCCCAGCAAAAGGACTGCTGCTTCTTCACGTCCCGACGAAGAACTTGCAGAGATATATCTGCAAATGCCTTTCACCCACATGAAATGCTGTAACATCAGGGAAGTCCACATAAAAACAAACTGCAGGACTCACTCTTCCCTTTGACTGGTCTTTGTCTTCAAACAACCGTAAAAGAGGGCAATCAATACGCTTTGCCAGGGCCTTTTTAATGCTTTCCTGAGCCATTATGGTCATAATGTTTCTTCAGGCTGTCGTGTCAATACATTTGAGACACTGAACATGTCAAAACCACATAAAATCTTTATTAAGGTGAAATTAAATGAGGAAGCCCGAATCGGTAACTTAAACGGATATTATCCCTCAAGGATGCCAGACCTAAAAGACAGATACAGCTGAAAAATCCAGGGCACTCAAAGTTAGGATTAAATTAATAAGAAACTTGGACTTTTGACACAGAGCCTGGGCAGGAGGAATTTAGTTGGATGTGAATTGCCATTACGGTGCTCTGGACACCTCTCCATTGTTATTATTGCAGCATTGGCCTGAGCTAAAGAAATCACATGAATCTGGGGCAGGTGAGAGGAAAATGGCTATTGGCATGATGATCCAGTCTCCTTCTGCTCCACAAATCAACCCAGATTGAACAGAAGAAAACAAAAAAAAAATTTAACATGTTTGCATACGGCCCGAGGTGACGGCACGGGGCTGTGCAGGGTGGCACCGGGATGCACGGCACCCCATGGGGAGGGTGTATGGGTTTCGCAGAGGAGGGAATGGAGAGCCTTTTTACCCTGCCCAGTTAAATACGACCTGGCAGCCTCGGTCCCTCCCCGCCATACGGGGAGGACACTGTGGGACGGCATCTCCCTGCACCCCACCGTGGCTTCTGCCCCCTGCGCCTTCCCGGAGTTACTTTAGGATGTGATGCTCTTGGGTACCCAGGAAAAAGAAGCAGATGCTGGGCTGGGAGAGCAGCCTGTCCTCAGGCACCTTGCTCTTGGTTTGCAAATTCTCCCGCCGCAGGGACATCCTTGTGCTGTATCACCCAGGTGGGTGTCTGTCTTCTCCCAAACTCGCCCAAACACTTTCGGACCCGGCAAAGACACCATCACGTGGAGGAT
Organism: Alca torda; assembly: GCA_008658365.1. NCBI lineage: Eukaryota > Metazoa > Chordata > Aves > Charadriiformes > Alcidae > Alca > Alca torda. The sequence goes on along the minus strand of CM018087.1, from coordinate 5,365,097 downwards.
CTGGCTGCAGGACCGCAGGGCGCTTTCGGCTCGATGCCTGACACCAGCTGCCCTCCTCCCAGCTGTGCACGGCCACTGCAGCATCAGATGTTTTCACCTGCCAAAAGGAGACCATTAGAGGACAAGCAGGACACATAAGAGCTGCCAGGACCCTGGGGAAAAAAAAAGCTACAGCTTGCACCCCACTCGCCTTCCTGGTGCCCTTGGTGGTGGAGCATGCCGGAGCCCAGGGCACCACACTGCTGGATGCGAGCTCCCAGGAGGGTAAAATTCAGCTCGAGGTGGCCAGAAGGGTGGAGGTACCTCAGGTACCATGAGGCTGTTGGGACACAAGAGCTGGGGCCCAGGTTCTTCCCACAGGCAGCGCCAGGTGGGCAGCAGCTCCGGCCCATCGCTGCCTCTCCATCCAAATGTTTGGCAGGGGGACAGGACCCAGATGGAATTGTCCGGGCTTGATGCTTTGCCACAGCCTGGCGTGGCTTGCTTTGCTTCTCTTACTTGTGAGCTCTCGTTTTGCTGGTCCGCAATGCTTTGGGAAGTAGACAGGTTCCGTCAGCCCACCCCTGGCTGCCCCGGGGGGTGATCACAGATCGTCTGTGGCTGTGCAGAGCTGGGACAACTTGCTGCCCTTCAGGACCAGCCTGAGAGGAAGGCTCAAGAGAGGTTTGGGTTTTGCATCTCCAGAAGGTGCTGTTGCTCTGGTGTCCCCTGCAAGCTACGGGGTGGACCTGGCTCCTCCAGAGGCTGTCGCTTGGTTTGGAAGGAGGTGTTCACCTCAGTGCTGCCCAGCGAGTCGGTAACTGGTAGGACAGCACCAGTTGGCCTCCTAAAGCACCACCAGCCTCTCCCCGGCGAGGGCCCCCTTGTACCCGTGGCCCTTTTTCGAATGGCAGCGAGCAGGTTTTCCACTGGAGGGCTGGGAATTTGCATCCCTTCTTCTGCATTATTGTCGTGCTGCTGTCGCTTCAGCAGGTGGGAGTCTATAGCTTGCCAGGACAACTTCGCGTTGCACAAAGCAGCCTTTTTGCCCACACACCTTCTCAGCGGAGAGCCGAAACGTGGCTCTGTTCCAGCCTATTTAGTTTTAATTGTTTCCTTTAGTTCTCATTGCCCGCAGCTAAATATCACCTTCCCCTAACAAACAGCTGGGCTGGGAGCTGGTCACCCTGCACAGCCACCGCCAGCACGACCACCGTGCTGTCCCTCCTGCTGGTGCCATGGCTTCCAGGGGTCTTGTCTCTTCCGGGCAGGGCTGGATTTTGGGGAGGATGCGGCAGCTTGCGCTGCCCTCGGCGAGCACCGGGTGAGGAACAGTTGCAGTGCTCCCATGGCTGCGCTGGCTCCGAGGACTTTGCTATGCCGGCTCTCCCCTCTGCTCCGACACTTGCTGAGCTGCCTTTCCCAGCTATTCCTCCTCTCCCCCTGCTTCCCTGCCTTCCTCCGGCGGCTGCGGTGGAGGGGCCAGCTCCTAACACTTGCTTTCAAGGTGGCTTTGAAAAGAGAGGGTTGTGTTGCCGAGTGAGAAACACGATGCAGACAGAGCCCCTGGGGAATGTCGAACAGCAGAGGACGAGAAAAGCCTCTCCTCCCTCCCTCCCTCCGCTGCAAAACAGGCTTCGAGCAGCAGCGAGCTCGGGTGCCGTGCGGGAGCGACGTGGTGCACTGCATCCCAGGTGAGCATCACCTCCAAGACCTCCCCTCCATCCAGGGAGCACAGCCAGCCATCCCCCCAGGCGACTTCGGCAGCAGAGATAAGGCTCAAGAGAATATTAACTCATTCCAATGTAAGGCATGGCTGGAGAGCTGGGCAGCAGGCTGAGACGGTACAAAAATACACAAAACAACCCATCGGAGTAACCCCCGGGTAATTTATTTTATCCCCAGGATAAAATACCCCTGTGGATGGAGCCGGATGCTGGGCTCTGGCGTGTCCCAGCCCCACACCGCGCTTCCCGCACCTGCAGGTTTCCCTCTGCTCCCTTCTGGGGAAGAGCTGTAAAACAAAGGCTCAGAAACTAATTACCTAAAAGAGCGGCAGAATGCTATTAGATACTTGGGAGTTAATCGGACTGATGTTAATCGCATGTATTTTAATGGGACCAGTAGAGATGTAGTATGTAATTCCATGGGTATTCCACAATAATTTAGCAATTTAATTATAATTTCTGCTAATACCTTCTAAATCACCTGCCCTCTTCCTCTCCTGTTCTCGGAGGGAAAGCAGGAAGAAACTTTTCCAGTTGGCAAAATCTAGTGCAAGCTCACTTTTGTTGGCAAAGATATCGTCGTATTTCTCAGCGGATTTATTCCCGGTAGAGAACCACCCCCCTACCCCCCCCTCCCCGCCCCCCCCCCCCCCCCAAAGTCATCCCTGGGTGACAGCGGGGGCAAGGAGAGTTTGGCAGGGCTGCGATGGGCTGCTCCTAAATTTGGAAGGAATGCTTTGGACAGATCGTGATGAGCTGAAAAGATGGGAGACTAAAATGATTTGTGGATTTAGGTCAAATTCAGTAAGCAGAGCCAGGAGGAAAAGGCGGAAGAGAAATGTAAACGGCATCAGGCGCTTTATTCTATTTCCTCAAAATGAAACGTTTGGTTTAGAAAATGCAAAAAATGCCCCATTTCAGCGTGTTTGAGATGCAGTTTTTCTGCTTCCCCCCCCCCCCCCCCCCCCCCCCCTTGTGCCTCCCCCCAGGTGAAGGCAGCAGAGAGGTGCCCAACCCCTGGGACGCCATTTCGGCTGGAAAAATGACGTATTTGCTTTCTGCGCCCGCTGCTCGATGAGTAAAGGGCACAGCACCCCGGGATGGGCTTCCAGGGAGGTGGATATAGGAGGAGACAAGTGATTCGGACCATATGGGAGCTGCTCCCCAAGCTGCCCCCCTCCAGAAAACAGACCACCAGAAGCCATTGCTCTCATGGGGCTTTTATTGTCCGTCTGGCCCTCGCCTCCCACCCTGCTGCCCGCGGCCGGCCGAGCCCCTCGCCACCACCTACACTGGCGGAGGAGACCCGTGCCCAGCCCCGAGCCCACCCCCCCCCTGCCCGGGGCAGCACATCCTTCCCGGCTCTTTATTTTTTGGGTTGGGAATTTTTTTAATTATTTATTTATAATTATATTTTTTCCGAAATGTTTTATTTTAAAAATATAGTAGCTGTGGAAAGCAGCCCTCTTTATAAACGCTCGACGCCGGAGTGAAACGCATCGTCGCCATCCTTATTACTTAAGCCCTCGTGGGGGCCTGTGCCTGCCTGCGGCAGTGCCGGGGGGGGGGGATGCTGCTGCAGGCAGGGAGGCTTGCAACGGTGGGGAGACAGAGAGAGAGAGACCCTCCTAAAAATAGAAATATTGTGCTGAGTTGTTTGGAGCCAATGAAATGCGTAAAACACCGGCATCGGGTTAAGTTTTAGCTCGTCAAATATTGCTCCCATCAGAGTCGGCGTAGCGCGCTGGTGGAGGCGCAGTCCTCGTCCTGGGGTGGGGGGACCACACTGGCCCCGCTCCCCGCTGCAGGGCTTGCTGCTCTCACCCACCGCCGACCGCAAGGACACCGGCCCCCCGTGCAGCCCGGGAGCCCCCGGGAGCTGTTATAAATAGGAAACTGTAAACACAACCATTGGAGATAAGAGACAGCTACGATCACAGGGTTTACTGCTTCAGATGTCCCACCCTTCCCCCCCCACCCCAACCCCTACGCCTATGCCCCTGTTCCCGCTCCGTAAAAAGGTCTCCGGTAACAAAATCTTCGTTCCAGGCTTGGAGTAAAGGTGCGGTGCTCGAGGAGTAAAAAGGGACATGGCAACCTCAGTGGTCTTTGCTGGGGAGGGGAGAAGTTGGCGGGAGGGAGGGAGGGGGAGGGTTAGCTGGTTCAGGTCCTTCGCAAGTTCATTTGGTTTGTCTGGAGGACTCCTAGGGTTATACCTGAGATGAAGACGTCTAGGGGACACTCCATAGCTCAATTAAAACATGGTTGGTGTTTTGTGCCTAGAAGAGCCCTCGCTGCCGGGATTTGTCCGTTGCGCTCGCCCCACGCAGCAAGAGCGCAGCATCCCTCCTCCGCTCGGCACGGGACTGTCTGAACCAACGCTCGGCTGGGGGTGATCCCTCATGTGTCGAGGATCTCGCTGGTGGGCGACGGCTCGTGGGGGATGCCCTGTACGCTGTGGATGGTCTGGTTGTGGGAGAGGGAGTTCTGCTGGAGCTCCAGGGCGATGGCGTTCTGGGGGAACTCCTTCACCTGCCGCTTGTACTCAAGGAAGGTGCACGCCTTGGTGGCGATTGCGATGATGTTCTTGCCAATAAAGATGGTGGAGACCCTGCTGTCCTGGAACAAGACCATGTTGATGGCCCGGATGAAGATGGTGACAATGTTAATGGTGACCAGGCTGAGAACAGGGTAGAGCATCATTTTTTGTGGGGCAATGTGCTCCCCTTGCATGCTGATCTCACTGAGGGACACGCAAGGCAGGATCAGGAGGAGTATGTAGCAGTAGAAGAACATGAGCCCCTCTGCCCAGATGGGCAGGCCAGTCCTGTGTGGCTCCCACAGGTTGGCCTGGATGTCCAAGATATCCAGCAGGTCAAGGGCCACCCAGAAGAGGCGCCCTCGCAAGTCCTCTTTCTTACGAAAGGTCCGTATGTACTCCATGCTGTCCAAGGCCACCAGCACCAGGTAGAGCCCCGGCACGCAGATGGAGAGGAGCAGGGTCAGGGCTTTCCTGGCCACCGTCTCCAGGTTCTTTTTGTCCGCTTTGTAATTCTGAAAGATGAAATACAGCTTGATCTCCAGCACGAAGATGTAGAGGAACCACAGGATCATGGCGTAGCCCCTCTTGGCTGTCTTCACCTCCGCCCCCACCCACACCGCCACGTAGCGCAGCACAATGAGGAAGCAGATATCCCCCACCAGCACGATGATGCAGACGCCGATCTTGCGGGGCCCCTGGTTCTGCTCCACCAGGTAGGCATCCATGAAGGCCATGCTGGTCATGATGACAATGGTGGTCAGACAGACATGGCGCTTGTCAGGCGGCGGCAGCACCATGGTGAGATGAGCAGTCCTCCTTCCACGCTGCCACTAGGGGAGCCGTCCCACCGGCGGGGCACGGGGTGGCATCCGCAGCGAGCCTGGGGACCAAGGGCTGCTCCGTCCCCCAGCCCCAGGAAGAGGTCCCCGGAGGAGCAGTGGCTCAGCTGGCAGCCCCGCTCTCCCGGGGCTCCGGGCTGTCCCTGCAGACCCTGTCCCCAGCTCTTTGCCCTTTGGTGGCCGTGGCCAGCAAGCACCGTGGCTCTGTCCCCAGCCCCAGCCACCCTCCGCCACCAGCAGCCAGGGCTCACAGAGGTGCAGGGTCTCCTGGAGGGATGTCCCTCCTCCGTGGCGGGTCCTCCATCGTTGATAGGCTTTTCCAGCGATCCTACGGCACTAATGCACCTCTGGGTTCCGTGCCCCAAATCCTAGTCCAGATCTCTGGAAACGCAGAGGCAGGCCTGGCCGGCAGGGCAAGAAGGGGAGCTCTGCTCTTCCCAGCGAGACCCCACGCTCCTCCGGGGCCTGGAGGGGTCCCGCTGTGTCCTCACGGGGAACCACCTTCACACCTATCCCCGTGGGGCTGTGCCGTGCTCCTGCTGCTCCCAGCTGTACCCGCATCCCTCCATCCCTGTAAAGAGAGCAGAGGATGAGCGTTAGGGTCCCTCCATGCGCCAGCCGTGGGATGGCAAGAACAACAGCCCCCCCCCCTCAGTTCCCACCACACCGCAGCAGGAGCTGGGCTCCTGCCAGGTGCCATCCCACTGCCGGAGCACCCACCACCTTGCTCCGGTGGAAAAGACCACGCTGTAGATGTTACCTGGATGTTATCCACAAAATCACAGAATGGCGGGGGTGGGAAGGGACCTCTGGAGATCATCCCGGCCAATCCCCTGCCAGAGCAGGGGCACCCAGAGCAGGTGGCACAGGAACGCCTCCAGGCGGGGTTGGAATGTCTCCAGAGACGGAGACTCCACCACCTCTCTGGGCAGCCTGTGCCAGGGCTCTGCCACCCTCACAGGAAAGAAGTTCCTCCTCACGTTGAGATGGAACTTCCCATGGTCAAGTTTGTGCCTGTTATCCCTTGTCCTGTCCCCAGGCACCACTGAGAAGAGCCTGGCCCCATCCTCCTGACACCCCCCCTTTCAGTACTGATAAGCGTTGATAAGATCCCCCCTCAGTCGTCTTTTTTCCAGACTGAAGAGACCCAAATCCCTCAGCCTTTCTTCCTAAGAGAGGTGTTCCAGTCTCTTCATCATCTTGGGAGCCCTTTGCTGTCCCCTCTCCAGCAGTTCCCTGTCCTTCTTGATCCAGGGAGCCCAGAACCGGACCCAGCACTCCAGATGCGGCCTCACCAGGGCAGAGTAGAGGGGGAGGATGATCTCCAACATCCAACATCCAACATCCTCCCTGGATGCTATCTCCAGGGTGATGCAGCCAGGCTGCTGGGGTCGGGGAACGTTCCTTCCCCATCCCACTGGGCTTAGGCTGAGCCTAGACCTGGATGTGGAGGGCTGAGCTGAACCCCGCACGTCCATGCAGCCTGGCTGCCCGTCCCTTGGGGCTGGGGGACATCCCCGCTTGCAGGAGGAGGACCAGGACCTGATGAGAGCCCGGGAGCTGTCAAAGGGACTCGGCGCCAGGACTTGGTGGCACGGCTTCTGTTTCCCATCGGCTGGCTCAACAAGGATGTGTGCAAAGCTGGGCTCCCTCGTCTTTCAGGGAGTGAGGCAGAGGTGGAGGCTGAAGGGAAGAAGCCAAGCCTAAGGAACTGTAAACTATTAAACACCTGCCCTACTTTGCACGGGGAAGAACACTGCAGCTGCTTATGTTTATGGGGCCTCATTTAAATAAAAGCTGGATTTTCTCCTGCTTCAGGGAGAGAAGAACAAAGAAAAAGTGGGAAGCCAGATGAGTCAGAGCCAGCCCCGCCGTGTGCCCGAGTAGGCGGACACCAGGGACGCGTGTACCTGTGCCCTGCTTCCCAAAGGACGTGGCAGGCGAGGACGTGACGCTCGGCAAATGTTAGTGGGGGACTTAGAACCTGCTGCCCCCGCCGGGACCCGCACATGCAAAGCTGAGAAAACTGGCACGTTAAAATCATTTCCCAGGTGGGAATTGCTCGGAAAGAAGCCCAAGAGCTCAGGGGCAATTCCTGAGTATCCCTAAGTGGTGCTCCCCAGGCAAGGCACTCACCGCAGCCCCACTCTCGGCTCTCCGCGACGCCTTGTCGCCGCCGCTCACCGCTTCAATTTGTTCTTTCTTGAGGTTTCGGATAAAAATATACAGTCATTGCTGTAACTGCTTTTAAAATCGTGCCAAGTTTTACAGGGGATTTACAGCTGCGGATGGATAATTCCAGATAAATTAGGTCTTTCAGGAGAGAATGGTGGGGTTTTTTTCTTTCCCCCTTGAGTATTTACACCTTCAAAAGACAGCGGTTATTTAAAGGGTGGTGGGTGCATCCCAGCACGTTAAGGTCAGGAAGCAGCTCGCTGGTAAATCATGTCCCTGTGCGGTCTGGGAAGCTGGGGGGAAGGCTCCCAGCCCAAGCTACCCTCATCCCTACATGAAAGCACCCAGAAAAACCCTCCCCCGCCTCCCGGCGAACACCCAGGGCACCGGGCGATATTAATTCATGGCGTTTACAACAGCAGCAAACAAGCCTTTCGCCGCCGGTGCCCAGCAGATTGTTTTCAGCAAAAAAAAAAAAATAAAAATAAAAAAAATGCTCAAACGGTGGATTCTTCCCTCCCATCCGCCCCTGAACGATTTGCGGCAGCTCGGGATGGGATTGATAAACGTGTTCATTCGTTACGGCGACCTTTCAGAGCGGAGAAAGGGGATTGCGGGGCCGAGCTGAATCACGGGGTTCGAGCGCTGCTTTCTCTCACGGGGTTAAACCTGGTATTACCCAGTGTGAGCCCCTCTCTTGCCTTTTGCAAATAGTTTCCAAGCGTTTGCTGCAGTGGAAGCTCTTCTCCTTGTTTTCCAGCTGTGCGATAGCTGGTATTTTCCTCACCTCTCGCAGCCCCGGTGTTACATGGAAATCGGGAGGTCTCTGCTGATCTGTGGAGCAGAGCCTGGCAGTTGGAGTGACGTGTGACCATCCTACCAAGGACGGGGGGGGGAGGGGGGGATGTAAAACTCTCCTCGGAGGACTATTAAAAAAAAGCAGGTAGTTTTTGAACAACCGTTACTCTGGGAAATCCTGATTCACAGTCTTTAAATGACTGCATTTGACAGTGCTCTCGGCAATCGCTTGAGAAACGCGCTGGATAAACAAGAAAATGAGCGCATCAGATAGCCACAAGAGCGTACCTGAGGCAAATATTTGTTTCAGCGAGTACTCACAAAATTCCTCGTCCTGCAGGGATTCTTGTAAATAAAAGGCAGCTCACCTGAACGTAATGAGCTCACAGTGTTGGGGATGCCAGCGAGCCGGGCTGGCGGCTTCCTACGGGAAGGCAACTACCAGCCTTTGCATCCTGCTCGGTGCCAGGGCTCCCACGAGCAGGAATTGCAGCGATGCCTCAGTCTTGGCAACCACGGGGCTCCTTACTGGGATAAAATTCAATCCATAATCGCATATTCTCCTCCACCGCTACCCTCCGCAAACAGCTCCCCGGCTTGCATCGGGGCGAGCGAGCGCGCTCGACGACACCCACAGCAGCAGCTGGTGGTCAGCTGGCGAGACACCCGTGAAGACACCTCAATATGAGGTGCACCTCAATGCGAGAGAGATGTCGAGGTGCTGGAGCGAGGGCAGAGGAGGGCAACGAAGCTGGGGAAGGGCCTGGAGAATAAATCTGATGAGGAGCGATTGAAGGAGCTGGGACTGTTTAGTGTGAGGAAGAGGAGGCTGAGGGGAGACCTCATCACTCTCTACAACTACTTGAAAGGACATTGTAGAGAGGTTGGGGCTGGTCTCTTCTCACAGGTAATTAGCGATAGAACAAGAGGGAATGGGTTAAAGCTGCAGCAGGGGAGGTTTAGGCTGGACATTAGGAAAAAATTCTTCCCAGAAAGAGTGGTCAGACACTGGAATAGGCTGCCCAGGGAGGTGGTGGAGTCACCCTCCCTGAATGTGTTTCAGACTCGTTTAGATGTGGTGTTGGGGGATATGGTGTAAGGGAGAACCTTGCAGAGTGGAGTTGATGGTTGGACTCGATGATCCCAAGGGTCTCTTCCAACCTAAGTGATTCTATGATTCTAAGACTGGCAGCACAACACGGGGACACACAGCAGCACCCTGTCCCCTCTCCATCACCGGGGCTTCCTTGGGGACACCCCATTTCCCAGTTCCCTTTCCCAGTGTTCCTGTAGGGCGGGATAGGCCACGGTGGGAATGGGGGAGGGGGGGCGCTGTGATTTCCTGGAGAGGCTCAGGGGTCCTGCAGGTGGGTCCAAACCTAACTGAAGTGCGGGGTTTGCACTCTCATCTCTGTCCTAATTCCCCTGGCACCGAGGGAAAACAAGCGGCAGAGGTGCAGCCAGCCCCTGCCCTGATTGCTCTGGTGCCGCTGCACTGGCTGTGGAGTTATTTCACGGTGTTGTACCTGTTTTTCCCAGCTCTGCCAACTGCTATAAAGCACCTGTGGTTACCAAGGATGTGCGGTCACAGCCTTGCTACACCAGCCAGTTTGGAAGAAAATTAAACTGTGCTTTCCACCGTGACGCTGGCAGCTCGTTGCGGCGTGATTAATTACCGCCCGCTCTGCCATTGCCAGCGTCTGCAACCCGGGGCCACCCATCAGCAGTGCCCTCCTGCATCCTCTCCCGCCTCCGCTTGCCGCTTGTGCCCGGCATCCCCTGGGATGGCGCCAGGCACTGCATCCAAGCGCCATGTGGGTGCAGGGAGCTGCCAGCACCCCGTGCACCCACACAAACCCCATCTCCCTGGTGGACAACAGGATGACCATGAGCCAGCAGTGTGCCCTTGTGGCCAAGAAGGGCAATGGTCTCCTGGGGGGCATCAAGAAGAGTGTGGCCAGCAGGTTGAGCGAGGTCGTCCTCCCCTTCTGCTCTGCCCTAGTAAGGCCACATCTGCAGTACCATGTCCAGTTCTGGGCTCCCCGGTTCAAGAAGGACAGGGAACTGCTGGAGAGGGGACAGCAAAGGGCTACCAAGATGATGAGGGGACCGGAACACCTCTCTTAGGAAGAAAGGCTGAGGGATTTGGGTCTCTTCAGTCTGGAAAAAAGACAACTGAGGGGGGATCTTATCAACGCTTATCAATACCGAAAGGGTGGGTGTCAGGAGGATGGGGCCAGGCTCTTCTCAGTGGTGCCCAGGGACAGGACAAGGGGTAACGGGCACAAACTTGACCATGGGAAGTTCCATCTCAACGTGAGGAGGAACCTCTTTACCCTGAGGGTGGCAGAGCCCTGGCACAGGCTGCCCAGAGAGGTGGTGGAGTCTCCATCTCTGGAGACATTCCAACCCCGCCTGGAGGCATTCCTGTGCCACCTGCTCTGGGTGACCCTGCTCTGGCACGGGGTTGGACGGGATGATCTCCAGAGGTCCCTTCCAACCCCCGCCATTCTGTGAGAGAGCAAGTGGCCACAGGCAAGCCTGGAGGGCTTGTGGAGCCACTGTCAAAACACAGCCTCATTAATGCTGGTGGGTGTTTCCAAAACCCCAGCTCTACCTGGCAAATTAGTTCAAATTATTTAAGCGATTTGAACTCTGTCTATAAATAAAAGAGGGAGCGAGCGAGGCAAAAGCATACACAACGTGCTTCCCAGGTAGTTAGGGTGCCGCATTGCTTAAACCTTCATTTGCACTTTAATTGCTTTGATTTATTCCAGCTTTCCCGGGTGCAAATCCGAAGCTCCCCTTCACTTAGTCCTTCAGGCCTCTGAAGAGCTGCTGCCCCACAAACCCTCTCCCCGGCTGGCAGCGCCAATGCCCCATGTCACCGCACTGAAAATTGGTGCCGGTGAGGGTCTCATTCAGCCTCACTGAGCTGCAGGCTGCGATTTCACCTGCCCCCCCTGCCCTCCCCAGGGCAATCCCCGGGGATTGATGGAGGTGGGGATGCTCGTACCCCGGGGAATGGGGAAAATCGCTCCCGGGCAGCGGCTGCGCCCTGCCTCCTCCCAGGCAGTACTGGCATCTCAAGTGCATCCTGTGAAGGAAATGAGACTGAGGAAGATTTTTTCCGGACCCTGCCCACTAATTGTGTCTGAAGGAGGAAACAGCCCACTTGCTAATGATTACAGATAATTTACCATGTAGGCACATCGAGAAACGGGGAAAGAGCTGCAAACTGTTCCCAGAACCTGCCCAAAATAAACAGGGCTGGCAGCACACACCGGTTCCTGCTTACACCAGTGAGGGCACGCACTGCGCTCTCCCGCTACAAACCCCTCGATTCATAGAGTCATAGACTGTGTTGGGTTGGAAGGGACCTCTAAAGGCCATCTAGTCCAAGACCCCTGCAGTGAGCAGGGACATCTTCAACTAGATCAGGTTGCTCAGAGCTTCATCCAGCCTGGCCTTGAACGTCTCCAGGGATGGGGCCTCCACCACCTCTCTGGGCAACCTGGGCCAGTGCTCACCACCCTCATGGTGAAGAACTTCTTCCTAATGTCTCATCTAAACCTGCCCTGCTCTAGTTTCAAACCATTTCCCCTCCTCCTATCGCTACATGCCCTTGCAAACAGCCCCTCTGTCTTTCCTGTAGCCCCCTTTAGGGACTGGAAGGGGCTCTAAGGTCTCCCTGGAGCCTTCTCTTCTCCAGGCTGAACAACCCCAACTCTCTCAGCCTGTCCTCACAGCAGAGGGGCTCCAGCCTTCTGAGCATCTTCATGGCCTCCTCTGGACCCTCTCCAACAGGTCCATGTCCTTCTTATGTTGGGAACCCAAGAGCTGGACGCAGTACTCCAGGTGGGGTCTCACCAGAGCACAGCAGAGGGGCAGAATCACCTCCCTCGCCCTGCTGGCCTCGCTTCTTTTGATTCCCTCAGGGGGGTTTCATTTCTCCCCCCTTTCCCAAAAAGAAACCCAAGGGGAAAGTATCAGACCTGCTGCCTGAGTAGGAAAAAAATAAAGCCACCCTCTTGGATCCCTGTGCGGGACGGATGGCCTTTTGCGTTGGCAGCCCTGTCCCCCCGCGGCCGTCCTGGCCAGGGCTCTCCCACAGATGCGGGTGGCCAGAGCTGCTGGGAACACCTCCCCATTCACAAACATGCTGAGTTTGATGAGATTTGACAGTCGTGTCCAAAAAAACAAAAAGGAGGAAAAGGCTTCTCAGATATTTTTGGGTGTTTAAACATAGTGTTTAGAGGAGGTAAGTGATTCATTTTGACTTGTACATAAAACGTTAAATTATAACTCTATGTTTTGACACTATCAAAACAATTCACCGTTTTCCCAGTAAAACGTGCTGTTTCTGGAGAGGAATTGCTTGGTGTTTCCAAGGCGGGTGGATCGTCAAGGTTTCATTCCCATCTGGACCAAACCCCAGACTTGAGTGTCAAAATCCCCCACGGTTTGTTGCGTTGGGCACGCAAACCAGGGCGTGCGTCAGGCGAACCTCTGCCTGCGCGTGCCTTTGCCGCCGTGGGAGACGCACATGGGGCTTGGTGCCCGCGGCGTGCCGGTCCTGCTCGCGGAGGTGTCCCCATCCTCTTCTCCCTCCCGCAGGCTCCCTGCACCCTCTGCTCGCCCCTTGGCAGAGCTTTCCCCACCGCTCCTGGGGCTTTTCCTCTCTCTGCTACCTCAGGGGTTCCCTCCAGCCCTGCCTCACCCTCGCTCCGCTCCCATCAGCATCTTCCCAGCTTCCCTCCTGCCCTGGAGATGCTGCGAACCCTGCGCCTGGCATTGGCTCTCCCAGCCGGGATACCACCTGCCCCTGCCGGGGGAATATGACCCAACTATACCCCTGCCTCTCTTTTTTTTGTTTGTTTTGTTTGTTTTCCAGGCTGTTTCTCCACTTTTTCGAGATGCTGTTGGCTTTCAAGCGTTTTCTCCAGCACAATCCCAGCCCATCCCACAGTGTGCCACCAGTTAGATGTAACCATCACCCTCGCTGGTCCCCTCACCCCTCAGATAGGTGATAGCACCAGTTCCCCAAGCAGGACCCATCCCCTGCCTGGGAAAATCTTTTGCTTTCGGCTGAAGGAGCCATGCCATCTTTGTGCTGGTGATCTCGAAACCTCTATGAGCGTTAACTCGTTCGGGTAAACGATTCTTGACAAGACGATGGGATAGAAGGAACAAGCGGACCTAAAATCAGGTAGCGGAAACTTTAGTGGGCTGATTGCCCGAGAAACTGGGCTGTACCGCAGGAAATGTGCCCTTCAGGTGAACTTGACTAATTATAATATGAAAACCCCTCCTCTAGAAGTTACGAGATCCACTTGAAGACCCTCACCCACGGAGCCTGCACAGTAAAATTGAGAGACGCTGTACCTTTAATTGGAGACGAGGACATTTTACACCAATGACCTTCAAGGTAAGGAGTTACGAGCGCCAGTAAAAAGCTGATAAATAATAAATATGTTAATTATGTTAAGTTACAATGTGCAAATGAACGGCTGTTTCAACGCTGTGTGCGCTAGCTTTGCGGAGATACCCCCCAGCACCCATTTCTGCGCACAACCGCTAATAAATAGCTAATACCTCGACCGCGTAGGATTGGCTTGCACGCTGGGTAAGCGATCCCGCGAGTTTTGGGACAACACTGGGGGATGAAGCACGTCACACAGGTGCCACGGGGTCAACAGTGCACCAGCAACTTGCATTTGCACAAGTCACCCGACTAAAATACAGCGATACGCCACCAATTTTGACCTCTGCTGGTACTTCCCTGGATGGATAGACCTAACCCGACTGGTCACCACGTTCCACCTGCAAGCAAAGCCCAGAGCTTTGATTTTCTCTGTGCTACAACTAGGCATAAAGGCAAACACCAGGGACCAAGGTTGCCCAGGAGCATAAAACTTGGATCCGATTTCGGTAGCTTGAGGCTGTACTTTGGTGTGTGAATCACTGCCAGGTCCTCAAATAACCTCACGTTGTCAGCATTAGGGGAAAGGAAAATACAGAGCCAGCACGCAGCCCTCGCACAGAGGCTTTCCCCACTACCTGCTATAAACCTCCTCTGATGGAGGATGGAAAAGCTCCCTGCTCTTAGCTCATCCTTGTCCTCACTCTCCTGGGTGCTGGCAGGGAGGCACAGATTTCCCTGGGATGCTCCCAGCACCCTCACCCAACACGCCAGGATGCTCTCAGCACCGCTCTCGGCAGCGTCAGGTACCCGAGAGCCAAGCGGCTCTGGCTGCCCCTCGTCTCATCTAGGCATGATTGAGAGGGAGTGAGCTAATTAACAGCAAATGGAAGGTGGTGTGTGAAGCTATAAATAGGAGAGCGCGGGGAGTTTCCTGCTGCTGGAAGTGTGCTTGGAGGAGAGGGGGCTGCTGGGAGCTCTGGGCTTGGGGGCAGAACTCCAGGAAGCTCCCAGGGAAGAGGAATCTGAGCTCGGCAGGCGTCTCCTACCTACGCAAGACAGCGTTTAGGTGAGGATGGTTTTGCAGAAGATGGCTGAAGGGGTGAGGGGCTGGCTTGCAGTCTCTCCCCTTCTAGAGACACGGGCAAGGAGGCACCCGCTGGCTTCTCTGACCTGAAGCCAGATGAAAGGCAGTAGGTGAGGGACTTATCCTCTTCCCTTGTCCCTTGCCCACACAACGCAAGGAAAGGTTGTGGGCAGCAAGTGCCTGATGCGTTTAAGCCAGGGCAAGCTCAAAAGGGACGAGCTGGGAGAGCAGAGGGGTCTGAGTCTCCAACTGCAGTCCTGGAGACCCCTGCTATTTCATGCCGAAGGTACTGAGCACCTTCTGGGCTGTGCCAGCTCCCACAGGAAGCTCTGTGCTACAGTGGGAGGACAGCAAGAACGACGGTGTGTGTCCTGCTGCCAGGAGAAAGCTTCCCCCTTGTCTCCCCAGGTGAGCAGAGGGGCTGGGTGCTCGACGAGAGGAGTTCGCTTCAGTGTTGTGTGGGTGGGGAGGCACCTCTGGAGGCCAACCAGCCCACCCACCAGCCTCCTGGACAAAGCAAGGGGGCATCTCTGCCCTCCCTGGGACCTGCCTTGGGACCATCCCTGCTGTGGTGGCACGCTGCAGCCAGGCAGCAATCGGAGAGAAAGAATTATGCCCCTATTATTCCCTCTCTGCCCGGAGCACGGGGTTAGTGGAGGTGGGATGAGCAGTATGCAGAGCATGAGCCGGGCAGTCTGCTGCTGCTGCCATCAGTCTGGCCTTTGATTAAGAGTGATTGTGCTCCTGTTAATTAACACGAGGCAGCTGTTGGCCACTCTGGTGGGATGGAGGAGCGGAGCCCAGTGATGGGGATAAAAGGCGAGCGTGTCTGCTGGCTCCTGCTGAGCCTGGCAAAGCTGCCCTCTCCTCTGCCGCACACCCGGGCTGCGTGCGATGCCCTCTCCGAACCTCGCCAGGGACCTCTCCCTCTCCTGCGATGCCGGGATTCAGCCGCTGTGTGAACTACTGGCAGAGATGGGAGCTTCAGTTAATCCTTGGGGTGATGTTGCTGCTGTCTGTTCTCCCAAACCACCCTGAGATGGTGTTGCTAATGCTGCCTGGCTGGCTCCCACAGGGTTTATTCCCCATCTGCTCCTCAGAGGAGGCCTTCCCGAGACAGAGCCTCTCCTGTGACAACAGGTCTCGTCCTCCGGCGACACCTGGCATGCTGCTGCTCACCCAGGTCTATGGCAGCCATCTGCCCTGCGCGGGGGGACAGGCTCTCCCAAGGAACAGGCGTGAAGCTGCTCAGCCTCTTGCATTTGCAGCTGAGCCCGTTGACCATGAGACAAGAAGGCATCTCAGCTACTTTTGCTCCCCAGTGACTTGGGAGCAGGGAGTGTGGCACCCCAGTAAAAAGCTTCACCAAGAACATCACGTCTTTGCTGAGTTCAAGGGCAGCAAAGCTCACCTCAAGCCTCAGTGACGCAGGGACAGCAAGCAGGAGACAACAGGTGGGTGGCTTGCAAAATCAAGGGACCTTTGCCTTGCCACACACTTGGTAGATTTATTTTGGCAAGGCTGGTCCAACGTTAATTATTGATGGCAATAGCTCACCGCCGGTTGTCGTGAGATCTTAGCAGGACGAGAATTCCCAGTGGCACATCCTCCGGCAGACAGCTATTAACTTGTCGGCTCTTAAATCACGGTTGAGTCACGGTAGGGGGCTGGTGGTGCCATGGAGCTGGAGATGGGCCTCAGCGGATTCTGCTCTACGCTTGTACTCCATCATTTAGGTCCGTGCCACCGCCAGATCTGTCTGGAACAGGCACTCTGCAGGACAGCGTGCCGGTGGATCGTGATGCTTGTCGGGCTCGGGAGGACAGCAGGCAGATACGGTTGACCCCCCACATAGACACCAAGCCTCAGGGTCACCCTCCCCATGCTGTGCGTGCCCCAGCCTCCGGGGTTGGGGCAATGCTGGCGTCTGCTGCTCTGACATCACCTGGGAGATAAACACTGCACCCATCTCCGGGCACTCCAAGAAAAATAATGCCAGCCCAGAGGTCGCCAGGGAGACATTTCTCTTCCTGTGGTTTCCAGCCTTCCTCCTACGAGCCATCTAATACATCTAATAAAATCCGTCTTGCTGGTGTCTAATTCAATTCCAGCATCCAGAGACCCGACTTCTTATATTACTCACAGACCTAACCGGCTACATCCTTGGCATATGAGCCAGGCCAAGGGGCTGCTACAGGCTTTTCCAGAAGAGAGCAATTACCCGGGATCAGAGCTTGCTCTCCCAATCAATTACATGTTTAGAGGTTTTCCTTGGGTCACACCTAATTGAATTATTTAGATGCTTGAACACAATGGTCAGAAGCAGCTGGCGACTTCGAGACTGAAGCCTGGGCACTAAATGGGGAGCCCTGCCTTCCACCTCCAGGACAACTCTCCACAGCACCTCCCGTTGACACCCTCGTGCACCACTCGGCAATCTGTGGGGTGTTCAGCCTAATGCCACCTCCAGCGAGCAGCTGGGCTTTGACTCCTGCTCTAAAGGCAAAGGGCTTCCAAGGTCACACGGAGAGCCACGACCAAGCCTAGTTCCCCAGATTTGCTCCAGCACCTGGAAGCACGGGGGCAGGAAGGTGGCTCTGCTCCATGGGGCATCTTCTGGTCCATGGTCCTGGTGGCCACAGGCTCACATTCCGGGAGAACTTGGGAGGCTCACAGAGCCAGAGCTGCAAATGCCCTGGCCTGATCTTTGGAGGCTTTGCCTCCTCCGAGAGAGGCGCTTTCTGCTCCTGGGACCATGAGCACAGAGGCAGCCGATGCTTGGACAGACCGATTTGCACTCTCCTGAGCTCCCATGACTGACAAAGGCGTCTTGTCTCATCATCCTCACAAGGAGGATCACCCATGCTGGGTCACATACTGCGAATTACCTACTGCACAGCTCCCAGCAGGAAGGATTTGTGTTTCCGCAGCGCTGCCCTCCCGAAGGTCCTCCACCCGCCTCCCAGGCAGCGACACAGCGATCGCTCCAAGCCACCCGGGAGCCAGACCCGAGATGTGCTGGGAACTGCTGCAGGCCTGTGCATGGACACCAGCCAGGAAGGGGTTGGGGTGGCCAGGGCAGGCAGGTACCGGGGGAATTGAAGTAATAACCTGTATCTCTTGGTCAGGGTCTCTGGTACCCTCACCTTTGCATCCCTACTGCATCCTCAGCCGGCTGGGGACACTTCCATACGCCTCGTCCTGCTCAGACCACCAGCGTCCCAGCCAAAACACCCGCGTGGTGCCCCTGCGGGGGTCCGAGCTGCGGGTCAGGCAGCACCCCATCGTGCAAGGGGTCTATGCTGCTTGTTTGGCCAAGGGCCTGTTTGGATTGAGCCGTTCGTTTGCATGAGCCGTTGGTTTTTCAGGCTTTCTTAAGTAATTCTTCCACCCCTGAAAAAAAAAAAACTTTCATAAAAAAGAAGAAAGGAAAAAAAAAAAATAGCCAAGTCATTGATCCTTGTTGAGGATCCGTGCTCGGAAAGATATGTGTGTCACGCCGGCCCATGGAGCCCCGTGAGCTGGGTAAGGGGCAGGAGCCCCGTCCCCGGTGGTGGGAAGCTGCCAGGTTCCAGGTGAGGAGGGCACACGGCGCGGAGTTCTGCAGGGAAATCGGGAGATGCTGCGGTTTCCCTGTCCGACAGTGCGAGCAGGCGTCCTCTCCCCCAGGAGGATGTGGCAATTTGCTGTGCTGGAGCTCATTGCCAAGGAAATAAAATATTTATGGCTGCTCTCTCTTGCTTCCCGTTTCAAGCCACGGTGACTTCTTTGTTACAAATTTACATGCATGTTTAAAGACATCTTTACATTCCTCCTAACTACAAAAGGTTTATTTCTCCATGTAACATTTTGCCAGTCGGAATCAGCCACCCCATCTACTGTGTGCCCGCGTTTGTCCCCAGCTTCAGCGCTCATTTTCCTCTTGCTAATGATTATCATTATACTAAGAAAAATGGGTCATTTAGAGCAGTTTCTCCCCAAATGAAAGGCTGTGGGATACAGGATATCATTAAAATTCTAAACCTGACTTCCAACCTCAAAAGCAGCCTCTTGGTATTCGGGCATCTCCGCGGAGGGAGGGGAAGGAGGGGAGAGGGTAGACGATGAATGTGCTTTGGCCACAGAAATGACTTGCTGGGTCCGCATGGCCCGTGCGGCCGACATCTGCGCTGGCATTAAAGGCCCCCGGGCTGAGGCCGTGGCTCGCCCAGCAGTGGAGGGTGCATCCATGGGGCTGGCATTCCCAGCCACGCCACGCATGGGACAGGACGACTGGAGGCGACTGGAGTTAATCGCTATCATAAAAAGAGCAATTTAGCTCCTGCCAGGGGGGACGTGGCCAGGTCGGGTCCCCTGGAGAAGTTGAGGGGGGGGGGCAGGGCTGGTAGGCTTAAAAGCCTGTGCTTGGACACGGGAAGAAAGCAGGCTGAAGCACTCGGATGCAGCATCCCTGGAGGCAGCCCTTGCCTTGCCCTTACACCTTGCTAGGGCTTAAGTAACCCCCACCTGAGAGTGTCAGCGCTGTCCCACGGGCCAGCTGGCCGTGGGCTAGGGCTTGCCACCAGTCGTTTCTTTCTAACTGTGCTCAGACCGGACTAATTTTTCATTCTCTTTTTCCACATTTTAAATCTCAATGCGTACGGAGAGCTCTCTGGCTGCTGATGGTGGCCAAGCGAACGTGCCGGTGGCTAATGCCACGTCTCGCCCGTGGGCCACAGGGGACAACCACATCCGCCCACGGCGGGGACTCCGTCAAGCAGCTCCGCATCACGACATTGACCTCAGAGGGTCGCAGCCGTGCGTTACCATCACGCAATCGCTGCCAGGCTTGCTGTGCTCGGGAGCGTGGCTCTCCCCATCCCACACAGTCCCAAAGCACCCGAAAATTGTGGCAGCTGCGGATGGCGGTGTCCCGCCGGGGAGGACGGAGGCAGGGGAGCGTGGGTGGGATGCGGGGCATCCCCAGGGCAGGGAGAGCAGCTCTCCTCCTCGGGGCCACATCACCATTAAGGGTGTCTGAATGACAAGTCGGTTTTGCTGCAGCAGACAGGCTGAAAACCCAATATAAATTATTTCTGTCTGACCGCCGCTTTATTATTTTTCACTTGAGTTTTTGAGAAAAATAAAAAAAAGTGCAAAGAATGGTTAGGAGCCAACCTGAGATGCTTTGTTCAGCCCCAGAAAGATGTCCTTTCTCTCTGGGGTTATTTTACCCTTCTCCTCCTCCTCCCCTCCTCTAACTTTAGATTGACTTTAAAGTAGCAAACTCTTTGGATTTCTCAGGAACAATATAGAAGATAAACTCCGCATTGCACGGTTTGCTCGAAAACACAGTTCCAGGGGAAGAGGATTCAAACCCCATTCCCAAGTTTGTCAAAGGAAAGAGCAATAAAACCACTTTCTATCCACTAATGGCCACAGAGCCATCACTGATGCATCTTTGCCCCTTTTCCGCCCGGCGGGAGGGAAGCTCATCCCTGGGGAAGCGGTAATAAAGCGTGAAATGGATCAGACGTTTCCCAGTTTTTCAGAGAAAATATGTGAAATGTAGTCAATGGCTTTCTGTCAGGTATTTCTCACCAAATTTTCAGCTGTAAGAGGTGTGGGGAAATTGGTGTTTGCAGAGCAACAGGCATCCTTCCTGTACGAAAGAGGCGATGATGAAGACCTGAGACTGGGGGGGGTTGCTGTGGCTGCACTTGCCATCAGCTTTTGTTTTAATTTGCATTCCGAAACCTGCTTCTGGAGGCCCTCCCCGCCTCCCTAAGCCCTGCGTGAACACTTTGCACTGATTTTTGCACCACCGTTTTCCCTCTCCCGCCCTTGCTCAGCCTTACTGTTGGCCACCCTCCAGCTGGGCACACCGCCACCCTCCCACAGGGTCCCCCGCGGACCCCTCCTGCCTGATTTGCCTCGTTAGGCAGCTGTTTCTCATTAAGATTCCTGGCAGCCCAGCACAGGGGGACCGAGGGGACCCTCTGCCACTGCAACCCAAGGCAGGGTGGAAGGGAGCAGAGCACCAGGCAAAGCCTTCCCACCCTGAAAATGTGTCCAGCTCTGGAGCCCTCAGCACAAGAAGGACATGGACCTTGGAACGGGTCCAGAGGAGGGCCACAAAGATGATCCAAGGGCTGGAGCCCCTCTGCTGTGAGGACAGGCTGAGAGAGTTGGGGGTGTTCAGCCTGGAGAAGACAAGGCTCCGGGGAGACCTTAGAGCCCCTTCCAGTCCCTAAAGGGGGCTACAGGAAAGCTGGGGAGGGACTCTTTATCAGGGAGTGGAGTGATAGGACAAGGGGGAACAGTTTTAAACTGAAAGAGGGGAGATTTAGATTGGATATTAGGAAGAAATTCTTTCCTGTGAGGGTGGTGAGACACTGGTCCAGGTTGCCCAGAGAGGTGGTGGAGGCCCCATCCCTGGAGACATTCAAGGCCAGGCTGGATGAGGCTCTGAGCAACCTGCTCTAGTTGAAGATGTCCCTGCTCACTGCAGGGGGGTTGGACTAGATGGCCTTTAGAGGTCCCTTCCGACCCAACACATTCTATGATCCTATGAAAACACAAGGCACTAAGGACCCAGGTCTGTGCAGCTGGGGATGGTTTTCAGACATAAAAGTCACCACTGCTGAGCTCTTCCAGGGGAAACAGCAGCTTCCCACCCTCTCTAGGCATGGAGCACCTCCAGCACCCTGGGGGCTGATTTCAATCCCATTTCTGCTATTTCAGGCTTCGGTGAACCAAGTGAGTGCAAGACGCTGGGCTGTGTTTGCTCCTGCAGCGCCCTGGGAGGGCATGCTGGCCTGGGGGTGACGGTGCTCCCTTCTGGGGTGCTGGGGGGGGGAGCCACCTTCCCCGCCACGGCTGGGGCTTGGGTGCTCTGCCGGGGGGAGCTGTGCTTCTGGGATGGAGCCGCCCAGCCAAGCAGCACCCACCACCAGCACGTTGTTGTAGGACGCGGGAGATGGTGGGACCCTCCATTCACCTTGTGCTGCGTCCTACAGAGCCCTGACCCGCGCCGGGTAAGAGCACGGTTCGAGCTGTTCATCACTTCGCTCAGCTTTCTGCTTACTCAGCTGCGGGCTCCTGCCAAAGGAGGGACTGGCCGCTCTTGGCTGACACCGCAGCACTCGTGCTTCCTTCCCTGGGGACAGCCATTAGCGCCATTAGCTCCGTCCCGCTCTGCTGCTCTCCCTGATGAGCACTGGCCCAGGGAGGGGACATTGCTCAGAGGAGCTCTTGGCCAGCAGGGATGTATCCCTGCTTCTGTGAGATGCTCTTTGGGCTGTTCCCCCCAGCATCTTACTTTAGGTCAATTTTGGGGGGGGTTCTTCCCACCTCGGGAGCCCCACAGCCCTTCTGTGACCTCCGTTCTCTCCAAACCCCTCTTCCCTTTGGTGTGTCACAGCTGTCACCCTACTCCTGTGTGACGTGCTGGGGCTGGCCACCTTGCCTGTAGTTACAGGCAGGTGTTTCTAACCACGTAGCTAAACCCTGTTGTCCCATTGCAGGAATGGAGCGAGCTGTCCCGGGCAGGACATGCTCCCCACCTCCTGTACTTCTTTGCCCCTGCCCCGAAATAAGGGCATCTCCAGCTGGCAGTGTGAGCTGGGGGGGTGCAACACCTCCTGTGGTGCTCAGCCCTGCCTCCCGGCTGGGGTGGCAGATCCTCTCACCCTCCAAACCTCCGCCGGTCCTGGGAGGACAGAGCTGGAGGAGGAGCACACCGGTTTGAGTGTTTGCTGAGCCATCTGTGGCTTTTCGGGTGCGTCTTTGTGCTCCCTTCCCATGGAAAGCTGACTTCTTTGTGCCGTACTCCAAAATAGCTCGAGTGTACTTGTGGGAGAGACTGTGGAGAGCTGGCTTTTCTTTCCCCTGAGCTGGAATACAAGCGTCATTCTGCACGATGTTGGTGTGACAGCCTCCAGCACACCCTGTGAGCCTTTGGCCCTGGGCAGGGGCAGCACTGGGAGAGCCCAGCTGGATTCAGGCTTGCACTAATTTGACCTCAGGTCAGCTTGAAACTAATTAGGGCACATCCAGTGCAAATCCTGAATTGGTATGATTTACAACTGAATAATAACTACGCCCTGCTTTCCACTGAATGAGTTACAGGTGCACATATATATATATATACACACACCCCCCTTTTGTAAATTTAAACAAGGTCTTGAAACACAATTAACCATTGGTCGCCGTACAAATCTGCCACTGATGCTGGGACCCCTTTCTCCGCTGAGCAAGGAGCCATCCCTCCGCTTCACACACGGTTTGGCCTACAGCGCTCGGCTGAGCATCGTCGGTCAGAAAACAATGCGGATAAGGAGGAAGGAAAAGAACGAACCTCTTAAAACAAACACAGGGCACATCTGTCCCCTCTCTGCTAGCTGACAGACGCGCTACACCAAACAGCAGCTCCTAGGAAGTCATCACTTATCCCCCTGTCTTGCCAGACAGCATCCGCTGCAGGCGAGATTATAGATGGACTGTTGGAAGTGACAGGAGATGCTAAGGTCCCATTACGGGCGTCATTTCTTCTGTCAACACATGGGGAGTTTATATCTGCAACTTCTGGTTGGCGATGGTGAGCTCCCAGAGACGAGGAGGCTCCTCGGTGTCAGGCGATACACATTTCCACGGGCTGGAGAGAAGCCATCGCGGCAGTAAGTGTTTTGGGTTAGCACCGCTTGGTTTGGGCAGTGCTCGCCAGGGAAAACCCCTGGGAAAATCTACATTTTTTTGGGTGCAAATGCTACGTATCAGGAACACAGAAAAGACTCATGAAGTCTAAGCTGAGCAAGGCCATCCCACCCTCCCTTCCCCTACTGCACTGCAAGTGGTAGAAAACAGATATGTATATTTTTTTCTCATCATCCACTTGGAAATTAAGCTGGTTGGAGAAAAAAAAAAAAACAAAAACAAACCCCTCCCCCCCAAAACTAAACAATCCATGCTAGGGTCATGCTTGCATGCCAGCCCTGATCCTGAGCCTCGCGCTCCATCCCCAGTTTAACCAGGAATCAGCTCATCGCCCGAGAGCGCCCAGCAGACAGCGGGGTTTTGCTGGCAGCTGCTGCCTTTGGCTCACTTCAGCCCTGCAGACTAATAGGAAGGAAAATGGGATGGGTAATTTAATCCCATCCCGCTAGAAGCAAAGCAACGCACCAGCCCGCTCATCCTCTTCTCTAAGTTTAGCCCAACAGCGTATTAAAGAGCTGCCGCTGGATTCTCGCCAGCCCCTACTTAGCTAAACTACCTGACTCTGCAAAATAGCAGAAAATTCTCCGTTCTGTGCCGTTTCTGATCCTTGGGAGAATGACCCACATTCATCAGGGAACTTGACCCTCCGGGGCTTGCAGGAAGCCAGTGTAATTTGGGAAAATGGATGGAGAGATGAAGGCTTTTGTGCGACATTGGGCATGTTTCCCGCGGACATAGTGCCGTCCGGAGCCTTGGCTCGCGGATCCCTCTGTCCCTCTGCTCTAAGCCCATGAACAGTAACGGATAAATCTGTCCCTGCCCACTTATAAATAGTTTATAAAAGGTTCATAAGTGATTTCTAGATGTTTTAATGAGGAGTTAATCAATTGTTGCAGGGCCCAACAGGTCAGCAGATTGCTTATAGCCATCAATTACGACGTCTGCTGACGAGCTTATAAGCATCAGTAGGACTCCGCTGATGTCTGCAACGGGCTGCTCGCATCTATAAAGAGTTAATAAATAATTAATAAATGATGTGAGTGCTCTTAATTAAGAGCTGTAGAAGGCCACTGCGAAACGCATTCTTGGAAAGCTATGGGCGACGCAGTGAGCAAACATCCATACTTGGGTTTGAATCCCTGCCTCCGAGGAGCAAAGCTGGCAGAGAGCTGCCAGCCCAACCTGGTGGGCAACCCGGCTCCCCAAAAAGCAGCAAGTCTCCTTTGTTCAAGGCAATCCAGCTGATTCAAGAGAAACTCTCTGCCTGCCACAGGCCGGAGAAAGGCAGAGCAGCCCCGATCCCCTCTTTGAGCCAGGCAGCGGGATGCAGCGGTGCCCGCACCGGGGAGCTCGGCCACCTCGTCCCCAGCTGCTCCAGGAGCATCCTCCACGTGCTGGCAGCCACAAGGCAGGCAGCAGGAAGCCAGGAAACACGGACGCTAGGAAAACCAAGGAGAAAATTCCCAATTTTATGATGCCTCTGGACGTCAAAATGCCCTTCCCTGCTGGCCAAAGGGTGATTTGGGGTAAGCTGTTGCTCCCCTGACCTCAGCATCCCCCTTCTCCAAGCGGGGAGGATGCCACGCAGAAATGCCGTCCCCAGGAGCCGCACACTATAGCGCCATGAAGCAATAATGTATACAGTGTTTGGCCTCCTTAGCAGAAGTGCTTTATTATCATTAAATGCAGAATACTTCTTGGATGATAAAAGCAATTAAGTGTAAAAAAAAAAGGTAATGATCCATTCCATATTGCGTCCAAAAGATATGAAAATCCCTCATAAAATTATCACCCTAGCCCAGAATTGGACCTAAATATCTTTATAATGTGAGACAGAGAACTTTGCTTACAGACGGAACATTTATAAGGCATTCAATTAGCCACCGGAGGGTTTCTCAGTATTCCCCAATTCTCCACGAGCACAGAGGCAATTACAGGAGATTCAAACTTTTTAAATTAAACACAAAAGACAGAGAATTTGGATAGAACCTGTTTCCAGGTTCACCCTGCAACGTACGCGCGGAGGAAACTTTGTGCCGATCAGGCTTAATTTACTGCACAATTTAGTTCAGAACCAGAACAAGGCTCTTCCTGCGCCTTTCCTGGAAGATCCTTCTGCACGGGAAGGGGACGGGGACGTGATGTACCACCCTGTGAGCGGGTGCCGAGGATGCTCCCACGGGGGCTGGGGCAGGGTACCACTCCCCATCCCCCTCTTCCTCCCCCTGCAGCCCCCACCACCCCCGCAACACCCCCGAAAACTTCGGGGGGCTCTCATCCCCCTTGAAGAGCCACTCTGGGGGTGCCTGTCATGAGGAGGGGGGACTCCTGACTCCCCTGCTGCTGGCCCGCGGGTGTTGGCGCTCTCAGCCCCTCCACGCTCCTCCATGCATCATCGTGCGGCGCAGCCATGCCCAGGGACTAATTTCAGCTTGAAATAAGGTGTACTATTTGCAACGGGCGGTTAATGGTGAGGGTAATTAATCACAGCAGCAGATGAGCGAGGGGACGTGATGGATTCCCTCATTCTGACATCTTTAAATCACAATCAGTTTCTCCTTCCAGACCTGCCCGGGCTGAGCCAGGAGGGACGGGCTCAGCGATGCACAAACCGGTGCCGCGGCAGGAGCCCCCGTCCTCACCCACCCCACCGCGGGGCACCGGGGCTCTCCCACCCCGGGGGAGGGCAGCGGGAGGGAGGAGAACCTCTACCGGTGGCGGGGGGCCCTGATCGCTGCCTCCTGATTGATATCTTGAGAGCGTTTCAATGGATCACGATGGCAGATCTGTAATGCTGCCAGGAAACACCATTTTCTTTTAAGAAGCAGAGCGCGGCAGGTCATTTAATCTCCTGTACCTGCTCTGCTCCTCTGGCGGAGAGGTAGGATGGCACCTTCCCCCAGCTTTCCTGTAGCCCCCTTTAGGTACTGGAAGGGGCTCTAAGGTCTCCCCGGAGCCTTCTCTTCTCCAGGCTGAACACCCCCAACTCTCTCAGCCTGTCCTCACAGCAGAGGGGCTCCAGCCCCCTGAGCATCTTCATGGCCTCCGCTGGACCCGCTCCAACAGGTCCACGTCCTTCTTGTGCTGAGGGCTCCAGAGCTGGATACAGCACTCCAGGTGGGGGCTCACCAGAGCAGAAACATCCAAACCTTGCCTATAAACCCAGCCCTGTTGGAGGTGGCTTGGCTGTGCGTAGGAAAAAAGCGCGCAGGGGAAGGAAAGACGACTGAAAGGTGAAGTGAAAGTTAATACAGCTGCATAAATGCACTCAGACACTCGGCACAGGGAGGAGGCAGGAAAGCATAATGCTGAAAAATACTTTTTTTTTTTTTTTTTTGGCTGAAAAGCAAAGGTCTCTGCTTTTTCCACAGAGCACTTGAAAACCTGAGCGCATCCTGACTCCCTCGGGGCATACCCTGGAAACCTCTGGCGTTTCCTGAACGCCCTCCGTGTCTATCAGGCAAAGGGCACGCAAACTGTTTAATCCCACACCACAGCGCGTTTCGATGCTGCAGTTTTGCCGGCGCTGAAATCACCACGGCGGAGGCCAGCTGCGGCAGGCAAGGGAGGCAGGGCTGCAGGCAGCATCCCCTGCCAGCATCCCCAGGGCCTGACACCAACCCCTGCCCCGCCGTCAGCGTTTCCTTTTCCCCAGGGGGATGCGTTGAGCCCAGCGATGCTGGAAGTCAGCGTTCAAGCCACGCTTTGGCATTCCCCAGCTGCTGCTGCCCAAAGAAATCACGCCGACTGCGTGTTAACGCGGCAGGGCTGGGCGCCCGCGCTGCCTTCCCCGTGCCCAGGCCAGGACCAGAAGGATTGCCAGCGTGCAAGAGGTTCCCCACCGAGAGAGCGAGCGCCGGCTCTCGGGGCACATACATTCATCACAAAGATAGGGGGGAAAAAAGAGCGCATTTACAGCTATATATATATTTATATATACGCTTATCTATATGTATGCCATTACGCTAAGTCATGGTGAGACAAAGTGGATCGGCCGCAGTCTTGCCGTTCTAAAATTAGGTTTTATGTAAAGCAAATACCCGCCTCATGTAGGGCAGTTGGTGTTAAGATTTATTTTCACCCTGACTCGTATTACTGCTTGGTATGATTGGGTAAAGCCCAGGGCACAGGTGTATCGTTGCCACTCATAACATATACATGGATTCATGACCGAGCTAGCAAGCTGAACTGCCTCGCGATCCTTTCTGCCGCAAAAAGCTTAATAAGCATATAAGTCTTAGAGCAAAAAAAAAAGCCCCTGCGTATTCGCTCCGCAAGAAGAGCTCTTGAATGGAGCTGCAGGAGCCATCGGAAGCGTTGCACCAGCTGCGCAGCATTCATTACCCACGTGGGCTCGTTTCTAAGAGCAGGACCCATCGTGTCCGTGGGACTAACAGTAGGCGACAGGGCAGTAAATGTTAGTGGAGCATGTGTATAAACTCCGGGACAGCCCCTGACTTCCCCTTCCCCAGACAAAATTCCCAGCGCGTTTATTTACTTCAGCTCTTTAACCAAATGCCTTTGGCAAAGGCGCTTCACTGTTATTAAGAAAGCATAAATTGAACGCTTACGAACACATAAGTGTGAACCCCCATGGTCCTGCAGGAATGGAAACACGGTTACCATCAACAGGCAGAAATAGTGATCTTAATAATGACTTTTATGTCAACACGGTTACCATCAACAGGCAGAAACAGTGATCTTAATAATGACTTTTATGTCCCCTGGAGCTTTCCCGACACGGTGAGGAACGTGTCCTCGCTGCGGCTCAGGTGCAGGGCTGGGAGCAGTTACCTGAGTCCAGGGGTGGCTGTCGTGGGGATATGTCATTTATTTCATGGAAACAAAAGGTCCGTCATCAACGGGAGCCAAGGAACTAAGACTGCCCACGGAGAGCGAGGAGAGGAGACACAAACACAAGGGGAAGAAGCACCCACTTATCCCCACGCAAGGGAAAAACGGGCAGGGATTGATTTCTGCTGCAGAGGAGCAAGGATGACGGGAAAGGCCCTGCACGCACCAGGGAAGCTGCTGAGAAACAGCCTTGTTCAAGAGACCTCCACCGGTCCTTAGAGAAAAAAACTCCTGACAAGAGGTGGAAGAGCCACAGCTAGCTAAGGAGAAGGAAGATCTGGGTTTATAGAAAGGTTTTCTCACAAGGAGAGAGAGAGAAATCCATGAAGGACCTGGGTTTCTAGGGTCAAAACTGAGATGTGACACCCTGAGGGAAAGACACAACCTGACACAAGCAAGAAGACGCAGGTGTATCCACTGAGAGAAAGAACCTGACCAAGCCACACGGAGGAATTAGGATCATTGGCCCCTGCTGAGAGACCAGGTAGTTTTAGAATTAAAAGGGACACGGTGAGGGTTTGCTATACCTCTCCCTGGGGGTCGTTTTGGAGCAGTGCTGCTGGGTCTGATAGTGTTCTGCAAGCAAATACTTTCCAGGCAGAGGCTGAGGTGCAGATGCTCAAACTGGTTCTGTTTGGATGTGGCTTTTACCTGCCAATTACAGAGCCGACACGAGGAGATGCTGCTTTTGTTTGCTTTGTAAGTAGAAAGAATGCTATGAAAGAGCCAGCTAGAGAAAGTAAGCTTGGGGTGAGCAATCGCCACTGGCTTCAGTGTAATTAAAACAGAAAGGTATGAAAAACAGGCTGGTAAATCAGGTCTCCATCCTGAAGAGGAGAAACTGGTTGAAGGGATCTCCAGCTCCCTCCATGGGGGTGCTGTTGGGTTGTTTGGCCTCAGCTTCAGCAGGGGCTGTTGGCAGCCCCATCCAGGTCAGGAATGGACCTGGCTGGGGTTGCAGAGCCACCGTCCCATGCTGTGACATGCTGCATGGGGTGCCCACCTGGCATGAACCCTCCCCCCAGCCTGGCAAGGCAGGGGCAGCGCTGCCGAACGCAGCAGGGCCACAAGCACAGGGACGGGTGCTATTTCAGCCAAAGGACAGGGCTGTCGCAGGAACAGACGAGGATAAACTGGCGATGGATCAACTCAGGCTGGAAGAAGGAAGTATGGAGCTTTGGGCCAGCCCTGCTGCAGAGGACACCGAGAATGGGAGTCGGGGTTTATTCCCAGCTCTTCCAAGGAGATGGCAGGACCTGGGGCACCAGGGCTCTGGTCTCTATAGCCCTAGAAGTCCTACAGACCTACTATTGCCCTCCCCATGCATCCTGCTGTCGTGGGGCCAGGGGCTCCCTGCAGGACACCACACTCTTGCCTTCCAGCTCCACTGGAACGTGTTGACCCTGCTTTATTTTGTACACGTGCTGCTTTTTTTTTTTTTAAAAAAAAAAACATATATGGCATTTCTTTACAACTGTCAGCATCGACCTTCATAGCTGCCATGGTGATGAGCATCACAGAGGAGCCTATAAATAACATGAATGTGCCACACGCTGGCCCTTTTATGGGCCCCACTTTTTTTTATTTACTTATATGCAAGATATTTTACAGGTCAACCCAATTAAGCTTGACAGCCGGCTGACGATGAATTCCTGCCCAGCGACGGCTTGCAGGCACTTTGCATTAAACCCCACGACGCGATGCAGAAGACCAGCAGAAGCTACCGGTGGGATTTCGCATTTGTACTTGCTGATACCACTGGAAACAGCCACTAAAGGACCCCCACGCCGCAGGAGGCAGGCAGAGCTCGCCCTGTTCCGCGCCGAGCAGCACCACGGCACCAGGCTGTGTTTTTATGAGGGACCCTGAACTCCCAAATAAGTTTTATGAGGGATCCTGAACTTCCCCCGCTGGGCGCCACGGGGCATGCATTCCGTTACCGGGTCCCAGTGAGTTTCTGGGCTGCTTACAATAACATCCCGCGCCGGATTGCAGATATTTTGGCTACAACTCAAGCTGAGGAGGTCACTCTGCTGTGAATGTAGTGCAAAAGTGCGGTCAGACACCTTGAGCTTTACAGCGGTTTTGAATTTTGTAGGAGGCCCCTGTGGAACTGAAAACCCTTGACCGGGGGCGCCTTGGTGGCATCGGTACCCGCTGCCCATCCAAATTCGGTCCTGTTGCCTGCAGCCAGGCTGCTCACGGGGGCTTCCACCACATCTTCCAAGACGCGCACTCCTCACAGCATCCACCATAAGCAACGTCTCACTTGGCCATTTTCACCCAATACCTCTGTCATTCCAGCAGTAATCCCTATATTCCAGAGAGGCAAGGCAGAAATAAACCAGCAGACCCGGAGCTTGCACGAGTGTCTCTCTCAGCCCCCGATAAATCATAGCTATTCTGGGAAAGTCTCTTTCACTCCCTGGACCCACTTCTACTTTTTCTCCCAAGAAAATCAACAGCTGGGATGGACAACCCTCATCCCGGAGCTGCTTGAGCCAGCTGTCCTTCCCAGCTCCACGGCATCTTTTCCTGTCCCGCCAAGCCAGGGGAGAGCATCCTCGGCGGGGAGAGGTGAGAAATGACATTATTCATTGCGGAAATAATCAAAATTGCTTTCTACATTGTTCTCTGGGGAAGGCAGTGCCCTGGATCCTGCCCCACCTCTTTGGACAGGCAGGGAGAAGGAAGCCCCCGTAGCACTTGAGGGGGAAGATACAGGCCCCTCACTTATAAATAAATGCAACGCCGTTTTTTCCGCTTTTTCCAGCTGGAGCTCAGTACTGGATTTCAGGCCCAAATACCCATTTTCAGATTTTTTTTTTTTTTGATCTTGAATGATTTAACAGCATTGAGGAAGGCAGGTGCCTCATAAAACCAGTCATTCACCCGAGAACCCGCTTTTTCCAGCAATTTTTCAAACGGAGAAGAGTTTTGATCGGCTGCGGTTTGATGTTGAGCTGACACCTGAACCCGGGTGGCTGGAAAGTTAATGAAGAGCAACGAGCCTCAATAATGCGATCTAAACTACGCAAGCTCTGTGAGTATTTGACTTCGGCTTTATAAATTCTCCCCCGCCCCCAAATTCACATTAAGGGTGCTGGTTCTCCCTTCTCCTTCAGCATTTTCTCTGATGTCTGCTGCGTTCTCCTCTACTCTTTCTTCCCTCTCCCCTGGATGGCTTTATTTTGCCTTTGCCAAAGAAAATCGAGCGCGGCAACAGCTTCCCGAAGTTCTTTCGCAACTATAAATGAGGCGGGATGAGCTGCGCAGCCGCAGAAAACGCGGGAAGATCGGAAAAGCTACGAAATCGAAGGGGAAACCAAAGAAAACACGAGATCGAGTTCTACCAGGGAAATAAGAACTGAACAAAGCAGTGGGTAGTAGTGCTGTAACCGCAGAAGGGATGCGGAGGGGTGGAAGGAAGAAGGTCCCCTTCCCGGGGAGCCGTATGGTCACACTCACTGGAATTTAAGATCCAGCGGGGGAATTCCAACAGCAGCAAACCAGAAGCCGGGTATTTTGCACAGGGATCGAAAGAAAGCTTTAGAATAGGAGCCAATGGCTCCACGGGTAAATTAATTAAGCGGAAGGTGCCCAGGAAAAGGCTGTGTGGCCACAACGAAAGCTTCGTTAGCCCCACCGGTGTGCGGTACCAGCACATTGGGAAGTGGAAATGCGCGGAGCAAGGGGAGGTGTTGATGGGCAGAACTTCTACGCAGCAGGTTCTTCTGGAAGTGCAGGAAAGCAGGGAAGCCGCCGCCAGCCAGGATCTTGCTCGCCGAGGGGAAAACGGCAGCAGGAGCTTAAAATCCAGCTCTGGAAGAGAACGGCAAGGCTGCAGACGGCAGCAGCCGCTTGGATGCAGAACCTGCCCAGCCTTCGCGCGAGGAACTCGCTTAGGCGCTGCCAGCAGATCGACAGGAATTTCTCGTCCTTTTTAAACGCAGGCAATACAAGTCCACAGGGGTCAACCCAGGCTGTCCCGGCTTTAATAACACAAGAACTCGGGATCTTTAATAATTATGTTTCCACCAGACTACGCTTCAGCCTCGCGGTGTAAATGGCGGGCGAGGGCAGGGGGTGGCTATAGGAAAGCTAACCTAAGTCGCCCGGCTCTGCCGCTATCGCAGAAATGAACGCGTGGGGAGCCGAAAAGCCACCCCAGGGCAGCGGCAGCCGGCGGCCTGAGCTATCTGCTAATTGCTGAGGACAACCAGGGACCTGCAATTTGTTCGGCACCGCGCTCCACGCAGCGTTCGGGAAGGGCGAGGGCGCGCTCGCAGGCCGCGCAGTGTGCGTGTGTGTGGGGGGAGCTCAGCCGAAATGCCTGAGGTGGGGGGGGGGGGGGGGGCGGGAAGCAGCCACGTACAGGGATTAATAGCAGTTTACTTCTTAACCAGAGTCACCAGCGAGTCCCCAGAGATGTGCTTGCCCAAGCAGGTAGTGCTATGAGCCGTTTGACGGGGCTAGCCCGACAGCAACTGCCCAGAGCTGCCAACGTGCCGGGGCAGTGCAGCAGCTTTCTACCACCCACCTGAGCAAGGCCAAAGCGCCCTCAGGCACACACAGCGCCCCACGCCTGCCCAGCTACTTCAAGAGACAAAGATTTAAACGCCAGGAGCGCAGCACGGCCCGCGAACGCGCACCTCCCACCACCCCAACCGCGCAACAGCCGCTGCAGCGGTAGGAAATGGAGAGATTCCTTTCATTCTGGGGGGGCGCGGCGTTTCTCAGACCCTCCCAGCCCTGAGAGTGTGGGAGGTTTGGAGAGAGCGTGTTTCCACGGTACTCGTCTGTTTGCTCCCTTCAGCCTCACAACCTGAGGAAGAACCGCTCGGCCCCAGGGGAACCGAGGACTCGTCCCCTCTGTGGCTGCAGGGACCTCGATCCGCTTCCAGACGCTTCCTGCAGGAGAAGGGAAAGGTGTGACGGGCGCATGGGAAGGGATGAAGATTTCCTTACGTATCCTTGAGCACCAAAGCCGTGTTTCAAAGCCGGCTCTCCGTGGATGCTCTGCACAGCTGGGCTCTCGCACAGGTTTATCCGCAGAGCTGTCACAGCCCCAGCCGCTGCTTTGCAGCCAGATTTTTATATTCTCTGCTGATTTCCCAAGGGTCTTCATTTGGGCTCATCATCCCCACAGGGATCAATAGGACTGCAGCTGCCGTCCTAGCATCTGCAGCCAGCTTTGCTGAGCAGCAGTGTGGTCTGCTGGAGAAAGCAGGGGCTGGGAGCCAGGAGCACTGAAAGCCGGTCCAGCTCCTGCCGGGAGCCTCCGCCAAGGGTTCGGTTGAGCTGAGCAGTGTCTTCCGAGACATCCAAGGCATGTCCCAGCCGGGCATTAACACCAGTGACCTCGTCTCTGCCTGATGCTCAGGGAAAGCACGGAGAAGCCCGCAGGCGGAGGAGGCCAGGTGATGGTCTGCACCCTCCGCATCCCACCGCCGGACCTTCCCTTAGCAGATGGCTCGGACTTGTGAAGCTGAACGCCGAAAGGCCACAGCACCCGTGGCTGGGATCAAGTGAGAGGAACCTAATTAAAATAGCAGCCACAGTCCTACATCATGGCAGTGGGGAGGTGGCTGGAAACATCTCCTCAGCTTCAGCTCTGGGCTTTGGGTAACGCCAGGGAGAAGCCCCTCTCTGGGTACGTCCGGTGTGTGCTGCCGGCTGCAGAGCCCAGCACCGCTCGCTAGCAGAGCCCTCCCCATCTCCACGGGTGCTCCTGGCCCTTGCCAACCTCTTCTTTCCAAAAACCTTGTGGAATTGCAGGTCCAACAGCAGGCTGTAACAGACATACCAGTAGCCATCTAAGACGATGTGGAAAATATACCCATAACTGTGGGCGAAAATCTTATCTAGGATCAGCCACGTTCCCTTTTGTGGGGACCATAGAACCACAGGGTTGGAAGGGACCTCTGGAGATCATCCCGTCCAACTCCCTGCCAGAGCAGGGTCACCCAGAGCAGGTGGCACAGGAACGCCTCCAGGCGGGTTTGGAATGTCTCCAGAGATGGAGACTCCACCACCTCTCTGGGCAGCCTGTGCCAGGGCTCTGCCACAGGTAGTGCCACCCACTTCAGGGTAAAGAGGTTCCTCCTCGCGTTGAGATGGAACTTCCTATGGTCAAGTTTGTGCCCGTTACCCCTTGTCCTGTCCCTGGGCACCACTGGGAAGAGCCTGGCCCCATTGCTTTGTGTTTCAACACTGCTTCCCAAGTATTTGTATTAATGCCAGGTATAACCTGCCTTCTTTCACTCTTTGCTCCATGGCCACTGTGCTCCATGTGCAATGCAGGCATTGCCCGGCACAGGGATTCAAGCCTGATGAGCAGCAGCAAAACCTCTGCTAAAATAACCACATAACAACGTCATCCCGGCCCCTCTGATCCGGAGGAGCTACGCCCGCAGGGAAACACGTTTATTCCCCTGGTCACTGCACAGAGCCACGTGCTCAACAGTTTCACCTTCGCCTGCTGCCGGAGCCGGGCCTGACCCACCAGCGTGTTTCCCCGCTACATGCTCCTTCAGCTCCAATAAAGCTCCAGGGGGGAAAACTAAGGCTGCGGTTTGTCAGGTGGTTTTGTATGCGGTGATGGATTCTGCATCTAGTTATTAACCTCTTGCAAAAGCTCAGTGTTATCTTGTATGGAAGTAATATTAGGTTAAACAGCTGTTGATAACTTATCTCCCATTATCAGCGACTTCATTCAAGGCCAATATTTACTCACATCCAAGAAGTGTCGCTGTATTCCCAACGGCATCCTTTATGGAAGCAAATGAGAGCAGCTTTTAATAGATTTTGGGTACTTAGGAGGTCCGTATTACCCAAGCGCCTCCTAATCTTGAATGCGTGGCACAAGAAAACTCCTGGGGATGACAAAGCCTGGACTTGGTCCCACGGTCTGGGAAGGAAACCTAATCTGGAGGAGGAAACCTAATTCGGGGAGCATCTCCTGCAGGTGCAAAAGGTACTGACCCAAATTCCCCACCTGCTGCCTCCGGCACCAACCATTCACGCTGCTGCTCCTTCCCATCCTTCCTCCCGCAGAGGGCAGATCCCAACCGCCACGTCACCCTTTCAATCCCCTTTTTCATCCTCTAATGACAGCCCTTCAACCCAGGGCTCAGAAGAGACATCCCCTGCCACTCCACTCCATCATTCAGACCCAGCTTAGGTAGGTCCCTCTTACACGAAAAAATAAGTCTTTGTGCTCCAGCTGCGGAGACTGCCAAGAGCATGTCAGTGGTTTGCTTCATGGTATTTTTCCAGGGAATCCATTCTCTTCTTCATTACTTTTGCTGATGCTGTAATAGTATTGCAAAAAGCCGTAGGCAGAGACTGAGACCCCACTGTGCTGGACGTGGTAGAAGGAGAGATCAGAGAGAAGAATTTGCATCCAAGAAAATGAGATCCCTGCAGCCTAAATTCTACCACCAGTATTTACCGGGCGTGATCTTGCAAGTCAGGCCTGGGATGGGTTTCTGGGTTCAGATCCCAGGCATTTCCCATCCCCGCCGGCACTTGAGGCTCCCAACCGCGCTACCACGGCACCGCTCGGAGCGCTCAGCGGTGGCGCAGACTGTCCACGCGTGTGCTCCTGCTTTTCCCTGCCTTTTCCCGGGCGTGAAAGCAGAGCTTCCCAGCGAGCTGCGCAGTCCGGCCTCTGCTCGCAACCCCTGCTCGGCTCCACTCCACTCCACCGCCGCAATGAGAGATGACACCCCGGCGATCGCTGGGCTGTGTTATGAGGCCACTGCAGTTGGTGGAATCTGTTGAACGGAACCCAGGATCCATAAGCAAGCGGCGGCCCCAGGAATGGCCACGGGCTGGCGAGAGCCCATAGTTAATGCTTAGTCTAAGCTGCAAGTGGCAGGTACGTTGTAAGTGTGTCCCCTGACTCAGTACCCAACTGCGGTGAGTTTATAGCCTTCGATATTGTTACATTAATCATAAGGAATCTCCCCGTTCCTTGGAAATACAGTGACAAGCTCTCCAGGGCTGGTTTCAGTAGTTTTATTCCTAGGTAATAGCCCTCTCCCCCATTTATAGCTATGTCTAGACACAAAGCGAGGAAGGTGCTATAAACACTTGATGTAAAAACCCTGTCTACCTCCTAATTCCTGCATCTCGCATCCCGACCCTGCACTGAGCGCAGGGGTGTAAAGTCTGTGCTCGCAGACTGGTTCCCGTGCCACCGGAACTGCAGCTTGCTGTCCCCAGCATCGGAGCGTGGCGGGTCCCCAGGGGCAGCCCCGAGGGTCCCCAGGGGCAGGGGGCTGTTCGCTCAGGTCCTGCAATCTGTCTCGAGAAAAAGGCCACGTGAGAAGGAAAGAGAGTGCTGCAAACCTTCTCCAGGAGATGCAGCAGGAGCAGCTGTGCTCCGGGTGGCATTTCTCGGCTTGGTACTGCCCTGCCAGGCACCCTCTGACCACACAGGACAGCGTGAAGAGGAAGAAATCAAACTCACCCATAAACAAGAGGAAAGAGAGGAGCTATTTAATCCTTTTTTTTTTTTTTTGGAGGACGCTAATTCGTTATTGATCAAAACCAACAAAATTAACATAATGGGATGAAATCCTACAACGTTCAAGGCCTCTACGGATGTCAAAAAAGTTTAAATATTGTGTTCAATGCACCCACCGCTCCAGTGGCACCGCCCCTGTTGTACCTCGTACGGCAGGAGCCTCTCTTCCCAATTTAAGTCCCCCCAGGGCACGCGAAATAACTAAAGCCTCTGAGGCAGGCAGAGGATGGTGAGACCGGTCGGGGAGGACATACGCTGAAGCCTGGGGATGACCCAACGTCACCGAGACTGGGCACATCACAGGGAAGGAGGATTAAATCACAACCCTACGGGAGACGATGGCGATGCTGCCCGGGACCAAGCACCCGAGGGAAGGGGCTTGGGAAGGGGCTGATTAGCACCATCACGCCTTGGCCATGCCGGGCCAGCTCGTGACCACACGTCCTCGTGTAAGCGTCACACAGGTGTGGCACCTAAAACTTTGGCCTGGGCTCTTGCAGAACAGCTTGGCTGGGTGAGCCGGCTCGCACCACCGGTGACAAACCCAGTGGGCAGAGAGGCAGTCGGGGACTGATGGCCGGTGAACCTGCCTGTGGTGACTCTGCCGCCAGCCAAGGTGGTGACTTCATCTCATGACGCTAGTTGTTGTCAATTATTTTCCGGCCCTTGTGTGTGTTCATGCACCGCACAGCACTTCGGAGCCTTCAAGATGAAAGGTACTTTCACCAGCACTTCAGTGGCTTGTTTCCTATTATAGGTCTGGTTTTGACACTCCCCCACCCTCTTATCTAACTTTCTCTACAAAGCTCTTCTCACTTTTTCATCTTTCTTCTGTGGTCCCTAGCCAGAGAAAAAAACAACAACAACAACAACAACAAAACCCCATATTTATTTCCTTTTTGGAAAGCTCGAGATTAATCAGACACAGTGGTCTGGGGAGAGGAGACTTTCACAAAGGTGATTCTTTAACAAAGAAGTCTGCATACTTTTCTGTAAACTCCTCTCTCCAAAATGGCTTGGTGCTTAAGGAAAAAAAGGCCTTTGTGTTGTTTTTTTTTTCCTTGCTTTTAACGAGCCTAGCGGATGTTTTAATTAAGTTGGATAGGAATTTTCAGAATTACTTGATGTGAAAACGCGAGCCCGTAAGAGCCGCCTTTGATGCTTGAGTTATGTTTTAAACACTTGATGAGTCCTGCAGAGCTGTTAATCCTTTTAGCGTAGCTAATAGCTGTTGCTGGAGCGCTCAGGAAATCCTGGCTGGTTTGTGCCTCTGCTGGGCTGGAGGCAGCGGTCCACCCTGCAGCTGCCTGCAGCCCCCAGCCCCAGCAGCCCCCACTGGAGGCGGGGGAAGAGGACACCTGGGTCCCCCAGGGTGGTGGCTGTTAGATGGGAGCCACAGGGTCTCCCAGAACATCTAAACGGGGGGGATGCCAGACCGCTCCAAGCACCCGTTCGCAGGAGAACATCCTGGTGTCATCCCGGAGTTGTGCCGGGGTGAGGAGAGAGGCATGTGTAACCCACCCTGTCCCCGTCCCCATCCCCCCCCACCCAAAGATGGGTCACCCGCATGTGGTGCCTGGTGGGAGCTCAGGAATGGTGCAATCTGCTGCCGCGGCCAGAGTTGCTGCCCTAAAAGAAGAGCTTTCCTTCCCAAATATTTTGAGTTCACCTCCCTCTCCAGACCTGGGGAGCCACCCCTCACCTTGTGAAAGGGCTTTCCTCTGCTCTGCAGCCCTGGATTTGCTTGAGGGACAGGTAGGGAGGAACTGACTTTGGGGAAATGCAAATGCCTTCCACAAAGGATGCTGCAGGGAGAGACGAAAGCCAACTCCATTTGCATTAGTTCCGTAACTCTGGATGTTTTCCCTCTCCCGTTTAGACTGGAGTTCACACACACACACACACGCACAGACATTTTTGCCACAGAGCTATTCCGTTGCCAGCTGCTCCTCCCAGGAGTTTGAAGAAATCCCCATTTATACACAAAGCTACTTCTCAGAGCACCAGCGAAGTGTGAGGCAGAGGTAGCCCCCAGGTAGCCGTGGTCCAGCAGAGCCTAGCCATGGCTCTCGGGGCCAGCGCGAGCGAGCTGCGGTCCCCCCTGTGCACAAAGGGGGACACCCCCAGCCTGCAGCAGGACCCGCACCTCCCTCCTGCCACCATCCCAGTCACCGAATAAAACCCAGCCAGATGATGAGCTCCACCACAGCGCCTGGGCTGTGCCTTTTACGTGGCCCATAGCAAAATACCGGTGGCAACCTATGAATTTGTTAAAGCAGCGAAACAGGCGCAGGAAAACCCTCTCTCTCTGGATCTCTGTGCTAAATAAGCAGGGCTGTCTCCCGGGTCGGTGTGTGTCTGTACACGGCACTCCTGGGGGACATCCCGCTGATGCCCCCCGCCTTTCCACGGCGAGGCGGCAGAGGAGCCAGGGCCCAGATCCTCCGCAGGGTTTTCTTTGAAGAGCTGCTCGGAGTGCCTGCAGCACGCAGCAGGGCGCCCGCAGCCAGGTGGGGACACGGGGACGCGGCGGCGGGGACTCCAGCTCCAGACTGGAGCTCCAAACCGCAACGCTGTGCCAAGCCACGCTGGCTTCCCCATCTCGCCACTCTGAAACCCTCCTCCAGCATTTACACAGTGCTTTATTATTTATTTCCCTTATTAATTTTTTAAAGGGAGCCGGGGGATACTGCTCTCTGGCAGCAACCCTGGCTCTGCCAGGTCCAGGGGAGTTTAAGAACAGTTATGCTCAGGCAGCCTTTGAAGCCACGGAGGTAAACGGGACAGGGCTGGAGCTCCTGCTGCTGCTAGTGTCTTAACCAGAGGCGATTTTCTGTAAAACTGGCTTAAACAGGCAGCCAAGCATCTGTTTTCATTCTGACGGCAAAAGCTTTGCATTGGGAACCAGAGAAAAACCCATTTTATAGTCAGCCCGGGCTACTGTTGGTTGCAGCAAAACCTGTAGAGAGCCCTAAAACTGCAGGATCCGTGCTTATTTCACCTTACGTTGGTGACGCTCAGGAGAAGGGGATTTCCGGAGCAGGATTCCGCATGCAGCCATCAGACTCTTTGCGCTCACTTCCAGTCCTGCAGGTGAACCTCTGCACCCGACAGGCACCTGGGGGAGAGGGCGAGTGCCACCTGCGATGTGCAGCTGCTGGGGATGGAACATCCCACAGCCGGAACATCTCCCGGCACAACGGCAGATCAAGCAGCTACCCAGGACCCACAGGGCTCAGCAGGCTGGGGAGACGGGGAGGGGATGGTAGCGGGACTGGGCATTAGGGTGGGCTCAGGTGACGGCAGCTCACAGCTAAAGAAGCATCGAGATTCCTGGCGAAACCCACCATGGGACACCTAAACCCTCGTGCCAGCGGCCCTGCTGCCTGATGAGTAGTATGACAGCAGCGTGTCTGGAGTGAGGACTCTGGATCTGACCCCTCCTCTGGCTCAGGAGCATCAGATGAGGCTCCCCAGGCGACACGCCAGGCTGAGCACAACTTCCGCGGGGATCGACACCCCGCACCCACGGGAAGTCACGGCTCAGCTGCACAGCCTGTCTGCCCGCCGGATGGTGACAGTCTGCCACCGCGCAGAAAAAGAGGGGGGAAAGGCTGCAAACGGGGATCTGCCAGGCACAGGAAAGCTCCCCCCAGCCACCCACCAAGTGAAATCCACACCCCACAGTGCCAGCAAGGCAGGAGCCCCAGCAGCACCCACGTCCTCCCATGCACATCAGGTCTGCGGGTGGGCAGCACCACTGCTAGCGGGGTAGGAGAGGGGAAGGTCCCACTCAGAACGCGTTCAGCACCCCAGAGGAGGGCTGACCCCCTCCCAGTGCCCTGGGGTGACATGCCGGGCTGTGCCACCTCTCCCCCGGGCTGTGCCACCTCTCCCATGGACTCTGCCACCTCTCCCACGCTGGCTTTCCGAGGTCTACCACAAAGGGGAAGGGGTTCCAGTGTGGAGACTGGGAGCAACTCCTACCCGCAAGGCGAGCCCCCCCGGCACCCAGCCCCGATGCGAGGAGGGCTGGAGGGACTTCATGTTCCCTGGGGAGGATGGAGATCAACCGCGGCTCTCGCATCCTCCAGCTGAGGCCTAACCGGAGAGCATCCCGGAGAGCATCCCGGAGAGCATCCCTGAGACCGGGACGGCCATCCACCGAGGCAAGGCACCCGGCACCCCCAGCCCTGCGAGGACCCCCCCAGTCCCACGGGTCCCACCCCGGGGCTCCCGGGCTGAGCCTTCAGTTTCCCGCAGCCAACTTTGGTCCAAAAGCAACAGAGGCTTCTCCCGCGTCAGCCCAAGCAGCCGGCTCCGCTCTCCCCCCGCCGACCCTCCTTCTGGGGGCGGGGGGGGGCGCGTTGGCCGCAGCCCCCCAACACCACCCCACTGCGGACGGACGCTGCGCGGCGTTGCCCGAGGGGACCCCGGCCCATGCCGTTCCCCGGCCGGGGGGGGGGGGGCTCGGGGGAGCCGGCGGCACAGCGGGGAGCGGAGGGCGAGCGGCTGGCGAAGGGGGGGATGAGGGGGGGCAGCCCCATCCCTGCAGCATGCGATGGCGGAGCGGCGGGGAAGCGGGGGGGGGGGGGGGGGGGCGAAGACGGTGCCCGATGGGATCGCAACGGGGGAAACTTGTGCCGCGTCCGGAGCCCGGCGGGAGGAGGGGAGGGAGGAGGGGGGGGATGCTCGGAGCGGCGCCGCGGGGGCGGCGAGGGATTCCCGGTGCTGCCGGCGATGCCTTACCTGCGGGGGCCTCTCCGGGGGCTGCAATCCGCGCCGTAAATCCGTGTGCCGGGTGCGGCGCCGGGCGGGCAGGCAGGCGGGCGGGTGCCCCCCCACCCCCCGCACCCCCCCGCCCCGCCGCCCCGGGGCCGCGGAGCCCCGTCCGCTCCGCCGCTCAGCCCCGCGGCGCCCGCCGCCCCCGCCGCCCCGCCTGCCCGCCCGCCGCCCCGCCTGGCCGCATCGCCGCCGCTGCCGTCGGGGGCTGCGGGCCGCCCCGCCACCGCCGCCGCTCGCCGCTCGCCGCCGCCGCTCGCCGCCGGCCCCGCGGCCCCGCGCCGCGCTCCGCCGTCCGCGGGAGGCGCGCTGGGGGCGGGCGGCGGGGCGGCGCGACGGTGCGGCGGGGAGAGGGGGGGGCCGTGCCCACCGCCCCCTCCGCCCCGTGCCGCCGGGGGGGGACTTGTGCGACTCCCGCCCTCCGCCGAGCCCGCCACCCTCTCTGCAGGAGCCGGGCGCAGCCCCTTCCCCCGGGACCCCGGTTCCCCGGAGATGGGGTTTCCTCCACCGCCATCCTGCGGTGCGGGACCCCCGTCTCCGTTCCTGGCAGCCGAGAGCAACCTGTCCTCCGGGATCCCGTCCCTATATGTCGCGGCGGGCTGGGACTGGTCGCAGACCTCGGGACGCCTGTCCCCATCCCTGGGACCTAAGAGCAACACCAGAGTCCAGAACCTCTGCCTCCATCGCCCCCCCATTTTCATCCCCATCCCTGGGGGCTGTGGTCCCCAGACTAGGAGGGTCCTAGGAGTCCTCAGCCCCAGCCCCTGGAGCTGGTCTCAGTGCCAGAACCCAGGACTCCCTGTAACCACCCTGGGGAGCTGTGATGAGTCCCAGAGTCCGGAACACTGTTCTCAAGCCCTTCTCCCGGCTGTGATCCCAAGGTGGCTCACCTGCTCCCCTGGAAAATGGGGAGCGGGCTGTCCAGCCTTTTCCCCCACCCTGTGGCCTGTCCCCCATAGCAGAGGTCCTACACCATCCCATGGGGAGCCCAGGCCAGGCGTGTGCCCTCAGTATCAACTTCCCAGTCCCGCTCCTGCCCCTGCCATGCCTTCCTACAGCCCTGCAGGAATGGTGCTTCACCGGGGGCATTCCTGTGGCAGCTCTGACCCCAACGGCACCCTGCCATAGGCAGGCTCTGTGTTCGTGGGTGGGTGACAGGGATGGGAACTGATGCCACAAGAAATCTCTCTCACTCCACAGACTTTTGACAGCAGCGGCTGAGGTGCGCTGAGCCCTTTCCTAGACATCCAGCCTCAGTTTGCGTGTTTCCTGGGATGCAGAACCCGTGGCCCAGGAGAAGTGGCTCCTTGGTGAGTTGTCTTCGCCACCGAGGATGTTCAGTGCCCAACGGTGAAGGGCAGAGGGAGGCCAGCCTGCCGCCCTGCTCACACCCCTCCTACCCGCCGACTCGCAGCGCCTTGCCAAGAGGGAGCCGTGGCACTCTTGGAGAAGGGAATCGCTGTCCCTTTGTGGCATGAATGGAGGACCCTTGTGAGATGCAGAATTGGCTGGCCCAGAGTCTCCTGCTGCCTCTCAAGCAGCAGTTACCCCTGACAGGGCTGACTGGCTCAGCTCCCCGGTGTGGGTACCGTTCCTCTGCACTGGGATGCTAACTACTGGAAAATTATTGAACCCGTGGCCAACAGCTTCTCAAGGAAAAGGCTGGAGGCTGCTCTGGATCGCCGGGCTGGGCACGCATCCCCGGTGGAGGCTGTGAGTGCCAGCAGAGGCCGGGGGGGGGGGGGGAGGGGTGCCTTCACAGCCTCTTGCCTTTAGCCGAAGCCGCTCCAAAGGAACGAACACTCCGCAATTATGGATGGGACTGCATGAGAAGGGGGCCCTCTCCGGCAGCTGAATGGAAGCAGATTAAGGCAGTGAGTGTGTTTATATGAATATGAGCTTAATCCACTCACCAGATCAATCAAAGCTGCAAGTGATGCTTTTCCCCTGGAGTGCCTCGCTGCTCCTGTGCCTGTTCTACATGGCTGCAGGAAGAGAAGCTCAGCAGCCACCCTCCTACATCTGGACCCGCTTTATCTACGCAAGCCAGCCACGACCCTAATTTCCAACTATATTAACGAGCAATACTGTAGATTGCTATGAGGGACCTGTGGCCGTGCCAGGTATGGCAGGATGGCCTTCCTTGGAGTCGGACCACCAATAACATAGTTGGGATGTGAAGCCTTGCAAAGCAGGGCGATTTAGAGATCTCTCTGCGCACTCCCGGTCACTTATCACATTTATGCTGAATTATGCTTCACTTACACAACCTCTAAGGTTGCTACTCCAGTGAGGCAAAGCCAGCTCTTATGCTAATGTGACTATTTGTTAGTTTAATAACTCTTCCTTGCATTTACTGTGCAGCTTAATATCATCAACACTCCTTAATTTTGGTGTGAGAGTGCTTTTACAGTGAATTATAACAGCAGAGGTTAATTTGCAGAAATGCAACTCTCCAACAGGCCCGTATCCGCGGAGTTTATCGCCGCAGAGATTTGTACGCCGTCACACCTGGCCTCACGCACACCCTGGGCTGCTTACCCAGTTATTTCGGCACTGGACCTCGTATTTGCCTTGGCCATATCTACCCCTTTCTTCAGCGTTGGAGCACGTCTGTGTTTCCAGATCCCTCGTGAGCCCTCCTGAACCTCCCGAGACCGTGTCTCCCCATGTCCCGCGCCTGCAGGTCCACACTGCCTTACCTCCCAGGTGTGCTGGGGGGCAGGAGACATTACAGGACACGAGCTGGGGGAGATTAACTGTGAATCGAAGCACTGGGTCATTTGAGCCAGTTCAGAACAAGGTTTAAGGATTTTAAGGGTCCCTGTTTGGAAATACATGTTAGTTGGTTGTCTGTGTCATAAATCTCCCCATTTATCCTGCCGGAGCTGGATGAATAATTGAAGAGAGGTTTGTGGCTAATTGATTTGCTGATCAGTGGAAAGAAATCATGAATAATTTATCTGACGAGTATTACTCAACCATCCATAAAGCTGGTCAGTTACTGAAAATAAGTAGTTGCAAACACTCCATTTCTCAGCTGGTGGCTTTGTCCGTTTGCAAACGCGCCTCACACTCCTCGCCCCCCAGCGTGGCTCCCCACGGATTTCTCCAAGGCCCGGCGCAGGGGCCTGAGCCCTTCACCGTGGCTCTTCTGCGCCATCCACGGCTCCCCGTGCCGCTGGCAGGAGCTCTTTTCTGCTTCATCCTCGCATCGCAAAGCTTCCCCTTCCTCCCCGTGTCCTTGCAGCCCTCT
Source organism: Alca torda (assembly GCA_008658365.1). Lineage (NCBI taxonomy): Eukaryota > Metazoa > Chordata > Aves > Charadriiformes > Alcidae > Alca > Alca torda. The sequence continues at coordinate 5,320,409 of CM018087.1, read as the reverse complement.
GGGTTGCACCAAACTTTCCAAGTAGGATTCAGCACGCATCCTCCATGCGGCATCAAGATGTTTAGTGGCTTCGCTGGTGGAAGGGCAAAATGCAAACGCGTATGTGCGGGATGCCTGACTGTTTTCAGGTGGCAGCTTTGCTATGTTTGTTTAGTCCCATAAAGGTACCTGTGCATCCAGCCTTCAGGGCGGAGATGCTGCCCCTTTCCTGCACGGCTGGGCTGGTGAAGGGACGGAGCAGAGCACAGCAGAGGAGGAATATCCCACGCCGGCTTCCAGACATGCCAAGAACCAGGCTCTGATTCCGTTTTTAAGTCTAAACCTTTAAGCAGGCTGCGTAAGCCTGTCTTTTTTTTTTCCTGCATCTGTACGACTCCTGGTCCTCCCTTCGCAGGCATCCCTTGCAGCACCTCGTGCAGAAAGCACAGCCACCTCCTCCAGGTTCCAAAAAAAAAAAAAAAAACCAGGAAAAAAAAAAGATACTTTGGGGTTTCTATAGGATTGCTATTTATTTTCCAGTTCCTGCATGTTAAGATTTCTGAGAAAACAAACAATCTCTGGAGGCTGGTTGATGTTATTTGCCTTCTCGTAGAAATCCCATCTGATTCTCCTGTGGTTCCCCGATCTGGCAGGGGGAAGCTCCCCTCCCTCCTCCTTTTCCACCCCCAGGCAACACACAGGCACACACCCCCCTTGAATTAACAACATCTTTGCCCTGCAGCATCCTCCGAGTGACTTCGCGGGCTCACAGGCAGTCACAAATTTGTTCTCTCCGTGGCTGGGGACACGGAACAGCAGGATCCAGGAGCTGCCTGGCACGTGTCAGGCTGCTCTCGTTTGGGAATGAGAATATCCTCTTCCAGTTGAACCCGAGGCTATTCAGAATCCCCTACAGAAGTCCTACTATGTTTAAGTTTAATGAAAATAGGACACTTGTCTGAGCGCACGAGCCTGATGTCCCCGTTCGGGTGCAGAGAGCTCCCTCCCTGCGGGAACCCCAGGAGTTTGTGCCGGCATCCACAAGCCTCGAGTGATTTTGTGGACATCTCAGAGGGTGCCCAGCCTTGTGCGGAGCCGGTGAACGCCCCCAGACGTGAGCTGGCGCTGCTGCTGTAGCCTGGGAGAGCTGCCGCCGCTGCTTTCCGCGCTCCCCGGCTCTGCAGGAAGTTCGCAGCCTGGGACCAGAGGGCTAATTTCATTACGCAATGTTTGTTGCCAGAGTCAGGAGTTTAATTATGTCTTTCCTCTTCTAGCTGGCTCTCAGCGAAAGCCTGCTCTGCTCTGCTCTGCTCTGCGTGATGCTCATGCCTGCGAGAAAGGGGGCTTGTCACACAGCAGGGAGCTGGGGGACGGGAGCCTGCAGATCCAAGGGTTTGCAGTGGCATTCCCTGCTTTGGGTGCTTACCTCTGGCTGCCGGTCGCTGACGCCAGGCTGGGAATCTGCACGGGGTCCTTACGGCCCAGAGAGAGGGGATGCGCACAGTTCTCTGGGTCTGGGATCCCCTGGTGCCTCGGAGCATCCCCCCGCCCCGGGCTGCAGCATCGCTGTTGCTGCGTGTGGCCCACAAGGGTCAGGACGCAGCCGGGGATGGCAGCTCTTCCAGGCCACTCACAGCTGGTGCCGGGCGACCATCCGACACCCCTTCTCCTTCCTTCTCTCCCTCTCTCCAGGACTCCGCGCGCCGCCAGGGAGAGCTAACCCTGGCTGCTGGGGCTGCCAGCGCTGCTCCGCCACCTGAATTTACGGTGCTTTAATGTATTCCTCCTTTCCCCTTGCAGCAGATGGTCCGCGTAAATGAGCGCCGCACATGAGCCACACTGCTCTACACCAGCTGGGGCTTTTGGCCCTGGAAGGCTCCATCATGGCCTGTGTCCTGGGTTGAGCGACACAGGACTAATTTCCCTTCTAATGCTGGGGAAAACCTCCACTTTCGGGAGACTCTAGTGTCCGAATTCGTGAAAATACTTACTTTATCGCCAGCTAGGCTATTGGGGATTCAAGGTTTCAGTGTTTTCGAGCCTTGCCAGGTGCAGGGATGAGGAGGAGAGAGACCCGGGCATTCGACCCAGGCTGGCCAACAGGATTATTTCATACCATGAATATCGTAGTCCCTCTCTCCGTTGATGGCGTCGGTCCAGAGAACGCCTTGCCCTGGTGCCGGAGCCCTGAGCCCTCCCCTTCCTCCTGAAGCCGCAGCGCTGGCAGTGTCCCACATTTACTGTCCCCTGCTGGGAGCGCCCGGCTTCCTGCTGAGAGAATTGGCTGAGTATAATTCTTGTATATCTTATATTAGTATCGGGATTAATACTGGCTCTTTAGTAGTATTGTTAATCATTTAGTCTTATCCTATTAAATCTATTTATATTTCAACCCCCCCCCCCTTTCCTTGCTTTCCCCGATTCCCCTTTCCATGTGGGGAGGGGGTCATCGGGTGATAGAATAATTGTCTGAACAACAGTAAATGGTTACAGGTTTTCTCAAACTATAACGGCCTCCAATAAACACCGCGCGGCGCCAGCCCCGGACGGCGTGGCGATAGCCCAGGTGGAGCTGCCTGCCAGTCCACGGGGCTCCTGCAGCCGGTGCCGGGCTCGGGTGAGCCAGGACGGTCCTCGGAGCAAGGGAGAGGAGATGTCTCATGTATACACATCCCTTTGTGGGGAAAAAGGGCAGTGAGAGGGACATCCCGGATACCCACCTTGCCTCTGTGCCTTTATCTTTGCAACCAGCTTTGGAGAGAGCCTGCCTGGAAGCATCGGGGCGGCTGCACGGGTATTTTTCACCTTCAGGTTTGCTGTTGAGCTTGTTTGGGTGGAGGATGGGCTTAATGGTCCAGGCTTAGAAAGAAAGAAGGGGGAAAGTTTGCTCAAGACAACCTAATTGATCTTAATGAGACAGGAAGGGCTTTGTGCTGCAAACACCAGTGTTTGTTTTGTGGGTTTAATGCGATTTCTGGCTGGGTTTGATTACTCTGGGGAAGTCCTCTGGCCTAATAAACAGAGCCATAGGGAATTGGCGCTGATCATTTCAGATGCTGCTCTCAACCCCAAGCAGCGCAGCCTTCCAGGGTGGAAACAGAAGCAGGGAAAAGGTAATTGCGAACAGATTCAATTAGCTCCCAATTACCAAAGGGTTTGGGCTGCTCTCAGTGGGTGGGCAGTGGCCAGGGCTGGGTGCCCAGGGAGAGGGCACACCGGGCAGTGTCCTTGAGTGGGGTGACACCGAGCACCTTAGGGCACCCAACAGGGGCTGATGCTCCCAAAGAGCCAGGAAACTGTCTGTGGAAAGCCTTGTGGGTTTTTTTTCCCCCTCCCTCCTCCTTTTCCACCCCCAGGCAACACACAGGCACACACCCCCCCTTGAATTAACAACATCTTTGCCCTGCAGCATCCTCCAAGTGACTTCCCGGGCTCACAGGCAGTCACAAATTTGTTCTCTCCGTGGCTGGGGACACGGAACAGCAGGATCCAGGAGCTGCCTGGCACGTGTCAGGCTGCTCTCGTTTGGGAATGAGAATATCCTCTTCCAGTTGAACCCGAGGCTATTCAGAATCCCCTACGGAAGTCCTACTATGTTTAAGTTTAATGAAAATAGGACACTTGTCTGAGTGCACGAGCGGTTGTTTTCAGGGCAAAAATTCTTTTTCAAAGCCTGGGCATTTGGATTGTGCCTTTCCTAGAAAATGGTGTAATTCCCTCCTTCCTATAAACTGAAAACTGGGATCACAATGTGGTTTCGTGCCTGTGTGTTATTGGTATCTCCTTAAATGGAAGGGGAAAAAAAATGACTCTGAATCTCACAGCTGCTGCTGAAAAAGGTGGTTCTCCAGAGGGCAACGTTTCCACCGAGAGGTTTCTTCATGCCTGCGAGCGGCTGCCTGTCCCTGCGGGCTTCCTGGGGTGCATCCCTGCCCAAATCTGCCCCAGGCGAGGGCTGGGGCGAGGAGGTGGCCAAGCTCATGATGGTGACACATCTTCCTCCTGGCCGTGGCCGAGAAATGCCCCTGAGATGCCAAGACCTGGCATGCCTTGGGAAAAGGAGTGCAGGGATGGTGCCCGGCTCCTGCTGACATGAGTTACCGCTTGCTGCCCCCTCGCCGGGCACCTCCCTCTGCTCGCCGCCCCCCCGGACGCCCCCCACCACGGTGTCTCCGGCTGCTGCTGGTGACAGGGGAGGGCAAGCACTGCCCTCAGAGGGGCCATTTGAGTCAAGTGGCCCCTTCTTGCGGGAAAGGGAGCGGGGGCAGAGGGAAGCATTTGGTGAAAACACAGCAGTTTCTTAGCTCTTGCCTTCCAGACAAGCAAAATGTGGAGACAAATCACCGCCAGCCCTCGTGGCTTCCATCAGTGGGAGGGAAAAGAAAACGCTCATTGGTCTTTTTTTTTTCTCCTTTCTTTTTTTTTCTCCTTTATTTCTTTCTTTTCTTCCCTTTGCGAACAAAACTCAATTAAAAAAAAAGAGCCTCCCTCCCCCTGAAATGCCTTCCCCTTCCTCCAAATCCATCCCTGCAGGTGCGGCGTGTGGCCCATACACGGCTCCGCACAGCTGCAGGGAGAGGGCAAAGCACCTCCCCGTCGTCCCCAGCCTGTCCTGGCCACTCGGCCACCTGCCAGAGACGTGCCAGCGCCCCAGGGACAGGCAGAGTCCCGGTGGCAGGGGCTGAGCATCGCCGAGCGGCTGAGTCACGGGGAAGCGATGCCTCTGCATCCCAGGGAACGTCATGGGAAGAGCGGAGAGGGAGATAAAGATTATTTATAGCTGCAAGAGCAATTATAGGGAGCTAGTGTAGAGGAGCTGGCAGGCTGCCGGCTGCGCAGGAATGGTCACCCCTGGGAAGCGGTGGGACGGGGGTCTGGGAGCTCAGGGGGGGCCGGGGGGGCAAGGCTGCTCCTGCTGGGGCCAGGGCATGCCTGAGTGCCTGGCTGGCTATGCTCCTTAGGAAAACCAGGAATCTGCCTTTTCCGCATCAGCATGGCTCTGGGTTGCGGTCCCCAGCTCCCCGTCACGCCGCTTCCCACAGAGCTTGAAAAATCCCCTGTGCTGTTTTCATGCCCCCTCGGACCAGGGATTTGTTCCGCTCATCGCTTTTGCTTCCCAGATCAATTCGCCGTGTTTCACATTGATTGCTGTCTGTTTTCCCACCCTGGCTGTTGGTTGGTTTTGCTTTTTATTGTTAATTACTCTTCTTGCTCCTCCGTGGCAGGGGCCAGGGCGGGGAAATACTTCCCGGTTCATTTTTAACTGATGTTAAGGATGTTAAACAATATTTACTAAAGATAAATATTTTTAAATGAGGGGGTCTGGACAGGCTTCTGGTGAGTGCTTTGGCCTGCCAGAGGCCGGTGATACCCTGAAATACTCCCTCATACCCAAAGCTGAGACAAGGCCACGGTCTCACTGTGCAATTTATGGTTGGGGACGGAATGGCTGTACAGGGAATGCCCAGCTGGAGGCCACGCGGGTGAGATAACAGCTCCCCGCAGAAGCCCAGACAGCTGCAAAGTTGGCTTACATTTAACTTCAAATGCTTTGAAGGTTCCTGTTTGATTTCTGGGAGGATATCAGACCGAGAGCTAACAAGGGTACAGTTGAGGTAGAATCACAGAATCATAGACTGTGTTGGGTTGGAAGGGACCTCTAAAGGCCATCTAGTCCAACCCCCCTGCAGTGAGTAGGGACATCTTCAACTAGATCAGGTTGCTCAGAGCCTCATCAAGCCTGGCCTTGAATGTCTCCAGGGATGGGGCCTCCGCCACCTCTCTGGGCAACCTGGGCCAGTGTGTCACCACCCTCAGTGTAAAGAACTTCTTCCTAATGTCTCATCTAAACCTGCCCTGCTCTAGTTTCAAACCATTGCCCCTCGTTCTATCGCTACATGCCCTTGCAAACAGCCCCTCCCCAGCTTTCCTGTAGCCCCCTTTAGGGACTGGAGGGGGCTCTAAGGTCTCCCCGGAGCCTTCTCTTCTCCAGGCTGAACAACCCCAACTGAACAAAGGCTGAGCAAAGCCCAGGGTACACCTAGGGCTCTTTGCGGGGCACTTGTTGGGCCTTTCAGGAGAAGCTGGGGTGGTGCTGGTTGCTTTGCTCAGCGAGGAGGAGAGGTCCCAAGGTGGGAGGAAGGCCAGGGCAAGGGGGACTTGCACAGCCCATAAAGATTCCAGTACTCCATCGGAGGCAGGGCAGTGGGCAGGCAGCAGCACTGCCCCAGGAGGATGAACCGCCCAGAAACGACTTTGGAGGCAGCTGATGGTCCTTCAATGCGTTTCAGAAAGAGACAAATGATTCGGGCCCAGAGCTGCAGAGGAGCAATTTGGATAACAAGAACTTGTGTCTGATGAGATAGATAGATCAGCTGAGGTTTATTAATCCGAAACCCCGGCTGAAGCTGTCAAGTCAATCAAGGACCAGAGCTGCTGGCCTTGCTTCTCGCCCCGCCAGTCAGCCAGCTTGGCGAGGCGAAGGCAGGGCAAGGCTCTGCACATCATTCCCTGGGGGTTTCATTTTAGCCACTGGAAAACCCTAACAAAAAAGCAAAAAAAAAAAAAGGGGGTCTGGGAAACCTCGCCAAAGTCCCCATTAAAAGGCTGCAAGCCCCAGCTTCAGAAATTAGGCAAGGCTAGTTTTATGGTAGGCGGTTTGACATTCCTTCTGCCTCCATTTACATTACGATGCAGCGTTTAGTTAAACGATCACTTACTCCTTCCTCCTGGGGCTTTTCTCTCATTCCAGTGCACATGGAGCAAAATTAAAGTTGCACAGGAGCCACAAATCTGGCCTTTCCCGACATTTGAGTACTTAACTTGCTGCCTGAGCAATGTTGGGGTTTGTGGTTTTTTTTTGTTTTTTTTTTTAACAGAGCTTTTTGTCCGTAGTATCTTAAATAATTCGGTATCAGTTCCATTCCCACAGAATTCTTTGCGTAATTAGCTCTTGGTTATAAGTGAGAAGCACATCGCATCATTACCTTGCCTCCCTCAATGCAAGGCTTTGCCTGTCGCCGTGGTTTGGTTTTTCTATTAAGAGCGGGCTGGTTGGTAGATGCCCCAAGAGGCTTCACATGATTCACATGCCGCAGACCAGGCTTCTATATTAAAAACCCATTTAAAGCTCCCCAGCAAAATGCCTGAATTAGAGAAGTTCGATTGTATTAATCCTTTCGCGAGTGTCCCAAGGATGAGCATGCCCAGGATGCTGCGCTCTGTTCCCATACACCGCTCCGTGCTAATGTGCGCTAATTTTCCCGGGGAGCTGGAGATATCGCTGTCAAGCCGTGCTCTTACAAATAGGTTACTGGAGCTCTGTGCAGGGAAAACAGGTTTGTTTTCTGCGGAGAGGATGGTGAATTTGCATCGCCGTGAATGCTTTTCCCTCACAGGAATTTTTCCACTGTAGGAGTAAGAAAATCTTCTCCTGGGTAAACTGCTCCGACCGTCTCACCGGCGGGATGTGCGTCCCCGACCCTGGCGGCCTCATCACGAAGGGGCTGGCAGGGAAGCTCTGGCCTGGCCAAAGGGATGCTATTAAAAGGTGGGGAATGAAAACAAGCCATCCATGCTCCGCGGCACAAATAGCCGGGCTGGAGGTGACCTGTAGGATGGGAAAAGCTGCCCAGCACCCACCTGAGACAGAAAATGCCACAGCAGCCGAAGAATTTTGTATTCCTCCCCAAATCCCCCAGCAGCTGGAGCCAAAGGAGGGGAGGGTTGTGAATTGTAGCTGCAATGGAAGACAGTGCTCTGGAAAGGAGCAGATAATCGCGGTGGTGATGAACCGCATGAATCATTCAGAGGGACGTAATCTTGCGCCATATGTTATGTGTCACTACGTGGAGAACATGCCGCATCCCTTAGGATAATAATTGCGTAGTTCGTCTTCTTTTTTGGCAAAAAAAAATAAAAAACCCAAGCCCTTTCTCTAGACTCAGCAGGACTTGCAGGGCAGAGGTAGGCTGCCCGTAGCACTGCGTCCCTGCGGCGGAGGGACTGGGTACCAAGGGCAGGCACTGGGGGAAGCGTCGGGCTGTGTGGAAGGATGGGAGAGGGAAACAGCCGGGTGGGAAGGCAGCTGGGGATGGGGGGAGGATGTACTACTTCAGCCGGCCAAGAAGGCTAAATAAAACATGAGCTTTTCTGTGGGCATCTGCAAGGAGGTCAGGATGGATGCCAGGCCGTAGGTGTAGGAAAGCCAAAGGCTTTTTCACCCCACATCTTCCTCGTCTCCAGCCAGAAATATCACAGACTCACAGAATGGTGGGGGTTGGAAGGGACCTCTGGAGATCATCCAGTCCAACCCCGTGCCAGAGCAGGGTCACCCAGAGCAGGTGGCACAGGAACGCCTCCAGGCGGGGTTGGAATGTCTCCAGAGACGGAGACTCCACCACTTCTCTGGGCAGCTCGTGCCAGGGCTCTGCCACCCTCACAGGAAAGAAGTTCCTCCTCACGTTGAGATGGAACTTCCCATGGTCAAGTTTGTGCCCGTTACCCCTTGTCCTGTCCCTGGGCACCACTTAGAAGAGCCTGGCCCCATCCTCCTGACACCCACCCTTTCAGTATTTGTAAGTGTTGATAAGATCCCCCCTCAGTCGTCTTTTTTCCAGACTGAAGAGACCCAAATCCCTCAGCCTTTCTTCTTAAGAGAGATGTTCCAGTCCCCTCATCATCTTGGGAGCCCTTTGCGGTCCCCTCTCCAGCACTTCCCTGTCCTTCTTGACCCGGGGAGCCCAGAACTGGAAGCAACACTCCAGTACTGCGTCCAGCTAGCATCCCGGCCTCTGAATTTTGTTAAGCCTTTTCTGTGAGATTAAACACACACACACACACACCCACACCCACACACACACACCCCAGGGTTCTGCAGCAGTGACGGGTGCTCCTGCCCTTCTGCGGCTCCCTGGAGGGCTGTGCCGGAGGTCCTTGAGGAGCAGGACGGGTGGCGTGGGCCGGGGGCTGTCCCCAAAGGACCCCACGCTCCCTGCGCAGCAGAAGGGGTGATGGCACCTGCAGTGGAACCACCCTCCCAAGGTGCGCCGGGTGCCGCGGCTCCGGGCAAGAATTAGTTTTCATTAGCAGTTTTCCAGGCTTTTAGGCAGCCAAGCAGCCATGCCTGAAAGGCTCTGTCATTACCGCACAAAGGTAGCTAAGCTCCCAAATCCTATTAGTGGAAAGGGAAGGGACTGCTGCGAATGGCCTGAGGCAAGACAGCATCCAGCTGTGACAGCCAGGGAAGGGCAGCATCACCTTCCCGCACACCTCGGCACACCGGCAAGCCTGATGGTCTCTTCTCCCCTGGGACAGCCGACCCGCTGCAGCCCGCATCCTTCCAAAACTGCGCAGCATCCGTGGTACCCACCATCCCTGCTGGGGACTGCCCGGACTGCCCACCTCCTGCCAAACTGCCCCCCGGTGTCTCTGACCGCTCCCCGCTCCGCGGATGCCTTTATACACCAAGGAGCCAAAAATCCATCTCGCCTGTCAAGCGAAGCCGTGGCTGTGGCTCTCCTGCCGGCTTACAGCGGCTTGGCGGGCGAAGGTTACTGTGCAAATTAACTATGTTTAGCCTTTCAGGTTTTCGTAAGGCGCTTGATTCGAATATTATGTGACATTTTGATTTTAAAGAAAGTAGCGCTGCTTAACATCAATAAAGTGTAAGTTAAAAGGCAGAAAAATTGGCCGGGCTGGGAATTGCCGTCACACACGGCTGCCGCCATCGACCTGGGGGGGCCTCCGGGCTGTCCGGCGCCGTGGGCAGGCAGCGATGCCCTGCGGCCAGCAGCAGCCCCGCGGGCACGCACGGGCCCTGGCACACACGCACAGGGATGCTCCAGAGGACGGGGCCACGTCTTCGCTCCGGGGCACTGAAGGAGAGCTCTCGTGCTCTCCCGTTTCGTGCTGCGCGTCCCACCGCCCGTCTTTGTGCAAGTCCTGCTAATGAGGCTCGCCCAGGTGCTTCCAATTTCATGGCTCTAATTTGTCCTCCCTGCTGCTCCTCCTCCTCCTCTCCAGCGGCATAAACCCATAAGGCTCTTAAAAGCGCAGCGGCACCGAGAGACCTCCAAAGAGACACGTCCCCTGCAGCGAGCGGGCACGGGTGCCTCTTCTTTCCAAAAAAAAAAAGTGAGGGATGCCAAATCCCTTCCGAAAGGAGACGCCCCGTGGGGCAGAGCTGCGCGTGGGCGATGCCAGCTGGCCCTGGGGAGCCGGGATGGGTTGTGGGGCACGCCGGAGGTGGTCTGCTGTCCCCAACGCCAGGAGCCCTTGGGGGGACACAGCATCCCCCCGAGCCGGGGGTGCCTCTGCCCAGCTCACGCGCCATCACCCTCCGCGCTCCAGCATTGATTTTTAGGTCCGAAGGGCTGAAAATAATCACACGAGGGAAACGGTGGGCTGGCTTCTCTTCCCAAGCAATTTTTAGCCTTCTCTTGATTGCCTGGAGCGTCCCTGGGATGTTCCAGTGATAAACTGCCAAAAAAAAAAAAAGCTAGAGCGGTGTTTGCTATTTCTGTATCCTTCTTACTGCCAAAGCATTGCAAAGGGCTTACCAAGCCGCCCCACACGACACGGCGGGGGACAGCGGCTGTCCGGCACCTCCAGCTCCCAAACCGGGAGGACTGGGAAATTTTTTCCTTCGCCGGAAATTCCAGCAGAAATTTGGAAGAAGAAAATGCCGTTGCACAGATGCTCCGTGGCTGGAGCTATAGAGCAAGGAGTTTGCCCAGGAAGCCGCCACGCGTGTCGGAAAGGTATGGGGCTCCCTTTGGGGTCCAGCACCCAGCCTGGAATTTCGGGGAGCAGACACCAACCTCCCGCCACCCAGAGCCCCTTTGCCTTCGCGTTTCCCACCCCGAGGGTGCAGCTGGAGCTGGGAGCAGGGGAGGATGAGAGCACAGCCGCCTCCAGAGAGCTTTCGGAGGCTTTCCGCACGTTATACTCTCCTTAAGGGTTTCTTCCCTGCTCCTGGAGCTCCGGGTGCTGCCCGCAGTACGGTTCCTCTCTCTTGGAGCCACGGTTGCTTACACGGTGCCAGCTGGCAGGAGTTCACTTTGACAGCCCATATCTGTCAGCAGCCAAATACCTTGAACTCCGGAAGGTATCGCTGTAGATAGTAAAGAGAAAAAAAAAAAATAAAGGAGGTGTCCTTTCAAAGAATATTTTTGCTTAAAAAGAAAAGAAAGCCATAAGTCTTTATCCTGTTTTTTATGTTGGATTTTTATTTTTTTTTAAAAAAGAGTTTAAAAGTCAGTGCTTTTTGCTTTGTTCTGTATAAAACTGCTTTTAAAAATCGCTTTTCAGAGAGGGTCTCTGCCCCCATCCAGCAATGGTTTTCAGGGCCAGGCTCTGGCTCAGCACCACCCTGGTTTTTCTGGGTGCAGAGCCGGGCAAGCCAACAGCTCTCTGCTCTTTTGCTCCTCTGACAGTTCTGAAGAGTAGGAGTGATCCGTCGTGAGTATTTTGTGTCAGTGTCAACACAACGTAACACTTCTTCAGACTTTTTGGTGGCTCGGAAATACCAAATAAATTAATAATGTCATTTACCATTATGCAAGGAACCATTTCCTTGAATCCCAGATGAGGGAGGCTTTCAGATGTGACCGGTTTGTCACTAGTCTTTACGTTTTCTTTTGAACGCAACTAATAATTCTGTTGCTTCAAATTAGAAAAGGGAACTATTACATATGGGGTTTTTTTTTTGCAACTGAACGCTTCACCATTTTTTTCTCTTTTCTGGGGAGAGAGGCAAATCCTACTTCCCAAATGCTCCTCCAAGACATTTGGTGAAAGGTTTCCCATGGCTCTTGGCAGCAATGCATGGGAACCCTTAGCTGGGAACATGATGCTGAGAGCTGTGCCATTGCCTTTCCTGACCACAAGTGTGTCTCCATCCCCTCCATCTCCTCCATCCCATCTCCTCCATCTCCTCCATCTTCTCCATCCCCTCTATCACCTCCATCCTCTCCATCCCCTCCATCTCCTCCATCCCATCTCCTCCATCCTCTCCATCCTCTCCATCCCCTCCATCTCCTCCATCCCCTCCATCCCCTCCATCCCCTCCATCCCCTCTATCTCCTCCATCCCATCTCCTCCATCCCCTCCATTCCCTCCATCCCCTCCATTCCCTCAATCCCCTCCATCCCACCTCCTCCATCCTCTCCGTCCCCTCCATCCCCTCCATCCCCTCCATGGCCTCTCCCAGCCAGTCCTGGGGAAATGCCGCTGCTTCTCAGAGGCATGTATGCTGTAGGAACCTCTGTGCCTACCAAACCTGCTCTCAGATAAGCAAGAAATACACATTAATCTAATTACCAGTGTCCTGTAAGAGCAAATATTTAGCTAGTGAAATCAAGGTAAGGAAAAAAGAGCTAGTTTAGAATAGAGCCGAGAAGACTTTATACAAATGCCATCCTTCCCAAAAGCAATGTCATTCTCCAAGCTCACAGAGACGTTGTGTCCCCAGCAGGGCACCTCTGCCTGGCTGTGTATCTCAGCACGCCGGAGACTGAGCACAAAGGACCTTGACCTAACTTTGAGCCCCAAACCCAGTGATCACCTGCTTTCGCATCGCCTCCCTCCGCAGACACCACCATCCCTGGCCGAGCCAGCCCCGGGGGAGCGCGCGGACCCCCCACCTTGCCACAGGGCAGCCTCGTGTCCAGCTTGTACAGATTCTCGGCTGCCGGCAGTGCTGAGTGCTCTTGTTCCAGTCCCCCTGGCCATGGTTCGGATGGCTCCTCACTGGACACTCTTCTTGTGTTGGCTCCTGCCCATGTCCCTCATCACCCCTCATTTCCCCCTCTCCATAGGCACGTGCAGCTCCAGCATAGGACCCTCAATGGGTGTTACTGGTAAGACCTGGTTACGACATTTTTATTGGGAAGTGAGTGTGAGGTTTGTAGTCAGAAACCCCCAGTCATCCGATGAAACTCTTCTCGGTGGTGCCCAGCGACAGAACAAGGAGTAACGGGCACAAACTTGACCATAGGAAGTTCCATCTCAACGCGAGGAGGAACTTCTTTCCTGTGAGGGTGGCAGAGCCCTGGCACAGGCTGCCCAGAGAGGTGGGGGAGTCTCCGTCTCTGGAGACATTCCAACCCTGCCTGGATGCGTTCCTGTGCCACCTGCTCTGGGTGACCCTGCTCTGGCAGGGGTTTGGACTGGGTGATCTCCAGAGGTCCCTTCCCACCCCGGCCAGTCTGTGATTCTGTGGAACCTCACGCTTTCTATCAGCACTCAGCCTTTGCTTTGCTGTCTGTGCTCACAGAGCAGGACCCCGTGCCGGAGGTGACTCCTGGGATGGATGAGCCTTTCCAAGGCTGCCAGAGCCAGAGCACACCACCTCCTCGGGGCCAGGGGCAGAACGGGGTCTGTGCCGCTGCTCGGCCCCCACGCATCGCTCCGATGTGCCAGCATCTCCCCTGGGATTATTGCCAATGGGCTGTGCTGGCTCGATTCGTTGAGCTTGACATTTTCCTCCGTGCATTTCAGGTCTCTCTGGAGCTCCAAATCACACCTCTCTGAGGGTTAAAAGAGCCATCGCTCTGCTGCGTTCCCGGCAGGACCCGCTCCCTGTGTCCCTTCCGGACCCGAGGTAGCGAATGTGAGGGACTGTCCGTAGGGAAAGCAAGAGCGGAGCCTTTCCCACAGAACCGGCCTTAACTACACACTAAATTTGGGTTAATTATGAACACGAGCTCCGAGATAAAACTTGAAGGAAGAGCTGAGCATCAAATACACAATGAATCTAATTAACGTGAACACAGCTAATTAGATTTGAATCTGCTCACAATATTGCGTGTGTGCTTGAAACTGCCGGCTTTATGGGAGTAATTAAAAGAAGTTAAGTAGGGTTGGATTCACAAATTAAGCAGCCCCAATGATTTCCTTTTAAGCATGTGGTCTTTCCATATATTGTTGTTTTGTTTGATTTCTTGAAGAAACTGTTAGCTGTGGACCATTTATTCCTCCAGAAGCTGACAGATTTGAGCTCCCAGAGCTGCCGCCGCTCTTGGCGCAGGGAGGTGGGGATTTGCAGGCGGAGCCGTTCAGCACAACCCTTAAGGGGGAAAATGCCTCTTTCCTGGGAAACCACCTGCAGAGCAGCCAGGGCAGGAGCCCAGAGGCCAGCTGGCCAGCCAGGTTGGGGTGGTCAGACCTAAACTTCTCCCAGCCTCCTCCCAGGGGCTTCCTACCGTTGGGAATGATGGAGATCGAGACAGGTCCTGGCCATGCAAGCTGTCCTCCCAGCTGTGAGCCTGCCCTGCTCCTGAGGCTGGACCACAGCTGCTGAGCACACCTGGGTGGCACTGGGAGGTGGTGGGCAGGAGCTTCCCAGGGCCAGCCCAGGTGATGGGAATCAGCCTGGGGCAGGGCTGCTGGGGGATAAAAGGCAGCTCCAGGCTCACAGGGAAATTTTAGCTGTGGGATCAGGACTGGGAATGTGGTACAGGCTCTCAGGAATAATTGGAAGCTGCTGTGAGGTCTTGACACCAGCTTATGGGATGCTGTAGGGAGAGAAGATGGTGAATTTATGGCTGAGAAAATAGTGTTTTGCTTCTTCCTATGATATCTAGAAACGGTGAGTACCTGGGCGTTAAGCAGCCTGCTGGGGCAGCTCCTCTCCCCGGGAGGGAGCAACCAAAGGATGAAGGCTCTTGGAGCTCTGTTGGGGTGGGCCTGGAGGTGCGGAGGCTCCTGGAGAAGTGCTGTGTGGGACAGGCAGGGAATCCTGCTAGTCCCTCCAAAACATAGGGCAGCTTCTGGAGTCCCTTGCAGTCTACTGGCTAGTGATGGAAGGGGCCTCTATATGCAGTGGAAGTACATACATTCAATAAGATGTATCACACAGGTTAGAAGGGCTTAGCCCCTAATGAAATTGGACTGTCCTGAGTCCTTACAAGCTGTTGCTTTGGCAATTTATTTGATTTTTCTTCATCAATTTTAAAGGAGGAGGGAATTGCACTCTTGGTCTGTGTTCCGTGCTTCTGACTCCTGCTTCTTCTTGCTGTCACATAAAGATGTGGTCTGGTTTAGGCTCCTGACAGCCTCTTTGTAGCTGGAAATCCACCACGGCTGAAGCCTGGTTAAAGATTGCCCTTGTGTTCCCATCCTCTGGCCAGTGGGACTGGGGGGTCCAGCCTGGACCGAAGCCCTGCACGGCCCCTGATATGCATTTTGTGCCCCATCCCTGCTGCCTTGGGACCATCCTGCCTGGTTTTGTTGTGTGTAGTACCTGGAGAAACAAAAAAAAACAAACCAAAAACTTTTTTTTTTATTCAAACTGTTTACAAAGTGGAGGAAATGAAGTGCGGGGTGGGGGGAGAAAGCAATAGAAACTTGCCTGGGAATTTTGGATACTAGCACATCCAGCAGAGGCGGTTGGCTTTGCTTAATTAAAATGAGCGTTGTGCTGAAATACCTAATTAGATTCAGGCACCTGTAGCCAGACAACTGTGGTATTATGCATTAGCTGTTGTGGCGGAGATGTTGCTGCTGCACTCAACAGCTCTGGCCTGGCACCGTGTCAGATGGTTGGCCGGGCTCCTTGGGCTTCTTCATGCTGGGCACAGCTCTTGCGGGTCAGAAGCAGGGTGCTGGTGCTGCGTCCCCCTTTTGGGGATGCTGGAGAAAGCGTTGCATCCCTTGGTCGTGGTGCAGGGGGGCTGCTACATGCTCCCAAAGCTGAGATAGATGCGTGCCTACCTCTGCCTGCTCCAGCGTGCTGTCCTCCGCGCAGTGTTCTCTGCCCTTCAGGCAAACCACTTCTCAGGCTGAAGCTTGTCACCCAGGTCGTGTGTTGTGTCACTTCCCAGGGCACGTGCCTGCCACAGCCCTTGGTGCACCAGGTCCGGGTGGCATGTCCTGCAGTGCTTCTGGGAACAGTTTTCCAGCATGGGGAAAAAAAATTAGCTTGACCTCTTGCATGCACCTCTCCCGGCCAAAGTGTCTGAAGGTTTGGCTGATCAGGAAACATCTTCTGTCACCGTCCTGGTAGCCAACACTCAATGGGCACTGAGACAGGCCATAGCTGCGGCCATGGACTTCAGGAAAGTTGAGTTTTAAAAACTCTCAGCCCCAAGATCAGAGGCTGGAAAAGTTGGATCCATGGGACACGCTCCCTGTTGGAAATGTTCAGCTCGCACAGACATCTCTGGGGCTGCAAGGAGCTGGAGCAGGCAGTGATGTACCTGCTGGGCTACAGTCATGCATGCTGCATACACCGTCCTGGGGATGGAGGGTGGTCTCTGCTTGGGCCGAAATGGCCATGTGGCTACGTGCAGACCCTTGGGTTTGTGTCACTGCCTGCCAGTATGGTGCAGAGCTTCCTTCCAGCTCTGGCAGCAGATCCCAGGACCTGCAGTGGTGGCTGCTTGTGCGACGCTGGCACGGCACACACACCGTCACAGCATCCTGCACTGGATCCCGCAGACCCTTCAGACCCCACCCAAGCCGGGACCACTGGGAGAAAGGTCTCCAGGGCATGGCTTTGGGTGGCTGAGCTCGGCTGTCTCTGTCAGGCCAGCTGCGTGGGGGCTTGCTGGGGTCAACACCTCCTGGTCCAAGTGCTGACATGCAGCTTTATCGTATGATCGATCCAGGGATGGAGGGAGCTGGGAGTTAATGAAGCCAAGCCTGGAGTTAGACAGGTGAGAATTGCTCATGTTCCCTTAATGGGGATGAATCACCAACGATGGCTTCCCATTCCTTACTGCCGAGGCCGGGGGGAGATGGATGGGCCCTGCTCAGGAGGTGCCGTAGGGGTACGATGCAGCAGGGTGCCTGGCCCAGAAGCTGGAAGAAGGACAACCACCCCTCCTGGGAAGATGGGACGCTGCACGGGGAGCAGCAGCCAGGCCACAATTTTGGGTGCTGAGAGGGAGAATGAAACACCCCTGAGCCGCCGGAGCAATTTCATGAGTCACCGAGTCCTGAATTTCACTCCAACCCACCCATCTGTCATGACTTGGCTGCAAGAGAGAGCCATGAATGAGTGATCTTCCCACACAGAGCAGAGCAGAAACAGACGGGAATACGCCCCGTGTTTTCAAAGTGGAGGTTTTGATTACCGCGGAGCACAATAACTGACAAGCGCCTCGTGGAGTAATTGTTGTTGTGAAAGTAAAACCACCACCGCTTGCCGTTGAGTGCGCTGAGAAGCACTGCTTTGGCAGCACAAGATGCAACATCAAAAAGGGGTGTCTACTTGCAGCATGGCAACGAATGCGTCCTGGGAGGAGGAATTATGGGATCTAACAGGGAGAGGGAGATGTGGCCACAGAGCATTGAAGCCTTCGCCTCTGCAGGGCGTGCAGGTTCCTCCGGGAACCCAGCCAGAACGTGGCAAGACTCCGGCAAAAGACCCTGTGGATCATTGTAATGTGACTATGTCTTACAACCCCACAGCGTGTGCAAGAAAAGGGATGTTTGAGGTCAGCTGAGCTTTGTCCTTCTAGAAATTGTCAGCTGATCTATTTCCCTCTTTGAAGACTTCTGCCGCCTCAGTGATGTTCACGAGCCCCTGTGCCGGCAGCAGTGGATGGGGAGGCCGGAGGAGATGGATGCATGTTCTGCTCCTCGTGCCGAGCCCTCTCCCTCCCGTCAGCTGTGCAAACGGGAGTTATTGCCACGGCATTTCGCAGTCTGCTTGGATCCAAAAGCACATCAGTACTTCTTTTGTTTAATTTACGCTCGGGTCTCCCGCAAGGAGCCGCTTACAGTCCTATCCCCAAAAATATGTGCGGAGGAAAAGGTTAGCTCTTCAGGGCCCAGCACTTTATAAAGCTCATAGCG
Source organism: Alca torda (assembly GCA_008658365.1). Lineage (NCBI taxonomy): Eukaryota > Metazoa > Chordata > Aves > Charadriiformes > Alcidae > Alca > Alca torda. Next base: position 5,302,628 of record CM018087.1, on the reverse strand, counting down.
ATGGGATATAATATTGCAGCTGGAGTAGAATTGGTTTCTCTCTTACCAACCCCCCCTCCTCGCCCCGGCTCAGGTCGCTGGCGTGTTTGCCAGGTTCGGAGTAGTTCATCTCTCTCCATTTCTGCCGTTTCCCAGAGCAGTTCCCGGGGGATGCTCGGCACCCCCACTGCCTGGCGGGGTGCAGAAAGCCTTGCTCGCAAGAGTGACGTTGGGATATAAGTGGGTTTGGAAGTGACATTTAACCCTCCTTGCTCACAGAGGCTTTGCTAGTGGCAAAGTGATATATCTGGCGGGAGGGTGGTGGAAAGGAAAAATAAATCCCCTGTTCATTGCTCAGCAAACAGCTCACTCCTTCAGCTTTTACTGCTTGGGTGGTACCAGGCAATTTTGGAACCAGTCCCCGTCCAAAGTCCATTTCATTTCAGAGCGAATCAAACTCTGGGTGTTTTCTTCCAATTGTGTTTCTGGCTGGTGAGGAGCTGAGACTGTTCCAAACAATGCTCTTTCTCTTGAATGCTAATGAATACTGGGGTTTACGGAGCTATCGGAGATCTTCCCAGCAGACTCAATATATCGGGCTTTCTCAAAGTGTGTGTGTGGGGGGAATATTTTTTTCCCTTCCTAGCTTCGGATGGCTCCCTCCATGCTACTGCATGTAGTGCTGAGACCCCCAAAGCCATTTTTGCTTTCCCGGGGACACGGGGGGGGGAAAAGCTGGTCCATTCTCCAGTGGGCTGTGACAGTCACACTCCAGTGACTTCCAAACTGGGGAGGGATGTACCGGGAAGCTGACGTGAACCCGTGTGATGGGGGTTATTTGCACAGATCGGGGGGAAAAACTGGATGTCAGGCTGGGTAAAGCTTTGAACTGTGTTCAGGGAAGCATCCAAACATGCACGTGTACTCATCAGCCAAGTTACCTCCCTAAACTCATTTGCAAAGATGCATTTTGAGCGGCATTCTGCAAAAAAAAAAAAAAAATTGATTTTTTTTTTTCTTACTGGTTCAGTGACCAGAGGGTTTGATATTTTTTTTTTTTTAAATCCTTATTTCACATTGAATGAAGCACTGGATTCAGCTTAAAAGCAAACACTTTGGTTTTGTTCTGCAGTACTTACCATTCTCATTTAAATTTAGCTTGATTTCTAAGTGAAACATTTCTAACGGATCACTGGAGCTTTTCAAGATTGTTTCTATTTAACATTATGACTTTGAAACCATAATATTTTGGGGAAGGAAAACCACTTTGCCAAATGTACCATCGTTTAGGTGAGTCTGAAATGGCGAAGAGCCTCTAAGCAGATGGCCGTGCTTTCTGAGCCTTGTTTGGGGTCCTCTGATGCCGAGCTGGCCAGGATGAGCTGGTGTTCCTTCCAGACCTAGGGAAGCTCCAGGTTTTTCTTTTTGTCCCCTCTGAGGCTGGGCGCTGTCTTGGCATGAGGTGCAGACAGCGGACTGGAGTTGATGTTCAACCAGGCCCAGTGCAAGGTCCTGCACCTGGGTCAGGGCAATCCCAGACACAAACACAGGCTGGGCGGAGAATGGATGGAGAGCAGCCCTCGGGAGAAGGACTTGGGGGTGCTGGTGGATGAGAAGCTCAACATGAGCCATCAATCTATGCTTGCAGCCCAAAAAGCCAACCGCATCCTGGGCTGCATCAAAAGAAGCGAGGCCAGCAGGTTGAGGGAGGTGATTCTGCCCCTCTACTCTGCTCTGGTGAGACCCCACCTGCAGTACTGCGTCCAGCTCTGGAGCCCTCAGCACAAGAAGGACATGGATTTGCTGGAACGGGTCCAGAGGAGGCCATGAAGATGCTCAGAGGGCTGGAGCCCCTCTGCTGTGAGGACAGGCTGAGAGAGTTGGGGCTGTTCAGCCTGGAGAAGAGAAGGCGCCAGGGAGACCCTAGAGCCCCCTCCAGTACCTGAAGGGGGCTACAGGAAGGATGGGGAGGGACTCTTTATCAGGGAGTGGAGTGATAGGACGAGGAGTAACATTTTTAAACTGAAAGAGGGGAGATTTAGATTGGATATCAGGAAGAAATTCTTTCCTGTGAGGGTGGTGAGGCACTGGAACAGGTTGCCCAGGGAAGCTGTGGATGCCCCATCCCTGGAGGTGTTCAAGGCCAGGCTGGATGGGGCTTTGAGCAGCCTGGTCTGGTGGGAGGTGTCCAGTTGGACACCAGCTGGTTTAGTGGGAGGTGTGGGGGTTGGAACTAGATGGTCTTTAAAGTCCCTTCTAACCCGAACCATCCTGTGATTCTATGGTAGGCTTCATGCTGGGAGGAGGTGTGTCTGGTTTTGGTTGGGGGGCATCCCCAGCCCCATCGTGGCTCTTTGGGTGCCAGGCTCCCTGCCCCAAGTCATGGGCTGGCTGGGGGGGGTTTAAAGCCTCTGCCCTGTTTCTCCCCCTGCCTCCCACACCCCTAAATTATTCTCTTCATTGCAGAGATCTCATGAATTATTGATCCCGGGCTTGGTGTCTCCTAGCAACCTGCTTACTTATTGCACCACCATCCCTGTCCAGTCCCTTGGACACATGGGTTGTCTCTGGCCCATCTCCCTTTGTCCCCCCCACCTGGCGCTGGGGGTCACAGCATGGCTGAGCCCTTTACCTCCAGCTCTGCTGGGGGAGGTGGGAAGGGTTTGCCTGAAGCTCTGAAATGAAACTCTCCTCAAAAAGCAAAACCTGGGGGCTTGATGCCACCTCGGGAAGAGTTGGTGCTACCCTCTGGATGCTCCTGTCTAACCTGAGCTGGATCGGCTGCTCCGCTGCTGCCAGAGCCCAGATCCCTGTGCATGAATCTGGGAGTCACCTCCTGGAAACCTCAGGGAGTGGAGGATTAAGGAAAGCGAGCCAGCAGGGATGAACTTTTCCCAATAGTGTAGCTGGGAGGGGAAAAAACCACTCCAAAAATACCTCGGTCTTGTTGTAGCAAACTCATTTGCTTGGCTGTTTCCTGGGGAGAGCAGATGAGCAAGTGGAAGATGGGGAGGGGGGGGAACTTTTTAGCACCTCCCTAGCTGTGGTCTCCCCCTGTGTGTCTCCACCTCTGCCCCATCCCTGCAGCCCGCGCAGCAATTACCGGAGACCACCCCGCGATTGGATGGGTGGGCAGCAGCCGGATCCATCTCTGACAGCTGCCGGGAGGTGACCTCTCCGTCCAGCCGCGCGGGGTCCCAGAGGAACCCAGGTGGGTGCTGCTGGATGGAGCTGGGGTCCCTGCAATAGCGCTGCTTCGAGCCATGCCTTTGTTAGGCTGCTCCTTGGCACAATTTTCTGCCTGGAGCCACCACGCTCAGATGAGTGGGATCCAAATGCCGTGTTTCTCAGAACTACCCCTGCTCCGGTGGCCACTGGGCATGGGGAACCTCGAGCAGGTGGATCCCAAGCCGGTCATCCTTTATAGCTCCCCTCTAAGCTTCTCTGTGCTTTAAGCTGAGCCTGCAGCCGGCTTTGGGGCCGGCATGGGTCCGGAGGGTTGTACCTGCAGCAAGTCTTTCCTTCCAGCTCCCTGCTGGGTGCGCAGGTGCCTGATTGAATCCCCAGCTCCTGTCTTAAGAAGGGGTTGATGCAGCCCCGTGCTACAATTTCCTATAAAATGCCACCTTCTCTCCTTAGGTTTCATGCATAATTCAGAGGATCCTCTAAAAATAAAGTTCCCCAGGCAGCCTCCGAAGCCTGAGTAATTTGCCTCCAGGATCACGGGAGAGGTGAAGAGCTCCGTTCTCCCTCAGGGGCCGCTCATTAGCGGAGAGGCTGAGGTCTGGATGAGGTCCCGGGGGGGGTCTCTGCCATTTGAGGGGGTGCAGCCTGGGCTCTGCCTTTCTCTTACCGCAGGGCCAGCCCTGGAAAAAACCTCCACTGACTTTTCTTCCCCCTCCCCCCCCCTCCCTTTTGTGTTGTCTCACCAGTGACCTGCAGTGACAGGGTAACGCCGTGGGGGTTTTGGGGAACGGTGTCATGCGGAGCAAGGATGGCATAGGTAGTTCATTAACAAGGTAATAGCGACAAGATGACTGTATTTAGCTGTTACGTGCTGACTTATATGCACTTATATACACTTGTTGACTTATACACAAATGGCAGCGTAAGCATCTGAGAGCTGCGTAAGGTAAGACACAGCACATCGACCCATGGGAATGTGTTTTGAGTGTGCTACACCACCCCCAACCCAAGGTTTAACACCCCTAGGTAAGATTAAAAAATAAAAAAGGAAGATCTCACCCTTCCCTCCAATGTCCCCTGCTGTTCTGAGATCCCTTGATGTTCTCCGGCTTTACTGAATCCAGGTTTTATGCCTCCGGGTCCTGCTATCCAACTAGCGCCCAGCTTTATCCGTATTTAGTGACTCAGCACGACATTTGAAAGGCTAGAAAGGGCAAAGCTGGGAAAGTCTGTTCCCTCCTGGTTTTAGCGTGCTGGCAAGCCGCAAATTATCTGTTAGAAACTCTTTTCTGATCAATGGACTGATATAGCATAAGAGAGGTGCTTGGTTTTAATTATGCCGATTAATTAAATTCTCCCTCTGCCTGGAGGAAGATCCCTGCCGATTTGCTTGCAAATCTGTGACAACGGCAGGCATCCCACAGGCAGGTGGGCAGTACAGTGGATCCCGGTTCTCCCCTTGGTTAACGGCATTGGTAGCACATCCCAGGAAAAACAGAGCATGACCAAAGCAGCCCAAATCCTCTGTTTGCTGTTCAGCCCTGGATATTTCCAGGGCTCACTGACACGCTCGCTGGTGCCCAAAGGAACCCTGAGCCGCCAGAAGTGGATGGTTTGGTCAGGAATAAGAACACGATGGGCAGCAGGCAAGAGTTCTTTCATGTTTTCTCCTGGTCCGTTAGCCCTCTCGTGATTTCCCAAACTGGCAACCAAAATAAGTAGTTCTTTTGTACTGGTATGACCATAATAAATGGTTTGGGAGCGGCTCTGTGCCCTGCTTGGGCAAAGATGAAGTCCTCTGAATAAAGCATCCTGCTGCAGGTACCAGCATGGCTCCAGGTGTCAGCACAGGGGTCTGTGCTGGTGAGGTCTGGAAGACCAGGATAATCCCTGTACGTTGGGCCTCCTTGCTCCTTTCAACATGGTGTGTACTTACATGGTGGACCCCAACATCACAAGGCATGGTGAGTAATAGGTGTCTTCCTGGCTTTGAAAAGATTCTAGGCAATTAGTTGAAAATAAACCTGTCGTGGACAACTATAGGTAGCAGCGGGACTGGTTCTGCTCTTGGAGGGCTGTGCATTGCCGTGCCCCGTGTGTTGCCCATGCCTCTGCTACGCATCTGGTGGCGTCCGCTGGTTCCACGAGCACCTCAGCCCAAGTTCGGCCGCTGCCCTGCAGCGAGCTGCCTGCGATTTGCACAGCTAAAGAAGATGTGTCCAGAGAAATGATATCTGCAGCGTTTCCAGTACTCTGTGACAGGCAGGTGTGTGGAGATGCTTGTTACAGACCGAGAGATAAGGGGACTGCAGATGAGAAAGCAGCTGGGGACTGTGATAGACAATGGCTCTTAATTTAAAATAATGTTTCCAGGCTGTTGGTGTGGGACTTCTGATGCTTTTGAAACAGACCTCATCTCATTTTTCCTATTTGGTTCTGATCTAAGCTCTCGGGAAGGTGACAGGGCGGCACTGGGTCTTGCTGACGGGGCTCTTCTCGCCTGTGCCAGCCTGAGCACGGGGCTCCAGCCCCACCACTGCGACTTCGGTGAGGTTGGGAAATGGCCGAGATATATCTTACTGGACAGGAAATCAATATCTAGTTTTAAGATACTTTTCTATTGCTGTTGATTTGCTTCATATTATATTAAGAGGCAGTATATTCACTTGGCTTGCTACTGCATTATTTTAGAGCTTTGGAGTTCACGGCAATGTTGAATGTATTTTTTTTTTTTTTTGCTCTTCCGTCAAAGATGGGAATTCTTCCCTGTCTCCCAACCTTCTGTGTTAGCAAAAAATGATGCTTCTTGCTTTGGAACGAATGTTTTCAGAATGGGAAATGTGTGTAGTTGAATGGGAGCCAGCTGCTAGGATTTGCAGAGAGCCTGGAATAGTTTCTGCGAGATCCGAACTGCTGCGTGCGTTTCGCTGCGCTCCTACGCATAGCGCAGGAGGCATTTTCATTACCTGCTGATCAGCACGTCCAGGGAAGAAAAGATCAAATGGGGCTGTAACGAAGGGGGGAGAAGATGATGGAGATGTGCAGATTCAGGTGGCCAGGCTGAGAATAACACCGTGGAATAGTTCAGGGAGAAAAGGAAATGTTGGGAACGCCAACGGCCCCTTGCCGCGCCTGTGTTTGGTGAAAACGAGGTCATTTCTGCAAGCCCAGTTCCCTGCAAAATGTTTTGGGCAGAGTTGATAAGAAGCTCTTCCTTTTGCTGGCAGACTCCTTCGGGCCTTTTTCGAGATGCAGACAAAGACATCCCCTGTCTCGCAGAGCATCTCTCAGCTACAGCAGGAACGTGCAGCGCATCGAAACAACCCGCCCCTCACCACCACACACCTCCACTGCGGTGTCCTTGCAAGAGGAGCACCAGACCCATGATATCACAGAATGGCCGGGGTGGGAAGGGACCTCTGGAGATCATCCCATCCAACCCCCTGCCAGAGCAGGGTCACCCAGAGCAGGTGGCACAGGAATGCCTCCAGGTGGGTTTGGAATGTCTCCAGAGACGGAGACTCCACCACCTCTCTGGGCAGCCTGTGCCAGGGCTCTGCCACCCTCACAGGAAAGAAGTTCCTCCTCACGTTGAGATGGAACTTCCTATGGTCAAGTTTGTGCCCGTTGCCCCTTGTCCTGTCCCTGGGCACCACTGAGAAGAGCCTGGCCCCATCCTCCTGACACCCACCCTTTCGGTATTGATAAGCGTTGATATGTCCTCCCTGCCCCCTCAGCCCTGGGTGCTTATCAACCCAGCATTGGGTAGGTGGCACCTGCATTCCTGGAGGTGCCATGGCAGAGACCCCAGCAGACAGGCAACTAAGTGGGCCTATTTGGCCACCACTGAGGACCTCTGGGGAACATCACCTTCCCATCCTGAGCAGCGATGCCTGGCTTGGGGCAGCTCTGAGGACAGGCTGATGCTCTTCCTCTGCTCTTTCAGCTGCTTTGCCCGGCGGAGGGGCCCGCGGTCCTGCCAAACCTACAGGCTGGTGCCGCCTTGGTGCATTCTCCATGGATGGTTTAGGCCTGAAGTGTGAAGGGAATTGCTACAAGGGTCACAGATTAAGTGTCTGGAAAGAAAGTTTTGGGCAGGCGATTTAGTGCATGAGCAGTAAACCTGCCCTGGAACCAAGCTGTCCTCTGGCCGGCAGCAGTGGGCAGCTGCCTGCACGGGCTCCTGCCTGCAAAAATCAGATGCTTGCTCTCTGAGGGTCAAGTACAGCTTTCTGCTCCTTAATCCTAAGGCGTCGAGGGCAGGCAGTTTGTGTGGGTCACAACATGCATTTCCAGCCCTGGGTGGAGGCTCTGCAGCTCTGCTTCCCATCCTACCTTCAGGCAGCTCGGACCCTGTCCTCCCGCTTGGCCCCCTCCTTGCCCTGGCCAAGTGCTGCCCCGTAAATGCCCATTCCTGCTTCTGCCCTTCACTGCTGTCAGAGCCCTCCAACCTTCCCCGTGGGCTGCAGTAAGTGGCCGTGACCACCCCACCCGTCCCTTGCCAGTGCACGTGTCGTCTTTCACAGGAATTTCTATGTTTGCTCAAAAGGAGCGTTGGCCCCACACCGGCACCTGAGCGATGCCGCGGCTGCCGGCTGGAGAGAGGCTCCGGATGCTGCGGTGTTCCCCGTATCTGTCCCTTTATGGTACTTTTATAAATGTAGGTCGGGAATATTTGTTTTAATGGTGTGACCCATTTAGCACGTTCGAACGTCTCCTGCTGAAGTGACAGTTTTAACGTTTCCCTTTAACCGGTACAGATTGTGCCACCCCTGGGTAATGTGTGAGCAAATCACGTTGTTAGCGCCGTGCAATAAACCACTTTTATCTCGTGCTGGGGGAAGCCGTGGTGGCCTCCCCGAAATGGCGCTCGCTTTGCGAGCCGGGGACCGGGTTCAGGGCTGGCTGATGTTGGCTGCCCAGCATCGTGCCCAAAGGCTGAGCCTCCAGGAGGGGATGATGCTCTGCCTGAAACTGGGGGGGGCAGGGGGTGTCATGACTCACGGGGGTGCTGTGCACCCCTACAGAAACGGTCTCAGCATCACCCGACGGCGGAACAAGTGGAAGAGGCAAAACTCTCCTCTTCCCTGCTGTTGTGTGCTCCGAAGGAATGCCCTTGGGACAAGGGGAAGGCAGCAACAGGGAACGCCGAATCCTTTGGTGGCCCTGCCCAGCCCCGTGCTGCATCCCCGTGTGCTGAAGACATCTTAATTTGAAGTTCTCGAGCAGGATAAAAGTTGTCATTTGATGTTCCTTTCAAATCCTGGAGGTGAGAAAAGGGGATGAGGTGCCTCGGCATCTCACCAGAGAGCCTGTCACAGGTCCCTGTGACACAGGACACTAAAGGAAGCTTGGCATGATATATTTATTATTCCCAGAAAAGTTAATTCTTCAGTTTTTTTTTTATCAGTTGGCTCCCCTGATACAGACCTGCTGGTTTACTGAGGTGGCCAGATCTGTGTAACTTCAAACAGCCGTGAAAAAGAGTAAGCATTGGAGAGTACCAAGTCATTTGGGACTTCAGGGGGACCCCTAAAGATCACCTACAAAAAGACCTGTTGCTCCCTCACACCCTGGGCTACACCAGGAGTAAAGCTGCAGGACGTGGTTGGATTTTCTTGGCTGATGGAGGTGGGTTTTTGCTCGGCGCCTCTGCTCAGCTGGGCAGTAATTCGAAAGCCAAAGGTAGCCCTCCAAATTCTTCAAAGATGGCAATCTTCTTTCTCCAGAAAAGCTCACGGACCCAGCGGTACCGGCCACCTCAAGTCCAGTGAAAGAGCAGCACTGGCTCAGGAGAAGACAAATGGCTTTGTCCAGAAGAAACACCACCGAATGCAGGTGGAGATGCGCTACCCCCAAACTGGACCCCTCTGGAAAACTTCTTCCTACCTGCTGGGCTCCAGTTCAAGCCCGGCACTTCCCAGGGAACGTGGGCATCCTGCAATTACCTCCCACCCACACCTGTTCCGCATGGTGCTCCTTGCACCCTGGGCATCCCAACCTCTGGCCTGAGCCCCTATCCCCACCTGAGCACGTGTCCCGGGCAGGCGTGAGGGCTCTGTGACCCTTGGGATACACCGTCAGCCGGATTTGTGCTGCGGGTGATGCTTCTTGCATTTCCGTGTGCTGGCCTTGCACCGTAAATTACATCTAGCTGCTGTCACCTGGAGAAAGGGGAAAAATAAATCTCCTTGGCCAGGCACGCCTCGCAGGGCAGGTTGCTGTAGAAGTTCAGAGCGATTCTGGCAGCTTTGCAGGTCGGAGGTTCCTGTGTCTTGCTCCGGGGAGGAGAGGGCAGCGCTGGCCGGTGCTCTGCAAGAGCTCTTAAATCCCGGCGGCGGCACTGATGCCGCGCGTATCAATTTGCACTGACCCTAAAAGCCACAGGATGAATTTGCCGCTTAAGAGGAGGTTTTTAATGTACTTTGCATGCTTTAGCATCATTAACGGCTTAATGAATTAGGCTAATGATGACTTTTGAGTTGCATATAGGCCTACATACAAATGCTTAGCCTGCTCCGTGGGACTGAGAAGATGATTTCCCTTTCCTTTCAGGCCATTAGGCAAGCTGGGAAGAGGAGGAGATGCCGAGGTGCTGAAAGCGGTGGAGATGAGACGCCGCGTCAGGCAGCACTGGTGAGTACCTGATCATCTCACCAAGAGAGCTCTGCGACGGGTGGGTCCCAGGAAGGCGGCTGAGGCCGAGCAAAGGAAGCAGGGAAACACGAGGGAAGGGTGTTACCTGCCCTTCGGGAGGGAGAAAGAAACAGTAAGGGGGACCAGCAAGAGAATAAATGGATGGAACAAAGCCTGGGATGGGGCAGCTGGGGAGGGGAGCTGTGGTGGCTTCTGTTCCTGCTCAAAGACCACTTGTGATGAAGCTAAATGCTCTGCACCGAGATGGTTTCTGGAGCGTTTAACCCAGGTTGCTCCCTGGCATCCTTGTGCAGCCAGCCATAGCGGCCAGGGAGCCTGCTCCGGGCAGGTTAGTGACCTGGCAGCCTTCTGTGCTGCTGCTGTCCTGACCCTACCACGGCCCTACCAAGGGGACTCTGCAAACCCTGCCCCTGCAGAGCCCGGAGGTCCTGGGTTTGGCTGTCTGTCCTGGGATGCTCAGGGGTGTTCTCCTGGGAAGGATTTAGCTGATGTCTCTGCCTAAAAGTACATGTTACACTGCTTCCAGATCTGTTGCCAGCAGGATTTTTTTCTCCACTAAGTAAAGGAGAGGAGGAACCTGTGCACTGTAATGATTTTCTTCTCCTTAAGCTTGGCTGAATATTGATATTGGCTCAAGCACAAGGAGGCACAACGATATCTAAGGAGCAGCAGTCGCGGGCAGGCTCTCAGGAAAGCCTTTCATCTCTAAACCAGGCTTGGCCGCGTGGCTGCAAGGCTCAGAGAGAAGGAAAACAGCCCTTTCTGCCCTGGACACACATGAAAAACGAGCAGCAGAAGGCGGCTGTGGATATACTGGAGTGAGTCCAGCTGAGGCCACAAAGACATCGAGGTGGACAGGGCATGGGATAGATGAGGAAAGGCCAAGAGCACCAGTTCTGCTCAGAAAAGGCAACTTGGAGGGGTGATACTGCTGTCTGCAACTACCAAATCGGGTCCTTATTGAGAGGAGAGATGAACGCAACACAAAGAAATTAGGAGTAAAGCTTCCTGAGGAACAGACCCGAAGGAAACGCAGTGCTTCCCACCATCCCCAGGGCTCTGTGCTGCCTTTCTCCTGCCCCTCCTGAACTGGCGGAGTGCCTCACGTGGGTTTTTGCTTGTACATCCCCGTTTGTCTTCTCCTGGTGCAATCGCTTCCTCTTTAAATAGCTCTCCCAGAAGCCACAAGATGGAAAAATGAGTTATGTCCGGCTTATGAAGTTGCCAGCTGGAGTTACGATGGACTATACTTATATCATAAATCATGTGCCCGACCCCTCTTCCAACCATGGCTCAGCTGCAACTTCTCTACTGCAAAAAAGACTCAAAGGGTGGAAGCAGCACTTTGTCCAGGTCAGCAATAAGAAGCTCATGGCTTCTAGCTGGTACTTGGGTGAGCGTAGGTTAGCTCCAAAACCTCTCTGAGAGGGTTATCCCTCTAAAAATATCACGCTCGTGATTCAATGGGGCGTTGATCATGCAGGCTTTTATTAATGACCGAGGAGTGCGATGATCAGCCAGGTAGCAAATACGGCATTAATTCTTCCAAAGCGCGGTGCGGTTGTGGATGAAGACACTGTCAGGACGCAGAGGAATTATGAGTGCTCATGAGGAGTGTAATGCTGTGCACAAATGGACTGATGAGATCCTTGGATGAATAAAAAGGAAAAAGCTAAGCAGGGATATGGGTTGGTATTGGCACTTACTGGCTTGCCTACACATCTAAAAGCACATGTAAGAAAACGGGGAGAGCTCGGAGAAGGGTCATCTCTAAAAGCCACTTTACAGGGAGAAACCTAATGGTCTCAATCCATTTAGTTTGTCGGAAGATTGAGATGGTTTGAACACGGTTTTGTAAGAATATATGTGAGGAGATTATACTTCCAGGCCTATTTATTTAAGGGCTCATTTATATACAGAGCTCTTAAATCTAGCAGGCAAAGCCATAAAAAAGATTAAGGGCAGAATACCCTAATGTTTTTATGCAGGGAGCATAATTGACCCTCAGACGCTCCACCACAACTCCAGGCAAAGCTGTTCCATCACGCAGCATTTCAAAGCCAGATTTCGACGACTCTTTTAAAGAACCAGGGTGTAGCTAGAGGTGAAACCTCCTGCTAAGCTGCCTGGAACAAGCAAACGATGCTCTGGGGTGCGTCTGAGCAATGGCCAGCGGTGGGTTTCTCAGAGCAGGTGCCCTTCCATGGAGCAAGGAGCATCCACGGATGGCCGGGGACTGTCCCCACACCTTGCCAAGGAGCTGGGTCATTGGACACCAGCCTCCAGCCGCAGTCTTGGGGAGGAGGACAGTGGCCAGCCAGGCAGCGGCTGGTGGCCCAGGAGACGCAGAGCCCGTCAAGGACACTGGGGAGAAAACAGGCTCTGCTCCTCTCCCCCATCAAATCCCATTCCCTTTATTATTCCCTGCCTTGCTGCTGGGTGGCTCTGTTTGCCCAGCAGGGAAGGTCTCTGTTTTCAGAACTCAAAAGCGTTTCTTCTCAAACATAAAGAAAAATGATTAATCAGAAACTTTGCTTGCTTCTTTTTTTGTTTAGTTTTTCTATATAACTGCAGCCACCAGGAGAAAAAAAAAAAAAAAGGAAAGAATAGGCTTAAAAACTTTTGCCTACAACCATGAACAGATCTTCTTGCTGCTCTTGGCTAACCTCACCTTAACATTGAATCCGAGTTGGGGGTTTCAAGGCTGTCGTAGGTGTGTAGTGCTTAAGCAGAGAGTGTTGGTGTGGCGCTGGGGGGGGGTGAGTCCTTCCCCTGTTCCCATGCGTGGTCTCCCAGCCCACGGGCTGATTTTCCTCTGGAGGACAAGCTGCTTCTGCCGCTCCTCCTGCAGCCTTTGCGAATGGCCAGAGGTTCCTCTGCGTCAAGCATCAAGCCCTCCGCAAAGCCGGGGAAAGCTTCGATTTCTCTCTTCTTTCACATCACAGAGCCCATTCGGGGGGGCGGCGGGGGCTTATCGCAGGCTTAGAGATAGCTTGAAAAATGGCCATCGAGTAAGACCTCCCAGTGCTTTCTTTTGAGAACGGGTCACCTCTCCGCAGGGATGAGTACGGGAGCCAGCAGGGCTGCTGTCTCATACGCTGCCTTTGGGAACCTGGACTTTTCCCTGGCAGAATTTTTCTTTCCCAAGTGCGGATCAGATTAAACTGTTATCTCAATCTAAAATGCGACGGATTTCTCTTCTGCCTGCGGCAGCCCACGTCAGAAGCAGATCTTCTAGCACAACACAGCCTGCGAAACGCTAATCAGACACCTAACGGGAAATGCTTAGAATAACGAGCTGGGGGGGGGGAAAGATAAAAAGAACAAAGCTGTGAAATTCATTCCCCCCTGGCAAAGGGGAAGCTGGAGGGAAGACCGTTTGCTGTGGCCCAGGAAAGTGCTGTGTTTCTCAAAGGGAGAGATGCGAAGGAGTCCTAAGCCTGTCTCCTGAAAAGTACTTAGCAGGCACGAAATCAGTTAAAATGGGCCCGATGGGGATTTTTTTCATAAAGCAGCGGGTCGCTGCCTCGCGTTTATTTGCATGCATAAATACGAGCATACAGGGAAGAGTGTATAAATCAAGAATTCCGAAGTCGTGGGGATGCAACTCTGCGCCTTAGCCCCGGGGGAGCATCGCCGCATCCAGGCTGCGATGGATTCCCAGCGGGGACGGCCCAGGGCTTTGGGGTAGGTCCTCCTCCTCCTCCTCCTCTTCTTCTGCTCCTTCTGCCCTCAAGCCATGCCCTGCCCCAACCCGGCCGCCAGCTGTTGCCACCGCGCTCAGGCTTCACCGCGGCGTTCCTCAAAGAGCGGGCTGCTGATGGATGCGATCCCCCTGGTCTCATGCAGGCTCTGGTGAGAAATGCGTAATACATGATGCTGGATTTAGACACAGCGAGCCGAATCGCTGCTGCTTCCCCAGGATGTTTTAAAGCTTCTTTTCGGTTGTACTGGACCTTGGGTCGGCTCAGACGTGGCTGGATTTGCTGGTTTCCTCCAGCTGCAGGGAAGCGATGCTCCGGCTTCGTCTTGTGCCTCCAAGGCCAGGCAGCACGGGACCGCACTCAGAAAATGCACATGATTTATCGCACCCCCCTGCAGGGAGAGAAGCACCAAAGGGAGATGTGATCGACACTGATGTACACAACTCCCCACATCGTTTTATCTCAGTGCTGATGTTAGCAGCTCCCTGCTCGCGAACTCTGCCGGGAGGCTCTCCACGGGACGACTTCTCCTACGTATGCCAAGCCTGGACCGCAACCAGCTCCAACAAATGAATGGGTAAAAAACATCTCAACATGAGGAGGAACTTCTTTCCTGTGAGGGTGGCAGAGCCCTGGCACAGGCTGCCCAGAGAGGTGGGGGAGTCTCCGTCTCTGGAGACATTCCAACCCCGCCTGGAGGCGTTCCTGTGCCACCTGCTCTGGCTGACCCTGCTCTGGCAGGGGGTTGGACTGGATGATCTCCAGGGGTCCCCTCCGACCCCCGCCATTCTGTGATTCTGTGAAATGAGAGGTAGCCTTTTTTCTCAATCCCTAACGCTTAAAAGTGCTGGTTTTCATCAGTCCCCACCGGTGGGGGAAGGCCGTCTCGTCCTTCCCCCTCCATCCATCCCGCTCTCCCGGCTGGGCAGGGGCAGGCTCTGGGCAGCACGGCTCCATCCTCCCTTGGGATTTACTCCTCCAAGCAGCTGCCGTGGCTTTTTGCTGCCACACAATCGCGCTTGATTAGTTCCTGGAAATACGGAGCAGTATTTCCATTTCGATTTATTACAGCCACCGAGACGTAAATTCAGGAGGAAGGGAACAACAGGAAAAGGCTTTCAGAAGGTGAGGTGGCGGGGGGGGGAGAAAAGAAAACCCTCTCCATTGATTAGCTATGAAAAGCTTATTGTAACTTAACGCTGTCGAGGAGGCACGCCTGCCTGGAGAGCCGTTCGCAAGGATGATGCTGGGAGGAAGCCCTGAAGGAACGAAATGGGATGGCAGGGCAGAAATTAGGGGAGCAGGACCGGCACGGCACGGCAGTGCGGGCTGGGAAAGGGCGAGCAGGAGGAGAAGAGCTAATTGCCCTCGGAGTGGATTTAGCCACTGTCTTTGCTCTCGCGGGATGCGTTGCTCTCCACTCTCCCTTGGAGAGAGATGGAGAGGAGACGTACTTTGGAATATTGAAAATCAATGCGGCTGTGGGTATTTAGAGAATTACTCCCAGGTGCTACGCGTGGGTGTTGCATCAGATAACGGAGCAAAAGTTGAGGTTTCCTGCGGCGGCTCCGGGGAGCCCACCTGGGACCAATGTGCCTCACCCCGAAGCAGCATCCCACCTTGGGATGTGCTTAGCATCGCACCGGCGCCGGCTGGAGCGGCAAAAGCAGCGCTTCAGGAGGAGGAGGCACTTCACTGGCGCTTGGTGAAATTCAAATTGAAACCAGCCTGTGGGTGGTGGCTTGAGTCCTTGCCAGTGGGAAAGAAGGGGAAAAAATAAAATTATTCGTTTGCAAATGACCTTCTCCTCTTGTGTTTATGTTGATTCTCACTGCTGTTCTTGATCAGCCAAAGGAGACAATTAAAACATAGCTGAAAAAGAAAATATATTGGTCAGAAATGATATCCAGGTGTAAATGTCCAACACATCTCTCTTTGCAAGGCCAGGAGGTGAATGGTCCTCCTGCAATCCCTGTAAAAGCTCCAAAAATGGAGAGACACCTGGACGAGGGAACCCCGGGAACAGATTGAGCCGGTTTTGGTGTGCTGTGCGGGTGAGTCACGCCCGTGTGCGAGACGGAAGCTGCTCAGGACATCACGGGGACTTCAGAGCTGTGCATTCCCAGCACGCATCCGCTGTGCGGTGCTGGCCATCCCACTGCCGGCCAGAAGAGCATTTCCACGCTCCAAACTCATCTCCTCCGCGGGGTCCAGCCAGGCCGGGCGAAGGCTGAAGCGTGTCGATTGCTGTGTGCCAACAGACTTACGCAACGAAAAACCGCGGGGGTTTTGCTGAATAACATGCGCACAGGGGAAAAAAAAAAAAAAAGCTACGAATTTAAAGTTATTTGTGATTGAAGCATTGAGCTGCTTCTGCCAGGCTGGACCTTCAGGCAGGTACAAGCGTGATGGACACGCTCCCTTGCTACTTTGGCAGCAGCAAAGGCCAGGGATGAGGAATGTCCTGCAGGAGGGACGGGTCTGGGAGCAGCTTCCAAAACCTCGACTGAGTCAGTCCTCAGTACATGGGATTTATGCGCAGGGCTGAAGTCAGATAATGCGTGTAGGGGGAGACGGATGTGAGGATGGAAACTGCTTCAGCCACCTCTGTGGGGCTGCGGCCAGGTCCTGGAGAGGCTGGGTTAAAGGATGGGGCTGGAGATGCTGAGGTTTTCATGGGCTGGCTGAGGATCATAGAATCGTAGAATCATAGAATGTGTTGGGTCGGAAGGGACCTCTGAAGGCCATCTAGTCCAACCCCCTGCAGTGAGCAGGGACATCTTTAGATCAGGATGAGCCACGCGGCAACCAAGAGGCTTAAGGCACATGCAAGTAGCATGCCGTCCTGGCACGGCCTCCTTCCCTCGCCACAGAGAGCGGTGGGGAGAAATGACCATGGAGCCAGGGCCAGGGAGGAGGGAAGGAGCCAGCAAGCATTATAAATATCCTCCAAAAACTCAATTGGAAGGCGTGACTCTCCAACTAGATGAGCACTGTGGGATTGTATCTAGAAGAAAACGGCCATGTGAGCCAGCTCTCACTATGAAAGCTCAGACTGATCAAGGACCCTAACAAAGGCCAGTTAAGGTCACCCTGGGAGAGCAAAAAGAGGAAGAAAAGTGCTTGCTTCACCAGCAAATGCGGAACCAGATAGCTAGGAGCCGGAATTATTGTTTAGTTAGCAAAAAGTGTGTCAACCAATAAGCTTGGAACTATATTTGCATGCATAGCGCGTGGACAGCATGTTTAACCAATCGGGTAATGGCGAGGCGCGTGTACGGTAGTTAAAAATATATAAAAGGCAGATATTTGGTTTTAATAAATGGCTTCTCTTGATTCACATTGAATTGCGTGGAGTCCAGTTTCTTCCCCTCAGAGCAGTGATTAGAAGCGAAGCAGGGAATGCGATGAGGATGGTGATGCTGATGGAGCAAAACGGTGGCCATCGATGGGTGTCAGTGACTTGCCTTCGGTGTCTCAGTGGCTCCAACCACCATCAAGAGCCTGAATCTGAGGTTCAGCCTGCACAGAAATGCTGTGTGCGCAGTGAAAATGGGAAAAAGCAGGTGGGGTGAGGGACGCCTGCCTCTGCTGCCCGGCATGGTGGCCTCCAGCAAGGGACACCGGACCTGGGTGTGCAAAACAGTGATTGCCCGTGGCCTGCGGCACCCCGGGGCTCGGGACTTCTGATGGAGGCAAAATCTTTTGAGCCAACTGGGGGACGGGGAGAGGACGTGGTCAGCCAGACCCTGCCGTAGAAATAGGCCTGGTGTTGCTGAGTTGGTAATTGGTGACGATTTTAACGGTGCGCTCAAGCCCCGCAGGAGAAGCCGCTCTGCTTCAGAGAAGATGAGCCTTGACACGGGTTTCTAACCAGGCCAGGTGAAAAAAAAAATATGTAGCGAGAAACACAATCAGAGATGGGCCTGCTCGTGTCAGCGTCTCACCAGGAAGCTGGTGTCAAAAGGAATAGGGATGAAGAGGAGATGCTGGTGACTGGTAGAGCCTCGGGCACCTGGAAGGCTGGGTAGGGAAGACAGGACGATGGCTGGCATCGGCAGGCAGCGCCCAGGAACCTCTAGGGACACGTTTCTCCCCGGGTTTTGAGCTTGGCAGGACAGACGGCTCCCTGGCTACAGCCAAAACTCATTTATTCCAAGAGCTGAGCTCGGACCCTCTGTGAGAACAAACCCAGCCTGCAGATAACATCCCGTGCTTTGAAGGGCCGAGGCTGATTTATGACCTTCCTGGTAAAATTTAGTAACTTAGAGTTAACAAGAGCAAATGGAGGCTCAAGCCATAAACGCGGGCGAGCGGATGACAAGTCTCGCCTCCCTCCGCAGAAGCAGAAGTCTCTTGCGGCGGCGATGTTGCCTGAAATGAGATTTTTATTTTTCCCCCCCCACCATGTTTTAAAGGATTTGCATTTGGGGAGTCCTAAAAGCAGCTCAGAGCTCCCTGGTGCTGCCGCCCCCGGTCCTTGGGGAGCTCGGGGGGCGCAGGGTCCAGCTCAAGCAGTAGCCGGAGGATGCCCCGAGAGGGCTCCAGGGGGTGTTCTCTGCTAAATCAACCCCCAAGTTAAGCACTCACCAAATAATTCATAAGAAGAGACGAATTATTAAATAAGTCCTCGTTGTCGCCATGCTAATTACACACCATTAATTTCATACGTAAAAGGTGCCGGGATATTCTTGCTGCATCATACCTTGCTGGGCTCAGATTTGAGGGTTTCGACATGCCTGTGGGGGTCGGGAGATAAAAACAAAGATGGGGGGAGCCAGGGCAAGCATCGCAGGGGGAAGGTCTGCAATTTCACCATTTGCTTTGCAGCAAACCAAAATAATTTCGAAAATACCCTTTTCCCCAACCCCACCCCCACCCCAGGCAATTTCCACCCCCTACCCCCCCCCTCCAAATCACTGTGCCTTTTTTTCCCTCTTACTGTATATAATTAAAATATATTTTAACAGGAGGGGCAGTCTGGAAGCCAGAGGGTCAGTCTGCAGGACGAGGATGAGTTTGTAGGAAACCAAACCTTGTCCAAAGGGTCTCCCGGTGCCCGGGTGCCCCTGCGGAGCAGCGAGGCTGCTGGCAATGTTTCGTCATTCCCAGGAAACTGCGTCTGCTGGGAGAGCCACCGTGCTGGGACCTCTCCAGGAGGCTCCCCGTGGTGGGCTGTTTGCTTTGGCAGCTTCCCCAGCATCGCCGGCGTCTCCCCGCAGGGCTGCTAATGGCCCCCGCGCAGGTCCCCGCTGCGGAGAGAAGAAAGGATCGTTCCGGGGAAGTGGCAGTTTTGCCTGATTTGTGGGAGTTTCCTTCTGCTTTTATGGCAGCCCATAAAAACACATCATCTGTCTTAAAAGCCGTGGGCAGGTAACGGCGAGCCGGGCTGAGGTGTGCCTCGCATACTGGTGCCTGCTGGGGAGCATGGGAGGACCCAGGGGGAGGATTCCAGCCGTCAGCCCCATCCAGGGCACATCACGGCTGCATTTTCACCAGCAGATTGAGCTGTCTGGGGACTTTTCGGAAAAAGCAGCTGGGCGGGTTGGGATGGGGGGGTTTGGGGAGGGGGGGGGTGTGCTCCATTCGCCTTAGGAGAAGAGCAGGAGACAGCCACAACTCTATTTTTCAGTTTCCAAGGCACTTGTTTACCAGCACCGCCAAGGAAATCTGTTATCGCATGGGCACTGCTGACAGCTCCGTTTGGAGCTGGCTTTGCAGGGAAAGCACCTCCAGAGCGCTGGAGACAGTGCCAGGGCTTTGTAGGGAGAGCATGGCAGAGCTGCCTGCACTTTGCCCACCCCTGAAATCCATTAATCAGCACGCCAGCACAGAGACCCCCCCCCCTCCTTACCCTTGTTGGGACAAAACCGGTCACTGCTGACTGGTGCCAGGGGGTCGGTGTGTCCCCGTGGGGTGCTGCCAGCTCTGGGAGCAGGACCAGTCCCCAGCAGCTGGATCCTTACCAGCCATCGGCGGGGTTGTGTATCTGGGGGTGGCTGGTGCCACCATGATGCTGGCATCCCCGCTCAGCATCGCCCTCTGAGCCCGTCTCATCAGCCAGGTCCAAACCTGCCACGGTCGTTACCTGACCTTCTCGCCACGCCTGGGATGTGCAAGGACTCAGGAGAGGGAAGCATGGGAAGAAAAAGCTTCACCCGGAGTCTGTGGGGTTATATCTGCTCTTCTCCTCTCAGCTAGTCATAGAATCATAGAATGGTTCAGGTTAGAGGATCATCTAGTCCCAACCCCCTGCCCTGGGCAGGGACACCTCCCACCAGACCAGGCTGCTCCAAGCCCCATCCAGCCTGGCCTTGAACACCTCCAGGGATGGGGCAGCCATGTCATAGTATCATAGAATCCTTTCAGATCATCGAGTCCAACCATCAACCTCACTCTGACAAAACCCATCACTAAACCATGTCTCTAAGCACTGTGTCTGCCCGGCTTTTAAATACCTCCAGGGATGGTGCCTCAACCACTTCTCTGGGCAGCCTGTCCCAATGCTTGATAGCCCTTTCAGTGCAAAAAGTTTTCCTAATATCCTTAGGTAATTACCTGGAAAGTCACTTGGATTTGTCTGGATGTATTTCTTTATTCCGCACCCATCCTGCTGATTTCTTCCGGGCCCACAAGCCGTGAAGAGCTTCTCCCAAGCAGTGGGGCATGTGTCCGGCATCCTCAGGACCTGCATCAGGAGACAGCCAGCTGCTCTCGTGGAGGGGAGAGCAGCGCCAGGATGGGCACCACCACCTTCTCCGTGCCCATTTGCAGGGTAGCATCCATCTAGGGTCCTTGTCCTGTGCTCCAGCTGCTGCCATTACCCCCGAGACCCCCATCCCATGCACTGCCCGACACCACGTCAAGGCAAGCCGGGAAGCCAGCAGCCTGGGACACCCAGCCCTGGTCCATGCCAAGGTCTCCATCCCCACGGAGCTGCCATGGACAGGAGGGTACGCTTCTCCCCGCAGACAGGGAGACAAGCCTGGGGGGCTGCCATGTCCCATCCGGCCCTGCGGAGCAGGGTGGGGGGAAGCGATCCGGCGAGCGTCGTGTGAAGTTTCCAGCCTCCCGTCAGCCCCCCATCAATTTCCTGAAGTAATGAAGAGGTAATTAAATTTTGCAGGGGAAGGGAAGCTTCACCGATGGCGAGAGCATATTGAAGCTCCTGATCTCATCAGGGGAAATGCTAGGCTCCAAATTAAATGCATTTACTGTTTCATGTACGCTTGCTTACAATCGTTGTAATGAAGCTGGGAATTAATTGTTTGCCCATTTAAAACAAGTCCCCTCTTGCACTGTGCTGTGCTCCCCTCTTCCCAGCCCTCCGTAATTTGATATTCTGGTTAGAAAACAAATTGGCATTCATTGGAAAATCAATCTTTTCATTGTTTAACTCTCATTTCTCCGGGGAACGGGTGGGAATGGAATTACGTCCTCCGATATGAACCTCCTCTGAATGCCTAATTTCGGCTGGGGAGCGGAGAGGCTGTCCGCATCCCCGGAGCCGCCGGGACCCTGCGCCGGCAGAATCCAATGGTGCCGCCGAAGGAACAGCGCGGCGTCGGTCCACGCCGGAGAACATCAGCCAGTTGCCCCGCTAATGAGCCCAGTAATAGACTCTGTCATTTATTAGCGGGGACAAAATGGAAAGAGCTTGTTACGGTGGGGGGGGGGGGGGGGGGGGGGCTGGGAGATGACAACAAACAGCTCGAAGAAAAGCCTGAAGACACACCGTATTGTGTTTATTCAGGCTGAGGAGAGGAAGAACAAACAAAATATGTCCTTTCGCGCTGGTTTGAGAAGAGCTCGGCTCCTGCGCTGCCGCTTCCCGACCCGCCGCTGCTCCTGCAGCGCTCAGCCTCGGGCCACCGGCGTCCCCAGGGATGGGGACCACCAGGGTCCCCGGGGTGCTCTCAGAGCCGATACCAGCCGTCCCCTTTGCACGGGGGGACACGCAACACTTGCTCAGGACTTCGCTTTTCCCTTGTAAGAGGCCACTTTCTGAGCACAGCGAGCAGCTGGCCTGGCAACGATGCTTTTGCTTCCCACGGAGACGCTCGCTGCTGAAATAAACTGCTATTTTTATGGGTAATGTTGGTTGTCTTTTGCACTTACTGCGGGAAAATGAATAGCCACTTTTTTAAGCAAAAGAAAAAAAGGTTTTACTGCGATATCAGAAAGCGCTAATGAATATACAGAACCAAATTATATGGTACCCCACGAGTCAAAACTCCCAGACAGAGATTTACAGCCAAACGAGGAGCAGGCGAAGACAAAAGCCTGCAACCAAAGCGGGCCATATAATTCATTGGGGATGATAAATTTCTGAAAAATTGAGCTGGCAGCCCCTTCCATCCGGATGCCCAGCTCCGTTTCAAAGCCAAATAACTTTTGGTCGCAAAGAGGGAATGCAGTAGATCAGGCACCGCCGCAAAAGCAGCTTCCAAAGGAGCAAGGGACGAGGTTTCCCCTGGTGCCCGCCAAGCTGAGCTGGGCATGGAGCCCCCACAACACCGTGTCCCCCCCCTCCAGGGGTGCAAACCCCTGCCAGCAGCTTTGCTGCCACCAAAACGAAAGGTGCCATCGCTTGGCTCCGTGGGACAACACGGCGGCAGTTGTCCTCAAGCCTGGGGAACACGTTCGTCCCTCCCCCCCCATGCTGGGCTGTCACTCGCTCGCTTGTCCTCATCCCCTCCCTCTCTCCCTGCTCACAAATTAGCAGCAAACGCATTCCAGGTTGTACTAATTAGTTGTTGGGAAGGTGTGAAGGGGCCCTCTGGGCCAGCGTATGCCGCCGCCAGGAGCTGGCTCTGCCAGGCTGCCTCCCCACCGCCACCGCGGGGGCACCCACCACCCGCTGGTGTCCCCCCCTGGGCCACCTGCCCAATGCCGCGGGTCCACCTGCTCCTCCTCACAGCCCCCGCCAGGCCAGCAGGGAAGATTTAGGGTCCCCAAAGTTGGCTCTACAAGGTTCGGTCACGCTGCCAGCATCCTTTAAGGTGGGGGTGGAATCCAGCTCCCACATAGCCAACCTGCTCCCCCCCCCCCATTTTATCCCCAATGTGTGTTTGGCATGGGGGGGGGCATCAGCAGCAGTGTGGTGAAAGATGTCCTGTCACTCTCTGCAGCCCCGTAATCGCATTCCCTCCCTTTTCTCATATTCTCACTTAGCAACACTATACGAGCATCTTTGTCAGGCACATATTAGGAACCATTCTTCATAAAAAATTAAGGGCTATGGAAATAAAGTGACCTCTCTGAGGGCGTCAATTACACTGTAAGGTAATTGTGTCTTCCCCCGGCCTCCATCACGGTGTTCGGGAGTCTTCAGCAACAATTTATGTATTTATTACAGTTTAAGCGTCCTTAGCCCTCAGCTCTTTCCAGTAATGAAAATACATAGCGTGAAACCCGGCGAATACGGACTGAGCCGCGCGTGAAATATGACGGCGACCCTGCCGGCCATCACAGCGCAGGAGGGAAGCGGCGGTAGCCCCTCTACACCCTCGCAGGGCCGCCGCGAGCCCTCCACAGGGGCACCTCCAGGTGGCAGGACAAGGGGAACCAGGGCGAAGGCTTGGAGCTAAAACCCTCTGGTACGAGGGTGAGGCAGAAAAAAAAAAAATAAATACAGATTTATTATTGTTCTTGGCACTAAAGGTTGATTGCAGTTGAGGCAGAAAGGCAAAGCAGGCTATATTATAATTTTTTGGGGTTTTGCAGGTGAGGGCTGCAGAGGCTGGAGACAGGCTCAGCTCGTTACACGTCAGGGGAGCATCCCCGGGGCCGGCTGAGGCTGTCTTTAGAGAGAAAGGGAGGATTTCTTCTGCCCCGGGGGTTTGCCCAAAGCAGAGTCAGGACAGTGAGGCTTTACTTCACCTCTGGAGCTTGGCTGCAGGTGAACCCCGGCCCTCCCGGCCATGTCCCAACGCTGCCGCGTGTTCCAACCTGAGCTGGCGGAGCCGGCCAGCGCAGCCGCCGTGAAAGGAGAAGAAATGCTGTAAAAACAACCAAAAAAAAACCCAGAACCAAAAAAAAAAAACATCCCAAGGTAATTTGGGTCCTTCCCCTGCTATCCCCAGCCTTGAAGGGGTCTGAGCACGTCGGCGAGGAAAAACTGGGCTGAAGGGACCAGAATCTGTGTCCCCCTCGGGTCCGAGGAGCAGGTCCTCCCTGGGCTGCTCAGCACAGAAGCCTGAAGACGCCGCAGAAATAAAGGGCCTTGTAAGATGTCAGCGGAATAAAGTAAGACAAAAAGCAAATCTTTTTTTATTTTTTTCCTTGTCAGAAAGACACCGAGTCCTACACCTCTGGGTGAGAAAGAGATGGTTTAACAAGAACAAAGATGTCACTCAATCCCTGAGCTATAAATCGCTCTTCTTGCAGGAAAAACACTTAACAGCCGTTCTGTGCCACATCAGGGCAGGAACCGATGTCCGGGGTTGCAGCTGATCTAAGGTAAATGGGCAAACAGGGCCCGGCTGCTTGTTTTATAGTGGTAGGAGAATTATATGGCAGCCGGGAAGTATTTCCTTCCCCCGCTGCGTTACTGGCTTGTGCCGTGACAAGATGCAATCGGCATGAAATGTGCCTGAAAGCCTCAAGGACTATCTGCTGGGGGCACCCCCGGAGAAGGTTGTTGTAAAAAATAAAAAAAAAAAAAATTAAAAAAAAATCCATTCATGTGGCATCATCAGTCAATTTAGGATTTTATTTTTTTTTTTTTTTTTTTTTTTTTTGGCAAATAAAAAGAAAGAAGGGTGGAAAAAAAAAAAATTCCACTGAGTTAAAGCAGAGATGGGTGCCGGGTGATGCTGTGGGGAAACCTCCCTCCACCGGGGATGGGGGTGACCACGGTGAGTTTTTCACACGGACATTTCCCGATATAGACGCCGTGAAGCCTGGCAGCAAGAGGACGCCGTGTTGCTGCAGTGATATAATTGCTGAAGAAGCGGTAATTGCTTAGGGAGTAGTGACCACGAGCTGATTACAGCCCCAGCCAGTAGTACAGCTACCGGCTTTCAAAAGGGCTAGCATAAATCAGGGGAAATTACCGGCAAAACCGACTGGGTGGAAAAAATAATAATTAAATGATGGTGAATGGGAAGTTAAAGAACTCTTTAGGAAGTGTTTAAGAAACAGGGAAGGAAAAATTTTGCCGGAAGTTTAGCAGAAGAAAACAATAATTGGAAAACGAGGAAGGGGAAGGTGTCCGGGAAGAAGGTGCTACGAGAAGCCCAGGGAATTGGGGCGAGAAGCAACGTGATAAGAAGGCTTTTCAGTGTTGGTACAGATGCTGCTATTTCAAGGAGGAGAATTTAAATGGAGTTAGAAAAGAGAAAGCGGATCCTCCTGCGGGCAGGAAAGGCTCGCAGTGCGGAAGGGGCAGGCTGGAGTGATCGAAAGAAGGAGGGCTTGCGTTTATACCGGCTTGAAGGTGATGGATGCTCGCACTTCTATTTGCACCAAAGAGGCATATTTTAAAATTGGCTGACCTACCAGGTGATTCCATGGTTAGGAGCTGAACCAGACCGGAGCCGCCTTCCCCTGGCTGAAAACGGATGGAAACTGTAGGTCCGTGACACCATCCAGGGATGGATGGGGACCATGCCCAAGCCACGGTGATGCCACCACCCTCCTGGCCTCTGCTCCCCGTGGCTTTTGCAGGGCCGATCTCCCAGGGGGACACGTGGTGGTGGTGGGGAGAGCAGCCGTGTGCCCACCGCTCCCCAGTCCACCCCCAGCCTCGGCGTGCTGGCTCTCAGGCACCAGGTTATGGCCTTGACGTTGACTTGCTGGACATGAGCTCAACTTCTGCTTCAAGGGGTAAATGAAGGAGGCTCTCGGGTCTACAAGGTGCCCTGGGGAAAGGCCAGCTGGTTCAGCTGAGCAGCAGCATCCCTGCCTGGAGGAGGGGCAGCTTCAGGAGCATCGCTGCTGGCCCACCCTCCTCCAGCCAGGGATGGTCCTCCAAGAGAAGCCACTGCTCTGGAAAGCGACTGCTCAATATTTCGCTGCCCTTTCGCCCATGGAAGCTTTCTGGAAGAAAGCACCAGGGAAACCCTCTGCCCTGATTTTTTTTTTTTTCTTCATCATTTTCATCAAAAAGCAGATCTGCCACCTCTCCCCAGAGCTCTCTTCCAGGCAGGGCTGAGGACATCAACCTCCTAATCGTGGCCTCAGGGTCACCTCTTGGGTTGCCGGCTCTGTCAATCGGCCCGAAACAGCTCCGTCACGTTTTACTTTTGGTTTAAATCTCGCCATTTTTGATCCCGAGGAGTTAACGGGTTGCGTTTGTTTCCCAAACCCTGCCATTGCCACAGCCATGAAGGTGTAATTATCTCAAGCATCAACCTACGTACCAGCCTGGCCTTGCGGCTTTTCATACCCTTGTTTCTATTGATCCTTTTATTTTTTTTCTTTGACTTGTTCTTGCTTCCTCTTTTTAAAGACTTCTAAATTTACGGCCAGCTCAAAGGGAGTGCTGCTGCCGTAATGAAAAAATATAGCGGTTTGGTGCTGTAACTTTCCGGCTGTTTTCTTGGCCCCTCGTTACGTTTGTTTTCATCCGAACGCCGTTTCCGCCTAACGGTTGCAGACAATGTTGTATTAGCCTTAATTTTGACCTTGCCGCAATTTCTACCACAAAAATTGTTTTCGGCTCGGAAATGGCCAGATTTACTCTTCCAGCCAATGAAAATAAGTCTGCGAGGCTGAAAAGAAGATGTCAAAAGCGGGCACTAAAGATCGCTTTAAATGATAGCAGTCATACCTGAAGCAAAGTAATATACAAACCTTTCATCTAGCAATTTTCATCCTTGGGCAGCAAAGTGCTTTACAGCGAGTCCACTGTCAGCGGCCCTGCTTTTTTAAAGGTGAGCAGAAAAAATGGCTTTCGCTTCCTTTGCTGTGTTCCTCCACCCAAAACCAGCCTGCGTAATCCGAGACTCACCCGCTGTCCTGCTCCCCCAGGACATCCCCGTGCCCGCCTGGCTGAGCAAAGATATTCGCAGCGACTGTCCCATGGGATCCGTGGGGTCCAGTACCGAGGCCAAAAAAGAGGTTTGCTCCTGCCTGATTAGCTGGATCCTCCTGTTTTTTTTTTTTTTTCCTTTTTTTTTTTTTTATCTTCCCATTGAATATAGAGAGTTGGCTTGAGTCTGAGAGGGGGGTAACGCAGCTGCTTGACATTTGCACCCTGTTGGCTCGTCCTCGATCCGCAGGGGTGGCTGCAGCCGAGGTCTCGCTACCCCACCGAAACATGTCCCCTGGTCCCCGGTTGTGTGGCCATACCTGGGGGGCGGAACACCGTGGCATGGTCTGAGCCAAACCTTGGCCCAGGACAGGCCAAACCCAGGTGATGGTGAAAACGCATCCTGATTGTCCCCAAACTCAACAGAGCAAGCTCTCTGTGCAAAGAAGATGCATCCTGCAAGAGCAAGGACCCGGACTGGGCATGGACACCTGAGACTGGCTTCATCCCCAGGATGGGCATCCCTCAGCCACCGTCACGTCTGGAGGCACGTCTGAACTTCTCCCCACGTTGAATGGGGCAGGACCAACCTGACAAGGGGGGCTGAAATAAGAGTCAAAATGTCAACCTCCCGCTCACTAGGACTTTGTCTTGGGGGGGGCACAGGGTGCTGTGGGGCCTTGCTGCAGCTCCCCATGCAACACCCCGGAAGGTTTCCATCTCTGTGGGTGAGTGTGGTTTGTTAAATAAACTTTGGTGTCTCACACTAAGCGTTCTGGAGAGCCTATTTCTTGTCTTTGTGTTCCGTAGGGATGAGTACTAATTGGGATAAAACACTTGCTGCTGAGTTAAAGGAGCCACCGCTGGGAGGTCTCACTTTCTTCCAACCGCAGAAATGCAGGTTGCGGAAGACCTTTGGGTGGGTTTTTCCTAAGCCGAGCACTGCCTGGTGGCAACCCTGCCACCCACACCTGCCCGGCCCCCTTTCTGCAGAGAAAAGTATCTGAGCAAGCCCTGAGAGGCACCAGAAATGCCGGCTGGAATAGCAGCCAAGGCTCTTTGTTTAATCCTGTCGGATGGCCAAGAGGCAAGAGGTTGCCCCTCTGGCAACGAGCCGGGCTCGTGCTGGGCTTTGCCTTCGTACCTCCTGACTGCTCTGGAAATGCCGGCGCCGCAGAGTTTGCTGCCGGTTTAAAGCCCAGCAAGGAAATTGTTCCTGCTGGAAGTTTAATCGCAGCCATTAAGCCGTTAATTTAACCGCGGTCTGCATCCCTAAATGGCGATGTCGTCCCTGAAACACAGCCGCGTACCTGCTCGCCGCTCATTTAGCCTTGTGTTTACGGCTATTTTTAGTGAACCAGAAGCAGGCGGTTACACACTTATTTGGCCCTAAAATTCATTAAAAAAAAAACCCAAAAAAACCCCACAAAAGCAAACCTCTTCACCCTTGAAAAATACACCTCCCGCCCCAGCTCGCAGTTCCACCGACCGTGAGAGCCGTGTGCGGCTGGCTGCTTCTGCCTGGTTTTCTGCTGTCACGGCCCCGTCACCTGAGCCCACGAGGGACGCAGATGTCCCCCCACCCCAACGGCTTGTCCCCCTCCCTGTCACCACAGCAGTCCTGGTCCCAGCCCGGGGCTGGAGCCCCTCTGCAGGGTGTACGGGGGTGCGCAGTGAGAGGGAAAAGCCCGTCAGCGTTACGGTGCTCCTCTCTCTCTAATTAGCGCAGGCCAGCCTCGCCTGACCAAACTGCTCCCCTTCTTGTGCTGGTGACAGTGGCTTCACCCAGCCGCCCCATCACGCTGCGTGTGGTCCCTCCAACGTGCCCAGGGATGCTCAGAGCAATTATCGGTCCTTAGAGCTCGGGATTAACACACGCTCCAGACTTTCGTAGTAACGTGATGTGTTTCATGGTGATAAAAAAGGAGGAGGAGCGTGGCTCACCTGGAGGGGCTGGGGAAGGAGATGATGGTGACCAGCACGGGCTCATTCACCAATGGAGGCTGCTGGTACAACTGGGCTGTAAGTCCCTTCCTCTGGCTCCTTGTGGTCTTCATCAGCAAGGAAAAGCCCAGGAGATGCCAGCAGAGCCCTCTGGAGCTGTGTGACGGGCACAAAGCCTCCCCACGGGGATGGACGGCCAAGACACCCACGGGCTTCCCAACCCACCTTAGCACCAGGGTTCAGGACTCTCAGCTGCGAAGCAGAAAGAGCTTTAACTTTTGTCCAGCCAACTTTAAATGAGCTGTCCTGCTAGAAAACAGATGCTTAAAAGCTGTAGATAAACACGGACAAAGTGGGATACCCCCCAAAAGGCTGCTTTAAATAGAGACTTCATTTCATACGGATGTCTTATTCCAGTAAAATCTTATCTGCAAGTTTCAGGGCTGCCTGGGAAATCTTGCTGCCTCACCGGGGAAAAGGATATTTAAAAAGGATTAAATCTGACAGTCTCATACCGAAAGTGGATTTTTAAGACATAAGCAAAGATTCAAGAGGAAAAGGTTAGTGGGCTGTTGGAAAATGCAACTGCATTTAGGCTCATAAAGCTTAATTTCTAGTTAGCTATTAACAGACTGAACGTGACGGGCCATGCTGACTGCCGGGCTCAGGTACTGATGGAGGGATGCCATCCAGAGGGACCCGGACTGGCTGGAGAGATGAGCCCGTGCGAAACCTCATGAGGTTCCACCAGGCCCAGTGCAAGGTCCTGAACCTGCGTCACGGCAGTCCCAGACACAAATACAGGGTGGGCGGAGAATGGATGGAGAGCAGCCCTCGGGAGAAGGACTTGGGGGTGCTGGTGGATGAGAAGCTCAACATGAGCCGTCAATATGTGCTTGCAGCCCAGAAAGCCAACCGCATCCTGGGCTGCATCAAAAGAAGCGAGGCCAGCAGGATGAAGGAGGTGATTCTGCCCCTCTACTCCACTCTGGTGAGACCCCACCTGGAGTACTGCATCCAGCTCTGGAGTCCTCAGCACAAGAAGGACATGGATTTGTTGGAATGGGTCCAGAGGAGGCCACAAAGATGACCCGAGGGCTGGAGCCCCTCTGCTGTGAGGACAGGCTGAGAGAGTCGGGGTTGTTCAGCCTGGAGAAGAGAAGGCTCCGGGGAGACCTTAGAGCCCCTTCCAGTCCCTAAAGGGGGCTACAGGAAGGATGGGGAGGGACTCTGGATCAGGGAGTGGAGTGATAGGATGGGAGGTAACGATTTTAAACTGAAAGAGGGGAGATTTAGATTGGATATTAGGATGAAATCCTTTCCTGTGAGGGTGGTGAGGCACTGGAACAGGTTGCCCAGAGAAGCTGTGGCTGCCCCATCCCTGGAGGTGTTCAAGGCCAGGCTGGATGGGGCTTGGAGCAGCCTGGTCTGGTGGGAGGTGTCCCTGCCCAGGGCAGGGGGGTGGCACTGGATGGACTTTAAAGTCCCTTCTAACCCGAACCATTCTATGATTCTATGTTCTGGTGGTGATGGGGAGGGAGGGGAGCCAGCCCCCCCCACCTTTCAGCATGAAGTCCCACCAGGCCACTCACCCCCAAACGCTGCCAAGGTCCCAGGTGAGCAGCAAGCACATTTCGATGGCGGGGGGGGGGGGGGGGCGGGGCACAACAGCAGGCTCACGAAAGCAGGCGTTAAGAAAGGGTTGGCTGGTGTATTCGCGCCCCACCGCTGAGAAAAATTTTGACTTGAGTTTAAAGTATATTAGACACCAGAGAGCCCACTTCTCCTTCGGTCCTGAAGAGGTCTCATCTCTTTTCCCCCATCCCACAGGAAAACCTTTGCATCGATGGCTACAGCTATGGAGTAACTCCAACCAACCAAATTGGCTCGTTGGCCAACACAGCTTGCTCCAATTAGCTTCAGCTTTAAAACAGAGCAAGAAAGATATAAATTCTGTTTCACGCAGCTCCCGTCTATATTTCTCTCCAAATATTGAAATGACATTTCTGCCCACTGACAAGAGAACCTTGGAAAAGACTCTCTGGATAGTTCATGTGCTGGAAAAAGAATTGACGGCCCAATTAATCTCGCAGCCTGTGACTTCTAAACCCGCGCTGTCGGCGTAGGCGCTCTGGGATGAGAGCAAGAGAGGTTGGATAAATAGCACAAGATGCTGCCGTCCCAGGGACGTGAAGCCTCTCCCCGCTGTCGGTTTAAGCCCTCGTCCCACATAGGGTGCCCACAGAAAAGGCCCCCAAAAAGGAAGCACTTTGCTTCCCATTTTGTTTCCTAGCTAATGGTCTCGCTCTGTGATGGCCTCCCTGATGCCCACCAGAAATTCACCTCTGGTTTTCACCGCGGGGGATCCTGATTTGTGCACGGTGAGCTCCTTACAGAACCACAAAATCACAGAATGGCGGGGTTGGAAGGGACCTCTGGAGATCATCCCGTCCAACCCCCTGCCAGAGCAGGGTCACCCACAGCAGGTGGCACAGGAACGCCTCCAGGCGGGGTTGGAATGTCTCCAGAGATGGAGACTCCACCACCTCTCTGGGCAGCCTGTGCCAGGGCTCTGCCACCCTCACAGGAAAGAAGTTCCTCCTCACGTTGAGATGGAACTTCCTATGGTCAAGTTTGTGCCCGTTGCCCCTTGTCCTGTCCCTGGGCACCACTGAGAAGAGCCTGGCCCCATCCTCCTGACACCCACCCTTTCAGTATTGATAAGCATGGATAAGATCCCCCCTCAGTCATCTTTTTTCCAGACTGAAGAGACCCAAATCCCTCAGCCTTTCTTCTTAAGAGAGGTGTTCCAGTCCCCTCATCATCTTGGTAGCCCTTTGCTGTCCCCTCTCCAGCAGTTCCCTGTCCTTCTTGACGCGGGGAGCCCAGAACTGGACCCAGCACTCCAGATGTGGCCTCCCCAGGGCAGAGGAGAGGGGGAGAATGACCTCCCTCCACCTGCTTACCCCAGCCCTCCATTGCCTGCAAACCCCAACGCCCCCCACCAAATAATCCTGCGCGCGCTCGGGAAAGGGCAGCCACCGAACGAGGCCACCAAGCTGCCGGACGCAGCTCTCCGAGGCTGGGTCTCCATCACACATCTGCTCCCCAGCATGGATTTAGGGGTGCAGGTCCCACCGCCGTGCCTGAGGTGGGGCGGTGATGGCTTTCCAGGCAGCTGGACGTGTCTGTGACCTTACTGGGTACAAACCATTCCCACGCAAATGGTTGGCTCAGCCTTTCAGTCCATTTTTTAGCATTAATTACCTTGTTCCTCTTTTTTATTATTATTGTTCTTCTCTTCTCCCCAGGTATAAAACCACCTTGGGCTATCAGGCACTTTTTGGCACAGCTTAAATCCTCTCTGACTCCTGTGCTTCATCTTTGCCAGGCAAAAGGCCTCGGCTGGGATATCAGTTTCATCTGCTGGGTTATCAGTTTCATCCACTGGGATATCAGTTTCCTTGGCCCCATCTCTGAAGAGCCAGAAGAAACAGCAGCGCTTCCATGCCATTTTGTTCTTGCTGCTGATCCCCAGATGGAATGCCTCACGCTGCCTTCTCCTAGCCTTGATCCCAAGACTGGATTAATGGGATTAACTTCCAGCTTTCTTTACAACCTTTCTCCCGAGAGCTGAATTAAGTACCACCCAGTGACATCCCTCAGCATCCCATGCTGCATCCCCGGTGGGCACCAGTGTCCCCCTTCCATCCTTCCCTGGCAGCAGTTTTCCAGGTGAGAAGACGCCCCAGGAGGACAGGACTGTCCAAAAACCCGCCAGCAGAAACGCTGCCGAGGCAGGATTGCTGTGACCTGAGCCGTGTCAAGTGCCATCGCGAGCCTGGCAATCGCTGGGAGCTGCCAGCTGCCCCCCCACACACACACCCCGTAGCCTGTTTCTAAATTAACCAGGAAACGGAGCCGCTCATTCCGATGCAGACCCAAAATTCCCACCGCGGCCCCCGCCGCAAACGAGTTAGACCTTTGCGCTGCCCCTAACGCACGGGAAAAATTGCTTTTCGACCCCGCGCTCACAAAAAAAGCAGCCGTGCATCACTTACCGATACCGAGCCCCTTCAGAAAAACACGGTTTCGCTCCGCTCTAATTGCTTCAAACGAAGCAATTGCATTACACTCCCCCCCCTCCCCCCCCCCCCCGCCTTCATTCTACCTCCCCGACAGAGGCTCTCCACCAGCTCACTAAGTTTGCCCTCAACATGGATTAGATCTCGCTGCTCAGGCGGGCGGAAAAGTTGCCGCCCTGCCCGTCACACCTTGCTGGGATGCAAACGGTCTCCAACGGGTCTCCCGAATCCCTAATGCAGGCTGGGAACTGGGGACCAGGAACCCACCGTGGTAGGATGAGGCGTAACGGTTTCAAACTGAAAGAGGGGAGATTTAGATTGGATATTAGGAAGAAATTCTTCCCTGTGAGGGTGGTGAGGCACTGGAACAGGTTGCCCAGGGAAGCTGTGGCTGCCCCATCCCTGGAGGTGTTCAAGGCCAGGCTGGATGGGGCTTGGAGCAGCCTGGTCTGGTGGGAGGTGTCCCTGCCCAGGGCAGGGGGTTGGAACTGGGTGATCTTTAAGGTCCCTTCCAACCCGAACCATTCTATGATTCTACAACCAGGCTGGAAAGAGGTCCTTAGGAAAGAGATAGACCTTTGCTCGCTCGCGGCTCCTCACCCGGAGCTTTTGCTGCTGTTTCTGTACCTTGAGGCTCAGCCTGGCTCTGTTCCCATCCCAGCAGGTTTCCAGGTCCCTGGGGGACACCTGGATTCTTGCAAGCTCCGGACAGCGAGGTGTCACTTCTGTGCTAATCTAGCACTTCGGGTGAGAAGCGGAATAAATAGCCTTACAAAGCTGGTGCACTTAAATATGATACAAGTTGGGCCATAACTCACCTGACCTTGTCTCTCACATCATTTCTAATGACAGTTGTCATTGATAAGCAGCTTGTCACTTCCCTCTGCTCTCAGGCTGCCGCTGCAGAGCACGGGGCGTCCCTCCTGCAGACGTTCGCACCTGGAGAACGCTCCCCTTCCGCGGGAAATGTCACCACTCCGGGTTTATTCCCTCTCCTGCCACAATTTTCCCATGCACCGTTCAGCAGCCAGGAAGGGGCAGGCGACCGAAGGGACGGGGACCATTCTGCTTCGGGATGGCCCTGTGCCACCACCTCCGGGCCAACAAGCAGAGGGACTCGCAGCTTCTCCAGGGACAGCATCACCCGGGATGGAGCGGGAATGCCACCTCCAAGCTGCGACGCCCTGTGGAAAAGCCGTGCACCGGGAAGTGTCGGGGCACAGGGGCTGAAGCACCAGCAGGGTGGGCGCTGGTGGTGCGATGGCTCGGACACGGCCGGGGCCCTGGCCCGGGGCTGGTCGCTCTCCCGTGGTCCCTGTGTGCCACAGCTCCCCACGTGTGCGCACACACGGGCACGCACGGTCCTCCTGCCTGCCTCGGGAATCTGCCCATCGCCATGGCAACGGCGGTGACATCAGGCACTGCAAACGTTACTCCAATGACTAATTGCGTTATGAACGGCAAGCCAAATTACTGAAACAATTGCCAGGCCCCAGAGATCTGTACCTAACATCCCGGGCAGATGCCAGAACATGTCCTTCATCTTGCAGGGGTGGCAGGCAGGGCCAGAGGAGGACAGCTGGGGACCTTCTCCTGGGCTCGGATGTGGGCACAGAGGGACCATTTCAGCTCCAACCCGCTTTTACTATGAATCCTAATTTTCTGAGGCTCCTTGAGAGCTGTTTTGTACCCGTTTGAGCTGCCTGGCTAGTGCCTCAAGGGCTGCTCTTGCCGCAGCAAGGCTGGTGGCATCCTTGTTGCAGGAGGAGATGCTGCACAGCCAGGACGGGACCCTGGGCACCCAAAGCGGGGGACCGTGGACCGGTGGCATCTGCCTCTGCAAAAAAAAAAAAAAAAAAAAAAAAAAACCAAACCGAAAAAAAAGAGCCACTTTGTTAAATTTAGCAATTTCCTCAGAATCTTGAAGGGCAGCCCAGACACCTTCCATCCTGTTGGCGCAGCAGAGAAGAGCATCGTACCCGGAACCATCCTACAGCACAGCGGGCGTCCGAGCCCAGGGGATGCTGGTTATCCCCTCCGTACATAATTCTGGAGGATTCATCCAACTTCAGACCGAGCGAAAACTCTGGGGAGAAGGCACTTTGCTACCAACAGCTGATGTGAAAGGCAGTCGGGGGGTTAGCTAGTAATCTGTTTTGCTTTTAAGTGACAAATACCATAAAAAGGGCAAGAGGCAACTCACCGGATGGGACGAGGAAACCCTCGCCCTCAGCAGGCAGCATCCGTGTGCAGGGCTGACCCCTTGCAGACTCTTTTCCTCCGCGATCTGCTGGATCCTGTAGCCATCTGGGGGAAAAAAACCAAAAAAAACAAAAAAAAAAACCTAGGCCTGCTCTGTTTGTTTATTAATTTATATATTCTAATTCCCTTCCTTAAGATAGCACGATGGCTTATTGCATCAGCAATTTATAACTCCCGGCTCGCCTGCAGCACGCTAGCTATTTACAGCTCTGTATTATTTACTGCCTGACACTGAAATAAGAAACATTATGCAAATATGTTAGGGAATTATTCGGGCGCCCCAGATGCAGCCGGGAGGACACCGGTGTTCGCATCCCTGTGCCGCATTTAACCCTCCATCGCCCAACATGCAGGCAGGGCAGCAGAGGTCCCTTCCTCCCCGCAACCCCCCCACCTCCAGCTCCGCATCCTCCTCCAGGCCCTTGAGGACCACCACGAGAGCAGGTGCTGACTGTGCGCAATCGTGTTAATTAGCGAAAGACACTGATTTCACCCTTGCGCCGCTCTAGGAAACATTAATTACGGCAGAAGGCACCGCTAACGCAGGGGCGTTTCTCCCCGTGCCCGAGACCTCGGTGATGTCCGGCCACTGGGGAGGACAGGTGGTGAGCCGGTATTTAGGAATTATCACCGCACGTTCTTCCAGGGCTCCACGAATCCGCTTAACGCCGCAGCTCTACTCATAAACCCCTACCCAACCCGAAAAAGTTAGTTCCTCCCAGAGCGACGTCCTTGAAGTTAAGGACAGACAGGTCATTTTTTTTTTCCCCCCAACAAATAAAATTATTATTATTATTATTATTATTATTATTTCATTTTCTTTTCTACACAAAAGTGCACTTTTTCCCCACGGGCTGCCAGGGGCTCGGGCTGCGGCCGAGGGTGGCGGGGAGCCTGCGTCAGCTCTTCCCCGTTAATAGCTTTATTTAGGCAGCCGTCCCCCGCAGCGCCCATTAACACGCTCGCCCGGAGGTGAGAGCTTCACTAATCAAATGTGCTATTAAGATCCTAATCCATTTCATTAGCCCGTTTCACTTGACACTCAGCGAGGCTCGGAGACGCTCGGTGGAACGGGGACGGCCGCGCGCGGCCCGCCCTGTGGAAAAATAATCCTTTTCATTAGACCCCTAATTCCCTCTTATCCTTCAGCAGTTTATTTCTAAAGGCAAAGGGCGCCGGGGATGTGCAGCTCTGGCAGAGATGCCGTGGATTTTCCCTTCATGTGTGTGGAGTGTAAGACCAGGAGGGATGCACAAACAGCAGCGATATCCCCCCAAAAAAAACGCTGAAAATAGCCCGCTCCATTATTCGATCACATATTACCGGACCGCATTTTGGGGATGTTATCTAGAAGACCCTCCAGTGAATATTTTGGAGACGGAAATGATTAAATACTTTAGCCCCCATCTGAAATAATTTCTAATTCACAACCTCTTTCAGCCACGTGAGGTGGGATGCGGAATTAAATACGGATTTTTTTCAGGAGGCTGGTGAACCAGCAAGCTGACCTCGCACCAGCGCATTAGGCGGACGGGCTGGCACCACCTCATTTTCGGTACAGATTCTCTATCGCCTCTTCCAAAACAAATGGACGTGATGATGCGTGACTCCGCCCGGGAATCGTACACGGATTCGTGGGGATTTTGGACGTGGAAAAAGGTCTTAAGTCATCAGGTACACAGGTCTTAAGTTATCAGATAAGCATTCCTAACTATGTGAACTTCCCACACAGAAACACATTTGAAACTGCGTGAAACCATCAGACCATTAAAGGAATATTTTATGAAATAATAAGTTTGTGAAGATAAGGTTCACCTCAAGGACCAGGTCATGGCAGTTCTTCAGAAATAGCTGGGGAAAATCCCTACGGCGCACCGAAACGCTCCCAGTGAGAGAAGCTGAAATGGTTCCACTGCAGATTTAGCAAGCTCCTGCCCGAAAGTAAGCTTCTCCCTGGGTGCCTGAGGGATATTTGGGAGCAGCCCCATTGCCAGCCACCCTTCCAGGCCACACGCTGGCACTGGAACCCCCCCGAGCTCACCTCAGATGCCGCTGTCGGCTGGTCCCTGGCAGGAGAAGGGATGAGATGACCACAGCCGGGCTGGGGGGCAGTTCCATCCTCGCCGAGTCGGGCTGGCAGGGCATGAAGCGAGTAGATGGAGCCCTGGAGCACCCTGTAGCATCCGCCCTTGGCCGTGTAGCCCCCTTGGCAGGGTCTCCAGGTCCACCCAGCTTCACCTTGCTCAGCACATCACTGCCCTCGGCCCAGGACAGCAGCACACACCTCGGTTTCCATCCCCAAGCAACGTGGGAAAGGAGAAGGGGCTGCAGCCTGGTGACATCCTCCTCGCTGCTTCTCGCTGGGGTTGCTACCCAAGCCGGGGGAAACGTAGAGAAGCCCCGTCCCCACAGCCAGATGCGGCAATGGAGGGGACGAGCAGCAGACAGAGCATCTCTTCCAGTAGGACTTTTAGTCTGGAAAAAAGACGACTGAAGGGGGAACTTACCAACGCTTATAAATACCGAAAGGGTGGGTGTCAGGAGGATGGGGCCAGGCTCTTCTCAGTGGTGCCCAGGGACAGGACAAGGGGTAACGGGCACAAACTTGACCATGGGAAGTTCCATCTCAACGTGAGGAGGAACTTCTTTCCTGTGAGGGTGGCAGAGCCCTGGCACAGGCTGCCCAGAGAGGTGGTGGAGTCTCCGTCTCTGGAGACATTCCAAACCCGCCTGGAGGCGTTCCTGTGCCACGTGCTGTGGGTGACCCTGCTCTGGCAGGGGGTTGGATGGGATGATCTCCAGAGGTCCCTTCCAACCCCGGCCAGTCTGTGAGTCTGTGACTCTTATGGGGACTCGGGCCCTTTTGATAATTTATTAGCATACAGAGTCCCTGCAGCCAAAACAGCAAAATCCCTGTTTCTTCCTCTGTTCTAACCCATTTCTTTCGAGACAAACAATTTCTGAGCAACTGATGCAAGAAAAAAAAATATTTTAAAAAGCATCTTTGCCCTTAGAAATTCAATCCCATCTGCTCCCT
Source organism: Alca torda (assembly GCA_008658365.1). Taxonomy (NCBI): domain Eukaryota; kingdom Metazoa; phylum Chordata; class Aves; order Charadriiformes; family Alcidae; genus Alca; species Alca torda. The sequence goes on along the minus strand of CM018087.1, from coordinate 5,264,798 downwards.
CAGCGCTGCCCGGGGCATTCGCCTCCCCATGATGCAGCCGGTGAAGGAAAATTCAGCTCCCACCTGGGAAATCCAGCCGGGACCCCCGGGTGGCCTCTTCAAAGCGCTCCTGGGGGGGATCCCTGGGAAAGGCGGCTCCGCCACAGGCATCCCCGCTGCTCCGTAGGATCCCCATTGGAAAAATGGAGCTCAAAGCCCAGCGACACATCGCTGTGCTTGGGAAAATGGTGGCGGGAGATGGGAGGGATGCGCAGCGCTGCCGGCGGGGAGAGCAGGGAGCTGCCGGCTGGCTCCAGACCCACAGGGGGCTGCCCTTGGAGATGCCCCCCAGGGCTAAGCACACAGGTCTAGCCGGGGCTCGCCTTCCAGAGCAGCAGCAACACAGGCAGAAATGCTGAGCTGTAGCCGAAACGGGAGGGAATACCCCCACCAGCTCCTCGGCGCAGGCTCGGTGTGACCCACATTAACCACGCGCGGCATCACTGCGTTAAGCACCGCCAGCACCGGGAGACCTCACCCCCTGGGTTTTTCTCTTTCAGTGTACGAGAGAGAGATATTTTTAAAAAAAATAAAAAAAATACACCATCACCTCCAAACAAAATTAAACGCAGGCAAGCGAAAAATCCCGGCTGAGCAGCGAGACCATCCATCACTCCCTTTCCCATCCCTGCCGGCCGCAGGGGCTGGTGGGCAGAGGTGTGCTCCGGCAGAAAGCACGGTCTCCAGCCCCCTGGGCTCTGGGATAGCCTCCCGGGGAGGCTTCCAAGCCCCGTGAGCCCACCCTGTCCCCATCGCAGCTCCCAGGGCAGCGGCAGAGCCCAGCACCCTCGCGGGGATGGCAGCTCGGGGTGACGCCGTCCCTCCCCGCTGCGGGCCTGCCCTTCCCATCCCGCAGCCCCCTCCCCTTCCCCGCGGCACTTACAGCCCAAATTGTGGCCATCTGACTTTCTGCGGCAACGCCGGCTTGTGCCCGTCCTGTGCCGCGAGCCACCGTCCCCCGGCCACGGCGCCGGGAGGTGCAGACCCCGGGCGCGTCAATGAAAAGCTCTTCTTGACTTAGCGCTATGAATTACAGCACGATCTAAAGGCCCGTTAAAGGCTGCTTTCTAGAACAAATGCTGCCCCCGTGGCTAATCAGCAGAATATTCCCTTCATTGAGAGACAAAATTAATATCTCTGTTTGGCAGACGCGACGATGCCGAGTAAATAACTCGCAATTGAGCTTTGTTGTTACGACGCCTTTCGTTGCGGGCCTCGGCCTCACGAGGGTGGCAATGGAAAAGGGAGGATGCGAATGGAAACCTGGAAGAGCCTGAAATAAATGCGCGCCCCGAAACCTGGGGGGAGCCGGGGATTAATAGGGGACGTCACCGCACACGGGGCAGCCCGGCCACCGGGCCCTGACCCCCGCGGCGGCACCCAGCAGGCAGGGGGACAGACACGTCCCCTCGGCCAGGACGCGTCCCCGAGCCCCGCGGCCAGCCCCAGCCCTCGGCTGGAGGCTTTACGGCGTGTTTTCCTTTCAAAAATGGGTTTGTAAAGAGAGACGGCGCTCTGTCAGCAGCATGAAAGCTGGCGTTAATCAAGGGTGATAGCATGGGCTCCTCGCGGGCGGTTAGCATTATAAAATACATATTAGCATTTTTAATATTAATCAAAAAAATCCTTTATAAGAAGCTAATTAGCAAGCTCATTTACTCAGAGGGCCTGAATTAATGCCGCGTCTCAGGGCCATGAAGCACTGGCACAGAGGGAATGTCCCCCAGCTCCTGTCTTGTCCACACCTCGCTCGTCCCACACCCCAGGCGGGACCCTCTGCTCCCAGCTCACATCCAGGGGCTAATCCCGATCCCGGGGTCAAGAACCACCTCGTGCCAAGCAGGGGATGAGCTGTGCTTCGGAGCTCACCATCAGCCCAAGCCTTCCCCCGGCTGTCTGCCGAGCCCCCGGCCGGATCCTGTACAGGGCACAGCAAAGGGCTACCAAGATGCTGAGGGGATGGAACACCTCTCTTAGGAAGAAAGGCTGAGGGATTTGGGTCTCTTCAGTCTGGAAAAAAGACAACTGAGGGGGGATCTTATCAACGCTTATCAATACCGAAAGGGTGGGTGTCAGGAGGATGGGGCCAGGCTCTTCTCAGTGGTGCCCAGGGACAGGACAAGGGGTAACGGGCACAAACTTGACCATGGGAAGTTCCATCTCAACCTGAGGAGGAACTTCTTTCCTGTGAGGGTGGCAGAGCCCTGGCACAGGCTGCCCAGAGAGGTGGTGGAGTCTCCGTCTCTGGAGACATTCCAACCCCGCCTGGAGGCGTTCCTGTGCCACCTGCTCTGGGTGCCCCTGCTCTGGCAGGGGGTTGGACGGGATGATCTCCAGAGGTCCCTTCCCACCCCGGCCATTCTGTGAGTCTGTGAGGAGCGGGCATTTGATGGCACTAACGGTGCAGCCCGGAGAAGCCCAGTCGTTACCGGGGCCTGGATGGGGCTGGGCCAGCACAAGAGGCTGCGATTTCTGCGCTTGCATCCCTGCCCTTCATCCCTCACAGAATCACAGAATGGTGAATCCCTAGCAAGGGATGCGGGGGTGGGGGGGACAGCAGCAGGAGAAGGGGAGGGCTGGGGGGTCCCACCAGCTCCCCCCGCCTACGCTCCGTGGCCAACCTGAGTCCACAGGGAGCCTTCACGTCAAAGCATCCCGAGAAAAACTCTTTCCGTGGCCAGACCCCTCGTGATCTGCATCCTCCCGGGACCTGGCTGTTAGCGCAGCCCCTGCATCCATCAGGGGCAGCCCAGGGAAGCTGAAAATCCCCAAAATGACAAAAGGCAGGCATAGAATCTTAGAATCATAGGATGTGTTGTGTTGGAAAGGACTTCTAAAGGCCGTCTAGTCCAACCCCCCTGCAGTGAGCAGGGACATCTTCAACTAGATCAGGTCGATCAGAGCCTCATCCAGCCTGGCCTTGAATGTCTCCCTGATTAAGCAAAACCCTTTACTCGCCCCCCAGATGCTGGGGAAGACTTTGCCAGCTGAGTGGTTGGATTAGCAGCAAATAGGAGCTTTTTTTTACCTTGGATTTGTAGCACAAAGGGCATTTGGTGGCTCCTGCGAGACAAGCCCAAGGGCAGGCACGGTTGCTCACCACCCCCCCACCCACCCAATCCAGCTCCCGTCATGCTCCACTGAGCCATTACGTCCTTCCAGAGGTTCCGCAGCTCCGCTGCCTCCAGAGCGGCCGTGGGCTGCTGCGAGGCAAAGGAGGCGTCCTGCACAACCACCAGGCTGCGTTAATAAGGTCAGATGGGAGAAGCAGCGGCTCAAGTATTTCTTAGCCATACTTAATGCTAAATGAAAACACGGCTTCCTCCCAGCCCGGCCGCGGGGGCCGTGCCTCTGCCCTCCCTCCCTGCTGCCCCTCTCAGCCCCCCCGGCAGCCGCAGGGGGATGCTTTCCCCGGCTGCCGGGGGCTGCCCGAGGCACAGATGTAGAATCACAGAATGGTTTGGGTTGGAAAGGACTTTAAAGCTCATCTAGTTCCAACCCCTGGCCCTGGGCAGGGACACCTCCCACTAGACCAGGCTGCTCAAAGCCCCATCCAGCCTGGCCAGGGATGGAGCATCCAACACTTCCAGGGATGGGGCATCCAGAGCCTCGCTGGGCAACCTGTTCCAGTGCCTCAGCACCCTCACGGTAAAGGGTGTTTCTTGGTGAGTCAAGGGCTCTCCAGCCCTGCAGAAGAAAGCAAACCAGAAGGACCCTGAGATTCCTGCTGGGAAATATGGCAGCACAGTTGACAGCAAAGGTACCCGGCCGCTGAAGCTCCTTGGCTTAGCAGGGTATGGCCGTCTTGTCCCTGGGGACGATGGAGCGAGACTGGCAGAGTCGTTCGTCCGCAGAAAGCCCCAAGGACCCAGAAGCTGGGGACCAGGACAGGCGTCACCAACCTGGGCCAGGAGCGTGCGCTGCATGAGAATGGATGCTCGCACAGTCCCCGTGAGCTGCACACCTCCGCTTTCCTTCTCATCCATTGCAGAGCAGCCGGGGAACAAAACCCCTTGGATAAGGATGAGGATAGGGCTCTGGCCACAGCACGGTGGCTGGGACATCAAGGAGGTAAAGGAGATGCAAAGAGTTGGCTCCAGGAGGCGCAGGGTGAGGGTGAAAGACCCAAGGCTCTCCCTGCGAGTGGCTGAGGGGCGGAAGCGAGCAAGCATGACCATCAGGCACAGAACCATAGAACGGTTCCAGTTGGAAGGGACCTTAAAGATCATCCAGTTCCATCCCCCTGCCCTGGGCAGGGACACCTCCCACCAGACCAGGCTGCTCCAAGCCCCATCCAGCCTGGCCTTGAACACCTCCAGGGATGGGGCATGTGTGAACCCCCACCAAGCCCGCACCCTGCTGCCACAAACACGCTCACTCCAGCCACAACCAGCCCATCCTCCCGCAGGAGCCGGTGGAGGAATCCCACAGGGAACCCAAAACACTCGGCGCTGGAAATCACTATTGCCAGCAGCTCTTATTTTCAAACCCAGGTTGCAGCCCTTGTTTGCCGGCAGGCGCGGTGCTGTCAGGAGCAGCGGCTGCGGGTGCCTTGCTTGCCTTTTGCTAAGCAACCCTCCTGTTTTGACTGCGAGCTGATGGCTGCTCAGTTATTTGGGCAGGAGTATTTCTAGCTCCACAGCGCAAGCCGGAGTTATCAGCCCATTAAGTATTTCTGGCCAATTCCGTTTTCCTCGCAAGATGTTTGGAAGGCGAGCACCAGTTACATCAGAGAAACGGGTTAAACTGGGCTCTTCTATAAACAGCTCCGTGCCAGCCTACCAGAAACTACGGACACAGAAGCCCTGGAAAAGCTTCTCTTAAGGCTACGCTTGGAAGCCATCCATCACCAGAGGGAGCGTGGTTTCCACGCTGCGGCAGTAACTCAGCCCGTCTTCCGTGAAGCGTTACCAGAGCACGAAGCAAAAGGCCACGCGCTCCCAGCCCCCAAGAGGAGGGTCACTGCTGCGGGGGCTTCCTACGGACTGGCTTTTGCTGTGAACTCTCACCGGCTGAACATCTGGGACAGCCCTTTCCTGCCTGACCCCTGCCAGGAGCAGCCCGCGACCACATGCAGCATCCCTGGCAGGTGCCGATTCAACCCTGGTTTCCCACTTTTCCAGCATGGGCCATCACCTCTAAAATGCTCCTGTCTACCCGAGATCACTTAGAAACCCTGGATCCAAACCCAAACCAAACCAACTCCCATTAGGATGCACCAAAACAGGGAGAACTGCTGTTGCAGCCTCTTCCAAAAACCGAAACTGTCTATTCCAGATGTTCGGGAAGCATCACCACCACCGTTCCCCCACCACGTGAGTTCCGCCACCACGTGCGACTCCCTCTCTCCCAGCTTCTCCAGCCGATATCCACCTTTCTCTGGCCAACTCCATCAACAATTTAAGGGCAGGCTCCTGCTTTTCCCAGGGAAATGGACACCCAGCGTGGTGACACGGCAAAGGACAAACCACTTCACAGCTCGTGTCTCTGCAAGGTTGTTTACAACAAGGTTGTGGGTTGTTTACAACACTCCAGTTGGTGTGAAGTAATACTTAACATTTACCAAGCCCGTGGATGAAACGTACCGCGTGAGTCATCTCCCGCCTGTCACAGCATCTGCCAAAAACCAACCAGTCATTCGGCTGCTGGTTGCCACGTGTCTCCCAGGGCAGCCATTCCTCCCTCTGCAGCACCTTCACGGTCTCAAACTGAAAGAGGGGAGATTTAGATTGGATATTAGGAAGAAATTCTTTCCTGTGAGGGTGGTGAGGCACTGGAACAGGTTGCCCAGGGAAGCTGTGGCTGCCCCATCCCTGGAGGGGTTCAAGGCCAGGCTGGATGGGGCTTGGAGCAGCCTGGTCTGGTGGGAGGTGTCCCTGCCCAGGGCAGGGGGTGGAACTAGGTGATCTTTAAGGTCCCTTCCAACCCGAACCATTCTGTGATCTTTGACTGCTGACATGGGGCCAAGCCGCTGCTGAACGAGAAGCTCATTGCAGCCTTTAAAACCAGCAGGGTATGACAGTGGGGTGAGAGAAGTCAGCCTAAACAAGGAGAGGAGAACACTTCAAATGCCACGGTAACAGTACAAGGTGACAAACACCTATTTCTTCCTAGGTTATAGCCCGTTAAGTGTGATTGCAGTCACCCAATTCACTTTCCTGCATTCAAGGGCTACCAAGATGATGAGGGGACTGGAACATCTCTCTTAGGAAGAAAGGCTGAGGGATTTGGGTCTCTTCAGTCTGGAAAAAAGACGACTGAGGGGGGATCTTATCAGTGCTTATCAATACCAAAAGGGTAGATGTCAGGAGGATGGGGCCAGGCTCTTCTCAGTGGTGCCCAGGGACAGGACAAGGGGTAACGGGCACAAACTTGACCATGGGAAGTTCCATCTCAACGTGAGGAGGAACTTCTTTCCTGTGAGGGTGGCAGAGCCCTGGCTCAGGCTGCCCAGAGAGGTGGGGGAGTCTCCGTCTCTGGAGACATTCCAACCCCGGCTGGAGGCGTTCCTGTGCCACCTGCTCTGGGTGACCCTGCTCTGGCAGGGCGTTGGATGGGATGATCTCCAGAGGTCCCTTCCCACCCCGACCATTCTGTGATTGCAGCTGGTGTTACTCCAGGGACAGTTTTCTTCAGCTTTTGAGTGATGTTTATCATACGGCATCTCCCAGCAGTACCAGAGAGAGCCGATGCCTCACCAAGCTCATGGGGACCAGAAAGCATCTGTATGTCAGACGCATCGGATGCCTCAAACGCAATCAAAAGCTGTGACCAGTCACCGAGGCATGACCACAGCTCAGTCCCTTTGCATCCAGCTCCTGTGGAGGTGCTGTGATTTTTAAAAGGCAGCCTTCCCAGGAAAACCACCCTCCAAAATTTGATGTGCGAGAGCATCAACCCCTTAAAGTACCTCCTGCTTTGTGCTCCCTGTGCTGCTGCTGAGAAGAGCTATTGGTTTTAAAAACGCCGCCAGCTCAGAACGCCCTGCTCACCTTCAACGGGGGCTGCAGAGTATCTGCTAATTGGTCCCCGAAACAAAAAGCAGCGGGAAATTGGTGCCAGAAAATAAAAAGCTACACTTGCCTGCGGTCTTCACACAAGGTGTCTGAAGTGCGCAACACCAGCACGGCTGGAGAGGCGATCTTCTTTCCAGCTGCTCTCACCTGCGACCCCTCTCGATGCAGACGCCGGGACGAGCAGCGCCAGCTCCAACCCGCTGGTTCTCCTGACGGCTTCTCATTCATGGTACGGCCACCCCGGCACAGTGATTTGCGCCGCGCAGTAAATGCAGCTGTCTGCAATTTCACTGTAAGCCCTTTTATACTTCACACACACGCATATACACACAGACACGCTGAGGGCCATCACTTTTACATTTCGCCAGAGAGAAAAAAAAAAAAAAAATCATTCCTCAGGGTCAAGAACGTCTGCCCGCTCTTCCCTGCCGAACATCCCAGGAGGACAAAGGATCTTTTGAGGGCAATGTTTTAAACCTAAATGCCACGCAGTGTGAAAATTCCCTTGTATAAAAGCTGAAGGAGGATACAAAATGCTCAGAGAGAGATAGACTGGTGCTGCCGCTCTTGTGAGTTCTAGGATATACTTTTTCTTTCCCATTCATGAATAATTTTCTGTGAAACCTGTGTCTGAGTAAGTCCTCTTGTGCACTGAAGTTTGGCAGCCCCAGAGCCAACATCCTCCCAAAGTTGTACCAGCTCGGAACAGTTCAGTGCTTGGTACCCTGCACCGACAGCGATGGTTTGAAGAGCAGAGCGACGTGGATGGGCTTTTGAAGGACAGGGCTATTCTCCCAGGAGCAGCAGCAGCCTGGGGCCACCTGCCCCAGAGATGGAGGTCACGGATGGAGCCCACTGGGGTTTTGTGCCCCAGGACTGTTTGTCACCCCCAGTGCCAGCTGACAGCAGGCACACTGGTTGTGACTGACGGCCTCGGTCAACACACAACAAACTCCCCGCTCCCAGGGGCTCTCCCATCTCCGTGTAGGGTTGACTGGAGTTGAGGTCTCCAGCTGAGAACTGCACTTCCCACCAGCCTTGCTCAAGCCTGGTCCTCGGAGAAGCCACCAGGTCCACGCAGAGGAAAGGCGGTCTGTAACTTGGCCCGTATTAAACTGAGCTTGGGTACTCCTGGCCTACCAGCAATGCTGCGTTCCACTGGGTGAGACCGGGGCAAACAGCCCTCCCCGCGTGGCCCTGCGCTGCCACTCACCCCTGCAAAACCTGCGTGAGAACCCACACGGGTGGTGCGGATGAGCAGGGGCTGGAAGCATCTGAAGTTTACTCGGCGCAGCAGAAACCAGGAGACCTGAGCCTTGTCCCCCCACTCCCACCTGCACATGGTCCCCCTGCAGAGCAGCAACCGTACGGATGCCTGGGAAGAGGTCCGGAAAGGTTCCTCACGTTTGGAATGCTGAGTGAGCCAAGAGCAGCTGGGAAGCAGCGACACCACCACGCTGGGGTAGCAGACAGAAATCCAGACGGAGGAAAGCCCATTGCTCATAGCAATTCACAAATGAAAAGCAAACAGGTTTTTTTTTTTTTTTAATTTATTTATTCCTGAAATTGTACAACTAGAACATAAAAATATTCCTTGGTGAAAGCGAAACAGAAAAGGGTAGGAAATGAATGCCAAGTGAAAAACATTTGCATGTTCCAAGGGAAGAAGCCTCCAGAGATGGAACCTGGAGACTCCTCAAGCTTGGAAAGTTAAGGTCATATTTCTATTTTACAGAAACTTCCTATAGCAGATCCATAAGTTATCTCATTGTGACTCATAACTCGGTGGAATGGACTTCTAGTTTCTTCTCTTTGAGAACCCAATTATTTCAAGTGCATCACACCAATAAATTAAATCAGTGTACTCCTTTACTTATTAGGCATTTGTTTTTCCTCACGGTGACTGCATTATAGCTGCCACAAATACGCAAACCAGCTGAATTAAAACAGCACACTTTCTTGAACGTTTCCAATCTCTCTGAGCTTTGGTACTTTGCATGTTCTCCAATACCTGCATTATTCTGACTAATGAACTCTTCCATTTGCTGGAAAATATTGAATGCAATTAGTACTTCAGCGTGCTGCCTCCAAGAATGCTGTGCCTAGCAGCTGAGCGCTGTAAAAGAGCCCAGTGCTTGGCAGAAGAGCTAGAAATCCAAAACAGAGAGATTTACACACGCTCCCACCAAGGCCCGCTGCAGAATTTAATTGGCAAGGTTAGCAATAAAGGGGCTGCAGAAAAAATCACCAGGGTTACGGCCCCAGCGCAAGCCACAAAGCAGTTAGGAAGTTATGATTCCCAGGCTTAAAAATCAGAAATCATGTTTGGTTCCTCACCTCGCGCTCCCCCACGCCAAGCTGCACAACGTGTTCTCACCCAGTCAGTCTGCTCCTTCGCTCTTCTCAGTCTGGCTTTATCTCTTCAAGGAGGGACGCAAATCACTCCATCCAAGCCTTCCGCAATTTCATCCAGCCTCTGCCGGCACTCCTCCTGCAGCTGCTTCAGCTCCCTCCCCAGGCTGGCCTCTCTCAGCTGCAGGTCCCTGATCACCTCTGCAGCGCTGACGGCTGAAACACGCTCCTTGGATACACACCCGTCGAAGCCCGTTTTGCTGGCAGGATGTTTGCTTCTGAACACCAGCCTGCATGAACCGTGCATTTTCTTTTTTTCGGGAGCACAAAGGGATGTAAGATCTAGCAGTTTCAGTCTGACGCTTTCCTGTATCTTTCTAGCAGCGGCAGAGAAACCCTCCTTCTGTAGTTCTTCCTCTCTTGTTTTCACCTGTAGAGAGAAGAAGAAAGAAAGGGTAAAAAGCCAGAGTAGGGTAGATTTCTATGAAAAATCACTCCCGCCAGGAAACAACACAAAACGTTATGTTTGGACTAGGATGTACCAAAGAGAAGAGAGCCAAGGGTGAATGTAAAAAAGTGGGCTGGAGCCCCTCTCCTACGAAGACAGGAGTGAGAGAGTTGGCGTTGTTCAGCCTGGAGAAGAGAAGGCTCCAGAGAGACCCCATAGGAGCCTTCCAGTCCCTAAAGGGGGCTACAGGAAAGCTGGGGAGGGGCTGTTTGCAAGGGCATGTAGCGATAGGACGAGGGGCAATGGTTTGAAACTAGAGCAGGGCAGGTTTAGATGAGACATTAGGAAGAAGTTCTTTACACTGAGGGTGGTGAGACACTGGCCCAGGTTGCCCAGAGAGGTGGTGGAGGCCCCATCCCTGGAGACATTCAAGGCCAGGCTTGATGAGGCTCTGAGCAACCTGATCTAGTTGAAGATGTCCCTGCTCACTGCAGGGGGGTTGGACTAGATGGCCTCTAGAGGTCCCTTCCAACCCAACACAGTCTATGATCCTATGAAGTGTGCGGCAGTGAAAACTGAATTACGCTGACACGTGCTTTCTATCAGGCAGCAGCCTCAGTGACCAAAAAGCTGCCTGTAGTTGTTAGTTTGCAGACTCACAGCCCACCAGCCCCTCCAGCGACGACTAATACACAAGGGCTCTGTGTGCTTCCCTCTTCCTGAGGAGTCGGCGGTTTGTCTTCCGAGCAAAACACAGGGAGCAAAAAGGGAGACCCGGCAGAGCGACCTCCATCACCGCTGTGCTTTAAGCCACCCCATTGTCATAACAGATTAATTGCCCCGTGACTAACAACACTCATTCAGTTTGCAAACGCTTTCTGCACTTGGCAATGCTAAGAAGCAGGGACGACAACTGTAAGCTAGAAATTCCTTAATTCTAAATTCTCATTATGGGGTAACAAATAGGAAAAGGAACATAATGGAGCAGAGACAAAAAACTAGAGACTAAGACCAAACCGAATACCAGGCAGCACGCTTTCACTGAAGACAGGCCCAATAAAACAAAGCTTTTCTCGTGACAGAATCACAGTCTGGATTATAAAAGCAACTGTATATACTGGGATTTCTCCAAAGCGTTTGATTTAATGTTCTCTAACAATTTGATTTGAAGAACTTGCAAGATGGTAATTGCCTTGCCAATTTTACTAGTGGATTAAACATGAATACAGTGACTCATCTCAAAACGTAGTCGTCAGTGGGGGAAACATCCGTAAGAAGAGGTTCCCTGTGCTCAGGCCTTCAGGGAAACGGTTCTTGGCCCAATGGCACTTTCTGTTTCTGCTACGGCAACAAGCTGCCAAATCAGCTCAGCCAAAAAGCAGCAAAGTCTCAGAAAAGCGACGCTGCCTCTGCAACCTCCGCAACTCCCAGAGCTCTCCTGGAACCTGTGTGCAGTTCTTGGAGCTCATGCTTCAAAAAACACAGGAAAACAGAGAACAGGTTTCAAAGGCAGGTCACCCGCGACTCACAGCCCAGAAAAACAAGCCTTATAGGGTGCAACTTCAAGAGCTCAAACTAGTTCATTCATGGAGACGGATATATAATCTGTTTTAGATCCTAAAAGAAAGTGGTGAGAGACCAGACTTTGCCGACAAAGCTGTGCAAAGATCAAACGGATAAAAATTTGAGTTGGATACTCAGCTTCAGAATAAATCATTGTTTCCTACTGCGAGGATAATAAACCATGAAATGCTTCATTGCAGCTCCAGGGATGAATCCTTTGGCCAAAGCTCAGCTCAGGTCAAGCTCTGTGCTAACGATACCCCCTTCCAGCCTTGAATTGTTCTGCAACCCCCCCCCTTCCCTGGCCACGGGTGAAGCCAAACAACTCCTTGGGGTTTTAAATCTGCAGATCTGCGTTACGATATCGGTGTCTCACGTATGAGGGCTTTGACGAGTTCCCTGTAAAGTCAGGGATGTTTTGGCATCTCTCTGAAGCACCAGAGATCAGTCAGAGCTCAAAGCAGCAGCTGCAAGGAGAAGAGTCCTAAAGTACCAAAGATGCCCCCACCTCTGCCGCTGCCAAGCTCCAACTGCTCAGGGTCAAACCAGCTGCCGTATCTGGAGACAAAAAGGATTTTTTCCGTAGATCAGTAGGGAAAGGTTTATTACTGAAACAAATTCAGAAGCTTTTGACACATAGAGGGGCTCAGATGACGTTCTCTTATGGTGAAAAATGCTGCAGGCACAAGGGCTGCAGCCACAGTTAAACTCCCCGCCGACACCAACTTCACCAGGGCTTCACCACTCACTCACCCCGTCTTTCATCAGAATACCTTCATGTGGTTTCCAGCCAAGTAATTAATCTTCTCCAATCCTCTCCCCTCCTCCCCGCTCCAACTCCGCTCAAAAAAATCAATCAAATCAGGAAAGGAATAAATTTTTCCTAACACGTTAAAGGCTTTTTCGATGCAGAACCATCTGCTAAAGGAGACCTCCGTTGATAAAGGCATTTGAACAGAGAGTTGAAGCCGAGAGCAGTCTGCCTTTGCCCTTGCCCGAGAACCAAGGGACCCTCTTTATCATAATCCCCAAGGAATCCTAGGACATCTCTTGCTGTTGGCTAAAAGAATATCTGAGGTCCAATTCTCTAATGCCACTTTAGAAGAATGGTCTCCCCACTGCCAATGAATAAATGGAAAATGATGTTTGCACAAAGTGGATTTAACACTGGAATCCAGGATGGGAAAAATTCCCCGTTACTTACAAAGAACAAAATCACTCGGCAAACAGAGCCCACAAAATGTTATTTATTGTTTGCATTAAACTCAGGCAGAATAGTAGGGCTGTATAAAAGGATTCCTAAGGAAACACAGGTTTCATACTCTCCACCAGTGCCAGAACTGGAGAATTTTATTACCCATTGTGCAAGGCACTGGATGAAGAGCACGCTCCTCTCAGCACTAAGTGCATCGAGCTCTAACTCACAGCGAAAACAGGAACAGGAATTACTATACTGAAGCAGGAGCAGCTGTAAGGACAAGGACAACAGCCTTAGAGTTCGGCAGTCAGGGAAGCAGAAGTCCAACAAAATCCGAGTATCAGAAGGGCACTGACACATGTTATCTTCTGTTAAGAGGACCAATATTTCCTGGGACAACATCAGGTAAATTTAACAGGGGAAATTTTCAAAATAATGAACGTGAAACAAGAGAACAAATTTAGCAAAGCACTATTTATTTCCTATCAGCCCAATCTGGAGTTGGAAAGCTAGATTGAGGTCCTTTTTTTGCAATGTTCTTCCTGGCAAGCTCTGCAACCATATGTATGTCCACAAATACTCTTGTTGCAGTCTGTAGATTTCAATAGCTAAAAATCTCCGAGGGTTACCTTTGAGTAATATTCTTTACTCTTCACATCCTGAACGCTTGTGAAAAAGCTCAATAACCTCCTCGCGAATGGTTAATTGATGCTCTTTAACAGCTTGATGTCTCTCATTAGTCAGCACACAATGATTACTCCACGCTGCAAAACAATCCCAGCAGACCGCTTTCTATTAAACAAACATATTGTAAAAGAATTAGGAGCCTCAGCATTTTGTGTCTGCCCATCTCTATCCCACAGCTCTGCCTTTCAGTCTCAATCTACCAGCTGAAAGTTGAATTCCCAATTAGGTATGTAGCGCTGTCTGACAACTGCCGCACATCCTCGCCTAATAAATACAACAACATGATAATAATTGTTTCCACTTCTACAGAACCAACCTCATCCCAAAGGGACGCGGTGCATTTGGCGAAAAGCGATGCCGAATGTAGAGGGAATCAGCTGATGAGGGATCAGCATCTTCAAACTGACACACATCCCGCTCCGGGGCAGCACTGATCTGGTTAGATCTTCACAACAGCACAACACAGCAGTTGCTCACACACCATAACTGAGTCCACGTCCATGTGCTGTCCCTCTGCATGCTCCAGAGTCAACGTACCCTACGAGGTTTCACACTCCCAAAACTGTGATAAACTAGCAGGAACTTTCCATGGCACTGGAGTACTGCGTCCAGCTCTGGAGCCCTCAGCACAAGAAGGACATGGACCTGTTGGAACGGGTCCAGAGGAGGCCATGAAGATGCTCAGAAGGCTGGAGCCCCTCTGCTGTGAGGACAGGCTGAGAGAGTTGGGGGTGTTCAGCCTGGAGAAGAGAAGGCTCCGGGGAGACCTTAGAGCCCCTTCCAGTCCCTAAAGGAGGCCTATAGGAAAGCTGGGGAGGGGCTGTTTGCAAGGGCATGTAGCGATAGAACGAGGGGCAATGGTTTGAAACTAGAGCAGGGCAGGTTTAGATGAGACATTCGGAAGAAGTTCTTCACAATGAGGGTGGTGAGACGCTGGCCCAGGTTGCCCAGAGAGGTGGTGGAGGCCCCATCCCTGGAGACATTCAAGGCCAGGCTGGATGAGGCTCTGAGCAACCTGATCTAGTTGCAGATGTCCCTGCTCACTGCAGGGGGTTGGACTAGATGGCCTTTAGAGGTCCCTTCCAACCTAACACAGTCTATGATTCTAAGTGTCCTCACCAGCCCTACGACAGCTGCGGATGGACAGACACCACAAACGCACACCGAGGCAAGCACTCCTGCTGGGCTCTTTCAGCTCTTCTCACTGTGTCACCGACCACTGTTTGGGACAGGATAGTGGCCAAACTGCCCGGAGCGCTCCCTAGATGGTTTCCTTTAAAACAAGTTTTCAAAAAAACCACCTTAGTTTTTCAAAAGGGATTAAAAACTAAAAGCTAAAGGGAAAACTGTAATAATTCTCATGTTCTAAAGAGAAGCCAATGAGCTAGTGTAGTTGCAGACAGGAGCGTTGCATCTTAGATCGCAGACTGAAAAGGGGTGCACTCCCCAAAGCTGACACAGTGCAGAGGACTGTGGTGCGCACAGACAGGAATACGCAAAGGGATACGCACTAGAATAAAACAGATCTCTTCAGCACGAGGTGGGGCAGGGACAGATGGCCTCTAGTTGCTGACGCGATGGAACTAAGCCAGCCGGGACATCCATCAAGCGTGGAAATGATGTCCCATCTCCCCAGGGACAGCACCACGACTGATGCTGCGTTTCCAAAAACATCCAAGGCTGAGGCCCGATTGAGGAAAATGGCCAAGCCAAAACAGAGAAGGCTGGGCCAGACCAGAGTTGGAAAGCGGCAGAGAGGTGAGGCACATCCAACAAACAGGCTGAGCAGAAGGCTTGCCTCGGTCCCCACCATGGTGGATTAACTCATGCACTGATGCACAGGAGAGACCTCAAGCCTGAAATACCTACACACATGAATAACTCCCCCAAGACTTCCTCACCCCTACCTTCTCTGAAATTTCTTCTAACCTTAGGTACCACTGGCTCTCCTTTTCACCCAGACAGCGCTCTCAGCTATTTGCAGTCCTGCGAGCCCTCTGGCTTTGAATAAATTTTCTAGCCATGAGTTCAGCCGGCAAATTGTGGAAAAGGCCATGTGTCGCCCATTTTAAATAAGCTGCCTTCCAGTTTCTTTGAGTGCTCCACTGTTTTGAGGCCAGAACAGTAATACCCAAACGCACCTCCTCTGGGCTACGTGTCATCTGGACAGTCCCAGCCTTTCAGCTGCCCATCTTGTGGAGGTCTACTTCTATCAAGTGCTTAGGTGACCTACACATTTAGCTCATTTGATGTCTCCTCAAAGAGGAGACCTTCCAGCCCTTCACAATTACTGCTGTGGTTTCCTCAGCTCCCTCTCACACTTGCCTGCACCTTGTTGGTAATGAGCTTCCCAGAGCTTTGTCTGTCATTCCGTGTGGCACAGAAACATCCCTGAGAGGCTGATCTGTCTCAGAGTTTTAACAGCTCGCTAATGAGAAGTGCAGCAAAAACAATGCACAAAATGGTTCTTTCTCTGCTAAGAAGCAAGCTGGCTGTGACGGTATTTGGAGAGAATTTTACCAACACGCAAGACATCCCAAAGAGACGCTAAGAGATCTAGACAACCACCTCGCGTTATTTAAAGCATTTCCCGTAATGACCTAACAAAAGTGACAATCTTCCAAATGCTGGAAAGTCAACATTCCAGCTCGTTAAAACTTCACATGGCAACCTGAAAGCTTCAGCAAGCAAATGAACGCTCTGCCTCTCAGTTACCTACTTGAATGAAGCCACTCGCTAGAGATGAAGTTTAAAACGCAGCAGCAATGAAAGGTCTAAACACCTATTTCGAGGAAGGGGGGAGGGTGGGGGAGGCATAGGAGCATTTCCATTTTGTGATTGCGTTGTTGGCAGCTTCGAGGAAGGAGCAGCAAACCGAATCGTTGGAGCTCCTTTTGAAGCAGATGATCAAGACCAGAATCATGTCATTATTTTTAAAATGCAATCTCTTCAAATTATTCTAGGAGTTTTGCAGAAATGGCTGTAATAACAGTATTGTTCAGAAAAAAAAAAAAAACAAACCGCACAAGCCTCGAAATGGCACATTTTCTGCCTCCAGTCCTAACCGTCCCCTCGTTCTCCCTTGTATTTCTCTTAGGAATAGGGAGAAGACCCCATGTGCGTACAGCAGGAAACACAAATGATTCTTGCCACTCTGTACAGGTGCTACAAACCAGGGTGCCTGCCTTTGCTGGAAGACGCAGCGCAGCCTGCTCCTTTGTGCTCCACGGCACAAGGAACAAACAGAAAAATCTCAGATCTTGTCTTTTTGGGTTGGGGAGCGAAAGGAAATTAGGAAATCTGAACGGATGCAATATCCAAGCCACTAAGTCATACTGCCTTTGTTATCGGGGCATAATCACCCAACACCTTTCATAAACTCATCTAGTTCCTCTGAAAACATCAAAGAGCATTTGACTTGCAGAATTCTTTTATTCCTGGAGGAAGCTCATTTCCGAGCTTTGTTTTAAAGCTATCGCGTCTACAATGACCCCCCGTACCTGGGGAGTTGAAAAAGGTGAAGTGAAATATTACAGGCTTGGAAATAGATGATTAACAAGGGGCCAGATCGCAGAAATAGAAAAGACCTGCCGGGTCAGCCAGCGCCTGGCTCCAAACAGTCCCCCCAGCACATCGCAATATCCCAAGCACGGGCAGCAAGAGGCTTTCCCCGGATTAGAGGAGCTGCCCAGAGCTCTCGGTCTCCACGTACACTGAGCAGATTCGCATTCAACAGACACGCATTAATTATACAGAAAGATCTGTGAGCAAAAAATGAAAGCGGGATAAGCACAGTGATACTGGCATCGCTCGGAGACTGCCGGGACGGATGCTGTGCAGAAATCCTGGCAGCTGAGTGCTGGAAACCAGGCGTGACAAATTAAGGTTAGTTTAGGAGTTTTCAGTTTTCCAGACTGGAATCCAGATCAGTCAAGGGGCTGAACCTCGGAAACACTTGTCTTTAATCAGTACAAGCCTGAAAAACACTTCATAAATGATAATTATTTATACACTTTGCTGTCTTACGGTTTCTACCTAGTGTTTATTCCATCACCCCCTCCTATCCCCCGAGAAGAACCTTGCAGAGCTGCAATCCCAGCTGACAGTCTATCTGGGATACAGAAAACAGGATAGAGGAGGATTTGCAGACTACTTTTAAGAAAGCCCTCCTTGTCAGCACTGAAAAAACAGCACCGAGTACAAAAGGAAAGAGAGCAAAAGGAAATAATAAGCAAAAGCATCAATAACATAGAAGGACGAGGAGCAGAGTCCGCTATAAGCATAGCAGAAAGACCTGTAAGTATTAAATAAAAGTGGAATCCAATAAAAATAGTCACAGGGATTCCACAATTCCCACCCACAACCTCTTTGTGCTTCTCTACAAGAATTTCCTGGCTGCACAACAGGCGTTCCGCGCCTTGCTGTACATAGAGCGGCACTGAAAAACACGCACCGTGGTCTGTCTGCGAAAGAAGATACCCAAGCAGAGCTCCTCTCAAACATGGCTCGAGAGAACAAGAACCGAGCCAGCCAACACCGTCGCTCTCTGTGTTTGTCACTGCCTTCCGTACAGAACAGTTAGGAATAACCTGAGTGTTTTGTGCGCCCGCGTGTCCCCAGAAGCATAAAAATAAAGCCTTTTTCACACATAAGTACGGCGAGGGCTTTACACTTCTTTAACAATAACCAAGCAGTAATTTGGCTAGGGGGGCAGTTTCTTTTAACAAAAATGTTTGCTTTCTTGTTTTTCAGCACTCATGGTTAAGTGTGTGACAAATGCTTCCCCCTTCCTTAGCTACAGACAGTGACCCATTCAGCCTCAGAGAAGCAGAGAAAGGCACCATTTCAAGGGATGCTGTGAATGCATAAGGGATGGAAAATCAAATCCTGTAGCTCCTACTTTTGGGCAAAATCGCAGGAGGGCAGGACCCTGTAGAGCCTACGAAGTTCAAACATTTGCTGAACAGTGAATGCCAAGAAAATCAGACCCCCAACCTTCAGAAAAACATCTAAAGGCATTTGCTGCTTATACAAAGAAAAAAAAAAAACCCGAGTTAAAGCAAAAGCAATATCTGCAATCAGCTGTTCTGGAAACACTGCAACACTGAGGAAGCAGGTGTTTTACTATAAAAAACCACCTTCCTCTAATTTCGAATTCATGTCTTATAGTCACTTGCCCAAATGTAATTTCAAACCTCTAAGAAAGTTATAGAGTCGGTACTGCAGCTCTATAAAACTTGTCTCATTGAATCAAGCTCCTTTGCTGTAAGCTTTCAAGGTTTTTAATTTTCTGCAGCAATTTCTACACACTGAAGAGTAACCAGTTAAAAACCGCTGGAAACCATCGTTTTCTGTTTTAATCGCTGAACGCTTCCCACACCGTCCTGCCTAAACGAGGTTTCTTTCTTCTTGTGAGATCCTTGATTGTACACAGAGACTTGATGTTCTTCTGAAATAGCCCTTTTAATACCAATGCTCATGCATTTATGGATTTAAAGTCATAATAAACTGTTTGATTAGTCAAACCTACCACAAAGCACAGGCTACAGTATCTCACCTAGTAATTTCTGCAATGTTCTACTCCATTTTGGTAAGCTACAGGGCCTCTCCTAGAAACACAAACTTTTGTTTTTTTTAAACACAGGCTCCAGCAGATCAAGGAACTACCCTGTCACTGTGATATCTCAGCAGGGAAACATATTTATGGTTTAAAATATGCCCTTTTTCAGCGAGTTCCCCCTGAGCTACTGGGTCTTCTTACACCACCTTTCATCCGAAGTCATACTCTCAATACTCTGCTTCTAAGAACTTGCAGCACATGGTCCAGCTATAACTTTGCCTTGGTTAAACTATGCTTTTCTCACCTCTCAAAGAAACCAGACCAAATAATTCCTTCGTTACCCTTCCTTGAATCCTTCCCAACCTTTCAACCACTTCCCAGTTGTGATGGTGATATAAGTGGGGCCAACACATTTCATTAAGCTCTGAATTGTGATCTACGTCTTAACCGTCATTTAATCACCAGCAGCAGATAGCAACACTTAATTGCCAATAACCTCACAACTTTTCCGTGACCCGTTACCATTCCCTTTATTTCATAAAGGTACAAAATGGAGAGGTTTGCACATACCCAAAGCCCGATGCCGCAGGCAGAGCGAACTGGTTTGAGGTACATCCATTGCTATTTCTCACTAAACCCAAACCCCGGGAAGGAACTCAAAATAATTTCTTTTGACTTAACAATAATTACAACTGCTAAAGCAAAATTTCACCTTAATATAATTACTAATTTCTGCCACTCGTTATTAGTTCAGCAAGAGGAAAAAAAATCTCAGGCCTTTGGTACTGGAGGTGAATAAATGAAAGGGGTGATCCAAATTAATATTAATGGGGGCATTATTTGCATCATAAACTATGAAGACGTTTTAGAAGGGTTGTAAAGCTGAGCTACAGCAACTAACAGCAGATGTAATTATACAAGCAGCTGCATTCCAAATTTTGCTCGGATTTGCAATTTCCTGCAATTAGAGAGGAATATGTGCGTCTCCATCTTATGCATTTTAAGCAAGACATTCACTATTCAAATGCTAGCTCCCGGGCACACCTATTGTCAGTCCAAAACAAATTGACAGGGAAGCCACGGAGAGGCAACCTATTTTAGCTAGGAATAGAAGGCCATCTTTTAGCTGGGGGGAGGAGTCCTCCGAGGAGAATCTAAAAATATAGTTTTAATACCGGGAACGCACAAAGCTGCATCCGAGGAGAACAGCTAGCGCGGTCTGGCAGGGCACTGCTGCTCTGTGCTTCCTTTTATTAGACACTGAATACCGCAAAGAACTCTGCAAGCTTTCAGAACGACATCCGCGCTGCTCTCCGACGGAAAGCTTTTAGGTGGCGAGAAAGCGCAGTAATGGAAAGTCAGAAGTTAGTTAAAGCATTTGAATGAGAGAATTTCATAAAGAGGAGTGACCTGATCTGGTCTGAATGGGTAATGTTTCTGTTGGGTTGGGTTTTTTTTTTTGTGGTTTTTTTTTGTTGTTTTTGGTTTTTTTAAGATAATCAAATAGGTCTGTATTTAGACGCAGGTATCTAAATACCACATTGACAGGAGTCAGAAAAGTCAGTTTACCTTAAGATAAGGGAAAAAGGATATAGGATTAAGAAAACAGGAAAAGAACAACATTAAGATTTTTCAGGGTCTTTACCAGGAAAATTTAAAGTATACCTCCAAATATCAATAAGAAACCAAAAAGCCTGATAAAAGCATCACCTGTTTGCCAAGCCTATAAATATCTATTATACAGGCAAAGCAAAAGGCAAATTAATCCTCTTATAGGCCTAAAA
The DNA here is from genome assembly GCA_008658365.1 of Alca torda. Lineage (NCBI taxonomy): Eukaryota > Metazoa > Chordata > Aves > Charadriiformes > Alcidae > Alca > Alca torda. The sequence continues at coordinate 5,244,151 of CM018087.1, read as the reverse complement.
GCGACTGTGACTGCTGTGCAGTGAGCCCGTGGGAGCAGGCTTGCTTACAGTAAGGGTTTCACCCAGCTTTCCTCCTGCAAACGAGCTGCCCTGGATCTGGTGCTTGAAGAGATGAACGAAGAGGCAGTTGCTTCAAGGACAGCCTTTGGGCTGGATTGCTGAAGGACGTACCTGCGGCAAACAGACCAGAACGAAGGCAGCTATGCCGAAAGCCTCGTGAGACACATCCCTCTTCCATAAAGCTACAAAAAAGTTTTCTGTTGTATGGATGTTTTCTGAACTCTCTGAGTTTTTGGCCTAAGTAATTTGCTTTTCCAGAGGTTAACTTTTGAGGAGAACAACTGAAATCAAAGGAAAAAAAAACTAGATGGGAGTCAAAAATGTAATGTGATTTTTTTATTGCAGCTACTCTGCAGGCAGAAGCAGACAGGGACAAATCACAGAATCACAGAATGGTTCAGGTTGGAAGGGACCTTAAAGATCATCCAGTTCCACCCCCTGCCCTGGGCAGGGACACCTCCCACCAGACCAGGCTGCTCCAAGCCCCATCCAGCCTGGCCTTGAACACCTCCAGGGATGGGGCAGCCACAGCTTCTCTGGGCAACCTGTTCCACTGCCTCACCACCCTCACAGGAAAGAATTTCTTCCTAATATCCAATCTAAATCTCCCCTCTTTCAGTTTGAGACCGTTACGCCTCATCCTATCATTACACTCTTAAAATAATAAATGGTCTTTGAAGAAATCACTAATTTCTGCATCACCTCTGTTCATCTAAAGAGGATGCCAGTACAAAAAGAGCAGACATGAAGCATCACAGCAAGAGCGTACCACATGATGTCCAGAATCACCATGCTCCGGAGCCAGGAGCTTATCTAGAAACCCTTCAGCTGCTTCCCAAGAAGACAAGCAAGACACCCAGCACGGTCCTCTGACACCCAGCATGGTCCTGCTGCTCTCCAGAAGGTGCGGCAGCTCCAGGCTGGAGCATCAAACTTGCAGCTTCTTTACCATTGAGTACAAGGAGTGACAGTTCAGACTTGTGGAAGTCCCATACGCCACACAATTCTGAATGCGCACCACAGGGAATAAGTGATAAACACCTATTTCCTTCTCCAAATTATAAATCTTCAGCATTTTATAGTAATTAAAAAAATTCCCTTCTAACAGCCTGGCCTTTTATAATGAATTTTTTTATTTTAACTACAGTTTTCTCTCTAGACTTTTCAAAATCCTTGAATTTAATTAGAAGATCACACAAATTAACATAGTAATAGGCACACACTGAAAATATATGATACGAAACCCAGAGTATGTCAGTGTAAGTAATTTAGACACTTGCAAAAAGGCTGCAGTGCTACTTTGAAAAAAAGGCCCTGACAACTACAAATTACAAAGGAAGGCAACAGACAAGTATTGCTTCGTATAATAAATTGCTCACTTATTTTTCAATTTGTTCTTCCAAACTTTTATCTGGGGCAGCAGAGACAAACACTGATGATACGAGATACCATCTCAGATCTAGAGTGATATGAGATCTAAGTGACTCGCAGGAGCTTGGAGGACTCCACTTTTTTTAAGCAGAGCTTTATCACCGTGCAACAGGAAAGTAGCCGCTTTAGAACCTGGGCTGCTTGTCCTTGCGCTTCTCTATATTATCTGGCTTTCGGAGAACAGGATGTGAAACAAATGCAAGCAACGTAGGCCAAAAACAAAAGGAATGTTTATAAAACCCACTCCTAGAATACGCAGATGAGAGGAAGATAGTACCACCGTAGTCATAAAAATTTTTAGAAAAAAAGTCTTTCTTACGCAAAAATTACAAGGAAAATGAAAAAAACACAGAAAAAAAAGAAAACCAAACCCATATGACTTTTAGGGAGTTTCTTCACCTCCAAACTGGTTTGGTTTTCAGTTAGAAAATACTCCCTTGTCCCTTCCAGGGGCTTTGCCATGACCACTGCAGAACCTCCGCCAGCTCCCAGCCCTGCAGCTCTTCTCTCTGCTTTTGGGGGAGGCAGGAGCAGCGCATCCACAGCAGCAAAGGTCACTCCGGCAACCCAGCCTGTCCCCACCGATGGCATCAGGCAAATGAACTTTAAATCCCAGGTGGAGATTTGTCTACGTACAACATTTTCAGAGTTTCAGTGAAAAAGCAGACATGTTTCTAAAGCCGCTACTTTTAAAATACATTCAGCGGTTTCTCTTATTAGCTCCCAGTTTTGATGGTGAGGAGCAGCGGTAGGTGGACAGGAAGCTGCTTGAACAGCCATCGTGACTCTTGCAGCAGTCAAAGGCTGGGCCCTACAGCTTGTCTGCAAAGGGAAAAAAAAAAATCAAACAGCTCTCATGATTTTGAGAGAGGTGATAAGATAAAGAGTTAAAAGTAGTGAGTTCTGAGCTCAGAAGTGTACTTAAGCTTTATTTAGATGCATTTCTGGCTGGGAGGAAGAGATGTGACAATATTAAATTACAGATTTATGTCAGCTCTTCTCCAGGCACAAGGGACAAAGACACAGAAATGAGTTGGATACTTTTTTCTCTTATGATCAAGTACCCTTGATTTCAGGGCAGACGACTGAGAGAACAAGGCCAAGGTTTTAAGAAAAAAGGACACTCAAAGTTAAGCTTTGAATGCATGAATGCAAACAGTCCTTCTAAAAGCACCTCTTATCAACTCTACTGCAAAGTTCACAACGCTTGTAACTCCTGCTGGTCCTGCTGGTGGAGGAGGAACCCATCCCGACAGCCTGCCCCGAGCTATAAAGCAAGCCAGATAGATACCTCCTGGAAGTTACTGTCCCCAAAACCCACTCTGAAAGGTTCAGTAAAACACACTAATAGTGTTTCAGGTAGAGCTGCTCCAAAATACAGCCACTAGCTATGGTGTTTAATATGGTTTCTGCCAGCCAGAATTAGCTATGTCCCCGAGATATGGCCCTCATGGAGGATACTGTTTGTTGCAGCGGCTCACCATTTGCAAGAGTCTCGAAATCCAGCAACCTCGTGGTCACAGGTACCTCAAATCCCACCCATCAGCCTCCAAGCTCTTCCCATTCAAAAGATAAAGGTGGTGCCGGGAGCTGCGATCTTAGGGTACCTTGCACATCAGAGCCCTACAGGCATTCCTAGTCTTCGTCCACGTATTACTGTGTGTTTTAACTGTGAGAACATAAGTACTACAATAATTTCTTAAAAATGCACTAAAACATTTACAATGGCTACAAAACACATTCACATTCTCTCATCGCAATGGGGTTTTTTTACAGTTTATTGTTAAATAAAGCTCATCTAAAATTTATTGGAGTGTAATTCTTCAGCTGCATTTACTACATGTTTCACTGCCTTGGTCAGTACACAACATCTTGGCAAATAATGCAAGTAAAATATTAACACTGGTTATTGATTATACTTTAACTGATCCTGTCACCTGAGCAAACAATCCATGTTTCGGCAAAGGAAGGGAAAACAGCACCTTTCGGGAAGCAAGAAAAACTTTCACCCACGCTTACTTCAAACCCCAGCGTTCTGCACACAAAACAGGAGACAGCACTCAAGTTTTTAACGTTTCACTCTTCCCTAAGGAGCTGGAGTCTTTTAGAATATATAAGCCCCATGCAAAACGTCAGGCCGGGTAATTTATTTTCAGTCACAGGGTTTTTTTGTGTGTTTGAAATCAGTTTGCTGATTTAGCAACTGGTACACAGAGACTCTTTGTCTCTCACACAGTTCAGCACTCATTCAGCAATCTGCACAGCAAGTTGCATCTGCAAACGAAGAATAAATACTTATCTTTTTCATCTCTTTGTATGCTGCAAGCTTAACATTGACTATTCACGTCTGACCAACCTGCGCAGAGTTCTCAGAAGCGAGCAAGATTCTTTCAAAAATCTCCCAGCCTTGCTCATCTGCAGTAACTTTCCACACTCATGCCAGCCTTAAACTGGGCTATCCAGGGGCTTCAGGTCTAACTTCAGGTCAGATCCTGCTGTTAAGAGGAGAACCGATGCACGGAGGTGGTTTCTATCCTCCTTCCAACACAAGAGAGAACACACTGCCCTCCGGGAACCATCACTTGGATCTACCGCAGCCTCCACGGCCACAAACAAGCAGCCTCAGATCTCCTGCTAGGAATATTGCTGAGTGACAAATAAAACAATGCAGGAAAACACATGAGCAAAAAGTGAAAACAAACATTAGGATCTTCCTTCCTACTCTGCTTACAGCAGATCCATGCTTTCTAATAACCTAAATCTAATAACACGGCAATTCCATCAGCAGTAAATTTAATCCTACATTTAACTAAATAAGAACGACACATAAAAGCCATTAGCCTTGTCCCTCCTTGCCATCCTCCTGTCCATGTCCTCCATTGCTCCCTTTGATGGATGTTTCTGTTGATCTCTCTGGGTTTCTTCCCCAGACCCAGGCATCTGGGCCCAGCCAACCATGCATTTCCAAAAGCTGCTCTTGTGGCCTTGCTAGTTCTTCAATTTCTTTTTGCATGAAAAGCTTCACTGACAGCTGCTCGGCGCTCCAGATGGAGGTTTGCAAACACAAAGTGGAAGAGAGAGATGCTCTGGGACCGGGGAAGCGGCAGGGGAAGGGAATGTGCTGACTGAGGAAATACGCCAGCACGGAACCATTCCCTACCACTCCTCCACTTCCTGCGCCCCAGACAGCCTGGATAATTAACTACTCGCTATACTAACATCTTCATATTAGCAGGAAGCCCAGAGAACTAGAACAAACAGCAGAAATAGCAAAGACGAAACGTGAATGGTTTGCTTGGGAAAAGAAAAAAAAAAAAAAGAGCTTTTTCCAAGCCTTCAGGGAGTTCTCCAGCCAGAGCTCAGCTGCCCCTTTGCCACAAGCCCTGGGTTTACCACAGCAGAAACACAACCCGGCCCTGCGCTGGTGGAGGAGGGAACGCGGCACGCCAGCAGCCAGGCCCTATGGTCTGCCCTCACATGGCGCAGAAAATAATGAGACTTCAGTATTTCCCCCATCCACATACCTGCAATGCACTTTATCTCCATGCAGGTTAGCCGCACATGGAGCACAGCCACCAAGCACCGGCAGTGGCTACCAGGGTACCCACCGCTCCTCATCGCCCTCCTCCAATTCATTACGAGGCTTCCAGAAGAACTCTGGAAGCGCACTTGTTTTGAGTAGATAAAATTCAATTCAATCTTAGTAAGAAAAACAAACACCAAAAAAAAAACAACCCAAACCCAGAAGGATGTAGGACTATGTTCCAGCATCAGCCTCTGGAGCTGCTTCCGTACTTCAAATAGCAAAGCCTTAAATCAAAGCGCATCAAAAAAACATTCGGTCTTTTATAAATGTAAGACCCTTGAGGGGGGTGGGGGGGGGGGGGGGGGGAGAAAAAAAATCTCCTTTTACTAGACTTTACAAGGTCTCCAGCGGTGTGCTGGGATGAGCTGGCGGTGGCAAAAATTTCGAGTGAATCACAGGACTCTCGGGATGGAGTGGAAGCCTCTCTGTGTTTCAGCCCACGCCATCGCCACTTGATGGAGTGCCCCAGGTCACTCCTGCCACCACCACTGACCACCCCTGCACCTCCCCTCTCCCCAGCGAGGGAAAACAGAACATCCCTCTCCCATACAGCCCTTCCCCAACACACTATGAATCCAAAGGGCATCTCTTCCGAAACAGGCAGTCCCGCATTCTCCCACCCCATTGAGGCTGTGGGTGCAACAGTTTGGGGGTTACTGAATGGAAGAGGAGGCGACTGATCAGGAGAAAAATACAGAAACAAAGACAAAATGCAGGTTTTAGTGTGCTCTTCCACTGTCACTAAGGAAATCTAATATGGGACAGGGATTAGAACCTCTGAAGCCTCAACTCAGGTGCAATGTGAGCCAAGGGTGCAAGAACTGCCGCCAGTATTTCTGGAGAGGACTCTAATGTGGAAGGAGCATGTTTGAGCTCAGATTAATTCCTCTAAGTCTTTCCAGACCATGCTTCAGAGGTGTATGCATGAGCAAGCTCCATCCCATCATATCAACGTCTCAAAGGAGTCTGGCTTGCTTTAAAATGCTAGTGAACACAGGGGATCCCAAGATACAATACCCCCAGGTGAGCGTTTATGTGATTAAAACTGAAAAAAAAAAAAAAATCAACATTTGGTGTCAAAATATTCAGCATTCCAGCTTGTGGATGCCAAATATTTAAAACAGCCTGGAATAAAATCCCCTCTCAAGTAGAGGAGTAGGCAAGATGAAATATTCGGAAAACAAAAAAGCAAACAGACAAACAAGTTCTCTTCTGGAATTAGCAGTTTTCATCTTTTACAATAAAGTTTGTTTCCAAGAGGAGAAACATTTTTAAAGCCTAAGCATTTCACTGAACTTTTTCATCACTTACAAATCCCCAAAATGTCACCGAAGAAGTGACGATTATTTGCCCAGCACTGCACGGAAAAGAACAAAGCCAACAGTAAGAAAGCCCCGTATTCAGATCACACCTCTGTCATATGCCTCTTCTCCTCAAAGATGCTGAACACACCGCTGCCTAGAGATGGGTATCAGCTAAAATGTCATATTAATCAGGGTTTCACAAATCACCCAAATCCCATGGCAACATTCAGATGTCTTCTAGCAAATATCCCTGAAAGGGGAAATGGTTTTGGGGTCATTCCAAACACATAAGCAAAGAGAGAGCCGGGGGCAGGCAGAAACAAACAAAAAGAAAAGAACGAAACCAAAGAGACAAATGAAAGAAAATAAGAAAAATAAGTTAATTTTGAAAGATTTAAGATGGATAGTTTTACCTACCGGAATCACAGTGGGCAAATGATCAAACTTGCAACAAACAGACACATTGCCCCTGAAATCACATCCTGAATAACAAGCAGTTGTGTTTAGCAGTACAAGCCAGACACGGTGGCGTAGCGATGACTTTTAACAGACCTGAAATACCTCTACATAGCTTTAAATAAATAAATCACACACTTTTCATATGTGAAACAGACTTCAACAGGTTTTCAAGCCCAATCCACAGCCTTAGAGCAGGTCCAACTCCTCTTCAGACATCTCTGACTGATATTTGCCGAACCTGGTTTGCCCAGGGTCCAAGGATGGAGACTTCGCAGCTTCCCAGGAGACCTACTCCAACGTTTCTCTGCCCTGGGCATTAGGAATTTTTTTTTCCTTAGTACCTAATTAGAATCTCTGTGTTACATTTTACACCCTTTCTTGTCCCATTCACTGAGGACATGGGGAAAAAAAATAAAAATAAAAAAATCCTTCCTCCACAGAAAACTCCAGATTCAAAGACTCATATACCTCACCTTAGTCCTTCCATTTTTAAGATGATGACCTTACGTTCCAGACTTAGGATGATTTTAATTTTTCTATTCTGGCTCTCCCCAGTTTCTCTCCTGAAACATGATGCTCAGAACTGGCTGTAAAGAAAGGGAAACTGTACCTTGTTGTAGCAAAGCTCCATCTAACCCAGCACTGTCTCCAATGTCATCAATAGCAAATAGCTAGGGAATAAGTTTAGGAACAAATACGTATATATAAAACAATACCCTCACTGGAGTAGTGAGGTAGTGGAGTAGCACTCCAGTAGTTTGCAGCTGAAGGACTTTCCTGAGCAGAGAATATTTTTCATATTTCTCGCTTAACGATTATTTTTTTTTCCTTTGTTAAATTTGTCCAGTAACTTCCTTTAGGTTCACCCATCACAAGAACCAGGGAGCATCAGAAGAACAGTAAAAAGCGTCTCCTCCTGCTCCAGTGCAACACCCCTCTTCATTCTCTCCTCTTCTAGTGCCAGGAGCCCCAGCCTAGCGAAATTCCCCTTGCAGAGAAACACTTTCACAACTTGGGTCACCGTCACTTCCCCTCCCTGTGCTTTTCAGCTCAACCACATCTCTTTTTTTTTTTTTTTTTTTTGTTAGGACTGGGACCAGAACTGCACACAGCATTCCAGGAATAATTTTAAGTTTTGCTTTCTTTCACTTTCCTAACAATTCTTAGGATTCAGTTTGCTATTTTTGACCACTCACATTGCCACGGAACTGTTATTATAACCCTAAAAGCTCATTCAGTTGCCAGAAAAAAACCACATGTAAAATTATGAGTCTCCCTTCGGATTAATTTTGTTGGATTCAACTCTCTCCCTCCAATTTTATCCGACTTTTTACCACTTCACCACTCAGCACAAGGGCCCTCAGCCATCTTTTGCTGCCGCCCTTCACGTGTGCTCTCGGGGATTTAGCCTCATCTCAACCTGGGCACCTCACTATGCACCTGCTTCCCCAGAGCATCGTCCCCAGGCCGGTACCGGCCACCGCCTCCACAAACCAACCACAGCCACCTCCTCACTGCTTCCTGCTCCAGGGTCAGAGGAAAAAGACGGCCATGTGGGCAGGTTATTTGTGTTGAGAATCTTTTCAGGGACTTTATCAGATGCCATTTGTAAATGCAATTAAGCAACGTCAATCCAACTCCCTTGCCCAGATGCTCACTGGTCCATTTAAAGAGCTCCAGGAGATTTTAGATTCACGATTCCTCTCTGCAAAAACTGTGCCATCTCCTCCCCAGCACATCACATTTCAGCGTGTGCCCTTAATCCTTTTCTTCAGAACAGTTTCTGCTCAGTTGCCTGGCACAGACATCAGGCCTACTGGTAACAACAGACATAATTACTCTGGATTATCACATTTTCCGTGAAGTACAAGGTAGTGGGCACAAGAGCTATAATAAACTGCACGGTCCCCCAGCCGGGCGCACCTGTGAGAGCCAAGATAATTTCCAGATGTCACAGTATCGCAAGATACCAAGTTAGAGATAATGACCACTTTAGCTGCCGCTATATCTTCTCTTTGTTTGACTAAAAAAAAAAAAAATTCAGAAGAAAAGATTTGATAAGCTTATTTCTCCAGGGAAAAGACTGAAGGGGGCAGAAACATACAATTGATAGAGGAGCCTGCATTCAGCAAGCACCCTAAATGTGGGGGGGGGGGAAAAGCAGGCTACAGGCAGAAAGCATCACATAAGCAGCAACACTATTCAAAAGAAGGGTTGATATAAAGAGGATTGATGGAGAGTCATCTGACCCCCAGCATTCCAAAAAAACGTTGTTGTGCAGCATTGCAAAACGATTCTGTTCCAGGGCATGTAGAAGAGGAGGCACTTGTGATAAACCATCCTTTAAACAGCACACAAAGATGCACTCCATTTGTTTCCCACAGTCATAAACTCACATGACATTCACTGAATCTCAGGAATACTGGAACTCGACCAGCCGTCATTCAAATCCAATTTGAATATTTCAAAGTACAACGAAGAATTCATCGGTAAATATTTTTGGACTTAATCTCCAAATTTAAGCATAAAAAAAAAAATTCAGCATGATTATTGTAGAACACTTAACATAAAAAAAAACCAAACCAGGAAAAAAAGGAGAGTTTATGACCTTTGGAAGAAGAGGCAGGCAACTCGGCAGGACTACAAGGATGTCATGAGGCTATGTCGTGAGGGAACGGGTTAAAGCTGCAGCAGGGTAGGTTTAGGCTGGACATTAGGAAAAAATTCTTCCCAGAAGGCGTGGTCAGACACTGGAATAGGCTGCCCAGGGAGGTGGTGGAGTCACCCTCCCTGAATGTGTTTCAGACTCGTTTAGATGTGGTGTTGGGGGATGTGGTGTAGGGGAGAACTCTGTAGAGTGGAGTTGATGGTTGGACTCGATGATCCCAAGGGTCTCTTCCAACCTAAGTGATTCTATGATTCTATGCAGGGAGAAAATCTGAAGGGCCAAAGCCCAACTAAAACTCAATCTGGTCACTGCCGTAAAGGACAATAAAAAAAATGTTTCTACAAATACATTAGCAACAAAAAGAGGGCTAAGGAGAATCTCCATCCTTTACTGGATGCAGGGGAAAACACAGCGACAAAGAATAAGGCTGAGGTACTTAATGCCTTCTTTGCCTCAGTCTTTAATAGTAAGACCAGTTGTTCCCTGAGTTCCCAGCTCCCTGAGCTGGAAGACAAGGGGGAGAATGAAGCCCCCATAATACAAGAAGAAATGGTTAGCGACCTGCTACACCCCTTAAACACACGCAAGTCTATGGGGCTGGGTGGGATCCACCCAAGGGTACTGAAGGAGCTGGTAAAAGCGCTCATCAAGACACTTTCCATCATTTACCAGCAGTCCTAGCTAACCGGGGAGGTCCCAGCTGACTGGAAGTTAGCAAATGTGACGCCCATCTACAAGAAGGGACAAAAGGAGGGTCCAGGGAACTACAGGCCCATCGGTCTGACCTTGGTGCCTGGGAAGGTTATGGAGCAGATCATCTTGAGTGCCATCACGCGGCACATACAGGACAACCAGGTGATGAGGCCCAGCCAGCCTAAGTTTATGAAAGGCGGGTCCTGCTTGACAAACCTGATCTCCTTCTAGGACAAAGTGACCCACTTGGTGGATGAGGGAAAGGCTGCAGATGTTGTCTACCTAGACTTTAGTAAAGCTTTTGAAACCATTTCCCACAGCATTCTCCTACAGAAACTGGCTGCTTATGGCTTGGATGGGCATACTCTTTGGGGTGTAAAAAAACTGGCTGGATGGCCAGGCCCAAAGAGTTGTGGTGCACAGAGATAAATCCAGTGGGCAGCTGGTAACAAGTGGTGTTCCCCAGGACACAGTATTGGGGCCAGTTCTGTTAATATCTTTACCAATGACTTGGACGAGGGGATTTAGTGCACCCTCAGTAAGTTTGCAGATGACACCACGTTGGGCAGGAGTGTTGATCTGCTTGAAGGTAGGAAGCCCCTACAGAGGGATCTGGACAGGCTGGATCAATGGGCTGAGGCCAATGGTATGAGGTTCAACAAGGCCAAGTGCCGGGTCCTGCACTTGGGTCACACCAACCCCATGCAGCGCTAAAGGCTTGGGGAAGAGTGGCTGGAGGGCTGCCGGGCAGAAAAGGACGACAGCCAGCTGAATATGAGCCAGCAGTGTGCCCAGGTGGCCAAGAAGGCCAACAGCATCCTGGCTTGTACCAGAAACAGTGTGGCCAGCAGGACTAGGGAAGTGATTGTGCCCCTGTGCTTGGCACTGGTGAGGCCGCACCCTGAGTACTGTGTTCAGTTTTAGGCCCCTCACTACAACACAGACACTGAGGTGCTGGAGCACGTCTAAAGAAAAGGAACAAAGCTGGCTGAAGGGTCTAGAGGTCTAGAAGGTTGTAGCGAGATAGGGGTTGACCTCTTCTCCCAAGTAACAAGAGATAGAACAAGAGCAAATGGCCTCAAGTTGTGCCAGGGGAGGTTTAGGATGGATATTAGGAAAAATTTCTTCATTGAAATGGTTATCAAACATTGTAATAGGCTGCCCAGCGAAGTGGCTGAATCACCATTCCTGGAGGTATTTAAAAGATGGGTAGATGTGGTACTTAGGGACATGGTTTAGTGGTGGACTTGGCAGTATTAGGTTAACAGTTGGACTCAATGATTTTAAAGGTCTTTTCCAAGCTAAACGATTCTATAACACTTAACAGCATATACATTGTTATATTTAAGAGGAGTCAGAGCATATCTTGCTTTGGAAATCATGCACCGGAAATTGTATTTTTAGAATTCAAGGCGCGAGTTGTCCTGCGACAGTCATGTCTGTTTTGCCATAAAAATCAACCAAATCTGATGACGCTGGAGACCTGCCTAGTACAGTGCCCCATCACTGACAGTGATCAACAGCAAGTGCCTAGAGAAGACTGTAAGACAAAGGCAAATATACAAGAGATACTTGCTCAGAATATGCCCCCAGCATGCAACAATTTTTACTCGCACAACTTCCTACACTTGTAACTCGTATCTGTATATTTAATATTCCTTGATGGATTTATTCTTCCAAGAATGTGTCCAACAGATTTGAATCCATGTACACCGCTTATATCCAGAGTACCCTGTGGGAAGAAGTTCCATACTCTGTGTGAAGCAGGAGCTCCTTGTGTCTGTCTCCATCCCACTGATCCTGACTAGTTCCTTATCCTCAAAGGAACAGAGAGTGATCAGCTCTCCGCATGCTTTTTCCATGCCAGACCCTTCTCAACTCTTGGGCAAATAACCTCGTGATCTGACAACCCGCCACTTTTCATTTTGTTAGCTGATCTATAATCCTGTCCACCAACACTTCGAACTGAAAAAAAAAAAAGAATCAACAAAAAAAAAAAAAAAACCCAAGCAAACAAGCAAAAAAGTCCTCTCTCCTGACTTAACACAGACACAGAATAGCGATACAGCGTTTTTGTTAATGCTCTATGTGCCCCAACTGTTTCTTTCACTTTTTCTCCATCCACAGGTTTCATAGATTCTCTGGTATCTTTCTTTCCTCCTGATGCTTGATAAAAAATACCAGTTTTTATGCCTGCATCTTCATCGTATCTTCTCCCTGTGCCAGCATGTAAATATTCGGATTCACCTTCTACATCTACATTAACAGCTCCTTTACCTTATGCCCCACCACCCCCTCTGGGTGCTTCCCAGTGTCTCCCCATCCCTATGTCAGTGAATACCATGTACGCTTCCTTCATATCACCTGCTCTCCTCCACAGCCAGCCTCCCACAGCCAGTCTGTTCTTCCACCAAATCTCATGCTCAGTCCCTTCTCTCACTTCACAGGTTTTGAATCCTTCCTATTCCTTCCCCCATCAGACATTTCAAAGACTACTAACTCAGTGAAAGATGACAAGCTCCAGCCTCTCCCGACCTCATTTCCCTGCAAATACCTATCTTTATTTTTCTCCCTATAACCATTACCGATGTGTTCAACCTGCTGCCTCTGTCCCCTCCGGGGGCTGCCATGATTTCCTCCTCTTCTCTTCTCTCCTCTGCAACCCCTATCCTTTTATGCCTTCCCTTCCAAAAGAACACTTGTTTTGTTTCAGCATGCTGCGTCTCCGGGAGAGATGCCTACTTTGTGTTTGAAGGATCACCTGGCATACTGTGGGCATAAACAGACAAGTAACTGTAGATCTGAAACCGAGATCGCAGCAAGGCTGACAGAGAGCAGCAACGGGGAGGCTGCGCTAGGACGGGCCGTAGCGAGAGAGCTGAAAAATATAGGATCTTAAAAGTCACTAATGATCAAGAATGCCACGCAAAGGCTTACCTTCTCACACCACGCAGTCTTTCGGTGAGTTACAAGCTTATGCAGTTGGTCACGGAGAGTCGTTAGATCTCTGGATAATCTGTCAATTTGCCCAGTCAGACCGTCAGCCCAGGGGCAACATGAGGTCGCCTTTGGCAGCCTGCTTTTCTCTACGTGAGCGTCCTGGGACTCGCACATATTTCCCTCTTCAGCCATATTATCTAGCACAGTTTCCTAAAGGAGAAACAATAACAGTTACTTTTCAGCAGGAGCTAAAATGGTTTTCCCCCTCCACATCTTCCTGGTAATTCATCACTAGGAATTCACTGCTGCCATCTCAGTATACAGTTGCTCCACAATTTCAGAGCTATTTTAAGAGATAACCTCCTCAGTTCACTATAACATACTTCTACGTTAACAGAAAACTTATGTTACTAAACTAGCTTATGTTAGAAAGCACTGCATACTGTGAGCTGCGCTAAAGCATAAAGTAACGTTCATGGAACAGAGATCACCTGTACTGTAGAAGCTCTAGATATGCCCCTTCCCCTCAAACTCTGAGGCTGGATGCACTTCTTTGGCTTATTGTAACGAAGTGATGATTAAGAAGGAGATACGGGCTTACACTGTTCAGGACAGCCCCATCTGCTATGTGGCACAGTAAGTTGTTACACCCACAGGACCACTTGTGCCCATGTAAAACTCTACAAGTTGAGGAACCCCAAGAGATCCCTGCTCCAGGCTGCTCAGGAGCTCTGTCAGCTCTGCTTGACCGTGGGCAGCTAGCTGGTTCCATCATTACTTCTGCCAACTGCCTTTGGAGACAGCAACTGTTATCTGAAATACTCAAAGTTACCAAATAATTTCAGAGAAATGCATGTACCTATACACCATAGTGCACAGATCCCGTAGAAACGGTTTTCAAGCCAGGGTAGCAGAGCACAGCTAAAAGGCCTAGCCCTCCTCACTCAGAGTATTAAATATTTATTTCCATATTGTTATCAAGAAGAAATAGGAGAGGCCATAATCTCTTTTAAAGACATAATTCGCATTCAAAATTATCTTTAGAAATTGGAGAAGCAATTTGAAAACAGCAAGAGGAAATTCAGCAGTTGAGCTGAACTGAGTTCAGCTGAGGTCTACACGTGGGCGAGGAAAAACCAAATGCGTAATTACTGGCTCAGCAGCAACACTGCTGGAAGGGAACTCGGAAACCCAGAAGTCACCGATGTCATACTGTCAAAGTCAAGTACCATTTTGGAAAGCACAAACACAAGTCTCCATGATGGAAGAGCACTGGCTGCAACACTGACATAGGGGTGAGGTACCTGAAGTTAAACACAGACAAACGGGAGGGAAAATCCCATACGGGAGCAGCAGCAACCATCAGAAGTTTGAACGAATGGTCTACAAGGAGACATTGAGAGAGCCAATTTTGTTTAACCTAGAAACGGGGACTGGGAAGGCAGTGACATGCTAACAGCCTTCACTTACATAAAAGATTGCTATAAAGAGGATGGGAAATTTTTTTTCCCCACTTTTTCTTCTCTGCAGGTAGGTTAAAAACTGGCTTAACTCACAGCAAGAGATTCTTAGGCTCATACAAGGAAAAACTTTGTAAGATAGCTCAGAATGGCAAAAGACACCCTACAAAACCTTCTTTCTCAGCAAGCATCAGCATTGCAAACTGGCACAAGCAGCGAGGCCAGCAGCTCATACTGCCTAAAGGCCCAGCTCATGACAACGCACGGACAGGCTAAGAAACTGCATGGAAATAAACCAAAGCTTTTTGGGTTTGTTGGTTTTGGTTGGTTTGTTTGTTTTTTTTTTTTTAGTTTGAAATTTATTACATGACAGAATTTTAAAGTGACATTACTGCAGTCACTCCAGTTGCTGTAGTTATAGAATCATAGAATTGTTCGGGTTGGAAGGGACCTTAAAGCTCATCCAGTTCCACCCCCTGCCCTGGGCAGGGACACCTCCCACCAGACCAGGCTGCTCAAAGTCCCATCCAGCCTGGCCTTGAACCCCTCCAGGGATGGGGCAGCCACAGCTTCTCTGGGCAACCTGTTCCAGTGCCTCACCACCCTCACAGGGAAGAATTTCTTCCCGATATCCAATCTAAATCTCCCCCATTTCAGTTTGAAACCATTACCCCTCGTCCTACCACTCTACTCCCTGATCAAGAGTCCCTCCCCAGCTTTCCTGTAGCCCCCTTTAGGTACTGGAAGGGGCTCTAAGGTTTCCCCGAAGCCTTCTCTTCTCCAGGCTGAACAACCCCAAATGCTCCTGCCCACAGCCCTCAGGAAGACCCAGCAGTAGCTTTGCAAGAAATCATCCCCTCCATCAGACCAGCAATGCAAAACATGGGCTAAGTGGAAAGAGAAAACTACTGTATCCTCAAAATACATCTGATTCCCATACATCCCACAGCATCTGGGAACAACCACCATCTTCAGCACAACAAAAGAAAAAGGCAAACTCACCATCCAGCCTGTTGAACAATTTAAAAAGATGTGCTGGTCAGGTTTTTTGCAAGTATTTCTTTAGGATTTAACTCCAGGAAGCACATTAACACAATACTCCCCACACTGTTCAACATGTCACAGGCAAAGGTTTTGGCGCATACACCGAAATGCCATAACACTTGCAGTTACATTTTGCTTATTTGGAGCCAGGCTTCTGCTAGTGTCGATGCTTTCCAAACAACCGTAAGATGGTAGACACGTAAAGCAAAAACCATTAGAGAAGGAATGGCAATTTTAATGGCTCTGCAATGGAGGTACTCTTCAAGCCAGGTGAGGTAATTTTACACTCCTTTGCCTTGCTTTTAATATAGAAGGCAGCATATAGGCAATTAACAGTCAGCTCACTGATTCTCAAAATTTTGTAAACTCATACGGCTAATGTGGTGCTCTAAAGAATTATTTTCAGCAACTGTGAAAGGGCAAAAGTTGTAGAGAGAATTGAGATGGATGGTACCGTTTACACTCACTTGAGAAATCGTAAGATGCACAGAGAAAGGGTTATTGATTTTCTTATGATCATTCAACACAGTTCAAGGGGAAATCGGCAATTGCAACACACTATTTGTCTGGGAAAAATGAAGTTGTTTTCAATATCAGCTGCTTGCAAATTTAGTTGTTCTCAAGTCTGCAATAAAGCTTAGAGGCCCCTCTTCTGACAAGCCATTTAATTTTAAGCAATTGTACGACTGCTATGTTTAAAAAACATTAAAGAGATGAAGATCAGATGTTTTCATTTGTGTTAACTATCTGAAGTTCTGCCACTCTGCCCTGCAATTCCTCAGCTCAGCTGGGCAAGTCTTACAGAAGAAAATAGAGGGACGAAGGAGAACTAAGAAAGCGTGCCTTATTTTACCACAGGTTTTTTCCTTTTTCTCAAGTGCTGTTGAACAGTTGGCTTGCAGCATTTATTTTTGTAGCAAGGGGCCTTTGGAAGTGGCCAGCTATTTCTTAGAGTCAAGAAGGCCGCGCCCTTCAAAATCAGTTTGATTCATTACCATCCACTGCCAATAAACTGGTTCCAGTTGCTTCCACTCCAGAAAGGCTTCGAGTTGCATGGTTTCTGACTCCAGAAGCTGTAATAGCTAGAGGAAAGGAGACAAAGGAAAGAAAATCAGGTAACATTGGTCACTTGTGGACTAAATGAAATGTGCATTTGGTCTGAAGTACAAAAAGAGAGTCAGTAGTACAGGGGACAACACTGGGTTACTTTTCAAGAACGCTGTAAAACCAGCTGCAGAAATGTGATGTGAAACACTTTTCCCAGCACCACCGATTTATTCCTCACCCCAAATGTACAAACACCATCAGCTTGTGTATAAATAAATGTGAGTTTCCATGTTGTTTCGAGGGATCAAAGACCCATAACTCTGATACATTAAGGCCTAGGATACATGACCATCTTCAAATCTTCTATGCTTCTTGACTACCAAAATAAGCTATGTTTCTCCAAGAGTGTTTTTTTCATCTACCCAGTCACTCACATTTATCAAAGCTGTGAAGTCTAAACACCTTCTTCTCTTCCAGGCCATGTACAGCCTTCTCTCAGCTAAAACTTACACCATTGGTCTTGGACTGGGTCTCCTCTAATTGAATAGTAATGACTCCAACTGCGATATACAGGTACCTTGACTAGTCCAACAATATCCCCTTCCCATGCTGCTCCCACACCTGTGGAAAACTCAGAACTCCGGTATCTCCAGTCTTCTCTGCCTCCTCCCCGAAAACCTTTCATCCCTTATTCGGATCACTCAAACTGAGATGATCTCCGATGTTCTGAAATAGCATGGAAGAACTCCCTCTAAAAATGCTACGCATTTTATAAATCGTCTGATCTGCTGCATGAGGAATCCCTCCCTTTACCTGAGAGCACTTGAAGGAGAGAGATTATGTTTTAGCTGTACAAATTATAAATTTTTCATAAATATATACATAATACGCGTGTATACACACACATATATGGAGAAAGAGACATTCCAAGACTAAATATTTATATATCAGTACAACAAAAGGTCTTAGAAAGAATGACAGATGAACAAATTAGGTATAAATCAGAGCTTACCAGCTTTAAAAACGTCAGTACTGGCCATATATTTGATATGAACTATTTTATCAACAGTCTGATGCCAAAGGCAACTTTTTAAGATGACACACAAACAGTATACGGTCTCAAAGACAATGATAAGGACCAGTTAAACCCACCTGATATAGACAACTATCTTCTGCTGGCTTTGTTGGCTTCAGTTACTCACTACATAACATATAATTTAAGTAACTGCAAAGCATGAGTTGACTTTGCCATTTTATTCTGCAGATAGAACTTTAAGATCAAGAACTCAAAGAAAGGAATGTACTTTGTGAGAGTAACTGCTGGAAATTATGAGCAGTTTGCTCTAAAACACTGCTGAATCCAAAATAGAATTATTACACATTTGTTCGCGCAACTGACACTTGGCATTATGCTTAATGACTTTGCTAGTTTCAAGCTCAGCTGGTATATGAAAGGTGGAAGAATGAGTTTCTGTCTCCTTTTTTCTTTTCTCCTTTTTTTTCATAGGTATATCTACGGCACAAACAGCTTACATTACGTGATCTGATGCTGGCAATAAAACCCAGCCAAAAAGTTGATTAAACATTCAGGCAACAGCTAAGTTACTTGATGTTAAAGTAGCTTTGTAATGCAGTCATGAGCTATGACTGCAGTATGAACATGTTTTGTGACAGCTAGAGAGGGCGGAAGGTAGGAATGGGGAGCTTTTCAGTTGAAGCCTTCAAAAAAAAAAACTTAGTAAAAACACAGTCGTCATCTTTAGTTTTAGTCTCACTAGAGGAGCTCCTGAATGTTAAAAAGTCATATGCCACTTGCTTTCACAAGTGCAAGGATATGATTGTGAAACTTCACCAGCGGATCATTTACAGGTTTGGAGTTAACTGACCTGAACAACAATCAAAGCTTCCTGAGCTGTCTCCTAATCTCAAGCCTTTCAGGATCTTTTGCATTTGGGGTTTTTTTTTTGTTGCCTTTTTTATTTTTTTTAAAACCGCTCCATTAGTCATGTAAAACTTGAACAGCTCATTTGAAAACATTCCTCTGATTCACCTACTTATCGCATCCTCACCATTCGCTAAGGTATTACCACCCTCAGAAATATCAGGCCAGCAACTGCGTGCTAGATCGTTTCAGCCGTAAATGAGTAATGGGATGACTACGGCGCTCATCCTAGGAGGACAGTTTTCAACCTAGCTGCTGTGACAGCGTTAGGCAGGCTGCAAGAGCCAATGTTTGCGTTTCTGCCCCGAGGGACTGAGGGCACTGGTCCTGGATGCCAATATCCTCTGCATCCCTTACATGGGCCTTGCAAGACTCTGGTGTTATCGCAGGAGGGAGAATAAAGCTGAATACAATAAAAACTAATGTACTACAAATATCATAGAATCATAGAATGGTTCAAGTTAGAAATGACCTTAAATCTCATCTAGTTCCAACCCCCTGCCCTGGGCAGGGACACCTCCCACCAGACCAGGCTGCTCCAAGCCCCATCCAGCCTGGCCTTGAACACCTCCAGGGATGGGGCAGCCACAGCTTCTCTGGGCAACATGTTCCAGTGCCTCACCACCCTCACAGGAAAGAATTTCTTCCTAATATCCAATCTAAATCTCCCCCTCTTTCAGTTTAAAACCGTTGCCCCTTGTCTTATCACTCCACCACTGCCTGATAAAGAGTCCCTCCCCAGCTTTCCTGTAGCCCCCTTTAGGGACTGGAAAGCTGCTATAAGGTCTCCCCAGAGCCTTCTCTTCTCCAGGCTGAACAACCCCAACTCTCTCAGCCTGTCCTCACAGCAGAGGTGCTCCAGCCCTCGGAGCATCTTCGTGGCCTCCTCTGGACCCGTTCCAACAGGTCCATGTCCTTCTTGTGCTGAGGGCTCCAGAGCTGGACGCAGTACTCCAGTTGGGGTCTCACCAGAGCAGAGGGGGAGAATCACCTCCCTCAACCTGCTGGCCTCGCTTCTTTTGATGGAGCCCAGGATACCTTAGCAAAAACCACAAAAACAAACAAATGTTCAAGGCGGGGACAGGACAACAGACTGTATGTCTGCACGCCGTGAATTTGGTCACAAGGAGGGTCTCCACGTGACCCAGAGGTGGCAGCCTTTCACCCAGACATACCTGCACTTAGCAAATGAACAACTGT